>OY821779.1:4812500-7382500 GCA_963682175.1 Triglochin maritima | reverse complement strand
AGGTTGATTATTCTTGACAGTGTTCTAGAGTTTCTGCTTTGTTTGGAGTTTGAACTGCTGGAGTTTCTGCCTTCTTTGGACATCTGGAGTTTCTGCCTTTGTTGTCAGGAGTTTTGCCTTCTGTGAAAGTAGTAATGATGTCTACTGGAGTTCCTTGTTAGGATTGTCATGGTGGTTGTGGAAGTATTGATGATATATATTTGACTTAATTTGTGGAAGTTGTGGAAGTAGTGACCAGAAAGTAGTGATGATATCTGAGTTAAGTAGGATTTTAGTAGATATCATCTTTTTTGTTGTTGTTATATACTTGCAACTAATGTGGCTACATTTTGTATATAGTAGGAGTCACAACTATGTACTCACTTAACATATTTAACATGCTAATCCAACAGGTTACGACACCTATTTTTGGTAGTTTTGATGTGGAGTGTCGAGAAGTTTGTGTTAGTAACTTTTATTTCCAGGAAATAAGACCAAATATTTGGTTTGTTCGTAGTTCCTTTAGTATATCATATGCTTCGAGTGAAACATATAATATATATGCATTCAATACACAATATTATAAGTTTAATACATAACTTATCATTTCAATACACAACCGTATCATTTTATTACACAAGTTCAAGAACTCTTTAACTCATAAAAATCATTATTAAAATACACAATTGCATTATAAGTTGAATATAATGTTGTTTAATATGGTTTAACTTGTCTATTGGATATTTTGGTTAGAGAACATTTTAGAAAAATCATTATTAAAATACACAATTGCATTATAAGTTTAATATACACAACTATAAAAGTTTAATATATAATTACACCATTAAACTACACAACTGCATCACTTTCGTAAATAAAACTTCCAGTGAATAGACATCTATATGCGTTCAATACACAACAGGACACGTTTAATACACAAATACAGTTAGTTGTCGTCGGAGAGGAAGAAGTGAGCAACATATGATTCTAAAAGAGATACGTACATAAAATGAATTGTTGATCCTTATGGAGGAAAGGAAGTAGATGAATGGTTCATGTTGTTGTTCATGGTATGAGAGTTAAAACATTAATTAGTATTGGGGTCCGGAGAGAGAGGAAATGTTTGATTTTGTATATTTTTGTGATCAGACATATAAACCATTAATTGAAATCAACTTACGGAACTTGTGGACATCCCCACTTAAGCCTACCATTAGGGCTGTAAATGGGTAGGATTTTACCCGCAACCCGCCCCGCCTAACGCGGGTTGCAGACAAAAATTGTTACTCGCCAACCCGCCACCCGCACAACCCGCATAATAAGCGGCGGTTGCGGTTTTCTCGCAACCCGCCCCACATAAGCCATATATTTTGTTTGATTTTTTTTGTATTTTGTTTTGATTTTTTTTGTATTTAGTTTTGATTTTTTTGTATATAGCTTTAAAAACATACATTGATTGATTTTTTCCTTGATTTTTGTACTTAGCTTTGATTAAAATAGATAACGTTAAAGAAAATAAATTGATTTTTGTATTTAGCTTTAATAAAAGATTAAACCCGCCAACCCACCCCACATAGCCTAGTCCATCCTTACGCGGGTTGGGTAGCAATTTGTTTTTACCCACCCCCACCCTGCCCTGCCTACCCGCTTAACTTTGGCGGGGAAGGTATCGGTGGGGCAAAAACCTGCCCCGCTTACAGCCCTACCTACCATAGATGCTAACGGGCTCACATAAGACTAAATTACTATAGTATGACATATTTTTCTATAGGAGGGAGAGAGAGAGGAAAGAGAGATGTTGGAGATAGAAATAAAACTTCCAAATAAAACTTCTAGTGAAAATACACAACAGTAAATGTTTAATACACAAATATATCTTTTCAATACACAATGATATCATTTTATTACACAAGTTGAACAACTCATTCATAAAACTCATTCACAAAATCTGTCAAGCAACAAAAATATGTCTAAAAATCTGTCAAGCAATTTGTCACTATCAAACCATACAAGTCTTGTAGTTCCCGCCTTTGGTCTTTCACTTTGTCCACTTCTTTTTGTCTTAGACTTTCCGAGTTAGAGGATTTGAACTTTTGTTTCATCCTTTTGTCTTACACCAATATATCATTTTATTACACAAGTTCTTCAGAACGTATAACCAGATCTGAACACTACACCAGACAGTGACTAAATTACTATAGCAAAGCATATTTTTATATAAGAAAGAGGAAAGAGAGATGTTGGAGATAAAAATGACATGTAGCACTCTACAAAACTGCATCACTTTCTTAAATAAAATTTCCAGTGAATATACATCTATATGCGTTCAATACACAATCGTATATGTTTAATACACCAATATATCATTTCAATACACAACGGTATCATTTTATTACACAAGTTCTCCAGAACGTATAACGAGATCTGGACACTACACCTCACAGTGACTAAATTACTATAGTAGGACATATTTTTATATAAAAAAGAGAAAGAGGAAAGAGAGATGTTGGAGATAAAAATGACATAGAACACTCTACAAAACTGCATCACTTTCTTAAATAAATCTTCCAGTGAATACACATCTATATGCGTTAAATACACAACGGTATATGTTGAATACACCAATATTTCATTTCAATACACAACGATATCATTTTATTACACAAGTTCTCCAGAACGTATAACTGGATCTGAACACTACACCTAACAGAAATAAGTAGTAGAAAAAATGATATTTCGCAAAATCATGCAAGTCCAATCCAATCCCATTTTGAGCAAACAAAAGAGAAAATAAACAAAAACTCAATCACATCCTTCAAATGCAACCAAAACCTCGAGAAATCTCACGAAACTTACAACGAATACAGGACTCGAAAAAACATTGTTTCGAAACACTAAACCGAAATTCCAGCAAAATTTTCCAATTTCACCTCATTTCCAGCAAACACAAGATCTAAGCACCATCAACATCCGAACAACACATCACGCCAAAATCCAAACAAACTCCACAAATCTGACCTACTCGACTACTACCTAAACACCAAATAACTCAACAAACCACACATAAATCTCGTACGATTAACTCCCTCGTTGTTGTCGATGGTTTGGTGAGATGGGGAAGGAGGGGAGGAGAGTGGAGGTTGATCTTCCATCGTCTTTTGGAAGGTTGCTGGAGGGGAGGAAGAAGGAGGATGGGATGGGTGTGATTGGGAAGGAACAAAAGAGGGAGGAAGAAAGAGAACGTGATGGGTGCATATGGCAAGGAATGAGGGGAGGTAAAAGGAGGATGTGGTGATTACGAAACTACCCTTTTTCATTTCCACCGTTAGATTAGATCTTGATGGTGTATGTTTGGGGTCTCATTATATTAAATTGAGACATGGTCTCATTCTAATACCTCCCTATATATATATATATATATATATATATATATATATATCTCACAATTCATTAACATAACTGTTTTTTGCTTAATCTACCTTACAATTTGTAGGGGCTTAATTTAGAAAAATTAAGTCCTGAACTCACTAGAGCATTCTTGTATATGGGTCAGGCTCTAGTGAGCCCAGAGCTCATCAAATTTAATTTAAACCCCTTACCATCTCACCATTGGATCTTATTTATGGTTAATCTCATCTTTAATTAGCATAACCGTTTTTATCTTAATCTACCTTACAATTTGAAATGAGTGGTGGATATTGTGGGGGCTTAATTTTTCTAAATTAAGCACTGAGCTCACTAGAGAATTCTTGTATATATATATATTGTAACTTTTAAAACACAAATATTGAAGGGAATGTGTTCTAAAAGTTTTACTTTTAAATGTCAATTATTATGAATTGAATGAGAAATCATTTTGTTCCTTGTTTATGTTATTCGTCTTTTGGAAGTGTTGAGGAAAAAACTCTTGGTCCTTAACCGTAGAGCTCTAAAAGATATTGGTTTACATAAAACAAAAGATATTCGCAATCATGGTAATTAACATGTGACATTTATTACCGAGTTAAGATTGTCGTGTTGGTCATAGATCATTGTAGCTCTACAAGTGAGTGACAACACGGGTACACAAAAGAGGAAAATAGTACTTTTGTATACCGAATTGACCTAACAAGTAAAATATTATAGGAATGTGTTTCTGTGTCATTAATATTTTACTGTGTCCTTGGTCCTTTGATATGAGACTTATATCCGATCGCTTAAGGAGTTCTTAATTAGACTAGTGTCTTGAGCTATCGATGAGTGTAGTGTAAAGGCATTAGTTGGTTAAGTATAACTTTCGTTGGAGAAGATAGTTAGTCAAAAGATTATCATTGCCCCTCTTAATTGAGTGATGATATTAGTGGGTCCCTTGATAAAGCAAAGTTATAATGTGCACAATGTGATTTGAGTTAAGTCACATATTTATAACTAGCTTAAAGAGATCAAGAAATAAATACTAATACAAAGATGACACAATACTACTTTGTGTGTATTCTTAATATCATGAGGCAAGGGACTGACACAAGTGGTGCACTCAATCACTAAATGGATCGGGTTTTGGTTCAAGTGGAATTAAGACATCTAACTAATTGGGAGCTATAATGTGTAGCTAGATACCGCTTATAGCTTGTGGTATTAGGCTCTTAATATCACTGCCAACTTAGTTTAGATCCTCACATAGGTCACACCGCAAAACTGGGAAACAAGAAATGGTGATTTTGAGTTCATAGGATGTGTCGGGTTTCATGTAGAAAATATGACACATGGGGTGAACAAGCAAAATCAAAATTATGTTGTGATTAATAACATAATTAGGATCTAAATTAAATTCATATTTGATGTAAATATTATGGGATGTAATGATTGATCATTACATAGGATAATATGTTACATAAGTTGTGAATTTACTACTAATCCCGAAATGTCAAATTTTGTAGGGGTTAAACCGAAATTTGACAAGCCTGCAGAACAGTGCTCCAACGGTCGACCGATTAGCAGTAAACGGTCGACCGGATGTGTCTCGACCGATAACAGGGAATTTTCATCTGTTCGAACGGTCGACCGAATGTAATCGGTCGGTCGACCGAACATAGCGATGGAATAATTCCTCTTACGAACGGTCGACCGAGTTATTGAACGGTCGACCGAAACCTGGTTCGAGCGGTCGACCGAACCTCCAAACGGTCGACCGGTCCAGACGGTTAATGCAGAATTAATTTAAGAATTAATTAGATCATGCATGGAATTGGTCCATAATTGATTTAATTCGTGGCTAATATTATTTATTATTAAATAATGGATGGTTAGATGAAATTTTGCATGAAATCATGGGCAAGATGTTGCACATGAATAGGTAATTTGGAGAGAACTTATAAATACAAGTTTATCTCATTACCTCCTCAATTCATTCATTATTTTGTTATGCAAAATTCTCTCTCCATAATTCTCCACGAAAATCCCTTAATTCTTAAGTTTAGTTTTAGTTATTAAGATATCATCTTCTCAAGAGAATTAAAGAGGGGTTAGTAATTAGATTCTAAACCCTATCGGAGATTGGGAGACTAGCTTCTCTCTCTCCGATCTTGTTTAGAGTTTGTTGAATACTCGGAGGCATCCGGCGCAGCGAGGAGCATCCCCAACGTCTCCGAATCTTCAAGAAGTTTTAGAGAACTTATAGGTATGAATTTCGGAGCTCATATTTGTTTTAATAAAGTTTTGAAACTAGTTATTGAAACAAATTGATGCATGCATGAAATATATCATAGAAAATTGTAAATTGATCCTTATTGTGCATAAAAATTTCGAAAATAAATATGTACAATTAAACATGAAATCCTACAAATATTTGTTTGGTAAACATGGAACAAATATAGAAATTCTTGTCCTTCTCTTGGGGAGAACGCTGAAATGGATCGCTGGATTTCGACAAGACCGTAAACTCACATATTTCGAAGAGCTTTTTTTTATAGCGAAAGCCCAACATTCATAAGCTCGAGACGGGTACATTATTAGGTTTTTGGGTTTCATAGGAATCCAATTTGATGATACACCGTCCCAGACCTGGTTTTCAACCACAATACAAAACCAGTGATACGTTTTTTTAAGCATAGCTATATGTGGAGCATTTTATGTCGTTCTTATACCGGTATTGTCTGATTATTTATTTCCAAATATATTTTATATCCATCTAAAGATTCTAAACTCCAGGTTATAACGGCTCTGCCAAGTGGTTGAGGCCCATCTTCAGAGGCCGAACACAGTTGGACCAAGAAAATAATTATATTCATTTGAGGCTATTTTTTAAAAATATTTGTTTGGTTGTGTTCTTTGTATTTTTAATTATTTTCGTAATTTCACAATTAAATCATTGTTTCAAGTTTTTGTAGTCATCATGCAGATAATCGTTTATCCAAACAAACAATTTCTAACTTAAAGTCTCACGGTTGAAGTCAAAAGTGCTGGTTGCCATTAGTCATCGTTCCAATCACTACCCAGAAGATTACACATAGATCATAGGTAAAGGGTTCCACGTACGGATCAAAAGTTGAAAAATTAACGACGTGTTCATGGTTATTTGAAAATTAGATGTGTACTTATTAAATAAATTTGTAAATAACTTCATACATATCCATCAGAGTGAGTCCCATAAATCGTGTGTCTCCGTTTACGTTTCCGGTAACGCGCCGTTATTTTTTCTTCGGTTTTTTTACTTTTGTATCGATCAAAAGTTTAAAAATTGACGATATACCAATAGATCTTTGAAAATTGGACATGTATATATTGAAAATTGAGTTAAATTGAAGTCAATATTCAACCAAAACAAACTTAAGAATTTAGCCCAAATTGCAACAAAAAATTAGTAGTAAATTTAAGAAAAATTCAGAGATATTGCAGGTCAAAGTGCAACCAAGAATGAGGCCTAAAATGCATCCAAGAATAAGTCAAATTGCAGTCAATCTTCAACCAAAAATAACTTAAGAATTTAGCTCAAATTGCAGCAAAAAAGAGTAGTAAAATTCAAGAACAATTCAGTGATAATGCAACCAAGATGAGTAGTAAAATTCTAGAAAAATTCAGAGATAATGCAGGTCAAAGTGCAACTAAGAATGAGCAGTAAAATGTGTCCAAGAATAAGCTAAATTGCAGTCAATCTTCAACCAAAAATAACTTAAGAATTTAGCCCAAATTGCAGCAAAAAAAGAATAGTAAAATTCAAGAACAATTTAGAGATAATGCATGTTGATATCTGATATCACAAGTTTATTTGATGGGTATACATCCAATTTTCACAGAACCATGGGTACGTCGCCAATTTCCAAATTATTAATCAATGCAGAAATAAAAACCAGATGAAAAATAACACCTTACGGAAACGTAATAAAATAACACACGATTGTAGGACCCACTATGACGGGTAGGTATGAGGTCGATTATAAGTTTATTTGATAGGTACATGTTCAATTTTCGAATAATCATGAGTACGTCGTTAATTTCTAAACTTTTGATTGGTACCTAAGCAAACAAAACCCCCTTAAATTAATAGGGAGGTCGATGCATGACAACAACGCAAGGAGGGTGGAGCTCCTGGAAATGAATGTCTTTAGCCTTCAAGTGCCCATTTCACTCCCCCAAAGCCATACGTACGACTTCATCGAATACGACTTTGCATAAAATTCCATATGTATCTACGAGATCGAGTATGAATTTCGAATGCATACTTTACAAACTAGATGCGTTAAAATCTTTGTGTTAAGTTGTAATCACATCCTTTCCATGAGATTATATTAAGCATAAGATAAGATACACCTCATTCTCGAATCCTTGGATAATACTGTATTATTCCGTTGAGATATAAAATTCCAACCTTCGTGCAAGGCTGCAAGCTCATGTACGTGATAACTAAAACCTTTTTTTTTGGGTGTGAAGTTACAATTGTAGCAAAATGAAAAGGTAGCAAAGTCCTAACTGAAGCAAGGATATGTTTGACTGCAACCATGTTATGAATAAATGCTACCAAACTTTTAAAATGGGAGCATATGGGTTAGTCATACCATCAACAAGAAAACGTGGGTTTTGCTTGCATGCACTTCCAAAATATATTTATTGGATTTTTTTATATTGCTCCAGGATACTCACCCGACCAACTATTTACTACGTGCGCTTCCACTTAACATTGTTACCCCATATAACACCGTTAGTCGCTGTTACCCTCACCGTCAGAACCGAATCAAATGAATAATTTTTTTGTATTTTGAAAAATTATTGACTTTCAGATGAATAATCCATATGGATCAAATTGGGGTATCTTCTGTATCCCACCATGCATGCATTTTCTGACTGAGGCGGTTGCAGCTGGCTGGGAATTATCTGAATTCACAGCAGCAACAACAAAGGCAGAAGATCTGATCATGAGCTTCTTGAACTTGCTGGTTGGAGAGGTAATGTTGTTGTTGTTGGGTTCAAACAAGAGTTGGGAAATTGGCTCGGGACGGGTGCGGCTGGCTGGGAATTATCTGAATTCGCAGCAACAGCAACAAAGGCAGAAGATCTGATCTTGAGTTTCTTGAACTTGTTGGTTAGAGAGGTAATGTTGTTGTTGTTGGGTTCAAACAAGAGTTCGGAAATTGGCACGGGATGGGTGCGCTTGGTTCGCGGTGCACGAATTGGCTAGAGGGCTCAAATTGGCTTGGAGGTGGAGTAGGAGGAGGAGGACGTGGGGAGGAAGAGAATGCGGAGGAGAAAGTACTCGCGGTGGATTGTCACCTGAGGCTGAGGACGGATATAGGACTTGGGGTCCTGCGGTGGATCAATAATGTGGGATCAACAACCTTAATGTCTTGTATGGATTCTTTTATGTTGGATTGTTGCATGGCATTGATAGTAATAGTATGCATGGTGGGAGAGAATGATTCTTCCACAAAATTGGACCACTCCTCTACTTCTGCTGCGTCTAGCATGGTGGAGCACTGCATAATGATATTAATTAATATACATGTGATCAGACGCACACATAGTAATTAATTAATTGGAAGTTAGGTGGTGTCGACGGCGTGGAGAGGTATTCGACGGTGAGACGGCAAGAGAGGTCGAGTGTTAGACTGCAAGATGGGGAGTGAGGTCAGGAATGGTCGGATTTGGGGGAAAGAATTGGGGGATTTTGGATTTGGAGTCGATTTGATTTGGGGGATTTGGGGTTAGAGTCGGTTTGAATTAAAGTTGATTTTGGAAATTTGAGTTAGAAGGGATTGGACTAACGATGACTCTAACAATGTAACAACACGAGAACAATAAATGTGCACATAAGCAAATGGTTGTTTTGTTGAGTGTTCTGAAGTAATATAAAAATACATGCAAATGTTCAATAAACATGTTTTGAGAGTACATTCAAACAAAAATCCCATAAGAAAATTTACAACCTCAAACTCTTTAGCAACCGGACAACACAAATAGGTTACTTGTAAGACTAGATTATAAGTTTCAAATGAAACCAAGAAAGTTGACATTGTTCTTGGTGTTACGTCCCTATCAATCACCCCCATCAGGCCATCACCACTGGTCACCTTCTCCAGGAGTCACAATTGAAGGAGGTCGACGGTACGATTTTTTTTTGATCTAATATCATGCTCTAATTACATTATTCCATGTTGATAAGAGTTGTAATTTCAAAACTAAAATGTTCATAGTCGTAGGAAATAATGTCAACCTATTTAATCCCAAGTTGGTGGCAGTGGAACTGCTTGATTCGTCATGCATGACAACAACATAAGACCTTGATTATTATCAATTGGAGCCTCGGCTCAATTAATGGTGTTTTGTCTTACATGGTGATGGAATCGACGAACTGCGTTTATGAAGTGGAGGTCACGCTCACAGTTTTTTAATTAAAAAAATTATATTGGTGAATATAGGTAATTAGATAGAAGGAGGTCGAGAAATCACGTTCATTGAGAGACATACGTAAAAGAAGTTGTTTACAGCAGTGTCAACTTTAAGATTTTTGACCAACGAGATAATTTTTCTTACTATTTGTCGTTGTTGATACAATTACAAATATTATCACGTAATACAGTGTGTTACATATGTCGAGTAAATATTCCGTAAGGATCTAGATAAAGCCAACATACAAAAACATGCATAGGAAAGCACGAAACAAATGAACAGTAATTAGAGACGAGCTCAAAGATCGAGCCGTCGGAAGGCGACTTGCCTCAGAGAAAATATCGGCCCACATACCAGTGCATTCGATGGTCTGCCGGTTTTCTCCCAAGATAGAACGGTCTCACCGTCGATCAGGCGCACACCGGAGTCGACGGACCACGAAAGCAGCGCAAAACCTCGTAAGAATCGGGCGTTGAAAAACTCTGGATTCGGAGATAGGAAATCGCCGGAGAGGGACGATTTTCGTAGAGAGATGATGGGAATAAGACGTGGATATCTTTTTTTTAGGAGGAAACTGTCATTATATATATATGTATTTATTCTTGTAACCGTCAAGGGCTTAATTGCAAAAAATAATTACCATAAGGTTCAAAAATAAATACACCCATCACCCTGACGCTAAAACCTCTAATTTCCCCCAAAACCCCCACTGCCTCGCCTCGCCTCGCCACACCCCGGACCGGGACGGGACGGGCGCGCGCACGTGTGTGGAGAATTCTCTCATCCTCTCTTTCCACCTACAAAGTGACAAGTGAATAATATGTTTATCAACATCCTTCAAATTGTTAGCTTCACCAATGTGGGACTAAAAGTGAGGTGAGCACATGGCACATGGGACAATAGTTCTCATATTCATCTCAACATTGGATTTCTTCAATTGAGTTATTCATGAGCATAGCCCAAACTCAATAATCCAACAATCCCCACAAATCCATTGTTGATCGAGCGACCAAACCTTGCAGCCTAGTGTTTTCAGTAATGGTACCTTTCGGGTTTGAACCACGACCCGAGTCCTTCAACTTTACCCCCACAGGAACTAAGTGAAACGAAGTCTTGAACTTGAACCTTTTGTGTGGAGATGTCCATTGAGAAAAACACTAAGCAGGTTATGCTGCAATCTACATGGTTGATGCTTTACGGCCATGCATTTGTATCCTGTTTCATGAATGCTTTCAAGGAATGACCCACATTCCTCTAATTGCGGCCACACAATTGCATTCACATAGTTGGGTTTCTCCAAAGATGCACTGCTAACATCTTGTCTCAAAGACTTGAACCCATTCAGAGTCTACACTCTTACTAAACTTGCAGATTCAGCAACATATCCATTCTTTGGGGTATTGATACAGATACAATGTATCACCAATGAGTTGCACTTGACTCACTCAAGAACTTGTTATTACCGCATTGAACCAACTTCATGGGATCTCCACTCAGATTGGTTGGGTTGCCATTCTAGATGAGTCATGTAATGGGTCTCAGTCCCATCCCCAACGTGGATTTCAGAACTTGAGCTAGATCAAGTCCTTTGGTGAAAGGATCAGTTGTATTGTCTTTGGTACCAACAAAATCAACAGCTATCACCCTTTCCGAGATCAATTCCCTTACAGACTTCAGTCTGACTTGGATGTGTCTCCTTTGTTTGTGGTTATACTTTGAGCTTCTTAACTTTGCAATAGTAGTCATACTATCACAATGTACAGATATTGCAGGAACTGGTTTGCTAGTCATTGGCAATTCAGAAAGGAGTCCTTTCAGCCATTCAACTTCCATTCCACTTGTATCCAAAGCACAAAGTTCAACCTCAAATGTAGATCGAAACAATATGGTCTGTTTTGTAGACCTCCAGGAGACTGCGCCTCCACCCAGAGTAAAAACATACCCTGCAATACCGTTACTCCCAGAGTTTTTGGCTATCCAGCTTGCATCACTGTACCCTTCTAGTACAGCTGAGAATTTCCCATAATGCAGCCCAAGGGTAGAAGTACCCTTCAAGTAGTTAAGTACTCTATCCAGAGCCTCCCAATGAGTACGATTAGGACAACTTGTGTATCTACTAAGTTTGCTTACCGAGAATGAAATATTTGGTCGTGTGCGATTTGCAAGATACATCAAACTACCTATAATCTGAGAATATCTCAGTTGTGAAACTGGAACACCACTCTTGTTCTTGTACAAAGGTTTTGATGAATCATATGGGGTTTTCACAGATCTACAATTCGTATAGCCAAATCTCTCAAGAATCTTCTCAGTATAGTGAGATTGAGATATGGAAATACCATCAACTGACCTAGTCAGTTTGATACCCAAGATCACATTTACAACACCCATATCATTCATCTCAAACTTAGTACACAAGAAGGACTTAGTTTCATGTATTATATTCAGATTAGAGCCAAACAGTTAAATGTCATCAACATATAAACATAATGCAATACATGCATTACTTTGAACTTTGCAATAGACACATTTATTAGAATCAATAACCTGGAATCCAAATGATAATATAATTTTGTCAAATTTCTCATGCCAAGCTTTTGGGGCTTGTTTAAGTCCATAAAGAGACTTAACAAGTTTACAAACTTTGTTCTCGTTTCCAGAAGCTACAAATCCTTCAGGTTGGTCCATATAAATTTCTTCTTCAAGGTCACCATGAAGAAAAACAGTTTTTACATCCATTTGATGGATTGTAAAATCATATACAGACGTCAATGCTAATAGCACTCGGATAGTAGTCATACGAGACACTGGAGAATAAGTATCGAAATAGTCCATTCCTTCCTTTTGTTTAAACCCCTTGGCAACTAATCTGACTTTATACTTATCGATAGAACCATCTGGTTTTAATTTCTTTTTAAATATCCATTTACAACCGATTGTTGAACAACCTGGAGGAAGATTTACCAACTCCCATGTCCCATTAGAGACAATAGAGTCCATCTCGACCTTAACTGCATCTTTCCAATGTTTTGCTTCAGATGAAGCCATAACATCCTTGAAAGTGTTAGGATCACCCTCGATATGGTATGTGATAAAATCACTTCCCAAATCCTTGGTAATTCGAGAACGTTTGCTCTTTCTTGGTTCAATTTCAACTTGAGTTTGAGAAGACACAAAATCGGTAATAGGCAAATCTTCCCCCACATTTGTCATCATTTCCACATGCTCGTGGATGGAACCAGACGTAGAGGGATCAACTGAAGAAGAAACTTGTTGAGAAACTCCAGATTTCATAGGAAATACATCCTCAAAAAATGTGGCATCACGAAATTCAACAATTGTGTTAACATCTATGCCAGATATCTAGGACTTGATTACCAAAAATCTGTACGCATAGCTATTAATCACATATCCGATAAATATTGCATCAACAGTCTTGGGACCAAGTTTTTTCCTCTTATGTTCAGGGATTGACACTTTTGCAACACAACCCCAAACTTTAAGATATTTAAGGCTAGGTTTTCGACCACACCAGAGTTCGAATGGACTATCCTACTTATGTTTCTGAGGAACTTTATTCAGAATATGGCAAGCCGTATTCAAAGCTTCTACTCACATATATTTGGGTAATCCTGAACTCTCTAATAATGCATTAATCATATCAGATAATGTTCTATTTTTTCATTCAGCAATTTCGTTAGATTGTGGAGAATACGGCGCCGTCACCTCATGAACCATGCCAGAATCCTGACACACTTGTTCAAACAGGTTGGACGTATATTCACCACCTCTATCAGATCTCAACCTCTTAAGTTTCTTTTTAGTTTGTGTCTCTGCTTCATTCTTAAAATTAAGAAACTTAGATAACGCTTCATCTTTACTTTTCAAAAGATAAACATAGCAATATTTTGAACTATCATCAATGAAAGTGATAAAATATTTCTTTTTATCCTTAGTTAACATGCCATTGAATTCACAAGTATCAGTGTGTACTAAATCTAAAATACTAGTATTTCTAGTCACAGAATGAAACAGTCTTTTCGGTTGTTTAGCTTGTACACACACTTGACATTTTTTATTCTCAATAGCATACCTAGGAATCATATTTAAATTCATTATTCTTTTCAAACATTGATAATTCAGATGTCCTAAATGTTTATGCCAAACATCACCGGATTCAATGGAATAAACAACAGGAGAAGACACATCTTTAACAGAAATAACATTGCGATTATAAAAAGCAGGTTCAACATGAATTAAAAAAAGCACCACAAGACAATTACCCCTTGCCAATAAAAGTACCAGAAAGAGTAATCACAACTTTGTTACATTTAAATGTTACTTCATAACCCTCAACTACCAGACACGGACCACTAATAATATTGTGACCAACAACAGGCACATGATGCGTCCTGTGCAGTGAAAGAACTCGTCCTGAAGGTAACTTCAAGTCGATACGTCCAATTCCAAGCACTTTTGAAACATTCCCATTGGCCATTGCCACAGATCTACGATCAACAGGCTGGTAAGAGACAAACATGGACTTGTCAGCACATACATGCACATTTGCCCCAGTGTCAACCAACCACTCACGTGATTCATAAATGGAAAAAAACTTGAGGATTAACAGAAACAAACTTACTGTTGATCTCATCCACCTCAGTCAATACATTGACCTGTGGAGTCGATTCAGTGGTACCTTGTTGGCGTTTGGCTTTCTTGGATGGACAATCCTTAGCCCAGTGCCCAACCTGTCCACAATTCCAACATGGTTTGTTTGTTGGCCTTTTCTGGATTGTAACCTTGGGTTTAGTCTTATTAATAGGTTGTGGTTTTCCTTTAAAATGTGACTTGGATGAGGATCCAATTAATACGTTTGCCTTTGGTTGGAACTCTACATGCATCACTGGTTTTTCACCCCGATGTTCCTCCTCGATTGCAATAGCAACCATGAGGTCATCCATAGTCAGTTTTCCTCTCCTATGCTTTAGAGACATGCCGAGGTCCTCCCAGGATCGAGGGAACTTCTCAATAATTGACATTACCAGAAACTTCTCAGGAAGCTTCATGTCAGCCTCTTTTAAGCCATGGATTAGAATCATAAACTGATGAGCCTATTCAGTAACTGACTTGCTTTCCACCATTTGAAACTTCAGGAATTTTCCAACATAATACTTTTCATGACCTAAGTCCTCAGTATTATATTTTTTATCCAACTCATCCCATAAATCCTTTGCAGTCACAGAAGCAGAGGAGGATGAACTATAAACATCGAAGAGCACATTGGACAGAGCCAACAGAATGCAACCTCGACATAATTTGTCTTTCTCTATCTACAGATCTTGTGCTGCTTTGATCTTGGGATCTTTAGTTTCAGAAAGTGGGAAAACATTTTCAATTACGTAAACTAAACCAATAGCGGTCAACCAGATCTTCATACGTTGTTGCCAACGTTTGAAATTCTGCCCGGAAAATTTTTCCGGCATGCCTGACATGTCCACTTTTGGCGCAAACGAATTATTAGACGACATAATTAACAATATTTTCTCTGAGATTGTTGATACAATTACAAATATTATCATGTAATACAGTGAGTTACATATGTCGAGTAAATATTCCGTAAGGATCCAGATAAAGCCAACATACAAAAACATGCATAGGAAAGCACGAAACAAATGAACAGTAATTAGAGACGAGCTCAAAGACCGAGCCGTCAGAAGGCGACTTGTCTCAGAGAAAATATCGGCCCACATACCACTGTGTTTGATGGTCTGTCGGTTTTCTCCCAGGATAGAACGGTCTCACCGTCGATCAGGCGCACACCGGAGTCGACGGACCACGAAAGCAGCGCGGAACCTCGCAAGAATCGGGCGCTGAAAAACTATGGATTCGGAGATAGGAAATCGCCGGAGAGGGACGGTTTTCGTAGAGAGATGATGGGAATAAGACGTGTATATCTTTTTTTAGGAGGAAAAACTGTCATGATATATATATGTATTTATTCTTATAACCGTCAAGGACTTAATTGCAAAAAACAATTACCATGAGGTCCAAAAATAAATACACCCATCACCCTGAGGCTAAAACCTCTAATTTCCCCCAAAACCCCCGCTGCCTCGCCTCGCCTCGCCACGCCCCGCCCCGGACCGGGACGGGACGGGCGCGCGTGTGTGTGTGGAGAATTCTCTCCTCATCTCTTTCCACCTATACAGTGACAAGTGAATAGTATGTTTATCAACATCCTTCAACTTGTTAGCTTCATCAATGTGGGACTAAAAGTGAGGTGAGCACATGGGACAATAGTTTTCATATTCATCTCAACATTTGATTTCTTCAATTGAGCTATTCATGGGCCTAGCCCAAACTCAATAATCCAACATATTCGTCGTCCTAAAACTACTTAAATCGTCCCAACAGATTACGATTTTGCTCTTTCCTCATTTCTACTGCTATAACGCAACATTTTACCCTCCTATCACACATCTCTATTCATCTTTCTCTTATTATCATGAAAAATAATGTTTTGGAGGTCAGTAATGAGCCAACGAACGCCCCGGTGTACTCGAATCTGGATTAATATCCAATATATTTTTAATAAAAAAATAATAAAAAATTATGGGCGTCTGACGTAGCCGCCCCGCGTAGGAGAGGAGTGTCTGGCTAAGACGCCTCCCCCATGGGGGGGGGGGGGGGCGTTTTACCCAGACGCCCCGCCCATGGGACGACCTGTCGAGGTGATATTTGTAAGTCGAGATGTTTTACCGCCAGAGGATTTTGGATCTTAAAAATTGTTGGATATGAAATTTTTTTGAATCTTCAGCACATTTTCGTGGTGTTGGTACTAGGAATGTGAGTAAAACTGGGTCAAACACATAGTTTAAAGACACGTGACGAAATGAGTGTTAATTGATTTGTTAAGGGCGATTTAAGTAGTTTTCCGGCGACGAATAGTGGGTCCCTAATTTTTTTATTAAAAAGGCGATCGGACTTATTTATTTATTTTTGAATTAAGTGATAGCATTATGAAATTTATGATCCACAACCCCGTACCATGAAAAACATGAATTCAAAATTGCGTTAGTTGAAGCAAATACAAATTTAGGAAATGCATACGAGGTGGCCGATGGGGAAAAAATATTTAAGATAAATGTTATCAAGAAGAGAGAAATTCGCTATCGTGATGTGTAATCATCGAAGACTCGTCATTACCTGCTCGTGACACAATTTGTTTATTTGGTGTATGTGTGGTTTCGAAATGACTGGTCGATCAATGGAGTTGTGAATCTTGTGATAGTATTTGACGATAGTTAGGTCAATTCAGCTTGACTTGTTCGAATAAAGCTAATTGGTGATGGATTGTGTAACATGAGTTACAATAATAGGATCAAGCTTGCAAGGTACATCTCTTAATTAGTCACTCCAATTTGACGATATATGATTTGCATGACTTATTTGACGATATACGATATATGATTTGTCAACATATATGGAGTACGACGTTACTTTCATTTTTGCTAAAATATTTTCCTCGTGTCTCATATTTACCAAAAGCTTTTATGCATTTTTTAATTTGTTAAATATTATACCTTCGTATGTTTCTTATTGTGTCAAATACATTTGATATTATTTCATGAGAACATTTTTCAACCGCCCATCTGCAATAGAACCCAATGTCTATTGCCATTTCAAGAAATTAACTTATTGTTCTAAATACATGCTTAGTTTATATTAAGTTTGTAATTACTCGAGATGATAACCAAAAAATATGGCGTCGTTGGGTTTTATCATCAATGGAAGGTGAAAATGCACAACTTAGTAAATAAAGGGTATATCTAAACAATAGCAAACTGATTGACATCATATCATGCATATATTCGAGTCTTATATCTTTTATTTTTAACTTAAATAATGTTATGTAACGAGTTTTATGTTTAAGTTTCAGGAATAAAACATGTAAAAAGAAGAGACACAAATGACTAAACGTAAGAAGAAAAAAATGAATTTTGAGACTTATGGACTGAAAGAGCAGTCCAGACTGCTATTTGGTTGTTCCAAACTGCCAATTGGCGATCCATTTGGCTCCAAACCCGATTAGGTTTAGCTGAGTGTTAGATTAATGTGTTTTATGTCCATATATGGTATGCGTTTTAGTCCCATACCAGGGGATTGTCTCCGGTTATCTTTTTTCATGGCTATAAATAGAACTCTTCTTCCTCCATTGTAATTACCCATTGTTTGGTGACATTCTCTCTACTTGAGTAAACCTTCAAACAAAACTCAAGTGGAGAAGAATGTTACTTGTAATGTGAGTCATGTAAATAAAATATTTTTTCTTAGTTTGTTTTCATGTTGTCTTCTCTTTTAATTCTTGCATGCTTAGCTTAATTTTGTTTGTTTTAATCTTCGTAGAGTTAATTAGAATGTTTCATCTTCTTAATATGATGTTAGCTTAATAATGTGTAAATAGTTTCATCTCCCTTTGAGGGTTGAGTTGATGGTTATGTAGGATCTACTAGGCCCTAATATTAGTCTAAAGGGGGTGAATAGACTAATTAAGATTGTTTAACAAACGATGTCAAATTAAAAGCTAAGACAAATTAATGTGAAGAAGAGAATGACAAACCACAACATCGGATGTATAGAGGTTTGGATCAAACCACCGGATCCTAGAAATCTCTTACGAATTGCTCTTACTCGAGCAACTTCGCGTCCTCCACTAATCTGATCTCCGTTGCGGGCCGAGATCACGCGTTTACACCACGAGCTTTGCGAACACCCTCGCCTAGCTTGGACCACATTCTCACAATCCGAGAAGAGCTTCACACCGGAAGCTTAGTACAACTCTTGAAGACTTTACTTCGGCAACTAATCTTGAGCACTTGAAATGGATGATGCAATCAAAGATGATGATGTCAAGTGAGAAGATGTGAGCACAAGAAGTTTAGAGCAAATATGAGAGTAGAAGTGAAATTTGAGCTTGGAGAAAGATTGGTAACCTTAGAAGAGTGTTCTCAACTCTATTTATAAGCTCTAACCTAATTCTAGCCGTTGAGATTGAAATGATATTAAGTTGTGTAAGGAAACACAAGACAGGAAATGACAGGACACATTTCACGACACGAACGATCGACCGGATTGGGTCACTCGGTCGACCGATATGCAAAAATAATTGTTTTGCTCGAACAAATGTTCAGACGGTCGGACCAATTGGGCTAGAACTTAAGTGATAGGTCAAATGAACTGGATCACGTGTTCGACCGAAAATGTCCAGTAAAATTGGATCAGAAAAAGATGCAAGAATCAGTCGACCGTTAATAGAGTTTCGGTCGACCGTTTGAAGAGTTTGATTTGAGACAGGACTAAGCAATGGACAATCGGTTGAACAGAATAAATCGAGGGTTCGGCCGAAAACTTCCATTAAAATTGGGTCTGGAAAGTTTTCAAGAATCGGTTGACCGTTAATGGAAGTTCGGTCGACCGGAAGGCCAAATCCAAAAATGGGTTAGGTGAGAATGTGTATATGACCGTTGGTACATACGACAAGTATAACAGACATATTTAATACGAATACGGAAATGCAATCGGTCGAACAAAAATGAAGTTTCGGTCGACCGAAAGTCTCACTAACCAGGACACGTGTCAACAACTGATAGGCTAAAAGATTTGAATCGGATAAACTAATTCCTATCGGTAGACAAGGTGAAATGGTCGAACGGGAAAGGTATGTCGGTCGACCATTTTTAGACAGACAAACCAGATAAATATAACGGTCGAACTAGAAGAGGATTTTGGTTGACCGTTTTGGACATAAAAGGCGTTCTGGGACAGTCTGTTGAAATTCGGTCGAACCAGATGGTTCTACTGGTCAACCGGTTGAATATGGAAATCCTATTCTAGGTTTTTAACGAGTTTTGATGATTTCCTATTGAAGTCTAAAGAGAATAGAATTTGTATGTGAGACTTCTATAGGTTTCCTAAGTGTCATGCAATGCAATGAATCAACGATTTCAAGTGTCAAATTACATTTGTAACCTATATACATAAAATGTAAACCTAACTACGCTTCAATCTTCATTTCTTGATTTAACTTAAACTTCGTTCCTGAAACGTTAGAGAATACAATATATGCAAGCAGTGATATTAAGATAATACATGTATTTATTGATATATTGATTAATCATCAAAACGGATTAACGATTATTAGCCAAATAACCAACAATTTATACATGTCATGAAGAATGAAATGAATGCTATATTTGAAATAAGGAGAATCCTTAACTTGATGGTTTCTGCCATATCCATTAGGTAAATCACATGCTTGTTTAAGTTCTTAATAACAAACTGTTAGGATCTATGACCCTCTAATCGCTAGATAAATGCAGAATTAAAAACACTAATCGAATGATTAAGATATAAGACGTGCAAACCACAAAATCGACGACACCGGAGTTTAGAGAGGTTCGACACCCACACTCGGGTCCTAGTCCTCCTCGCAAGCCTCGCTCGATCTCCCGAGCCTCCCTTACGGTTCCACTACCGATCTCCATTCCGGACCGAGATCAACGCCGTTTACAACTCCGAGCCTCGCGAACAACCTCACCTCGCTCATGTCTCCTCTCACAATCCGAGAGGGAGCTTCCTCAAAACTTTACAACACAATTATTTTTTGATGTGAAAGTTGAATCACAATCTAACACTCTATACTTGAGCACACTTGGATATTGATATGGAATGTATATGCAAGTAGTGAAGTTTTGGCTTGAGTGTTGAGGATTGAGAGCTTGAAGATTAAGAGGATTTGGCTTTGAGTACTGGATAGATAGGAAACGTTCAAGAGATCCAAAACCAACAAATGAGGTCCTATTTATAAGCATTGAAGCTCAACTAGCCGTTTGGGAGTTGGTGAGGGAAATTGACCAATAGAAATGCAAGATGTGACTTAAGTTCGTGCAGTTATCGATGCATATTCGGTCGACCGTTAACAAAATGGTAGTCCGGCGAATTGGTCTGATTTACGAATTTGGTTGACCAATTATATATCGGATCACCATTCACCAACCTCCAGTATCTTTTATCAATTCAACCCTAATTAAGTATGGTTAACCGAATGTCATTCAGTTCACCGTTCCAAAGTGGACAGTAAGATTGGTTGGGCTCTGATCTACTCAAGTTCGGTTGATCGTGTACACTTCGGTAGACCGAAGTTAGCGCGGGTTTTGCGCTGATAGTTATAGCTCAAATAGTCGTTGGGTACAAGTCAAGTGCCACGTGTAAATAATCATTACACCTAAAGCCAAGAAGGAATCAGTAGACCGATAGGTATTCGGTCATCCTAAGTGGGACAAGTCAATTGGACTCTAGGGTCTTGATTCGAATAAGACCGTTGGAGCAAAGCCTAAATCCGGTTCAGGGCTATTCGGTCGACCGAAGGTGGTTCGGTCTTCCGTTGGGGCAATTCCTGAGAACACATAAGTTTTACTGGTGGGAAGTATTCGGGTATCCGAAAGGTGTTCGGTGGACCAAACTAGACATGATTCAGTTGACCAAAAGGGGATTAGTTTACCGATGATGGACGGGACAGAATCCTAGTGCTCAAGTTTACATTAAACCCTATAGACTCAATAAATACAAAATTACATGTCTTGGTCCAAAGCTTTGATTACAAGTCTTGAGTCTTAATGTCTTTGTCCCAATGCTCATTTCCTTGATTGTTTTGATCAACCTATTAAGATGTTTACAAGTATACAAGTATGTATACAATGCATGTAATCGTGTTTGCTCACTTTGATTAATTAGGTTGATTGATTAAGATTAGTGTAATTAATCATCAAAATTAATATAGATTAAGCAAAAAAGCCTACACAAACTTGTTTATGCTCGTATTAATCAACTATGTTAGGGATTTGGATGATAGGTCTTGTCATTGGGTACTTCCTATGCATAGCAACAATACCTACATTTGTGCTCTATTGAATGCATTCATCACCACTTATTTCATATGTACACACACTCCACCGCTTAGGGCTTTCCATTCCTGAATTCCAGGTTGCTTTTAGAGTTAGTTTAGTTTAATTGTTGCTTGCTTTCGTCGTCTTTGTTTGTTGCTTACTGGTGTAGCGTAGTTTAGTTTAGTGTAATGAACTTCTTCTCCTCCTTTTCGCACTTGCATTCGAAAGAATCAGAGTCAGCATACCTCCCTACGGATCGACCCGTACTTGTCACCTCTTCGTCGCAGCCGTGCACTTCTGGTATTAAAACGAACACATCAAGTTTTTTGCGCCGTTCCCGGGGAGGTACTATGTCCAGACTCTGGTTTGGACGATTTGAGTGCGTTTAATCTTTTTTATTTAGTTTTTGTTTGTTTCATGGATATCTCAGCATCCATGGGAGACACCATGAAAAATTTGGAGAAAAGGGAAGCTATTTGGATCTCCAGATCTTGGCTCACTTGCTGGGCTTTCTGGTCTTCGTTGTAGGGAGGTGAGGCATGTTGAGGCCGTGTGACCTCGCACTTAGGCGTCATCTAGCTGTAAGTACCCATAGCCAACCTAAGCTTGTTTGAGTCGTATTTGCTAGACTAGGTTTCTACCCTCTACCCACGCTAGTTTTAGGGATTCTTTCCTTCTCTCAGTCATCTTCTTCTCACCTATTTCTACGTTCTAGTCTCCTCTCCTTTACACTCTCTGTAAGCGTTTTAAGGTCAAGTCGAGCACTTTTTGTGAGTTTGGCCTCGTAGTGGTGAGAGTGGTCAACTCGAGAGTTTTTTGTCGAGATGAGTGGTTACATAGGCGACTCTTCATTTCATTGTTGGGACCATGGCTATTCTCCCTGGTACTCCAGAACCACGCATCTTGGGGGTGCCTCGGACAAACACCCCATATGGTTGAGACAATCTTAATTGTGTGGATGAACAATCTTCTGATTGAGGTAATATGAGAGAGACACCGACAACTAGACCACCATCTAGTTATGTTGGATCATACGCTGGACAACAAACTGAGACATTACAACAACCTTTGACCTCTTTCATGCGTGCAGTAGACGACATGAGTGCACTGGTGGCTCCAGTAGCTGTACTGTGTGACTGTTGAGGGTTGAGTGGTCACGTTATCGGGGAATGTCTTTATGTCCTCCAAGAGTCTGAGTATGAGCATACCTTTTCCCAAAATGCTCAATGTGACCATTACGCATCTGCATACAACCCGAGATGGATGGATTCATGGGGAGACAATACTTATTCAAATTTTTATACATCATACCCACCTAGTTATCTTTGGTCATGTTAAAGATGTCATGATAACTAATAATATTGAAAATAAAGTTTGTGCAATTACGTTTGATAATGCTACTAATAACAGTTCAGCAAAACAAAACCTTATAAATTATTGTCATCCACCTGTAGATGGTTACTTTTTCATATCAGAAGTGTTTGCCATACTTTGAACTTGGTAGTATAAGATGAATTTACCATAACTAAACCTTACTTAGAAAATGTAAGGAATGCAGTTGCTTATGTAGGTTCTAGTAGTACATCTAGATATTAGGAATTTAGAGAAATTTGTGCCTATAATAAAATTAAACCTTGGAAGTTTAAATTAGATGTCCCCCATAGATGAAATTCTACATGAAATGTTAAAATGTTGTTATCCTTCTAATATTGCAATTACAACATTTTATATTGAAAAACAAAATGAGTGCATGTTAACCTATTTAGATTGGAAAAATTGTAAATTATGTTAGATTTTTAAAACATTTTTCACCTTCGTTACTAGATTAAGTGGACAATATTACCTCAACTCTAACATATTTATCTATGAATCACTTCAAATTACTAGAGTATTTGCGACATATAGGCAACACGGTGGTTTTGTTGTAATTTTAAATGCAATGAAGACTAAGTTTAATAAATATTGGAACTCTATTTAGTTTTGTCTAGCTTTTATTATGGATCCTAGATTTAAGATAACTGGTTTACAAATTTTCTTGGAAGGAATTTTTGCAAATATGAATTATGAAAATTTCCAAAATTATGTAGATTGGTGTATGTTTTTGTTAAAAAACACTTTGAAGAATATGAAAGACTATATAATGTAAATCAAATAGGCTCAAATGTTGCTAGTTCATCATCACAACCAGTCAACCACCTCCAACTACAATGAATTCAGATAATGATGACTCCCAATGAAATTGGTTAAGTCAAAAAAATTATAATTATTGTAAACCAATACACAAAATGATTTAATTGGATATTTAAACATTGAAATGTACTTAAGTACTGCTGAGTTATTTTTTTATGTTTTAGACTGATGGAGAAATAACTCAGGTAGGTTTCCACTAGTCTTTTTAATGACACAAGACTTATTATGTCTTCCGGTGTCAATTGTGGCGTCAAAATCTGCATTTAGTGCAAGTAAACGTGTCTTGTCTGACAAGAGTCAAAGCTTGTACGACAAGTCAATCGAGATGAGCCTATGTCAGAAGGATGGATTGTCGCTGCGGACAAAATACAAAACTTGAATCTTCACGACAACAGTGACGATCAAGATCGAAGAGGAATTAGCTAAACCATTTTGTTAAAGAAGTAATTTTTTCATAATACCTCTGAGGTTTTTTTATTACTCACATTTACTTATCCTCCGGTCCTTTTTTATATGTAACTAATATTTTTTTATATTTAATTCAATAATTATTAATAAATAAATTAGTTACTTTATTGCAAAATAAAATGTGTTTTTGTTAATTCAATTGTGATTGTGTACTTATTTCAATTTAAAAAACAACCCAAAAAATCAAAATCTGGCCGACCCGACCAAGGAAAACACGGCCCGACACCCATGGAGTCATGCCAGTCAAGGAGACTGAGTGGCGTGGCACGTCATAGATAGAAATATGTAAATTTTTGTTGTCAAATATTATGGATGTTTCACCTCCTCCTCTCATAACTCCATCAACCTCTCACATTCTCATTTGTAAACTCTTGTAACATACACTCTTTCATTTGTCTCCTTTAGCCTATAAATAGTAGACTATTGTAATATTTTGGTGATGATGAAATATTATAAATGTTCTTCCCCAAATCTGTCTTCTTTGTTCCATGTCTATTTATTTTATAACACGTTATCAACACGAAGCTCCAACCAAGAGAACTCAATCTCTTCTAAGGTCATTCTTATCCTGATCTTATGCATATTTAGCATATATATGTTATTTGATATATTGACATATTTCACATGGTTTATCGCTGAATTAGTTTCTTTACGATTCCTCGCATCATTTTGCTTCCACACGATATGATTTGATCAATGGTTTCTTGTGAGAGACAATATGATATCGTTTGTTAGTTTAGGAATTTTATTTTAGATTTACCATTGATGCTTATGGATTTTGTATATATCAATGGATCATCAATATTAATTATGGTAAACCATCTAAAAAGAAATATATTCTATATTAAATTTGACCTAGACAAGTAACTCTTGCCAATTAAATTATCTTCAATTTTTCATGTAATACTAATGTCATTTAGTTTTCTCTAAATGTCATAAGGAGTAATATTGTAAGAAAAAAACATTTCAAGATATTTTAAGATAAATATCACACTTTTTCATTATTTTTAGTGGCATGCATTAATGTGTGACTTTGAAAATCAGCAACGTTAGATTTCCAAATCTCTTTAATTTGCTATAAATGATTTATACAATGACATTATGTCATAACATCTCGTATCAAAGTAGAGTATCTTGGCCTTAATTATTTTATTTGAAAATCCCAATATTGTTTTTGTTTACCGTTTTTTGGGTTAATTCTGTCGTATTATTTATCTATACATGATTTTCCAGAAATTACTTAGTATAATATAAGCTATGCATGCATAATCTTTCGACCAACACTTGGACTTTGCAATGAGGGTATTAGATGAATTTCGGAAAGACAAAATCTTTACCCATATGTAATTTTATTGATGTGTGACACTTATTTCAAATGGCATGACTTAGTTGCTATATTTTGCATATCTCTTGACACATATTGGTTATTAACAATTCATATATATTTACGGCATGTGATATGATTATGTGTATGTTTGTATACATATCCATGATTTGTTCCTAAATTATTACAAATCGATATACCACTATCATTGTGCTAGAATGCTTGTATTAGATATTACAACACGACAATTCAATGTTGGGTCATTACTAGTGTCATTGGAAAATCTTGATGTACAGACTATATTCTAGCCTTGAAGGCTAAATCTTTAATATATACTTGAAATCATGTTTTAATGTGCAAACAAAATGACTTTCAATTACATGCTCGATCATGGATAAGAATGACGTTTTATCATGAATTATGGATGTTGAACCCAACTCATTGCCTTTTAAAATATCAATGACTAAAGAAAGAAGCATCAAATCAAGATAAAATGGAGGTTATGATTTTGTTTTGCTATCCTATTTGTTAAAATGATTTTAAAAGTATTATGATTTAATCTCATGTCTGTTTTTTTGGTTGGACAAAACATCGACTTATTGATCAAAATTTCATGATTTCTCAATCCAATGAAGCATGAAAAGAAATAATTACATGTTTAATAGTGCTTCTAAAATTAAATGATATATATCATGCAACTTTATATTTATTCACTTGCTTTGTATAAGTTATATGAATTCTTAGTATCATGCTGATTAAAAGAAGTATGTGCAAAGTGGTTCAAGCATGTGATTATTACTTGCAAATTTTGATGCATCACATGATCATTCACAACTATTACGAGCATTCATCTCATGAGCATAATATCTTTTTGATAGATGTATATATGTAATACAATGTGCTACATTGCGGTGGAATTTGAATTACCATGTTGCAGGTGATCATTGTTATTGAAAATGATATGCATTGACCCAGAAGACACATAAAATAATATTGATGCAATCCCACTGTATAAAGATTAAGAGATTATTCATTTAAAGATGGTTACAAAATTTTATGATAATCCATGAAGGATTCGTATGACCGTCAAAATGACGTGCAAATAGCTAATAAAGTAAAAATACACGTCGATCTCTAAATGAAACCCTATGACCAGAAATCGTAGATATATAGAATTTAGTAGTAAAAAATGATTTTATTGTTCACTTTACAAATTAATGACTCAATACTCTAGTAGTAGTACGGAGTCAAAAACCAAAAGTTTTTGGGTTATGCATTACCGATGATTGAAGGTCATAAGAGTTGTTGAATCACGATATCTTTCTTGTTTACTTTTTGGTGTGCCAAAAGCACACACTACAAAGTATCATGAAAACAAGAGCATAAGCGATGGACTAAAATTTGTGCAAATAAGAAATATGAAATAAAAATAACATCAACGAGACGAAACATGCCCAGAAATGCCTAAATAAAATCATCTCTTATATTAATTATGGATGTCATCATTGGTATTGTTTTTGTGAAGCTTTAGATAATTTTGTTGACTTCTATCACGACCAAAATGAGGTCAAATTTGTCGACCGATTTGCACAATAAAATGAGAGTCCCTCTATTTTTAAAATATCTTTCAATATGGATCATTATGATATATTTAAATTTATACATGATACATTAATGTGCATATATACCTGTTGATTTTATTCATTAATTTTTATGGTAGATACATCATGTTATGAATGTTCCCATATTTTAATTGTACGATATTGAATAAAATGTTTCTCATATGTGATTAATGTTTACCACCTCTACAATTTAATGACCTCAAATTGACTTGGACATTTCAACATGATTCATATTTCTGATAATATTAAAAAAATTGAGCCCCCCTGAAGGGCAATGTATTTTATTCTTCGGTCCGATAATTATATATATAGAGACACATTTTTTGGCATTAGGGGGAGAAAGTTTGAAGCTTAAAGAATATCAAGAAAATATAATATATCGAACCTGAATTTCATGAGAGAATATACGTACAAATATGGTTGAACCTGAAGTTCATAAAATTATTATCTTGCAATATCTAGCAAGTAATTGTCATACATTTTTATTGATCACAAAAGAGTGACTAAGTCTTGTATTACTAGACATAAACCGCATAATATAAAGTAGAGATCTCCACATGATAAAATATTTTTGATTTCAACCAACGCCAGAAGTGTGGACCATAACATATATTATTTGTGGAAATAAAATAAAAGTTAGTCACTCTCATTGCACATCGAGAAGAGGTTATTCCTGAAGAATATAAACCCGTAAAGATAAATGTAGCTGCTAAACAAAATATTAAAGAAATTACGGGGATACTGAACGGTCAAATCCTAGAGTTTTGGGAACGACGGGGATTTGATTATTATTGACGTAAAACTTGCAATCAACTATATATGTTGATACGAAAGATATTAAATATTTATTAAAATTATTGTCAACAATTCATTTGACTTCTTAATTGCATGATATATCAAAAGAAGAATTGGATCCAAAACCTATGATATTATAAGAATGCCAGAAACATTCGTATTTGATATAAATAAAAGAAGGCGAAATTTGTAGAATAAACTCGCTGAATAAATATATTATTTGGACCTGTAGTCCTGATTTCTGAAATTATATCCTTGCAGGATACAAATAGAAATCACAATGACGATGTGATACATTATAAAGCGAGAAGTAATATAAGGGTATTCGCAGGACCCAACATCCATTGTGATGTTACTCATTCTCTCGTAATATTGATAATATGTTCTGTTACATGATTAATATGATATCCATATAAGATATGTTGTCACTTTAAAGTTTTATAAGTCACTTTATATTGGTACTTATATGAGAGTCCTTGAAGGACTAATATGACAAAGTATATTATACGATGACAAGAATCAAAAGATGCATTATACAAATTTTGAAAAGATCACTATATGAAGAAACAAGTAAGAGTCTGCATATAACCTCTTCAATCAAAGTCGTTATGAAGAATGATACGAAGTTGATCTTAGTTGTCCATATATTTCGTCCAATAACAAAATTTATTGTTTTTTTATATTTATAACATGCTTGATGTCGTAGGACCTCCAGCAGAGTTTGAAAACCCATGAAATATTTAATGGACGAATTTTTGAAATAAATGACTAGATAAAACCCAATTATTTTTCGACCTGAAGTTTGAAAATTCTCTGGAAGAGAATTGGTACAATGATTTAATTGTAGAAAGTGAATATTGTAGAAAAATATTCTACTTAACTCTCATATTGAAAGTACACTAACAAAGGACATCTATTATATATCGACAAAGATCCAATTGTAATAGGACCTGAAGTTCCTTATCAAAACACCATGAACATTTTCTTATAACTTGAAACCTAATAAGGTTCACAGTAAATATTTTATCTAAGCATAATGTTCATCTGAAAACATTTAGATGACGTTCAAGGATCTACCAATTTCTAGTCACGCGATAAAAATTTACATTAGTAATGTTTCTTACATATCCGATCCACATCAATTATTATCACAAAACATTGGTGTCATTACGTGGAGTCATTACAACTTTATGCAAGTTGGTGAATCAGTTATTGATTCTTACATTCTCATATTGCTATGACATCAATATAATTATGAGACAACTTTAAATTGTCCATAAGTAATATCTTTTGAGGTAACATATTCATATTTTGCAAAAGTTACCACAATTTGTGTTACTCACAGTATATTATTTGAGAAAATTGTGCAAACATATTTCACAATCTTATTATCTAAGTGAAATATAGTAATTTCCATTAAATCTGTTAAACTATGATGTATTTGTTTATTGAATCCTTTTGCACTTTTGTTTTTAAGAACTATGTAAAATATATTTGTAAGTTTGGTAAACTACGAATCAGGGTGAACAAATTTGTATTTATCGTCTCAGAATGGTGGATATCCCTAAAGAATAAAGCCCCGAAAGGCTTGTAGTTGCACTCTTTTTCTTTTTTATCTTCCAATTTTCGTCCTAAAAGGGTTTATTGGTTAAAAGTTTTTAATGAGGCAGTTTGTGCAATTTTGTTAGCGCATGTTATGCACTTTTTTCTTAGCTACTTTCCCCCCTTAATTCAACATACATTTATAACACTCCCTTAAACAATATGTGTTATGTTTATGTCTCGTTAAAACATTGCTACATGGTTTTACTTGGCAAGGTTTTTAATGAGACATACTAATCAAGTTGCAACTTTGCAAATCTATTCACGATGTCGTTGCCTACCAGAGATTTTGAATAACTTGTTTTCAAGATTTGTGTTCAGCGTTTGAAAAACGTATATTGAAATGAGGGAGATGATTATATGTTCTGCACTCTTTTTTCCTTCACTAAGTTTTTATCCCGATGAGTTTTTCTTAGTAAGATTTTTAACGAGACATACTAAAAAACATATTAGTGAAGATCCAAAGGGGAGTGTTGCGAAATATTATAGATGCTTCACCTTCTCCTCCCATAACTCCATCAACCTCTCACATTCTCATTTGTAAACTCTTGTAACATACACCCTTTTATTTTCCTTCTTTAGCCTATAAATAGGAGACTATTGTAATACTTTGGTGATGATGAAATACTACAAATGTTCCCTGTGTTTACTTTCACTGACGGATCTTCCAACAGACCAATTGCCGTCGGTGTTAATTTTGAAGTGAAATTTCCCACCTGGTTTCGTCGGAGGGAAGAACATCGATGGCGAAATATTTTTAGAACAATTTTATACAATTTTTTAGTGCTACTATTCGTCGCCGGAAAACTACTTAAACCGCCCCCAAAAATTACATTTTTGCACTTAACAAATCAATTAATACCCATTTCGTCTCGTGTCTTTAAATAAGGTTTTTGACTCAGTTTTACTCACATTCCGTGTATCAACACCACGAAAATGTCTAGCGAAACATCTGGATCCGACAAGGTAACGGGGGCGGATTTTTTTTCCGAATCGGGCGTCTGGCTAAGACGCCTCGACCTTGGTGGAGGTGTCTGGATAAGACGCCCTGTTTTTTTATAAATATTTTTAAGTTTCTGTTAAATTAATTTTTTTCAGGTTCCGTTGCAAGATTTTGGTGGTGATGGAGTAGATTACAGTGAGATTTTTGACACTAAACCAATATTTACAACAATCGAGGAAGGTTGTAAATGGGCGAAACAAGTTGCAATAGGATTCGGATTTTTTTTGGTTATATCATCATACAAACCAAAAGCAGATAACCGGATGGATTGTTACCTGAGATGTGATCACAGACATGAAATGAGTTCTCGTGATACGAGTATTACACTGCGGAAGAACACAAAAAAAGTTGCGGTTGTCATTTTTTGGTAAAAGTAGTCAAGCGATGAGATCGTGATGGATGTGTCGTTGTTTCTAATAGCACCTATGGGCAACACAACCACGAACTTGCAGTTTATTCAGAGGGTCACCAACAGGTCAGCGGACTTAGTGCTGGGGCCAAGCAAATTGTTCGTGATATGACAGAGGCACAAGCAAGATCATGTTACATTTTGTTGGCAGTAAAGGAGAAATTCCCGGAGGATAATCCCAATCAAAGACACATTTATAACTTCAGAGAGTACATGAGGAGGACGAAATCTGAAGACAGGAATCCAGCTCGGCAGTTTCTCAGTCAGGCAGTGCAGTATAACTATTTGCATTGGATTGTGGCAGATGAAGAAACTAATGTCCTCACTCACACATTTTTGGCACATTCGACTTCAGTTCAGTTGTTGCGTATATACCCTTTCGTAATCTGCATGAATTCGACGTATAAGACGAACAAGTACAAGATGCCTTTGTTTGAGATGGTTGGGGTTACTCAACCAAACATGAATTTCCTTGTCGGATATGCGATTTTGAAGGACGAGACCGAGTCTAGTTACCGGTGGGTGTTGGAGAGGTTGCGAGATCTGTCATTGAATATTGTTAGCCCGACTGCAATAATAACGGACCGGGAGATGAGTCTGATGCGACCAGTGACAGATGTTTTTCCTGAGTCTGCTCATTTACTTTTCACATGGAATATCAACAAAGACGTGTACAACTATGCACACCACGTATTCGGCAAAAGCAAGCAGCTTGCAGACAGTTTTAGGCGTGGAAAGTGGAGGAGAGTCATGCTTTCTGATTCACAGACGGATTCTGATAGAGCAGTCCGTAATCTGAAAGATTCTTTCAAGTCCTGGCGAGTGCTCACGAAGTATGTGGAAGACACATGGTTGGTGCATAAAGAAAAGTTTGTGTTGATATGGACGAATACAGTTCTTCATTTCGGCAACACTACGAACTGCAGGGTGGAAAGTGCACATTCGGCTCTGAAAGAGTGGATCACTACATCGACTGCCGCTCTCGACACTCTTTTCGACCATGTGAACTCGGCTATTGAAATGCAGCTGACGAATATTCGAAACTTTCTTGAAGATTCGAGACGTCGAAATTTGGCAAACTACATAGGTCATTTGTTTCAGCATATAAATGGCCGAGTTTCGCATTGCTGCTTGTCGTTATTGACCTAGGAGTTGAAGAGAATGCAAGACTTAAGTAATGAAGTTGAATATCATTGCGGGTATGCTTTTCTGATATCACATGAGATTCCTTGTGCCTGTACCATGTACGAGTATTTTGCGTGAGGTGATGGAATTTATTTAGAGCAGATTCATCCATTCTGGAAAACACTTGTCATTGGAGAAAGAGTCCAGATGTCAGAGTTTGTTGATCAGTCAACACAAGACGTCGAGCATTTTCGGAAGCTCGTTGATGAGATTTCGGAGAGCGACCCTGCAATAATTCGTAGTGCTCTCGTATTTTATGTGAACAGTTACACCTAGATCAGTCGAACTATGGAGAACCCGCAGAAAATATTAAGGTACGAGTTCGACCTAGGAGAAAGTCGACACGTCGGGACACGAGTGCCTTCGAGTATTCTGAGCGAGGTCATGGTCGGTCTGCCAGTAATGGGAGCAGGGGTCGTAGTTGGTCTTCCAATTCGTCTCGATCGTCCGTGAACACGGGCACAAGATCTTGTATGACGATATCTTTGTTGTTATTTAATATATAGCACTAATCTAGATAGGGTTGAATAGATTATCTCCTAATTTTGTTGTTTTAATGAATTGCTATTTCTCTATCTTACAGTGTCCGGACGGATTGACGTTGATAACTTCTCATATGTTGATAGACTGCCAGGAATCATTTTACCATTACTGGAGAGGTGGAATGACGTACGTGCTGATGTCAACTGTGGATTTCAATGTGTTGCCGATGTCTTCCATGGTGGTCAAGACAACTGGTTGTACGCCCGTTGTGCTATTTCTAATGAGATAGGTGCACATCCTATTTATGAGAGTATCTATTTCGGCAATGTGGTACAGGCTCGCCAACGAATTGATTGGGTAGGGGGAGCTTGTGACGAGGATCATTCTATGGAGGTTTGGGCCGACTTGTTTCCGATTGCTAATTTTTACAAGTGTGCGGTTATGTACTTCTCAATGGGAACGGATGGTTCGTTGTTCACGTGTTTTACTGTGCTACCTTGGGAGAGTTTGTCTGTCATGACGAGGTCTGTCAGAGAGTTGGTCATTGCTCATTTAGGGAGTTACAAACATTTTATTCGTTTGGAATTAGCTGATGATTTCCCAGTACCTTCTATAGCGACCTTGTGGTATCAAATGAGAGATGAGAGTGTTGTTGGATGGGAGAATCAGTACGAAAGTAGGATGACGTTTTGGAACCGGTTACGTAGTACATTTTGATTGTAATTTGTAATGCATTTGTAATGTATAATATGCAATCAAAGTGACGTTGTGATGAAATCACGAATCTATAATATTTCTGAATCATCACAAAATCAAAAAGGAAGTAAGAAAAAAGGGAGGAATTCATCTACACACCCACCGTCACTCGAGCAAATAAGAGAACCAATTTATGTGAGGGGTGTGGAACCTGTGACTCAGGAATCTCATTGCAACATGGGGAACAATTCAACTGGATACATGCACCAATATGGTGTCATTCAATCCAGTTCTGACTATGGTTGACTTTGAGCAAATTCCATCCTTCCACCGCAATTCAACAAGGTAATAAGTGCATTTGCTTTATATTTGCATACATTGAGGACAATGCATGATTTAGGTGTGTGGGGGGGGGGGTGTTTATGTATATATTTATCTATAGATCTGTCTTTTATTTCTTAAAAAAAAATGTTTCATGACATAGCTTAAGATTGAACTGTCAAAACCCGGGTACAAATTGCATTGAGTTTTTATTCCTTATTATATAGTTCTGCTTGTAGAAATTATGACATAAATCTAAGTTCCAAAGAAATAACTCATTGCCCTTTAAGACATGTATGCACTTAAATTGGATGAATCAAATCTTTGAAGTGGTTGATAAAAAGCAGAGGTTGAGGAAAATATACCGGGAAGTGTGGACTTCTAATAGTAATTAAGCCTTGAGGAAAATAAAAATAAAAATAAATGAATAAAGTGAAGAAAACACATTTTGCAAAATGATTACAAAAGCCCAAGTCTTTGAGTCACTGGTCCGTAGGGGTATCTTGAAACCCGGTAACTTGAGTCTACCAGCTCGGGATTATCGACCAAACTCGCTACACGAATGCAAAAGGGTAAAAGTGTCAAAAAACAAATGTGTTGAATCACGGAAGAAAAGAAAAGAAAAAAATAATAATACTCAAGGCCCAAAGCTAAAAGAATGATCCATGCCATGGTTGATCCGAATGATACTTCACCACCAGAGGAGGCGTGCAAAATAATTCAAGTGATAAACATGTGTAGAAGGGTTAGTAGTGTGAATGTTGGAGGAACAAAGACCAAGTCATATTTTTAATGAGTTAGATTTATATAATGAGCATGCAAGAATTCTCAGTAAGATGTATAAGGTTGAGGTAGGGATATTGAGAACTATTAATGAAACGTTGATTCAGGATTTTGTGGGTATATCCGCTGAAAACCCTCAGGAGACAACACTCCTCCCCCTTGGCAACAAGGAGGTTTAAAGGCTTGTTGCACATGCTAAGTGCAACAGTGATTCCTACGAAAGTGAGTTAGGATTTCCCTGTTTTCATTTTTCTTATATTCTGTTTTGCTAGGGACTAGCAAAATCTAGGTGTGGGGGTATTTGATGCATTGCATACATTGCATCATATGTCTTTCATTTAGATTACTTTTACATCAATAAATGCTACTAAGGTATGTGTTTAGTCTTATTTACAGAATACAGGGACCTGAATGCAATTTACCCACATTCCGAGCATAAACGCGTGCAAAAGACTCATTTCTATCATAAAGACTAAGTTCAAGATTATCGGGTTACGAATGGAAATGTATCCAAGCATAAAAGCATTCAAGTCCTAATTGCAAAAAGAACAAGGACTTAAGCACAAAAGTAGTCGGGGACTTAACTGCAAAAAGTCAAGGACCTAATTGCAATTAAAGCACCAAAATATTATCTTGGAGAAAATCTAAAGAAAAATCAATGTAAAACTCCAAACATATAAATGAATTAATCCGGAGCTCAAAAGAATGGAAAGAAATCATCCAGACGCGCAAAGGAGGATCAAATCATACCATAAACTACCAGCAAAAATCCGGATTAAATCAGAGAAGATTATGCGGTGAAATCGCCGCATATCACGTACATTGTGCGGCGGAAACGCCGCCCCCTCAGCGATCTGTGTGCTCCAATTTCGTCCAGTTGTGTCTGGACACGTGTACTTTCCAATATTATACCTAGATCCCTTGTAGCAACTATAAATAGACCCGAGAACGATGTTAAAAGGGTCCTTAGTCTTTGGTTGTAGTTTTTATTCTTAATCTTAGTTTTGTATTCTTCTTTTCAGTAATAAAATTCTGTCTTTTATTTCTTACTTTTAGTTTTCTTTTGTAATCTCTCAAGGACCCCTTCTTCCTCCCTCTATGAGTTTCTAACTCCTTCCAAAGGGTGGAGGTGACGGATTAGGATGAAGAGAAGATGAATGAATGTTATTATTTTAATTTCGTGTTAGTATATTTTGATTACTTGAGTTTATGTTAAATTATTTATCATGTAATGCTTTATAACTAATATGATTTATTATAAGTTTCTAAATTCTCTAATCTAAACTTTAAATCTAAACCTCCACCCGACGGAATTCACATCTTTGTTCTTGTTTTAGTTTTAATTGTTCTTGTTTCTTGCTTTAGATAATTAAAATCCAAAAATCTCAAAACCCAATTATTTCTTCTATCCTTCTTCTCCTTAATCGAAAATCACGAAAATAACAAATCTCTCCCTCCTTGTGTTCGACCCGTATTTGCCACGTCTTCATTGACACCGTGCACTTGCGGTATAAATTTAATTCTCATCAGTATGTAACATAAAAATTAGCATACATTAACAATAAAAATAAAATATACATTACAATTACAAATTAAATTCGATAAACTTACCGCATCGGCACATGTCCTATCTATTGGTCTCTCTAGTCTCGGAATGATACCGCGTACGATAAGTGGATGTGAGCACCTACCGAACCACTGCAAATAATTTGCATTACAAGTGGAGGAGTTGCGGGTACGACTCAGATCGTCCAGGTGAAGTCGTCCTACTCTCGGAAATGTCCTCCAAACCCATTCTGCGAACGAAACACTATGTTTGACGTCGTACGTCGTCGTAATGGCAGACCGTACTGCATGCTCGGGCGTTGGGGTGTCAACCAGGATCACCTGAACGTAACCTAACTGACGTAACATGCGATCAGGTAAATAAGGCTCTGTGATATCCCTATAACGAATAACGCCCATAAATGTAGTCCTCGGCACAGCTACAACAGGCTCAGGATCATACGACAACCACTCCACCTAAACGTTTATACGTTAATAATAATAAAGTTGAAATTTAAATAAACGTGAATGATATATACATTATATTCCTGTGATGCAGTTATCTGATCTAGTCGTCTATGAATAGAAAGAAGTCGACCCTCACTCTTATCCTCGGCCCGGACAGCCCACATACACGTACGAGGATGACCACACTTAATAATCTTCCGCTCCCGATGCGGGCGGAAAGCAAGAAAATACTCGTAGATCCAAACCTGCAGCAGTGTAAGACAACCCGTAATCCCAGAACAATCAGCACGACTTGATATACCCAGCTGGCGATACAAATATGCCAACGTCGCCGACCCCCATGAGTACTGACCAATGGTATCTGGCTCCTTCTCCTCCAATAGGTCACGTGGTCTGACTCTGGAACCGCTCTTGTCGACAAACAAGATGCAGCCGAGCAGTAAGAATAGGTAATCTGCGTATCCTCAGTCTGTGGTGGTCACCTCCGTCTGCAACGGTCGTCCACGGCCTCGATACTAACACAACCGCCACTCCAAAATGAGTTATCCCGCCCAAGACCCTCGAGACTGACACCCAGCAACTCTGATACAAATAACTTCAGCTCAGACGTCGGTGCCTACGCACTGACCATACGACCCTCGACAAGAATGTGCAGAATCTGAAAGACGTCATGCAACATGATCGTCATCTCTCCGAACGGCAAGTGAAAAGTGTTGGTGTCAGGCTGCCACCGCTCCACGAAAGCCGAAATCAATGGCATGTCAATGCAGGAAAACATGTTGTATGGCAAGTGACCCAATCCACTGTCACTAACGGTCGTCGTCATATTATCAGTCATCACTGAACGCCAAGCCTGCAATGTCGTACATGCTTTGTGCCGATTATGACAGTTCAAAACCTTCCGATCCTCGCCATCCCAGATGCGTCTGGCGATGTGGCCTTCGAAACTCGAAATGACGCTGCCATCTAGAGGACCACCGGGCATCATATCCGTCACGATCCAAGACCCGTCCTCACCCATCTTCTTCTTCTGAGCTCGGGCGTCTGCAATGCACGAACATGAATCACCGGTCACAAACCGACCACCTCGACCCTTCCTACTGACCCACTCAGCCGAAAGACTATAATGTCGCCCCCGTCTTCGACCGTACTGCTGTATCGTCTCCTCTTGTGGCTCCAAGCCATACCGGCCCACATCGTCACTCTCGTCGTGACTCCTCAACTTATCTGAATCATCCTCGTCGTCGAAAGAATCCTCAGCTGTCTGACGACGACGCAAAAGATCTCTCTCTCCTAACTGAAGTAGAAATACTCCGTCTACGTGGATGACGAGGACCTGACTCATCGACTATACTACGTACCGCGCGTAAGGGAATTGATTTCCATTTTCCTCCACGGTAACCCGGTGACTATTAATTCAATTTTAAAAATAAAATTTTGTTAATGAATTTACTAAAATAATTAAACTAATTATTAACTTAATAATCAATTTATTTAGCAATTACCAAAATTTATAATCAATAATCCTTTACTAAAATCGTACACAACTAATTATTAACTTAATAATCAATTTATTTAGCAATTATCACAAATTATAATCAATAATTCCTTACTAAAATAATTAAACTAATTATTAACTTAATAGTCAATTTATTTAGTAATTATCACAATTTATAATCAATAAAGTATTTACTAAACTAATTTAATTCATTATTAACATAATATTCAATTTATTTTGAAATTATCACAATTTATAATCAATTTAAATAATTAAAAAAAATTGGGGCGTCTAACGGAGACGCCCCATCGTTCGGGGAGGCGTCTGCGGGAGCCCCCCCCCCCCCCCTCCCCCCCTCCCCCCCCTTCGTTCAGGCGTACGCGGGAGACGCTCGACTGTTGGGTCGGGCGTCTCCCGCGGACTTCCAACCCAAAAAAAATTAAAAAAAATTAATAAAATATACAAGACAATTTACCAGATTTGAGTAATCCGGGGCGTCCGTTGATTCTTTTCCTGGTCTCCGAGACATTTTTCTGGTGAATATAAGAGTAATATGAAGAGAGAGTGATGTTAAGAAAGTGAAATGAAGAGTTATATAAGTAGAAAGGGTAGAATGACAAAATGATATTCTGTACGGACGATTTAAGTAGTTTTTATTGCGATGAATAACAGTTGTGTTTTTTTCTGGGATAATTTATCTTGTAAGTTGTAACTGGCTCATGAGAATGTAAAAAGTTCTTTTGTCCTAAATACCATTGATGGCTGTCTTAGAATGACATTTTTTTCTTATCCACTCTCTCTTCCAGAAAGAAATCAATTCTCAACGTGACCCTTCCACTTGAAAGAATCAAGACATCAACACTTCAAACTCGAAAGTGAATATGATTGCTACTTTATGTGAAATAAACTTGTCAATGGGATTATATTGTGTTCCTAAGTTGGAGAACACTATAATTCATAAGTTGAAGTTTTAATTGATAATTCTATTTTGATGTTGCATTCCCACTTCTACTACCTTCAAGAATCAAGAGAGAAAATTTGTGGCTCTAAAGCTGGTCTTCTATTTTGATTATTACAAAAACTCAAACAATAGACTGCTAATGTTAAATAAATAATATGGTCGCACAGTCTAATCCGTTCAGTGTTGTATTATCATTATTTAGTTAAGTCGCACCTAAACTAAGGTATTGTTGTTAGTGCAACTGAAGTTTGTTTACGCTATGTGCTCCACATCGGGGACTGGCTGAAATCATAGATGGTTTTGAAGCAAGACAAGTGAACAACACTTGCATAATTCCAGGAATTACTTTACCATCCACTTCGGGAATACCAAAAGTTTCCATTTGAATTGTGTTATAGGAAGCTTAGCACAAGTAACCTACACCTACTTGCATGGTTTCGCATTGCAGAAACATCGCACATGAAATAAATATTAACACTGGCACGGATTAACGTAGCAACAACTTTATCTAGACACGTAATATATAGAAAGTTTATTTTCTTTTGTACTAGATAAGTAGTCCTTTAAAAGAAACGTTCAAATGAGTTTAGTCAACATCTCGAAGTACACCTGTTGAATTAAATATTAGTGAATAATAATACAAACTATACTAGACATCCCCAATTCAGATATAAAACAATTTTTGTTCCACCCATGTACAATGACACTGAAACATCAATACGTATACTAGTACGCACCAGATGATCTTTACTTAAAACATAAGTTTTGTTTCATTAGAATATGCAATATGGCAAAAGCAAACAAACACGAATAACCCCAAAACATAATATACGACGATGGTGATGATAATAAGTCACATAAACGTCTCCTAATTGGTCCTCGTTTAGTTGTTCTCGTGTTCCCACGTGCAATAGGTAGATGCTCCTTGTCGGGTACGGCGTGGGGGTGGTCCAGACATGGGCTCGACCCGGTTCACGAGGGTCGAGCCCCGGTCGACCACGTAGAGGACCTCATGGTCTGCCTTATTTGGACGCACGTCACGTCGAGATCGCAGACTTCCGTTTGCAGATAATGACACATCGTGCATGTGTTTGTGAGGGCTTAATTGCTAACATTACCATCAATTAGTGGTGGTATTGTTATTATTATTATTATTATTATTGGTGTTTAGTAGTTGTGGTGAGAGGTTTAATTTGTTGGACCCGTTCCGGACTTTGGGGGACTCGTTGGGTCATTCATGTTCATGTGCACACGATGGTGGATTATATGTTGGATGATGATGGGGTTAATTAAGACTTGGGATAAGGACTGCGTGGGTACGTATTTAATCGTTGGATTTTTGCTTGGGTGCATTTCAAAAATATCTTATTAGATATTTGCAAGTATGTATTTTTTTATTGGTTTTGTAGGCTTATAAAATCGAAAAATTATTTCGGTGCACTTCTACCTTAACATTAAAACCCTCTTACTTCCACAAAATCACCATCCTTTAGCTAATTTTATGATAAAACCCTTACACTTCCACGAAATCACTCTCTCATCCAAAACTCTCAAATGTTGAAAATTATTCAAACTTCAGATTACTTTCTTGACATATCGATCAATACTAAATATCCAAAGAATAGCTGGATTGAGTTCAAATCAAATGTTAAATTATGATTAGTAAACTCTCCCGAGTGCCGCCCGAATTCCATACAGCGAAAGACTCTCAAGACCCACAACCTCACCCCATCCTCCTCCTCCTCCTGCTCCACCTCCAATTCCTCACCATCAACCCCACAACAATCGAAAATCGTGAACTCCCTAAGCTTCGGGAACATTCCGACCTATCGGAACGACACTATTCACAAACCCACCAGTTGGAGGGACGTGAGAGTTCTAAACGGTTGGAGCTGAGATGTGTTGGCAAGAGAAGCTGGGGAGACGAGGCTGAGGAGGAAGTGGAGGTGGCGGAGGGGTGCAGAGAGGGGATGGCAAGGAGTAAGAAGGAGGTACGTGGTCGAAGGTGGAGGAGGAAGGGGAGATGAGGTTGAGAGTTGAAAAGGAAGAGGGTAGGGAGGGGAGGCGGAGGGAGAGAGAGAGAGAGAGAGAGGAAGTGGAGGGAGACGAGGGAGATTGATGGGGAGGACGATGGCGAGAGGCGGTTGACGATCTCTTCCAGCAACTCGTTGCAGAGGATGGAACCAAATGGAATCCATCGTGTCTGTTAGGAGTCCTATTTTCCCTTCAACCAGAAGGAGTTCGAACAATTTTTGACATTTGAGAATTTTGGTGGGTGGGGTGATTTCGTGGAAGTACGAGGGTTTTAACATAAAATTATCTAAAAGATGTTATAATGGATGTTAATGGTGTTGTGGTGGGAGTACACCAATCAATTAATCTTCGATTTTGCAAGTGTATCATGTCAATAAAAAATATACATGTGCAAATATATTCAATAAGACATTTTTAAAAGACACCCAATTAAAAATTAGGATTTTGGAAAATGATGATGCGGGTCACCTCAATTTAGAAACTCGCTAATCTAAATCTCAAAGTGAGTTCATAAAATTACTTTTTTCACTGGAATAGAAGCTTGGAATAATCATTTGGTTCGATAGGTGGTTGTTAAATTTGATATAATACATGGGTGTCTCAATTTGGAATCTCGCCTATCCATCCAAGAATGAGGTGGCTACACGAGAATTGATCTAGGTCATAAGATGATTTTCGTCGGAGAGGAAGAAACCACTTTTCCATGTGACGATCTAATTACTTTGTTGATGTACGAAAAGAGTATGTAAAGTGAAAATTAATAGAGCCTTACGTACAAACTAATTTACATAACACTATTTTCTCTTCGAAACAAGTCAACAGCTCCACTTTTACAGCTTATACACTGAATAATCTTATTTGGAGCAACACAACAATGCAAATAAGGACAATTATTCCATACAGAGGTCACTTTAGTGTTTCCATCACACAGACACACATCATACATGGCACTAGACAATATCTTAGATATATAACTTCAAATTTTCCCTAAAGAAAGTATATGCCTAGAACAACTAATGAAGAATTATTCTTACTTCTTTATTAAGGTTTGACTTCGTAAGAATGACAATTTCAAGCTTGCCTCGACAGGGACATCTGGGTTTTGACTTGAATTTTTAATTAAATGTGATCAAATCGGCTTCTTCATTCGTGACTAGAATAGAGATCCAACTAAAAATATGGATCGGACCTTCCCAGTTTATACTTATCAACTAGGGAAGGTTGACAACCAACACCAACATTAATAAAGTCAAACTTGTAACACCCAAATAATTACGCCATGCCATGATTGCCATGTCCATCGGATTTATGAATTCCGCGGACAAATAATACAGGACTCTGTGATATTGATTTATATTAAAAAAATAAGCACGTCTAGGGAAGAAAACCTCTACTAATCATCGGGGTATCCCGGATTTGTTGGATATATTTGTAATATGACATCAATTAAGTACCCTTTTGTTATATTAAAATGATGATGCCGTTCTTGCATTGGGTTGTTCTTAGGAAACTCAGACATGAGTGGGATGCAAATATATACTACTGACTGCGATACATCATAGGTATAATGCATCCATCTGAATATGAATTATACAACACATGAATTATCTAGTGAGTCTGAAGCTTAATTTTCTATTTTAAGTCCCCCACCATATCCACCACTCATCTGAAATTGTAAGATAGATTAAGAAAAAAACGATTATGCTAATAAAATGTGAGATTAACCGTAAATAAGATTCAATAACGAGATTGTAGGAAGCTTAAACTAAATAAAACGTGTTTGAGCTCACTAAAGTTTGACCCTTATACAACATATTCTCTTATTCTTATTGTATCTGATAAAACTATACAAATTAGAATTCAAATATCTGAAACAAAATTACTAAGCTTCTATAAATTTTATACATGGTTGATAAACAAAAGTGAAATTTGCGTTGATTCTCCGTGTAACAATAAAATAATCTATTTACATTAGAGTAATAAATTGAACCAATGATATTAAACATGAGGTGTGATCTATTTAGCTTAACTTTCGTCATCATATGGTTACGTTTGATTATAAAATTAAATATGAATTTCAAATTTAAATTCCAAATTGTATATATTGATCTACAACATATGTAGATTTGGGATATCAAAAATCATAAAATTTAGAATATGTTTGACGTAATATCTAGAAATGTAAAAATGAACATACTACATTCGTTAAAAAACCCGATTTCTAAATCTCATATGAAACAATTACTAAATTTTATTATTTTCAATATCATTAATCTACATATAATGTCAAGATCTATGGTTTGAAATTTCAATTTTAAGTTCAGATTTGATTTAATTATCAAACGTAGTTGTATGTCAACAAAATTTAAAGACAGTAAATCCTTCTCCATTAAACATAAGCTGATCATAGTCATTTTTTCCATGATAGGAAATATTTAGGTGTTTACATATATACTAAATTGTTTGTTTTTCGCATACTCAAATTTCAACTCAATTTCTAAATAAAGTTTTTTTTACAATCTTGTCTCTAAATTTGAATAGGTAAGATCAAACTCACCAATTAGCAATTAAATATAATTTTTCGATCACACTCAAATATTTGATGCACATTTGCACATTAAATTGTCGAGGTGTCATGGATTTGTAAACACTCGATGCAAAAAAGGGCCTCCTTATATTTCCGCCATCTACAACAGATCAGAGTGCATCTCAGACCACGGTGGCAAACGAGTAACTCCCAGGAATCACGCAGGTATGACTGGCTAATGGTCGGATGACATTTTCCTACTCACAACCTTTCGAGACTGAGATAGAAGAAATCCACCAGTTAGCCAAAATAGAAGAAGATGCCTGAGAGAGGCTAACTACGGAAGAGACTATGAGGCAGGGGCGACGGAAGAAAGGAGTTGCTACTTTGTAAGGTGTTCTCCTAGAATCGACGGACTCAACCCCTACAGCCAAAACCTAGCAAAGCACCATCTGCCTGCATTTGTGCTTGATGCTATCTATGGTTTTATTACTTGTAATCGGATTTGGTCTTGACTTGGGTGCATAACAATTAATCTTATTTAACGAAATGTAAACCTCATTCTCAAAAAAAAAGTACGCCAAAAAGGCTCCACCACCTTAGGGTCTGTTTGGGCATGAAGAATTTGGCATTTTGGTGAGGCCAAGGTTCGGGAAAATTTGCTTCCACACCTAACCGCAACCTCAAAATTCCAAACAACATTTCAACATTGATGGTGTTTATGGTTTGAGGTTGATTTTTTACGTGAGAAGTGTGCTTTGGAAACAACTACTTGAATGCACACTAGGGCAGAATAGTGAATAGTCGCCCATATAGTCGACATCTATACGTATAGACGTAAGCCATTAATACAACCGACGTCTATGTGGTACTCTAGATGTTGGTTGTTTGAATACCCATGGAAACCAACGTTTATACCTCGACGTTTATTCTCCAACATATATACACCTGTCATCACTTACAACCGACGTCTATATGCATGGGGCATAGACGTCGACTGTAAGTGATGACCGACGTCTATAAGGCTTATATGAAACGAACATTTATGTTTTTTCATTTATTCCCGACAAAACCTCCTCTCATCCAGACAAAAACCTTACCAAACCCTATTCGCAAACCGATCTCCGACCAAACCCCCATCGCAAACCCTAGCCTCTGCGACGTTCGCAGCGACCTCTGCGCCCTCGACAACCGCGACCTCCTCTGCCACTGCAGGTTCCTCCGCAAACCCTAGCCACCACAACCACCCACGACAGCCTTGTTCGATTGTCAACGTTATTCGGTACATTATCATGCCAAAAACTTAGTTTGTCAATACATTATCATCACTTAGTTTATCATGCCATGCCGACTTTTGTTTCATTTTCTTTGTTTGCTAAGTAAAATTGGAATTTTTTCCTGCTATTATCTAGTTTTGTGTAGGGATTTGGTGTTGTTGTGTTTGCTATAATATTCGAGTATTTGTGAAAGTTGGAGTTGGTGTTTTGTTGTAAAGATAGGATTTTTAGCTTCTAAAAGTGTAGAATTTTAAGTGGAAACTGTGGAGGTTTGGATGTCGTGTGGTTGGTCGAGTGAATTCCTGAACACGAGTTTTTATCATTTTCTTTGTTTGAGTTTGTGGAATGAAGTGGTTGATGCTTCTTGGATAGTTGAGAAGGTGACGTGAATAGTGAAATGGATAATTTCAATCTTGAATGGTTTTGTGTTGAGAAAATGAATGTGTAGATTCGGGAAATGGCTGCGTTTTGGATTGTAAATTTCAAAAATTGTTGTGATCATGAATTTTTTGTACTAATGATGAAGATTATGAGGTTATCCTATGGGCTGGTCACCATACTTTACTGTTGATGTGGATGTGAATGGTCACTATACTTTACTGTCTATACTTAAGAATAGACGTTGGTTGGAATATATAACTGACGTCTAGTCTTAAGTATAGACGTCGGTGGATCGCTAACAACCGATGTCTATTTGTTACGACTAGACGTCGACATTTAAGTGACCGACGACTAGGTATATACACTGCAGGAAAATGGGTACAATGTCGGATATTAAGGTGGTACAACGTCGGGTTGATCAGCTTAGTTGACCGACATGGTTGGTGGGAGACATTATACGGGCATACTCTTTCACATTGGTCTAAAATCCGACATGGTAGTGTGAGTTTATCACGTCAGTTGCATAGAAAATTGACGTGGTATACTAGGGCTGAGCATCGGTCCGGTCCGGTCCGGACCGGAAAAAAAATTAGGTCCGGACCGAAAATCGGACCGGACCGGCAAAAATTCGAAAAGTCGGACCGAAGACCGGACCGAACCGGTCCAAAAACCCGATTTTTTACCTCAAATTAAAAAAAAACAAAAAATTGGACCGGTCCGGACCGGACCGGACCGGAAAATTTAAAATTTGCCGGACCAAAACCCAGACCAGACCGGATTTTTTAAAAAATTTCCTGACCGAACCCCGACCGACCGGTCCGGTCCGGTCTGCTTGACCGGTTTGACCCGGTCAATGCACAGCCCTATGGTATACCCCTTAATAAATTGTTTTTTTGATTTTTTTGTTTTTATACGCTAATACGTCGATTTTCTTGAAAACCGACGTAGTAGGGGTTTTTTGGGGTTTTTGTACCCTACAATATCGGTTTTCTATAAAACTGACGTCGTAGTTACCCTACAACGTCGGTTTTCCAAAAAATGGACGTTGTAGGGTATTTTTTATTTTTAAATTTAACGTATGTAATTGACACTCAATCCCTGCAACATTCATATTCAATTCAGCAACTTTCAAATTCACATAAATTTCTTGCAGCATTCGTTTAAACAATACACAAAGAGATACATCTAACAAGACAACAAATAAAGAAACCTTCTTATATATGGATCAGTCTTTTAAGTCAATCTACAAAAAATAATGAAAGAATGTTTCCTTTCCCTCTGCTCCTTGAGGATACATGCATTCCGATAACAATTTGAGGAGCAAATTTCTGAATTAAATATTGACATCAATGAACTTACATTTGAGTAGTCAACCATGAATTGTGGTGGACTGGATACCTCCTCAAATTCTTGCTTTAGAACACAACCTTCCTTCCTACCAAGTTGAACGCGTAAGACAGGAAATTAGTTCCTCCAAGATCTACCGCATAAACACTAGATAAAAGACCAACCATCGTAGCTAATAACACAAACTAAAAACGTCAAAATTTCTTCCAAATTGAAATCCACAGTAAAAAATCAGAACCGAACCCTCATCTGGATGTACGGATTCGACTCCGCTGGATCAATTTAAAGTTTCCATTTTCTCGACTCCAGCTCGGTCGGTCGCCGGAGAAGGGACGACGGTATCAGGGTTTGGAGGCAGAGGAGTGGATTCGGAAGAGGGTTTGGGTGGAATGTTGAGGTTGGGGTTTGGAGGCGAAGGAGTGGATTCCGACGAAGGTTTGGGTGGGACGTTGTAGTCGTCTAGAACGTGGGATCGCGAGTACGGAAGCGGATAGGAAGTGGAGCTCTCACCCATCTCTACTTTTGGATGGGAAGGTCGATGTGGTTGGGGAGAGATAGACGACTACGGTTTATGTTTGTTGATTTCCGAATTGACGGGATTTCAATTTGGTTTATGCGGCTATACCAAACAAAAAAATCAACCCTTCCACGTTAGACTATTTAAAGGCCGACATGGAATACCACCTAACACGTCGACTTATGTGTTCGCCGACGTGGAAGACCCCTACCACGTCGGATTTTCTAAAACCGACGTGGTAGGAATTTACTTAAAAATATATATATTAAAAACAAATAGCACATATCTTGGCAATAATAATCGACTGATTCTTGGCAACAACACATATCTTGTGACATACCTTTATCCAATACGTATCCAGGGAATTTAGGGAATATCGACATTTCATCAACCAAACAACATTTTCCCCAGATAGTTTCTCCGGATCTCATTTGTTGCATCATCACAAATTTCCGAAATTTAAAAAGACCCCAACCACATCGGATTTCCGAAAACCAACGTGGTAAGGTTTTAATTTTAAAAAAAATGATGTGGTTTTGTTTAAATTTTAGTTATTGTGATAAGCATAATAACTTTTAATGTTTCTTCTCATTGTACGTCTCTTATGATAAGCAAGGTTGTTGCCTTCGGTTATCTCTTGATTTCTATTAAGAATTATTATGGACTGAGTTTTTTTAGGGAACTACTAAACGTCGCCCCAAAACTACTTAAATCGTCCCTTGAAATTACCAAATTGCCCTTAACAATATATTTAATACCCATATCGCCCCGTGTCTTTAAACAAGGTTTTTGACTCAGTTTTACTAACATTCCTAGTACCAACACCACGAAAATGTCTGGCGAAACACCTAGATCAGGCGAAGTAACGGAGACAGATTTTTTTTTCCGACTCGGGCGTCTGGCTAAGACGCCTGCACCATCGTGGAGGCGTCTGGCTAAGAGGCCTCCACGATGGTCTAGGCGTCTTAGCCAGACGCCTATACCATGGTCTAAGCGTCTCGCTAAGACGCCTCAACCATGGTGGAGGCGTCTTAGCCAGACGCCTCCACGATGGTACAGACGTCTTAGCCAGACGTCCCGTTTTTTTTATTTTTTTTGTCAAATTAAAATTATACTGTGTGTTATCTCAAATTATTTGACGTTTCTTTGCAAGTTTTCGGTGGTAACCGGTCATATTACAATGAGTTTTTTGCAAGTGATGAAGATTCAAAAAAATTCCAGATCCAACATTTTTTAAGTTCCAAAATCCCCCGGTGGTAAAACATCCTGACTTACAAATACCACCTCGACAGGTCGTTCGGGGGTCTCGCTCCCCGGTGGCGGGGGTGGTAAGGGAGCAGCGCCCCCTAGAATTTTTTTTGGATTTTGAATTTGTTGGATATGGAAATTTTTGAATTTTCGGTGTACCGAAGGGGTATCAGTTATCTGAATATAGTAATTATTAACTTATTAATTAATTAATTTAACAATTATCTAAATTTATAATCAATTATCTTTTTAAAAAAATAGTAAAAAATAATAATAAATTACGGGCGTCCGATGGAGCCGCCCCCACGTAGGAGGGGGCGTCTGGCTAAGACGCCTCCCTAATGGGGGAGGCGTCTTACACAGACGCCTGTCCCAAGGGCAGAGCGTCTGGGTAAAACGCCTACCCGATGGGTAAGGCGTCTGGGTAATACACCTCCCCCATGGGGGAGGCGGCTTAGCCAGACGCCACCTCCTACGTAGGGGCGGCTCCGTCGGACGCCCGTAATTTATTATTATTATTTTATTAAAAAGATGTTAGATATTTTACCAGATTCGAGTACACTGGGGCGTTCGTTGGTTCATTACTGACTTTCAAAACATTATTTTTAATGATTATAAGAGGAATATGAAGAGAGATGTGTGATAGGAAGGTAAAATGTCGCGTTATATCAGTACAAATGAGAGAAGGACAAAATTGTAATTTCAAGGGACGATTTAAGTAATTTTGGGACGATTTAACAATTCAGTTTTTTTATTGTATCATGTGCTCCTGTTGAAGTTCCAGATCACGTGCAATATTTCCCTTGATGGAGTTGTTGATTTCCCCGGTGACCGTTGTTTTCAAAATGCACTGTTGGATTTGTAAATTGCCTAATATCTGCCGACGTTGAGTTTTGAACATCAAAATTCATGTTACCAAAAAATTTAAGGGTCAATTTGGGTAGTCATGAATCCATGAGACTAGAAAACACGTTTAGAATTTCTGTCCTTCCCAATTTTTCTAGTTTCATGATTACAATATTAAATCTACTAACTGGACGACCGACTTTCTGATTTGTCGGTGTCCAATGCTAACGAATTCTAAACGTGTGTTGTTTGGCCATTTGACGCACGAGCACAATTTAGCTAATAGTTCTCCAACTTCTCCTGCTTACATTTTTCAAACTTTATTTCTTGCAGAACGGAACATCATCTTCAACGAGTCCATATTTGCAAGACAACTACGTTAATAAATTTCTAATTGTCTCTAGTTACAGCTAACATATCTTACATGGTATACATATATAGTGTATATGCACCTCAGTTTTACTTCCATACATCATCACAAATCAGGGCCGTCTCGGAATTTTTTGAGGCGCTGTGCGAAAATCAACAACGAGACTCCTAAATTTGAAAAAAAATATACTCATAGTTTAAATAATAAAAAATTTACTAACTTAATGCAATATTAATTGAATTTTTTTGTCCTCTTAGCAATATTTGAGACAAATTTATCAATGTTTAAGTATTATTTATGTGTTAACACTAAATTTTTTTACAACCCAATAAGATCATGTATATTTTTTATTTTTTTTGAGGCCCCCTCAAAGTGAGGCCCGGAATGAGGCCCGGAGCAGGAGCTCACCCTGCTCCTGAGTCCTAGATTTTTGTAATCAAGACATCAAATTTATAAATTCATCCGGGTGTAAAAAAATTCCACGAAAGAATATTTACTTCACCGTGTGAAAACTACACTCAAGCTAGTCTACACGCTCCATCCAGCGTTTAGTGCAATCCAAATTATCTACTAGACTATCACTCAACTAGTGGTTAAACAATCCTACAACTCAACCTATTACTCACCCTAAGACTTTCTTAATTCGGGCTTTAAATCTATCTTCGTTGCTCTAATACCACAAACACGTTGAACAAAACCATAACACGCTTGCTTGATGTAACGTCCAAGCTAGTCTAATTCCACAACTCAATTACTTTCCACTTACAAGTTACAATGACTAAAACTTGAAAGCAAAAAACACGTTGACAAACGATTCCAAATCTAAAACCATCTCACCTCAAGATCCTATTCCTATTCTACAACACACCATAGATTTCCAATCGAAGTCAAAAGCTTTCTACTCTTCTTCCCTTACGGACATGCAAGTACATCTGCACCTATTTAGGGCCTCCTTAACGGAGGCCCTTTTCAGGTCGGGGGGAAATTCACCCCGACCTGGCTCCCCTTAATGGGGAGCGGAACCGGGTTGGGTCGCGACCTGGGTCACGACCCAAGTCTGGCCACGTGGCCAGACCTGGTTGGTCGGTTGTTTTTTTATGTTTTTTGTGTGGTTTATATTAGTTAAATAATATGTTAATAATATATATAAATAAAATAAATTGTAAATAAATATAATAATTAATAAAATAAATCAATTGCATTAACTATAATAATACAAAATCAATATTGAATTTAATATCGAATTTCAAACACCTAAAGATAAATTATTTGCCCAATTTCAAGAGGCAACAAGGAAAGATGTGGAACGTGCATTTGGAGTGCTTCAGGCAAGATTCGCCATCGTGAAAAGATCGTCGTTAGCATGGACTCCAGACATTCTCGGTAAAATTATGACTGCATGCATAATCATGCACAACATGATCGTGGAGGATGAACGCGACTCTTATAATCAGTTGGTGGATATAAACGAATTTATACATGAGCGCCCTCAAGAAATCGGTGAAAGTTCAAACCCGTCGGGTCTCCGGTATTCCACTGAGCGTATCGTGGATATTAACAAATATCTGCGTAACAGAGATCGAGTTCGCAACGCTCAAAAACATATGGCATTGCGAGCCGATTTGATCGAGATTATATGGCGATGTTTTGGACGGAATGAGAATTAATTATGTTTGTAATATGTATTGTAATATTTTATCTTTGAATTATTATAATATGTAATTGTCGAATTTTAATAAAATCTAATTATTATGTGTTGTTCGTAATTATTGTAAGTTAATTAGATTAAGTTATTATAAAAATAATAAATTTAATAGTTTGTGAATTATTATGTTGATATAGAAAATGAGGTAAAAAGAAATGATGTGGAGGAGAGAGAGTGTTGAAAGTGGGGTTGTGGTTAAGAAGAGAAAAATAGGTTGGGTTGTGGGTTGCATAGTGTTTTTTGCTGACGTGGCAGAGAGAGAAAGTTGAGGTGGAAAGATATTTGGGGTTGGGGTTAAAGATGACCTAAGTGGCCTAACAAGGCAGTGACATCACACAAACGTGCAAGACCATCGCCTGTTCTTGCTGACCACATCGCGACCATATAAGTCAAAAACCCAACCAACGGTTGGGATCGACTCTCCATCAAGTGTTCGAGAAAACCAACGGTCGGGATCTTTAGACGTGCGCGATGACAGGATGTGTCGGCAAGATCTGCTGTCTAGATTCGCGCCCACCTTAACACAAAGCCTGACGCGAGAGAGAGGGTGGGTGTCAGCTACGATTTGGATCCACTCCCAAATACCCCTGGACATACCACAATCTACGAGTATGCCATTCCTATTCTTATCCTGTTTTCCCACGGATAAACAAACAAACACACACCTACATGATCGAGATCATCGTAGTTGTACGACTTTATTATTATGGACAATCATTTGTCTCAGTGATTGTTGAAAAATATTGCGTTTGTCAAAATAAATCTTGGAGTGCAGCCACGATGTGTTCACTTGGCTCGGCAAGGTAGAAATGTCAATAAAATTAACGGCTAGATAAAATTAGTTTAACGATTTATTGGATGAGTGGAGATCTGAGTCGATTCTTACTCCCATAACAACATGTAAAGATTCGAGTTCAATTCTCGTTCTCACAACAACATGCGATAATTAAGATGGTAATTCATTTTCATTTAAAAATTACACTACAATTATAAAAAAGAAAATATCAATAAATTCTATTATAAGAATGTACCGTCTACTGCACGTTGACTTTATAATAGATCGTTAGGTACCAAATCAGATAAGATCAGACCGGAACGAACCAAACTCAATTAAACAGAACTCTTCGTCTAACCCTACGGTGGATAACAAGCCCATGCTTCGCATACAGCTCATACCATACCAGATACCACCCCCAGGAATACATACAATAGATACACAGATCCCCAGACCCCGACCCATCCCATTTCACCTCCCAGATCTCTGCTCCACCTCCACCCTTACCACTTCACCAAGCGAAGCTTAGCTTGCTTCATCACAACACAAAATCAACCAACTACATGGGTTCAGGTTGACTTCAATTGGGCGTACTAAGATAGAGATAGATAGAAAGATAGTTGAAAAGAAGTTATTGGGTCAAGGGTGCAGATCTCCGGAGTATATCCATCCATCCATCCATCCATCCATCCATCTAGCTTGCTTCACTAAGCTCAAGTTAAGGAGTAGTTAACAGTGATTAATTAGAGGATTATGGATCCAGCGACAGCGGCATCGGCGCACGGCGGTGGGCACCACCTCCCGGCGCCGTTCTACACGCGCGTCTTCGGGCACCCCCGTGGGCCGCTCCAGCAGCAGCTGAACTCGGACCAGCAGCAGCCCCGGGCAGAAGGCGACGAGCACCACGTGGACCCCTCGGGGCTCTTCGGCCTCGACCTCTCCCGCGGCCGCAAACGCGACCACGACGATGCCAACAACAGCGCCAACAGCGGCGACGCTAACAACGCGACCCCCACCGCCAACAACGCCGACTCAACCCCGACCGCTCAGTCCAGCGGCGAGGGCGGTGCTGGGGAGGGCTCCCGCCGTCCCCGAGGCCGCCCGGCCGGGTCGAAGAACAAACCGAAGCCGCCGATCATAATCACCAGCGACAGCGCCAACGCGCTGCGGTCCCACGTCATGGAGATCGCCGCCGGCTGCGACGTCGCCGAGAGCGTCGCCGTCTTCGCCCGCCGGCGCCAGAGAGGAGTCTGTATTCTCTCCGGGAGTGGGACGGTTACTAACGTGACTCTCCACCAGCCGGCGGCGCCCGGTGGAGTCCTCACCCTCCATGGCCGGTTCGAGATCTTGTCGCTTTGCGGGTCCTTTCTGCCCCCGCCGGCGCCTCCGGCGGCGACGGGGTTGACCATCTACCTCGCTGGAGGACAGGGGCAGGTCGTCGGGGGGAGCGTCGTCGGAGCACTAGTGGCGGCCGGGCCGGTGGTGGTGATGGCGGCGTCGTTTGGTAACGCCGCTTACGAGAGATTGCCGTTGGAAGATGAAGATCCGTTACAAGGGCAGTCAACTCAGATGGGGTCTCCGCCGGCGGGGCTGGTAGGCCCACCGGAGAATCAGCAACTCCAGCAAGGTCAACAGCACCAGCTGTTGCCAGATGGCAATGCTCAATTCCTCCACGGCGTGCCGCCGAACCTCCTCAACAACCTCCATATGCCGGCAGAAGCGTACGGGTGGGGATCGGGTGGCGGCGGAGGCCGCCCGTCATACTGATGGAAACCAAGGAGCAGCAGAGTCCTTTCCCTGACCTCGTTCGGTTCGGTCCGGTTCGGTTTCATTTCGGGGTTTCGATTTATCTGAATTTAGATTTCGGAGAAAGGAAAGGAGAAGATGGCAATGCAATGCAAATGCAATGCCGCTAACGAAGTTTTTGGTTGGATGCGAATTTCGCAAGTACAGCTTTTAAAAGATGGAATATAGTCGGGACTTTTGTTGTTCTTCTCCTTTTTTTTTTCTTATCCTTTTTTTCTTTCCTCTTTTAGTTCTCGCAGCTGTTTCGAGTAGTTTAGTGTTTTGGTCTTGTACTCTCACGGAGTGTGAATTCTTGGTGTTTCCCATTACTATCATCATCAGTCACTTGCTATGAATGTATTTCGTTGCTAAATTGGTGGTGTTTTGTTTGTTTGTTTGTTTAGGAGTGAGACAGGTGGGAGTAATTGGACCATTGATATTGGTGGTTTAACTTGGATGTGGTTGTCAATTGTCATGTACCTTATGTTTGTTGTTTTTGTAAAGGGAGGAGACACTTAAAGAGGAAAAGAAGCAGTGTACTTGGTTGGGATGCTGCTGCTGCCCCCCTTTTTTTGCTTCTTTTGTTTTGTGATCCTGATTCCTGGTGGTGGTGTTCTTGCCCACCATTGGTAAAGTACCAGGAGAGAACCCCCACATGGAACTGGAAATTAGAGTGCCAACAAAGGCATGTCTTGCCCTGTGTCTGTGAGCCCACTGCAGTAAAGATGATGATGTAGGGTCGGGTTGGAAGGTTGGATTGTGGTGCGGGGCTGTGAAGGGCCCGCCAAGATGTAATGTGGAAAGATTACATCATGAATCGGGACAACTGTAAGGATGCAATCAATCCATACTACGGTACAATTCTACCAGCTTGTATGTTTTTTTTGAGTCTTCGCTGTGGTACGCAATAAAGATTTTTAATTAATGCTATCAGCTTGTTTATAAACAAAATGTAATGTGAATTCAAGTTGGGCGTACATGGTACCCAATCTTCACTGTCTCCCCCAAATCCTCCAAACCCAACTTCCTTCCCATCCCCAGCCTCCATATGCATCTTCCCTCTTTGTCTCCCCTCGTGTTGGGCTTCTTTTGTAAGGTTTTCAGCTTGCATGTCGTTTTCTCCAATTCCTAGCTAAACATCAGGAAGTGTAGGATAGAAGTTGTTGGTGGTCGAATAAGTCGTTTGTGGCGACATTAGTGTTGTATGGTCTGATTTGTGTGCTCTTAATGTGCCCGTAAGGGCAATGTTTGTTGTTTGCCGTTTGTAGTTTGTTAGTCGTTTGAAAGTGTTCGGTTTTGGGGTTCTTTTTTATTTCGAAAGATGATCTAGCAAACTACATGATCCAAGGTTCCTTTGAGCTAGTACATGCAGAAATTGTCTTGCATGTCATAAATGGAAGACTTTCTTGGTGATGATGCACGCATAGCTTCTGGTGCTTACTACTTATTTTGCCAGGTGATAAACTCAACCTTCGCATTCAAAGTACCTGTATGTTTGGTTCATTTCCTATTGTTGTCTTCGTGTACTTATTTGGACTTTGTTCCCCACATGTATGCAATTGAGTCTCCCGACTCATTCGGGAAAAAAAGTGTGGAAAGTTGTGTGTAAATATCTAGGTTTACTGTTTTGGTTTCTGTTTATGGGATGCGTTTTGGTTTCTTTTGGGTTTTTTATGTGGATTTTGTCTTGGAATTTATTGGTTCGGAGGAAAATTGTGATGTTGTTTGAAATTTCAAAGTGGTTGGTGGTGAGGTGGGATTAGAGGATAAATAAGTGGAATGTTCTGGATGGATAATTAAGTAATTTAAGTTTGAAGAAGACAGTTTTGGACTTGAGGTGGCAGATTGTGATGACATGGAATGAAGGCCATGGGTGGGATCATATGTCATCGTAAGGTTGTTTATTCAGATGAAGATACATTGTATTACTCCAATCTGATTGATCTGGTATAGTGGTATGTCGCTTTACATTTTACAATCAATTTTAAGTGAACCCCCAGGACAAGCTTTTAATAGGATGAGTTAAGCTTGCATATGTAACTTGCTTTTGGGGACTGTCCCGGTACAATGCAGCAAAAATATTTCTCATTAACTCCACTCCAAGAAGCAAACCAATTGTTTTGTAGATCCTGGCCTCTAGGAAAAGGTCTTATTATGATAAATTAAGCTTGCATATATGACCTGTTCTTGCTCTTATATAAGGACGTTAAGGTCATCACTAATCATGACCCAGACGACTCGATCATGAACTTTCTTTCTCTTCCAAATCAGATTTCTCTCTTCCACGTTAACTTTCTCTTTTTCCAACTCACTTTCTTCTCTTTCCTACACTATTCACTTCTTAACTACAACCCACCACAACCTACATCTCTCATCCACATCATATTTTATTCCACCAACTTTTATTATATTCCAAAATCAATTATATTTACCCAAAACATTAATAATTCAAACAAATATATATTAATTAGCAAATAATTATTTTTATCAATAAAAAGCAAAATACATATTTATTTAAACCATTGTATGTAGCGTAATACATTAAAATGAAAATGCATACTACTAAAAAAATTAATTTGCGGTTTCCCCGAATCGTTGTCATATGTGCTCGATCAAGTCAGATCTGAGGGCGAGATGCCTGCTTTTTTCACGAATGTGTTATCTGGTGTTCATGTACGTATGAAGATTGACAACACGATCGGTTGAGAACTGATTCGAACCCAGAGTTGATGTGACGCCTATGGGTTTAATGAAAGATGAGCAACGTGCTACCAAAACATCATTATCAAGAGTTATTCTTTAACCGTGATCTATTGTTTATTCTCTCTTAAGATTAATCTCTAATTTCCACATAAGCACCCTAAAAACATTTTAATTAAATCTGGAATTAATCCACTCATGATTTAATTAATCTCTTAATAATTCAGGCAGAATCGTTTTTGTTCGGTGGACCGAGTATAACTCGGTCAACCGAACTGTTCGGTTATAACACGTGTTCGGTGCACCGTGAGCTAGACGGTCGACCGAATCCGTATGAGAAAATTTTCCTGGAAGAATTTGGACGAACCACGTTTCTTACTCGGTCGACTGTTGATCCAACAGAATCGCTCCAGGTACATAGTCATCGGATGACCGTATCACCTTCGATCTACTGAAAATACTACTTCTCGGTTGACCGTGCACACTCGGTTAACCGAACCCGATTTTCCAGGCACTCCAGACAATTTCAGTCAACTAATTGTGCTTACCCGTTCTCTATTCGGTGAACCGATCCGAAGATACCCCGGTCGACCGAACCATGAACGGTTCGCCGTGTTTGACCCCGATTTTGCCTTTGTCAAATTTTGGATTTATTTCCAACAAAATTTGATCTTTTGGAGTTTTTAGCAAATTCACATCTTATATAATATATTATCATATGTAATATTAAATTATTACACCCCATGATATATATACCTCATATGAATTTATTATGATTCTAATTAAGTCAATTCTCATGACATATTGATTTTATTCATTCATCACATGTGTCCTATTTTCACATGAAACCCGACACATCATATGAACTTAAAATCAATCATCTTGTTTCCCAAATTTTGTGGTGTGACCTATAGGAGGATCTAAGCCAAATTGACGGCGATATTAAACACTTAATATCTCAAACTATAAGCGGTATTTAACTACACATTATAGTTACCCAATTAGCATAGATGTCTTTGTTCCACTCGAACCAAACACACGATCCATTTAGTGATGTAAGTGCACCACTTGTGTCTGTCCATTGCCTCGTGATATTAAGAATATATACAAAGTAGAAATGTGTTATCTTTGTATTATATTCATTTCTTGATCTCTCTAAGCTAATTATAACTATGTAACTTAACTCAAGTTACATTGTGCACATCTAATTTTGCTTTATCAAAGGGCCACTAATATCTTCACTCAATTAAGATGGACAATGATAATCGTTTGACTAGCTATCTTTTCCAGCACAAGTCATGTTCAACCAACTATTGTCTTTATCACTACACTCATTGATAGCTTTTGGCAATAATCAAATTAAACACTTCTTGAGTGAAAAGATATAAGTCTCATATCTTAGATCCAAGACACAGTAAAAACCTTAATGACACGAAACACAATTTCATAATGTTTTACTTGTTAAGTCTATTCAATATATAAAAGTAATCTTTTCCTCTTTTATATACTCGTGTCCTCAATTATTTGTAGAGCTACAACAATCGATAACCAACACGACAATCTTATCTCGGTGATTAATGTTCCATGTTAATTACCATGATTGTGAATAACTTTTGATTTATGTAAACCATTATATTTTAGAGCTCTACGGTTAAGGACCAAACACATCTTCCTTAACACTTCCAAAAGACGAATATCATAATCAAGGAACAAAATGTTTGCACATTCAATTCATAATAATTGACATATAAAAGTAAAACTTTTAGAGCACATTCCTTTCAGGATTCGTTTAGCCTCAAGTATTCGTCCACCTCATCAGCCGCAACACCGTACGCTAGCATACGAATCGCCGCGGTACATTTCTGCAGGCCAGAGATGCTCATCCTACCGGTGGCGTCTGGATTATGTTGGAAGAAGGCATCAGACGCCTCAATGACACTCACAATGCGAAGAAAGACATGCTTTCGCATCCTAAATCTTCTCCTGAAAATGTTGTCAGGATAAACATGAAGGGAATGTGTTCTAAAAGTTTTGCTTTTAAATGTCAATTATTATGAATTGAATGAGAAATTATTTTGTTCCTTGTTTATGTTATTCGTCTTTTAGAAGTGTTAAGGAAGATGCTCTTGGTCCTTAACCGTATAGCTCTAAAAGATATTGGTTTACATAAAACAAAAGATATTCGCAATCATGGTAATTAACATGGGACATTAAAAATTACCAAGTTAAGATTGTCGTGTTGGTCATAGATCATTGTAGCTCTACAAGTGAATGACAACACGGGTACACAAAAGAGGAAAATAATACTTTTTGTATGCTGAATTGACCTAACAAGTAAAATATTACAGAAATGTGTTTCTGTGTCATCAATATTTTACTGTGTCCATGGTTCTTTGATATGAGACTTATATCCGATCGCTTAAGGAATGCTTAATTAGACTAGTGTCTTAAGCTATCGATAAGTGTAGTGTAAAGACGTTAGTTAGTTAAGTATGACTTTTGTTGGAGAAGATAGCTAGTCGAAAGATTATCATTGCCCCTCTTAATTGAGTGATGATATTAGTGGGCCCCTTGATAAAGCAAAGTTATAATGTGCACAATGTGATTTGAGTTAAGTCACATATTTATAACTAGCTTAAAGAGATCAAGAAATGAATACTAATACAAAGATGACACAATACTACTTTGTGTGTATTCTTAATATCATGAGGCAAGTGACGGACACAAGTGGTGCACTCCATCACTAAATGGATCGGGTTTTGGTTCAAGTGGAATTAAGACATCTAACTAATTGGGAGCTATAATGTGTAGCTAGATACCGCTTATAGCTTGTGATATTAAGCTCTTAATATCACTGTCAACTTAGTTTAGATCCTCCCATAGGTCACACCACAAAACTGGGAAACAAGAAATGAGGATCTTAAGTTCATAAGATGTGTCGGGTTTCATGTAGAAAATATGACACATGGGGTGAACAAGCAAAATCAAAATTATGTTGTGATTAATAACATAATTAGAATTTAAATTAAATTCATATGTGATGTAAATATTATGGGGTGTAATGATTGATCATTACATAAGATAATATGTTACATAAGTTTTGAATTTACTACTAATCCCGAAATGTCAAATTTTGTAGGGGTTAAACCGAAATTTGACAAGTCTGCAGAACAGTACTCAAACGGTCGACCGGTTAGCAGTAAACAGTCGACCGATCGAGCACGGTCGACCGGATGTGTCTCGACCGATAACAGGGAATTTTCATCTGTTCGAACGGTCGACCGAACATTGCGATGGAATAATTCCTGTTACGAACGGTCAACCGAGTTATTGAACGGTCGACCGAAACCTGGTTTGAGCGGTCGACCGAACCTCCAAACGGTCGACCGGTACAGACGGTTAATACAGAATTAATTTAAAAATTAATTAGATCATGCATGGAATTAGTCCATAATTGATTTAATTCGTGGCTAAGATTATTTATTATTAAATAATGGATGGTTAGATGGAAGTTTGCATGAAATCATGGGCAAGAGGTTGCACATGAATATGTAATTTGGAGAGAACTTATAAATACCAGTTTTTATCTCATTACCTCCTTAAAAAAGTTCATTGTTTTTCTCATGCAAAAACTCTCTCCATAATTCTCCACGAAATTCACTTAATTCTTAAGTTTAGTTTTAGTTTTTAAGAGATCATCTTCTCATGGGAACTAAAGAGGGGTTAGTAATTAGATTCTAAACCCTATTGGAGATTGAGAGGCTAGCTCTTCTTTCTCCAATCTTGTTTAGAGTTTGGTGAAATCTCGGAGGCATCCGGCGCAGCAACAAGCATCCTCAACGTCTCCGAATCTTCAAGAAGTTTTAGAGAACTTCTAGGTATGAATTTCGGAGTCCCATGTTTGTTTTAATAAAAGTTTTAAAACTAGTTATTGAAACAAACCAATGCATGCATGAAATAAATCATAGAAAATTATAATCGATCCTTATTACGCATAAAAAAATTCCGAATATATATATGTGTAATTAAACATGAAATCCTATAAAACAGGGTCGTTAGAAAAATAATCGGCAATCAAACGGTTGTAACCAAGCTCCCTATCTCTATCTGGGTTCGAAGTTTGCCTTCTGCGCCTCTTAGGACGTCGATCCACCACTTAGGAGACATACTCCGTTAAGCAGTTCAACACTTGGTCGTAAACTTCGTCATTGGATGTTGAAGATGATGAAGACTTCGAACTAGAAGACTTATCGGGTGAAGACATTGTTCGTAGATGAATGAGAGAGAACCAACTAGGAGGAGTACATTTATAGTTGTGAGAAGTAACCTACAGTATGCGCGTGACTAGGCAAAAGACAAGACGATTGCATCGAGGCTTGGACTTCTCAAGCATCGAGGACCTAAAGTATGCGCGTGACTCACAAAAGACGAGACGATTGCATCGTTGACCTACAATATACGCGTGACTCGCAAAAGACGAGATGATTGCATCGAGGCTTGGACTTCTCATGCATCGAGGACCTACATTATGAGCGTGACTCGCAAAAGACGAGACGATTGCATCGAGGCTTGGACTTCTCATGCATCGAGGACCTACAGTATGTGCGTGACTCACAAAAGACGAGACGATTGGATCGAGGACCTACAATATGGTGGAATTTCCAAAGGGAACTCAACAGCAAGAAACTTGATGTCCTATTTGCTCTGATGAAGAAGGAAAACAATGACGAATTCGATAAAGAAACATTTGCTGAACTTAAGGAGTAGGCTAAAACACAAGGATATCTGTATGTGCTCATGTTTTCATTTGTAATATCAATATGTCTGTTGTAGTTTATCAGTATTGTGGTAGTTTAAATTTCGTATCCTTAGGAAGACTGTCTTTCCTTTCCTTATTTCTGTTGTTTTTCGTATTTTGTATTTGTATTGTATTTTGTTTCTGAAGTGTATGAGTATTGTACTACTATTTCTTATTTTGTTTATGATTTTTTTAATTTTACTTTTATCTAAATAAATCAAAAAAAGTTAATTAATCATAAAATATTTTTTCAATTAATTTTCAATACCTAATTAATTTAATTCAATTTACCTAATTAATACATTATCCTAATTATATATAAATAATCTTTTTTAAAAACAAAAAAAAATCGGGACCAATGGGGGGCACGTGGCCCCTCGCTCGGGCGCCCAGGGCGGCGTCCTGGGCGCGCCCTCCCGTTAAGTGAGGACAACTCGGGCACTCGAATAAAGAGCACCAATTAAGGGTGCTCTTATAATAGAGTTTGTGGAAGTCAAGATTCTTCATGTCCAATAGACTTCAGGGCGTGACAGATTTACAGAAAGTGAGTGGGATTTTGGAACTCCAACTAAAAGACTTATTTGGAATGGGTGCAGAACTCCAACGTTATACTTCAACTACAGATTTATAAGATTTTTAAACTCTTAAAATTCAACGTTCACTTCATTAAATTACCCTACAAATCAATCATCGGAAAAAACCCAGCAAATCAAGTTACTTAATTTCCAAAGATTTTCCAGCAGACCAATCGCATCCTTAACTTAAGATGATTTTGGACCTCAAATTCCATAGTCTCACGGAATGGCATTTGTAATGTCAAAGGGTTCCAACATTTGTCGCGTTCATGTTGGTGACTAGACAGCCGTGTTGGCAATTATTATTCGGTTATTCCCAAGTAATAGCGAAGTGCATCTTTTGAAGAAAAGATTATTCGAAGAATGTTCTCTATAAACAACACAAAATAACTACAGCACAAGGTTTCCAGTTTCCTTCGCTATCTGTTGTTCTTCTTCGAAACAGCGATAGAAGATGATTAACAGAGCTGGGCTGTTGATTCCCAATTATAGCCGCAAGGAATCGAACTAAGATGGTAAGTTGCCAAATGCCAAGGGAATAAGAAGGTGATGATGAATTGATGTTGTAACAATGGAACATTGACAGCCATATTTCCTTATTACGTTGTTCAGATTGTGATAGGTACAGAGCTTTTAGACGCGTACTGATGTATGCACCCACTTTCATCAGGGCTATGAAACGAAGCTTTTGTAACTTAATTTGATTTGGTTTGTCAAAGTGCTGTGATCCAGATGAAAATGACATTATTGGGAAAATAGTTTTACCTTCTCTCAAAATGGAAAGATTACATTACATGGACACGTAAAAGTTATGTACACGTTACGTGTCACTAAATTTTAAAGAGGCTATAAAGCAGTCCATTAGATTTTACATGTTATGATAGTAGTCAAATCACGTCTCGAGAGGAGGTGGTTGAAGTTTAAATTTCAACATCCTAGTTAATTAGGATTCAACGAATATGTATTGGATGACCAACGGTTTGGAACCACAACCTACTTGTCCTATGATCATATTTACCCTTGACATATGTCAACCTATTCAGATCAATACTCTCTTTTTACTACGTTAACATAACATTTTATTCTCTTTCTTTCAATTATTCATTTTTGAACTACAACTCACTCATAAATGTTCACCTAATCACATCAACATTCTCTCGCTTTCACTTTATTTATTTTCCCTCATTTTTAATTTTTCCACAATTTCAATTAACTATATCACATAATTTATTTATCATAAATTAATATAAATTAAATATGAATAGGATTAAGGCCAAAAAGCCAACATTACGGACATACATAATCTAGTGACCAACTTCCATAGGGAAGTCGGGGTATACTTCAAGTGGGATCAACACAAGAATCAATGGGAAAACACGAAGAGAGAGTATGCAACTTGGAAATGGTTGAAACTTTAGACAGGGAAGTGATGAGATGACGAGAGGCGCACTATAGAAATGGAAGATGAGTGGTGGAAACAAAACCAAGAGGTATGATTATCATTGTTAATTGTTGTACTATAGTTTTTCGCTTACATATTGATGCTTTGGATGTCTAATTTGTTGGTTGATAATGTTCGCAGACACACTTTGGTCTTGAAAACTTTGGACATGTGCCAATCCAATGTGAGCATGAGCTTGAGTTGATATTTGGTCGTGATGTTGTGGATGGTGACAACATACTCAATCCATACGAGGGCGGAAAAAAACAAATCTACTAGCAAAGTGAAGTGCTTCCTCGCATTACAACACAAAGAGTCGTTCCCATAGGGTAGATACGACTGACTCTGGGGAAGAGGATGGCGAGAGCGACAATCCACATTTGGAGGAAATCGTAGCCAAGGCTGAAAGCAATCGTAGAGTAAGGGTAGCTCCTTTAGTGCATCTTATAAGTGATGGTTTGTTCTCGGTAGCAAATGTGCTGAAACAAAGGTCTGACTGAGCGGCACTTTACAGTGTGGAAGCATGTGTGGAGATGGCTAGAGGATGCGATATATGTCCGGGAACGACTGAGTGGATTAAAGCAGCTAGGATATTTGAGATCTTGACAAAACGTGAGGTATTGTACGTGCTGTGCGATATGAGTAGCCGGAGACTATGGTTGGCAGAGGAACTTTCACATATGCAACGTCGTTAGGGTGTAGACTATTGTTATGGTTACAAGCTTGTATTGTGTTTAACGTCTTTCGGAACGAATTATGTATTACTTATGGTTGGATTGTTATATTTAAGTACTTGACTGATAATTGACTTCAGTATAGACTGGACTAACTAGTTAGTGTTGTAGTGAGCAAGTCATTTATTTCAGTACTTATGCAGCATGATGAATGTTGATCACCTATTTGTCTACTATGATCATGTTTCAGTTAACACAGTTATTTTCGAAAAAATTGCAACCTCATGTGTTGGGAGTTAGCATATATGAACATGTTATCAACATTTTCAGACCATGCATTTAGGAGGCTCATATCAAAGAGAAATGAAGGAAATATTTAGGAATGTTAACAACATAAACTGTTTGGATATCTTAAACATTACCATTGTTTGTTGATATGTTAACAAAATACAAAAACACGGGGTTCTGTTTCTTCCCCCAAAATTACAAACTCTCTTACTTAATTGTTGATATATTTGTTTCTAAAAAACACTCCGCAACACTCCTTCCCTAACAATACCATTGGTACTCGTTGTCGTTCCCGGAAGACCAGCTATGGTAGAAGTGTGTTGTGTCAAGCCTGTCATACTCATCTGAGCTACTCATCTAAATGTTCATCAACAATAGGTGTTTTACTTAGACTACCAAGTGATGATTCATTTGATTCAAGTCTAGCAACCACCTTATTCTTTTCAATCATGATTAATTCAATTTGGCATTTGAGATCATTTATAGTTTTTCTAGCATTTTTGTTCTTTTCACAAATGATCTCATATTGTTTAACTAAATCATGAAATGCATTTTGAAGTTCTTCATGAGAATATGTTTCTTCTTTGGAACAAGAACTATCACTAGCATATGACTTAGATGAGCAAGAATGTGATCTACTAGAGTAAGAGTTAGAGGATACCTCACTTCCTTCATCTTGAATTGCCATGTAGCACATATGTGCATATTCCTTTGTTGATGAAGGTGTGGTTGATTTGGATGACGACGAAGACGATGAATCGTCCCAAGTAGCCTTGTGAGCTTCCAACCTCTTCTCTTTTCTCTTACCCTTCTCCTTTTCTCTCCTTCTCTCCCTCCTCTCATTTTTCTTCTCCTTCTCTTTTCTCTAATTTCCACTCTCTTCCTTCTCCTTCTTTTCTCTCTTTTCACTTCTTCTCTCCCTCCTCTCATTTTTCTCTTCTTTATCCTTCTTGAGGTATTTGAAGAAGTCTTTTGCTAGGACTTCAATGTTCTCATCTTCTACACTCCTCCTTGGTTCATCTAAATTTGCATGTAATGCCAAGGTGGATTTCTTCTTGGTGGCTTCCTTCTCCTTCCGATGGTTGATTTGAAGTTCATAAGCCATCAAGTTTCCAATGAGCTCCTCCATCTTTAATTTTGAAAGATCATGCGCCTCTTCAATTGCGACAACTTTATCTTCCCAATCGATGCTAAGTGACCGGAGGAACTTCCTTGTCATCTCTCCTTCATTGATTTTTCTTCCAAGAACCAAAAGAGAGTTAGTGATATCGGTGAAGCGAGTGTTCATTTCGCTTATGTTTTCACCAATTTGCATAGAAAAAATCTCATATTTATGCAAGAGGAGACTAATGTGGGTTTCCTTAGTTTTACTATCCCCCTCATAATGCATTTGTAGTCTATGCCATATCTCATGTGCACTAACACACCCTCTAATCCTATTATATTCACCCTCATTTAGCCCACAATATAGAATGTTCATGATTTTTGAGTTCATCTCAATTTCTTTCATTTTGGGCCTAGTGAGTGAATCTAATTCATCTTCATTTAGTGGTGTGTATGGATTTTGGAGAAACATCCAATACTTAAGGTCATTAGAAATTAGGAAAATCTTCATCCTATTCTTCCAATAATCATAATTTGACCCATTAAGCAAATGAGGTCTAGTGGTGCATAATCCCTCTACATGATTAGATGTGCTAGCCATGCTAAAAATATGATTAAGTATAGAATTTAGCTAACAAGGCTCTGATACCAAATGTAGGATCGTGTGGGTTATGGGTCCACAATTAAGGCTAATTTACAAGTTTAATCCTAAACAAACTCTACTTGCAAGCCAAAAGATGATGCAGCGGAATTTAAACGAACAAGCGAGTAAAGGAAAGGAAATGAGCAAACCACAATCACACGGGGATTTTATAGAGGTTCGGCACCCCACCCGGGTCTTAGTCCTCTCTTGCAAGCTCCGCTCGGATCACCAAGCTCCGCCTACGACTTCACTAACCACTCCCCGTTCCGGGCCGGGAGAGAACGCCTTTACAACCGTCAAACTCGCGAACAACCCTCGTCGAGCTTGGAATCTTCCTCTCACAATCCGAGAGGGACACTTCGGGCTTTCACCGAAGTCCTTGCTTCCTTTTACAACAATTGTAACCTTGAGTGGAACAACACTCTCTAAAGTTTGAGCACACTTGAGTAGGATGAAGAAATGATCACTAAGTGTGGAAGGTTTGTAGCTTTGAGTGTATGGGATTCTCTCTAATGTTTGGGACAGGTTTGTAGTGGGAGAGTTGTGTTAAAATGTGTTTTACAACTCCTTATATAGGCATTAGAGAGAATAGATCCGTTGGGACAAGATTTGATTGGATTTTGTGCAAGATACACAAAGCAGAAAATTCGGGCTGCAAATCTGTCCAGAAACGGTCTACCGAAAAGTGGAACGGTCGACCGAACGCTTGGGTTTGATAAGGATACGGTCGACCGAAATATGAATAGATCGACCGAACACTTAAGTCAATTAAGAAAACAGTCAACCGAACAGGGTTACCGGTCGACCGAATAAGCGTTTTGGTAGAGGGAAAATTGGATCGGTCGAACGAAATCGTATCGACCGATAGCAGGGAATTCTTGACAAGGTTAAACGGTCGACCGAACTTGGCACATGGTTCAACCGTTTGGTTAAGTATATGGAGGTGTATATAGTTTTAATACGAATACGACCGTTGGGCATATACGACAAGAATAACGGTCGGAACAGTAAGTTCAAACGGTCGACCGAAAGATATGGTGCGGTCGACCGAAACTAGACAGGAGAACACAAATTGGATTACTTGATCATCCGGTCGACCGAACGGCATGTTGCGGTCGACCGAATGTGGGCAGACAATTAGGGTTCAGGTTTTGTGTTTTTCCGGTCTAAGTTTGGGTGATCTATTGAAGTCCAAATAATGTGAAATTTCGTGTGTGACTTCTATAGGGAACCTAGTGTGTGATTAAGTTGATTATAGCTCAAGTATGCTCAATTACACTTTGTTCCTAAGACTCAAAAGAAATCAAGATTACATGTCTTCGATTTAGCTTTAATTACATGTCTTGACTTCATTTCCTTCTTTCTTGAGTCTTGATCACCTGTAGAGGTTAGCACAATACAATATATATGCAAGGCATAGTGTGTGCTACTCTAATTAAGATTCGGTTGATTAAATCATCAAAACATAGGATTAAGGCCAAAAAGCCAACATTACAGACATACATAATCTAGTGACCAACTTCCATAGGGAAGTCGGGGTATACTTCAAGTGGGATCAACACAAGAATCAATGGGAAAACACGAAGAGAGAGTATGCAACTTGGAAATGGTTGAAACTTCAGACAGGGAAGTGATGAGATGACGAGAGGCGCACTATAGAAATGGAAGATGAGTGGTGGAAACAAAACCAAGAGGTATGATTATCATTGTTAATTGTTGTACTATAGTTTTTCGCTTACATATTGATGCTTTGGATGTCTAATTTGTTGGTTGATAATGTTTGCAGACACACTTTGGTCTTGAAAACTTTGGACATGTGCCAATCCAATGTGAGCATGAGCTTGAGTTGATATTTGGTCGTGATGTTGTGGATGGTGACAACATACTCAATCCATACGAGGGCGGAAAAAAACAAATCTACTAGCAAAGTGAAGTGCTTCCTCGCATTACAACACAAAGAGTCGTTCCCATAGGGTAGATACGACTGACTCTGGGGAAGAGGATGGCGAGAGCGACAATCCACATTTGGAGGAAATCGTAGCCAAGGCTGAAAGCAATCGTAGAGTAAGGGTAGCTCCTTTAGTGCATCTTATAAGTGATGGTTTGTTCTCGATAGCAAATGTGCTGAAACAAAGGTCTGACTGAGCGGCACTTTACAGTGTGGAAGCATGTGTGGAGATGGCTAGAGGATGCGATATATGTCCGGGAACGACTGAGTGGATTAAAGCAGCTAGGATATTTGAGATCTTGACAAAACGTGAGGTATTGTACGTGCTGTGCGATATGAGTAGCCGGAGACTATGGTTGGCAGAGGAACTTTCACATATGCAACGTCGTTAGGGTGTAGACTATTGTTATGGTTACAAGCTTGTATTGTGTTTAACGTCTTTCGGAACGAATTATGTATTACTTATGGTTGGATTGTTATGTTTAAGTACTTGACTGATAATTGACTTCAGTATAGACTGGACTAACTAGTTAGTGTTGTAGTGAGCAAGTCATTTATTTCAGTACTTATGCAGCATGATGAATGTTGATCACCTATTTGTCTACTATGATCATGTTTCAGTTAACACAGTTATTTTCGAAAAAATTGCAACCTCATGTGTTGGGAGTTAGCATATATGAACATGTTATCAACATTTTCAGACCATGCATTTAGGAGGCTCATATCAAAGAGAAATGAAGGAAATATTTAGGAATGTTAACAACATAAACTGTTTGGATATCTTAAACATTACCATTGTTTGTTGATATGTTAACAAAATACAAAAACACGGGGTTCTGTTTCTTCCCCCAAAATTACAAACTCTCTTACTTAGTTGTTGATATATTTGTTTCTAAAAAACACTCCGCAACACTCCTTCCCTAACAATACCATTGGTACTCATTGTCGTTCCCGGAAGACCAACTATGGTAGAAGTGTGTTGTGTCAAGCCTGTCATACTCATCTGAGCTACTGTTGAGATTTTTATTTATACCGCAAGTGCACGGCGTCAATGGAGACGTGACAAATACGGGTCGAACACAAGGAGGGAGAGATTATGTTTTTTGTGTGATTTTCGATTAAGGAGAAGAAGGAGAGAAGAAATAAGTTGGTTTTGAGATTTTTTATTTTTTATTATCTAAAGCAAGAAACAAGAACAATTAAAACTAAAACAAGAACAAAGAAGTGAATTCCGTTGGGTGGAGGTTTAGATTTAAGGTTTAGATTAGAGAATTCAGAAACTTATAATAAATCATATTAGTTATGAAGCATTACATGATAAATGATTTAACATAAACTCAAGTAATCAAAATAGACTAATACGAACTTAAAATAATAACATTCATTCATCTTCTCTTCACCCTAATCCGTCACCTCCACCCTTTGGAAGGAGTTAGAAACTCATAAAGGGAGGAAGAAAGGGTTCTTGAGACATTACAAAAGAAAACTAAAAGTAAGAAATAAAAGACAGAATTTTATTAATGAAAAGAAGATTACAAAACTAAGATTAAGAATAAAACTACCACCAAAGACTAAGGACCCTTCTAACATCGTTCTCGGGGCTATTTATAGTTGTTACAAGAGACCTAAGTATAGAATTGGAGAGTACACGTGTCCAGACACGATTGGACAAAATTGGAGCACACGGATCACTAAGGTGGCGGCGAAATCGCCGCAGATTGTAGGTGTTGTGCGGCGAAAACGTCGCATAATCATGTCAGATTAAATCCGGATTTTTGCTAAGTGTTTATGGTATGATTTGATCCTCCTTTGCGCGTCTGGATGATTTCTTTCCGTTCTCTTGAGCTCCGGATTAATTCTTTTATATGTGTGGAGAACTACATTGATTTTTCTTTAGATTTTCTCCATAATAACTCGCGAATTGCAATTAGGTCCTTGTCTTTTTGCAATCAAATCCCCGACTACTTTTGTGCTCAAGTCCTTGTTCTATTTGTAATTAGGTTTTGAATGCTTTTATGCTTTGAAACATTTCTACTTGAAACCCGATAATCTTGAGCTTGGTCTTTATGATAGAGATGAGTCTTCCGCACGCGTTTATGCTCGGGATATGGGTAAATTGCATTCCGGTCCCTGTATTCTGTAAATAAGACTAAACACATAACTTAGTAGCATTTATTGATGTAAAAGTAATCTAAATGAAAATCATATGATGCAATGTATGCAATGCATCAGCTACTGTTAGCTGAATCGATGCAGAAGGAAATTGTGGGAGTTAACCATTCTGAATTCGGGTCCTGTAACATATTGACATTTGCATAACATTTTAAAACCAACAAACCCTTCAATGCATGCACAAAAATTGGACACCAAAAGTTGATACATTGGACACCAAAAGCCGCAGTAAAAATCCCTTCGATGCAAGCACAAAAATTGTGGTGGGCAAACCAACAACTAAGGATTCAAACATCAAATAAGTAGTTGGCGTAGCAGGAATTTAACCCAACATGCATTACTTAACCAACTTAAATATGACAAAACAAAAGCTAACTACACCCAAAATTAGGAAATAAAATTGTTTGTCAGTTAGATACTTTCAATTACTACTATACTTAAATGATACATAAAATCAAAACAAGGTGTTAAGGGACGGAGTTGCAGCTTCAGACGTCTGTGTCCATGACGTCAACGTTGATTGGCATACCAATCCTGATGTGATTCCGGGGTTGAGAGACAGGCTTCGCTGGGGGCAAAAGAATCTCTGCCACAGTCATCATTCTGTAGTTGCCACATTCAACATCTTGGAAGGTGGTGGAGTAGTTTGGGGATTTAGGGGTTTCCGGTTCTGCAAATACCAACATTAGAACGAAGATGATTTTAAAGATACACCCAAAAGTTAACAACAGAATTTATACATACAACATTTATTAGGTAACTGATAACTGACCCTTAAACAAACTATTGTCAAATCCATTTCCCCCACATTATCTGGTGATGAGCGCTAAATTTCAGAAGAAAAGTTAAAATCTTCTGTGGTAAATTATGCTACATTTGCTTACCTACAACTTTTGAAATAACGGTTCAATTCGTCTTTTACTTCAACAAAAAACTAAAACGCATTACTAAGAGTTCATCTTTTACAATAGTAAATAAATCAACACAATACTTCATTTTTTGCAACTGATATGTGGTTATTAGTACAAATTAATCAGTACAATTCATTTCAAAGAACACTTAAGGGAACAAGGCAATAATCCGAGATAATTGTTTGAAAACATAAAAAACGAAGACAAAACGTTAAAACTTAGCCAAAACGTTACCAGCTACGGGTACACCGTCCTTCCAGTCCTCTGGCTTGACGAGGGCAACAATCTGCTGCCCTACGACCACCCCAAGCAGGATGTTCTGCTTGTGGCTAATCTCTTGTAGAAGTTGGAAGGGATCCGGGAATGGGCGAACGTCATGAATAAGCCACATTTCTCCACGCCTTGGTATAACCCGAAAAATAGGATTTAGTGTGGCCTCACCGGAGGGTAACAAACCCACAAAAAATGAGACCACCAAAAAAAGAGCGAAATCATTTCAAAAGTTGAACCATGTAAACCCTAAACCTACTTCGACATTCGTTGCACTGCACCACCACTGAATCTGAACAATAGACGCAGTTGTTCTGACTCAAACTCTCTCCGCTGCGTAGCCGCACATGCAAATCAGTAGGTGAATGGGCTGACTGTCCTAGATGTCGTCGTTGACAAAAATCATTTTGTAGTTTTTGGGATGGAGGTAGAGAAAGGAGAAGAAGCAAGATGGTGAAAAAGGGGAAGGAAGCGAGACAGTCAGTGGTTTATATGAGTTTTGCCTTTGGAGGGAATGAGTGTTTTTGACATTTTGGTTGGATTTGACAACGAAAAAGAGATTGCAATTTTTGGCAGCCAAACGATTAGATAGCGGAAGACGAAAAAATCCTTCTTAGAAATCGTGTCGTCAACAGTTGTATTTTTTTGAAAAATCAGTTTAAATTCCAAACATCTAAACGCACCCCCAGACTACCATCAGCTTTCTTTGTATCTACCGCATCCAATTTCTTAAATTTTCCAACAAAACAATAAGAGTACTAGGGGGGTAATCGATCTCTAAACAAGCTATCCGAGTCTGCTCAAGATTGACTCGTTAAGGGTTTCGAGCGGAAAACTCTGCTCGTGTTCGGTTCGATCTGCTCGCGAGCGACTCACGAGCGGCTCGTTAATCTAAATCTTTTTTTTGGTATTGAATTCCTAATAATGTTGTCCTAATAAGTAAATTATAAAATTACTTAAGACAAATATAATAATAGTTACTAACACAATCTTAAAATTAACACCTAAAATAAAACACAATCTTATAAATTATACGACAACGTTAACATCTTATAAATAAAATTATACACTTGGATCAAACAAAATCAACACAATATTAAAATCAAACACAATCTTCTAAATTGTAGGACAACTCACAACATCAACATCTTATAAATAAGATCATCTACCTGACCCAAACCTTAATTTATTTGAACTTTTGGTGTAGAAAAGAATAAAAAAAATAATAATAATGAAAAAAAACGAAAAGTTTAGTACTAATATGGTTTTGATTCTAATGAGTATTTTGGTTTGGTTTGTTAAATGGATTGTTGGGTTTGATAAATTAGTTTATTTAATAAGTTTAACACTTTACCGATTGGGTAATTGGATAGAATATTCAGGTTAATCAAATAATTGGATATAATAATCAGGTTTCGAGCGATAATTGAGCGGGCATCGAGCGAGTGGGGTCTGCTCGTGCTCGGCTCGTTACTAACCGATCTGAGCAATTTCGAGCAAAATCAAAGCAAAATCAAACGAACATCGAGTAATCTATCGATCCGAGCAGAAGTTGACCGCCCTAAAGAGTACCAACAATAACGAACTAAATAATTAAGAAAAGAAAAACTAAAAAGAAATCAACGGGCGTAGCAAGAAAAAAATAGAATGAAGCCCTAACATGGTAGGGACCGGGCTTCCAACCACGTCTTGTTAGCGCCGTCACCACCTCCACTGCTGTCCATCTCCGACAGGAACCGGAATGTCGACTCTCGCGAGCTTCTCCATTTCCTCCAAAGAGATCGCACAAGAAGTGGACTCCAGATCTCCTTTCCCCACTCCCAACATCCACGTCAGGTCGGGTCTGCGTTTTAGCACATTACGCTTCGAAATCTTTCCAAGTAAATGATTTGGAATTCCGACATCTTACCTTTTTCATGACACTTTCTGGTTGGATGCTGTCGGAAACCCTTAAAGGTTCCTTTTTTTAATTGAAATACTTGAGGTTTTATTTTATGTCAAATGGTCAGTTGGCGAACTTATCTTGATTTGAAGGAATGGATGATAACAGTTGAAAATAAGATTTTAAGTGAGAATTAAGATATCAGATTTGAAAAGTTAATGTTCGATTAAAGGCTACAGCTATTTGTTTGTGATATTTTTTATTCCTATTTGGAGGAGGCATGCTTAAGTTGAACATCTGCGTGGAGTTTCGCGGTCTAGGAGCCGTGTTCGTTTGGTTCTGCAATATTTGTTATTTGTTATTCAAGAACTTGCAAATGTTGTTTCACAAACAATTGAGAAAGCTGGAGAAATCATGTTTCGTGATTTCTGTAAAAGATTTAGTGCTTGGAACAGATTGATTTAGGGTTTAGGGTTTAGATGAACCATCTTCTCTTCCTTGACCCTCTCGTATCAATTTCGCTTGCTCTTTAAATTTTTGTACATTGGGTTAGCCCTTAGGGTCCTTGTATAACCATTGTGATTGCTGTTGCTCTTGCACACTATATGCCTTATTGGCCTTTTCACTTTGAAACAATAACACTTACTCTTCTCCAATTTCGACAAAATATTGATTAATTTTTTTGCCTTTGAAGAATAAACGTTGAGTTTTAAAGTTGTGATAGGCATTTGGTCTGTTGTCTTCATCCTTGTTCGGTTGGGAGTTAGTGCTGCATATATCAAAGAATGTGCAGTTCTGTTGAAGATTTTATCTTTATTTATAATAATATATTAATATTACATACTTAGTAAGATTTTTTATTTAAAAAAAGCTTAGGGAATTTTGGAGTGGTATATGGTTATGCTTGTTAAGTATGCACAACTCAGTGGTGGTAATTCAGCAGTTGTTTCCTTTGAGAATTATATATGTAGTCAGAAAATTGTTTATCATGCTGTTGCAATTCTAGTCTTGGATGTAACTACAGGGTCCAGCTTCCATGTTTAGATCCTCATTGATATATTTCCTGTAAAAGTGAAGGATTGTTAATTTGTCGTAGCATGAATTGATCTCCATTTTTTTGATCTCATTGTGGTGTATATTATGAGAAAAATCCAATTTTTTTTACTGATTTTGATAAATGAGCTGCAATGTTCTCATATTTGCTTTTGTTGTTTATGTGTCTCATCAATATGCTTGTAGCTGTTCTAATCTAGCTACAACTTGTTCTAATTAGATTTATTGATTGTTACTTGCCAAATTACCAGGAAGAAAGCATGGACAACAAGAGCTGGTGTACATACAAATTATCACCTTCCAATGCGTAGCCTTGAAATAAAAAACAGGCAAGGCACTGTTGACACTCAAATTTTTGCTGTTTCTTTTCAGATAAGTAAATCAGCACTCACCAGTTAAATTGTGCTGCATGCTGCTATCCAGGGCAAAGAAAAAATTGGTTTCCTTTTCTTTCATAGGAAATAGAAACACAATTTTGGACTCTTCTCTCCTAGCAAATCTATCTTTTTCCATTTTTTAGCTTTCTGTATGTGTATCCTTTACTGTGCTTTCATGTGTTGGGGGTGTATTACATTTTGGAAGGTTTCAGTAGTCTCTTTGGTGCCATCTTGAGTTGGATTTATATAATCTTTCCTTTTGCTTGAGTTTTTTTCCCTGTAGATTTGATGGGTATCCATCCTTAATCTTTTTCTAGTATGCTATCTGTCTAGTATATAAGATCATAGCCATTATCTGTAACTGCTAATAGCAAACTCTCCTCATCCAGAACAAGTTTTTTAATACTTGTGCGTTAGGATAACCATATACCTCATTCCATCCTGTATTTGTTCGTTGAATTGGACAATGCCTCACACTCCAGTGTGAATCTATCACCTTTAATAAAAGACTTGCTTTTGGTGTGATTGCTATATATTTTGGGTATGTTTTAAATGATATGTTTTTTCTATCATTGCAGGACATCAGTGGATGAGATAAAAAAACTTCGACTGATCACAGCTCTTAAAACTCCCTATTTGCCAGATGGAAGATTTGATATTGAACTTTATGACTCCCTGTTAAATATGCAGATTATGAATGGTGTAGAAGGCGTGATTGTAGGAGGTACGACTGGAGAAGGTCACTTGATGAGCTGGGATGAACACATCATGCTCATTGGTCATACTGTCAACTGCTTTGGTTCGTCAATTAAAGTCATTGGAAACACGGGAAGCAACTCTACCAGGGAAGCCACTCATGCAACAGAACAAGGTTTTACCGTGGGAATGCACGCGGCTCTTCACATCAACCCGTATTACGGGAAGACATCGCTACAAGGTCTAGTTGCTCACTTCGAGCCTGTCCTCTCAATGGGACCTACGATCGTATACAACGTACCCTCTAGAACTGGGCAGGACATTCCTCCCCGAGTAATTCACACACTTGCTCAGAGTCCCAACATGGCCGGTGTGAAGGAGTGCGTCGGCAGTTATCGTATCAAGGAATATGCGGATCAAGGAATTGTAACCTGGAGTGGCAATGATGATCAGTGCCATGATGATAGATGGGAGCATGGGGCCACAGGAGTCATCTCTGTGTTGAGCAACCTTGTTCCAGGGCTGGTGCGCGAGCTCATGTTTACTGGGAAAAACCCTGATTTGAATGCAAAGCTGATGCCGTTGATAGAGTGGTTGTTCTTCGAGCCAAATCCTACAGGAATTAATACAGCTCTTTCACAGTTAGGTGTGGTGAGGCCAGTCTTCCGATTACCTTACTTCCCTCTACCTCTTTCGAAGAGGATCGAATTTGTCGACATAGTAAACAAACTTGGAAGGGAGCATTTTATCGGAGAGCAAGATGTGCAGGTCCTTGAAGATGATGACTTCACTTTGTTAGGTAGGTACTAGGTTAGAAGTTTTACATCCTGCACCTGTTTGTTGCTTATCTGTACCATATTTATTACCTTCCAAGCAACTACTGCTATTGTCTTGTTTGTGGCGCGACTATCTTTGGTGCAGTCCTAAAGAAGGTGGCTGTAGACTTCCATGTCTGGATTTGAGGAACATAATCCTGCTACAGTGCTAGTGGTCCTTTTTTGTAGCAATACTATCTATATATCAATATATCATGTTCTTATTATTCCAGTTCCTAAGTAGAGTCAATGTTGGGTAATTATAAGTATTTTCAGACTATATATGTTTTAACGGGTATTGTTTTCACCCTTGGGGGATAAAGTCTACCTGGTCGTGTTGCAATTTGATGTAAAGTATGCGGCTTTGATTGGCGACGTGCTACTGTATTTTCCTCTAACCTATTTACTTCTTTTTAAATTTTTAACTCCCTTGACCTATTCACTGGCTTCCCATACTAAAATGAACGAATGAACAAACTCATGATTGACCGTCTGAATCTACAACAAAAGAGTTCGGTAAACGAATTTTTTTTATCTACGCTCATGATACTAAAATTAAGACAGCGCATTGATGAATTTTCTCAGGAAAATCTTGTACTCTTTGGAAGCTCTCCTCTTGCCTCTTAACATCAACGAGCATTGCGTGATCTTGAGTTAACAAATAAACAAAATAAACTTCTACCAACTATAAAAAAGAAAAGAAAAGAAAAAACATATCATGGGCCGGAATGTGGACTTGAGATGGGCTTCCGGCCCACGTCCTGAAGTCCAAATACAAGAGAAGTCACCAAACAACGCCACGTATCAACCACACCTCCGATGGCCATCTCCGCTCCCAACTGCTGCCTCCTCACTTCCACTCCCCCAACGACTTCAACTTCCCGTCGCGATCCCAAACCCGTTCACGTCATTCCGACCTCATCCAATCCCGCCTCCGTCGTGTTCGGAAACGGTCTCGCCATCGCCTCCGCCGTCGCGACCGTCACCGCGTTTCCGCTTTGCGCTTCCGCAGCCGAACCTGCCAACGCGCTCTCCCTCCCCACGTGGGCCATACACGTCTCCAGCGTCGTCGAGTGGTATCTCCACTTTCGAAACCCCTCTCCTCATCTTGGAGTTGGAGGTCTGAAAGTGGAAGTATAGTTAGCTAATTAAGAATGCCATAATTTAGCTATTGTTTGCGTTGAAATCCCTTTGAATTTCCTAAACGCCGCATTTGAAATTTTAGGGTGTAAGAGTGAAATGAAACACAGGTAAGGAGGTGATTGGTTTGAATTTTAACTCTAGTTCAAGGTAATGGATTGGTACTTTGTTAATTGGTTTATTATTAGTTTCAAATTGAAGTGGTGGTAGTCGTTAAAATTTTGTTATCTCTAAGTTTTTCATGATTTCTTAAGATTTTAATGGGGAACTGTATCATGTGTAAGATTTCAAGTTTTGAAAAAAATGTCCTGAAACTCTATTTACATGTAAACCAATCAACTAAAGGATATCAGAGGGGTCTAAGTTTGGTTTCGAATTTGAACCCTCTATTTCTGCCAAATGAGTATGTCGATCCATGCTTTTTAGTACAATGATTGTGCACATCTGCTTGAAGGGTGACAGCTATGGTTCTGGTTTGGGAATACGGAGAGAAGTCCGGTTACGAGTCATGGAAGGGGTTGTCTTGGGGAATGGTGAGTCTTATTACATTTTTTTGTTGCTTCTTTCTCTTTGCTACTTAAGTTTGTTTTCATTTACTTTGCCGTGACTTTGGCAAATTTTTTACGAAATAAATTGTTGACTGCTAATGAGATCTCCCGGTTCTTGTAGCTGCTTGAAGTCTTTTATATTGGATATTTGGTATGAGAAGTTGATAGATCACAATTGATGGTTGAATTAGTTTCCATTCTTTTAAAACCTCAACTATGAGTCAGTCGTCTCCTCTTGACTCGCAGACTTATACTTCGTGATTAAAAAAGTTTAGGTTTCTAATTATAGTAAATACTTGCTTCTTGCAAAGTAAGGGTAGTGTTAGCCATAAATAGCACTACATTTAAGTATATAGAATCACAAAGTTTAACTTAAGTTGCTCAAGATGGAAGTTTCTTTATTTGTCAACCAAAAATACAATGGACCAGCTATGAGTTAAATAGCCAAACGACTAAAGCATGGTGCTGTTGGCGTGGTTTGGCTTTAAAGCATACAATGCTCTTGGGTTTTGCTGTTTTTGACATGCCCTGTTTTAATTTCAAGTTGCATGTAGAATTCTGATTTTGAGAATTACGAGTTATAGAAGGGTCATTTTGTGATATACAGCTAATGCGAGCCTCCTGAACATCTCGAGGAGAACAACTTCTATTCTACCTAGTTCGTACATATAAGTTACATATTTATATATATATATATATATATATATATATATTCTTTAATGTTTGTTGACCTATTCCCTTAAATCTTTATTTTCTAGGATAGGTTCTCCTTCGTGATATATACTGTTGAGACATGCTAAAGCCCTTTGGCTTGAAGTTTCTATTCATCCATAAGTCTATTTTTTAGGGTTCAATTTTTTAGGGTTCAATTAGTTTTTTCATACGACTAATCTAACTTTCTTAAATCATTTCACTAGTTATTTATCAACTGCAGAGGATTCCTTAATGTTGTAACCTGACTATATCAAAATTTCGAATTTATTGGTTTTTGACTTTGCATCCCGTATCCTTAATGCCTTAATGGGCTTTGAGCCTTATGACTTTTTAAGTATTAATATAGTAACTTTGAGCCTTATGGCTTTTTAAATATTAATATAGTAACTTTTCGCAGTTGTGGTTGAAGTGTGTATAGTTTTTATACATGATTATGAATGTCATATCAAACACTTTGTAATGGCTAAAATTTACATAAACAACCCATTACATTAAATAGGATAACATCTCATTTTCGTTTTATACTTCATTCCCGTATATGTTCACTTTCCTTCTAATGCAATAGCTTTATATGGTATAAACTATGATGCCATGATGTCTCACCGTTATTCAGTAATAATGATGTTATTAGGAACTAGGAAATTGTGAGTATTGCATTTTTCATGTTTCCAGGTACCTCTTCTTGGTGGAGCATTTTGTGCATGCACTTGGCATTTCTTCTACAACTCCGAGTCCCTTGAAGTAGTATTATTTCTCAATTCTGATTTTTTTTCTAGATTCTGATTTTAGTTTAACATATATATATGTATGTATGTTTATGTGTGTATTCACTATGTGAAAGATGACGTCATTTTCACATTACTATCGAATGTGAGAAAAAAACACGAACATCAGTATATGCTTGCAAAAAGAAACACAGCATATGTTACATGCATTTTCTGTAGCATCCCAGAAAGGAAGATATTGTTTTGACACAAGCAACGTTCAGGGACATTCGGAGCTTCAAACATGAACCTAAGTTTCTTTCTCCTTTAATGTTACATTGTAGATGGTCCTGCTTTCAAATAACAGTGATCATGTGATGAAGATCTAGTTGTCTAGAGTTGTTGATCTTGTTTGTTGAAGACACTTGTGGCATGTGATACCACCATATATATTTGCCTTAGATGCATTTATTTTAAGAAAAGGGAAACATTTTGTTCTCCTTCCATATTATGCATTGGCAATTTTTAAAAGTTGAAGGGTTGTTTATTTAAGATGGATGCATATGAATTCTACCTCATCTATTCTTTCTTACTGTTTGAATTGATGTATTTGACATTGATTGTGTAGATACTGGTGGCCCTTCAGGGAGCATTAACAGTAATCGGGAATTTAACCATGTCCATTGCTGCATATCGAATTTATAAAGCATCTCAAGAAACACCCAAGAAATTTTGAACAGATTTACTAGTATGAATGAAGGTACGGCAACTTAAATTTCAAAAATTCTTCAATTGAGATGTTATTTGGTTATTTTGCGCCGGTGCTATTGGTTTCTTCTGTGTTCCTTTTTCCAACCAATCCATCTTTTTTCTCTTAGAATTTGAACTAGCAAAAGCTTTACATTTCCTTATGGGAACAGCAAGATAGCGAAAGCTTGGAGGAGTTTATTCATATAGGCACCAGTCTCTTCTTCATTGTTCTTCTGACTAAACTGTTTCTTCACATGGTATTTTTATGCTAAACTGTTTTTAAAGACTGCCTTTTCTACCTCTCCATTCATGTAATGTTGTGATTCTGTTAAGTTTATCGTTGTCTTAGTCTTTTGTTTTTATTTCTGAAATTTAAAGCAAGCACTGTAGCGTGACTGATAGAATGAAGGCCTCTCTGATCCCTTTGAAACATGTCTAACTCCACTTCGGGAGTGTTTATTGTGAAATACCTAAATGTCAATTGCAAGAGGAATATTTATCCTGCAACATATTGCGGTAGGTGAACCTTTCTGGTTTCTCTAGGCTCTCTTCTTCCGAATTCAACCTCTGTAGGGACTATTTGGCGTATCATTGTGTTATTTTACTGCTGACCCTTTACGTGAGTCCTCATGCTAGCTTCACGGTTTGATGCTGGACAGGGCTTCTAGTCCTACATGCATGTAGTGCGTCTCATTGGTGGTTGGTGCTGGTTTGTGTTGCTTCAACCAATTAAGCTCCTGGAGATCGTCAGAATAATTGAGGTCCTTGGTGGTCAGGCCTAGGACCTCCTACCAAACAAAATTTCATATAATGCTCTATTGGAAAAGGCATATCGGGTTCTTTTGAAGAGGCTTTTCTATTTTTAAGGATTTAATTTCACATTTTCAAGTGACATAACATTTCCTGTGGATGAGGGTTGTCTCGAGATTTCCTATACTAGATTGATCTGAGAGACCGAGAGGTGTCTTCAAGATGTAATCTGGACCATCTTGAAAACTAATTTGTGCTAAAATGTCCTTAAGAAGGTAAATCTGTCATCTCACTTGTATCACTTCCAGGAGTCAGCTTATTTGATGACAGATGATCATGTGCCCCATACTGACGGGTTACTAGGTATGTTGGTTTTGATGAAGGGATACTCTTGATTTTATCACTTGCATTTATTGTTGGCTTGAACATATAAGAGTAATATGTATCATATAAATTTGCACGTAAATTAGATCATGCACAGATTGACTTTACCACCCAATGCGCGTTGGCTATGTTGGCATGCCTGTACTTCACATCTATTGTCAAGCTATATGATGTAAAATGTTGATGATGAGATTGGTGAAACTAATCAGTAGTAGTTGTCGTCGCTGGTTGCAAACGTGCCATTGGAGATCGGGTTTAGTGGTAGTGCTGGAAACCAGTGGAGCCTTGCTGCTGGTGATGGTGATTATGAACAGAGGACTTGGACAAATAATAAAAAGGTTATAGTTTTATGATATTGTTCTCATAGCTTCTGTTTATCATCACTTACAAAAGAAGCCCTATTCATATCATTGCAGATAATTTTTTTAACCCTATATGGCTTATTTCCTCGTACTACTGGTACATGAATATTACACTCCAACAACTAAAACCAATCAGAAATCCAAGTAAACCATAATTTTCACAGTGCAGATGTAATAAACACCCTTCTGGTCGTGTCATCAGTCTCTTTAGTCATTGTTTCCACCTCCATCACGAACTTGTCCATGGCCGGAGCTGGAAGGCAAACTGGCACAAGGATTCCATCCTCTCCTTTGGTGTTCTTAAATGGTATATAGAAGCTTGCGACTCCAGGAATTGCTCCTACCCCTCCCTTTGCAGGTCCACCATAAACTGGCTTACCCCACCCAAAGTCGACGTCAGTGAATCCTGCACGGGTGACGTCTGACACAAGGTATGTTCGTACCACCGTGAAGTGGGGTTTGTTCCTAATTACCAACAGGTCAGCCAACGACCTCATGTATTCGTCTGTCACGTCTGATTTGGCTTTCTTTACGAGCTCCAATGAGTACCCAAGTGGGTTACTGCAGAGCTTCTCAGCTGTGGTGACAGCCACGGGGAAAGCAAAAGCATTCCCATAATACCCCTCGGGCAGTGGTGGGTTGAGTTTCGATCGAGCATTGACAATGCAGAGAACCCGAACCTCCTCTTCAGGGTCAGGGTTGAGCGCGATGGTGCGAGAACGCCAAAGACATGCTGTTAGAACTTCAAAGGTGGATTGCTTGCGTAGATGGAGTGGGAGGTGGGTTCGGATGGCATCAATCTCTCTCTTGCCAAAGAAGAAGGATCGGTGGGCCATGTCATCGAGGGGCATCATTGTGCCTTTTGTGTCGGGTACTTCGTCGTACTCTCGGTGGATGCATGTGATTTGTGGGGATGTTCTAGCATTAAGAACCTCCCTTTCCCACACTGGTGGAATGGAGGGGTGCGATGCACCACGTGCCATCTCACCTATTGCGTTCATGAATTGAACTAAACCAGCTGCATCGCTCATTGTGTGGTTCAGTCGGAGAGCCAAAATGAAGCCTCCACAACTCAATCGGGTAACCTGCATGGTTCCAAAATAAAATAAGTGAGTAGAAGGTTTAAAAGTCATACAATATGATTCAACAAGAAGTTAATAATTTGACATCCTTATAGTCCAATTTGTGTTGTCTTGATAAAAAAATTTGTTGTATTCAGTGAGGCCCAAATTCATCAAGTATTCATGTTGCGACTAGGATACCTCCAAAAATGATAGAAAATGAATAAACTACATGGATTGCAAGAGTTTTTTTGTTTGTACCTGAAACGTTAGCAAAGGGCAGTTGAGGACACCAGTGGAGCCCTCCACATCAAAGAGGAGCTCCTCTAGGCATGGGAAGGGTGGCTGCAGAGCATCACCAAACTGCTCGATACGAACCTCGGCATCAGCCTCAATGAACATGACACCGTCCCCGGTGCACTCTACCATGAGCTTCCCCCCAGGCGCTTCCCGGAGCCTTCCGGCAAATGGATAGTAGTGCACCAATGTCTTCGCAATCGCCTCCTTTACCACACTCGCCGGATTCTTTCCTGCTAGAGCAGGATCATGGCGGTAGAATTGGATGACAGGGATTTGAAAGCGCAAGCCTGCTTGGTCATCAATATCGGATAAGAGCTTAAATTCATGTGGTGTGGGGGCTGCCGGAGCTACCAACACAGCCTCATGCCTGCGGACAGTGAAATTTAGTGAAGATGCCATTGTTGGAGAGATTTGAGTGGTAGGAATTCAAGCTAGTGAATGTCTTGTTTTCTGTAGTGATGAGAATCCTGGGAGGGAAGGGTAGATGCTTTTATAGGAATTGTGGTAGGGGGTGTAGTTGGGTAGTTGAAAGTGATAGTGGGGTTTTTGTTTTCCTCGCAAATGTTTGGAAGTTGTACCTTAGTTTCTAGCCTACTGGGTGCTGAAATTACATTTGTATCTATGATTAGTTTAGCTATAACATCATGGAATTTTTCAATGAGAAATATTCGCATGCTATTGTTTTATTCTAGATCAAAACCTACTTGCACTTCTCTTTTCGTTCTTCTTGGTAGCTACTTCCATCTTAAGCTGGAGTGAAACTTCTTGGAAGTGTATTAGTGGTGCTTAGGTGAACCTTATTTTGGGTTTCTAATGTTAGTTAGTATGTGCATCCGAAATTGTTTGCCACTCCAGAAGTGGTTCTTCCAATCTCACTGAGAACTAGGTGAAATGCTTTTGACAAGAATTTGGTATTCGTATTCTATTACTGAAGTAGTAGTTATCGCCATTTCAACTTATTATTGCCATACTTCCCATCCTTGAGGTTTACATAAAGCATTTGAAGGTACTAAATAAATTAAATCTCATGAAAAGCTCAAGTTAGTGGCAATATTTGAGTTATTTAAAGAATATTAATGTAACTACCACAATAAATCGCCAGTATTTTTTGAAATCATTCCAGTAGAACCTAACTTTTTTAATGGTCAAAAGTTCCATATCTTTCCTTAGTGTTTCTTTATTGAAAACTTTCTGACTTGCTACTTTATTTTACTTTTCTCTCAGCAGCCAATTATGGAATTACAGTCATGGTCCTCACACCAAAGAAAAGAAAGCAACAGGTCAACACGAAGGATCAACTAAATCCCTGTTGAAAGACTTGTGTTTCCTTCTCTTTTCTACGTAATGATGTGTATTTTCCTACTAGAACATATCTCAAGCTGATGTTTTCTTTCTCCTTCCTACCCAGGAGTGTATTTTCCAGTTAACTGCTAGGATTGTCTGCCTGCATTATGTAGTTGATGACAAGGTTATTGCTTATTATGTGGTCTCGATTTTGGTTCAGTCAAGTGGGTTAGGTGGGTGTCCACTTGCTTACACCAACTATTTTTTGTGGAACTTTTTTATGGATGTACTCGGACGGAATCTCTAGTGTCTTAGAGGAAATGATGTTTCCAGGGTGTTTCTTCGATAAAACCCATGGAAATGCCATGGAAAGAAAGTTGATGTTAGTTGTTTTACCAATTTCTTCTTAAGAATTGTTACGTAGTAAATTCACTTTTTTGCAATTTTTTTCTTCTCTTGTTTTTGTGATGGCTTAGACTTGAGAGTAAAAAACGATATTATTTAATGCTACTTACATCTCTTCGAAAAATTAGACAGTATCTCACTAAGCTAATGTAGCACTGATTAATTGATTGGCGGTTTTAAGGATATTTTTAACATTGCACGTTTATTAATTCAATAGCAGTTTTAAACCAATTTTTCGATTGAAGTTCTGTATTTTTGTACTTGATCTGTAGTATTTTTGTACTTGCATACCATATCAGTGACATCTGAAATGTCAGTGCAATGGATATTCAGAGTCAGGTCAAATGTTAGCTCCATAAAATAAATAAAGTTTATTTATTTATTTTTAATGCACCTTAATGGAAAAAAATCAACTTAAAAACCAATCAAGTAGTTCCATACTTATATCAATGTTGATGGAAAACCTCCTACGACATGCAAGTCTGGGAACAAATTAGACTTACGGCATTATTAATTTCCATACCAAGGCATTATTTGACTACGTTATTGGTCTCAAGAAAGTGTAAGAAAAAATGGGGACAGAGCTGGAATACATATATCATGATGATGGGATTACATAAAAAAACTTCTACATGTCAACTGTGAAGGCAGTTCGACCAGTGCGACTAAAGAATATATCATTAATTTGTCGAGACTAAAGGACTAGATGGTCAAACAAACGTGGATAGTTAAATCTCATATCATCCCTAACCATCATCATGTTCAATGCGAGCACGAGATTTCTCTCCCTTCAGTATCAGTTTTATTTCTGGTACCCATCAATTTTTTCTCTCATCAACCCAGTACGATTTTTAAAGTATTTTTTTGTTTTGATTTTTTAAAATTAGTTTAATTATTTTTAAAATACATTTTCTAATTGTTTTGATTTTTTAGAATTTTTTATTTTTTTTAATTTTTTTCCAAGATATCGTCCGAAATGATGTGGATGAGAGAGATGAGTTGTGATAAGTTGTGGTTAAGATGTGAATAATGTAGGAAAGAGAAGAAAGTTGGTTGGATACATAGAAAACTGATGTAAAAGAGAAAAAAACTCATAATCAGGTGTCCGGTAACAATTAGTGATGGTCTCATAATAATTATATTCAATCAATAAAATATTATTGAATCCCTTCCGTAACCCTTAATAGTGGTTCCACCATCTTGTGATCATACCGTGCCACCTTTTGAATTTATGTTGGTTTATTTGGAGCAGTCATGGAACCAAAGGGGTAAAGGGATACGGGAAGATCGCACTCTTGAAATTTTGATTTTTTTACCTCGAAGGGTCAGCAATATATAATATTTTTTGAAAGTTGTAATCAAATATCTTTCTTAAGTTTGAACATTTTATGGTTCAAATTATTCAATATTTTACAAATGATGAAAATTTTGACATTTGTCGGTGTTCATATTATCATTTATTAACTAGCTTGATTGATTTGTTCAACTCTGTTAATGATGTTCTTGATTGGAAAACGATTAGCGGACGCTAGCGTTCGGGACGCGCGCTTATGTGGTCAGCCCAGTCAGCAGACGCGTTTGAGTTGGCAGTCTCCACAGAAAAAGTTTATTTTTTATTTTATTCCTCGTTTCGTACAAATGTCTACATCCCTCCATCCCTCATTAATGCGTCTCAAATCACTCATTTTCCATGAACATTTTGGCTCTCCTACACAGCACAGGAGACTTGTTATAAATCTCAACATGCGTCTTCCTTTTTCTTCCCTTCTCTTCTGTGGTCCTACCTCTGTGCTTTGATGGAAATCGTTCATGTGTCTTTCCAAGTGGAGCAGCCGACAAATGTTCCTAAGGAGGGGATGTTTTTCCCCTCTTTCGAAGAAGCCCAAACATTTTACGTTGCTTATGCCGATTCTTGTGGTTTTTGTGTTAAGAAAAGACATCACACCCGTTTGTTTGCTACCTCTGGGTCAGGTGTTAATGTGCTGGAACGAGATGCAATGGTGTCAAAGCTTCCGAGGATTTTGGCGTGATGTTCTACTGTTAAAAGTTCAATCAGAAAGTTCTATGCTTTTGCGTATAATTCCACATATACAACAAACAAGACCAAAGTCATCCTTAAGAATGTAGGAATGATCACATTTTTCTTCATTTTCTTCATGTACAACAGTTGTATGTCTGTTCGGAATAAGAAGTCAGTCTGTTCGGAATATGTTGTGTGTCTGTTCGGAATAAGAAGTCTGTCTGTTCGGATTAAGTGGTGTGTATGTTCGGAATACTTTCTGTTCCATTTCTGCACAAATTTTCAACATAATCTGGACAAACATTTTACATAAACTCGACAAACTTTTTACATAACCAAGACAAGTTTTCTACATAAACAAGACAATCTTTCTACATAAATAATACAAACTTTCTGTTCCGTTTCTGGACACACTTTCTATGCTTTTGCGTGTAATTCCACATATACAACAAACAAGACCAAAGTCATCCTTAAAAATGTAGGAATGATCACATTCTTCTTCATTTTCTTCATGTATAACAGTTGTATGTCAGTTCGGAATAAGAAGTCTATCTGTTCGGAATATGTTGTGTGTCTGTTCGGATTAAGTTGTGCGTCTGTTCGGAATAAGAAGTCTGTCTGTTCGGAATATGTTGTGTGTCTGTTCGGAATAAGAAGTTTGTCTGTTCGGAATAAGAAGTCTTTCTGTTCGGAATAAGAAGTCTGTCTGTTTGGATTAAGTTGTACGTCTGTTCGGAATAAGAAGTCTGTCTGTTCGGAATATGTTGTGTGTCTGTTCGGATTAAGTTGTGCGTCTGTTCGGAATAAGAAGTCTGTCTGTTCGGAATATGTTGTTTGTCTGTTCGGAATATGTTGTGTGTCTGTTCGGAATAAGAAGTATGTCTGTTCGGAATAAGAAGTCTTTTTGTTCGGAATAAGTAGTCTGTCTGTTCGGAATATGTTGTGTGTCTGTTCGGATTAAGTTATGTGTCTGTTCGGATTAAGTTGTGTGTCTGTTCGGAATATGTTGTGTGTCTGTTCGGATTAAGTTGTGTGTCTGTTCGGAATAAGAAGTCTGTCTGTTCGGATTAAGTTGTGCGTCTATTCGGAATAAGAAGACTGTCTGTTCGGAATATGTTGTGTGTCTGTTTGGATTAAGTTGATCCAACCTAAAAGTTAAAAACAATATTTTATTATGATAAGTCTGGACTCTGCACGAATAAAGGGTCTACACGCTGTCCTAGGGTCTGCACTATCTGTGTATTGGGAAAAGAATCGTTCAACCTAAAGAACCGGCGTTTTTAAGAAGACCAAAGCACGTGAAGAGAAATTTTGCTGACTGGACGCTGACTCAACACGTCCACGTAAGGCGCGTCCGTGACGCCCGCGTCCGTGTACAAGGACTCTTCTTGATTGGATGTTGGATGATCCGTTACCGGTGGAACAAAGAAATTAAGCTCATTTTCTTTCAAAGTTAAAAATAATCGGTGGTTTAGCAGAAAATGGTTGAGAAAAAAAACTTTGTACATTCTAGTTTATTTACGACAAAGATTGGCTTTAACATTTCCAGTTGCATGTACAATCACTGAAAGGCCAATTTTAGCTTTGAATATCATTAAGAACCATCTGCATAATCGAATAAAAAAATATTGGTTGAACGACAATTTAGTAATTTATATTGAACAATAAATTCTTAGTAAAGTTAATGACGATGCAATCATATACATTTTCAAAATATGAAATTCATCAATGTGAATTGTAACTTTTCTGTAAATTTCTATAATGGTTTTTTTTCTTTTATATTTTCACTCCCTTCATTGAAATTCTTGGTTCCGTTACTATTTTGGAGCATGGTTAAGTACCTTTCTAACGTATATTTGATTGTGAACTTCAATTTTCCAGATATAAGAAAGAAACAGCAAATACTTATACAACCATAATCTGATACTGTTGTAGGCCAAATGTTGGTCGGTCACGAAAGTTGTAGTAATGTGGAAGGCAAAATCTGCCTTATTTAGGCAAACACTATCGCTTGATTCCCAATTTGATGTTCATTTTGTTACCACAATGAGAAGAAATTGAGATGCAAACGCGATTCCATCTTTTTGTACCTTCACCCGAGCAATTCAAGCCGTCCTCGTTGCATAAACCACACATATCACCACATTTATATCTTAAACTATATGGCTTGAGACATATGGTTAAAGTTATATCTCGAGATATCGACCTGTCAATTTTGTTATCACAATATACTGACGGTGGGAGGATTGTGTGTTTTCGGCTTAGGGTGTGATCAGTATCCATTAAGGTGATTGAAGCGAGAAATACATTTTTTAAATTTTACGTCTCTGTCATTTGTTTGTTGAATGTCCAGAAAGCTGAGTTTATGTTTTCAAAGTTTACGTATGATATCACTTCTTCTAACATCCTCGACAAAAGCGCAGAGAGTCGAAAGAAATTTAAAAAAAAACATGATCATTCTCATTTCAAGAAGTGAATACCACCTCAAGCTTTAGCACTAATAATATGGAGTTGGAACACAGACATGGACTTGAATTGCTACTCGAAGATTTAAGACACAGAATCTGTCAGCATACTTCATGACATCTCTTCTATTTTTCCAAATCTTAATTTTAATCGGATGATTATCTCAAAGAAAACGTTTTTCAAATGAAGCGTTAAGTTTTTTTATAAAAAGGTTAACATTTTTATCATTTAACATAACCAATGTCAACGCACATGAGTTGCAGGAGAATGATGAAAAGAAAATTCTAATTGTTTTACAACTACTAAAATCTGATGTTCTAGACAAGCTTGAACTGAGATTTCTAAGCCCAATTCATTCCAGAAGAATGAGTCAGACTACTAAGTCCGGCGTATTAATCTCTAAAGGAAAATTTTAACTTTTTATGCTCCAAGTAGTCCAACTTCTGGAAAAAAGATCACACTTTGACGTCCTCTGAAAAATATACTTATTTTCCGTTCTACCCAAAATACATTTGTCTTTAAAAACACCCAAAACACATTTTTGTCACTCATCTTCTCTCTCTTTCACACAATCCTTCCCCGTCGTAGTCGAACCCAAATGTATTTTGGGGGGGTTGTTTGTGCATGTTCGGAAAGTAATTTTGAGAGTTTTGTGTTGAGATTGACTCATAATCCTTATGCACACTCCGACGGGTTGGTCGGGGGTCTCAACGGTGATGTGGTGGGGGTTAAAAGAGGGCAACACCCCTTGGAAGCCAAAAACAATGTATTTTGGGGTTTTGGGATTTAGTATGAATTCTAACAGTTTGGATACCAAAAATGGACGTCTTCTGTGTTTTCGACGAAGCTCGATCGGCTCGATATGAGTTCGATAGGAACGCGATTGTTATGCTCGATATGCTTGATTGTTTTTGCATGTGAGCTTGATAGGATTAGACTTAGTGTTTTGTGGAGTAGATTGAATCGATGGAAGTCGGACCGGTCTTCTGTGTTTCCAATGAAGCTCGATGGGCTCGATATGAGTTCGATAGGAACTCGATTGTTGTGCTGGATAAGCTCGATTCTTTTTGCATGTGAGCTCGATAAAGCTCCGACAATAGTTTGTTGAGTTTGTTTTAATTTAATGGTGAGTTTGTTTTTGACGTGGTCGATGGAGCTCGATAGAGGTTCGATGGAACTCGATAGAATATGCTCGATTTTTTAGGGTGTCTTGTGAAACGGAATTCGAATCGTTTGGGTGTCGAGAACTGAAACTCGATGAGTTCGATGTGCTCCATATGCGCTCGATATGACCTCGATAATTTAGATTTTTTTAAAATACACGAATTTTCATCGCATGATTTTTGTGGACGTTTTATGACGAACGGAATTCGAATCGTTTCAGTATGGAGAATTGTAAACTCGATGTGTGTGTGATATGTCCTCGATAATTTAGATTTTTTGAAAAAACACAACCCGTTACTACACGATTTTTTAGGACGTTTTATGACGAACGGAATTCGAATAGTTTCGGTGTGGAGAACTATAAACTCGATGAGTTCGATGTGTGCGCGATATGTCCTCAATAATTTAGATTTTTTTTTAAAGTTGTGTTTTTCTAACACATGATTTTTGAGAGTGTTTTATGATAACATGATTCGAATCATTTCCGTGTTAAGAATTGTAAACTCGATTTGCTCTATGTGTGCGCGATATGAACTGTTCATCACATGATTTTTGAGGGCTGAAAGAAAGAGAGTAAGAAAGAAAATGATCTCATACAGTTTAGGCAGATGTATTTTGAGAAGAAGTAGAAAGATAAGCATATTTTTCAGAGATAGCCAAAATGTGGATTTTTTTCCATAGGTTTGGCAACTTTAAGTTTCCCTCTCTAAATCTGGAAAAAGAAAAAAAATCGAATGATTTATCTACCTAGGTCACACAATTTTTCTATTTTTAAATCTAAATAAATAAAAAATGGCATTCCAATATCTTAGTATCTATCTCATATTTTAAACTAATCAATTCACCAGGACAAGTATTCCTGTTTTCTACCTCGTCATAGGAGGGACATGCCAGGTTACAGTCATATATACACATCCACTAATTCCTTAAAATTCATACACAAAATTTCTAGATTACAGTAAGCTTTGCATTTGATCCCAACACGGTCACAGAATTTTGGTTCCTATCTTTCGTGTGATTATCTTTCACCAAGCAAGAACAAATTGATGATGGACATTTTTCTAGTCCTCAATATATACAGTATTTTCCATATGAATGTTCTGAATCAGATCAATGTTTCACCAGCATGGCCTCCAATTTCTTCCTTCTTGCTGCATGCTTTAGCTTCTCCAAGGCGACAAGCCCGACCTGCCTAACCCGTTCTCGTGACAAACCGATCCTGAGAGGAAAATAAATCACATTAGAACTTGCAGAATATGTAAATTTGTTCATCATTTCAAATTACCGGTTCACAACTTCAGGCAGCTTATTGTTATAGTAACTTTTCCTACTGTAAATTCAGCTCTGTTGTTCCTGTTTTTTAAGTCTGTAACTTAATGCTAGTCTAGGTTTGCAACAAAATAAAGGTTAAAGATATGCTTACTGTCGGCTAATATCTTCCCATGTACGGGACTCATTCCCTAAGCCATAATATAGGCGTATAATTTCCTGCTCCCTTTCACCAAGTGTTGCATTGAGAAGCTTATTAACCTCGTCCTGCGCAGGTACAAGAATTGACATTATAATTGACAAATAAGATGAGGAAAATGCAACACTATCACAATTCCTTTGTGATGGTTTTGTCTTAATCTTTGCAAATATGTTTTCTGAGGGAATGAGACATCAAGATTAGCTATGGCTATTTAAGCTTTATCATCTAATCTAAGCCTCAGTATCTAATCAGAAATACTAGCCAAGTTGCATTTTTATTCCATTACCTTGAGGGACCATTCGTCGTATCCATGCCATGGGTTGTTTTCAAGATGAGGGTCCGCGATATACTGAAATTGAAGTGACACAAAGCTATGAGATTAAGAAGATAATGTTCAATATAATGTAGTTTTAGACTTCAAGCCAGAGACATACACTATGTAGAGTTTCGCCTGGAAGTCCATTCAAAGAGGGGAAAGCTTCCCTGTCAAGAGAGATGACTGTACTCACTGCCTGCACTTTAGAGCGTGACATTAGCAAATGTTGAATTCATGTTTATAGAGGAATTGGTACGCTACTGCAAGATCAAACACAAAATGTACATACTTCTGTGGCATTCCTCACTTTCTTTTCTGACATTTGCAGAATCTCTGCTATTTTCTGGAAACAAAAGATTAGTTTTAGAAAATCAAGATAGATAGATATTGAAGCTATAGGGGCATGAAGATGATTGAATTCAATTAACTACTTTGACAATGCAAAACTCAGCCAAATCATTCACCCTCACCGCCGTAAGAAGTTACTTAGGAGATAAAAGGGTATGAATGTAAACAAAAGAACTGAAATATAATGCTGAGATAGGAAGAAACTTAGGAGTTTCCGAAAATCATCAAATTTGTGAAAGTGACATGACTTTGATAGAATATCAAGCTCAAGATGAGTGAACAATGAAAAATAACTTCTACTAGTGCCGCAAAGACCAACTCACAGCAATCGAAGGTGCGATTCCTTTTTCTTCTAGTCTTGCTTTTGCAGTTCTTATTGAACCTAATCGTTCGTGCAAATGGGAAGGCAATCTTAAGGTTCTTGAGTTTTCAACCAATGCCCTGGTAACACCCTGAGCCACAGAAGATGGACAAATATTTTGTTATAGGAACTGATCAGAAACCAAGAAAAAAGTAAAATTCGAACTTCCACATTATCCTATTGAAGATGTCAGATTTATGCTTCTGCAAAATTATACATGACTATGTGGCCATTGCCTACTAGCACATTTATAGATCAAGCAGCTAGGTTTCTGGTGCGATCAAATGAAATTGTCATGTCGAAAATATATGTGTGCACTTATCCAAAAGAAATATGACTGGAATGGAGATTTATAGTCACGTAATTAATTGGTGAACAACATGATTGCTTTCTTATGTAAAGACTTCAGTTGCTTATGAAGAACAATCAGGCCGTAAACACTAGGTACGAGAAAAGTTAGTAACATGTTGGAACATTTTGATAATTATTATTTCCAACCCTTGTTACTTTTTATTAGATGATTGTAGGGGGGCAGTCACCTAGTATCACTGAAGAGACCACAATTTGCGTTCATACATGTATAATAGATAAATATCATATAAAAAACGAAGAAATTTATACAAAAAATTTAGTTGGAGAAGTACCTGCCGTATCCACCAGTAAACATAAGTTGAAATTCTGCAACCCTTGGAAGAATCAAATTTTTCTATGCCCCGCACCAGCCCAACCAAACCACCCTACAGACGAAAAAACATTGGCAGTGAGAGGGCAAGTATTTCTAGGTCTTCATTGATGTCCAGAAGTCAAAACAAGATAACACTTCTAAAGCATGCAAAATCAATGACCAAACGAGATGCACCGTACCTGAACGAGGTCGGACATTTCAGCCCCCATATTGTCAAACTTCTGTGCAATTGACATAACTAGACGAACATTGCTCATAGCAAGTTTTTCTCTTGCAAAAGAACATTCAAGCAATTTTGATTTAACTTCGGAATAAGGCATCCTTAGAGACAATGCCAGCTGCTTGTCAGATGGCTCACATCTCAATTTCTCCTTCAACCTGAAATACCATTGAAGAGCATTATATCCAGAAGCAACGCCAACGTAAGGAAGTCACGGATACATGCTGAGGAAAAAACTAAAAAACGAATGCCTGCATTTCACTCTGCTTTATTTGGTATAGATTTATAACAAACTTAAGTTGACATCATAACATATTGAAGTTGTATCATGGTTTTTATTATGGTTTTTTCTAGGGTTATCTTAAGAAAAATTAAGCACAACTGGAACATAAATTTGCTTATGAACTTATTAAATCAATGTCGTTCATGAAATTTATTGACACGCCTTTTGTTCAAAGATGTATAAATCTATGCAGATAAAACTCATAATATCATAGCTAAAACTTACTAACCAAAGACAAAGAGTAGTTGGATTTGTTAAATGGAAAGAAATACGAAATTTCTTCCTTTTGTCTTCATCAACCGCAGACGTTTACACAAAGAAGGTTCAATAAGCATAGACAGGCTATCTTTTTGATGGTGATGATTAAACAAACCTTTTCCTGTGCTCCTCTAAGGAAATACCAACTTTAATTTTCTTTGATAAATGAATGACTTCTGAATGGCTTAGCACATTTAAACGTAAGTTGCCCCGTACATAGCCATTTAAACGATTATCCTGTAGCTCAGGACTGATGATCATCCTGTGGTCATTCAAACATGTTCTTCTAGCACAGTTCCGTCTTTGCCGGGCAGAGACTCCGGAACGAGTGATTTCACTTTTCTTGTTACTCCTACTAATTCTGCAAACTTGATCAAATGAAAGATTCCATTGTTTTTCTAGCATAGACTTTTGCAACAAAATGAGGACTTCTAATGAAGATTCGGCTTCAAAACCACTCTCCTCCTCCTCCTCCTCTGCATGACTAGATTTCTGAAACCAGGGATCTGTAACAGAGGGAAAACTAGATACATCAACATGTTCTTTAAGTGCACGTATAGCATATGTGTCTCTACTGGAGGAATTGTTGGGGCCAAAGTTGGAAGTTTTGCTTGCAACTATCAAACTTTTGGTGGAACCGGCAGAAAAAAGTCCCGAAACATGATCTGTGATAGAGAACAGCTTGTCACTGGGGTCAGAAGAACAAAATGAACTTCTTAGAAGCCTCTTCCCAGATGTGATCCCGACAACTGCAGCTGTAGCCATTATAAGCGGGCAGTTATGTAACACCAGAATTGTCTATCAATTGACTTCTGAAGTATGTGAAACCGTGCGTCAATATGTTTTCTTAATCAAAAAATGATAGTCTCCTCTGGGTTTTTACTTAAAGAAGAACACCTGTAATTTAACAAACAAAACTATTAGAAAAAGCAAATCAAACAGCACGTGATAATCATAAATAAGTCCAAATTACAAACATATTCTTCTTTGCTTATAAAGAGTTCATTGCAAATAGTAGAGGTTGTCTATGTCTAGGAAAATATTAAGATTACTTTAGAGGTGGTTATCTACTTATCTTATAAGCCAGCTGCACTTAACGCTAAAAAAAGATCTTATAAGCCAGCTGCACTTAACGCTCAAATAAGACCTCAATAGTTAATTCTATGATGGAACCGTTTGATTTAATTAGGTTTTGATGTCTGATGTATGATCTATGATAATTTGCTACCACTGTTTACACAATTTGAATGAAGTTCAACCAAAATAATAGTAGGTTAGGTTCAACACGAAGAGAAGTCTTACTCTTATTTGATGCCTTTGGAAAGTATGAATAGAAGTAAAACTTGACTGAAACATTCACAATAGCTCCTAGAATTCTAAACCCTCCTCTAATGTTGAATTCCACCCATTTCGATATCAGCTTTGTAAATCTATAATCTCATGTCAAGTTCCAAAATCTAAACTCGGTAATTCCAAAGTGATACGTTAACAAAACAACTCCGTGATCAAGGATATTGTTTCAAATAAGTAGTTATACCGATTCAAGACTTCCGAGCAGCTCCCACAATCCAAAAAAATAAGAACAGTTCAAAGCAAGCAACAACAAACCACTTAGGATCTGATTGGTTTGCTGGAAGTAATGGAAAATTCATAACTCACTTCCATGATTTCCCAAGAAATTGTAATGGAAGTGGGAGAAATCATTCGTAGTACAAATTTATAAGGATTCGGAACTCACGTAACTTAATTCCCAAAACTATTCTTCAAACCCATCACTAGAAAATCATTTTGGGAGTCGATTTTTTTCTCTTCCGTACTGTTTTCCTGCAAATTAGTCGCACTCTTAAGATTTCCAAACGACTCTCAGAAACAATCCCTACTTCGCAATTCCGTACTATAGTTGGAAAACAAACTGATTCACGTCTTCGCGAAAATAAGAACCAACAAAGCAAAGACAAGACAACAACAAAACATGTCTTGGAAACGAAATCGTACCGACTCTCTCTAGATTACAAGAGGACAACCAACTCATACATACCTTCCCTTTCTCGAGATAAGTGGAGGTTCTGGTAGCGGAAGAGGAGTGTGAGAGCAACTGACGATTTTTTCCCCCGATTTCTGGGTTTATATATTTTCGGTTGTTTGGGGTTGGAGCGTTTGTGGCTGAGAACGACCGTTCCCGGAAATTGAAGGGAAAAAATAATAAATGTGAAAATGGGTGGGAGATATGGAATATGGGATGGAGGGATGCCATTGGTTGGGGAAGATATTGTTGCAGGAGTCGTGTGGCTTGCGTTCTTCTACGCCGTGGCTAAACTAATTCCTGCTTCTTCTCTTCTGCCTTCCCACCACTTCCTGTTCCACACTCTCTGGATATGTTGTTTTTCAGTGGGATTAGAACATGCTTGTTGTTTTAAAAACTTTATGTGATGGTATATTCGTATTTTTGAACTCTCAATGATGTGTCTGGAGTCTGGACCAATTAATAACAACAAACCGAGGTTAACTCAGTCTCGAGATCCTTATTGTTCGAATAGTCAAGACTCAGGACAAATGATTAAATTTCAACATGCACATTTGCATGTCTGGTATTTAGAATGGTGTTGGGTAGAAAGTGCATAAAATAAAAAGGTGCTTGGACCGATACATAAATGTGTTTTTGGATAAGAAAAAACATAAAGAAAAGAAGAGAAAATGTCTCAAGTTTGGACATAATTTGTAGGAGGGAAATGGAGAGAAAGTCTGGACATAATTTCTCCCACATTTCCTAATTTCATACACACAAAAAACCTTAACTTAATTTCTCTTCAAAATTCTCTCCTAACTCGTCTGGTCTTCCCAAAATACCATATAATAAAATAAGGAAGTTAAAACAGTTTAAAGTACTTTGGTAATATGATCATAACAGATACCAGCTAGTACTTATGACACAAATAATACTTTTTTTTGGTGAATATGAACATTTATCATTAAGTTTTTATAGAATGTGGATTCGAATACTGTATTTCATAATTTAATAGACACGTGCATAATTTTTTCACTATGGATACAGATATCCACCGGAAATGAGCTTGGTATCAAATGGGACTTAAAAAGAAGGAAAAGTCACAATTACCATAAACTGCTTGAACGTGACGGAATGTGGATCCCTTTTTGGTGGAACCGTAGAAGTGATTGAACTGAATAAGGTTGATAAAGAGTTAGTGGACGGTGTTTGAGCACGCAGAAACATAGTCAGAGCACTTATGTATCTTTTTCTCCTAAGAAATTAACAATTTAGAAACAGTCCAGCCCACACCAAAGCAGCCCAACCCAGTAATATTTGTCTGGTGAACCAGTTAACCTCCTAACAAAGAGTCAGACTCTTGAATCCTGAGACCTCTAGTGAATCAACGTGTCGCAGTCTGCACAATTTCAGTGTGTTTTCCATTTAACTAGTTTCTGAGACTTTGTAGGCTACTGTTGGTTTATCTGGTGGAAGTTGTTCCCAACTACCACGTAATCTCCAAACAATATTCAGAAGAAAAAAAAGTCAATTTCCTAACTATGCACGTAACGTACTGAAAAAATATTTAAGACCAAATAAAAACATATAAATATGCACTTTAGGTGGTAGTCTAACCAAGTATACTAAACTAATCCAGATGAAAATTCGTGGAAATTGTCGTGATTCTTGCTTATAATTTCACGAACCATGATTTCATGTGCTTATAAGCAAGGCTTACGTCGTCTCTCTGAGCGTCACAGAAGGCTACTGGTTTACTGCCCACCAAATCACTATATTTCATTGTTTGTGTTTTACCCCATGAGTTCGACATTTCAACAACCATCTATATTTAAACTTTGAAGTTTAATTAAATTAAGATGGGGTATATGACAATTGACTTACTAACTTGTAAAATTTTCTACACGAAGTATGACATGATGTGTGTTGTGTGCGACTCCCGCCTCTAACAACTTGTAAGTTGTAACTCTTATTTAATGAACTAATAAAACCAGCTCCTATCAGCTATCAAAAACTTTGTTATGTAACTAGAAGGCTAGAATCTGGGTTGCGCGGACAGTTTTGTTGGACAAAAATAATGAACAGAGGAAAAAACTGTTGTCAGATGAAGCTTAATTGATTTCAAAGGACTGCAAGATACATTACGAAACATTCAAAAAAGAAGATAGATGGATTACCAGTAAGTGTGGTATGCAATGAGAAAGAACCGCTTATATCAACTTATAACATCTACAAGAAGATACTCACTTCACTCTAAGCCTCTCAAAAGTTCACTCTTGAGAGGGCAATTTGGAGTTGAGATCTAATTAGAACAAAGTCGTGTCTAGCCACAACAACCGTTCTACTTCATTTTGAATTGGGAGAAGCCAGTCCGCCCATCGTCCGCAATCCACGACGACACGAAAATAGGCAAAGCAGCACAAGCGGCCTGTATAACAATGGCTAACGGCAAGCCAGAGAAATTCGGCTCCGAAACACCAAGCACCCCAACGAGAACAACACCCAAATATCCGCCAACAATTGCCGAAAGAATGATGACCGACATCACGAAAGCCATGAGAGAACCCTCACATCCAGCCGGGCAAAGCTGCGAAATTAAAACAGTGAAAGGCAACCCCTTGCATTGGAACAACGCCTCGATAAGACTAGAGCAAAGAACCACATAAAACGAATCGGGGAATCCAAAACCGCGATAAATCCCCTGAACAAACAGCGCATCGGAGATCATCAAAGCCACAATTGCAACTTGCAGAAATGACAACAATTTCCGGGGTTGAACCTCTTTGAACCACTTATTGTAAGCTAAACTCCAGGCAAGCACGAACGCCTGCCCGACCGTCTTCGACAGCCCGATCAAAGACGAATCCACTTTCAGATGCTCAGTCTGGTAATAAAACATAGTCCCCATCAGAATTGGGATAACTCCATACGAACCCGCGAACCAAGCTATCGAATACGACATCTCGGGACTCTTAAGTGCCGAATGAAGCTCGGCCAGCTGCGTTCGGACACCTCTCGGCCGCGACTTCTCCTTCTTCCTCAACCCGAGTGACCCCTCCGAAACCGACGCCAAGAACAAGAATTGAACCCCGAGGATCAAACCATACGCCAAGAAAATGGTGGTGGGAGCGAGGCGGCCGATGAAGTAACCACCGAGAAGATACCCTAGAACTCCAGCCGAGGCGTTGAAGATCCAGAGGAACGACTGGAGCTGCCCGAACGGCGAATTCTTCGCTGCTTCGGCGACGATGGCGTCGTTGGCGACCTCCGTGACGGATGCACCCAAGTTACCAAGAACGAGGAACAGAGAAAGCAGACCCACGGTGACGTAAGCATGGGGTAATATCACAATCGACATCCACGATATCATTTGCAGCAGAACTGCAAAACGAAAATCAAATCTAAGAACACTTGCGGTTAAAGCCTCAAAGGTCACAAGTTCAATCCTTGAAGTCGCATTAGTTGAGGAAATATTTGGAAGCTGTAGTAACGTAGAATTTCATAGACTTCCGTGCTAAAAAAGATTCATCATCTAACATATCCATTTATCGGAAAAGAAGAGAAGGGACCTTTATTTTTAATACCTCCGAGGGAGATGTAAGGGAGGCGGTGTTGGCCGGCGATGGGGACGGCGTCGGAGAGGAGGCCGTATAAGGGTTTGAAGATCATGGGGATGGCGGCGGTGTTCTGGAGGAGTTGGAGGGAGGAGGGGGAGACATCGAGGCCATCCTTGAGGAAGAAGCTCATGCCCATCCATGGGAAGCAACGGAAGCCCTGGACCCAGAAGCCTAGGCTGAGTAGACCCATCAGCAGTCTCCCCGGTCGGGCGCCGGCGGGTACTGGGATGGTCGGCGTTTCGTTGTCGGCCGGCGGAACGAGACGGCGACGGGTAGGGGTCATGTTGCGGGGTTTTGACTTTGGAGGAATATCGGGTTTAGTTGACGAGGTTTGGTATCAAGGAGATGATGATGTTCTTTCTTCGGTTAAATATTAATGTTGCGTATGTTTTTGTTTGTGTCGGTTTCTTTGCTTATGCCACCATCCTGTTCGGTGGGTCCGTGGTTGGTTGTTTACTGCTGCATCACTAATCCTCTTGCAAACTCATTATTACTTGAATATCCACTTGTATTTTGTTTTACGTCCTTTCAAAAAAAAATCTAAGAGACATTATGTTCGTGAGCAGGAGTCACTTGGGCAAACGAGAGACAATGAGAATTTATGGAAACTTTAATTAAGAAATAATCAATATCCATCATGTTACAAATACCTCGGATACAAGGAAGAGAGGTAGATGTGAAGCATTTTGAGAGAGGTTCTAACAATGTTACCATGGAGAGTAACGGATTAAACGTACCACGAAAAATGAATATTGAATGCGAAATAAACTGCTAGCATTCTCTCAAGCTCAATGCAACAAAAAACACACACCTAAAGTAAACCACAACACACGTGTTTTACAAGGTTAGGCAACATGTCTACGTTCTTGGGGGTCTCCTGCGGGTTTCCTTTCCGTCAATTTGCTTCTCCAACAAGAGAATCAACCGAGATTACAAGTTGATGGAGTCAACTTGTCCTCCAAAGCACTCTAAATCTTTCTCTAACCCCGATCTCTCAAGGAAATAATAATGATGTGTTATATACAAAATTAGGGAGAAATCTCCTTAAATAGTAGGCTAAATTCGTACTAGAAAACATGCAAATCTTGGGCGGAACCATCTGCATCAGTCGACTGTTGCAACTGTGGTCGACCGGTATACGGTTATCCAGCCTAACTGTCATGTTTCGGTCGACCGTTGTCCAACAACCGGTCGACCGTTCCGCGCTTCTGAATAGCGACTGGGAGACTATGGAAATTTCCGGTCGACCGTGTAGGATCGTGAGGGTCTCTAATTCCAATCACTTTAAAACTAATTACCTACTTGTTTAATCAATCGAATAATGTGCAGCGGAATTTAAACAAAAACAAGCAAGTAAAACAAACTACAATGATGACACCAGATTTTATAGATGTTCGGCCTCCCGCCTACTTCCTCTCTTGCAAGCTCCGCTAGATCTCCATCGAGCTCCGCTCGCGTCTTCACTATCAACCTCGTTTCGGGCCGAGATTAAGCCTGTTTACAAAACAAGCTCCACGAATACCCTCGTGTGATTAACTTTCTTCTCTCACAATCCGAGAGGAACACTTGAGGCTTTCACCGAAGTCCTTGCTTCTTTACAACTGAGAAGTTGAGTAGAACACACTTTCTAACTTGAGCACACTTAGCTTAAGATGTGAAAATGATACTAAAGTGTGGAAATTTATGCTTGGAGAGTAGATTTGGGGATTTGAAGTTCTCTCTTAAGTGTATATGACAAATGGAAGTGTAAGAGCTGTATAATTGTGTCATGTGAACACCTATTTATAAGCTCTAAGTGAGTTATAGCCGTTGGGATAATTTTGGTAGAAGATTGTAGAAGATACACAAAACAAAAACTTGCAGGATGCATTTCTGCATAAGTTGGGTCGACCGGATCGGTAAGTTCGGTCGACCGTTGGGCAGTTTTGGACATGGTTTGGTCGACCGGTTAAGGAACGGTCGACCGTCACTTAAGTGATCGGTCGAACACCGAGATAGGTTTGGTCAACCGATTTGTAACAGGCTCTACGGGGTTGATAAACAATATCATATTCGGTCGACCGAAATAAGGTCCACGGTCGACCGAAAACCAACGAGCAGTTTGAGTTTGTCGAGTTATCATACGTTTGGTCGACCAATCAAGGTCTTCGGTCGACTGATACACTAAATGTATTTTGGGGTATATGGAAATAATATGAATACGACTGTTGGGTATAATACGACAAATCTAACGGTCGGATAAATAAGTTTACACGGTCGACCGAAAAGGTCTGGACGGTCGCCCGAAAAGGTCTGAACGGTCGACTGAAACTGGGCAGAAAAACACCAACTGGATAATTGATCACTCGGTCGACCGAACGGTCTGTTTCGGTCGACCGACTGTGGGCAGACAGTTCAAGTTAAGTGTTTAGTGTTTTCCGGTCTAAGTTTGGGTGATCTTTTGAAGCCCAATTTATATGAAATTTTGTGTGTGGCTTCTATAAGGAACTAGTGTGTGTTTGAGTAGATTTTAGCTCAAGTATGCTCAATTACACAAAGTTCATAAGACTCAAAAGAAATGAAAATTACATGTCTTCAAATGAGCTTGATTACATGTCTTGACTTGATTTTCTTTCTTCCTTGAGTCTTGATCACCTGTAAAAGTTAGCACAAAACAATATATATCCAATGCAATATGTGTGTTACTCTACATTGATTTATAATTAAGATTAGGTTGATTAAGTCATCAAAACATAGATTAAGGCCAAACGGCCAACATAGGTTCATCCATGCCCGGAAGACTCAGGAAGTTTCTGGTCGACCGCGTGCCCAACACCGATCAACCGATCCACACTTCGATCCGAGCCTGTGAGACTCTGAAAGTTTCCGGTCGACCGCGTGCCCTTCATCAGTTGACTGATCCGCACTTCTCGAGCGAACCTGGCATGCTTTGGAAATTTCCAATCAGACTGATTCTCTCGTTTCTTATACTTAACAAATATAAACCAATTTGTCAACGGAACAAATGAGAGGCACGTATCTATGCAAATAAAGCTTATGTATATAACTCTATAGAAAAAGTATGTAACTAAATAAATTGTAATTACTAACAATTGGATTTAATTCATAATAAAAATTGACAATTTATGACACTTACAAAGTTACAATAGTACCGAATGAATAGTAAAAACATGGGGATTTTCATGGCACTTTGAAATTCGAAAATCAAAACAAATTCAATCCACGTATATTATCATATGAAACAAGAACACTATGCACGTCCAAAATTGTAAATTATGAAATATCAAGGGTCATCGTATTTGCAATAGATGTAATGCATTAATTTTTTAAGTTCCTTAATATTATACAAAATGAATCCAAATATATACATTGTTTATAGAATATTTGATTATATTGAAGTATCAAATGAAATTATCTTGTACCAAATACGGGAAATTGTGTCCACTAGTGGTACATGATACCCTCCTTGATGATTTAAATTTGTTGAATGTATAATGGGTTGGCCATGACTGCATTTTCAATTATAATTTTTTTATCCATTGTTGCTCGATTATTTATGGTTGCGGGCCGGTGTGCTATTGGTTACGGAGTGAGAAGAAGTTCAGAATTTGACTTTTTAAAGTTATGGAAGGAAAGTAGAAGACAGAGTTGGTTGTGAGAGTGGAACAATCTCCACTAAACACAATTTTTTTTATTCTTATTCTAGATTTAGGAGTGATGGACTACTATTTAAATCAATTTACTATTGTCCATAACCTAAAATTTAATCTTCAAATGTAAAAATCATAAAACTTAGATGTTGATCTACGATTAAAATCAGTTCATGAGCATCGAATGTCATAAAATCTGACATTTTTTGTGTAAGATCAAGAAATGAAAAAATGACGCACTACATAAAAAAAGTCAGTCTCTTGATCATATATACAAAATGACTATCAAATTTCATAATTTTCGACATGCTAAAATAATTTTAGTGGTAGATTAATATTTATTGTTTGGAATTTTCATTTAAAGTTTAAATTTCAATTTGTTGACAATAGTACATTGATGTCAAAAAAAATTAAGACTAGGGGATCCCTCCTATATTAGATTAGATAAACTTAGATTACAACAACAAAAAGATCGGTTTAAATAAATAATATTTTTAATTAAAACAAGATTAATGACAATATAGCTGCTTCTGATTAATGGACAGGACGAGAAGAAAGAAATGGAGCTCTCAACATCAACCCTACGATGTGGTTGCAAGACTGAACTGATCAAAAAATACACTGCCCAACTTTTGGTACATATTTATTGTTTAATAGGTATACTATATTTGATTAACAACTATATTATAATGTTGTCACCAAGCAAAGTACTGTTAATTAGATGTATACATACAATTTTTTGACTTTTAAATATGAATAGTCGACAACTATGAAGTTTTGAATCCAAAGTCGTATCGGTTAGAGTTTCTACACCATTTATCGTATCAAAATCAAATTAAAATGTTATGCTCAAACTGGAGGTATCTAAGATTTTATGGAAGATGGAAGCGCATTTTGTAACTTATTATAAGGTTGCATGTAAATATCCCATTTTTTTGTTGGGCAATATACAACATTTCAGTTTGCACCATCGATACAGCCGGATTATTTGCATGTGTGTAACATGGTTTGACGATCTAATTAGAATATATTTTTCAAATCTTCGTATAAGTGAAAAATATAAACTTAAAGTGCAAGAAACCACGAATAATTAATCACAGCTAAGATGACAAAATGAGAGAGATGCCAATGCAGGATCAGAAGGAGAGTGTAATCCGAAGATGCTTTGTACTACGTTAACATTTTCGCACTGATGTCTTGAAAGAATCCTATACAGCGTGACATTTTTGTAATTTGTAAGAACCTGCGAACTAAAAAATTAAATGAAAAATATATTCTCGAGAAAGTTACCAGCTGCCATATCACTCCAATCAAATGGCATAATAGGTGTCTTTCAATTATAATATCCAAATGCAAAGACATATATCTACAATAGGACAAAATAAGGATTACATGCATTAGAAAGTTCTAAATTTCTAATACCGAATTAATAAAACTCGCTTTAATCTCTCCAATCAAAGGGCGGAACATATAAATCAATTATATGTTTAATTAATTTTATTTTTGGAAGAAAAAAAGTATTCTCTTGTTTATCTCCATTCTCCAACCTTATCTTTTCTTAGTTCAAAAGGAAGGAGTAACCAAAAATAAGAAAAGACTTCCCACTTTAGTTGATCACTAAAATTCCAAACCAGAAAGAAATCAACAACAGATTGGACTAATTTATAGCATACCTTAAGTAGTCAATTTATCTAGATAACTAAGAAGATATTTACAAATTAAACGGCTATAATCTCCTATACGTACCATCATCCCAAACATCACATTAAGAAGAAAAACCCTAAAAAAATCATGGCATATTTTCTCATTTTCTCGTCTCTCTTAGTCTTCCTTCTCTCCTATCCATCTCCGTCCACCGCGACCCTCACCGACGAATACAAGTGCGAAAACTACGGCGGTCCGGGAATCCCAACGATCGAATTCTGCATAACATCACTCCAAACCGTCCCCGAAGCAAGCACCACCGACACGGCAGGCTTAGCAGTCATAGCCATCCCAACTTAGTGATAGCCAACGCCACGAGCACCAGGGCAAAGATACCGAAAGTGAGGAAGCGTGTCGGCCTCCGAATAAGGAACGCTCTTGGCAACTGCCTCAACGAATACGACTACATTGTCAAGGGGGCCAATGCCGCGGTCGAGGAGAAGAAATATGGGAGTGTGAGTGAGAAGTTGACTGCGTGCTTGGAGCTGCAAGGAGTGGTTACGTTACGTCGGCTGGCAGGGGTCTATTGCGAAGGAGAACGATGATATCAATAAGCTTCTGGTTGTTTCTTTGTACTTCGTTGCTAAGCTACATCAGGCGTGAGGGATGGAGTGTGTGTTTTGGTTTGGTTTTTGTTGTTTGGTCGCCGTTAGAGGTTGACTCAATAAGTTGTGATTTTCCCGAGGTTATGAAATCAGAATGTTTGAGCTTCGGTTCATCCGCTTTTGTTTTAAATGGTTGCATGAGTCCGAATGTATTTTTGAAATTATTCTATATTTTAGTTGATTCTCAACATATATCTTAAGATGTTGGGATTTGATATATATTTGATATTAACTAATCAAGACAAGAGATTTAACTGGTTATTTGAGATAGCCTCTGTAACATCCTCAAATCAGCAGAAAATTTAAAATTTTAAACACTCAATCAACAGAGGATATTACGCAATAAAAGAACACACAGGTGCACCGACATATATAATATATATATATGTGAACATCAGAGTATACAAAAGTTGTGATTACATCAAAAGCATATACAAAGGAAACAGTAATCACACGACCTCAACTGAGAGAAAGCTGGATCCGGTAGCGGTGCTCCTCTCCTCGGTCACCACCCCCTAATGCCGATCACGGCCTGAAAGTAAACATGCAACAATGCCTGAGTTTCCAGAAGGAAACCCCGTATGCCAAACTCTAAATGTACGAAATAAAAGCATCCTAGCATGCAATTCTACTCAACAAGAAAAGCATCACAACACGCCCAGCACCAGGGCTCTCAACTCCACCACAGGACACACCATAGGTACGGGGCTCCAGGTCTAATCTCAACCAACCGCCGCACCCACCACAGTCACGGGGCTCCAGGTCTAATCTCAACCAACCACCGCGACTCACACTCGTCGCCAAGCTGGGCTCCAGGTCTAATCTCAACCAACCACAGCTACCACGACACGACCAAGGGCTCCAGGTCTAATTTCAACCAACCCAAACGTATAAGGGCTCCAGGTCTATTTTCAACCAACCCCTACACGCGGTCCCTGCTCAGGCTCCAGGTCTATTTTCAACCAACCCGAACGCACTACGGAGCTCCAAGTCTATTTTCAACCAACTCCGTACAGACTAGCTGGGCTCCAGGTCTATTTTCAACCAACCGCAGCTCTCACACAGTTACGGGGCTCCAGGTCTATTTTCAACCAACCACCGCAACCCTCGTGCACCTCGCACACTTGCCGGAAGAACATCGGCACCACGACTCGTCCCACACGGACAACCACGACCACAGCACCTCCATAGTGCAAAACAGGACACAAACGGTCGACCGAACCAAAAGTCCCGGTCGACCGAATCAAGCAAATACAGGGCAATCCACTTCGACCGGCACTCCATCGGTCGACCGATTCCCAACACCACACTCGCTCGGTCGAACCCAAATCAAGGGACGGTCGACCGTTTAGATGGTCAACTCCCGGTCCAACGAACAAAACGACCAATCGGTCGACCGACAAAGGGGTCCCGGTCGACCGAAAGTCACCAGGGAACAAATCCCACAACACCACAACGAATTCAGTCGAACGCCGAGCACATCTCGGTCGACCGAATCAGACCAGGGAATAATCCCTCACTCGCATCCTGAAACCGGTCGAACGCCGAGACCTCCTCGGTCGACCGATTTCAGCCAGAGCATTTCTCACGCTCAACACACAGGTCCGGTCGATCGAACCCACATTCGGTCGAACCGACCACAAGTCCACTTAAGTCACGGTCGGACGAGATCAAAGAGCGGTCGACCGTTTATATAGTCTACGCCCCCCAACCGACTTAAGACAGTGCACACGGTCGACCGGCAAAGGGGACCCGGTCGACCGAATCTCTCCAGACTTGCCTCCTATGCACGATCGGTCGACCGCCCCACAGGCATCGTTCGACCGATTTGAGGCAGAGCCCGAATTCTCTTCACGAACGGTCGACCGTTTGCACAAACCGGTCGACCGATCAGGCAGTGAAATCTGCTGCAAGTTTACTCGCGACGAGCCGAACGGCCTACCGTCGACTTCCAAATACTCACGGTAATTAAATGAGCGAGCTTGACATACCTAAAGGTCTGAAAAGACCCTTGAAGAACCACGACGACGCCTCCACGAGCGTGCCACCCCAAAAACGATCCGTCGACGACTCTCGCGTCCAAACGACGATCAAACACCACCTCGACACACTCGAGCACTCCAACTCCTCCACCAATCCTACCACCACGATCATAGGACACGTGAGGTCGAGAGAGCGAAAATAACAAAGGGACGGGTTGGCAAAACAAAGAACTCACCTCCAACTGCCAACCACTCGTCGATCCTCCCTACGCCGGAGAACCTTCTTCTTCCTCGCCGGAGTGCACTGAGAGAGGGAGAGAATGTGAGAGAGAAAGAGACGTGAGCACGAGAGAGAAACGAGAGAGAGAGAAACTCACCCAATATCTCCTCCTCCTCCTCTAATCTCAACCATCCAATCCCTCCACTCAATCTCCACCACACATCTCAACCACAACACATCAAAGCCCTCCATCCAACCCTCTCAATCTCAGCCATCCATCTCTAATCACCACCTAAACAAGATTAAGGCACAATTAGGATTAGGATTAAGCTAAAATCCTACAGCCTTAGTTGGTCAAAGATCAAATATAAGTTCAAACGGTTACACAGGAAATTGTTCAAACAAATTTTATTGATAGAATAGAGTTTCGTTGATAAAATAGAGTTTACCCTAGATCGTCACCATCAATTTCTCAGAATCTACCCTGACTACTCATCATCAATTAATCAAGGATCTACACTGGTTACTTGCCATCAAATCTTCTCACTATCAAACACTTTACGCAGATAAATCGTTAACTCAATGCTAGATCACTCCGGGCACCTCCTTACATTCGGTGCATACATGTGTGCCTCTTTTGCGGGGCACACCATAATATATGCAACCTTCTTTCGGCACCTCTTATTGGCACAACTGGACACATTTGGAGCATACATGTGTGATATGCGCCTCCCTCGCTCCCCAACACGGGGCACACCCTCATGCAACCTCCTTTTGACACCTCTTGTAGGCACAAGTGGACACATAAAACCATAGGAGTTGCTTCCTATTTAATTTATAGACATACACACAAGGAAAATTTTCAATTCTTGCCACACTCGAACCTACCAAGTTGGGCCTACTAATTGGAGCTGCCAAATTCGGACCTATCAGACTCATACCTTTCAATTTTGGACCTGACAATTTCGGACTTGGAAATTACTAAAAAAATATCTTCAACAAAATGTGTAGTTGTCAAAAGAGGAATAACTTAACCAAGAAGCAGCACCAACTGGCCGATTTCCCAAATCAGTCCACCGGTGGAGGCCGAGCAGATTCAACCCGCATTTTCTTTTTGCTGGCGATCTCTTTTGTGATTCTACCTTAATTGGAGTCTTTAGTACCCTGATTTACAACCGTAATGACTTCGAATCCATTCCAAAAACGGATTAAAGACATTCTTCAACACCAATTAAGAAGATCTTGTCACTGGGGATGTTGCTGCTACGCCTCGTAATTCGGCAGGCTGCTCCCTATTAGACCCTATGAAGATGTTTGAACATACCTTGGCTCAAGACGATTTGCACATTGAGTTCGAAATTGCAACCACGGTTCCGCAAGTCGAGCGGGCATTTTGTTTGGTTGTTGCTATGAACACCGCATACTTCTCCTGGGTAGCCCATCCATCAAAAATGATGGTTGTGTATCAATTTTGAATTGATTTTATTTGCATTTTAAAAAAATGTCAATTTGATATTTGAATTTGTTTCAAAAAACAATTATGGGGAATTTATAGATTCATACAATTGAACCTAAAATATTTTAAAGAGCAAAAGTCTATTGAGCAAAAATGATGATGTATTAAATAGAAACAATTAATAGTTTCACTTCTGCAGTGTATAAGGATATTTCGTTTATCGTAACGTTTGAATTTGTATAAGGGAAAAGCATAACGGAAAGATAGATATCAAACTACTTAACAAAAAATATAACATTTGAATTTTATCTTATATTTGTTTAAGAAATTTGTTTTGTCCAATAAACTTTTGGGTTAATTACAGTTTGACCCCCTGAACTATGCATTGGTATCACTTTGTCCTCCTGAACTTTCAAAGTTAACAGTTACATTCCCTGAACTTTAATTTTGTAACACTTTGCCCCCCTGAACTTCAAAACTCATTATTTAACACACATTCGACGTTTTTTTCCTCATTTTTGTTGTTGTATCCCTAATACACTCCTAAAACTATATTTACGTGAAAGTTTGGATCCAAACAGAGGTCGGATATGGTTGGAATTTGGGTCGGATTGAGTGTCAAACCGACCCAAATTCCAACCATATACGACTTCCGTTTGGATCCAAACTTTCACGTAAATATAGGTTTCAGAGTGTATTAGGGATACAACAAAAAAATTAGAAAAAAAACGTCGAATGTGTGTTAAATAATGAGTTTTTGAAGTTCAGGGGGGCAAAGTATTACAAAATTAAAGTTCAGGGGAGGTAACTGTTAACTTTGAAAGTTCAGGGGGGTAAAGTGATACTAATGTATAGTTCAGGGGGTCAAACTGTAATTAACCCTAAACTTTTTGTTAAATTAATACAAATTATAACGGGAAAGATTAATAAATACATTCACAAAAATGGAAATCGAGAATAAATTGATACTATCTCTAGAAACAAAACTACTACGTACCTCTTTAGGGGGATCCGCACGATCCACACCAGTAGCTCATTACCATCTCAAAAGATGGCTCCGCTGCCAGTTTGACATACTGTACAGATTATATACTTAAAGTGAGTCTGACTCTGGAGAGAGTGTTAGTCTAGTTTTGATGAAAAAATGTTGCTCTAAATAACATAGCAGGCACCTATAGAAATGTGACAAAAACAAGGATACACGTAGAGAAAAGCTTTAATACTAATAAAACTTGCTTTAATCATTCGCATTATAGGAAGTAACATATATATCACTCCTCTCTGTTTCGTTTTCTCCTGAAAATCCTTATCTCATTCACATCCAATATCCAACTTAATCAATCGCGTGCTCATCCAAAAGTATCAAAAAATAACAAAAAAAACTCCCAACTTAATCCAAACCACTAACATCCCAAACAAGAAACAAATCAACAAGAGATTGGACAAATATACCATCCATCTGATAATAGTGGAGCCAATTTAGACAAGAAAACAAGCACCAACCAACATCACATCCCCTATATATATACCTCCAACCCTTGCATCCCTCTCCACCACATCTCTCATTCTTTCAACCAATTAAGAAGAAAAAGTATGGCACAATTTATCCTTATCTCCTCTATCTTTGTCTTCCTTCTCTCCTTTCCATCTCCGTCGGCCGCAGATCTCGCCACCGCATGCAAGGACGTACACTACGGCCCGGAGGCCCCAACCATCGAATTCTGCATGAATTCTCTTCAAGCCGTGCCCGGTGCGGAGACGGCTGACACAGCGAGTTTGGCGGTCATGGCTGCCAACTTGGCCATCACCAAGGCCACCAGCACCAAGAAGAAGATAACCCAGTTGGAGATGAACGCAGTCCCGGCACAGAAAAAGGCTCTTAAAGACTGCGAAGATGAATACGATAGCACTCTAGAGCAAGCGAAGACCGCGATCGATGCCGTGAAGAAAAATAAGGTAAATGATGCCAACATTATGATAAGTGCAAGCATGAGCTCGGTGGAGAGCTGCGGGGAAGGGTTCGGGGAGGTCGGCTCGACGTCGCCTATTGCAAAGGAGAATGATGATTTGGATAAGCTTCTCGCCGTTTCTTTGTACTTCATTGCCAGGATAGGAAAGGCGTGATAGATGTCGGAAATATTTCGTTGTTAATTATACTCGCAATGTAATATGGGATATACGTCGTAATAATATATTGCTTGTAACTGAAATGGTAATACATAGTGCATACATGCACAAGCAACATGAATAAGTTAAGCTACGGCCGACTAATAAAATAAGCGAAGGAATTTCATTTACACATGCATTCCAAATGAGATTTATTATTTACACCACTTATCTTCATCGCCCCTTCAATTTGGCGACAGGTACGGGTGTACACGAGTAGGGTGGGGCGGGTTGGACCACAACTACCCCTTAAATCGATGGGTAAGGGAAAATCATTTGTATATGTAGATAGATTTATATATATTTGCAAATAGATCGGTAAAGAAAATCATTCCAAAAGAGTTATTTGCTTGCACACCAACATCGGAAAATAATTATTACTTGGGTATACCTACTTTCAGTAAAAAAAATGTCTTTTATTCTCTAACTAGCTCTATTACAATGGGACCCACAAAACTCTTAATATCATATAGTTTAATATATTTGTAATGGTATTTTTGAACATTTAACTCCGCGGAACCCAAAAATTACAAAAAAATGTTATTTTCATATTCTTTCAATTATACTGATTATTTCTATGTTTTATTTTATTTACTTTTTTTATAATAAAAAAAATATTCACCGGTTACAGGGAGCTACATCCGGCTACACTAAATATTAATTATTTGCTTTAACATTTAAAAAAATAAACAATAGAAATAATTCGTTCGTTTTTTGTTCCCAAATTTCGAAGATTCTATTATGTTCCACCTACGCAAGCTGATTCGGTCGCATTTCGTCAGCCAAAAAAATCATCGAAGATGTTGACTCAAAGATTGTTTTGCAATTTTCCTATTTATTTAGATTGTTTTAGATTTAAAGAATAAGAAAATAACAAATGTCTAATTTTTGGGTCTTCGGAGTTTAATGTGCAAAAATAATATTAAAAGTACGGTGTTATGAATTCTACAGGTCCCATGCCAACGGAGGTGTATAAGACAAATATTTACAAAAAGCACATGTACAAAAAATAATATATGTGTATTTGATGTGTATTTAACGTTGATTTTTTATTCTGTTATATTTTGGTATTGCAAAGATCTCTCAAGAATTTATTGTGAAATTTCACATCTTGTAACTTTGTATAAGAAGAATGTCCCGCTATCGTCAAGATTATGTCATCACTTGTGTCGCTAAATGAAAACAATGCAAATGTTAACAAAAGAGATAAATTCAATATTTCATTTAATTGGATATGAAAATACATGAACTTCAACGCATTACATGGTGTACACAAGAAAATTACATGACACATATTCTCATTAGGTATTATATAAGAATATAATAACAAACTTTTATCATATCAAATAATTTGAAATATGTGGTAGCCAAAAATGATATATTTGTATAGAGACTCGTTTGGAGATGAAACTTGATGGTTTATTCCTTCTTATACTTTAAGGACCGTATTGTTGTAATAATTTGGTTTCGAATTTTTGGGACTTGATTTATTTTTTTCTTTTCATATTTAAAGTGATTGCCTTGCATTACAATTTAGTCTATTATGATCGTTATAAATTTAAGCATATATATTTGATTGTTTGACGAATTGATCTCTTATAAGGAAAGACCATCCATGGTTAATTCTAATCTCATAACCAAGCTTGTCATTTGCTTATATATTTCATGTGCAGGTTGACGATTCATTCACTTATTTATTTGAAGGGGGCCTTCGTGGATAGCAATTTAGCCTCTTTCGCGGAGGATTTTATGTATATACTTGGAGAAATGCTCTAATTATGAGAGACTCGTCACACCCTAGTCAGTTTAGCCTCGTGAACCAGGATGGTGTTTGTGTATGTGTTTTGGTTTGGCTAGCTCTATCTAACAATCTTCATTATTATGATGGATTCAAGCATATATTTTATTGTTCAACAAATTTATCTATAATAATGAGAGAATATCAAACCATGGTTAGTTTTTAAATTTCATAACCAAGATGATCATTTGGCATATATATTCCATATGTGGTTTGTCGATTCATTCTATTATTAGTTTGAAGGGGATCGTCGTGTATAGCAGTTTAATTAGTCTCTTGCATGCATAGAGGAGATTTAGTTTATATTCTTGGTATGTAGATCTTTTGGTTTGTTTGTCTTATAATGAGAGAATCATCACACCTTGGTCAGTTCAGCCTAATGACTTAGGAGGATATTTGTGTTTGTTTTGGTTTGATTTGTCAATCTTCAATTTTATGGTAAAGATCACTTAATTGACGTGGTAGTGATTTATATGTACATATATTCTGTTATATCGATGCTAATATTTTGTTATAATATCATTCAACGATTAGTTTAGCCTCGTTAACTAGGAGGGAATGATATATGTTTAGTTTGAGGTATGATTTGATTGAACAAGCTTCATCTTTAGGATGAAGATTGCCTAATATTAGTGGGTTTAGCATCATCACAAGGAGGGAAATTCATGTATCCCTATGGTTTCATTTGTTATAGTGACCACTAAATTTATATTATGATATTAATCGTTCAATAGTTAGTTTAGTCTCATAATTAGAAAAAAAATTATGAACATTTATTTAGAGAGAGGGAAACTAAAATCAAGTTTTAGTATGCATCCCCGCGTATAACTAAGGGAATCCGTATTTTAATTTTAACCGCTCCAACTATAAGAGAGATAACTCAAGATTTAGCTTGGTGTGAGTTTATCTTTCCAATGAACGTTACCATGTTGGCAAATATAACAAGTGAAAACCACGCAAAATTGAATAATGTTTAAGTCCTCGAAAAGCTTGGTTCAAATGCATATCGCGTTGATTTTGTCATACGAAATGTGTATTTCGAATGTATTTATAATGTGCATCACGTATTTCTATTTCATGCAGATAATCCGAGCTTGAGGTCAAGCTCCGTGCAAGAGAGGGAGCCTGATGCAGAGGATGCAACGATGGCAACTAATCAAGTATCCAAACCGGCGTCGTTGCGACGATCAACTCTAAGCGGCTCCAAACCTTATAATGTAATGGAGGAACATCAAACATTTAAACAAGGCATGGCGTGGCCTTGATGGATCACTGATTGGGCTTAAACCCCGGAGAAGAGCAAACTTGTTTTTCAAACAAAAAGCCCCAAACTCCTCCTCCACCTCAATCAACCACACCAGACAACGCATACAATGCAAAATCCTCCTTCCGACTCCAACCGCGTCAGAAACGTGTGAAAACCGAGTCAATTACGCGTTGATCCTCCGTCGATTTCTGCGTCGAAACCGAGTCCATTCTGCGTCGATCCAGCGTCCCAGCCGAGTCCCTCGTTGATTCCGCGTCGCTTTCGCGTCAAAACCATTGGAGTCCGCGTCTGAGCCGTTTTGGTTACGCGTCCCTACTGTGTAGAATCGCGTGGATTACGCGTCAAAATCGCGTAGATTACGCGTCCCAACTGTGTGGTAAGCGTGTGGGTTCCGCGTTACAACCACGTTCGAGCAGTGTTGCTTTCGCGTCCGAAACGCGTGGATTACACGTCCCAACCATGTCGAAACCACGTAGGTTCCGCGTTCGAATCGTGTTAGTTCCGCGTCCGAATCGCGTGAATTACGCGTCGTAACCGTGTGGAAACGCGTGGGTTCCGCGTCCCAAGTGCGTTGAGTCCGCGTCTTAACCGTGTTGATTACGCGTGCCAACCGCCTGGATTCCGCGTTGAAACCATATTGATCCCACATCGAAACCCAGTGAATTCAGTCCAAATCGCGTCAAGGAAATCAAAAGGTCTTTGTGGCCACTTGCCCGGAAGGATTGGAGCCGTCTTGATCCCTGAAGGTGGAATCTTCATCTTGATTTTTACAGTTAGAAACAATCTCGTTGATGGTGGGGAAGATGCACCATCCTTTCGGGGGCATCGACGTGTTCAAACGGAGGAGAAAGCAGTGTCTGTGTGACGGAGAAGACGAAAGGAAAAGGTTGTTTGTTGCTGGAGACTTTGCAATTTTTGGTCTATCAAAAATAGATTTGTGATCAAAGATTAAGTTTTTTAAGTTCATCAGAATATTGCATAAACTTAAAATCATTCCAATGGTGTGCGCCATGAAGAAGTTATTGTTATCACTGCTAGTTTTTGTGTTCAACTAATATTAGCTTATAAATTATATATAGCCTATGGAGATATAAAAAGACATTAAATTTAGATGTTTAGATGCAAATCTGCAATTGCGTCAAATATATACATATTTAAAAATACTCAAGACACTGGCATAGATTTGTAGACAATAATTATATCACAAATCTTTGTAAATCAATCGGAGCAGACATTTTCATGTCGCTATAATTGTTTAAAGAAAGAAGAACATTTGAGGTGCGAGTCCTTCGTTTATTGAATGCAATAGGTTTGGATCTAAAGTCATGATGGCTAGTTACGTTATAAATAGTAGTAATTTAAGTTGTTCAGTATTGTTATTTTGATGTATTGCAAAATATAATGTGTGACGTGATAGGTTGTGTTAGGCCCAATATGCATGGGCCCATCGTGGGGGTGTAGATAAGGAGGAGAAAACCAACTATTGGGGCTTGGTTATCGTAAACCTAAACTAACAGCCCGGCAAACTACTGCTTCAAAAACTGAGTTTCTGATATTGATTCTCCATTCATAAAACACTAGATATATATATATTTATTTATTTATTTATTTATTTATTTATTTATTTATTTATTTAACCATATATAATGCTTCTATGTTCGATCACAATTGGAGTATATGGTTTCTCACAAAAAAGGAAATTAATTGAAAACCCATCCATAGTTTTCTAGGTTAAATTTTAATAATATTTCAATAACACATACTATAATTTTTCCTCATTTTGATTTTTGAAGTACATACTAATACTACGCTATCAAAATTTATCAACTATTAGTGGTGTTTTGAATTTTTAATTCAAATCATTGAATTACAATTAGGATTGTACAAAGCCCGAATGGCGAGGGACGAGAAGGTTGAGAGGCGGAAGGGGTGGGGGAAAAGCGGGACATGGGTTGACAGGGAGGATCACATGGGTGACTGGGAGGTGGAGCATGAGGTGATGGCGATGGGCGGTGGGGGCGGAGGTGAGGGCAAAGTGACGGTGGTGACGGAGGCAAGGGTAAACGTGATGACAACGTCGCGAATAAGGGTGTAAGCGGAACAAGTTTTTGCCCCACCGCTACCCCCCCCAGTTAAGCAGGTAGGTGGGGTAGGGTCCAAAAAAAGGCTACCCGCCCGGCTAAGGGTGGACCAAGGGTAGAAATGCAGGATGCAGATTCGATTAGGCGAGGCACCGCATACGACATATGCGAGATACAGATGCGATGCAGGTGTATATACGGTTTGCGATTTAATAATTAAATAATATATATTAATTATAAATTATATACATGTAACTAAAAATTTAGGTCAATTTTTGAATAATTTCTAAGATCAAACATTCAATATTAAACAAATCAAAATAAAACAAAAAAACTAAAAATGGGTGTTTTGAGATGCCGCTGCATCACACCCACATGCACATATACATCGGGCCGCATTCTTGAACAAAGGGGTGGACTAGGTGGGGCGGGGCGGGTTTGGTGGGTTATTCTTTGATCAAATCCAAATACAAAAAATAAATCCAGTTTCCTTAACATTTTACATTTTACATTTTAATCAAAACTAGATTTAAAAAAATCAATCGATGTATGTTTTTAAAGTTAAATACAAAAATATTAAAGTTAAATACAAAAAAATATCAAAACTAAATACAAAAAAATCAAGCAAAATACAAGGATTCTGTAGGTCACACAAGTTATGTAGTGCGGGTTGTGAGAAAACCACAACTCGTCCTGCTTATTGTGTGGGTGTCGGGTTGCATTTTTTCTTGTCTGCAACCCGTGTTTGGGGGATGGGTCAAACCTGTCCCATTTACAACCCTAGTCACGATGGTGGGTGTGGAAGAGGGTTGTGGAGATGGGGGCGAGTCATGTAAGGGAGGAGGAAGGTTAAAGTTAGTGTTAGATTGGATTTGTTATTAAGTATTTGGAGAAATTGCAATAACACTACCAAGTTAATGTTTATTGTGAATTTTAGAAAAATAAAGAAAACTAGTTTTTGGTTCAGTCGAATTTTTACCGGTTTTAACCAGACCAAACAGGATATGGTTTCTTCGTGCGTTGTCGTTTTGGGAAGATCGTCAATAAAATTACTCCTCCAATGTCTTGATTTCGTTAGAGTTGATGTCGTGATTAAGTACTAAAGTTGGTGATTTTTTGTGTGTTGAGAATAAATAATGAGAGAAATATAAGAATTTTTTTATTATGATATAAAATTTACTTGTAAAACTAACTTTGATGACATTATTATAACAATTATGATATAACATTAATATTCAAGAGATGTAACATTTATGAATTATGATAATATTAATATTTAGAATAATATTGATTTATAATATTGTAAATCATTAATATTTGAAAATAATATTCTTACGTAAGAATAACGAAGGTAAAAGAGTAAATTCAAGTTGTAACAACAAAAAAACAACAAAAAGATGTTCAAATTAGCTTTAGGAGCATAGAGAAAAGTATAGGAATTTCGGATTTAACAAATCAGCTTTTCTAAAAATCTTTTTATCTACTTTTTGGCTCGCCAATTGGTTTTCAACGTATTGGAAAAGTCAAACGCAAAAGTTGTCGCCAAACGGATCAACTTTGAATCTCGACCTTGGTTAAAAATCTTTAGTCCACCGCTAAAATCCTAAACCGGAAACAAATCATCAAAAGATTAGACTAATTTAGTGCCCTTCTGAGTTCTAAGAAACATTGTTAACGGCGCCCGGGCAATTCCCGGGGCGTCTTGGTTTTTATGTCCACCACGTCAGCTTATCTCTCCGTCACGTCAGCTTCTCTCTCCGCCACGTCAGCTCAAACCAACCCCCAAAATTTTTCTAAACAACACCCAAAAATACCTCAAGTGCCCTACATTCTCTCCCCTACACGTCATTTCGAGATCAATTCTAGTCAAAACACGAAAAAGTATCATAAAATTCTAGAAAATATAAACAAATAAAAAACTTATTATCATAAAAACATTTTTTAAAAAACGATTTTAAATTATTTTTAAAACATTTTTTAAAACAAAAACAAAAAAAAATCTGCACCAATGGGAGGGGGGCACGTGCCCCCCGGGCGCCCAGGACGCATTCCCGGGCGGCCTGTCGCCCGAAAATAAGTGGAGCTATATATATATATATATTATCTTTCATGGTATGAATTACCATAAACGATCCAGGATGCTACGTACATGAGCGTTTGCTTATCTTGACATTCAACGCAAGAAACATACAGACTAGCTAATATAGGTCGCTTTATTAGAGATATCCAAAGCTTGTCAATATTTTAAAATTCAAACACCTGCAGAGAATGAATCTGAATCGAAGATCTTGTTTTCAAGAGGTAAACGATGAAAAGTAAAAAGAACAAGCTTGAGTTTAAAAGAATAAATACAATTAGACGGCCTAGCAAAGATTCATATCATGTTGCATGCATGGTTGCACCATAACGATTAACGAGCAAAGCAAAATTTTGAATCAGTCATATTCGTTAATTTGAATTGTTTCAGGAAAGCGAACAAAATTTTATTGATAATAAACATGTAAGTCTCCAAAAATTGAAACATACTTTTAGTGTTACAATAATATGCAAATTGCAACTGAACATAAGAAGCTCCACCTAACTACAAGGCTTGCAACAATATTACTTGAAATTAGCCGCCAATGGAAGAGACCGCTGTAATTTTTTGATTAATAGGTTTTTACATTATAAAATATAAGAAGAAAAATTTCCAAGGAGCAATATTTAGAGCTTCGTCAGGACGCCCCTCTTATATTACGTATATTCACTTATAATTCAAATGGAAATTGAAACGACGAAAACGACCGCGACCGCATATATAGAAACACTCTAATTCCAAATGAACTTTCTTTACTCTCTCCCAGCAAATGGAGAAATGATATATATATCACTTGCTGTCCCTCTTATCCCCATAAAAGATTGTCTCAGCTATCTACATTAATTCATCAACAAAATTCAACTTATTACAAGAGTAAACAAAATAAATAAAAAGGGTTAAACCAACAACAAATCAACAAGAGATTGGACTACTTAATTTATTACCCATCTATCTACATTAATTAACCAACAAAAGTCAACTTATTACAAGAGTAAACAAAATAAATAAAAAGGTTAAACGAACAACAAATTAAATCAACAAAAGATCGGACTATACTTAATTTATTACCCATCTAAGAATAAAACCAAGATGAACAAACTTCTACAAAATGCCTTCCCACTCTATAAGAGACACAAGAACCAAACCAAGAACTCCAAGAAGAAAAACAAAATCATGGCGCCGTCTATCCTTTTCTCTCTCTTTGTTGTATTTCTCCTGTATCCTTCTCCGTCCACGGCGACCCTCACTGACGCGTGTAAGGAAGTCATTGGCAATGACCCTCCAACGGTCGAGTTTTGCGTCACGTCTCTCCAAACCGTGCCAAGCGCCAAGACAGCCGACAAGGCGGGTTTAACGCTCATATCCGTCAATTTGATCGTCAAAAACGCCACCAGCACCACGGCGAAGATAAAGGAGCTGCTGAAGAGTGCAACCGACAAGAGAGAGAAAAATGCTCTTCTGACCTGCGATGAAGAATACGGTGATGCATTGTACAAATCGAAGGAGTTGGTGCAGTTGTTAAAGGCGAAGAAGTACGTTGACGCCAGCATTTACATATCTGCATGGGGGACGTCGGTCGATTCTTGCGAGGACACGTTCAAGGAACTCGGCGTGAAGTCTAGTATTAAGAAAGAGAATGAGGACTAGGGTAAGCTTTCGGAGGTTGCTCTGGCCTTGATTGCAAAACTACGATAGGGATGATGTGAGAGTGAAAGTTGTTGTAATGCGTTCCATGTCTTAGTATATCTTATCAAAAATAAATGGAATTATGTTTTATTTCTCTAGGAATATGAATCACCATGAACGATCCACGATGCCACATGAGCGTTTGCTAATCTTGATATTTCGAATTATGAAATGTACAAAACAATATAGATCGATTTGGTAAAGAGATCCAATACCCATGATAAATTGCTCGTTTGAAACTCGTCAATATATTAAAATTCAAACACTTGAGTACGAACCGGAATTGTAGATCATATTTTATTTTGAATAACTAAACAATGAATAGTAAAAAGAATACGCTTGCGTTCAAAGGATCTACAATAACTATATATGATTAGATGGCCTATCAAGATCCATATCATGTTGCATAATGAGCAAAACTAATGTTGGAATCATACTCTTACTTTCCTTAATTTGAGTTTTTAGTGAACAAAATTTCATTAATAAACATATAACTCTTCAAAAATGAAACAAAGTTTGTGGAATTGCGGTGTCGCAACAGTATGAAAACTGCAATTGAAACAAAAGAAGCTCCATCAAATTAATAACATGGCTTATTACAATACTTAATTGAAATTATCCGCCAATTGAAGAAACTGATGCTCCAAATCCATTTCGCAAAGGTTTTAGTTGTTTTTCTAATGCAAACACTATATAACATCCAGCAGACTTATAATTATGAGAAGTGAGCAGCCGAAAGAAACAAGTGCGGCCATGATAGACCGTGAATGAGGCACTCAGATCCTTGGAGGAGGATGATTCTGTGCGGAAGATGCCCATGGGAGTTTCTCGACAACGAGTAATATTTTAGAGCTTCAACAGAATGCTAGTATAGGATGATCCTGCGGTAGAGTCGTTGACCAGCACTGAAAACCAAAGCGAAACCATAGTCAGGATCTTGTTAAATATAGTATTCTCAACAACACTAAATGATCTGCAGATTATACCATATGTAAAAAGGTAGCGACAACAAATATTGGACGAAGAAATGCTCGACTTATTCACTCTTGATTTGAAAAATATCAACTTCCCATAATTAAATGTTATCTATCACCTCTTTACCGAAGTAACTGGGCTTCTGAAAAAGGAGTCGACAAATATAATTTCAAATGCGGTGAGGATTCATGAAATAAAACTCTTAAGAGCAAACTAAAACATTTCTTAATGCAAGCATGACAATCATTTTTTTCATGGTAAAATGACAAAATGTTGATAGTAGTATCTAAAAAGTCTATACAAAAAAAGTATCTGAAAAGCTTTCTTTGCATCGAAAAGAAAATAAAACTTACAGCAACGAACATCCACGTTTAGATCCACTTGTGTGAGTGTGAAATCTCTTAAATGCAAGACAATCTGAGCTAAATGTTTGATCTTTGGAGTTTGGACGTTATAGATTCTAATGACGACGGATAGACTGTTTTTATCAAGCTAAAAAAGAAGACTTTCTAATAAGCTTATCCTAACTAGCATAGAACTAGACGTGATTCAACTTTTGGTCATCAAGCTAGAAAAGCATATCCCTGTGAATTTTCATAAGATTTGCAACTTACTAGGAGGTTAGCTGCTTGAAAATGAACCGGCTCAATTTAATCAGTATAAAAAAGCCCTTACATAACTAATAAATTATGCTTGTTATTATGTAAGAACTATATGCAAATAGCGACGAACTCCTAGTTGCATCCTCCAGATCTATCGTTAAATCTTAGAAAGGACAACCATATCTGTAAATTGTAGTCTCAGTTTCACCTATGTTTCATGGTTTCATCAATGAAAAACCATCACTGAACCCTAATTTGCAAGAAGAGGTGACAAATTTTTTTTAAAAAAAGTCAAAGAATCTGGAGCAATTCTATGTTAACTGAAATGGAAATTTTGGGATGAACGGCTATTGCAAAGAAAAAATGTACTCACGATTGTGGCCCAATAAAGCAGGAGGAAAGTCGCAATAAAGGAAATTTCAAGCGTCCTTCTTCAGAATTTCTACATTTGCAGGGCTGCTTTTGTGCTAATTAGAATGGTAGTCGGTAATGGTATTGTACCAGTTCCACTGGAAAACCAAAGCCACAAAGCGCATGAGCCCAATGCCGAATAACTCAATGAATGCCATAAAGTATGAACTTTGAGGGGATAAGCCAGCAGTTGCAACGGAAAGCATATGCCCCAAGATGTTACACGACACTGTAAATCTTCCAGCTTGTATGCCATTTAGTGCCTTCTTAGCAACATCATCTGCTTGCATTCCCGTAGAAGATCCTGCTATTATGTTTGTGAGCTCTGATCTACTCTTCTGCTCTGCATTTAGAACATCCAAGAAGTAAGTAAAATAAAAACAAATAACAACATAGGTAGTTGGTATCCACTGTACCATCCTATGTTCTAATCTCTATATCTATTCCAGATGATGTCACATCAAAATAATTTGAGAAAAATATCCACAACTTCATATGAAGTTAGCCTGAGATCTTACTGTAAAACGTGAATAAAAGCATTCCTAAAAGGGTCACCACTTTACTACTTAGGAGAAGGCTTATGGAGATACTTGAGACAAACTTATGTTGGTAAAATGGATAGTGAGCAAAAAATGATTCAGTTTTTAGCTGGTTTACTTGTCTAGAATCAACAGACCCCTTTTCATTATGAGTTGAGATGAGTTAACCCAATCAAATAGTAACACCAATTTAACTACATGATAGCAAATACAGTTCCAGGTGAACAACATTTGGAAGGTTTTTAAGGATTAAAGTCATTAAACAATCTCATATTAATTGTGAGAAAAGAAATTAGTCCAGGCTTTCAGAGATCTAATTGTTCAATATTAGCACTTCTGACTACAAGGGGGACTTAACCAATATATTTAGATCAATCTTTATCAGATTTAAACAACCAATCTACATCTACATTATAGCTTCTAGAAGGGGGGAAAGTTCAATGCAACGAGCTAACAACTTGTACACTAAGACCATATTGAATTCATGGCAGATGCTATTAAATACAACGGAGTTGTTCAAATTCTAAACCACAATCAATTAATTCCAGTATAGGATGTTCATCTAAACAAAAATTTCAAAGTTGTACTTTCTGCAAATTATTTTGGAAACTGCCAAATTGAAGCTTACATCAGGAGGGATTTTGACTATATAATGCGAAGGCAGTGAGATAACCACATCACAAGCTTCCAACCGACAAAATATGGTCATCACAGTACAACACTCAAAACATCCAATTAGTTTTGATCCTAAATTCCTAACAAACATCAACCTAGTATCAGTGCCAACCAAATTTAGCATGTAACGTTCTGTCCCCGAACCCACATTGAGCCCAAGTCTAGTCAGTCAGTCATGAGTCCACTGTCCCACAACACTCACTTATTGTCATAAAACTTAGGTTGATTGGTTGTTGTAGTAGTAGACTAGCGTCTTTATATCCCACACTACTTTGGGGTGTTACGTAGCATACATGCACAATTTCAAATCAGGAACAAGAAACAGGAAACATTTACAAAATCAAAACTGAAAGTGCGAAAAAACCAACACAACAGCTTCATCACCATACCTTCCGCAAACCCAGCAGTCTCCGTGTCTGGTGGAAAAATCAGCGAGACGTAGATGTTATCAGCAATAACCTCCTGCTGCAATGCTTCGGCAAACCCCCGCAGTGCAAACTTACTCGCAGAATATGCCGTATATCCATAAATCCCAACCTAAAATCACAACAACAACACCTTCAACCAAACAAACTTCTTTAATTATTTACTTCCTAAACCCTAAAATAAACAAAAAAACACAAATCCACCAAATCAACTTCAAATCGGAAACCCAACCTGCCCGGCTTGGGACGACACGATCCCGATCGACCGCGGCACCCCATCTCCGACCTTCATCTTCGGGAGCGCGGCCTTGATAACATGAAAAGTCCCCAAAACATTCACATCCACCACGAACCTCACCTCCTCCATCTCCAACCCCTCCAACTCCCTCGGAGACGTCACGCCGTGGCAGCATATGAGCACGTCGACGGGCCCGGCGGCGTCGACGGCGGCCTGGACGTCGGCGAGATCGCGGACGTCGGCGCTGTGGACGGCGACGTCGGCGCCAGTGGCGTGGAGGATGGCGAGGTGGGCTTCAGCGAGCTTGGGCTTGGAGCGGGCGAGGATGGAGACGCGGGCGCCGGCACCGGCGGCGCGGGTGGCGAGGGCGAGGCCGATGCCGCTCGAACCGCCGGTTATGAATACGTGGCGGGATTTGATTGGGACTTTGGGTGGGTGGGGCCGGACCAGGAAGCGGAGGAGGAGAAGGAGTGGGATGGCGAGAGTGGGAAAGAGGAAGAGGAGTGGGAAAGGCATTTCGGTGGCACCTGTGCAAGTGGAATCACCCAAATCAGGTTCTTGCTTTGCCTTTGTGCTCTCTCTAGTAGAGTCTCCAATATACTTCCCCCCTGGATAATAAGTGGCACCGGATTTAATATTTTTTAATATAATTGTTTGAAAATCAAAAAATTAGATATATGTTTTCAGATCAATAAGAAAATAAAAATAAACACACTATATTCATCGAAATCTTCATCTTACGTGAAAAGATTATCACTACCTTACATCTTAGATTGAAATTTACGAATTAAATTTTCAATTATATCAAAACTGAAAATACATCGAATGGGGGGGGGGGGGGGGGGGGGGGGGGGGGGGGGGGGGATCCAATAAGTAGGGTGAGTTCAATTCATCAATTTTTATGTCTCGAGTCTTGATTCTTGATCCGAGGTGCATTTGTTCAACTTTGAAGTTATGTGAAATATCAATCCACCAATACACTTTAAAATTTTAACCTATAAATAGACACAGTAGTTGTAACGCCCCGAGCCCGGACAACTGATCACCCGCCCGAACCCGGTGCGTTAAGATACGATCCACGATCCTGACCGCTGCGCACTCTGATATTTAAATCCATCTGATATGCCCATAATTAATCTGAAAAATATAATCAACAATTTGTGAGCTCGACAGCCCGCAAGTACTAACCATCAATCAATCAGAATCATAATCATGTGGAAAATAATACAGAATATAACATTCAGTCAATAAGCACAATCAAGAGACATGCATCACAAATAAAATGCATGCATATCAATTTGAAACCCCCATTCAGATTCGACCACATCCAGTGCTTCTGAAATCTATCAATCTGTCAGACGCACACCTGGTAGCTCCACACTAACGACAAGCAGTCATTTCCTCTCTCGGGTGGCTCCACGCTGTCCGCTAGGCAGCTCTTTCCTAAGTTGTTCTGTCAGAAACATACACACAGCCACAGGACATGTCGACCGAAACACCACCATGCAATAATATGCATATCCATAAAATCAATATTAATGCTCAACATACAAGCAACTACGAATATCAAGAGAGACAGACATGATATGAAACTGAAAAATAACGAATCAGTACTTGCCTCAAAATCTCCATCTTTTTCTTCTCAATATTTTTCTCAAAATTTCATCTTCTCCTAAAACCACACAATCATCCAACAATCTTAATTAGTCCATTAAGATATTTGATTATTACCTCAACTAAAAAATTCAGGATATTACAGTAGTTTCATTGTTAAGGTAACAAAGATAATGGAGGGGACATGACCTTTCTTTGCATTAGCAATGAAGAGGGAGACCGACGTTACAACTTCATTATAAGTAGGATTTCTTAGGTTACATTTGGATGGGATATTTACAAGTTCTATAGATTTTACAATTGAATGTTATAAATGACGTGATTGTATTTATTATGTTTGGATAAGGAAGCATATATATTACTTCAAAATGACAACTATTCCTTTTATCATATCTTATTAGTTCCCAATTTCAAATGATATCCAAACCATAAAAATCACATATTATTTGTGCATAAGATTATATTTGGAACATAACATCAATATTTTTGTATTAATTTAAATGATTAAAGTTAAATAAATTGTGTGAAATTTTAAAATTTTATCTTTCATCACGAAATTTAATAAAGGACAAATTTGTATTGAAGATTAAAAGTGCAATTTGGAAATATCAAGAATTTGCAATTTCCAACATAATGTCAACCAAAAATGACATTTGCAAATGTGGTATTTTGAAAAATTATCTTCAAGTGAAATTCCAGGTGAAAATGACGCATCCAAACACAACTTTAAATAATCATGTAGGTGTTCTTTTTGTTAGTACTCTGCGTGAAATGTAGGACTCAGAAGTTCCACGGAAACAAACGTTGAAACACGGGTTCAATCTATTTACCCAAAGCTGGGAATCAAATTTGGAATTGAGTGAACCACCAAGCTTCCATTTTCTCATCCACTTTGTAAATTACTCATGGACTACTAATATGAATATTGCACCAACAGTACATCGTTGGAGGGAGTTGATATGAGAGAAAAAAATAGTATTGTGCCTCCTGAGCTACACATTGTCCATGGAGCGGTGGAACAAGCTGTAGGTTAGATTTTCTTTTGCTCTAAGCTTAAATACATGGACATAATTTTGTTCTAAAAGAATTGATTTTATGAGCCTTCACAAGAAAAAGACAATCAACTTTAGAAATGGTAAAATGTAGAGTTTTTCGTTTTACAAATTAAATTCAAGTTTTAATAAAAAGCATTTATTTATTTATTTTGATACATGCATTGTTCGAATAGTGCATATTAATTTGTAATGCATAGTCCCTTGAAAGTTGAAACTAACACATTTTCACCACAAGAGGACTCCTCACTTGAATACTCCCTTCGGATGCAATCCAAATGTAATACCCATTTAAGTTGGTGCATGAAGGTTGTTGTACCATCGTTTTATCGACCGCTAGACTCATTTAAGTTGGCACATGAAGGTTGTTGTACCATCGTTTTATCGACCGCTAGACCCATTTAAGTTGGTGCATGAAGGTTGTAATACCCATTTAAGTGGTGGAATGACCTTAATTGTGTACGATGAACATGGCAGCCCAACGTTGGTAACTGTTCTAAACACTTGCTTGCTGAAATTATTAGAAGCGCTCAAATCGACAACAAGGGATGGGTAATTTAGATTTGCACTATCAAGCGCTTTAACTTTAGAGCATTCGGTCGGGACTTGGTTTATAATTGTAACTTGATCATCCGTGTACCCCAGACCACATAAGTACGAAACATAATCCTCACTCATTATCGTAAACAAGCTCCGGATTGTTGGCTTTAATAGGGTTCACGTGACCGGCTCCCATCTCATAAAAGCTGGCAGGGGCAAGTTGCGACATGTCAATGATTGGCTCACCTCCCAAGTTTTTGGTGTTAGCAGTGGTGATGATAGCAGACTTGATCATTGCCGGTGACCAGCCCGGGTGGGAGCTCTTGAGGGCATCCCTTAACGGGATGAAATCCGAGGTCATCCCAGGTCAGGTCGTGGATGACCTGGGATGACCGGGTCATCTCCCTCTTAACGGGGGAGATGACCTGGTCATCTTCGACCAGGTCATCGACCTGGGCGTTGAAACGCCCGGTTCGACGACCCGGTCGTCCATTAAAAAAATATTAAATTTTTTATTTTTTGTTTTTTGTTTTGATTTTTAAAATTTTTTGTTTTAGTTTTTTAAATTTTTTTTTTGAAAATACGTTTTACAATTGTTTAGAATTTTTTTATTTTTTTTAAAGTTTTACCAAGATGGACCCCGAAATAATGTGGAGGAGAGAGGTAGGTTGTTGTGGGTTGTGTTGGGTCGTGGTTAAGAGGTGAATAGTGTAGGAAAGAGAAGAATGTGGGTTGAGGAAAGAGAAAGCTGATGTGGAAGAGAGAGAAAGTTGATTTTGAAGAGAAAGAGAGTTGATGATCGGGTCGTCCAGGTCATGGTTAGTGATGGTCTGAGGAGACTTACAACACCACTAAGGTGTGGACAAGACATTGATGTCCCTGATATCACGTTGAACGGTGTGCGTGGGGTGCAATCCCAGCAGCAGTGCCTTCGGCATTCCCCAAAAGGCTTGCATGCTTCACAAATTGGCCCGCGGCAGTGCTTGCGTTGTGCGTCCCGTGTCCGTCATCATCAAAAGGTGGTTTTACGGTTTCGTTGGACGTCAGATTAAATGCTCTTGCGCCAATCAGCTTGTTGTTGCAAAGAGATTTTTTGAATTCGCACTTACCCTTCCATTTAGCAGGAGGTGGTGGCATGTTCTTGTCGTCGAAGGAGGGGTGGCTAGGGAATATGCCAGTATCGAGAATTCCAATGATCACTCCTCTACCAAAGCCCGTTGTGGAACGCCAGAAGCCATCGGCCCGTAGGTCTAAGTTGAGGAAGCTTGGCGTGTGAGTGGTTGTTGGGCGAACAATACCATTAGGTCGTGCGTGCAAGAAGCCCTCCATTTGGCTCATAGAATTGAGCTCGTCTGTTGTGAGCCTCACCGCGAAACCGCTCATGGCATGTTTATAGGAGTAAAGGAGTCGAGACTTACTAGTATCTTCTTTTGATTTTGGCAAGAATGTTTCGTGCCAGTGTTGGTGGGATTTGAAATGGTCCGGAGGATTTTGGACGTGAATGATGTAGGTTTGAAGGCTCTCGGTTGATGAAAATGAAAAATGAAACAACAATAACAACGTAAGCAAAGCAAATAGTTGCCTTGTAGTTGTGAAGACCATCTTGGTATCGCACACTTGTGTTTGATACGGATTTCAGTATTTGATGTATCAAAAAAATGAAGTAACAAAAGCAAATATTTTTTTGAATCGTAGCTTTGTTGTGCATCGTGTTATATACACAAATAACATCAAAAAACTAAACACTAATAATGTGTTATGTAAACACTTAATGCTTAACACGACATATTTCGTGACGAAGTCAAGGTTTGAACTCTAAACAGAGAATTGTCACTATATCGGAATGACGATCGTGATGTCATTTGCATGTTCATCGTATGTTAGAAGATAAAATTAATATCACAAAAAAAAAAAATCGATCTGTTAAATTTTCGTACATTTAGAGAAAATTGACACTCATACGTTTAGCCATTTAGGCAATTTCAATTTTTTCTTCTCAGAGTGCCCTCATCATAGTAAATTTATTTGAAATCAACATTAATTAACATTAGATTCATAAACTTCTTCTCCTTCCTAACCTTCTTTCCCACCCTATCGTCTTTCATCACTTAGTGGTATTATAAATTCATGTCAGGGAGATCGGAGTTTGTAAAGATTAATTTACCCATATGTATAAGAATTCGGAAAAATTCAAGAGATCAAATCTTTTACTAGTTTTATATACTCTACTCCACCTCGATTTTAAATTAGAATCTTCCAAACATTAGAATAGGAATATTAGGATTCAATCACTAGTTTTGACTATCTTAAGAATTAAGATAATAGATTTTACAACTGAATTAACCCCAATTTGTAGGATCAAGTCTAAAAGGATTAAAATTCCTTGGAAGTGAAATCAATAGAAGTATTTATATACTAACTACACGAAATTCAGAGTAAGCGCTCTCCACTTGACCCCGCCGCCATTGCTCATCACCCATGAACTGAAGGTCTATAGAATTTACTTTTCCTTATCCGGTGTTTTAGATTGTGTTTTAAATTTTGCACTATTATTATTTATTAACGTGCGTTTTGGTTCAGTGAACCTTCGTGAATGGTCTCACGTTGCTAACATAAAAAATGTATAGCACTCCATAATAAATTAAGTTGGATCTATTATCTCTCACATAAGTACTAAAGTTTTGTTGATGTGCTGAACCAAAAAAAAATGCACATAGTATCAGAGAGGGTTGATCGACTTGCGGGGTCCATAGATACCGACAAAATAATCTTAGTCACACATGTGAGAAGTGCTAAGTAAATAGTCTCATATTGCTAAATACAAAAAATATGAAATATTATATAATAAAGCTTGATCAATTATTATTCACCTAAGTAGGTACTTGGATTTTGCTAAGATGATAAACCAACCAAAAATTTAACCGTTCATATTTGTATAAAGTTACGAAGAGTTACGGGGCTCCATGTCTTTTTTAACCAACCACCGCAATACACCCTCGTCGCCACGCTGGGCTCCAGGTCTTTTTCAACCAACCCTTAACACGCGGTCCCTGCTCAGGCTCCAGGTCTTTTTCAGCCAACCTGAACGCACTATGGAGCTTCAGGTCTTTTTCAACCAACCCCGCACAGACTAGCTGGGCTCCAGGTCTCTTTCAACCAACCGCAGCTCTCACACAGTTACGGGGCTCCAGGTCTTTTTCAACCAACCACCGCAACACCACATTCTAAGCTGGGCTCCAGGCCTTTTTCAGCCAACCCAAGCTCTCACACAGTTACGGGGCTCCGAGTCTTTTTCAATCAACCACCGCAACACTCGTGCACCTTAGCACACTTGCCGGAAGAACATTGGCACCACAACTCGCCCCACACAGACGACCACAGTAACCGCACCTCCATAGTGCAAACTGGACGCAAACGGGCGACCGAACCAAAAGTCCCGGTCGACCGAATCAAGCAAATACAGGGCAATCGCCTCAACCGGCACTCCCTCGGTCGACCGATTCCCACCAACAGTACTCGTCCGGTCGAACCAAAGTCAAGGGACGGTCAACCGTTTGGATGGTCAACTCCCAGGTTCAACGAACAAAACGACCAATCGATCGAACGACAAAGGGGCCCCGTTCGACCGAAAGTCACCAGGGACAAAATCCCTCAACTCCACAACGAATTCGGTCGAACCCCCGAGCACTCTCGGTCGACCGAATCCCACCAGGGAATGATCCCTCACTCGCACCATGAATCCGATCGAACGCCTGAGCAATCTCGGTTGACTGAATCCCACCAAAGCGTTCTCTCACGCTTAGCAACAAGTTTGGTCGACTGAAACCACCTTCGATCGAACCGACCACTAAGTCCACTTAAGTCACGGTCGAACAAAGTCATACAGGCGGTCGACCGTTTAGATGGTTAACGCCCTATCCGACCCATGACGGTGCACACGGTCGAACGGCAAGGGGGACCCGTTCAACCGAATCTCCCCAGGCTTGCCTCCCACGCACAATCGGTCGACCGCCCCTGGGCATCGTTCGACCGATTCGAGGCAGAACCCGAATTCTCTTCATGAACGGTCGACCGTTTGCACCAACCGGTCGACTGATCAGGCAGTGAAATCTGTTGCACGTTTACTTGCAACGAGCTGGAAGGCCTACCGTCGACTTCCAAATACTCACACTACTTAAGTGAGCGAGCTTGACATACCGGAAGGTTTGAAGAAACCTTTGAAGAACCGCGACGACGCCTCCACGAGCACGCCTCCCAAAATCACGATTCGTCGACGATCCCTCGCTCGAACGACGATCAACACCTCCTCGACGATCCACAACCACCACTCCACCTTCGGCAACCTCCACCAACCACCCACGACCACAGAAACACGAGTGGGGTAGAGAGAGAGAACCAAACGTGCGGAAAGAGTTAAGAACCAACAACTCACCTCAAGCCACCAACGCCCCTAACAACCACCTCCGCTCGTCGGAGCACAACCTCTGCGCCGGAGTTCACTGTGGGAGAGAGAGAGAGAGAGAGAGAGAGAGAGACGTGAGCAACTGAGAGAGAGAGAGAGAGGGAGAGGGAAATACCATAAATATCTCTCACCCCTTCAATCCCATCCATCCATCCATCTTCAATCCATCATCATCACTCATCTCATCTCCAATCCATCTCAACCCTCCAATCATCTTCAATCCTAGCCATCCAATGCAACTCCTCCTAATCACCACCTAACAACAATAAACACTCAATTAGGATTAGGATTAGGATATGATCCTACAGTAATAGAGGGGTGTAAACTCCCTCGACCTGTCGAACTTATGCTTTCAGTCGACCTGTCCCACTAGATTGCCGGAGGGTAACTTCAATTCACCAAACCGAGGATAGGGTACTTACGGAACCTTTTGAACGATTTTGTGACCTTTAGTCTTCATTTGACCAAATTAGAAAAGATCCGGCTTCCAAGTGAGGCTCAACAAAAAGTGTGTTGAGTTATATTATTCAAATTACAATTTATGTAAAAATAACACTATATTTCATAGGATTTGTTGCACTTTTTATTTACATAATGTAATAAAGGTTTTCCCTAATGTATTCGTGCGCCCATGAACGAATGAACATGTCAACCTGCTTCTTCTTCGTAGTTTTATTTGTTAATATACATTCATTATGCATTAGTCGATTTCAAATAGCTTTCATGTTATTTCAGCATATATTTTAATGAATAAGTCCTTTTCAGCACTTTGATGGGTTTTTTTCCTATTCATGTCTTAAAGTAGGTTTTTCAGTTTTTTACGATTTCCTATTGTATTCAAGATAAAGTTTCAGATATTATCTGGTTAAGTGAAAGTCCATTTCCAATTTAAATAAATTTAAGATCAATTTTATTCAAGCTAAAGTTCAACACGCTACCATTTCACTGAAATTTGATTTCTAATCTTAACAAATACACAAGAGCAAAGATCCAACGAGTCGTTGAAAGAAAAGTACAAACAGATAACTCTCACACATATTGCAATATAATGCATAATTATTGTAAGCTATCTTCTTGATGATGTAGACCAGCAACACACCGACGACCTTTTCTATTATCCATTTATGGCAAAGAGAAAGCGCTACATTAGAGATGGTCAAGGTATGTTTTCCTTCTCGTGGGTTCATGTATGCGTGATATAGCACCGTATGGTAAGTATTTCATTTTATTATATAATACTTGTAATTTTATCATATTTTAGTTGGGAATCATAAAATATGCAAATAATTAATGGAGTTGTTTAACTTTGATGATTTTGAGTGATCATTGGATGTTAGTTGTTTTATGTCCTAATGCAAATAATGCATATTGATTTGATCCATTGACATCAGACAAACTCAGGCAAGATTTGAAGAATATTATTCAGTTGTGATTGATATCAAATAACTTTCACATTATTTTCGGCATTTATTTACTTTGATGGTTTTTTCTATTCATGTTTTAACGTAAGTTTTTTACGATTTCCTGTTGTATTCAAGATAAAGTTTAAGATATGATCTGGTTAAGTGAAATTCAATTTCCAATTTAAACAAATTCAAGATCATTTCCAATTTAAACAAATTTAAGACCAATTGTCTTCAAGCTAAAGTTCAACACGTACGTTATCATTTCACTGAATTTGATTTCTAATCTTAACAAATACACAATATCAAAGATCCAACAAGTAGACTAGCTGACGTGGGATGAACGGAAAGGTGATCGAACTACGGGTGCCGACCGGCGAGTTCTAAAGCTCGGAAGCATGGAGAAGCTAGAAAGCTAAAGAAAATGGATAAGGATGTTGGAATTCACCGGGACATAAAGGCAAAAGCCAAATTTGGATTAAAAAAGGAGTGCTTTGTCTCGTTATCATCCAAGTATATATAAAGACAAACTTTCTACCTACTCTTGAGCACCGCCACTAAAGTAAAGCTGCAATTCTAACGGCCACAGGACCAATTAGGGAACAAAAGACAAGTTTAACTAAAACACCCAAACTAACACTAAATTGCCACTAGGTCCTCCATGCAATTCCATGCAAATGCACGTAACAAGTTAACGTGCCTTCTTCTTGTGGCTGGTCCCATTTCTCCATGAAGTTTTCACGTCCTCCGCATCAATCTCCCCTTCTTTAGAAGGACTCGTCCCCGAGTCAAGTTCGAAGTAGCGTGGTTCGCCCGATGGGTGGTAAGGAAAGATATCGGCCACGTTGAAAGTGTTCGAAATTTGCATTCTGCAGGACAGGTGAGCTCGTAAACATTGTCATTGATCTAGCCACTTGCGCACTTTGAACGAACCCAACTTGCGTGCCATTAACTTGTGATACTTTCCCCCGGGAAAGCGCGCACAACGGAGGTGGATCATGACCGAGTTTCCTTCATTAAAGACTTGTTGACATCGATGCAAGTCAGACGCAGTTTTGTAGTGTGCATTTTGTAGGATCTAATATGACATAATATTAGTCTAAATGGAGTGAATAGACTAATTAAGTTCTTTAAACAATTATTGTAAATTAAAAATTAGAACAATAAAAATGAAGGTGAGATATGCAAACCATAAACACCGGATGTATAGAGGTTTGAATCCAACCTCCGGATCATAGTCACCTCTTACGAATTGCTCTTCCTCGAGCAACTTCGCATCCTCCACTAACTTGATCTCCGTTACGGGCCAAGATCACGTCTTTACACCACAAGCTTTGCGAACACCCTCGCCTAGCTTGGAACACCTTCTCACAATCCGAGAAGAGCTTCTCTCCGGAAGCTAGTACAACTCTTGAAGAAAATACTTCACCAAACTAATCTTGGGCACTTGAAATGAATAATGCAATCAATGAGCTAGTTTCAAGTGGGAAGATGTGAGCACAAGGAAGTTTAGAGCAAAATGAGAGTAGTATGAATGTTTATGCTTGGAGAAATATTGGTGACCTTATAAATATGTTCTCAGCTCTATTTATAAGCTCTAAACTAATTCTAGCCGTTGGGAAAGAGTTGTGTAGGAATACACAAAGAAGTGAAGTTTTGATCACAAATCGAGACACTAATCTGTCGACCAGATCAGGTCAATTGGTTGATCAGTTTGTAAAGAATAAGCATTCGTTCGAACAAAGGTGTAGACGGTCGAACCAATTTGGCTAAAACTTAAGTGAACGATCGAACGGATGGTAAGGTTCGGTCGACCGTTTGGAGAATTTGGTCAAGATGAAACAATGCAAATAAGATAACGGTAGAACAAAGAGGTGATTTGGTTCGAATAAAAAAAGACCAGTAAGAATGGAGTTGGAGAGTTTCAAGAATCGGTCGTCCGTTTAAAACATCTCGGTCGACCGATAGACCAAATATAAACTAGGGGTTACGTGAGTATACGTATACGACCGTTGGTATAAACGAAAAGTATAACGGTCATATTTAAGACAAATACGGAAACAAAACCAGTCAAACCAAAAGGACTTTCGGTCGACCGGTTTCCACTCTAACCAGGACACGTGTCAAGATATGAAAGGTGAATGAAACGTTCATTAGTCGAACTGGGTTAAATCAATAGACAAAGTGACACGGTCGACCGGGGAAAAGAATTCGGTCGACCGATTAAGCATGTGTAGGCACAAAAACGAATCGGTCGAACTGAGGGAAGGTCTGGTCGACCGCTTTTGAAAGGAATAATAGTTTGTTGAATTTTGGTCGAACCAAATAGAATTCTGATTAACCGATTTGACCCAGAAATCATGTTCTAAGAGAATTTCTATGTTTCGTCGATGTCCAATTGAAGTCAATTTGATATGAATTTAATCGTGAGACTTCTATAGGTTCCCTAAGGGTTATGCAATGCAATTCATCAATGATTTCAAGTGTCAAGTTACATTATAGCCCAAGTACAAGAAATATAAACATATATACTCTTCATTCTTTATTTCTTGTCTTGATCCATACTTGGTCCTGAAATGTTAGAAATACAATATATGCATGCGATGATATTAAATGATTACATGTGTTTATTGATATGTTAGTTAATCATCAAAACAGATTAACGATTATTTAGCCAAAAAGCCAACACATTCATGGTGTGAAGACGGTCAAACACTTGTTGATGTACGTTGCGTACATCTTCGGCTAGTTGCATGGCTGCACGACTTGTGCTGCTTGTCGTGGAGATCGGGATGAGGTCAAGCGTGACACACGGTGGAACACAATATACGACATCAAATGGAGAGAAATCGGTCGCGTTATGTGGTGTGTTGTTATAGGCAAATTCCACTTAAGCGAGAGCGACGTCCCATTGTCGCGGCTTGTCCGTGCAAATTGCTCGAATTAGATTCCCGAGCGATCGATTAACCACCTCCATTTCTCCATCGGTTTGGGGATGAGTTGTGCTACGATATTTGAGTGTGGTACAAAATCGCTTCCATAGGGTGGTTCAAAATACAGCAAGAAATTTGGTGTCCTGGTCCGAGATAATACTTGTTGGAACCCCATGTAGGCGAACAACCTCTTGGAAAAATAATTGTGTGATGTGTAGGGCATTCGAGGTTTTGCGACAAGCAATAAAATGCACCATTTTGGAGAAGCGGTCGACCACTACGAACATGAAGTTGACCCCCCATTGCGTACACGACAATCCCAAGACAAAATCCATGCTCATGTCGGTCCATGTTGTGGATGGAACCGGGAGAGGGGTGTAGAGGCTGGTGTTTTGTGTGTGTCCCTTTGTCGTTTGACATATGAAGCAACTTCGAACCAAAGAAGCAACATCACATATGCTTGAGTTGAGGCCAGTAGAACCTTGTGGTGGGAGCCTCTCAGGTAGGTCTTCAGGTGTGAGGTCCACATATTCATCAAGCAACTTGCGGACCGCGAAGGGTACCACCACTCCATCCGTGATACAACTTCGCACGATGAGGGACACAACATATTTGCATGTCTTCATGTCATTCACGAACTCCTTCATACATGAGGTGAGCGTTAGCATAATCTTTGGAGCCTCGGGAAGGGGGTCACGGGTGGGTGCTTAAGCGAGATTTGGGGCAATCACGATGTTGTGGCGGTCCCATGTGAACACATAGACATTTTGGCACCCTTTGTAGACCACATCCGTGTCATATTGCCAGGGTCTTCCAAGTAGAACTTGACACAAATTCATATCAACCGTATCGTAAATAATAGTCTCTTTATAATTCCTTCCAATGGCTAGAGGAACTAAGCACACGTCGCTTACCATAATGGTTGGACCTTTGTGGATCCACCCAACCTCGTAGGGACTTGAATTGGGTGTCATTGGCAATTGCGGATGTTTAACAAGGCTTCGAGGGATATGATGTTTTCAGAACTTCCATTATCGATGATCATAGAGCAAACCTTGCCTTGAATGGAACATTGCGCTCGAAAGATCCGGCGTCCTGGGTCGGGGACCCGACCTGGGTTCCGACCCGGGTTGGCCTTTTTTGTTTTTTAAAATAAAGATTAAAAATTATTAAATCTAATTTTTTGAAATTATTTGACAATTAGCGTAATTTAATTAGATTAAGTTACCGTAGAAAGAATTTATTTAGTAGTTTATGTGTTTTTGTGATAAAATAGAAAATGAGGTAAAAAAATTATTTGGATGAGAGAGAGTGTTGAAAGTGAGGTTGGGGTTAAGAAGTGAAAAATGGGTTGGGTTAGGTTTTTGGTTGCATAGTATTTTTTGCTGACGTGACGGTAAGAGAAGCTGGATTCGAGAAAAAGATGACGTGGGTTATCGACGATCCTAGAGTGTGTCCTGGGAGGGGCACACAAATACGCGTTGAGTTTATCTACGTGCGATTGATTAGAGTGAAAAGGCTGATGGTGAGGAATTGGTGTAGACTCTTGAGTTGATGGTCACGAACCAATGTTGACTTTTAGGACTTGATTGTGACAACTGATGAAAACTCGGTTCTATCAACGAAATACAAAAACGATAGTTTGTTGAATTGTGATTTTCTACCCGACTTTTCCAAATTACAATTATCAATTATAAAAATATAAAAATATAAAAATGAAGCAAGAAAGAATAATATATTAATTTTGTATTAGAACAATTACATAACAAAAAACGAAAAAAAATAATCATTTTAAAATAAATCGAAATCAGAACATTGTTATATGTTTATAACCATCGCAATACTTTAGAGCAAACAATCAATGATTAGTCGGAAATGGGTTCATGCGAGCCTTTATCAAGTATATTGAAAGAAACACTAAAAATTTCTGGAGACAGTCCAAATGACTGTATTCTATCATGCGATAAGGGTTTTATCCTACCTTATTATTAAAAATAATAACAAAAGTTAGAATGACATCCACGTCTTTTGTTCATCTGTTATATTTTGCATTTTGAAATTTAAATCTTTGTTTTGACAACAAAAGGTAAAGTTGGATTCATTTTCAAATCTAGAAAAGCAGAAAACGTACAACTCAAACAGAATATGCTTATTAATTTTTGAAAAATAAAAATGGCCCAATATAAGTAATAACCTTTAATGAACTAAAAAATAGAAACAATCTTTATCGTGCTGGAATGTTAAAAAACAATCTTCATTCCGGTGCGTGCGAACAAGTGAGCATATCCTATCTTTTATTAGTCGTTTTAACACGTACTGTGCTTATTAGTAAATGTAAGACTTGCTTATCGTCAATACACCAACAAAAGTTTTCTTTGATATCATCGAAGTAAAGTCAGGAGATTTAACGAATTTGCTTCGGGGCATCGATACGATGTCTATGACTACCACGCAATACTTTTTCTTCCTTTTTTGTTGCTATTTTTCTCTTTCATGCCATAGGCCATGTTTAACCATGTCCGGATTACTCCGAACGTCCTGCTCATTCTATTTGTCACGTCAGCTTCTTTTTTCGTCATGTCAGTTCATCTCACCCACCCAAAAAAACTCATTAACTATGTCTGACTACCCCACCCTACACTCTCTTTCATCAACATCATTTCTTAATTAAACAATATTAATTATTACACCATATTTAACAAAGTACACTTTACATAATTCTAATTTTAATTATGTTATAATTCCAATTGACGAAATGATTAATATAATTAATTAATATTAATTATAATTCCAATTGAGAGAAGAGGGTTTCTCGAAGCAGGAGGAATTAGCCGAGCGTAATTTTCAAATACATGTTAAAAAAACTAAACTCGACATGGTTCACTCTCTTATGAAAAAGACAACCCGACAGAGCGGGATCAAATAGTGATTGTGAAACTCATAGATTGGGCGGAAGAGAATGGTTTCACGTAGTTTGTTAGTTCATATTAGTTCTTATTTCGTATTTCGTTTAGTTTATATTATATTACGTTTAGTTTGTTGTATTTCGTATCGTTCCGTATTTCGTGTATTTCGTTAAGTATTAATATATTTTCTAATTTCAACACTCAATATGAATTTATCTTTGATTTGAGCGTGAAATTAAATATAATGTATAATTTTTAAAAAATTTCCAAATTAATAACATCGTAGATTATCACCCCCACATTACTAAAAAATACTCAATACATTATTAATTAAGCTTAACCATGTGTTTAGACCATGGGTTAATCATCTTAGACCATACTATTAAACCACATCGACAGATCGTTTGGGGGTCTCGCTCCCCGGTGAGCGAGCGACATTCCACCTCGCCGGTGAGGTGGGGGGTGGCAAGGGGGCAACGCCCTTGGATTTTTTTTGGATTTGGAAATTGTTTGATTTGGAAATTTTTGAATTTTCATTACTTGCAAAAAAACTCATTGTAATCCAACCCGTTACCACAATAATAAAAATTTATCACATTACTAAAAAAATACTCAATACATTATCAATTAACTCTAATAACAAAACCTCCACTAAAATATTGAAAAAATTGACGAACTGGGTGGCAACACGTGCCCCGTGCCCGATGGACGCCCAGGCGGGCACCCAGGTTGGGCACGAGGGCGCGCCCGACCAGTTAACCCTGCTCCTAATTCATCATCCAGCACCCTCTAAACATACACAATCCACGTCCAAAATCCTCCCCACAACTTTGAATCCCATCAGCAATATTGGCACGAATCATTATTGCCAATATCCAATGAAACTTAAAAGTCTCGATTTATTTACTCCTACAAACATGCCACAAGTGGATTCGCGCTTCGCGGTGAGGCTCACAACAGAAGAGCTCAACTCTATGAGCAAAATGGATGGCTTCTTACGTGCACACCCCGATAGCGATTTGCGATTGGCAACCACCCACTCACCGAAGCTCCTCAATTTAGACATGAGACCCAACTTCTGGAATGCTACGGCAAGCTTTGGTAAGGGAGTCATCATTGGAATAATCGACGTCGGCATCTTACTTATCCATTCGTCCTTTGATGACAAAGGCATGCCGACATCCCACCTCATCCATCAAAATGGAAGGGGAAGTGTGAGTTCAATGCCACTAGCTATCTGAACAACTTAAGTTGATATATATTGAAGTCGAAGGAGATGTCCTTTGATCAACGTGACAATGAATAAATAGTTAAAATGATAATTAACCCAATTGAATTAGATATCGTAACGTTTAGCTAAAAACCAATTATGATCTACGTGTCAATTGTTGTGCACGTTACTAATATAATCGGATCCTATAAGGGTTATACACATTTGAATCTATGAGCTAAGCAAATAAAAGGCTAAGAGCCCATTAAACTCACTTACTTAATGATATTATGGTTAACTTAAGAAATGTCTATAAATATATGGGAATTATGATTTTTAGTAATAAGAAAAAAAGAAAGCAAACTATTTTTCTCTCTAAAACCCTAACTGTTAGGGGTGACCAGGAAAATTCAATAACCGGATAACCGCATTTTTGATCCGGTATCCAGTTTATTAAATCCGAATAATCGGATATCTGATCCTAATATTCTGGATCGGGGATCCGATCCGCCTTTCTACACACATTTTCAGACCAGATTTGGATTAGAGTTTGGAAAATTTTGGATACCCGAATCCGAATTCTGATACATACAGCCATGTATTGAACTCCAACAATAGTTATGGGTAGAAAATAAATATCAATTTATCTAGGGAAAAAGGTTCCTATTAAGTTGTCATTTGCAAAATCTATGACATTAATCTTGCTCCTATCTGTTGTTATTATCCTTGTTCTTTTTTCAAAAAGAAAATATCATGAAAGGCTCGAATTTGCATGAATAGAAAACCATATGTGTCACCTTGTCTTCCAACATGTCATCTTCACATAATCAACGGATGAAAGAGACATTAGACACTTCTTTATTCTCCAATAACTGTTATTTATATATGCACTTTTCATCAACTGAAGAGTCCAAGTGCACGGTCCTGAGTCTTCGAAATGAGTTCTCTATTTCCATCGATTCATCGTATGCACCTTTTTCTTCTTCTTCTCATTCCTATACATTGCGTTAATTCTTAGCTCTTGTTATCCTAATACTATCTCGGTCCAACTAGATTGACTGATTTTTATTTTCTAGAATAAAGATATTTAGTTAGTCTACCGTTTTTTACAACCCAATCGCTTGGATATAAGGTAGTTAAAATAAAGTAGACAGTGTTAATTGCTAGATAGATGAAATTTTGTTGGCTTCTTCAAAATTTCATCTTATGTTTGTCAAAAACTGTATTAGAGATTAAGAAATTAAATTATTATGCAATTCTAGGTTGATAGGCTTTACAATAACTGGATATCCAGTTTTCGGAAACGTATATCCGAATTTTCGGTACCCGAAATCCGGATATCCAGTTTAATCCAGATCAGATTCAGAATGATATTTAGGTGATCTGGAAAATCGGATATCTGGATTTCGGGTATCCGAAAATTCGGATATCCGGTTTTGCTCACCCCTACTAACCGTCTGCTCCCTTCCACATCCAAGATGAATTTTGTTCTTCCATCAATCTCGTTCTAGCTGACGTTCGGTGGTAGCTTAGTCTGTAGTTTGTGTGCATGTCCCAAGTAGTAGAATCACGTTTGTGTTCTCCGACATCTGTTCTTCTGAAAGGAGAGGTACGCATCAAAGGTATAAAACTATCACACTTCTATCTCTCATTACTATCATATGCGTGGATATTGTGGTGGTCGATGTCATTAGAAATTATTTCTAAATTATTTTCCGCTACGTAACATCGTAACCCAACAGAAGTATTAATACCCAACTCAAAACAAATTGGTGATGAGTGGAAAAATCTTACAATTTATAACTCAGGAAAAAAATCTTCATTTTAATCGACGTGAAACTATTCTCTAACAATATATATGTATCACCTCTTTCACATGCTCAAATTGCCATCTATAAATTGTGGGGTAAGATCGAGCCATAAATTACAATGGCTTCCATTGATGATAGCCCGCGCAATTGATGATGGGGTGGACATTATATCCATCTCCCTAAAGCTAGCTTGAATGAGGTGATATTTTCCTACCCCTTTACGAATATGTTGTGGGCTTGTAGCCAGTGGTGGATCCAAAATTTCAAGTATGGTAGGGTACCACGCTCTAGCGTGCATACCAATCGACAACCAAAAAATAATATACATCTTAAAAATATTAATATTTCATAAAAAATTATAAACAAAATGTTGTCAATAATTCAAATTACAACTTAATAGTACTTAAAATTATTACAATTGTTCTCAAACTGAGTTTTCATATTTTGAAACTGGTTTATAATAGCATCCATATTATCTTTCGCTAGATAAGTAACCAAACAATAATTCAACATTTGAGTTATCATACTATTACGCAATTTATCTTCCACTAGAGTCATTCCGGAAAACACTTGTCGTTTCCACGGAAGAAGTAACACAAACTTGAATAGCAAATAGAAATTTGAATGAGTTTCATGCTTGTTTGTCTCAACAAGTTTATGCTCATTAAAAAAATTCACATTCCAAAATCTCTCATCATTTCGAATGTCAACAAAGAAATTGTCAAGTGAAAATTCAAAGAATATCAATTGGGCACTTGAAAATTCAATAAGATAGAATTGAGCAAGTCAGACCAATTTTCTTTTGTCAAAAAATAAAACCAGTTAACGGAATTGAATCAAGACATACAAACAATTAATTTCTTATTTCTTCCGGATAACATATTTTTCCTCCGTATTTGGAATCTACGTGACAACTTTAATCATAAATGAAGTGATTTTCTACGTAATGTTTTTTGAAACTTTATTAATTTAGTTAGTGGTAGGACACTTGCTCCACGAGACACTTCCTGCTTGTGGCAATCGCATCCCTTCGGAGTTGGGGCAGTCCAGAAGGGTATTTTTGGAATTGCATGACCCGGAAATGATGGACCCAACAGTTCCAGTACTGTCCATACTGATCATGTACTGTACCGTGGATATTATCCGTAGGCGCAAGCACAACGGACAGAAGGATACGTTTTGTAGTGAAATTGAGCTTGGGAATGAAATCGAATTCGAAGGCGAATCAGGTTATCAACCTGCCAAATTCATCTCTAAATCTCTTCATCCCTAGATCCCTTGTTGTTGACAAGTATTTAGAAGACATTGGGTTAAAGGAAAAATAGTATTATGCAAAAGTAATTATATGGACATGAGACCCGTAATTTTTTTATTTAATAAAAAAAAAATCTAAAATTCGAAATTTAAGAAGAAAAAAAAATTTCCCCAAAACTACTCGGATCGCGGGTGTGACCCGCGATCCGTGGAGGACACTGTCACACCCGCGATCCGTTCCCCGCCAATTTTATTTTTTTTTTCGATTTTCTGTTTTTGTTTTTTCTTTTCTGTTTTTATTTTTTATTGTAATTATTTGTAATATTTTTTTAAATCTTTTTTTTTCAAAATATGTTTTCTAATTTATATTATTTTTCTAAATTTTTTAAAATTATTTTTAATTTTTCCAATAATCGACCTCCAAATCACGTCGATAACCCGGCGTATTAAAATGTTAGGGTATTTTATACAATAAAAAAACAAATTTTTTTAGCCAGATTAATAAATTATTTACAACTGAATATTAAACAAACACTAAAAATAATTAAAACAAAAAATTGGAAATGTTATCAAAAATTAGTAGGGTGTACACACATTGCAAATATTTTTGGAGGTCGATACAGCAAAACATTAAAAACACAATTAATTTTTTTTAAAAAATATTAAAAATTACAAAACATATTTTGAAACAAATATGATAAAAATATAGTTAAAACGATTTTAAAAAAATCAAAACATCAAACACTACAACTAAAATCCGTGACTTTTTTTATATTTTCTTTTATTGTTTTTGATTTTATGTTTTGTTTTTTTACAAATCATTTTAACTATGTTTTTTATTATATTTGATTTCAAAATATATTTTGTAATTTTTAATATTTTTTAAAAAAAATTAATTGTGTTTTTAATTTTTTGCTGTATCGACCTCCAAAATGTTTGTAATGTGTGTACACCTTACGAATTTTTGACAATGTTACCAATTTTTTGTTTTAATTAGTTTTATGGTTTGTTTAATATTCAGTTGTAAATAATTTATTATTTTGACTAAGAAATTTTGTTTTTATATTGTATAAAAAAATCAAAAATTTTGGTTTTTTTTTATTAAATAAAAAAAATTACGGCATGAGACCGTAATTTTTTTATATAATAAAAAAAAAATTCGAAATTTAGAAAAAAAAAATTTTAATTTTTTTTAATTTTTTTTAAAACTTTTCTGTTTTATTTTTTTTATTTCTGTTTTTATTTTTTATTATATTTATTTTTAATCTTTTTTGAAATATTTTTTTTTCAAAATATGTTTTCTAATTTATATTATTTTTTAAAAATTTAAAAAATTGTTTTTAATTTTTTCAAAAATCGACCTCCAAATCACGTCGATAACCCGGCGTATTGAATTGTTAGGGTATTTTATACAATAAAAAAACAAAATTTTATTTATCAGAATAATAAATTATTTACAACTAAATATTAAACAAATACTAAAATTAATTAAAACAAAAAATTGGAAACATTGTCAAAAATTCGTAAGGTGTACACACATTACAAACATGTTTAGAGGTCGATAACGCAAAAAATTTAAAACACAATTAATTTTTTTTAAAAAATATTAAAAATTACAAAACATATTTTGAAACAAATATGATAAAAATATAGTTAAAACGATTTTAAAAAAATCAAAACATCAAACACTACAACTAAAATCCGTGACTTTTTTTTTATTTTCTTTTATTGTTTTTGATTTTATGTTTTGTTTTTTTACAAATCATTTTAACTATGTTTTTTATTATATTTGATTTCAAAATATATTTTGTAATTTTTAATATTTTTAAAAAAAAATTAATTGTGTTTTTAATTTTTTGCTGTATCGACCTCCAAAATGTTTGTAATGTGTGTACACCCTACGAATTTTTGACAACGTTACCAATTTTTTGTTTTAATTAGTTTTATGGTTTGTTTAATATTCAGTTGTAAATAATTTATTATTTTGACTAAGAAATTTTGTTTTTATATTGTATAAAATACCCAAACAATTCAACACACGTCGGTATCGACAGGATTTGGAGGTCGTTTCTTGAAAAAATTAAAAACAAAATTAAATTTTTTTAATAAATAATATCAATTAGAAAAACATATTTTGGGAAAAAAAGATTTTAAAAAAGATTACAAATAATTAAAATAAAAAAGAAAAAACAGAAGGAAAAAAAACTAAAACAGAAAACCGAAAAAAACAAAAACAGAAGAAAATAAAAAAGTCCCGGATTTTAGTCGTAGTGTTTTGATGTTTTGATTTTTTTAAAATCGTTTTAACTATATTTTTTATCATATTTGCTTTCAAAATATGTTTTGTAATTTTTAATATTTTTTTAAAAAAATTTAATTGTGTTTTAAATTTTTTGCTGTATCGACATCCAAACATGTTTGTAATGTGTGTACATCCTACGAATTTTTGACAACGTTTCCAATTTTTTGTTTTAATTAATTTTAGTATTTGTTTAATATTTAGTTGTAAATAATTTATTATTCTGACAAAGAAATTTTGTTTTTTTATTGTATAAAATACCTTAACAATTCAATACGCCGGGTTATCGACGTGATTTGGATGTCGATTTTTGAAAAAATTAAAAACAATTTTTTAAATTTTTAAAAAATAATATAAATTAGAAAACATATTTTGAAAAAAAATATTTCAAAAAAGATTAAAAATAAATATAATAAAAAATAAAAACAGAAATAAAGAAAATAAAACAGAAAAGTTTTAAAAAAAATTAAAAAAAAATTAAATTTTTTTTTTTTTTGGCGGGAAGCACGGATCGCGGTTCCGACCCGCGATCCGTGCCCCACGGATCGCGGTTCCGACCCGCGATCCGTGCCACCCGCAATGCACCTAGTTTTCGAAAAAAAAAAAATTCCTAAATTTCGAAATTTTAATTTTATTTTTATTATATAAAAAAATTACGGGCATGAGACTGCAGTGGAGAAAGGTGAAGTGAGAGAAAAGCGGGTGCTGCTGCCATGATCCTTCTTTTGAAACCTGGATATGATACTCGTAACCCGTGCCTATCCATTTACACTTCCTGCATCAGCCATGAGTAATAAATATGAATCCAAAATAATTAATTATATGAACTCCACTTCGAACCCAAGATTTATCAAGCCAGACATCAACGTCCTGTCCGCATCTTAGTGGTATTGCAGCTTTGCTAAAAAGTGGCCACCCTCATTGGTCATTGGCAATCATAAAGTCCGCTATCATCACCACTGCTGAAATAAATAACTCGAAAGGCGACCCAATTATCGACATGCATGTCGAATCTTACCCTGCTAGGCGGTCACGTCAACCCTATTAAACACAACAATACCGGCCTGTTTATGATTATGTTTCCTGCACCTTATTTTCTACCCGTCACGTCATTTAGAAATCAATTCTAGATAAATATAAAAATATATCTGCAAAATCAAAACAAATAAAAAACATATTTTTAGAAAAAAAAAATTAAAAAAATTATAATCATTTTTAACAAATAACAAAAATAAAAAATGACCAATAAGAAGTGACACGTGCCTCCACCTTAGGGTGCCCAGGACGGTTGATCTGGACACCCAACGCCGACAAACTGCCCATGCCTGGGTCAGACGCCCAGGTGACCACCCCCTTTAACTATTCCCTTATAGACCAAGTTCCAACTACATGCTCCAAGGTTAAGGTACTTGAACAGTTACCAACATTGGAAGATCAAATTCGTCATACATTCTGGATGTCAACGCACCCCATGGCATTGAAGATTTGAAGTGATGGTCGAGCCCAAGAGTCTTAGCTTACTCACAGGGAAAAGCTAAAATTCGTTGTGAGCCTGGCTATGAATCAGACAATCGTGCAAACAGTTTCATCTGAGATGGCTGTCCAGGTAAGCCTGTAAGGAGCCCTCTTGTTATAAAAGTATGTTATCCTTGTTTCAAGAAATAGTTCCATGTGAATGGTTGTCTCCCGTACATGGTATGTATATTTGTCGCTTGACAAGTTTACATGTCATGTGATGAATACATATACATGTGCACCCTTGTTGGTATTTGCATATTGTGCAATATTAAATCAATAAAACACCATATCTTTGTGGAGGCATTTGGTTATTTCAATGTTAGATATAAAATTGTAGTATATTGCGCTTCAATGTTCTTAAAAAACTTAATATATTGTTAAAAATCAAAACAAGGGTAACTTATGGTACAACACGAAATTAAATGTTTCTTACAAAAATTATGGAATTTTTTACCGCATTTGTGAATCTGTTTGTGGTAATAATAACTTAATTAGTTGTGTATCTGCCTTGAATAATAGTTGCTCTTAATTTATGGTTAGCAAAAATGACATGTTGGATATCGTTCGTGATGTCATTTTTAGAAAAGAAAGAAAAACTAATCTGTGATGTCAATTTTTGTAAATAAAAATAATATCACATGTGTCGTTTATCTGTCTTATATTTTACCAAATAAGTTTCACAAACTTATATTCTTCTAATTTATTTTTGAATGATTATTTTAAAAAATCCTAATATTTAGCTTGTGTTTGATGATCTTATTTGAAAAGTTTCCATAAATTTACAAGGTAATTTTATCTGCATTGGTTTATCGCAAATATGGATAAATATTTGAAAATTTGAAAATGATCATATATGGATTCGTTTATTTATGAAAAATATTCACATATTCAATTCGTATTTGTTATTCGTATTTTTTGAAAATATTCATATGATATAAACATAAAAAAATTCATTTTCCTTTTCTTTTTCAGGCCTAATGTCCACCCAGTTATTTGAATTGGGCCTAATTCAATCTGATACACAATACTGGTCCATAATTGTTTAGTATCCAAGTTTCCTTCATAAATCATAATCTATGGACCAAAACTCTACTCAGTTGGACTAAAATAATTTCCACTACCAATTGAATAATCCAGTAGATTTGGACTTGTAGTGTGATGGAGCGCTTAACAATAAACAGAACCAATTTCCCTGAACATGCATCAATACGATGAAGATACACAGAGCCAAGATAAATAGACAAACCACTAATCCAGCATCAAACAAGCCACCCGAACACTATTTCGAAAGCATTTTATAATTTATCCCAACGTGGAAGTACATAACTCACACGTTGATATTCAATCTTTGGCGTCGTATATTAGTTCAAGATTAGAAATCTACGGTTCGATAAACAACGAGTACAAAACAAAACATAAAGGCAATCATCCCATATGTCCCCATCGTAGCATGTGAGATCACCCTCATTGCTCAAACCCCATCTCCCAATAAGTCTTTGGACCCCTCCAGGTGAACTTGCTTAACAGCATCAGCAAGCAAATAGTATAGGTGAAGCAAACTGGTCGGCAACAGCTATTATCCAATACAACTACCTCTTCCTTTCACCTCACCCTTTTTGTTCACGTGACTGGACCCAAGAAACCAGCCTTTACGACCAACCAGTTGTGTGATGTGAAAGGATTCCTGTCCACCTTCCCATCCCAAGTCTCCTCCACCTTATCAGAAGCTGTGGTTACGTTACATTTACATAGCTTGATGATCATTAATATCAGATCATAAATAATCGTGTCCGGACTACCCCACTTCGTTATATTCTCTCTTTATCACGTCAACTTTTTACCACGTCAGTTCATACAACCCACCCAAACAAAACCCTTTAACCACACCCGGACTACCATCATCCACCATATATTCTCTCTCATCAACATCATTTGGAGATCAATCTTGCTTTAAAAAAAACACAAAAAGTTCTACAAAATCAAAACAAATAAAAAACATATTTTCAGAAAAAATATTCTGGAAAAACAATTTAAAACGAATTTAAAATGAATTTATAAACATTTCAACAAAAACAAAATCAGGCCAACAGGGGGACACGTGCTCCCACCCAACAGGGCGCTCGGGCGTTTGCCTGGGTGCTAAGACCAACCTTAACAACTCCCGGATATTTTTCGGGCGCCATGTTTTTTTTTCTTGCAGCCACATCAGTTTTCTCTCAGTCACGTCAGCACCAATCAACCCCTCCCTCCAAATTTTACTTACCCACACCCAGAAACAACACAAGCGCACTACATTCTCTCACCTCCACGTCATTTGAGGATCAATTTTGAGTAAAACACAAAAAAATTAAAATTAAAAAAGAACAAATAAAAAACATATTTTCATGATATTTTTTTGAAAAATGATTTAAAATATTTAAAAACGTAATATATATAAAATAAAAAAACCAATGGAGGGGGCCACATGCGCCACCCCCTTTACTTTCCACCCGGGTGAAGACACGTCCGTCAATCTGCAGACATGTCAGGCTGAATTTTTGGGCGCCCGATTTTTTAGCATCGTTGAGGATGCTCTCAGAGCACCCTTAACGGGTGCTCTTTGGGGTCAGGTCTGAGGGGGACCCGACCCCAACCCCCCTTAATGGGGGGCGGACCCGGGCTGGCCACATGGCCAACCCGGGTTGGCTGAAAAAAAAATTTGTTATTTTTTTTTGTTATTTAATATATATTTGATATGTATAGTAATTTATATAATTAGAATATATTTGTGAAAATTAAAATAAATGAAAATTAGTAAGATAAATGTAAAAATAATATTAATTATAAATGTAAGTAATTAAAGGAAATTAGTAAGATAAAAAACCATAATAAAATAGAATACACGAATTTATCTAGTTTCATCCCAAAATACATTAGGAACGCCGCTCGCTCACCGGGGAGCGAGACCCCGACCGACACGTTGGGGGTGTGCATTATAATTACAACTAATTAGTAAAAAAAGGAAATTAAATAAATGTAAAAATAACCCAAAATAAAGGAAATTAAATTAACATAAACTGCTTACATAAGCAAACACACATAGATAGGACTACTTCCATAACTGGAAATACGAAGGAAATGTACTTAAACCAAATGCATTATTCTAAAATAAGTTCAACCGATTAACAACAAAGTACGTAACTAAACCGATTAAAGATGTCCATTTTTCTCTGCCCAATCAAGTAACTTTGCAAGTGTTTGATCTTCAACTTCTGTGCGTCTCGACTTACAAAACAGTGTGTTCATCAATGTTATCTTTCCCGTGGCTAGCTTCAACATATGTTTTCGCTCTGATTTTTCACCTATAACTTGTGAACAATGTTCAAGTTTTGAACACAGCTCCACAACCCGGTCGTCCAGTTGAATTGGTGCTGGGGCTTTTCCCTTCTTCTTTACCTTTTTACCCCTTCTGGGCGCTGAAAAGGTTGTTGTGGAGTTTCATCTGGTGTTGTTTCGTCTAGCGGAGGTGACCGGGTCGAAGAGCCTTCCGTGTGTTTTCTTTTAGTCCCACTTCATGATGTTGGAGTACTATCTACTTCCTCCCGTTCAATTATTGTTGGGTGTGCACGTGTTCCATTTCCTGAACCGGGTTTTACCAACGACTCCCACTTTGGATACTTGCGTAACATTTCCCATGCATGGAGGAATGAAAACTTGGTACCGACAGTGGATTCGTAAATGTTGTGCGCATCATGAACGACATCTTTGTGGTTGTATCCGCTCCTTTTCTGTCGTAGAACTTCATCATAGCAACCACTCCACTTCATTACTAATGGCGTAAACCTTCTCCAACGACCTTTCAATGAGTCCGAGAGGCGTGCGGTTATCATCTTGTTTGAACTAGCAGCCTGCTCGTACACAGCATGCCACTCTACACCATAAAGCTCCGGCTTTTGCGAGGTGCCTACAATGGCATCCATACTAACTTGCATGTAAGCCGAGATCAACGCTTCATCATCCAACGTTGACCAAGCCTTCAGCTTGTTTGGTTGTGGTGATCGTGTTGGTGATGGAGATGACGTACATCGTCTTGGTTCTGTGGAGGGTTGGTCGTGATGTTGATCCTCATCATCAGAAGTTGAGATTGGGATAGTAGGACATGCATGTCCAGTAAGTAGGTTCGCATACATTTCATAAGGCGGTAATGGATTGTAATATTGTTGTGGTGGTGGATATTGTTGTTACGGGTAAAATTGTTGTGGTGGTGGATATTCTGTTGTGGGTAAGGTTGTTGTGATGGTGGATATTGTTGTTGTGGGTAAGGTTATTGTGGTGGTAAATATTGTGTGGGTGGATTTTGTGAAGAACTTGGATTGTTGTAAGAGTCGAACTGGTAATGGAAGGGTGGTGGAATATGTCCATAACCACTGGAAAATAATGGCCGAGGGGTGCCTCGTCCGCGCTGTGAGTCACGATTGTGGTCAGGGGACGACATTCTCTTGTAAGTTGCGGTAGCGCCTTAAGGGTTGTTGTGGAAAATGAAGTCCGAAATGTTAGTTTATATAACCTTCTTCAAACCATCGCATGGATTTACTGGACAAGTTTGAACAATTAAGATTCGTCCGACAACGCATGTTGCATGAGCAGTTAAGATTCGTCCGACAACGCATGTTGTGTGAACATGTAAGATTCGTCCGACAACGCATGTTGTGTTAACATGTACGATTCGTCCGACAACGCATGTTGTGTGAACATGTACGATTCGTCCGACAACGCACGCTACGAGAACAGGTAAGATTCGTCCGACAACGCATGCTACGTGAACAGGTAAGATTCGTCCGACAACGCATAGTGCGTGAACAAGTAAGATTCGTCTGACAACGCATGCTGCGTGAACATGTAAGATTCGTTTTACAAGATGGAATTAATGTTACAAATAAGAGGTCATTGTAACGGGAACCTTAAACTACAACTTCTCCTCAAACGCAAAGTCTCAAGTATGTCGGCTGACAATACTTCTATTTCCAAGTCTTCCTCTTCCTCATATGATGACGTAGATGAGGCAATAGACCAAGTAACTGACGCGGTTGTCGAGTACATCTCCTTTTATCTCAATACACAACGTCCATGTATGACGAGAAGGCGAACTTCTAACCCAGACAGAGATCGGACGGTTGGTTATAATCGTCTAATTACATATTATTTTAATGACAGTCCGGTGTATTGTGATCGTATTTTCAGAAGAAGGTTTCGAATGCGGAAGAATGTGTTCCTTCGAATTGTAAACACGCTCGAGTCTACCGATGTATTCTTCCAGCAACGACCAGATGCGTTGGGTCGACTTAGCATATCAGGTATCCAAAAATGTACTGCAGCGCTGCGGATGTTAGCATATGGCGTAGCAGCAGACGCAGTTGACGAGTACTTACGTCTCATCGAAGCAACCACAAGAATGTTCCTCCAAAAATTCTTTGAAGGCGTCATCAGCAATTTCGGTGCTGAATATCTACGAACGCCTAATCAAGCGGACGTAGCAAGATTGCTTCAGGTTGGTGAACTACGAGGGTTTCCAGGCATGATGGGCAGCATCGATTGTATGCATTAGGAATGGAAAAGTTGTCCAATTGCTTGGAAAGGGCAATATCATGGCCCAAGTGGAAATGCAACACTTGTTCTGGAAGTTGTTGCATCTTACGACTTATGGATTTAGCATTCATTTTTTGGGATCCCAGGATCGTGTAATGATCTGAATGTCCTTCAACGATCTCCAGTTTTTGACGAAATTATGGAGGGACGTGCACCACCTGTTAGATATGAAGTGAATGTCAACTCGTATGATATGGGTTACTATCTCACAGATGGCATTTATCCAAAATGGGCAGCATTTATGCAATCAATCATTCTTCCTCAGACACCAAAAGATAAATTGTTTGCCCAATTTCAGGAAGCAGCAAGGAAAGATGTGGAACGCGCATTTGGGGTACGTCAAGCAAGATTCGTCATCGTGAAAAAGTCTTCGCTAGCATGGAGTCTAGAGATTCTCGGTAAAATTATGACTGCATGCATAATATTGCACAACATGATTGTGAAGGACGAACGCGACTCTTACGAGCAGTTGGTGGATGTAAACGAATTTCTCAACGACCGACCTCAAAACACCGCCGGAAGTTCAAACGAGTCAGGTCTTCCGTATTCCACTGATAGTATCGTAGATATTAACAAATATTTGCGTAACAGAGATCGGGTTCGGGACGCCCGGAAACATATAGCATTGCGAGCCGATTTGATCGAAAATATATGACAACTCTTTGGAAGGAATGCAAGTTAATTTTGTTTCTAATACTTAAGGTAATAATTTAATTTAAAATTATCGTATTATGTAATTGTTGAATTTTAATTAATTCTAATTTTTCGATATTATTTGGCAATTAATGTAATTTAATTAGATTACGTCACTGTAAAAATAATTTATTTAGTAGTTTGTGTATTTTTGTGATGAAATAGAAAATGAGGTAAAAAAAATGATGTGGATGAGAGAGAATGTTGAAAGTGGGGTTGAGGTTAGGTAGTGAATAATGGTTTGGGTTAGGTGGTGAGTTGCATAGTATTTTTCGATGACGTGACGGAGAGAGAAATTAGGTTGGAAGGGGAATTTTGGGTTAGGATTGTGGATGCTCTCAGGATGCCCTTATGCACTGACTTAACTTCAGGAAAGTCTCCTTCAACTTGGGTATATTTGTTTGCAGATGTGAAGGGAAAATCTAAAGCTCGACTCAACGTGACTTATGATTCTGATTTTTAGAGATCGGGATAAATACATGTTTTATTATCATAAATCGAAGGAAAAAATCTTATTTTTCTAAAATAATTAGAATGGATTGCTAGGGTGTGATTCGTTCGTAAAAAGTAAATAAATATCTTAAACTCTGGTTTACAATAGTTCTCTAATGTCTAGTCCTCAAAGTTGTGATTGTAAAATTAGTTCAGGTGATTAGTACAAATATGTATTTTACTATAAAGTGAAGAAAAATCAATCATTTTCAAGCATAATTAGAATGAATCTTTTCTGGTCTAGGTAAAAAATAGAAAATTGAATTTCTTTTGATTTTCTTAGTAAAAGTAGACGTTCTCTTTAATATTTTAAGTCATGAAACTCTTTGTCCACATATTTTAAGTTTTCCATCAAGTCAATTACTCAGAAATTATTTTAATATTTTAATATTTTAATGGGGATGAAATTACTCACTACTCATTACACTAACTATATTAGCAAAGGAAAGCATAATACTGAAATGAAACTATACTAATCAAGCAAGAAATATTAAAGAAGCATAAAACTAAACAAACAAACAAGCATGCATATGAAAGGAAATTAAACTAAGAGAGAAACAACACAATTAAAGGAAAATTTCTATTATTAACTCACTCAATTACAAGTAGCTCTTCCTCCACTATAGTTTTGCTTCAAGGTTTCACTCTTAGTAGGGAAGATGGCCACTAAAGAGAGAGGGAATAGGAAACGTAAGAGCAACAATAGCAAGAATGTAATACTCAAAATCTAGCCCATTTAGAACCCAAAACACTTTGTTTTAATCACTTACAGACCTCCCAATAGCAGCAAGCTCATCACAATGAGCCTTAAACTTCCTCAAATATTCCTACATCCTTGAAGTTTCTTTTTCTAGTATACTGAAGTTGTTGTAACAAATAGAACTCACGTTATGCCGATTCACAAGCCACGGAGAGTTTAAGTGAATTTCATACCTCGTGATGGATCCATTCCAAGCCTTGAGAAGAAAATCCGATCGCTGCCACACGAAGAAAGTTAGGTTTTGGCTTTTCTTTCTTGCTCTTCTCATCGACGACGGTGTTGGAATGGATCCATCAAGAAACCCAAAAAGACCTTGACATCGAATCAACTCGGCGATCTCCGAAGGCAAGTAGTTCTTGGTTGTTAGCTTGATGGACACAAATTTCGACGTTGATGTGACTTGGAAAGGGGATGCGAGAGGAACGAGGATCGGAAATTCCATACCACAATAATAAAAATTTATCCCCTCACGTTACTAAAAATACCCAATACATTATCAATTAACTCTGATAACAAATATCCACTAAAACTAAATCATTTTTCAAGCATAATTAGAATGAATCTTTTCTGGTCTAGGTAAAAAATAGAAAATTGAATTTCTTTTGATTTTTTTAGTAAAAGTAGATTTTCTCTTTAATATTTTAAGTCATGAAACTCTTTGTCCACATATTTTAAGTTTTCCATCAAGTCAATTACTCAGAAATTATTTTAATATTTAAATTTCTCGTATTTCCTTAAAAAATTTCTACGAACCAATCACTAAGAACTAAGAAGTCACTCAATAAGTTCCGTTGGGTTCAAATTAAGAAATTAGGGGAATTCATCTGCAAATACAAGTTTTGGAAATCCTAAAAGTGGTGTAATTTAGTTCCACTTTTGAAGTTTCAAAAAAAAATCAAATTTTCCAATCAAATTTTCAAAAAAAAACAAATTTTCTCCGGAACATTTGAAGTTTTTTACCAATCAATTACACAGAAGTCAATTCAGAAATTTGTGTCCACTTTCTCGTTATTTTCTCACAAATCAATCACACCCTCACTTTAGGTCTTCTTTGGTTAGCTGTAATTAAGTGTGTAATGTAATCTAATTACATTCTTGATTACATAACAACGTTTGATTGAAAATATTGGATGTTGTAATAACTGTGTAGTTGTAATCCAATTATATTATATTATAATTACACGTTTCCAATCGACTCAAAACTTGTCATGTTATCGAAAGTTAACCCCAATCATGTCGGAATTCTACAGAAACTCTAATGATCTCTTCCCTCGTTTACCGAAACCATTTAAATTATAAATTATTTTTTAAATGCATTGAAACTCATGCGGGATTTCTAATGTTACTAAACGTTGGGATACAATTTGATTACATCTAATTGGATTCCATAAACCAAATATGGCTTTAGTACAATCATGGGGCCTGTCTTGTGTGTCCTTTAATGGTTCGAAGGGAAGAAGCTGTCGCCAGCTTGGTGGAATTCTCCCGACTTGGTTGGCAACGAGAATGGTCTTCTTGAAACCACCAAAATATCAAAAAATGAGAACGGTCTTGGCTTGGTGTAGTGGAATGTAGTGTGGGGTGTCCTTTGCACGTTGTTTGTTGCTTTGGATTTAGCGCCCACCTTTGTTCTGATTCCATACCTGTTAAGGACCAGAGATTTCATGGCGGTGGACCTGGTCCGGACTGTGGTCAGGGATGCAACTACATGGTCACTTTAAATGCTTTCTTTGGTACCCATATTAATGTGCCTGCAATCTTCGTGTGAAGATTAATAAGCACTGCAGTTGATTACTGGTATGTCTGAGAGTTTTATTACGATCGAAGTAGATAGCAAGAGGATATCAATGACTTAATACTTGATTTCGGCACGTCTAGTGCCAAACATAATCAACAACAATTATTTTGATATTGCTTACCAATTAAGGCATGGTAGTAGTGTTCAGGGAGGAGCATAAGTCTATCATCCCAGGTTCGGTTTGTGGCTTACCCAGTCACCAAGTGGCCGTTAGTTATGAATGTTCATCACCATAGATTTTGTATCTCCGTCCATAAATGAGATTAGGTGTAGGAGATGGTTTATGGTGACGTGTTAAATATGTCTTTCCAACCCTTGGAAAGATATAAAGAGACGGTCTGTTTTTTCTGGGAACTACTAAACGTCGCCCCAAAACTACTTAAATCGTCCCTTGAAATTACCAAATTGCACTTAACAATATATTTAATACACATATCGTCCCGTGTCTTTAAACAAGGTTTTTGACTCAGTTTTACTAACATTCCTAGTACCAACACCACGAAAATGTCTGGCGAAACACCTAGATCAGGCGAAATAACGGAAACGGATTTTTTTTCCGACTCGGACGTCTGGCTAAGACGTCTGCACCATCGTGGAGGCGTCTGGCTAAGACGCCTCCACCAAGGTTGAGGTGTCTTAGCCAGACGCCTCCACGATGGTACAGGCGTCTTAGCCAGACGCCTATACCATGGTGTAAGCGTCTCGCTAAGACGCCTCAACCATGGTGGATGCGTTTTAGCCAGACGCCGCCACGATGGTACAGACGTCTTAGCCAGACGTCCCGTTTTTTTTAATTTTTTTGTCAAATTAAAATTATACGGTGTGTTATCTCAAATTATTTGACGTTTCTTTGCAAGTTTTCAGTGGTAACCGGTCGGATTACAATGAGTTTTTTTGCAAGTGATGAAGATTCAAAAAAATTCCAGATCCAACATTTTTTAAGTTCCAAATCCCCCGGTGGTAAAACATCTTGACTTACAAATACCACCTCGACAGGTCGTTCGGGGGTCTCGCTCCCCGGTAAACGAGCGGCATTCCACCTCGCCGGTGAGGTGGCAGGGGTGGCAAAGGGGCAGCGTCCCCTGGAAATTTTTTGGATTTTGAAATTGTTGGATCTGGAAATTTTTGAATTTTCGGTGTACCGAAGAGGTATCGGTCATCCGAATATAGTAATTATTAACTTATTAATTAATTTAACAATTATCTAAATTTATAATCAATTATCTTTTTAAAAAAATAAAAAAAAAATTACGGGCGTCCGACGGAGCCGCCCCCACGTAGGAGGGGGCGTCTGGCTAAGACGCCTCCCCCATGGGGAGACGTCTTACACAGATGCTTGTCCCATGGGCGGAGCGTCTGGGTAACACGCCTCCCCGATGGGTAAGGCGTCTGGGTAAAACGCCGCCCCCATGGGGAAGGCGTCTTAGCCAGACGCCCCTCCTACGTGGGGGCGGCTCCGTCGGACGCCCGTAATTTTTTTTTATTTTTTATTTTTTTTATTAAAAAGATGTTAGATATTTTACCAGATTCGAGTACACTGGGGCGTCCGTTGGTTCATTACTGACCTCCAAAACATTATTTTTTGTGATTATAAGAGGAATATGAAGAGAGATGTGTGATAGGAGGGTAAAATGTCGCGTTGTAGCAGTAGAAATGAGAGAATGGCAAAATGGTAATTCCAAGGAACGATTTAAGTAATTTTGAGTCGATGTTTAGCAATTCAGTTTTTTTATTTAGGTTTTCAAGTTTCCAAACACTTGGAGAATGAATGCTCTATTTTGTTAGGTAAGTATAAGAATTCTACCCATCACACTTAGTGAGATATATAATATATTTTTCTTTTCGCTTTTTAAATTGCTTTGCTCCATAGTGTCTTACATTTTATAAGTCCTCACTATTTTATTTGCTTATACATTTTACTAGTGAAAATTCGTTGGACATCCTCGTCTTATGGTTTTCTTTTCTCATATTAGGAATTCGTTGCTATGTGTGTGTATGTTTGTTTGTACCTATGATTTGGTAACAAAATTACCTTCACTAGAATTAGCAAATGCTCGAGGGAACAAATCCACAAAAATGGTGGATTCATTTACACTCCTTTGGGTTTGAACAACTTGCATCGTGCTACATCATTCCACATTATTGACTAATATTTACTACATCGACGTTAGCAAAAACTTCTATATAGGTAAAAAACACTCTTATGAAACCCAAAACACAGAATCACATGTTTCCTCTAGAGATTTCATATAATCATCCATCATCGTACTACCACAATCTGATTAGAGGTATCAAAATAATTCTTTAATGTTAAAAAAAACATCCTTCTAAATTTTAAAGGCAATCAAAAGTGTTCAAACTATCAAGAACACAAAAACCTGATTGTGTAATTATTCGCAAAAATACACAATCATAAATTAAAGCAAAATCTTGGTTTTTGTAAGATACAAGTCAAAATTTTGTTTGCTAAGCTTAACGTCTGACTGTTTATTTGTTACTTAACTTCGATTTAAGTTGTATTTTATAACTCAAAACCTTTTATTTAATATATCGCCTGCATTTCAAAAAAATAAAATAAAAAATTACGAACTGCCGGTTCGCGATAAGGACAAGTGTGGATCAAAAGCTGACTGCCCTAGACGTGGGTTACATGTGAACCACGTTAGAAGTGGACCACAAAACAGAGATTTAAATGGAATGAACATCAATAATAGGTCGGCCCCTCGTCCCTAAACAACCGACAGATCTGTTGGTAGTAGAAGCAGTAGAAGAGCACTCAAAGTCACCAACTGACCACCACAAAATCCACTCTCAGGTTTAAGATCATGGCATGGCATCTGTCCTTTGGGTGTTAGACTCAATTATTGGGGGAGTTTTGTGTGGTGTTAGAGCATCAGTAGTCATGATCTAGGTCATTCTGATGATCTATGTCAGTCATATTCACTTTCTACCACATCATTGTGACTCATTCTCCACTTTTTTCTTCACTATTCACTCTTTAACGATCACCTAATTCATCTCACTCTCTTTCCTCCACATCATTAATTTCATTATCAAGTTTTATTCTATTTCAAAATCATTTATATTTACCAAAAATATTAATAATAATATATTTGGAAAAATCAAAATAGCAATAACTCTTGTATTGGTATTTTTAAATCATTTTAATCTGATTTTTAAATTTTTTATTTTTTTTAGTTGAATAAAATAAAACAATTACAAAACATATTTTAGAAAAAAAGATTTAAAAAATTAAAACATATTAAAAAAACAAAAATTAACAAAAAAATACACCATCGAACGGGTCGCCGACCTGGTCGTTGGACGAACAGGTCATCCAAGGGACGACGGCAAAGGTTGTCCCATGTCTCGAGGGTCATCCGCACGGATGACCCGACCAAGGATGTCCTTAGTGGTTTGAGTTGGGAATTCTAGAATGTACATCTGCGTGGAAGTAAGTGCTTCTAGGAGACACATTGAAGATGTGTAATGCAATGGTGACAATATTAATGTTCTTTTAATGATGAAATTAATTAGCTTGTTGTAACTGTGTTCTTCGGTCAATACAAGCTAAAATAGACGACAGTTAAGAGGGTAAAAGCCCAACACATGACCTGTTTTATGATTGTTGGAGGTGGACCCTTCGTGTAATGGTGTTACAGTAAGACTAGCTCCCAAATTAACTATCTCAAGTCAACTTGCGGGAGTGCTATCCAATGATATCTGTGTCATATAACCATGTCAATTTTTGACACAATACCAACACACAACAAGACATGAGTTACATAAAATTTACACAATTATTGTAACGATTAATAAATATGTTAGACGTGAGTATAAAGGGCAAACGAGATTTATGCGACATAGACATAATAATATAGCACAACTAATTGGATAGTTAGGTACATAATAACATAAAAATCAGTACAAGATTATGACACGGAATACAAACATGTAATATTTATGTAAATAGGTCTCACATTTTACTTATACAATATTTAAAAACTTAAAATTAGATTCATTTCAGATATATTTTTTTTATAAAAAAATTAGAAAACGAATCCTACCTAGGATTTCCTCAGAACTATGTCCCAGACACATTTACTAATTGTGGTAAATGAGTTGTGCAGTCGAGGGTAAACAGAAGAACATTTATTAATCACGTTAAATATTGTGTTGCGTTTGGTCGTTTACACAATGATAAACATGTCAAATATTGGTAAAACTTTAATTAAATGAGTTTTATATGGATCGACATATATGCTTAAACATATACACGACATGATTGACAATCTTAATTATACGTACATATGATCAGTTTAATTTATTATGATGGCCCGGAGGGTAAAGAGAACTTAGTTGTGAAATGACATCCAATAAAAAGAAGGGAAACGAAGCAGAATAAAATTTTAAGCCACATTCCTACTCCTAGGAATTGAGCTTTGACACGAGATATCTTTCTAAGAGAACGGGGGGTCATCCCCCCGACCCGGTCATCTCCCGATGACCCGGTCATCAACGACCAGGTCGTCAAATATTTTATTGTTTTTTGTTTTGTTATTTTTTTGATTTTTTGAATTTTTTGTTTGATTTTTTTGATTTTTTTTGAAAATATGTTTTATAATTGTTTTAATTTTTTGAATTTTTTTAATATTTTTTAAATTTTGTTCAAGATAGACCTCGAAATGATGTGGATGAGAGAGATAGGTTGTTGTGGGTTGTGGTTAAGATGTGAGTAGTATAGGTAAGAGGAGAAAGTGAGTTGGGAAAAAAGAAAACTGATGCGAAGGAGAAAAGAGAGAACACTCATGACCAGATTGTTCGGATCATGATTAGTGATGACTTAAATGTCGGCTTATAACTTTATATAATAATTAACGAGACAGTAGTGTTTTTTGAGCAAAACCAAACAGTAGTGTTAGCCTGTTAGGTTTGAATATCTTCGACCACATCTTGCATCAAAGATAAGACATCTGCATTCAAAATTTTCAGTCGCCCATCCTATCACTTCTAAGAAAAATAATTACAGGCTTGGTTCTGCATCTTGTGTACATGAACATGTACGTCACGAGTACACGGAGAGAAGTGAGCAGGGTAGTGGAAGCTCGAAAATCATGTGATTCCACTGTAGATATTTGTGCGCAGTGAGATGCTTACCACTGACGTGAATATAATTTCTCTTTTTCCACTTTGGAAATCTGACATGAATATAATTGTTTGGGTATTTCTTTTGCTGCTGTAAATTTTCTGCAGAGTTGAAGACCACGACACATTTCGTTGTAATAAATCACATGTTGGTTTCAGAAATGAGCGGAAGTTGTGGAGTACGTTTTCTTGATAAGTGGATGTTAACCAAAATTACGGGTATGATTAGAACAAAACAAAATAGAATGATGTTGTTTAACATAGAAGAGAAAAAACTAGTATATGAATGTACCCCGCAGGCAATTATTTTCTCGAACTATTATTACCGATTACCATTGCAAGTCTACTTTGTGATGTTTGGTTTAAAAGGTAAAAGTAGTATATCAAAAGGCCAATTTGAAACTAGACCAATAAATAGTGGAAAATCATAATGTAATTGTGAAATTGTCACATGGGTAGTTCACTAATATGTTTGCCAATTGCCACGTCGTTATTATGACTTCATGCTAGTTCAATAATATGTTTAACTCGATTTCAACAATAAAGATTGGAATAGCTTAACCATCGAATTTTTTTTCGGTGTTTATGGTGAGTAAGAAATAATAGTGTGTTTCGTGAGTCTACTATCTCTTTTGAACAATTGATCTCTGAGTGCTTTAATCTATAAATTTTGATCAGGTTTACTTATGAGGGAAGAGGAGCCGTTAGAGCGAATTCACCTAAAGATGGCGAGATTGCATTCCCTCCTCCGTCATGCCATACAACAAAGCTTCTGTTATCACCACTACACATCTGGATAGATCGGAGCTGCCGCCGTAAGCGCCCTCCCAACCACGAAGAGGTCAGCATCCTACTGTTGGGGCAAGCGGAAGTGATTGGACAACAAGATCAGATTTTGAAAAGGAAATAATTTTGATTACAAAATAGAAGAACTTACAGGACTTTAGTAAATATGACTTTGACAACACTTAACTTAAATGATTCTTGGATGGATACCCTACAAATGAGATGTATCCACTGTTTATAAGACCTAATAGAAAAGTCTATAATTGGAATCATTTTAAGAATATATAATTCAAGAATATACAAACTCTAGATAATTATGGATGCTTATCTCTAGAAATCTATGCTAGGTTAAGTCATTTCCATGATTCTACAATATTCTACATATTTTAAAATATTTTAAAAACTTTAAAATTATCTAGATATTTCTAGATTTCTCTAGATAATTGTAGGAATTACAAATTACATAATTTTTAACAACTACTTCCCCAGTAGGTCTATATGAAGGAGAACTCCTTGACATCAAGAGAATTGCAGGAGAAGACAAGACGATGTTGACACAGACTAAGCAGGAGGAGAGGATGGGAGAGATACAACCAATTCGCTTCCTCCACAATCCCAGTTGGCAGATAGCTAATTATTTAGCGGCATAAGTGTGCCCCTTAGGTTGTTGCTCAATCAAACGATTATGATCCAAGTGTCACAAACTCTCATAAATGGCTAGTAGAGCTTTAAACCTTATAAATTGGAGTTCATTCACAATTGTTTTAGACATCAAAACACATTTCTATATTCCTATGATTTGTGTCCAACACTCCTATTTCTTCACACTGAAAACTTAATCTTCGCCACTTGTGTATCAATTCCAATCTCATACCAAAGTGTGTTCAAATTTAGAGTTTAAACTAGTGATTCCGATTTTATATCCAAGAATCACAAAGTGGTAAAGATTCATGGAAGCTCCATCTCAGGTTGTGAAATGAGAAATCGAGCAAGACGATGATTGTTTGCAACACTCATGATTGTAAAGACATTGATCTCGGCCCGGAACGTAGATTAGATTAGTGGAAAAACTATAATGAGGCTAGTGGTATTCAAGCAGGGCTTGAAAAAGATAACTATGACCCGGTTGGGGTGTTGAACCTCTACAAAATTCCTCGGTGTCGAATTTCTAGTTTGGTTGTTCTAACTCTATTTAATTAATTTGTTTTAATTCTACATTTAGATTGTGACTACAAAGAAAGTCACCAGTCCTAACAGTTACCACCGTTTGTGGAACCATACTTTTTTTCGACGTGTGTATATATATATATATATATATATATATATATATAGTTAGTTAGTTAGTTAGTTAGTTAGTTAGAAAAATTACAATTAACCTCGATGAGTTTTTGTATTTTGAAAATGATACATGATTGTCTCATCACTTAGTTTACCAAGTAAATCTTTTTCAATTTAATTCACCAAATTGTCATTCAACCATTGATTATTCATTCGATTGCGCAAACGATTCTTAACAATTTTAATTGCCGAGTCTTAACAATATTCAACCAATGATATTTTATGACTATGACTATGGATACCTATATGATCACTTTGAAACAGCTTCTCTACCAAGTCAACATTGGTAATCTTCTTCTAGAAATTATTTTCTTGTATAAGGAGATCTAATAAATTTTAACTTTAGACCTTGATGGACAAAATTCTCAAAAAAACAATGTTCTTGTTTAATAACTTACTCTTTTTATAATAATTCAAAGTGTTATACATTTCATGTGTTCTACTTATTATCTTCTTATTATTCACCCAACACCTAATGTTTTACTTCACCTATGTATTGCACTACTTATTCTCAAAATTTTGTTTGAACTACACATTTTAATAATTCTTCAAATTATATTTTCAGATTATGAAAAATAAAAATGTATATTGAAGCGAGAAAGATTGACCAATGTAGAAACATCAGGAAGAATAACGAATTGCGGGAAGAAAATTATATTTTACTGAATTCTTAAAATTTTCAAAATTAAGAAAGAGATGGGTGCCCACTCGTGATGATATTTGTTCCAACCTTAGAAAATACATATACTGAAGCTAAGAAATAATTAATTAAAGTGGATAGCCATTTAGAAGAATAATGAATTGTTCAAAGAAGAATTTTAAGAAAAACTATATTTTACTAGTTCCTTAGGATCTTCAAAACTGTATTTTACACTCCTTAATATCATTCCTTTTGCAAAATATTGTATACTACTCCTTTAAAAAATTCAAAATTTCAAGTGAACGACTGCCCCCTTGGTTTCACCCCTGCCTACCACTAACTAATGGTATACATGTATGCAACACCCTAGATTTAACAAATAGTCTGTTCACGCACCAAATAGAGGGACACGGTTCCAATGCCAACCAAATAAATGTGCTTATTTTTCATGAGCTTCTATTTTTCATTTTATTGTGTTAGATGAAGTCACTAAAAGCTCCAGCTACCGCCGGAAGAAAATTAACATGGTCAAATTATTGACACGCACCCATATGGATGTAGCCATTTATCATGTGATTAATTTGTGGATGACCTAATGATGTTTGCTAAAGCAGACCGAAGATCAGCAGGAGGTATCAAACACACTCTTGATGTCTTTACGAGCTTCTTGGGCCTGCACCTTAACAGTAAGAAAGGTACCTTGTTTGGGGGGGGGGGGGGGGGCAGGAGATTTTGGATTGCCTCAATATCCCCTAAGAGACTATGCCGGTTAAATATAAGTCATGTTGTTGTTCTCCACCCTTACATCACCGTTTGTGTGTCGTGAGTTGATGGACAAGTTGAAAATGCGTCTCAACTTTTGGCAGTATCATTCACTCTATGTTGTTGGAAGACTTGAGTCGATCAAGTCAGTTCTTTCACCCACTATGCCTTATTGGTTTTCCACTTTCTGACTCCCATGGGCATTCCTTGACAATGTCGACAAATTGCTTGGGAATTTTCTCTAGTCTGGGATGGAGCGTGCCATCGTATCTGGTTGCTTGGACTACTTGTTGCAAGCCTCGTGACGAAGAAAGCCTCGACCTCGGCTATGCTTGAGAATGGAACAACATTGGGTTAATGAATCTTTTTTGTCTTCATATCTCGAATATGAGACTCACTTTGGTTGCGATGGATGCACACAAAAAACCTACAAGCAAATTCTATATGGGATGCTATTGTCGCAGCCAAGGCGTCATGAGCATGATGAGCCATTCTCTGGGCTTGTCACCTCTTGCAGGGCAATGTCGAAATGCGTCAAAATGTGAGTGGCATCTTGACTACATTATGGAAAGGGACATCCATGGGGAGATTCACCATGAGGTCGGCTTGGGTGATAACGCGTGAGAAGTTCAATAAGGTCCGATGATCCAAGTTTGTCTGGTTTAAAGGTTCAGTCAAACATAATTCTTTTATAGCTTGGAAGATTTGTGCTCATGTAATCCTCACTAGAGACTGTCATTGTTAGAACCCAAAACCCGGTTTAGGGTTGATCTTGGTGTAATGGAGATTAAGAAGTGGTTTGCATGGGGAAGGGGTGACGAACAGTAGATGCATGGGGTGAAGCGTGAACAGTGGGCTGTGATGGATGAGGGGTGTAGGGTTGCGAGCACTGTTGCGGGGAGAGGGTTGGGTTTAAGTTTGGTTTTTTGATCTCTCTCCCCATTCCTTACGTTTCTCTCCCTCACTCTCTTCTTTCCTTGTGCGGTACCAGAGGACTCCGAGGCTCCGGCGTGAGGAGGTCGTCGCGAGGAGGAGATCGCGCAGGGAGGTGTCGGAGGCGACGTGTGCGAGCGAGGCTCCGGCGTACTCCGCCTTCGTTTGAGGTATGTTGCTCCTTAGTTTGGTTTGGTTGTTAACCCTCATGAGAGGGTTGTGTTGGTCGGTCGGAGGACGTCGGAGACCTCTCCGACGTTGAGTTTTGGTGAAGAAACATTGGCTAACGCGAGGTGGAAGACGACCAACGGTCGACCGGGCCCTTCGGGCGGTCGACCGAATGTAGTGTTTTTGCCTGTCTGTTGTGTTTCGGTCGACCGAGTCCTCGTGTTCGGTCGACCGGAACTTAAGTATATTGGATTTTATTATGCATGTTGTTCGATCGTTTTTATGTGTTCGGTCGACCATTATACGACGTAGAATACTAGGTTGACCCTGTTAGTTTTCGGTCGACCGAGACCCTTGAGTCGGTCGACCGATAGATTTGAATTTGATGTTGACCAGACTCCGGATTTTGACCTCATTCGGTCGACCGGTTTTAGACCTTTGTTCGACCGTTGGGGATTGTGTTTTGAGCGCAGCGGTAGACCGTGTTAGGCGTACGGTCGACCGATTCCTTTCTGGAACCGGTCGACCGAATCACATCTTCCGGTCGACCGTTTGAGCCCAGGACAGAATTCCTGGTTCCCTTTTGAATGCCAACTTTGTCCACGGAAACCCGTGTCCTCTCCTTGTGCGTAAGCCGGGAGGTGACGGTGGGCGCGTGTTGTGTGCCTGCCTAGGGACCGCCGTGTGGAAAATGTGGGTGTTCGGGATGCGTCACCTCCATGTATGGACCGTGACTAAGTTGATGGATTGATTGGACTCATTGTAGTATAGCAGGCCTGAGGGATCGCGGATCCCAATGTTTGATGTTTGTGCGGGCACGCAACTGGCGTTGGGTGAGGTGACTACCGGCCTACGGGCTACGGAGGTCGCTGCCGTGCTTTTATAGCGGCGCAGTTGGTGTTTGCGGCTCGTGGAGCCTGGTGACCTGGCACACTTCGGTCTGGACCCATCCGATGTTGTGTCGGACGTTTGTGATGGACCACTGATGTTGTGCCGGTGATGCCGTTGAGGTTGTGCCGGCAATGATGATTGTTGGGCCGAGGCTGTTCCGGCTATGTGATTCCTCGACTGGGCACCTATCGAGATGTTGTTGTTATACCTTCCGGGCGACGACCCCATTTGTCCCTAGTGGCTCCGACCACAGAGATTTGCAGATCTGTATTCTATCGGCCCGCAGTCGTGACAGAGGCTCCCTACCGAGCCCTTGAGTAGTGTAGCCGCATGTGGGGGGTGCGATGTCGCGTGCTGTAAGACTGCATGTGCCTGCAGTAGGTCTCCTCGGGAGACTCGATGTTGACTGTCGGACTGATGTCCTGTTTTACCCTTCGGGGGAACTGTTTTCCTTTCTGTTGATGCCATGACATGCTACTAGTATGATAGGTTCATTTGTGTAATGCACGCATATAGGTGAGTTGGCATACAGGGTTTCGTTCTGGGAACTCGGGCATTGTTGTAATATATTTTTCAGGACCACAGTAGGTCCAGTTGGGTGGTGATCGGCGGGCACACACATTTTGGAGTCGGATCCTCTACTCGGACCACTGAGGTCAACATGATTACGTTTTATCTTCTTTTGTTGTTCCGTTGTAATCATGTATCATTTTGACAAACTCTGATGTAATTTGGTGCACCGCTATTTGTTTTATGAGAAGTAACAATCCCGTCTTTGTTTATTGAGTTCCATTGTCTTGATTATAAATTTTTAAATTTCCGCTGTCTCGGGATGTTACAGTCATCGTAGGTGAGGGATGGAATTGGATGATCAATGTGTTTTATGTGGGAGTGAGGAGTCCATTGATCATATTTTCCTTCAATGCTCCTTCTCTTACGAAGTGCGGACTGCAATCTCTGCCATCTTCGTTATGGCGATCTTGAGCTCCTCCTCCACGGCCTGTGTAAAAGAGGGGTGTGCTCCTATGCGATCAAGATGACTTTTATCACTATAATGGATGTCATTTGGAGGGAGAGGAATGAACACATCTTTGGTCCCAACAACATATAATGGGTTGGGTGGTGACATAGATTTGGATCCTTTTGTGAGTTTTGGTGAGCACCCTAGAAGCAGGCTTTGCCACGCCATTCTAGAGGGTTGGAAGGTTGTTAGTTCGTATGCATATTAGCATAGTGATAATTTACTTTTGAAGGGTTGTAGTAGGGTCTTTTTGCCGTTTCGTTCATTTTGTAAATCTTCATTTGTAATTATTATACACAGGAAACCCACTTACCTGGCAAAAAAAGGTAAAACCATTATTTATGAAATTTAATTTGTGTTTTTATCTAGTTTGAGTCATGTCTTGACTTTAATGCAATTATCATCCTTCCATATCAGTTATTGATCATATACTTGGTAAATTTATTAACTTTCGGTTAATTAATCAAACACAACACCTCACTATGTTATTCTCTATAACATGAGAGAAACTACATTAAAATCTTGGAGGAGGGAAATAACAAGAAAAAAACAACATCACTCGTAAGCTTATCATTGAATTTTGCAACTATATACGTCAATAGGATAAACAATTATTTCTAAGGCAAATTCAATTTGCTGTCTTAAGCTATGCTTGGATTCTAGTTCACCCACCTAAACAAAACATCACAATTTGAATTTCGAGTTTGCAACACTTTGTTCTTTTATCTATTAAAAACTACTTATGTGTCGACATATTCACTGTTATTTTTAATATTTTGTTTTATATTAAAACTCTTATTTTGAAGAAGTGAAAAAAAAATAAGGTGAAAATCAAAGAAAAGAAAACAATTCCACATAGTAGCACACCACGACTTGGAGGGAAATAACAAGAAGAAAAAACACTAATAAACATATCCTTAAATTTTGCAACTATATATGTCAATATGATAAACAATTATTAGGCAGCATTCCCAGTCTCGATAGGATAAACCGGGCAGATGAGGTGGAGAACGAGCAAGAGGGGCAGCAGCATTCCTACCCACCGGCGAACGAGGCTGCTAGGGAGGAGCTGGGCGTGAATGACACACCCACGAGTCATAATTTGGGGGTCGATTGTTAGGCAGGCAGGCTTGGTTAACAAACTAATTAAATGCTCGGGGTGGTAGTTTGATGATCTCCGTTTTTTTATTAATTAAATGCAAAACTCAAAAATTACTCACAGTAGCACAGCACGACAACGACCTCGAAATTCCCGCCCTCCCACGTTAAAAAACGGCGTTTGGTGATCCCAACGACCGACCACAGATGGCGAAACCGTCCCTCTCTCGCCCCCCGCGGGACACCACACCGCCGTTTTAATCCCCCTTCCCTCCCTTAACCTCCTCCTCCCGCTAGGGTTTCCCAAACCCTAGACTACGATGAACTCGACCATGGCGGCGCCGCTCTTCACTCCGTCCCAGTGGGAGGAGCTGGAGCACCAGGCACTCATCTTCAAGTACATGATGGCCGGCGTTCCGGTGCCGTCCGATCTGCTGCTTTCTATAAGGAGGGGGTTCGAGTCCATGGCCGCGAGGTTCTACCATCATCCCGCTCGTAAGCGCCCGAAGCTTGACCTTTTTTTTTGGTTTTAGATGGTTTCGGGTTGGATTGTTAACGTGTAGTTCTGAAAATGGATATTTCAGGGTTTTTTTTGTTTAAAAATGTAAATCAGATCTGTGCTGTACGGTTTGGTGTTGTTTTTTGTGTTTTTTTTTAAAAAGCTGTTGGTTTTGGAGCAAATCTTTATTCGCATAATCACATTCACCTTTGATGTTGTATTTTAGTGTTTATATTGATGGAGGCGTTTTTTGAGTTTATGGCTTTGTTTTTTTATTTCATTTTGAAATAAATGGGAAGTACTGATTTTGATTGTGGTTGCAGTGAGTTATTGCTCCTCTTGTTGTGTTTTTTATTGCTTATTAATAGTAGGTTTTTATCTGCATTCAACTTTGTTTTTGTGTTTATATTGATCTGGCATGTATCTGTATTAAAGGTTTTGTTTGTGATATCGGCTCTAAGTGGGAAGTATGATTTGTGGTTGTGATTGTAGTGAGTTATTGCTCCTTTTATGGGAAGAAGTTGGATCCGGAGCCAGGTCGCTGCCGGAGGACAGATGGGAAGAAATGGAGGTGCGCTAAAGATGCGTACCCTGAGTCTAAGTATTGCGAGCGCCACATGCACCGAGGCCGCAACCGTTCAAGAAAGCCTGTGGAAAATCGAACGCCCCCCCTCCCCCAGTCGCAATCGCCTTCGTCTTCAAGCTTGACTTCGCTCAACCCCACTGGAAGCAGCGTTGGCAGTAGTGGCGGAGGCAAAGGGAGCTTTCAGAGTGGCATCCCCCTTCCCCCCAATGGTGGAGCCCGGACCTTGAGCTCGTGCTCTGGAGTTAATCCGACTCCTCTGCAGATCGATCATGGTTCTTACTCTGTTATGGCTGGCAGAGATTTCAGGTATGGGTTTCTTAGTCCTTACTTTCATGAACTGTTATGTTGTAGTTTTGTTTCATTTTGGTGTTATTAATACTTAATTCTAAGCTCTTTGGCGTTCACACTGTGTGATTCTCTGAGTGAGAGCAACGTATTATGTGTATAGATAGTATGGACACTCCTGTGTCCCCATGGTTTTTGGTGTTCTCCTATCTCTGGTTGTTGAGTACTGCACCGGATTTCCACAAATTGTCAGGTTTTTATGTACTGAACAATTGCTTTGCTTCCTGAGAATGTCGGGTTATATTTACAGAACCATTGAGTATAATGAAAAGGATGGCAGGAATCAGGGTGACTCTTATTCCATTAAAAGATGAGGAGAAAATCCTCCCATGATGCCCTACTTCAATGGTATTGGATCCTTTAGTGGTGTTGAGTTCAGAGTGTCAGGTCTCAGAAGATCATGGGTAAAGTTCAAAAATGGGGAGGATGGGTCTTGCAACACATGTCCCTTCTTTAAGGAAATGAGATATCTGGTTTGTTGCAGACTTGCAGATTGAGTGCATACCTTCAGGCTTCAGGGAGCCACTGACTCCACCACCCGATGTCTCAGATCTTGTTTCTTCTCAAATATTCCTTTTACTCACATAAGACTCTGTGTTGAGATACTGTCGAGTTAAATTTGGGTTTAGGTCGTGTAAAGAATTACATGTATCTTTCTGCCCAGGAATCAGGAGATATAGGACCATAGTGTTACAGGTTTGTGAAAAGCTTCCTAGTAGCCATTACAACCACATGGTCCTATATCTGTGACTGTGAGTCTGTGACCCTTTGTTTTATTTTTTATGTGGTTGTGTAAATGAATTCTCACTTTTCCATAGATTACAGAGTCTGTTTATATTTATAAGATGGTTTCATTGCTTTCGCGAATCTGATGGTAAGTCCAACTGCAGCCTTTTGGATTTTATATATTATTGGATCATGGAATGCTTCCTAAATTATTTTTTATTATAAATAAATAACTATACCTTTTCACTTCCTGGTTTTCAAGTTTGATTAGATCAGTCATCTAGAGCCTTACTCTTGGATTCTAAATTTGCAATATGACAAATGCGACAAACATGTGGCATTTTCTAAGCTCTTTGTTCTTTCTGATGAATACTACATTTTGAAAACTATCGTAACACCTAAATATCCCTAGAAGTTCTACATATCATTAAATTATCAAACATGCCGTCTGACAGTCGAATGCTAGTGTTTCTATCTGCGATTGCTGGTTTGTTTTATTATACTACAGTTGCCTGACATGAGGCTCTGAATTCACAGATCTGCTGATGTCTGTTAATTGCTTTCTATGTCTAATATAGTGGTCTTTACCATTGCAATTTGTTGCAAGTTGATTTTTCTGATGTGTTTGGAAAAAAGCTGTTATTTTAGCCTTCAGGTCTTTCTTCATTTTTACCGTCACATGAGCTTAAATTTTTAATGCCTGACATGAGGTAATATCCGCAGATACACTCAAGGAGCAAAGTCCGAAGAAAATGAGTTTAATTTCTTTTCAGGGCCTTCTGGTAATACGAAAGCTATTGGGTTAGGCTCTTCTTCCCTCGACAGTGCTTGGCGTCTGATGCCTTCTCAAGTGTCTTCACTTCCTCTGTCAAAAGAGAGAAATATTTCGGATATGTCCAGCAGCTACTCTCAGCTTCAACCTCTACAAGACCTTGAACATGACAACATCAATTCTCTTTCTCGGCAGCAGCATTCTTTCTTTGGGTCCGACTTTATTGCTTCTGAACCACCAAAGCAAGAAAACCAATCTCTTCGACCCTTCTTTGACGAGTGGCCTAAGACAAGGGATCCGTGGTCTGAGATTGAAGGCCAGAGGGAGAACAAGACCTCATTTTCCACCACCCAACTATCAATTTGAATTCCCATGGCTTCTCCAGACTTCTCTACCATCACTAAAAGGTCTCCTAATGGTACCGCTTCAGAGCTTTATAGTCATATAAGCAATGGGATTTTAATACTTCATCTGTCATTTGATTTCCTCTCGTATTTTCTGTTGCAGATGATTTAAGTTGTCTCATGAGTTGTTAAATGAAAATTCCATTGCACGAGGCAGATTAGGTTCACGTTGCAAGTAGATGGTGCTTTTATTGCTCGTGCGTCTGTAAAAGTTAGTTGTCTGTTGCCTAGGGGTTCTTTTACGTGTTGAAAGTATTTATGTATTGAACTTTGCATGCTTCTCCTCTTTAGAACTCTGTATGTAGTAAATAAAATGCTTGAGCATTATTTTACTATCTAAATAAAGAGCCACGGTTGAGGGGAATTGATGATCCATTGTCTTATTATTAGAAAGTCGCATTCTGGACCAGAACAAGGTAATCAGAGCTACCTCCGTCCTGTGTGTTTGGTACGAACTTAGTCTTATTTTGCCGTTTTAATATGTGAAAGATAATTGTGCATGTTCAAGTTTTGATATGGCACTGTAAATGAGCGTTTTTGTTTAGGGAGTTTTGATAATTTAGCAGTTTTGCTTAAGTTAGGGTGTGTTGGGACTTGGGATACAACAGTTCAACTTAGATTGCACTCTAATTTGGAATTTCTTAGGTTATATATGTAAGATCGTGTTGGAATGCATTCCTGTTAGGTTTCGTAAATCCTTCGTGGTGTGAAAATTGTTAAAAGCAAACCTGAAGTTAGATTGGTGGAATTTTCAAATGATGATTACAAATTATTTATGAATTACAAATCGTGTTATTTGCAAACCTTCGATCCGTAAAAAGCAGTCGCGCTGGAAGTGGTCATCTTTGATGGAGCAACAACGTCATGATACTCCTAACAATTGTCCTTGATCACTTTGAAATTCAAGGGATACCAACGAGCAATTTTAGTGATGAGAGTATCAAAATATTCCTGGAGGATATCGTGGGTGAAAGACTTAATTTCTGGTTGTCTAGAGTATCAAACAAGAATAATAAGATTGTTAATCTTGTTTTGACACATGCATGGCATTTCCAATAAGCAATGGAGGTGGTGTTACAATGCAAAAAACGCACTGATTGCAGCAGATTGTGAACTCCACGAGAATTGAATGTTAGGGGAGAAAATAAATTGATGACATCTCCCACCGCAGGCCGCAGCCATGAGCTCGACTATAGCCCATTCTCTTCAAAATTCCCGAATTTCAAAATTAATCTCAAATCCACGCGCCAAAACGAACCCCTATAAATACCCCTCCAATCTCCATCTCCATCCACCCCAATCCAAACTCCAGACCGATCAAAAATGGTCCGCCAAGAAAGACCAACCACGGGTGGTCAATCCAGCAAAAAACCGAAACCGAAACCCCTCCTCTCCCCACTCCCCGTCGACTCCCCCGCTCGCTCCATCCCCATCCCCTTCGACTTCGACCTCAACGGCCTCACCACCTCCACCAAGAAAACCACCTCCCCTCTCCTCCCCAAGACTCCCTCCTCCATCGCCTCCGTCCGCGATCTCGCCGCCTCCCGGATCGACGCCATCAAGAGGAGCCTCGATGCTTGCCACTCCGAGATCCTCAAGGAGTTCGACGCCTCCAAGACCCGGATCTCTAAGAGGTTCAAGGTGAGAGCGATCTGGACTTGGTTTGACGATCGGAAGTGGTTTTGTTCTTTTTTTTTTCGAACTTGTTTTGTGGTTTGGAAAATTTGATGTTTGTTGAATCGGTGCAGTGCTTTATTAAGCTTTCTGGAGTCTTAGTGATTTTGTTTGTTATGGTAGATTCTGGATTTGCTGAAACTGTTGCAGGTTTGATATGATCGTTGTGAAAAAAATCTCATGCTTACTTGTTAATTTGTCGATAGATATTGCTTTGTCATGATTCATGAGCTTGTCTGCTGAATTCTCCAAGTTGCTCAAGGTTTGCTGTTGTACTTTTGTAGAGGTTTTGGATGTGTGAGATTGCATCCAGACTAACTTTGACGATCTGAAATGATTATGATCTGGTCTTCGGATTTCAACTTGTATTTGTGGTTTTGGAAGTTTGGTGTTCGTTAAATCTTAGACATCCGGTTGATGCCTACTTGTGTTGACTAAACTTTACATCGCCTCCTTGGTGATCTAGTATGTTGTGGATCAGAATCTCTTTTGTAGCGGTTTTGATCTGATAGCTCTGAAAAATTCCTGATGTCTTTGCAACAGAATGATCAATTGTTAGTTTGTCAATTAGTATTGCGTTTTCATGGTTCGTGAACTTCTATGCTAAATCACCTTTGATATGTCTCATGTTGACTTGTTAGAGATAGTCTCACATCGTCTAAATGTGGATTCTCTCCTGGACATATTGGTTGAATGATTTCTCCACTCATTGTCAATTGGTTTTGAGTTGAATACTCGTTCTAACATGGTATCAAAGTCCGTTAAGGCCCAATGACTGACTTGATATTTCACAATTTGTTCCCACACGTGATACAGAAGAAATTACCTGGTTATGCGTGTGGGAGAGTGTTAGAGATAGTCCCACATCGCTTAAATGTGAATTCTCTCCTGAGCATATTAGTTGAAGGGTTCCTCCACTCATTGTCAATTGATTTTGAGTTGGATATCCGCTCTAACAAGCTGCTAGCACCAGATCAGTTATATGACTTCTACTCTTCTAGCCTTTGTCTAGTGTATTTGTGTCGTTTCATTTATGTATCCTTTATAGTTTATAGGGTTGCTTGTTTTTATCTTAAGGAGAAAATATGCAGTTCATATCCCCTATTTAGTTAGTTTTCTTTTAGTACAATGTCTGGTATTATTCAGAATTTGTAAGTAAAAAGTGGATGATTCAAATTTGTTTCACAACATATCAGATTTGTCTACGTAATCGATAGTCAGATGGCTTTGTAATCTTGTAAAATTTTGATTGCGGAAATTTGATTGGTATGTTTTATATTAACATTTTCAAGTAAAATTACTGCTGCTGATTCATATTGTCTTGTGATAAGATTGTGCCTTATGGCATTCAATTTGAATGCATCACAATATAATCCACACGTCCTGATTTTATGTTTGCCACTAAAATTGTATTGCTTCTTGATGCTTGATGTTTCACACAGATGCAAACACAGGCTTGCACGCAGATAGCTGATGAAGCAGACAAAGAATTCAAGAAGATATCTGACAGAATAACTGAAAACACTGAATTAGTGAAGGTGTGCATCTTTTAGATCAAGAAAAAATTGTTAGAAAGTTGCTAACTAAAATACCTTCTTTTACGTGGTAGTCTTCCTACTCAGAGTTTATAAGTGAGGCGCAGGCTTCGGCATCTCGAGGTGTGGATTTTTATTTCTTCTTTTAGATTAAGTTGGATTCATTTGATATTAGAAACCAAGATGATAACTGTCGCTGATTTAGTCTACTGTTATTAACCGTTCAAAAAAAACTGCTGTTGTTAGACAAAGGGCGTTTGAAGTTACAATACGGAGGCTGTTCTGTTATGGTTTGTGGGAGGTTTCAGCTCCAAATACCAAATATGTAGTGAGCTAAGTCCACTGATGTTGCTAATAAAGGTGGAATCTAATTGAAACCCGAATGAATAAGCAATCCTTATGGACATGATACATAAATACTCTCATAAACATGCACACACTTGTGAATTGTGATAACGTGAATTGTTACCTTACACTTAAAGTACATGAAATATCATAATTAGTAGTATTTGTACTGATATTCATCTGACGTCGTAGTTTTCACTTGCATAGCTTCGTTCTTTGCTAAATAGCTACATTCTACATATACCACTATTGAAGTAGGATACTGATTGATATGCATGTTGGCAATGCTGACATGTTAGAAACATGATAAGAATGATCCACGCTACCTAATATGCTGGACATAGAGGCATCTGATTGTATCCAAATGCTTTACAAGTAAAAGGTAGTAACATCACTTGTAGGGATAATCCAAAGCCATGCACAGTAGATCAGTACAAAACACATGCAGCTTTAGACTTTCCAAATAAAATTCCCAACAGCAGGAGTTGAAGTTTTCAACTTCTTTGTTCTCCATAACTGAGTTGTGGATAATAGCTCGGTTACGTTAATTTGAATGTTATTTACAAGCTTTCAAAAAAAAAAACAGCAAGAGTTGATATTATCATACATCTTTTATGCTTTAATTGCAGTGACTTATTTCATAGCCCAATGCTACAGTTATATAATAAATGATGTACAGGGGAAATTAATGCAACTCTTGCTGATATTTATTTGCAATGCAATTTTTTGTGGATATTGATTTTCTAATCTTCTGGCTCCAACCAGTATGCAAGGTATCCATCGGTGAGTTAGCTCAATCCTTGGAGAAAGCAATCGGGGACATGCGCAACCGCTACAAGATACCATCTACACCAGTTACCAGTATAGTCTGATACACATATCCAAGCGATGACAGCTAGTGGTAGGTAAGTGGCCACGGTATGATATAGCCAAAAACATTGTTTCCTATACTTTCCTGTTTAATAATTATGAATGCTTCTTACCAATCTCTATGTTGTTTGCTACACTATTTTTCTCTTAATTGCCGTACGATGTCAACTAGGTTGGCTACCTCTAACAGTTGCCATCTTCTTTCATTGTTACAGGTCCCATCGTAAGGACGAAAACACACCTTGAAATTGCAGCGCTTCTGTTGATAACACTATAACAGCATGAACAAACAATAAGTGGTGTACTCTACACCACCTCAGTGTTAGTTTGTTTAGTTAGTCACTGATCCATCATCTTGTTGTTTAACTTTTACATTCATTATGATACTCTTCAAACCTTAATTTCTTACTGGAACATCTATGCCCCTCAAGTCTCATTTCAATTTTAATGTTGATCTCATTTTCTAACTCAGATATTTGCAGAGCTAATGCTTTGTTGGCCACTTGCATACAGTAATATAATTTTGCCAAGTGTTGAGCTCTACTGCAATCACTGTTCTGAAAACCGGACCGGTTCAACCGGTTTGCCTGTCCAGTCCGGTTCACCTCCCAAAATCGTTTTTACCTAGAACCGGGTTGAACCGCCGGTTCAGGGGAAAATCTTGTTTTTTTGTTTAATAAATAATTAAATATGACTATTATATTTATAATATATATTTATGACGTCATGCTGACGTCATCGGTTCAACCGGTCCGACCCCGGTCGAACCTGTGAACCTTTGACGTTGCCGGTTCGACGTCCGGTCTGGTTCGGTTCTGAAAACCTTGACTGCAACCTTGAAGATGGAGAAATAACTACAATTGCGAAATAGAAGATAGCTATTGTTTAAAAGATGAACAAATATACAAATGATATGAGTTCCACAATAAAACCATTTGAAGTAAACACAAAATCAACATGAAGCTTGGACGTTAGAAATCAGAATAGAATCATGCTATAGAGAGCAGGGCACGATCAGGTGTCATAAAAACAAGGCACACTTATATGTCACAAAGTGGCTGCATGCTAATTGCTTAGAATGCATGAACAAAAGAGTAGCTTTCCAGCAATAAATAGTGCATCACACCTTATTCAACTTCTGAAGCCGAGCCTTGGCCATGTCAAGTTGCTCTGAATTAGAGATCAGCAACGAAAAAGGGCTCAAATCTAAAAGATCAGCAGCACATTAATTCTCAGCATATAACTCAAATAATAAAACCCTTACCCTTTTCAGATGCCACGGCTGTCTTAGCATCCTTGTGGAAGAATATATTACCAGATTTTTGGTAAACAGCCTGCTTAATCAGTGCAAAAAATACTAGTGATTAGAACATGAGTTAATTTGACTCCAATAAATAACTTATAGAGTTTATAGGTGAACAATAAACGATCGGTAATGTCCTCTGCTAAGATACAAGTTACAAGTAAATTAAGAAATAAGAAATAATCCCAGCAAAATACACTTTTTCTATCACTATCCTAATTATTTCATCTGACAGTGAATTGGGGTTCCAATGATATTTAAGAATAACCCCAAGGACAATCCAAGACGGTTTGAGATGGAATTATTAACATCTTATAACCATTAACATCTATGCACGTCATTTGTTATCATTTATCAATTGGTTTCAAGATGGAAGACTTTTACTAAAAGAACGACATAAATAAAAAATGACATCTTCGCAACAAAAAACATTTTATCAATGCAGGCAAAATAGCAACAAGTAGATTGGAAAACATTCACAGAAAAGTATCACATAAAAAAGAGAAATATATATATGATATTGGGCTTACTCGAGAGGACGAAAGGGCTTCCAGTTCAGCGATTGCGACCTCATGGCTCCGAACCTGAGAGGAATAAAGAATTAAAGTTGAGGAAAGCAACACAAAGTTAGGAAGAAAGACGAATTGGAAGAGGAAATTCACCTTTTTAAGAGCCTCCTGTTTGGAGTCGTCGATAGAAGAAGAAGAAGCCATCGAGTTCGAGAAGAGCTTTTGTTTTGACGTCAAAGGGTTTGGTTTTTTTGGTGTGGCCGAGAAACAAAAGACACGACAGGACCGGACCGAACCCAAACAGCCAACACGGTACGATGTGTTACAAACGTTCCCAGATCCGATTAGGATCCAGGTAAGTATGTCCGTGCATTTTTGGGTCGGGATAAACCGATTAGAATCTATTGGTGTTGGGAGACAATTTAACAATGCTAATACAAAATAACAAATTAAATGCACCACGGAACACGAATATTAAATGCGGAAAAACAAAACTTATGTATTTCCCAAGCATTATGGTAACAAAACACACAAGATAAAAGAAACAAACAACAAACAAACGCACACCTCAAACAACCACAACAAAAACATTTTACAAGGTTTGACAACGTACCTACGTCCTTAGGGGGTCTCATGTAGGTTTCATTTCCTTCTTCCGCTTCTCTAACAAGAAAAACAATTGAGACTACAAGATTATGAAAGCAATATGTCATCCAAAACACTCTACATTTCTCTTTATCCTTAATCTCTCAATACTCAACGAAGAAAATAAGAATAATATGTTCTTCACAAGCTAGGGCTTAGAAGCCTTTAAATAGACGACTCAAAATCGTGCAGAAATCGTTTAGAAAACGTACTCAATGGTCGACTTGTGTAACCGACCGATCGACCTCTCCACGGTTATCTTCAGCTTCGAATCACTTTTCGGTCGATCAGAATCAACTTCGATCGACCGTTCCTGACTACAAAAAAGTCAATTTATTTTTGATCGAACGGTGTCCAACACTGGTCAATCGTTTCACCTCTGAGCACTATTGATAATTTTGGTCGACTGTTTTTATCATGTTTCTTTTGGGAGGGGGATCTAACAATGCACTAACACGACACAAATTAAACGCATCATGTAACACCCGAATATTGACTTGCGGAAATAACTTCGGACTCTTTCCCAAACTTAATGCAACAAGAACACTAATAAGATGAAAATAAACAAGCAAACACAAACACACACCTGAAACAACCACGACACACGCGATTTACATGGTTCGGCAACGTGCCTACGTCCTTGGGGGGTCTCCTGCGGATTTCCTTTCCTTGTTCCGCTTCTTCAATAAGAGAAGCAACCGAGATTACAAGTATATGAAGGCAATAGGTCTTCCAAAGCACTATACATCTATGTCTAGCCTTAATCTCTCAACTCACAATGAAGGAAATATTACACTTGTATGTTGTTGTGTTATGTTAAAACCAAGAGCAAACAATCTTTTTTATAGACTCAAAAACCGAGCTACAATTAAGCAAAACCGAGCTGAATAATTCGTGTGAAACAGTCGACCGTTCGTGACTCAACATGAGTGATTCCTGTTGCGATTCGGTTAACTGAATCCTTCCCGGTTGACCGTGGGAACGCTTCTTCGTGTGGCTCGGTAGACCGCGAGAACGCTTCTTCCACGAACTAACTAATTCTCCAACAACCTCACGGTCGACCGAGAATCCCTCGATGAACCGTGCCAATTTGGACATACCCTTTTAGATTCTCGGAACACCAAAAATCGCTCCAACGGTTTACCCTTTGATGTGGAATTGGATTCCAACTAATTCGGTCGTCCGATCCCAGCTGCACCCGAAGTGTCTGGAATCCTAGGCTTGGTCGACCGAATCCAATTCGGTAGACCGAACCCTTTTTTGCCAAAATTCCTGGGTTGTAGATCGTTGGACCGGATCTCATCCGGTCGACCGAATCTTCCTGAATTTGCTTCCTTAACAAATATAGACAAATATTCAACCGTTTCTGCCTTAAGAAAATTAAACCAATTTCTAACAATTGGGTGGGTTCAGATTCTGAAAGGTTTTTTCAATATACGCAAATCACATCTACCCATAGAGGTTCAGGAGTGCACAATGCGGACAGGAGGCATTAAGAAACCATCCAGGTCTTTTGAGAGAGAAGAATCCAACTTAGTACAGAAAATGTGAGAGCAAAAAAATTCGCATTACGTACAAGAATCTAATGAGGAAACGTGCACAAGTATATAGTTTCTCGAAATTTAACTACAATGTTTTATTTATTTATTTACTTACAAATGAGTTGATGTTAAGAGACCAAAAGAGTTGTAATTAGTAATAGACAAGTCCCGTTTGACCCAATGCACGAGTATAAGACAGCAATGACCGACGCTCGAAACAAGACTTTAACCAAGAGAATGGGCCCATCATGAGATCTCACACAGAGTTGTAATATCATCTTGCATCTCTCTCTTTTTAACGAGCATGAATAAAAAGATGTGTTCAAATCTATACGTTCAAACAGAAACCTTCCAAAAGAGATGTGTCGCAGCATCTCTTTCTTTTCGTGCCATCCAAAGCTACACTTTCTCTCTTTTAAGTCGAACAAGTCAGGAATAAAGCACACCCTACTGCAACCATTGGCATATGTTCACCCAAAAACAACCACTGTTGTTTTGGAGTGTACGGAAAAGGAATAATTATTAGACATCGAAAAAAAATTGAAATTTGAACGATACAGATAAGATCGGCGTGACCCTATGCAAGGATGGTACACACAATTCACGAAATTGTCCAAAAAATGAGATCTTAGTCGTCAAATTACATTGGGATTATGGCGATATTCCAAGTAAAATTGATATTCTCATGAGGAATATTTTATGATGTTTGACCGAAAAACGTATCAGTGAAATACTTGAGTGGTGATAGTTTTAAAGAGAAAATAACTTTTTTATATGCTTACTTGGTTAATTACCTTTCTTTAAAGCATAAGAAAAAGGCATTTTATTCAATGTATAATTTATAGACTTGGAAACAAAGATTCGAACGATTAAGTTTTTTTAAACATTACCCTCGAGGGAATACCATTTGAGGCTAAAAAATTAAATAGATTTTTCTTTCTTTCAAGTAGAACTGTTGATTTTACACTATACACGATTAAACGAAACGAAAATGACACGATCTTAGCGGATATGGATTGAGAATTTGAACACGATTAATAAATGAGTTGGATATGACAACACAATTATTAAATGAGTTGGATATGAATTTCAGCTGCAAAAACGATTAAAACGATCAAGACACGATAAGTAATCAGGTAATTAGGTACACGATTACGAATACTACACGACTAATACTGAAAAGTTTACAAGTAATATATAAGTTATAAATTATAATAAACGAGTGACGTGCAATCATGCAAATCGGTAGTAGTGTAATAAACTGAATTAATTGTGTATGAATTATTGTTTAAAGGTGTAAATTGTAGTCGTGTTAAACGTGTACACGAAGTAACCCGTTTAATAATCGTGTATAAACAGGTTGAATATGACAACACGATTATAAATGGGTTGGATACGTCAGAAGTCTAGCAACACAATTATTAAATGGGTCGGATACAATGTATCACCTAAAGTTTATATATACGTGTAGGATTTCATGTCTTATGTATGTGTATATTTTAATTTTTTTAATAAAAACATACATAATTGATTTCATATATTCATTGATTTTATGTGCTTGTCTATGTTTATTCTAATATTATACTTTCCTACACATATTAAAAAACAAAAGAGAGAAGATCATACCCAAATAATCTCTAAAACCTTTTAGAAGATCCGGTATTCCATTGCCCGTCAAATCGCCTGCCGATTCGCCTCCAAGTGTTCACCAAACTCTAAATAAGATTAGAGAGAAATGATCTAGTCAATCAATCTCTAATTAAGCTTAAATCTAGTTAATAACTCATCTAAAAGCTCTTGAGATTTTAATTTCCAAAACTTAAAACTATTAAGAGAATTTTCGTGGTGATTAAAGGAGAGATTAGGGAGAGAGAATTTTGCATTAATTCTTATGAAACAAGTAGGATGAGAGTACCTATTTATAGCCTCCCAAATCACCCACATGAAGAACTATTCTCTAGCCATAATCTCTTGCTTTTTCCCTCCTAAAATTAATCCTAATTTGCCACATAAGCATCCTAAAAACCGTTTAATCAAATCTGGAATTAATCTAATTCATGATCTAATTATTCTCTTAATAATTCAGGCAAAAATCGTACTGTTCGGTTAATCGTGATTTCAACTCGGTCGACCGAACCATTCAGTTTTACGCAAGTTCAGATGACCGTGAGCTAGACGGTCGACCGAATTTTCAAGAGAAAAATTCTCTGAAAAAGTTCAGACGATCCACGTCTTGCTCCGGTCGACCGTTGACTCACCAAAATTTCTCCTGGTAAATCTCATCAGACGACCGTGTCACTTTCGGTCTACCGAAATATGCTGAGACAACTTCTGAATATTTTCTTTCGGTTGACCGTTAATGCCCGGTTGACCGAACCCAATTGTCCAGACATTCCAGACAATTTCAATCAACCAATCACGTTATCTGATCTTCGTCCGGTTGACCGAACCCAAAACAGTAGACCGTTTTGACCCCGATTTTGTCTTTGTCAAATTTTGGATTTTAACTCTAACAATTTTTAATCTTTTGTGGTTTTAGCAAATTCATATCTTATGTAATATATTATCCTATGTAATGTCAAATTATTACACCCCATAATATATACATCTTCTACGAATTTATCCATGATTCTAATTATGTCAATTCTCCTGACATATTGATTTTATTGATTCACCACATGTGTCCATTTTCACATGAAACCCGACACATCATATGAATTCAAAATCAAGCTTCTTGTTTTCTAGTGTTGTGGTGTGACTTATAAGAGGATCTAAGTGAAATTGACAGTGATATTAAAAACTTAATATCTTAAACTATAAGTGGTATCTAGATACACATTATAGTTACCCAATAAGATAGATGCCTTGTTCCACTCGAACTAAACACAATCCATTTAGTGATGTGAGTGCACTACATGTGTCCGTCCATTGCCTCATGATATTAAGAATATATACAAACTAGAAATATGTTACCTTTGTATTATATTCATTTCTTGATCTCTTTAATCTAATTATAATTATGTAACTTAACTCAAGCTACATTGTGCACATCATAATTTGTTTTATCAAGGGCCCACTAATATCATCACTCAATTAAGAGGGAAAATGATAATCGTCCGACTAGTAATCTTTTCCAACACAAGTAATGTTTAACCAACTATTGCCTTTATCACTATACTCGTTGATAGTTTTTGACAATAATCAAATTAAGCAATTCTTGAGTGAAAAGATATAAGTCTCATATCTTAGGATCCAAGACAGAATAAAAACATTAATGACACAAATACAATTCCATAATGTTTTATTTGTTAGGTCTATTCAATATATAAAAGTAATCTTTTCCTCTTTTATATACTCTTGTCGTCAATTATTTGTAGAGCTACAACAATAGATGACCAACACGACAATCTTATCTCAGTAATTAAAGTTCCATGTTAATCACCATGATTGTGAATAACTTTTGATTTATGTAAACCATTATCTTTTAGAGCTCTACGGTTAAGGATCAAGCGTTTCTTCTTTAACACTTCCAAAAGACAAATACAATAATTAAGTAACAAAATGTTTACACGTCCAATTCATAATAATTGACATATAAAAGTAAACCGTTTAGGATTCGGTCGACCGAGGTGTCTTCGGAACGGTCAATCAAACGGGGAACGAGTAAACACAATTGGTTGACCGAAATTGTCTGGAGTGCATGAACAATTGAGTTCGGTCCACCGAACGTGAACGGTCAACCGAGAGAAAATATCCAGGAGATATCTTGGGATATTTTCGGTAGACCGAATGTGACACGGTCGTCCGATGAAATTCGACCAGGAGAAATTTTGGTGAGTCAACGGTCAACCGGAGCAAGACGCGGATCGTCCGAATTTTTCCAGGGAATTTTTCTCATGTATATTCGGTCGACCGTCTAGCTCACGGTCATCCGAACGTGTGTTAAAACCGAATGGTTCGGAACCGAACAACACGATTTTTGCCTGAATTATTAAGATAATAATTTGATCACGGGTTGAATTAATTTCAGATTTAATCAAACATTTTTTAGGGTGCTTATATGACAATTTGTGATTAATTTTAGGGGAGAATAAGCCAGAGATCATGACTAAAGAATAGTTCTTTATAAAGATGTTTTAGGAGCCTATAAAAGGACTCATCATCCTACTTGTTTATGTTAATGCATAAATTTTCTATCTCATTGATCTCTCTTTTAATCACAACGAAAATCTCTTAATAGTTTTATGTTTTGGAGATAGAAATTTCAGGAGTTTAAAATGGATTATTCGTTAGATTCTAAGCTTAATTAGAGATTGATTGACTAACTCATTTCTCCCTAATCTTGTTTAGAGTTTTGTGAACACTTGGAGACGAATCGACGGACGATTCAACGAGCAACAGAACTCCGCATCTTCTGAAAGGTTTTAGAGAACCTTTGGGTATAATCTTCTATCGTTTGTTTATTTTAATATGTGTAAGAATGCGTGATATTAGAATAAACAAATACGTGTACGTAAAATCAAGGAAAATTTGAAATCGATCTTGTATGTTTGTATTAAAAATTTAAAATATATATACATATGGAAACAAAATCCTACAAACATCACCATCCCCACTTCCACAGCGTCGCCGCCGCAAGCAAGTCCAAACCGCCAAAGCCAATCCGAAGATGTGGACCACAACTGAGGACGAGAGACTTGTCTCTGCATATATGGAAATCAGTTGTGATGCGGTGACTGGGACAAACCAGAAGTCTACTTCATTGTGGGCCAGAGTGAAACGTGTGTACGACATCTCCGTGGAAGGCACAAGCCTCCCCGAGAGGAAAGCGGAGTCCTTAAAAGGATGGTGGAAGAGAATTGTACCTGTTGTGAACAAGTGGGTCGGGTGCTTCGATCAGGCGTTCCGACGAAAAAGGAGCGGCCAGAATGACGACGATGTTGTCCGGCAAGCGCACATGATCTACGAGCGAACTCATGAGCCTAAATTTCTTTATTTTGATGCTTGGGTCATGTTGCGTAGGTACCCAAAATGAGAGTTTGTGATATCCGGAGCTAATGCTGTGCGTGTTGACTGGGAGTCCTTGGAGTTGCACGATGAAAGTAGTCCCCCGCCAGGAAGCTTTGGGAAAATAAAGAGTATGGATGACTCCAGGACGCAATCACCCTCGGATGCAGAAGAGCTGACGCCGGGGTCGTCTACACACCGAGAAGGTGTGAAGAAGGCCAAGAAAAAGGCTAAGAGTGCATTACGCGCAGAAGGTGACACCGATGTTAGAGAACTTGCACAGCATCTTTGATACACCGCCCAAGTAAGAGAAGATGGTTTCTCCAAGCATGAGGAGTTAGCGGAAAAGAATTTCCAGAAGTATTTAAAGAAAACTAAGTTGGACATGCTTCACTCTCTGATGAGGAAGGCAACCCGACGCAGAATGATCAAAAAGTAATTGATAAACTCCTCGCCTGGACAGAAGAGAATCAGTACGTGTAGTTTGTTGTAGTCCGTATGATTTGTATTTCCTTTAGTTTGTATTTCATGTTGTTGTAGTTCGTATTTCGTATGGTTTGTATTTTTTTAATTTGTATTTAGTGTGGTTGGTTGTAGTTCATATTTCAGTATTATTAATGTATTGTTCTTATGGTATTGTCGTATTAATATATATATTCTATTTTAAGCGTTAAATATGGATTTACATTTGTTTATTTAATGTATATGTTTCAAATTTTATTCAATTAATTAAACCAAATTTTTTTTCCCCACGTTAATAACAAATATTCAATCCATTAATAACAAAACTTTTACTAAATACTTAAAAATAAAAAATAGACGAATTGGAGGACATGTGCCCCCACCTTAGGGCGCCCCCCCTTGGAACGCCCAACTCCATGTGAACACTCTGGGCCGGCACCTCACCCAGGCGCCAGACGAGCACCCCGTGTAAAAGGTCTTGTACCTTACACGTAATTATGGTGTTGTGTTCGTGTTGTCTTATCAAACGTTGTCACGTAGCAACAAACCTGGATCCCCGGTGCTAACTAAAATTTAATCTGAACTTTAAAAAAAACTATGATTTCATTTAGTTTAATATAATATAATACTTAATGGTTGTATCCATAAAGGAAACATATGTTCAAAGCAGACATCAGAATTCAGAAGCAGTAAATCCCGTGACCATCCAATCGACGAAACACAACTCAAGTACGCAGCAATCCATCCGTCCACCCATCGTACGTACACTACACTACATTACATCCTCTCATCCGTTCCATCCAATCCGAACGCAATCCCAATCGCACGCCATCCGATGCTCCAACCCCAATCAATCTCCACCGTCCATCGGACGCGTCTTTTCCACAGACGCGCCGCAGCCTTAACGGCGTTCTCTTCGTCCACGCATGCGCCGGACCAGTGCTGCAAACCCAGTGGATCCACCAATCCATCCGACAGTCACGATTCGTCCTTCAAAACACCTAGCGAAATCTGGACCGTTGATGGATGTCTGACAGAAGGAATGCTCCGCCTGTAGCCGTACGATGAGGACCCATCGATGAAACGTCTCCTTGCGTTTTCGACCACTAACGTCGCGACAGCATCGACTACTCAATCATGTTTATTAGTCGGATTAATGCCTGCATGTTGCATCACTACGTACGTACGTAAAAGGGTCGACTTCATCTTAATTCTTAACCGAGTTCTTAATAAATTATTGTCTTTGTTGTGTTGTGTTTTCTAGGCGACCAATATATATCTTGTACTTTATCAAAAAAATATTTATTGTACGTACGTTGTTTTAGCATGCATGTACTTTCCAGATACTACTACTGAGTCTATGAAGTGATAATTCTGATGGTTTTTTTATATATTAGTGATAATTCTGATGTTTGTGTAGGTTGGTGTATATTTGCATATTTTTCCTCTACCATAATGACGAGCTCAAAGATTGCGCTATGATGGCTATTGGCTAAGGGAAATGATTTATGAACGTAGCGCGTCACGGACGCGCTCTACGTGGACATCTATGTCAGCCCTTACGTGGCCAAAGCATGAATGTTTTTTTGTTTTTTCTTCCTGATGTCCACTCAAATCACATTAAATGTGTTTCAACTCAGCACGTTCTCTCTCTCCACCCAAATACAAATATGATGACACTCTTTCTTTCTTCTTCATTCTTTCTCTCCAGAATAAATCACCATTTCGAGCAAAATATTAGGTCGAAGAAGCGTCTGATGCCGACTCCCAGGATTCTTCACAACGTAAGCAGCGTGAATGGGACGGTGCGAAGACTTCCCGATGTTCTACATAAACAGGAAATCTGAGATGCTATTTTTTTCCTAAACGTAATTCTTGTGGGGTAAAATATACAATGGGAGGTTTGTTGAGTTTGTGCGGGGGTGGCAGGGGGCGGCAGCCCCTGCAGGGGACGTGAGGGAGCGCGCTTTGCGGACGTTTTTTTGTTTCGACATCATATTATTGCATTGCATATATTGATTCGTTTATTCCGACAATAATGAAGCCATATATTATTCCGGACTGCAAATACACTTATTCCGGACTGCAAATACACTTATTCCGATTCCGGACAGCAAATACACTTATTCCGGACAGCAAATCCACTTATTCCGGACAAACTTTATGTTCCGTTTCTGGACACACTTTATTCTTAAACCGAACAACAAATACACTTATTCCGGACAACAAATACACTTATTCCGGACAAACTTTCTGTTCCGTTTCTGGACACACTTTCTTCTTATTCTGGTCAACTACACTTATTCCGGACTGCAAATACACTTATTCCGGACAGCAAATACACTTATTCCGGACAACAAATCAACTTATTCCGGACAAACTTTATGTTCCGTTTCTGGACACACTTTATTCTTAAACCGGATAACAAATACACTTAGTCCGGACAACAAATACACTTATTCCGGACAGCAAATACACTTATTCCGGACAAACTTTCTGTTCCGTTTCTGGACACACTTTCTTCTTATTCTGGACAACTACACTTATTCCGGACTGCAAATACACTTATTCCGGACAGCAAATACACTTATTCCGGACAAGAAATCAACTTATTCCGGACAAACTTTATGTTCCGTTTCTGGACACACTTTATTCTTAAACCGGACAACAAATACACTTAGTCCGGACAACAAATACACTTATTCCGGACAGCAAATATACTTATTCCGGACAAACTTTCTGTTCCGTTTCTGGACACACTTTCTTCTTATTCTGGACAACTACACTTATTCCGGACTGCAAATACACTTATTCCGGACAGCAAATACACTTATTCCGGACAAGAAATCAACTTATTCCGGACAAACTTTATGTTTCGTTTCTGGACACACTTTATTCTTAAACCGGACAACAAATACACTTATTCCAACGTAAAACTTAAAAACAAATATTTTATTATGATAAGTGTGGGCTCTGCACGAATAATGAGACTGCACGATGTCCTAGGGTCTGCACACTGTCTTATCTGTGTATTGGGAAATGAATCGTTCAACTTAAAGAACCGGCGTTTTTTAAAAATACCAAAACGTGCGAAGAGAAATTTCGCTGACTGGACGCTGACTCAAAGAAAAATATCTGAGCTGTACAGATCCACGTAAGACGCGTCCGTCACGCGCGCGTCCGTTTATCACGGCTCATTGGCTAATGATGTTACAAGTAATACCGCCTTGTTTTTTAGTCTACAGAAGCTTGAGTGCTTGACCAAAAGATGTGTAGTTTCTCCACTGAAATAGTTTCCCTTCACGGATTGTAGGCCGGCAAAATTTACACTGTTTACTGGGCATGTCTTAAATCTTAACCTTCTTGGGTTCTCGATCCGTTTATATTTCACCCTTTTCGATTTTTAGCCCCTTTAGATGTCAACATTTTGGATTTTGAGATTCTAGATTTTTCCCACTTAGTTTTTTACTATCTCAGACTTCAACCCCTTTAAAATTTCAACCCTTCTGGTCCTGGTTTCAATTCCAAACACGACCGCTGATTGCACGTTTTTCAAAATGCAGAGCGTTCCCATTAAGTGGTTAAATTTGATATTAGTGGGGAATCTGATGGGATAGTGTAATACAATAGGGGAAGGTTTTGAATTACGGTTTACTTTATGAATGTGAGCGACTAATAATATGCAACTTAGGGTTTTGAACCAATAATATCAGTTGTGCAACAACTTATATCGCTTATTCAAGGGTATACATAAAGTAGAGTGCTTTTATCGTTGGGTGTTATATTGTCTATAAATACTCATGTAGTACCTCCAGAGAAAAGTAAATGTATCCTTGGGCGAATATGACATGGAGACTAGTACATATAGTTAGAGAGATCTTGGAATATGGGAAAGAGATGTATGGATGTTGTTGTTGTTGAGCTTCTAGATGAGGTTCTTGAGCTTTGAAAATTGCAAATTAGTGCCATTTAGGTTGGATTTTGATATCCCTGAAAAAGGGTTAGAACCTGGTTTGTGATTATATATAAACATCCATGTTATTGAGTAATTGTTGGGAAAATCTGTGACATGCAATTAATTAAGACCCTCAAAGATGTTACCACTTAATTACCACCCCATACTTAAAAGACATATATTCTTTAAAACAAACACTGAGCTAGGGGTGCAAATGGATTGGATACAAAAAATAGTATTAGCGGATCAATACTCAAAAACATTTACTTGTAATTCACCAATATTGAACATTGATTCATATCTATGTACTACTTTTAGATGGCCATATCTTAGGTCGTTTGCTTGAAAATTTGGTATATGCACCTCAGTCATCACAAGCACCATGGGTTATATTGGAGGAGGCTTATAAACACATCGAAGTAAATAATAACAAAATAAAACCATAAAAAACACCGAGACATGTAGATTAATAAATTACGAGACTTTGGTGACATGAAATACTAAACAAATGGGGTAGATTCAAGATGCAGTAGAACCCCCAAATCTCGTTAAAGTCCAAACAAAACAACCAACGGTACGAATATCAACGTACCGTTAGCAAAGCGTGACGGCGTCAACAAAACTTCTATAAATAGCATCTCCACCACTCCAAAGTTTATGCCACATTTGTATAACACATGCGGAGGGAAGCAAACACACCCACTGTTGGTTTCTCCTTTTCTTTCCTCCCAAACCTCTCTCTCGTACTCACCCTTCTCTCCTGTTCCCTGTTTGGAACAAGACCTACGTAGATTGATAGGAGTCGACGACAGCTTCGTGGAACACGACCAAGGTCAGCCCTGCTCCTTGCCTACACCTCACTGTTTGCCTTCTCTGTTTTGGTTCTTTTATTTATTGACCTCGATTGTTTTCTTCTATTTTCTCTGTTCACTTCGACATTTTCTCCTATTTTTCTTTCAGCAAAATGTTTTTTTTTGTTTTGATAATTGGTAAGAGATAGTTTTAGTTATTGACGATAAGTTTGGGATATTTATTTTACCAATCATGCGTTGTTTACGGAATGATGTTTTAACTTAGCGAGTGTTTATAATGGTTATTTAATGGTGTGAATGTAACTCACATAAACCCCTCAAGGAGAGAAAATAATAATTAGTAACATTCCAACTATAAGCTTTGGTAGTGGTGATAGCAATGGGCACAAACATGTTGGATTTGTCGATGGGTCGGAAACAAAATATGTGCTTGTTTGGTTTCCAAACAGGAGCATAGTGATCGGTTCTTTGTGGAAGGTCGTGCCGGTCTCAAAATTAAAGAACACAAACCTGTTTGGGACACTGTGCACACTCTCTCTCTATATCTCCCAACCCAATGCCTCGTTGATTTCTTTCTAACTGTTTACAAATTTGTCTTTTGCTCCCTCTGATTGTTCCAATTTTCTTTCTCATCCACTCAGTTCTTTGACTGCAAAATAGGACAATGTTGAGCTTTTTTGCTTTTGCGAATTTGTGAGAATATTGTCTTTTCTTGCCTAAAGTGCCCGTCTTAGAAGCCTTAAAACAACATGGTGCTTGCGGGTAATTTTTGTTACGGATCAGGGTTATTACAGGAAATAAGTAAAAGTTACTTGGTAATGTGTTCTTTTTGTCTTTTATCTCTTCCTTATTTGTTGCTTTACGTACGTGGTACAATTAATTTTTTTCTCTGATAGACCGGTCTGATTCCTTGTGTCCACCTTGCAAATCGTGGTCCTCTTTGTTGACTATTAACAAGAAAGTACGGCCTATTTTTAAAGCTATATTTTGAATTTTATGTATTTATTTTGGATTTTAAATAAAATATGAACATATGATTTATGTATGACCTTCACTTTATATATGCATATATATATTTTGAAAAGTAGGAAAAACAACGTCAAGTAAACCAAAAGAATAGCATTAGCAACCCACAAAGGGCTTCGGTGTTTTACAATCTAAAAGCTACTAAGAAGTAAGAAGAGCATGTCCAGTTTTTTTAAAACAGAATATTATGTTTTGTTATGAATGTTATAGTAGAGTTTGTAGTGTTTAAATCGGATCTATTTAGAGCAACATTTCATTCATGATAAGAAAGATAAACTAAATATACTGGGGTGGAAATTGGCGGCATTTCATTCACTAAATTGGAATATATTTTGAGATAATAACGTGATAATGAACAACTTGATATATAGATTGTAATGTTCGGCTTTCCTATACATAGAAAAAAAAACTGAATTTGACATATGGCAGGACAAGTTACAGAAGCAAGCAAAAAAAAGTCATATATAGTTGAAGAAAAAAAGACAAGGAAATTAAGATGTTGACATGCATAGCATGCTCGAAGCAGCAGCTGGCGGACGACGGTGACGATACCGCGCGACGAACCACATCCACCAGTACAAAGCCCGCCGTCAAAAGCCTCACCTCTCAGGTCTGTCCCAACCCAACTCATCCCTTCCTTTTCCAGGACCATTTCTCTTCCCTTACTTTCCACTTCCAACAACAAAAGAAAAAAAGAACAAACCTTCTTCTCCTGTAAGTTCCCCAAAACAAAAACAAAAAAAAACAAAGCACGAACTAATGAATGCCTGTGGGACCAACTCGATCGCTTGCTTTGTTCCACTAAAGAACAAAAAGCACCAGACTTCCATCTCTCTCTCTCTCGGAAGCCGTGCATTGGACGTGGACCCGACGAGGGTGATGTTCGTAGTGTTAATCGGAAAGTAGAGTAGTGTTGGAACACCGACAGCTCATGACTTGTGTACGTTGTTTTGCTTTTTGCAGATTAAGGACGTGGTCCTGAAGCTCTCCGGCGCGTACCGCCCTACCCGGCCCAATGGGCCCAAAGGCCCAACCCACCACCGATCCCACGGCGTCGTCGACTACGATTATTCGTCGGAAACCGGTGGTGAGTCATGTGGCCATGAGTGGTCGAGTTATCCTTATGTGATGGGCAAGTGTGGGAGCTCTAGTTCGACTCCGGCTTGGGACTTCGACCCTCTGAAGATAAAAGGTAGGAATAATTGCAAGGAGGAGGAGTTGAAGGAGTGGGTGGCTCAGGTCGAGCCTGGAGTGCATGTAACGTTTCTTGCACTCCCACACGGTGGGAACGATCTCAAACGTATCCGGTTCGATAGGGAGATGTTCAACAAGTGGGAGGCGCAAAGGTGGTGGGGTGAGAATTACGATAGGATCATGGAGCTTTATAACGTCCAGAAGTTTAACCGCCAAGCTCTCCCTACTCCTCCTAGATTTGAGGACGAGGTAATATATGTTTATTTTTTTAATTACTGTTACCATCACCAGACTACGTTTTGCATGCATGCTGGTTTTATTTGTTAGTTAATAACGATTGTTTAGCTCTGGTCCCGAACTACCTGCCCTGGGGATCGGAACTATGTATGCCGTTCTTGTCGTTTTCGACTTCCCAGGACTATTTTGTTCGTGTCGAGTCAATAGTGACGCGGGCGTTGATACCCAGGCATCGACATGTCCCACTACAGGGGGGATTTCAAAGTCAAAAGTAGGGCGTGGTTTGGGTTTTTCGCCTTTTTAACCTTATACTTATTTTTTGTTATTTGCACCCGCTAGTTTGGCATAATTGTACGAAATACCCTTGAATTGTAACACCTTTCGGCAGTTTATAGTTGAACTCAATCAATTATCTAACACCCAAGTGCTTGGGTACCAATACATAGTGGACCAATAGACATTATGTTTTTGGATTTTAAAAGGTTACAACGGCGTCAAGTGCCTTAAGAGGAATATAGGTTAAAAACAAGTCAAAGGAAGTCTATATTGGTCAATGATGTAAAAAACATGATTTTGTCGACGACAATAAAATAAAATCCACGTATAGAAATAAGTAAAGCCAATACTAAGGTTACACGGGACATTCATTTTTTGATAACACATACATATTTTGTATTGTTATGATCGAATTTTTTAGAACAAAAAATACAAATCAATTTGTTTTACGGCCTAATATCTATTTTTTTATAAGCAAAAACAATATTCTCTTGCCTTCTCTACTCCATCTCAATCACAAAATTACAAGACAAGCATTAACATCAATATGCCCACAAAACCAACCAACCAACCAACCAGACATAATTAGTTACTAACTCCCATTCCCTTCCCTTCCATTCACAGAATCAAGCACACCATTCCCGTGCAATTACCAGCCCACTCCCACCACCCTTCCCCAACCACAGGTCCAGAGGTGTCGGGGGAGGGAAGGAGGTGGCGCCCGACCCCACCGAGTACTTCTTCCCGCACCACCAGGCGTACAATCATGTCATGTTGGACGCGTCCAGGACCACCACGTCGTCCCGAGACGATGTGGCGTCCGCGTCGATTAGTAATGCTAGTGACTTGCTGCTCGAGACGACCGAGTGGGTCGAGGAGGACGAGCCCGGGGTTTATGTTACTATTAGGCTGTTTGCTGATGGGTCCAGAGATCTCAGGCGTGTGAGGTTCAGGTAATCCATTGTCTTCATCTGCAAATGTTGGTTGGTATGGAATTTGTTATTGCTTAGTCTCTGTAAGTCCACAAGATGCTTAACGTAATAATATGGATTTTTATACGTACTCTTAAGCATGATTATGAATAGAATTTTTTCGTTTTAGAAACTTAGGTGAAGTTCTGCTGTGGTAACTCTAATTATTAGTAGAAAATTATTTGATATTTTCAAACATGAAATTTATCACTTTAATGCTTCAAACTATTTAATGTTGCATTTTGACCTCTCGGGCTTAAACCTTTATATGCACTCTGACCTAAGAGAATTAAAAGTCAAATGTGCATTTTGTACCCTCAGCTAAATTCTAACTTTTTTTGTAACAATTTAATTTTCAAAGCACAATTTTAAACTTACCCCCCCATATGAATATTAGTGATATTTCATTTTAAGACTATTAAACCTGAATTTTGGTATCCTAGCTTGTTAGTGTTTTGATTCAAAGTATTAACCTTAAGTAAGCTGAATTCAAAGTATTAAACCGTTTAATTATAATTTTTTACAAAAAAAAAAGAAAAGCACATGCAGGATAATTATTGGTTAGTTGTATAAGTAAGCTAAATGAAATGGGAGAACAGTATTGCTTTGTTGTATGGTTAACTAAATTAGTCAAATCATACTGAGGATTATCAACCTGCTTTCCTGCCTTATTGGGCTTAATCCTTCCTAGGAGTTGGTCATTCAAAGTCTAGAGATCTAATCCAATTGGTTAACTGTGTGCTGACACTGTAAATTTTTCTATGTAAAATTAAATTAAATTGATCCAACATTTCCTTGATATCAACCTATGTAGAACCAGTACATAAAACTGTACTACAAAGTCAATTTCATCTCTCTTAAAATCAACATGCAAGTATATTGCCCAAACCATTAGATTTAGAGGCCCATTTGTGTACAACTCCTGATGGTGAAATCTTCACTTTATTAGGGTCACAACTAATTTGTTTTGGCAAGATTTGGCATTTCCATATCGCCCATTCGTTTTTCTTTTCTTTTTCTCAATTACCATTTTTTGTGTGGAATGCAGCCGAGAACGCTTTGGAGAGGTGAACGCAAAGCTGTGGTGGGAAGAGAACAGAGACAGAATACATGCCCAGTATCTGTGAAGCTACTAATCTATTATCCACTAAGATCATCATTATCAAAAGGGAGACTCCCCCTGATTTTGCCGATGAACACAATCATTACCACGTAAAAATAGCAGCAATAGTTAGTGTAATAAGACATTTAGAAGTTTATTCCTCAAGCAACAGTTTCTTTTTTAATCGTATTATTGTCCTGGAACATGTCACCTGTTGTGTACCTCACCCTGTGATCTATTATTTTTATTTCCCTCGCTTCTTGTTAATGATTTTCCAAACAAGAACTTATGCCACTATATGGAATACAAGAGACAAATTACCTTCCTATAACCATGTGATCAATGGGTGATAATACAAATATTAACCCTGGACTGGAATCATTTATAGAGAATCAATCACATTGTCTAGAAATCAACAGTTGCAATAGCAATCACAAGACCTACAAAGAATACCAGATATAAAGATGTCATTCTCCTGTGGGATACAAAATGACACATCCTATGTTCTGCACGTAGCTTAGGTTAAAACATGTAGAGGCTCCTCTTGAAAGCATCTAATCTAAAGAATACATATAACAAGAATGTTGTATGGGAACTGCAGAACTAGAAATTCTACATCAACCTTGTTCCTCTTGAGATCATATGGTTGCTTATCTCATCTGTGTTTTAATGTTGGAAAGTTCTGGTGTTGCTTCCCAGTCCCCACTTATCCAGTAATCGTTTCACTGACTGCTCTTTGAGTACCAGAGTTTCTTTTGACAGATTAACAGCTTCTCCTTTTCCGTGCTGTACTCGGTATCATGCTTCTGGCAGTTCCATCTCATTCCTTTGGCAATAGTTGCAATAGCATCAATGAAGTAACTGGATTCACGAATGATCACGTACCCATTGGGGCGAAGGATTCGATCCATCTCTAAAAGTACATATTTCATCTCGCACCTGCAATAAGGTCATACTAGCATCAAAACTTATATTCTAAATTGCATATGGAAGCTATACATAGTTGAAAATGTGAAACAATTTGATTGCATAGAACCTCGTATAATATAATATCAATTATCAAGAGAATCTAGCGATTTGATCCTTCAAAAGAAAGAACAGAAACCAGATGACGTACCTATGACTTTCTGCTGTAAATAAGCCATCAAGATGCAGGAGATCATATGTCCTTGGATATGTTGAGAAGGCTTCACACCTGCAGAACAGAAGATAATGATCGTTAACAATAATTATAAGAAATACTTATCAACTTCTATGTATAAGGATATCAGATCATATACCAATCATGATAGGCACCGATCAGTCCCCGGTCATAGACGACACCAAGAGATTGAGCACCATATGAAGAGACAACGTTCATGACCCACACAGGATACTCAATGATTGCAGCAGCAAAGCCTCCATACATTGTATTCATGTCCATAACATTTCGAATTTTATCGCTTCCAAGAACTGGAAGCAACTTCTTGTAATGCTTGGCCCTTGTCTTCCATTTGCTGGTGTCATGCTTGAAGGTTCCCCCATGTCCTCCAGGAACAATTGAAACCCGTTCTGGAGCAGCATCTAGCCGCTCAGGCCATTTCAGAGTGGATTTAAGACTAATCTTCTTATACACTGGGTTCGGAACGGAAACACAAGGGCGCAAAGGTACATACCATGCTGCGTCTGGATCTGTACCATCATCACACTTGTCTGGGAAATTGTCAGATTTTTTAAGTTGTTCATAACAGCTGTTATCAGAAGCCTTCTGCCATACTGCAATGTCATCTTTTTTATTGTATAATTTGAAACACATGCTAGTTAGCAACTTCTTCAAGTCGTCAAAATCTGATTTCTGTTGTTCTGCAGTTGTATTCCATCCACGCCACCGGTTCTCGTAGTTCACTGGGGGTCCGGAGAGAACCCAGAAGCCACCTGGCCGAAGTATACGGTGCACCTCAAGAAGGTAAATTCCACCTGAATTTTGAAGAAAAAAATGTCAAGAATAAGAATTACACTGAATAATGAAAATACAACCACAGACATTGTAGGTGAAGTGAAGTACCAAATTCTGTCCATGGGATTAGGCATCTGGAGCAGTGAGCCATATCAAATGAACTTGAAGGGAAGGGAAGGCGTTGTGTTGAAATAATGCCCAAGATTGCTGGGATTCCTCGTTCTAGCGCAAACTGAACTTGAGCTTGGTGGTTATCCCTTGGAGCGAGTGAAACGGTTAGAATTCCACGATCTAGCAAATCGCCTCCCCAGCTTGCCACCTTTAAAGTGCAAGAGCTCTAGATTAGTGTCAGACGAAGAGGATGTCTGATCGTTGCAATTCAATATTACAATTACCAACTCATAGGACTAAGTTGTTACTTTATGCAAAAAAAAAACTAAACCAAAAAAGCTAATAGCCTAATGCCATTGACAAGAACGACAGTAACGTGACATATGGCATGGAACAAAACAAAGAAATCAACCATTACAAGATACCTGAAAAAATTAATGTACAAACATAGAGCTCATCAATTATTCAGATATGGCAAACCGAATTTGACAACACGGGCTAATGTTAAATCGATAGAAATCCAGCCCAAATGGTAAAGAAAGTACTCACCCCACATCCAGTGTCAATTGCAGTCCGAACCGTTCCATCCTTCATTCCAGGTATCAACTTTACCATTAGATCCACATAAGCACTAACTCCTCTAGGAAACATAGTACCTCCCCCTGGGAACAAAAATTTGTCCCCTTGCTTTTTCAGCCAGTGTTGGTCAGATTTTTGTTTGTTGATCCAATCATACGGTACGTTTCTGAAAATAAAACCAAAACATTGCAAGTGCATAACTTATCAAACAATTATAAATCAAGTGACACTTCAAATTCAAAAAGATGGCGAAGTGCAGCAGCACCAAGGTACATCAATAAAAATAGATGCGGCGAAGTCGAGCAACATAGAGTCATATCAATAAAAACAAAGATGATGTTTTTCTTCAGTCTAACCTGTACCAACATTCATCTCTGCTCTTTGGCCATTTGATTGGTGACTGATATCCCTTTGGAGGGGGTACCAAGCATTCCTTTCTTTCAAACATGGGCGGGCAATGGCGCTCCATAAAACTAAGCCTGTAATGATTAAACTTCCTCCATCTCTGTTATCCATAGAAACATGACATGGGCTAAGTACTAAAAACTAAAAGCATCGAAACATGCAGAATAAGAAGTTGAAATTTCAGAATTATTGAATATCATATAAACATCTTGTGGTCCTTCATACGTGTCTGCAATGTTAGCATGCTAGTATGCTGCTATGATGTAGGCTTATGTTGGTGAATTTATGCTGAAATTAATAGACAAATTGAGTTTTGATGCTTGGTACCTTGGGATCGGTGCAGGGTGTATAATCTTGGTAGTCTATGCTGCACTCAGGGAAGACAGAGGTCTTAATCTTTAGAGTAGAAACAACAGCCTCTTTGCGAGGTTGCACTTGTGGTGAAGCTTCTTTTGCGAGGAACTTGTCCTTCTCGGAGCAAAAGATCCCACCAAGATAGAAGGAAAAACCACACAGCACCAAAAACATCAGGGCCATGGGAAACGCCCTAGAACTTTTGTCAGGACCATTTGCCCCCTTCCCATCCTTGGATTTCATTTTGCTTTCCGGTAGGATTAAGTTTCTGTTTTAAACACGATCCATGCCTAGTTAGTGAATTATTAAGTCAAAAGGCATATCAATATAAAACAAGATCCTGTTATGAGTCCCTCAAGTCTTGCAAGACGAAGCAGAAACACAGACATTTATAGCGCCATTATTTTATCGAATCCTTCTACATGGTCGCTTGAGAATGTTATAGACAATAAAGATGGAGTAATATCGAAGCAAAGTGACGAAGAACAAATGCCGAGTGGGACCGAAACCACACGCAAACAAAACCATTGGATGATCTATTTTACATTCTTCACAAAAGTTGCTCGATTCCTTTTAAAACTACATACAGACGTGTCTAGACATGTATGAACTATATATAAAAAAATCTTGAAAAAGCAGGTTCCAAAATCGACTTTTAGGTTCGAAAATTAAAACTACAGAGATGAGTCGAAGGTGGGCGAATTCATCAAGATGGTTATAGTGAGAAATCAACAACTTCAGACTACAAATTCAACTCCAAAGTTTGATCTATGCGAAAACCGTATTTCGGATATAAAATCTCCCTCAATTACTAATTCACATTTCAACTCTTCTACTGATCTCTTCCTAAAAACACATAACAAGAAGATCGAAACATGGAAGTATGTAAGCTAACAGTATCCATAATAACCAAAACCTCAAATCTCCATCACGTCTTGCAAAACCTACTTCTCCCAACCGAAATCCAAGTAAAACCCCATCACCACATTTAAGAATAAACAAACCGGAAACCACCAAGACTTGTCGGAGCGGAGCCGATTCCACCAGATCCAACCATCAAAAGAGGAATCACAGAAACGAACTCGAAACGAAAATAGAGGAAATGGAAAAGAGAAATACCCTTGGCGTTCTCTTCTCCTTCCCGAACTCGAACAACGGAAGGAGATGGGATAGAATAGAATGAGTCTGAAATGAGAGCGAGAGTGAGACGTATTATATAATAATCACTCGCTCTGCATGAAAATTAATTAGATATTAATTAATAATTAGTACCAACATATTCCATAACAAAGCCGTGCAGTGCTCCATCACTAACCCTCCACAGTCCATACTAACCTGCGCCTCTAATTTCGTACAAATCAATTCTTCTTCTTTTTTTTGAAAAATTGATTATATTATCGTTAATCGTTATTATTTGAGGGGGTTTTGGTGGTGTTCTCTCACGCAAGCCACGTTTTGGAGAGTAAAAAAATCACGTGTTTGCGCCATTTCTGGTGTTTTTTGTGATTTGGAGGAATTTTTATTTTTACTAATTATGTAGGTTGTTGTTTAGAGGAGAGAGAGACTGGAGCAGGACCTTTAGGGACTTCATTACTGGGGGAGTCCATTTGTGGGGACAGACGATGTGACCAAAATATGGGTCATGTTGGTTACTTTAAACGGTCTTATTTGGAAATGTTTCTTTAAGCTAATTCAATGGTTTCTAATTTCTCTCAGTTGCTTTTTTCATCATTTATTAGTCCACTCACTCCAGCTTTTCTCCTTACCTAATAGCGTCATGTTATCAACACTTTCGGTAGCTCTTTAACCCTCAAATGTTTTTTATGTTAAAAGTCACATATTCAATCTTGTAGATTATTTTCAAAACCTTCAAGTAGGTTACATTGTCAAAAGAAGTTGTTTAAAAGTTAAAATCTGAGATCAAATACAAAATGTGTATCTCAATAAGTCCATAAACTAGTACAGTAAGATGTAACATGAATTCGTCGATTCGAACTCAACCACTATAATAGCCCGTAATGATTGAGATTACACAATCCAACTATATACTAAAATTAACCTTACAGCTTATCAAAACCAAAAAAATTGAGCCCAAAGTTTGATTTACATGAAAGTGGATTGGTGAATTTGTTACGGACCCACACGGGATGAGGTGAGAATCAATGTCCCACCGCAATTTGTGGACAGAAAGTCGGTCATGTGGCGGTGTGGCCTATGGCTACAACTTGCTGCTTGTTTTGAATTTTGATACACCCACCATCGCTTCTAATTATTTCTTTATCCCCAAACAATACTATTGGGTTTCCTTTCAAAAAACAAATCGCAAGTTTTAAACATGCCGCGTTGCAAGTTGAGTAGTTAGCAAACAAAACAATCATGCCAACCAAATCAAATATCTTGGTCGTAGAACTTTGCGTACAATACCATCCTATACTCTTTGTGTTTGTGTGTGTATTTATATAATTATTCTAAATCAATGTCATGTATCAAATGCCCACATTTAAAGCAAATTCATGTATGTAAAATATATGTTGTGTTTCCTTTGTTATTATGATATATCCCAAACAATACTATTGGGGGGAGTTTGGAAGTTGAGGTTTTTTTGTTTTTCGAAATCAACTTTTAAATGTTTTCCAACACTTTCGTCTTGGTAGAAGGACACTCCCTTAATCAAGGCACGTAGTTGACTCCAGATCTTGTTTTAGAAAATTGATAGATATTTCTGACATCTTAATTAAGATCCTAGTCCATGCACCCAACATATTCGATAGACTTCTTCGATCTCAACGAAATTGTGCATCAGATGTGAACAATCGATAATAAGTCATCATCGTGAGTATAAATCTCCAAATGATTTCTCCATCATGTATTGTGTACAGAAATTTAAAATGTTTCTAATAAACCTTGAGGTCGTTCCTTAGTAAATGCAACCATCGAGATCGATTGATTCAGATCCATAACAAACCAATGACTTTTTCTACAACTTCATAAGTGCAGAGAAATAATTGGATGTTGACTGCCATAATTGACTTGAGATGATGATGGAAAATTCACATGTCTCAGGTTTTTGTGAATTATTTTATGGTATGTGATGACATGGGCAGTAGGAAACAATTAGATCCCAACAGTCACCGACAGACAGCATTCAGATCTGAACCCGAGAACAAACATATATAAATTAAATTATAATCATGTACATTACCTCTTAGCTGTGTCACATAATCCAATGGCTATTGGCTTCATAAACAAACCTCACTGAATCTAAGATACAGAGATTACCACTAAACTATTGGATAAATTTCAGGTTAATAACGTAGCTTTCAAGTATATATGCTCGGTGAATCTAAAAATTCATGCCCCCAAAGAGAGGGGGAGGGGGAATCAGAACTTGAACTTACCTTCTCCATGGAGAACCTGTAAAATTATGTATCCATCCGATCAATAAATCGAAGGAGAACAAAAAAAAATCTAACTAACTCCTAATTATTAGTGCTTTTACATCCACCAAAACCTTTTTTCACCAATATTTGCTGGATCTTTGGAATCGTGTCATATTGGATAAGTTGAATTATTATGGTGAACACTAAGATATTCAATAATGCTTTTGTGCAGCGGTAATTGATTTTAAGCTGAAAAATTACACTCTAATATGGTATCAGAACTTAAACAACTTAATTATCTTCCCAACACTTCTATTTTTAGAAATATATATAGCGGATTTATGAGATGCGCGCCACATATGATACGAAAATGTTTAAGAGTAGTATCCCATTGGACAAGTAGAACTACTCTAATGACCTCACGAAGACTTAAGATTTCACGGTAATTACGTGCAAGTTCCAATAGCCAAGACTGTCTAAGCAGGTTTTGTGGACGAAAAAACATAGAAAAAGAATATGACCAAATAGAGCCTAAGATCTGAAGAGGATTTTTTACTTATTAGGGTCAATAAACATTTTGTTCTTTTATGTGGAAAATTGATGATAAATGATGAGTACTTGCGATCTACGTAAATCAGGGGGTATTGGTTTGCTTGGATAGAAGTATGTATAGGAGAGAAAATAATATTGTTGAGAGATTAACATGAGAGAAATTAAAACAATCATTGCAAATTGACTTAAGCCTTTTTTTTGTTTCATTGAGTTATTGTTTCATTTGGAAAACAATAAGGATAAGTTATTCATATAACTACAACAACCACTTTCTATTCATTTCTCATTAGAAATGGAGAGAAAGTTGTATATAAACATCTTTCTATTTTTTTTCCTATTAAGTTGTTATCCAAGTTAGATAAACTCAAATTTTTTTTCTCTCTCCACGATATGTTATCCAAATACACGATAAGAAGAGTAGGGGTAATTAAAATTCCTGCAAAAAATAGGGAACTACTAAACGTCGTCCCAAAACTACTTAAATCGCCCCTTGAAATTACCAAATTGCCCTTAACAATATATTTAATACCCATATCGTCCCGTGTCTTTAAACAAGGTTTTTGACTCAGTTTTACTAACATTCCTAGTACCAACACCACGAAAATGTCTGGGGAAATACCTAGATCAGGCGAAGTAACGGAGACGGATTTTTTTTTCCGACTCGGGCGTCTGGCTAAGACGCCTCCACCATGGTTGAGGCGTCTTATCCAGACGCCTCCACGATGGTCCAGGCGTCTTAGCCAGACGCCTATACCATGGTCTAAGCGTCTCGCTAAGACGCCTCAACCATGGTGGAGGCGTCTTAGCCAGACGCCTCCACAATGGTACAGACGTTTTAGCCAGACGTCCCGTTTTTTTTTTAATTTTTTTGTCAAATTAAAATTATACGGTGTGTTATCTCAAATTATTTGACGTTTCTTTGCAAGTTTTCGGTGGTAACCGGTCGGATTACAATGAGTTTTTTTGCAAGTGATGAAGATTCAAAAGAATTCCAGATCCAACATTTTTTAAGTTCCAAAATCCCCCGGTGGTAAAACATCCTGACTTACAAATACCACCTCGACATGTCGTTCGGGGGTCTCGCTCATCCGAATATAGTAATTATTAACTTATTAATTAATTAATTTAACAATTATCTAAATTTATAATCAATTATCTTTTTTTAAAAATAATAGAAAATAATAAAAAATTACGGGCGTCCGACGGAGCCGCCCCCACGTAGGAGGGGGCGTCTAGCTAAGACGCCTCCCCAATGGGGGAGGCGTCTTACACAGACGCTTGTCCCAAGGGCAGAGCGTCTGGGTAAAACGCCTACCCGATGGGTAAGGCGTCTAGGTAAAACGCCTCCTACGCAGACGCCCCCTCCTACGTAGGGGCGGCTCCGTCGGACGCCCGTAATTTTTTATTATTTTTTATTATTTTTTTATTAAAAAGATGTTAGATATTTTACCAGATTCGAGTACACTGGGGCGTTCGTTGGTTCATTACTGACCTCCAAAACATTATTTTTTATGATTATAAGAGGAATATGAAGAGAGATGTGTGATAGGAGGGTAAAATGTCGCGTTATAGCAGTAGAAATGAGAGAAGGGCAAAATGGTAATTTTAAGGGACGATTTAAGTAATTTTGGGACGATGTTTAGCAATTCAGAAAAAATAACCTATTACTTTTAATTTAACGAAAGAGTGGGGGCAAAGACAAAGTGTCAATAATTTTTGATTCAAGGGATGGGTGATATTTTTATAATTACGGAAACAAACCGTTAGTGATTACGTACATTGTAATTCACACCGGAAAGAGTGGATAGGTTTCCGATTGATTGGAATAAATAATAATTATGAGAGGAAACACAATAGAATATCCATTTGATCAATCACTCTCCAACACTCAAGTCTTTATTTTCACGAAGTTAAATAGAAAGTTAAATTCTACTTCGTCAAAAGTCTTTGCAAAATGTAACTTTAGAATAAGAGTATGCTAGCTCTTTTGACTGGAATTTTCTTTTTTTTTCGAAGGAGCTAAAGCTTAACTACATCGCAAGACTCTTATAAAAAAAGTAATACCATTCCGATATCTATGATCAAATAATATTTTCCAAGGGATAATAGGCCATGCACGTAGAAATTAACATCTTATCCCAAAACTAAGAATCAATCCTTTTGAAATTATAACGTGAATGTCAACATCAAAAGGTTGACATGTCGTATCTAAATTGTGCCGTTGTCGCTGAAAAGTTTTGTGATTTCAATCCTATGATGGCTAGATGGGCCCAACTTTTGATTTTATGGAGCTCACTTCGACTTTGATGAAGATTTGCCTAATCCTCAAGATGTTGTACAAGGAAACGCAACGACCACCCTAGATTTTTTAATCTAAAACAAATAGAAATTCAGACCCAATGTGACAATAAATATTGTTAATTACTTACCACATAATAACGTTCATCGCTGGAATAATTATTAGTGCACTTAACTTTTCAGTGGAATTATCTAGTACACTTAGACTTTAAAGAGGGGTATAAAGTCTAGATGCTTGATTTTTAAGAGATTCTATTTTTTGGTATTCTAAAAGAATTTTTAATGGACGAATAATTTTGAAATTTGAAAAACTCAAATCGACCCACCCAAATTGGTATCAATTGGGTCGATATTCGATATAAGCGGACATATAATCCCTTAATGAATGAAAGTACCGCAGAGAAAAATTAAGTGAATGTAAAGCCCAATATTTTCACCTCATTCATTTTCCCAATTCAAGTATTCTTAGTCTCTTAGAAATCAATTATCTCTTAACAATTGCCCGTCTATTTTATCTACGCTACTACTAATTTCATTTTAAATCCCAAACATACATACCTATAGAACTCAGTACGGCTGGATTCAAGACGAGTGATCTTTGAGTTTGTAACAGGTTAGAGAAAGCCAAACTACCCCAATTTTTTTACTGAACTGCTATTCGTCGTCGTAAAACTACTTAAATCGCCCGTAAGATTACCATTTTGCCCCTCTACACTTTCTACTAATATAACTCCTGATTTCACTCTTTTAACACAACTTTCTCTTCATATCACACTTTTATTCACCAAATAGGATGTCTCGGAGGCCAGGGAAAGAGTCAGCGGACACCCCAGACTACTCACATCTGGTAAATCACCTTGTTTATTTCAATTAATTTTTAATTTTTTTTTTGAGTCGGGCGGATCCCGCGGTCGCCCGACCCATGGCACAGACGTCTGCGGGAGACGTCTCCCACGTAGGGCAGGCGTCTCCGGCAGACGCCTACCACGTAGGGTAGGCGTCTCCCGCAGACGCTTGGATTTTTTTTAATTTGTTTTTAAATTGATTATAAATTGTGATAAAATTTAAATAAATTGAATATTATGTTAATAATGAGTTAAATTAGTTTAGATAATCGTTTATTAATTATAAAATGTGTTAATTAATAAATAAATTGATTATTATGTTAGTAATTAGTTGTGTACGATTTTAGTAACGGATTATTGATTAATTGTGATAATTGCTAAATAAATCGATTATTAAGTTAATAATTAGTTTAATTATTATAGTAAAATCATTAATAAATTTGTATTTTTAAATTGAATTAATAGTCATCGGGTTACCGTGGAGGAAAAGGGAAATCAATTCCCTTACGCCCGGTACGTAGTATAGCAGACGAGTCAGGTCCTCGTCATCCACGTACACGTGGTATTTCTGCTTCAGTTAGGAGAGAGAGAGATCTGTTACGTCGTCGTCAGACACCTGGAGAGTCTTTCGACGACGAGGATGATTCAGATAAGGTTATCGTCCGGAAATTTCTTCTTTACCGCCAACAAAATGTTACGGGGCCTTGCTTGTGCCTCTGTCATATCCCGAACAATTTGCTTTGCCCCAGCACTAAGTCCGCTGACCTGTCGGTGACCCTCTGAATAAACTGCCAATGGGTGGTTGTGCTGCCCAAACATGCTACTAGAAACAATAACACATCCATCACGATCTCGTCGCTCCACCACTTTTACCAAAAACCGACAACCACAACCTTTTCTTTTCGTATTCTTTCGCAGTGCAATACTCGTATCACGAGAACTCATCTCACGTCTGCGATCGCATCTGCGGTAACAATCCATCCGGTTATCTGCTTTTGGTTTGTACGATGATATAACCAAAAAAAATCCGGCTCCTATCGCAATTTGTTTCGCCCATTTACAACTTCCTCGATTGTTGTAAATATTTCTTTATTGTCAAAAAGCTCACTGTAATCTACTCCATCACCACCGAAATCTTGCAACGGAACCTGAAAATTTTGAATTTAACAAAAAATTAAAAAAAAACAAAAAAAAACGGGCGGCTGGCTAGGCCGCCTCCACTATGGTGGAGGCGTGCATCTAAGCCGCCTCCAGCTAGGTGGAGGCGTCTGTCTAAACCGCCTCCACCTAAGTGGAGGCGGTTTAGACAGACGCCTCCACCTATGTGGAGGCGGCCTAGCCAGACGTCCGAGTCGGAAAAAAAATTCCGCTCCCGTTACCTCGCCGAATTCTGGTGCTTCGCCGGACATTTTCGTGGTGTTTGTACTGGGAATGTGAGTAAAACTGAGTCAAACACCTTGTTTAAAGACACGGGACGAAATCGGTATTAATTGATTTGTTAGGGGCAAAAATGTCATTTTTGGGGCGATTTAAGTAGTTTTCCGGCGACGAATAGTAGTTCCCTTATTTTAAGCTTCGAACTACCATATGTGTAAGTATGACCATAGGAGACACACATGCAAGTCCTCATGTCGTAATTTTTTAATATAATAAAATTTAAATCAAAAATTAAAAAAATAGGAATTTTTTTCTTCGAAAAGTGATCGGAACCACGATCCGTGGGCACGAACGACTATAAAAACCCCTACCGTTCCGTTCTCTTCCATTCCATATTTCTCACTCCTTCCACTCTACACAGTCATCGAATTTAGTTGATTTACAAATATTTTGCCCGATGATATCAAATTTTCTGATATGTGGGGCTTTGTTGGTGATATTTGAGATAATTTTTTCCTTTTTAATTTGTATTATCAGTGATTAATAATTAGTAATAATGTCAAATCCTGAAGTAATTTTAGTATAAAACTGATGAAAAAATATTGCATTGTAGATTAACGAAATGATTGCGGTAAGTGTGTACTTTGGCGGTGATACAACTTAAAATGCAAGTTATGGTGTAGAGTACATGATATGTCCACGACTTACACTTTCAGCGAGCGAAAATGTAACCTTAGAAGAAATTAAGAGTTGAATTTATCAAGGTTTGCATGTCGAAGAATCTCGATACTCGATTGATATTCAATGTCGTGTCAACATTGCACCGACTGATTTCTTTTTTTTAATGTGATGTTTGTATATGACGAGAATTCCTGAATAATAGCCTATGAAACAACTTATTCGAAAATGAAAATGATGGAGCTATATGTTAAGTTGAATCTTGTGGAAATTGAGTGGAATGCTGAGATGTTTGCAGGTAACCAACCTGGTAGTAGTAGTGGTGCACGGTTCATATCTCAACAATCATGTGTTGCAAACACCATAACAAAAACCAGTCGACCTGCGAATAGAACTTCTGATTTGAATCCACAAGAAAGAATAAATTTTGAGCTGATACCGACTGATGAAGAAGAAGAAAATGATGACGAAGATTACAATATTGAGTGAGAGGACATGAATGAATCATCAGGTGAGGAGGAGGATGAGGTTGAGGATGAAGATATTGGTCCGAATGTAAATCGGTTAAGCCAATTCAACCCATTTAGAGGTAGGAGTTGGGTTCACCTAGCTAAAAACTTTAATGATTGTTCTAGTTGGATTCCTGCATATACGTCATTTATAGAAACTAGCGTAATAGTTGAGGATCCGTTAGCTGAGAATCAAGCATTCTCATCGAAAGACGCTATAAAGAACGTCATATCAAAATGACATATTGACAATAATCAGGAGATCAAGGTGCAAGACAGCTGCAAAACCAAATATAAGGTAAGATGTAAAGATGAAAATCATAGTTGGATGTTGTACGCTGCATGGACCAGCTCTGGTGATGCATGAGCGATAAGAAAATGTTCGTACAAGCATATATGCAGGTCTACAGTTGCCCGATTCGATCATGCTCAGCTGACTGCGAAGATGATGACCGATATCATCTGTGAAGACGTCGAAAATAATGTCTCGCTCCCGATTAAACATGTTCATGGTCTGGTAAGAAAAATATTTACAGGTGTTAATCCAAAGTACAATAAATTATGGCGTGCCGGCGAGATTGTTGTTGCATACATGTTTGGAAGTTGGTCGGGTTCATATGCTTTGTTGCCTCAATTGTTAAATGCTATTAAACAATCAAATCCTGAGAGTAAATGTGTAGTTCATTCCGACCATTTACCATGCGCTGGTGCCCGTCAGTTTAAATGTGCAGCATGGACTTTTGGTCCTTGTAACCAGGCCTTCCAATATTTACGTCCTGTTATCAGCTTAGACGCCTCATTTCTAAAAGGTAGATATGAAGGAAGGTTACTTATTGGTGTTGGGTATGACGCTGAGAATCAACTTCTGTCTCTTGCATTTGGGCTCGTTGAGAAGGAAAATATATCAAATTGTGGATGGTTTATGAGATGGTTGCGACGATAGGTGATTGGAGATAGGAAGATATGTGTCATATCTGATCGACATGCTGCAATAAAACATATTTTTTGGAATCCCGGTTATGGTTGGCACGAGGAAGCAAATGAAGCAACATCCACCACTTATGCACACAACACCAATGCTAAAGGAGTAATAATGCACCGCCAATGTTCTTCTTACCAGTTTGACATGAAATGGATAAGTTGCGATATAAACATGAAAGAACAGGCACACCCCAATTGTACACTAACGGCTTATCCAAATCCTGCAAAAACCTTAAATACATAACTGGAACGCCTGTTCCAGAGCTATCAGGGAAAATCATGGTCCAAACAAATCTAAAATGAAAGCCCGTATGTATCGAGCCACTTGCTCATCTGTGGGATTATCCAGGAGGTTCCCGTAATTGACCCGCAACCATTGCAAGCTGATGCTAAATCCCGATTCTTTGAAAATTTGTGGCTCATATGCTCCAACCATTCGCTTACATTTTCTCATCATGTCGACATTGATATCAATCCCAAAAGCATTTTTAATTAACTCCCGACTATCTCGATCATTGTGCCTGATTATTGGAATACCAGTGATAGGTAGACCCCATAAGCAGCTCACATCCTGCAATGTCAGTCCAACCTCCCCAACCGGCAAGTAGAAAGTGTGAGTCTCAGGACGTCAACGCTCTACAAGTGCAGTAATCAATCTGTGGTCTGTCCTTGTATGTCTTATCTAAGGAAGTTGTTATAGTCCCAAATTTTTGAGTCTCACTAAAACTCTCGTGGAAAGGAATGACTGGACAATGTACACGACATTCCAAAACAACCTCCAGCTATAATATATTAAAATATTTCGTGAAAATGACACCAACTAAAAATATGTAATTTAAATATTTAGACAAATTAACACAATATGATTTTTGTTGGTACTTACATTTGTGCAAATGTCATTGACTCTGAACATGCAATTTGCTATTCCGAGAAGTGGAAAAATAGACTCTCTGACCACTGCATCATTATACTCACGTTCGTTTTGTACAAAACGACTTCTACTAAAAAGACTCATTTTGACAAAAAACTGTTCACGAAAATAAAAACAAAATTAATTTTAACAATGTAAACAAAATGAAAGTAACATGTTTCATAACAAAATGCATGTTAAACAAGTGATAAAATATATAATTTTTTTAATTATAATGATAAGCAGTTACATAAATTCAACTATTATTTAAAATTAAATTTAATATAAAACAAAAAAAATATTCCGAATATTTTCTATTTAACAAAGAAATTAAATCTTAATTTTAATCATTCTTAAGTAAAACATAATAAATAATGCGAAAAATTAACCTGAATCTCAAAATAAGAACTCTGATGAATTATGTGGGTTACGTATTCGGAATAACGGTTAACTCAGATCAGAGGATAATTATGTTAAAAATAAATTGCGATGAACTGATGGTAGAGAAAGCTAGGAGAGGAAACAAGAGAAGATGAGAGAAGCGTTTGAAAAATTCGTGCCCACGGATCGCGGTTTATACCCGTGATCGGATTACTTTTCGGGAAAAAATTCTCCTATTTTTTAATTTTTGATTTAAAATTTATTATATTAAAAAATTACGGGTCCCCAAGCATGTGGTCGTTACCTTATTAGATATGGGCCTATTGCTCCCATCCTATCTTTATTTAGATGTATGATCGGTTCTCAGATGGGAACTGGTTCACATGCCCAACCGCAGATTGACCTGTACCTAAACTTTATCCAAACTTTTCTTCTGTTGTGGAATCTCCAAAGTAGACCATGGAACATGGGGAGGCAGTACGACCGAGGAGAATAGGTGCTTGATTATCAGCTTTTAACACTAACAATGTGATTTGGACATTGACAATTAAATTTCTCATCAAATGTGTCACTTGCGGTTTTTATTAATGAAAAATGAAATTTTAGGGTTTATCTTATGTTCTAATTTGAAATGAAAATTTTGACTATCTATGCCTCAAGTAGCCCAACTCCTGGAAAAAAAAATCTCACTTTGACATCATTTGAAAAATATGTTTATCTTTCTACTACTTCCCAAAATACTCATGTCTATCTCGTATGACTACTAACATGGAACAACCTATGTCTGTTTTGATGGGATTAATGACGTTCATATGCCCTCTACACGATAAACTCGATATGCACTCGATAGTTGCTCGATAATATAGTCGACCTACAACGACACGATCATTGATGACGTTCGGTTTCCTTCTCTCTAGACATCACGTCAGTAATTAAGAGCAAAGCATGAAAACTGCACAATGGAGGTACGATGCGGCCTTGATATGATGAAACAAGAGAGTCGTTTTTGTTTGAATCGATGAGCTCGATATGCACTCGATAGTGGCTCGATAGTTTACTCCACCAACAACGACACAATTATTGAAGACGTTTTTCCCATTTCACTTACCTTATCACCAAACGTCAACTCAGCAATTAAGAGGGAAGCATACAAACTGTACCAATGTGTGGTTCGAGGTGACCCTATGTTGGGATTGATGAGTTCGATACGTACTCGATCAAAGCTCGATAAGTAACGCAACTGTCAAGGCACATACACTTTCGACGGTCGGGTTTCTTTCTGTCGAAATGTCTCGTCAATTATGATCAAAGTGTGAAAAACCATACTAGTGGGAGGCTCGATATGTGCACGATATGATGAAGAAAGAGAGTTCTCTATAAGCTCGATATGTACTCGACATGAGCTCGATATTCTCCCAACCTTCTCTCTACCATATGAGCGTGACTGAAACAGTGTAGTATTTGAGGGCGTTTTTGACGGTTCGGTTACCTTCTCCGCAAGCGTTGCGTCTGTCATCAGGATAGTATAAAACGTCATTCCCTTCTTTCGGCCTTACGCCTTCTTCCCTCAACTGCATTCCAGTCCCACCATGATGCGCAACGATGGCATCACCGAGGTCTCATCTATCGAAGACATCATCTGCTTGTGCGATTACGCCGCACGACGGGTATATGTTGGATCCTCAACCGGGCCGGTGCATGTGACCTTAGGGGTGAGCAAAATCCGGTCTGTACCAAATTTTTGGACTGAACCAGACCAATTGGTTCAGACCAAACCGGACCGATTTTTTTCGGTCCGGTCTTCGGTCCACAACATTCCCAAAATTCGGGTTCGGTCCAGTCCAAAACCTAAAAACCCTGAACCCGGACCGAAACCCGAATATACACCCAAACTCAAACGTCCAATTCCAAATACCTAACATACGTTACTCCTCTTCTCACATAACTCCACCCAAATCCTCCCGATCCCGACCGACTTTTGCCGGATTTCGACCGCCTTTTGTCGGATCCCGACCGCCTCGACTCCACCATCTAGTCCACCCTCGATTCCGGTCTCCCTTCTGATTTCTGTCCACAGTCGACTGCCTCGACTCCACCATCTACTTCACCCTCGACTCCGGCCTCCCTTCCAATTTCCGTCCACAGTCTGAGACCTTACCCTCGGCCTACACCATCGAGTCCGACCATACTCCAGCCTCCCTTCCTATTTCCAACCGAGCAAGTGCATACGTATGTTGTTTGGATCATCTCATATTGTTCCTCCTTTTTATGACATTACTTCTCGTTTTTGTGTTATCAAATTGTTTTGAGGCTCCTGTTTGGTTAAAGTAAAAAAAATCATGTTTTAAATATTTGTTTTATTTAATTTTGAGATGCAATAATTCACAAAACCATGATACTGGAATGATAGCTTTCATAAAATTATGTTTGGATAATAACACGTCATTGTGTAATTTGTAGTTTGAAAGAGTCCCCTCAAATCCACCTCAAAAACCCCAAACTCACTTACAAAAAATCCTCCCAATCTCACATTCAATAGCAAGCATTTGAGTTGCAAAAGTTACTTCAAGGATTGTCCTAATTTATCAGTTTGTGTTTATGTCCATATTTGAGTATATAAGCTACTATTGAGTATCAGTTTGTGTTTATGTCCATATTGCAACAAAGTATATAAGCTATTGTTGAGACAATCTTCTGTTATAATTATCATGATCACTTAAGTTCGTATGTGTTGCAAGCTTTGGAACCAGATTTTCGATATTCAATTGAATTGTTAGCAAGAACATCAACTAAATCTTCGACGAATGTATGTACTGAATTTTTTAAGTGTGTACTGAAATTGGAATCAACTGACGAATGTGTACCCATCTTAATTTAAATTGATCTTATCTCATTTCAGATGGTGAGCTCCCAACAATCGACGAAAACAAATGATGGTAACTTTTGCTTGTGATCCTATTTTGAATGGTTCTACTGGGGACACTTCAGGGAGTACAGAGAGAAGGAGACAGATCAACTAAGGGTTGAATGCATGTACTGTTAGGACAAAACTTTTACTTGTGATCCTATTTTGAATGGTTCTAAAAATGTGAAAAATCATTGGGACAAGTGTCCTGCAAATCCTGAGAATAAGGTAACTGGAAAACAAACATAATTAGTTTTTGATGAGAGGGAGGGAACAATAATGACTTATAATTTTGATGCAGTTGAAGTTCGTAAAGCACTTACTTACCTGATAATTGTGGATGAGTTGCCTTTTAGGTTTGTTCAGAATGAGGGTTTTAAGAAGTTGATGTTTGTAGCTTGTCCTCATTTTAATGTGTCCTCTTGTTTCACGGTTGCTCGTGATAGTACCAACTTTATTTAGATGAGAAAACCAAACTTAAAGAGTTGTTCTTGCACCCATCTTTTCAAAGGGTTTCTGTTACAACTGACTCGTGGACTAGCATTTAGAGGATCAATTACATGTGTCTTATTGCCCATTTTATTGACAAAGACTGGAAGTTGCATAAAAAATGTTAAATTCTTGTCCAATTTCTAGTCATAAGGGATAGGCTATTGGGAAGGCGGTTGATGATTGTTTGATTGCTTGGGGTTTAGAGAAAAAATGTTTACTGTGACTGTTGACAATGCTCGTTCCAATGACAAAGCATGCACACATTCAAGGAATTGGCTCAAAGAAAAGGTTGTGTTAGTGATGGCAAATGGATTCACATGAGATGTGTTGCATACATAATAAACCTCATTATTTGGGATGGTCTGAAAACGAATGAAGCAAAGGTCGCTTTACATAGAGCTAAGGTGTTGTGAAGTATTGTTAGGAGTTCTCTCAACAGGATCCAGATTTTTAAGGACCTTGCTATTAGACATAAGATTGAATGCAAACAATCTTTGTCCTTGGATGTGGCTACAATGTGGAACTCTACCTACATGATGTTGGACACAGCTGTTAAGTACCAACAAATATTTGACATGATAAATATTCCCATCAACATTCCCATTGTTTGGCAGAATTTGGTCCAGTCTTCAGTCCAAGAATTTTGAGGGTTTCGGTCCGGTCCGGTCATGGACCAAAGCTCACCCTATGTGACCTGGCATTGCAGGGCCCCGCGACGTCAGGGATGCACCTTCTACGTCCATGACGCAATGTCTCCGGTACGACCACCCCTAGAACCACTAGAGGAGGTCAAGCAGACCCTGGCGGAACTCCGCCACATGATCACCGACGTGGAGCATCGTTTGGTCATCGTACAAGACACGATAGTAGACCTCCTCATCGACAGTGGTATATTTTAATCGTCTCCTTCTTTATTTTTCAGTTACTTGTGGTTATAAGTTAATGTCCACTGACATACCGATATTTGGTTTTCGCAAGTTTCACCCCGAGGACACCAACCCCAACACCCCCTTCCTGGAGCAAACCTGCCCCAACAGTGGGGCGACCTGCCTCGTCGAGACATCCATCCTGGACCCCACGCCTTCCCCAATGCCTGACGTCCCTCCTAACTTTGAAGAACACACTGGGTGGACTAAGAAAAAGGCGAAATCATTTTAGTTATTCTAGTTAATGTTTTATTCTATGATACTTTTTGGTTTTTGTTGTGTATGTGTTAGTTGCAAACATTGACGACCTTATTTTTTGTAAATGTGTAGTCAATCCATAAGCAATTATGTTGTTTACGTTATTTTTTGTTAATATTCGAATGTTGTAAATGGTTTAAATTTGTTTTTTTTGTTACTATTTGAATGTTGTGAATGGTGTGACTGTTTCAATTTTCCTCATGCAAACGACGTAGTCGAAGAGGTAATAGAACAACCATCGACCAACGTCGAGCAACTGTCGAGCGCTATCGAGGTAGAAGGACAAGACTGACTTGAACGGGCAAAGTTGTTCGTCTGAAACTGCACAATGACCATCAAGCTATTATCGAACTAAATTTTTGTTAAACCCTAACCCCTACAAAGATTCAAATAAAACTTGGTTCGTTTAAGTCATAGACCGTTGAGTTATTATCGAACTACCATCGAACCACAATTGAGGTAAAAGGAGAGAGCAAAGAGAGAAAGAAGCTTCATTCAGACTTCGTTTGAAAAGACTAAAATAAAGTGTGGTTTGTTTAAGTCCTAGACCATCGAGTTATTATCGAACTACCATCGAACCACAATAGAGGTTAAAGGAGAGAGCAAGGAGAGAAAGAAACTTCGTTCAGACTTCGTTTGAAAAGACTCAAATAAATGGTGGTTCGTTTCAGTCCTAGATCGTCGAGTTATTATCGAACTACCATCGAACCACAATCGTGGTTAAAGGAGAGAGCAATGCGAGAAAGAAACTTCATTAAGACTTCATTTGTCATTTGAAAAGACTCAAATAAAGCGTGGTTCGTTTAAGTCCTAGACTGTCGAGTTATTATCGAACCACCATCAAACCACAATCGAGGTAAAAGGAGAGAACAAGGAGAGAAAGAAACTTTATTCAGACTTCGTTCGAAAAGACTCAAATAAAGTGTGGTTCGTTTAAGTCCTGGACCGTCGAGTTATTGTCAAGCTTCCATCGAACCATAATAGGGGTAAAAAGATGAGCAATGAGAGAAAGAAACTTCATTTAGACTTCGTTTGAAAAGACTTAAATAAATGGTGGTTCGTTTAAGCCATAGACCGTCGAGTTATTATCGAACCACAATCGAGGTTAAAGGAGAGAGCAAATAGAGAAAGAAACTTAGTTCAGATTTCGTTTGAAAAGACTCAAATAAATGGTCGTTCACTTAAGTCCTAGACCATCGAGTTATTATCGAACTACCATCGAACCACAATCGAGGTTAAAGGAGAGAGCAATGAGAGATCACAAACACAACGAGTTATTATTGATATTGATAGTAACTATTATCGAGGTACAAGAAGAGAATAAAGAGAAAACACAAACACACAAAAATTATATATCTCTTCCTAGTCAATTGGAAGAGAAGGATCTGCTCAGATGTCGCCTGCAAGCCCAAAAAATACTTTTGTTTATCTCTTGGTTCTGACTCAACTTAAGAACCTTCCCGAGAAGCTTCTGCATACCTGGGTCCTTTACGCTCTGGTCGGGTTTATCCACTGGTGGTACCAGTGTTCCATCATCCCAGACGAAATACCGACAGCAAAGAGTTGGCTCCGAGGAGCCACAAACGTAGAACTTCTTACTAATCTTGTTCGGAGTGTTGGACCTCAACTTTGTTGCCTTCAGACAACACTTACATGTGCGATAGAGTAGAGGTAAAACTCCAATATGGAGACAACCTCCCCGTATTGGTCCACTGACGATGTTCTTAGTTTCGTTGGAGTAGTCATCTGAGGTATTGTGTTGGAAGTCCATTTTTTGTGGTGGATGAGATAAATCGATTACACAATTTTGGTGGGGGGTGGGGGTGGGGCAGATCAAATATACACAACTACATGGAAAACACCCTAACCTCTGATTTTATAGACATTATAATGAAGGGTTGCGCATCTTCGCGTAATAATGAAATGTTGTGTCCTCTCAAAAGGAATGAATGCCGAACGGTTGCGTCTCTTCGCATAATAATGACATGTCCAATCATGGGACATTTCACTTCGACATGTGAACATTTATTATGTTGATCATCAAGCGCAATCGAGCCCATATCGAGTTTCTGTATAACACATATCGAGTTCAATCGAACCATAGTCAAGTATAACTATCAAGCATACAAATCGACCCGCACTATCTATCGCGTACTATCGAGGACCATCAAACTCGATCTATTTCTAAAACAATTTAAAATATCAAGACAAAAAGAGAGAGCTCCAGAAGATGTTAGTGGTCCCACGATTTAGGTGAGGGTATTTTGGAAAGATGTAAAAAGATATGCATATTTTTCCGATGATGTAAAAATTAAGGGGGGGGACCTCAAATATTAATTATTCATCTATTTTTTCAACTTGCTTAACAAGGATTTTCAAACATGGAAGTAAGCCATAGCCATATGTTTAACATGGGGTTCACATTTTTTTGTGTCAACAACTAGTAATACATGCAGGTTGTTAAGTAATTAAGAGAAGAGTTGTAGATTGACTTGAATTTGGATTTGTTTTTAAAGGCAATTAATTAGCGTGAACATGAACACCATGTGGAAATGGGACAACGTCTGATCGATCGAGCTGGGAGTAGTCAGATCATAAAACATTAAAGTTGTCGAAGTAGGTATATTCTAACCACTCATGCGGCATACCTCTGGGTGCATGCTTAAGTCAAAAGATTTTGGAAAAATTAATTAAGAACGTTTAACTATTCACTCATCAGTCACTTATGCCCAAGTATGTTTATACGTATTTATTCAAACAAGAGAGTTACACTTCCACATTAGCATTTTGCTTTTCATTTAAGGTTTTGCGTAAAATTCTAAGACTTATGTATGTGTTTAGTTGTGTACACATTTAACTCTAATTAGACCTTAACATACGACCTGCATTATTGGAGCATGATTTGGTTCTCGAATTACGTAGTTATGAAAAAAAATAGTTACTAGATCATGCATGTTCCGAGTTGCATGTTTACAATTCTGATTGGGTAACAATGCAATATTACCTCCTTGCATATTCCGATATTCGCAATCGTCAAACTTCTGAGTTGTAACAACTTTTGAGCACCTGAACCTCAAACTTTTGTAATGCTTAAAGTATAAAGCTGAGGATACGATTAATCACAAGAATCTCACGTACTTTCTCCTACGTTTGTATTATGTAAAACGCAGTGTAGCTAGAGTCGTACTACCGACAAAACATTGAATTGGAAAACAACATAATGGCAACCTGACATAACATGCAAGGGATATTATCAACAAAAAAAAGACATCACATGCAAGGGATATTATCAACAAAAAAAAGACATCACATGCAAGGGATATTATCAACAACAAAAAAGACATAACATGCAAGGGATACCAATGTTCCCATCTGTCGAAGTCGCCCCTCCATAAGTCCACATCCGAAGCCATGTGAGCTCAAAACGACCCACACAATGATTTAGGAGAAGAAACAACATGAATCTCAAATGAAGCAATCAAATTAAATATGTTTGTTTCTAGTCGTTCGATTAATTTTAGTTAACAATTGCATAGTTTGAGTATTTTTACTTGAGTATAAGGTTGTTTTTGAATTATCTTAGGCAGAGAGAATGAGTTGTAATTAGGGAAAGAATTAATAAGAAGAGAACTTTCATTTTTGTCCAAAAGCTTGTGTTTAATTATTCCTCTTCTCGGTTGATTCAAAGATCTCTTCTCGGGTGGTTTCCCGATTCTATCTTGCCAACCGGAGCAATATCCGGTCAACCCACTTCCGTTCCGTGTCACACAACATGCACACAATAATCTTTCTAATCTAAAATATGATATCTCTAATCCCAAAACAACCTCTTGAGAATCAGAGAGGGTGTTTATGTCATAACCAGCATTGCCCATGAAAATTATAGTCTTGCCATCCATCAACAAAGACAGAACATTAAGGACATAATATGATGTTACATATGAACCACATTTTACTCCCATAAAAGCAATGGGGGGTTGTATTCGCACGTGCAATGCTTCCGACATATCAACCAAAACTTGCATAGGTAGTTTGTTTTATGTTTAACAATAATTCGTAGAGGGTATACGAAACCGACAACCACCCTTTAGACTTCGGAAGCTCAAAATTATAGCTTCTAAATTTCTTTACATTTTGGGTGCATCTCATAAGTCAAAAGCGAGTTTTGGAGTAACAGAAATTGTTACTCTATTTTGGTAAATTCATATAGAGCCTACGTAATTAGATACTAAATTTGCTTGTAAATCATAAAAAAAATGGAATAATGAAATTCAAAATGATTAAACTTGATGCCGATTCAGAATAATAATTGTCCATTTTGTGAATGCCTGCAGGTGGACCACGAAGGCTTATTTAGGCCCACCAAACGAGTTGCGCCCGAAAAACAATCTCCATGATTGCGTTGTGATTGTCGTCTTGATTGGCAATTGTGAGGTATGAGTTATTACCGTATGACTATGCTGCTGCAGTGGAGGTGTTAACAAATGGGCCATGGATTGACATTGACACAAATTGATTTGATTAATTATTAGGACAAAACATGGGTCCAATTCACTAATCGGTGGAGAATATTAAAATCCATGAGATTGACGTTGTGGCGAACTCCATTATTTGGAGGTCATGAGAGAAATTTGTTTGCATGCAATTGAAATTTGAAACAATCCATGTTCTGTAGGAAATGCCCAAGAGGAAGGATTAAGTGAGGTTCATGTATGACAGATTGACAGCCTTGCTATGCTTGTACTATTCGTCAATTTGCATGTCCCACACCATCAACGCACGAGAGGCCTAAACTCATGTGCGTTATCTCAACGTTTTCTGGATCAAACTTGTGGTTCTCACCGACCCAGGTTAACTCAATTGGGAGATTTTTGTCTTGATATAGTCAATACTAGTGATCGAAGCCTAGCAATCACATTCTAATGTTTAAGAGGTTGAGATTTAAAATGAAAATAAAGAATAGTAGAGTAGATGAAATCAAAAATAAAATAAAATTGTAATCTTCAAACTTAACTATCGTTATCTTGCCGACTGACATTTAATATTAATCAATAAAGAAGGACACATTGTGGATACATGTTTTTTTTTTTGTCTAAGTTGTCCGTTTTTATATATTTAATAAAAGGTAAATGCATTGATATTAAAATAATTTTGCTATGAGTCCAGAACAAAACATCAAAAACGTGTCATACAAGTCTAAATAGTCTCATATATAGCTTAATACAAAATATTGTCTCATCATGCATGCAAATTAAGTGAAATAGATAATCAGATAGTAGTTGTCCCATTCCCAATGACCGCTGAAAGAGGAGCGTTGGGAGGTCGAATGTCTCTGCCAAAGCCCAGGTTCTGCTCCTGTTACATCCTAAACCCTCATTAGGTTACTTAGTGGTGAGATCATGGTTTGCATAGGGAAGAAGAGGAGTACGGTGATAGTGATGGTGATGGGTGAGGTGATGGAAGCATGGGCTGGGTTGCTTGGTTGAAGAGAGAGTTGTCCTTGAAGAGGAACCAACTCTCATTTCCTTCCTTTCTTTCTTCTTCTTCATCTTCATTTCCTTCTCACTTCAAGCACCCATTCCATTCTTCCTCAGTTTCTCGATCGCCGGAGGTGGAGGAAGCGGTTGAGGCGTACAAAGAGGTCGATGGAGTCATAGCATCGAGGTGTGAGGCGCGAGGAGGACGTTCAGAGATTTGCTGACCAGAGGTGGATGTTGCGCGAGCGGAGCTCCGACGGGTTGCGTCAAAACCTAAGAGGTATGCCAGTTCAATAGTTGCATTTGTTTACTCACACTTGTGGTGTGAGGTGTTGGCTGGTCGGCATAGGTCGGAGACCTCACCGGCGACGTATGAGCGTCGGTGTCGGTTGAATTATTTGGAACAACCATGGCAACAAGTTAGACCTAGTCCAACTAGGTAGTTGTTGGCCAACGGTTGACCGGTGTCTTCGAGCGGTCGACCGAATGTAGTGTAAATTTCCGACTTTAACCAACACCGGTCGAACGATGCCTTGCAGCGGTCGACTGGTTGTGCTTATGATGGTGGGTCGCGGGAATGCATATTGCTTTTCGACCGGGACCCCTGAGTCGTTCGACCGTTGCTTTCTGGACGGGTCTGGACAGAGCGTGGACCATCTAAATGGTCGACCACTCTTGACTTTGTCCGACTGGTAACTTAAGTGACTTATGGTTGTTCCACCGATGACTAGAAAATGTTGACTTTTTGGCATTAATCTATGTTTTGATGATTTAATCAACATAATCTTAATTACAATCAATGTAGAGTAGCACATTATGCATAACATATATATTGTTTGTGCTAACTTTTACAGGTGATTAAGACTCAAGGAAGAAAGAAAATCAAATCAAGACATGTAATAAAGCTCATTTGAAGATATGTAATCTTGATTTATTTTGAGTCTTAAGAACTATGTGTACTTGAGCATACTTGAGTTAAAAATTAATCAAACACACACTAGGTTTCTTATAGAAGTCACACACAAAATTTCACAATATTTTGACTTCAATAGATCACCCAACATAGAACCGGAAAACACTTAAACCAAACATGGTCTGCGAGTGCCAATTTGGTCGACCGGAACGAGTTCTTTATTTGACTGATTGGGCCCGTTAATATTGTTAGCCTAAGTGTTGAACTGGTCGACCGTTTAGCTTTTTGTTCGACCATCTACACGTGTCAAGTGACTGTTAGACTTCCGATCGACCGTCATTTCCTAAAACCCCAATTTTACCAGACTTCCGATCGACCGCCATTTACCTATTGGTCGACCGATCAAACAATTTTTGGTCGCCGTGAACACTCTGGAAGTTTCCGGTCGAACGTCTCCTAGAGTTAGGTCGACCGAAACTCATTTTCTCCTTGAACCCAGAAGTGCATGTAAGTTTCCGGTCGAACAGACATTTTCCTTAGTTCGACCGATCCATCCTTTACGAGACCAAAACCCCTAGAACGGTCGACCGATCCCCAATTGAGTTCGACCGCTCACTTAAGTGAACTTAAGTTATAACCAGATTTTGTTGGCTTTTTTGCCTTAATCTATGTTTTGATGATTTAATCAACCTAATCTTAATTGTGATCATGTAGATTAGCACACATTATGCATAACATATATATTGTTTGTGCTAACTTGTACAGGTGATCAAGACTCAAGGAAGAAAGAAAATCAAGTCAAGACATGTAATAAAGCTCATTTGAAGACATGTAATCTTGATTTATTTTGAGTCTTAGGAACTATGTGTACTTGAGCATACTTGAGCTAAAAATTACTCAAACACACATTAGGTTCCCTTTAGAAGTCACACACGACATTTCACATAATTTGGACTTCAATAGATCACCCAAACTTAGACCAGAAAACACTAAATCAAAACTTGAACAGTCTGCCCACATTTAGTCGACCGAAACAGACCGTTCGGTCGACCGAGTGATCATATATTCTGTTAGTGTTTTACTACCCAAGTTCGGTCGACCGTGTAACAACATATTTTCGACCGTTTGTTTTGTCGTATTATACCCAACGGTCGTATTCGTATTATATTTATATACCCCGAATACATTTAGTGTATTGGTCGACCGAGGACCTTGTTCGGTCGATCGAACTTAGAAGACTCGACAAACCAGAAGTGCATGTCGGTTTTCGGTCGACCGTATTCCTTGTTTCGGTCGACCGAATATGATCTTGTTTGTCAACTCCAAAGTGTCTGGTGTGAATCAGTCGACCAAACTTATCTCGGTGTTCGACCGATCACTTAAGTGTACCTATATTATAGCCTTTGGCGGTCGACCGTTCTTTTACCGGTCGACCGAACTGAGTTCTAAATTGACAAACAGCCCACCATTCAGCATGATCCGGTTGACCGAACTTACTCAGAATTGTGTCATGTCAGTTTCTGTTTTGTGTATCTTACACAATCTTTACCCAATTCATCCCCAATGGCTATAACCCTTTAGGAGCTTATAAATAGAGTTGTAAAACACATTTTGACACAACTCTCTCACTACTATTTGTCCCCTACATTAGAGAGAAAGCTCCAAACACTACAAGCCTCAAACCTTCCACACTTTAATCTTAAATCATGTTCTCACTCATGTGTGCTCAAGATTAGAGAGTGTTGTTCCACTCATTGTTTGCTCCAGAAGCAAGGGTCTTGGTGAAAACCCAAGACAAGAGTATAGACTTCGATGAGAGCCCGAAGTGATCCCTCTCGGATTGTGAGAGGAAGAGTCAAGATCGGTGAGGGTTGTTCGCGAGCTTGAAGATGGTAAAAGTGTTCTCTCCCGGCCCGGAACGAGGACCAGTATGCCCGATTCGGTTGACCTATTTTGTTCTGAAATGTGACTTACGTTTCACTATTTTGTGTTTCTTACACAACAACTTCTTATATGTGTCCCAACGGCTATAACCCGCTTAGAGCTTATAAATAGAGTTACCCAAACCTTGTTTAGATAACTCTCCCATTACTATTTGTTCTATACACTAGAGAGAAACTCTCAAGCTCTGAAATCTTCATTCCTACACTCTAAGGCTAAATTCCACACCTTTGATCATAGATAAATCATACTCAAAGTGGGCTCAAGAGATAGAGAGTGTTGTCCCACTCACTTGTTGTTCAAGAAGCAAGGATTTTAGTGAAAGCCCTGAAGTGTTCATGTTGGCTTTTTGGCCTTAATCTATGTTTTGATGATTTAGTCAACCTAATCTTAATTATGATCATGTAGAGTAGCATGAATGTTGCATTGCATATATATTACTTTGTGCTAACCTCTATAGGTGATCAAGACTCAAGGAAGAAAGGAAATCAAGTCAAGACATGTAATCAAGCTCTTTTGAAGACATGTATTTTGTATTTTCTTTGAGTCTTAGGAACTTGAGTAAATTGAGCATACTTGAGCTAAAAACTACTCAACCACACACTAAGTTCCCTATATAAGTCACACACAAAATTTCAGATAATTTGGACTTCAATAGATTATCCAAACTAAAACCGGAAAATACCTAAACAATACTTGAACTGCCTGGACCAAAACGGTCGACCGTTTAAACCTTTTTGTTTGACCGTTCACACGTGTCACATGACCGTTTGTTTTGTCGTTTGTCGTATTATACCCAACAGTCGTATTCGTATTATTCCCAAATACCCCAAAATTACCAAACATCCGGTCGACCGAAACTTTCCTAGCGGTCGACCGGACCAACACAATTTGGTCTCCCAGAAGTGCCAGGACTTATTCGGTCGACCAATCACCTTAGCCCGTTCGACCGTTCACTTAAGTGAACTCAAGTCAAAGCTGAATTTTGACCAAACGGTCGAACGACATACTCGTTTCGGTCGACCGTTTTTAGGCAGAATTGGGTCTTATAAGTTTCTATTTTGTGCATCTTACACCAACTCTCACTCAATCAACCCCAACGACTATCTTCTCTCTAATGGCTATATAAAGAGTTGTAAAACACATTTCTACACAACTCTCCCACACATATTTGCCTCCTACATTAGAGAGATCATTCCTAACTCTCCAAGCCTAAAATTTCCACACTTAAGATCAATTCCAATCTTTCTCAAGTGTGCTCAAGTTTAGAGAGTGATTGTCCCACTCAAGTTTGTTGCTGTCAAAGAAGAGTAAAGGCTTCGGTGAAAGCCCGAAGCATCCCTCTCGGATTGTGAGCGGTGTAGCCAAGCTTGGCGAGGGTTGTTTGCGAGTTTGAGGATTGTAAAGGCGTTCTCTCCTGGCCCGGAACGGGGAGTGATTAGTGAAGTCGTGAGTGGAGCTCGATGATCTGAGCGGAGCTTGCAAGAGAGGACTAGGACCCGGGTGGGGTGCCGAACCTCTATAAAAATCCCCCGACTTCTTGTGGTTTGCATTTTTCTTCCCTTTACTTGGTTGTTTTGTTTTTAATTCCGCTGCATCATCATTTGGCTTGCAAGTAGAATTTATTTAGGATTAAAAGGTGATTAGAGATTGTGGACCCATAACCCACACGATCCAACAGTTCCCTCTTGGGTTGTGAGAGGAAGAAATCAAGCTAGCAAGAGTTGTTCGCGGAGCTTTTGTTGTAAAGGCTTAATCTCGGTCCAGAGCGAGATTGATAGTGAAGACGTAGGTGAAGCTCGAGGGAGCGAGCAGAGCTTGCAAGAGAGAAAGTAGGCGGGAGGCCGAACCTCTATAAAATCTTCCGAGTCATCTTGTGGTTTGCATAATTCTTTCTTTACTTGCTTGTTCGTTTTAATTTCTGCTGCACATCTTCGATTGAGCAAGTAGAGTTTAATTAACATTAAAAGTGATTAGAACTAAGTCATTCACGATCCTACACTATACACTAGAGAGAAACTCGTAAGCATTGAAATCCTCATTCCTACACTCTAAGCCTAAATTTCACACATTTGATCATAGTCAAATCATACTCAAAGTTTGTTCGAGATTTAGAGAGCATTGTCCCACTCATTTGTTGTTCAAGAAGCAAGGATTTCGGTGAAAGCCCGAAGTGTTCTCTCTCGGGTTCTGAGAGGAAGAATTCAAGCTAGCAAGGGTTGTTCGCGGAGCTTGTGTTGTAAAGGCTTAATCTCGGCCCGGAACAAGATTAATAGTGAAGACGTAGGCGGAGCTCGAGGGAGATTGAGCAGAGCTTGCAAGAGATGAAGTAGGCCGGAGGCCGAACCTCTATAAAAATCACATTGTCTTCATCTTGTAGTTTGCATATTTTCTTCCCTACTTGCTTGTTTGTTTTAATTTCCGTTGCATCTTTGATTGAGCAAGTAGAGGTTAATGAACCGTAAAAGTGATTGGATAAATCCATCCATACACGATCCTACAGAAACTTCTAGGTTGCCCATGATAGTTTTCGGTCGACCGGGACCCCCAAGTCGTTCGACGGTTTGCCTTGTATGTTTTTTATTTAGTTCAGGTTTTGACCACGTTTCGGTCGACCGGTTTATATGTTTGTTCGACCATATGGGCTTAGGTTAGGAGCAAAGAGTTTGATCGTTGCAGGCGTTTGTTGGACCGGTCCTATTGGGAGCGATCGACCGGGTTGCCTCTGTCGGTCAATCGTTTGTGCTGAGAATTGAACTCTTGGTCCTAGTGATGTGTCAACTTTGTTCACTGAAACTTGTGTCCTCATCTAGAGCGTGAGCCAGGAGGTAACAGTGGGTGCGTTGATCGTACCTACCTAGGGACCGCCGAGTGGAAGAGTGTGGGTACTTGGATCGTACCACCTCTAGTTATAGATTGTGGTGTAATGAAAAGATTTTATTGACTCTCAGAAGAGTAGACATGAGGGATCACGAATCCCAATGTATGATGATGCACGACTCACAGAGCATAATGACCGGTCATACTTCGGTCAGGAACCGTCCGATGTTGTGCTGGACGTATTGATGGACTTGATCGATGTTGTTCCGGCAAGAGGATACCGGTGGTGTTTCGGCGAGGATATGACTGATGTTGTTCCGGTATGATAGCTCAGTTGGGCACCTACTAAGTGATTGATGGACCGACATGAGCGACGGCTCCGTCGGTGTAGTGTTGACCACGATGATTCAGATCTGATTCTTATGACGCGGAAGTGCGGACGCCCTCACCGAACCTCATGATTAGTGTAGCTGCGTGTGGGGTGCGTGGCATACTGTCTATAAGATCGCATGTGCCTACGTAGGTCTCCAAGGAGGCCCGATGATGATTATGGGACTGATGTCCAGATTTACCCTTGGAGGGGAATTGTTTTCCTTACTGTTGATGACATGACATGTCACTAGTATGATATGTTCATTTTATTGTATTGTTGCATTCATATAGGTGAGCTTGCCATACGGGGTTTACTCATGGAAACTCATGCATCGTTGTTACATTTGTGTTTCAGGACCGTAGTAGGTTCTGTTGGGTGGTGACAGCGAGCGTTCACAATTTGGGACCAGGATCCTCTCTTTGGACCACTCGACGTTTTCATGATTAGTTGCACTTGTTTCGTTGTATCTAATGTAATCATGTATTTTGTCAAACTCTTATGTATTATGGTGCATCGATTGGAAACTTATATGAATAACGTTCCCGCTTTTGATGATCTTTTCTCGTGATCTTTTATTTGAAAATTTAAATTCCTTTGTAGTTTTGGGACGTTACAGCTCCTCCTCAGTGGTTCTATCTTGTCCAGCTTCCTGCAATGCATCAAAGCCACTCACAACTGCAGCGATTCTAAGTTGTACGTGATTGCAGTTTAGGAAAGAAAAAATGGAAACACACTTCACAAATAAATTTCATGCTAAAGCAATAATAAAATTTAATCATGAATAACTGTGACTTCTTGTCAAGTAACACGAATAATCTCAATTTACATCGATCCAATTGTTTGGAATCTCTTGTTCAAAATAGTTCTTTGGAGTGTTTAGAAAGGAACAATTAGTTTTTCAGAAATTCATCCACAGATTGCGTTAAATCTGTAAACCCACCCATTTTCCTACTCCTCTTTCTTCTCCAACCTTCATCTTCTTCCTTCCTCCTAGCTTCAGCTATTTCAGCGACGATGAGGAGCTCTGGCGAGGTCAGCGACCGCACGTAGGTGTGGAGGGGAAGACATCCCCTTCTCCGGCTAAAGGTACGCTACCCAACTCCTTGTCTAGGACCCATGGGGGATGGCGTAGCGGTCGACCAACTGCAAACAGCCTGGTGGGGCCACGCCACCATGCGGGCAGCAGCGGTCGTTAACCACTATTGTGGCGACCGCCCGCCCAGCTGTTGGGCTACCAGGGTTAGGGTTGGTTTGAGGTTTTTGCAATTTGGTCCATGGATTTTAATTGTTTGTGGTTAAACAGGTTAATTGGAATAATTGTTAGAAGAACCCTGTACTTTATTGTTTTATGTAAGGAATGAATAATTAGAATAATTTCAAAAAAACCATGGACTTTTGAGAATTTTAGGAAATAACTTAATTTTGGAAAATTGCTTTTTTCCTGGATTTCCTGATTTTTGTAATAAGCAAGTTTAATTGGAAACTTTACTGTTTTCCCCTAAACTTATGAGATTTGTGATTAATTAAGGAAACTTTGGTGGAATTACACTTTGACCATTGTACCTCTTTTGACTGCGGATTAGGAGCGTTACAAATTAGGATTCAATAATTAACTCTTCTTTGTTAGAAAATATGATTTTAATATAATGTATTTTTATTAAACCATTTTATGTGGCCGATACAACTTGAAGGGATGTATTGTAGTCAATAACTACCTAATGATCATTGATGGAAGGATACAAGTAAATAAAATATGGTATTGGTCTCAATAACCATCTTATCATTTTATCGTCTTCTCCACTCTCCTAAAAGAAGAGTGTTAGAACCTAATCCTAATTTAATTAGGCTAGTTGGGTTCCTGTTGCTAATCCTAATCCTTGGGCTATTTTGTTAGGATGAAGGTTTGTGATTGGCTGGTGGAGAGGTGAGGTGTCGGCCAGTAATTGATTGGTGAAGAGGTGAGGAGGTATTTAGGTGCTAACTCCCCTCTCTTTTCTTCTTCTTCCCCGACTCATCTCTCTCTCAAATCCACCTCATCTCTCAGCTCTCTCTGGAACTCCGGTGTGGGAGTAAAGCGGCGAGTGAAGAAGGTGATCAGTAAAGTCGTCAGAGTTGTCGAACGGAGTGAAGAAGTTCACTGGAGAAACGTTCGAGGGCGATAAAGTGCTCGTGGTTGATCTTCAAAGGTTTATTCAAGCCTTCAAGGTGTGTCAAGCTTCTCGTTAAGACTCACCTAATGTGTGTGAGTGGTGGCTTTAGCTGACGGTAGTCGTTTGGCTCGTTGATGCATTGCATACATTGCATCATATGTCGTTCATTTAGATTAACTTTCAATAAATGCTACTAAGGTATGTGTTTAGTCTTATTTACAGAATACAGGGACCTGAATGCAAATTACTCATATCCCGAGCATAAACACGTGCAAAAGACTCATTTCTATCATACAGACCAAGTCAAGATTATCGGGATTCAAATTGAAGTTCATCCAAGCATAAAAGCATTCAAATACCTAATTACAAAAAAAGCCAATGACTTAAGCACAAAAGTAGCCAGAGACTTAATTGCAAAAAGTCGAGGACCCGACTACAAATTAAAGTACCAAAATATTGTTTTGGAGAAGTTTTAAAGAAAAATCAATTTGGATCTCCAAATATATGAAGAAATAAATTTGGAACTCAAAAGAAAGGAAAAAAATCAATCCAGACGCGTGGAGGTCATCTAGAACATACCAAAAACACACCCGCAAAAGAACAAAACAATCTGAGCCAACCAGGTGGCGATTCCGCCGCATCTGACGGTCAATGTGCGGCGGAAACGCCGCATGGGGTGCGATCCGTGTCTCTAAATTTCGTCCAGTCGTGTAATAGCACGTGTCCTTCCTTATTCATACTTAAGGTTCCTTGTATCGGCTATAAATAGCCCCGAAACGATGTTGTGAAGGGTCCTAGCTTTGTTTTTTTAGTTCTTCTTTTTACCAATAAAATTTTGTTCTTTTATTTCTTGTTTTTAGTTTCTTTTTGTAGTTTCTCTAGGACCCCTTCTCCTTCCCTCCATCCATGAGTTTCTAACTCTCTCCAAAGGGTGGGGGTGACGGATTTAGGGTGATGAGAAGAAGAATGATGTTATTATTTTAATTTCGAGTTAGTATATTTTGATTACTTGAGTTTATGTTGAATTATTTATCATGTAATGCTTTATAACTAATGTGGTTTATTATAAGTTTCAGAATTCTCTAAACAAAACCCAACATCTAAACCTCCACCCGTTGGACTCTCATCCATATTTGTTTTCTTTTCTTTTTAGTTTTTTTCTTTTGTTGTTCTTGCTTTAGAAATTAATTAAAAACCAAACATATTTCTCTCTCTTTCTTCCTTAATTCGAAAATCACAAAAATAACAATATCTCTCCCTCCTTGTGTTCGACCTGTACTTACCACGTCTTCATTGACTCCGTGCACTTGCGATATAAATTTAATTCTCATCACTCATCGGAAGTGGAAGTGGAAGTGCAGCAGGATGCTGCTGAATAACGGTCGACCGACGTGTGCTTGGGTCGACCGATGCTAGTGTAATTGTGGGTTTCTGCCTTGTAACGGTCGAACGGTGTCATTGGGCGGTCGACCGGTTGTGCATTTTAGGCAAGCTCTGTTAGTTTTCGGTTGAACGGGACCCCTTTGTCTTTCGACCGGTTACACTGTTGGTAAGTCAGTTGGGGGCATAGACCATTGAAATGATCAACCGCCTTGATGACCAGTCGACGGATTTTACCTGTAGCAAATCGGTTCATGTCTAGACCTTTAAAACAGTCGACCGCCTAATGATTTGTTCGATCGTTGATCTTTGGACTGGTCTAGACAAAGTGTGGACCATCCAAACAGTCAACCGCTCTTGACATTGGTCCGACCGGTCACTTAAGTTAACTTAAGTCTGTTTGACCGATGCGTGCCTTGTTCGACCGGTCGTGGACCTTGAGAAAACGTCGAAGTCCCTGTTATTTTTTCGTCGATCATGTCCCTTTTGCCGTTCGACTGATGGGATGATTGTATTTAATATTATTTGGGCGTAGACCTTCAAAATGGTCGACCGCCTATGACCATCTGTTTGATCGATTTGTCATTTTGTTAGTTGAACATGGGAGTTGACCATCCAAACGGTCGACCGCCCATGACTTTTGGTTCGACCGTTGGATGTCGTTCGACGGGCTAGGTGACGGTTGACCCTTGCATGTATCTTGGGGGATCCGGTCGACCGGTATGCTTGGTTTGGTCGACTGTTGTTGCTTTGTCTTGTGTTTAATGGTTTGTTATCCGCTTTGAGGGTAAGAAGTTCACTGACCTTTCTGGGGCAACGGAAAGGATAAGTCGGCCTGATAGCGATCAGTGGTGGCTCCACGGAGCGTGTTGTGGCTCTTTGAGGGAGCGATCGTCCTTGAGAGGTGGGGTCTGTTGGACGACGATATTCCGGCAGTGGTGCCTAGTGTGCACGTGGTTTGGTGGCCGACGATATTCCGGTTGTGGTGCTTAGTGTGCACGTGGTTTGTTGGCCAACGATGTTCCGTCTGTGGTTCTTGTGGTGCACATGAGTTGTGGTGATGGGTGAGAGGACCCTAGATCCTCGTTGTGGTTCATGTTTGTTGTGGTTGGGAGAGAGATCCTTGGAGCCCAGTATCGACGACAATGCTTGTATCAGTTGCATTTTGTATCATGTCATACTTGTTGTCTAGTTCATATATGTAATAGATGTTTGACATACAGGGTTTCCTTATGGAAACTCAGACATAATTGCATGTTTACTTTTCAGGTCGTCAGCGACGTTAGGAGGTGGTGACTGCGGAGGAACACATATGGGGTCAGATCCAGCTTTTTCCCTATTTTGGAGATTGTAGTGATTATTTGTACATTTATTTTATAGCTTTTTGATATAATCACACTTTTGAAACATCAGATATATATGATATATATATTGGTGCACCAGGTGTTCTGTGTTTTCTATAATATCCTCGTGTTGATTGTATGTTTAAAAGTTTTTTTAAAATTTCCGTTGTTTCGAGGATGTTACAAAGAGAAACACCAAAAATGACTTCATCATAAAGGCTAAGGGAAGTTGTTGAAGACCACTGCACAGAAGGCTTCCGCTATCGTTTCTGCTTCCGTTTACGTCGTGGTTGGGTCAGTACTCCAATCATGTAAGTTTTATTTGTTATTTTATATGAATTTATAGATCTTAGGTTTCATGTGTGTTCTATGATGTCATTGAATACAATTTTGTCGAACATTCTTTTGATTTGACAATCTTTTAGGTAGGCAATCTTAAAAGAACCAGTGGAGACCTTGAGCAGGATGGGAACTTGAAACAAGCAAAGCTCGCATATTTGGAGAACTTGATATTCAGCTGACAGTGTCTCAGGATCTAGACCCCTCCATTAAGCTCATGCTACCGCACCCCGTTGAGAATTGAGGGTTTACCATTACTTGCTAAGGATAAGCTGAGACTCACTTGGTAACTTGAATTGACACAATCCCTTTCAGGGATTAAGGGTTGGGCTTCAAAATTAAAAAGGTTAATTGCTTACATACCATTACAAAATACTATAGTTCTCAAAAATCATCATTGTACACCTATTTGCTTATATGTCATCGACAAATCAACATTATGTCCCAAATGCCATTACAAAAGACTATAATTCTCAATGACCACTACCGTAACAGTTTCCATTGATGATGTCATCTTTTCCGTCGATAATGTCATCAATGGAATAAAAATTAATTGTAAAATTTACAAATGTCACCTTGTATAATCTTTTAATTCTTTTGAAACTTTTTTTCTCTCTTCTCTCTCCTCTCTCACTCTCTCCACTTTTTCACTATCTCTCTCATCCTTCTTTCACACACACTCTCTCTCATCCCTTTTTCTCTCTCTCCTTTCTCCCTCTCCACTCTCTTTCACTCTCTCTCCTTCCCTCAACTTTCTCTCATTCTTTTTCTCTCTCTCTAAAATCTCTCTCTAGCTCTCTAGAATCTCAAGAATCTCTTTCTATAGAGAGATTTTAGAGAGATAAAAAAAGAATGAGAGAAATATGAGGGAAGGAGAGAGAGTGAAAAAGAGTGGAGAAGGAGAAAGGCGAGAGAGAGAAAGAGGGATGAGAGAGAGTGAAAGAAGATGAGAGAGAGAGTGTGGGAAAGAAGGATGAGAGAGTGTGAAAAGATAGAGAGAGAGAGAGTATGTGTGAAAGAAGGATGAGAGACATAAGAGAGAAAACGAAGGTTCAAAAGGAATTAAAAGATTATACAATGTGAGATTTGTAAATTTTACAATTTAATTTAATTTTTATTCCACTGATGACGTCATCGACAGAAAATATAACGTCATCAATAGAAACGATAACGTCATCAACGAAACCGTCACGGTAGTGACCATTAAGAATTATAATCTTTTTAATGATATTTAAGACATAATATTGATTTTTCGATGACATATAAACAAATATGTATATAGGTGTGGGTTTTAAGAATTATTGTGTTTTGTAATGCGAAAACAAATAACCTAAATTAAAAATATTACGTGAAATGGGTTGGTAGTTCCCGAAGTACAGATGCTACCAGACCTTATGAGCAAGTGTACACACAACGGCCTTGTTGCATTCCCTAAATTTTCCGAGGATATACAGAAGGATGTTTACAATTTACACACAAATTTAACATGCCAACAAAAATTAAAAAATCGTGAAGAACTCATCGAGACACAATACAGCCAATCGAGCAAGAAACAAACATCAAACTATAACGTACTAGCTGGTACTTACGTGTTCTGCCACTAGAGAGAAACAGGTTTTATACATGTGAAAAGCAAACAACATTCTACAGCCGCAAAATGCTACACTACATTAAGTTACGAAATCGAAGTTGTGCATAAAAATTCCATTTCTCAGTTGATACTCGTATCATTTCCCTTTCTCAGTTGATGTTCATCACTTATGGAGTCATTAATCAACCAGAAAATTCTTCCATATAACTTTTGACGAAGAACACCAGAAGATTCTAGGACGGTGGCTGTCAAGAGCTCAAAGCTATAACTTATGCGCCACTAAGTTCCTGCATATAATGGATCATTGAGGAAATATTTAATCAATGAGAAATTCAGCATCATGCTCACGGTGAGAAGAGTCTAGATCAGGAAGCTGTGAGCTCACAGAGAACCTCAGCCAATGCCTCTTCTTAACATGCATCAGACAAGGCTGCAGAACGAGCCCAATAACAACTGCCGCCATACTCACGGCCATGACTTTGAGAGTAGCAAAGGCCATGACAACAATCAAAAGGATTGTTGGAGGAATAAGCATCAGTATGCACCCAAATGTTCCCAGCGGGACTTTGTAAGGTCGACGAGCTGTTGGATTTTGAATCCTCAACTTAATGAAGGCCACGAATTCCAGAAGCATTCCGAAACAGTAAAGGAAATTCTCTGCGGCAACAATCTCTTGGAAGCTGAGCCATGAAAGCAGGGCGACACCAGATGCAGAAAATAGTATTCCAATTAATGGGGTTCCGTAGCGAGACCTCTTGGCAAAAAACTCGGGCAGCATTCCTCTCTCAGCCATGCCAAGGAGTTGAAAAGAGTCGCTGCTCATTTCGGCAACAAACATTCCCATGTTGGATAGCGCGGAGGCTCCCTGCAACCACCACATCAACCAAGCACCGCCTAGAAGTTGGGCGATCTCCGAGAAGTAGCCATCCGACCAAGCATCCCGATCAAGTTGAACAGCTCCAGTTCCAATCAAGAGAGGAAAGAAGTACCCAAGTACTACCAGAACAAGCGCAAAGAAAAGTGCTTTTGGAAGAGTTTTCTTAGGATTGTGGACCTCTCCAGCCAGAGTGCTGATTGAGTCCCAATAATTTAGATTCCAAAAGAGTGTGTTTAGATATAAATTCCAATCCACATTGTGTAGGTCAACCACTCTCCATCTTGCCGGCTTCAATTTCGGAATCGCAATGAAGCCCATGATAACAAATGGAAGGATGGAAAAGACACCTAGGCATATAGCAACCCATCCAACTATAGTCAAGCCTCGATAATTAATGTAGGTCAATCCAACTGTCAGCAGCAAGACGGAAAGGACTCTAGGAAGCCCTCCAGCTAAAGCAGGAATCCCAGCTTTCAGGTAGTCCAAGAAGAGAACTGGGTAGAGTGCGTTGTCGATAACACCACTCAACCATTTTAGCCAACCTTGCTGAAACCCCCAGTAAGGACCCAAGGCCGACGCGACCCACACCACGTAACCACCATTTTCAGGGAACATTGTGCCCATTTCGGCAGTTATCAGTGCTTCGGGAATGCTCCATATAATAGGAAATACAAGAAAACCAAGTAGCGCTAGCAGAGGCCCTGCAGCCTTAACACTGTCCTCAATGCCAAAGGGTCCACCAGATACCTCGTAGAAAATCAAGAATATGAGGGGTATGACAGAAATCTTCCGGAAATCGTCCAGCTTTGGTATTGCTTCAGCAATGCCTTGGTACTCGGGGCCATTATTCTCTCCCATCGCTACAGAGACGGATCGGTTGTTGCTTGGGTTCCTAAGTTTCTGCATTAATACGGAACTTCAGTGCAACTAAAAAAACATACATTAATGTTGACAAGCAGTAATATAGGTCTTGCAAACATGATATAGCATTACTACAAAAAGAAAATGATATAAGGGATGTTAAAGTGTGGATTTCCAACTTAAAAAATTTAAGTAGAGTGACTTAAAGTCATTTGAGTGTCTGTAACCTTTCAATTATGGGTTATTCTCAACATTCCTTGGATGTGACCTCCTCTTAGGCTCTTACTGTTTTACTTGTGTATGTGGTCTCTTATAGGTCCATGATATGTGTGTCTAGCCAACTGCTACGCATTATGCCGTATAAAAGTGTAGACTTCCATCTCAAAACCATCAAGCGTAATCTTCCATCTCAAAGCAATATTGGTTTAACAGGAGCGTCCTAAGATCTTATAAATCACATAAATGAATCTATCTTTTCCAATATTAGGCTTATCCTCAACAAGTTGTATTGTGGAAATAGATAGTTATTATGTTGTATAACAGATAGCTCATAACTTATTCAGATTCTCGATAACTAGTGAAAGAGTCATTTAGTTTAACTTACTAAAGCATAAATAAATTAACGTCGTCTTTGAGATAATCATTCTATGTCTAACTAATGATCAGGTAACAGTGTTTTGTTTGACCGAATTAAAACTAGATCGCAACAGCAACCGAGTAGTATGACAAGTGACAACTTCAAAAGACAAAACTTACGAGACAATAAGCAGAGAAATAACCAAATAACAAAAAAGAAGTCAAATGCAAAGGTGCATAGAAAGGAAACAATGCTTAAGAAGGAAAATCACTTCAACTGGAAGTTGGGACATGTTCAAACACTTTAAGAATCAGTCCATGTAAACCTGTAAGCTGAAGATTTAAAACAAATTACATTCATCCACAAAAATTCAATCATTTAGCGTGAAGAAACAAAATCACCCAATCCAAAACCATCAACACCAAAGCAAAAGAAGTGCCAAATTAAAACCAAAAACCAAAAAAATCCGAACTAACGAGTCCACATAACAACCGAAAACGCCCAATTCCCCGGACTCAACCGTTTCCACAACCCAGATCAAATCAAAAGAGTAAAGACAAAATAAACAAACAAAACTCCCATAAAAATCCAATCTTTCCCCAATCCAGGAAAGGTGGAGGAAGAAGAGGTGCCTCACGAACCATAACAGGGCGAAACGCATGTGGACAGAATCAAGGAACGCCTGTCAGGAAACGCCGACCATCGTCGGGGAATGCGGGATTTCTAGGGTTTTGTTGGGGACGATCTTCGGCAGCAGCAAAGACGGACCGGGGAAGAGTTCCGGGCAAGAGGTGAGACGAGGAATATATTTATTTATTTATTTTGTTTTTAAAAGAGGGCGTCAGCCGTCAGACGATGAGGCACATGTGTTTGACACAATACGATACCCGACGCGTGAAGGAAGTACAAACACGTGCTGTACATTCGGAAATATATGTTTCTACTTTCAAAAAAGGAAAAATGTGTTATGGATTTCCATTCATTTTCCTATAACAAAATGTGGTCTGTGGAATATAATTTACAACAAACAATTTTAATAACTAAAAATAGTCTTACTAATTATAAAAACAATTTGTCTTCTGAGAGTTTTTGTTTTCCATATCGGTCCCTTTTTAATTTCCACAAAACGTTCTTAGTTCTTACAGTAGTTTGCACATAAATCTCACAAGTCCCAATCATCTATCTCTACGAATATGAGACTACTATCCAAAATATGAAAGTTCTCGCATGCATGATAATGGAAGAATCACTTTGGCAAGACATGTGTAATGTGTTTGTTGTGTTCTTGGAACGATTCCAAACAGAAATGTCTAAATCATATAACAAATAGATAAATCGTTGAATAACTATTTATAAGCCCATCTACATTATTTCAAAAGAGGGCTCATTTTCTTGGAATGAAAAGTTCCATGTAGAGATAATAATAGTATTATATTAATGTCGATGAAGCAAGATAATCTATCTAAATTTGTTATAAAATAATAATACGAAACAAAAAAAGGTGTAAATATAAACAAATGTTAGATTGATAATTGATAGTATCGTGAAGAGCAATCTAAATTATCAGGGGAAAATTCAAGAAAATAATGAGTAGCTGCAAAATACTGTGTGATAATGGTAAAGTTGTTGATAACAAACATTAACTGATAATAACGAAGAATAAAAAATAATTGTTCCAATTTTATCAGATGCCTCTGAAATTTGAATTAAGGGTGTCAATGAGTTAGTATTTATGGCTGCTTGTGCTCGACTCGAACCCTAAATATTCTTCTAGCTACATGGGTAGAAAGATTGTATTTATATAGGAAATGAGGAGAATGAGATGATGAATGCATCTTTACTTCTTTAGGATCAAAAGAGAAGCAAGATCTTACCGAAGAAGACTTGTGTGTGTTACTTTGTAGTAGTGAAAGTGTGTGAATCTTGTAGTGAAAAAAGATATAAGTGTGGTGTATTGTTATAGCATTAATTAAACAATACAAATATCATATTCCCTTCCTACCTGCTATTTCTCTCCTCGACGCACTCTCAACTCAAACAGTAATTCACGGTAAATTAGCCTAACCAACTAACATTAAAATATCCCTGAACCAAGCCAACATCCATAAAAATCCCTATAAGATCCTATAGTAACATTATGCCATGAAAATCAAAACCAACAATTCCACGAGACTAATATAAATATACATAATCACATCAAAGTAGGGCTGTCAAGTTTTACTCGTTATCGGTAGATCGCTCAATTTTGTTCATATTGTGACTTGGATTGGTTAGTAATGAGCCGAAGATGAGCAAAGAAATCCACTCAACAAACTAAACAAGCAGATCACACTCGCTGGTGCTCGTTCAATTATCGCTCGAGAGCTTATTATTCTATCCAATTACCCAATTAACCTGAATACTCTATGAAATCACATAATTAGGAAACCCATTTAGCAAACTCATTGACAAAACTCATTATGCATTTATCAAACTCATTTACCAAACTCAATAATCAATTTAACAAACCAAACCCAAATACATAATTACTCAAATCTTCCAACCCTCCTAATTCCCAAACCCTCGTCTCACACCCAAATCAAATCCTACCTCCAAAACCCTAACACCTCATCTTTGTCGTCGTCTCATCCTCTCTGACGGCTTGTGCTCATTCTCGCCCCTGCTGGTAATGCTGATCCTCCAACACACAATGTGGTTCTCCTGCTCTGTTGCTTGATGGGTTTTTTTGTGATCAGAGGGTCTACGTGTCCACAACTTTCTTGCTTCTGGTATATTGTTCGTGCTCTGTATATAAGTAGTGATGTCAACAAAGGTTTGTGTTAGAACTTTGAATGTTGAAATGTTTGGATGATTTTGGAAAGTTAGTTTGACGCATTCGACCCTGCTAGCGGGGTTGAGCCGAGCACCAAGCGGAATTTTCAACTGGAAATTATTATCGAGTGAGCGACGAAAATGATATTTTCATTATCGAGCCGATCTTAAGCATTTTTGGGTCGCTCGTTTAGAGATAGATTACCTCCCTACATCAAAGCATAAACTAAACTCTAAACCCCTACTAAATATACTTTAGCCAGCATTAATAACGTGTAGCCGTGTAGGTATTCTGTCAACACTTTTCTGTCAAGTACCTTACCTAATACCTAGCAATTACCAATCTCAAAGGTAGGTATTCTGTCATCACTTTTTTTTCCGAATTCTAAATGGCTAACCTGTTTCCTTTTCCATCTCCTATGGAGTGAAAAACAAAATATCAAGATTTAAACCCTGAAAGATTAGTTTGAAACCCAATCAATTACATTCACAAGCATGTAATGGAAATCCTAGATAATTACGAGATGAGAATAAAAAACAAACTAACACGGAACAAAAACCAAACACCACCACCACATGCTGCAAGCAATGTTACCTTTTGATCCTCGTGGTTTCCCGTCACCGCCGGCGGAGATCCGGATCCTCCGGCCTTCTCCTCTGCAGCCTCTACCACGTCTTCCACACTCCCCGAAACCATATCAATCCACGCCGTTCACAAATAAAAATCGGAATCGGTTTGGATCGGACGGCTCAGGAGGACGAGATGCATATGAAGATTGCAAGAGCGTTCCGGTGGCTCGTCGTGTGTTTTCTTTTCGCTAGTCCGATTTCGAAGCGTTAGCCGTAGTAGTAGTAGAAGAGTACACGTGACGGTCTCGGAAGAATACGTTCCTGACGGAGATGTTTGTGGTTTGCGTTTGTTTCTTATTTGATATTTCCCTTGTGTGTATAATGTATATATTATAATATAAAAAGTCTAAGATATTTTGCGGGTTTTGCTCAATTCGGTTGTAGCTATATATACTTCAGAATTATTAGTCATGTGACTCTCGCATAAAAAAAAGAAAACCTTGGTATAGGCCCAGACGTTGGTTTTGCCCCCCCCCCCCCCCCCCCCACTCGAGACGGATCTCGCTCAAACAAAAAAAATTGTACTCGAACACAAGAAATTGGATCAAATCAACTTCTCACTTCTCATTCTCTATAGAAAAAAATAAATCTCCACTTCCTACCTTTCTCTCCAACTCCAGACCCTAAGTGCGAAGATAAGAATGAGAATTGAATTTTTGCAGTAACAGCTGGAACTACCTAAACCTATCGCTCCCACTGACATTATAGATCGTTAGGTAAAAATAACACGGTTTAAAGTTAATTAATGTATGTAGATAAAAATTATGAATTAACAGTATTGAAAATAACAATAGAAATTTGGAACAAGCAACAGAAAATATACACAATCTGTCCATATATAAATATTATACAGAGATTACAAACTCGAATACACATTCTGAAATTGCAGATGTTTGGTCTCATTAGGACGTGGAGCACTGGGATCAAGTTCCCCAAGTAATTTATATTGAAGCATATAATTGGTTGAAGATCACCAAGACGTTTCGAATGATAAGCACATACTACTCAAGGGTAGATAGACCGACGTCCATACTTGTTCTGAAAGTTCGCAAATTTTCAAGTCCGGGTATGAATATAAATAATCTTACGGATCTTACAAGGTTATATTGCCATAAACAGCAAGTTATATTGTTAGTCTTGCCATCACGCCAATTTATGCCATATAATTCGCACTTTTATTGCAATGGTCTAAGCATAACAAGAAGATCTCACAAAATTAAAATAATTCGTGTTATGTTTCTTGGAGGAAAAAGGAATTAGCCGGTATCAAACTAAATCCTCTGCAAAACACTTGAAATACACAGTTAAATGATCATATCACCCTGCTGGTGATGCTCTTTTAACAATTGGAAGTTGGACTGACTTCAGATCCCCAGGATACGGAGTCCAAAGTCCCAACCCTCCCCTACTCTCCCTCAAATTACTTTTACTCCCTTTGAACTCATCTAAGGACTTAACCCACTCTACTTTAGAGGAATGTTCCCTTGTATGTCTATGCAATATAAACAATGAATTATATTCACAATTAGGAAACATAAAGAACTTGAATTGATGACCTAACCTATACACCACATATCCAAAGCTGAGTTGATCTCTTGGGGTAAAAAGGTCCACCTCGTTGAACCAAAGGCAGCTGAATAAGTTTGATAGAGCGGTGTGCTCCCGTATAATGACGGCTCCTTCTGGTACATCTACATTAAGCAAAATAGTTTAAAATCAATACCTTCGTCGAGGAAAAAAATGACAATAACATAATCCACAATATATAATCCTACGCTATGGCTCATCCTGGCACATTTTGGTTTAGCTAATATTTATTATAGAAGACTGTCGCAAAGAGCTTCCTCATTTAATATGCACAAAATATTTCTTGAGCAACAGGAAAATACACTACAATGTATATACTAAATCGGTTATACGTGATATTTGAAATGGGATTGCGGATAATAGGCTGCCCTGTCAACCATCTTCCTGTATTCTTCCAGAACAACAAAATGCATGAAAAAGTAACTATGTACAGTTATACCGAGTCACTGAATAATGAATTCAGGAGTCATCACCCCATACATCTAAGAAATCAGAGCATGCTACCCACTCCTAGGATGTGTCGTGTTAAAAATGGGGAAATAACTTATGGTGTAAAGACCATCCTCTATGGTCTTAGATGAAAATGAAATGCCACATAGATAACAGTGGTTAGGTAAAAGGAATATTCAAAAAATAATCTAAGAAATAAGATGGCAGGCAGCTTTGTACTGCGAGTCTGCAACTCAACATTCGTCTTTCTTTTTCTTCTTCTTCTGAAATAATGTTCAATAAAGAACTTGGCAAAATTGGCTAAACATCCGCAGCCAATACACAAGGCTCTTTACTAAAGAAATGATGAATGTATTTCATTTCATACTTTCTTTATAGTGGTTGTAATCTTGAAAACGCACATCAAATGTTTTAGTTGGCCTCAGAATGGTTGTTAATTTGTCATACAGATGCAATAAAGAGGCAAGGTGATCACTAACATACCACTCTTGGTCCCTTTCATAGGACTCCATAAATCCATTCCCTCGTAGCGGTAAATTTTCATGTGCAGGTCAACTAGAGGTCTAGCATAGCGCTTCCTTCTCTTGATTGCATCTGCTTCCTCGAATATACTCTTATGATGTTTATGCCGAGAAATAGCAAAGGTGTTTTTTCCTCGCCAAAGATATCTGAAATTTAAATTCGTATGCATTAGCCTTTTTTGTATAACAGAGTTTCATAGTAAAGAAACATCCTATAATCTGCTGAACATTTGCAAATTTTTAAAAAATGGCAAGAGCTCAGAAGGATAAGAGTTTACCTTTCAAGCATTAGTAATGGGTCAACTACGAGTTCCATTTTCCCATCAATCCAAATGCTGTATTGGGCTTGTGGGAAGAGCCTGTGTGTTAATATCTTTGGAACTTTCCCGTTCCTTCTAGGCTCATCATAAGGAGCATGACGTAATCTCACTAGGCGCCAAATACCAACCCATTTTCCTCCTTTACTGTCCTCCTGTACACTGACATTTTTCTTTATGAACTCAAAGGACTTCCCATCAACAACCATAAGAAAGCAGAAGAGCCTCTTAGAGCGCATGCTGATATTTAATGGTTGATGTGGAGTATCGTATCCATCAAAGATCCCTGAAGCAACCACAAACTTACACTTTTGTGCATATCTGATGTCAATATCGTCCATCTCTGCACCTCCATTTCTCATAAATCCACAATGGATCTAAATTTAGACAACGGTGAGAAAAAATTTAGAGAATAAAAGGGTCGAACAAGTATATTTTGAAAAGAAAGAAAGGTGAAGCTCCACGTGAACAATGTTCTATATCCTTTTAAAAAGAAAAAATCACGTAAATATTCTTGAACATGTTGCTCAGTTCTTACGTCTTATTATCAAACAGAAAATTCTATCTTACATACTCAAAAGTTATGCAGTTTCAGTAAGTGATTGTGCAAATATATTAAAGGTTGTAAACTATTAACACCATCTGTGTATCACAAAAAGAGTAATACCCTAAGAGGTAAGAAATTTCCTTCTGATATTTGGATGGCATTTTTAACTAATAATCAGCATCCATAAAGATTGCCTGGTTAAATTCAATAAATCAATAAAGTTGTTGAATGATAAATGGAATCAAGGACACGAATAGTTCCTTGCCACGTCAAAAAAAATACAAGTTAGTTGCAGATAAAAATTCCAGACGTATTATACTTAATAGTAACTTGTTCTCAAAAAAGAAAAAAAGATGGTTAAATGAGCCTCCGTGTTGTAATAGTGGTCAGAAATGTTAAGGTATTTTTAGGGCCTTGATAGTTTATTATTCATGCATGCTTAGTCCAAGAGTAGGTTTCAGCGATGCACAGTTCAAACTCAGCCCTTTAGACCTAGATCAATATGTCTATAGTTTCGAGTATAACAATTACCACTCCTAAAAATAAGAATGTTACTTACTTGATTAATGATATAGAGTTAATTACCAGATAGGGCATAGACACTGATGCACATAAATGGGAAAACAAACAAACAAGACTCGTGTTTCTTAATAGAAAGTATACTCTTTACCTTCATGGTTGAATTCAGTTTAAAACTGTTCTCCCTTTGTTCCCAACTCTGGTGACCTCCAAATAAAGGCATATTGTGGCCATCGGAAATTGAAACTTCGTCATTTTCGATATATGATAAATTTTTGAGAACCTCATCATCAGTCTTCTCTGGGATGACTATAGAATCTGGGTTGTCAGCAAGGGGAATTGAACAACCTAGTTGTGGATTGATTGATAATTAAACGATGGAAAATCAATAAAAAATGTGACTTGTATTATTTAGGAGAAGGGAGAACATGCTGAGATATGACAGTCTTACGATGCTGAGTCTCCGATATAATTCCTACTGTATCCAAAATGTCAAGCAACTTGCTGTCTTTTCTACATATAGCTGCGATCAAGTGACAGTACTTCTAGAGTCAGTAATGCAACAGAAATATGAACTTAAACATACGTCAAAGCTGTTTCAAATAAAATCACGTCATATCAATGCATAAAATACCATGGCTTGCTCAAGTAAAAAATAAAATAAAAATCACGGCAAGCTTTAGTAGAACTCCCTTGAGAGGAGTCAAGGGACAAATTCATTTCAAGACCATTTACAGCTGAAGTTGTAGAATTCAGGCCAAAATAAGCTTCCTTGTCAAATTTTACAGTGGCTAATCCAATACAATTGATGTTCATTCAAATTAAATCCAATTAGATTAAGATATCTAGAAAAATCACAGCCCAAGCCAATATATGCTTGCAAGCTAGTCTCCAAAGGTCAGTATAAGTTTTTTATCAGCTTTGCCCAATAAATACAACGACATATATATTTGACCACTGACTACAAACCACAGTGATACCAACATAAACCATAATAGATATTTAATACGACTAGATAAAAAGCAACAAGTTAAAGTGGTATACCTAGACTGTTTTCTTATTTTTTTGCACTCAAACACAGCTTCTAAGATATTACTTGAGCTGACTACTTTCAATGGGAAAGAGGCTAACTAGTTCTTAAGAGTTTAGTTCAAATCCCAATGATGCTGACCATTACTAAATTGAATTTCAAGTTAAAAATGGGTATCTAGTTTTATTTTAGTTTGAATTTGTTTCAGATAAATCCACAGTGGAAGTCGGGTAAGATGCCTTACCTACAAGTTTTTTAAGATGCTAGACACTTTTGAAGTGTCTAAACACAAATATGTTTCTTTTTTAATGAAATGTCACAGAAGCTAATAACAAAAGTAAAAAAAACAATTCATCTTTAGTTTGACATTCAGCATTGCTATACCTGAAATAAAAAGGAAATCTCAGATAGATACAATGCGCAAGATAGTACTTGTCTAATTAGAATTCTTACACATATATGCCATTAGATTTAGATCGATGCTTGCTTTTGGTTTTCGGATTCAAATGTAACAAATTAGGGTAAAAGATCTTGACATGCAAAATTGCTTCTAGTATGCGTCCATTACCACCAACAACCCATTGTGATGTCGAATACGCAACAAAAATAGTACTTGAATCCACTCACTTGTTTAGCACAACAATACTAAAATCATATTGTACTTGGTCATTGTTCAAAATATATATATTGTACTTGGTCGCCCTCCACTCCCCGTGTACAAAAATCAAACACTGAACGCATTATACGCTAAGTTTTTACAACAACAACAATTGTCTTAAACCCAAACTGATTGGGATAGACTATAAATGGAACTCATCAAGAATCACGGTTCTGACATGTGAATCGCATTATTTCAAGCATTCCCAATCAAAGACAAATTCTCAAGGGATGAAAAACTAAACACTTGTTTGCTAAATCCAAACAAACACACCATACAAATTATTCATAATTCTTAACCTCTAAGAGCACAAAGCCTCCTAACTACCTGAAAGCAAGCCGATGGACGACCGACACGACCACACATGGAACACCAACGCAGAAACGATCAACAGCATCCACACCATCACCGACACGAAAATCAACCTGATGAAGCCTCTCCTCCACACCATCCTCAGCGGATCCGCCGCTCTAACAGGCGAGGTCGGGGAACCCCCGTCCACGTCACCTGTCGTTCACTCTCAAATCAACCAAACAGAACCAAAATCGAAACAGAAACCTACGCTTTCGACTCACCGTTGTCCTTCCGGCCGTTGCGGCGCCTCCACTGGAACTCGACCTCCATCGCCTCTAGGGTCTACTGCTTTCGTCCCATCGGTGTCGGGATTAAGGGAAAGACGGGGGTGTTGTGGTAAATGTTCCGGGATTTGGATCTGAAAAGGAAGTGAAAGGACGGGAAGTGAGAGAAGAGGGAAAAGTGATACGTGGATTGGGAAGTGAGTGTTTCGGATCGGAGTGTGGACTGAGAGAGATCGGAGAGGAAGGAAATAGGTAAATTACGAATAAAAACACATAAATAAAATAATTCGGATATAGTCCCTCGAATTATACCCCTGATCCTCATGAGTCAGTCTCGGCCTTGTTGGGGTTTTTTTCTTTTCGTTGACGTACCTTACTTAGCAGTGGATCGATGGAGATACGAACCCCGACGGACGTGACCTTGTGGTCGTTAACTTTACCTGATCATGTATTACCAGTTTATCAACTTCGATTCACGTGGAGTGGTTAGTGGTGAAGACATGAAAATGTATATTTGAAACCTCACTTCACGTGTTAAACATCTTCGGTATAAACGGTGTGGATCACATCTAATTTAGAATCGTAGTCCGTCTAACCTAAATGGAGGCAGGTATCAGAAAAATCTGGATCATCGTAAAAAAAAATCTATTCACATTTAATTATTTTGTAAAACGACGGATACAATTATTATTTAAAAGTCATAACAGTGAAAGAATTTTTAAAGGTTTAGGCTTGGGAGTGGCGAATGCAATTGTACAGTGATCTCCACAGTGACGAAGCACCGACCTTGTCCGCTAACAAGATGATGTATGCGCTGTTTTTCAACTCTGCAACTTGTAGCCTTGAGGCTGTAAGTTTACCAAGCACTGTTGACTATCACTGCTGGTATCGTCAAATAAAAATAAAAATCACTGCTGGTAAATATTAAGTACAAAAATAGGTGCTTGACTTGGCTATTACTTGAGTCTTTTTTTTTAAATTATTACCCTTTAAGTCATGCTGCAATTTTTGTTTGAAATTTTTGTTTACATAATTAATTGAATAAATATTTCTTTTGTTTGGTAAACCAATGACGTCATAAAAAAAAGCGATAAGTAACAATGTGCTGTTAATTAAGTAGGTGTCTTAACTCCTAAGTGATATCACTGAACATAAATTTTCTTCCAAATGTGTAGGTATATTGCTGTTTGATCTACAGACTCTCAATCAAATAAGCTCATTTATCCCCGCAGTTCCAATTAAGTGGCAACACAGACTAAATAATATGTTTCTCTATAATATATGACAGACAAGACACAAACAGGAAAACAGCAAATGCACCCTACAAGGCCAAGTCTTGGCCATGTACAATACGATAATTCATCCCTTTCTACTAATTCCTTTCTGATACACACAGATCCATGTATAGCAGCAAAACTTATTTTCCTCAAGAGTCCTGAAGCAGCAAATGCTGCACTCTACAGCCAAAACTTCCCTGGTGAAGCAAGAAAACTAATTAAACCACATGCAGAGTTTAGAAGCCAAAGCACATGTCGTAAGTAAGCTACAATGATGCATGCTGTCCTATCCTCTCTGGGGTTGCATTCTGAGTTCCAATTCACTAACTCTCAACCCCCCAAACATCTCATACCCTCCATTCATGTTCAGGTCCAGCAGCAAAGACCCATCATTGGGCTCCAACTTCACTTCCCTCCTCTCCTCTTGCTTGTCCACATCAAGCTGGAAGCTTGAGCCTTCAGCCCTTCTTGGGTCATCCATGCCCATGTTCTTTTCTTCACATGCATTGCTTACATTCTCCATCAAACCAGAGAGTGTTAGGTTGAAATCTGTAAGTTGGGCTCTTGTTGCTTCCAGATTTCCAGCTGGGTTTGTGCCAAAGATTAGGCTAGTGTTGTGGGCTTTCTCCAGTATTGCTTGCAGGTACTTCCCCTGGGCTTCTATTCTCATCTGGAGTTTCTTTTGTACCTTTAACATATAAAATTTCAATAGAAAAGGTATCACTAACTGAGGCAATAGAATTTAATTTTTTTAGCAGCAGACATCATATTTGTGGACTACTTGAATGCTTACTTCCAGCTGTTCATGAAGCTTTCTTTGCACCTCAATCTGGTACTTCAGTGCCTCTGCAATTGGCAGCTCTCTGCCAAAAAATATTTTTTTTGCATCATTGGGTAGTTACTACTTTCCCAAGTAAAGATCTCATGTATAATTAACATGTCAGACTCTAGCCAAGTTGAGGTCCACACGATCACAAATTGAACTAATTAATTAGCAAAGCAACTTTTAACTTTCACTGATGAACGGACTTAATAGTGTAACACATATATGAACACTTCCATGGGATCAAATCAAATTTACTTCTCCAACCAAAACCTGTGAGAAGGGTAAAGATAACATGTTTGACCCCTTTCTAAGGCGTTATTTACTTATATGTTGTCTCATGGGCCGAAAGTTGCAGGTAATCTTTACCCATCACATCAAAGCACCACCCACCCAAGAACAAAAACTTAAGGAGAGGATTGTGGATGTCCACACGCCAAAAAGAAGTATCCCAGTCGTTTGTCACAAGGCCCACAACTTACAGAAATCCAATGAATCAGAAAAGCTGGGCAAATGAAATTAATGCCATATGAATATATATGATATCATACCTGGTGGGTGAGTTCCCACTTGTGTTGTTACCACTGCTTGTGGATGGAAGATAGCCCAGGAGCAGTCCATTTGTGTTCTCTAGCGAAAGGCAAAAAATACAGATATTTAAAATTAAAAAAATTAAAAATCTGAACTGAAACAGGATGTGTACTTGTCATGTCAATGTTTTTCTAATAGTTAATTTTGTTGCAATAAGGTCTTTGAAATGGAATTTTGAGTAGTGGTTTGTTTTCTGGAGCATCAAGAGATCAGGTTGACCACCTTTTTCCCCCCTCTTCTGATGGGTTAGTGATTGCATCCTTCAATCACATTCTAATACTTGTATTTAGATATTTGAAGATTTTGGCTTAATCCCTTACTATATTATCCAAATTTATATTAATCACTAATATCTGACCGTTGACCTGGAAATTTAGTAATTTCCAGAGCAAAAAATGGGAAGAAGTTAGTAAATGTCATTTTATGTGATTAATTGTCGTATATCTTCTAAACTAAGATATTGTTAGAGCGAGCAACTATACTTTGAAGTTCACTTCTCTTTGATTGCACAACCAGATTTGCAGTTAACGTAAGCCACCTGACAAAATCTACATTTTATTTTTGGTTTATTAAATTAAGAAATGGAAAATGGATTGTACCATCTCTAGAGTCTTCAATGCCCGTCTCTTTTCTAGCTTGCTTTCCCAACCTGTACTTCTGCACAAACAGAGGTGTGCACTCATGAGAAAGAAAAGAATAATCCCGAGACAAAACTTGGTGGCAGAAAAGAAGAATAGAAGGCATAACAGAAAGAATAAGTACTTGGAGATGGCTCTTTAAATGGTATAATGTCAATCCTTTCATGCCCATCACTCTCAACACTGATTTAGGTGTTGCCTCTGCACCAATGTTGCAATCATAAACTCCATCAATTGACAAATTCATTAAAATATTTGCCATACTATTCCCAAAAAAAAAAATCGATCTAGATTGTTCAACACCAAGGAAACCAATTAAACAAACAACTTATTCCCATCACAGTATCACAAACACAAAAGAAGAAGAAAAAAATCAGTTTGAACAAACAAACGTCTAAAACACCCCAAATTAACCAAAACAAACGGCATTTTTCATTACACCTCAAATAGTGAAAGTCAAAACATCACCAAAGAACCAATTGAAATAAACAAAAAACTTTCACAAACCAAAATCTACTTACTATCCGGTCCCCCGAGCTTCGTAACGGCGTCCACAAACCGGTCGTGGAGATCAGGAGTCCACCGGAGCCTCGGCTTAGGATCTCTCGACAAGACGACTCCCCCCCCACCACCACCGGAGCCCATGTCCCTATCGTAAGGCCGATAATTCTCAAGCATCGTCTCCTCTTCACCTCTCGCAGCACGACGGATACCAATTAATTAAAAAGAGCAACCAAACTCTCGTCTTTTCCTCTAAAGCATATATATTCCAATTCCCCTCCGCTTTAATCCTCTTTTCTTTTGCAAAAGAAAGCCAGCGGGAGGATGTGAGTGTTCGAGGAATACCCAAAAGCAAAAGGTGGCGGTTTTCCGATTCCGATTCGGGTTAAAAGACGAGAGATCTTTGGAATCTGCTGTGGATAGAATTCGTCTGGGCTTGATTGACTCGGGTTGGTTTCGGGATTTGCTTTGGAATCGCAACTTGAGGGCTCTTGAAAGGGAACTTGAAGGGTTATGGTGTGTCGGAGATTGGTCGGAGGAGTTGGAGAGGAAGAAGGGAGGACTGTTTGGTCATGTGATGATGGAGTCTAAAGAAAGAGGCGGAGAGAGTGAGAGGGCACGTCATGGCATCTGAACCGGGGACTTGTTTACTACAAGTTTTGGTTTTGCGAGGTAGTCCTTGTAGGTTTTTGAATATTTGAAGTAGCTCCTCAAGAGCATTACAATTAATATTCGATGGATTGAATGTCTTTCACTCTTTTGCATTTCCAAATGGTAAAATCTCAATCGTTTTTGTTTCGTTGTAAATTCGGAGCTAAGGATGAGAAGAACATATTGATTGGATACAATTATCATCTTGTCCTACACGAATGAATGATAAAATTCACCTCTAACATGATTTCTCTTGTTAACAGACAATACTAATCAAAGTAGATATTTGTGATTGCTTGTTGTCTGTCATGATGAAAGATTGTATGTGAATGTGATAGATGTTGTTCACTGCTTCTTAAAGTGAGGTAAGACTAAAATTTGAAAACATTATGAATCATGGATCCACTAAACTTGCATTGTACATGGGAATTCATTCGACATGTGAGGGCTATTTCGACTTGCATCATTCATCGACACAATGGATAATCTTTTTCTTGCACGTTGAAAATGTTGGAAAGCTTGGGAGGAAGTGGTCAAAAGAGATTTAAGAGATTGGAATGTTCCTCGGGAATTCGCATTGGATAGAAACACGTGAAAGAAGGCGATTCACATGCCTGAACCGTGACTCCTTAAAGTTTCATTTCTAACCTACCCCAACTAGTTTGGGATAAAAGGCTTTGTTGTTGTTGTTGAAAATGTTGGAAAGAAATTAACACTTCATTCAAGAAATGAAAATGTTGGAAAGAAATTAACACTTCATTCAAGAAAAAAATTACAATTCAATAGGTCACATTTTCAAGTTTGCTATATAAAAACATGGTAAATCAATCAAGTGCAACCACTAGAATCTCCACAAGTCACCAAGAAAATCAGTATTCCTAAGTACAGTTATTCAAATATTAAGGTATTTTTGTGCAAATATCCCGAGAATTTTATATAAACGCAAGAAAAAGACAAAGAACCAATGAGAACGTTCCGCGCCGATTATTGCGGGACTCCTCGTCCCTTTCCTTCGCGGAACAGCTCGCAGTGGAACTCCCAACACAAATCGCACCTCATCTGGGCCGTCGATCTTGAAATGGACCGCTCCGACGCATGAAACGTGGTTACGATGGAGAATATTCGAAGACGTCGTGGTGGATCCTACGGTGAACACGTTTAATCCGCAACCAATAGAGCATGTGGATGACGTGGACTTATTCCGGTGCCAATTATCGTGTATTTGTCCTGTCCTCTCCTCCACCATCATGTGAACATTCAATACCATGATCGATTGATCCCCGCATTTAATTTTTCCGGATAAACTCGGAATACCGGAAGTAAATATGAAAGTATTAATCTTGAATTCCAATAATTGCGATAGATAACTTCATGACATGTGAATGAGGGGTAATTAACAAACCAAAGTTTGGAAACAATCTGACGCAGTAGACATCTATCTGGCGGGTTCTGATGGAATCGTTAATGGTCCACGATTTCCTCCAAATTTTTTATCCCGTGGGTGGGAGGGAAGGGGAGAAAAGGAATTTATGTTGTGGGGCCCAGAGAATCTCAAACCGCCGTGTCTTTGGTTTGTGATCGCCGCGGTCTACACTCAAGGCACCGACGTCGAATCTACTGTTCGCCGCTGCTGCTCTTTGGATTACGGTTCATCGCTGCCGTTAATTATCGTTACACGTGGATGTTTGAGTTAATTTTACGGTACTACAGATTTACATTAACGGCAGCCATAATTTTGAGTTTGAGAGGAAACCATAATTGGTGATTTTGAAAAACAAAAAAATGATAGTTTTTTCTTCTGATAACTCAGAATTTGTAAGCACCCGTCCTTGGGTTAAACGGGCTACAACTTTAAACTGAAGGTGTTCCACATCGTTTGCACCGATACGTAATTGACTACGTTGTTGAGATTTGAAGTTGCGTTCACCGGATAGTTTTCGCATTCCTAACCAACACCGCTACGTCTAGGGGGACAAAATAATTTGGTTCAGAATTGTCAGGAATGTAGTCTCGTATTGCTCAAACAAAAGAAAAAAAAAGTGGATACATTACTTTCAATTTAAACATACTGCAAATTAATACTTACAAAGTCAAGAGTAAAACCAACAACCCAAATAAAAACACCCCCATCCCAAAGAAGAAAAAACTCATTCGAATGAGAGTAGCTGAAATCCTTCGAAAAGTAAAAAATGATTAGAGACAAGTAAAACACAAATTAAATACAAAGAAAACAAGTTGAAACTCAAAGAAAACAAACCGCTTTGAAAATACGCTCATATCCTCAGAAAATGAGTTTGAGCAACAAAAAAAACTTAAAACAAAACACTCTTAGATACAAAACAAGTTAAATACATAAGAAAATCCCACATTTGAGTTTATGACAGTTAACCAGGACGCAGTCCACCTTTGAGTTGTATTAGAGCATCTGACTGTTGTCGTCCCGGAGTGGCAGAACACAGTTGGTCCGTTTTTTTTGGTTTTGGTTTTGGTTTGTTATTTGTTTTAATAATTATGAATTTATATTTTGAATGTGAGATGACCTAGGTCATGATTAATGAGTGAATAGTGAAGGAGAAATATGAGGTTGCGTCATGATGACGTGATATGTCACTTGAATGAGAGAGACAAGAGAGAGAAAATGGATGACGTGACGGGTCATGGTTAATGATACTCATAGACCATCCTTAATGGGGTCGAGGAACGACCTCGTCCAGCGATCAGGGCGTCGACGATCGGGTTGTTCCACTTGGCACAACCCATTTGGTCCTAATTTTTTTGTTTTATTATTATTATTTTTTGGTTTTGGTTTTGTTTTGTTATTTGTTTTAATAATTAGGGGTTTATATTTTGATAAATAGTTAGGATTTAAGTATTTTTATTTTATGTTTTGATAATAATTAGGGTTGTAGTTTATTATATTTTGATAACGTTATAATTAAATTACGAAAATTATACTGAAATACACAAACTTCTGTGAAATAGGAAATATTGTACTAAATTTAAAATATAAAACAACAATTAAACCGAAATAACAACAACTGAAACTCTAAAGTGATAATTAAAATAGGGAAGATAAGTCTTAAACTAAAATTAAAACCACAACTACAAAATATAGAAGATAGGTCGTAAACTGAAAATAAAAATGACGGAGTTCTACTTAAAGATTTCACCCCTGATCATTTCCAAATTAATTTCATCCTTCGGGGTCAGGATGATGATTTCCTTCGCTTTCAGAAGTGAAATATAAATGTTGTACTTCATAGAAGCCCAACATGCTTCTTCTTTCTCCATTTCCAACGTTATCTTATCTCAGTGAAGCGCAATTTCATCTTGTTTGACTGAGACCGCGACCTGAAGATACTGGAGGCGTGCATCGTTATCGACTACTTCCGGATCCTCCATCCTTGCTTTCCATTTCCCTTTCATTTTGCTTTTCTTTACACCCGCAGGATGGGGTGCAGTTGGGGCGACAAATTCTGTGGTCGTTGATGGAGAGAGCCTAAGAAATTCTCTTCCGACGATTCCGTACAAACCTTTTTCCCAGACGAGCCGGTGGATGGTCGGGTAGGACTAGTTTGCATCTGGTAGCTGTAATCTCTTTGGAAATTATCGTCACGCATCATCCGGAGAATAGGGACGTACACCGCAACTTGGGGTACTCTTTCAGCATCAACCACATGTGGTAATACGTGAAGATCATCCCGTGAGTGCACTCATAAATCACGTGAGCTTGCTCGATGAGGTCTTTTGTGTTGTCCCCACTTCTGCTACGCCGAGTGACCTCGTCCATGCAGTCGTCCCACTTCATAGTAGCCGCATTTATCCTCCTTCAGTGCCCTTTGAGGGAGTCGAAGTTTCGTGGCTTCAGTCGCTTGTTTTGAGTTTCGCTTCGTCGTACAAATTCTTCACTTTTCTCCAAAGGACCATTGCCCTCTGGTTCGTTCTCACCATTGCATCGCAACTAATCGCCATGTACGACAAAACGAGGGCTTCGTCCTCCTTTTTTGCCCACACGTTCTTGCTTTTAAGGGGGCTAGTAGCCTTTTTGGTGCACGTTGGGACATGTCGATGGGGTAATGGTTTGCGTCGTTACTATCCTCGTCATTTTGGGGTAGTGGTATCCTCGTTCCTACTGAATTGACTACTGAGGAGTTGAGAATACATCTGCAATGGGTCGGGTATAGAAGATCGTCTCAGGGGTGGTTGTTGGGAGTATTGTGGTTGGGATGTACTCCCCTAGTTTTGGTGTGGGGGTGGATGTTCGGAGTATTGTTGGGAGTTCCCGTAGTTTTGGTGCGGTGGTGGATGTTCGGAGTATTGTTCGAGAAATGGTTAGGTACTACTTCCTACGTCGTGTGGAATTATAGGTCGATAGTAGGGATCTGGTTGGGCGTACAAGGCAAATCCTTGAGGTTTAAAAAGACGACGAGAGACTGAGGGTGTTTGATGGGCCTCAGTGTTGTGGTCAGGAGAAGACATGGGTTCAAGAGAGTTTAAAAGGTTGAGGGAAATGAAGTTGTGTGATGACTAAGGTGGACTTGAGGGTATTTATAGAGAACTTTTTCCGATTTAGTTTAGCTTCCAAAATAGGTTTTCCATTTGATTAGTTTCCCTAATATAGTTTTAAGATAATTATATTCCCAGACAAGATTTCAAATCGATCAGATAAGGCATCACGCGCGTACTGTAGATTGTCAGTCCGACAAGATAAGGAATCACGCGCATACTATAGATTGACAGTCGGACAAGAAAATGCATCACGTGCATGTTGTATGTTGTCAGTCCAACAAGAAAAGGAATCACACGCGTACTATAGATAAATGTGTTAAATAAATAAAGTATATGGAATTTGGAAATACGAGATTTATTGGTATTTTGGTATTTCCAAATAGATTATTAATGTTTTTTGGTAAATATAAATGATTTTAGAATATAATAAAAGTTGAGAAGAAATTTAATGATGCAGAGGAAAGTTCGTGGGATGACCTAGGTCTTGGTTAATAAATGAATAGTGAAGAAGAAATAGGAGGTTGTGTCATGATGACGTGACAAGTCATTTGGAGGAGAAAGAGAAGAAAAAGAAAGTGGTTGATCTAGGTATTCCGGATCATGACTACGAGTGCTCTCAGCAAAGCTTCGCCAAACCACATAGACAACTGGTCGTTCCTGGACACTCATTCTATATCTTATTTTATTACCTCTCCTCTGTATGACATATAATTAGGGGTGAGCAAAATTCGGTCCGGTCCGGGTACCCGGACCGAACCGAATTTTTCGGTCCGGACCGAACCGGACCGAATTTTTTCGGTCCGGTCTTCGGTCCTCAAAATTTTGAAAATTCGGTCTTCGGTCCGGACCGGACCGAAAATTTAAGGTAAAAATTCGGGTTTTGGACCGACCCGGACCGGACCGGACCGAACCTATTCGGTCCGGTCTTCGGTCCGGACTTCCCGAAAATTCGGGTTTCGGTCCGGTCCGGTTCGGTCCGGGTTTGGACCGAAGCTCACCCCTACATATAATGTCTTGTAATTAAGGCTTATGTAATGACATTTGTCATAAATAAATATTTTTTTAATGTTTTACAAAAAAAGACAATTAACCGGGCACCGAATCCAGTCCAAAATAAAGTCGATCCATTTACAACTATATTTGGATCAAATGGATCCGTTTATAGACACCACAGTACAAGTTTGCCGAGTGAAAGATCCGTTCACCTTCGATCTCAACGCCGGAGTGAGTGGCTTATGGAGTACAGGAAGATAAAGAATCCGGTGAGAAATTGCTTCTCCATAATCGCATTCCATTTTCCAATCGCTGTCATACTTAGTTTTCAGATTCTCAATCGGAGATGCTGTTTTGAACCGAAATATTGCTTTTATTTAGTGCAGGAGTTTAGTAATAATCCCTTTCATATGTGTTGATTTGGAATTAATAATAATCCAATGAGTCGAGGTGGTTCCGGAAACTAATGTTGTGTAAAGATATGTTTATGGGAGTTGTGGAAGCAAATAAGCAGTAGTTGATGCTTCTCGGCCTCTCGGTGATAATTACTTTTCTGAAGTTTTTAAATGAGTGAGAATTAAGTACCAGTGAAGCATCTAGCTGGGTTTTTTTTTTATTCTCACTTAAACATTATGTGTACAGATGATCAAAGTTGTTTGGTATACTTATTCAATTTCGATAATAAATTGATTGAACGTCGTCACGTTTAATTTTTTCTACGAGATTCCAAATGTACGTACTCATATTGTAACGTATCCGAAAACAGCGGAAAATTTAAACAATAATAAAGACCGTCAACGGTCAGTACGGGACACGTCACGGGAAACAAACCAACATATATAATATAATATGATCCACGTGGAAGTCAAATATACAAACTGACTGTGATTACGACAAAAGCTATACAATATGTAATCACCTCAAAAGGAAGAAACTGACAACTACAGGATCTGATCTCGGGGGCACCGTCCTCGGTCACCACCTCAAACTCTAACCCTGCTCGCTACCTGAAATGCAAACAACAAACATACCTGAGTTCCCTGCAGGAACCCCGTATACCAAACCTCCTAAAATATAAAAAGGAATTAAAGACAATGCAATGCTATGCACATGATCATCCGCCTCGGGCCCACAATAATGCCCTCACCGCCTCCGCGGCACTGAACCACTCCTGCCACTAGGGTCAAGTCAGTCCATCGCTGCCTCACAAGGGTCAGTCGACACCACTGCTCCCAAAAAGTGCAGGAAGGAACCCCCGGTACACGCCGCACCCAAAGAGCGAGTCAGCCCGCCGAATACACAACTCGGGTCAGACGACAGCCACTGCTCCCCCAAGAGTCGCCTAGCGCGCACCCTGCCGGAACATCCTCGGCCTACCGCTAAACCCTCGCAAACTGCCCAAGGTTTACGGTACACATCCCTCACACCCCGCTCGGTAAGAGAGGAAAAAGTACAACAATAATACGCCTTCGTCGAAGGTGAAATCCGTAGCTCTCAAAGCCGGTAATCAACCGTCGCCTCGGAGCCGGTAGTCGACCTGACATCGACGGATCGCGTGTGGATAAATCCACCAACCTGCGGCAGATCGGTCGACCGCTAAAAGCACACCGGTCAACCGGTCCCCCACACAGTACACAGTACTGTACAAACAAGTCTACCGGTCGAACCACGCCAACCGAATTACCGACCAATCGGTCGAACAAAAGTCATCTAGCGGTCGACCGTTTGGATGGTCTACGCTATACAATTTTATATAATATATATATCCGACCGGTCGAACCAAGGGGTCGTTCGACCGATAACAGGGATTTCAATATTTTGCCCAAGTCTCGTTCGGTCGACCGGAACTGAAATACAGTTCGACCGAAACAACACAAGCACTCTACCGCTTAATTAAATGCTCAGTCGGTCGACCGAGAGTTAAAGAGAGGTCGACCGTTTTGTTGGTCAAAGCTCCCAACCGACTTAGCATCGAATGGATCGGTCGAACAAGGTAAAGGACGTTCGACCGTTTAATAAGTCAAAATCCCCAACCGACCCATTCTCATCGTTATTCGGTCGACCGGCTAAGTGGTCCCGTTCGACCGATAACAGCATATCCCCTTTTTCCCGCATGAATTTGGCATAACGGTCGACCGTCCATAGACATCGTTCGACCGTTTGCGGGTAAACATCAATATAATAATAGGATCGGTCGACTGCCCACAGGCACCGGTCGACCGATCGTCGTCTTCAACCTCTGAATTGGTTGAATTCCGACGGGGAATTCGACACCAACGTCGATCCCCAACACTCACAAGGCACAAGTGAGTTATAATGAAGATTTGGCATACCTTTTTGACGGTTGAAGAAGCCTCCCTAGCTTTGGCAACCTCAACCCAACACTTGACCTTCTTCTCCTCTTCTTCTTCTTCTTCTCTCCTTCTTCTTTTTCACCAATTTCGCCTCTCACACACTCTCTGAACTGAACACAAGTGAAGAAACGTTTTAATTAACCCTACACCTCTATTTATAGTAACATCCAAACTTATCTTCAATCCACCTCTTAAACTTCAAATCAAAACAAGCCACCTCATGCTTCCCTAATCAAGGCTTACTTAGGTTAATTAGGTTTAGTTTAGTTTAATTTTAATGTTTAGATTAGGTTATTACAATCTACCCTCCTTAAAAGAATTTCGTCCGCGAAATTCGAAACAACAGACTTACCGAAACAACTCTGGATACTGCTTCCTGACATTCTCCTCGATCTCCCAGGTAGCCTCTCTGACACTGTGATGCTGCCACCTGACCTTCACCATCGGAATCGCTCTCCTCCTAAGCTGATGTACCATCTGATCCACAATCTCAACTGGTCTCTCATCTAATGACAAATCCTGCTGGATCTCCGGTACTGATATCTCTATCACATGAGCTGGATCGGCCACGTACTTCCTCAACATAGAAACATGGAAGACGTTGTGAAGTCCTGCAAACTGTGGCGGTAAAGCAATCCTATACGCCACCTCACCAACCCGATCCAATATCTCAAACGGTCCGACATATCTCGGACTCAGCTTCCCCTTCTTCCCGAATCTCATCACACCTCTGGAAGGTGAGATCTTCAGGAAGACATGATCTCCTACATCAAAAGTCAGCTCACGCCTCCGCGTATCAGCATAACTCTTCTGCCTGCTCTGCGCCGTAGCTAGTCGTCTCCGAATCACGTCGACCTTCTCTGAATACAACTGGATAATGTCAGGTCCAACTAGCTGTCTCTCGCCCACATCACTCCAGCATACCGGCGATCTACACGGTCTCCCGTATAATGCCTCATAGGGTGCCATCCCAATACTCGAATGGTAGCTGTTGTTGTAGGCAAACTCGATCAACGGCAAATGCTCATCCCAATGCCCGGCCCAGTCAAGTGTACACGCTCTCAGCATGTCCTCCAATGTCTGTATCGTCCGCTCTGACTGGTCATCTGTCTGTGGGTGGAAAGCTGTGCTAAACTTCAGACGTGTCCCCAATGCTCTGTGTAGACTCTCCCAAAATTTCGAAGTGAATATGGGATCTCTGTCTGAAATGATATTGACCGGCACGCCATGAAGTCTGACAATCTCCTCAATATATAACTTAGCTAGACCCTCCAGAGCAAGAGTGGTCTTAATAGCTAAGAAATGCGCCGACTTGGTCAGTCGATCGACTATAACCCAAATCGCATCGTGGAATCTCCGTGTCTTCGGTAGCCCCGTAACAAAATCCATCGTCACGTGCTCCCACTTCCACTCGGGCAACTCAATCCTCTGCATCTGCCCTGCTGGTCTCTGGTGCTCGATCTTCACCTGCTGACAGACCAAACACCTCGACACGAAGTCTGCAACGTCCTTCTTCATACCTCGCCACCAGAAGTTCCGCTGCAGGTCTTTGTACATCTTGGTGCTCCCTGGATGAATGGAATATCTCGATCTGTGTGCCTCCTCCATGATATCATGTCTCAGGTCCTCTGTCTTCGGCACCCAGATACGGTCTCTGAATCTCAGACCTCCGTCCACTCCAACTCTGAAGTCTGACCCATCTCTGGCAGCTAACTGTAACAAACTGCTCAACTCCTCATCTGTAGTCTGAGCACGAATCACTGCTGATACTGTCTGAGGCTCTACTCTCAATCCGGCAATCACTGCGCCCTCAGAGCTATCAGCAAATGGCCTCCACTCTGCCAAAGACTCTAGCAGTCGCCACTCCTGAATGCATAGGCCTGCTACTGATACCTCCACCTTCCGGCTCAAAGCGTCTGCAACTATGTTCGCCTTCCCCGGATGGTAAGAGATAGTGAAGTCATAGTCCTTAATGAACTCAAGCCATCTGCGCTGCCTCATGTTCAGCTCCTTCTGCGAGAACAGGTACTTCAGACTCTGATGATCTGTAAACACCTCGAACTGCTCGCCATAAAGATAGTGTCTCCAGGTCTTCAGTGCATGAACCACTGCTGCTAACTCCAAATCATGTGTCGGGTAATTCCTCTCATGGACCTTCAGCTGTCTGGATGCGTATGTGATCACCCTCCCGTGCTGCATAAGGACACATCCTAAGCCAATACCCGAAGCGTCGCTATAAATCACGAATCCACCCGTGCCACTCGGCAATGATAAAACTGGTGCTGTGGTCAACAGTCTCTTCAGCTCCTGAAAGCTGTCCTCGCACTTCTGCGACCAAACAAAAGTGACTCCCTTCTGCGTCAGAGCCGTCAGTGGTGCTGCCAATCTCGAGAAGTCTTTGATGAAGCGACGGTAATAACCCGCCAGTCCAACAAAGTTCCTAATCTCCGTCACGCTCGTAGGGGTCCTCCACTGTGTCACTGCCTCTACCTTCGCCGGATCCACTGCTATCCCCTCTGCCGATACAATGTGTCCGAGGAATGCCACTCTGTCCAACCAAAACTCGCACTTTGAGAACTTAGCATATAACTGCTGAGCCCTCAAGATGCTGAGTACAATCCTCAAATGCTCTCTGTGCTGCTCCACATCTGGTGAATAGATCAAAATGTCATCCACGAAGACAATCACAAATATATCAATATACTGCCTGAATGTCCGGTGCATCAGATCCATGAACGTTGCCGGAGCATTCGTCAATCCAAATGGCATCACCAAGAACTCATAGTGACCATATCTCGTCCTAAAAGCTGTCTTCTGGATGTCCTCATCTCGGATCCTCAACTGGTGATATCCTGAACGCAGGTCAATCTTCGAGAAAACCTTCGCTGACTGCAGCTGGTCAAAGAGGTCCTCGATCCTAGGTAAGGGATACCTATTCTTCACCGTCACCTGGTTCAGCATCCTGTAGTCTATGCACATCCTCAAGGATCCGTCCTTCTTCTTCACAAACAAAACTGGTGCACCCCAAGGCGAGACGCTCGGTCTGATAAATCCAGAGTCCATCAACTCCTGCAACTGCTTCTTCAACTCTGTCAACTCAGCAGGTGCCATCCGGTATGGACCCTTCGACTGTGGTGTAGTGCCGACTACCAACTCAATGCCGAACTCCAATTCCCGGTGTGGTGGTAAACCTGGAATCTCTGCTGGAAAAACATCCGCGAACTCCTGCACTACCTCAATGTCCTCTAGCCTCTGGGACTCTGCCTCCGTAACCACAAGTGTCGCCAGAAATGCTACACAACCCTGCTGTAACAGTCTCTGAGCTCTCACGGCAGATACAATAATGCGACCCCCTCTGCTTCTGATCCCTCTAATCAGAATATCAGGCAAACCCTTCCTCGGGATCAAAATCTTCTTCTCACGGCACAAGACTCGAACATCATATTGGGACAGCCAATCCATCCCAAGTATGACATCAAAGTCCTCCATCGGTAGCAAGACCAGGTCTGCCGGAAACTCCTGATCTCCCGAAACAACCGTGGCGCCGGGGACAAATCTCCCCACAGTGCCCACCAGACCCAGGGGTGTGCTGACCTCCAAAGTGGCAGTCAACATCGCAAGGGTACAGCCCAACACTCCCGCAAATCGCTCTGAGATGAACGAGTGTGTCGCGCCACAATCAAATAACACCCTAGCTACTGAACCTGCGACAAGAAGTGTACCTTCCACGACAGCGCCTCCATCCCGAGCCTCCTCTGCCTGGATGGTGAAAACTCTGTCAGTGCGCTGCCCCTGCTGTGGTCGGAAAGGTGGTCTACCTCCGCCTCCTCCTCTGCCTGGTGCGGGTAAACCCGGTGGTCTGCTCGGCCCAGCTCCTCGGCTCGGACAGCTCCTGATAAAGTGACCCATCTGGCCAAAACCATGACACGCTCCGGGGGTGAAGCACGGTCCGGAGTGAAACCTCCCACAAGTACCACAAGGCTCAGGTCGTGGTACTGCAACTCCTGCCCCCTCGTATCGGGGCCTCTTGCCCGGATTCCCTCCAGTCTGACCTCCTGGCCTCCCAGAGAACCTACCTGATGGCCTCCTCTCATCCTGGTAGTTCTCCCTGTAGTCACGATCAAGAACAGAGGCACTCTTCACTGCATCGGCCAACGTGCTCGGCATGTGTGTCAGCACCTTCGTCCTCAGCTGCTTCCGGAGCCCTCGGACGAACTTCCCTGCTCTCTGCTCCTGTGTAACATACATCTCGGGACAGTAACGCTCAAGGGCGTTGAACTTCCCGATGTAGCCTGCCAAGGTCATGTCTCCCTGCTGAAGACTCAGAAACTCCTCCCTCTTCGCATCCTGGACATGCTGCGGAAAATACTGCTCGTTGAACTCGCCAACGAACTCCTCCCATGCTATATCATCTCTGTCCGCAAACACCACTGCAGATGTGGACCTCCACCAGTTGGACGCAGCACCGTCCAAAACATATGTAGCCAGACCCACTCTCGCCTCTGGAGGACAACCAATAGCACTGAAGATCTTCTGCATCGTGAAGATCCACTCCCCTGCAGCCTCTGCGTCATACTGCCCCAGAAAGGTAGGCGGATGCTGGCGCATAAACCGGTCATGCATAGCACCAGTCCCCGTCTGCCCAGTCTGTGCCGTCTGCTGCTGTAGCATCTCTGTCAGACGTCCGACCGTATCGAACAACGTCCGACGCTCATCCTCCCAAGCCTCATCCCACGCAGTCTCACTCTCACCGCGAGTATGGGCAACCGCCTTCCCCCGTCTAGGAGGCATCTGCCAAAGGAAACAAGACAATATCAATATAATCTGTGCATGCATGATCCTCTAGACCTAACTCCTAACTCAAAGGTGGTTTCTTTGGACAAGTACGCCGAGATCAACGCTCTGATACCAAATTGTAACGTACCCGAAAACAGCGGAAAATTTAAACAATAATAAAGACCGTCAACGGTCAGCACGGGGCACGTCACGGGAAACAAACCAACATATATAATATAATATGATCCACGTGGAAGTCAAATATACAAACTGACTGTGATTACGACAAAAGCTATACAATATGTAATCACCTCAAAAGGAAGAAACTGACAACTACAGGATCTGATCTCGGGGGCACCGTCCTCGGTCACCACCTCAAACTCTAACCCTGCTCGCTACCTGAAATGCAAACAACAAACATGCCTGAGTTCCCTGCAGGAACCCCGTATACCAAACATCCTAAAATATAAAAAGGAATTAAAGACAATGCAATGCTATGCACATGATCATCCGCCTCGGGCCCACAATAATGCCCTCACCGCCTCCGCGGCACTGAACCACTCCTGCCACTAGGGTCAAGTCAGTCCATCGCTGCCTCACAAGGGTCAGTCGACACCACTGCTCCCAAAAAGTGCAGGAAGGAACCCCCGGTACACGCCGCACCCAAAGAGCGAGTCAGCCCGCCGAATACACAACTCGGGTCAGACGACAGCCACTGCTCCCCCAAGAGTCGCCTAGCGCGCACCCTGCCGGAACATCCTCGGCCTACCGCTAAACCCTCGCAAACTGCCCAAGGTTTACGGTACACATCCCTCACACCCCGCTCGGTAAGAGAGGAAAAAGTACAACAATAATACGCCTTCGTCGAAGGTGAAATCCGTAGCTCTCAAAGCCGGTAATCAACCGTCGCCTCAGAGCCGGTAGTCGACCTGACATCGACGGATCGCGTGTGGATAAATCCACCAACCTGCGGCAGATCGGTCGACCGCTAAAAGCACACCGGTCAACCGGTCCCCCACACAGTACACAGTACTGTACAAACAAGTCTACCGGTCGAACCACGCCAACCGAATTACCGACCAATCGGTCGAACAAAAGTCATCTAGCGGTCGACCGTTTGGATGGTCTACGCTATACAATTTTATATAATATATATATCCGACCGGTCGAACCAAGGGGTCGTTCGACCGATAACAGGGATTTCAATATTTTGCCCAAGTCTCGTTCGGTCGACCGAAACTGAAATACAGTTCGACCGAAACAACACAAGCACTCTACCGCTTAATTAAATGCTCAGTCGGTCGACCGAGAGTTAAAGAGCGGTCGACCGTTTTGTTGGTCAAAGCTCCCAACCGACTTAGCATCGAATGGATCGGTCGAACAAGGTAAAGGACGTTCGACCGTTTAATAAGTCAAAATCCCCAACCGACCCATTCTCATCGTTATTCGGTCGACCGGCTAAGTGGTCCCGTTCGACCGATAACAGCATATCCCCTTTTTCCCGCATGAATTTGGCATAACGGTCGACCGTCCATAGACATCGTTCGACCGTTTGCGGGTAAACATCAATATAATAATAGGATCGGTCGACTGCCCACAGGCACCGGTCGACCGATCGTCGTCTTCAACCTCTGAATTGGTTGAATTCCGACGGGGAATTCGACACCAACGTCGATCCCCAACACTCACAAGGCACAAGTGAGTTATAATGAAGATTTGGCATACCTTTTTGACGGTTGAAGAAGCCTCCCTAGCTTTGGCAACCTCAACCCAACACTTGACCTTCTTCTCCTCTTCTTCTTCTTCTCTCCTTCTTCTTTTTCACCAATTTCGCCTCTCACACACTCTCTGAACTGAACACAAGTGAAGAAACGTTTTAATTAACCCTACACCTCTATTTATAGTAACATCCAAACTTATCTTCAATCCACCTCTTAAACTTCAAATCAAAACAAGCCACCTCATGCTTCCCTAATCAAGGCTTACTTAGGTTAATTAGGTTTAGTTTAGTTTAATTTTAATGTTTAGATTAGGTTATTACACATATAATTTTGAAATTGATATCAATCTTGTGTGGTCTCAAGGTTCCATTTTGAGTACATTCACTCATTCACTGTTGGTTGCATCATCCTCATTTAACGAGCAAAATATGTTCTATCTACAATGTTTAGTAGATTAAAATCTATTTAGTATTTACCTTCTGTTCGGAAATTGTTCCTTGTAGGAAAATGAAGAGGATAATTTCCAGAATGACATTGAGGATGCTAAACTCTTTCTTGTCTTTCGTGATTTGGACGGTCGGAAAGCGTTTTCATGGAAAAATTCTATCAGATGGTACGATGTCACACTTAACTCTGGTTCGGTATCGAATCACACATTCATTTCCTTTATGATAAGTAATTGATGTCATATTTAATTGATTGGTCTTTTAAATGTAGTTCCTTTGCATGGTATCCCTTACTCAAATGGCAAATCAAAGTGGAAACTAAAGTAAGACACGAGAATTTACATGGAATAGAAATAAAAAAGGCTCTTTTCTTACTTGGCATCACAAGTTTTTGGCAATAATGTCTACTTTACGTTTGGAGGTCCATGGTTATACTAGCATTGACGTTGCAATATTGATTGTCTGGTCAAAAAGAGCAGGAAAGTATAAATATAGTGTGACATCAGTAAGCAAATTATTCTAGCCCTTCCTATTTTTGTTTTCTAGGATCATTAAAATCAATGAACTGACGACCATAATGAGATTGTAAAATGGAACAGTTATAGCTTGAGTTTCATTCTTTTGATTTGTTCATTACATAACTTGTTTGCATCAGGAAGCTAATTTCATTTCTCTTGTCAACTAAAGGTTGACGCTCTGAAATGTGCATTATCCTTTGCTGCCCTTGCTAGCATTTGAAAGAACAATGGTCTCAACGATGATAACACATATGCCTTTTTTGTTGTCTTGGAAGTATTTATTTCATGATATAAAGTTGTTATTTAATTTTTCCTTTTCCATTAAATCAATTTAGATTGTTTTCCATAGTCCCCAACTTGTTTGGGGCTAAAGACTTTGTTGTTCTTGCTGCTGTTGTCGTCGTCGTCTGGTTGCTGCCTGGCTTATTCGGAGATTTGCCTACAGATAACATATCAAGTTTTTGTCCTTTGAATGTCAATGAGCGTAGGTTATTCATATTTAACATATTTGCTGCACTACTTTTTCACTATTTGTGAGCAGGTTAAGGAGATCCGCACAATAAGTGATTGTCTTTCCAATCCCAGTTGCACTCTCTTGTAAAGAATTTGCTAAAGGTGGGTGATGCTACTTCTTGTTCATATATATCAAATTTCATGTTGTGTTAGTATCCATTCACAACGATTTCCATACCAGTATTACATCTTCGCCTATGTGGATGCATCACAACGATTTCCATGCCAGTATTATATCTTCGCATATGTGGATGCACCATCATACCAAATACTGAAGAATTTGAACATTACCAGCACTGATATTATACTGTACTATTTTAAAAAGGAAATAAGTCACAATTTCCTAAGTATCATTGGTTGCAATCATGGAAAATTGCATACGCGATATCTTGTTCCTGTTTCTGTTTTTCCACATTCTCATTGATATGCTGCATATTTATATAAGAACATAAGTGTTATACCTCCTAACATTAGTTTGTGAGCTGACCTTCGGGTTGCAGGTTTAACATGTTCACTTGGACGTGAGTTCCTAGTTGTCTAGGTGTTGTTTTGCATAAACTTAGTGACAAATTAGTTATTGAAGGTTCTCTTTCAGATCTGTTATTTGTGTTCCACCAGAAGATGTAGATTTTTTTTTTTGCAATGATAAGAAAGTGCATATTTTAAAAGGGTCTTTAGTTTGATTGTGCTTGTGATTAATAACTGATTATAACTAGGAAACAATGCCAACAAAAATCTTTAAATAAAAATGCACCTTATGTTTTCATTTTTCACCTTGTGAAACCAATTTGTGCAAATTCCTCAGAATTTTGTTCCTTCTTCCTGTTTTTTTTATGTTTTCTTATTTTCCCAGAAACGATAATTTGAAGTTTGTTTATCAACATTTCGTGATCAACTATTTCCTTCAGATTGAGCGAGGTTCAGTGGGCAGCTTTTATTCTTCTCTGTGCAGGTGCACCACTGCACAGCATAACCTTTCGTAAGCATCCTCAGACCTCCAATTCGTGATATTTCACACAATTTCTTTTTCTTCTTTGACAATTAAGAGCCAGTTTCTTCTTAATAATATATCACTCTATAATGTTTCTATATAATTCATGCACATTTTTGATATATTTGTCCCTTGCAGTTCTGACAGGGTGCTTCAGATTCCAATTCATGGATGGCCCATGGCCCATGGACATTAAGAGACAAGATTAAGATTTTGTTGTATTGCTTGTTCTAATATTAGGATTACAAATGAGGTTTTATATTGTACATGATGTTGGATGTAGTTGTTGTGAGTTGCCAAAGATGTAGTCCGAGATTTTATGAGATTGAGTCGCGTTTATGGAAGGAGCGATGATGAGAGGATCTTCTGAGTTGGATGCTTGGTTTGGAAGGTTTCTTGCGAGATTTCCATAATTTTCATTTGGTATGTTCTTTAATACGCCCCTCAAGTTGGGTCCGAAAGGGATTGAAGGAACCCAACTTGGAAAGGATGAATTGGAATTGTTTTTTATCGAAGGCCTTTGTGAAGATGTCTGTGAGCTGTTTTTTGCTTGAGATATACGGTACTTCTATTTCTTTGTTTTGGATCTTTTCCCAGATGAAGTTACAATCAACTTCAATATGTTTGGCCCTTTCGTGAAATACTGGATTTGAAGCTATGTGGCGAGCGACATTATTGTCACAGAACATGTTCATGGGTTTATTGAAAGGTTGCTTCATGTCCCGGATGAGTTGTTTGAGTCAAACTTGCTCACTTGTGGTAGAGGTCGTAGCCCGATATTCGGCTTCAGCGCTTGATCTAGCAACAACATTTTGTTTTTTACTTCTCCAAGTTACGAGATTCCCACCAAGGAATGTACAAAAACCTATAGTGGATTTGTGGTCATGACTTCCTGCCCAATCTACATCGGAGAAGCCAATTATGGAGTTAGAACTATTATTCTTCATCCATAATCCTTGTCCAGGAGTCAGTTTTAGATACCTGAGTATTCGATTAATAATGTCTAAGTGATGTGTGTGCGGTGCATGCATAAATTGACTAATAGTGCTAACTTCATAGGTTATATCGGGTCTAGTTACAGTAAGGTATATGAGTTTCCCAACAAGTCTTTGAAACTGCCCAATATCCTTAACTGGTTCTCCTTCAGTGAGTCCAACTTTGTGGTTGGTTTCGATTGGAGTGTTGGCCGGTTTGGACCCAAGTTTCTCAGTTTCTTTTAGTAAGTCAATAGTGTATTTTCTTTGCGACAAAAATAAACCTTTTTTGGAATATGCAATTTCTATTCCTAAGAAATATTTTAGAACCCCAAGTGTCAAATTTAGATTTTAGATAGTTTTTGACTAGGTTAATTGCATGATCACTATCACCGGTGATTATAATATCACCTGCATAAACAAACACAACGGTGGTTATGTTATGCTGGTGTTTAATGAACTTGGATGCGTCAGCGGAAGACTTAATAAATCCAAATAGCAAAAGACAGTAACTAAGTTTTGCATCCCATGCACGTGGGGATTGTTTCAATCCGTAGATTGATTTGTGTAGCTTGCATACCTGATTTGTAGTAACGTTGTATCCGAGAAGTGGAGTCACATAAACTTCTTCTTCGAGGTTCCCTTGAAGAAAAGTATTTTTGACATCCCTTTGATATAGTTTTCAGTTTTTGTTAACGGCTATAGAGAGAAGAACACGAACAATGTTCATTTTAGCTACTTGTGCAAATGTTTCTAAGTAGTCTAGACCGTAAATTTGAGTGAATCCTTTTACCACAAGTCTAGCTTTATATCTTTCAATTGTCCCGTTGCTATTGTACTTGATCTTGTAAATCCATTTACACCCAACGGGTTTGATCCCGGTTTGTAATGGAACAAAAGTCCAAGTTTTATTTGATTCTAGTGCTTTTATTTCATCTTTCATGGCTTTGCACCATTTTGGATCCCTAATAGTTTCATGGTATGAATTAGGTTCTTTGTAATTATCTATTTGGCTTATGAAGGCATTGTGAGTGTGTTTTATTTGATTATAGGACAAGTAGTCCTCAATGGGATAGGTTACGTTGGAAGTGATAACAAATCTTTTAACCTAGATAGAGGGCGATTTGGACGGGTTGATCTTCTTCTTTGGATGATTTCTTCTTGGTTGTTTGTTTGGTCCTCTTCTGTTTCTCATCCACCTCCGTATGTGATTCTGATATTCCAGTGTCGAATGTTGGAAGTAGAGCGTCAAGCGTGGTGGGTGCGTTTGTGCCTCTTTGAAAGTAAGTCTCTCTTTTAACAAAAGATACATCTTTTGAAACATAAAATTTACAAATTTTTAGGTCATAACATTTGTACCTTTTTTTGCTAAAAGAATAACCAAGAAAAATACATTTTACAGAATTAAAGTCGAGTTTATCTACTCGTTTCCTGTGAACAAAACAAACACATTCAAATATCCAAAGATGATCCAGGGTTAGTTTTTTCCAAGTAAATTTCCAAAGGTTGCTTATTTTGAAGATTGGAGCTTGGTAGTCGTATTATTAAGGTGAGTTGCAGTTAAACAACATCTGACTAAAAAAATTTTGGGGACATTATTTTGAAATAATAAAGACCGAGTAACATTCAAAATATGACGATTTTTCTTTCGGAAACATCATTTTGTTGGGGAGTATTGATACAAGTAGTTTGATGAAAAATGTCTTTGGTTTTCAAAAATTTTGGAAAACGTGGTTGGTATATTGTGAACCCATTGTCAGATCTAAAATATTTCATTTTGAAGTCATACGTATTTTCAACAAGGGTCACAAAATCACAAAAAAACTTTGAAAGCATTAGATTTTGTTTTTATAAGGTAAATCCATGTAGTGAGGGAAAAATCGTCAATAAATGAAATAAAGTATTGAAAACCATTATAAGACTCAATAGGGGCCGGTCCCCAAATATCAAAATGAATAAGTTCAAGGGGCAACTAGATTTATTTGTAGCAGAATGAAAGGGCAGTCTAGTTTGTTTCGAATAATGACATACATCACAAGAATATTCAGAGGAAATAAATGAAAATAGTGTTTTTAAAACATGATGGGACGAATGTCCTATTCTCTTGTGCCAAAGTTCATGATTTGGTTTATTAATAACATGCATCGTCTTATTTTGGGTGTCTAAGATGTAGAGGTCATTGATGAGAACTCATCTACCAATCATCATTCCTGTAATTCGATCCTGAAAAATTACTTCAACAGGAGTGAATATAACATTACAATTTAAATTCTTAGTAATTTTAACAACTGATAGAAGATTGGAATTGAAAGAGGGTACATACAATATGTTTTTTGCACATTTATTTAACAATTGCATGTCCCCTATACCTTTGATTTCAACTTGATTACCATTAGCTACAGTTACGAATTTATTTAGAAAGTCCAAATTATTTTTAGTATTATTTAGTAATGAAGGGTTTTCGGTCATATGGTCTGTAGCACCTGAGTCAATAATCCATTTAGTATTAAGAGACGTATTAACAAAAGAATTGGCAGTATAATTATCTAAGATATTTGTCATACCTGAGTAATTACCTGAACTTTGAGGGTTGCTTTGCATATAACTGTTCAAGTGGGCTAGTAGTTGGCCCAACGAATTCGTGTCCATGGGTCCACCTCCAGATGTGTTAGCAGGCCCGGAGTTGGTTATAAGTGAAGGGAATGTGTTCTAAAAGTTTTACTTTTAAATGTCAATTATTATGAATTGAATGAGAAATCATTTTGTTCATTGTTTATGTTATTCGTCTTTTAGAAGTGTTAAGGAAGATGCTTTTGGTCCTTAACCGTAGAGCTCTAAAAGATATTGGTTTACATAAAATAAAAGATATTCGCAATCATGATAATTAACATGAGACATTAATTACCGGGTTAAGATTGTCGTGTTTGGTCATAGATCATTGTAGCTCTACAAGTGAGTGACAACACGAGTATGCAAAAGAGGAAAATATTACTTTTGTATACTGAATATACCTAATAAGTAAAATATTATAGGAATGTGTTTCTGTGTCATTAATATTTTATTGTGTCTTTGGTCCTTTGATATGAGACTTATATCTGATCGCTTAAGAAGTTCTTAATTAGAATAGTGTCTTGAGCTATCGATTTGTCTTGAGCTATCGATGAGTGTAGTGTAAATGCATTAGTTGGTTAAGTATAACTTTCGTTGGAAAAGATAGTTAGTCAAAAGATTATCATTGCCCCTCTTAATTAAGTGATGATATTAGTGAGCCCCTTGATAAAGCAAACTTATAATGTGCACAATGTGATTTGAGTTAAGTCACATATTTATAACTAGCTTAAAGAGATCAAGAAATGAATACTAATACAAAGATGACACAATACTACTTTGTGTGTATTCTTAATATCATGAGGCAAGGGACGGACACAAGTGGTGCACTCCATCACTAATTGGATCGGGTTTTGGTTCGAGTGGAATTAAGACATCTAACTAATTGGGAGCTATAATGTGTAGCTAGATACCGCTTATAGCTTGTGATATTAAGCTCTTAATATCATTGTCAACTTAGTTTAGATCCTCCCATAGGTCACACCGCAAAACTGGGAAACAAGAAATGGGAATTTTGAGTTCATAAGATGTGTCGGGTTTCATGTAGAAAATATGACACATGGGGTGAACAAGCAAAATCAAAATTATGTTGTGATTAATAACATAATTAGAATCTAAATTAAATTCATATGTGATGTAAATATTATGGGGTGTAATGATTGATCATTACATAGGATAATATGTTACATAAGTTGTGAATTTACTACTAATCCCGAAATTTCAAATTTTCTAGGGGTTAAACCGAAATTTGACAAGTCTGCAGAACAGTGCTCAAACGGTCGACCGGATAGCAGTAAACGGTCGACCGATCGGGCACGGTCGACCGGACGTGTCTCGACCGATAACAGGAAATTTTCATCTGTTCGAACGGTCGACCGAATGTGATCGGTCGGTCGACCGAACATTGCGATGGAATAGTTCCTATTACGAACGGTCAACCGAGTTATAGAACGGTCGACCGAAACTAGGTTCGAGCGGTCGACCGAACCTTGAAATGGTCGACCGGTCCAGACGGTTTTGTGCAGAATTAATTTAAGAATTAATTAGATCATGCATGGAATTGGTCCATAATTGATTTAATTCGTGGCTAATATTATTTATTATTAAATAATGGATGGTTAGATGGAATTTTGCATGAGATCATGGGCAAGGGGTTGCACATGAATAGGTAATTTGGAGAGAGCTTATAAATACAAGCTTATTTCATTACCCAATTAATTCATTCATTATTTCTTGTGCAAAAATTCTCTCTCCATAATTCTCCACGAAAATCCCTTAAATCTTTAGTTTAGTTTTAGTTCTTAAGAGGTCATCTTCTCAAGAGAATTAAAGAGGGGTTAGTAATTAGATTCTAAACCCTATCGGAGATTGAGAGACTAGCTTCCCTCTCTCCGATCTTGTTTAGAGTTTGGTGAATACTCGGAGGCATCCGGCGCAGCGAGGAGCATCCCCAACATCTCCGAATCTTCAAGAAGTTTTAGAGAACTTCTAGGTATGAATTTCGGAGCCCATATTTGTTTTAATAAAGTTGTGAAACTAGATATTGAAACAAATTGATGCATGCATGAAATAAATTATAGAAAATTGAAAATTGATCCTTATTATACATAAAAATTCGAATATATATATGTATAATTAAACATGAAATCCTATAATAAGAGGGTTGGTTGCGGATGGAGAGAAACATGCTTGACTCGGGTATTCGGATGTTCCATTTGTGCTGCTATATAACCCCTCGGATCCACGTGAGACCCGACTTCACCCCATTTTCTTCGTTCTCCATCCGAGCTAGGGTTTGCGAACCCTCCAAAGCCGCTGCCGCTGCCTCCCCTTCCTTTGTTCCGATGATCGCCCCTCCGTCCCTTGTTGGTCGGAGGTGAGGATGTAGGAACCGGTACGAGTTCCTGTTATGGCCAGTTTTCTTGCAGTTATCACAAGTTTCGTTTGTTTTATTTCCATATTTACCTCTGGTTTTTCCATTTTGTGTGGTTGTTTGTTGTTTTCCAGCGAGAAGTGCCTGAGACTCCGATGTGTGATCGATTTGTTGGGTCTGAGTAGTGGTCCGACGGGTTTCTTCCCGTTGAACCATTGCGATGATGGACGCCAAGTTTGGAAGTTCGGGTGTCATTAAGATTTGGCTTCAAATGGCTTCATAGCTACTGTCGAGTCCGATAAGGAATTGGTATATGTGGTCTTGTTCCATGCGCGCACGGATGAATTTCGGGTCCGAGGTTGGAGGTTCATAGATGGTTAATTCGTCCCATCCTCTTTGGAGTACTCCAAGATACTCGGTGATGGTTTGAGTGCTTTGTTTTGTCTGAGAAATATCTTGCTTTAGTTTGAAAATATGAGCAAAGTTTTGAGCCTTACCATAGATGCTTTGAACAGAGTCCCATAACTCTTTTGCAGAGTTTTTGTATAAGAAAATTCCACCAATTTTTGGCTGCATTGAGTTGATCTCCCATGACATTATTAGATGATCCGTTGTCTGCCATTCTTCTTGTTTTGTTTTAGTTCCTACGCCGATTGGTTTTGTTGTTGTTCCGGTAATGTGGCCTAGTTTTCTTTTTCCACTGAGGGCAAGCGAGACCGCCCTCGCCCATGAGAGGTAGTTTTGCCCATTTAGAGGTTGGGAGACCAGGCGAGGTGCATTCACTTCTGGGTCCGTCATGCTTTCTGGGAGGAGGATGGTTGGCTTGATTGACCTTCAACCCCCTAAGAGAGGTAGAGACTGATGTTGTGGCTGGGAGGATGGTTGGATTGATTGGCCTTCAACCCTTAAGAGAGGCAGAGACCGATGATGAACTTTGGGGAGCCTGAGGTCGACGGTGTTTTTTGTGTTTCTCACAATCGTTGCTCTGGTACTATGTAGAATTTGATATTGAGACAAGATTAAGATTTTGTTGTATTGCTTGTTCTAATATTAGGGTTACAAATGAGGTTTTATATTGTACATGAGGTTGGATGTAGCCGTTGTGAGTTGCCAAAGATGTAGTCCGAGATTTTATGAGATTGGGTCTTGTTTATGGAAGGAGCGATGATGAGAGGATCTTCTGAGCTGGATGCTTGGTTTGGAAGGTTTCTTTCGAGATTTCCATAATCTTCATTTGGTATGTTCTTTAATAGGTGCAGTGGAATTGCTATATCAATGGTGATGAAGTATGCAGATAATATTGTGAAGTTTTGTTAGCCATCGGCTTGCTGATACTTCACTTTTGCTTTGTCAGAATTAGATTTGGACTACATATGCACACTGTTATTCCTTGAGTTGCCTTTTCAATTTACAACATTATAGTCTTACAAGAAACAACTCCAAATTATTATTCGCTAGAGCATTGACAACTTGATTTCTCTCCCACCAGACTTACAATAGTATTTTAGATTAGATGATTTTAGTAGTCTTGAAGCCAGATAAAAAATAAAACTGATCAAGGATGTGAGTTTATATGACTAAAGTCTCAAGACATTCAACTTTACCATACCGCATAGGGTCTCTTTCCTTTGACATAGTGAGAAGGGAATAAATTCTCATTCACGGAGTCAATAAAATGTCAAAGATTGTAAACATCCAGTCTTCTTTTGCTCCTAAGCAGAAGTGAGACACTAGGTCTACGACAGTAGCCTCCATCACCATTTGATCCTGCTCATTCCTACAATATTAATTTCCTTTTTAATTCTAAGGTGTTTTAATACTCATACGAGTTAAGAAATTTGATTTTGAAATCATAACTTTCTAAATGTCTGCTGGAGTTGGATATAAATGATTATACCAATGACAATGACGATAATTACTGTATTTCTTGTTCTGCGTTGACTAATGAATATCACATGTGTTTATGAATTGCAGGTCTACTCAACATCAGTGGCAATGCTTCTCACAGCTGTTGTATCAGTATTCCTGTTCGGGTTTCATCTTTCTCTTGCATTCTTTCTTAGCTCTACGTAAGAATCTGTGCTTGATATTCCCTACTATTCTCTATGCTACGGATGAATTACTCCAAATCGGACGGAATTCATTTGAAATCTATGATGTTTTACAGGGTTGTCTCTGTATCCGTCTATCTGCATTCTATAGGACAGCTGCAAAAATAGCTGCACTTTGTTTTCAGTTGATTTGCAAAATACAGGAACTCTCGACATAGTGAAGCCCTTACATGGTATTTTCTCAACTTCTCATGGCATCTCTGAAGCGGAATTACATTTATCATGTGTCCTCTGTTAGGAGTAAACGCTTATCGTAGTGGCCTTCTGCTGGGATCATCAACTCACACAACTACTCGCCTCGACAAACTGCCATTCTCTGAGTTATTTCCTGCTAAAACCATCTAATGTACTATGGAGAATTGAAAGTGTCTTCAAAGTGTTTATACCTTCCTCAAACCGTAGGAAATCGTTTTCTTAAGAGCTTTTTGACTGCTGTAAACAACATCTATTCTCTCTATTTAAATTTAAATATGAATAAGTGCTTGCTATTTTTTCCTTATGAAGTATCTTTTTTTAAGAAATAATCAGAAGGGTTTGATATTTGCCAACACAAAATGCGATTTTAAGATTGTTACAGATTGCTCCAAAACCTCAAAGAAATATTCATGGTCGTGAATGTAACATCCCGAAACAACGGAAAATTTAAAAATTCATAATCAAGACAAAGAGCACAATAATCAAGGCGGGACTGTTACTTCTCATAAACAATAAAGCGGTGCACCATAATACATCAGAGTTTGCCAAAATGAATACATGATTACAACAAAACGACAAGGGAAGATAAACGTAATCATGTGGACCTCAGTGGTCTGACTAGAGGATCCGACTCCAAACGCGTGCGTCCGCCGATCACCACCCTACTGGACCTACTGCGGTCCTGAAAATATATAACAACAATGCCTGAGTTTCCAGAAGGAAACCCCATATGCCAACTCACCTACATGCATGCATTACATAATGGACCTATCATACTAGTATCATGTCAAGGCATCGACAGAAAGGAAAACAGTTCCCCCGAAGGGTAAAACAGGACATCAGTCCGACAATCAACAACGAGTCTCCCGAGGAGACCTACTGCAGGCACATGCAGTCTTACAGCACGCGACATCGCACCCCCCACACGCAGCTACACTACTCAAGGGTTCGGCAGGGAGCCTCTGTCACGCCTGCGCGCCGATAGAATACAGATCTGCAAATCTCAGTGGTCGGAGCCACAGGGACCAACGGGGTCGTCGCCCGGAAGGTATAACAACAACATCTCGGTAGGTGCCCAGCCGAGGAAAACAACATAGCCGGAACAGCCTCGGCCCAACAATCACCATCGCCGGCACAACCTCGGCGGCATCACCGGCACAACATCGGTGGTCCATAACAACAGTCCGGCACAGCATCGGACAAATCCAGACCGAAGTCTGCCAGGTCATCAGGCTCCTCGAGCCGCAAACACCAACCGCGCCGCTATAAAAGCAGGACAGCGACCTCCGTAGCCCGTGGGCCGGTAGTCAGCTCACCCAACGCCAGTTGCGTGCCCGCACAAACAACAACATTGGGATCCGCGATCTCTCAGGCTTGCTATACTACAATAAGTCCAATCCATCCATCACATTTAGTCACGCTCCATACCTGGAACTAACGCGTCCCGAACACCCACACTCTTCCCAACGGCGGTCCCTGAGCAGGCACACATCACGCCCCCATCGTCACCTCCCGGCTCACGCACAAGGCGAGGACACGGGTTTCCGTGGCAAAGTTGGCGTTCAAAAAGGGAACCAGGAATTCTGTCCTGGGCCCAAACGGTCGACCGTAAGAGGTGATTCGGTCGACCGTTTCCAGAAAGGAATCGGTCGACCGTCCCTAACACGGTCTACCGCTGCGCACAGAACACAATCCCCCCAACGGTCTACCGAAGGTCTAAAACCGGTCGACCGAACGAAGTCAAAATCCGGAGTTTGGTCAACATTCGAATCATCCTATCGGTCGACCGACTCAGGGGTCTCGGTCGACCGCAAACTAACAGTACACTATTTTCAATCTTTTAATCCTTCGGTCGACCGACTCAGGGGTCTCGGTCGACCGATAACAGTTAGGGTCAACCTACATTTCTACGTCATATAACGGTCGACCGAACTCAAGCCTACGTCCGAACAACATGCAATATAAACAAATAAACTTAAGTTCCGGTCGACCGAACACAAGGCCTCGGTCGACCGAAACGCAACAGGCAGTAAAGATATACATGCAATCGGTCGACCGCCCAAGGGCCGGTCGACCGTCCGGTCGTCTTCATCCTCGCGCCAGCCGAGGTTTCTTCGCCCAAACACGACGTCGGAGAGGCCTCCGACCTCCTCCGACCGACCAACACGACCCTCTCATGAGTGTCAACAACAAAACCACACTAGAGAGCGGCATACCTCAACCACGACGACGAAACGCCGGAGCTCCGCTCACGCACGTCGCCTCCTCCGATCTCCTTGCGCTAAGCCTCCGCACGAATGTCTTCCTCGTCTGCCCCCTCCGCGACAGCTGCTCCCACCGCGCGCACCAGCAAGGAAGGAAGAAGAAATGAGGAAGGAGATGAAAGAAGAAGAAGAAGAAAGAAAGAAGAGCCTTATTTAACAAAACTCGGATGCTACAGTACCACCCGACTCTCTCTCCCCTCATCTACAGTGCTCACCCCTTCACCTTCTCATGCAACTCCTGCACATTCATCTTCCCCATGCAAACCACACTTTAAACATCATTAGTCCACTAACCCTAGGTTAGGGATCTAACAGTGAAGGTGCCATACGTCCTGATGCGCACCTTGATGTTGATAGGTTCCTTGTACCAGGTTCTCTTTATCGGACTTAGGATAGAAAGTTGATTTGATTTTCAGAAAAACAATGAGAGAAAGAAAGAAAAGAATCTGCTTTGAAGGTGGTTGTCCAGATATTGTTTCGCACGTTTTGACTTTTGAATGGTGAGTTTTGAGACCATATAATTAAATACAAGAGGAGAGATTAACCGTCCTTAAAGAATAAAATCCTTTGACAGTAATTTATTCACGTTGATAACCTAAAATTTAAATTCCGAATGAAAATTTTAAATCGTAGTTCTTATTTTATATCACGATATTAGTTTAGATGCCAAAAATTACAAATTTTAAATGTAATTTTATATAAGATAAGTGATGTTAAATTTGTAAACAATATCTATTGTTTTTTTAATCATTAAAATATCGAATAAAACGATTTTCAAAATTTATAATTTTCAACATGTATACTTAAATTGTGATATGAATTAAGATTTACAATTTCGGGTCCGTTTGGATAGGAATTCTTAGATAGAATTCCTGTGAGAAGTCAGATTTTAAGTGGAAATGCAAGAATCATGATTCCTAAAAGAAATAAAATTCGTTTGGATGGAAGAAAAAAAATACTCATGATTCTAAATGTTAAATGACCAGTATGCTCATAGATTTAAATTTATATTGTTATTAGATTACTATGATATAAACTTTTTTATTAAGGTAGAATATTTATGTAATGTCAATGACTTTTTAATATTAGTTTGTAATATTAAAACTATCATAAAATATAATATATGTGACATTTATCTAATAAATATCGTAAAAAATTAATTTCTAATTAGAAATTTATCGAATAAAAAAAATTAAAATATGAGTGTATTATGATAAATACAACTGAGGGTAATATGGTAAATATCAATCTAAAAATTATAAAAATTATTCTTGTAAAAAGTTATAAAAATTCAACTTCTTGATTCTATACAAATTCCATTGTTAAGAATCTAGAGATTCTTACAGAATCTGGAGTTGATTTCTGTTTGAAAAGCCTAATTGGATTCTACCCTGATTCTTACTGAAATCTGAACTGAGAATAAGTGTATGTTTGGCTAGAGATTCTTGCATAAGTTTCTAGTAATGATTCAGATTCTTGAAATTTGTGTTTCCAAACAAGAATTTGGATTCTGATTCCTGTGAAACCCTTAAGAATCCGGAGTAAGTTTTCTATACAATCAAAAGATCTCGACTGGCATCTCCTCGAGCGACAAGTCCTGCTGAATCTCTGGCACTGCTATCTCAATAACGTGCGACGGATCTGCCACATACTTCCTCAACATCGACACATGGAAGACATTATGCAGACCCCAAAACTGCGGCGGCAATGCAATCCGGTAGGCAACCTCTCCAACTCGGTCGAGGATCTCAAATGGCCCAACATATCTCGGACTGAGCTTCCCCTTCTTCCCAAACCTCATCACACCTCGGGCAGGGGAAATCTTCAGAAACACATAGTCGCCCACCTCGAAACTCAACACTCGTCTGCGTCGATCAGCATAGCTCTTATGCCTGCTCTGTGCTGTGGCCAGCCTCCTCCTGATCACATCCACCTTCTCTGAGTACATCTGCACAATCTTTGGCCCCAATAACTGCCTCTCGCCCACATCACTCCAGCATACCGGTGATCTGCAAGACCTCCCGTACAACGCCTCGTACGGTGCCATCCCAATACTCGAATGGTAGCTGTTGTTGTAGGCAAACTCTATCAGCAGCAGGTGCTCATCCCAGTGCCCTGCCCAATCCAGTGTGCATGCTCTCAGCATATCCTCCAGGGTCTGAATCGTCCTCTCTGACTGACCATCGGTCTGCGGATGAAACGCTGTACTGAATCTCAGACGCGTTCCCAAAGCCTGCTGCAGACTCCCCCAAAATCTGGAAGTGAATCGAGGATCTCGATCGGAGATGATGCTCACCGGCACCCCATGCAACCTGACAATCTCCTCCACGTACAACTTAGCTAGACCCTCCAAAGGCAACGTGGTCCGGATCGCTAAGAAGTGCGCCGACTTGGTCAGTCGATCGACTATCACCCAAATCGCGTCGTGGAATCTCCTCGTCTTCGGCAATCCCGTGACAAAGTCCATCGTCACGTGTTCCCACTTCCACTCAGGAAGCTCAATACTCTGCATCGGTCCTGCCAGCCTCTGATGCTCAATCTTCACCTGCTGGCAGACTAAGCATCGCTCCACAAACTTTGCAATGTCCCTCTTCATGCCCTTCCACCAGAAGTTCCGCTGCAGGTCCTTATACATCTTCGTGCTCCCCGGATGAATGGTGTATCTAGCTCTATGTGCCTCCTCCATGATGTCATCTCTCAGCCCATCAACCTTCGGCACCCAGATCCGACTCCTGAACCTCAGACCACCATCAACCCCCACACTGAAATCTGATCCATCTCTGGAAGCCAACTGTAGCAGACCAGCTAACTCCTCATCCCCCTGCTGAGCCTGAACCAACCGTGAGACAGTCTGCGGCTCCACCCGAAGCCCAGCAATCACCGCTCCCTCTGAACCCTCGGTGAATGGACTCCACTCTGACAAAGCCTCGAGTAGCCTCCACTCCTGGATGCACAGACTCGCAACAGAAACCTCCACCTTCCTGCTCAGCGCATCTGCAACTGAATTCGCCTTCCCCGGATGATAGGAAATGGTGAAGTCGTAGTCCTTAAGGAACTCGAGTCATCTGCGCTGCCTCATATTCAGCTCCTTCTGCGAGAACAAGTATTTCAGACTCTGATGATCGGTGAAGACCTCGAACTGCTCGCCATACAGATAGTGCCGCCAGGTCTTCAACGCATGAACTACCGCCGCCAACTCCAGATCATGAGTAGGGTAGTTCTTCTCGTGCACCTTCAGCTACCTTGAAGCGTACGCGACCACCTTCCCATGCTGCATCAGGACACAACCCAAGCATATCCCTGATGCATCGCTGTAAATCACGTAGCCTCCACTGCCACTCGGTAGCGTCAGAATAGGTGCTGTCGTCAAATGCCTCTTTAGCTCCTGAAAGCTGTCCTCGCACTTCTGGGACCAAACGAACTTGACGCCCTTCTGCGTCAACGCTGTCAGCGGCGACGCAAGTTTGGAGAAATCCTGGATAAACCGCCTGTAATACCCTGCCAGACCTACGAAACTCCTGATCTCCGTCACGCTCGTCGGGGCTCTCTACTGAGTCACTGCCTCGACCTTCGCCGGATCCACTGAAATCCCATCTGCTGACACAATATGTCCCAGAAAAGCCACCTGATCCAACCAAAACTCACACTTCGTGTACTTGGCATAAAGCTGCTGCTCCCTCAAGATGCCCAGCACAATCCTCAGGTGCTCTCGATGCTGCTCCCTGTCAGGCGAGTATACCAAGATGTCATCCACGAATACCACGACAAATCTGTCAAGGTACAGCTGGAAGGTCCTATTCATCAGATCCATGAATGCCGCAGGCGCATTCGTCAGTCCAAATGGCATCACCAAGAACTTATAGTGGCCGTACCGCGTCCTGAAGGCTGTCTTCTGAGCATCCGCCTCCCTGATCCGCAACTGGTGATAGCCCGAACGCAGATCGATCTTCGAGAACACTCTCGCCGTCTACAACTGATCGAACAAATCATCAATCCTGGGCAAAGGGTACCGGTTCCGAACGGTAACCTTATTCAGCATCCTGTAGTCAATGTACATCCGCAACGATCCATCCTTCTTCTTCACGAAGAGCACAGGCGCTCCCCATGGAGAAACCCTCGGTCGAATGAACCCGGACTCCATCAACTCCTGCAACTGCTTCTTCAGCTCCGTCAACTCAGCAGGTGTCATCCGATAAGGTGCCTTCGACTGAGGTGCCGTACCCGCAACCAACTCGATGCTGAACTCAATCTCTCGGTGCGGCGGTAATGCTGGAATTTCCGCTGGAAACACATCTGGGAACTCCTGCACTACCTCTATGTCCTCCAGCCTCCTCGTCTCAGGATCAGGAACAACCAGCGTGGCCACAAATGCTCGGCATCCCTGCTGTATCAGTCTCTGTGCCTTAACCGCAGACACAATCAGACGACCCCCTCTGCTCCTCGCACCTCTGATCAGAACATCTGGCAAGCCCTCCATCGGAATCAGGATCTTCTTCTCACGGCAAAAGACTCGCACGTCGTACCGTGACAACCAGTCCATCCCCAGTATGACGTCGAAGTCTACCATCGGTAACAAGACCAGATCTGCCGGAAAATCATGGTCTCCCGAAACAACTGTGGTGCCGGGGAAAAAGCTCCCCACAGTGCCCACCTCACCCATGGGCGTGCTGACCTCCAAAACATCAGTCAGCAGCACAGGGGTCCGACCCAACTCGCCAGCAAACTTCTCCGAAATGAAGGAGTGAGTGGCGCCACAATCAAACAACACGCGCGCTACAGAACCAGAAACTGAAAGCGTACCTTCCACGACGGTGTTGGAGTCCCTCGCCTCCTCAGCCTGGATAGTGAAGACCCGCCCGGTCCTCCTGCTCTGGCACGGTGGAACAACTGACCGGCTGCCTCCGCCTCTGCCTACTACTGGTGGTCCTGGCCTCCTCCTCGGCTCTCCCTGCCTCTGAGGACAATCACGGACAAAGTGTCCCATCTGCCCACAACCCATGCACGCTCTAGTCCGACGGGGACACTCCTGCCCTGGATGGAACCTCCCGCAGTAAGTGCACGCTCCAGACTGACGTGCTCCTCCTCCATCGAACCTGGGCCTCTTGCCCGGGTTTCCTGCCCCACGACCAGCTACTCTGCTAACGGTGCTCACTGGCGCCTTCCGCGCCTCCTGATTACACTCCCTCTGGTCCTGCTCGATGATGGTAGCATGCTTCACCGCATCTGCAAGGGTCCACGGCATGCTGTTGATCACCCGAGATCGAAGCGGCTGTCTCAGTCCCTTCACGAACTTCCTCGCCCGCTGCTCTGGGGTCACACAAATCTCAGGGCAGTAACGCTCCAAAGCGTTGAACCTGCTGATGTAGCTCGTCAGTGTCATGTCCTTCTGCTCCAGCGACATGAACTCATCCCTCTTCTATTCCCTGACATGCTGGGGGAAGTACTGCTCATGAAACACCTCCAAGAACTCCTCCCAGCTCACATCCACACGATCATCAAACAACACCGTGGACGTAGATCTCCACCAGTTGGCGGCCTCGCCATCAAACACATAGGTGGCCAGCTCCACCATCCTCTCAGGTGTTACTCCAATAGCGCAGAAGATCTTCTCCATCCGGAAGTGTCTTCAAAGTGTTTATACCTTCCTCAAACCGTAGGAAATCGTTTTCTTAAGAGCTTTTTGACTGTTGTAAACAACATCTATTCTCTCTATTTAAATTTAAATATGAATAAGTGCTTGCTATTTTTTCCTTATGAAGTATCTTTTTTTAAGAAATAATCAGAAGGGTTTGATATTTGCCAACACAAAATGCGATTTTAAGATTGTTACAGATTGCTCCAAAACTTCAAAGAAATATTCATGGTCGTGAATGTAACATCCCGAAACAGCGGAAAATTTAAAAATTCATAATCAAGACAAAGAGCACAATAATCAAGGCGGGACTGTTACTTCTCATAAACAATAAAGCGGTGCACCATAATACATCAGAGTTTGCCAAAATGAATACATGATTACAACAAAACGACAAGGGAAGATAAACGTAATCATGTGGACCTCAGTGGTCTGACTAGAGGATCCGACTCCAAACGCGCGCGCCCGCCGATCACCACCCTACTGGACCTACTGCGGTCCTGAAAATATATAACAACAATGCCTGAGTTTCCAGAAGGAAACCTCGTATGCCAACTCACCTACATGCATGCATTACATAATGGACCTATCATACTAGTATCATGTCATGGCATCGACAGAAAGGAAAACAGTTCCCCCGAAGGGTAAAACAGGACATCAGTCCGACAATCAACAACGAGTCTCCCGAGGAGACCTACTGCAGGCACATGCAGTCTTACAGAACGCGACATCGCACCCCCCACACGCAGCTACACTACTCAAGGGTTCGGCAGGGAGCCTCTGTCACGCCTGCGCGCCGATAGAATACAGATCTGCAAATCTCAGTGGTCGGAGCCACAGGGACCAACGGGGCCGTCGCCCGGAAGGTATAACAACAACATCTCGGTAGGTGCCCAGCCGAGGAAAACAACATAGCCGGAACAGCCTCGGCCCAACAATCACCATCGCCGGCACAACCTCGGCGGCATCACCGGCACAACATCGGTGGTCCATAACAACAGTCCGGCACAACATCGGACAAATCCAGACCGAAGTCTGCCAGGTCATCAGGCTCCTCGAGCCGCAAACACCAACTGCGCCGCTATAAAAGCAGGGCAGCGACCTCCGTAGCCCGTGGGCCGGTAGTCAGCTCACCCAACGCCAGTTGCGTGCCCGCACAAACAACAACATTGGGATCCGCGATCCATCAGGCCTGCTATACTACAATAATTCCAATCCATCCATCACATTTAGTCACGCTCCATACCTGGAACTAACGCGTCCCGAACACCCACACTCTTCCCAACGGCGGTCCCTGAGCAGGCACGCATCACGCCCCCACCGTCACCTCCCGGCTCACGCACAAGGCGAGGACACGGGTTTCCATGGCAAAGTTGGCGTTCAAAAAGGGAACCAGGAATTCTGTCCTGGGCCCAAACGGTCGACCGTAAGAGGTGATTCGGTCGACCGTTTCCAGAAAGGAATCGGTCGACCGTCCCTAACACGGTCTACCGCTGCGCACAGAACACAATCCCCCCAATGGTCTACCGAAGGTCTAAAACCGGTCGACCGAACGAAGTCAAAATCCGGAGTTTGGTCAACATTCGAATCATCCTATCGGTCGACCGACTCAGGGGTCCCGGTCGACCGCAAACTAACAACACACTATTTTCAATCTTTTAATCCTTCGGTCGACCGACTCAGGGGTCTCGGTCGACCGATAACAGTTAGGGTCAACCTACATTTCTACGTCATATAACGGTCGACCGAACTCAAGCCTACGTCCGAACAACATGCAATATAAACAAATAAACTTAAGTTCCGGTCGACCGAACACAAGGCCTCGGTCGACCGAAACGCAACAGGCAGTAAAGATATACATGCAATCGGTCGACCGCCCAAGGGCCGGTCGACCGTCCGGTCGTCTTCAACCTCGCGCCAGCCGAGGTTTCTTCGCCCAAACGCGACGTCGGAGAGGCCTCCGACCTCCTCCGACCGACCAACACGACCCTCTCATGAGTGTCAACAACAAAACCACACTAGAGAGCGGCATACCTCAACCACGACGACGAAACGCCGGAGCTCCGCTCACGCACGTCGCCTCCTCCGATCTCCTTGCGCTAAGCCTCCGCACGAATGTCTTCCTCGTCTGCCCCCTCCGCGACAGCTGCTCCCACCGCGCGCACCAGCAAGGAAGGAAGAAGAAATGAGGAAGGAGATGAAAGAAGAAGAAGAAGAAAGAAAGAAGAGCCTTATTTAACAAAACTCGGATGCTACAGTACCACCCGACTCTCTCTCCCCTCATATACAGTGCTCACCCCCTTCACCTTCCCATGCAACTCCTGCACATTCACCTTCCCCATGCAAACCACACTTTAAACATCATTAGTCCACTAACCCTAGGTTAGGGATCTAACAGTGAAGGTGCCATACGTCCTGATGCGCACCTTGATGTTGATAGGTTCCTTGCACCAGGTTCTCTTTATCGGACTTAGGATAGAAAGTTGATTTGATTTTCAGAAAAACAATGAGAGAAAGAAAGAAAAGAATCTGCTTTGAAGGTGGTTGTCCAGATATTGTTTCGCACGTTTTGACTTTTGAATGGTGAGTTTTGAGACCATATAATTAAATACAAGAGGAGAGATTAACCGTCCTTAAAGAATAAAATCCTTTGACAGTAAATTTAAATTCCGAATGAAAATTTTAAATCGTAGTTCTTATTTTATATCACGATATTAGTTTAGATGCCAAAATTACAAATTTTAAATGTAATTTTATATAAGATAAGTGATGTTAAATTTGTAAACAATATCTATTGTTTTTTTAATCATTAAAATATCGAATAAAACGATTTTCAAAATTTATAATTTTCAACATGTATATTTAAATTGTGATATGAATTAAGATTTACAATTTCGGGTCCGTTTGGATAGGGATTCTTAGATAGAATTCCTGTGAGAAGTCAGATTTTAAGTGGAAATGCAAGAATCATGATTCCTAAAAGAAATAAAATTCGTTTGGATGGAAGAAAAAAAATACTCATGATTCTAAATGTTAAATGACCAGTATGTTCATAGATTTAAATTTATATTGTTATTAGATTACTATGATATAAACTTTTTTATTAAGGTAGAATATTTATGTAATGTCAATGAGAACTATATGTTTTTAATATTAGTTTGTAATATTAAAACTATCATAAAATATAATATATGTGACATTTATCTAATAAATATCGTAAAAAATTAATTTCTAATTAGAAATTTATCGAATAAAAAAAATTAAAATATGAGTGTATTATGATAAATACAACTGAGGATAATATGGTAAATGTCAATCTAAAAATTATAAAAATTATTCTTGTAAAAAGTTATAAAAATTCAACTTCTTGATTCTATACAAATTCCATTGTTAAGAATCTAGAGATTCTTACAGAATCTAGAGTTGATTTCTGTTTGAAAAGCCTAATTGGATTCTACCCTGATTCTTACTGAAATCTGAACTGAGAATAAGTGTATGTTTGGCTAGAGATTCTTGCATAAGATTCTAGTAATGATTCAGATTCTTGAAATTTGTGTTTCCAAACAAGAATTTGGATTCTGATTCCTGTGAAACCCTTAAGAATCCGGAGTAAGTTTTCTATACAATCAAAAGACTAGAAAAAAATAACTTCTTGTAGGATTCCAGAAATTTTAGGTTGTATTTACCATAATATCATTATATTTTACTGTTTTTAGAAAAAAAAATTAAATTAGAAATTAATATTTTACGATATTTATTAGATAATTTTCTTCTACATTGTATTTTATGATAATTTTTAATATTAAAAAATAACATAAATATTTTTACCTTAGTAAATATTCTAGCTTAATAAAAAAAAATCATATCATATCTTACAATGATAATCTAATAACAATATATATTTAAATCTAAGAGCATACTAGTCATTTATTATTTTGAATCACGAGCAATTATTTTTCTATCTAAACGAATTTTAATTCTTTTAGAAATCATGATTTTTACATTTTAAATTTGTGATTTTTCGTGGTAGATTCGATTTTTTAATAGAATTTTAAGAATAGAAGATTCCCCGTCTTAATGTAATAATATATCACGTGGCCCACTACTAAATTTGCTTTCTACTCCGGTAAGAGTACTCAAGTTGGATTTTCTTTCTTAGCTCATGGAAACATCATAACTTATATAGTATTTGATTACTCTCTCTTCCTTTTGTTGGAGCTTTTCAGATTTTTTTACTGCACACAGTAATTCACAAAAACTATCACTGCACACGGGCGGATCCAGAACTGAATTGAAGGTTGTGAACCTTATAACTGTAAATGGTTTCTAAGAATACTTTTAATGAGACTCTTTTATCGGGCTCCAAGGCGAAAGCCCCGCTAATGGGAGAGACTAGGGATGCAAATACTAACAAATTATCCGAGTATCCAATTCGAAAATAACAATTTGGTTGGTATTTAGTAAAGATGTTTTTACCAAATACAATTTAGAATTGAAATTGATTTATATTTTTTTACCGTTTTCAAATTCTGATATAAGTCAAATCATATCCGAATATCCGAAAATATCAATTTTGACATCAAATATATGTGGTTATTAATATTTGTATTGTGAGTTAATAAAAAACAAAGTTATATTACACAGAATACACGTTATTATTATATATTTACTAAACCCCGTATATACATTAATAACCTATTATTGCAGTGGTAAAGTGCTGCCTTTTGTCTTTTGATGACCCACGTTCAAACAACTTAGTTTTATAATTTTTTGATCAAAAAATTGAAAAGCAAGATGTCAAACCTAGGAATCAAACTCAGATTTCAAGCTTAAGGGTAATTAACCACTATGCCATCACATGTTTTAGTTTAAAATCGAAACAACGTTGTAATTATTCTTTGAATGTGTGAGTCTGTGTGGAAACCGTTTAGTCCCCACATCGGAAGAGTTCAAAGTTTAAGTTTGTTTCAAAACTCCTCGGTCTCTATGTTAGATGTGGTGTTTGGTAACATTTTGTCTTTGTGGCTTGGTGAGCGAATATGTTTTTCTAAAAATAGTTATCATTTATTTATAGTTATATTTGGGGTAGTTTTGTGTGTATCCAAAACGTACACGAAATTATACGTGGCGTACTCTTTTTCTAAAACCGTTGGGATGATGTGTCTAGTACGTATAAATCAAAGTAGGCACACTTAAAAAAACAATACATAATGTGGGCACTCTTAAAGAAAACAATACATAAGTTTATTAACATAAAATCCAAGGGTGGACACTTGCCTACACGTACCCACACCTGGGTCCACCCCTGATTGTATACCTATTTGCTTATATATCATCGAAAAACCAACATTATGTCACAAATCCCATTACAAAATATTATAAGTCTCAATGATCACTACCGTAACGGTTGATGACATCATCTTTTCCGTCGATGACATCATCAATGAAATAAAAAATTAAATTTAATTGTACAATTTGCAAATCTCACCTTGTATAATCTTTTAATTCCTTTTGAAACTTCTTTTTCTCTTTTATCTCTCTCATCTCTCTCTCCACTTTTTCACTCTCTCTTTTCCTTCTTTCACTCTCTTTCTCTCTCATTTCCCCCTCTCCACTCCTTCACTCTCTCTCCTTCCCTCATCTTTCTCTCTCTCTAAAATCTCTCTCTAGAGAGAGATTCTTGAGATTCTAGAGAGCTAGAGAGAGATTTTAGTGAGAGAGAGAAAAAAGAATGGGAGAAATATTGAGGGAAGGAGAGAGAGTGGAGAGGGAGAAAGGAGAGAGAGAGAGAGAAAGAATGATGAGAGAGAGTGAAAGAGGATGAGAGAGTGTGTGTGAAAAGTGGAGAAAGAGAGTATGTGAAAGAAGGATGAGAGAGAGAATGAAGTTTTAAAAGTAATTAAAAGATTATACAATGTGAGATTTGTAAATTTGACAATTTAATTTTTTATTCCATTGATGATGTCATCGACTAAAAAGATGACGTCATCAACGGAAACCGTCGTGACAGCGATCATTGAGAATTATAGTCTTTCGTAATGATATTTGAGACATAATGTTAATTTTTCAATGACATAAAAAAATAAATGTTTTTGAAAGTTATATTGTTTTGTAACGACGTGCCATCAATTATCCTCGAAAAAAATGGGTATAAGAATCGCTAGCGCCCATCAAGTGGGTATAAAAAAAGGAGTAGTTATATACGGACGCGAGCGTCCGTGACGCGTCCTACGTGGAATAACACGTCAGCTGCCAGGTGTGCGTCCAGTCAACCAAAACCTCTGCGCGGGGAAATGTATACGAATTGTTGGGTGCGACGGTTCATTTCCCTAAATCACGATTTGTTGGGTGCGACGGTTCATTTCCGTGCGACGGTTCATTTCCCTAAATCACGATTAGACGGTTCGACTTCACGTACATCAGTAGCGGCGGTACAGCATTCGAGTAACTTTCCCCATTTCACCCGGAGTTCCTTTCCATACGCTCATCCAAAACCTTCATTGCTCCAAAACCTTTCCATTCCAGTAACGAAAACCAAGACAAGGCGAAAATGGATCCTTCTCTACCTGAAACCTCCATTGCTCCTGAAATTGTAGCCGCGCAGGTGTTTTGTCAACCATGTTCTTTCTGGTTCATTTTAAGGTTCATTATTGGCCTCTAACAATTTTTTTGTGTGGTTTAAGGGAAGCACGTACTACTTCCGCGAAACCAAGTGCGGTTTCGCGGCCCTTCACAAGCAGTTCGACCGGATGAAGGAGGAGGAGAAAAATGTCTTCCAACGGACGCCTTTCGGTCACTTCCTCAGCTTTCCTCACGTCACAACTGACAACGAGATACTGGGTTGGTTCGTCGAACACTTCGACGCCAATGAAGTCGGTCTGAGAATAGCCACTGGGGTGGTCCCATTTACGGTAGAAGACGTCGCCCTTCTACTTGGACTAAGAGTACATGGGCAGAGAGTGGATATGGATGCCATGTACGTAGCGAAACGTGACGGGGTTAACCTCGACAACACCCAGCTACTGGGTCATCTTACCGCCACGAGCAAGATGGGCGAGGAGGAGGAGCACGTCCGACTCCTTATTTCTATGATTTTCAATCATTTTTTGTTCTTCGATGGATCACTGCGAACTAAAGCGTGGTACACGAAACACCTTAAGAACCTCAAGCGCCTCAAGAGATATGCGTGGGCAAATGCGGTTCACACTTTCTTGGTTGAAGGCCTGGAGGAAGCCCAACGGGACCTCTCGAGGAGGAGATCGTCAGCGAACTTCTCTATGAAGCAGGGCTACGTGTCTGGTTGCGTTGCCGTATTACAAGTAAGCATCTTGGTCCGGAATGAGTGTTGTGTCAGTCCGGAATAGTGTCGGTTTATGTCCGGAATAAGTGTGTTGCCTGTCCGGAATAGTCCTGTATGTGTCCGAAATGACTGTCTTGCTTGTCCGGAATACGTCTTGTGTCTGTCCGGAATACGTCTTCTGTCTGTCCTGAATAGTGTTGTCTCTGTCCGGAAAAAGTGTCTTGAGGTTTTCCGGAATAAGTGTCTTGTGGTTGTCCGGAATGAGTGTTGTGTCAGTCCGGAGTAGTGTTGGTTTATGTCCGGAATAAGTGTGTTGCCTGTCCGGAATAGTCCTGTATGTGTCTGGAATGATTGTCTTGTCTGTCCGGAATACGTCTTGTGTCTGTCCGGGATAAGTCTTGTGTCTGTCCTGAATAGTGTTGTCTCTGTCCGGAATAAGTCTTGTGTCTGTCCGGGATAAGTTTTGTGTCTGTCCTCAATAGTGTTGTCTCTGTCCGGAATAAGTGTGTTGCCTGTCCGGAATAAGTGTGTTGCCAGTCCGGAATAGTCCTGTATGTGTCCGGAATACGTCTTGTGTCTGTCCGGAATAAGTAATTTGTATGTCCGGAATACGTCTTTGTCTGTCCGGAATAAGAGTTGTGTCTGTCCGGAATAAGAGTTGTGTCTGTCCGGAATAAGAGTTGTGTCTGTCCGGAATAAGAGTTGTGTCTGTCCGGAATTAGTGTTTGGTCTTTCTGATTAACGTTATGAGACTGTCCTGGGGATGTTATGTTTCTGTTTTTTAACTTATTCCTGTTTTCAGGTGTGGCTTTGCGAGAAGTTCAAATTGGGGGATCCCCGGTCAGCATTTTCACGGTTCAAGTGTTGGACCGAAATGTTTAGCAGACGCCAAATCCTTAGAAAATGGGAAGATCGAGGCATCAACTTGTCCCGGATATACTCGGGCCAATTTGAGTTGAAGGGCACCCCAAAACTCAGTGCACGGGAGCATTCACTGTTGTCAGAGGATCAATTTCCTCCTGCAGCAGCAACTCCCGCAGCGAAGGAAACACCTTCAACTCCTGCAGAAGCAACGGTCGCCTCGAAGGAAACACCTTCAACATCCACTCTACCAAGGATACAACTCAGTGAATGCAGCATTCCATGTGACCCACTGCTACAAGAGTTGGAACTTAGTGAGGTGAAGACGAAATGGCTGCGAGCCGAAGCAGCACTTAGGGAGGCGACCGTTAAAATTAACAACCTGGAGGAAGAACTGCGGATCTCTCAAGAAGAGTGTCGTGAGCTGAGAGTCCGTGGGGAGGAGGAAGAGAGGGAAAAGAGGGAGGAGGAAGAGAGAAATAAGAGGGAGGCGGAGGAGAGGGAAGAGAGGGAAGAGAGGGAGGAGGAAGAGAGAAATAAGAGGGAGGCGGAGGAGGAAGAGAGGGAAAAGAGGGAGGAGGAAGAGAGAAATAAGAGGGAGGCGGAGGAGAGGGAAGAGAGGGAAAAGAGGGAGGAGGAAGAGAGAAATAAGAGGGAGGCGGAGGAGAGGGAAGAGAGGGAAAAGAGGGAGGAGGAAGAGAGAAATAAGAGGGAGGCGGAGGAGAGGGAAGAGAGGGAAAAGAGGGAGGAGGAAGAGAGAAATAAGAGGGAGGAGGAGGAGAGGGAAGAGAGGGAAAAGAGGGAGGAGGAAGAGAGAAATAAGAGGGAGGAGGAGGAAGAAAAGGAGGAAGTTATGAGGAGACAGGAGGAAAGAAAGAGGAAGGCTGGGGTTGCGCTTCCGCTTTTGCACCCCAAAAAAATGCGGACCTTTAAACCACGCTTGCGCACAGAACACATACACGAAGCGCAAAGCAAATCTGGCCAAGATGAGGCACAGAAGATTGCCGCAGAAAAACAAGAACAAATAAAGGAGGCCGAAGAAGCCACCACAAAAACAAAAGGGCCCGAAGAAGCCAGTGAAGAAAAAGCGAAAGATGAACTGGCCGCCCTTGTTTCGTCCACGAGGCCAGATGTGGATGATACCGCCTTGAGAACGCTGACCAATGATGAGGTACATCGTTTATTGAATGCAACGGCCCCCGAGCGAGAAGCAAAAGATATTATCTGGAGGGGGGTTCTCAGCATTATCAGCAGGGGTGATCTCAAGGAAATAATTTCGCGAGGCACAGAAATCACCAACGAAACGCTTGACGGCCTAATTGAGGTACTCGTCAGAAGAGGAGGGCAACAAAAGGTGGTCTGCTTATCATCCTTCGAATCGGAAATGATTGTGGAGGGACAGGGAGAAGATATAAAGAGAGATTATTTACTCCCAAAAATGGAAGGACTTAATGTGGAGGAAGTCGTCATCGCACAGCCATGCTGTTTGTCCGGCCACTGGACTCTGTTCGTTGCCCACGGACCTCGATCGGAGTTCATTCAGTACAACAGCATCTCCCGCACGCTTAAAAGAGGTGAAAATCCTAACCTTTTAGTCGGAACTCATGAATGCACCGCGTCTAAGATAGCGGGATTCTGGCGAGGGTTTTTGGCGGTCGAATGGCCACTGAGAGTTGACAGGAAGGGTAGCCAACGACAGCTAGCGGGGAGTAACGACTGCGGGCCATACGTTTTGTACTGGATTAAGCGTTTGATGGAGAATGCTGATCCGACTCAGCCGAAGCAGAGCAAGGTTATTCACCGTTTTAGAGGCGATTTGGCCAATTTCTTACTCGAAGACTCTGGGATGTGCGATCAACAATAAACGACTCTGGATGTTTTAATTTTTTTTACAAAGTTATACATGTATACATGTTAAAATTACATAGACTATTTGAATGATTTATCAATACAATGACATTTGGTGTTGGGTTAAATTATCAATACAAGGACATGTATAAATTATCAATACTCTTAAACCGGACAACAAATACACCTATTCCGGACAGCAAATACACTAATTCCGGACAACAAATACACTTATTCCGGACAGCAAATACACTTATTCCGGAAAAACTTAATGTTCCGTTTCTGGACAAAATTTATTCTTAAACCGGACAACAAATACACTTACTCCGAACAACAAATACACTTATTCCGGACAGCAAATACACTTATTCCGAACAACAAATACACATATTCCGGACAACAAATACACATATTCCGGACAACAAATACACATATTCCGGACAACAAATACACATATTCCGGACAACAAATACACTTATTCCGGACAACAAATACACATATTCCGGACAACAAATACACTTATTCCGGAAAACAAATACACTTATTCTGGACAGCAAATACACTTATTCCGGACAAACTTTTTGTTCCGTTTCGGGACACACTTTATTCTTATTCCGGACAGCAAATACACTTATTCCGGACAGCAAGTACACTTATTCCGGACAGCAAATACACTTATTCCGGACACACTTTATTCTTAAACCGGACAACAAATACATTTATTCCGGACAACAAATACGCTTATTCCGGACAACAAATACACTTATTCCGGACAGCAAATACACTTATTCCGGACAAACTTTTTGTTCCGTTTCGGGACATACTTTATTCTTATTCCGGACAGCAAATACACTTATTCCGGACAGCAAAAACACTTATTCCAGACACACTTTATTCTTAAACCGGACAACAAATACATTTATTCCGGACAACAAATACGCTTATTCCGGACAACAAATACACTTATTCCGGACAGCAAATACACTTATTCCGGACAAACTTTTTGTTCCGTTTCGGGACACACTTTTGTCTTAAACCAGACAACAAATACACTTATTCCGGACAACAAATACACTTATTCCGGACAAACTTTTTGTTCCGTTTCGGGACACACTTTATTCTTAAACCGGACAAACATGATACGTAATCCGGACGGACATATAACGTAATCCGGACAGACAAACAACGTAATCCGGACAGACAAACAATGTAATCCGGACAGACAAACAAATTACGTATTCCGGACATACTGGTCACTTAATCAGGACATAAATAAAACGTAATCCGGACATTGATGTAACGTAATCCGGACATACTGGTAACGTAATCCGGACATACTGGTAACTTATTCCGGACAGAAATTAACATAATCCGGACAGACAAACAATGTAATCCGGACTGCCTAATTACGTATTCCGGACATACTGGTCACTTAATCCGGACTTTGATGTTACGTAATCCGGACATACTGTTAACTTAATCCGGACATACTGTTAACTTAATCCGGACAGACATACAACGGTACAAAATTACTTAATATATTTGTCGCCATGAGAAATTAATTCACAAACGATCAAGCAAAGAAAGGGTTGAATCTTATGCAATAATACAATGACTTTCAACAAAATTACATACAATGACTTTCAACAAAATTACATACAATGACTTTCAACAAAATTACATACAATGACTTTCAACAAAATTACAATGACTTTCAACAAAATTACATAGGAATAATTCCAACCAAGGACAAATACAATAATCAAGGAGGAACTCCCTCGTAATGCAAATTCATGTCCCAGTCATCGAAATCGTGATCCCCCGGTTTGGGTGCTGCAGGGTGTAACGGGGGTAGAGCCTTCTTCCTGTTGATTTTCTTAACGTTACTTTTAATTATTTTCTCAGACAAAGAAATCCGTCGTTTGCTCGGCGGTCTGCCTTTCCGTATTGTCTTATCCGGATTGAGAACGGATGTACCAGCGAACACAGGATCAGGTCGTTGCATACGTTCCTTAAGCAACTCAAGTGCCTCTACCGCCTGAAGATATCTGTCGTTTGAGTCGAAAGCGGCCTCGGCGATCCAAAGCGCACGACCCATTATGTCGTCGTGGCGACGAAGCGCATCGTTCCCCGTTATGCCGCTTTGAAGAGGAAACTTGACTCCATAGCTCCTTCGGATATCCTTCCTCCATCGGTGGACGATGTAAAACTCGGGGAGCAACGCGTTTGGACGTATTCGGGCAATAACAACATAAACGTGACAACATAGGATACCGACGTGATCAAACATTCTGCAATCGCATACCCACTTCTCATCTCTAATTTGCACTGTGAACCGTTTCGACAATGGGAGGATATGTGTCAATACATGTTCGGTCACGTTGAAGTGCAATGTGTCGTCCTCGTTGAACTCATCCTTGATGTCGCAGTACATCATCTTCCCAATTTCTAACTGCACCTTCTTGAAGACACCCACCGTATACAACTCGCTCAATTGCCTCTCGAATGGATATTTCGAAATCAATTGCGGAGCCCTATGCTGACAATCGAAATCAGACTGAGCTTCCTTCTCATACTTGTGGCGTAGTGCGAGTTCGTATTGTTGAACGAACTGCTTAAGTGTCGTCCTTGATGTGAGGTACTTATCGAAGAAGGCGTTCATACCCTCACTTCTCTGGGTTGATGCCATTCCGGCGGAAAAACAATCCCGCGAAAATGCAGGTACCCAGTGCTCTCGAATTGCATAAATGGATCGGAGCCAATTATTGTCGTGCAACTCGAAATCATCTAGAAATCCCTGCCAATTCCGCTCGAATTCTGCCGGAGTCTTGGAATCGAATACACAGTTGTTGAGGTCAAACAACGTATGCTCCCGGTACTTCTTGGGCAGCTTCACAGGGGCCTTATTCATTATGTGCCATATACAAAATCTGTGCCGCGCTTCAGGGAACACAGTCCTCACAGCCGAAGCTATGGCGCCACATTGGTCTGTTATGATCGCCGGGGGGCTTGTATCTGCACACAAAGCGATCAAGATAAAAACATATGTTAATCCGGACAGAAATAACGTAAACCGGACAGACGTCAAGGGTAAACCGGACGAGCAAAAGACGTAAACCGGACAGACGTAAGGGATAAACCGGACGAGCAAAAGACGTAAACCGGACAGGCGTCAAGGGTAAACCGGACAGACGTAAGGGATAAACCGGACGCGCAAAAAACGTAAACCGGACTTACGTAAGGGATAAACCGGACGAGCAAAATACGTAAACCGGACAGACGTAAGGGATAAAACGGACGAGCAAAATACGTAAACCGGACAGACGTAAGGGGTAAACAGGACGAGCAAAAGACGTAAACAGGACAGACGTAAGGGATAAACCGGACGAGCAAAATACGTAAAACGGACAGACGTAAGGGAGTAACCGGACAGGCACACAACGTAAAATGGACAAAGCCGGACAAAATAAAACACGTACCGTTCATGCACGTCAACCATGTTTGGAACAACCAAATGTAATTTTGTGTCGTCTCGGAAGAGAGGAGTGCGCAACCGAGTAGGACGGACTGGTAGTGGTGATTTACCCCCACAAATGGGGCAAAAGGCATGTCATACTTGTTTGTTATGTATGTTGTGTCGAAACATATTGCATCTCCAAAGTAAGAGTAAGCAGCTCGAGACCGACTGTCGGCCCAGAACACATTTCGTAGTCTGCCTTCGTCGTCCATATCCATTACGTAAAAGAAGCGGGAATCATTCTTCTGCATCCTGATGAAATAATCTTGGATAGCTTGCGCATCTCCTGGTCCCATTTTGAGGTTTCTAACCTCGTTCACAACATTCCTGCGAAACATAATTTTTATGACAAAGCTAAATGCGTAACTTCAACCAGGTTAAGTGGAGAATAAATAACCTTAGGTCCCGCTCGTTGAAAGACAATTTATCGTGACCTCCAGCTTCGACCACAAAAGATTGCATGGTCTTGGCGGCAGATATACCGGCAGCATCATTGCACGAAATGCGTGCTCTGGCGGACTCCGGGACGGATCGTTTTTGACGGAGGAAGCGCATCTGGTCTTCCGACAGCATGGCGTGATTATGTTCGAGATCTACGTAGTTAATTACGTAGCCTCTGGATGGATTACCGGAGACCCTAATCCGCGCAGTGCATTCGACCCTACCGGATAACCTATGTTTCGGTCTACCTTCACCTTGGTTTCCGGGAGCATTACCTTCCTTTGAGCAAGTAAGAGTGGCCCGTATAACAACACCACGATCGTAATGAGATTGCCTTATCTTCACACCAAAACCACAGGAATCGGCGTATGAAACGTAAAATACTTTGGCTTCTTCGAAGGAAGGAAAATTCATCATCACTTGAGGGACGTTGGAGGCAGGAGCCGGCTGTGAGGACACATTTACGAGTGCCATTACAGTACAACAAAAATGGAGGAAGGAGAGAAGAAGGAATGGTTCGTAGGATCGGAATAACCTAGACACTCATATTTGTATCTCCGTGACGCGCCAAACAATAAGAAAGAAGACGGAGGACGTGCTGATTTGAAAAGCATTAAATGCGATGGTGGACGCATCGGGAAAATAAAACAACATCAACAAAAAATCAGGAGTAAGTAGTTCGTCTGTCCGGAATAAGTGTTCCGTCTGTCCGGAATAAGTAGTTCGTCTGTCCGGAATAAGTGTTCCGTCTGTCCGGAATAAGTATTCCAACTATCCGGAATAAATAGTAACTAAAGAAAATGAATGATGTGTGTGTCCGGAAAAAAATGAATTTAATAAAGAGAAGGGAAGAAATAGGACGAAAGAATGGAGTGATTTGAGACGCATTAATGAGGGATAGCGAGGGATGGCGAAATTTGTACGAAACGAAAAATAAACTAAACAAAGAAATTGTTTCTGGGGAGAGAGCGAACGAAAAATAAACTAAACAAAGAAATTGTTTCTGGGGAGAGAGCGAACTCAGCCGCGTCTGCTGACTGGGTTGCCCACATCAGCCATTCTGCTGACTGGGTTTGCAGCGTCCGTGACGCGAAGCGTTCAACAAACATTTCCCATAAAAAAATGGGTAGGAATCAGGATGAAAGAAATGAATTTGAGTTGATAGGAGTGGTCATCAAGTGGATGGATCCACCAACCATCAAACGTCAGTCCATCACCACACTTCCACTCAATTTTCTATTGACCAGCCTACACCCGAAGTAATAATATTAGATGAATTAATTAGATTTAACTATCTAAGAGAAATCTAGGGGATATTGCATGTGAATACTATTTGTATATACTGCGGTCAGGAATTTTGTTTAGAAGGAGCAAAACCATAAAGAACGAAAATTAATATAGGAAGAAAAAACATTGGAGAGAAGTTTAATTTGCTTCTAGAAAAATTTAAATTGGTCTCACGAGTTTTCATATTATGAAAAAGATACACGATTGTCTCATCGTCAACTTTATGAAGTCAATCTTTTTCAATGTAAGCCACCAAGTTATCATTCAACCAATGATTCTCTATTTGATTTTGCAAAAATGATTCTTAACAATATTTATTGTAAAAAATGATCGTTCAAATGTTGCAGTTGCAACCAATTTCTTTGCTAAAGCACAAATTCATTCTAAGTTATAAAAGTCACTCGAGCAAGGCATGTCAAAAATATACGTTTGAATCTCATTAGAAAGTCTGGCATGATCTACAGTTGATAATTTATTCAGATAATATTCTGTTAAACGAATTAGTTTTGATCTAAGCACGACATGCAAATGAATAATTATGTATTTCTTTCATTGAAATGGTTGTTTGATTTTTGAAGTTTTATATTTATGACAAAATATAATAACTCAGAACGATGATGATATATCTGTGATTTCTTGACCACTTTGGCATGGTTGGTCATCGGGTATAAATTTTTCGTCTTTCATATGAATCACAATTTCATATCTAAAACGAAATAAGTGTACTTCTTTGATATATCATCCAAATCTCTATCTTACAATTTTGGTTCGGTTTTTATTTCAAAATTAAGAAAAAGAAGACACTCACTCCCCATGATATTAGTTCCACCATTAGAAAATACAAATATTGAAGTTAAAAAATATTTCGTCAAAGTAGATAAATATTAGGGAGAATAACAAACTTTTTTAAAGAATACAAATAGAAAATGAATGGAATGTCTAAAGCTCAAGTCATATGGAGGTTTAATATACATGATCCCATTTAACCATCTACCACGCATGATCCAAAATGAACCATAAGAACTTTGGCCATGCATGCAACGTGAGATTCAAGTCTCCTTTATGGACTTCGGCAATCTCACATTCACGTCCAACCCACGATCACTTGGTTGTATATATCGATTAACACTCGAGTCAAACCATCTCCTTTATGGACTTATGGTTGCATGATTGTCTATATACATATTTGGCAAATAAAAAATATACGCCGGCAAGCTGCCGAAATTGTGGTACAACTATACAAAATTCAAAGAAGCAAAAGAACCAAGACCGCTACGCACTTGTTTGCATTAATATTTGGCTTATAGTTTCTACAAAAATAAATAGTTAGAACATAAGCATCATCATTTATATAAACGATGTAAACTATCAACCATGAAATGATGTGCGGTGTAATGGTACAAAACTTTTCAATTGTGTAGGAACCAACAAGATCAAAAATTGAAATAGACTTGGTTTGGTTCTAAACGGCACAAACCATTGATAATTTTAACAAACCCAGGTTACGGTTTTACAAATCTTCAAAGCCATCTCAGCAAACAACTTCTGGACACCTAAAATTTCAAATAGAAAAATGTTCATACTATATTTTGACAATAAAGTATATCATGGCGTTCCTAGATAGTATACTTAAAAGCTCGAATCCAAGCCTTGAAATCACACACATGAACACCAAAATTAATTCTCTCCATGTACATATGCTGTCCAAACATAATATCTAGCATATTTTCGTGATAACTAATTCTCACAGACCAAATTTGGAAGTTCCAAATTGAAACATATAATTTCAATTCGATATACATATGTATAAATTACCGGCTCCATCTTGCAACATAAGCATTATGTGGTTCAGCTCACTGTGATGATTTAATCCGCTCCAGAACAATCAAATCGTCTTGTTGGCCAATACATATGGGAATGATCGGATTTAGATTGTGTTACTATTTGTAACTCAAATCATGTGAAATATCGTGAAACGATCACATGGTATTTAAGACCATTGGACCAACATGTACGTGCATGACACTGCAGGTCTACATGCAAGTAGAGTAAATTTGCATATTAACCCCATGTAAATAATGAACGGCGGAATTTGGTATTTATGCTCTAAAAATTACCTAATGACTCAATATATGAACAAAATTATAAATGTCCATCTAAATGGACAAAACTCCAAATGCACCCTAAAACTGGGTAAACTACAACAATATGCAAGTTGTATCAATCAATTTGCAAATTGATCCTAAACTACAAATAGTCCCCTTAAATGGACAAAATTGCAAATACACCTCTCAAATTGGATAAATTACAAAACAAACTCTTTAAAGTGGGAAACATGCTAATCAACCTTAAATATAAAAACAAATTTAAAATACTAACATTGACTACTCTAATAATAAGAGTGGATACACGTCAAGTTAAATCTTGGGTTGACTATCTCTTATCGTTGAAGTGGTCAGAATTAGAATATGGGCAACCATAGTTGTAGGCGAGGATGAACGTCAAACTCGATTTTGGGTTCCCTCTCTCTTATCGAAGTTGGAGTCTTTGTTTATCAAAAAAAAACGAACAAACATATACAAATGTCTCCTGGTTACGAGGCTAAATTGACCAAAATACTATTGATATTGGTACCAAAAGAACAATTGTCCAAACAAATCAAATACATGCATAAAAATAACTTGTAGGTTACAAGACTAAACTAATTATTCTTACAAGATAATTAGTAGTGAAATAAATTAAAATTGTTAAAACCAATCACATACATGCATATGATTCTCCTAGTTACGAGTCTAAACTAACTATGAGACGATATTCTAATGTAAAAATCATTATTGTCGATATAACAAACTATATGCATAATTTTTTCTTAGGTTACAAGGCCAAACTAACCGTTAAGTGATATTATAACTAAAGAATTATCATTGATATAACAAAATATATAAACCACCTCCACATCATGAGGCTAAAGTATTAAAACTTACCATTGTTTGGTAGTCTCTCCCTATCAGAGATAAATTTGTTGAACAATGAAATATATGCTTGAATCTCTTTGGATAAGAAACTAAATTACCGTAGCAAGATGATCCTTTAAATATGAAAAGAAGCAAACATTTAAGCCCCAGAAAAATCCAAACCAAATTGTCACAACAATATGGTTCCTTGACGTATAAGAAGGAATAAGTCGTTAAGCTCCAACTCCAAATGAGGTTTTATTATATGCATATATGGCATAAGCGCAATTGCCACGTACTTTAAGTTATTTCATATTATAATAGTTTGTTGTTATTTCTTGATATCTCATGAAAATATGTACTATGCATGTATTTCTTTTTTATGCAACATATAGATGTGTTAAAGTTCATGTTTTCCTATATCCAACGAAATGGAATATAAAATTTATATTCCCTTGTTCTCATTAGCATCTATTTATTTAGCAATACCAAACGATGATGTAATCGTGACAATAACAAGTCATTCTTCTATACGAAATTGTAAAGTGTGGAATTCTATCGTGAATTCTTGAGAAGTCTTCGCAACACCAAACCAAATATTAAAGAACAAAAACCCACGTTAAACACTTCACGAATTTAAGTTTGACGAGGCTATAAAATTAACCAATTTCAGATCAATATATGAATCAAATTCAATTGAAGTGCATACGTTTCCTTTCACACAATGAGCTAGAATGAATCAAACTCAATTGAAGTGCATACGTCAAGCCTACAATGTAGTACATGCTATGTGCCGATTATGACACTTCAGAACCTTCCGATCCTCGCCCTCCCAAATGTGTCTGATGATGTGGCCTCCGAAACTCGGAATGACGTTGTCATCTAAAGGACCACCGGGCATCATACCAGTCACGATCCAAGAATCGTCTTCAACCCTCTTCTTCTTCTGAGCTCGCGTGTCCGCAGTGCACGAACTCGAATCACCGGTCACAAACCGGCCACCTCGACCCTTCTGAATGACTCACTCAGCCGAAGAAGGACTACCATGTCACCACCGTCCTCTACCATACTGTTGTCTCTCCTCCTCCGACGGCTCCAAGTCACACTGACCCCCATCGTCACTCTCGTCGTGACTCTCCACCTCATCTGAATCATCTGCGTTGTTGAAAGAATCATCACGTGTCTGACGACGACTTAAAATATCTCTCTCTCCTAACTGAAACAGAAATACCCGCGTGTACGTGGATGACAGTAACCTGACTCATCAGCTAAACTATATACAACACGTAAGGGAACTGATTTCTATTTTCCTCCACGGTAACCCGATGACTATTAATTCAATTTTAGAAATAAAATTTTGTTAATGGATTTAAATTACTTAATTTCCAAATTGATCAATCAATGAAACTAATTTTAATAATTAATCAATCTAACTAATTACTCAACTAATTTAATCAATTATTAACTTAATAATCAATTATTTAGCAATTATCACATATTAAAATCAATTTAAATAATAAAATTAATTATTTTAAAAAATGGAGGGCGTCTGACGAAGCCGTCCTCTTGGGGCGTCTGCTGGCTTATTTCCTGACCTTCAAGACATTCTATCTGATGAATATGATAGTAATATGAAGAGAGAGTGGTGTTAGAAGAGTAAAATGAAGAATTATATAAATAGAAATAACAGAACGACAAAATATTAATTTATACTGACGATTTAAGTATTTTTAAAACTATGTCAGTTTTTTTTTAAAATGTGAACTTTAAATAAGACGTAGGATCATGTCATCATTCAACCGAGAGCTACAGTATTCCACTATTCCGCAAAACACAGTGAGAACATGTTTCACATTGTCACATGTCCTGCCACATTTCCAACCCTTATCCCGAAGCGGAAGTCCTCTCTTCCCCACCAACAAAAAACATCTCCCACACTCTTTTCTCTCTCCTACCTTTTTTAAAAATATTTCTCTTCCTCAATAACCCCTCGTTCTTACAATATTGTAGAAAACAAAACCCTCATTTTCCAATAGCAAGACGTTGGTCATTACATGACATCAAAGCAGAGAAGACGCAAAAACACAAAGATTTTGGATGTGCTAACAATACTTCCACACTTAATTAAAAATTAAACAAAAAATGATCGTAAGCAACTATAATAATACAAAAAATATATTTTATCTCAAGATACCCAGAAGCAAATTCTAGATATTTTAGGGTGTATTTCGTAAAGCAAAATTGCAAATTTCCTCAGCTCAGATGTCATATCCCGTTGACCCGTTTACTATTCAGTCGACACCCGACCCGACTTTGTTGTGCAATTCCCCATTCGTCTCCACTCTTCTTCTTCCCCTTCCAAATTCCACCCAAAATCCCCAAAAAATGCCCTAAATTCGATCCAAAGCCCCTCCAATGGCTTCTCTCTCCTCTAAATCCTCCATCTTCCCCTTCCTCCTCCTCTCCCTCGCCTCCACCTCCGCCGACGTCGACCACGCCGCCCTCCTCGACCGCCACCAGACTCAGATCGCGAGGCTCGAATCATTAGTCGAATCCCTCTCCGCCACCGTCTCCCGCCTCGAGTCCTCCATTCAGAGGAGGAGAGTCGCCCCGGCGTGGTCCGAGCGGTTTGAGTTCGTTGCGGCGGCGAGGGTCGAGGCTGACGTCACTGCCTTCGCCGTTCTTCCCTACGTCGATTTCGAGGGGATGAGTAAGTACTTCGCCGTCGGCGACTCGAGCGGCGGATTCTTCGTCTTCACTTCATCCGGCGATTCGGTGATCGAATCGGAGGTTAAGGTTGGGTCTGCTGTGACGGCGATGCTCGCTTACCACCTGCCGCGGAGGAACGAGAGCGCTGTTGTTATCGGGCATGCGGATGGTTCGGTTGTTGCGCATTGGGTGGCGGAGTCAGGTGATTACGAGAGCGATTGGCACGGTTTGTCGGTCACCCGATCGCAGGTTTTTTGCAATGCGAGCGGGGTTGGGTTGGAGTCTCCGGTTGAGTTGCTGGAGGTGCACCAGATCGGGCGAGTGAAGTTGGTGGTTGTTTCCGACTCCGCGGGTGTTATAAGAGTGTTTAGCGAGAATGGGACACTGCATGGGAGCGTTTTGGCTTCCGAGAAGCCGTTGGCGTTAATGAAGCAACGGATGATATTTTTGACCGGGAGCGGTGTCGGGTGGCTGGACTTGAGGAGGATGATTGTTAAGGAAAATAAGTGTGAGGGTTTGGATGGTTCTGTTGTGAGAAATTATGCTTTTGATGCTTTGCAGAGGACAAAAGCGTATGGGTTTACCTCAAATGGCGATTTGGTTCATGTTGCGCTTGTCGGGGATGCTGGCAGCCCTAAGTGCCGAGTTCGTGTTAAGAGGAAATCGGATGTCGGTGACCCTGCTGCGATGTTGGCAATCAAAGGTTATTTGCTTGCTGTTGACCCTGATAGAGTGTTTTTGTATAATGTGTCTTCTCAGAATTATAGTAGGATCGGGGCGGCTCGCCCTGTGCTTTGTGCAACTCTAGCTGAAATGAGGTCCATGTTTGTGAATTCAAATTTTATGAACGGTGACAGTTCCGGTGGTGTTAGTAAGCCTCTGATAGCAGGGGACCGTGAGAAGTTCGTAGTTTTAGGTCTTGGTGATGGTTACATTGGATTGTATCGATCAAACCTCCCAGTCTTTGAAGTGCAGAGAAACGCCGTGATCTGGAGCCGCCCAGCCATGCTGTTTTTTATGTTCATATTAGGCATGTGTTACTTCTTCATGAAAAGGAGCTCGGGAGGATGGAGCAATGGGGACCCATCTCACGGCGGATCGGTCGTTGTACCTGGCGATCCTTTGGGGCCCTCTGTCCCTGATAGATTGTCCACAGACACTTCGAGGGCCACTGATCCAAGGGACCTACGAGGAAGCATTCTGAGAGATCCAACAAGGAGATTTATGTCTTCTCATTATCCTGGCGGAACTTCATTGTACAGAACTAGCTCTGGTGATCTCAGCTTTGGTAGTGCAGATATGAATTACAGGGTGCAGGGTTTGGAACCTACAGGGCTACACAAAAGGAGAGAATCCATTTTCAGACAATCTGCGGACGATAATATTGATTGAACCTTACAGATGGAAGGTGATTTACTTTGCTCTGTCTGTAAACTTCTCTGAATTGATTTTGCAATGCTTGATCAGATTAGGATAAATTTGTTGAGGCTTTTAATACACGAGTCTAATTCTATTTACCTTTTACTTCTGGAATTTTATGACAATGAATTATATTCATATTTATCATTGTTCAACAAAACTTTGTAAGCAGAAAATGTTCCTGCTTTAGCTGTTTATAACTTTTTATGTTGATTGTCTGATAATTCTTGGTGCTTTTTTATATTAGCCCCAGACTCCTTTGTTTGCAAAATCATGCTTTGTAACTGTGAGAAGTCCATAGGAACCTGTTCTCATGGAACCGTAGTAGTGTCACGGTTGTCCTCAACCAATGACCATATCTTAGAGACCATTTGGTGTCATCATCATCGCTTGTTTTTAGCCGTATTTTTTATTATTTTTTTGAAATCTTATTATCGTACTTCATATTTGGAACTTTGGAGGAATTTTTTCATGTTTGTTGGGATTTATATGCAAATGACTTAGAGAAAATGTTAAGTGTATTGATCTTTGTGCATATCTCCCTAACCAACTTAGACACTATCCAAGTTGCCTCCCACTTACACTGCAACAACTGGTCACCACTAATCCAATCGTGGGTTATTATCTTTAATTTTTAATATAATTTAAATCATTATGTTAATGTTAGTTAGTTAGAGTTTTGTCTATAACTATGTACTTTTCTTTACACCGAATATAACGAAGATTTAGTCAAATTTGTTTAGTCTTTGTCACCTTTTCATCTACGTCATCTTTTCGGAGTTGGTGTCTTACACAAAAAGAGATAATATTGTTGTACCCTTCTAGTCGTGCAAACTATTTTCACACATGGAGGAATTAGTCCTTTTTGCTCATGGACTGTGGAGATTTGTCGTGCACTAACCGGAGACTCCATGTGCCTGCGGTGTAAGTGGGGATGTGTCATGCACTAACCGGAAGACGGTTAGATCCAATGGTCACGAGGGATTCACATAAAAACGAGTGACGGTCTGGAATCAAAGCATCCAAAGAAGGCGTGTGATGGACAGTATCTCTCATCCTCCACTTGTCTAACCCTCCCTAACCTTAATTTTACTGTTGTAATTATTTGTAATCTCAGTTCTAATCCCTGTAATTAGTTGAGGTTGTAACCGCCACTATGAGACGATTGATATAAATAGCTAATAAAAATGCCTAAAAGGTAACGATTGATTTGTGGGTTCCTTTGGTGTTTTCTTCCTAATCGAGCTTCTAAGCTCACCAATTGGAGATTTGTGGGTCCCTCGAACAATCGAAGGTAGAAGAAGATGATGATGATGTGCTTGTGTAAGGTCCTCAATTTTGCACGATGTCAACGTGAAAGTCAAAATCAGAGTAACCATGTGAAAAAGAAAGGTCACTAGAAAAAAACACTAAAGAAACAAAAGAAGGATTGGAGCTTCACAATGGTCCGACGTACACAAGAGATTTTAAAAGATTCAATAATAAGTTAAAAGGCACTTAGCACGATTCAAAGATAAAGACATGTGGCTCAATAACAAAAGGTTCAAAGAGACAAAAAGAAATAAAGAAACACAAGAAGATTGATGCACAAAATCCCAAGATCGTCCACCGTAGACCAAGTTGATCAGTAGTACTTGCATAACAACGTAAATTATATGTGAAAACTCTGTATGCTTTTAGGCAGCAAAAATCGATTCCAACATAGGCACATACAGTAATGCGGTTAGTGCATGACACATCCTCACCCCAGTGCGTCAATTATTTTTAAAATCATTATCAATTTAGTTTCATTTATCGTGAGGACCTCATGCACAAACTTATGTCAGTGCGATAGAATTCATATCTTATTCTATGGACTTATTGTTGCCACCCGTCTCTACGGAGATCATCGCCCCATCAGGCAAGTATTGCTCATAAGAGCCAGTAGTACCAAAACATTCAATTATTTTATATTTATTAATTAACAATGATTCTTTTCAGTTTTAGCTTAGAGATACAAAACCCCGGTATGATCCCATATACAACTACACGTCTACTTTATTTAAAACAATAACTCAAAAGTCTATGGTGGAAAATGTAAATATGTCGATTAAGTAAGGTTTCTCCGGCCAAAACCCAAACCCATCGATGCACAATAACCTAAGAGTCCAAGGTAGAGAATGTAATCTACCCAACACCCTAAATCATATAACATAAATGACCACGTAGAAAACAATTTACCCAAACCTTAAATTAAAATAACATAGAGGCCATGTAGAAAATTCAATTATGCCATTTAATTTAAAGGACAATAACAATAAAAAACACAAAACGATAAACGATAATAAGAAGGAAAAATGTGGTTATTTAGGTTTGTTACGATGATTTATCAAAGAAATTACACACAAAAAAATTATACATTTAGACACGAAAAAAGACTTGGTTACACGAGAAAAAACACGATTTACACGGAATTGACACATTAATCATCTTTTGTAGTACAATTAATTATATATTACTCGTTAATGGTTGCAATGGCGGAGCCACATACATGGTTGTGGGGGTCATGGCCCCCACTGAATTTTGCAGAAAAAATTCTTTGATTTTGAGTATTTATTTTTTAAAAAGAAGTAGCATAGTAATATTGGTAAAATTGAATGACTATGTTGCAATTTCCTTGAATAAAATAAACTTCTCTTGAATTTGGTTTGGGCATCACGCCCCATTGTCCCAACCTGACGACTCCTAACAAAAAATTGAAACAAAATGACTTCAATTTACTCTTCCAAAATGGTTCTTTGTTTGTCTCTTTGAGTTGAAGCTTAATCATCTTCAAAGTCCAATATCTTTCGGTCTTTTTCTAGAATCTTTGCTTTCAACTTTTCAATGCTAATTGGAAAATGAACTTATGAATGACTGTTTGATTACTTACATTAAGAAAGATATATTCTCTACAGTAGACAACGATACTATTATGAGATGATTTTCAGAATATGAAAAATCGCAGAGAAATTTTGTAACACTTTAACATAATGTTACATTTTTGTTACTCTATCTATAATTAATTATTTAAAGTATATTTTTCTTTTGGAATTGTTTGTCTACATGATGTTTATTTCTTTGGAAGTTGACCCCTACTGATTAAATTTTCTAGATCCGCCACTGAATGGTTGTGTCATGATATCTAATGCTACGAATGATATGTGCTAATATTTGTTTATTACTAACCATATAATTATATGTTTCTTTGAAAATATAACATACACCAAAACACACGTTGGCCAACCATGATAGTACACGACACATGGATGCTCATGTACAACCGTTAGACCACATGGCCCCGAAATGCCCTCCCTTTAAGGGAGGGCGGATCTTTAGCGGATCCACCCGGGGGGCCACGTGGCCCCTCGATTGGGTGGAAAAAAAATATTTTTTTGTTTTGTTTTTTAGTTATTGTTTGCAAAAATGTTTTAAAAATTATTTAAAATTATTTTTTTTCAAAAAAATAAAATTATGAAAATATATTTTTTATTTGTTTATATTTAAAAAATTACATTTTTTGTGTTTTATCCATAATTGATCCCCAAATGACGTGGAGGGAAGACAATGTAGGCGTTTGAGTTGTTTCTGGGTGTGGTTAAGAAAAATTTATGGGGTTGGTTTGAGCTGACGTGGCGGAGTGAGAAGCTGACATGACTGAGAGAGAAAACCGGACACTCAGGAATTGTCCAGGTGCTGTTAACGGTGATCTTAAGCTTTGTTTTTGCAACCTATTTTAAATTAAAAATAAATTTTTTTAATTTAACAATAAAAACATAATCTTATTAGTTAGAAGTACGTGCAGTTAATATTGCGTATCCGGTTAAAAAAATTCGCCCCAATCGGACCAAACCAAATCAGATAAGTAAACGGCTTTGTACAAATTCAAGAATCAGAATGGTAAAGTCTGGTTTGGAATCGAACTGGTTAGGTCCGATTAAAAAGGAACAGGCTTGGTTTTTCATTTATTTATTTGTGAAAACTACTATTTATTATTAGTTCATCGCTAGAAAATTAGAATATGATTTAAGATTGATATGTTATTAGTAGCTTTTAACCCGTGCGTTGCACCATGGGTATTACTTTTATTATTCAAATGCGTTTATTTTGAAATTAATCGATTTTATTATTAAAAAATCGGGGTAGAGGAGGTCTATCGTTATTTAACTTTAGAGCTCACTCTTTTAGTTCACTATTTTCTTATCAAAGTAAATTTACATGTATTCTTCTATTTTGAAATAGAACATACTAAATTTGAAGTTTATAGGAGTGACTTTTACCACTATACTAAATTTTGAATTTGAAGACCGTCATTTACATCAAAATCTGTAATAATGGGTTTAAGATGATTTTTTTAAGTACATGATAACCTCCAATCCAAAATTTCATAGAGAAAACATAAAGTATGAAAAGATCTTGAAGTGTCGTAAACATGTTGGCCATATAGTCCAAGATAAAGTTCCTCCTATTATTTGTTTACAATTTTAAGAAACAATAAATGTCAATCACTAATGTCGCCGTGAAACAATACATGTCCACTATACTTACAACACCTAAGTTATTATACAAAAGAATATAGCTAACTGAAACGTAGAACTTTCAAGAAGCGTGAGGTATGAGTGAGACACTGTGGAAGTGTTTGTAACGTGGAAGAAGAAAAAACCTTTTGATCAGAATTTTTCCTGATATTTTTGTCCGTCTTGGAAAAAAAATATTTTTTCCTTCTACCATCCAAAATGTATTAAAATATTTTCCCCCAGTTTCTTATAACCCACCACAGAAAAACTAATAGAAAGTACAGCAAAGTTGTAAAAAATATACATGTCTATCAAAATTATTTAATATTTATTTTTATTACATAAAATCTTAACTACAAAAACATTAAAATCATTTTAAAAATTAAATAATATGATTATCTTTAAAAAATAATGACAATAGATATGTTAAAAAATTATACCATAAAATAAGTTAATAAAGATTAACCATGATAATACATCTTCAACTTAGTAACGTCTTGTTAAAATAAAATACTAAAATAAAATATTATTCAAATTTTAATTTATCGTATTATTTAAAAGTATATATGTATATAATATATAATTCAGGTATCATCTCTTTTAGTTAAATTAAACTAAAATATGCAATGTCTATTTAAATTTTAACGTACAACATATTTCTCATAATAAAATTATATATTTATATATACAACATTTACAAATAATATCAATTCTCCGTAAATGATAGTTAATTAATTCAATTTTTTTAATTTTCCAGTAGATTTCTCGTTTGCACAAACAACAAAATCTTGATCAAAAGTAAAATGATTTCCTTTACTTTCTGTCTTTCGCTAATTTTCCTTTGACCACACAATCCATTTTCTAATGGTTTCCTGAGCATAAACACTCCCCGTGAGTCCAAGGAAAATAAGGCAACCTACTAAATTGAGGTGACAAAAGACAACTAAATGAGCAATATTACCTACAACTCACTTCCTATACCGTTTTCTTATTGGTGTCTCGTAGCCCTATGAAATCCATATCAAATCAATCTAATTCCATATTCCATAACATTGCAAACATAGGAAGAATAATAAGCAAGAGAGAGATCTCTATGCACAACATTTTTTTTATTAAAATGGATTAGCCAACAGTTATTTGGACGATTTAGAAGGGTGTAGCCATGGCAGTAGAAGGATTAAATTTGACCATTAATTGACTGACTCAAGCCACTAGAAGCCTATAATGCAACATCTTATACCTAAAAATCTAAATTTTCAACTGTCATGAAATGTGGTGTCACTCTGTGGTAGCTCATAAGGATATTTCTAAAAAAATCACGAAAGAAAGCTTAGCATGTAGGAGATCGAGACCATCTCAAAATTAGTTGAGTCAAATTATCCGGCAGACTTCCTTCTTGAGTCGAGCCAGACATTCAAGACTGTCATTAATTAAACTTGAAAAGAACTAGACCAATATTAAATTGTATTTGGGAGTTGTATCAGTCAGTGTAGTGTTCTGGATTGCAGTTCTAACTTCTAAATCATCATTCGTGCTCTTTATTATAAGCATAACCTTGGGTTTTCTTCACGGGCTTCATTGTTTGAAGGCCATCATCTACGATCCCTTCATGGTAAATAGCGCCATCTTTGTTTTTACGAACAAGCAGAACATGGTATGCTAGACCACCTCCAACTCAGGATTGCTGAAGTTACAGTAATTTCCCCCCTCTCAGAGTCTCAGTAGGAAACAGAGGAGCATTATTATCATTTAAACATTTACCAACAACTATTTTATTTTTTACATAAACTTCTCAGAATTTGGAATGATGGTTCAAGTTACATACTATAGATCCCATTTTGTGTACATTCAACATTTAACAGGAATGTATCTCCGTCTCATCTCATGGAAGACCCGATCTTTTGGCAAATCAGGTTCAGATATTGGAGTTAGCTAAATAATCTGCAGTCAATAGCTTTTAGATAATCAAATTTACCGCTTTGATTACGATGGTAAAAAAAGTAGTGAAGCAGTGGAAAAACTCAACTTTATCATTTCAAAGATAACCGCAATACGTCAATAATTAATTATCTTCTACCACAATCAATTAACTCATCTACTGAAGTTGCCATTTCTTGGTAGGTATTTAAGGCATCTCCTTCTGATTGAATAGGTGGGAAGTTCTGTAAGTAAGCTGTTATTTCTCCATTGTTATTTCTTCATGATGTTGCGTTTCTAATTGGTGAAAGTTATCATTAAGATGGCTGCTTTGATTTTGGAGAATCGGAGCACCCGTTTTGTTCACCATGGAAGAAGAATTGAAGTTTATTTTGTTTTTGTTTTACGCCATGAGATCGTAAGCCAATTGCAGTTGCAAACCTGGATGCGTTTTTTATGTGGTGTAGAACAACTTGATTCTTGTTCTTGATACATTTGACAATTCTTTTGAATGCTTTTTAATTTTTACTGTTCGTCTTGCTTATGGCATTAGTATAATCTGTAGTTCCATGCTATTAAGCTTATGTGAGGTTTATTATTTTATTTACCATCAGCAATGGTTATTGAGACAGCTACTAGTACGTTACTGAAGGGTAATAGACTAGTAGTTTAGTGGTTCTATCTCAGGAGGCCAAGTAAAAACAACAGCAAGAATAACTGCCCAACAAACTAACAAAGTCACCAAATTGTTCATTTTATTATAAAAAATGGCTACACAGTCTGTTTTATTTATGGAATGAAATATCTATGGTTTATCAGAAGAAGAAAAAACATGAGGTTGAATTTACAAATAGAACAAAAACAAAGTGAGGAAAGAAACGTACTTAGAATATTTTAGAGAACCTTGAGCCTCTTTGAAGTTGTTTCGTCATCTGAAGAATGGGAATTGGCAGCACGAAAAGAGATGAGGCTTGTGACGGAAGGAAGACCAATAACTTGTTGATGGAGCTTGGACCTAACAACACATTGCCTGGTGCTGTCACAAGAGAATATGAGATGGTTAACACATATGTGGAGCTTAGCATCTTTCCACAGACAACATGCTCTTTCATATCTAGCACGAATAATAGGAAGCGTGTCAAAGGTCATCAAGTTGTCGGAGTAGAAGTCGAACATGAGAACCCAAGACTCGGCATTGCAATACTCCATCATTTTCCAAATGCGCACTCTGTCCTTATATATGTCGACCAACCCCAAGCATCCGTCCAGCTGCGTAAGCACGAACAGGGAGCGCACCTCCCTCCACCGTCTGGGTTCCACTTTGGTGATCGAAATGTACTCGAACGTCTCACGGTGCAAATCAAACGACAGAATAACCGGAAATGTCTGTGTCTGCGGACCGGACTTGGCCGAAATCCAATGGAATCTCCCGTTGAGCACCACGTCGGGGTTCTTGGGGGGCATTCTATGGGTGGGACATGGCAGGAACCTCCAACGGGTTGGCCGCCCATGCTGGGGGATAGTGCAGACAACCACACCGTCGTATTCCACCCTGTTCTTCACCCTCGTCCGGCCCACAACCTTATATTCTTTTCTAAGCGGATCGAAACCGAACCCGGTGCACCCGATCCTGACGTCCTCGTCGTCTAGAGAAGGAAGCAAGACGGTTTCTCCAGTGGCCGGATTGAAGATGCACGTGCGGCGCTCGTGGTAACTGAGGATCAACAGACCGTGGCATGAGCACATCAAGGCGTGATCCCGAGGGGCCGGCGCGAGGCGGGTCTTTGAAATCACGGGGTTGTCCTCCTTTGGAAGCTCCAACGCCTCCGTGCTCCTACGGTCGGCTCTCTCACGGGGGACGATGAGGAAGTTGGTGGGACGGCAAGGGTCGGATTGGGCTCGGATCGATCGGGCGAGGTGTTGGTAGATGAAAGCGGTGGATCGAGTGCCGAAGTTCCACCGTTTCGAGACGCACCGGAAGCGGAGGACGACCCGTGCGGGGAGATGAGTCAGGATTTGTAGCTGGAGATCCAAAGGTAGTTCCGGCGCGACGGTGGTGGAGTCCCCGACTGTGACGCCGTCTCGACTATCCAAATCCGAATCCAAATCCGAATCCGAATCCGAAGGAATTTCCCATGCCGCCGTGGTATCGTCACCGACGATGACCGCGTCTCGACTCTCCGACATCACGGTTAGGGTTAAATGAATCCTTTCTCCTCTTGGCCTTTGATTTGAAAATTGAGTTATTAAATTAATTAGAAGAAGAAGAAAAATATATACTATATAGAGAAACTAATGGAGTGACGTGTTACAAAGAGTAATATCAACAGAAGTGGTAGGGAAATGAATTAACTTTTTAACCATATGTCATATGTGCGTCGCATATTTGCTAAAACACCTTCCGTGCTTATTTGTTTAAATATCGTCATTTTGTTGTTGCGCTAAAATACTTTCCATTTTATTTCATTTTGCTAAAAATAAAATTCATGCTTCTCGATTTGCCCAAATACCCTTCTTAGAACCTAACTTCCCATTTTCTTGGTTAGATCAATTCATCTTAAGGAAATTATCTACATAATCTCAATTTGATTAATTGTGAACCTAATTGGCTTGATTAAATAATTAAACTAGAACATTTAAGCTATAATATCTACACATTTTAAACGCTAGAAACATGATTTTTTTAGACATCCCGCTTGAGTGCTTGACCAATTGGGTTTGTGATAAAGTAATATGAATATATGATGTTAGATTATTAGTCTTCGTAAAATAGTACTAGAAAGATGATAGTATATGGTTCTACCATCGAGTGAGGAGCAAAGGTGTAGATTTCAATTACACAGACAATATTTTAGCATAATAATTAACACACAGAGACCTTTAGGCGTAGCTTAATCTGTTCGGAATAAGTTGTGTGTCTGTTCGGAATAAGTTGTGTGTCTGTTCTGTTTAAGTTGTGTGTCTGTTCGGAATAAGTTGTGTCTGTTTTGAATAAGTTGTGTGTCTGTTCTGAAGCATGGTTAATGCATGTTGTAGCCATTGCTCTGTGAATAATCAGACCACAAGTAGACGAACTGTAATGAAGCTTAACAGAAAATGACATTTACCATCTGTTAGTAAGTGTACTTACAAATATACTTGTGTTGCTCTCAATGAATTATACCTGAGACAAAAATAGGTTGCTGAGGTAATGCCTGAAACCGTACCCAAAATATTCTTCTAACCCTTGTAAACCAAAACACGACAACCCACGATACAACAACCGGAAAGTAATAAGTTTTGTTTTGATTTTACAAAAGTAAGGCAACAATGGACTTTAACCTCCCCTGACTCCCTTAAACACCACTGGCGCGATCAGAAGCATTGGTGTTGTGTGGCAAGACTACTCGTATCGGCTTGATGTTAAGTACAGGACCGCGCATGCTAATTGAGTGGTTGTTTATTGACCTTTGGATGCATCGGTGCGGCTTGTATGCCATCTTCTTTTTCCTTTTCTTCTTTGAAGGCCCAACTGTTGCAAATTATTTGAATAAAACATGTGTAGATTCATATATAGATACAACACTGTCTTACGAGCACAACATTTTTAGAGGAGATAAAATTGTAATATAGTAATACCTTACATTATCAATTAGGTAGACCACAACCACCCAACCAAATCAGTTATCACTACCCACATCAGACCAATAGGAAGGCCCTTGGAAGTGCCCTTCTTGCGTAGCTACTCGTCACCACTCTCCCTCCTCAGTTATAATCTCGTCCTGGCATCGCCTTTCAATTTCTTCTTCCTCCACCATAGTTTGTTCGTAGTCTACGAGCATCACCTCAAAGGATGGGGGTGACTTGGATTCCGAAGTAGTAATGCGCAAGTTTTGTGGGTCATCCAACAGTTGCACTGTTCAACCAACTTCAAAACCAACCAACATTTAAATATTTCTAACTTTGATGACATGTCTGACAGGAAAGGTTCTCATGGGGATATTTTTGTAACTGAATTCATTAGGTAGAAGGTAGATCTAAAAGGGATGATTATTTATGCATAAATATAGCTCTTTTTTTCTTCCCACAAACGGAAATATTCTAGGTAGACTTAAGTTTATATTGACTCTTTTAGATCTTCCATCATAAGAAAGTTTGAAACTATCACAATCACTTGGTAAGACACCAAGCTTATCAGATATTCCCTATTTAAAAAAAACAACTTTGAAATTATATCTGTTGAATTTGTAGTTGATGCTTACCAGAGGGAGCCACTTTTGGGGGACGGCTACCTCCTCTTGCTCGGGTTTCCCCTTTTTTCCAGCCACACGGTCAACCGCGGCATCCACTTTTGCCATTATCATGCTCTCCATCTTCTGAAGGTGGTCATGCAGGTGACCGATGATCCCCGCTATCGTGGCGGCGACAGACTCCTCCGTTAGATTATAGTCACAACGCAACTCATCTTGCTGATACAAAAACTCCAACAAAGTATGTGAAAGATCAAGTAATGTCTATACATTAGGAGTAAGTAGAGAAACGAACTGATCGAGTTATAAATATAAATGACTTGATTGGAATATATACTGATACTATCTTTGGTTTCACAATTTCAGTTAAACCCCAATAAATATCATGCACCCTAATGGACCTTTAAGTGAAAGCAACCTTTGAACCAACCAAAACATGCACCCTAATGGACTAATCCTTGGATCGAATATCTAAAAAATAACTAAAAAACAAGACAAATAGGAGTCTTGGTTAATAGTTTGGGTGAGAAGATGATAGTGTAGGAAAATAAAAGAATTAGGATCTCATATCAACAACAATTACCATCTATCAAAACAAACAACTTCTAAAACATGACTGAAAAAAAGATAAGATTTCGAAAATGGAGGAGCATATTTATGATAACATCAGACGAGCAAACATGAATAACTGAAAATTTCGGAAAAAAACATAACAATAAATACCCCTAAAACTCACCGGAGCACGGTTGCACTCGTAAAAACACGGGTAGGGGCACCCTCCTCCACACAAAGCCACAGTTTGGGCGGCACACCTCAAAAGCAAAACGGGACTGCTGGACGGGTGGACGGGGCCGCCATTGATTTGTTGTCGAAATGAGTTTGGAGGAGCGAGACAAGATAGATGGGGACGACGGTGGAGGAAGGGAGAGAGGAGTTGCTTGGGAAGGGGTCGAAGAGGACCAAATGTTGCTTTTGGAGGGCATGTTGGGAATTTCGCATTCATAGATGAGAAGTCGATGGATCACTTGGCCAAACATCTTCCCAGGTGAGGGAGATAAGCATCTTCTTACCGGAGTTGTCTTCTGGGTGAAAATGCGACCAAACGACACCTTAGTCTTTATCGTGAGAACAAAATTCCGACATCCAGAATCCAGCAGGAAACAAACACCAAAAGCCAACTCCCAAATCCAGATAAAGAAAAAAAAAGGTAAAACAGCAGCACAGCACAGACTTCCACCTGTTCCCATTCCCAAGCTTCCCACACACACCACTTTTACTTTCCAAGTGCAAAACCTATTATACCAAACACCACTTCAAAACAAACAAAAAACTATACCAAACACCACTGTTTCTTGCAAAGAGAGCAAGAAGTGGGAGGAAGAGATGGTGGAAAGAAAGGTCCTTGCTGTGTGTGCAGGTGTTGGATTCCTGGGTCTTCTTTCTGCAGCTCTGGGCTTTACTGCGGAGGCCGAAAGGATCAAGGTTTTTGGATTTCTTTACTTTCCCCTTTTTTCTGATGTTTTTTGCTTACTATTCTGGTTTGGTGATTGTTCTTGGGTTGCTTTTCAGAAGGAAAAAGAGCTCAATGGTCCTTTTTTTGGTTTTGTTTTTCAATGATCTCCTTTTGTAGCTGCTCTTGTTGGACTCTTGTCCATTTTGTTTGTTAGCAATCCTTTTGGCTCACCAATTGTTTTGTTTTTTGAGATGTTTTTTTTTATTTTAAGGAAAGAAATTATAAACTCTGTTGCTACAAGTGATGCTTGTATGGGCCTCTGAGATTTTGCTGGAGGTTGACTGGAACAACAACCTGATATTATCAAGAGAAAACATATGTTCTCATTGTGTTAACCTACTTGTTTCGCACGAGTTAGAAGTTAGAGCTGAGCAATGTAGGAGATCCAAACATTATGTTGTACGAAATAGTGTAGGTTTAGCATGGTGTATTCTGGTATCTTCACTTATACCAACTTGTGTTGTGTCCTAAGTGAGGATACATTAACACTGGAAAATTTCATTATGAAATTTGTCTATGGTGTGTGTGTTTTTCGCACTTTTAGCATTTTAGGTGTTATTTTATCAAAGCTAAACATTGCTGAGTGCATTTAATGCCTAAGAAAGGTAAAATTTGTTATTAGCTACCTTTAAGAACTATGATTCACTATGTGCTTTGAAATTCAAAAACTGTCTCTTCAGTTTTCAGTAGTCAACGGATGCTCAAGCCACTGCTCTCATGAATTCATGGTTCAGTTGCAAAATTGAGAACTTTTCATAGCTCAACTTACTAATGAAGATTTTACACTAGCAAATTTTGAAGGTCACATGAAAAACTTCTTTGTACGTGATGTTCTAGTGGGATAAGTATGTGCTATGTTTGTGATTGATATATCACACATGTGGTATTTATTGACCCGAATTCGTATATGTAGGTTTCCGATGTACAAGCAACTACAGAAGGTCAATGTTTATATCCGAAAAGTCCTGCTTTAGCGCTTGGACTTGCTTCTGCAGTTGCATTAGTTTTGGCTCAAGCAATCATCAACACAACTGCTGGGTGCATTTGTTGCAAACAACATCCATATTCCTCTGGTTCCAAGTGGTCATTAGCATTGATATCTTTCATCTTTTCTTGGTAAACTTCTTTATCATATAAAGTATTTAATTGCATATAATTGCATCTCTTTTCCTTGGAAGCTTTTATCATAAGTCTTGTCCATAGGATTTTCAATATTTTATACGAAAACTGAATTATTCTTCTGGAATGGTATTTTGAATTTTTTGGGGGTTGATTGTGTTCTTATGTCATCGATTTATGTTGGAGATCTTAAATACCCACATTTGTTTCTATATTTGTTTTGATGTACATCATCTCTTCCTCAATCCTTTTGGATGAACACTAATTTTTAAAAATGTAAAGAACGAAACAACATGAATTTAACTATTATTGTCAGAGACTGACCCTTTTGGAATACTAGCGATTTCTGAGACATTGTTTGGGCATATGTACCTACTCTGCATAATATTTTGTGGTCCGTGGGCTATCTTTCGTAGTTGAGTGACTATTTATATCCTATATTTCTCATTGACGTAATTTCCATGACAATGCATCTGTGTTCTAGTGGTTCAAGGTCAATGGTTGATTCCTTGTTGCTATGACTATGACTGTAAGCTTGATTATGGTTATTGTTGATAATAATCCATTCTTGCTGATCTCAAATGGTAATATGCAGCTTAATTTTTTCTAGCTCCAATTGTTCGTATTTTTCCCCTAAGCCTTCTCCCTTTTGATCATAGGATTCATAGGTCATATTAAGCTTTACTAAATGTGACTTGTATATTGAATTCTCCAACCTTATACTTTCAAGGATACTACACAAAGGCAATGGTTTTTTTGCATTTACTGTATGATGCTTAGAGAGTCCTTTCATTTCAAAAGTAATTATATTTCTTGATGTTCTTCAACCTATATTTCAGGATGACATTCATTATGGCGTTCATCTTGTTGCTGATGGGTTCCGCCCTCAACGACCCCCACGGTCAAGAACGGATATACTTCGGTGACTATTGCTACGTCGTTAAGCCAGGAGTTTTCTCTGGAGGTGCAATCATGTCCTTCTCAAGTGTTTCACTTGCAATTATATATTACTTGGCTTTGTCGTCATCCAAGAATTCCAATGACACCAATGGGACACAACAAGGCGAGGGCATTGCTATGGGACAACCGCAGGTCCCTCCGCAGGCCACCCAACCGGTTTTCGTTCACGAGGATACTTACAACAGGCAGCAATTTCCCTGATGGGCCTCTCATTACTTTCTTTGAATTGGTTATCTGCCTTTGATTTGTATAGAGAGCAAGTATTTCATCCTAAACAGGGATTTGATGCATGGAGGTTGCCATTGCACACCAGTAGTTTTGCATAGAGGCCCAATTTAGGGATTAAAGAACTTATTATATCTAAATGAGAGTGGTTTTGACCGGTTTTATAATGTTATAGTTCAGAGGTTTTTGTGTGGTCTTGATGCGTGGTGATGGCATGGTTGCAAACTTACAATCATGAATACATCTTCGCATCCTATGTTAAACTATGTTTTTGAAAGCTCCCACATATCCAATGTTAAGAAACAATTGGTTCGTTAGGATCAAGCTAGGCGAAGATTTTACTTTTATGGTCATTCATAGGTCTATCTTCTAATGATACGCAGCTGAGGTCAAGAAAAGATACACTATACAGGATGAAAGTTAGATCAGTGTTCTTTGTTGGAATTTCCTACAGATAATGTCTACAATTGGTTTCAGGGAAATGGAGGGTTTCCCTGTTGGTATGCTCAAAAGCCGTATGTCTATTCTAGATTTCTGGCCTTAAATTGTAGGATGCGATAAATTCACAATTAGGGTAGGTGGTTTGCCTCGTGTCTCACCTTTTAGAAGGCTATTGATGATTTCTGTTAACTTCTAGAGAATAGGATTAGCCGCAATTAGCGTAGATCATATTCAATTTTGTTAGACATTTATTTCATTTTGCTTTTCTCTTTACTTCTAAAACCCTCTTCTATTTGGTCGTGCATCCGTTCTTTTGTCAATTCACACACACATCACCAAGAAAAAGTTGATTGGCGTTAGTTTTGAGCTTTGTCAAGTTGAGATTTATCGAAAAAGTTTCACAGAAGTTGACAAAACAGCCCGACTCAAGGAAAGCAATTGAAAGTGGTCACTACATGTGACATGTCTATAATTCTCCTAGTCACCATAGAGAACCCAACTTGAAAACAAAATTGAAGTTTAATGTAATCAACAAATTGAAAGTTTATATTGGACTTTGTGAATGTCTCACACCCGAATCAAATGATAGGAACTAGGAAACACAAAAGTCAGCTGTAGAATTTGGAAGAGCGTGCACAGATTGATGGGGGTTAGATTACTTGGCGTTGCAATTCCATTGGAATCCAAGAGAGGACTCAAGAGTCAAGAATGTTCACAAGACTAAGAGAGGAGTTGGAGTTATCTACCAGAGAAATTAGCGAATTCACACACATGTGCATCACTGTGCGATGGGAATTAAGTTCGATCTTTACTTCTATGATAACAGATAATTGGTGGAATGTAACTAAATTAACCCTATTATACTTATTAAAAACAAAAAAGAATGAATTCACGTATACATCTAAAATCTAAAAGACATTTTATTTTTTTGATGTTATGATGGAAAAAGACCTCCACCACTATGATCGCTATCTCTGCCTCTGCTTTCTTCACGGAAACAGTAAATGGCCACCTTTCCTGCAAGAAAAACAGTTCTTTTAACCAATGCTCCATTAAAATTCAAATCTTGAACAATAGAAAGGAAAAAAAACAGAACAGTACACATTGATCATAACAGTGTAAGACCATGAGCATTTCAAGAATGCTTATAGGGGCAGAATCAAGGCAAAGACACTTCTTTTAAGCAACGGTATCAAAATCACAACAATCAAACCACATCAATAGCTCCCATAAAGAACGAAATCATATTGCTACAGAACCCAGATTCAGGATTCACTAGATAACACAATAGCCCACACTACAATTACCATCATATGATCATATCTGCAGGTGATGAGAATATATGATTCACAGACGTGGTATTTTTGTCTATAGCGAAGTCCTCCTGGAGTTGATGGAGAACATACCTCAGCGATGAAAGATAAAGATGAGTTCATCTAAAGCCGAGGTCCCAACATAACTTTAGGCATATATACAATTATCACTATCTCCAACCTGATGTTAATCAATGTGTTACCTTCAGGATACACGTCTGCAACACATCAACTCAAAGATCTAAGAAACTGGTGAGCAAACAAACCTTACAAACTATTATTCTTCACTGGATCTTACCTGTACTCTGAGCTCTTTCTTTACGGTTGTGGTTTGACATTTTCGTGGCTTCAGAAAAAATATCCATGGCACTAGATCTCAACACCACTATTGACTTGTGGCCAGGGTGAGCAAACTGATTAGTCCACTATTGACTTGTGGCCAGGGCGAGGCACCTGAGCTTTACCTCTTCAGCAAGCACAACATACCTTTCCCCTGTTGAATAGCAACAGCTGGAGCTTTGGTCTTGATGAGGTATTGGGTGTTTGCTCGACCTAGATAAGTCATGCTTGGGCAACCGATCAAAACCACTGGGCACTCGAGGTTGTAGGTCTTGTTCCTTAAACTGGCAATGAGCTCATCAATCTCCTCGTGATTTTATGTTAAAATCAGTCAAGTAGCAAATGTATACAGACAGTATGATATTATAATACTCAAGCGGGAATATTAACTGAAAGACGTATTATTATCTCTTGGTAGATGACTGGCATAACAACAATGTGTTATGTCAGCAATACTCTGTAATCATTAAATGTTAATTTTTACTACTCCGGTAAATAGAACTATCAAAATATAGATAGGGAAAAACTACTTGTCGAGGAGCAACATTCTATTTGATTACAAAGAAATGAATTTATCATTGTCCTGTGCAACATGTGATGGCATTTCCCTTTCCAGTTTGAAGTCTGAACTTTCACTTGAGTAAACCACTTGCCAAATAAGAGGTAACTTTACATCAATAAAGCAATCTCAATGATGGAGAGAAATCTGATTTCACTTGGTGTGCTCCAGCATAATGTCCTTTTACCAAAGTGAAAGTTTTAAGTGTGCTAAGACCAAAATAAAAGTTTCCAAGTGTTCAAAAATGAAGTTTTACATTTAGACTTCTCAAGCAGGAGTAAGAATAAAGTAGAAATAAAGCCACAAACAGGAACAATATATAAGCATTCAGATATATCAATTTTTAAACAAAAATGATTACACAAAATAAATCCTACGGAAGGGAATCAAGTGCCACACAATTTATTCATGTTTGTCAATAAATTACCACATACCCATGGATATCAGAAATAACTTCATCAACTCATCTACAACACAAATAAAACAATATTAACAGTACTTGGACAAGGAATACAGCTAAAAACAAAGTTCAAGTATAACTGAGGTCAAAATATTTTAGAATTTGAAAATAAAGGCTAACCTAATAGCATATGATAGAGAGCAGTGTATTCAAACCTGGACCAAACAGCCTGTTCAACTAGTTGAACCTGAAACCGGCTGGCAGTCCACTCTGAAATATCTAACTACCCGTTCACAGCTTGATTCACTGAACCACTAATGAACTGGACTAAGTTTAAGGATTTGAATGACTGAATTTGTAAAATAATCAATTGAATCAGACTCTGATTTAATGACTTGAAAAACTCAAAAGTCCAAAATGAATAACATATATACATGCTAATGTCACGGGTTCATATGAACCATTGACTCAGTGCCCTGAACAATTCGATGTCAAGTCCTGGTTTTAAATTCTTAATAGAGGGAACATCAATGCATGCTTAAGAAATAGAAAATGGATACAGATCAGCACCCACTACATGTACAGAAAATCAATATTTCTGGAGTGAAAGAAGAATGCATCTGGAGCATTGGAGTTAAGGATGATGGAAGGAACAAATGGCTCAATAAACAGCATAGTATCACAGATTTAAATGCTAGAAGTTAAAGAGCTGCAGCAATGAAGAGACTCATACCCCTCAGCTTCCGTCGTCAATAGGTGCTGTGAGTGGTATCCATTTGCAGCATCCTATAAGCAAATAGCTGTTGCAAAATCTGAAACACAAAGTAAGACTAGGACAAACATTTATAGATGGAAGGTATAAGTAGATATATCACGAGCGTAATACAAGAAATCCACAGCATCACAAGTAATTTGATTTAGACAAGATAATAGAGGGCTTCATAGCTAGAAATAAAGAAAGGGCAAAACGGTATCTGAAATGCTCATTCATATAAGTTTTATGCAGAATGACAGATAAAAGTAGACACGTCATCAACACTACGATGGGTTGAAAACTTGAAGCTCAGAATACATGATGTTTATATTCCCGTTGAATCCAAGAACTCCAAAGGTGCTACACTGCACCAGACATTTACAGTGTAAGTTTCGCGTCCACGTTATAGTTAATAATATAAGCTAAACCAAACTCATGGATGGTCAAAAACTCATCGATGGTCATTCATGTTCACTATCCGTAAAGTACAAACAATGATGCCTCTGACCTTCAAGATGATAACAAAAAATTACATTAATCAAAGTTATAAAACGAACCACAAAAAGAAATCTATCATCCACAACACACTTTTCCAATGATCACCACAGTACATTTGTACCTAAACATGGACAATTGTGAAAAATTACAGTCAATGTAATGCAAGTAGCACGTCAGTTCACATGTTCCAACCAAAACCATATGAATAGTACTAAACATATTGGAAAAATCTTATCTGCCAGGACCAGTAAAAACACAAAATCCCCAATAATCTCTTGGTAGATGGCTAGCACGAAGTTAATGTGAACAATACTCCATGATTACTAACTGTGTTGATTTGTCAGGGTAAATGGAACTGAAAAATAAAATCATCATTATCTTGCATAACATATGATTGTATTCCCTTTACGCCTCTCGAAATTTTCAACTAAGCAAGCCACGTGCCCAATAGAAGGTAAATTTCAATCAATAAAAGCAATCTCAATGATAGAGGGCAAACTAATCTGATCTTCACTACGTGTGCTCCAGCACAATGTTACAATTGGCAGGAACCCAGAATAGAAGTGTCAAGTTAATACACTTGACACTTCATACACAGTAAACTTGTTACGGTTACAGGCACTACAAAACTTCTGTAAGAAATTCAGGTCTGTCACAATGTGATTTGCGCAAACAGAATCACCCACTTCTCAACAAACTTAGAAAGGGGGTTTTCCTTCTGTTTCAGCCATTCTGAAGTTCATGCGGTTCACAGATAAAGTTGAAAAAGATAACAAAATTAATAAGGATGAACTTCTTCTGTTTGGCTGAATCAGCAGCTTCGGTTGTTGTGGTTGCATCTTCTAGATTGCAGCACAAGGCTATGGCTGCAAAAAGAAACTGAAAAATATAATCCAATGTAAAGAATCTAAAGGTGTTAAAAATATGAATCGACACCAGTGATCATTATATCAGAAAATTGAAGTTAGCAACTAGTAAGTGATTGGTCGGGGAAAAGGTTTCATGGATATGATGTATATTGGACATGGCACATGGTCTGGCAAACTCAGAAATCCATGCTGAACGTTTTCTTTCATCATTATGCAATCTGTCGGTTTTCAATGCAAACCTAATAAATATTTGGAAGTTTCCGTCGTGTAAATCTATACTGGATGATATTGCCACAATGAAGAGACTTCAATTGAAATCTACAAAGCCTTAAACTCAAATGCCAAGCCTGTGCAAATATTACTTGCTTTGAATAAATAGATAAATGAAAGTCTACTGACAAAGGCTATGACGATATTCAAAAATAAATGGGCATGCCCATGTGGATCTACAAACCATGTTAACATTCCATACACCATTATATATACAATGACAACTTAAGAATTTTTGTAAAGAAAAAGAATCTCCAATGCAAGGTGAACCTGGCCTAACACACCTGCAGATTTTTCCAATTAAACCAAGATGCAAGATCCTTATACATGAATGTGTACCTAAAGTGCCTCTTTGATTTGAAAGGTTCTCAAGATGGCTCTTGCTTTGTCATATTCGTTGAGGTCGACCAAAATTTTCTTCAAGCGACGAGCAAGTCCTGTAACATCCCCACCGACTGATACATGCCTCTTCTCCAACTTCCTTCCCAATTCTGACACACAATTCACTAGAGGTTGCAATCTTTGGGAATTTTCTCCCTTAGGACCAGACCAGACCCCTGATAGTGAAGCCACAACCCTCTCTGTTCTAGTCAGAGCATCATGCACATTCGGCATGGTGCTGTGTAAATGTGGCATTATCTTCCCACCAATAAGCTTATCTAACGCAATTTCTTCCAATACAGGTTGTGCTAAAATGTTCTTCCACAAACAGATGTTTCGGAGCAAACGAACTGACATACCAAACTGGTATGCGGCAATTTGTGCTGCATCAGGAACAATCTTCATCACTGTTGTACTCCAGGTTGGGACAACAAGATTGTTGACAGCCTCAGACAGACAGGTGTGTATCACAGACAACAAATCTCGTAGTGTCTCACTTGAAGATGGGATATAATTGATTACCAACTTAATGGCAGAAACTGCATTTTTTGTTCTTTTAGTACTAAAAATATCCCAACAATGTGCAATTTCATGATGTAGAATAGGAAGAGCAACTTTTTCTACTAGCTCGGGTATGAGATTTGCATCAGGATCATCAGGATCAAAATCACTTTCATTTTCCCTCATTCCATAATCAAATAGTTCCATATGCCATTTCATGTCATTGAAGTCTATATCTTGGTACAGTGGATCCCACTTAAGAAGCTCCAATCTGACATAAGGAGAGAAGATATCTGGTGCGGTCAGTGACATATACGCATCTCTGTAGCTTGAATGAAATTGCCTTTTCCAGTCCTCAAGCTTCTCTTTGACAACAGAAAGATTGGAGTACTCATCTGCTGCATCACAGAAAATTTGATCAGCAGTTTGGAGCAGCTCATCCTGATTAGATATGTAGGCTTTGCTTTCAGAATCACTCTCATCAGTGCTGCACTCTCCTTCAATTAAATAACCTTCATTATCATTGCCCATTGAAATTCTTTTGCTTTCAGAACGATGTCTCCTTCGCTTCCTCGACTCCGCCCTCCTTGCTGAATCCATACGCTTTTGTAAGTTCATATCACGACCAAACTCATCCAACTCCACTGGCAGATTGGCACTTTCTTTAGCAGCAGCAGAAGCAGCCTGTGCTGCAGTTGTGGCAGCCGAAACATAGGCTGATCCCGAACCTTTGCTTAAAACAGACATGGCAGCATTCACAGCAGCTTCAATTTCAGCAGACTCATCGGCAAAATCAAGAGCTCTTCTTTCCAAAATAGCTGATGCCCTATCTTCGTGAAGCTTTTGCATTTGCTCTTCAAGTTCCTCGATGTACGGAGACTTATCCTGTAAGAAATCACACATAACAGATACAAAGTTCCGCAGCTCCTGCATGTACACAAATTTCTTACTGGCAGCCTCCAGAGACTTCTCCAGATCAGTGATGTTGGACAGCCCTTCCAACAGATTGTCCTCCGTCTTGACAAGTGATGAAACAGTTCTGCCGTGAGTCTCCTTAAGCTTACTAATGTTTTCCTTCAAAGCACGCGTTGCAACAGCAGCTTGCTCTGTGATCGACAACACTTCAGCACTTCGTGAGACACCAATGCCGGAACCTTGTGAAGCCCCACCGAACAAAACTTGCTGAGGATAAACAGGCGGCAGAGTTGGATACGAGGGTGCAATTGCTGGAATAGGTGTTGCGCCTACATGAGCGGACAAGGCATCATCAAGTCTCTTCCCCAATCCTTTCCGGAACTGCTCTTCTTCCCAAATCCTCTCCTCCTCATCTTCCTCTTCCTCCTCCACCACCACTCTCGATTTACCATCCACTTCTTTAGCCTCCACCACAGCATCCCTCTCCTCAACAACCTCAAACACACCCTTAAAACCGCCGCCTTCCTTCCCGTCCCCGAGCAAAGACATCCTCCCCCTAAAGTCACTCTCCTCGTCATCGCTCGACCCGCCAGCACTCCGAGCACTAACAACTCCTCCGCTATCCAACGAGATATAATCTGGGGCCACACGCGACTGCCGCAACCGCTCCCTCTTCGCCCTAATCGCGTCGATCGTCGCCTGGTCAGGAATCAAACCCCCGGAATCCTTCCCATCAATCCCCAACTTCGCGAACCTCCTTGCCTCCTTCTCCCGCCTCGCCTCTTCGTCCTCCTCCCTCTCGTCCTTCTTCTCGACCACGGGCTTGACGAGGCCCTTGAGGACGACGACAGGTTCCTGTTTCGGAACGCTACTGCCGAGGGATCGGGCGTTCTTCTGGAGCTCGCGGAGCTTCTCCTTGGTGTACTCGCCGGTCTGGGGCTGGACGTTGGAGGGGAAGACGGGGGCAGCGGCGCGGTCCTTGGTGGAGGTGAGCTTGTGGATCGAGGAGGGTTTGGAGGTGGGGAGGGGCTTGGAGGGGCGGACGCGGACAGGGGGATCGAGCTGCTCTTCCTCGTCGTCGGCGAAGCTGAGGAGTTTGGGTTTGGGTCTGGCGGCGGGTTTGGGGGCGGCGACGGTGGGTTTGTCGTCGCCGGTGACGGCGTCGTCGGAGTCGGATCGACGGCGGAAGTTTCTGCTTCTGCTTGACATGGTTTTGGAGAAAATAGAGGAGACGGTGTGAGAGTTGTGAAATTGAGATTCTGTTCTGGAAGGGGGCCCTGAGCCCCTGAATAATATGTGTATACCTACGCTCATCAAAACAAAAACAAAAACAAAAAAAGGTATACATTTATACTGGAGTACTGTACACTACCCTTGTATTCTTGATTGTTAAAAATCAGACATGTCAAAACTTAACATGTCACGATAATTTCGTGTATGGATATAAGTCACTGTACAGAATCGATTAGAGTGCCCTATATGCAACACAATAAGTTGCGTCGAGTTCGTCTTCAAGACTGTGTATGTGATAATCCGATGATATATAAGATGAATTTTATGTACTTGGATACACAATTATACACATAAATAAAGGATATATATGTTAGTACACGATAATACGTTAATAGTAATACACATATAATTAGAGGAGGGAATCTCACCCTTAAAATTAGTTGACACTATTGACATTCTTCGTTTTCCAAAATTTGAATCATTTAAGACAAATCCAAATCATCGATTTTGTTTTATCATATGCTAAACATGTCTGCCAAATTTTATTAAGTTTAAAACTCATTTACGTATCATATCTAAGTCACCAAAAATTTGATCTGTCAAATTTATTAAAAAATTGACAACACTTGATCCTAGAACAATGAACTCCCAACTTAACGAAATTTAGCATGCATTTTTAGCATGTGTTACAAAATAAGATCAACAATTTGGATTTGTCGTTAAAGGTTCAAATTTGCAAAAAACGAATCATGTCAATATTTTTTAAGGATGAATCACTTGTCATATAATTATATATATGTGTGTTTTTGCAGTGTATGATAAATTAATGCATATGTATGTGGGTACTACACTATTATTAGTATTACATTTTTAAAGTTTAAATCAAGTTAATAACCTAATAAGATAATAGCTTAAGCTAAGTTATTATGTAAATCGTGTAAACAAGTATTTATCATGTAAATCGTGGACAAGAGGTACTTCTCGTGTAAACACGTGTTAAGAATCGTGTACTTATCATTTTGTGTCGTGTAAACATAATAATTATATGTTGTGTTCGTGTCTAGATTCCTTATCATGTCATGTTCGCGTACATATATTACAATATTACTTGTTGATATTAAATAGGTACACAATATGATAGTAAACAATTAAGATATTATTGATAGTTCTCGTTAAAAAAATCAGACGGAATTTTGTGCACAAGGAACAAGAGAAAGAGAAAATAATTTCTGTTGAATAACATATTTTTTTCAAACCTGTGTTAAATAATGGGAAAATTTTATTTTCTTCTATTTAGTGTTGAAGTCCTAAATGTACGGGAAATATTTTGGTTATGCTTCTCAAGTCCTTCCTCGCGAACAAAGTTAAAAATCATGTATAAACATATCAAATATCTTAACAATTATATATATTGCACAAAATCTGAATAACTAAAAAACTGAAAGTCAGAACTACTTTTGACAAATAAAAACACAAATTACACAATTATCTTTTAATTTTGTAATTATATATAACAAAATTGTATTAAAAACTTATGTAGTAGAAATTACTCAAAAAATTTATTTCAAACTTAACATTACCAAATTACTAATTAGCATGTACATAAATCATGGTCAAGTATTTTGAATTTTCCAATCTAAAAATTCTAAGAGAGCATGTCGTGTAATCATTCACAAAGTTTTTTTTTATTTCTTGTGTTTTAACTAAATGTTTTTTTGTTCCTTTTGCACTAAGACCTCTCTACCACTTTGGTTTACTTAGAATATATCAAGCCCAAGCCTCAATTTTTTTTGGGATTGATATATCAATATTTTGGTGCACACCCACAAAAAAAGAATAATAAGCACACCCTAACTTTGATATGTTAAATTGTTATTGTACTATCATGTCACGCGTGTGAAATATCACCCTAAATGAACTATCGTAAAACTAGCATAGGCGTCTAGAAAGGTAGCAATATCTCATGCAAAAGAATTTGTAAAACTAAGACACCGTTTGGATGCATAGTTATGATGATGAGATTCTCCAAGAAACCAAAAATTAATTTTTATTTGCATCCAAACGACATCTAGATTGTAAAGAATCTAGATTCTAAATATGGCCCAGATTCTAGATTATAATGCAATGTGAGAAACTAGAAAATTCAACTTCTCCAGGTGAGCGTGGATTTCAAGAACATGTCTACATACCTCAACCTCACTTCTCCACATATTTATCTTACTTGCCACTACTTTTTTACCATCTTGTCCCCGTGAACCCATGCATTTCCACTCATGTCCCAATTTTAATTAAAAACAACCACCTAATAAAACACTCACGTCTCCTCTCTCCACTCACCCACTCCAGACAAACCAATCGTGCCTGCAATGTGCCTAATTCCTCCAGCCTACGCTGCAAGTTGTCCACCGCCAACATGATGAAGTCGAGCTTATGATCGTTCTCCATATGGTTTAGGTGGTAGGAACACATTCACCGCCTCTTCGAAGACGAAGAAACCACAACAAGGGAGTCCCTAAGACAAGGTTGTTCGTTAGAAGACAACAAAAATTACAAAAGGGCAAGAACGGTAGGAAAGAAGAACAATTGTATTTACTGGAGTAGGGCAACAGAAGAACCATGCGCCGCCACCTTTTGACGTCCCGACATGTTGGTGCTTTGCTGACAACAGGAAGAAGCAGGTAGGGGTGCGGTGGGACAAGGTTTGCTCATCGTTTGCGTCGAGGAAAGCCATAGACACATGGGGTTGGGAGGGAGACAGTGAGAGTGGTGGAGGGAGTAGGAAGGGCGCACGGTCGTTGTGAAATTGAGGGGGCTTTTAGAAGCACAAATGGTCATGGGGGCACATCAGTAACTTCGCCCCTGGATGGGACGTCAATGGTTTCTGAAGGAAACATGCATCCAAACATGAAGTCGCATTTAACACATGAATCTCTTGCCTTTGAGTTTCCAATGTCTGACCAGTTTTTGGAGAATTTGATTTCTCCAAACCTTACACCAAAACGGTGTCTAAACCTTCTTCCACCGTACATCTAGTATGTAGATCAGTAGATGCAATTTAGCTAGTCCCCCGATCATAGTAGTCATGTGTACCGGTCGGCCCGACCCATTTAATTTTTTTAAAATACCTCAAAAAATAACTAAAATATTAAATATAAATAAAATTACTGGACCTGCATGCCAGGGTCAGACCGGTACCCAAGTATAGATCATAGTACTGATTTAGTCCTTCTGTAGCATGTAAAACCCAAACAATATACTCCCAAAAATCAACGATCATTTAGGTGCATCCACTTGGATTTTGAGTTGATTCACAAATAACCTAACCTTCCAATGCCCTCGTAAAAATAGATCATTAGCGTAACATATTTATATGGTTTTTGAAGAAAAAACCATAAGATCATGCATTGTACTATGATTTAGCATATCACAGAATGCTCATATATGTTAAATGAAATAAGAAGATTGGAGTCTACAAAGACAATCTAAGTGGTCAAATTTTGAAATGGTTAAAAATCCAACGAGTCAGAATTCAGAATGGTCTAACCAACCTGTAGCACCACCCTGCCTCTTCGCACAATTACACCCTTTTTATGGTCCAGAATTTCCTAACACCCTCTCCACCTTGTGAGACGAGCTACGGTCCAAAATGGGGGTGACCCAACACTGATAACCAAGGTGTATTTTTGTGTACATGCTAGATGTTTAATCCCAATACCAGAGCTTATGATTCAACATCTTCAATCATCTGCACATTCTACACTTTTTTACACGTGACTTTTTATACTTTTATATGTTTTGGTGGTACGAACAGACGAACTACTAAGTTGAGAGAATTGCGAGTTTTTAAAAAAAGTAGGTTGTGAAATATTATGGATGTTTCACCTTCTTCTCTCATAACTCCATCAACCTCTAACCTTCTCATTTGTAACTCTTGTAACATACAACCTTTTATTTGCTTTCTTTAGCTTATAAATAGAAGATTACTGTAATACTTTGGTGATAATGAAATACAACAATTATTCTCCTCTAAATATTCATCTCTTTTGCTTCATGTATATTTATTTTATAACATGTTATCAGCACGATGTCCTGGTAGCATTGTACGTATCGTCTAAGGTAACAAATCATATCTTTGGCACTCATGATATGTGATTTTGTTTCTTTTGGCACTTGTAAACATTTGAATATTCAAAGTATTGCTTTGTGCATATATTTTTTCGTTCTCTTTAATAGCCACGTTTTCAAAGAAATAGGAGATAAAGTCATGCATAAACGATGGTATGGTTTTTGGTTCATGTGAGGCCACCTAAATAGTTTGTAAATAAATCTTGTACTTCAATTTCTCCTTCAAAAGATGATAACTCTCTTTTTTTCATTTGGTCTTGAGGAAAACACGTGCTTAAGTTGTAAATATTTGTAGGTCTTTCATGTTTTTCCATATTATTCGATGATGGGTCATGCATGAACGTTGGTCGACCGTTTTCTTTTCTAGGTTTGCACGAGCTTAAATGAACATTTTGGATATTAGTCATTATAGTCTATTCCTATTTAAGGCTCAAATAGTCAAATGTTTGGTATATTTTTTGACCTTTCCTTTTCACGTGAGATGGATTAAGGATTCATTAATCTAGGATTTTTTTTTACAAAGGATTTTTCCTATATTAACATATAAAGATTTTGCCTTTTAACTTAGAGATTCTTTTGATTGGAATTAATGATATTTTGATGCTTCAAATTGTACCTTCTATCTAAAAGTGACATCATCACTTATCTACGCTTATGTCATAGATGCATCTCTTGAGCACATGTGATTTATTTTTGTTACAAATATATAAGTGATATAATATGGTATATTGCAAAGAAATTTGAATCACCATCTTACAATATTTGTTTTGTTGTTGACATTATGCTTATTGGGATTTAATTTATAAGCAAAGTCCGATGTAATTTGTGTGTGCTTATATTTGATGTGATGCATACATATCTCATGATATATAGAAAACATGCTTATATTTGATGTGCTTGACCTCGTTAAATCTTAGCTGAAATTTTTTACTGAAAATATATGGATGTACTTCCGCAGAGAAGGTGAAAGTTTACTATTGATATGACACCTCTTGTGTAAAATTTTAGGGACCGAGTACTTAAGTACAAGAAGACACATCACTTTTATAGCAATCCTTAAAAGATTTATATAAATATCAGAAGGATGTGCTAATGAGTAAATTTATGTGGTCCATCATATTGTTTTCCAAATAAAACTTTGTGGCTAGAAGACCGCAAATATTGTTTTCCAAATACTTGAGATGTAAAAGTAAAATGATTTTATCCACCATGCAAGTTAATGATCTGATACTCCAGTTGTAGTATAGAGCAAAAAAAAAGGTTCTTGGATTTATTTACTTTTAAAAGCTTATGCCTATATTATTTGTGCTCTAAAAGAATGAGTATTAGTTGTTGTATGACCATAAAGTTTGCTCTAGTGTCTCTGGCGTGACCTGAAGCACATGCTAAAGTGTTATGAAAGAAAAATTCATGGTCGATGGAATAGAAATTGTGCAAATACGAACAACGAGATGATTGGTTAACAATTGATGTGTTGCAAATTTATTATTCTTTATTTCGACTCTTTCTGTAATAGTAATCGATTTAACCTTGTTGTGAATAATATCTTCAGACTCGTATTTTTTTTTTCTTGTCTATGATATACGTATTATTTGCGAATTGTGTTTTGATAAGACATTACCAATTTGATTTCATTACCCACTTAATGCATATGTCTACTAGACATAATGTGCTTTCAATGTTTGTCGTGTCTTTTATGCACACTTTTAAATGTAAAAGCATGCCAATTACTTTTGATTTATTGTAATCATTAAGAATCAAATGATTCACACGTATAATTTATATGAATTCTTAGTATCATATTGATTAAAAGAGTATTTGTAAAGTGGTTCAAGCATGTGATTATTACTTGTTAATTTTGATGCATCACATGCTCATTCACAACTATTACAAGCATTCATATTGTGAGCACATAATATTCATTTTGATATATATATATATATAATATGTGCTACATTATAGTGGAATTTGAATTACCATTTTACAAGTGATCATTGTTATTGAAAATTATATGCATTGGCTCAGAAGGCGAATATCTTAATATTCATGCAATGCTACCACACAAATATTTAGATATCATTCATTTAAAGAGGGTTATGAAATTTTATGATAATCCCTGAAGGATTCGTATGACCGTCAAAACGACATGCAAATAACTAATTTAGTAAAAATGCACGTCAAACTCTAAATCAGAAATTATGACAAGAAGTCCATAGATATATAGAGTTTAGTAGTAAAGAAAATATTGATCACCTTACGAATTAATGACCAAATACTCCAGTAGTAGTATGGAATCAAAAACCCAAAAGTTTTGGGTTATGCATTACCGATAATTGATGGTCATGAGAGTTGTTGGAAAATCACGATATATTTTTTGTGTGTGTTGGAAGCACTAATTACAAAGTATCGTGAAAACAAAAGCATAAGCAGTGAACAAAAAAATTGTGCAACTAACAAATATGAAATAAAGATGACTTCAATAAGACGAAACATGTCAAGAAGTGCCTGAATAAATCATCTCTTATATTAATTATAGATGTCATCATTGGTATTGATTTTTTGAAGCTTTAGATAACTTTGTTGACTTCTATCAGACGAACAAAAATGAGGTCAAGTTTGTCGGCCGATTTGCACAATAAATGAGAGTCTCTCTCTTGCTAGAGTATATCTCAAATGTATATCACTTTAGGATATCAAAAATGGTAAAAATATTGAACAATTCTTATTGCACATATTTATGTCTGATATAATTTAGACATGGTTTATCACAACATGCATATCTGCCAATATTGTTTATACCAATACCATATTATAAATACTTACTTTACTTGTACAATAATGAATAGATTGTTTTCCTCTTGTGATTTAAAGCTCTTGAATGACTAAGTTTTATTGTCCAATCCAATAATCATATATATGATGTACATTTTCTGGCATTAGGGGAGAAGCTAGAAGCTTAAAGAAAATGTACTATATTGAACCTGGAGTTCATGAGAGAATATATGTACAAGTATAGTTGAACCTGGAGTTCATAAAATAAATATCTTGCAATATCTAGCAAGTAATTGTCATACGTATTTATTGATCACAAATGAGTGATTAAGTCTTGTATTACTTGAAATAAAACACATAACATAAAGTAGAGATCTCCACATGATAAAAACATATTTGAGCTCAACCAATGCCAGAAACGTGGACCAGAAAATATATTATTTGTGGAAATAAAAAATAAAAGTTAGTCACATTACACCTCCTGAAGAGGTTATTCATGAAGAATATATAAACTCAGTAAAATAAATGCAGCTAGTAAACAAAATAAATTTAGGGGATACAGAACGGTCAAATCCTAAAAATTTGGGAAACGATTGAGATTTGATTATTATTGACATAAAACTTGCAATCAACGATATATGTTGATATGAGAGATATTAAATAAATATTAAAATTATTATCAATAATTCATTCGTCTTCTTAATAGCATGTTATCTCAAGAGAAAACTTGGATCCAAAACCTATGATATTATAAGATTGTCATAAGCATTATTTTTGATATAAATAAAAGAAGGCAAACAATGTAGAATAAATTCTCTGAATAAATATATTATTTGGACTTGTAGTCCTGATTTTTGAAACTATATTCCTCAATGATACAAATAAAAATCACAATATCAATGTGATACATTATAAAGCAAGAAGTAATATAAGGGTATTCGCAAGACCCAACATCCATCATGATGTTACTCATTCTCTCGTAATATTGATAATATGTTCTGTTAAATGATCAATATGATATACATATAAGATATGTTGTGACTTTAAAATTTTATAAGTCACTTAATATTGGAACTTATATGAGAGTCTCTGAAGGACAAAGATGACAAAATATATTATATAATAACAAAAATCAAAAGATGCACTATACAAAGATCACTATATGAAGAAATAAGTAAGAGTGCGCATATAACATCTTCAATCAAAGTCATCCCTAAGAATGATACGAAGTTGATCTTAGTCGTCCATATGTTTCCCCAATATCAAAATTTATTATTTTTTATTATATGCATATGACTTGATGTCATGCGACCTCCAACATAGTTTTTGAAAACTTGTGAAATATTTAAATGACAGATTTTTAAATAAATGACTAGAGATAAATCAATTGTTTTTCGACCTGAAGTTCAAACATTCTTCAGAAGAGAATTGGTACAATGATTCAATTATAGAAAAAGAATATTGAGGAAAAATATTCTACTAAATGCTCACCTTGAAAGCACATTAACAAATGACATATATTGTATATCGACAAAGATCCAATTCTTATAGGACCTAAAGTTCATTATCATGTTCACAGTAAATGTTTTTCTTAAAACATTTAGATGACGTTTAATGATCTACCAATTTCTATTCACAGGACAAAAAATTATATTAGTGATATTTTCTACATATCTAATGCACATCAGTTATTATCACAAACTATTTGATGTCATTATGTGGAGTCATTACAACTTTATGCAAGTTGGTGAATCAATTATTGATTCTTACATTCTCATATTGCTATGACATCAATATAAATATGAGATATTTTTAAATTGTCCATGAGTAATATCTTTTCAGGTAACATATTAATATTTTGCAAAAGTTACTATAGTTTATGTTACTCCCAGTATATCATTTGAGAAAAATTACGCAAACACATTTCACAATCCTATTATCTAAGTGAAAATATAGTAAATATCCATTAAATCCGTTAAACTATGATGTATTTGTTTATTGAATCCCCGTGCACTTTTGCATTTAAGAACTTTGTAAAATATATTTGTATGTTTGGTAAACTACGAAACAGGGGGAACGAATTTGTATTTATCGTCCTTGAAGGACGGATATCCCTGAAGGATAAAGTCTGGAAGGCTTGTAGTTGCACTTTTTTTCCCTTTTTTCCATTTTTTCTTCTAAAATGTTTTACTGATTAAAGGTTTTTAATGAGGCAGCTTGTGTATTTTTGTTAGCGTATGTTATGCACTCTTTTCCTTAGCTATTTTTTCCACAGTGTTTTGTAGTAATGTTTTTAACGAGACATAAACATAATGCATATTGTTTAAAGGAGTGTTATAAATGTATGTTGAATTGAGAAGGATAATTATACGTTGTACTCTTTTTCCTTCATCAAGTTTTTGTCCCACAGAGTTTTACTTGGCAAGTTTTTTAATGTGGCAAATCAATCAAGTGACAACTTTGTAGATCTATTCACCAAGTTGTTGCCTACCAGAGATTTTGAACGACTTGCTTTCAAGATTGGTGTTCAGCGTTTGAAAAACGTTTGTTGAAGTGAGGGCGAGGATTATACGCTCTGTACTCTTTTTACTTTACTAAGTTTTTATCCTAATGAGTTTTTCTTAGTAAGGTTTTAACGAGACAAACTAAAAAACGTAGAAGATTTAAGGGGAGTGTTGTGAAATATTATGGATGCTTCACCTTCTCCTCTCATAACTCCATCAACCTCTCACATTCTCATTTGTAAACTCTTGTAACGTACATCCTTTCATTTGTCTCCTTTAGTCTATAAATAAGAGACTATTGCAATACTTTGGTGATGATGAAATACAACAATTATTCTCCCCTAAATCTTCATCTTCATTGCTTCATGTCTATTTATTTTATAAGAGGTGATATGTTAGATAAAAGTATTTGAGTTGTGAACAAAATCTACAACCCAATCTAAGAGATAAATAAAAATGGATCCTTATACACGAACATGAGCGTCCGTGATGTGCCTTACGTGGCACTCAAAATTTGGTTAGTCAGCGTCCAGTCACCTTGACACGTCGTCCTCGTCATCGAAACTAGTGCGGCGACAGTTCGGATATCGAGGAAGGAAACAAATAGACTCATCGAAAGGGAGAATCCACCTTTGTCCTTGCGGGGAGTACCTGCGAACGGAGGAAGCCAAAAAATAGTTCCTTTTGGTGTCTTTCACAACAAAAAGAGAATGGATTCGCCGATTAATGTTGTCACTAGCGACGTCGTGACTGAGTAGGTGGGTCGATTTAGGTTTTTTCCCCTACCTCGATTTGTTATTTATGAACTTTTGTTTCTTCATTCGTTTGTTTTAAGGAATCACCTACTACTTCCGGGAAACAAAGTGTGGTTGGACGACGATCAAAAAACAGTTCGGTAGGATGAAGGAAGTTGAGAAGGAGGTTTTCCGGGAGACCCCTTTCGGTCACTTCCTACATTTTCCTAACATTCCAACGGACAATGAAATTCTCGGTTGGTTCGTCGAACACTACGACGCGAAGGAGGTGAGGCTGAGAATAAGATCATGGGTAGTCCCCCTTACAACAGGGCTAAGAGTGTGTGGGAAGACAGTTGTTATGGAACCCAAGGGTGTACAGAAGCGATACAGGGTGAACCTTAACAACACTCAACTATTTGGTCATCTGACTGCTAGTAGTGTGATGGGTGACCCCGAGGAGTACGTTCAACTCCTGGTTTGTTTCATCTTCAACCATTTTTGTTCTTCGATGGAACACTTCGAACCAAGATGTGGTTCATGAAGCATTTGAGGGACATCAAACACATCAACAGATACACATGGGCACATGCAGTTCAAGTAGCCCTGGTTTGGGGTCTGGAGGAAGGAAACTTAGAATTGCAAGAAAGGAGAACGGTTAGGAACTTCATTATGAAGTAGGGTTGCGTCGACGGTTGTGTAGCAATACTACAAGTAAGCATTTTTTAAGTTTTTAGTGTGTTCGGTTTAAGTTTAGTTTCTGTACAGAATACGTTGTGGGTATGTCCAGAATAAGTTGTGTGAGTGTATAGATTTAGTTGTGTGTCAGTCCAGAATAAGATGCTCATCATCCATATATATTACATAAAAAACATGGAATCAATCTTCTGCATCCTAACGAAATAATTCTGAAGAGCTTGTGCATCGCCTGGTCTCATCTTCAAATTTCTGACTTCGTTTACAACGTTCCTGCACACATAAATGTTTAAGACCATGCAAAATGTTATTCTTCAATTATGTTAGGCAGAAAATAACACACACCTTAGGTCTTTTTCGTTGAAAGTCAATTTATCATGACCTCCGACCTTGACCACAAAAGATTGCATGGTCTTACCAGCCGATATCCCAGCAGAATCATTGCACGATATGCGTGCTCTAGCGGCATCAAGACGAATCATTTTTGTCTGAGAAAATACATTTGCTCCTCCTCAAGCATGACGTTGTTATGTTTAAAATCAACATAGTTAATGTGGTACCCCCTTGCTGGGTTTCCAGAGACCCAGATCCGAGCAGTTCACCGGATCCTACTGGATAACTTATGCTTTAGTTTCCCTTGTCTTTGGTTTGCTGGAGTCTGACCCTCTTTGGAGTAAGTCAGTGTGACTCGTATAACAACACCACGATCGTAATGAGATTGCCTTATCTTAACTCCAAAACCACATGAATCGACATATGCTACGTAAAATGTTTTGGCGTCTTCGAAAGAATGAAAAAACATCTGCTCATTCGGAACGTTTGAGGGTTGCTCCACTGGTGAAGGCACATTAACGACTTCCATTGGAGTACAAAGAGGATGAGAGGAGTACCAAGAGAAGGAAGGAAAATGATAGTGCGCCAAAAAGGAGACAAAAGGAAGAAAAAACTCTATCTGTTGTGTATGAGCGCCAAAATGAGGGATAAGCTGATTTGAGACACATTTAATGTGATTTGAGACGCATTGAGAAAACAACAAAAAAAGGAGACATGGGGAATGAAAATGCCAATTTCTTTTGTGCTGATATGCACTGTGCTAACTCAGCATCGTTCTCAATGGACGTCCTAAATAGCGCACTGATCATTTTCCATAAAAAATCGAGGGAATATCATATCAATAATAAGAGCACAATTAGTAGCGTCCGGGCTACCCCGGGCGTACTGCACTCTCTCTCTGTCATATCAGCTCACCCAACCCACCCAAAAAATCCCCTTACTCATGCCCGGGCTACCCCCACTCACCCTACACTCTCTTTCTTCCACATCATTTCTTAATTAAACAATTTTAATTCTCACAAAACAGTTAACAAATTACATTTTACATAATTCTAATTCTAATTACATTACAATTCTATTTTAACTTGAAATATTGTTAATAATTACTGCTAAATCACAACATTTTATTAAATATTACGGAGCCATATTACATTTAAGATAAACTGAAATATGAAATATTACATTCAAATTTAAGAAATAATAGTACATAAACTTAACTTTCAAATACTACATTAGCAAATACGTTAACCCATTTTCAAACCGCTCATCGTCCGTAGCGTTGTCATGTATGCTCGATTAAATCACCTTTCATATCCAAATGTTGGTTCCTGTCACGCACTCGATCTTGATTGACAAAAAACTCACCTTTCGACGATCTCTCTCTGGGTTCGTCGTTCTCCTTCGACGCTGCTTAGGACGTGTAGTCCTTTCGTGAACTACCCGACCAACCAATTAACAACGCAGTCCATTATATTTAATGTCTCATTCCAGTTATCATCGTCTGATTGACCGAAGTTTAAACTATTATCCGACATTGATGAAAGAAGAAGTTAACAAGTTAATGAAATGTGAGGAGACAAGAGATAGATAGATGTATTTATAGTTGAGAGAGTGTGGATGTATCTGCTGCAGTGTTCACGCGTGATTGCACAGTTTACTCAGTGGAAGCGTGATTAAAGTGCACGCGTGATTAAACAGTGCGGACGTGATTAAATAAAATTAACATACATTATTAACAAATAATCAATACATTAATTCAAAATACTTTACATTAATTAAAAACGCCAAATACAAAATTATTTAATACCCCACGTTAATCACAAATACTCAATCCGTTAATAACAAAACATCCACTAAATAATTATTTTTTTTTTAAATTGACAAATAGGAAGAGGACACATGCCCCACACCTAGGCACGGTGGGCGTCCCTGGCGGGGAGGGTGCCATAAATGAAACCATTACCAACCCAACAGAATCTCATTCCTCACCACAAAAACACCGCGCAAAGCCAACTCGAACCCATCACCCACACGTCACCCCCATCAAACCAATCCACTCGAATCAAATCCCCCCTCATCCCTTCCACATGTGACAACTCCACCACACCACAGTTATGCCACTCGACCACCGACCAGGCCCCACCATGATCGGCCTCCGCCGCCTCCCTCTCCGCACCACCTCCCTCGTCTCCCCCGTCCTCCGCGGCTCCATCCGCTTCCGCTGCGTCTTCGGCCAGGTCGCCCCCTCCCACGCCGTCGTCTCGTCGCTCGCCGTCGCCGGGAACGTCATCGCCGCCGCTGGCTCCGGCACCGCGCATGCCGCCGTGTCGTCCGTCATCGCTCATGTGGCGGTTACTGCCGTTGCGATAGCGTCCGGGGCGTGTTTGTCGACCAAGGTCGATTTCCTCTGGCCCAAGGAGGAGGAGAAGCCTGGTGAGCTTTTCTATGTTGTTTTCTGAGACGAGTTGTGCTTCTTCATAGGTCGATGTTACTGAAACATCAGCTTTGGGGAGTTGGTTTTACGGAAATGTGCTGTTAGTGACTGTTCTGAGATGGAAATTACGAAAGTTAGAGTTGTGTTTGTAGTTTTGTTGTTCGATGCGAATTAAGACTTAGAATATCAGCACTAGGGAGATGTTTGTTGTGATGTTTGATTTGAAATAAGAGGATATTAGCTTTGGGGGAATGGCTGTTGTTGCTGGTGAGGAGGAGAAGCCTGGTGAGCTTCTCTATCTTGTCTTCTAAAAAAAATCATGTTTTGTTCGTAGGTTGATGTTGGCATGTTGCTGAAACATTAGCTTTGGAGAGTTGGTTTCATGGAATTTGCTGTTACTGACTGTTCTGAGATGTATATTGTGGAAGTTAGAGGGTTATTTTCGTGGTTTTTGTTGTTTGATGTGAATTAAGAGGATATTAGTTTTAGGGAGATGGCTGTTGTGATTGAATCTCTACTATTTTCTGCCATACAGGTGTGTTTGTAGTGTTTGTTGTTTGATGCTATTTAGAAAAAAATTGCTTCGCGGAGTTTTTGACTTTCAACCTGAGTTTGTTGGCTGTTGTGCCAACTATTATCTTCTGTTGCATTTTATAACCGTCATGGGTATCAGCTTCAAAGGTGTTGGCTGTAATGGTTTTATTTTCCCTGCTTCCCTCAGTGAGTTGCGTTTGTATTGCTTGTTGTTGATATTATTATATTAAAGTAGGGAAGCATTAGTTTTTTGAAAGTTGGTTATTGTGGTAAACTCTCCTTGCTGATTTTGTACATATATTGTATTTGTAGTAATATATTTTAGGAAAGTATTAGCTATTATAGGGAGTTTGTCATTGTCAGTTTTCAGTGAAGCTTGGTTGCATGTTAACTTTGTGTTGTTGGTTCTTCCATTGAACTTATAAAAGTCTATTACTGGTTTTTGTAACAAGGACATCTATTTGCTCAGATGATTCAAAGGGATAATGTATTTATTATTTCTCTTTAAAATATTAAACATATCACTGTTTTTACTTATACATTATCGTCAAGCATATTGATATACCAAATAAAGTTGTTTGAATCTTCATCCAGTTTTTAATTGCTAGTCTTCTATACATTCTCTCTTCTTTTCTAATTCCACTAGGAATCTTTTGAATTAAATTGTTTCATGCACTGTTAATTTGATGCATCCATGAAATGGGCACATTCTCAAGTTCTCATGATATTTTAAGATTATCAGAGGAAAGTGGTGGATTTTCTTGATGAATGCTTGTCACTTTGATTCAAATATAATGTCTGCAGATCCCTTGGTATTGGATGGTGTTGAGTTAACCGGGCATCCCATTTTTTATGATCCAAAGGTACATTATAAATTTGTCTCGGATTGCATTTTCTTAGTCTAGACTATTGATTGATCTTATTCCAATGACAGGTTCAAAAGGCTATTGAGTTTGCAAGAAAAGCACACCAGGGCCAATTAAGAAAAACAGGAGAGCCTTACGTAACACACTGCTTACATACAGGAAAATTTTTAGCTGCTTTGGTTCCATCAAATGGAGACCGAGTATGTGGTATATCATCTCAGCGCTCAAATATACATGTCCAATAACAATGTTAAATACTTGCTTATTTTTAACACATAGTTCCATACAATATCATTCCTTGAATGTTTTGTAGGCTATAAACACTGTGGTGGCTGGAATTCTACATGATGTGGTTGATGACACACTTGAGACTTTGAATAATATTGAAGAAGAATTTGGTGACGATGTATCCCTGTTAGTTGCTGGAGTTTCTAAACTGAGTCGCATTAATCAGGTGTGGTCAAGTTCATTACAGACTAACTCTTGATGTTTTTCTATTGAAAGAACTTTTAGATGATTTATTACTAGTGTAGATATTAGCTCTTGCAGGAAAAGATTTAAATGAACATTTTCTTCTTTCCCCTCACAAGTTGTTTTCATATTTGTAGATTTGCAACATAAATTTCACATGCTTCATGCCTTTGCTTTGTAGTTACATTTTTGAAATGGATATGTTTTTCACAAACTCCTTCATTAAAAATTTAATGCATCAATTGATAATGTGGTCTGAAGTTTAATATATTTTTCTACTTATATCTTCTAGTTTAGTTTACCACCTAAGCTCTCCTTGATGAACAATAAAATTGGGAAGTTGTACAAATGATGCCATGGGAGTTATAATGCACCTGAAATGTCAAATCAAAAATTTGACTTTTAGTAGTGATCTGAGGAGGCTTTGTTTATGAAAAGGCAAGTTGTCTGTGATCTAAGGTTGGTGGATGTATTATTTTCCCCTTTGTAGTCGGTAGAACTCGATGTAAGTTTGTTGTGTCTTGTCAACATAGTCCTGATACTTTCATAAAACTTACTAGGCCTTGTCTCTTAAACTATCAATACCATTTTCTAATCTAATAAACTATTATAAGTTTTACAAATTTTGATATGCAGTTATTGAGAAGAAACCGCAGAAGAAGTGTAAATCAAAGCGCTTTTAGTCCAGAGGAGGTATGTTTGTGCTATGGTAAATAACAATATAATTTGTAGTGCAACTTATTATTATGTACAGGCTATCAAAAAATATCCATGGACTTGTCACATACTATACCTAGCTAAAAAGGAATACTTCTACAATGAATCTTGACTGGTTTGATTCAAAATAATGTTATTGCATGACACGATTAACACAAGGATGAAGCTAGGTAGATGTAAGTCATTTTCTAATAACAGATACATTCACGTTTGATGGCTCTAACATGGATATTATTTTTAATGATGGGTTGGTTACATCAAGATGTGACGAACTGTTTAAGATGAACAACCATCTGTTTCCTGTTAAAACATTAGGTGGTACGTTATGTCATTTGATGTTACCACACCATTGTGTTTGTCAATGATTGTGTTAAAAAATCTTCATGGTATTCACTAGCCATCCTAGACAGGTATATTGGCACATGAAGACACTATATTTGATTATCAGTTGCAAAGTAGAAACTCATCATGTAAGCAGACACAAGTTGAGTTTTAGTCTGCTGCAATGTTGATCCTCACTTGATCCTTTTAGTGTTGCAAAAATGTCATCATAAAGACAATATCCTTTATATATCACCGATAAAAAAATTACTTTATATATCAAAGTTACCGAAGGAGATGTGTTTTGTCGAAGTATATCTGCTGAGTCTCCTAAAAACTAACCACTTAACATTAATGCAAGTTAGAAGTAATGAAGTTATTAATAATAAGATTTTCATGGTCATTCTCTGCAATAGTCTTAAAAGTGTACAATTTCTTCACACTAGAAGCATCCCAATGTTTTAGGTTTATCACTAATATTTTTTTGTATGTTTGTGTCTGGATTTTGAGCCATTTGTAGACTCTTCATTTTGCTGAAAGTTACAAGATTTAGATAGCTTCGCAGTTGATTGGAATGATACATTTATGTAATGTAGTCCTCCTCTGGACTTGCATCTTTAATTCTATCTTTCAAACTACAAAACATTGTCCCCCATTTTTAAGTGCTACAGTAAGTTAATTGCTAACGTAATTGGTTAGAATAAAAAAACTTCTCAGTAGTTCTATGAAGCTTGCATTGCTGGTATTTATTATCTCTTAAACTTATATGGTCATTTCGTTTCTTCTTGTCCCAACATTCTTCAAGTTGCCTTTTATTTTAAAATTCTAATCACATATCATCTTGCCTCCAACTGAATGTTTCTTTAACATAGTGGCAAAAAACATCAAATCTGGTTTCTTATAGCTGTACTATTGACCCTATCAGACAAAAAAAACAGGTTTATGATTTTCACTTTGTCAATTGTAGGCAAGTGATTTACGTGTGATGCTATTGGGCATGGTTGATGACCCTCGAGTTGTTCTTATCAAGTTGGCTGATCGTCTGCATAACATGAGAACAATGTATGCTATCTCATCCTTCTCTATTACGTATTATTCTCATACCTATCTTTTTGGATAACATTAACATTTAAATGTAAAATCCTTACAGTTTGGTGTAAATTATCTTCTCTTGGAATATACCGATAAAAAAAAACTTCTCTTGGAATGGAAATCCAGTTTGTCTACAGATTTTGATGAAATGTATAGCTTGTTGTGGCTTGGAGTATTCAAGCTAAGAGTTGGGTTTGTATCAAACTATTAATGTAGCTTGTAAGAGACGTGTTAGTATGATCCTTAGTTAGAGTTTCGATTAATGTAGGCTGGATAACTACCTATTTAAATGAAATCAGAAAAAGAAAGAGTTTGTTGGAGCTCTTGTTCCTCAAATCCCATCTCTTGCCAATTTTTTTCTGCAAACATCTCAAATTGATTGCTTTTTCTAACTTCTGCAGATTGATTGTACTTTCAAAACTAATCCTCTAGTATGTACTACTTTTCCAAGTTTTTTCAGCTCCTTTTCGTTACTATGTTAAGTAGTCCTTTCAGACTTCTGTAATCTTGGTTATTAAGTCTACTTTTTGTGTTTTATATGCTATTATTAATAATAATTGATATTTTGTGACTTATGGTTTTTTAGATTTATTTTCTCTTTTCCCTCTTTTAGCTGCATCTTCTAAATGATGGTATTGTTCTTTCGCCCATCTGTCAGAAGGCATTTGGAGCAGGTAGAGATCTTCTTGGATCTAAGGCAATCTTGGGGTTGGGATCTACCTCCTTCCATCTCACATCGTTCCCGTTTGTGGGACTGTTTTTTCTTTCAAGAATATATCAATAATTAAATATGGGTTTCTGCTGGGATTCTTAGCTGTATTTTACTTCATTAATGATGCTGATACTTGAAAAGTTTTCGAAAAGAATCTGGAAGAGTTTAACCTGGACCAGTTTGTAATTGATTTTTTTTATCATTGATCTGTAATTGTATTTTTGTACTTTATCATCCGTTGAGAGGTTTTGGAGGTGTAGAGGGTGCAATAATGACTAGCTTTATCTTAGAAATTCGTTATTTTTGAATGTTAGTTTCTAGAGGGAACACTTGAACCAATAAATTTGAGTTTGTTTTGTTCAGATGAAACTATTAGGTCTACGTGGTACTAATATTGGGTCAATATACCTGCTAAGTGGTTAACCAAAGCAATGCTGATTCTTCAACTCCCTTCCAGTTATGCTCTGCCATTACCCAAGGCTCAGGCTGTTGCTGAGGAGACTCTAGCTGTATGGTGCTCTCTTGCTTCTAGGTTGGGTGTTTGGCCTTTGAAAGCTGAGCTGGAAGATCTTTGCTTTGCGGTTCTTCAGGTCTTTGCACTACTTTGGATTTTAAACAAATTGGAAGTGTGATGAGCAACAATTCGGTATAAGCTGTGATTTTTGAATTGAGATGTTATACAAGTGTAGCTAATGTTTCATAAGGAAACAAGTTAGTATGGAATATGTTTAAGTGCCATGCAAATTTTAAAAAAAGCACTAAGAATATGACCAGAATTGCAGACGAAAAGAGCAATTATGTTTTGAATGCCATACACAGCATCTCTATAGTTCCACTTTCTGATAACTTTCCCCACTACTTGTTGTAAAATCTGTTGGATAGTGTTATAGTGGCACATAGTTTTTGTTTCCACAAAGCTAGATTTCACTTCAGTGCAGCTTCTTGTTGCTACTCATGCTTGCCTAAACCTTTTGATTACACTGCTTGCATCCTGATCATACTTGGCAATCCTACCACATATTTATAGCCTTAAGTTTAAGGTAAATATTTTTCTTATCTTTTTTTGTTCATATTAAGATACAAATACAATTATACAAAGTCTAGATTTACGTCATCTCATTCCAAGGTTGTTTCATGAATGCACAGGTCCATACCAAGGTTAAAGAGTTTTTGAGAAAAATGGTTTAACTACCATTCTTTTTGTTTCTATTTTCCTTGCTCAGACAACCAAATAGCTCTGCTTTATACGATTTTTAAAAAAGTCTTCTCCATCAATGGCATGCCAATAAACTATGATGATTTTACAGCCATAGAAATAGAAAATATATGATGATTCTTTTCACCCTTTTGGCTAATAATATTGATCCCAAGAAACTACAGTGACGCTCTAATTTTTATATTTCATGCAGCCAACCACATTTCAACAAATGCGAGCCGAACTAGCTTCTATGTGGAGCTCTAGCAACAAGGCGAGGAATCTTAGAAAAGTGTCTCAAAAAGCTGGTGTACTTGTTCCGTTGAGTAGCAATACTCAATCGATTTCCAAGCAGGATAACTCTATTTTGACCAGCAACGACAAAAACAATTTGAGGGTAATTGAATGTTGTGTTTTTATTTATGAAGACTGACACATTACATTGTATTTGCTTACTTTGACCTGAGTCCTGACAATGAACACTGTTCTTGGTTTCTTAAATGTGCAATAATATTTGCTCTGAAACATCTTTTTGCATGATGAGGACCATTTGGAATTGGTCTATAGTAGAGTACCTAGATTCTTTGTTAATGCTTCGTCAAGTGTTTTGCACATACTAAATTTCTTTAGTAATTCCACCGCACTTGCAGGATCTTCTGCACGCAGTATTACCATTTGACCTCCTTATGGATCGAAGAAAAAGGATGGTTTTTTTAAATGACCTTGAAAGATGTTCAGAGCTCTCTAGTGCCAAATGTAAAGTTGTACATGATGCTGGGGTTGCGTTAGCATCTTTGGTGGTTTGTGAAGAAGCACTAGAGCGTGAACTGCTTATCTCAACCTCGTATGTTCTATTTTGTCAATTCAAGCTTCTAAAAGAAACTCAGGAGAGTCACCAAATTACGCAGAATTGTTTTTGCCGTTTCAACACTTTGATTCTGTGAAATTATATTTTTCAGTTACATACCAGGGATGGAGGTGACTATGTCCAGCCGATTAAAAAGCTTATATAGTATATATTGCAAGGTACCTTCAAACTGTTTTTTGTTTGATGATTTTTTCTCTCTCCTTTACTGTAAGGTGTAATTGCTTTTAAATCTTGATTGTGATTTGGTAAACTTGTGGTGCTTTGAACATGAAAATGCCATATTACAAGATTTTATTTATGTTTTTTAGGAAATTTAACTTCATTGATAGCCTCACACATGTAAGCATTTATATTCTTTAACTGATGTCTTTTCTATAGTCGTGGGAATATATTTAGTTTTACCATTTATATAAATTAAGCTCACATGCATCTATTTGTGATTTTAATTTTATATTAAATATTTGGAATATGGTTGAGAATTTCTTGACCAACCTTTAAAAGTAAACCATTTTTTTTTAATAAATGGTGCAAAATTTTAAACTCGGTTTAGATGATGAGTAGTATGATCTCTACTATATGTCATTCTGGTGGCCTAGGAAGCATATATAAGAATACAGGGCATGGACATGAGGATACAACATCTTCGTAAAAAGGAGACATCAACATGACATGGACTTGGATAGTCAATCTTTTTGACATTTATTTTGATGTCCAAAAACCACTTTTTGACATTTGTTTTGATGTCCAAAAACCAGTGTTGTCATATTGTGTAGTATACTAACGGTGGTGGGTTTTTTGTTGCCATTTACCATTTCCAATGAAGCATGGACAGTTGCACATTTTACACAACATAATGAAATGAAAACATATATCGGTTTACTTGTTTAACAGAAAAACCGTTGTAAACTGACAAACATAACAAACATATTTGCACATGTCCACGTATAAATGTGGTATCCAAGTCATTTCTAAATTTTTATGATATGTAAACTACCCTAGACATGCCAGGTGCTATTTGACATGTGTCTGAGGAGTGTCAGTATCCAACAAGGAAATATGCATGTTTGAAGTGTCCATGCTTCCTAGCTGGTGTCAAAAGAAAGGTAACTTTGTCCAGGCAGCTTTTATAATAAGCCCAACATGTTCACATTCCACACCATTTTTAAGTTGTTGATTGTTTATGTCTTTACTGGTGTATGTAAAGAAAGCAACTTTCAGTGCCTACTTGTTCAACTTTAATGCACCAAAAGCACAATATTAGGATACTTTAAGTGAATGAACAAGGTTGTACACATATTCCAGAGAATTAGAGACTAGCAAGTATTGGTAAGTACCGCCCCCACCTGTGGCTCAGCTGGTGAGGGCCTCCCCGCTTTGGGAGGTTGCCAGTTCGAGCCCCGCAGGTGCCAACACCCCTTTCTTGGGCAATGGGGCCCATTTGGGTTGAGGGTAATAAAAGGGGTGGGTCCCATGAGCCCCGGGGCTTGTAGCCTAGCTGGCGTCCGAAGGGTGGTGGTCCGTTGAGTTCCCCCCGGTCACAAAAAAAAGAAGTATTGGTAAGTACCTTGTTCATGCATCATTGCGATTCGACTGTTGTGTTCTCAATTTTTTTCTTCTGATGAAGTCGGACTAATGATTGACAAAGTGATGCATATAAGAGGAGTGAAATGGCTTTTGACAGAAACGGGGTGCATTTGCTTGTATTTTGTGCTTTCACCTTTTAATATGTTTTCCTATTGAAGAAATATTTTGCATTTTTTTGTTCTTTTATATTTATTTTCTTAATAAATTTTACCAGTATTAGATTCAGGTTGTCTCATACTCATTTGAGTAGTCTTGGTATCCTGCACTTTAACATAGCCTTCTTGACAGATGAAACGGAAGAATGTCGACATCGGTCAAGTGTATGATGCTCGTGCCTTGAGAGTAATCATTGGTGACAGGGGTGGGAAACTACATGGTCCTGCTGTTAAGAGTTGCTATAACCTTCTCAATATTGTACACAGGTGAAGGACAAGTTACTTGATAGTGAACAGTCAACACATGAAGAACATATCAACACATAATTACATGATTGTAGTTATGTTTACCATAAGATACTGAATATGGACGCAGATACCACCTTGAAGAGAAACACTGATAATACATAAATATGAAAGAAAGACAAAAAGACCTTACAGAAGATGCAAGTTTTGATTAAAACACATTGGTGCATTTCCTGAACGTGATACCATGAAGTTCAGGTTATGATAAAATTATAAAAATTATACGGAAGTGTCGTTAATACTTTATACTTCATAATTTAATGTTTGATTTTTTGCTATTGTTAAAAGGAATGTAATTTCCATGTTGGTCACTGCTGTTGACTTTTCATGAAACTCACAAGCTTTATCCTTTTCTTCTGGAAAAACCTTGAGATTTTTTCAACTAGTAAATTCTACATATGATTATTCAACTTTTTTATTTTCTGTATTCGTAGGCTCTGGTCTCCTATTGATGGTGAATTTGATGATTATATTATCAATCCCAAACCTAGTGGTTATCAGGTGTGAATATCATTCTTGGTTCATAACTCTTTTTTATTGATCTTAGTTCATAACTTCTTATGTACTTCTTGACCATAATAAATGACCCCTTGGCCCTTGCTTTCAAGCTAGCGTAATGATATCATTGATGGAATGTTTTCCTTATCTGGCAAATTGGTATTTTACTTGTTATGAGTCTTATGATATCTGGATATCATTCAAGAATCTTCTTTTACTGTGGGTCTGATGGTGGTAAAATAAGAAACATGTGTGAATAATGTATATCTTGCAATAACAGCTTAGATAATGAAAGTATAATATATGCTATTTTTGGCATAACCTGATACTTATAGTGGATTCTAAATCAATTATGTGATTTCTTCCTGCAGTCACTTCATACTGCAGTCCAAGGTCCTGACCGTTACCCTTTAGAAGTCCAAATAAGAACTCAGGTATCCTATGGCTGTGATTAGTATATATCTTAGGATCACTTCTGTATTTTCTTGTCATCTTTTTCTGTAGAAACTCTTGCCATTTTCACTTTTTTCTGATATGTCCAGAGAATGCATGAGTATGCTGAATTTGGGCTGGCTGCTCACTGGTTATACAAGGAAGCTGAAAACAATGTGAGATATGGCAGCAGCTGCATGAATGAATCAAATATTAGTGCTTCATCTTGCAAGCCAAATGAACCAAAATCCATCAAAGATGAGGCTGTTGATCAGTATAATTTTTATAAGAAATACAGTTCTTTGAAGGCTGGGCATCCTGTTCTTAGAGTGGATGGTAGTCAACTGCTTGCCGCTGTCATTGTTAGGTGTTCACATATTATTCGGGTCTATCTTTGTAATAACTATTTTACCCCTCATGATCTAAGTCATGAAGCTTATTGTCTTCAGCATAGATCAAGGTGGACTAGAGCTGCTTGTGGCTGTAAGCTTTGAAGTTGAAGCTTCTGAAGTCTTAGCTGACAGAAGATATTCCATTCAAGGAACACGTTGGGAAGCTTATGCAAGGCTTTACAAGAAGGTTTGATTATCTTTTCATATAAATTGAAAGCTTCTGGTTCATGGCATCATTAAAGAGTGAGACATAAAGGACACTTTAATGTCTAACGCTGATTTTATGTACATATATTGAACCACTCCATGAGAACTTTGATATTTCTTCTCGGTCAATCATACTAGACCTTCACAACTGTCCTCTTGCTCATCAGGTTTCAGAACAGTGGTGGTTTGCTCCCGGGCATGGGGATTGGTCTACATGTCTAGAAAAATACACACTCTGCAGAGATGGAATATACCACAAGGTATGTGGGATTCAAAGGCCTTGAGATTTTTAAATGGAGGTCATCTATCTCTGTTTACCGAATTTACAGAACTCTATTTTCAGTTTACATAGCAAATTTCAATCACAGTGTGGATGTGTTTAGCATTGTATATACTTCTCAATTCTCATTCATGTGAATAAGAGTTGCTTATTAGAAAACCTTATAGATGCATATAAATAATAGGACATAGATCGTATAAAATTACGTATCATATTAATGACTGTTCTGTAAGGGTATGACTGATTTGTAGGGAAATGGTCTGGAAAAGAACTAGGCTTCCAAGGGTAAGTTTTGTATGATTGGTTTTGATGGAGTTTTGAAACTAGAATTCTTAACGTAAATGGTCATACATGAGAACTTCCCCCATTTCCCCATACTGAGCTGATGGGGAGTGATAGGAAATCACATAATCAAACCAAATTATTTTCCCTATTTCCAACAAAGAAATAAATTCAAAACGACAACCAAATTGCATTACTCATTTCCTTCAAGTACAATTCTCAAGAATTAGAGTTTTTATAACTTCAAGAGCTCCTCCAAACCAATCATACCCTAAAATAAGTCAATCTATGTGCAATTAAACATGTATTATCCAAGTGGTGCATATATGATATTTCTACGTTTCTATATTTTTAAAGAGCAGTTGATATGTATTAAGTGTAAATTAGTAAAATCTTTTGCAATATAAACTATGTACCAGTTGGTTTATTTCTAACTAGTAGATTGCTAAGCCGAACAATGATTGTCGAATGTTTTAATTTCTTTTGGCAGGAAGACCAGTTCCAGCGTTTGTTACCAACCTTTATTCAAATCATAGAACTAACTGACAATGAGAGGGCTGAATATTGGTCAGTAGTCTCTGCTGTATTTGATGGAAAGGAAATTGCTTCCATTCCAACCAACTCAAACTATTGTGAGATGGTGGCTTTAGGATCTTCAAACACATCTTCTGGGAAGTCTGGCATGAATAACAAGGTATGTATTTATATTTAGTATTTTCTATATGGAACATTTAGTCCTTAAAAATCGGGGAGCCTCGAAGAGACGCTTACTTTTATTTGAGGATCAATGCTTAGTGCTCTACTTGTTATCACCAGTGGCTGACTATTTCTGTGCTGAACACCATCAAGGTGTATCCCCTTCCTGCTTCAGTCTTTGCCCCTACTCCAGGGTCCTTTTTAAATGGACTGCCTTATTGTAGTCAGTCACATCCAAGAGAAAACGAACCTCTTGGTTATTCTTCCAAGTGCATTTTGAGAAGCCATATTCGTGAATGGTTTTTATCGCCTAAGTTCATAAGCATAGAAAAACACCCTTTGATGTCAGGTGCAGTTGTTAAGGACAATGCTTCATTGGGAGGAACGTGTAAAACATGGCAGTGCAGGCTCGTCTGATGTTGTTCTGGGTGAGGTTGTCATCATTTGCTGGCCAAATGGTAAAATAATGAGGATGAGGTCAGGTAGCACTGCTGCCGATGTGGCTCGAAACATTGGATCGGAGGGGAAACTGGTGTTGCTTAATGGCCATTTTGTGCTGCCTCACACCGAGCTCAAGGATGGTGACATAGTAGAAGTTAGGTTGTGATTGTGAATCCCGTCTGTACATGTGCTTTGACGCTAGGAGCAGAAATTAGATCCGGAGAAAATTCAGGTTAAGCGCACAATCAATCTCAATACTATTTTTAGCTTGAAACTTTGGTGCAGTATAACCGTATATTTTGTATATAGTTCTGAAGAATTGCTGATTGTATAAATACGACGTCCTATTATATAATAACTAGATCATCGCACCACTGATATCAGGCTATCAACATTTCATTGGAACCGACTTTTCTTTATAATGATTGATCGTAATTCTTGAGTTGAAAGGATAAATTATTGTTTTTCACATTGATATTGTACATGCATTATTGTTAAACCGTACGCATCCAGAAGATTGAAATTAAGTTTCTTCGTAAGCCTTAAATTTGTGGACCGGTCTTATATAATTGCTTCAAGAACACCACCTTAAATATTATATTGTGTTTTCTTTGATACAATTTTTAAATACAATTTATTTTAGAATTGCTTTTATTAATATATTTTCATTCTGTGATTTCAATATTACCATTTTGGGAGAATGAAAGCCGATACGGAATGGGAAAGTAAACCAAGCCGGACCTTAAAATTTTCCCGTAATATCCAACTTTTAATTACATAAATTGCGAAATCTGCACCCACTAATTATCACAAATATAAATGGTCTAATAAGGAAGGAATGTGGAAGGGAGATGAGTAATGTCTATTGTGCACAAGAATATGTTAAATCTTTTTTTTATAAAACTAAATATTCATTAATCGTAGTACTAACCGTGATAACAAAACAACCACCACCGTGATAACAAAACAACAAATAAAATAACTTAAATCGTAAAGGCAACAAATGTCACAAGATTATCGAATACAAACAAAAAAAGTCTCGTAAACAAAAATAAAAAAGCAAAACCAAAATCAAGATAATTTTCTGACACCGGCGATCTATGTGTTTTTGATGTTTTCTTGCAACCCGTTGTAACCACCCAACCAAAATCAACGATGTTCTTGCAACCCATCTGATTTTCTTGCAACCCATCTCGCTTAACTCGTACATACGTTTGCTTTATATTTAGTTTTGATATTTTTGTATTTAACTTTTATCTTTTTGTATCTACCTTTAAAAACATACATTGTTTAATGAATTTTTTTCAAAATATTCACACAAAAAAAGAAAATCTGAAAAAATGTACATCAAAAACTTATTTGACAAAATATGCACATTAAAAACGACATCTAAGGTGTCTTTCTCATTAACTAAAAATAGATGTCGTTTTTACTGTAATTGAAAACGCCACTGTTGATGTCGTTTTCAACCCAGGTAAAAGCGACATCCGAGATGCCGTTTTTGCGTATGGCTAAAAATGACAGCAACCTCTCATTCTTTCCCATAACCGTCCACCCCCTCTACTCCATCTCTCTGGCGATTTTTGAGTATCTGGTGGTAGTTTCACGTTTTTCATTGGTTTTAAGGTATATTTAACTTGTTTTTTGTTAAGGTTTTAATTGATTAGTTTGTATTTGTGTGGATTGGTTTGACTTGAATTGGATTGATTGGTGTTTGTTTGATGAGTTTAGATTGTTTTGGTTTGAAATTGAGTTGATTGAGAATGTATTGCTCTAAATAATTACATAATGTTTAGAATTGGTTGATTGTGAATAATGTACTTTATGTTTAGATTCTACTGGGTTTGAAATTGAGTGTATTGATAATAATGTATTGAAATGTAAATAAATTTATAATGTTTGAAATTTGTTGATTGAGAAAAATGTATTAAACTGTAATTAATTATATAATGTTATGTTTTGTTTATATATTTTATGATTGTGTTTGATTTTTACAATGACACGGTTATATATATGCTCGTTACGTAGAGATTAATTGCTTACAATTCAATATTGGTTTGCAACAACACCAACCTGACATGTAGTTTGGATTGTTTTATGTACACCAAAGACTAACTTATGTCTTTTGGTTTATTTTGTTTCAACAGTTGCAAAAATGTCAAATTCACACAATTCTCATGGTTCTGTGGATCCTTCAGTCCTAGTACTACAGAAAAATCATATATCATCTTCGATTCTCGAAAATGTAAGTATTTGAGTTTTCAATTTAAATTTTTTGTGTATTGGTTTATATTAGACCTTAAGTAATTAATTATCTTATTCAAAAGCAATTGACGAAAAATAAGTGTGTCGAGCATGCCATTCAATTCAACGCGTGGAATGTGGAAGATGGAAGGGCGTGAGATTTGTTAGAGATTGCTCGATTTGGTATCATGTCTCGTTTGGAGTGATTGCAATTGAATTGGAATCTGATCCGTGTTGTTGTGGAGAGGTGGAGGCTTGAGACACACACATTCCATTTTAGACACGGGGAGATGACCATTACACTACAAGATGTAACTATACTTAGTGGTCTTCATGTTGACGGTTTGACAGTGTGTGCAACATTAGATTATGATTGGCCTGAGATTTGCATGAATCTGTTGGGTGTTGAAGAAGAAGAAACGACAACTGCAGTGAAATGTGGATACGTGACATTGCAGTTGTTGCAGCAAACTTATCAAGTTGTGACGCCAGATGCAACATATGAGGAGGTGATGCAGCACACGATAACATACATTTTGTTTCAGTTAGGATCTGAGATAATAGATGATAAGAGTGGAAACAAAGTCCACCTTAGATATTTACTGTTGTTGGAAAATCTATTTGAATGTGAAAGCTACAGTTGAGGAGTTGCATCATTGGCTGTTCTTTACAACTATATGTATCGGGTCTGTTTGAAAAAGAGGAAACAAGTAGCTGGTTTCCTAACATTGTTACAGATTTGGTGTTGGGAACATTTTCATGTCGGACGACCATCTAGAATTGTGGTGTGCAACTTCCATTGTGTCCTTTAGGTTCACGATGGCGGACTCCTAAGTCGTGGGTGAACAATGTGAAGACAGATCATGTTGAATTTTACAGCAATGAGTTTGACGTTCAAGAAGAAAATCAAGTTTCTTGGACCCCATACGAAGTAGATATGATGGTGCTACCTGCTGATTGCAGGCAAAGACATGAAGTCTGGAGTAGTAGAACATGGATTGTTTGTTTCGGAGTTGCCGCTATGGACGTGGCGGACATGGTGATGTGTCAGTTTGGAATGCGGCAACATATTCCAGAATTAATGGAGATTTGCAAGATGAAGAAGGCTCAGGGAAAACCTTATCAACATCGGTCACATCACTCTCTGCATCTTCAACCTATATTCCTTGAGAATGTCACTAAACTACGTTTGCTTCATAATTACTCATATCCATTGGTGTATGCTCATATGGTTCAAAAAAGGACTGAGTAACTGCCGATGATGGACTTACTTCATATTGGCTATATGTTAGTGTCATTGGTTGATAATCCTCAGTCAACTGACTTTGGTGCAAAGTAGTATAGTGCTTGAGTTGTTTCTGAATAAATAATACAATCGTATTCACGATGTTAAATAAAGATAACATTGTAGTCGTACTCTGATCATCAAAAACTTCAACATATGTATATTTTTCATACGGTGACCATTTGCAGGTTACTTCAAATCAAACTCCCATTCTTGGAACCACAAACTGTTTCATAAAGATCATCATATCACATTTTAGTATTAACATTCAGAATCCATCTGTAACCACCTTCATATTCTGGAATGTCATATATGAATGTAACAATTCCATTGAAAAAACTCATAACCAATCCACAACCGGAGCTCATTACTTCGAGTGTACAAAATCTACATTTAATACATGAAAATACAACAATACATTAACTATACATGCATTATATTTCATATCGAAATCAAAAAAAAACAAACAAAATGAAAATCCTACCTGAACAATGTTGGTCGCCGGAGAGAGAGTAATGTGGAATAATTTGGGTGTAAGGGAAGGAACACCGAGCAAGCATCGAGCGAACGTGGTCTGCTCGTTACTAACCGATTCGAGCAACTTCGAGCAAAATCGGAGCAAAATCGAGTGAACATCTCGATCGCTGATCAGAACTATTCCGACGTAAAAATAGAATTTCACATAAATACATTTATACTTTCGGAACTTAAATTAATGATAACAAAGTAGGGGGGAAATTAAAAAGTAAAAAAAGAAAAGAAAAAGGGGTTTAAATCATAAACCCTGGATTAACTAAAAACGAGACACGATCATGAGTCCTCCAGCGAAGCGCCGCCGCCTCTTACCCAACCCTCTCTTGCTCTCATCCCCTTTCCTCCGCCACCTCTCCCTTTCACGCCGCCGCCGAACCCGAACCCTAATCCCTCCACCACCTCCACCTCGCGATCCTCCCCACCATCACGACGACGAGGAGGAGATGGAGGAGCAAGAGGTGCAGGTCGACTTCGGCTTCTTCGACCCGAAACTCTCCGACTTCCACGGCGTCAAGCTCCTCTTCCGGACCTTCCTCGACGGGAAGGTGTGGGATCTCAGCGGCTTCGTGGACTTGATCGTCGAACAGACCACTGTTGGTACCGTCGTTAAATCCGACGACGGAGAGGGAGGTGATGGGGATTTGTATGCTGTTGTTTCCGCTCTTAATTTGGGGAGATATGGGGTAAAGTTGGGATATTTTGATGGGTTTTGGGGTTTTGTGGGTTTTTTTTTGATGTTGGTGTTGGTTTTGTTAGGGATGTAAATGTGTGGAGGAGGTGGTTGAGTGCGTGCTTGGGGTGTGCCGTGACGAGGCTTTGAAGGCGAGGTTGGGTTCGTTGCTACGGAAGAGGGCCAACGAGGTTGGGCTTCTTGTGTGCGAGAGGTTTGTGAATTTCCCAAATCAGGCGGTGCCTCCGCTGTATGATGGTCTTTTCGATGAGATTGTATGGGCCACGGAAGACGAGGTTGGGCTTGTGGTTGGATTGTTGTTGTTTCGATTTTGGCTGGCTGTTTTGATTGGGATGTTTGCTTAGCTGTTTTAGTGTGTTGTTGTAGCCGACACAGGAGAAGCGTGACTCGTTTCGGTTCAAGTACTATCTCATTGTCACCAAAATATTTGTGGTATTTGCCCATCCTTCAATATGATATTTCAGTTGTCGATTTGAATATTAATCGTGGTTATCATTGATTTGGGCCTAGAGCTTATAATTTCTACTGAATGTACAGCTGCATTCCAATATTCAGTCGGTTGATTTACCCTTTTGTGGTCATTCTAATGATTAGCCAATTTAGCCTTGTATTGATGATTGTCAAACATGCAGAATAAAGCTTCCTTGAAGAAGCGTTCAAAAAATTGTGATGATGATTCAATTGTTTATGCTAAAGCCGAAGATGAAATTTTCCGTAAGGTAGGAGCTGCTTTGCATCCTCAGCAGTGTATGCATTTGTTTTGTACTAGTTGCTCATACATTCTTTGGCTTCTGTTTTGCAGCTAAGTTCCTTAAACTTTACTTTTGATTTGCAACCTGGTCAGCTGATTCCTCCTGAGGTATGTCTATGTCATGTTCTTCACTTAGAGAAACTCCTATTAAATATTCCAAATAGCAAATCTGATGCTTTGCACACTGATCAAGCAAGAAGTTCACGGTTTATGCATTTGTGAACCAATAATCCTTCTAAGTACAGTTGTTGGCTTCGCCCATGTTTGTCTGAGAATGAAGGGTGTTTGATATTAAAGAAAATCTGTCATTCAATGGTCTTCATTTGAATTTCTAATTCACATTGGCTGCAGACATTTGCATATCATTGAATGTGCCCCGTAAAGGAGAACTTACTATTTGGCTTTTCTAGAACTTCTTTGATATGTTACCAAACACATAACACTGCAGAAAGTGCAGAATTATAAAATTCAAACATCGTATAATACTTGAAAGGTGTTCACATCACATCACAAGATAATATCTGTAGATAAAATTTTCAGACTGTAAACAATTATCTAGTAATTTGCCTACACGATGCAATTTCTGTTCCATGAAATCGCAATCAGCAAAACTAATTGGACACATGATGTAGAGTGTTGTGATTGTAAAAAATACCAGACAAGGCCAGGCAATGAGGACCTATCATCATGATCTGTCTATTTAAATCAAATCTTGCTTGCAATCAGGGGTTGTTTTTTCAAAAGCTTTCAAACCTCCTTTATTGCTGAGGAGCTAATTGTTATTCTAGAATTGTAGCATTGCAAGTTATTCTGTTGTACGGTGGGATTTGGGACGAAGTAGCTTTTATTTGTGGAAGGAAAAAAAAAGTTTGATTTTTGGTTTCGTCGGTTAGAACATGCACTGTGGTTCCAATAAATTGGGAAGCCATCTTAGAAGACTATGTAAATCAGTTTCCACTTGTCCTTGAAGGATGACAGTTATTTATTAGCATGCCATATTTTTATTTTCCAAAAAAAAATATTTACCTTACTGAACATAAAAAAATTGAATCTTCTGGAAAAAAACAGAATATGTTGGTCTAGTATGTATATCAAGTGACATTACTTATCCCATGAGTGGCTTTAGAGTCTAGATTACCTTGTGAGTATAACAACAAACTTGTTTCCTTGATATCTTTATGTTATTTTCCTACTTCTACTTACTGGTCATAAAATGTTCTTGATCATTTTTCCTATAGATGAAGAATTACAGGAAGTTGGGGTTGATCATGATTGTAGAGGCAGAAAAAGTATCCACTTTCCGTGAAGAACTAAAACAACTAACTGAATCTTGAAAGCAGTGCTATGTATCCAAGTTAATTTTGCTTGGGAATCTCATGGAAGCTTCAAAACAGTTTTCCCCCTTTTGCAGGGACTTCTCTTTTTCTCTAGGTGGGATCAGGTTAAATGCTGCTGAGATTGCAACGTGCTTTCAATGTCCATTTCATTTGTACTACATTTTTTGAATTATAATCTTCATGATGATTGGTATGTTACCATTGGTAAATGAATCGGAAGAATTCAGTGACTGCAAAGTTAGCCTTTAATTTATGTAGGTTTTCGGCTTAGTTGGCATTTTGTCGAAAAAAGAGCGAGCTAGTAAGGTTTGTCATGCTACATTGAGGTTTTGTTCATATTTCAATTATTTTTTATTTGTCTCCATGGTGTTGGTTATCCTATAGATGTTCCTTTCGAAATGGTTGTTGAAAGATATGCAACATACAACTGTAATTTAATGGATTGTGTTTGACGAAATCATATGAATTGCATAATGTACTAAAAATTTCAGGCCATTTTCTTGGGTTTGTTTTGCTGGAAATTTTAAGTGAAATCATGGATATGTACTTGTTATAATGTTATTGTTCTTGATTCAGATCAAAGTGCTCTTCATATTCATCCTACCAATGTATAATGAATTTGTCTCTGAAATAAATTTCTCATGAGTTATAACTTGCCTGCAAAATTCTAGTGATTTGGCTTATCACTTATGTAGTGTAATGCATGCTTGCAGGTTGCGTTGACAATTTGAGATTGACTTGCAACACTAAAAATTGAATCGTATTTTAAAAATATGCGATAGTTTAATACATATCCTCATTTGCTTGAAATACGTGACGTACTTAAATTGTTAATACGCGAGAAGAGACTCGTTACCTTAGAATATGTTGACACTAAATTAGATTTCTTGATAAAATAAATTCAAAATTCGGATGTGAAAATCCAGGTCGTAGGTTTTCTAACGTAAAATCACAAAATTTGAAAATCATCACATCCAGAATTAAGAAAATATTTTTTGGTAACAAACTTAGGCATTATTTGGATGCATGTTCTCCAACATTCTTGAAAATCTATTAGGTCATCCTTAACGGATGACCTTTTGGGGTCGGGTCGGGTCTCGACTCGACCCCTGGCCCCTTAACGGGGGGCTGCCCAGGTCGGCCACGTGGCCAACCCGGGTTGGCCCAAATTTTTTTATTTTATTTTAAATAAAGATTAAAAATTAGATTTTTTTATTTGTTAAATAATATTTAATTGATATGTATATGTTTTTATATAATTAGAATTAATTTATGAAAATTAAAATAAACGAAAATAATTAATGAAAATTAGTAAAATAAATATAAATAATTAATCAAAATTAGTAAAAATAAATAAGTAATTAAAGAAAATTACCTAGTAAAATAGAACACATGAATTTACTCAGGTTCACCCAAAAACGTATTAGTAACCCAAAAAATCGGCAAACAATTACTAATAAAAATCTCAAAAATAAAAAATCTCCAGGGGGCGCTGCCCCCTTGCCACCCCCGCCACCTCACCGGCGAGGTGGAACGTCGCTCGCTCACTGGTGAGCGAGACCCCGACCGACCCGTTTGAGTGGTCACTATTAAATCTACTTTTTTTGGTAATTAGCATAATTTAATTAGATTAAGTTACTGTAGAAATAAATTATTTAGTAGTTTTTGTGATGAAATAAAAAATGAGGTAAAAAAATTTATGTGGATGAGAGAGAGAGTGTTGAAAGTGGGGTTGGGGTTAAGAAGTGAAAAATGGGTTGAGTTGGGTGGTGGGTTGCATAATATTTTTTGCTGACGTGACGGAGAAAGAAACTGAGTTGGAGGAAAAAATAGGGTTGGGGTTAATGGTGCCCTTAATTATTTTTTGTAAGAATATGTCAGAGGTTACCAAATAGTTTTTTCCCTTCTAAATCGATTCTAGAAAATAATATGCTTTTAGGCTTTTAGTTCTCACAACTCTCCCCCCATGATCAGAAGAAGAAAAAAATCGATTCTGGAGCACTATAGCTAAGATTCTAGACCTAAGAGATTGTGTTGTCCTTCCATAATTTTGTTATTTACATAATTTTCGTCCCATTTTGTACGGTAGTTTTCGTCCTTCCATCCCCAACTCATGTTCTTTCTGAGATCATAAATCCAATACCATGCCAACAAGTTCTCTTACCAAAACTTCGACGTTGTCGTAGTTCATTTGGATCTTGGACTCCCAGCCTCCATCATCAACTTCTTTCGGACCTTTCTCACCCTCGTCGCTCTCTGTCTTCACCCTAAACCCCCACATACACCAATGGGAAGAAGGATTGAACGTGGGAAGGAGGAATTCAACGATGAAGAAATGTTATTTTGGTAATTTGGATGGCAAGGAATATCTAAGCTCTTGCCAAAAGTGATTCTCCAGGAAGTTGATTCTTAGTGTCTGGATTCCAACATGAATTGATTACTAAGAATCTAAATACAAACACACCCTTAATGCATCTATTCTTTCTTCTCTGGATCTTACCCAGAATATATCTCAAGCTTTGTAATTTTTGACATGCATGTATAGCTTGAGTAACAAAGGAAAATGTGTCGTTCGAATTTTTCATTCTCATTTAATTTATTAACAAGAATCACTTATTTATGCTTAGTTGGTCCTTCATTATATATCATTGCAAGAATCACTGCATAATATAAAGCAAAATCTCCATTAAAATTCTAATAATCTCACTGTCTCTTTACGAACAAATTAAGTTGATAGATCCATTGTCTTTAGATAATCAAGATCATAGATGAAATTCCACGTCACCCATTATTGACTCACCCCTCCATCGAACCATATAGATTGATCTAGCAATGACAAAATGTATATTTTGTTTACTGAATCACATGAAAATTTAGCAAACTTTTTAGTTTGAGATGTCAAAATTTAAATTGGGGTAAGACGGTACAGTACTAGAGGCAGAGTAGAATAGTAGATAAAAGGGTTCTTATACACGGCCGCGCGCGTCCAGGACGCGGCTTACGTGGCATCTAATCAGCAGCCCAGTCAGCTGCCCAATCAGCGAAAATTAAAGTGCGCGTTTTTTCGAAAAATGGAAAAACAGCTGCGATTTTCGTGAGACGGTTCCCTCTCTGACGTATCAATAAGACCGGGAAGGGACATCAGACGCGCCTGTTCACATCCCGACTTGCGAAAGAAAACCAAAAACGTTTACGATCTTTCTCACATTCCCTTTCTCAACTTTTCTCCGATTCATCACCCCAGTTCTTCACCGTAACCCTAGATATCCGTCGACCAAATGGATTCTACACTTCAAGCTTCTATTTCGGGGGTTGTGGTGCACCAGGTTTGTCGTTTTTACCGTAACATTGAATTGCGATACTCTAAAAAGGAATGTTCTCATACGGTTGATGTCTTCCTAGGCTTCTACGTTGGCTTTTTGGCCTTAATCTATGTTTTGATGATTTAATTAACCTAATCTTAATTATGATGATGTAGAGTAGCACACATATTGCATTGCATATATATTGTATTGTGCTAACCTCTACAAGTGATCAAGACTCAAGAAAGAAGGAAATGAAGTCAAGACATGTAATTAAAGCTAAATCGAAGACATGTAATCTTGATTTATTTTGAGTCTTAGGAACTTGTGTAAATTGAGCATACAAGAGTTAAAAACCAATCACTTACACACTAGGTTCTCTGTAGGAGTCACACACAAAATCTCATATCATTTGGACTCCATTAGATCACCCAAACCTTAGTCGGAAATCACTTAAAACCTAAATCCAGAATTCCTGTGTGAAACCGGTCGACCGAACCAGTTCTCCGTTCGACCGGTTTATAACAGACTCTCCACAGTGATTTTACCGAACTCTACCGGTCGACCGTTTCTACCTTTTCGGTCGACCGATCCCGGATTTTAATATGACCGTTTTTCTTGTCGTATTCCTATAACGGTCGTATTCGTATAAAACAAAACTTAACCCCAAAATACATTTGGTAACCGGTCGAACGAAGACCTTGTTTCGGTCGACCGGTTGAACATATTTTCAGAAACCAAATTCCCTGCTATCGGTCGACACATTTCTCGTTCGACCGATTGACCTTTGTCTCAACCGAATCCCCTTCTCGGTCGACCGCCCCATACTTTGGTTCGACCGATTCACTTAAGTAGAGTTAAGTTCTAGCTCGTTTGTCCGACCGAATATTCTTTTGTTCGACCGTTCTCTTTGAAATCAAGTTAACGGTCGACCGGTTTACTAGTTTCGGTCGACCGGTTCTGGACAGATTTGCAGCCCGATTTTCTGCTTTGTGTATCTTGCACAAAACCCAATCAAATCTATCCCCAACGGCTGGAATACCTTAGGAGCTTATAAATAGAGGATCAAGACTTGTTGTTAACATAACTCTCCAACTCCAATTGTCCCAACTCATTAGAGAGAAACCTCAATCCTCAAAGCTCCCATTTCTACACTCTATAAGCCTAAACTTCACACTTGATCAATTACTCATCCTACTCAAAGTGTGCTCAATTAGAGAGTGAATCCCACTCAGTTACAAGTGTTGTCAAAAGAAGCAAGGACTTCGGTGAAAGCCCGAAGTGTCCCTCTCGGATTGTGAGAGGAAGAATTCAAGCAAGCGAGGGTTGTTCGCGTTGCTTGTGGTGTAAAGGCGTTCTCTCCCGGCCCGGAACGGGGAGTGGTTAGTGAAGACGTAGGCGGAGCTCGCGGAGTCGAGCGGAGCTTACAAGAGAGGACTAGGACCCAGGTGGGGTGCCGAACCTCTATAAAAACGCCGAGTCTCTTTGTGGTTTGCATGTTATTTCCCTACTAGTTTTTAAATTTGTTTCCGCTGCGTTTAGTGTTTGATTAGTTAGGGATTAGATTAATAGTGATTAGTGGACCCATAACCCACACGATCCTACATTCTACGCATTACTTCCAGCCCTCCAAATGTTCGTGGACCCCAATAGAGAAGGTCTTTGGGAAGTTGAGGGACACAGAGAAAGATGCCTTCCGGGCTACCCCTTTCGGTCACTTCATCAACCTCTCCAACGTTCCTGTCGATAATGACATTATCGACTGGTTCGTGGAACACTATGACCCCGAGGAGGTGTGGTTGAGGATCGGCTCTGGGTAGTACACTTCACCGCCGAAGACGTTGCCCTAATTTTAGGGCTCAGATTACATGGGAAGGCTGTCAGAATGCATCCGAAGAAAGTCGCAACCCGACAGGGGGAGATTCTGAACAACACCCAACTATCTGCCCAGATGATGGCTACGAGATATTTGGTTGATGAGGAGGAGTACGTCCGGCTACTCATTTGTTACATCTTCAACCATTTTTTGTTCTGCGATGGCACCCATCGAACCAAAATTTGGTTCCTCGACCACTTGGTCGACTTCACTAGGCTACACAAGTACGCGTGGGCCGAGGCTGTTCACCAGACACTTGTGACGGGCCTGAAGAAGGCAAACCGGGATCTACGCGATAGGAGATCTACCAGTTCTTCTATTTTAAGAAGGGGATACGTCGAGGGGTGTGTTGTTGTACTACAGGTAATCCAGTTGTTCCTTTTTAAGTTTCGTTTGTTCCTTTTTAAGTTTCGCTTGTTCCTTTTTAAGCTGAAGTTGTTCCTTTTTAAGTTTCGCTTGTTCCTTTTTAAGTTTCGTTTGTTCCTTTTTAAGCTGAAGTTGTTCTTTTTTAATTTCAAGTTGTTCCTTTTTAAGTTCAAGTTGTTCCTTTTTAAGTTTCGCTTGTTTCTTTTTATGTTTCGTTTGTTTCTTTTTATTTTCAAGAATTTCCTTTCTGTTACAGTTGATCCTTTTTAAGATTCGTTTGTCTTTTTTAAGTTTCGTTTGTTCCTTTTTAAGTTCAAGTTGTTCCTTTTTAAGTTTCGCTTGTTCCTTTTTAAGTTTCGTTTGTTCATTTTTATGTTGAAGTTGTTCCTTTTTAAGTCCAAGTTGTTCCTTTTTAAGTTTCGCTTGTTCCTTTTTAAGTTTCGTTTGTTCCTTTTTATGTTCAAGTTGTTCCTTTTTAAGTTCAAGTTGTTCCTTTTTAAGTTTCGCTTGTTCCTTTTTAAGTTTCGTTTGTTCCTTTTTATGTTAAAGTTGTTCCTTTTTAAGTTCAAGTTGTTCCTTTTTAAGTTTCGCTAGTTCCTTTTTAAGTTTCGCTTATTCTTTATTAGGTATGGTTGTGCGAGAAGTTCAACCTGACAGAGCCTAAAATGGGAGGTCATCCTAGGTGGAATCGTTGGTCGAGCATGTTTGGAAAACGACTTATCCTGAAGAAATGGGAGGAAATGGGAGGAAAACGACTTATCCTGAATCAGACTCAGTCGACGACCCTGACTCAGAAAGAGAGGGAAATCATTGGTCAGGCTGAAAAAACTCAGCGAACCAATAGTGATTGCCAGTCAACAAGCAGCGAACCTAGGCTACAATTGAGGGACGGCAACATCCCTCGGGACCCACTACGGGAAGAATTGGAGTTTGCAATGTTGAAGACAAAATGACTTCAAGCAGAAGTTGCACTGAATGAGGCAAATGAAGAGGTTAAGAGGCTGAATGAGGAACTTAGGAAGTCTAGGGAGGAAAATGAGACCCTAAGGGAAGAGATTGCATCTCTTCGAGGATATTGTATAGAAGGTGGACAGGAAGGAAGAGAGGATGAAAGGAGGGATGAAGAGCAGGAAAGAGAGGAGGAGAATAGGAGGGAAATAGAGAATGAGATTGAGAGGGAAAGAGAAAGAGAAAGAGAAAAAGAAGAGAGCAGGAGAGAGGAGAAAATGAGAGAGGAGAGGGAAAGAGAAGAGAAGAGGAAAGAGGAGGAGAAAAGGATAGAGGAGAGGGAAAGAGAAGAGAAGAGGAAAGAGGAGGAGGAGAAAAAGAGAGAGGATAGGGAAAGAGAAGAGAAGAGGAAAGAGGAGGAGAAAAGGAGAGAGGAGAGGGAAAGAGAAGAGAAGAGGAAACAGGAGGAGGAGAAAAGGAAAGAGGAGAGGGAAAGAGAAGAGAAGAGGAAAGAGGAGGAGGAGAAAAGGAGAGAGGAGAGGGAAAGAGAAGAGAAGAGGAAAGAGGAGGAGAAAAAGAGGGAGAGAGAGCAGAAGAGAATAGAAGAGGAGAAGGGAAAGAGGAGGAGAAAAGGAGAGAGGAGAGGGAAAGAGAAGAGAAGAGGAAAGAGGAGGAGGAGAAAAGGAGAGAGGAGAGGGAAAGAGAAGAGAAGAGGAAAGAGCAGGAGAAAAAGAGGGAGAGAGAGCAGAAGAGAATAGAAGAGGAAAAGAGGAGGGAGGAAGAGGAAAGAGAGAGGAAAGAAGACGAGAAGAGAGACAATGAGAGAAGAGAGAAGAGGAAAGCCGATGATAAAAGGAGGGAGGCCGAAGCTTCAAAGAAGAGGTTGAGGGAAGAGGTAGAAAGAAAGAGGGTAGAGGAGGGAAATGAGAAAGAGAAGGAGAGGGAGAAAGATGAGAAATGAACACAGGAGAGAAGAGAGGGGGATAAGCAGAAGGAGAAAAAGGAGGATGAGGGAAAGGAAAAACCCCTCAGGGCGGACTGGGGGGCCAAAGGATCACGCTCAACGGCCAAAAAACAAGAAGATGAGGTGAAAGAAAGGAAGAAAAAAGAAGAGGAGCGGAAAAGGGGAGAAAGAAGGCTCCAGAGGAGCATAAACAAAAAAAGAAAGCGGGATAGGAATGACGATTTCAAGTTGGCTCATCACGGGAGAGAGAATAGGTCAGACCTTGACATGGATGCATTGACCACATTGAGCCCTGATGAGCTGAACATTGTACTGAAGGTGACCACACCTACACATAACCAACGGGAGGTGATCTGGAGAGGTGATTCCTGTTTCTTCACACGTTCCGACCTGAAGGAGCTAATGACGAAGGGGATGGATTTGACCAACGAGGCAATAGATAGTATGCTTTGTGTACTTGAAGAGCGCCAAATAACAGAAAACTACCCCCAAGAGGTAATTTGTATTCCAAGCTTCTATTCGGAAAGAATTATGATCGATCAAGGGAATACCATGATTGAAGAGTGGCTGGCGCCCAAATTACAAGGCCAAGAAACGGGAAGCCTCGTCATTGCACAACCATTGCTGGTGTCAGAACACTGGACCCTTGTAGTTGTTAATGGCTTAGACAAGGAGATCCTGCATTACAACAGTTGCAGTAGGGAGCTGGTCCCAGATGAGGATCCTGACAATGTGGTAGGGGTACATGAATGTTCGGCCAAAGATGTGGGTGAATTCTGGAGAAACCGTCTTAAGGTGAACTGGCCATTGAGATACCTGAGGGAAACGTGCCAAAGACAAATGCCAGGAAGCAACGACTGCGGTGTTTTTCTATACTACTGGATCAAATGTCTCATGCGAAAGGTCAACCCAACGGAAACGAAAAACCCCAAGACACTTCACTCCATCAGGGGTGAAATGACCATTACTTTATTGAGGGACTCTCGCTGCTATGTCGAATTCAAGTAGTGCATAATTGTAAATTAAAACAGGAACAAATACATTTTATAGTTGTTGTAATTAAAACTTTTCCATACTCCAAAGTAATAGCTCCAACATTTAAGGTAGACATAACATAAAAAGGAACAGACATAACATAAAAAGGAACAAACATCAGTTAAAAAGGAACAGACTTAACTTAAAAAGTAAACGAGGTCACTTAAAAAGGAACCGACTTCACATAAAAAGGAATAGAAATCACTTAAAAATGAACAAATTTCAATTAAAAAGGGCCAGTCATCGCTTAAAAAGGAACAAACTTTACTTAAGAAGGAACATACTTCACTTAAAAAGGAACAAACTTCACTTAAAAAGAGACAAACATCACATAAAAAGGAACAAACATAACATAAAAAGGAACATAAATCACTTAAAAAGAAACAGACATAACATAAAAAGGAACACGCATCAGTTAAAAAGGAACAAACATAACATAAAAAGGAACAGACATAACATAAAAAGGAACAAACATCAGTTAAAAAGGAACAAACTTAACTTAAAAAGGAAACGAGATCACTTAAAAAGGAACCGACTTCACATAAAAAGGAACAGAAATCACTTAAAAAGGAACAAATTTCACGTAAAAAGGGACAGTCATCGCTTAAAAAGGAACATACTTCACTTAAAAAGGAACATACTTCACTTAAAAAGAGACAACGATCACTTAACAAGGGACAAACTTCACTTAAAAAGGAACAGACTTCACTTAAAAAGTGACAGACTTCTCTTAAAAAGGAACAAAGATCACTTAACAAGGGACTTACTTCACTTAAAAAGGAACAGACCAGAGTTAAAAAGGAACAGACTTCACTTAAAAAGGAACAGACTTCACTTAAAAAGAGACAGACAACACTTAAAAAGGAACACACATAACATAAAAAGGAACAAACATCAGTTAAAAAGTAACAGACTTCACTTAAGAAGGAACAAACTTCACTTAAAAAGGAAACGATGTCACTTAAAAAGGAACAGACTTCACTTAGAAAGAGAAATCACTATCAAGGAACACACATCACTTAAACAGGAACAAACTACCATTAAAAAGGAACAGATTATACTTAAAAAGGGACGGACATCACTTAAAAAGGAACAGACATCAGTTAAAAAAGGACAGACTTCACTTAAGAAGGAACAGATATCACTTAAAAAGGACAGACTTCACTTAAAAAGGAACAAACAACACTTAAGTAGGAACAGACAACACAAAAAATCAACAGACTTCACTTAAAAAGGAACAGACAACACTTAAAAAGGAACCAAAAAAACAAGAAAGGAATACTTCACACTTAAAAAGGTAAACGCACTTAAAAATGAACAGACTATAACTCACAGTTAAAAAGGAGAACCGCTAACTTATAAAGGTACAAGCAATTCATAAAAAGGAACATATATCACTTAAAAAGATACAAGTCAGAGTTAAAAAGGAGAACCGTAAACTTAAAAGGGAACTTTACACTCACAATTAAAAGGGAACTTTACACTTAAGAATAACTGTTGTCTTACAAAAAAATACAAAATTCAAAGACCAAGCTTGGTGCATAATTAAGGAGCAATTTGGTCGTAATACAACTTCATGTCCCAATCGTCAAAATCTGGATCCCCTGGTCTAGGTGCGACCTGATGCATAGGTGATTTGCCCTTCCTTCGATACTTGTTCTTTTCTGCTGTGAGGCCCTTTTTTTGGCTTCTTTGAAGAATTCTCTCGGCTAAGGAAACCCGACGTCTAGTAGGCGGTCTTCCTGGACGGGTTACTTTGTCTGGATTGCGCAAAGAGGTACCGCCGGCCACAACTTCATCAACTATGGGAGGGGCATGGGGAATGTTAATACGAGACCTGAGCCACTCCATACACTTCACGCCCTTAAGATACCTTTCATGAGAAATGAATGCTTCCTGTGCAATCCAAAGAGCGCGACCCATTATGTCGGCGTGACGACTCAGCGCATCCTTCTCCAATACGCCATCGGCTTGGTACATCTTTTCTTCATAGCTCCTACGAATATCCTTCCGCCATCGATCTGTGATGTAAGACGGCGGGAGTAATGCATTAGGATCTAGCCGTGCAAATACGACGAGGAGGTGACAACAAAGAATACCAACACGCTTAAACAGTTTACAATCGCATGTCAAGTTCAGACCTGTCCTCTCTACAAGGAAACGTTTCGATAATAGTTGCTCACCAACCCGTACACGTTCAGTCACCTTGTAATGAAACACGTCGGCTGATTGCAACTCCTCAGTTAGGTCGCAGTTCATCATCTTACCAATTTGTAACTGTACTTTCTTGAAAACCCCTACGGTATACAACTCGCTCATTTGACTCTCGAAGGGATATATTGAAACCATTTGGGGTTTCTTATGCAGGCAATCGAAATCCGATTGAGCTTCCTTCTCGTACTTGTGACGTAGAGCAAGTTCGTATTGTTGAACGAACTGCTTAAGGGTGGTTCTAGAAGATAAGTACTTGTCGAAGAAGGAGTTCATACTTTCGCTTCTTTGGGTAGAAGTCATTCCAACGAAAAAACAATCACACAAGTAAGCAGGTACCCAAGACTCACGGATACCGTAAATTGTTTGGAGCCAACTATGTTCTTGAAGGTCAAAATCAACCAGGAAACCGTGCCAATTCCGCTCAAATTCAACTGGGTTCTTTGAGTCATAGACAATCAAATTTAGATCAAATAACATGTGCTGTCGATACTTCGTCGGCAACTTCACGGGAGCTTTGTTCATTATGTGCCAAATGCAAAATCAGTGTCTGGCATTTGGGAAGACATTCCTTACAGCAGCAGTAATGACCCCACATTGGTCCGTTATGATAGCTGGTGGAGGGATATCTGCAAGGAAAAAGAAAAATCGCTATAAAGGAAACGAGGTCACTTAAAAAGAAACTGACATCAATTAAAAAGGAACAGACTTCACTTAAGAAGGAACAGAAATCACTTAAAAAGGAACAGAAATCACTTAAAAAGGAACAGACATCTCTTAAAAAGGAACAAACATCCCCTAAAAAGGAACATACATCACTTAAAAAGGAACATACAACATTAAAAAAGGAACAGAAATCAGTTAAAAAGGGACAAACATCACTTAAAAAGGAACAGACAATACTAAAAAGGAACAGACTTCACTTAAGAAGGAACAGAAATCACTTAAAAAGGAACAGACTACACTTAAAAAGGAACATACCAGAGTTAAAAAGGAACAGACTTCACTTAAAAAGGAACAGACTTCACTTAAAAAGAGACAGACAACACTTAAAAAGGATCACACATAACATAAAAAGGAACAGACATCAGTTAAAAAGTAACAGACCACTTAAGAAGGAACAGATTTCACTTAAAAAGGAAACGAGGTCACTTAAAAAGGAACAGACTTCACTTAAAAAGGGACAAACATCACTTAACAAGGAACATACAACACTAAAAAGGAACAGACATCAGTTAAAAAGTAAACAAACTTCAGTTAAGAAGGAACATACATAAGTTAAAAAGGAACACACAGTCACTCAAAAAGTTTTAGAAAGAAGTTGAAAATGAACATGCACAACTAAAAAAGGAACACACAACACTTAAAAAGGAACACACAACACTTAAAAAAGAAAACCAATAACTCAACAATCGTAAAGGACAACCCAATCAAAGCGAGTACGAACTCTACATACGTACCTCCCATACACGAAAGCCACGTCTGAAAGAGCCATATGTAGTTTTCAGTGGTCTCGGAAGACAGCAAATCGCAACCGAGCAACACAGACTCGAAATGGTGATTAACTCCCACAAATGGTGCAAAGGGCATGTCGTATTTGTTTGTGAGGTACGTAGTATCGAAACATATAGCATCCCCAAAGTATGAATAGGCAGCCCTGGAACGGCAGTCGGCCCAGAAAACGTTCCTTAGTCTTCCCACGTCATCCATATCCACGACATAGAAAAACATTGCATCAATCTTCTGCATCTTAATGAAATAGTTCTGAAGAGCTTGTGCATCGCTGGGTCCCATTTTCAAATTCCTTACTTCGGTTATAACATTCCTGCACACACAAAAAATATTAAGGCCGCAAATTTCTACAAACAAAATAACGTACAAAAGTCTTCAAACCTTAGGTCTCTATCGTTAAAAGTAAGTTTGTCATGCCCCCCCAGCCTCAACAACAAACGATTGCATGGTCTTAGCAGCAGAGATCCCAGAAGCATCATTGCACGCTATTCGTGCTATGGCGGCCTCAGGTACAAATCGTTTCTGTCTTAGAAAACGCATCTGGTGCTCCTGCAGCATTTCATGGTTATGATTGAGATCGACAAAGTTAATCTGGTATCCCCTTGCTGGGTTTCCAGAAACCCTGATGCGAGCCGTGCACTGAACTCTACTAGATAAACATGTCTTCATTATGCATTGACCTTGGTCTGTTGGTGCGTTACCCTCCTTGGAACAAGTAAGAGTAGCCCGGGTAACCACACTAGCGTCGTAATGAGTATGTCGTAGCTTAACACCAAAACCACAAACATCAACATAGTCGTTGTAAAAGGCTCTTGCTCCTTCGAAAGATGGGAAAATCATCTTCTCCTTAGGAACATTTAACGTCATTTCCATTTGAGTGAAAATTTCTCTCAAAACGAAGGGAAATGAACGAAAATGAAAAAGAAAGGAAGATGTGACGGTGGCCATTCCGTGCATCTTCGTCAAAAAAAGGTATGGAGCAGGTGGAAGCGCCAAAAGGAATGATATGATTTGGAGTACGTCTGATTTGAGACGCATTAAATGCGGCTGCCCCCTCTGCCTGCCAAAAATATTAAACTTTGGCTGAACTGGATTTGTCCAACTCAGCAGCGTCCCGCCACAGCGTCCCGGAGAGCGGCTACTAAACATTTCCCTAGATGAAATCAAATCAAAAAATTATAGACAGAAAAATTCAGCCTATTTTATCTCAGAAATAAATAAATAAATAAATAAATAAATAAAGGTTCAACCCATTCAATAGTCAATACATATACACCCATGACCCAACCATTTTAACCACTGACCACACCACCTCGCCTCCCTAACCAGTAACCACCATCACAATCACAACCACAGCCCCACCCTCACCCCCATCCGCCCCCCATGGCGGAATTCGCCGACCTGGAGACCCAAGACGGCGTCCGGATGCCGTTCAACGTCATCCCAGGAACAAAACTCGACGCCGCCTCTTCCGTCATCCCCATCTCCGCCGTCTACACCCCTCTCAAACCCCTCCCCACCTCCCCCCTCCCTTACTCCCCTCTCCGCTGCCGCGTTTGCCGCGCCGTACTCAACCCCTTCTCCATCGTAGACTACCTCGCCAAGATCTGGATCTGCCCCTTCTGCTACCAGCGCAACCACTTCCCTTCTCACTACGCCTCCATCTCCGAGGACAACGTCCCCGCCGAGCTCTTCTCGAGTTACACCACGGTGGAGTATAAGGTGGGGGTTGGAGAGGGGCAGGTCGCCCCCGTGTATCTGTTTGTGGTGGATACTTGTGTTGTTGAGGAGGAGATCGGGTTCTTGAAGTCCGCGTTGGCGCAGGCGGTTGAGCTTCTACCGGAGAGGGCGCTCGTGGGGTTGATCACGTTCGGGACTTATGTTCAGGTGAGCGTTGAATGTGCCTGAAGTTGATGGCTGGTGCCTTTGTGGTGGTGTGTTGGTTGCTTATTTGTTGTTGAATTTCTAAATCCTGGGTAATTGGTGGACGTACTTGAAGTTGGTAATCGTCCGATTTTTTTTAAAAATTTAGTACTCGACTTTGCATCCACTGAAAGTCTGAAATTTGAGCAGTTCGTAAAGTCACAACTCACAAGGTACTGTACCTAAGGGGGAGATGGAATTTAGGAATGCCGCGTGGATAACATGGATTTTACTTTGAGTATGTCATTCGTATCTAAAAGTCAATACACGACTTGACATCCATTCAAATTCGATCTTTGGTCGTAGTTATTCCAAGACTTGGGGTCTCCCTACTAAGCTAGCTCCTATTGATAAAGTCGCAACTCAGCAACGTATTGTATGTACGGGAGAGGTAGAATTTGGGAATGGTGTCACTCAGGAATTGGGAGTGGGGATATATCATGAAATCTATTTTGAGTTTGTCGAAACGCCAAAAACAAGTTTGTCAAAAGGCACCAATGAATATGGTTGTGTTCATATCCTTATAACCTTCATTTCTCAATTATGGTCTCAATAGAGAATTTTTTGTCTTTTGATTGGTATGTCACATGTGTAAATGGAATTTACAATAGCCATATCAATACACAAATTTTAATTGATATGCTTAAACATGACATATAAAGGGGGGGGGGGGGGGGGGGGGGGGGGGGGGAGTACTGTGTCATTTGCATACCTGTGAATTATGCCTTAAGTCATTCGAGCATTACAAGTGAGTCGTACAAAAGCTATATGAATGTGTGTGAACGTGATAATTTGACTAGGATTGTTATTGAATTTGAGAGTTTGTTTATTTCCTTTGGATGGTTGCACATGAGGATTTGCACATGTTTGGTGAAAGATGAATTTGGAAATGTGGGACTTTGTATAATGTAAGACTCACTTTAACCATGTCATAAGGATTGAGACCTCCATGATGCAAACTGGAGACAATGTGCATGCATACCCATGCAGAAACATTGATAAAACACGAGTATTTCAACTACTATTGTCTGAGAATCACACATTGATCAAACAAGGAGATAAATATCATATCATTTGCATATCTTTTGGTATTGTAAATTTCAAATTCTTGAAAATTTGCCAATGATCCAGCCCAGTAACAGTCTTGTTTATATTTCCACATTATTTTCCTTTTGAGTTTACAATTGTAGAATGGGTTGCAGGTACATGAGCTGGGCTTTGGGCAGATGCCAAAGTCCTACATTTTCAAGGGAACAAAGGAGGTAACAAAGGATCAGATGCTCGAGCAAATGGGGTTCTTTGCCAAGAAGCCGCGACCCACAACTGGAGTGATTGCTGGTCCAAGAGATGGGCTCTCGGCCGAAAGTATTGCACGTTTCCTATTGCCAGCCTCGGAGTGTGAATTTGTTTTGAACTCTGTAAGCTTTTTTTGTTGATCGGTAACTCTGTAATTTATGTTTCTTTGTGAACAAAAGGCCTTATTGAATCTTCATAGGTTTGGAAATAACATTGGCATCTTGTAGCCTTACTAGCTTATTGACTTAATAGTTAGATATATTGGGATTAGGACAACACCGAGGCTCAAATAGCATTTAACTTTTTTGTGAAAAAAAATCCTTTGTGCGGAAAGGAAGTTATAGCTTTTGACTTTTGATGGCATGTCACTGAAAGGCTTGAGTCACTTCAATTGGCTCATATTAAGTATTTTTGGAGTGTTGGATGAAAGGCACCAAATTCTTTCGGTTAGATAGCTGAGAATGTTTCTCAAGTCTTAGACTATTCTCTTTGGAACTTCGTTTTGTGTATCAAGAATCATTTTAAAGGAAAAATATAAACATCGCCATATAATATATGATGGCTGATCAAAAGAAGAAGGATACAATTATATGAGTATGGAACATTTTTTACACAATCTTCATGTTGTCACGTAATCTCTCTTTGCAAAACTATAGTAATGTTGGTTGCTCTTATTAGTTAGTTAAATGGTTAATTGAGTAGAGATGAAAAATGTTGAAATCAATTTCATTCCATGGACGATGACTTTGACTTCATATTTAGGTTTCATCATAACAAACCTTGCACTACCTTACACATTAAGGCACATGACGTGCTTTTGGTAATTATTCGACTGCAGTGCTGCAAATTAGTGAGATAATTTTAAGTAATTTTTGTTTTCCTCGAATTTTGTAAAAAATATATTTATCTATCAGGAGAAGTAAATTGAAGGGAGAAAAAAATGGTTACTGTGAAAAATTTATTAGCAGAACCTTCTCAACTTCTTTCTTTTTTTTAAATGGCAATTGTGTATTTTGTGCTAACTGTTCAAAGGAAATTTGATATTTATCTTTGATATAACCATCAAACAAGGATACCATATAGGCACCACTTCGACATTCTACAAGTATGTCAATGAAAACTGCCGATTTATGATCAAATGTGAATTTCTATCATTGTGGTTATTGTTTTCAATATTATCATTTCCACTGTTGCTGTTCTGTAGATGCTGATACGATTTTACTTGATTAAAGGTTTTGGAGGAGCTGCAAAAGGATACATGGCCAGTTCCAGCAGACCAGCGTCCAACAAGATGCACAAGTGCAGCCATCAGCGTGGCAGCCTGTTTGCTGGGAATCTGTGTGCCTGGTTCTGGAGCAAGGATTATGGCATTCATTGGTGGCCCATCTACGGAGGGTCCTGCACCTGTATGTCCTTGATATGGATATGACAATCTTAGAACTTGCCTGTTGTACATACCTTGCTTTCTTTTGGCACTAAGTTTCAAAAATGCTCTACTTGCTAATTGTGTTTAGTACTCCGAGTGTATAATATAGGGTAAATTACAATTTGTCCCTCTCAACTATGGTCGTGTAACATTTTGACATCTTGAACTTTAAAATGTCACACTCACACATCTTAAATTTTGATTTGTGTAACACACTCACTCTTCCTAAAAAAATGTTATTTTTCAACATATTAATTATTTTCCCCCAATTTTTTTCATGTTTTAAGCGAAATATGCTTATAATGTATCTTATGGTAAGATTTTAATCAAATCCGAGGTCATATTTTACTCGAATTTGGGACTTATTGGTTCGACTGATTGGTTCGAAATTCGACACAAATTTGAAGTAATTTCGACATCCGATTTGATTGAAACTTTACTACAAAGATTGATTAAAAGTATATTTGGCAAAAAACACCAAATAATTTGAGAAAAAACGATGAATATGTTGAAAAGTAACAATTTTTCGGTGGAGAATGGGTCAACGTGTCACACAAATTAAAGTTTAAGGGGTGTGGGTGGGAATGTAACGTTTAAAGTTTAAGGGGGTCAAGTGTTACTCGACCATAGTTGAACGAGGCAAACTGTAATTTACTCTATAATATATTAATATGTGATATGAAATTCTTATTGAGAACAACAATAACAAAACCTTTAATCTCAAACTAGTTGGGGTAGGATAGAAATGAAACTCTAATGAGTCACGGTTCAGACATGTGAATCGTCTTCTTCCACGTGTTTCTATCTAATGCAAATTCCCGAGGAACATTCCAATCTTTTAGATCTCTTTTGACTGCTTCCTCCCAAGTCAATCGTGGTCTACATCTTCATCTTTTTATGTCTTCGATCTGATTCAATACTCTTCTTCTTATAGGTGTCTTCATAAGTATTCTTTGTACATGTCCAAACCATCTCAGTCTGTGTTGTATAACTTTGTCTTCCATTGGAGCAACTTCAACTCTCTCACGAATGTCTTCATTTCTAATCTGATCTATTCGCGTATGGTCACACATCCACCTCAACATCCTCATTTCAGATACACTCATCTTTTGTATATGTTGTCTTTTAGTGATCCAACATTCCGCACCATATAGCATTGCAGGTCTTATTATGGTTCTATAAAAAATTCTTTTAACTTAAGTGAAACTCACATAAGACACTTGAGGTTTGTCGTCATTTCATCCAGCTTGTTTTAATCCTATGGTTAACATTTTCATCGATCTTTCCATCTTTTTGAAGTATTGATCTAAAATATCTTTTCTACGCACCACTTGCTCATCTAATATAAACTCTTCTTCCTCGGTATTAACGGTACTGAAACAACATTTCATATATTCAGTTTTAGATTTACTTAGTTTAAAACTTTTTTTTTCTAAATTATTTCTCCACAACTCTAATTTTCTTTCCACACATATCCTACTCTCGTAAATTAATACTACATCATCCGTAAAAAAACATACACCATGGAACCTCACATTGTATGTCTTTTGTCACCTCGTCCATCACTAAAGCAAAAAGATATGGACTTAAAGCTGAACCCTGATGAAATCTAATCTTAATCGGAAAATTTTTAGTCACATCATCGTAAATTCTAATGCTAGTTGCAACTCCTTTGTACATATCTTTAATTAAATTCACATATTTTGTTGATACATTTTTCTTCTCTAGGACCCACCACATAACATTTCTTGGAACTCTATCATATGTCTTTTTTAAATCAATAAAAATCATGTGTAAATATTTCTTTTGTTCTCTATACCTCTCCATAAGTTGTCTAATAATAAATATGGTCTCTATCGTTGACCTTCCAGACATGAAACCAAATTAATTATCTCTAACACATTCATCGAGAAATATAAAAAAATTCATATGCGCCCAGATAAAACCTAAGTGCATTTGCTGGATTCTTTATCTTACGCTCTACATGGTACACTTCTGCTTACAAGCCTCGACATATAATCTGTGAAAATGCAATTTTTATTAAGAAATATAGATAAAATCATACAGATTGGATTAAACACTTAGGCATACTTTGTGAAACTGATCCAGAAAATGGCGTCATTCTTTTTCTTTTTCTTTCAGATCCGCAAGTTTGAAGGTATAACATGTGATATTTAATTCTTATTAAAACATATACATCAAATACCGATACCAGCAGTCGTTTCTGACTGAGTATGAATGGGGGGGGGGGGGGGGACAGATAGCTTAGTCATGAAAATCTGAACAGTTTTCGTTCCCACCTAGATGCCAAATTTATATAAAAAAGATCCCCTTGCCCTCAATTATTATATCAAAAGAATCAAATATGTCTATGTCTTAATCAATAGTTTCCTTTTCTAACCTCAAATATACATGTCAAAGTTAACAGATACGCATCAAATGAAGCCTTGGGCTCATAATGACATTCACTGAGGTCTAAAGAAAGTTTGTCTTAAACTGATATCAGTCAACGGGGTGAAGCAAAATTGCTAGTTTCTTAGAGAAATTCAAAAGATGATTTTTTAAAATAAAAAATTGCTGTTTCGTATTACAAATTTGCAGTTACATTTTAAATGTTTTGTTACATTTTTTGTATTGCACAATAATACGCAGATTGCTTCCAAAGATCTTTCTGAACCGATTCGCTCCCACAAAGATCTCGACAAGGGTGCTGCCTCATTCTATAACAAAGCTGTTAGGTTTTATGAAGGGCTTTCTAAGCAGCTTGTGCATCAAGGACATGTGCTGGATTTGTTTGCTTGTGCACTTGACCAGGTATCATAACTCACCCTTTCTATTGATGATAGTTTTATTGTGATTTTGTTATTCAGACAAGCTCTCTGGTCCTACTCTTTGGTTGTGAATAGCTTGTAAGAATCATGTTTTATTGGGTGGCTACAAGATTGTCAATGTGTAAATTGCTTTTGGTTTTGCTTCCATGAATGATAGGCTGCTTTGTGAAAGCAAAATGTTATGGCAAGGCCCACAAGGTCCTCACATAAACCTTATTCAGTACTTTTCATTTACTCATCCAAGATGCAGGGAATCAGTATTCTTTGTTGAAAGAATTCGTCCAGAAATATGATTTTTCCATTAAAATTTTGATTTGTAGTAAAGCCCATTTGTGGTACAACTGTACAAAATGCAATTGCAAATGATATGGCACGTCATGATGTTATTATTCACATTGACTGACCAATATCCAACATATATTTTGACTATTTGTAAGTTTAAGTGATATTCTATGCAGTGTCAATTTCTTGTACATGTTCAAAACCGCTGATTTTTATGGATGTTTCTAACTTTCTATCACATTTGTAGGTAGGGGTAGCTGAACTCAAAGCCGCAGTTCAAAGAAGTGGGGGGATTGCTGTTCTAGCGGAGAGTTTTGGTCATTCTATCTTCAAGGACTCTCTTAGGCGCATTTTTCAATCAAGTGATGATTGTGATCTTGGTCTATCATTCAAGTATTGATTTTTTAATTGCAGCACTCATTTTGTTGTTGCACAGATGTACTTTTCCCCCATCCACGCATTGCTTTCTAGCTTCTGTTTGGTTGTGTAGCTTTTTATTGCAAATAAGGCACTAGACTAAAAACAAATGTATAATTTTGGAAATCAGAGAGATGAAAGTCGACAACTTCCGAAGCAGCTTGATTTACACCTTAATTTCTCTGTCCAGGTTTAGAATAGGTTAGTAGTTAGGCCAGGGCATTGTTACATAGTTTGCTCTTCATCTCCACTGCATAGAATCACTTTCTGTATGTTTTTCCCCTTTCAAAGACTTGGCTAGTTAAGATGTATTTATGAGTTTTTCCCCCTTGCCAAATATCTTTTTGTGAATTATCTTCTCTAGAACATTCCAATTGTATTTCAAATTTTCACCTTTGTATTTTCTGGTGTAACTTATTCTTCTTTTTAGTGGCGTATTCGAGGTTAATTGTTCGAAAGATGTCAAAGTTCAGGGTATCATTGGCCCTTGTGCATCTCTTGAGAAGGTATATCCCTGATCCCTTTCCCTTTAAGTTCACTTTCTATTACTTGTCATTATACATATTTTTATTATTTTCACAGAAAGGCCCCCTATGCTCTGAATCTCTTATTGGAGAGGGAAATACAAGTGCTTGGAAGATGTGTGGCCTTGACAAACAAACATCTCTTTGTATTTTCTTTGACATTGCCAAGAAGGAGGGTTCAGATGCAATCGGCCAACCTGAGAGCAATCAATTCTATTTCCAGTTCCTAACTTAGTATGTACACATGCATATGTTCTATGAAGTTCCTTGAACCTTTTCTATTGCATTGATATTTTTAAGTTGTATTGGATGATTATTTTGTGCACCTCCCAAAACCGTTTTTGCCTAGAACCGGGTTGAACCGGGCTGAACCAGGTTGAACTGGTGGTTGAACCGCCGGTTCAGGAAAAAAACCCTGTTTTTTTGTTTTTTGAATCTTTTTTTGCTTAATAAATAATTAAATATGACTATTATATTTATAATATATATTTATGACGTCATGCTGACGTCACCGGTTCAACCGGTTCGATTCCGGTCCGACCCCGGTCGAACCTCTGAACCTTTGACGTTGCCGGTTCGACGTCCGGTTCTGAAAACCTTGATTTTGTGATACATCTTCTATATTGATGCAGTTATCAGCATGGCGATGGCCAAATGAGGCTACGTGCTACTACACTTTCTAGAAGATGGGTGGGCGGACCTGGCTGTGCACAGGCAAGCTTGTCATTGTAACCCTTGTTTTAGTATCTTTATCTTGTTTTCTATTTAATATAATATGACAAAAATAGGAAAGAAATACGAACTTGAAATTATTTTACATTAAGTATAACTGAAAAAATGCGATGATGGTTTTAAGCAGATAACTCATGGCCATCAAAAATCAAAGCAGTTTTTCTTTACACAAATTTGTATTCCTACCTTTTGTTTATCTATTTCATTCATCCTATTAAATGATTAAAATACACCCTTCAAAAAATATGAGTATCCAAAGAAAAAATTGAAATCATTGCCTGAGGCTATTATTCATTACTTGCTACTATAGTACTTCCACATGTATGGACATTATGTTCCTCTAGGGAGTTGTATGCATTCCAGAAGCTGACATTATCTAGTTTGCAATATCCAATTGGTTCCTCTTCTATTATTTATAATTGCAAGCGTAATTTGTTACAACAAAAGACCCACAACAATGGATTTAATGATAGGATAACTAGAAAGTCAATTTTTTTATGAGATAAGTGCTTGATGTAGATTTTTTTATTATGTACTACATTTAAAGGGCATTTCACTTTAATATTGAGATTAGTGCCGAATGTCAAATTTCAGGTGTTATATGCATTTCATATGGTATACCTTATATTTGTACTTCATGGTTCGTACTTGTTGGTGTTTGAGCAAGATTTTTCCCCCTTTTTCTAATTGCTGTTGTGCTGATAATGTCATTTGTGTTTGGTTTAGGACCTAATATCAGGTTTCGACCAAGAAGCAGCAGCTGTTGTCATTGCACGACTAGTTACCTTTAAAATGGAAACTGAGGTTTAACACCACCCCCTTTTGGTTATTTTGTATTTTGTCTTCAGTATGCATCATTTATTCTTATTTCGGGGGAAATACCCATCATGGTTTCTCAGCAGTTGTTTTAATAAAGGTGTATGGTCATTGGACAGTTAGGTGGGGTGGAACTTGGGAATTGTGTATGTAGGTTCACGATATGTTTGTTTGTCTTAAGATCTTCCAAATTGTGCAGTTATGATACATGTTCACAAAATACCAGAAGGTGTGGTTATAAAAATAGTCCGGTGACTGTCGCCTTATAGCACTTCCAAAAATATGTAAGTTTGTCAAAATTTAATATATCTGTATAACGAGTTTCTACATCCATGTCGGGTTTCAAGGAACACACTAATAGAGTATTCTAAAATATGCGAGGTATATTTTTGTGCTAAAGCCTAGGATTTAAATGTTGTATCTAAGATTCTAAGTAACTTAAGATAATCATGGTATGCACATTTCTTTTCTTTCAGCCTCGTATATGACTTTTGGAATGATATATAACTTATATTATGATCTTTTCAGGCTGAATTTGACCCAATAAGATGGATTGACAGATCTCTCATTCGGCTGTGTTCTCGCTTTGGGGACTACCAGAAGGATAACCCATCTTCTTTTAACATTTCACCACGTTTCTCAATATTCCCTCAGTTTATGTTTAATCTTCGACGCTCACAGTTTGTTCAGGTCTTTTATGATTTGCTTCCCACATTTGCTATAGTTATGGAACAACATTTAAATGGACTACCTATGTGTGGAATTATTTTTAATATACTTATTTCCTAAAACATCATTCGCAGGTCTTTAACAACAGCCCTGATGAAACTGCATACTTTAGGATGGTCCTTAATAGAGAGAATGTAGCTAATTCAGTTGTAATGATCCAACCTTCCTTGGTATCATATTCCTTTGATTCGCCTCCAATGCCAGCTCTGCTTGATGTGACAGCTATAGATCCTGGTAGAATTCTGCTCTTAGATTCCTATTTTACTATTGTAATTTTTCATGGGATGACCATAGTACAGTGGCGCAATGCTGGCTACCACAAGCAACCTGAACATGAGGTAAATTTTTAAATATTTATGGCCTTGCGATTCATATTCAAATATTATATTTTGAATATATTACCAATAAAAATATATATTATGAGTATATTTTTCTTCTTTTGTCTCTCTATATCTTATCCTGGCCAAATGAGGTTTATTCTATTATTTTATATTTCTAGAAAATATATGAGTAATGGAAAATGTATCTATTGAAATCAACAAGTAGATGGATGCACATTTGCTTTGGCAATGTGGATGTTTATGCTGTTAAGCAGTTGGTATTTTTTCCATGAGAGTAGTTGGGATTTTACGCTAGCTCTAAGCAGTTGGTACGAGATTACAAAAAACATTGCTAGATCCAGAGGTCACAAATTATAAATGTAGCAAACACACAAGTTATTCTGCATATCATTTTTGTGTGTCGTTCCTTTTGCACATGTTAAAGGGTTTATTTCAGCTGTACGTGGTAAAGCTCCCTATGCCTCGACACAGTTCTTAGTCATATTATACTCTTTCATATATCTGTATGTACATTTTGATCAGGTATTTGCTCAGTTGCTACAAGCTCCTCATGATGATGCTGCTGGACTAATAAAAGATCGGTTTCCCTGTCCTCGTTTGGTTGTTTGTGATCAATATGGTTCCCAGGTTTGTTTTCTCATGCTATTTAGATTGGTGAAGCATGTGTTTTTTATTGTGGCCAAAAGTTCTCATGATTAGCAAGGATCAACATCCCAAGTCCGTGTGGTCCATTTTTGTCTTTGATATTGATAAATTGGTGTTTTAGGCTTCTAGCACTGAAGTTTACAACTTTATGTCAATTTTAAGTTTCTTTATCTGTTTAAATTTCCAGAGACTAAACACTTAACATAATAGACATTGCATCATTTTTGTTAGCAAAATTTATAATGCTGATTCATACAAGTAATTACTTTTCAGCTTTGAGTTTTTTATGCATGACATCATGGTTTAAGCTCACAATGTTCTCCCAATTTCCGGGACCAATAAAATTTATTTTTTATAACGTTATTTCATTATTTTAACAATTTAGGGACCTTGTTTCATGATCTTTATATCTTTACACAAAGGTTAGAAAGATGAAAGTTTAAATCTGTTAAATAGAATTTGAATAAACCATAATTGGCGTATCATGGTATTTGCATTGCATAGACGCTTCAAGACTCCAGTTTTTTTTCCTTTTTCTTACTGCAACCACTACATTCCAAGCATTTTTATGTAATGACGGTAGAAGAGACTGTTTTCCTAATATTTAACCAAATAATTGAGGTTTGTACAATCATAATTAACAGATGAGTCCAAGCCAAGTGACATGTTTCGGGCAATTTTTCAAAACTAACTTCACAATTCTTACAGCTTAACGTTCCATCCAGAATCCACACTTTGCATAGTATTCTTACTTCATCTTTTTGTGAGGGGTTGTAATGATTTTGATTGAGTGTGGGCTTACCATTGCATGAGATTGTTTATTTGTTATAAGTTTGTACTTTGTAGCAATAGAACATGTAACTGCTGTGTGCATGCGGCATGATTCCTTCTACTACGACAAGATGAGTTTTGAATTGCTCTTGCTTTTCTTTTTTAGCCCATTTATGTAGGATGACGTCTTCTTCCTCAAATTTTTCAGAAAGGAATTTGACCATAAAGAAAGAAAAAAAACACTTGTAATAATCTCCTCTACAAGGTTTTGCATTTCAGATTGTTATGTTCATTTTTCTGTGCACCGTGAACTTTGTTCTAGGCTTTGTTTTGCTTATTTCCCCTTTAACACCATGTTGTAATGTGATGCTTTTGTGGTTTTGTCCAGGCTCGTTTTCTTTTGGCTAAATTAAATCCCTCTGTTACATACAACTCAGACAACCCTCCATCGCATGGAAGCGATGTCATATTCACAGATGATGTCAGTTTTCAGGTCTTCATGGACCATCTTCAAAGGCTTGCGGTTCAATAACTTGGACTGCTTTGCCACCCGATCCTTTTCCTTTTGCTTCTCATGGCTGCTCACGTATATAGTTAATAATGTACTGCATATAATTATTTATTGTGTTGTTTTTTTTTCATTTTTTGGTAGGGAACTTAGTTCTGATCATTTGTATTTCTTGTTTTGTTAGAAGGAAGGAGTTGTGTCCTTTTTGTAGGGAATTTAGCTCCAATTTCATTTGTATTTCTTACTTTGTAAGAAGAAAGAAGTATGTCCTTTTGCCAAGCAATGGTGCTATCTGCGTCATAAGACAGTCTTGCTCACGAGATGTCATGGTTCAAAAACCCGGACCAGACGTCGACCTGGTCATCCAACACTTCTTCAATTGCAACTAGGGGCGGACCCATGACGACATTGAGGGGTGGGCATCTTTTAAAAATATATCAATCCAAAAATAATATAATAATTAAAAAAAATATATTAACTTCAAACATGTTTGTTACAATTTAATCCTACGAGGTTTCATACGCGTGGAAGCACAGAGGTGGAGGGGTCGAACGATGCATCATCGGTAGCTGGATCAAGGAGATCGCCTATGTCGGACGCCAGAGGTGAACTTTAGGGATTTTGGGTGAAAGTGGAGAGGGGATTTGGGAGAAAAATGAGTTTTTTGTGAGTTGATTGTACACTCACAAGTCACACTGTGTTGACAGTGTTGGCACAAATTGATTTTGCTTAATAACCTGTATCAATATCAATTTTTTGACGTGTGCACTTGCCTACGCGTGCCCAAACCTGGGTCCGTCCCCGACTAGAATTACAAAATCCTCAATTATTTAGTTTGTAAATGGTAAGTGTAATTAAGTTTAAACTTTGAAGAGATAATTCTTATTTCTTAAAAAATTATATAAATCTTTCATTTTATAGTTACAAAATAAAATAACAAAAATAATTAACATTTGAATCAGTAGAAAAAAGAAAGAAAAAAATGAAAAACTATACCCAGAGGGTGCACATCTGGTGGTCGGGGGTGAAGGCAGAGGACTAGTGGGGGAGAGGAAGACATGAGAGAGAGAGAGAGGACGAGGAAGGACACCGACCATAGAGGTTGCCAACCAGTGACGAGGTGGTGGATGGGAGGGATTGGCATCGGGTTGAAGTTTGTTTTACCGTTGGTCGAACCACCAGACAAATCGGTAACCCAGTGGTTCGACCATCCCGTGCGGTTTTAGAGGCCTGACTGGTGTCCCGGTCGCCGGCCCGGTTAGGTTTTCAAAACATGTGAGTTGTCATTTTTTGATATGGCATTTTTTTGGAATTCTAGTGTAAATTACTTCTATTAGTGGAATAACAGAATTTTGTAACATTCCGGAAGAAATACCGTGCAGTTGTTATTACATACCATTTTAATTCATGATTTAGTAATTTTGTAGAATTTTATGTCCTAAATGTCTTTAGTTTATTAGCAAATAATGAATTTTATGTCATCCAGTTACGACTATTTGTCAAGGAGCAACCAAAATAAGTTGTTAACCTCCTAAATGTCATTATGTTTTTTTTTGATATTCTGTTAACTTTTTTCGTTAATGGTGTTACTATTCTATTAACGGTGTTAAAAAATATTAATATTTAATTGTAAATTTTACAATTTCACCCTAAACATTTAATTATTTTTTCCCCTCTCGTCTCTTTCTTTCCCCCCTCTCCTCTCACTTCTCTCTCTCCTCTCATTCACCTCTCTCTTATCTCTCTCTTCTTTGGCTCTTCTCTCTCTCTTTGAATAATAGAAAGGAGAGAGGACAAAGAAGAGAGAGAAAAGGGAGGACAAAGAGGAGAGAAGATGGAGAAAGGAGAGAGGAGGGAGAAATAAGGGAGAGAGGAGGGAGAAAGAGGAGAGAGAGGGAAAAAAGAAATAGATGATAGAAAAAATTAATTAAGTTTTCAATGGTGAAATTATAAAATTTACAATTAAATATTAATATTTTTAACGCTATTAATGGAATAGTAACACCGCTAATAGAAAAGGTTAACAGAGTGGTAAAAACAAAATCAAAATGACATTTGGGATGTTAACAACTTATTTTGGTTGTTCCTAAGCAAATAGTCGCAGCAACCGGGTGACATTTCAACAAATCAAAGTCTTTCGAACGGTAGAATAGCAAAAAATCCTATAAATATCTCAAGAAAAATTCTATCATAGCTTTTTGTTTGTGTGCGAATGGTTGAGGTTCGTGATTGTATTTTAGGTGAGACAGTCCGAATTTATAAGAATATTTTAAAGATGTCAAAAATTTGTCTACATATTTAATTATTGGTATTTTTTTAGAGATGGTCGAAATCCAAAAAGACTAAAAATTTAGGTAGTCGGAATCCAAAACAATCAACAATAATAAGTCTTGGAACTCAAAAAATATTTACAAAATCAGGTCAAATCTCTAAATCACACGAGTGGAATGCTAGTGCATTATATTTGAATGTTAACCGGAAGACCAAACATAGACATTACAATAGACATTAAATCAACTCCTAAATCACGACAAGTTAGTGAATCAGCTAAGGGAGAGCACAATCAGGGTTCCGGTCCAAAGCGGATCCGGCAGGTCTGGTCCCTGACGATGGATCAGGTTCCGGTCCAGTCTGGGTCAGGTTCATTCCCGGATTTTCAATACAAACAAGTCCGATCCTGGACCATACTGGACCAGACCGGATTGGTCTTCGGTCCAGCTGTGACCGGTCTAGTCTGGTCCAAACCCGGATCCGATCAGTCCGGTCTTCGGTCCGCACCCTTGCGATGGACCGGGTTCCAGTCCAGGTTCTAACCAATGCACATCCCTAGAATCAGCTCTAAAATCACATCAAGCAGAAGACCAGGTGAACGAACGAATCAAATCTGAAAATCAACGACCAAGTTAGTACATCAGTTCCACAAATGTATCAACAACCAGCAGATAAAGGTGGATTATCAACTGGAACACCAAGAAAATGCATCAGTTATGTAATATCAACATCACGCCACATCAAATTCCTTAGCTGGATAGGATAAAATATTTCATTTTCAGCATAATGTATAGTTACATTACATTACATGAAACATTGACCGATATGGAAAATGATATACAGACGCAGGCGTCAGGGACGCTGCCCAGTTGATTGCTAATGTGGTTGTGCTGATGTGGCAGTCTTAATATTTTATTTTCACGTGAGTGCGTATGTGTGACATTCTATGCGACGGTTTGATTCCAAATACATATTTAAATGTTTTTTCTTCTTCCCTCATTCCTCTACCCTCTCCCTAAACTTTCATATTATGTTTTCCCTATCCCTGCGTGGGCGGAGTCTCCAATGCAGCTCCGTCTCCTAGAGAATACGAGCGTCCCCTCGACGACGACAGCAAAGTCCGGATGACGTCTCCGAGAGTCGCACTTGTAGACGGTGATGAATGCGGGAGGTGATGAGCTTGGAGATGATGATGGGGTCGAAGAGATTTTGGAGAGTGTTGTGGATAGGGGTGCACATGGGTCGGGTTGAACCCGAAAACCAACCCGAACCCGACTGTTGGGTCGGGTTAGAAAGAGATTTGGGTCGGGTTGGGTCTCAAAAATCTGAAAACCGAAGTTTTCGGGTCGGGTTCGGGTTGAGGGGTCGGGTTGACCCAACCCAACCCGAACCTGATTTTTTTAAATAAAGTAAATCCTAAATAATCGGTGTCATCCTCTAAACACATATCCTTCCTAACCTTAAATCCCAAATCGCCAACCTTTCTCCCCGCGAGCCGCACATCCCAAATCCCCGCCCCTCTCCTCGCAACCTCGACGCCTCGCCTCCTCTCCGTCGATCCCTCCTCACACACTCCTCTGTCTTCTCCGTCGATCCCTCACGCACTCCTCAGTCCTCTCTATCGATCTCCTCGCAGCCTCGTCTCCAACCGTCGTCTCTCCCATTCCACTCCTTTTCCACTCTCAACCTCTCTCTCATCTCACCAATGGCGAAGGAACCTATGCGCGTGCTCGTCACCAGCACCGCAGGTAATCCTCTCCCCTCGGATCCCTTCGGATCGTGCGTCGGAAGCCCGGTTCGGGACTTGTTCGTTCCATTTTGGTTCTGGTTTGTGGTGGTTGTCACGGATCGGACCGATTTGAGACGTTGGTGATTGGAAGTGGTTTTTACGGTGGATTTGGTGGCGAAGATGAGGAACGCCGATGGCATGGCGGTCGACGACGTCACCGCGCGGGGGTGGACAGTGATGGAGGAGGGGATCGGGGATTGGAGGAGCCATTCTGCTGCCATTGCCCACTCCGTCTTGCTCGTCAAGAAATGGATGGCGGGTCGGTTTGTGTTTTTTGTTGTTTGGTGATCAAAGGAATTTAAGTTAAGTTGAAAATCGTTGCGTTGTTGATAGAGGTGTGAATCAAAATGGGGTCTTTGGAGTGTAATCTATGTGTTGTTGAATGTTGATCACACACTCGATCTTGCTTGTGGGGGAACAAATGCATGTTGTCGTTGGTTGAAATGATTTTAGCATGTTGATTGTTATTACCCAATATTTTTGATTTATGGTTTGTGTTGGCTTTTTGGCCTTAATCTAGGTTTTGATGATTTAATTAACCTAATCTTAATTATGATGATGTAGAGTAGCACACATATTGCATTGCATATATATTGCATGTGCTAACCTCTACAGGTGATCAAGACTCATGGAAGGAAGGAAATCAAGTCAAGATTTGTAATAAAGCTAAATGAAGACTTGTAATCTTGATTTTATTTTGAGTCTTAGGAACATGTGTAAATTGAGCATACAAGAGTTAAAAACCAATCACATACACAATAGGTTCCCTATAGAAGTCACACACGAAATTTCACATTATTTGGACTTCATTAGATCACCCAAACCTTAGTCGGAAATCACTTATAAACTTAAACCCAGATTTCCTGTGTGAACCGGTCGACCGAACCAGTTCTCAGTTCGACCGGTTTATAACAGACTCTCCACAGTGATTTTACCGAACTCTACCGGTCGACCGGCTCTACCTTTTCGGTCGACCGATCCCGGATTTTAATATGGTCGTTTTTCTTGTCGTATTCCTATAACGGTCGTATTCGTATAAAACAAACTTAACCCCAAAATACATTCGGTAACCGGTCGAACGACGACCTTGTTTCGGTCGACCGGTTAAACATATTTTCAGAAACCAAATTCCCTGCTATCGGTCGACACATTTCTTGTTCGACCGATTGACCTTTGTCTCAACCGAATCCCCTTATCGGTCGACCGCCCCATACTTTGGTTCGACCGTTTAACTTAAGTAGAGTTAAGTTCTAGCTCGTTTGTCCGACCGAATATTCTTTTGTTCGACCGTTCTCTTTGAAATCATGTTAACGGTCGACCGGTTTACTAGTTTCGGTCGACCGGTTCTGGACAGATTTGCAGCCCGACTTTCTGCTTTGTGTATCTTGCACAAAACCCAATCAAATCTATCCCCAACGGCTAGAATACCTTAGGAGCTTATAAATAGAGGATCAAGACTTGTTGTTAACAGAACTCTCCAACTCCAATTGTCCCAATACATTAGAGAGAAACCTCAATCCTCAAAGCTCCCAATTCTACACTCTTTAAGCCTAAACTTCACACATTTGATCATATACTCATCCTACTCAAAGTGTGCTCAATTAGAGAGTGAATCCCACTCAGTTACAAGTGTTGTCAAAAGAAGCAAGGACTTCGGTGAAAGCCCGAAGTGTCCCTCTCGGATTGTGAGAGGAAGAATTCAAGCAAGCGAGGGTTGTTCGCGTTGCTTGTGGTGTAAAGGCGTTCTCTCCCGGCCCGGAACGGGGAGTGGTTAGTGAAGACGTAGGCGGAGCTCGCGGAGTCGAGCGGAGCTTACAAGAGAGGAATAGGACCCGGGTGGGGTGCCGAACCTCTATAAAAACCGACGCGTCTTTTGTGGTTTGCATTGTCTTTCTTTATCTACTTGTTTGTTTATTCCGCTGCGCATTTGTTTGCTTAATCAAGTAGAAAATTAGGGATTAGATTAAAAGTGATTAGTGGACCCATAACCCACACGATCCTACATTTGGTATCAGAGCGAGGTCTCGAGTTCGAGTCACGCCCCGCGCAGGAAAGCAATTTTCTGGGGGGGGATTGTTGGGGTTATGGGACCCCAGCAAATTCCTTGGTGGTTATGGGACCACCCGTATAGATGAGGGGTTGTTGCCAAGCAATCTCTTACTATGGCTCGTGGGCCTAAAGGCCTAGGTGTTTAACAGCCCGACTCGTTGGCACAAACGTGCAGCCCCTCATGTCCACCCGACGCTTAGTTTGGGGCTCTGCACTGCCTGGGAATGGACTATATTGGAAGTGGCCCCCTCACTAACAGCAATTGCTTTTAGTGGAGTGGTAAAGTCGCTGGAGATAAGTCCTTCATTTAGCGGTGATAGCAAAACCAAAGAAACTAGGATAAGTCTCCTCATGCATAAATATGAAATATTTTCTATGCAAATCGGTGAGAACATAAGCGACATGAACACTCGCTTCACCGATATCACTAACTCTCTTTTGATTCTTGGAAGAAGGATAAATGAAGGAGAGATGACTCGAAAATTCCTCCGGTCATTGAGCAACGATTGGGAAGACAAGGTCGTGGCAATCGAAGAATCGCACGATCTTTCAAAATTGAAGATGGAGGAACTCATTGGAAATCTCATGGCCTATGAGCTCCAATTGAGTCATCGAAGAGAGAATGAAGCTTCAAAGAAAAACTCCATGGTGGCATTGCATGCAAATTTTGATGAGCCAAGGAGGGTGGAAGAAGAGGACATTGAGGTCCTTGCCCAAGACTTCTTCAAATACCTCAAGAGGGATAAGGGAGAAAAGAATGAAAGAAGAGGTAGAAGAAGTGAGAAAAGAGAAAAAGAAAAAGAGAGGGAGGAGAGCGAAAATGAGAGAAGAGAAGGGGAAAAGAAAAATGAGAGAAGGGAGAGAAGAAGAGAAAAGGAGAGGAGTAAGAGAAAAGAAAAGAGGTTGGAAGCTCACAAGGCCACTTGGGACGATACGTCGTCGTCGTCATCCAAATCAACCGCACCTTCATCAACAAAGGAATATGCGCATATGTGCTACATGGCAATTCAAGATGAAGGAAGTGAGGTATCTTCTAACTCTTACACCACTAGAAGCAATTCATGTTCAAATAAATCATATTCTAGTGCTAGCTCTAATTCTAATACTAATGATGAATCATATACATATGATGAGCTTCAAAATGCATTTCATGATTTAGTTAAACAATATGAGATCATTTGTGAAAAGAACAAAAATGCTAGAAAAACTATAAATGATCTCAAATGCCAAATTGAATTAATCATGAATGAAAAGAATGAGGTGATTGCTAGACTTGAATCAAATGAATCATCACTTGCTAGTCTAAGTAAAACACCCATTATTGATGAACATGTAGATCTTAAAGCCTCAAATATGCAATTAAGAAAAGATCTTGAAATGTTCACTAAAGGAACAAAAATGCTTGATATGCTTTTGAGTAGTCAAAGACAATCATTAGCTAAACATGGTTTAGGATACAATGTGCATTTGAAAAACCATGTATCTCATACTACTTTAAATGGCAAGCATGTATTTGTTAAATCTAGTTCCTCAAGTGTGTGGGCACCCAAAACTAAAATGGTTTGGATCCCAAAAGCTAATGTTCAAGGACCCAAAGTTGTTTGGGTACCTAAGTCTACACTTGTAGGAGCTTGAGGAGGAAATTGGTGGTGACCGGATGAGCCAAAGCGTCGAATTCGAATCCGGTTGCATCACCAAATAAGATTGGAGCTAATCAAGATTCAAGTTTGGTATAAATTTCTATCCTTGAAATTTCTGAAAATTTAGCTCTAATCTAGTTTATATGCTAAATTGTCATATCTTTAGAAGTTCAATTCATTGCAAATCATATACCCCATTCATTGCAAATCATTTACCACATTCATTGATTTTAAATGTCAAATTTTTTAAATGGATGTGAGAATAAGGCTTAAGTTGAAACTTAAATGAACTTAATTTCATCATACTCATTGTTTCCATTTAGCCTTATTGATAGGGGGAGCTTAAATGTTATATCTTTTATTAGAGTAATGAAGTGCAAAATTTAGGGGGAGCAACTTCATTACAAGACATCCAAATTCTATGCTTAAAGTCTTAAATAATTATTATTTTTGATGGATGTCAAAGGGGGAGAGATAATTAAGGGGGTAACTTGGAATTTGGCATAAAATTGAACAAAAACTATGCACATCCATAGGGGGAGCATTAATATGCATAGTTTACATATACAAATTCCATGTATTTAGATAGAATTAAGATATAGGTTGCCATCATCAAAAAGGGGGAGATTGTTGGCTTTTTGGCCTTAATCTAGGTTTTGATGATTTAATTAACCTAATCTTAATTATGATGATGTAGAGTAGCACACATATTGCATTGCATATATATTGCATGTGCTAACCTCTACAGGTGATCAAGACTCATGGAAGGAAGGAAATCAAGTCAAGATTTGTAATAAAGCTAAATGAAGACTTGTAATCTTGATTTTATTTTGAGTCTTAGGAACATGTGTAAATTGAGCATACAAGAGTTAAAAACCAATCACATACACAATAGGTTCCCTATAGAAGTCACACACGAAATTTCACATTATTTGGACTTCATTAGATCACCCAAACCTTAGTCGGAAATCACTTATAAACTTAAACCCAGATTTCCTGTGTGAACCGGTCGACCGAACCAGTTCTCAGTTCGACCGGTTTATAACAGACTCTCCACAGTGATTTTACCGAACTCTACCGGTCGACCGGCTCTACCTTTTCGGTCGACCGATCCCGGATTTTAATATGGCCGTTTTTCTTGTCGTATTCCTATAACGGTCGTATTCGTATAAAACAAACTTAACCCCAAAATACATTCGGTAACCGGTCGAACGACGACCTTGTTTCGGTCGACCGGTTAAACATATTTTCAGAAACCAAATTCCCTGCTATCGGTCGACACATTTCTTGTTCGACCGATTGACCTTTGTCTCAACCGAATCCCCTTATCGGTCGACCGCCCCATACTTTGGTTCGACCGTTTAACTTAAGTAGAGTTAAGTTCTAGCTCGTTTGTCCGACCGAATATTCTTTTGTTCGACCGTTCTCTTTGAAATCATGTTAACGGTCGACCGGTTTACTAGTTTCGGTCGACCGGTTCTGGACAGATTTGCAGCCCGACTTTCTGCTTTGTGTATCTTGCACAAAACCCAATCAAATCTATCCCCAACGGCTAGAATACCTTAGGAGCTTATAAATAGAGGATCAAGACTTGTTGTTAACAGAACTCTCCAACTCCAATTGTCCCAATACATTAGAGAGAAACCTCAATCCTCAAAGCTCCCAATTCTACACTCTTTAAGCCTAAACTTCACACATTTGATCATATACTCATCCTACTCAAAGTGTGCTCAATTAGAGAGTGAATCCCACTCAGTTACAAGTGTTGTCAAAAGAAGCAAGGACTTCGGTGAAAGCCCGAAGTGTCCCTCTCGGATTGTGAGAGGAAGAATTCAAGCAAGCGAGGGTTGTTCGCGTTGCTTGTGGTGTAAAGGCGTTCTCTCCCGGCCCGGAACGGGGAGTGGTTAGTGAAGACGTAGGCGGAGCTCGCGGAGTCGAGCGGAGCTTACAAGAGAGGACTAGGACCCGGGTGGGGTGCCGAACCTCTATAAAAACCGACGCGTCTTTTGTGGTTTGCATTGTCTTTCTTTATCTACTTGTTTGTTTATTCCGCTGCGCATTTGTTTGCTTAATCAAGTAGAAAATTAGGGATTAGATTAAAAGTGATTAGTGGACCCATAACCCACACGATCCTACAGTTTGTTCCTTTTGTCTGAGACATCCGCTCATTTAATGTCAGTCTATTTGCTTGTTAGTAACACGGCCAATATTTTCTTGATTTTAAAGTGTTTTTGAAGTTATATAGTTGCTTGCTTTAGGTTGGTGCCAAAATTTCGGGTCCAACCCGAACCAACCCGAACTAACCCGAAAATTTCGGGTCGGGTTGGGTTCAACCCGAATGGGTTCGGGTTCGGGTTCGGGTTCGGGATCGGGTTGGGTATTTTCCTAACCCGAAAATTTCGGGTTGGGTCGGGTTGGAGCCCAAACCCAACCCAACCCAACCCGTGTGCACCCCTAGTTGTGGATGTGGGTGGTTTTGTGTTGTGTATGAAACTTGAATGTGTTGAGTGGTCCAATTTTGGAGTGTACAAGTTTTATTCTAAATTTGTTTGATAAGTACTTGAAAATTTCTAACTTTGTATTTGTAGTGTTTTCAAGAGTTATGAATGATTTATAACTTTCTTTTGTCTAGTATTTTTGTGTTTGTAATGATTATGTTCAAGAGTTATGAATGGTTGATATGTTTTGATGTAAATGGTGGTGTGGATGTAAAGTGTGGAGATCCTGATCTGATAAATAAAACACAATTTTACATGATCTACTTACTACCCCATCAACACCAACTGCATCGGGATAGAATCTTGACAATATGATTAGGGCTGTAAATGGGTAATATTTTACCCGCAACCCGCCCCGCCCCGCTCCGCCTAATGCGGGTAGCGGACAAAAAAATGTTACCCGCCAACCCGCTTACCCGCCACCCGCATAACCCGCCTAATAAGCGGGGCGGGTTGCGGTTGTCTTGCAACCCGCCCCGCATAACCCGCAACCAGCCTAATCAAATATATTATTAATTTTTATATACCAAAATCATTTTAATGTTTCAATTTTACTCATAACCATTAACCCACCTTACCAAATCATTATTCAACACTAACCAAATGTCTAGTTTTTCACTCAACACACATCCAATTTCCCAAAAAATACAATGAGTAATTACTATTTTTCAAGTTTTGATGTTCTTTTATTTTTCTTAGAAAAAATCAAAAAAAAATTAAAAAACCCGCCAAACCCGCATAACCCGCCCCGCCTCACCTAGTCCATCCTTATGTGGGGCAGGTAGCGGTTTTTTTATTTTTGACCCGACCCGACCCGCCCCGCCCCGCATACCCGCTTAACTTATGCGGGGCGGGTAGCGGTGGACCAAAAACCCGCCCCGCCCCGCATACCCGCTTAACTTATGCGAGGCGGGTAGCGGTGGACCAAAAACCCGCCCCGCCCCGCTTACACCCCTAAATATGATGTGTCTAAAATCATTTCAGAATGTATCTAGAATCAGGCTAGAATGTGCCCATGGTGTGACAGAATCAGTCCATAAAGAATGTTTCCAGAATCATTCTAGAATGTGTCCAGAATTCTGTCAATAATTATCTAGAATCAGTCCATAATGTGTCAGAATCAGTCCATAAAGAATGTGTTCATAATCATTCCAGAATCAGTCCATGAAGATGTATCCAGAATCAGTCCATGAAGATGTATCCAGAATCAGTCCATAATGTATCTAGAATGAGTCTAGAATCATTCCATAAATAATGTTTCCATAATCAGTCCAGAATGTGTCCATAATCATCCCATAATGTATATTATGGACACGATTCTGGACTAACTTCGGACTGATTATGGACTGACTCTGGACACAACTCTGGATTGATTCTAGACACGAATGTGGACAGTAGTGTCCCTTTTTTGGAAATCTACTTTGTTTGGAAACAAACCGTTTACTTTTATCGGGAATCATAAATTGTTGATGATTTAAAAATCCACAAATCATGATTCTTCTTTATGGGAAGATTCCCCACGTTTGCTAATGTGGCAAGTGACGTGGAGCGCGTCCGTGTATCAACACCCAAGTTGTATTCCGTTAAAGTTGTATTGTCAGAAAATTAAATGTCATAAATGACAACTCTTTTGGATGTGGTTACGAGGTCATCCCCAGCCATGATATTTATCTAAATGTCAATCTAGTCAAATCAACACTCTCTTTTCGTCACATCAGCATGATATTTTTCTTCTCTCTCTTTCTACTATTCACCCATCAACCACAATTTACTCATAAATGTCAACCTAATCACATCAACACTCTCACTTCCACATTATTTATTTTCCATCATTTTTAATTTTCCACAATTCCAATTAATTATATCACATAATTTATTTATCATAAATTAAATTTAAGAAAAATAATTACGAAAATGTAATTTCTAATTAAATTTGTCAAATTTAATTAACATTATTAAATTAATTACAACAATCTTTTTGTTGTTTTTTAAATCATTTTAAATATGTTTTTATTTTTTATATTAAGGATTGACTTCCAAAAGAAGTGGAAAAGAGAATGTTGAAAAATTATGTTATTTTATCAAATAAAGAAAATCTAATCTCCCTATCTGCATAATAAATTATTTACAACTAAATAAAAAACAAAAACTAATTAAAACAAAAAAAACCAATGTATGGGCGTTCCCACGACTTTCTTTCACCCTCATTGAGGGAGTGCTCTGACGAAACAATAGACCACCTACTTCTTTGTTGTCCCCGCACATGTGAAAATTGAAATATTGAAGGAAGCATGAATGAGAACAAACACCCAAGCACAACTCCGAAAACTACTAAAAAGCCACAACAAGATTCAGACCGCAACCATTAGTCTATGCTTGGTGGATAATATGGAAGACAAGATGCGACACGATCTTCAAGGACACAAGAGTACCAATCCAAGAGACAGATCCGTCAAATCACTTACATGTTTACATCTACTACCTTACAATTGTAACTTAAAGGATAAGGTGGTAAATAGAGCACCATCAACCGGCAAAACCTCAGCTAGTGGATCTGGATTAAGATCGCAATTTACAATCCATTTAGAAAATAAAACCTGTTAACTCACCAACTTGACAATCCGCTTCCTTAGGGCACCCTTAACGGGGGTGCCCCGCCCGGGCGCCCCCCCCCCCCCCCCCCCCCCCCCCCCCCCCCCGTTAACGGGCGGGGCGCCCTCCCGGGCGGTGGGCGTCCCAGGCAGACGCCCGGGCGCCCATGGGAGGGGGACACGTGTCCCCCTCCCATTGGTTTTTTTTTTTGAATTTTTTTTAGTTTTGGTTTTGTTATTAATGGATTGGGTAAGTGATTAAAATTAAGAAATTTCCAGAACCAACAATTTCAAGTTAAATAGAAAAAAAATTAATACAACAATACCATAACAACAATAAAATACGAAATACAACCAACCACATGAAACATATGTTAAAGGGAAATACAAACCATACGGACTACTACAACCCGAAATACAAACTAAGGGAAATACAAACCATACGAAATACGGACTACATCAAACTACACGTACCCATTCTCTTCTGCCCAGGCGAGAAGTTTATCGATTACTTTTTGATCCTTCTCCGTCGGGTTGTCCTTCTCCGTCGCGTATACCGTAGATTCACGCGGACTACTTTTGATTCACGCGTAGACTGTGCAATCACGCGTATACTGTGCAGTCACGCGCGTTTCGAAATTCAAATATTCAAATTTCAAATATTCAAAATTTTGTGTTTAATAGTGATTAATATTGTTAATTAATTAATAGTAATAATAAGTATATCGCGAATTAAAATTATAATGTAATTAGAATTAGATTTATATATAATGTATTTTGTTAAATGTTGTGTGAGAATTAAATTTGTTTAATTAAGAAATGATGTGGATGAAAGAGCGTGTAGGGTGGGTGGGGGTAGCCTGGGCATGGATAATGAGATTTTTTGGGTGGGTTGGGTGAGCTGACGTGGCAGAGAGAGAAGCTGACGTGGCAGAGAGAGAAGCTGACGTGGCAGAGAGAGAGTGCAGGGCGCCCAAGGGTAGCCCGGGCGCTGTTAAATATGCTCTTAGTGGGTCAGGTTAAGATTGAGCGAAAACCCAGACCGCTAACCTGCCAAAATAAAATATTAATAATACTATGTACACATATAAATATATAATCTTATGACTCCTAAATTTATTCTTTAACTTATTATTAATTCCCAATCTACCAAATTATAACTTAATCTAAACCTCCCAAGTCCCAACCCAAACATAAATTCATTAATTTACTAAAATATATTGTTATTTAGATTTATTTATTTTGAATTTTCAGTATTTTAATATTTTTGATATAGGAGAACCCGCCAACCTACCCCGTAACCCACTAAGAGGTAGGTCAGATTGCAATGCGGGTCGTGTGTTTTCTGGGGCGAGTTGTGACCCTAACAAAGGCACAACAACATTCCTCATTTTGGAAAATGGTAACTTTATTTACTATTAATACAAATATAATGACCTTTTGATCTTTCTAAAAAACCCCAAGTGCGCTGCAATGTTCTTAATGAAAAAAGATGACTAATTCCACATGTTTAGACCTAACAAACGGGTCAGGTTTGACCAGACCCGTTTAAGAAAGACGTTAACTATGTAGGTGCAACCCGACCCTGACATGTTCAGTAAAAAGGTCTTGCAAACCCGAATCTTAAAAGATATGCTTACTTACTTGGTTTACCCAAATCGACCTATGAGACTTGCTTTAAAATATTGCATGACAGACAAAAATGTTTCAGTCAAAGAACGAATGCATCCACTCGTCATACAATCCACAATCTAGAATGTAATATATATTGCACCAACAATGACAAATTGCACGAAAACAAATATGGCCATGGTGACATGGTACATGATTCTAACCATAACTCGTAATAATTTTCATAACCAACAACAAAATACCCTTTCTAGGGCTATAAAGGAGCGAGTAGACTCAGCTCGAGCTTGACTCGTTTAGTTTTTATGCTCGCTTGTGACTCGAGTCAAGCAGAAAAATCAGCTTGTGCTCGACTTGTTACATGCTCGTGAGTCACTCGGCTCACTCGTTTGCTCGTTATGATGCGGTTTTCATGCTTAATTAGATATTATTACTTACCATTTTTTGTTTTCCAATTGGTAGAATAACATCCTAAAACAATTTAATGATAAAAGGATCTAAACTAAGATATAATTATCCAACCAAATATGTAAATTAAAGTGCAAGTTCAAACATAAAACGTACTAATAGAGTAGTAGTTTCTACAAATTGAAAAACAACATTTGTATAATCAAACTAAATAATAGTTTTTAACCTTTTATTTTAAAAGACAAAACAAAAATAAACCAAAAGATTAGGGTTTGGATATTTGGATATCTATATAGGTTGTGTAAATGAGTAATTGGGTGGTGTAATAGAATTTGGATAGTAGATATAGGAATTAGATCCGAGCGAACAAGTGTCAATCGAGCACTTAGCAAGCAGAGTCTGCTCGTGCTAAGCTCGTTTAGTTAGTCGAGTTGATTTATTTGCTCGTGTTTGACTCATTACCAACCAATTCAAACCATGATTCAAACGAAATTGAGTGAACATTGAGCCAGCATCCGAGCTGGAGCAGAATTTGATAACTCTAATCTAATCGCATCTCATTATAAAAAAATTAAAACAAACCTTGTTCACCAAAAAAAAATACATAAAAAATATAATAGTAAAACACCTTATTTATTTCTTAAGCCCCGACAGAACCCTAACTTAGCCGCTGCGACTTCTGCAACCTCCCGAGATCCAGTCCGATCCAACCCAGCCGAACACCAAACCAAACTCCATTTCTGACAGTAGGAGGAGGAGAGCATGGCGTTGGGTCTGATAATGGGGATCGGAAGAGCGGTGATGAGGCGGAAGAGGACGTCGTCGCTGGGAATCCTCTCGTCCAAGAGGGCCCCGCGGGACTACTACAAGGGAAAGAACTGCAAGTCCACTGGCTTCCACACTCGCAAAGGTCTCGTCTTTTCCATCCTTTCTTCGATTTTCATGCCCTTTTAGGGGCGTAAGGAACCGATTTCTGTTTGAACTTGTGGAACTGGCGTTGGAGGAATTAAGATGTATATCCTTTTAGTGGCCTGGATTAGTGTATGTAGGAGAATGTCCTGGATTGAGATGTGGAAACCGGTTCTAAGGAATTGGTTCGGTGGGTTGTTGTTTAAGAATTTCAACTCGGAGAACTAAAACCATTTTCTGTCTCGATTTCAATCTTACATGAGGTGGTAGTTGTCTGTAATTATACGACCAATGATCAGCGCTTGGGGGCGACTTATGTGAACCACAGTTGCTGAACTTAGGCGAATTATAGCTTTGAACCTTCAAGAAGTGGACTTTCAAGTTGGATTCTGAATTGAGATGTGAATGATTGCTTGGATGTGAATTTTTTGTGCTCACTACCAGTGCAAGCAATCATTTAGTTTTCTACTTGTTTTTTAAATGAGATACTTTTGATTTACATTGAAAATAGTCAAAATGTTCTAAATAGTTTCCCTGTCCTAATATCGTATTCAAACAAAAGCAAAACTGTCATGTATGAACTGTAATCTGCAATTGGTGTAATACTCCTGAAACCAACTGGGACGTGTTTCCCTGCAATGTTGTCATCTTGCTTGCTTATCATTAGTTATTGTCATGTATATAGATTTGATGTTTGTTGATTAGATGAAAACGAAGTTAAAATTGAAAGCAAGTTGAACACTAATAAAAGCTTATGTCGGTATTTGGAATTCCTTTTTGGAAAAAAATAGGTTTATAGCTTATAGGGCTGTAATTCTTTATGCTATTCTTGCAACATGCATATAGCTGTTAAAATTTTTAAAAAAATGATAGATCGTCAGTTCATTATCTTCAGTATGGCAAACTTGATGGATTTTCCAGTAAACTATAATTCTGTTCCGTCATTTATGCCCCATACTCCCTATTTCTATTAACTCGAGTTGAACATTTGATCTTAATGGGTGCTTAAAAAAATAATCTGTATTTATATTAAAAAGTATCTAACAAATGTCTGCAAATTTTGCCATTTCACGAATTTTTTTGTGTATAGTTCATGCACAGATTTTGAACTTAAGGTTGTTAGAAAGCTTAATTTGTAGTGTTACACACTATCATGACATCAAAGTCCTGCAAAATGCACTTATAGTTACTCTCTTATTGATCTTTTAATTTCAAGGAAAACAAACTTCACAAACATGTGATGATACAGTAATTCATGTTTCTTGATATAGAAGCAGTCGTATGTGTAACCAATTTGAGTCGAGCATGACAAACTGTCTGGTACAGGTGGTTATGTCGTGGTGGATGAAAAGTTGCCTCGCTATGTTGTTCCTGATTTAACTGACTTCAAGGTAAATCTCCTTCTGTTCTTCACCTGTGGTTCTTTTAAAGTAAATTTGATATGATCACAACTTCCTAGTTTATTTGCTTCAGAGCTTCAAGTGCATCAAAGAATTTTACTGTGGAACTTTTTCTTGATTTATCATATGTTTGTTTCACCTTGCTTCTTCATAACCATGCAATCACCTCATCTACTACGAATATGAATCGGAATATAAATTTATTGTTATTTTTGTGATTATTATGCCACAATCTTTTGATGCTTTCTGTGTTTCTTCCTGCACAGTTGAAGCCGTATGTTGCGCAAATCGCAAGAGATGCAACCTCTGAAACCACTGCTGATTCTACCCAATAAGGGAGGTGACGTGCAAGATTTCATTTATGAGTTTTCACCCTCTTGAATATCATCAGTGGTCTTCATGAAGTTACGATGCCATAAGAAGAAACCTTTCTGCCTAGTTTGTGAATCAGCCTAGGATTGTTGTTGATTTGTTTCAAAGTCTCGTGGCTGACAGATGTGAATCTCTTAGCAGAATCGTTTAACCATCTTTATTAGCTATTGTATTTACTGCATCCAATTATTTCTGGTTTCTGTCCCAAGTATGCAGTCGAACATTCATCCTTCCATGATCAGTAATTAAATCGCATTGATCTGTATTCGTGAGATCATAATATTGAATCGATATCTAATTTCCTCCGACTTATTTGAGATTGTGTTTCAACTTGTCAACTTGCAGTTGTGATTTTATTTTTTATAATTGATACCATTGGCTGATTTGCCTCAATGGATACAAGTTTCTTTGGAAACGATCATATTTGACGTGGGACTTATTTTACCACAAGCTAAATTACTCTAGGGCTCCAAAATCTAAATAATTTGCTACCGTTGGAAACAATAGAATAAACACATGAAGATTTGAGAGGATAATAGTTGCATTTCATCATTATCGAAGTATTATAATAACTTGTTATTTATGGAGTAAGGAAAAACGAGTTATAACAAACATAATGATGAAAATTACTACACGAAAATGATAATTGAAAACTACGTGAACGAGAGAATTATATTGAATTTGAATTTGGAGATTACAAAAAGTAACATTAAGTTGTAATATTAAGTCTAATACTAAGTAATAAAACGACACATCTATATGATTTATTTGTTATTTCATAATTATTGCATTCTTTCTCAACCTCTTAAGTCTTTTTCTTACTCGAGTCACTTTTCGGTAAGGTCCAAGCAACGGCAAAACCATTACCCAGAGCACTGTTGAATTGAAAATCTAATTTAATAATAAATAGCAAACTTTTTAATCTTTTAAATATGTAGATCACTATCAAATTGCCCTCTAAGATACCTTTATTGTACAAAATTTATGTAAAACGAATATTTTCATAAAAAAATCTAAACCCCCCATTTGCGACAAACGCTCCGATCACCACCATTGAGGCTCGTGTAGGCCGAGGTAGAAGTATGGTAGACATAATTTGCCAAAGTTAAAATTAAATTGATAGAAATTGAACATAAACAAAAATTCCTAAAATTCTTTAAACTGCTATCACAGCTTAATCCACAAAGATATTCGTATTCAAATCCACAAAAGAAATTTATTAAGTTTTATTATATTATATTTTAAATGATACATTTAAGTTTAACATAATTTCAATGAGAATATATATGTATGATATAGAAAAGTTGGATGATGTATATTTCTATATATAAAAATAATTAAAAATATAATTATATTTTTAAAAATTCTATATGTTTCGGATATGAATACAAAATCCGAATGCTGATATCGTATTCGAATATTAAATCTCGGATCGGATATTATTTGAATGTGATGTATCATTATTCGTATTCGCATTCATATGCCCCGAATATTACACGAATTGAATATTATTCAGATCGGATATTGTTCGGACCGTATTTTTCGAACCGGACCCAAATGAATTTCCGGATTTCAAACATCCGTTGACACCCCTAGTCAGATGCGGTATCTCGCCGCATCGAATCTGCATCCCACATTTCTGAACCTTGATCTTCACTATGTCAAGACTAAGGATCTTAACTAATCAGCCATAATTGACGATCCACAAACTCTTGAGATATGCTTGGTATGGCTGAAATTTTACTTGGTTGATCTTGCTTCCGATGTGAGTTACAATGCCCTGTGATTTCCTTTCACCATTTTTTAAAGTAATTACCTTTTTACACGTGAATATGTGTCACTTGTTGAAACAAGTATCAACCAAGTATGAAAAAAAACTCATACTAGCATATTCACCTCTCCACCAAACTTCCAAAACATAAAATAGTGTAGTTGCGGTTCAAAGAACGTTGACAATTTGCAGGTTAATTTTTTGTTTGATAGAAATTTAATTTTATATAGAGAAAAATCCCAAAACGATCTGAATTAGGAGTGTAATTGATCTCTAAACGAGCGAGCTGAGCATGCTCGAGCTCGACTCGTTAAGAAAAAGATCGCCGCTCGATAAGGATTTCGACCAGAAAACTCCGCCCGTGCTCGGCTCGACCTCTGTTCACGAGCGACAAGGAGGGACGGTGACGAGGAGGGGGGCGACAAGGAGGGGCAATGGGGAGGATGAGGTAGGGTTTGGTCTGGTGAGTAGACGTAGGGTGAGGATTTGATTTGGGAGGGAAGGGTTTGGTATCTGGGTTTGGTTTATTAAATGAGTTATTGGTTTGGTTTGTTTTGTTGAATGAGTTGTTGAGTTTTGTAAATGTGTTAATAAATGAGTAATGAGTTTGGTAAATGACTAATTGGATAGAATATTTGAGTTAAACAATCATTGGATAAAATAATCAGGTCTCGAGCGAACATGGTCGGCTCATTTTGGCTCGTTTATCTCATCAAGTGAATTTTTTTGCTTGTGCTTAACTCGTTAGTAATTGATCCTAACCCTGATCTGAATAAAATCAAATGAATATCGAGTGATCTACTGATATCGCGCAGAACTTGGTGCTGAATACCAAAAAAAAAATCAAATATGGTACCAAGATTTAAGATGCAAAATGTTTTTTTTTTTGGGAAATATAAATGTTATTGTTTATCACACCAGCAGTCAACCACCCTCAAATCTCCACAACTGAATCCATCCAGCGTTCCAAATTCCACCCACATCTCACTACCCTAATATAAACCCAAATTCTTAACCTCCTCAGCATCGGATCCCTCAAAACCCTTCCTTTCTCCTCTCCTTTCCCCAACAAGTCAACCGATCGAGGCCAAATCGCTGTAAGTTCCCGAATCTCTCGATCTCATGACCTTATTCGCCTCGAAGCTAATCCCTCATGTGAATTCGTTTCATCATTTGCATTGTGTTCCTTCAAGTGTGTAAGACGTAATTTTCGCAGGATTATGTCGGCTCAGGATCCGTTTTACATTGTTAAGGAGGAAATTCAGGATTCTGTAAGTCTTTTTTTTTTTGTTCTTACTTAACCTAAATGTTTTGATCTTGGAATTTTCTTATTTGCCCTCTTCGTTATTTAGTTAGGATTGTCTTAGGACTACGACGGAATTACATTAGTACTTCTTATATATGATTTTCAAACTATGTTGTTATGGAATTCTTCGAAAAAGAGGGACGTATTGCATGTTGTATTGTAAGAAAGTTTGTGCATTACCCTTAAACAGATATGTAATTTTTCTGTTTTCTATGCAAATCTAGAATGTTTGTGTGTTGCCATTCATTCACTTACTTTATGTTATTATGTATCTTTGTTCCTTTTCCAGTTGCTTGTCTAAGATTCATCTTGTAAAGAGTAATGTAACAATTTATGTGATGCCCCAATTTGATCTAGCGATGACCAGACAAGAAAGGTGGTAGAAGTCTATTGGAATGTTGTTTTGCTACTCTAGCAAGTAGCAAGTTGAATGAGCATTTTAAGCCCACTTTTTTAGAGGTCCACTATGAGTTGGTCCACTGAACTATGACCAAGTGGCACACCACACCAAGGTCTGAATAGACATGTAATTGGTCATTATAGTTTACACGATGAGGACCCTTTTTGGGGTATTCCATTTAAATCTAGAGCCCAATATCAATTTGCGTTGGCTTGGTTATGCTTCTTTGTCATTTCATGTTTGCTACAAAATTGGTGTGTAAAATAATTACTAAAACATATTTTGAAGTGAAATATAAATATTGGCTTTTGCTCTTGCTTGATTTACATGTACTTTTCACATCTAAAAATGTTTGCAAGACAAACAAAAAAAAAGTTTCCACCGATTTAAACTCCTACCTTTTGATATGCATTTTGTATACCATATTTGCAATGTAAGTTGGACCAGATATGCTTTATCAATTATTGATTACTTCTAGAGATGCTTTTTTTATGATTCTCCCGAAATCTATACTTTGTGTGGACGTTCACTTGTTTTTGTTCTTCTTACAGACACGATGGTTTTACAATGTTATATACCCATGATGTTATTCAGAGGGTCTTGGGAAGTACCTGAGGTCTATGAGTTGGATTATGTTTGTAACTCTTCATATATACAATCAATTTGCCTTAACGGTCTCGTGTTTTTTCTTTGCATCAACTTCATCATGTTTTATGGTACTCTGCCTAATTTTAGGTGTGTTTGTTCAAGTGTGACTCCTATAAATTTCAAGTCATATTATATGCAATGCTATACACGAAAGTGTTTCTGCATTTCCTTAGTTTTTACCTTTTAGTTGAATTTTTACACATTTTTCTGCTATAATCCTCAAATCATTTTAAAAGGTTTTGTCTGAATTATCTGCAGATTTATAAGTTGCAGTCATCTTTCCGTTTATGGGAGAAGACACCGACAAATACTGGAGAATATCTCCACTTGAAGAGAGAGCTTCTTGCCAGTTGCAAAAGTATTGAATGGCAGGTATTTTGGACAGCATTTCTTTTTCCAGTTTGTGCTCATATATAGTTCAATACTTCAATGTTCAACAATTTGGTGGTTTTGAAACTTTAAGATGTTTTATATTTTATATCATGTATTCATTTTTTATTTGAAACTTCCCAATTTAATGTTTTATTGTTTACTTAGACCTCTGTTCTGCCAAAAAATGAAATAATTAATTTCTGAACATGAAATAGAGTTTTACTAGAATTGCGGATATATGTAATATCACTTCTATCTCCTGAAGAATCGTAGCTATTTTAGATTTCTACTTGCTATAAGTATGAATTTGTTGAAACTATAGACTTCTTGAATCCCCTTTTCTGACGGGAAGGTAGATGAACTGGATAAGGCAATCTCAGTTGCTTCAAAAGATCCAACTTATTACCGTATTGATGAACAAGAGCTTGAAAAGAGGAGGAGCTGGACCCTTGCAGCCCATAACCAGGTAGGCTTTGCTTGCAAGTTTGAAGACATTTCTTCTTCTTTACTTTGTGATTTAAGTGGTTATGGTTTCAGGTGAATACTGTGAGGCGAATTATAGAAACTGGAAAGGAGCATGATAAAAAGAGTATGCACCAAGAGCTAATGCGGCTTCCAAACGATCAAAGAGGAAACTTCAGTCCGTATGCAGCACAAGATGATGATTTCATTTCTTCAGAATCGGACAGGCAGTTGCTTCTTATCAGGTAATTTTGTCTTGTATCTTAGCCTAGGGCCTCTTGGTTCTCACAAATTAAATATTCCATATTTTGGGTTTCTGGGAATTACAAATAGCTTGAGTACTTTTCTAAGTAATTTGTTAATGATAATGAGTCATGTTCCCCTTCCTCCAGAAATATGCTATGCTTACCTTTTTGCAGTGTGCATTTCTCAGCGTCATTGTTATTATTTTCATCTAGCTTGAGTTTGTTATATTTTTTAACACGATTTAGGCAGCAAGACAATGAGCTTGATGAGCTCAGCTCCAGTGTTCAAAGAATTGGAGGTGTGGGTCTTACCATACATGAAGAGCTGCAAGGACAGGTAAAACATAGTGGTTCATTTGCTTTTTCGTAATCATTGAACAAATTTTTCTAACACTAAGTCATGAATCTTCATAGTGATGACTTTATAAAGCCTTTTTTAGGATTGCTATGTTTGCATACTATGTCGAAAACATGATTTATTGTATTTAAATTTGTTACGATTTTCAGGGATATAAATTTATGGGGCATGTGGGGCGGATCTTTTAGATCTTCTGTCTAGATGAGAAAGTCTCACTTGATTCTATGTGTACTTATATCTTTCTTGCTTATTGTTTGTCAAAGTCTGAGAAAGAGGAATATATGTATGAAAGCATATTCATTTGATATTCATATGTTTAATGATGTGTCTGTATTGAAACTATTATAGTAAGAAAGCAATCCTACATACACTTTTCTTTGCAAAACTATGACCCTGTCATCTGGGGCACATTGATTATTCTTCATTTCAATGATGCCTATGGAAGTGGGTTACGTTTAGCAGGGTGATTTTAATTTCTTGTATTGCCTGTTTTACACTCCATACTTTCTTAACCAGTTCATTTTATTATTCTGGTCAATATTATTGTCATAAAGACCACTTTATCCAAACTTTACATTATATTGGATTCATAGGACGAGTTTTTATAGGTTTGAACTTGGATGTTTTCTTTTACCAGTGAAGTGGGACAATGTATTAACAAAATCATCAATCTTCTTCCAGCGACTTAGTATCAAACTCGTGCATAAAATCCATTGGTCATTGCTGGGTGGACAGGGCTGTCTTACGTAGGGTATTCTTTTTAGTATCTTATGTTGAACTAGCAAATCTAAAACTATATAAATAAGGAACAAGCATGTTTGAATTCTATAATGAGAGGTAATATGTAAATCCATTATAAGGATGGTATTTTTGTTTGATGATTTTTTTCACTTGCCACTTTTCTTATTCCTTCTGTGCTCCTCCCATTTCCACTTGGTTCATATGGTAACTAATCTCTATGCAGCACTATAGTGTCTCGTTGCTCACAGTCATGGTTGTAATTCCTTCAGTGCATGATGGCATTCTCTGCTTCTGCAAACAAACCTACCTTTTGTTAGGATTATATTGCAGACCCAGGACAATTGTATGTAGAACCACATCCATATTCTTATCATTAGTTTTTTTAGAATTATTTTTCCTGGATGTTTTTTTAAGATTGTTTTTCAGACCTGTGACAACTTCCTTAAAAGCTTCAATTTCTTTATTTTCCATTTTGGTTAGTAGTCTGATGACATGATCTCCTTGATTAGCATTTTCTATGTTGATTTTGAGCTACCTAAAGATAAAATATTGTTTATCGATATATTTGAGATGGCTTATTTGCTTTAGTTTCCTAACTTGATTTGATATTATATTTGTTTCTGGTTCACCCAGTCATGGAAACAGTAATAACACTTCATTCATGGCAAAACAGGATAAAATTTTAGAAGATTTGGGTTCAGAAATGGAGACTACTTCCAACAGACTTGATTTTGTTCAGGTTGGTATCCTTGCCTTTACAGAGGTAACATGCACTAGCCACTGCTCTAATACTGACTGGTCCCTTGTTCGTAATGTTTATCTTATTACCTGGACCAAAATCAACTGGTTGACTGGTTTTAATATCTAGTAGGAAATTGGGCTTTTACTACATGCTTCTATAAATTACAAGAATTTTAATTCTCACAATATGAGAGTGGTAATCTAGAATACTCTAGGATTGTGTTTAAACACATTCATTTGCAAATTTCAAAGATCATTCAAATGATAATTTGAAATTCCAACACTTGCAAACTATTTTATTTGTTTCCCTTGTTTGAGTAAACATTTAACTTTCAAGTTTCAAGTGATGGTCACCAGGCAATTTTTCGTAGAACATTTTTTATCGACAATCTTATTCTGACTTGGGATAGTAAAATCATATGCCAATCATAAAAATATATAAGAATGTAAGTATGATCACAACTGAAGTAAGATAAGATGAAGTTGTACGGGTTTTCAAGGTCTCCATTTTCCACATGCCTGATAACTTTTTCTGGTAAACGTGCTTTCAAAATTTATGAAGGATTTGGAAATTGTTGAGGGAAATCGTCTAAATATTAATACTTTTAAAACCAAAAGTGAGGTATATACTAAATACTGTTGCATCCAAATGCACTTAAAAGAACATGTCAGTTTGGGTCTTTTGGATTTCAAGTGAATGTAATTTTCAGTTGTGGAACACCTAAATGTTCACATATAATATTTCCGTGTAAGTTTTTTTCTGCTGTGATGATGAATCGGTGAAGAGGAACTTGCATTACACGCATAAATCTTAAGCATGACTGTAATATTTTGTTCGTAATCAATTTGTTTCTCTTCTTCCACATGGTAAGGTTTTCATCAGATTTAATGATGGTGCCATTTCCTTTGTTGCAGAAAAAGGTGGCCATGGTCATGAAGAAAGCAAGTATAAAGGGACAGCTTATGATGATAGCATTTCTCATAGTTCTGTTTATCATTCTTTTTGTTTTGGTCTTCTTTACATAGGTAAAAAGGCTATTAATTTTTGTTAAGTGCACACATTAACCGACTGAAATATTTTGCTGCTCTTACAGAGGACTGTAGGACTCTGCCTGCATTCTCTTTCACTCATTGGATGGAGTTAAGGGATTCTGGATTCGTGTACATGTGGGGCCACCCTTTAAGAGAATAGGATTCTAAATGTTTTATTTGTTTGTAACTAGTTTTACTTTGTTTACTCTTGTGCATCGTGTTGAGAGAAGACCTTGGATTCTGAGGGAGCAGGAGGGCTCGAAAAACTACAGAATTATTATAAATATTTCCTTAATGATGTATCATATGCTTTTTTCTCTAACACCTATATCTGACACTGAAATGGTTGATTTTTTGTGATTTGGAGACGAGTTACGGGGAGTTGCACTTGAAGCATGATACAGGCTTCCTTATCACTGAAGCAATGCCATGCCAATTCCACTTAAGACAACTCCAAATTCTGCCATTATGTTGCAAAATCCAATTTAAACGAGTTGATACCACATATGTTCTGCCATTATGTTGCAAAATCCAATTTAGTCGAGTTGATACCACATATATTCTGCCATTATGTTGCAAAATCCAATTTAATCGAGTTGATACCACATGTTTGGTTTTGAGTTTCCCTTGACATCTCAGTTTATGGAATGCATATATTTGTACTTAAATTTGGGATACGAAGGTACTTTTTATTTTGTATATGGGTTAATTACGGTTTGCCCCCCTGAACTATGTTTTGGTATCATTTTACCCCCATGAAGTTTCAAAGTTAACAGTTACCTCCCCTGAATTTTAATTTTGTAACACTTTGCCCTCTTGAACTTCAAAAACTCATTATTTAACACACATTCGACGTTTTTTTCCCTAATTTTTTGTTGTATCCTACTACACTCTTAAACCTATATTTTTACGTGAAAATTTGGATCAAAACAGAGGTCGGATATGGTTGGAATTTGGGTCTGATTGAGTGTCAATCTCAATTATGGATTTAGTTATCAGGTAGAAATTAAAGTTGAAAAAAACAACAGGACCTGGCTATTATGGATTTAGTTAGAACATCTCAGCATGGAGCAAAAGGATTATAACTCCGTCTAGGCATTGGCATATATGTCCAACTTAATTTCCACTACACGAATGTGATGTTTAGCACAAACCAGTTACAACCTACAAGTTTGTATCATTTCAAAACTATACAAACATTGCACCCTTGGTATAGTGCAATTGACATACTCTCATGTTTTGAAATTAATCTATTATTGTGCACACAAAAATACCCCTAATGTTATGATACCCAGAAATTCATAGTCATAAAAAAAATACAAATTTGAATATAATACTACCATCAAAGCACCAACATACCAACAACTACCATAACATAAACAAATTTAATGACAGATTAACCATTGGTGTTGGTGGGAGTGTCATATCCATGTAAACTCTCTCACGACCACAAGTTGTCCACACACCAATCTCCTTTTCATCTTCTTCATCTTCATTCCCAATGCCACTACTACACCATCTTACTTCCTCCCTCCCATGGCTTCCTCAGCCACCTCTGCTTGCTCTCTAACCAGCCCATCTTGCAGGATCACAGCAACCCAGATCACCCACAAACCACCGTCATTTCTCTCTCAGGCTAAAACCCAGGTGAGTCCACGCTATTTTACACGCAATTTGAGTTTAAAAAACATGATATGTTACATATCTTTCTGCCGTACAGAGTTACTCTATAAAAGGTTGAATACAATGCAAAAATCATGTATATTTTACCAAAATATATTGCTTATGTTAAAAAATTTAGGGTGTGATTGGTGGTCGGGAAGTAAGTAGTGACGAATTGGACTTATGAAATGACTTCTGCGTGATTAATAAATAACGATAACTTACTAAATATGGAATTCGAGTTCCTGGTGGGGAACCACAACTTAAAAGTACGTTCTTAGAGTGAGATCTTTAATTACTTACACTCTAAAACAAGTGGAGTAATATACTTCCCTCCACTTCCTACCGATCACACCCTTCATTAGGAGTGATAATGCTTGAAACTCCTATCAAGTTGAAGAAATTTGAATGTTCAAATAAGTTTGAAACTCACATGGAATAGAATTCCATTTTGAATATGTCACCCTTAATGTTGTCGTTTTGGTGCAGAAATCCGCATTTCATGGATTGTCTCTGGTTGTCGGAAGACGGGTTCAAGGTTTGAGGGCCAGTGAGAAGGGAAGGAGAGGGCTTCAGGTCAGTGCGAGGACTGCTAGGACGTCGAAGAGCATTGAGGTTGAGGTTGACAAGCCACTGGGTCTCACCCTGGGACAGAAGCCTGGCGGTGGTGTTGTCGTCACAGTGAGTTTGTTCCACATTTCGCCTTTGCTCCTTTTCAGTTGGATCATGTTATTGAAGTACGACTATTCAACTCAAAATCAATTAACAACAAGTGAGGGACCTTACAACTTATAACCCAGGAGAAAGTCTTCATTTTAACCGATGTGGGACTATTATCTAATAGTGGACTTTGTATAAGCTTTAGTTAGAGATATGGATTACATTATCTTATCTAAGTCATGTTAATAAGTGATATGAAGACTAGCTTAAGTTTAAATGTGGAAGCACTAACACTAGTAGAAAATGAAATCTGTTTTTCCTTTTGTCACCTGAAATTCAGCAGAGGTATTTCTATTTTTTCTCTGTTAGGCAGTAGATGGCGGTGGAAATGCAGCAAGAGCCGGGCTAAAGTCTGGAGATCAGGTGTTATATACAAGCAGTTTTTTTGGTGATGAGCTATGGCCGGCAGATAAACTAGGCTTCACCAAAACTGCAATCCAAGCAAAGCCCGATTCTGTCTACTTTGTTGTGAGCAGGTAGGCGAGTTTTGCTTATGGAATTGTTTAAACTTTTACCGGAGTTATGATGAATTTCTATCACCATTTCATCATCATGATTTAGTTAAATCCTCCTACCAACCACATGACAACATCTAGGATTCCAATGCTACTTAAAATCTAAAATACTTTTGCCTAATAGTAATATAGTAGCAAATGACAAACAAGAGAGGCACAAACTATCCTCCATGGTGGGCTTTGTTGCGCTGTGATTAAAATGAATTTATTCAAGGTATGAATCTATGCCACAAATAAGAAGGTTGATCAGCCTAGGGAGGCGCCAATGTGTACAATAAGATAAGCACATTCTATATTCTAATATCTATGCAAAGGAACAGTAAGGTTTTCAACTGATTTAGAATTAGGACTTTGATTGAGTTGAATATCTATTGTAATGGTATCAAAGCATTCTTTTTATCGGGCATAAACCTTATGCTTGATATTATTTTTAATATTCGTCTACCAATACGCAGAGGAGTGGACGTGGACGTCAAGCGATTGCCGAAGAGGCCAGCTCCTCCTCGCTTTGGTCGAACATTAACTGAGGCTCAAAAGGCAAGATCTCCTTGTACATACTAGTGACAAAAGGAGGATGTGTTCTTTAGTTTCTTTCGAATGCTTGGTTAATCTGCTATTCTGCTCTACTTTCTCTATTTGCAGGCCAGAGCAACTCACATATGTCTAGATTGTGGATTCATTTACTTCCTCCCAAAACCATTTGAAGAACAGGTAAGCCTACTTTTCGTTCTTATTTGAATTCAGAACTGCAACTTGCAAATCTAAAATTCTTAATAACATATAAAGTTCCGAAATGGAATACTACGGTTCATTGTGAATCGTAGATTCATAGCTTCTTGTCTACTTTTATTTGGTGAATCTTTTGTTTTAACTTTCTAGAGTTTTATGTGACGCAAAACATAATTCTGAAGGTTTTATAGTGATTGTAACATCCCGAAACAGCGGAAAATTTAAAAATTCATAATCAAGACAAAGAACACAATAGTCAAGACGGGACTGTCACTTCTCATAAACAAATAAGCGGTGCACCATAATACATCAGAGTTTGCCAAAATGAATACATGATTACAACAAAAGACAAGGGAAGATAACGTAATCATGTGGACCTCAGTGGTCTGACTAGAGGATCCGACTCCAAACGCGCGCGCCCGCCGATCACCACCCCACTGGACCTACTGCGGTCCTGAAAATATATAACAACAATGCCTGAGTTTCCAGAAGGAAACCCCGTATGCCAACTCACCTATATATGCATGCATTACACAATGAACCTATCATACTAGTAGCATGTCATGACATCGACAGAAATGGAAAACAGTTCCCCCGAAGGGTAAAACATAACATCAGTCCGACAATCAACAACGAGTCTCCCGAGGAGACCTACTGCAGGCACATGCAGTCTTACAGCACGCGACATCGCACCCCCCACACGCAGCTACACTACTCAAGGGTTCGGCAGGGAGCCTCTGTCACGCCTGCGGGCCGATAGAATACAGATCTGCAAATCTCAGTGGTCGGAGCCACAGGGACCAACGGGGCCGTCGCCCGGAAGGTATAACAACAACATCTCGGTAGGTGCCCAGCCGAGGAAAACAACATAGCCGGAACAGCCTCGGCTCAACAATCACCATCGCCGGCACAACCTCGGCGGCATCACCGGCACAACATCGGTGGTCCATCACAACAATCCGGCACAGCATCGGACAAAACCAGACCGAAGTCTGCCAGGTCATCAGGCTCCTCGAGCCGCAAACACCAACCGCGCCGCTATAAAAGCAGGGCAGCGACCTCCGTAGCCCGTGGGCCGGTAGTCACCTCACCCAACGCCAGTTGCGTGCCCGCACAACATCAACACTGGGATCCGCGATCCCTCAGGCCTGCTATACTACAAAAGTCCAATCAATACATCACATTTGTCACGCTCCATACCTGGAACTGATGCGTCCCGAACACCCACACTCTTCCCAACGGCGGTCCCTGGGCAGGCACGCATCACGCGCCCACCGTCACCTCCCGGCTCACGCACAAGGCGAGGACACGGGTTTCCGTGGACAAAGTTGGCATTCAAAAGGGAACCTGGAATTCTGTTCTGGGCCCAAACGGTCGACCGTAAAAGGTGACTCGGTCGACCGTTTCCAGAAAGGAATCGGTCGACCGTCCCTAACACGGTCTACCGCTGCGTACAGAACACAATCCCCCAAACGGTCTACCGAAGGTCTAAAACCGGTCGACCGAACGAGGTCAAAATCCGGAGTTTGGTCAACATTACAATCCAGTCTATCGGTCGACCGACTCAGGTCCCGGTCGACCGAAAACTAACAGTACAACTTCTACAACATTTTATTCCATCGGTCGACCGACTCAGGGGTCTCGGTCGACCGACAGCAGTTAGGGTCAACCTATATTCTACGTCATATAACGGTCGACCGAACATACTCCAAGGTCCGAACATCATGCAACATAAACCAATATATTTAAGTTCCGGTCGACCGAACACAAGACCTCGGTCGACCGAAACGCAACAGACAGTAAAGATATACATGCATTCGGTCGACCGTCCAAGGACCGGTCGACCGCCCGGTCGTCTTCAACCTCGCGCCAGCCGAGGTTTCTTCGCCCAAACGCGACGTCGGAGAGGCCTCCGACCTCCTCCGACCGACCAACACGACCCTCTCATGAGTGTCAACAACAAACCACACTAGAGAGCGGCATACCTCAAAAGCAACGACGAAAACGCCGGAGCTCCGCTCGCGCACGTCGCCTCCGGTGATCTCCTCGTGCGCTCAACTCCGCGCCTCCCTGCCTGGACCGCTTCGCACCTCACGCCGACGCAGCCTCCTCCGCCTGGGCTTGGGTGACTGAGGAAGAAGGTGTGTGTGTTTGGTGAGAAAGGAGGAAGAAGAAATGAGAAGGAGATGAAAGAGGAAGAAGGAAGAAGGAGAGAAAATGCTTTATTAAACTCGGAGCTACAGTACAACACCTCTTCCCCTTCCCATGCAAACACCTGCCACCCCACTTCCCCATGCAAACCAACCCTAACCATCATTAGTCCACTAACCCTAGGTTAGGGATCTAACAGTGATTGCTTCTGAAGAGTCTAATTTTAAGTTAAAATAAGTTATACAGGAACTTACGTGCTAATGGAGAATGTGACTAAGATCTATATCATAGCTCAAAGTCTTCACTCTTAACATCATTTTTTGTTATAATTTTTGTTCATTTTTGCAGCCTGATACCTATGCCTGTCCTCAATGTGCTGCACCCAAGAAGCGATTTGCACAATATGATGTGAACACTGGTAAAGCAATTGGTGGTGGATTACCGCCGATAGGCGTTATTGTTGGCTTAGTCGCAGGGATTGCTGGTGTTGCTGCGTTGCTTGTTTATGGTCTACAATAGATGCTTAGGACAAACATAAACAACTCTTCCATCACCTTCTTTTCTCCTATATTCAGTTGTTTTCCAGCTTCCATAACAGAATGTTGTAAGGGTGTAAATGGACTTTGGATTATCCAGTTTGTATACATTTCCAAATTTGAAATTTGAAGGAATTGAATATCCTAATTTAGTTTCTGATGATAACGGTTTTTCAAAATTTCTAGATACGAACATCATTCAAAATATAAGTAAATTCTGATGATATTGGTAATTTTGCTGCACAACAATTCTCACTCTTGTGTTTTACTATGTGATAGAGAACTACTAAATTATCATGCTTGTTATGTTTTTTGCTTGATACAAGTTGATCTAGCTATAATAACAGCCTATACTCTATATATGGTGAAAATTCTTCCCCCAAATGTTGTTTCGGATATTCTCTAAATACTCACAGGGTCTGCCAATTATGTTATTGTACGTCGTTAATTTTCATGTTAGATTATCATCTGTGTTAGTAGTACAACAAGCCTGAGTTCCTTCATGATGGGTTATCAACTTATCATGTGTGTTAGTAGTTCCTTCATTTTAAAGGGAACTCAACCTTGTGAGTGACATTTGTTCCGACTCCAATGCTAATGGGACTATGGGCTATTATATTGTAACACGAATTAGCCTAGAAAGCAATAAAAAAAAGTTTGGGGTGATGTACAACAGCAGTTATGATCCTCGTAAACTTCATTGCGTTTTTCAATCTCAATTGTCAACCATGTGAAATTGAGTGTCTGGAAATAGAAGAAAGAACTGTCTGAATATTATTAAGGTAAATAGTGATCTATGATTCTAAATTTCTGCGAATAGTAAGTGTCTCTATTTGGCAGGGCAAAATGATTCACCCTGCCACTTATCGAGATTTCTCTCCACCTGAAGCAAGTTCAAAGAGGCCAAGGATTTTCTAAGACATCCCAAGTAATATGTGTTTTCTCAGTTTTTTTTAGTTTATCGTTTCAGCTTCATGTTTTTAATCTTTATGTTTTGTTTCCGTATAAGTTCAGACTTTTGCAACTTGGTAATGTTGTTGCGCAGTAATTCTGGCTGTTGTTTTTACTTTGTGTCTTTCATAGAACCACCAAACTATTAACTTTCTTTTATATAAATAACGTCCTAATAACCATTTGTTATTGTAAATAAACCTTACATAAGCTTAATGGAATATATAACTGATTATGTTTGCAATAAAAAAGCCTAGTAAAAAACACCGAGATGAATTCTAAAAATTATGAATAACATGAACCAAGTTATTCTAAGACGACATAACAAAGCAAGTATAGTTCCTTGATTTTTGTTAATCGAAGTGTTTAATTTTTAGTTAATTATAGAGATGAACTTAACTCACATAAGTTAAATTTATTTAAAAACCACGAGTTGTTCTTGAGAACCAACTATGGTTCACTTGGTGCGTGTAGTTCACAAATTTGTCAGAACAATGACGCATATACCTGTCAGTTTGAACACAGATTTTTATCGCTGTAAATATGCTCTGCTTATAACTGCTTATAAATAGTTCACAAGCTGATGGTAAGTCTTTGAATATAGCTCTTTTTGCTCAGAGTTCTGGCCTGTTTAACCTTGTGAATTTCACTATCAAATGTTCCAATTGTTTTGATATCTGGAACATTTGGCAGATTTTTCGATTATCTAGCTTGGTGAAGTGGAGTATGTTAAATTTTTCGGGGGTTTCCAGAGTTGTGTAAGTTGTGTACTCACATGTGATATTTCAAAAATAGTCGACATTCACGGTATTGACTTCTTTATGCAATATATTTGGGTGAAACCGGGCTTAACTTCCAAAAAAAACACTCCAAAGCAAACGCCTCCCTCTTACAACTGCAATTGGCATACAATCTGAACCATGCAATTAAAAATAAATTTCTATTCCTCTTCCATGGAAGAACAAAAGTGGTGCTCCAAAATCAAAGCATCCATCTTAGTGATAATTTTCAGGTTTATAGATGGATCAAATATCTCAGATATTCTGTACAATAACTCTTGTTCCCCCCGAAATATTTTCCTAGTAGAAAAGGTAAAAACAAGAAAGAGGTCTCCCCAATGAAATCGAAGCACATATCGAACTTCCCAAATTTATCTCTACTTACATCCAACAAGTCCTGGCAGATGAAAGAACACCATGAAGAAACAAAAAGGGACAACACGGCTTAATTACAGAACTTCTCACCTCTTCAATTAGGAGACGCCTAAATTAGAGCTCATTTCCTTCAGAGTTGTGGATAGCCAGTCCAAACCCTCGTAGAGGCCATCACCTTTTGTAGCACAAGTACCCTGGACGTGCCATCTTCTATTTTGCAAACCCATGAGGCCAAGCCCTTCACACACCTCCATTGGTGTCATGGCACCTTTCTGATTAAAGGGAAAAAAAATTGGTTTAGCTATAACATGAATACCTAGAAATCGCATCATCAATAGATGAGTAGGTTGATTATGGTGGAAGCTAAATAATTCGTTGGATGTTACAGTTATCTTTGAAATTATAAGATTGCAGCACCGCACCTTACCCACTGCTTCACTATTTCTTTTTACCGGCAAAGCCAAAACCATAAGTTTGGGTTCTCTCAAAGGTATTGACTGCATATTATTTAGCACAACATCTTCACCTAATCTCACTAGCCAATTTGCCAAAATATCGGGACTTCCATGAGATTGAACAGACACAGAAAGTTTATTCCTCTGCACTGTTAAATTTACACAAAAACGGGATCTCTATCGGCATATCACACATCCTTTTTGTAACTCGAACAATCATTTCAAAGAATTTCAGGAATTTATATGGAAAAAAGAGTTCTTGATCAATGTTTGAAAGATAATAATGCTTCCTCATTAACTTATATTAAGAGAAAAAATACTGTCAGTTGAGCAATTGCTGATTTGAAGGTTGTCTAACATACCATGTCCTGCTTGTTTGCGAAAACCAAGATGGCGCTATTCACCATGAAGGGATCATTGATGATGGCCTACAAACAATGAAGCCAGTCAAGAAAAGCCAGGATTATAATGGAAAAAGTTTCAATGAACAATTACAGTGAAAAGAAACCTGAAACTCTGTTTTTGCCTTTCCAATCCTGTCTCTGTCAAGGGAGTCAACTACATAAATCTGCATGTAAAAAATGGACTGGTGATTTGGAACCGCAATCCGAAACATAGCATTGATTGATACAACTCTCATATAACCAATGGCACATGATTGATTCAAATAATCTGATAACCGAAGAATGAAAGAAAATGCATATAACATCAAATTATTAAGTTAAAATAGATAAATTGAGAGTTTTGAGGCAATTGCAGAGAACAAGTTTTTTAACTACATAAACACCCATATTGACTTATAAAGTTTATGATGGTACATGCTAGTAACCAGCAAATTTATTTCGACGATATGGAAGTTTGTAGCCAGGGCAGTAAAAAGGATTAAATTTGACTATCAATTGATTGCTGCAAGCAACTAGAGGCCTATAATGCGACATCTTATACCTAAGAAACTAAAATTTCAACTCGCACAAAATGTAAATCGCTCCCTGTGAGTAGCTCACTAGGATATTTCTAAGAAGATAATGAAAGAAAGCTTAGCACATAGGAGATCGAGATAAAGACCCAATTTCGGAGGCCAGAGGCAAGCATCAGACTTCTCACAATTTGTTTAGCCAGATTATCTAACAGAGACTTCCTTCTTGCAGTCAAGTCAGACTAATTCAAGACGGTGACATTGAACTTGTACGGAACAAGAGCAACAGTAAATTGCATCTTTAAGTTTAAACTAATACTAAGGTAGCTCCAATGGAAGAGAAAGTTATCCAACACAGACTGAGATGGTATGGACATGTACAAAGAAGACCTATGGAGGCACCTATAAGAAGAGGGGTATTGAATCGGATCGAAGACATAAAAAGAGGAAGATGCAGACCACGATTGACTTGGGAGGAAGCGGTCAAAAGAGATTTAAAAGATTGGAATATTCCTCGAGAATTTGCATTGGATAGAAACGCGTGGAAGAAGACGATTCACGTGTCTGAACCGTGACTCCTTAGAGTTTCATTTCTAGCCTACCCCAACTAGTTTGGGATAAAAGGCTTTGTTGTTGTTGTTGTTGTTGTAATACTATGGTAGCTCCTTGTGCCAAAAGACTTAACTCTGACAGGTTCTGTTCATCTTTGAACAGTGTAAGGGCTCTTGGGAAGGACAATACTCCTAAGAAAGAACAACCTCCATAGGCATGGGGGAATGGTAGGTGGAGTAACCCATTGTACATCCCACCCAAATTCAATCTCAAGGGGGATCATAAAATTGTCCCCCGCCCTGAGTTACTTCAAGAACATGATTGTGAGCTTCGTTATCCTTTTTGGGTGTGTACCTCCGCCTGTTCATCACAATGTAAGAGTGGTTCGAGGGAGTTCTCATCATCAAAAGAAACTACTACTTTTCAATACATCGATATGCTTTCAATTTTAAGTGGAGTATGGCAAACTATTACTGACTGCTACAGCACATAGTAAATATTAAGAAACACAAACAGATAGAAATAACGCACAAAAAACATATGTGCTCAAATATGCTGGAAGCTAAGCAATAAAACTTGCACAAAGCTGATGCAATAAAACTAATATTAACACAGACATCAGAGAGATTTTTGAATACAAGACTATCATGAATTACCAATCCATCAGTGTTGTTGAAATAATGCCTCCACAATGGCCTTAACTTTTCTTGACCACCCACATCCCACACGGTAAATATGACATTTTTGTACTGAACCTTCTCCACATTGAAACCTACAAGAAAAATAGTTGGCAAAAATAAAAGCAGTAAATGAGAAACCGTGAATTCTAACATGGAATATACAACCACATTTTTTTCATTTCTTCGTGATTTATGAAACCGTGAATTCTAACATGGAATATATGAACAGATTTTTTATTATTTCTCCATGATATAGAACAAACAGTATGAAATCATTCATCTATATATGTACTGCAATCTAAAACTCTTAGTATCTGAGATTCCATTGTAGCCTATATGACACAGAGGATAATGCAGTGGTAACATATGACTTCTGCTCCATTTCTACAGGCATTTTTATCTCTGGAAAGCCATAAGGAAGGTTTCCATGAAATTACATCTAATAGGATTGGAGGTATTAACGTACTAATACCTCGTGTACAGGTATTCAACATGTTCAGATGTGCAAATGAAAGTGACATTGGCATACTTGAGCAAGAGTAGAGATAGAATGGTAGCATGGAGTGGAGAACTCTTGATCAAGTATAAAGTAATTTATGGCTGTAATACTGTACAAGCCCAACTTGAAGATTATAGTAGCACATATGGAAAACCCAGAACATGCAGCAGAAGTGATGAACCAACCAAAGCAGAACAATGATGGCATGACTTCGGATTGAGCTAGAGTTGCTCGGATTGGCATGACTTATTATACTATGAAAAACAGCTTCGGCAATTGGGACTTGTGATTCTCAATTATAAGACCTTTTGCTGTGGCTACTGGCTACATTGTATTTCACCAACATATTAGTATTGTAGCAGTGCAAAATCGCAAATAGACCTAACACCGTATTCTGCTAACTTTTTTTATCGACACCATATTCTGCTAATATTATTACCTTAATAACAGTTCTTCACCAATCTTACATTTGCAAGAGAATTAGTTGGAATCGTGCAAGAGATCCATTTGACAAGATTATTATTACTATTATTGATCTCCTTGTCATTCTTAATGATATCTCTGTTATCATTTCACCTCTATAATTAAGAATTGCCAAAATAAACTAAATTAGTTAATTAATTTTTGTCTAGGTTAAAATACTTTTCAACAATTAGCTTCAAAGATATTTTTACGGCATTAAATTCATTTGTATTCTAGTTGTGACCAACATATACTCGTAATCTGAAGAAGAAAAAAACTAAAGTGGGTTTTATTATATATACACTTTTCACTTTAAAACCCAAAGAACATTTTGTGTACCTTGTGATGTTTATTTTTCTGTCTACATAGATAGACACCAAATTACTAGGGAGGAAAAAGGCTAAAGATCCAGCATTTGGTATGTGCATGTGGAGTGAGATGGTTTCACGCGTTGGAACCATGATTCTTGATGAGTTTCATTTCCATCCAACCTAAACTAGTCTGGGATTCAAAGGCGTTGCTGTGTTGTAGCTACCAAAATAGACATGTTTAGAATATAAAAACACCATAATGGGAGTTCATACATTCTCGAAAAAGAAAATTAAGTTTAACAGCAACAATGTCAAGGGTGTGACATATAGAAAGTATAGAAGCAGAGAAATGTGAAAGTGGTACAAGTCAAATGCCTACCAATTGTTGGGACAGTTGACATAACTTCTCCAATGTGCAGCTTGTATAATATTGTTGTCTTACCAGCTGCATCCAGGCCAAGCATTACGACCTATAGCAGGTTGGAATAAAAGTCAGAACAAAAGAGTGTCGCAATCTGAAGCCTTTCAAGAGAATTGCATTGAATGCTTTTTAAAAAAAATCTAACTATTGGATAGCAAAGTATAAGTTGATAACTATAAGAGTTATGGACTTATAGGTATAGCTCAAAAGGCAGAGTACTTAATACGTAAAAGTTCATAGCACTAAAAATGCAATTTTCATTTAGGGATTATCACAATTGGAAGAATAATCATAAAGTAAATTGTACGGATACAAGTAAAATGGTTTGCAAATTTAAATTTGTATTCCATATGTATTCTGCTCAAGAGAAAGAAAACTGTTCACATATATGAGAGAAGAGATTGAGCACAACAATAGAAAGAAAAAAGATTTGGGGAAGGGAAACTTTAGCTATAGAGATCATTAGCTAAAAGCATCAAGCACAGAAAACTTCAGACCCCACATATATAAACTTCACCAGCATATCTCCGATCAGGAAACCTCCATGGTCCATCTTTTATCATTTAAGAGAACATTTTATATTCAGCTCTCTTTCTCTCTTTCTTATTCACAATGCTAGTCACTGGAGTTCTTCCCCACTTCTAGAATATCGAGAGTTGCCTCTAGATGCAAATGATCCAAATTTTAGCATGTGTAAGGATCGCGAAAATATTTAATACAATGGTTGGGCTATCGGTTCTCTAGATTCTATTATGTTCATAAGTATCCAAACAACCTCATCAAATGTTCACAGGCAATGCTTGCATGGAGATTCGGCATAAACTGCGACATGACGAGGAGGCAAAAAACGACCCTACAAGAGTACAGACTGAATATCATGACACAACCTAAGAAAATCACCCTTTTCTTAGACCTCTACTTTCAACACATGCAAACATTTACAAAAGATGCAGTTCACCAATTGACAATCGGTTCATAACAAAACAATCACAGGGCTAACATTGTGCCATACAGCCAATTCAAATCAGATCAAATACGGAAAATAAGATTTTTATTTCACGCCGTAAAACAGGGAATGGGGGTTTTCTGGATTATCATCTTCGAAAACATAAAATCAGCTTGAATTAGTCACACGGATCATTGATTTCGTTTCCAACTTATTCTTAGATCCCAATCCTATCAAATCGTATAACATCTAAAATCGTCGCCTCTAAAGCTGATCTTCAACCCTGATATCCAGAAGAAGAAGAAGAAGAAACACAATCACATTGAAGAATCCAAATCCACAACGTAATTCGATCCGTCGTCATCAAAATCGGATAAAACCATCTCCGAAGTAGGAAAGTTCCAGAGCCGAAATCTTATAGTCAGATCGAATCCGCAGGTGAATCACATCGACCCCGTGTGGATGTGATTCGGGTTGGATGGGAATGGCGAGAAAGAGGGAGATTCGTTACCCGCATCTCGCAGTTGCCGAAGAAGGTGTCGAAGAGCTTCCGGAAGGCCTGACCCATGGCCGATCTCCGACCTTTGGAGGTTGGTTGGTTGGTTTGTGGGATTCGAGGATTGGGAGGACAGGGGAGGGGACGAACGGGGTTCCACTATTTATTTGGTCGGGAATGTCGTCTTGACTCTTGCGGATCCCTGCAAATCCTAGACCAGGTTGATTAATGATTTGATTTGTATCTCAATTTGTTTATTTTATATTTTATTTATACTTAATGCGACCGATTTGAAAGAAGTTAAAGAATTCTTATAACTTACTTTCGTGATTTCCCTTCACTTTGGAACGGACGTTGAACAATTCATCTTTTGAGTACATAATTATAAGGATTTGAAACACTTGTAACTGAACTTCTTGAACTTTAATAAATTTTCTTACAAACTAATCACCAGAATTTTCTTATTTTCATGTTATTTTTCTGTAAACAAATTAGAACCTTACGGAATGAACAATTAAGAATGAATGATAAGTAAAGTTGTATACATACAATTCCTCAATTTGCCTTTTGAAACCCTAATATGATCGAGAATGTTGAAGAACTGTTGATGGTACTGGAACTAATACATGGTATTCTTGCAGTATTTCTGAGATAAGTTCTTATATTATGAAGTCTAGAAGTTATTTATTTACTGAAAAGCTCTTATACATGGTATTCTTGTAGAAGTTATTTATTTTCTTAGCCAGACGCCCCACCATGGCTGATGCGTCTTAGCCAAACGCCATTTTATTTTTTATTTTTTATTTTTTGTGTTAAATTAATTTTTTTCATGTTCCGTTGCAAGATTTTCGGTGGTAATGAAGTAGATTACAGTGAGTTTTTTGATAGTAAACAAATATTTACAACAATCGAGGAAGCTTGTAAATGTGCGAAACAAGTTGGCATAAGAGTCAGATTTTTTTGTTATATCATCATACAAATCAAAAGCAGATAACCAGACGGATTGTTAACTGAGATGTGATCGCAAACATGAAATGGGTTCTCGTGATACGAGTATTGTACTACGGAAGAACACAAAAAGAAAATGTTGCGGTTATCGTTTTTTGGTAAAAGTAATCGAGCGACGGGATTGTGATGGATGAGTCGTTGTTTCTAATAGCACTCATGGGTAGCACAACCACGCACTTGCAGTTTATTCAGAGGGTCACCGACAGATCAACGGACTTAGTTCTGGGGTCAAGCAAATTGTTCGTGATATGACTGAGGCACAAGAGAGACCACGTAACATCTTGTTGACAGTAAATGAGAAATTCCCGGAGGTTAATCTCAATCAAAGACACATTTATAACTTCAGAGAGTACACGAGGATGACGAAATCTGAAGACAAGAATCCGGCTCAGTAGTTTCTCAGTCAGGCAGTGCAGTATAAGTACTTACACTGGATTATAACGGATGAAGAAACTAATGTCCTCACTCACGTATTTTTGGCACATCCGACGTCAGTTCAGTTGTTGCGCACATACCCTTTCGTAATCTGCATGGATTCGACGTATAAGACGAACAAGTACAAGATGCATTTGTTTGAGATGGTTGGGGTTACTCCAACAAACATGAATTTCCTTGTCGGCTATGCGATTTTGAAGGATGAGACCGAGTCTAGTTACTGGTGGGTGTTGGAGAGGTTGCGAGATCTGTTATTGGATATTGTTAGCCCAACAACAATAATAACGGATCACGAGTTGGGTCTGATGCGACCAGTGGCAGAGGTTTTTCCTAAGTCTGCTCATTTACATTGCACCGGGCATATCAACAAAGACGTGTATAACTACTCATACCACGTTTTCAGCAAGGACAAGAAGTCTGCAGAAATTTTTAGGCGTGGAAAGTGGATGAGAGTTATGGTTTCTGATTCACAGACGGATTATGATAGAGCAGCCCGTAATCTGAAGGATTTTTTCCAGTCCTGGTCAGTGCTCACGGAGTATGTGGAAGACACGTGGTTGGTGCATAAAGAAAAGTTTGTGTTAAATTGGACAAATAAAGTCCTTCATTTTGGCAGCACTACTAACTGTTGGGTGGAAAATGCACATTCGGCTCTGAAAGAGTGGATCGCTACATCGACTGCAGCTCTGGACACACTTTTCGACCGCGTGAACTCGGCTATTGAAATGCAGCTGACGAATATTTGAAACTTTCTAGAAGGTTTGAGACGTCGAAATTTGACAAATTACATAGGTCCTTTGTTTCAGCATATAAATGGTCTAGTTTCACATCACTGCTTGTCATTATTGACTCAGGAGTTGAAGAGAATGCATGACTTAAGCAATCAAGTTGAATATTGTTGCGGTTGTGCTTTTCTGACATCACATGAGATTCCTTGTGCATGTACCATGCACGAGTATATTGCGTCAGGTGATGGAATTTATTTAGAGCAGATTCATCCATTCTGGAAAACACTTGTCATTGGAGAAGGAGTCCAGATGTCAGAGTTTGTGGATCAGTCAGCACAAGACGTCGAGCTTTTTCGGAAGCTCGTTAATGAGATTTCGGGGAGCGACCCTACAATAATTCGTAGTGCTTCTCGTATTTTATATGCATAGTTACACCCGGATCAGTCGGACTATCAAGAACCCGCAGAAAATACTAAGGTATGAGGTCAACCTAGTGGAAAGTCGACACATCGGGACCCGAGAGCCTTCGAGTATGCTGAGCGAGGCCGTGGTAAGTCTGCCAGTAGTAGGAGCAGGGGTCATGGTCGGTCTTCCAATTCGTCTCGATCGGTTGTGAACACGGGCGCAAGATCTGGTATGACGATATGTTTGTTGTTATTTAATATATATATATATATATATCACTAATCTAGAGATGGGTGAATAGATTATCTTCTAATTTTGTTGTTTTAATAAATTTCTATTTCTTTATCTTACAGTGTCCGGATGGATTGACGTGGATAACTTCTCATATGTTGATAGACTGTCAGGAATCATTTTACCATTTCTGGAGAGGTGGAATGGCGTACGTGCTGATGACAATTGTGGATTTTGATGTGTTGTCGATGTCTTCCATGGTGGTCAAGACAACTGGTTGTACGCCTATCGTGTGATTTCTAATAAGATAGGTGCACATCCTATTCATGACAACGTCTATTACGACAATGTGGTACAGACTCGTCAACGAATTGATTGGGGCGGGGGACCTTGTGACGAGGATCATTATATGGAGGTTTGGGTCGACTTGTTCCCAATTGCTAATTTTTACAAGTGTACGACATGTGTTTCTCAGTGGGAATGGATGGTTCTTTGTTCCTGTGTCTTACTGTCCTACCTTGGGAGACTTCGTCTGTCGTGACGATGTCAGTCAGAGAGTTGGTCATTGCTCATTTAGAGAGTTAAAAACATTTTATTCGTTTGGATTAGCTGAGGGATTCCCAATACCTCCCATAGTGACTCTGTGGTATCAAATGCGAGATGGGAATGTTGTTGGATGAGAGGATGAGTACGAAAGTAGGATAGCGTATTGGAACTGGTTACGTAGTACATTTTGATTGTAATTTGTAATGTATAATATATCGTGTATTTGTACTTATATCATGTTGTTCTTTTACCAAATTTTAAATTTAATTTAAGTTACTATAATATGCTTGTGACAAATAAGTATTAAAAATACGATAGCTAAAGAAATAGGTAGAAGATATGTTCGTCAGAAATAAATAATAAGAGTACACAGATAAGCAAATACCAACAAATGAAGTAAAATTTCAACATATAATAAAATAAATAATGTGCAAGCCAACTAGAACTCATCATCTGAATCATGGTCTGAAACGCCCAACTGACTGTTCCACTCATCAATGGGGCGATCTCAATATGTACATGCAGCTCTCGTCACCTCGTTCGGCATCTGGTCCCTATGCTGCAAGAACGGTTGCGTATACCGTATCACCTTACTCATCCACTGTAAGTAACATAAAAATTAGCATACATTAACAATAAAAACAAAATATACATTACAATTACAAATTAAAATTAGATAAACTTACCGCATCACCACATGCCCTATACAGTGGTCTCTCCGGTCTCGGAATGGTACCACGCATGATAACTGGATGTGAGTACCTACCAAACCACTACAAATAATCTGCATCACAAGTGGAGGGGTCGTGATTACGACTCAGATCGTCCAGGTGAAGTTGTCTTACTCTCGGAAATGTCCTCCAAACTGATTCCGCGAACGAAACGTTGTGCCTGACGTCGTACGTCGTCGCAATCGCAAACCGTACTGCATGCTCTGGCGTCGGGATGTCAACCGGGATCACCTGAATGTAACCTAACTGACGCAACACGCGATCAGGTAAATAAGGCTATGTGATCTCCCTATAACGAATAGCGCCCATAAATGTAGTCATCGGCACAGCTACCGCAGGCTCAGGACCATACGACAACCACTTCACCTAAACGTTTATACGTTAATAATAATAATGTTGAAATTTAAATAAACGTGAATGATATATACATTATATACCTGCAATGCAGTCATCTGATCTAGCTGTCTACGAATAGCAAGGAGTCATCCCTCACTCTTATCTTTGGTCCAGACAGCCCACATACGCGAACGAGGATGACCAGGCTCAATGATCTTCCGCTCCCGATGCGGGCGGAAAGGAGGAAAATACTCGTATATCCAAGCCTGCAACACTGTAAGACAACCTGTAATGCTAGAACAATCAGCACAACTTGCTATACCCAGCTGGTGATACATATATGCCAACGTCGCCGACCCCCATGAGTATTGACCAATAATTTCTGGCTCCCTCGCCTTCAATAGGTTGCGTGGTCTGACTCTACAACCGCTCTTGTCGACAAACAAGACGTATCCTAGCAGTAAGAAAAAATAGGCAGTCATCTGCGTATCCTCAGTTTATGGTGGTCGTTCCCGTCTGCAACAGTCATCCACAGCGTCGATGCTAACACCACCGTCACTCCAAAATGAGTTATCCCGCCCAAGACCATCGAGGTTGACCCCGAGCAACTCTGATACAAAAAACTTCAGCTCAGACGTCGGCGCATGCGCACTGACCATACGACCATCAACAGGAATGTGCAGAATCTGGAAGACGTCATGCAACATGATCGTCATCTTTCTGAAAGGCAAGTGGAAAGTGTTGGTGTCAGGCTGTCAACGCTCCACGAAGGCCGAAATCAACGTTATTCATCGTCGGGGTCGGGGTTACAATTAAGCCTAACTCGAACTCATCTAACCGAAACCCACCCAAAATCCATGTCTACCAAAAATGTAAGGATCAACTCTTGGTTTCCATAAATTAACAAAAAATAACACAATAACCATCTCTCACTTTATTATCGCCACAAGTATTTGAATACAACTTTTCTAGTTACAACTTTTGAAAGAGTATACTTCTTTGGACCTGACCCTTACCAATCCCTTCCTCTACTATATTCCAAAAAAAAAATCAAACCAAACCAAACAAAACCTATGACATGTATATACCAACCCACAAGATCTGAAACCAAAAAATGTGATCCTACTACTTGCTTAGATTTAAGAATATGTGCTGTTTTGCTTCAATAAATGAACATCAATCGATCATCTACCAACTTCTTAAGCTTCATCACACCACCTTCTTAAGGGTGTAGCTCTTGGAGACAACCATGTGAACCACAAAGTTGACAGCACAAATTACGGCCAACAGCCAGAAGTAGTAATCCAAGTGCCCCTCATTCAAGTTGTCCGGAATCCAGCCGGGCCGACCGCCACTGGACGTCAAGGCCTGCACGAGGAACACGATCATCGAGCTCAAATAATTCCCGACGGATATAGACATCAAGTACAACGCAGTCCCCATGTTCTTCATGCTGTCGGGTGACTGGTCGTAGAAGAACTCCATCTGGCCAATGTAGTTCATGGCCTCCGACCCGGCGATAAGGAAGTACTGCGGAAGCTGCCACGCAATGCAGATTTTGTTCCCACTCGTCGCGCTTCTCAACCTCGCGATCTCCACAATTGCGGTTGTCGCCATCGCGAGGATCATAACGAACCTCCCGATGCCCATCCGTTGGAGGAGGGAGAACCCCCGGGGATGTCCGGTGTACCTCCCGGCTATGGGGACGATAACTTTGTCGTAGATTTGAGTCCAGAAGACGACGAAGAGGACCTCGATGGCTGGAAGGGAGGCCGGGGGGACGGAGAAGGAGAAGACGTTGGTGTCCATCGCGTTGCCTTGCTCGATTATGGTGGTGGCGATTTGCGCGTAGGCGATCGAGTAGATGACGGCGGTAACCCAGATGGGGACCATTTGGAGTAGAGCTTTCAGCTCCTCGATCTGGGTCACGGTGCATAGCCTCCATGGGTTGGTGCGGGTTCCGTACGACTCGTCCATGCTCTCTACTATAGCTGCCTTGTCCAAGAAACTGCACCACAACGTCAATTTCAAAATCACCATTAGTTTTTACATATTCTGAGATAATATAAGAAGAAGAAAAGTCAACTATAGACTATATTATTGGACGATCAATTATTTTCTTAAACCGCAAGTACGTACTTAAATTAGGAAGTAGTGGACAATTAAGAACAACTATATATGTTTTGTTCTGTTCTAATGTACGGTGAATTTTTATTTTTATTTTTGCGAAATTTATAATCGTCTCTCTTCTTTTTCTTTCCTCTAAGTTGTTATTCCTCTATCTAAACAAGATTATAGTTGAAACTTCAATGTATCATATATAGCTATGGTTTTAATTATTAATTACCTGAATTGTTGGGTATGAGCAAGTAGTCTCTTCTCTGTCTCCTTCTCGTCGACTTCATACAACAAGCTACTATCGACGGGTGCCTTCAAACTCATCTTCTTCGTCGCCGCCACGAGCACCTGAAGAACGCTCTTCAACGGGCTCCCACTCGGCTTCCTTTGCTTGAACAATGGGGTGGCCACCAAGAACCCACCCACGGCGATGACAATGCAAGAAGTGGCGATCCCGAATCCAACAACCCAGCTAACGTTCTCTTGTATCCACACAATGACGGTGCCGGAGGTGAGCATGCCGAGGGTGAGGCAGACGTAGAACCAGCTGAAGAATGCGCCTTTCGGCTCGGCATCAGCTGGGTTTTCATCGTCAAATTGGTCGGCTCCCAGAGGGAGAATTGCGGACTTGACACCACCGCTACCGAAGGCCACGAGGTAGAGGCCGAGGTAGAAAATGATGGTTTGGGCGAAGGCGAGGGAGGGTAGAGGGACGCCGAGAGAGTCATCAGTTGACGGGGTCAGTGATGGAAGAACTGCTGAGAGAGTGACAGTGATCATTCCCTGATGATTCATAACCACACGTTCGTCAGTAATAAAAGGTGTCAATCTAAACACGATACTATATAAATATAATATTATTTTTATAATACTAATCAATAATTTAAGTGTTTTATATTTATATCTTAAAGAAATCTTGTTATATTAATAATTCATACCTTTTAATTTGACCAAGGATCATTTAATTTCTCTAAAATTGACTGCACACCTTCTATTAGCTTTTTTTACATGCTTCAGAATTTTCCATGTTTAGATGAAAATTTTCAAGCTTATTTAACCTTCAGATAAATAAACTACTATTTCGCAAATATACAAGTTCAATTATGTAAAAAATTAGATAAATAATTATATATATGTCAAATATGTGGTGTATTAAACTAACATAACAACCTAAATTTGCCAAAATATAAACATATTTATGCAAATTAGAATTGGCAGGTGTAATTGACAACAACTTGAAAGTTATTTGACATGTTGCGAACTGTTTGAGGACTTACAAGGAGATAGATGATGGCAGAGACAAAAGTGGTCCTATAGCTTCCAAGCACGGCATCGGCCACGTAGGCACCGAGCAAGGGCGTGAGATAGCTGGTTCCGTTCCACGTCGTAGCGCTGGTGACGCTGGAGGAGTTGGACTGGTGGAGGACGGTGGTGAGGTACATGACCAAGTTGGTCCCGATGCCGAAGAACGCCGTGCTCTCGAGACATTCGAAAACTAGTACCACCAAATTAAAAATAAGATCAAGGTCAATTTAAGTCGAAAAAGGTTGTGATATCGATGTAATATAAAATTCTCATGAGTGTTTAGTTTCACGTCTACTAATATAAAATTAGTAGCGTGTGAGATATGAATTTACTACTGCATTACTCAATTGTTTTAAGCTTTTATGACAAATTCAGGAAGAATGTTGTGGGTTTACAGACTTACGGATAACGGACCGGATTCGAACTCGATGTGAGCTCGGAGATGATGGAACGTTAATCGAGTTATAAGATCTTAAGTTGCTTACCCAATATGACGAATGGGGCTCTCCAGTCGCTCGGCTTGCGGCGCAACAAGGGCTGCTCGAGGTCGGCTGACGATGAACCATTCTCGTCGGCGAATCGTACGATGTGGTTCTGAATCAGGGAAGTCATTGTGGTGTTAGAAATTTAGGTAATTTTTGTAGAAAGCTAGAAATAAAACCGCCTAACATACCCACGAATAAGTTTATCTTTGTTGTGGACTTGAAGAGCGTCTACGTTTTTTTAATAAAATGACTGCTGATATTGAAATTTTCAAATTTGGAGGTGGACGACACAAAACTAGGTAAGTTTTCAACAAAGTTAGTTCACCAAATCGAAGAGAAAATGAGATTTAGTTACCATTTCTTACGCAATATAACTCAAGTCAACCCGGATCATCTAGACGTGATATACTGTTTTTTTATGGCGCACAATTTTTTATACCAATAAAAGTAGTTGCGGTAGTCATGCAAACGTCATAACTCATAAGTATAACAAATCATTTTCAGATAATGTGTCCAACAAGACAACACAAAAACAGACCACAGTTTTGGTCCAAATTCTCAAATTTGTCACCCCTATCCCGATCACATGATCTCTCATTTCGACATGTGGGTTTCATGACATGTTTCTGCTAACTGGTTTCGGAGATATATACATATACATAGAGTCAATATATAGAAAAGGAAAAGCAAGAAAGAAAGAGTGGTGTTATTGATCACCACAAATTATAAACAAAAAGAGCTGAAGGTGATCAATTGCTTACCTTGTTGGGCAAAGTTTGTGTGTCTCCACTTTCCATCGACTTCTCAATTCCCCCTGCCATGGAAGATGGTTTCTTGAATTGGGTATTTGAGTTTCTCAAAACCCAACAACAATAAGAATTGGGTTTCCTTTCCTTTCTTTTCTTTTCTTCCGCTAATTTCTTTTTTGCTGCCTTTATGGGTGAGTTTGTACGTTGCTTGGGACTTGGTATTTATAGACTTACGAATGCTACATGTTTATGTTCTCCAACTATGTAGGAGGTGAAAGTACCAAAAGGCCCTCCATTCGGTCATTTTTGTTTGAAGGTTCCGATCATTTATCATTTAAGAGGAGACACCACCTTTTGACTAGTGTGAAGTGATAGACTGGTGTTTTAATTTCCGTGGTTTAGTGATATTTCATTATTTTATTTTCCGAAAAGGATGTATTTCTTTTAAGAGCATCATTTTCTGAAAAGGATATTATTTTGTAATTTTGTTACATTAGGTACTGGTCCTTTCAATTGTGATAAGAAAATATCTTAATTTGCGGACTTATCCATTTGGTATCTTGAAAAATATCCTGGAGTTAATAACAAAGGGATTTTCCAGGTGAAAGTAATGTTTTTTAAAAGTTTACTTTTATACGTCTTTTATTATAAATTGAACGTATAAATATTTTATTTCTTGATTAATGTATTCGTCTTTTAGAAGTGTTAAAAAATATGTTCTTGGTCATTAACTTTAGAGTTCTAAAAGATAATGATTTACATAAATCAAAACGTAATTCAAATTATGGTGATTAACATGGGACATTGATGTAAGATCGTTAATGTCGAATTTCTAATCACTTTTAAACTAATTACTTACTCGCATAAACAAATACAATGTGCAACGGAAAACAACGATCAAATGCAAGTAAAGACAGAAAAATCATCAAACCACAAAGGAAGACACCAGGGATTTCTACAGAGGTCCGGTCCCCCGCCTACGTCCTCTCTTGCAAACTTCGCTCAACACTTCGACCTCCGCTCACATCTTCACTATCCGTTCTCCGTTCCGGGCCGGGAGACAACGCCTTTACAATCCTTCAAACTCGCGAATAACCCTCGTCGAGTTTGGTTTCTTCTATCACAATCCGAGATGATCACTTCGGATCTCACCGAAGTCTATACTCTTGTCTTGGGCTTACACCAAGACACTTGCTACTTTGACAACAAATGAGTGGAACAACACTCTCTAGCTTGACCACACTTTGAGTAGGATTTGATTATGATCAAATGTGTGAAAGTTTAAGGCTTAGAGTGTGTGATTTGGAGCTTTTAAGATTGAGAGACTTCTCTCTAATGTAGGACTGTCAATTTTACACGAAACACGAATACACGACACGAAATTAATGGATATGGATTGAGAATTTGAACATGATTAATAAATGGATTGGATACGGCAACACGATTATTAAATGGGTTGGATATGAATTTCTACTGTAAAAATGATTAACACGACTAAGACACGATAAGTAATCAGGTAATTAGGTACACGGTCATGAAATATGACTATTATTTCATTTGCATGTGATTTCTATTAATGTTATTGTGATTGTGTAGTACTTTTAGTGGTTGATATTTGTACTTTAAGTACATTTAGTAGTTAGTACTTTAAGTCTTTAACATGTAATAATCGTGTGTTAATAATCGTGTATAAATGAGTATAAATGGGTTGGATATGACAACACGATTATAAACGGGTTGGATACGGCAGAAGTCTAGCAACATGATTATTAAATGGGTCGGACACGACGCAACACCTAGAGCTTATACATACGACGTGACACGACACGATTAGCATACGACACGACACAATTGACGACCCTACTCTAATGTATGAGACAGTTGTGTGTGGGAGAGTTGTCTAAACAAAGTGTTCAATCCTCTATTTATAAGCTCCTGATGTGTTACAGTCGTTGGGGATAAGTGTGGTGAAGAATTGTTCAAGAAACACAAAATAGAAAGCTACAACACAGTTTCCAAAACAAGTTCGGTCGACCGGTAGGCAGTTTAGAACGTGGTTTATTTGACCGAGCAGGGAACAGTTGAAAGAAAATAGGTTATGACTAAGGTTCACTAAAGTTATGGTCTTTTTGTCATTAATCTATGTTTTGATGATTTAATCGGCTTAATCTTAATTGTAATCAATGTAGAGTAGCACACATTATGCATAACATTTATATTGTATTGTGTTAACTTCTACAGATGATCAAGACTCAATGAAGAAATGAATCTCATTTGAAGATATGTAATCTTGATTTATTTTGAGTCTTAAGAACTTTGTGTAATTGAACATACTTGAGTTAAAAACCAATCAAACACACACTAGGTTTCTTAGAGAAGTCACACACAAAATCTCACAACATTTGGACTTCAATAGGTCACCCAAACTTAGACTGAAATTCACTAACTAGAATTGTGAGAGTCAATTCGGTCGACCGTTTAGACCTTTTCGGTCGTTCGTTCAGACTGTTTGTTTTCTTTAACAAATAGTTAATTTGGCTACCTGATGCAATGTATGCATTGCATCATATGTCTTTCATTTAGATTGCTTTTAATTCAATAAATGCTACTAAGGTATGTGTTTAGTCGTATTTACAGAATGCAGGGACCTGAATGCAAATTACCCACATTCCGAGCATAAACGCGTGCAAAAGATTCATTTCTATCACAAAGACCAAGTTCAAGTTTATCGGGTTTCAAATGAAAATGCACCCAAGCACAAAAGCATTCAAGGAGCTAATCACAAAAAGGTCAGGGGCTTAAATGCAAAATGTCAAGGACCTGACTACAAAATAAAAGGACCAAGTTATTGTGTGGAGAAAGTCAAAAGAAAAAATCAATTATAAATCTCCAACAATGGAAGGAATTAATCCGGAGCTCAAGAGATTGGAAAGAATCCATCCAGACGCGCAAAGGAGGATAAAATCATACCATAAACACATGACAGAAATCCGGGTGCAATATCTTCAACCTGGGCGGCGTTTTAGCCGCATATTGTACATAACAGGCGGCGAATTCGCCGCCCCTCTTAGGGTTTGAAATTTGAAATTCCGGCCTGTGGTGCGATGACGCGTGTACTCTCCTTTTATGTATTGGTATCCCTTGTATCGCCTATAAATAGCCTCGTAGGACGAATGTAACACATCGTTGAACCTTTGGTCTTGGATCATTAGTAATAAATTTCTGTTTTATTTTGTTTTGTTGCTCTTTTCTTTTAATGTCTCTAGTATCCCTTCTTCTTCCTCCCTCCATGAGTTTCTAACTCTTTCCAAAGGGTGGAAGTGACGGATTTAGGGTTAGAGAAGATGAATTGCATGTTATTATTTTAAGTTCATGATTAGTATATTTTGATTACTTGAGTTTATGTTAAGTCATTTATCTTGTAATGCTTCATAACTAACATGATTTACAATAAGTTTCAGTAAATCTCTGATCTAAACCTAAATCTAAACCTTCATCCAACGGATTTCTCTCTTATTTCTTGTTTCAGTTTTATTTGTGCATGTTTAGCTACTTAATCCAAAAACCTAAAAACCCAATTGATTCTTCTCTCCTTCTTCCTCTTAATCAAAAATAACATCAACTACGAAATCTCTCCCTCCTTGTGTTCGACCCGTACTTGCCACGTCTTCATAGACGTCGTGCACTTGCGGTATAAATTTTAAATCTCAACACTACCCAACCGGTCGACTGTTCCGATCTTTTCGGTCGACTGTCTACACATAGTTTTTGACCGTTAGACTTGTCGTATTATACCAACGATCGTATTCTCGTTATACAAATACAAATGTCAATCGGTCGACGATGGACCTTATTTCGGTCGACCGAACATAAATGTCTTGACAAACCCCAAGTGCCTGAAAGTTTCTGGTCGACCGTGGACCTTGTTTCGGTCGACCGAATATGAACGTTTTTGTCAACCCTTTACAGTCTGGAAGCTTACGCTCGATCGAACCTATCTCGGTGTTTGACCATTACTTAAGTGAACCTAAGTTATATCTTGATATGTTCGACCGTTTCTTTATCGGTCGACTGATTGTTGGTCATTTTTGTTTGAAGGTTCCGATCATTATCATTTAAGAGGAGTCCCCACCCTTTTGACTCGTGTGAAGTGATAGACTGGTGTTTTAACTTCCATGGTTTAGTAATATTTCATTATTTATTTTCGACAAGGATGTATTTCTTTTTCGAACATCATTTTCTGAGAAGGATACTATTTTGTAATTTTGTTACATTAGGTACTGGTCCTTTCAATTGTGATAAGAAAATATCTTAATTTGCGGACTTATCGATTTGGTATCTTTAAAAAATGAGTCGTTATATACGGACGCGCGCGTCCGTGAGGCTTCCTACGTGGACGGACCAGTCAGCTGCCAGTTCAGCGTCCAGTCAGCCAAAACTTCTGCGCGGGGAAAAGTAAATTACGAATTTTTGGGTGCGACGGTTCATTTCCCGAAATCACGATTAGACGGTTAGACTTCACGTACATCAGTAGCGGCGGTACAGCATTCGAGTAACTTTCCTCCCAAGTCTTCTCCTTTTCCATTCCCCATTTCACCCGGAGTTCCTTTCCATACGCTCATCCAAAACCTTCATTCCTGTTTTAGTCGAACGAAAATTATAACCAGGCGAAAATGGATCCTTCTCTACCTGAAACCTCCATCGCTCCTGAAAATGTAGCCGCGCAGGTGTTGTGTCAACCACGTTCTTTCTGGTTCATTTTAAGGTTCATTATTGGCCTCTAAAAAATTTTTTTTGGTGGTTTAAGGGAAGCACGTACTACTTCCGCGAAACCAAGTGCGGTTTCACGGCCCTTCACAAGCAATTCGACCGGATGAAGGAGGAGGAGAAAATTATCTTCCAACGGACGCCTTTCGGTTACTTCCTCACCTTTCCTCACGTCACAACTGACAACGAGATACTGGGTTGGTTCGTCGAACACTTCGACGCCAATGAAGTCGGTCTGAGAATAGCCACTGGGGTGGTCCCATTTACGGTAGAAGACGTCGCCCTTCTACTTGGACTAAGAGCACATGGGCAGAGAGTGGATATGGAAGCCATGTACGTAGAGAAACGTGACGGGGTTAACCTCGACAACACCCATCTACTGGGTCATCTTACCGCCACGAGCTTGATGGGCGAGGAGGAGGAGCACGTCCGACTCCTTATTTCTATGATTTTCAATCATTTTTTGTTCTTCGATGGATCACTGCGAAGTAAAGCGTGGTACACGAAGCACCTGAAGAACCTCAAGCGCCTCAAGAGATATGCGTGGGCAAATGCGGTTCACATTTTCTTGGTTGAAGGCCTGGAGGAAGCCCAACGGGACCTCTCGAGGAGGAGATTGTCAGCGAACTTCTCTATGAAGCAGGGCTACGTGTATGGTTGCGTTGCCGTATTACAAGTAAGCATCTGGGTCCGGAATGAGTGTTGTGTCAGTCCGGAGTAGTGTTGGTTTATGTCCGGAATAAGTGTTTTGTCTGTCCGGGATAAGTCTTGTGTCTGTCCGGAATAGTGTTGTCTCTGTCCGGAATAAGTGTCTTGAGGTTATCCGGGAAAAGTATTACGTATGTCCGGAATAGTGTACGTATTGTGTCTGTCCGGAATAAGTATTTTGTCTGTCCGGAATAAGAGTTTGTCTGTCCGGAATAGTGTTGCGTCTGTCCGGAATACGTATTGTGTCTGTCCGGAAAAAGTATTTTGTCTGTCCGGAATAGTGTTGCGTCTGTCCGGAATAAGAGTTGCGTCTGTCCGGAATAAGTATTTTGTCTGTCCGGAATAGTGTTGCGTCTGTCCGGAATAAGAGTTGCGTCTGTCCGGAATAAGAGTTTGTCTGTCCGGAATAGTCCTGTATATGTCCGGAATGATTGTCCTGTCTGTCCGGAATACTTATTGTGTCTGTCCGGAATAAGTATTTTGTCTGTCCGGGATAGTGTTGCGTCTGTCCGGAATAAGAGTTTTGTCTGTCCGGAATAGTGTTGCGTCTGTCCGGAATAAGAGTTGTGTCTGTCCTGGGGAAGTTATGTTTCTGGTTTTTAACTCATTCCTGTTTTCAGGTGTGGCTTTGCGAGAAGTTCAAATTGGGGGATCTCCGGTCAGTATTTCCACGGTTCAAGTGTTGGACGGAAATGTTTAGCAGACGCCAAATCCTTAGAAAATGGGAAGATCGAGGCATCAACTTGTCCCGGATTTACTCGGGTCAATTTGAGTTGAAGGGCACCCCAAAACTCAGTGAACGGGAGCATTCACTGTTGTCAGATGATCAATTTCCTACTGCAGAAGCAACTCCCGCAGCAAAGGTTGCCTCGAAGGAAACACCTTCAACATCCACTCTACCAAGGGTACAACTCAGTGAATGCAGCATTCCATGTGACCCACTGCTACAAGAGTTGGAACTTAGTGAGGTGAAGACGAATTGGCTGCGAGCCGAAGCAGCACTTAGGGAGGCGACCGTTAAAATTAACAACCTGGAGGAAGAACTTCGGATCTCTCAAGAAGAGTGTCGTAGGTTGAGAGTCCGTGGGGAGGAGGAAGAGAGGGAAAAGAGGGAGGAGGAAGAGAGAAATAAGAGGGAGGCGGAGGAGAGGGAAAAGAGGGAGGAAGAGAGAAATAAGATGGAGGCGGAGGAGAGGAAGAAGACAGAGGAGGAAGAGAGGGAGAAGAGAGAGGAGGAAGAAAGGAAGAAGAAGGAGGAGCAAGAGAAGAAGAAGAGGGAGGATGATGAGAAGAAGAGGAGGGAGGAGGATGAGAGGAATAAGAGGGAGGAGGATGAGAAGAAGAGGAGGGAGGAGGATGCGAGGAAGAGGAGGGAGGAGGATGAGAAGAAGAGGAGGATGAGGAGGGAGGAGGAAGAGAGAAAAAAACGGAGGGAGGAAGAGAGGAAGAAGAGGGAGGAGGAAGAGAGGAAGAAGATGGAGGAGCAAGAGAAGAAGAAGAGGGAGGAGGATGAGAGGAATAAGAGGGAGGATGAAGAGAAGAAGAGGAGGATGAGGAGGGAGGAGGAAGAGAGAGAAAAGCGGAGGGAGGAAGAGAGGAAGAAGAGGGAGGAGGAAGAGAGGAAGAAGAGGGAGGAGGATGAGAGGAATAAGAGGGAGGAGGAAGAGAAGAAGAGGAGGGAGGAGGATGAGAAGAAGAGGAGGGAGGAGGAAGAGAGGAATACGAGGGAGGAGGAAGAGAGGAAGAAGAGGAAGGAGGATGAGAAGGAGAAGAAGGAAGATATGAGGAGACAGCATGAAAGAAAGAGGAAGGTTGTGATATCGCTACCGCTTTTGCACCCTCAAAAAATGCGGACCATTAAACCACGCTTGCGTACAGAACATATAGACGAAGCGCAAAGCAAATCTGGCCAAGATGAGGCACAGAAGAATGCCGCAGAAAAACAAGAAGAAATAAAGGAGGCCGAAGAAGCCACCACAAAAACAAAAGGGGCTGAAGAAGCCAGTGAAGAAATATACGGGGCCGACGAAACAGCGAAAGATGAACTGGCCGCCCATGTTTCGTCCACGAGGCCCGATGTGGATGCGACCGCCTTGAGAACGCTGACCAATGATGAGGTATGTCGTTTATTGAATGCAACGGCTCCCGAACGAGAAGCCAAAGATATTATCTGGAGGGGGGTTCTGAGCAATATCACCATGGGTGATCTCAAGGAAATAATTTCGCCAAAAACAGAATTCACCAACGAAACTCTTGACGGCCTAATTGAGGTACTCCTCAGAAGAGGAGGGCAACAAAAGGTGGTCTGCTTATCATCCTTCGAATCGGAAATGATTGTGGAGGGACATGGAGAAGATATAAGGAAAGATTATTTACTCCCAAAAATTGAAGGAATAAATGTGGAGGAAGTCATCATCGCACAGCCATGCTGTTTGGCCGGCCACTGGACTCTGTTCGTTGCCCACGGACCTCGATCAAAGTTCATTCAGTACAACAACATCTCCCACACACTTAAAAAAGGTGACAATCCTAACCGTTTTGTCGGAACTCATGAATGCACCGCGTCTAAGATAGCGGGATTCTGGCGAGGGTTGTTGAAGGTCGAGTGGCCGCTGAGAGTTGAGAGGATTGGTAGCCAACGACAGCAACAAGGGAGTAACGACTGCGGGCCATACGTTTTGTACTGGATGAAGCGTTTGATGGAGAATGCTGATCCGACGAAGCCGAAGCAGAGCAAGGTTATTCACCGTTTTAGAGGCGATTTGGCCAATTTCTTACTCGAAGACTCTGGGATGTGCGATCAACAATAAACGCCCTGAAAATGTTTTAATTTACTTTGCACCATTGTGCACTCAACAATTTTTTTCCAAAGTTATACATGTATACATGTTAAAATTACATAGACTATTTGAATGATTTATCAATACAAGGACATTTGGTGTTGGGTTTTTATAAAATTATTTTCTTGTTTCTGGAAAGACATGATACGTAATCCGGACATTATTTGCAGTCTTATTCCGGACAGCAAATACACTTATTCCGGACAAACTTTATGTTCCGTTTTTTGACACACTTTATTCTTAAACCAGACAACAAATACACTTATTCTGGACAACAAATACACTTATTCCGGACAGCAAATACACTTATTCCGGAAAAACTTTATGTTCCGTTTCTGGACACACTTTATTCTTAAACCGGACAACAAATACACTAATTCCGGACAACAAATACACTTATTCCGGACAGCAAATACACTTATTACGGACATCCGTTTCTGGACACACTTTATTCTTAAACCGGACAACAAATATACTTTTTTCCGGACAACAAATACACTTATTCCGGACAGCAAACATTGTAATCCGGACAACCTAAGTACGTCTTCCGGACATACTGGTCACTTAATCCGGACATAAATAAAACGTAATCCGGACATTGATGAATCGTAATCCGGACGGACATATAACGTAATCCGGACATACTGGTAACTTAATCCGGACATAAATATAACTTATTCCGGACAGACATACAACAAACCAAAATTACTTAAATATATTTGTCGTCATCAGAAAGTAATTCACAAACGAACAAGCAAAGAAAGTGTTGAATCTTATGCAATAATACGGACAGACATACAATGACTTTCAACAAAATTACATAGGAATAATTTCAACCAAGGATAAATACAATAATCAAGGAGGAACTCCCTCGTAATGCAAATTCATGTCCCAGTCATCGAAATCGTGATCCCCCGGTTTGGGTGCGGCAGGGTGTAACAGGGGTAGAACCTTATTCCTGATGATTTTCTTAACGTTACTTTTAATTATTTTCTCAGACAAAGAAATCCGTCGTTTGCTCGGCGGTCTGCCTTTCCGTCTTGTCTTATCCGGATTGAGAACGGATGTACCATCGAACACAGGATCAGGTCGTTGCATACGTTCCTTAAGCAACTCAAGTGCCTCTACCGCCTGAAGATATCTGTCGTTTGAGTCGAAAGCGGCCTCGACGATCCAAACCGCACGACTCATTATGTCGTCGTGGCGACGAAGCGCATCGTTCCCCGTTATGCCACTTTGAAGGGGAAACTTGACTCCATAGCTCCTTCGGATATCCTCCTCCATCGGTGGACGATGTAAGACTCGGGGAGCAACGCGTTTGGACGTATTTGGGCAATAACAACATAAACGTGACAACATAGGATACCGACGTGATCAAACATTCAGCAATCGCATACCCACTTCTCATCTCTAATTTGCACTGTGAACCGTTTCACCAATGGGAGGATATGTGTCAATACATGTTCGGTCACGTTGAAGTGCAATGTGTCGTCCTCGTTGAACTCATCCTTGATGTCGCAGTACATCATCTTCCCAATTTCTAACTGCACCTTCTTGAAGACACCCACCGTATACAACTCGCTCAATTGCCTCTCGAATGGATATTTCGAAATCAATTGCGAAGCCTTATGCTGACAATCGAAATCAGACTGAGCTTCCTTCTCATACTTGTGGCGTACTGTGAGTTCGTATTGTCTCACGAACTGCTTAAGTGTCGTCCTTGATGTGAGGTACATATCGAAGAAAGCGTTCATACCCTCACTTCTCTGGGTTGATGTAATTCCTGCGAAAAAACAATCCCGCCAAAATGCAGGTACCCAGTGCTCTCGAATTGCATAAATGGATCGGAGCCAATTATTGTCGTGGAACTCGAAATCATCTAGAAAACCCTGCCAATTCCGCTCGAATTCTGCCGGAGTCTTAGAATCGAATACACAGTTGTTGAGGTCAAACAACGTATGCTCCCGGTACTTCGTGGGCAGCTTCACAGGGGCCTTATTCATTATGTGCCATATACAAAATCTGTGTCGCGCTTCAGGGAACACAGTCCTCACAGCCGCAGCTATGGCGTCACATTGGTCTGTTATGATCGCCGGGGGGCTTGTATCTGCACACAACGCGATCAAGAAAAAAACATATGTTAATCCGGACAGAAATAACGTAATCCGGACAGACGTCAAGGGTAAGCCGGACGAGCAAAAAACGTAAACCGGACAGACGTAAGGGATAAACCGGACGAGCAAAAGACGTAAACTGGACAGACGTAAAGGGTAACCGGATAGGCACATAACGTAAAACGGACAAAGCCGGACAAAATAAAATACGTACCGTTCATGCACGTCAACCATGTTTGGAACAACCAAATGTAATTTTGTGTCGTCTCGGAAAAGAGGAGTGCGCAACCGAGTAGGACGGACTGGTAGTGGTGATTTACCCCCACAAATGGGGCAAAAGGCATGTCATACTTGTTTGTTATGTATGTTGTGTCGAAACATATTGCATCTCCAAAATAAGAGCAAGCAGCTCGAGAACGACTGTCGGCCCAGAACACATTTCGTAGTCTGCCTTCGTCATCCATATCCATTACGTAAAAGAAACGGGAATCATTCTTCTGCATCCTGATGAAATAATCTTGGATAGCTTGCGCATCTCCTGATCCCATTTTGAGGTTTCTAACCTCGTTCACAACATTCCTGCGAAACATAATTTTTATGACAAAGCTAAATGCGTAACTTCAACCAGGTTAAGTGGAGAATAAATAACCTTAGGTCCCGCTCGTTGAAAGACAATTTATCGTGACCTCCAGCATCGACCACAAAAGATTGCATGGTCTTGGCGGCAGATATACCGGCAGCATCATTGCACGAAATGTGTGCTCTCGCGGACTCCGGGACGGATCGTTTTTGTCGGAGAAAGCGCATCTGGTCTTCCGACAGCATGGCGTGATTATGTTCGAGATCTACGTAGTTAATTACGTAGCCTCTGGATGGATTACCGGAGACCTAATCCGAGCAGTGCATTCGACCCTACCGGATAACCTATGTTTCGGTCTACCTTCACCTTGGTTTCCGGGAGCATTACCCTCCTTTGAGCAAGTAAGAGTGGCCCGTATTACAACACCATGATCGTAATGAGATTGCCTTATCTTCACACCAAAACAACAGGAATCGGCGTATGAAACGTAAAATGCTTTGGCTTCTTCGAAGGAAGGAAAATTCATCATCACTTGAGGGACGTTGGAGGCATGAGCCGGCTGTGAGGACACATTTACGAGTGTCATTACAGTACAACAAAAATGGAGGAAGGAGAGAAGAAGGAATGGTTCGTAGGATCGGAATAACCAAGACACTCATATTTGTATCTCCGTGAAGCGCCAAAGAATAAGAAAGAAGACGGAGGACGTGCTGATTTGAAAAGCATTAAATGCGATGGTGGACGCATCGGGAAAATAAAACAACAGCAAAAAAATTCAACAGTAAGTAGTACGTCTGTCCGGAATAAGTGTTCCAACTGTCCGGCATAAATAGTAACTGTGTCCGGAATAAGTTATGCGCTTGTCCAGAAACTAAAGAAAATGACTGATGTGTGTGTCCGGAAAAAAATGAATTTATTAATAAAGAGAAGGGAAAAAAATAGGAGGACGGATGTTGAGTAACTAGTCTTCAGTCTGTGTAGGAGCGGCAAAATGAAGTGAGTGATTTGAGACGCATTAATGAGGGATGGAGAAATTTGTACGAAACGAGAAATAAACTAAACAAAGAAAAGGAAATTGTTTCTGGGGAGAGTGCGCACTCAGCCGCGTCTGCTGACTGGGTTGCCCACATCAGCCAGTGTGCTGACTGGGTTAGCAGCGTCCGTGACGCGAGCGTTCAACAAACATTTCCCTTAAAAAATATCTTGTAGTTGTAGTTAATAACAATGGAATTTTACATGTTATAGGTTGAGAATTGAGATAGCTCAACATGATATCATTGGTCACAAATCAAGATAGCTCGACCAAATGCCGGTTTTTCTCTTTTTGTATGTATTTAATTATATCCATTCCATTATATTATAAAATTTATTAAAAATATAAATAATTAACATTTACATGTATTAATCATTGTATTTTTACTTCGTTTTACGGCTGACCTGAAATGCATGTTGACCTGGTCAAATTACTATAAAGAAGTGCATGACTTGGTTCCTTAGCACCATTAATATTTTATTTGGATCTTCACGATTGAGTGTTGTTAATCTTAGACTTCTACCTACTTAATTTTTCACATGAAATTGAAAAGAAGCCCTTTACATTTTTAATTGTGTTCGACTCCTTCGATTTTTATTTGGAACTTGGAACACCTTGTATTCATCGTTCTTTTTGGTTGAAATCATTCGATTAGGTTTATTTTGGGCACATTCTTTATGTTATTATGCACTATGAGACAGAAGACTTAAGTGTATTTTCTTGATTTTATATCAAATAACTTTCAATTTTTTTATTTTCGACACAAATAATACGAGTATCAAATCTAGATTTATGGTTTTGATTTTTCATTTAAAAAATAAATAATTAATAATTTGATGTTAACAAAATTTTAAAGCAACGATTCCTCATCATATACAAAAAATGTCGAACAAATGCTTCACAACATGCATATTGTTTTCAGGGGATTATAAGCTATCATACAATCGTATTTTTGTTACTGAACGTCTGAGTAGATTATCTTTAATAATTCCACACTTTCGTTACAACCTCCAAACAAACACTAAAAGAATAGAATGCAAACATATCCACTTCAGTGCCACCTACCATTAGTCGAGTAGGGCCAAACGAGAAGCCTAATAATCACATATTGGTGTGCTGGTCAAATGATTAGTTGATTAGTGGTCCCATCCTCACTCCATTCCTTCAATACTCCACCTACTAAAATTTGACATTGTCCACAGGGGTATGAGTGGAATGCAGAAAGATATGGTTGTTGGTGAAGAACTTTGGTTGGTTTCAAATACACAATTGAATATATTTGTTTAATTATTTTTTGGTGTTGTTATTAAGGTGGAGAAAGACAATTAACGAAGGTTCTTTGAGTTTATTTTCTGACGAAAGCAAGGGTGCATTGAGTTGAAGATCACTCCTTGTCAACTTCGCAACACCAATCTTGACCACGGCTGGTTGGTGTGGTTTTAATTATGTGGATTTTTCATGGGTCAAATATGTTGAATAATGAATATAGTGCTTACTCATGCATATAAGTTAGTTATCTTGATTTGGATTTTTTATTATAGGAATTTAGCTTTAACTTCAACTTCTATTGATCCTTTGAAGACTAACTTCTACGTCTATTTGATTTAACGAACTTGGTTTTTTAAATTTTTACGCATTTGAACTTATTCTTATGTTTTCCATCAAATTCTTCTTCCTCTGCATTACATAACAAAATATAAATTGGTATTGATATATTCTGTACTTGTGTTTGTTCCCCAAAAATTTACCAAAAAAAACACTCCACCCATCTTCCCCAATATTCTTTCACGTTCCTTCACAGAAACAGAAATGTTTTTTTTTGGCTTCAGCCATCGCACATAATTATAAAATATTAAAAATAAAAAAATTGGTTTGAGACTAGGAATGTATTTGTTAAAATGCAACCTCTTATTTTCCAACCCTCATTCTTTTTTTCTATAGTCCAAACCACACTCACACAGAATAACAAGCAGAGTGCAGTGAGTTTCTTTTTATATCGTTAGCATGTTATATTTGGTTATCAAAAGGAGAAAAGAAGTCGCATTCATTTAGTAACTACAAAAATTCATGAGATCCTCCAAAGACAATACAAAAAAAGAAAGATATGATTACGTCTACAATTTTACATGTTTCAGTATATATTTCTACATACACACCGAAAGAAACTTCCAAATGGTGGAATGGCAGTTGAATTCAATGGTCTAAATTTGCATGGACATGTGTATTTTCGTGGAAAATGCCACCTAAAGTTCGTGTCAGAACTTTGGTGGTGATAGCGACATACAAGATAATCATCGCCGACATGTAGATCACGTAGTACACCATGTTTGTGTCTTATCTTGTTCTCTCTTCTGCCATTAATACACATCTTCTTAGCCTATTAGGCTATAATTCCAGTTTGTTCCAATCTTGACATGCAAAAAAAAGTGGCATGAATTTTAATTTTGACAATATATGCGGAAAGAACACCTAGAACTCTAGAAGTAGCTAGAGTGAAGACATATTCTACTGTAATTTATTTAAAGTTTATGTAATTTGGTTATGCAGAATCCAAACAAATATGCAGAATAATCAACCACTAAAGTACACAAACCTAGCTAGCTTAAACATATATCTAACTTGTACATTAATGTTTATATCATCACTACTTGATTTTCTGAAATGAATGTGCAAGAGTCCAAATTTGCTTGCGTAGCAGCGAGTAATTTGTGTGAACCTTTCCCCCCTATAAATTACTATCCCTGTGACATGATTTTCGAGTAAGTAACGTTTTGTGATGTCTACTAATTACTATTAATGGAAAGGAAATTCTACCAATTCGTTATTAACTTCTTATCTCAAACAAAACACAAGTTAATCTCAGACGACCTAGCAATATCATGCAGATAATTGATAAAAAAAGATTAATTATAATTTATCTATTTGAATTATGTTTAATTTCACTTTGTACTTCCGAACTTTAAAAGTGAGTTACTTTTCTGAAATTTTATTTTGTAACCTTTTAACCTATAAACTTTAAAAGTATTATTTAAACACTCAATCATTGAATTTTTTTGTTGTATTTTTTACATTTTATTCCTAATACACTATTAAATCTAATTTTACGTCAAAATTCACATTTTTATGAATCGAATGTCAGATGTAGTTCGAATTTGAGTCGGGTTGATACTGAATCTGATACAAATTTCAACTATATATGACATTCAATTTGATTTAAAATTGTTTTAAGAGTGTATTAGATATACAATACAATTAATTCCAAAATAAGTCAAATGCGCGTTTAAATATTGAATTTTTAAAACTCAAAGGTAAAATGTTCCAAAATAAGAAGAAATTTTTTACATTTTAAAGTTCAAAAATATAAAGTAAATTAATGTATACTTGAGACTGAAGGAACTATAATTAATCCTAATAAAAAATGATAATCGTGGTTCGCGTGCATGATTACTACTGTTATCGTTGACAAGACACGTGACGATAGTAACAGCAAAGCCTGTGCCACTAAGTTGCTCGAAGTCGACAAGCAATCAAGCCTGAGCTGAAGCGTATTAATTCGGCCAGGGCCAGATGGTGGTCCTTGACTCTTTCGTAAAACTCAACACTCTGCTGGTTAGATTTTTTTATTTTTTATTTTTTTTATTAGTACTCATCCGGTAAGATTCAAAAGAGAATTCTTTAAATCCAACCTGAGAACCACGTCACTGCGTGAGACAAGATGAGTGCCGTAAGGCTACACGCATAGGTTAGGTTACGGACAACAACCTCACAAGTATATAAGACTATCAATAATGGCGTCGTCCCGCCCGCACAACGATGTGTTGGGCAGGTCGTCAATCTAAGCACGGATTTTAAAACAGATTTTTTTTGTTTTGATTTTTTAAAATTAGTTTGATTTTTTTTTTGAAAATATGTTTTCTGATTGTTTTGATTTTTTAATTTTTTTTCAAAATCGATCATGAAATGATGTGGAGAAACGAGATAAGTTGTAATAAGTTGTAGTTAAGAGGTAAATAGTGTAGGAAAAATAAGAAAGTGAGTTGGGGAGAAAGAAAAGTGATGTGTAAGAGAGTGGGAAAAAAACTCATAATCAAGTCGTCTGGGTCATGATAGGGTTGACAATTCGGGTCATGACACGAAACCCGAACCTGAATCCGACACTAAATATCACGATTCGGGTCGACACGAATGACACAAACTGTAATTCGGATCGGGTTCGGGTTGAAGTATTTCGTGTTTCGTGTAATTCAGGTTGACATGAATAATATGAACTGTAATTCGGGTCGGGTTCGTGTTTCGTGTAATTAGTGTCAAACATGCTAATTCGTGTTCGGGTTAATTCGTGTTTGTGTAAATTTGTGTCAAACATGTCATAAATGGTGTCAAACATGTTATTTCGTGTTCAGGTTAATTCGTGTTTGTGAAAATTCGTGTCAAACAAGTCAGTTCGAGTTATTCGGGTTAATTCGTGTTTGTGTCAACACGAACAAGAAAAATGGATTCGTGTCAATGTGGGTCGTGTTCGGGTTACCAAATTCGTGTTCGGGTTTAAGATTAGATGTTCGTGTTCGTGTTCATGTCGACTATTTCTTATTAGTTAGTGTTCGTGTTTGTGTTCGGGTCGAGGAAAAAACCACGAATTTGTCAATCCTAGGTTATGATTACTAATGTTCTAACAACCTCAATTTATCTCTCCAGAGGTTAGTGCTTATATATGAGCTCGCTAATGTTAAGTGTGTGTGACAGTGTGAGGTAGAAAACGTAGAATATGATAACAATCGAATTGACCATGGCCTATCCCAAGTTTACAGGTGTCTGGATTTCTAAATTTTCTCACTGTTACTACAATCACAAAGTCACAACCAATAAAACCACCTATTTAATAATTGAGTGATTTCAAGAATTCCAATGAGGGCCTTGGAATTTGTAAAGAGGATAACATTATTATTCAAATGAAGTAAACAAATTAAACAATCGTGTCATTACTTATTATTTTACTTATAAAGAGGTATAGGTACTTTTGTAAAAAAATCCGTTGAAGAGCAAATTAATTGGATCTTTGTATTTGCATCCGGAAAGAACCAAGGGAGTCCAAATCCACAAATATTCACAAATATAAAGAGTCGGAATTCCAATATGTATTTAGTAGTTAGACAAAAACTCAAAATCCAGAATGATCTTGACCCCTGCTCCATGATTGAAGTCACCCCTTTGAACCTTGACTGAATTAGGCTTGCATCTTGTTTCTAATTAATTTAATTTATTAAGGAAAAACACATTATTTGGAGTTATTTAAACTACAAACTTCGATATGATTCACAGTTAGTTTATTGTTAGTTTGGGGTTAAAGCTAGTGTTAAAAAAATAATGATATATCACAAATTTAATAAAAGCATATGAAAAAAAAGAAACCATGTTGTTTTTTTCGGTTAGCTACTCTTCACTCCAACAAATATGTGAATCCAGCTTACCAACTCGAACCCCTCTTCTTACTTTTCAGTGTGAATTGGAATTTGTTCTCTGATCGGGAACTCGTGGATTTTAAAAGTCGCAATTTCCCACTCTAAATTTTGATATTGTAACAATTTCCATTTAAAAAAAAAATCTTCCCAAAAAAAATCTACCTTTTCTTTTATCACTTGTCTCTTTTTTCTTTCCAACTTCTTTTATCTTCCACATATTAGTTTTATTTGTTCTCCACAGTAAAGATGTAATTTGGTTATGTGTACATGAATGCTTATATTCAGGTCCATACATGCACAATTGCAGAATGTCAAATTTAACAATTCCCAGTCTTCCCTTTCAAAGTTTTTATATTAATTAAAAAGCTGAAGAACAACAAGAGAAACACGAATCATTAACCATCCAAAACAAATTCCTTGAGTCTGTACCTCTTAGCACACCATACATAACCCAAGAAATTGAACCCGCAAAGACCCGCCAACCAACGACCAGAAGAAGTAAGCCAACGTTCAAATCTTCGGGGATTCACCCGGGCATCCCTTTGGACGTAGTGATCGTCATTGAAACCGAAACGATCAACGAATTCAAGCAATCCCCCAAAGCGATTGTCAGCAACGAGAATGTGGTGCACATGCACCTCATGCCGCTTGGTCCTTGATCGTAGAACAACTCTAGCTGGCTGGCCAATGTAGTAAAAAACTTCCGACCCGACCGACATCAGGAAATACTGAGGGAGCTGCCTCCCCATCCCGACCGACATCCCAATCTCAGCGTCCCTCAGCCTGTTGGATTCCAGAATTGCAGACACGACCATCGTGACAATCATTAGAACATGACCAATTCCCATTCTTTGGAGCTGTGTCAGTCCTTGTGGATTGCCTGAGCATCCTCTGGCGGTTGGTACGATTACCGAATTAAAGATGAGGACCCACATCATGACGTAGAGGGAGGCCGGTGGAACGGAGAAGGATCCGAAAGACGTGTCCATTGCTTTGCCTTGCTCGATGAATGTGGTGAATAGCTGGGCATACGCGACCGAGTAGAGGATGCTGGTGAACCATATTGGGACCAAGCGGAGAAGTATCTTTAGTTCTTCGATTTGGGATACTGAACATAGCCTCCAAGAACTGAAACATGTGTTGTCTTTTGTGTCTGCGTCGGTTATTATCGCGGCGGCTTTGTCTAGAAATCTAGGAACAAGTAAACGATCTAGATTCAAATATTAATGCAACACTTCAGAACATATCCAATACCCCTTGAAACACATTTGATCCAACGTTGGGGTCATACATAGAACATTTTTTTGACATTATTATATTTAGTGTTATGCAAAAGTTGATACTATAATCTGTTATTTACCTGAATTCATCAGTATGTTGCAATTTTTGAATTCCTTGAAAGCTTGGGTCGTACAATAAACCTACATCCTCGGGTGATTTGCACTTCATTTTTCTCAACGAGACGACCACGACCTGAAAAATTCTAGTTATCGGACTACCTCGTGGTTTCCACAGCCTAAATGTGCTTGATCCACAAACAAATGCCCCTATAGCCATAACCATGCAAACAGTGGCAATGCCAAAGCCAAGTCCCAAATCTATGTTTTCTTGTATCCAAACAATCAAAGTGCTTGATGTAAGAGCCCCGACATTTATACAGAAGTAGAACCAGTTAAAGAACGAGGATTTCTTTTGTCTATCCTCTGGATTGTCGTCGTTAAATTGGTCGGCGCCAAGTGGAAGCAACGATGCCTTGATACCGCCACTTCCGAACCCAATGAAGTACATACAGACCGGAGAAAAATAAGAGTTTTTGGGGTCTAATTGATGGTAAGGATGCTGAAAGAGTGAGAAGTGCCATGCCCTGCAAAAACAAAAATAAATTGAAGCAAATGAACAAAAGTATTGCAGTTTTTATGCTGATGCACATAATTGAAGTTTGCTTACAGTGAGATCAAGGAAGGAGGACAACAAGATCATCCAATAGCTTCCGCAAAACGAATCCGCTATTAGAGTCCCTATGAAAGGAGCGAAGTAGCTTGTTCCAGACCAAGTCGTGATACCGATCGCGATGTCTGCATTGCTTTCATGGAATACGCTGCCAAGATATATAACTAAATTCGTTGCGATTCCATAAAAGCCCAAACTCTCCAAGCACTCAAAACCTGAAAAATGTCATTAAGCAGACACCATGAGATCGATTCTTGCATTCTTTATCAAGTTTAGTGAAATTTATGTGCGAGGGGAAGTAACCTAATATAATTGCTGGTGCACGCCAATCACTTGTTTTTTGCAAGGCAATATCATCGTACTGCAAAAATGATTTCATCATGATTTATTTGCCACATAATTATGATTTAGTACGATTTGGATTTAAACATAGGCATTTAAAGAAACCTTACGGAGTAATTACATCTTTAGACACATTCTAATTCCATCAAAACATCAAAATGGAGCTTAAAAATTGTGACTGGTTTCGTGGGGACAAATTCCTATACTAAAATTTTCTGAATCAGTTTGCACTTGCAGGAAAACTGATTGCAACTTGGAATCTTGCAACATGTTAGGAGGGAAATATGAAGATTATATGTTACTTGGAGAATATTGTTGAAAATTGATTTATATTTGTTAAGGCAGAAAGAAGAAAAAACAGTTGACCGGTGGAGGAGCTCGGTCGACTGATTTTTTCAGGAGCTCTTAGAGGTGAACAGCAGTCGATTGGTGTTGGACATCATTCGACCAAAATTTTCAAGAGCTTTCGGAAGGAAAAATGGTCGACCGATGTTGGACATTGTTTGACCAAAATTTTCAGAGACTTTTTGGAGTTCAAGAGCAGTCGACCAGTGTTGGACTCTTGGTCGACCGAAATTAACAAAAATCGTTCTTGTTAACTGTTTCAGTCCACCGTTTGAGAAGTCTGGTCGATCGTTACTCACGTTTTTCATGATTTTTCTGTACGGTTTTATGAGTCTATTTAAGGACTTGTTTACATACAACGCATACAACACATTGTGTGATTATTTCCTTGAGAGAGATTAGGGTTAGGAAGAGTTCTCGAGAGCTTTGTGTTGAAAATTGCTTTATATTTTTGTTAAGTAGGCAGAATCAGGTTAAAACCGTTGACTGGTGGGGAAGTTTTGTCGACCGTTTTAACAGGAGCTCTCGAACTTGAAGCTTCAGTCAACCGATGTCCAACACCGATCGATCGAAAATAACAAGCACTTTTTCAGATGTTGAGTTCGGTCGACCGATGTTGGACATGGTTTGACTGAAAATAACATGAACTTTCTTGGAGTCAAGAACAATCGACCGAAAAACGGTTATGGAGCTGAAGAATATCGGGGACCAGTCGACCACGTGAGGGAATCAGTTGACCAAAATTAACAGGAACCATTCATGTTAACCGGACGGTCGATCGTTTGAGGATTCCGGTCGACCGTTGCATACGTTTTCTGTGTGGTTTTGTATATATTTTGAGGGATCTTTTGCCATAATTTGTGTACAACGTACAATTCTTATTTCCTTCATTGAATATTGAGAGATTAAGACTAGAGAGAATTTTACAGTATTTTGGATGACATATTGCCTACATAAACTTGTAATCTCGGTTGTTTCTCTTGTTGGAGAAGCGAAAAAAGAAAAGGAAACCCGCAGGAAACCCCCCAATGACGTAGTCACGTTTCCGAACGTTATAAAACACGTGTGTCGTAGATTGTTTCAGGTGTGCGTTTGTCTTATTGCTTGTTTATTTTTATCTTGAGTGTTTTTGTTGCATTAAGATTGGGAGAAGACCAGAAATTAGTTTTCCGCATCCAATATTTGTTTTAGATTTCCGTTGTGCATCTTGATCCGTTTGTCGTTTAGCGCATCGTTATCACCTCCTCCCAACACTTTAGAGGACATATTGTCTCAAATCCCATGTAATCTCGGTTGTTTCTCTTGTTAGAAAAACGAAAGAATGAAAGAAAATCCACGGGAGACTTCTCCAAGGCCGTAGGTACGTTGCCGAACCTTATAGAACGTGTGTGTCGTTATTGTTTTAAGTGTGTTCGTCTATTGCTTGTCTATTTATCTTGTGTGTGTTTTTGTTGCTATTAAGTTTGGAAGAGAGTCAAACGTTATTTAATTCCACACTCAATATTCATTTTTTTCGTAATTTGCTGGTGTGTTTTGATCATTTTTTTCGTAATTTCGTCATTTCGTAGTAGCATTGTTAGATTCTCTTTCAACAAATACAATTATTTTGTCCTTTAAGAATGGTGGTTTTACAAATTCCAAATTCCAAAAAGGCAGCTATCCTAAAAGGCTAAAACACTATGGCTGGTTTACAAATTGAACTCATACATAATGCTCAAGTTCCATCCTAATTGAGAAACACGTTGCAACCTAATTATTTGCTGATAAATCTGAGCATAAGTGGCAACGACCAGGGGGTTTATAAAAGGACAGTGGCTCTTTTGTAAATCTTCAAACATGGAGATTGTGTTTGGTTGCGTCATTTCAACGTAAATTTTCAAAACATCACATTTACAACTACAAAAAATGTACTGGAATTTGCAAATCATTATTGAAATTTTACATCTATACAAATTTTGACAATACCACGATCCATGCTAATAAGTGGAATTTCGAAATTCCATGCAACTTTTTTAAACTTGAAGCATTCAAATTAATAAAAAATATTCTTATTATGTTCCGAATATGATTTTATAATAGTTTTTTTTTTTGGTTTCGATACAATTCCGAAACCGAAAAACTGATAAATATTATATAAATTTATTATTATCATTTTAAAGTAACATATCTGTCCAAATATGGCAAAACAAATCACACCGATTGTAAATCTTAGTATTTGTAAATTCTATCAAATGCAAATTCCATGTAACTTTTGAAAATACCCCATCCAAACACAATGGAAGGGGATTCAACAACGCTGTCGCATATTCTAAAGAAAGTCCCGAGTAAAGATCTCCTCTCAAGAGTTGAACAAGTGATACCCGATACAGGAGACACCCTATCTGCCAGTAAGACGTACTTGTGTGTTCTTTAATTGTCTAACTTGACACTGCTTTTGTGTGTCCTCAAGTTTAACTTAGTTTGACTTGGAGCATTGACCAAGCCACGAATCTCACCCAAAACAACATAAATTACCATCTTAAACCGAATTTAGCAACTCGGGTGGTTAGAACTTGGAAGAAGCAAAAAGAAAAGCAACTGACCTTGTTGAGAAGTGGAGTTGCGACCTCAAGCTCCAGTGGTGGCTCCCCTATATTGTCCATGGCAGTCCAGAGGAGATAGTGATAGCTGCTAATGTTGCTGCGCTAACTATCTTACATACATCTATCTGGCTTAGGCTGTGGTTGGTGCCCATATCATGTCAAAAATCTTCTGAATTATATATTTTGTATGTTGGTGATGCAATAGTAGAGGTTCACAAATTTACGCTATTTAGCTGACCACTATTGTCAAAATTCAAAAGTGTAACCGTCAAATTACAGTTTACACTTTAAACCTCCAGATATCCCATTCATCCGAATAAATTAAGACGTCAAGGATTAAACTACTATTTTCCATTCCCGTGATGTAAGGGTCCAATCCGTAACGGCGGCAGTGGTCCCCACCGACCATCTCAACTCGTCGACTTATACGTGTCACCACCAACGGTTCAGATCGCGTCACGTCATCACTCCGTTAAATCTCGAAGGAATCCAACTCCTCTCGTCGTCTTCCCCACTTCCAATTCCAATTTGGCGTTCTTTTCAAGTCTTCTTCCCATTCTTATACAGCTTGAGTCTGCCACGTTTCCGAAGTTACACGTGGGCTCATACGTGGAAAATGTTTGACTCCCATGATTGAATATAATTCGGTGAATTTGCATTTGATGATGTATTATTTGCAAAACTAGAAGAATCTTCTTATATTTTCTTTTTGTTGGCCGATCGCCATCAACACCTCGCTAACGTATCTTTATTATGTACTCCTAAAAATACTTCCAATGATTTTTATATAAAAACCCATGAAAACATGGGACTTCACATTTTCCTATAGGTATTTGATATGTTAAGGTTTTTACGTTTTTAGTTTTGCACAATTTCGAGGCTCCCACTATAAATCGCTTTTCATTTCATTTTAGAAATGGTAAGAGATGATTTTTTGAGTCCCGAAACAAATAAAAAGTATGTATGATTTGGATTTAAACCCAAAAAAAGAAGATTAACTAAGAAACTATTGTGCTTAGATGACTGGAGGAGAGTCGAGTTTGTCGACAAACGTAGGATCTTATTCCAATATACTCTTAATTTGAGGGTTTTCCCCCTAAATTTCTAACATTTTCTCTTCAACTTTTTCGATAATATTTATGGAAAATGATAAATGGACGTTTGCGTCCGGGGACGTGCGCTGACGTGCTCAATCCAGTCAACAGCAACAATCTAGTCATCAAAAGTCAAATGTCTTTTTCTTTCTGAAATTAATTAAATAACAGATTTATTTTGTGTCACATGCAACTTCTACTCTCTCAATGCAACATTACGTTCCCAATGCAACATTATGGTTCCCAATGCAACATTTATTTTCTCAATGCAACCTTTGATTCCCCCACGGACAAACTCACAACTTATTATGGACATATCAACACCTTATTTTGTCCAGAATAAGTTATGTGTCTGTCCAGAATAAGTTATGTGACTGTCTAAAATAAGTTGTGTGTCTGTCCAGAATATGTTCTGTGTCTGTCCACAATAAGTTCTGTGTCTGTCTAGAATATGTTTTGTGTCTGTCCATAATAAGTTGTGTGTATATCCAGAATAAGTTCCGTGTCTGTCCAGAATATGTTGTGTGTCTGTCCAGAATAGGTTATGTGTGTGTCCATAATAAGTTCTGTGTCTATCCAGAATAAGTTGTGTGTCTGTCTATAATATGTTGTGTGTATGTCCATAACAAGTTCTGTGTCTGTACCAATGTTCAGGTAGGCGACCACCTAGGCGGTAGGCGGTCGCCCGTGGCGGTGGTCGCCTGGGCGAAATAGGCGATCGCCTAGGCGATCATTTCGCCTAGGCGAGAGCCGTTGGAGGCTCTGCTTTTTAATTTTTTTTAATTTTTTTTTCAAAAATTACAACTTTGCCACTAGCACCAAATCTTATATAAACCCCTCCAAACCTCTTCATTTTTCACACATCTCTCATTCTCTTCTTTTTCATAATTCTATTCTCATCATCAACTTTCCTAATCACCAAGTTTTTGCGATTAAGTTTCCGGTCTGGTGCTTAGTTTTGAAGTTGGAAAGTGAAGTCTCCGATCCGGTTCTTCATTCTTCAACCGTCAAAATCAAGTGCACTCTTTCTAACTTCTATTTAGAATTAAATTAATTAGTATTTTATTTTCATATTAGTCTAAATTTTATATTAGTTTAGTTTTAAAATATGGCTTACATACCCGACACTAGTCTACCTATGCATCACGAGAGTTACGATGACCTAAGACCTACCCGTACAAATGACCCCGGTTGGAATACTGCCCATTACATTAGTGCTAATGATAAAAATTGTATTGTCTGCGAGTTATGTGGTAAGGAAACTAGATGTGGTATAGCCCGTCACAAACAACATCTTGCACACACACCCGGTAGCAATGCTAGACCTTGTGAAAAGTTCCTGACTCTATTAAACAAGACATAACTGCATACATGATTAGAAACAGTAGGACATTACAAAACGAAAATGTATGTCTTGATGATTATGTAGACCGAGAAAACATAGAATTTGATCTAGAAACCGGTTCGGGTTCCGGTTCTGCTCGGACCCCAACCTCCCGTTCTCACCCCGTTCCTGGTCGAAAGAGACCAAAACAACGTTTGTGGGCACCATTTTGCGGACGTGGGAAGGACGTGGTTTCCGGCCCCCAACAAACAACCATCGAAAGAACCTTTAGAAAAGAAGATAGGAAAACAATTAATCAAAAATGGTCTAGGCTTTTCTATAGATGTGGTATATCATTCAACACTATAAGGACGTCTGAGTGGAAGGAAGCAATATCCGCTACTTGTACTTACGGACCCAGACTTAAACCCATGACGTATCATGAAGTTAGTGACTCGTGCCTTAAACATGAAATTGACTACACTAGAGGTATACTAGAATCGTATAGACAAGATTGGGCAACATACGGGTGCACGTTGATGACAGATGGCTGGACTGATAGGTCCGGTAGGAATATAATCAATTTTCTAGTAAATTGTCCGACATGTACCATGTTCATGAGGTCTTTAGATGCTTCCGGTCACTCTCACACCGCAGACTACCTGTACAAGCTGATGGACAAGGTAGTTGGCGAGATTGGCGAAGAACACGTTGTTCAGGTGGTCACCGACAACGCCGCCGCGTACGTACTTGCCGGTAGGATGTTGCAGCAAAAAAGAAGGAGATTGTTTTGGACTCCCTGTGCAGCGCATTGCATCGATCTCATCTTGGAGGATATTGGCAAGTTGTTTTTGAAGACTATTGCTTTAGCTCGGAAGATCATCAAACATTTCAACAGCTCTGCCATGTTGTTGAAGAGGATGCGAATTGCCATTGAAGGGAACCTGCTACGCCCTGCTGTCACGAGATTTGTCACCGCCTTTCTGAGTTTGCAAATGTTGTTTCTGAAGAAAGACAAACTCCGAGCCTTTGTTGTTTCCCCGGAGTACAACGATCCTAATGCAAGTTGGATAAAGAACAAGAAAAAGAAGGAGATCTCTACTGAAGTTGCCGAGACCATTCTACAAAGTGGTTTCTGGACCAACATTGTAAAGGCACTGAAGGCCTCACAACCTATGGTCCAGGTTCTTAGACTTGTTGACGGCGATGAGAAACCACCGATGGGATATCTGTATGACGCAATGGAGAAAGCCAAAGAACAAATCATGAGGAACTTTGACGGAAACCCGAGGTTGTACAAGCAAGTCATCGACCTCATCGACACCAGGTGGGGTCCAAGGAAGATGATGTCATCACCGCTACACTCTGTTGGTTTCTTACTCAACCCCGGTACCTTCTTCTCCGTCCCACCTCAGGATCGAAATGTAGCTTTCAATGAGCATATGCCTGAATTCATGGATGTCGTAGAGCGGCTCGTCCCCACTCCTGCAGAACAAGACAAGATTTGCGGTTTACTTGATCGTTACAAGAACTCCCTCAAAATATTCTCGAGGGATATGGTCGTCAGACAAAGGTCGGAAAGAAGACCTATAGATTGGTGGCAATCGTATGGCGCAGACATGGGAGAGACTGCATTACAGAGGTTGGCCCTGATGGTGTTGGGATTGACATGTTCGGCATCAGGTTGTGAGCGGAATTGGAGTGTCTTCGAGCAGTTGCACTCAACGAGAAGGAACAGGTTGGCTGTGAAGAAGATGAATGACTTGGTGTATGTGAACTACAACCAAAAGTTAAGGCAAATGTTTCAGCAAAGGATGGAGAAACCCGGATTTTATGACCCCATCAGTGTGGACTACGATCTCTTCGACGAGCATCCATCGTTGGTAGAAACTGAAGATCCGGTCTTCGCTGGAGAGGAGCTTACATGGGCCGATGCCGAGGAAGCAGCTTTGGGACATTCTTCTTCACGGAGACGCTTTGCTCGATCCATGTCCACTGCATTTGACCCGCGATGTTCTACTGCATCTGACGTGCCATTATTAGGTCGTGGCATGGATGATGACATCATTCACATCAATTCTAGAGATCCAGGTGCATCGAGTTCTCAACCACCGATGGACATCGACGAGCAATATGTCCAAACCGACGATGAAGAAACTGAAGAAGATGATGTCTACGTCGACAATCCGAATGAGAACGACTCCGACGACTCTGATGGTGGTGGAGGATATGATATGGTTCCCAGTTGGACATTAGATCAATGTGTCCAATGGAATTAGTTAGTTAGCTTGTAATTCTAATTTCACTTTTATCTACTATTGTATGAACTCTGAGTTACTTTGTAATCATACTACTAAGCAATAAATTGTATACCTAAGTGTTTAGGTGGGTAGAGGGATGCCTAGTGAGGCATTGGTCGAGGAACTAGGTGTCTTTTCGAAGCCTAAACATGTATGATATTTTTAGAAAATATTTGTGTATTTTTTTTCTATTTTCCCGATTTTTCCTGATTTTTTATCTATTTTATGAAAATTAATTGAATTAAAAAAAAATTACCGCCCAGACCTGGGCGATCGCACAACCGCCTAGGCGATCGCCCAGGCGACCAGACGCCTCCGGCCGCCTAGGCTCGCCTAGGCGGTGCCTGAACATTGGTATGTACAGAATATGTTATGTGTCTGTCCAGAATAAGTTATGTGTCTGTCCACAATAGGTTATGTGTCTGTCCATAATAAGTTTTGTGATTTTCCAGAATAAGTTGTGTGTCTGTCCAGAATAGATTGTGTGTTTGTCCATAATAAGTTATGATCTGTCCAGAATATGTTGTGTGATTGTCCAGAATAAGGTGTGTATTTGTCCACAATAAGGAGTGTGTTTGTCCAGAATAAGTTTTGTGTCTGTCCAGATTAGGTTGTGTGTCTGTCCAGAATAAGTTGTTTGTCCGTCCAGAATAAGTTTTGTGTCCGTCCAGATTAAGTTTTGTGTTCGTCCAGATTAAGTTGTGTGTCTGTTCAGAATAATTTACATTCGGAAAATGTTACATGTGGAAATCAAATATTACATTGGGAAGCGAAATGTTGCACGATGAAACGAAATGTTGTATTGGGACATAATGTTGTACGTGGAAAGTAAAAATTACATGTAACACAAAATAAATTTATTATTTATTTAATTTCAAAAAGTAAAAAACGTTTGGTTAGATTGCTAACTGTATTAACTGTACCGCTGTACGTCGGTGTATAGCTCCTCAATATTTATTTACCACGGAATAAAAGCCAGTAACGCACTCATCCACACCCAAATCAAACGTTTTGCAAAAACCTAACAGACCGTACCGGGATTTCGCCCTGCCCCGATTCCGGCGAGACGACGCTGATCGCGACCACCTCCGGGCTCACCCGATCGTCTCTCTTAGGTATTCCCACCTCTATTTCAAGAACACGTGAAGTTTGGAGCCGTATTTCGATTTTATTTATTATTTATATCCTATTTCGATGTGCAAGTTTTGGTGTTGATGTCTATGTTGAGTTTTGTTTCTACTTCTGTTCGGAAAGAACATAAAAATATGAAATTTATCCCAATTTAATAGGCTTATTGGATTTGGGATTTGGGTTTGGATTCTCCCGAAATCAATAACAAAACAGGCTGAATAGCGTGTAGCATTTTTCTTCTGTAATTCAAAACTTTTTAAACTTCAATCAATTCTTGATGTTGCTTCTGACTGCTTGAAACTAGATATTCTGAGTATGAACGAATAAATGTTGTGATTGTCCTTAAGAAGCCAGTCATGATAAACGTAATACGTCTTCTTATGTTTTTATTGGGTGATGATAATCCAGTCTGATTTCTCATAATTTTATTTTTGTACGACTGAATTGATCAATATAATTTGCCTTCTTTCCTTGCACATCGACAAGTAGAACAACAACAACAACGAAGTCTTTAATCCCAAACTAGTTGGGGTAGGCTAGTAAGGAAACTCAATAAGAATCACGGTTTCAGAATCGACAAGTAGAAGACAATTAAAAAATAATGAAGATATCATGTAGGCTCTGTTTTAAAATTGTAGCCTATTTCTTAATGCATTACTCCAAACTTCTGAAAATTCACTTCTTCGTAGACCTTTTATAGGTGATCGTCAAACTCAATGACCAAGCTGTTGAATTAACCATTATTGTAGAGTATATTTGGGTACAAATGTGCAAAGCTTGATTGATTGCTTCTTCTTCTTCTTCTTCTCACTCTCCTATATTTGAAATCTCATCTTTTAAGTTCCAACTTAGGAAAGATCACAACTACAAACCACTATATGTATATGCATGGATTTCAATATACTGGTGTCTGCTGGTGTGGTTTTAAATCATACTTGTCTAGTTATTCCTTCCCTACATCTCGCACTCTACCTGGTATTTCGCTATAAGTTTATAGCTAGTTTTACGATTACATTACCAGTTGTTAGAAATGTTGTTTCTATAACGACAATACTTTGTTCACATCAATATAATCGTTGAACCTTGCTGAATTTGATATTGTTGTATTATGCAAGACAAGTAAATCAGCTGAAGAAAAATGCCTAAGGTTAAGACAAACCGTGTCAAGTACCCAGAAGGCTGGGAGCTCATTGAACCAACACTCCGTGAGCTTGAAGGGAAGATGAGAGAAGGTTGGTGATTGTTTCGGCAAAAGTTTAATTTTTGATTGTTTAAGTTCTTTTATATTTTACTAATTCTAATGTATTTTGACATGTATGTAAACAGCTGAAAATGATCCCCATGATGGCAAGAGAAAATGTGAGGCGTTATGGCCCATTTTTAAGATCTATCATCAGAAGAGTCGCTATATATATGATCTCTACTACCGAAGAAAGGAAATATCTAAAGAACTGTATGAGTTCTGCCTGGAACAAGGTTATGCTGATCGAAATCTGATTGCAAAGTGGAAAAAGGTACGTGCCAACCTTTAGTTTTTGGGCATGGTTCTGCAAATGACAAGGCTATAGAGTATGTTCACTGCGGTCACAGAGTATAGTTCTGCAAATGACTAGGCTATAGAGTGTCATGCATTATTCTCTGAGAATTAGCTTTGATTTCTAAATTTATTTACCAATGATAGTTGCCTCTAACTTGTTCATCTATTTACTGGTCCTTCTGCAAATTGCGACTTTTCAACCTTGATGCATTTTGGGGGGAAATAATTTGATTATGGGCATGGCACATTTTTTTTTGAACATTGATCCAAATTATTTGCATCGGAAACCAAGAGCTTTGAGTTGCAGACATTAGATTTGCCATTTATTTGTCTGCACAAGGTATAAATAATTATGTTGTTTAAAAAAAAATATGACATCAATAAAATAACCAAAATTTCTTCATATGCATTCCGATCCCATGTGTTTTCCAAGTCTTGAAGTTCTGGTAGAAGTGGAGGGGCTGGATGTGGCTTTCATTGCTCATGCTCGTCAATTTGCTTTATGTAATTCTGTGGTAGTCATTTATTTGCTTGCAATGAGCCAGAGGTGAAAGATACACTGTTGAAACTTCTTTTCCTCTTTTTTCCCCCTGATCATTTTTTACTAATACAAGTATATTCCATACGAGCCTGACTGATTTTTATTAAATTGAAACGATTGACTATGCTTCGTGGTCTGAATTGTATTTTAATATTCCAATGCTGTTTCTGCAGCATGGCTACGAGCGTCTCTGTTGCCTACGTTGCATCCAACCTCGAGATCACAATTTCCAGACAACCTGTGTTTGCAGGGTTCCCAAACATCTGAGAGAGGAAAAGGCTATAGAGTGTGTGCACTGCGGTTGCAGAGGATGTGCCAGTGGAGATTGAAAACCTTTTTCCCCACCACCAGTATTTGATGAATTTGTTCGTCATCTGACTTGTTAAGCTACCTGCTAAATCCCCGTTGTGTATTACTGAGATTCCCCAATTTACGGGGACTCAACAATTATTATACTGGGGTACTGAAGCTGTTTACTTTGTTATAACATGTGCGTGCTGAATTTTACAGCAAAATCACGTCTCTGCCGAATGTTGTGGCCTATATGCCCAGTTGTAAGTTGTAACTTGTACGTGCTTAACTGCTTATCTATGGACTTGGGTAGGGCATTGTATTACTTATTTGTTTTTATTTTTAAATTTGGTACTAGTTTGGTTGTCTTGTTGCACGCTTATAATTGGAATTTAGAGTGAGCCTTGTCTAATAAAATATCTTGAGAATTCGGGTCTTGAAACTCAAAAACAGTGAGCTTCTGGAGGTTAATCGGTTTTGCCTTGTGATGATAAGAACAATATGGTTCAGAACTTCAGATAAGAATACGATAGTTTATTTAAATCCGATTCATGTCTTACTCGAACTCAACGTGAGCACAACATGTTTAATTTTTTTTAGTTCACTAATTTGTTTTGATATGAGAATTCAACATTAAGGTATGATTGGTTTAATAATTAAATTTAGAAATTGAGGAATTGACTTCCAGAGGTTTTCTGGTGATTTACAGAAGAATTTAAAATAATTATGGAGACCGACTTCTATGAATTCCACTCTTGTAAAATTGTGTTTTGAATAATTTTTTTATTTTTATTTTAAAATTTTAAAAAATCATGATGAATTCTGATTTTTTCATTACTTCATGAATTACAACCGAATCAAAACATAAACATACTTTTGTTGTTTTGTTATGTCCTCAAATCACCTTCCATTTTATCGGAAAATCATACCGAAAAAAGGTGTCTTCCCCTTCTAAGTTCCATAAAGCAAAATGGATTAATTTGTTTTCTATATTCATTTTCCTTTCGTATTCTCTTTTTTATTTTCCTTTCGTTTGTGCATTTCGGATCCAATTTAACCCGAAAACCACTGGGACTTCACCACCATTCCTCGACGCCACGGCATGGCAACGATGCTCCTCCGCCTCACCACGAAGCTCCGCCCCATCTCGACCCCGACCCTCTCCTCCCCCATCCGCCTCCTCTTCTCCTTCCCATCCCACCTCCAGCCCTTCACCTCCCCTCTCTCCCAGGTAACCCGACCCCAACCCTTCCATTTCAACACCTCCTTTCCCCTAATCCCTAACGAGTTTCACGCGTTTCAGGTGGTCGCAAGGTGGAAGTCGTCGGGGACGAGAGTCAGGGCTCCCGACACTCCCGTGAAGTCCAAACTCAACAAGTACAAGATCAAGGGATACTCGTACGTTCATCTGTTTGACTTTTTTGTTTTTTTGTTTGGTGTTTGTGTTGATTGATTGATTGATTGTTTATTTGGTGTGGTGGATAGGTCATATAAGCGTAGGTTTAAGCCGCTGAACGACGGGACGATCCGGCGGTGGAAGGAGGGGAACGCTCATAATGCACATTCTAAGGTTTTTCCGCTTACCTTTCCATTGCACTTAATTTGCAACGAATTGTTTGTCAACTTTGTTGTGTTGTATTTGCTAGCTTAAGGTTTAGTTTTATCTCATTGAATGTCGCAAAAACTTGAACTGAAGTACTAATGAGTTTGGGATCTCAATAGGTTTAGAATAGTGTAGAAACTTGAACTCTTGATGTCTATGAAGATGTGAAAAGATATTCAAGTGAGATGAAGATAGACAATCTCAAGGATCATGGTTTTAGTAATCAAAATGCTGAAGCGTTGATTGGTAGCTTGAGTTTAGAGAAATAGAAAGTAAGGGGTGGTTGTATAGTTTGGGATGTGAGTGACTTAGCTTTCGGTTTTTGAGGTTGTTTGTGCTTTGTCATTAACTAACATTTGATATCTTGAATACCAAACATCGCAAGGCATGAGCTTCACCACTCAATTGATAGAGCTCTCTGTGCTGATGTTACTTTAATATGTTTTTCAATTTTCCTTAAAGGCCCTCATTTTCAATGATTCTGCTTGATCCATATCTTAAAGGTCCGTTGATGCTTATTGGATTGAAACCACCAAAATCCCAACAAGGCAACAACTATTTTGACACTGTCAATTATACCAATGCATTCTCAATTCCATGTTTTTTATAGAGAGGTAACTGTTTTGAGCTCCTCTTAGGTACCGTAAAGGTTACTACTCCCAACCAGTAAACCGGCCTGAAATCATTTTGGATGATTGGTGGATCTCTGATCTCAAAAATAAAATTAGTGATTTTGTGTACCATAAATAATTCCAATTATTATATATTGCTTTTTCTAGATGAGTTTCATGTGTAGCCTACCCCACTTAGTTTGGGATGAAAGGCTTCATTGTTGTTGTAAATCAACTAAGTGATCAGTGATCCCCTTTCAACCTCACTTCACATGATCATTACCAGATCATCTTTAGATATTCCATTTTATCAGAACACAATAATTTAAGCCAAAACATTTGACTGAACTGTATTTTTTTTTTAAAATCTTTCTACAGACCCAAAAGCAGAAGAGGAGATTAAGAAAGCCGGCTCTTGTCCATCCTGCATATGCAAAAACGATGAAGAAACTTGGTTTCTTTGGATAAGAACGTTGATGTTCTGCTGCACCTTATGAACTCTTTTAGATGCAAGGCAATGCAGAATTTTTGGCATTCCTCCAATTCTAGTTCTCTCTACTTCTGCTTGCTCACTAAACTTTCTGCAAGTGTCTTCCCATGCTTCTTTTATGTAATAAACTGCTTGGTTCGGTTGACATTTTGGTGTTTGTCTGTGATAGATGAATTGCAACAGTCATTTAACAGAGAATTTGAAAAGCATGTGACAAATATTACATGATGTGTAGACGACCAATCTGCTCTTGGTTTGTCATAACTAATTTGTAACGGCTTTGCCTTTATCACATGTAAAATTGTGAGTTCTGTGTGATGTGCTGAGATAAAATTTGGATATGCTTGCTCTTAGATATTTCAAATCTCTTTCCTATTGGTTTGTAGCTGACATTTCACATCTTGCTTGTGTAACAAATGCACAAAATTCCATCTTAAAGGTTGCTTTGCAGTGCACAACCATGAAGTTCACTTATCAGTTATTGTGATAGCTTTGAGCTCAGTTTCGATTTGATTGTGTTGATCTTTTCTTCGCTTGTTAAAGTTGCTCGGCATTGGAGATTGATAAAGATGTATGATACCTTATCTCTACATCTTGTAGACTTCAAGTTCGTAGGATTTCAACGGTATGACATGATGGATTTCGTGACTTGCTCTGTTTCGGTTTGTGTAAGCTCTCTCCGTTATTTTTCCTCTTCCAAATTTCCATTCCAAAGTTTCCTCAGTATATAGGCGGCTCAAACCCACAAACCCGACCTGTTTGATCCGGGTTAGAGTCGCAATTTCCGATATGTTTAGAAAATAAAACCCGTTAACCTGTCCACGTGCTAAAAAATAATAATAAGAAATTGTAATAAAATTATTTACACATAAATATACAACCTAACTTATCACTCAAAAACTTATTGTTAACTCACTGCTAATTCTAATCTAACAAATTACCAACTTAATCTTAAACATACTCTTATCTAGAAGTTATAACTTATGATTTTTCCCAAAATAGATTGTTATTAGGTTTTTCCGATTTTTTAAATAAAAAACCAACATTTTAAGTATTTTTTGAAATAAGTGACCCACCAGCCGTCAACCCGCCACCTTGGTAGTATGGTATGAGTAAGCCATTAACCTAACTATAAACCCACCTTGGTAATACAGTATGAGTAAGTAATTAACCTGCCTATAAACCGTCCATTTAATTACAACTCTAGTTCACATAACGATGAATTATACGACCTTGCTCGTTTTCAGATTTGCGCAAGAAGGTCCTTCTTCGTTTATCTTCTCTCTTTTAAATTTCCTTTCCGAAGTTCCAAACGCAATATTAGTTTTCTCCTTATTGTGGAACATGTTTTGCAAGACGAATGTCATGAGAAGGTTGCTCCTGTGCACCTCATAACGGCTTGTTATGTTACCAAACAAATGCAACTTGCGAATGATCAATTTGTTTGAGGAGAAAAAACATAAATTTATACTTCATGCTCTTGTTGAATAGTCAAGTCGAATTGAGGCGGAACAAAAAATCGAGTTTGACTAAAGTCGATGTTATAAAGTATATGTGTTTTAGACTTAGATTTATTTCATGCAAGGAAAATTACTGAAAATAATTTTAGAATAAGAAAGAGATAGCCTGTGGTGGAAGCACGAATCGGGTCGCTTTCCTCAGAACAAATTCCGCCCCTTCTTGCACACAAGGTCCACTGACGGTTTGCTCCCAAGATACGACCACCCCAGCTATCTGGTCCGGCACTCGGTGCGTTCGAGACGTTGGAGTTGAACCCGGATCTTTGGCCTAGTTGCTCAAGTTTGAAAACAAAGTATGTGGGAAGATCTTTGAAGATCACAACAGCAAATTTCGTGGAGATTGTTAAATGAATGGTGGGTGGAATGGACTGGAATGTTTGATGAGAAAATGATGCGAGAGATTATGTGTTTTCCACTGTATGTCAATCTCCATATACATGCCTTATTTATAGGCATTAATATGAACTCTTCCATTGCTGGAACGTTGGAAAGGCCTCACAACGTTCCATGCACATTCATGGAGACCTTCCATTCTCAGCAATGATTTATTAGCATATTTAATGGTATGATTTATTTGCCTAAAAGTGCATTGATGCATATATAATTCTCCAAGGTATAGCCGTTGTTCTCTACAAAGATAAACTCCACATAAAAACCTTCCCAAATATGGATTAAAACTTCCTTAAAAACTTTTATAGAAAAGGAAAAGAAATCAAAGGTTTGGAAAATGTAAAAGCAAACAATTTTTATTTTTAATCACCTCAAAGAGAATTGAAAACAAATATGCAATTTTCCAACAATCCCCCACATGATTAAAAATAAAAACAAAAACTTTAAATACATTTTGAAAGAAAATTGAGCAACTTTATATTGTGTATTCAAGTTAGGTAGCTTCTGGCTTTGAACCCAACCTTAGCATGAATCAATCCATCTGAGGAGACGTAGTGAACTATGTCTTGAACTAGACCCCGTTAGCCAGATTTCATGAATTTCCACAACACAATACAAGCACGAGATCCAAGTTCTAAGTCGGTGTGCGCGTTACGACCATGCGCGTATCTTGTTTCATGAGCGCTCTAGAGAATACCCTCGTTCTCATAGATCCCGGCCACAAGGATCACACTCACATAGTATAGTTCTCAAAGGGTGTATTGCACGGACCTACACCTTGCCACGTGGGCCTTGAACTCATTCAGAGCATAACGCTCTTCCTAAACCGCAACATTAACTCTGAGCACAACTACCATAGGGATGAGCTAAGAAAAATATCTTCAAATTATTTTTGTGCTCTCACCGGAACACATTGACTCGTTTTTCCCTTTGAACCACCTCACTTGGGATCTCCAATAGTGATGGTAGGGTATCTGTCATGCTTCCTCTATTATGGGCTTCAACCCCATCCCCCTCGATAGCCTTTTGACTTTCTCTCTAGAAAGTCCTTTAGTAAGAGGATCTGCAATATTATTTAAAGATTTTACATGTTCAAGAGATATAACACCATGTGTAATATAATCTCTAACCTCTTCATATCTCAATCTCATAAACCTCTTACCAGAATTGTCTTTAGATTGTTTAGCTTTGTCAATTGTCGATTTATTATCACAATGAATAGAGATAGGGGGTAATGACTTTTTAACTAAAGGAATATCTAACAAAAAATTCCTAAGCCATTCTGCTTGACAAGCTGCAATATCTAAGGCAATAAATTCAGCTTCCATAGTGGATCTAGCTCTAATAGTTTGCTTGGCAGATTTCCATGACACTGCAGCACCACCAAAGACAAATACATAACCACTAGTAGATTTTGTTTCGTCGGAATCAGAAATCCAATTAGCATCAGTATAACCCTCAAGCACATCAGGAAAACCACGGAAATGAAGACCGAAGTCAATGGTTTTCCTCAGATAATTAAATACTCTAACTAATGCTTTCCAGTGATGAGAACTAGGATTGCTTGTGTATCTACTTAATCTCGCTACAGCATATGATATATCAGGTCTAGAACAATTAGACAAATACATCAAACTTCCTATCATTTGAGCATATTTATTTTGACTTACTGGCTCTCTGGTATTAACTCTAAAATGGAAATTTTGATCATAAGGAGTAGATACTGTTTTGCAATCAATGTAATTAATTTTTTTTCAAAATTTTCTCAACATAATGTGATTGAGACATAAAGTAGCCATCATCCTTTCTAATCAATTTAATACCCAAAATAACATCAGCAAGACCTAAGTCTTTCATATCAAATTGACTAGACTAAAAAAATTTAGTCTCATGTATAATAGATGCATTGGTGCCAAAAATTAATATATCATCCACGTATAAGCATAAAATAACACAAGCATTATTTTGTACTTTACTATATATGCATCTATCAGATTCATTATGCACAAAACCAGCAGAACGTATAACACGGATTTAGAATCAGTCATCTCGAACTCAAGCCATTCCACAAAGGCATATCATTCAAGACCGGCATCTTCTTGTCCGAATTTTGATTCCAAAATTTCCCAAAGTTTCAAAGCGGGATGAACATGACAAAATATATCATAGAGTTCATTAGATAATGCAGAAAGAATTCTACCGTGGCAAAGAATGTCAAGTTCTTCATAAGTTCTAGTTGTTTTGGTGCTATTTGTTCCATGTGTTAGGAGTGGTGTTCCATCCTCAACTCCTTTATCCTTTTCCGCATCGGAATCGGATTTCTCCTTTTGAGGAGAAGAGTTGGTAATCACAGACACCAATCCTAAAGTGGTTAACCAAAATAACATTTTTGATTGCCATCTCTTAAAATTTTGTCCATTGAAAATTTCAGGTTTTGCAGAATCATTTTTGTGGTCCATGACTACAAAAAAATATCTAAATCTAACACACAACAAGTAAACTTTGTTCTGAGATTGTTATAAAGTATATGTGTTTTAGACTTAGATTTATTTCATGCAAGGAAAATTACTGAAAATAATTTTAGAATAAGGAAGAGATAGCATGTGGTGGAAGCACGAATCAGGTCGCTTTCCTCAGAACAAATTCCGCCCCTTCTTGCGCACAAGGTCCACTGACGGTTTGCTCCCAAGATACGACCACCCCAGCTATCTGGTCCGGCACTCGGTGCGTTCGATACGTTGGAGTTGAACCCGGATCTTTGGCCTAGTTGCTCAAGTTTGAAAACAAAGTATGTGGGAAGATCTTTGAAGATCACAACAGCAAATTTCTTAGAGATTGGTAAATGAACGGTGGGTGGAATGGACTGGAATGTTTGATGAGAAAATGATGCGAGGGATTATGTGTTTTCCACTGTATATCAATCTCCATATACATGCCTTATTTATAGGCATTAATATGAACTCTTCCATTGCTGGAACGTTGGAAAGGCCTCACAACGTTCCATGCACATTCATGGAGACCTTCCATTCTCAGCAATGATTTATTAGCATATTTAATGGTATGATTTATTTGCCTAAAAGTGCATTGATGCATATATAATTCTCCAAGGTATAGCCGTTGTTCTCTACAAAGATAAACTCCACATAAAAACCTTCCCAAATATGGATTAAAACTTCCTTAAAAACTTTTATAGAAAAGGAAAAGAAATCAAAGGTTTGGAAAATGTAAAAGCAAACAATTTTTATTTTTAATCACCTCAAAGAGAATTGAAAACAAATATGCAATTTTCCAACAGTCGACACTCTCATCAGACCTTTATGTAATAACCTCAAGGCCCAAGGGTGTTACACTGATACTATTTTTTTCCGCAAAACACTAAAATCTATGATTAATTTGTTGGGTTTTGATTCAGAAGGATCTATACAATTTATCTTCTCATCAACGGAGGGATACTGAAATATTCAGAAAAAGATACTCTTTCAAAATCCCTTGATCACAGTCGAGTCGCTTGACACGCTTTTAACGTATTTACTGTTCGTCGTCGAAAAACTACTTAAATTGTCCTAAAAATGACATTTTTGCCCTTAACAAATCAATTAATACTCATTTCGTCTTGTGTCTTTAAACAAGGTGTTTGACTCAGTTTTACTCACATTCCTAGTACCAACACCACAAAAATGTCTGACGAAGCACCTGAATCCGGCAAGGTAACGGGAGCGGAATTTTTTTCCCGACTCGGACGTCTGGCTAAGCCGCCTCCATGGATTCAACGTATAAGACGAATAAGTACAAGATGCATTTGTTTGAGATAGTTGAGGTTACTCCAACAAACATGTTGTACGGCAAGTGACCAAATCCACTGTCAACCACGGTCGCCGTCATATCATCAGTCATCACTGAACGTCATGCCTGCAATGTCGTACAGACTTTGTGCCGATTATGACACTTCAAAACCTTCCGATCATCGTCATCCCAGATGCGTCTGACGATGTGGCCTTCGAAACTCGGAATGACACTGTCATCTACAGGACCACCGAGCATAATATCCGTGACGATCCAAGAGTCGTCCTCACCCCTCGGGCGTCTGCAGTGCACGAACTCGAATCACCGGTCACAAACCGGCCACCTCGATCCTTCCTAATGACCCACTTAGCCGAATGACCACAATGTCGCCCCCCGTCCTCGACCGGACTGATGTATCGCCTCCTCCTGTGGCCCCAAGTCATACCGGCCCCCATCGTTACTCTCGTCGTGACTCCTCAACTCATCTGAATCATCATCGTCGTCGAAAGAATCATCAGGTGTCTGACGACGACGTAACAGATCTCTTTCTCTCCTAACTGAAGCAGAAATACCACGTGTACGTGGATGACGAGGACCTGACTCGTCTGCTACACTACGTACCGCGCGTAAGGGAATTGATTTCCCTTTTCCTCCACGGTAACCCGATGACTATTAATTCAATTTTAAAAATAAAATTTTATTAATGGATTTACTAAAATAATTAAACTCATTATTAACTTAATAATCGATTTATTTTTGCAATTATCACAATTAATCAATAATCTTTTACAAAATTCGTACACAACTAATTATTAACATAATAATAAATTTATTTAGCTATTATCACAACTTTTTATCAATAATTCATTACTAAAATAATTAAACTAATTAACTTAATAATCGATTTATTTATTAATTATCACAAATTATAATCAATAAAGGATTTATTAAACTAATTTAACTCATTTTTAACATAATATTCAATTTATTTTAAATTTATCACAATTTATAATCAATTTAAATTCAAAAAAATAAAATCGGGGCGTCTACGGGAGACGCCTACCCTAGGTGGGAGGCGTCTCCCGCAGACGTCTTGGCAATGTTCGGACGACCGACCCAATTTTTTTTTAAATTAATTAAAATAAACAAGACAATTTACCAGATGTTAGTAGTCCGGGGTGTCCGCTGATTTTTTCCTGGCCTCCGAGACATTATATCTGGTGAATAGAAGAATGATTTGAAGAGAAAGTTGTGTTAAAGGACTGAAATGAAAAGTTATATAAGTAGAAATGATAGATAAGCAAAATGATAATCTGTTGGGACGATTTAAGTAGTTTTACGGTGACGAATAGTAATTCAGTTTTTATTAACTCCACGTCACATGTTAAACTATGTTAACTACCAAGACAGTTACCGTACCAAATTATGGATTTCATAGTTTGAAGTATTAAACTTACATTTATGCACAGTTGAAGGTGTAAGTAACAAATTCACCAACAAAACCCTATGTAGTTGTGGGGATTTAGGAGAAACCTCCAATCACGCCACACTTCGCCGTCGACCGCCGCCGGACCGCGATGGGAAGCTCCACCACTCCGACGAGCAAGAACCAGAAACCTCCGAAGAAGAAGCGAAAACCCTCCGGAGCCCAACCCGAGGTGGAACTCCTCGACTCGGTTAAATGGAACGAGGCCGACGGATCTATCGGGCCAAATCTCCCCGGAGGTGTGGTTTTTGATCATTTTCCCAGGTTTTTGGACCAAAGACGTTGTGTTTTGGCGTTTTGAACTCGAAAAATGACTACTTTCTTAGGGTTTCTGTCGCTGGAGGAGATTGACGAGTCGGATTATGGATTTTTCGATAATTTGGTTGGGGTTCCGAAGGTGGTGAGTTGTGAGGAGGGGGGTTTGGAGGAGGAGGTGCAGGAAGAGTCGGGTTCGGGGGAGAAGAAGAGCAAGACGAGGAGGGAGAAGCAGAAGGAGAAGAAGAGGAAGGAGAAGCAGAAGGCGAAGAAGAGAAAGGCGATGGAGGAGAAGAGCGATGCGCCCGACAAGGACACAAATGGAGCGAAATCAGTCGATGTGAATGGTAGAATTTTGGAACTTCTCCTCATGTTTTCATCTTTTGCTGTGTATTTAACTCCACAGGATTTTCTTGTGGTTGTTATGGCCATTGGCTATATTAATTTAGTTGTGATCTCTGGCAATTTGATTACCATTGTTTTCCAACTCATGTCATACTGGTAGTTTGAGAAAACCACTCTATGGCAGACACAATACTGAGATCTTGTTTTGGCAGAGGATGCGAATGAAAGTGATGCTGAGGGATGGGTTGAGGATGATAGTGAAGTGGACGAATCTGAATTTTATGCGTGGAAAGGTCTGAGGTTGCACCCTCTACTCATGAAATCTATATGCAAGCTTGGTTTCAAGGAACCTACGCCGATACAGAAAGCTTGTATTCCTGCTGCTGCGCATCAGGGCAAGGTTGGTTTCTAACTCTTCATATGACAATTAACAAAGGATAAGGTGGCAGACGTCAGTCATGTTCTCTTTGGTATATTAGAGTTTCCAACTTGTTGTAGTCGGTTAGTTGGTAGTGGGTCCTCATTCATGCCAATAGATGAAGATGAGCTGAAAACTGTTGGTTGTATATTTGACAGGATGTGGTTGGTGCTGCAGAGACTGGATCAGGAAAAACACTTGCATTTGGTATCCCTATTCTGCAGCGTCTCCTTGAAGAGCGTGAAAAAGATTCCAGGTTGAAGGAAGAAGGTAAGGCAGTTGAGAATATGAAGCGCAAAAGTCCTCTAAGGGCCCTTATTATAGCTCCTACCAGAGAGCTTGTTTTGCAGGTATTTGGATTTTCCGGACATGCTTGTGATACTTTTATACTTAACCACCTGCACCCATAGCATCACATCTTCAATTAACACGGTAAAAAAATGACTAAATCATATTATGTCTTTACTCATTACCTCCCTTTTCTACCAGGTTACTGATCATTTGAAGAAAATAGCCACCCCTGCTAATATTCATGTTGTACCCATAGTTGGTGGTATGTCTATGGAGAAACAACTGAGATGTTTGGAAAAGGGACCTGAGATCATTGTTGGAACTCCTGGAAGGTTGTGGGAGCACATGTCAGAGGGAAATCAACATCTTGTCCAGGTCGGTTCGTTAGACATTATATCTCTTGATGTTTAGTTTTCCTCAAATAACTTAGATAATTGATGCTCAATTTTGAGCAAACCTAAAACAAATGTGCTGAGGACCTGTAGTATACTTAGCATTAGCATGTTATTCACATATTAGTTCTTTCAAGCACAAAGCCACAATTGTTGATTCAGGTTGTCTTTTTGCACAAAGCGCAACCTGGTATTTGTAAGGTAAATTTGTTGGGTTAACTGCACACTGAACTTTGGCAAGACATCACTTATATGTCAGTGTTGGTGTTACCCCAAAGCCTCTATAGGGCTACTGCCCAAGACGGGATGAGGGGTCAGATGTACACAACCTTATCCCTGCCACAACAGAAGGGTTGTTTTCCATTGACCCATGATCCGACAAAAACGTCAACAGTATGCTATTTCACAATAATAAGAAGTGCACACACTTATTTCACAACAAAAAATGAGTCAATAGTGTGCTACTTTGCTTTAATCCATTATATTTGAAAACCCGAAATATAGTAAGTCTGACTCTATTGCAACTGTTTGAAAGTTGAATGTTTGTAAATTCATATTTTTAAGATTATACCGTAACTCCTTAACTATTTTCTTTTGAGTACAAATCACAGTTGGAGCTCACATAGATGGTTTTTTGATGTCTATGGATGCTCCATGTTACCCCTTTTTAGTATCTTTTATAAAATTTATCTTGTATCATGCTGCTGCACAAATTGTATATTTTGTGTAGTTGGCATTCAACTTCTCTTTCTAATTTGCATACACGATCAGTTCTATACTTCTATTATTTGCGCAAAACAAAGCAATGAATATTAATAAAAATTATAAAACGTGATCTTTCTGAAAGATAATTTATATCTGTTCATTAATAATGTGGCTGCATAAATAAATTTATCAATAACTCATGTTTTGTCTTCTCGCCCAATTTTTCCTTTGACCTACTCCAAGCATCTTTTTTTTCCTAGTGCAGCTGCACTTGCTATCTTTTTTTGTATTGGATGAGGCAGATCGAATGATTGAGAGTGGACATTTTCATGAGTTGGCCTCGATCATTGACTTGCTACCTAATGGAGACGACACACATTCTGCAGTTTCTGGAAGTTGCAACACAGTGCCAAACGTGCAGCTAAAAAAAAGACAAACGTTTGTTTTTTCTGCAACTGTAGCACTGTCTGATAACTTCCGAAAAAAACTCAAGTACAAAGCTGTTAAACCACGCTCAGGCATGGCTAATGAATTAAGCTCCATAGAAACACTTTCAGTACGTACTGGGATGAAGGATAATGTTGCTGTCATTGATTTAACAAAATCTTCAATTGTGGCTGAAAAGCTTGAAGAGTCATTCATTGAGTAATTCCTGACCCGACTACTCTTTAAGTCCTATTTTCTCACAATAATAGAACTACGCTGAGTGTTTAAGTCCTGCTGATATCCAGGTGTACTGAAGAAAACAAAGAAGCTTATTTGTATTACATTTTAAGTGTGCATGGACATGGTCGCACAATAGTATTTTGCACATCAACTGCTGCTCTACGCCGCATTTCTGCTTTCTTGCGTATTCTTGAAATCAGCTGCTGGACTCTTCATGGTGGGATGCAACAAAGGGCCCGTTTGAAGGTAATAATTAATTTTGCTTGATTCCCCGTACGACTTCTTATTATAATCTGAATCACATTGGATGCTGTACTGTATGAATGTTAATTTTTTTTCAAGATATGTGTCTAGAATCAGATGACTTCAAAATACGCTGAGCTCTCTTGGGAACTTAGTATCGCTCTAAATGATATTAAATAATGGGGTCATCCGTTCAAAAAAGATATCAAATAATGGCATCATGATATAAGTCCTTTTTATATGATTAAATTGAACTTATAATTATTAGTTTTGATTATTTAAAACAATCTTTCTGTTTTCGGCCGACCCCTTATATTTTGTAGAAGTGTTCAAATAAGAAACTGCCGGTGTCTGATATTCATTGGATTGGACTCGTGTTCTATTTCTATCCTAGTTTTCGTTGATTAAATGAAATTTGAAAGTTTAGCAAGCTTGGGTTTCCTAATTCAAAATTAGTTGGACAACTTCAGATTCTTCTACGATCAAGAGAAGTATCAATCTGATGATCCACAACTCCACAAGAGTGAACGAGATCCTTATTTGGCAGTTGTAACTTGTAAGTTTATATTGAGAATTCCGACGTTCGCATTGAGGTGTCTGAAGAAAACTAATTTGGTGGTCTCTTCAATATTGTTTCATCATTCTTCAAAACTTGCAATTCTGCCCCATGATGGAATACAAGTTTTAGTGAAACATTAAAATTTTACGTTGTTTGCGAAATTGTATACACAATTTCTCGGAGATTTTTTTATATGCATTTTTTGAAAAAAAGGGTTTGTATGTTTGGTCTTGTAGAAATGGGTTGGTCAATACATGTCCTCATTTTTTAATATCTACTGTTCACATATTGACTCAATACCATATTGTTCCAGGCTATTGATCGTTTTCGTGTAAACGAGCATGCTGTACTAGTTGCTACTGATGTCGCTGCAAGAGGTCTTGATATCCCTGGTGTTCGAACTGTCATACATTTTCAACTGCCTCATACTGCAGATGTATGTTGCTGATGGTTTATAAATTTTCTTTGCATGATATAATTTCAAATAACAAAACCAACTTGATTATTGTCGTAGTTTTATATCCATAGAAGTGGAAGGACTGCACGAGCTTCTGCTGATGGCTGTTGCATTGCGCTGATTTCTCCAAGTGATAGGGCAAAGTTTGTCTCTTTGTGTAAATCCTTATCTAAGGTACCTTCGGTTCTTATGGAGCTACGGTTATAAGTCTATATGCTCATGACATGTGGAGCTCTTCATTAATCAATGATAAAACTTCAAGTAACTCTGTTGCAGCTTATGCACTTTTTGGCAGCAATGTTTATTTTCTGAAAGGTTGCTCATGTTCAAATAGGTTCATTTTTTATAGCATTTTGACCTATCAAGAAAATTTTAAGGATCACCGTTACTATTATATCGTTGCTATTATGGTTATATGATAATACATTTAGAGTATGGAAATCAGAATAGCATTAAATCTGTAATGTCCCGCACAAAGGTATAAAAATTGAGTAGGGGATATTTTTGATTTGGTCGCACTAACTAGCAAGTATTAATTTCATGGCTATTTATTCCCACAATTCTGCTAATTCACCACTAATTTCAATGTCATGTTGAACTAGGAGTGTAGTTAAAGTTGATTTATGGCCCTTGTACCAAGTGATGGAAGGTTTATCCGGAACCGGTGAAAATTTTGGTAAAATAGTACTTACAAGATACAAGAAAACCAAGTTATCGACCTACTGTCTACTATCCTCTCCATAACTAGATTTTTGCATGGATGATGGGTATATACCATGACATGAGATTAGGAAGCAAGCGAGTGATGAAGGAATGTATGTGATGTGAAAGACCTGTTGGTGGTGATGGGAAGTGTCATGAATCTAGGATTGTTGATGCTTGGTGTAAACATCTTGGACTGAAAATTTTAGCAGTATCATCTTACTTGGGGAAGAAATAATAGAAGGAAAAAGGAAAATTAAACATTTGGTGCAATATTACCTCTGTTTCTATACAGTTCACCCTTTGGAGTTTGAAGCAAAGATCTCTCTGAGTCCTTCTTGTTGGTTTTCAAGCTAAATCAAAATAGAATTGCAAATTTGTCCTTTTTCAGTCTTCCCATACGGTTGATTGGAGTTTCTTTGTATTTTTTATCAATCTATTATTGCTCTAGGTCTTTTTTTTGTTCTACAGGGCCATCTTTTACAATTTCCTCTGAATGAATCGTATTTGCCCGAAATACTGAAGCGTGTGTCATTAGCACGTCAAATTGACAAGATTTCACATATGAACCACAAGGTAAGAGGTCGTTAGAGTTGTGTGTTGGAGCATACCTTCTTTAGTTACTCTTAGCAACATATCAATACTGGCCACAATATGTGAGTGAGTTTGATTCACTATGCTCTACCTAAATGCTTAGGCTTTGTGGAGGTCGCGGACCAACTAAATTTCACAATTATAAGCCTCTGTTTTGTTGTTGGTTTGCCAAAACTTAATTTCCTGTCTTGTTGCATTAAAGATTCATTTTTAATTTGCATTTCTTTTCTATTCAATACTTGTCATGTTCACAACTTCAACTGAAACTTTCCGCACGCCTAATCATTTCTACCATATGTTCCTGGTAGTTGTGAGCTATGTTGCAAGTTTAGGTGGTTCTTAGATAACAGTTTATTTCATGAGAAGTCAAATATTTAATTATCTGCAATACCTGCATTTAGGAAAATGATAAGAAGAACTGGGTAGAACGAAATGCTGAATCGATAGGGTTGATGATTGAGAAATCTGACAGTGACGAAGAAGTTGTGAGGAATCATAAAATGAAGAAAATATGCTCTCGTCAATTGCAAAAATTGCAGCAGGTATTTCCCTCATGCATACGTATGTTTTGATCAGGACGTAGTTGGGGTTGGATGGTTTTATTTTTGTTTTTGCCCTATTCTTATGTAACTTCCCCCCCTTCGAATCTCTGTTTTAGTTTGTTGTTTTTCCATTCTTTGCAGGAGCTCAAGACACATATAGCAAAACCACTGACCTCGAAACAATTTTCAGGCCGTTTCTTTACTGGGGTATGCATTAATGTTTCATTTTTGCTGACAGAAATGTCATATATGTGTTTATGCTTTTTCAAACAAGAGCACATGTTGGAAATATACTAAGTGATCCTGTAATAAAATGAGCAAGATGTGCTGAACTGTATGATCCATTTTCTTAAGCATGCATGCCTAAGTAGTGGAAACTGTAAACTTTGATGGATTGTAGATCTCCCCCACGTGGTACTATGTTTTTGCGTTCTAACTTGATTGTTTTTGATATGGTGTCTTAGAGACATCGTTCATCAAAAGAGAAAGTATTAATGGCTTTGCTGCAACTGTGAGAGATTTCTGTAGCATTATTTGTCATCACTATTCTCGAAATTCTAACAAGATGAATGTTGTTCTTACAGATTTGATTTTCATTTGTTTCAAGTGCAGTATTATTTACAAAATTAGATGATTCTAGAAGCATTTGCATATAAGCTTGTAGGACAATTTCCTCTGGACAAATCCATGTATCGCTCACAAATTGATAAATGATATTCTAAATTTCTTTCAATGTCTTTCAGGTTGGTGTTTCTTCCCTAATGCATCAGCAGTTAGAAGAGTTATCAAAACAAAAACAAGGTCAAATGACCTCAACAAATGAAAGAAGGTCTAAGCTTGTTGTAATTGGTCAAGACTGTATTGAACCCCTTCAAGCCCTCCGGAGTCATGGTCATGAGGTATTTCTCCATAATTTATTCATTGGTCTTTCTAATTACTTGCTGCAGGAGGTTTGTTCAGGTGATACCATGTATTTTTGTTTACCACTGTGACAACTAATTAATCCCACTCTCTGGTGTTATACAATTTTGAAAAGTAGTGTTGCGTACTTCATGTAGCCCTCCATCAGTGTAGCTGAATATGAAAGGCCATTTTGTTTTTAAACTCCTTGTTCATCTGAAATTTCTTCTCCTAGGTTAATCTGAATTCCGGAAAACAATCAGAAATGAGAAAGCTCACAGACCAGCGGAAACGAAAAAAGAAACAAGACAAAATACGTATGATGTCTACTTTCATGGACTCGAACCGTTTAATTACTCGCAATATATGCCTGATTTTTTTTGTCGAATTAATATTACAGATCAACGTGATGAGCGGCGGAAGAAAAGAAAGATGGAGAAAGAAGCATGATATTAGAGTTGTATTTAGGAGGAAGGTTAGAATCCTTCAGCATCCAGTATAAAAAGTGGGGCTGTGAGGAGAAGCTTGTGAAAATTTTCCGATGGTGGGGTCTGTGCTCGCTCACTATTTGAAGCAGTAGTTAGTTTAGGAACGAGAATGATATATTTAAATTTATTCATTTTTGTCTAGGTAATTATGTAAAAGTTTTGGGATAATATATAGGGTATTACTAAATGTTGTCCACAAATTACTTTCGATTATCATTTTGTCATTCACTTTCGATTTAATTTTCATTTTGTCTCGTCCTTTAAAAGAATATTTCTTTCCTAATTATATTCATTTTACTAGTACCAACGCTAAAGAAATGTCGAGTGAACTGTTTGAATCTGACATGTTAAGTCTTAAAAAAATCGGTAAAATCACCGTTTTGTCGGGTGAACTGTCTGACGTTTAACAGTTCACTATATATATTGTATTATCTCAATTTTGTTTTATACTATTTTCCCATTCTTATATATATATATATATATTAGTGGTTCTTGCTTGTCTCCGTGAACGTAATTTATTTAATGGATTTGTACGTTGAATTGCTTTCTGCGTTGTGCTAGTGAAAATTAGATTAACTAATATATCTATGCGTATGCATCCTCATAACTACCGAACTACAGACCTCATGTCTTAACGAACTATTAGTCCAGGAAAACTAGAAACAAAAAATGGTACAAAAATGCTGCCAAGAGCAGCTTCTCTATTAAGCATGTCATTTTTCTTGTACCGTTTCGAATGGAGTTATAGATTTTTTTTAAATAGATACTTATAGGGTTTATTTATCTCGTAGATTTTGCATTTTCAGTCCTTTACAAAACCGCAAATCGGTAAGTACCGATCTTGGTTTTCAAACTTAAAGTTAAAAAATAGGACATGAAAACAGGAGTACCCCAATGCAATATTCCCTCCATGTAATGGGCCGGCTTATCAAATCAGCCCACGACGATTATTTCTACTACTTTCCATCTCCTCATTCTCCTCTCTCTAATAAACCCCAAAACCCCCAAATTGGGACTTCCATTCCATTAGGGTTTTGCGGCGAGAGAAGATAACCCAACCCACCAATCCATCCATGGGAAAGTTCAGCGTGGTGACGAAGGAGATGCGGGGGCGCATCCAGGAGAGGAAGCGGGCCATCCACGGCGACCCCGTCACCGGGAAGATGAAGCAGAGGACCAACCCCAACCCCATCTCCGGCAAGCGCAAGCGGAAGCTCTTCAAGAAGTGGCGAAGGGATCAGAAGGAGGCCATACAGAAGGGGCTCATCTCCATGGAGGACGTCGAGATGGCCGTCGCCGAAGGTTCATTTTTTCGATTTCGGCATCATGTTATTAGTTCGTGTTGATTTCGTGATGCTTTACGTATTGAGTAATTGAATTGGTTCTATAGGATGGTACATTACAGTGCTCTTCTTGTTTGGAAGAATATGATTCCTTTTCACAATTAAGATATTTAGGCCTTTGCTTTGAGGTAATTTGTGTGATAACGTGTTTTTTCGTCTTCTTGCATTTTTATATCTCTGGAAACTGCTAGGTAAACATCTTTATCATTTGTATCAATTTTGTTAGTTTGTGAATTAGTGGTTTTGGCATGTAAGCCTAACTTTTTAATTTTTATAATTCAATGTTACGTTGGTAGTTTGATACTTTGATGCGTACTTTGTCGAAAAAATTGATTCTTATTACCACCGTATTTATTCGGTCAGTTGAAGTTTTTGATGGTGATGGCCCATGTATACCCTGGTATCTTTATGGCTATTTGCTTTGCCGAGGCTTTGCAAGCTACAAAGAGTCACAATTTTAGTGATGTTTTGATGATTAGTAGCTTTGGATGTGATTTTTTCGTTATATTATCCCCGTTGTCATCGGTTTTCTTTTATTTTGTCATTGTTTCATTCTGGATGTTGTTAGTTTTGTTGTCCAAGGTAATGCTCATTTTGTTCTTTTAATTAGTATGTTATGTTCATTATTGTGCAGTGTGCACTAACATCTTGTGTTCATGAGGTTGTATTCTAATCACAACAATGGAGCTTCTTTTGATATTGTTTCGGTGAATAACTAAATTTCTGAGCGACAATTTTTGACAATGTTGAAATGATGCAATTAACTTACCTTAGAAGCTTAGCCATTCCAATAGAAGTAAAGCTCAAATTCACTCTTGGGAAACAACCTGAATCTTATTTTCTCCCTAATGCTTTCTTAATTTTTTATACAGTCGAGAAACTTTTTCTGATGTCTTTAAGTGAAAGAATCATGATTCCTGCATTAGGAAAAAATCCAACACTCAAGTTGTTATTGTATGATGTAAAGATCTGTCCCATGTTGCTAAGAGCATCATTCATGGGGTGGGGCAAAAGTGCCATGCAAAACTTTGCATGACGTTTTGCGGCAATTTTTGGGGTGTGTGGACCTACCCCAAAAGAAAAAGATGAGTGGATCCATCGATCCATCTGATGTGCACATGTGGGGAGTGGGTGCTACCAACAATTTAATGGTTTTTGTGGTAGAGGGGTAATTGTGGGACTTGTGACATTCCGTGGGTGAAAGAGAAATGGTGAATTGGAAAATGTTGACGTTTCAATGATAAAATTTTATATTTGGGATAAATATAGATGTTTGGCGGGAGATGATGAAACAGAGAGAGAACTGCAATTTGGACTTGACATTTTAGAGTTGGGTAGAGGATGTCAAATTTTTTCAACTTACCATTTCTCTTTTTACAGACCCCGCCAATGTTCAGGCAGGCGGCTGCCCCAGGTGGGAGTCGCCTGGGCGACCACCCGCCTACCGCTCAGTAGGCTGGGCGACCAGGGCGCTGGCATGTGCTGTGCACATGCATTTACTGTGCACAGCACATCAACGACTAGTTTTCTAGCTGTTGCTACAGTAGCAACGAAAATAATTTTTTATATTTTTTTTAACCCCCTCCCGCTTACTTTTGTTCTTATAAATACCCCCTCATCCGTTTCATTTCCTTCATTCATTCTCCTACAACCTTCATTCTCTCAATCCTAATTCTCAAGCTCTAAACATCCAACTCCGCTACTCCGGTGCTCAAGAATTCCGACGTTAACGAATTCCAGCGTTCAAGAATTCCGACTTCACCTTTCATAAGCGAGAGATTAGATGAAGACATCAACATAATTTCTTATGGTTATGAAGATCCAGGTGCATCGAGTTCTGAAGCTCCCCGGGATGTCGACGAAGAGTTCATTGCGACCGATGATGAAGAAACGGACGAGGATGACGTCTCAATCCAAACGACTCGGAGGAAGATGATATTGAAATTCCTAACTTGACTTTAGAACAATGTGTCCAATTGGAATGACTAAGAGTCTAGGAAACTTGTATTGTGATTGTTTTGCCTTCTAAATTGTATTACAAACTCTAGCATTAATAAAATAAAAAGCCTAAGTGTTTGGGTGGGTAGATGGGGTACCTAGTGAGGTTTTGGTCGATGAACTAGGTGTCTTTTAGAAGCCCAAACATGTAAGGTTTGTTTCTATAATTTTTGGGCATTTTCCCCAATTTTTCATGATTTTTTAAGATTAAAACAGGAAAAAAAAATAAAAAAAAGGTCGCCCAGCCCTGGGCGACCTTACAAACGCCTAGGCGATCGCCTGGGCGACTGGGCACTCCCAGCCGCCTAGGCGTCCCAGGAACATTGGACCCCGCAATCTACTTCCTACTAAAATAAAAACCATTAATTTTTTTTGGGACCCACTTTCCACCAATGTGCATATCAGCCCATGGGGAGAATCCACCCACTTTTTTGGTTAGAGTGGATTCTCCCACCCCATAAATTGGATTTAAAATTTCGTGCAAAAATGTGGTTTTTTGCAGGACATTTTTGCCCCACCCCATAAATGATACTCTATGAGTGTGCTTTATTACATATTTTGCTAGCTGATTTAAAGTCACCACTATCGGACTTAAGTTGCTTAGTCTTGAAACTGTTATAGTAGTAATGTCCTTATCCACTGCATTAACTTTTATTGTCTTGGCAATTTAAACTATATCAATAATACACCCACGTGTATAATCTTCCTGCTTAGCAATTTTTACTTTCTTTTTGTTTAGGTCTGGTCATTCTTATACTAATCAATAACTAGAATACTAGATGTTGGAAGATGTAGAAGCAGTTAGCTTTAGTTCTCACTTCTGGGGGTTAGTCCTCATTATTTCAACCAGTTCACTTGTTGATACTTGATAGTGTTTGTAAAGAATCATCTTTAAGCCTGTTAAAGCATATGATTTTATTGCCATGAAATTATATTAACAAGCTCAACAACTCTACTGAGCTGTGCTATGTCTGGCCAAGGTCTGTCTTCATCTCAACTCCATGTAAAGAGAGTGGAACATGACATAGGATTCACAGTTTTGGTGATGGGAAGGTCACTCACTGCCAATGGTATGAAAGCTGTCAACAAAAGTGTGAGCCTAAATTCTATCAAGTAAAGCCTGAATGCGACGGCTTGGAATTTAAAATCTTAATGTTGCCTAAACGATTGAAATATGAGTTGAACATATTAAAGATCTTAGGTGCTTAAGTGAGATTATCATGAATTTTTGGCCTACTCTTGCATTGTTTAGACAAGCAAAAATGAACATATATAACATATGTATACCGTCTAAACATATATAACCAAGGTGATATACATTCTCTTAGTGCTTTTATTTATGATATAAATGTAGTCTGTGATGTTGTAGATTCTTTGGGTTTGGATTGAATGTGTCTAATCCTGGTTGGGTTTTTTGTGTGGTTTGTTTCAAAAAGTTATGTCTGTGTTCAGCCATGCAGATAAGTATACATTTCATCACCTTATGTTGTCTGATGTTGCATCACTTGGTTAGCAATGCTCTTCATTTATCCAATACCTGTTTAGTCTCTGAGGTGCTGTTCTCTGATCGTAGGATTTAAAATTATGTTTGTTTAGGGACTGCCGCAATTACAACCAAGAAGACGGAAAAGTCAGAGAAAAAGTTCAATGTGAAGAAAAATTCGAGGGTTCAAATCAGAAAATTGAAGGGCAAGGGTATGATATCCTTTTTCCTGTACAGAAGTTATTTTTTCCCCAAGTAGTTATTTTCTTTGTTCTATCACCATAGCTTGCTACCTAAGTTGCCTGTGAAAAATGTCACACTCTCGTAGCATGTTGGTAATGTATCTGTACCCCTAGCAATCTAGCATTCCTCATTGCCATGGACCATTGTTTAGTTCTTATCGTTATATCATGTGTCACCTATTAGTTTATTGGTTGATAATATCTTTTATTTGCATATCCCTTCTTATAGGTAAAAGAAAAGGAAAAGCTACCAAGCCGACAGCTTCCGATAGCACTGGTGATGCAATGGAAGAATGACTCGTCTGAGATGTACCTGCAAGTTTCTAATGGATTCCGGGATGGTGCCACTGCGATCTTAGTGTACCCGGTCAAACAATGTGTTAGAGAAAAAAAATTATCCGTTCTGGTAGCAACAGCTAAGAATTTGTATTTGCTTTAACGTTGTTCAACGCTTATCGAATGTATTATTTCTTTCTCTAATTTTAATATCATGTTGCAAAGAAGTGCTTTCTTCATTCCAGTTTTGGTTAGTCGGTGGCTTTTCTCACGTTTATAGACGTGGTGCAACTTGCAGATTCCATTGATGCTTTTAAAGTTATAAAGGGCTTGCTCAAGTCAATTTCAAAGATTGCTTATATAAGAATCATAAAAAACGATTGCCTATATAATTCGATGTGACGTAAACCTGCGTCATTCTGTTTTTATATTTCAACTACTCTGGTGGATCTCAATCTGACGTAATCACAGATCTAAGATTGTAGATCCATGAAGGCTACCAACCAGATCTGTCGGTGCAGCCATGGCTTTGCTTTGATGGTATGTCGTGGTGCATGAACGATTAATCTTGTGGCTTGTCTGATAAAATGATGTTCTCATATTGCTTAAGAACAAATATCTATCGGCCTTAACATTCACCCTCGTCGAAATGTTAGTGATATAATATTGGTCATGGTTTTGAGTGTTTTTATGCAAAGTCAAGGGGAATTTGTTTCGGGCATAAATCTAATGGCACTCCTAGACATCGCTTCTTCAACTAAACATCTCTCAAACTACCGTTTTGTAGGCTTCGTAAAAGTCAAATGTTATCAACCTTAGGCCACATCGCATAACAACTAATACCCCCGTCTCAATGTCAGATCTAGTTCAACGTGTGATTTAAGTAATTTTATTATTAGCGCTAGTGACGAGAGGACCATATTCTACACGTCGCTTTTTTGCACAACTAAAAGAGAAGCAGGAGATTGTCAAGCTGAGGTGATTATTAAATGACTTTAAAACTATCATCATTAAGAAGAGAAGCCCTGATTCCGTCCATTTTTAGTTCTGCCCTTTGTAACCTATTAGTATAGATGATGGAAAACTACACCTTCTGACTTAAGACTTCGTATGCTTATTAGTAGTGTATGTACACATCAAAGGCGATAAAACCCGCATATCGAGAGAGATGTTTTTGACAGAAAAAGAACATCAGTAATAATATATAGGCTGTATTATTAGGACCGTGATAGACTGCGTCCGGACGTGCCACATCGTGGTTAGTCCAGTAAAGAAATTAATTTAATAACATATTTGCATTTAATATTTAGTTTCTCAATGTAATATTATTTTTTCACTGCAACGTTTAGATTCCTCATGTAATTTTTACTTTTCTCAACGTAATTTTTGGTTTCTCCATACAACCTTCGGATACAAAGGTAAAATGAAGAGTTTATGTTTTGTCATTTCAAACATATAAGTTTGTCATTTTTAACATCTACGTTTGTCTTTTTTAACATACGAGTTTGTCATTTTTAATGTATGGTTTGTCCTTTTTAAATAATAGTTTGTCCTTTTTAAGTATATGTTTATTCTTTTTAAGTATTGGTTTGTACTTTTAAGTATGATTTTGTCATTTTTAGTTTAAATTTGTCATTTTTAAGTATGATTTTGTTCTTTTTAACAATTAGGTCGATCCTTCTTATATTGGTGAGTTGTCATTTCTATGTCGAGGTTTTATTCTTTTTAAGTAATGATTTGTCATTTTTAAGTAGTGGTTTTTTATCATATTGGTTGTCTTTTTAAACAACCCAAGTTGAAATTAGCAAACAAGAACACAAAATCAAATCCAACTCAGTGAAAAAAACCCAAAAACCACCCAAAAAACTAATATCAAAGACAAACCAACTTTAAACAAGATACAAACCGAAATTAAAGAGAGAGAAAACTAAACTTTCAAGACAAAAACACAAACAAAGAAACAAAATTTCCAAAATAATATTAAAAAAATCAAGATCGACCTATCACAGAAAAAATCAAAAACTCCAAATCAGTCACAAAAAACCAAACTTTTCCCAAAAAAAACTCAAATCAGCTAGAAAGAACCACAATCCTCCTCCTCGTCTCGGGATGAGCTCTAACGCCGACTATTCTCTTCCCCTCCTCGCCGACCAACTTCACCGAAACGGCGTTGGCGTCCCCACCTCCGTCAAGACTCACTTCTGCGTTCGTCTCCCTCGGCATCCATCTTACCGATCTTCCCTTTCATTGGGAGAAAATGATGGAGAATAAAACGTTTTGGAATAATGAAAGGTTTCGTTGAGATATGTATGGTGGAAATCAAAAGTCGCATAGTTACGTGTGTGATTTAACCCAAAATAAATAAATAAATAAATAATATGTGATTTTATTAATCTTTGCTTATTAGACTGCTGAATGAACTAGTCAACAACGGACTGAACGTGAACAAATCATTTTCTTATTCTTGTGGTTGTTGCTAGGGGTGAGCAAAATTCGGTCCGGTCCGGGCACCCGGACCGAACCGAATTTTTCGGTCCGGACCGAACCAGACCGAATTTTTTCGGTCCGGTCTTCGGTCCACAAAATTTTGGAAATTCGGTCTTCGGTCCGGACCGGACCGAAAATTTAAGGGGAAAATTCGGGTTTTGGACCGACCCGGACCGGACCGAACCGAACCTATTCGGTCCGGTCTTCGGTCCGGACTTCCCGAAAATTCGGGTTTCGGTCCGGTCCGGTTCGGTCCGGTTCGGTCCGGTCCTGGACCGAAGCTCACCCCTAGTTGTTGCTATCGTTTCTTAACTTTCGTCTATCTCTTGCGCTTTTATAAGCTTCACCACGGGTCTTTTCTCTCTTACGTTGTTTAGTTGTCTGTTATTTCCATGGTAAGCCCTTTATTACAGCAACTCGTAATATATTTAACGCAAGTTCAAGTTTGCTTGGCTTAAGCTAACGACGAGCTAATATTTTCGTGAAAAGAGAGGAAGAAAAGAAGCCACATTGAATTGCATTATTGTACCAATATCAGCACTATGTTTCCATTTTCTGCAAAACCCACCTACTGAAATCAATAACAATTAACCACCGCGTAAAAAATAATTAAAAGATAACACCCGATATCATCAAAATTCAGAAGTTTAAAACTGAATCGATTGTGTAGTTGTTGTGTATGTGAAAATTTCGTTGCTTCCCTTCTCATCTTATCCTACCATCTAAAGATAACTTCTAACAATATACTTCTGGTTAAGTCTTTTCAGAGATCGTTCGATAAAATTGAAACGATACAGTAAAGATTCACATAACTCTGCACAAGTCGAAAAATAATTTACTTTTGGTAATGAAAGTTAAACTTTAAAAGTCTCTAAAATACAAAAAAAGCAACAAACAAAACGTTTTCATTCTAGTGTGAGAAAAGAGGAACAACCCACGACAAAACTTCCCTCCTTAAATCCCCCATTTCCTCTCAGATCCACCGACCCATCTCTTATCCAACCCCAAATCCCACATTCCCATTACCAAAATCCCCGTTTTTTTCTGTAAAGATCGCGTTTTTTTTCGCAGATCTTCGGACCCATTTGCTCCTTTTGGGGTTTTAGGTTTTGGTGGTGAGAATGGAGGGAGTGGTGGTGTTTATTCTATTGCTGTGTTGTGGTCTCGGAGTTGGAGCTGATGGGTCGGATCATAAGTATAAGCAGGGAGATTATGTTCCCATGTATGTTAACAAAGTCGGGCCTTTCCACAATCCAAGGTAAGTTCAATTTATTATTATTTTTTTTCTTTCTTCTGAGGAATGTTTTTGGTGGCTTTTCTTATTTGTGTTTCTAACTGTAGTTTGCTTAATTTCTTTATCTTCTTGTATGTTGTAGTCTGTTAGAAAAATTGCATGTTGATATGCGGTTTGTAAGTGATGAGAATTTGAAGCAATGTGGTTATATATATATATATATATATATATATATATATATATATATATATATATATATGTTGCTTTGCAGCTGAATTTTGTTAGTTTCTCCAGTTTGATCTTCAACATCTGTGTTCTGATCAGATGGATTCCAAGAATAAGTTGATCGTAATATCCTTATGATTTATCGATTTTTGTTGTTGTTGCTGCTCTTAGATTGGCTTTGAAATTTGTAAAGACGTGAAGTTGAAATTGGGCTTGCTATGGTAGTGACAAGTGGAACTTGGAAGTTTTGCTTGGAGGACATAATGTGTGATCTAAAAAAATATATGAACACAAATAAGGGTGTCGATTTTAACTGGACATATGCATTTCTGTATGCCAGGGTACTTCCATGGCTTTTTTTTATATCTATATAGAGGCATAAAATTTATGATTTTGAGTGGATGATGTTGTAATAAAATCCTGAGAGGAAAGGCATAATTTACAACGCGGAACCTGATACATTTACAAATTAAATAAACATTTCTATTCACTATCAAAATAGTGCAGGAAAATATCATAGTTTAGCTATCAATGCATGTTATGAAAATTTAGGACCACTAGAAACCACGAGGAGCATAATCCTTTGCCTAAGACAAATAAAATTGTCTTCATTCTCCACAATAGTAGCGCACTTTTTGGAAGTTCATTCTTAATTAACGTGATAATTGAAAATCTCTCCCTGATACTTTTTTTTTGCATCATGCTGGTATGTCATACCATACTATTTTCTATTTTAAAATTTTATCTAAATGTGATATGGAGTTTTGTCACTTCTTCTCAATGAGAGAAAGAAAGAGTGAAGAATTCATTTATTAATTGTAGACTCTTGTAACAGATTTTATTTTGTTTTTGCAGCGAGACCTACCGGTTCTACGATCTGCCATTCTGTGCACCTGGTCAGTCTGCAGCTGACATCTTTCTTTTAAGTGTTAAGGATTCCTTTTTATGTAGTTGACTGATTTGTGTGTTTCTGACATGTTTTACTGTAAACTTATCGATAGAGCACATGACCGAGAAGAGGGAATACCTTGGGGAGGTTTTAAATGGAGATCGTTTAGTGGACGCACCTTATGAACTTAAATTTAGAGAAGACAAGCAATTGAAATCTGTCTGCAAGAGGAAACTGTCAAAAGAAGATGTTTCCAACTTTAGGAATGCTGTGTCCAAGGACTACTACTTCCAGATGTTTTATGATGACTTACCGTTGTGGGGATTCTTGGGCAAAGTCGGTATGGACGAGAAGCTTGACACTCACGAGTACAAATACCTGCTCTTCAAACACATCCATTTTGAAGTTCTCTACAAGGACAACCATGTAATTGAAATAAATGTTCAGACTGATCCCAATATGTATGTGGATATTTCAGAAGACAAGGAAATAGATGTGGAATTCTATTACTCTGTCTCGTGGAAACCAACTGACATTCCTTTTGAGAAAAGGATGGAGAGGTACTCCAAATCTTCATCTATGCCGCAGCACTTGGAGATCCACTGGTTCTCTATAATAAACTCATGTGTCACTGTGCTTCTCCTGACGGGGTTCCTTGCTACAATTCTCATGCGTGTTCTCAAAAATGATTTTGTCAAGTAAGAAAACGAGGTCTCAACTCCCACAAATGTTCCATTCTTGGGACTCTTTATCTATCTCGTTTCTCTTATTTTGTAGGTACTCACATGAAGAGGATTCTCTTGAAGACCAAGAGGAGTCCGGATGGAAGTACATCCATGGAGATGTCTTCCGCTTCCCCAAGCAAAACTCTTTGTTTTGTGCTGTTCTTGGATCCGGAACTCAGCTTCTATTCATGTGAGTAATCTTTGCTTCAACCATCAAACTTTATCCCATTGTTCTCGTGTGGTGATTGTGATCTAACACTTAATTCTGTTCCCAGTGCGATATTCATCTTCATTCTTGCGTTGGTTGGAGTGTTCTATCCATACAACAGGGGTGCACTTTTTACTGCTCTTGTGGTGATATATGCGCTTACCTCTGGCATTGCTGGATATGTTGCAACATCAATGTATATGCAATTGGAAGGAACAAACTGGGTACACTTTTCGGCACTTGTTTTCTGCTAATATTACACCTTCTGCCATTTAACTGAATTTATCGGATTTTCATTTTCCTCTTTGAACTCGCAGGTTGGGAACTTGTTATTGACCGGTTGCCTCTTTTGTGGTCCTTTGTTCTTGACATTTTGTTTCCTGAATACAGTCGCTATAGCGTACAATGCTACTGCTGCATTGCCTTTTGGTACCATCCTTGTGATCCTTCTGATATGGACTCTTGTAACTTCTCCTTTGCTTGTGTTGGGTGGTATTGCTGGTAAAAATAGCAAAACAGAGTTCCAAGCCCCATGTCGCACCACAAAGTATCCTAGGGAGATCCCTGAACTACCATGGTACAGGGGAACTATCCCGCAGATGGCGATGGCAGGGTTTCTTCCGTTCAGTGCCATTTACATTGAGCTCTACTACATTTTTGCTAGTGTTTGGGGTCACAAGATCTACACCATATACAGCATTCTATTCGTCGTCTTCATCATTCTTATCATCGTCACAGCATTTATAACTGTTGCGCTTACATATTTCCAGCTTGCTGTTGAGGACCATTACTGGTGGTGGAGGTAATCCCGCTATATCAGATTCTTTGAACTCCTTTTAGAGTAAAGAAGTTCAATGACCTAACCTATATGGATGGAATGTCTTATAGCGTAAATCATTTTAATCTTGTATGCAGATTAGATTTTTGAGTTATTTCTAGTACAACTCAGTTCACAAACCGCCATAAATGCACAGACAACACAGTGCACATTTTCAGTAATAATTACAGTTAAATATGTCTTTTGATATGAACATGACAGTCTCATTTTCAAACATGATCATCGTTCTTTATTCATGTTATTTCAGCCTTCGTCTGTCATCCAAATGTTTCAAAATGATTACATACTAATAAAAACACAAAATGGTTCAGAGATAGGAGAATAGGTTTTAGTGATCACTCAGCTTCTTATGAACCCTAATGTTCATGCAGGTCTGTTCTTTGTGGAGGGTCGACTGGCATATTCATTTTCTTTTACTGCATATACTACTATCATGCGAGATCGGACATGTCGGGATTCATGCAGACATCTTTCTTCTTTGGCTACATGTCTTGCATCTGTTACGGATTCTTCCTCATGCTCGGGACAGTTGGCTTCCGTGCTTCCTTGTTGTTTGTCCGCCACATCTACCGATCAATCAAGTGCGAGTAGATCCAGATCGAACGACACAACTCACTTGAGATTTCCATATCCAAGATGCTGCTGCCCTTACACCAAAGTGTACTTTTGAAGGTTTTCCTCCGCACTAAATTTTTATTTCTCATCTTCTCCTTTCTCTGTTATAGAATTATGCTATACATTACATGATGAAAACAAAGTAGTATATTAGATATTTGGTAACATTCTGGAATACAATGGGAATGGGCTTATGGCAATGTTCTTTTTTATGAATGTGATTGTTATAGTATTTATCATTATTATTATCATTATTATTTTTCATTATTTTTTCAAACATGGAAACCGCTGATTTGGATATGAATGGAACTGATATGAAAGTGGTGGTCCCTTCTGTAGTACTTTAAGCATTTGTTTGAAATTAAATTTGGTACATTCTTCGCATATGAAGCGCTAGTTTTCTCTTAGATGTTGCTTGCATCAAATCAGTTATCATAATATCGGTTTATGCACATTTTATTTTATTTTGATCTCGAATTTTGTATAATGCATCATGGTTTTCAATTTAATTCGTGTCAGTACTTCGTATTGTGTCTTGTGAGGAGCCTCGAAGTGAGCCGCTTCTTAGCTCGAAGTTGTATACTACAGTTTCTTCTGTTTAACTTTGAACCAAGTCATTGTTTTTCTTTGTGATAGTCTGAGGTAGAATTTTATTAAGGGTGAAATCATCTTAAGAATTCCCTCAGCCATCCCTAGTCCGACCGAAGTAGTCTATGACTGTAACTCGATTAGCCTTTGTTCCGAACGGTACCTTCCTGATTTGCGTTTGGGTACACAGATTCGGAGGCCGGATTCCTAACACAGTGGTTGGATTTAATTTATTTGAAAAGCGGGTAATGTATCAGATAACAACGTTAAGGCTATTATGGTCGACGGAGTGGTTTTACAAAAATGCCAGTGGTTGGAAGTTGAAATCGTGCAACTGGGAATGGTCGAACGGGTGCTATTCAACCAATTTTTTAGCTGGAACTGGTAAGACAAGAGCTTGAGTGATGGAACATATCCACAAATCACTAAACCCAAGAGGAGATTGGTTTTATTTACTTTCAATAAATATCAAACACACGAATTGATTCGATTTTTATCTTGGTGATCTAAAGATTTTTTTCTAGTAGACTAGTTTTTCCCTCGAAGTTTGTGATTTTTGCTACTAACTATCAACTTTATTTTCCCGTGTCTGATAAGTCAAAGACGTGTATTTCGCATTTCCATGGAAAATCGATTGATTGTTCTACGTTCTGTGGGCTCTTCAGATGTTGATTTCCCGGACATGATTTCTCCGTTGATAAGAATATGCTTCATTGTCTCATTAAACTAATAAGTTTTTAAACAAGATTTCGCTTATCAATCCACGTGGAACACCATCGTCCTCATAGTTTTCAACCTTTTAGACGTGGATTTTTCCTTGTATGGAAACTTAGAAGAAAAATATATATTACAGCCAAAATCTTTGTGAACCATCAATGTCATTCTAGACCCTGATGATTTGGATTCGATGTTATGAAAAATTAAAGATGTCTTAAGCAGCGGACTGGTTGTGGTTAGAAGGTCCTTCGGGAAAAATGTCTAATATAAAGTTCAAAACTACTTGATTCTTGTTTAAAACCACAGTAGTGCACCATTCTAATTTTCAAACAACTATATCACAATCTGAAACGAAATATAAATTTTAATTGAATATTGCAACGTATATGTGATAAAATTCGGACGTGTGAGTGTGATTTATTGCGTCACAATAATGCAATATAAAAACTTGTTTTTCATGATGTCAAGTGATACTTTTCTAGCTTTATAGACGAAAAATATTAGTTTCTCATTCCAAAAATGACATCATCATAATCATATTTATAACAATTTAAAATAGAAGATCACACGTATGATCTGCAATATCATATTTCCACTTAAACATTCGCGGTTTTTCATCATTATTCTAATTTCCAAAAAAAAACTCTGATGTACGAAGATGTATTAAATTATTCTAGGAATATTCGTACATTATACCTAAAATGGTATACTTAACGCACAAAAGTAGTCTCTTTTAGTAAATGGCAATTTTCGTTCCGTGAACTATATTATCTTATAAATAAACTCTGCACATGAACTCTAAATATTATGATCGATATTAAATAAGTGTAACAACTTAAACGTTCGATTAGTTGTTGTTCAGAATTTCTCTTTAGACCATCGGTTAACCTCACAATTTATTTTTCACTCATTAACTTCAACCTCATTTTCAACACTTTCTCTCCTCGACATCATTTCTTTTTACCTCATTTTCTATTCCATCACAAAAATACACAAATTATTAAATAAACTATTTTTACAACGACTTAATCTAATTAAATTACGATAATTACGAATAACACACAAAAGTTAGATTTAATTAAAATTCAACAAGTACATATTATGATAATTTAAAATTAAAATATTATAATACATGTCACGAACAAATTTAACTTGCACTCTTTTCAAAGCGTTGTCATATATTTTCGATCAAATCAGCTTGCAATGTCATATGTTTTCGGACGTCTCGAACTCGATCTCTGTTATGTAGATATCTGTTGATACTCATGATACTAACGACGTTCCACCTCACTGGTGAGGTAGCAGAGGTTGCAAGGGGGCAACACCCTTGAGAAACCAAACACAATGTATTTTGGACTTGAGAATTTTCCATTAATTTTGATTAGTATACTTAATTTAATCGATTTATTTTAATATTTTCATTGATTATTTACATTTATTTTAATTTTCAAAAATAATTTCTAATTATATAAAAACATATACATATTAATTAAATATTATTTAACCAAAAAAACATATTTTAAATCAATTATATAAAAAGAAATTATATATCCCAACTAACAAGTCAGTCAAGAAAAAGTGAAAGGTGTGAAGGGATCTCATAATAAAGATAGATTTTCTCTTCCCGTTGGGTCGGATTGAACCTCAAACCCGACCGGACTCCAAAAAGCTCCGTCAAGGATACTAAAACTCTGATGTCACTCTGATCGTTTTGTTTGTCGGTTCGAGGAATTTATAATCACTCGTACGTTCACAAGGGTCAGTCAACTCGCAAAACTCTGATCGTTTTGTTTGGGTTACCGTGAACAAAGACAAAATTATCAGTAATTAACAAATGTCTGGGATAACTACGTGTCGACCTTAATCGCAAAATTCCTCGAACCGAGCAAGCAATTTGGTCCACGTGTCAGCGGACTATAACCATAAGTGGAGATCACGTGTCGATTCCACTGGTTTCCTCCAAACCCATCGAACTCCATTATTGGACCCACACTGCCCTGCGACCCATCCTGGCCGTCCAATCCTCTCCCAACGGCGTCGATCCCACCATCGACCGTCCATTAATATCGTACCGTGTTTCGAGTTGACTGACCCCTGTGAACATACGAGTGATTGATTATAAGGTAATTGCTGTCCAGAACCCTGCGAATTTGTAATTTATGATAAGTTCTCGATTTTTATATAAGGTGTGACCTTTTCATTTTTATATAAGATATTATTTTTATATAATATATTATTTTTCTCCTTTTCAATTTCAGTATGAAATTCTAAACTACGTGTTCATTAAGGGAAGGTCTTTACAACTTCAACCTTATAAATAAGAAGATGACAAACGGCTGTTTATCTTGTAATTGTAATCCATAAAAAAAGTGTAAGATCAATCCCTATACCACCCAATTATACGTATGCCTGATAAATACTTGCATTAATACCGTTGTACATTTTCTAATTTTCATGTGAAGCTAAAAATTTCGATCGAAAAATATGCTTGTAGTTTAACTATACTTATATTGTTCTAATTTGTTTATGCTCTTTCTTTCAAATGACAAGTACTCTAGTAGTATGACTACGAAGATATGAACGTGGTTAGCACTTAGTAATGACATCGTTGACATGTTTTCCCTTTTTGAGTGGAACTAAATTGGTCAATTGTGTCTTTCTTGAGAGTTGGTTAATTAACTAATTACCTCTTTTTTTGATCAAGAAATCTCCCTATTTTTGGGTGAATTATGGCATACAAGAAAGAAAACAAAAAGTTTTCACCAAACCATAGAGCTAATCAATTATTTTTCTTTGGAAGAAATTGTCTATCTTACTTCAATAATGGCTTATATTTGATCTACAAACATGAGAAATCACAATTTACAAAATTCAATGAGTGATCTTTGGTCAAGAAACAAAAGAAGACATGATGTTCAAACATTGGATTCTTGTAGTTTTTTTCTTCTGAATTGCTAAACGTCGCCCCAAAATTACTTAAATCGCCCCTTAAAATTACCATTTTGCTCTTCTCTCATTTCTACTGCTATAACGTGACATTTTACTCTCTTATCACGCATCTCTCTTCATATTCATCTTATAATCATAAAAAATAATGTTTTGGAAGTCAGTAATAAACCAACGGACGCCCCAGTGTACTCGAATCTGGTAAAATATCTAACATCTTTTTAATAAAAAAATAATAAAAAATTACGGGTGTCCGACGGAGCCGCCCCCACGTAGGAGAGAGCATCTGGCTAAGACGTCTTCCCCATGGGGGAGACATTTTACCCAGACGCCTTACCCATCGGGTAAGCATTTTACCCAGACGCTCTGCCCTTGGGACAGGCGTCTGTGTAAGACGCCTCCCCCATTGGGGAGACGTCTTAGCCAGACACCCCCTCCTACATGGGGGCGGCTCCGTCAGACGCCCGTAATTTATTATTATTTTTTTAAAAAGATAATTGATTATAAATTTAGATAATTGTTAAATTAATTAATAAGTTAATAATTACTATATTCGGATGACCGATACCTTTTCGGTACACCGAAAATTCAAAAAATTCCAGATCCAACAATTTCAAAATCCAAAAAATGCCGCTCGCTCACCGGTGAGCGAGACCCCCGAACGACCTGTCGAGGTGGTATTTGTAAATCAGGATGTTTTACCACCGGGGGATTTGGAACTTAAAAAATGTTGGATCTAGAATTTTTTTGAATCTTCATCACTTGCAAAAAAACTCATTGTAATCCGACCGGTTACCACCGAAAACTTGCAAAGAAACGTCAAATAATTTGAGATAACACACCGTATAATTTTAATTTGACAAAAAAATAAAAAAACGAGACGTTTGGCTAAGACGTCTGTACCATCGTGGCGGCGTCTGGCTAAGACGTCTCCACCATGGTTGAGGCGTCTTAGCCAGACGCTTACACCATGGTATAGGCGTCTGGCTAAGACGCCTGTACCATGGTGGAGGCGTCTTAGCCAGACGCCTCCACGATGGTGCAGGCGTCTTAGCCAGACGCCTGAGTCGGAAAAAAAAACCATCTCCATTACTTCGCCTGATCTAGGTGTTTCGCCAGACATTTTCGTGGTGTTGGTACTAGGAATGTTTGTAAAACTGAGTCAAAAACCTTGTTTAAAGACACAGGACGATATGAGTATTAAATATATTGTTAAGTGCAATTTGGTAATTTCAATGGACGATTTATGTAGTTTTGGGACGACATTTAGCCGTTTTTTTTTTTTTTTTTTGGTATTGCATTTGCAATTGATTTGCTCATCTTTAATGTTTATTATATGTTCTGTCATTGTAAATGGTGGAAACACCTAATCAGCACAGTCAATTACAATGATTGCAAAAATCCAGTCAATGTCACTGTCATAGTTACCATTGTCATCTCATCTAATCGGTACAGTCAATACAATACAGAAAATCACAATAAATATTAATCATCAGCGTTCTTTAGGGGTGTAATCGATCTCTAAACGAGCGATCCGAGTCTGCTCAAGATCGGCTCGTTAAGGGTTTCGAGCGAAAAATTCTGCTCGTGCTCGGTTCGATCTGCTCGTGAGCGGCTCACGAGCGGCTTGTTAACCTGAACCTTTTTTTTGGTATTGAATTCCTAATAATGTTGTCCTAATAAGTAAATTATAAAATTACTTAAGACAAATATAATAATAGTTACTAACACAATTTTAAAATTAACACCTAAAATAAAACACAATCTTATAAATTATACGACAACATCAACCTCTTATAAGTAAGATTATACAGTTGGATCAAACAAAATCAACACAATATTAAAATCAAACACAATCTTCTAAATTATAGGACAACTCACAACATCAACATCTTATAAATAAGATCATCTACCTGACCCAAACCTTAATTTATTTGAACTTTTAGTGTAGAAAAGAATGAGAAAAAAAGAAATAATAATAATGAAAAAAATGAAAAGTTTAGGACGAATAAGGTTTTGATTCTAATGAGTATTTTGGTTTGGTTTGTTAAATGGATTGTTGGGTTTGGTAAATTAGTTTATTAAATGAGTTTAACAACTTTACCGATTGAGTAATTGGATAGAATATTCAGGTTAATCAAATAATTGGATATAGTAATCAGGTTTCGAGCGATAATCGAGCGAGCATCGAACGAGTATCGAGCGAGCGAGGTCTGCTCGTGCTCGGCTCGTTACAAACCGATCCGAGCAATTTCGAGCAAAATCAGAGCAAAATCGAGCGAACATCGAGCGATCTATCGATCCCGAGCAGAACTTGACAGCCCTAGCGTTCTTGTACCAACGGACTGAATTGATCGATGATAATGTTGATAATTGATATTTAGTGGATTTTTTTCGTACGTATTGATTGTACCGGTTGGATTAGATGACTCATAGTAATTGTGACAGTGACATTGACTTGATTTTTGCATTGTAATTGACTGTGTTGGTTAGTTCGTTCCAATGTTTGTGTCAAAATTGGTAAGAGAGATTTCTTTATGAAAACTCATTTGGTTTGTGTTGTTGTGCAAATACTACTGGTTATATTGGCTTACAGTGGATGTCCTTAGGGATTCTGTAATTCGGGATTGTTCTATCTTCTTGTAGTTTTTGAATTTATTATTAAATCATTTGAATAATCAATTTTTTTTGCCAGATTATAATGAAGTTCCAATCATTCTCTCTGTTCCTTTATAGATTATTGTTTTTGCGTGAAGCTCATTCTTCCAGTGGAACTCTGATTTTTGGCTTCCACGTTATCCTCTTGTGGATTTTGGGACGTTACAAAATGGTATGAGAGTTTTAATCAACCGAAATTGTGGGAACTAAGTGTTATACCAAGAGGGTGAGAGACCCCTCTAGAATCTTGCAACACTTGGTCTATTGATTGATGAGTTTGACCTCGACAAAGACTTTAGGTGTTCAAGTTGGGTAAATTGTAACACCCCAAAGTTTAGTCTTACATCGGTTAATAAGAAATTAGTAGTGTGAGATATAAAGACACGAGTCTAGTACTACAATAACCAACCAACTTAAGTTTTGTGACAATAAGTGAGTGTTGTGGGACAGTGGACTCATGAGCGGTGGACTATATTCTAGCTTAATTTGGGCTTGGGACATTACAAGATATGTTTCACAAAATGAATTAAGCAATCGGAAATACTATTTAAGTTCTAAACTCTAAACCGATAACATATTAGCAACATATCCCATCAAGGACTTGAAGGGCAAAAATACAATTCACGAAATCTACAAGGGGTCACACGCAAAAGACCCAAGCTGGAAATACCAAAACCCGGGGGACCGAAACCGGAAAACGGAGAACAGAGAGATCTCCGGCGCATCGTCTCCATCCATCCTTCCCTCCCGACGGTTATATAATAAGACGTCTTCTCCACCGAAACCGTCGCGTCCCCAACCAAACCCTCCCTTTCGAGAACCGCCAATGGCTCGCGTCTCCAAGCGGCACAGGCGGAAGCCCCCCGTCGCCGCCCCACCCCCGCCGGAGTTGCCCGTCGTGGTCGAAATCTGCGCTGACGAGGTTGGGAATTCGTCTCCGGATGTGGTAGCGGGAGATATGGAAAATGGTGGGGTGGTTAGGGTTTATGCGGATGGGATTTACGATCTGTTCCACTTCGGCCACGCTCGGGCGCTCGAGCAGGCCAAGAAATCGTGAGCTTTTCCCCTCTTTTCTTATTTTGTTTCTAATTTTATTTGTTTTTTCGTTTAAATTGTTAGAGTTGGTGGTTGCGGTTTGGAAAATTTGGTGTCAGTTTACTGGTGTTGGTAGATCGGATTCGAATAATGTGTGGTGGTTTGTTAAATGGTTTGGCGAATTGAATTTGGTACTGGACGTGATACTTGGTCACATTTAATTAACTTTGATACTGGTAATTGGATGCTTTGTAGGTGTAATATGAGTCTTTGGATGGAGGTCAGTGAGTGATTGTCTTCTTGTGGTAGATCGGCTTGTTTTGTCTTTTTCGGTGATTCATTCTTTAATTTGGTTAGGTTTCAAGTTTTATCTGCCGTCTTGAAAGCCGGTATGTTTAATTCGTCATCTCTGAATTGGTTAGTGGATAATAAGCATGATTGACTGTCAATAAGCTTTTCAGATTTACTCGGTCTACTATATAAATATGTATTTTTTAACGTGGAGATGGAAGTTATGCTGTAAAGATCTGCTGCAGTGTAGCACATTTGGTGTTCTTGGATTCTAGAGCAATAATTGAAATCTCTGATAATCAAGATAGAAGCTTTTTGGTTTTCACCTTCCAGACAATGTCTGTCTGGTCATGGTGTCCTTTAAGATATAAATGTGAGTTGTTAATTAGTGCACATGATGTTTATGTTTGTTTTTCTAGCTCTGAGTGATGTGAATTTCCTTTGTAGACCCCCCCTTCATGTGGGCCAGTGGGTTCCTTTCCTTCTGAGGTCCCTGACGTATTCTGAGCTTCATGTTTTCAACCCCATGTTGGAGTGATGATGTGTTTGGCTTGATCTATTGCTTTGAATAAAACCTGTATTGATGCGGATGCATGATTTTATTCCCTTTTAGGTCTTCTTTTGTTTCTAGATTTGTAACAAGTATGGTCCCTAACCAAATTAATTGTGTTGGTCACTAATCCAGTTCTTACTTTATGTTTCAGATTTCCCAACACCTATTTGCTTGTAGGGTGTTGCAACGATGAGACCACTCACAAGTACAAAGGCAAAACTGTGATGACAGAATCTGAACGATATGAATCACTCCGTCACTGCAGGTTTTGTAACTCTCCATGATGCTTTTCCTTTCATTGTGGTATTTTCTGTACACGATATGTAAAGGGTGCTGGCTTGTATCCCGATTTTTTTATTAAGTTTGCATTGATGTTGCTTGTGTACTAGAAACTTATGTTAGGACAACTGGACAACTGAAGCTTTTATTTTCAAAATTTAAAATATCTTGACCTTAATCACATCTGAACTTTGTTTGATTGTTTCTACTCTTGACCATTGCTAAATGCTATTGTTACTATATTTGTGATGTAGATGGGTTGACGAAGTTATTCCTGATGCTCCATGGGTTGTCACTCGGGAATTTCTTGACAAACATAAGATAGATTACGTGGCACATGATGCCCTTCCGTAAGATTAACTTTCATTTAACTTTAGTTACTTTCAATTTTGGAAACTGATGCTTCTTAATGTTTATTGTTTCTGTTGGTGGCTCTGTTTGTACCTTATTCTTACTCTTGCTTAAGAAGTTTGCGTTAGTCCTTTTTGATGTTATCTTTTTCATACGTTTCTGTTTGAATGCACAGCTATGCAGATGCAAGTGGATCCAGCAATGATGTCTATGCATTTGTGAGTCTCGCTTTCCTCTTGTTGTTGCACTCATAATATTCATGTCCAGACGAGCTATTAGCTGATTAGATAACAACCAAATTAGGTCAAGGCCATTGGCAAGTTCAAAGAAACAAAGAGAACAGAAGGTATTTCTACATCCGATATCATAATGAAAATTCTCAAAGATTACAATCAGTACGTCATGCGGAATTTATCACGTGGATACTCAAGGAAGGATCTTGGTGTAAGCTATGTGAAGGTACCAAAAATATTTATTACATTATTTAATAGTGTAAAACTACTTACCAACAGCATCAGTGTAGTATTCTCCTAGTCAAGTGAAAACAAAACGGTCACTCTGGCTAATAAATAGCTTTGTTGTTTCCTGGTACTTCTATGAATCCATTGGTGCAAATTCTTTGTAACAAGTGTTTCTACTATTAATTTTACCGGTACATGATGGCATGTTTTTGTCATCTTTAACTTAGTTAGTCCTGTTAGACTTATTATGTATTCCCTCTGTATATGATTACCGATTATTGGATCTTTACCAGGAAAAGCAATTAAGAGTTAACATGGGAATAAACAAATTGCGCGAGAAGGTGAAGGAGCACCATGAACTTGTGGGAAACAAGGTTTGTGCGTCCAAATCAAACATTGTTTTTCAGTTTCACACTACTACATCATTATGTAAGTAAAAGATGAAAAATATATCAACAGTCCATTTGCGTTTCTTCATGCAGTTGCACTTAGTGGCTAAGATATTCAGTGTTTTGCATGGTGAATGGGTGGATAGTGCTGACAGGTGGGTTGTTGGCTTTCTCGAGAAGTTTGAGGAAGGATGTCACATAATGGTTTGCCTTCGAAACCCAATTTAAATTCTCCTATCTCCTGCTTCTTTTATTTTTATTCTCATTGGTGTTTAAGACTCACATACAGTTGAATATCTTACAGGAAACCGCGATTAAGCTTAGAATTCAGGAGAGCTTGAAGAGAGAGCAATTTTGATTATCGTGTGCGACCTTCTGATGATTCGCTGAGTTGTACTTTTTTTTGTCGTCATGGATGTGAGATGTGGAGTTTGTTAGTAGCTATTCTTTTTTCACTTTTTTTCAGGATCTTTCGACCTCCATTTTCTTGTGCAAGGCTATGCCTTATATAGCTTCATACTCTCCTCAAGAGGGAGAAATGTAAGAAAATAGTAGTAGCCGTGTGATACTTCATCACATTGTAGAATGTAGTGGCCTCTTCTCTATGATTAAGTGTTGTAATGTTTTCTTTTGCAATGTTGCCATAATGTACATATTTCTGTGTTCGAAAATTCTTGCTCTGAGCATCTCGATCTTTTCTTGTCCACATAATGTGGAACTAAGTCAAGATCACACAAGTGAGTGTTGTTTATCTCTTTATTAACTTCAGGATTTTCAATAATGGATTGAAGGGAAAACATCCAGAACGGATCAAAAAATGCCATTTCTTTTAACCCTACAGATTTTGCTCAAGAATGGAATTCCTTGGAGCCTCTGACAGGCCTACCAATTAGAAGTGACATATATTAAAACTATTCTTATAAGAATCATATGTATCAAACTATCAATATAGTAACGAAAAAGAAAAAAAAATGATGTTCACGATACACAAACTCTTGTATAAATTTGAATATTTGGTGATATCAATTAATCATGCTATAGTGTTCTATCAGTGTAATTGACATCAAGAAGAAGAAGAAAATGTAACATAAGCAATATAAATCCAATAGTATTGTACAATTACGATTTTAAGATGCCTCGATTGATAAAAGTAAGATGATTTATCCACAAGCACTCATTTAAGATGGATGGTCGAAATCTTAGGAATTGGACATCTTCAGTTTCAGAGGAATTGGCAAGGATCCCTCTCCCTGAAGTACGATCCAATTTTCTGCACATGGCAGACAATTATGTTAGATTATATATACCACAAAATTACTAAAAAGGGAGCGGACAGAAAGATGAAGATACTGACCCCGCTGACATAAAGACTAAAAACTGTTTCCAGACAGAACAACACAGAGCCAACGAAGTAGAAAATCTAAATTAAAAGATATAAAATAATGGTCAGGAAGTTGTGGTTTAACGAGTAGATTGAATTGAAAGTTTATGCTTGATCGTTTGACTTACTCCAACAATTACACTATCCGAGAAGGCATCAATCGCAGTAAAGATCCCCCTGATGTAGTAATAAACACATTAAAATTAGAAATCTCATATTGATACTACAACTAACTATCGAGTAATAATAAGAACAGAACAGTTGAGACCTTAAGAGTCATCTTCAAGGTAAAAAATGAGTTCTCAAACTCCGAAGATTGTTTTCCAAAAATAACGCCACTTCTTAATACAAGATCATACAATACTGCCTCCACATGGGTGCAACCCACATAAGTTGCATTACATTGATAATTGATTGGATCTAAAACCTTTGATCTTGATTCAATATCTTGATTATTAGCAGCTTACATTTTCAGTTACTAACGCAGATAAAACGGCTGAGAGCTAAGAACGAAAGAGGTAAACGACTTACGGAAGCGAATTTCCGTTGGATATGATCGGAGGTGCAATCGTCGCAACAAGACAGAAGCAAATATGAATCTGTATCATGGTAATCACAGAACTGTAAGTAATTAGTTGAAATAAATATAAAGCACCACAAATAAGAAAGGATGAATTACAGAAATACCGTGTAAATCATTATAAACAAACCAAACCGCATTTCACTCTCAGTCCTGCAAGAAAAAAACACCCGGCTGATGAAATCAAATTCCACTTCCACAGCTTGGTTCCAAAAGATAAATTCCAGCACAAGACGGATTTTCCTCATCTTCATCAGAAAAATAAGTTTTCATGTACTGACTTTCCAAAGTATCTAAATATCAAACATTTTATCTTCTAAATTATCGAGAAAATTCTTCAATGGGACGGCATGAGAACTTACCTCACTGTATTATAGAGAGGTCGATACCATAGTTGTTAGGACCCAAACCTAGGTTAGAGACGGGTTATGCTGATCAGAGCAGGCAGAAGAGTTATGATGATCGACGCAAACGGGTGTTGAGTTTCGAGGTGGGCGATCACGTGTTTCTGAAGATTTCCCCAGCCAGAGGTGTGATGAGGTTTGGGAAGAAGGGGAAGCTCAGTCCGAGATATGTTGGACCGTTCGAGATCATCGACCGAGTTGGAGAGGTTGCCTACCGGATTGCATTGCCACCGCAGTTTTCGGGTCTGCATAATGTCTTCCATGTGTCGATGTTGAGGAAGTATGTGGCAGATCCGTCGCACGTTATTGAGATGGCAGTGCCAGAGATTCAGCAGGACTTGTCGCTCGAGGAGAGGCCAGTCGAGATTGTTGATCGCATGGATCATCAGCTCAGGAGGAGGACCATTCCGATGGTGAAGGTCAGGTGGCAGCATCACAACGAGCGCGAGACCACTTAGGAGATCGAGGAGGATGTCAGAAGGCAGTATCCAGAGCTTTTCGGTAAGTGTTTGCTTGATTTCGGGACGAAATCCTTTTAAGTTGGGTGGATTGTTAGGACCCAAACCTAGGTTAGAGAGGTTAATGATGGATTAGAGGGTGTTTAGCATGGGAAGTTGGTGCAGCACAGTAGATGCTTGGGGAAGGGGCGCTACAGTGGTCGCATGGGGAAGAGGAAGGGGCGTGCACTGTAGCAAGGAGAGAGGTTTTAAGGGTTTCTTCTTCTCTTTTTCTTCTCCTTCCTTTCTCTCACTCCTTCCTTTCCTTTGCTGTTGCGTGCGTGTTGGTGGAGCAGCTGCGGAGGCGTCGGGCGAGGAAGGTGATCGTGCGGGAGAGGCGCGGCGCGTGATCGAAGTGTACCGGAGGCGACGTGCGTGAGCGAGCTCCGGCATCTCGTCGTCGTTGGTTGAGGTATGTCGCTCCTTAGTGTGGTTTGTTTGTTAACCCTCATGTGAGGGATGCGTTGGTCGAGTCGGGGGAGGTCGGAGACCTCTCCGGCGATGCGTTTCTTCGTAAAACCTCGGCTTGCGTGAGGTTGAAGACGACCAACGGTCGACCGGATCCTTCGGGCGGTCGACCGTTTTAGCACTGTTTGCCGACTTTAACCTTCACCGGTCGAACGATGCCTTGTGGCGGTCGACCGGTAGTGCATTATTGCTGGTGAGTTGGGACTGCCTGTTGTGTTTCAGTCGACCGGGGTCTTGTGTTCGGTCGACCGGAACTTAAGTGTACTGGTTATTATTGCATGTTTGTTCGACCGATTGTATGTTGCGTTCGACCGATTATATGACTTAGAATAATAGGTTGACCCTGTCTGTTTTCGGTCGACCGAGACCCCTGAGTCGGTCGACCGATAGAATTGAATTTATTGTTGACCAGACTCCGGATTTTGACCTCGTTCGGTCGACCGGTTTTAGACCTTTGTTCGACCGTTGGGGGTTTTGTTGTGAGCGCAGCGGTAGACCGTTTTAGGAATCCGGTCGACCGATTCCTTTCTGGAACCAGTCGACCGAATCATCTCTTCCGGTCGACCGTTTGGGCCCAGGACAGAATTCCTAGTTCCCTTTTTGAACGCCAACTTTGTCCACGGAAACCCGTGTCCTCGCCTTGTGCGTGAGCCGGGAGGTGACGGTGGGTGCGTGATACGTGCCTGCCCAGGGACCGCCGTTGGGAAGAGTGTGGGTGTTCGGGACGCGTCACCTCCGTGTATGGACCGTGACTTGTGATGGATTGTTGGACTTATGGTAGTATAGCAGGCCTGAGGGATCGCGGATCCCAATGTTTGATGTTTGTGCGGGCACGCAACTGGCGTTGGGTGATGTGACTACCGGCCCACGGGCTACGGAGGTCGCTGCCCTGCTTTTATAGCGGCGCGGTTGGTGTTTGCGGCTCGAGGAGCCTGATGACCTGGCAGACTTCAGTCTGGACCCGTCCGATGTTGTGCCGGACGTTGTGATGGACCACCGATGTTGTGCCGGTGATGCCGCCGAGGTTGTGCCGGCGATGGTGATTGTTGGGCCGAGGCTGTTCCGGCTATGTTGATTCCTCGACTGGGCACCTATCGAGATGATGTTGTTATACCTTCCGGGCGACGGCCCCGTTGGTCCCTGTGGCTCCGACCACTGAGATTTGCAGATCTGTATTCTATCGGCGCGCAGGCGTGACAGAGGCTCCCCGTCGAACCCTTGAGTAGTGTAGCCGCGTGTGGGGGTGCGATGTCGCGTGCTGTAAAGCTGCATGTGCCTGCAGTAGGTCTCCTCGGGAGACTCGTTGTTGACTGACGGACTGATGTCCTGTTTTACCCTTCGGGGGAACTGTTTTCCTTTCTGTCGATGTCATGACACGCTACTAGTATGATAGGTTCATTTGTGTAATGCATGCATATATATAGGGAGTTGGCATACGGGGTTTCCTTCTGGAAACTCATGCATTGTTGTTGCATCTTTTTCAGGACCGCTGTAGGTCCAGTTGGGTGGTGATCGGCGGGCACGCGCATTTTGGAGTCGGATCCCTCTTCTCGGACCGCTGAGGTCGACGTGATTACATTTTATCTTCTTTTGTCGTTTTGTTGTAATCATGTATCATTTTGACACTCTGATGTATTTTGGTGCACCGCTATTCGTTTATGAGAAGTAACAGTTCCGCCTTTGATTATTATGCTCTTTGTCTTAATTATGAATTTTTAAAATTTTCCGCTGTATCGGGATGTTACAATAGTACATATGAAAGAGGACATCCAAGCAGAGCATATATTAGAGAGAGAGAGAGAGAGAGAGAGAGAGAGAAAAACTCTCAATATCTGAAATTAGTATGGATCCAAATCATGGGAAAGATAAAGAACCTTATTAGGGATATATGAAATTCCCATTGCCTATTCAACTAAGTGCTTTTGAAGCAAAACGTACCTCCCCATATGATACATGATGCAGTCACAGCAATAACATTCCACACGAGACAAAGAACAATACCTGCAAGAAAAATAAATATATGTGCTTTATAGTTTTAAAAAAAAAGAGTAGCATTTAAAGTTGAAAGTAGATAAAGGTATATGTGTAGCAAAATGTAGTTGGTTTGATATTTTTCGTGACAGTAGAACTTTAAGAAAAATCTATATATGTTCACACACAAACACAAAACAGTACTCCAACATTCGTCTATGAACATTGCATTAATTGATGCACTAAACACCTAACACGCAGATCATCTTTCGTAAAAAAACTAAGTTATAATAACAAAAAGGACCTTAAGGTTATATTCAGATGACAATTAGTCATCCAGCTGAATGTGGTGAACTGAAGAATCAAACATAAACAATTCATTGAAAATACTTATCATATTGGATGGGAACTTCATAAACAGTGGTGATTAGAAGATACAATTCATTGAAGACTAAAAGAAGAAAAAACCAGAATTATGTCAAGAAGTAAATCGGATTTGATGTTACATAGGTTCCATGATCCTTAAATAATAGTTTTTTTAAGAATGTCTTTTCTTCGAGGTTTATAATCCATAAAATAATTATATGAGAAGCATACTAAGGGAAGTCCTGCTAGAATTAAACCACATTCAGCATTATTAGGATTATTGCCCTTACAAATGAAGGCTGCTAATACTAACCCAACAACATTGAGTAGAACTGTAAGTACCAAGTAGTACCTAACCAGCTTGCAAACGCCAGATATTGCATTCTTCGATGACGGACTGGTATTTCCTTTGAAATATCATGGTGAATAATAGGAAAGCACGGTGGCCAATTTTTTTCCTTACGACAGAAAGCAGCTGCATTTACATGGATGGTCAGTTAATTGATTAACACATCTATTTACAAAAAAGGTTTAATATTTTCTTCTTAAAATATTATTAGTATCATTAGACCTCTTCTTTGCAAATCTGCTTCCCAAGATGCAACATCCATATCATTACTCCTTGTATCCTACATAGAATCTTAAACCTTTTTATGAAGATTTCCTTGAGTACAATAAAGAAAGTGAAATCAGATGAAAGAGTTACATACACTTAATGTGTCCATTGGTATATCAATTGTATTACCACTTCTGTTGCCAAAACTAAATGGCTCAAATGCTAGAGGAGAAGGGCGTCGTTTTGAATCGGGTCTCGAATTACTCTGTAATCAAAACTAATTAGCTGCAAAAAAACAAACATCAAAGCAATTGAAGAACCATAATAAGGTGACTCCACTAGTTTATATTGCTAGCACATTTTAATCATTCATCTTCTAGTACATTTTAGTCTTTCATCTTGAAAAAAGGAAATATCATTCTCTTTGGCACTACAAACATAATTCATTAAAATCCACTCTAACTATCTACAGGGCAGTAATGTAGATTGAAGTGGTTATCAAACTTTGCCATGTACTGCTCTGTAAAATCAAAACCACATAATTTCGTTAACGTTCTTAGTGGCTTAATTGTTGACAACCTGTCTGTAAACGTGCTTAAAGAATGATAGAAACTATACAATTCCTGTCTTGTATCTTTCAATAAGGAGAAATATAAAATATGCACCATAGAAAACCCTTTACAATCACATGTCTGTGCAACAACTTAAGTGTGGTGCAATGAAGAAATGTAGTTTAATGAAATTTTAGACTTCACATCTTTTCAAGTGATACTGAAAATACATCATAGGTTCGGGTTTTTCCTTGAACCACATGACTGCACACAACTAAGATTCAAATCACAACCTGCTAAAATGTGCATTGTTGTTTGACAGTTACGTATTAACTACTAGCAACATGATGTTTTGTGTTAATGTGTTAATATCACTGGATCACTCGCCGCAACATGCTTACTGATCGCATTAGAAAACAATGCATCTCATGAGTACGATTAAAAACTTAATAGAACCCTGCTTATATCAGTATCAATTATCAAGAACCAGATCAATTAGAGATTCCCCTCAAGTCAACATACAAACTAATTATGTTGCTGCATCAATTGTTGAAACCAAGTTAGATAACAAGCGGTAAAATTACTGCAAACACCACAAGAAATTCAAGTTGTGTATATGTAATATCCTGAATTTTTTAGTTGAGGTAATAATCAAATATCTTAATGGACTAATTAAGATTGTTGGATGATTGTGTGGTTTTAGGAGAAGATGAAATTTTGAGAAAAATATTGAGAAGAAAAAGATGAAGATTTTGAGGCAAGTACTGATTCGTTATTCTTCAGTTTCATATCATGTATGTCTCTCTTGATATTCGTAGTTGCATGCATGTTGAGCATTAATATTGATTTATGGATATGCATATGATTGCATGGTGATGTTTCGGTCGACATGTCATGTGGTTGTGTGTATGTTTCTAGCATAGCAACTTAGGAAAGAGCTGCCTAACGGACAGCGTGGAGCCACCCGAGAGAGGAAAGGGCTGCCTGTCGTTAGTGTGGAGCTACCAGGTGTGCGTCTGACAGATTGATAGATTTCAGAAGCACAGGATGTGGTCGAATCTGAATGGGGGTTTCAAATTGATATGCATGCATTTTATTTGTGATGCATGTCTCTTGATTGTGCTTATTGACTGAATGTCATATTCTGTATTATTTTCCACATGATTATGATTCTGATTGATTGATGGTTGATACTTGCGGGCTGTCGAGCTCACAATTTGTTGATTATATTTTTCAGATTATTATGGGCCTATCAGATGGATTTAAAAATCAGAGTGCGTAGCGGTCAGGATCGTGGATCGTATCTTAACGCACCGAGTTCGGACGGGTGATCAGTTGTCCGGGCTCGGGGCGTTACAATATACACATCTCTGCTTACTCTTATTTTCCCTTAAATCCAGATATATTTTTAATTAAATTTCAGTACCAAAGTCCAACAGAAACAGATCCAGTCAATTCACCTTTCACCACAATAATTTGAAAATTCAAAAAAATAACGAAAAACAAAACAAAACAGAAATCCACACAAAACCAGAGATACATGACTGAAAGTACGATTGAGGAACGGCCTATAACCTATTTGACAGACCAGAAGTGGCGAAACAGAAAAAATAAATAAACGAAAGTGATATTAGTTACAGCTAAGAGATTGGCGGCGTCCTCCTCCTCGATAAAGGGACTGGAATCATACGGCTGACGCATCACAGCACCTCGTGCTTCAGATATTTCTGCCATTTTAAAAAAAAATTGTTTTCAAACAATTCCAGCTCTTGTCTAAAGCTGCTGCAACAATACTTTGAAAATTCTTCAAATCCATGCTAAAATATCCTCAGTGGACCGGCATCAGTTAGACAGTTACTTACTAGTTACAACAGGCTGCAGGACCTCATTTCCTTATCCTACACCCAAGGGCAGAACGTAATTTCTCAGAAAAACCGGGTCAAAAGCTGGACTAAGAGAAAAGTACTAGAGCAGGTATCTAAATGGGTAAAGAAAGCAGTGGAGCACTAGCAGTAGCACTGCTGATAGAAAAGAACACCTTCACCAAATCCATAGTCTTGGAAATTTTACAAGAGCAAAAGAATTGGACAAACCCAGCCTTTGATGGGTTGGTAGAGTGGTCTGAAACTACTTTATTGTGCTTCTTCTTTTCTGCAAGTTTTGGTATGCACATGTTAATCTTTCTCCTTGTTTTTGTTTTGTTTTTGTGTTTTTCATTGGCTTGCTTGCATGTTGTGTGGGTTTGTTTGGTTATGAATTCCTATTAAACTGTTGGTTTTTGGGCTTTTGGTGGTGTGGAGATCAGTTATTTTAGCTGAGGTGAGTTGGTGTTTTTGTTGATATGTAAAGGTGATTTCACTTGGAATCACTGAATTTTGTTCTGACCTCTGGTATGAACAATGAACTCAATCTGAGGAGATGTGTTTTTTTTACACTTGATTTTGGTGGATTTGTTTTTGGATGAAGGGTGAAGGGGAATATATTCGGTTCTGTCTCATATAAGTGATTTCAAAGCCACCATGAATCTTTTCTTTTCTTTTTTGTTTCAGATATATCAGTTTTTTTTTCATGGATGTGAATCACCACGGCAGGGGTTGTTCTCCTTCAATCAAAATTTCAGTAATTGCTAATTATTCTACTTATGCAACTTCAGAACTACAATTTCTCAAAAATGTGGAGCTAGAAGTGAAGAGTAATTCTACATTAACAAAGATGAATAGCATCAAGAGCTGAAACTTTCAACTTTTCTTACAAGCTTCTGTTTCTTGCTTTAAATTTCACAAAGAAGGAGATCAGTGGAGTGTCGTGATTTTTCCTTGTGGAAAAATCTCTGGTATTTATTTGAATCTGATGCTCTTAGACTACCTGAAGTTATGATTTAACAATCTTCAAGGACTTTTTTCGTTTCACACTCATTTTGAAAGCTAATGACATATATTGATTAGTTTTGCACCTAAGCTGAAATTTTCATCAAAAACAGCATACTAATTCCAGATTTGCAGCTCATGCAGTACATTTGCAGATGCCTAATTCCCGTTTTATATATGCACAACTAACTTGGCTGGATGATTTAGCTCCATATTTCTAATAATACCTTTTTACAGTTGGTTACTCCAGTAGAATGTTGTAGTTTCATCAACAGTCAAGTGTCAATTTACCTTCATTCATGAAAATTACAGGTGATAGTAATGTATGATTAGCAAAAATCTGAAACTAATGGATGCCGATGGAAGAATCACCGTTCGCAATTGGGATTTCTCGAGTCAGCACGAACCGATTGCCCGACCTTCTGATAGTCCTGGCACTCGAGGCAATGCTTCCGAATACCAAACTAAGTTCCTGAAAATGAGTGCCTTCCAGGATAGAAGCTCACCAATCACAGAATCCAACCCAGACATGTATCCCATCAACTTTGCTTGGGTTCCTCAGAGTGAATTCTCACCCTCAACCAAATCGAGCGCGATAAAAACATCGGTAAACCTTGAAACTACCAACATACTGACCACCCTGCCCATGTCAGACAATTCCTCCACCACAAACCAGCTTCAGAATAAGGCGGCTGCAAAGGCTCGTAAGAACCAACCATCCGCGAAGAAGAACAAACCGGCAACTCCCAAGGCTTTGAAAACAAAACCACCGAAACAACCTGTTGGAATATTGAGTTTGGGCTAGGCCCATGAATAGCTCAATTGAAAAAATCCAATGTTGAGATGAAGATGAGAACTATTGCCCCATTTGTCATGTGTTCACTTCTACTTTTTAGTCCCACATTGGTAAAGCTAACAAGTTGAAGGATGTTGATAAACATACTATTCACTTGTCACTTTGTAGGTGGAAAGAGAGGAGGAGAGAATTCTCCACACACGCGCGCGCCCGTCCCGTCCCGGTCCGGGGCGGGGCGGGGCGTGACGTGACGTGGGGATTTGGGGGAAATTAAGTCCTTGACGGTTACAAGAATAAATACATATATATATATCATGACAGTTTCCTCCTAAAAATACACACACGTTCTATTTTCCCATCATCTCTACGGAAACCGTCCTTCTCCGGCGATTTCCCTTCCCCGAATCCAAAGTTGTTCACCGTCTAATTCTTGCGAGGTTTCGCGCTGCTTTCGAGGTCCGTCGACTCCAGTGTGCGCCTGTTCGACGGTGAGACCGTTCTATCCTTGGAGAAAACCGGCAGACCATCAAACGCACTGGTATGTGGGCCGATATTTTCTCTGAGGCAAGTCGCCTTCCGACGGCTCGGTTTATGAGGTCGTTTCTGATTCATGTTCCTTCGATTCTTGTTTTCCTTTACATGTTTTTGTATGTTGGCTTTATCTGGATCCTTATGGAATATTTATTCGACATATGTAACCCACTGTATTACATGATCATATTTGTATTTGTATCAACACAACCTTCCACACCCAAGAAGGAAAAGAATAGTTCTAAATATGTTGGCAGACGAGAGAAGAGAAATCTTGAAGAAATAGCGGAAGGCTTTACTTGTGATTTTTCAGGCGTTCCTTCACCTGTATGTTCTTGTACCGGAATTCCACGACAATGTTATAGATGGGGGGCTGGTGGATGGCAGTCGTCATGTTGCACCACAGCCATATCCGAGTACCCTCTTCCAATGAGCACCGCGAGGCCAGGGTCGCGCCTCGCAGGCAGGAAAATGAGCAACGGTGCTTACAGAAAACTTCTTCGACGCCTAGCAGTTGAAGGTCAGAATCTAACTACTGCAGTTGACTTGAAGGATCATTGGGCACGGCATGGTACAAATAAATTTGTTACCATCAAGTAGAAACATGTATGATTTAAGAGTGAGGCTTTTGGTTCTTGTGTATTATTAAGCTATATATTATCCTTCACCTTTACTGTTGCTACTGCTAACTATTAAGCTGATGTATATTGTTACGAATCTCCCACTTAATTGGTATGGAAAAGATTTGTCCCATTAGAATCGTAATTATCTTATGCATAGCAGAAATACCACGTACTGTTTTTTTTTTGGGGAGCAATTGCAGTCTGGTGCAGGTTTAAGTATGTTTTCTAGAGCTACTGCAGGTTTTATCATTCAAAATTCAAGTTAACACCAACTTACGTTCCATGGGTGTGCAATTCAATCGGACGTTTTCCAAGTGGATTCTGAAGTGGAGCATCAAGTGCTTTAATAATATGACAATGCTATAATCAGTCAAATGTATGATTCAGCATCTTCAAGTTAATCCCAGACGTAGAATTGAACCTCTGTTTTATATTACTGTTGTGGTCGCCAATTTAACTTTTAATATTACAAAAGCCACGCGGAACTCTCTATTCAAATAATCACCAGAAAATCAGCACAACAACATGTAGATCAATGGTAAAGTAAATAATATCATTTTGGCATACAAAGAAAACTACAAGTATAATTACCACGAAATGTTGTTCTATCTACATCCTCGACATCAAGCCAAAAAGTGCAGGGCAACAATTATGTTAGACAGGAAAGTAAATCAACAACATAGCTCCAAAGCCAATGGACAAATCTCCCAGATGCTCTTCTCGTTTCAAGTTTCACCTATGTCCTCTGAAGTAGATGTAAACTTTCTGCACGGGCCAGACAGTAATGTTAGACCACATATACAACAAAATTACTACAAGGAAGCCAGACAGTAATGTTAGACCACATATACAACAAAATTACTACAAGGAAAAATGGATAGAAGATGTAAATAATGACCTGAAGGACCAAAAAGCTTAGAAGTGTTTCCAGACAGAACAACCCAAAGCCAACCAAGTAGAAGATCTAAAAATAAAGATATAAAATGATGGTCAGAAAGTTGTGCAAGTAAATAGATGTGGTATCCAACATGATTTGATTGACTTACTCCAACAATTGCATTAGATGAGAAGACATCAATTGCAGCAAGGATTCCCCTGACGTAGTAATAAACAAAATTTAAAAACAAAAATATTAGAACTACAACTGAAAGACACAGTAGCCATTTTGGGCAAGATGATCATTATATGGCCATGGCTCCAATGTAACTTATTATGTAAGATTGTAAGGTAAAGAAACTGTAACTATATTAGAACTATAACTGAAAGACACAATACCCATTTTGGGCAAGATGATCATTATATGGCCATGACTCCAATGTAACTTATTATGTTAGGTAAAAGAAAAGATGGAACATGTCTATTGTTTTGTTGATTCTTTTAGTCAGGTTCATGTCTAGGTCGACCACTGCTTAGTGGAATAAAATCACAGGAGAAACCATGCCTTACCTGGGACTGGGAATCAGCTTTGTGAAACCGTACTTTTAACTGTTATTTTTCACTTTTTACTAATGATAGGAACGAAACAGTCGGGACCGAAGAGACATCTTTGAAGTAAAAAATGAGTCCTCGAGCTCGGAATATTGCTTTCCATATTCTCAAACTCCGATGATTGTTTACAATAACTAATGCCATGTCTTAATCAAGATCGTAACATGGGTGCAATCCACTTAAAATTGCATTGCATTGAGTGGATCTATGACCTTTGATCTTGATTCAACATCTTGATTATTAACTTGCATATTTCTGTTAACAATGCAGATAAAAAGGCTATGAGGGCTAATAAGAAAGAGCTAAGCGTCTTACGTAAATGAACTTCCATTAAATATGATTGGAGGTGCAATCGCTGCAAAAATACAGAAGCCAATATGGATCTGCATCATGGTAAACACAAATATGTAAGTAATAAGTTGAAATATATGTTAACTACCACAAATAAGAGATGATGGATTACAGAAATACCAGGTACAACATGAAAAACAGACCAAATCGCATTGCACTCTCAGTCCTGCAAAAAGAAACGCCCCCAACTGATGAAATCAAATCTAATGGCTTGATTCCAAAGAGTAAATTCCGGCACAAACAATTTCCTAATCCTTGTCAGGAGAATGAGATTTTCATGTACTAGCTTTCAAAAGTAACTAAATACCAAACATCTTATCTTCTAAGTATTCAACTAAATTTTCCAAGGGGACAGCATGAGGACATACCTCACTGCATTGTAGAGAGGTCGATACCATAATACATATGAAAGAGGACATCCGAGCAGAGCATATATTACAGCGAGAAAAAAGATCTTAGTACCTGAAAGTAGTATGAACCCAAATGAGGGGAAAGGTAAAGAATCTTAGAGATATATGAAATTCCCACCGCCTATTCAGCTGAAGTGTTTTTGAAGCAAAAACATACCTCCCCATTTGATACATGCTGCAGTTATAGCAATAATATTCCACACAAGACAAAGAATGATACCTGCGAGAAAAGGAAATATGGTCTATAGGTAAAAAAACATTTAAAGTTGAAAATAGGTTAAGGTACTTGTGTAACAAAATGTAGTTGATTTGATACTTAAACAATGATGGTAAAACTTCAAGAAAATCTGCAGATGCTCCCACACAAACACACCAGGGGGAAAACTCTAACATTCATCTGTTCCCGTGACAATGCATGCAGTGGCGGATCCAAGATTCCAAGTATGATAGGACACCACGTACTAACGCACCAATTGACAACCAAAAAATAACATACAAATGTCGTAAATAATTTAAATTACAACCTAATAATACTTTAAAATTATTACAATTATTTTCGACGAGTTTTCATATTTTGGAATCAGTTTATAATAGCATCAATGCTAAAACCCAAAAACAAATCTTTCTCTAGATAAGTAACCAAACAATCATTCAACATTTGAATCAGTTGAACCGACCGGTCCGATCCGGTTTTCAGAATAGTGTTCCGGACAACACTCTTTCAACACTCGCCGTTGTCATGGGAAGAAGTAACACCAACTTCAATAGTAAGTAAACCTTTGAATGAGTTTCATGCTTGTTTGTCTCAACAAGTTTCACGGAAAGCTCATTAAGATTCTTCACATTCCAAAATCTCTCATCATTTCGAATGTCACCAATGAATTGTCAAGTGAATATTCAAAGAATATCAATTAGGCACTTTGAAAATTCATTAGGATAGAATTAAGCAAGTCAGACCAATTTCCTTTTGTCAAAAGAAGAAAACCAATTAACAGGACAACATATTTTTCCTCCAAATTCGGAATCTCCATGTAAAATTTAGCCATAAATGAAGTTACTTTCTCCATGTAAAAAAATATTGAAACTTCATTTTTTTAATAGTAGGGCACGTACCCCACCAAGCACTATAGTGGGTCCGCCCCTGAATGCATGTACTAAACACCTGGCATGCGATCACGCAGATCATCTACTGTAGAAAACTAATTAAGTTTGAATCACAAAAAGGACCTTAAGATTTTTCTATATTTTAATTGGTAAAAAGGACCATACAACGCAAAAATTGATATTCAGATGACAATTAAGCATCCAGCTGAATATGGTAAGGTGCCTTGTAGAGTCAATGAAAATAAAATTTCTAAATATACAATCAAAATTAGACAAGAAGATACTTATTAATTGATGGGAACTTTACACACAGTAGTTATTACAAGATGCCATTCATTGAAAACTTAAAAAGGAAATGATGACAAGAAGTACATTGAGTTTGACGTCAGTCACTCTAGGATTCCATGATCCTTAAAATACACACTAAGAATATTTTTCCAGGATTACAATACATAGCAATATAGAAATAAAAAGTAATAATATAAGATTCTTTAAAGAAAAGTAAACATATTATGTATGAATTTGAAATGGAATATCTTTCGGATAGAATTCCCCCACGATCATTATATGGAAAAAGAGTGTCCTCTCAGGAGTCTCGTGATAAGTAGACAACACTCGTTTGGTGAACAGAGAACTACAAGCATGCATAATTTTAAACAAAAAAGAAACATGTGCAGCTAGGCTTAAGGAAGTTATGTCACACATAAAGTTGCAAAATTTAGTTATAGACATTAAACTAAGAGTTTTTGTCCCTTAATCACATAGCAGCATACTAGGGGAAATCCTGCTGGCAACCATAATCTGCGTTATTAGTATTATTTCCAATAAATGCAGGCTTCTAATACTAACAAAAAAATTGAGTTAAGTAGTAGTACCTAGCCAGCTTGCAAATGCCAGATATTGCATTCTTTGAGCATGGATTGGTATTTCCTTTGAAATATCATGATGAATTATAGGAAAGCATGGTGGCCAATTTTTTCCCTCGCTAGGGACACCAGCTGCATTTACATGGGTATTAGAAGATCAGTCGATTGAAATACACATCTTAACAGAAACTATTCTATTATAACACTGTGTCTTACCTTTTGACAAAGCAGACTCTCTTCGTTTTATGTCCTGCGGTAAATGTAGGCAATCAAGATGTGAAGATGTGGCACTTGCAAATGGGGAAAATATGGTGTAACAAACTCATTTATTGAAATGATGAAATGGATGAACATTTTTACTATCAGTAGTCAATATTGCTTACACAAAATCGCATAGCAGGCAAGAAAATTTTATTTCGACAAGTGATATCAAAGTTGAAAGATACCTGTTCTCTTCTCTTCAGATCTGCTTCCCAAGATTTAATATCTCTACCATTACTCCTTGTATCCTGAATAGAATCTTGGATTTTTACACGAAGATCTCCTAAATTAAAAAATAAAGTGAATTTCTATGAAAGAGTTACATACACTTATTGTGTCCAATGGTATATCAACTGTATTGTCGTTTCTGTTGCCAAACCCAAAAGGCTCAGGTACTAGTGGAGATGGCCGTGGTTTAGAATCAGGTCTTGAATTATTCTGTAAACAAAACTAATTAGCTACAAATATATATATCAAAGCAATTGAAGAACCATAATAAAGTGACTCCACTGGTTTATGTTTCTAGCACATTTCAACCACTGATCTTGAAACAAGGAAATACTTCTCTTTGGCACTACAAACATAATTCATCAAAAGCCACTCTAACTATCTACAGGGCAGTAAGGTAGATTGGAATGGTTCTCAAATTTTGTAGAATCAATACCACATGATTTAGTTAACATTCTTAGTGGCTCAACGATGCTGTTGACAACCTCTAAAACAAGCATGCATAAAGAACGATAAAGAACATATGGTCCTATGCATCTCAGTTAATGATACAATATCTGTTTTTAACATACACCATAAAAAAACATTTGCAACCACATCATTTGTGAAACTTAAGTGTGGTGCAATAAAAAGTCTAGTGAAACCTTGAACTCCAAATCTTTTAAAATAATACTGAAATATAGCAAATCAAATCCAACATCTTGGTTTCAAATGTAGTCTAGTGTAACCCAGCTTATATCAGTATCAAGAACCAGATCTACTACAAATCTGCTCTGAACTCAGCATGCAAATCAATTATGATTCTGCACACTCATGTTGAAACCAAGTTAGAAAACAACAGCTAAAAATACTGCAAACACCACAGAAATTCAAGTAGTTGTGTGCACACACCTCTGCCTCTTCTTATTTTCCCTTAAATCCAGATCGAAATGTTATTTTTGCTACTTTTCAGTACAAAATCCAACAGAAACAGACCCAACCAATACACTTCTCACCACCTCACCAAAACACGTAACGATGCAACCAGATCTACAACGATAATTCTAAAATTTCAACAAAAAAAATCACAAATCCACATAAAACCAGAGATCTACGGCCGAAAGTACGATTTAACGGAACGGCACACAAGTGGCGAAACGGGAAAGTACAAAAAACGGAAGTGAGATTGGTTACAGCGAAGGGGTTCACTTCCTCCTCGTCGTCGAAGGGATTGGGATCGTGCGGCCTACGCATGGCGGCGCCTCGTCTGATCGCCTGAGGAGACTGCTAGGGTGGGGTGGAAAGTGAAAGTGGACTCAATCTAGTGGTTAGGTTGGGAGTGAGTGGAAAGCAAGGGACGCGTGACTCAGAAGTGAGAGAAACGTTGTCCAACCGACACGTTGGCCTTCTTCATTTCTTTTTTGCGGTTTAAAAAGATCAAGGGAAAATTTCAAAAAGAATAAAATTATAAAAACCATTAACGAAGTAATTTTTGGTAAATGTGTTTGGGTGGAGCTTCCAGAAGTTAACTTTTGAGAATGTGGATCCAGGAGTAGTTTCTTCTTGAATGTTGAATGTTATTTGGATAGTAAGAATACAATCTGATTGTGGTTGATGTATTGTCAAATGAAATTCCTAAATTGACTTGATACTCAATGTAAATAAAAAATTATTTTAAATTCGTTTGAAATGTTTTTTTCAAAAAAAAATATGTTTTTTATTTGTTTAAAAATTTTCAATTTATTTTGTACTCATGATTGATTTTCAAATGATGTTGGGATAAATTGTTCCAAACAAAACCAGAATCACAAAGGAACTGGAGAAATTCCTCCACCCGAGCTTCTCCTTCCGATGTTAATTGATGTCTTGATTTGCGTGCTAGGAGCCAAACTCCTCCAAATCCAACCTGCGTTTGGATGCTCGCGTTGGGAATGTTGCAGCTTCACGGTGGAGGAGTTGGATTAGGAGACATCCAACAGAGTCAAAGTATGTAACAAAATATATTAAACTGATATTTGAACATCATTGTGTTTTTTGTTTTTAAAGGAATACAAAATTTCACATTTACTTTTATTATATTTTTCATAATTACAAATCATATCATTCTTCTTCCCAACCTTCTTTATTCTCCAATCTCTCTCTCCCAACATATTTCTCCCATAAATACTACAATCGCACTCTAATCATCTTACCAACACTTGTCGTGACCATTTTCCCGGACAACACTGACGATTCGTCCTACGTTAGTCATTTTCACTAAACAGTTGTTGGGTCGTTTTCACTAAATAATAAGTTGGGTTGTTCTGGCAAACAAACAAATTTTTACCACCAAACGAGATGGGACGCACCAGTCCGGGGCAGGGAAGGGATTGTCCCGGGTAGTGACAGGATTATGCAATCAATATCAATTAGGAAAGTTCAAATAAGAAATGACTGGTTTGTCAACACATGTCACTTGTTTTATTCATATCATTCACATCCAAAAATAGAATTTGATGATACCATATCCGTTGGAAAGAAAATTTAAAGGAGCACATATTCATTTCTCTTACGACTTGGCAATTTTTGATGATACGATAGTGAAAAATGTGTTTCAAGATAGACCATATTTGAAAATTGAACAATCGACAGATCTTCAATACTTTGTGCATAACTATCTCATCCGATATCCAAATAAGATGATTCATGATTCGTTACAAAAAAGATTTTGAGAAGCAAAACTTTGATATTTTACATATTTCCATATTAATAACCAAATGAGCTCATAAAGGACGTGAAAGACTTCTCATTTGAGAGAACAGAAAACGAGTCGGGTCGTTTTCACCAAACAAGTTGGATTGTTCTAGCAAACGAGCGAGGTCGTTTTTCCACATAAACAAAGGTGGGATGCAACAGTACCGTGCAGGATGCACCAAACAATAATGGTCGTTTTCACCAAACGAGTCGCGTCGTTTTCACCAAACAAATTGGGTCATTGTAGAAAACGAGTTGTGTCGTTTTTCCATAAAACAAAGCTTGGACGCAGCAGTCTCGCGCGGAATGCACCAACGAGCTGAGTCATTTTCACCAAACAATTTGTGCATAACTCTCTCCGATGATGAGGGTGAAAAACGTGTGTGAAGACATACCGTATTTGGAAACTCGACAAATCATCATTAATTTGTGCATAACTCTCTCCTCCGATATTCAAATAAGAAGATTTCAAGATGTGTTACAAAGAAAATTTAAAGACGTAAACTTTCGTATTTAACATATTTCCAAATTCGGAACCTAATGAGATCATAAATGGTGTGGAAGACACACCAGTCCATAAACTTATTAAAGGATAAATTATTAAATTTTTTAAACTTATTAAAGGATAAATTATTACTTTGACTAACATAAACTTATATTTATCAGAAACATATATTATACGGGTATATTGGGGAAAATATATCAGAAATTCTAAATAAAATAATGAAAGATCTTAAAAACATTATATATTTTAACTAAATTTCAACATCAAACTCAAGATGTTGGATTCAATTCTTCGTCGGGCTAATATGAGATTAAGAATATACTAAACAAGTGAGCCACATTGGTAAAAATTGAATTTGTTTTCTTTCCAAATCCACTTAAAACAATCATCCACCTGTCCACAACTACGTCACACAAAATAACTAGAAAAGTGTAATTTCACTACATCATTTGCACTAAAGATTCCAAAAAATAATTAAATTAATCATATTGTCCACAACTGCAAATCCAAAACAAATGTGATGGAATCACGATCCAAAGATTTGGAATCCGTAATTTTGATTACAAAACCAAAAGATATAGATAACCGAATGTTCGGTCCTCTGTTCTGAGAGTCCAATAACTCTAAGGAAAATTTTGTTGGTTGAGTATCGAAGAACCGAATGGGATTTGGCCATCTGTTCTTGATGCTTGTTTTATTAAAATCGAAAATGCAACCATATCGTAATATTTTTAATATACATTGTTTCAATAACTTGTAAATTATAATCCAAATATGATCAAGAAAAATCTATCTAAACCAAGTCCATAACACTACAATATGGTTGCACTTTCCATTTTATTAAAACAAGCATCAGGAACGGTCGACCGAACCCAGCTAACAGAGTCTTCCTTAGAGTTATTGGACTCCCAAAACGGATGACCAAACCTCATTCGGTCGTTTGTACCCACCCAACATAGTCATCCTTAGAGTTACTAGACCATCAGAACGGATGACCGGACATCACTCGATCGTCCGGATCCGATCCACAAATTAAAGTTATTTTAAGTAGAAAAGACTTATGATGTACAACCACATTGTGATGATTTTAATGACGTTCACAACTGAAAATTAATTTACAACATAGACAACATCGGTCGATGCTACATAGAAAGAATGTTTTGACGTTGTAGTCTACATGAAAATTTACGTTGAGTCTGAAACCAAAATCTGTACATGTCAACTACCCTATAACAGTACAAAATACAAAAAAACCATTTTGTACCAAAAAAAATGGACTGGACCGGTCCGGCTGGTCCGGTCCAAACCGAATTGAATCAGATCTAATTCCCACTCTCAAGTTTTGCGGAAATATGTAAAATGATTTCATCATTCCTCGTCATCAAATCTTCTCCGGACAATGGGCAAAGAGAAAGGTAGAGAACCGTTTGGGCTTAATGAGATATGTTATCACAAGGCATACATCCAACTTCGGTCTTCTCTTCCATCTTGTACTCCTCCAAACAAACAACACATTGGTCATCATTTTTGTCGTCGTCTTTTTTGCACCACGAGTACTTGTCTATTCCAAATTCAGTGAGATCTTTTAAATTCGTCATGTTGATATCGTGATTTTCCCAATACACATCATCATCATCATCACTAGTGGAAGGCTGAACTTCAAATATAACTTGTAAAATAGAAACGTCGGGTGCTTCATACCCGCTTCTAGCCCACGACAAAGCCACATTTACAAATTCATATCGAAAAAGTTATGGAAACGGGTTGTCTGCGAAAAGGATAGTGATGACTCCTTCAGCAAACTCCGTTCAGAAAAAGTCATTGATTTAGGAGATGATATAGAAACGCACGGGTCAGTACCGATTCCGACATGATCCCAACATGCCAACCCCTTTTGGCTCATCAAAAGAGAAAAATGCCAAGTAATTAGGGACCAATGAATCGATTTCATGGACGATCTCAAGATGTCGTTGACTGGACCCAACAAACCACAATTGAACGATATTTTAAGAAAAAAGACTGTAAAATTTATTTCAACGTGGTTAATACACCTAAATTTCAGGAAGTCATCCTAGTTACCTCCACACACGGTCCTGACCTAAAACCCATCACTTTACCACGAAGTTATTAATACATGCCTAAGAATAGAATTTGAATATACTAGGGGTTTTCTAGATTCATATAGGAAATATTGAAAATTATATGGATGCGCAATAATGACGGATGTATGGACCGATAGGTCTGGTAGAAGTTTAATCAACTTTTTAGTGAATTGTCTAATATGAATCATGTTTTTACGATCAATTCTGTTTCTAGACGCTCAACACAACTAACTACTTGTTCAAATTAATGGACAAAGTTCAAGAAGTGGGGGAGAAGTGTGTGGTTCAAGTTGTCACCGACAACGTCGTCGCATACATAGTCGTTGGAAGATGTTGATGCAAAAAATGGAGCATCTTTTCTAGACTCTTTGTGTCGCACATTACATTGATCCCATCTTGAAGGACATCAGCAAATTATTTTTGAAGACCATTGCCTTAAGGCGACGGATGGTGAGGAATTTTAGTGACCATGTCTTATTACCCTCGTGATTGTAGAAAGCTATCAGGGGCAACTTGTTAAGGCCAGCGGTCACCTGATTTGCTACAGTTTCTTGACATTGCAGAGACTATATTTCAAGAAGGACCAACTCAGAGCTTTTGTTGTATCCACTGACTACAACGGCCCGAATGTTATGTGGATGAAGAACAAGAGGTTGAAGGAAACCTCCACCCAAGTGGCCGAAGCCATTCTTCACCAATGCTTCTGGACCAATGTTGTGAAAGCACTCAAAGCTTCACAACCAATGGTCAACGTTCCGAGGTTGGTGGACAATGACGAGAAACCAATAATGGTTATCTCTACGACACAATGGAGAAGGTCAAGGAAACCATCATCCATAAATTTAGGGGTAACCTAAGGCAACATCAAAATATCGTCGATTGCATTGACAAGAGATGGGGTGAATGAAGAATGATAAGCTCTCCCCTACACTCTGCGGGATTTCTACTTAACCTTGAGATCTTCTTCTCAATTCTGATAGATGAACGAACCACAAACATGAACAAGCACATGTCAGGATTCTTAGACGTCATTTACTGTCTCGTTCGGTCCCGTGAAGGTCAAGATAGGTGTTCGACCTTGCTGAATCGTTACACGTCTTAACTCAGAATGTTCAGGATGGACATTCTAAGGAGAAAACACACTAAAAGAAGATTGATTGATTGATTGGTGACATGCACACGGAGCATACATGAAGGATGAGACATTGCAGAGATTGGCAATGAAGGTTTTGGACCTAACATGCTCGACTTCCAGTTGCGAGCGTAACTGAAGTGTGTTCGAGCAATTGCACACGAAGAGAAGAAACCGATTGGCGATGAAGAAGTTGAATGATTTGGTACTTGTGAACTACAACCATAAGTTACGGTAAAGATTCGAAACAAGAATGGAACGCTCCGGTTTCTTAGATCCTATCAGTGTGGATTACGACCTCTTGGAGGATCATCCTTGGTTAGTAGAAACTGAGGATCTAGTCTTCGTTGGGGAGGATCTAACGTGAGTTGAGGTGGAGGAAGTTGCCTTAGAACATTTTTTCTTCACGAAGACGGGCTCGTCGATCCACGACTTTAAGAGACTCGATGTCTTCAACTACACCTTTCTTAAGTGAAGGATTAGATGAAGGCATTAACATAAATTGAGATCCAGGTGCATCGAGTTCTGAAGCACCCCAGGATGGCGATGAAGACTTCATTCCAACCGATGGTGAAGAAACCGAAGATGAGGATGTCTACGTTGACGATCCAAACGACTCTGACAACGACACCGAAGTTCATAACTGGACTTTAGAACAGTGTTGTTCACAACGACACTGAAGTTCATAACGACACAGAGGTTCATAACTGACCTTGCTATGCCACCGACATTTACTATTTGTTGTGTTTTGGTACATAACCTAAATTTGGTAACATATGAAATAACATAAAAATAATTGTTGAAAAATACACAAAACATGATATGTTTCGTAACAACAATAATATTATTACTTGATTAATATGCTAACCACAACAAGTACCAAAAACCATGATAAGCTCCAAAATGCAACAAAAAATGCAAACTTTAACTTTCACATTCTATTGCAAATTACAATGGTTATGAACTTTATTGGAATTTTCCATTTCATTTTTCTCTCAATCTAAAACATATATATATCATTTTAACAAATGAGAGAATCAAATTGACCAAACACAACACATGAAGAATCATATTCTTGAGATTTTTGTGAAAATCAATTCTAAAAGAAGAAGAATGAACTCTTATAAGCTAACCTAAATGCCCCTCAAGAAATGACTTCTAATGTTTGTAGGTAAGATTTTGTAGGCAAGAAGAATGCTCAACGATATTGTAAACAATAAAATCTTTGTTTTTAAATACTATACGCTTACCCAAGCAATAATCAATCAACAAAGATTACTGTATTATTTCTTTTTTTGTTGTCTCTTTCTTTTCATTGATTGAAAAAAATATATAAATTGCAAAGTACTACATTTAGACATGTTGAGTCAAGCTTAATTCATTTTTTGTTTAAGTTTCTCGTTCAAATTTATTTTGAACCATTTGTTGGACGAATAATAATATTTGAAGAGGTAAAGTGTAATATGTCGTTAACACGTAGCCGGGAGGAATCATGGATAACAAGTTAACAACACTTAGCCCAACAAATTCTTTAAAAAAACATTTTGCCCCCGTCAATTATGAATTATATCTCTTTATAGTAAAAAAGGTTAATTACAATTTCCCCCCCTGAACTATGCTATGGTATCACTTTACCCCTTGAAGTTTCAAAGTTAACAGTTACCTCCCCTGAACTTTAATTTTGTAACACTTTGCCCCCTTGAACTTCAAAAACTCATTATTTAACACACATTTGACGTTTTTTTTCTTAATTTTTTTGTTGTATCCCTAATATACTCCTAAACCTATATTTACGTCAAAGTTTGGATCAAAACGAAGGTCGGATATAGTTGGAATTTGGGTCGGATTGAATGAAGGAGAGGTAACTGTTAACTTTGAAACTTCAGGGGGCAAAGTGATACCAAGACATAGTTCAGAGGGCCAAACTGTAATTAACCCTAATAAAAATAGTTAATTATAGTTTGTCTCCTGAACTATGTCTTGGTATAACTTTGCACCTCTGAACTTTCAAAGTTAACAACTACCTCTCCTGAACTTTCATTTTGTAACATTTTGTTCATCTGAAGTTCAAAAATTCATTATTTAACACACACTCGACGTTTTCCCCTAATTTTTGTGTTGTATCCCTAATACACTCATAAACTTATATTTACGTGAAAGTTTGGATCGAAACGGATGTCGGATATAGTTGGAATTTGAGTCTGATTGAGTGGTCATAGGTCGGATCAATCCGACCCAAATTCCAATCATATCCAATATTTGTTTCAATCCAAACTTTCACGTAAATATAGATTTAGGGGTGTGTTAGGGATACGACAAAAAAAATTGGAAAAAACATTAAGTGTGTGTTAAATAATGAATTTTTAAAGTTCAAGAGGACAAAATGTTACAAAATGAATGTTCAATAGGGGTAATTGTTAACTTTGAAAGTTCAGATGTGAAAAGTGATACCAAGACATAGTTCAGGAGTCAAACTGTAATTAATCCTAATAAAAAACTATGAATTGTATCCGCGTGAAATATGATTTCGTTTAGTTTACCGAGATTTTTAACCAAAAAACTTACATGGACGTCTCTAGTCGGTGAATCAATTGGTCAATGGTTCAATTATTGGAGTTTTAAGCGATCAATTCATCAATGACAACATTATTACAACAAATATTGAAATATAACATTTGTATGATATAAAACATACATTTCTGCAATTTATACTTTAAATATACAAAATAAAAAATTCCACACATGTTGTGCTTGATATATGATATTTTCATGGGCTTGAAGACAAATATGAACAAGTTCAGACGTAATAAGCTACAAAAACTTAATTAAACTTTAGACATTAGACATAATAGCTTGTGAACTATCCATCTGAACACTAGACCCCGAATCGGCGGGTAAAACCGTCTAGTTTTAACAGACCATCCTGCATCCTGGTCAAACTAGTTGAACCGGATCTATAGTCCGTTTGACCGAACCTTATATCAATCTAATTACAGTTTTTTCAAAAAGCCTTGATTAAGCTAAACGCAATGCAATTTATTCAACTTTGACAACAAGCTGATCAAGTGTTTCCTCTTTTTTCAACATTAAAAGTTGTATTTTTTTCACTTGTTACATTTTCCATGAATAAAACTCCAAATTTGCTTATTTTCCTTAACCCTGATTTTAGTTCTATATAAAAACTTAGAGATACCGTACGAGTAGACTTGATAATCGTGTCATCTACTTTCGTGTCGTGTGTTTTTATGTGTACCGGTCAATTTGATTAGACACGAACACGACATGAAAATTATTTTCGTGTACCAAAGCAAGGAACACGAACACGCACCGGATCTTTTCGTGTTAACACAAAACGACTCGAATTACATAATTTTTTATTATTAATTCCATTTATTTCAACTAGGAAACCACTTAACTTATTTTTACCTAGGAGCCTCTCAAGGAGAACACCCCAATCACGCTCAATAGTCAAAGAAATGTTCCATTGGGCGACGTGAGACTAAAATTGATGAACAATCTACAAGTTATATTAAACCATATATAATATAAAACGTTCATCTTGATAGGAGACTTCGACTATCTTGGTGGTCAACGACACTGCTCTGCATTGATCCGTGTCTGAACTCCAGTAGTCGCATGTGTTGGTTGGATAAAAATGATTTTTTTATTAAAAATAAAATGAAGAAATTGGGGATTTGAACTGAACTGAACTAACATTCCGGATATGTTTGTATTTCTACTACTAAAAAATAATATGGTGTAATTTCAAGTATTTTCGTATGTATGATGGGAAAACTAACACGACACGAAACACAAAATCCTTAAACCTAAATACGATTTTATTGTCGTGTTTTCGTGTCAAATTATCATGACTACGTACAGATGAACTCTCAGTATCCAATATGATTACATATTTAAGATAAGATTTAATCAAGAGAATGCGTACCATTCAAAAGAAAACAAATCACTGTTACTCCCGTAATTTGTTTCTTTCGATAAGCAGAGTTACTCCCGTAATTAAGGTGGTAAACGGTAATTCACCTAAAAATCTGTGTTTTTTTTTGTGAGAATGCAGCAAAGTGAGATCTTCGCCCGTTGAAGAATACGTGACTCCTCCTATTTCCTTCCAAAAAAAAAGTCTTCTTCCTCCGATCCTTAGATCCATCACACGCACCAGATCTCGATTCCTCTCAGGTGAAGCCCCAACCCCACTCCTCCCCCAAACCAATCCCAATTCCAAATCGTACTCGATTTCTGGTTCCATTCGTCCTTTTTCCTCTGGACTCGTTTTGACTTCGTTTGATTTGCTTTTAGTTGTGGGGGAGAATGGGCGCTGGTGGTGTTCGAAGGAAAGGTGTGGACGAGAATGGGAGTGAATTTGGTATCCAGTCGATGTTGTCGCCGGACGTGCCGCACGAGAAGTGGATTCCGGTGAATGTGCCCGGTCGGAAACCTTCCGCCCGCTACAAGGTGAGAATTTCATGTTCTGGTTGTTTAGGCTTGGGATCTTACTCGCACTTGTGTGTTTCGTGTGTTGATCTGTGGATTTGGTGATTACAGCATGCGGCGGAAGTGTTTGGTGAAAAGATGTATGTCGTTGGGGGAAGTCGTAACGGCCGATATTTATCCGACATTCAGGTTTGAAGTATATTTTCAGTTTGGTGGAGATTGAGTGGCATTGTTGTGATAGTGAGTTACTTGTTGTAGGTGTTAGATCTTAGAAGCTCAACTTGGTCAGAACTTAAGTTGAGGCGAGATTCGGATGGTGTTGAACCTACGGATTTTGGATCCGAGGAGGCTCTGCCTGCCATTTCTGGTCATAGTTTGGTAAGTTCATCTGCCTTTTTGACGTGTACAGGGCATAAATGATCGGTCATTTTATCCAGTGTATCTTCTATTTTTCATGGGCTTTCTGAAATTGTAACTTCGTACTGCATAGTAAAGCATGTGTCTGTTTTCACAGGTCAAGTGGGAGGACAAGCTTTTCGTTGTTGCTGGAAATTCAAAGCTTTTCTCTGATACCGTATCAGGTCTACTTATTGTGTCTTACGTGTTTATTTCAGTACAAGTCAAAACCAAAAGAAAATTAACATGAATTGACCAGCAGATGTAAAATTAACATGAATTGCACCAGCAGATATAGTTGGTTGGGTGAAGTTTTAAACCTTTAGATGTACACTGCATGAAAATTGAAGTTTTTGTTAGCCTGGATGTGATAGGCGCATTATCAATAATTAGCTGTAAGCTTTGAAAGAACATATTTTGTGTATATGCAGTATTGCAGTATGACTGTACATAATGAAAACAAGCAAGCTTCTTTTCCTGTTTGCATTTCGAGAGCAGATTGTCAATTGTCTATTGTGAGCTAGGCAAAAAGAACATGAATCAATAAAACTTGCATGACCTGATAATGTTTTCTGCATTGAACTGTGTAATGTTTTGGTTTCTTTATCATTTCTCTATCAAGAGGTCAAGTTGTTAGAAATCAAAAAATAAAGCAGACACCTGCTCACCATATATAGTTGACTTTTACTGAACCAACTCTCTCTTCCTCTTTCTTCATATACAAACAGAAAAAAAGGACTCTCTTGTTTAATGTTCTGTTTTTCTGATAGGCTTAAGCCCATAAAACAAAGTGCCCCGATTCTAGATATCCACAGGTGATGGTATAGTTAGGTCTGACAGGGTGGTTTTGTTTTGACGGATTCCCAACTTTGAATTTTTGACATATCTTTATGAAATTGATGATTCATCTGTAATATTTGGTCAATAAAATTTCTGAGCTTTTGTGATTTTTCTTAGCAACACCGCTATCTTTTCCTTTCTCAAAACAAGGCATTGAGAATGTTCATGATTTCTTGATTAACCGAATTCATAATTTTCAGTGGAGAAATGATACCAAGAGGATGGCTATTTTAGATTGTCTCCATGACAATTTTCCTTTCCCCCAATTTCTAGCAACTACATCTTGATAAAAAACCTTATAACTTAGCTAACCTCTGTACGTCACATTTGATTGCATAAAACCAGTTGGCATATGCATGTTAATTGTTATCCCACTTACCTACACTTTTCTATAACCTTCAATTATTTTAGGTGGATTTTTTTTTATATTATTATGCTAATATTTAGTGTTTGTTGTATATAAAGATCACCCTCTTGTAATTAATTTCTGCAGTTTGGGCAATTGATCCAATCAAAGAAACATATGTCTACGTGAAGACACACGGAGGTGCTCCTGTAAGCTTAAAACTTTCTTTGTCTCGTTCTTTCCTTTTTGAAGATGACCATGTTACAAAAGGCATTTTTATGGTATGTTTGATCATGTGTTATTTCTATCTACAGATTGCTCGTGGAGGACAATCTGTAACTTTAATCGGCTCAAAACTGGTAATATTTGGCGGTGAAGACAAGAGCAGATGGATTTTAAATGATCTTGCCATTCTCGACTTGAAGACCATGTCCTGGGATGTGGTAGGAAGCAGGTTTTCTGAAGTTCCAAAATAATGTCATCAATGTAAATTTTGAAATCCAAATAATGCAATTTCTCACGTCCATAATTCCTTCCTAAATTCTTTATAGGAAAAATGATCCATCACCTCGATTCGATCACTCAGCTGCTGCCTATGCTGATAGATACCTTCTGATTTTTGGAGGTTGTTCCCATTCAACATTTTTTAGTGATCTGCATATTCTTGATTTGCACACGGTAAGTTGATTCAGTTTAGTTGTAGCCCAAAACAAAGTATCATGTTTAGCTAAGACTCACTTCATGATCATTCTAAATATTTGTGCTGCGAAACCTGTATCAAAACATCCATTTCACCTGTTACAGAGAGCTTCCAGTTTGATTGTGAGGATGGAAGACATGATTTCTCATCTCTTCTATGTTAATATTTAATAATTGTTTCAAACTCAATTTAGTCTCAATACGATACATTATACTGGATCAAATGTTTTTCTTGGCTCCTTTTTCTTTCTTGTTGTTGTGCCTTTGCAATTGAGTTGTGATAGTTTTGCAATTGACTTGTGAAGCCTGGAATTCATCGCCCGGCTTATTTCCTATGGAATGGAAATGCAAACCTATCCACTTCGGTTTGTTTCACCTTTGTATGATGTAAATGCAAGCTCGTAGGTTTTCCTTTTATGGGTTTTGTTTGTTAAACACTTGATATCGGGTCATAAATTAAAAATTGCATTTCTTTTTTGCTTTGATTCTAATATTTTGGTTTTTAGGAAGTAAACCCAAGCAACAAACTTGTTTTGATCACTTCTTACTACGTCACTTTCATGCAGATGGAATGGTCTGAAGCACAGGTCCAGGGTGATGTTGTCAACCCTAGAGCTGGTCATGCTGGTGCCATCTTTGGAGGAAGCTGGTATATAGTTGGTGGTGGAGACAACAAGAGTGGTTTGTTTGTGTTTATTGACAAATTTGGCTTCTTCATTACACGAGAGACCAACTTTATCATCATTCTTAGCATTCTCCTTTACCTCAATGTTTCATTTTTCTCCTATCCATACTTATTAATTATATATACAGGTGCCCTTGAAACTATCAAGTTAAACATGTCTAAACTTGTTTGGTCTGTCGCAACAGAGGTGCCTGAGCGTGATCCTCTCGCTAGTGAGGTATTATTCTTTCTTTGTTTTGCCATTCCATTTCCAGAGAGCGTAAGCATTAGGGGGAAATGTTGGGTTTTTATGTCTGGAATGGCATAGGATTTTCTCTTGCTGGTTACAACACCTAATGGCCTATTAATAATTTCAATCATGAATTGTAACTTCTCTGGCAGAATCATTCAAAAACCTCACAGGTCTACAAAAATGATGACCTGTTTCAATATCACATATGGTTGACAATCATATCTCTTCTCTTGTAACTTAACAAACAACAACAACAACAAAACTTTTAATCCCAAACTAGTTGGGGTAGGCTAGAAATGAAACTCTAAGGAGTCACGATTCAGGTACGTGAATCGTCTTCTTCCAGACATTTCTATCCAATGCAAATTCTCGAGGCACATTCCAATCTTTTAGATCTCTTTTGATCGCTTCCTCTCAAGTCAATCGTGGTCTACATCTTCATCTTTTTGGGTCTTCGATCCGATTCAATACTCTTCTTCTTATAGGTGTCTCCGAAGGTCTTCTTTGTACATATCCAAATCATCTCAGTCTGTGTTGTATAATTTTCTCTTCCATTGGAACAACTACAACTCTCTCATGAATGTCTTCATTTCTAATCTGATCCATTCGCGTATGGCCACACATTCACCTCAACATCCTCATTTCAGATACACTCATCTTTTGTATATGTTGTCTTTTAGTGACCCAACATTCCGCACCATATAGTATTGTATGTCTTATTGCGGTTCTATAAAATTTTCCTTTTAACTTAAGTGAAATTTTCTTGTCACATAAGACACCTGGGGCTTGTCGCCATTTCATCCATCCTGCTATAATCTTATGGTTAACATCTTCATCGATCTCCCCATCTTTTTGAAGTATTTTTCCTGTAACTTAAGTTTAAGCATTTAAAATTTTCTTGTGAACTCAAACTTGTATAGTTTCTGAGTTGTTGTGAATTGCGAAAACATGGACACGGAGACAAATTTGTGGTGTTCTTCATTGTTCGAACTTCCCAAATCATTTAACAAAAGTAGATGCATCAAAAATATCTTGAACATATTTAGTCAAAATCCGTTACATTCACTATAAAACATATTTTGTTATTTATTTCCATTTTGTAGGGTCTTTGCCTTTGCTCAGCAGTAATTGATGGAGAGACATTGTTGGTTGCTTTTGGCGGCTATAATGGGAAGTACCACAATGAGGTATCATACTTGCTGCTTTTTTGTATATAAATTATTGTTTGTTGAACTTTAAATCCTTGCTCGTAAAATATCTCACTGCATGCATCCCATGCCAGCTTTCTTCTTCTTTTGTTAATGTGTTACCTTTTCTTCTGCAAAAATTTCAGCTGTAACAGCAAAACTGATGTCTGAATTTCATATTATCTGTGCTACTGTATCTATATTTCTCTCTTCATTGACCGAAATAAGTTTAGTATCACAAATAATAGAATCATGAAGTGCAATCTTTCGTCCTTCGCCTATAAAACATCAAATATAACTCAAAAATCAGAACTGAAATTACCAAGGCTGTGAAAAACATGGATTATCTTTGTCTTGATAGAGAAATTTTAGGAAAGCGTACAAGCACTATCCCCATCAACTTTTTGTCTAGGAAAGCGAAGTTGAATTAGTGTTAGTGATCCATATATCTGGCATCAAAGGTTTACAAAGTTCAAAGTTGTTGATCAAACATGTAATCGACAAAAATGAGCGGCGAACTACTAGTTCAAACTTCAAACTACATGGGGGTAGAATGCTATGATAATGCATAAGCCTTTCATCATCACCTGAAAGCACCAGGATAATTTTAAGAATGGTTGGTCAACTAAAATGTAAAACCTAAGCAGTTTTTCTTTATGTATGTCGTGTGAAAACTGTGAATATTGAGTCTAGTGGCTATACTCATGGTAGATTTTGGATATGTAAAATTTTGGAATATGTTTTCCTCTTATTCAACTTTTTGGACATTTATGACATATAATAATCTTATTTCAAAATAATTAGCCAAAAAGGGGTTCTTACCAGGATATATGTAAGAATCTCGTGTTTCAGAACACATCGTTTTCATTAGTTCATTACATGGGTTTGTAATAAAATGTGGATGTGTTGAAAATTCAGAAACCCTGCATCTTTCAAAAGGAAAACTATTTAACTTGCTATTAAATATATTTGACCCTAGATGTCTACTGCAATTCAAATTTTTGCATAGATACCTCATGAAATCTGAAGTGAACCTGGTTTTGTATTAACAGTTATTTTGTGTTGAAACCTAGTTTTGTACCTCATGAAATCTCGTTTTTTTTTGCTGCAGTTGTTTGTGTTGAAACCCAAGCCAAGTGTTTCAGCAGCTCCTCGGATACTGCAGTCGTCAGCTGCAGCCGCCGCTGCTGCTTCTGTAACTGCTGCTTATGCCTTTACAACAACTGAATCTAAAACAGTGAATTCCAGCCAAACGAAAAATAATATCGAAGAAATTGAAGCTGAAACTTCATCTCAGACCGAAATAAATGCAATTCTTGTGGAAAAGAAGATGTTTCAATCTCAATTTTCTGATGTCAGGGATGAAAACGTGAAGCTCAAAAACAACCTCGAAGAGTTGAAGGGTTCCCACAGGGACTTATCGATGGTATGACATTTCTTTCCTGTTTAAAATCAATGACAAACACCATACTTTCTGAGTTTTTTTTCTTCTCACCTTAGCTACGACAAAAGTATTTGCTTCTATATCTGATTCCCATTTCATCATATTGAAGGAGCTGGAATCCATCCGAGGACAATTAGAAGCTGAAAGATCAAGATGTTTCAAGCTTGAGGTGATTGCTTTGTGCCCTTTGAACTGCAGCGCAAATGATTTAGGCTTTAGCGTTACATGTTTCAAACTTTTACACAAGCTTTCCCATTTGCAGTTGCAAGTAGCTGATATTAATAAAAAACTTGAAAATCAACACTCAATAGAGCATGAACTTGAACTACTACGAAATTCTTTACAACATGGCCATACTGAAGCTAACCGACAAAGCTCTGGTGTTTGGCAGTGGATGACTGGTGGTTCATTGGATTCAGAAAAATAAACAGACAGGTAATATCTTTTATTGGTATTTCTATATCTTGTTGTTTGGACTAGTCGCTTATAGCAAAGTCATCGCAGATAGGAACTTTTTCCCCACCTGTATTTTAAATCCTTACAAGTTTGGTTCACACATGCTGGTCACAGAACTAAATCCTTGATTAACTGACCGGTGCTTCAACTATCTTAACCCATCAATTTGTGTTTTTTTGGCAACTGAACTGTCGTGGAGTTCCTCATGTTGAAGTTTTTTACCACACTATTAAGAACATTTGCATCAGAGGAATAACATAAAGCACAATCAAGAACAAGGCAATAACATAAAGCATTAAAGCTTGTTGACTTTGAGAAAGTAATTTATGATGTGCCGACAACTTGGCATAGTCTTCTTTCTCCTTCTGAAGTGGTGGATGCCAACCCCAGAACATATGGCTGTGGTACAGCCAACAAAGGCATGACGATTTATTGGAAAAAAAACTGTCCTTAATTTGAATAGTCCTTGCCAATGTTCCTGAATGCCCGATGCGGATGCGACGTGGTAGACCATTGCATAACGCATATGCGAGAAGCGCTAATTGTGCGGGTGCATGTGCGTTTTAAGATTTAAATAACAAAATAATAACAATATACATATTTTATTTTATTTGTATACATTTACACACAAAATTATGCATATATTATAACAATAAAAAACACTTCTGAAATGCAGTGCATAATGCACCGCATCACACATTATGTGCCGCACAATGGTAATCTTTTTGATAAGCATTTCAATTTAAAATTTTGAGTGAGTAAGAGAAGTACTTATCTTCTGCATCACACAGCAGTTGCTTTCTTCCATCCTAACCCAGTTTAAATACATTCTGTAGGTTGGTGCTTAAGTTTTCTTCTGTTCTGGAAGTGCAGAGGCGCATTTATTTAAATCTTGGTATGCAAACTGCAAAGTCTGAGAACCTTTCATTTTATCAGCCAAGCATCATTCGAAAAATTATCTTCGCCGTTTTTGTAGAAAATCTGAGAGAAACTCCTTAATCCTTATATTCTTTTATTCTTGCAACTTTTGAGCTACTATTATACATCAGACAACACTGTAATTTTCAATAGATAAAGATTTAACAAGTCAAGCTGTCCTTAAGACGTAAATCTGTTGGCACGACTTGGTGCATATTGCTGCCAGTAAGGTCTGATGCCTTGGATCTTGGTTTCCTGTATTGGAGTTTATAGGACAAGAGAAGTCAAACAGGGATAATCCCAAGAATCAATCTAAATCATACCCCACTTCCACCCATGAATTCAAAATTCTGGTGGCAGAAGCAACATTAGGTGCCCAGCCATCCTAATATAAAATCGAAGGGCCATCATCTTGACTCCTGAGTCCTGAACGCGTCGCCCAAACTCTTGACTTTTTCACAATCTTTAGTTTATTTTGCTTCCAAGGGAAAAAAAAATCGGTTTTAATACCTTCGTAGTTATTGATTGGTGGAGAACCACTATTGTTTCAGATGTTTCATTTTGAACCAACTAAACCTGCATACTATTTAGTTTGGTGTGGCTTCTAAGGGAACCAATGAACTTTATTTGGAAAAATCATGGTTTCACTTAATTTCTCTTTCAAAGTTGCACATCTTCATCCACACGAGATGTTTCCGAGAAATTGGGTATTTAGGTTGCTATATGGAAGATTAAAAGTGGATGAACACCAAGCGAAAATTCAAGCAAGACCAAGATAAGAGAAATTTCAACTGAATGCAAATAAAAACAAAATGCGCAACATGCAAAGGACATAGGCGTTTGGCAGTCAACTTGTGTTGCGTTGGAAGCCCGAGGTTTTGATCAAGTAAAAAATTAGCCCAACTCAACGTTAAAGGATAAACATGTAAAGAGGTGCATTGACTTCAACTCTGGTAGTGACCACGATTTGAAATTTACTTGTTTTTGCCTTTAAAAGCCACTGCTCCGACCCACCACTCACCGTCACCCACTTCTTGCAAAAGTTGTTTGGGTGTTGCTATTTGAGTTGCGATGATTTGTTAAAAAATCCTCCAGCATGACCACCCAACGTAGTGCACAAAACGGAGTCAGGAATGGAAATCCCTAATCTCTAAAAACTAGCTGGACTATCTGTCAATCCTATATCATACAACGAAATACCGATCCAGATATGATTTGCAATTTCCAAGTAGTGTTTCACGACAAGTAAGAGTTTAAACAAGTTGAGTCCTACAAAAAGTTCAAACTCAAACTATTAATCTATATTATTATCAAATATAAAAAATTAATTACAAATGTAGTAATAAAATTTTCAAATCGAATCTCAATTTTTTTTGAGTTTAAACAACTCTTTTATCAAATCAAGTGAAAAGAATTTTTGTATCTCCATCAGTATTCTTTATTTTCAAGTTAAATCAGAGTCAATTATTTTCTAAGTTGAATTTCGAACTCCAACTAAAATTGACAGTCATAACCCATCCCTTTAGGGGTGTAATCGATCTCTAAACGAGCGATCCGAGTCTGCTCAAGATCGACTCGTTAAGGGTTTCGAGCGGAAAATTCTGCTCGTGCTCGGTTCGATCCGCTCGCGAGCGGCTCACGAGCGGCTCGTTAACCTAAACTTTTTTTTGGTATTGAATTCCTAATAATGTTGTCTTAATAAGTAAATTATAAAATTACTTAAGACAAATATAATAATAGTTACTAACACAATCTTAAAATTAACACCTAAAATAAAACAAATCTTATAAATTATACGACAACATTAACATCTTATAAATTATACGACAATATTAACATCTTATAAATAAGATTATACACTTGGATCAAACAAAATCAACACAATATTAAAATCAAACACAATCTTCTAAATTGCAGGACAACTCACAACATCAACATCTTATAAATAAGATCATCTACCTGACTCAAACCTTAATTTATTTGAACTTTTGGTGTAGAAAAAAATGAAACAAAAGAAAAAAAATGAAAAGTTTAGTACTAATATGGTTTTGATTCTAATGAGTATTTTGGTTTGGTTTGTTAAATGGATTGTTGGGTTTGGTAAATTAGTTTATTTAATGAGTTTAACACTTTAGGTAATTGGATAGAATATTCAGGTTAATCAAATAATTAGATATAGTAATCAGGTTTCGAGCGATAATTGAACGAACATCGAGCGAGCGGGGTCTGCTCGTGCTCGGCTCGTTACTAATCGATCCGAGTAATTTCGAGCAAAATCAGAACAAAATCGAACGAACGTCGAACGATCTATCGATCCCGAGCAGAACTTGACAGTCCTACATCCCTTCGATAAAACAATACCTAATTTGCTTTCCAAAGAGGCAAAAAAAATAAAATAAAATTTGAGACTCCCAACTCCAAAATCTCAAAAGAGCAAGGACTTCTTCTCCCCCACAGAAATCCCCACCCATCCATCATTCCTCCGTGCCACCAATCCCAGTGGAGAAGAGTCGAAAACCCCAGTGGGACCCACAACGCCCTCTCCACGTCGAACACTTCCATTCCACCCCCAACAAAAAAATCCCGATTCCTAAACCCCTATAAAAGCCTCAACCCTCCATCCCATTCCCCCCTCTTATGCTCCTCTCCTTCCTCGCCAAAACCCCGAAGCCCTCGTCCCTCCGCCGCCTCCTCTCGGCCACCATGTCCGACGACCGCTCCCTCCGCCTCTCCCTCTCCGACAAGCAGGCCCTCGTCGACCGCCAGGCCGAGGCCGTCCGGGACCTCAAGTCCCGCCCCGAGGGCGCCAGCAAGGCCGAAGTCGACGCCGCCGTCGAGGTCCTCAAAGCACTCAAGATCGAGACGGCGGCCGTCGCGAAGAAGCTCCAGGCGGTTGGGAGCGGCAACGAGGACGCGAGGAAGATGCGGGAGGAGTTTAGGGTTTTGGTGACGAATACGTTGCAGAAGAAGCTGTTTTATTTTCCTTCGTTTGAGATCTATGGCGGCGTTGCCGGGCTGTATGACTATGGCCCGCCCGGGTGCCGAGTGAAGTCGAATGTTCTAACTTTCTGGCGGCAGGTATGAATGAGTTTGTTGGTGTTTAGGTGAAGTTTGATGAAAATGTCTGTGAAGATGTGAACTTTGTTGGTCGGTTGTGGATTGGGGTGTTGTGTTTTGTTGATTAGCTGTGAATTTGAGGTTGGGATTTGTGTGAACTGTGAAGATGTCGTTTTGCTTTGGTATGGATGTTTTTAATCGATTTCTGTCTTTGGATTAGTTGATTTGCTTTTAAAAAATTGTACTTGAGAATTTGGTGGTCTTAGATCTGAATGTGTCATTGCATTGACTTTGTGGGTGTATTTTCAATTTCCGTGAATTGCTTTTATGTTGGTCTTTTAGAACAATCCTCCCTCTGCATGCTTCTGAGAGTTTCAGTTTTTGCATCCTTGATATTGTTAAACTTGTCCTTTGCTAGTTCAAGTTAGCTTCTATCCCGTTTGACTTGATGATTGAGTATTTGTTGAGGTTGTAACTTGTAAGACAAATCATGAATTTCACTAACGCATTTTTGGCGATTTTTTCAAATATTTGTCGGTGGAAGTTTGAAGTTGGATGCTTTCAAAGATGAAAAGGAGTATTTGGTCTGTATATCATACATGTATCTTGTTTTTGTCTTCTTTTCTTAATTTCAGCATGTAAATTCTAGCTCTATCATAAGATGCACGAAACAATTGCATGAATATATTTACCATTGGTTCATTGTCAATTTGTGTTCAGCATTTTGTTCTTGAGGAGAGCATGTTGGAGGTTGATTGTCCTTGTGTGACACCAGAAGCCGTTCTCAAAGCATCAGGCCATGTGGAAAAATTCACTGATTTGATGGTCAAGGATGAGAAAACCGGAACTTGTCACCGTGCTGATCACCTTCTTAAGGATTTTTGCAAGGACATGCTTGAGAAAGATGCATCACTGCCACCTCAGGAAGCTGCTGAGCTCAAGCACATCCTGGCTGTCTTGGATGACCTTTCATCTGAGGAGCTTGGTGCAAAGATCAAGAAGTATGGAATAACTGCTCCTGATACAAACAACCCCCTCTCAGATCCATATCCATTCAATCTTATGTTTCAGACATCTATAGGCCCAACAGGCCTTTACACAGGGTGAGATGTGTTCAAAATACAACAAGCACTTGATACTCTTCTCTGGCTTCTTCAATTTTCATTAATTTTTATGTATCGATCATACAGATATATGAGGCCTGAGACTGCTCAAGGTATTTTTGTGAATTTTAAGAACTTGTATTACTACAACGGGAACAAACTTCCGTTTGCAGCGGCCCAGATTGGTCAGGCATTCCGAAATGAGGTTCTCTTTTATCTATCTTTTATTACTGATTTACTGCAGTTAGAACACTCAGCCTACTATTATTGATATCACCTGTACAAATTAGGAAAAACTAGCTTATATATTTCAATATATGTTCATAAAATGTCAATAACTCTTGTAGAATTCAGATGCAACCTCAAGGATTATCAGGTTTTCCGTTACTAGCATTTTTTATGTTGTTACTACTTTTATGACTACATTTGCAGATATCTCCTCGTCAAGGTCTTCTGAGGGTGCGCGAGTTTACCCTGGCAGAAATTGAGCACTTCGTAGATCCTGAAGATAAATCTCATCCAAAGTTTGCTGAAGTTAGTGACTTGGAATTTTTCATGTTCCCTAGAGATGATCAGCTGGCAGGGAAGTCGGCAAAAAAAATGGTTTTGGGTGATGCAGTGTCAACGGTTGGTCAAACATTCTCAGAGTGTAATCTGCTGTTACCTACTCTTTGTAATATGTCAGTCTCCCATTTGTGTTTAATATCTTATTTTAGGGTATTGTCAATAATGAAACACTTGGTTACTTCATTGGGAGAGTGTATCTCTTCCTGAAGCACCTCGGAATTGATAAGGACCGGCTGCGCTTTCGGCAACATTTGCCAAATGAGATGGCTCACTATGCTGCAGATTGTTGGGATGCAGAAATAGAGAGTTCATATGGGTGGATTGAGTGTGTTGGTATTGCCGACAGATCTGCCTATGATCTACGTGCTCATTCAGTAAGTATTTACTCGCATGGAAGTTCAAGTGAGGCAGAAAGCTACATGCCATATAGCCCATAATCCCATATAGCATCTACATTTATGTCACTTTGCCATTTTCGCAGAGTAGACTTTGTAGAGGACTTAATATCAAGAAACTAGTTTATACTATAATACTCTTTGTTCAATGCTCTCAACTCAGAAGTACATTATTCTTTGTCTTTCACAACTAACTTATATCTGTTACAAACAGGATAAAAGTGGTGCCAATTTAGTTGCTCATGAGAAGTTCCCTGAACCTAGAGAGGTGGAGGTAAGTCACTTTTTCATGCCTTTGGTGTTGTGAGCTTCGTGCCTTGTGTTGCTATGTTAAGCTTTTCCGTAGAAAAATGGTTAACTCTATTAAACAAGGAGCTTTCTTTGCTGCCATTTACCTTCATTTGTACATTTGGTCGTTGCTCATGGTTGAGTATTTTTCTTTGTAGAAACTTGTTATAACTCCATCAAAGAAGGATCTGGGACTTGCATTTAAGGGTAATCAGAAGATGGTCATCCAGGCATTGGAGGTACGCACTAAATCCATTTACTATGTTTTCATGTATAAACATACTTTTGGCATCTACCTCTTCTTTTCTTCTAACTTTTGAGAGAAACGAGAAAACAAGCATCAAGTAAACTGTTTTGTACAGGCCATGAGCGAAGCTGATGCGTTGAAAATGAAAGAGGCTTTGGAATCCAAAGGAGAGATGGAATTTCAGGTTTGTACTCTAGGGAAAGATGTCACCATAACAAAGAACATGGTTACCATCAAGATGGAAAAGAAGAAGGAACACCAGAGAGAGTTCACTCCTTCTGTTATTGAACCATCATTTGGCATTGGACGGATAATATATTGTCTTTTTGAGCATACCTTCTACACCAGATCCAACAGTGGAGACAATGAACAGCTGAACGTATTTCGCTTCCCACCTCTTGTGGCACCGTACAAGTGCACAGTCTTGCCTTTGGTTAAGACAAAAGAGTTCGATGATGTTGCCAAAGTAATCTCAAAGTCTCTGACTCAAGCAGGAATTTCTCATATCATGGACATCACAGGTAATTGTGAAGTAAAACTGAAAACTAAGTATATACTGCATGCTACTTTACTAGCTATACACTGCACTCATGAGTCATGACAGTGAAATGGTGAATTTAATGCTTGCTTATAATCTCTATTTACAATCAATGTTCATTTTCACTTGATGAAAGGCAAGGTCTGATATCCCTTGGACGGTTGTACAAAAATGAATGGTTATGGACTCCCATGAAGTACCTTAATGTTCTCTCATTTGGCAGGTACATCAATCGGTAAGCGCTACGCAAGGACTGACGAAATCGGGGTGCCGTTTGCTGTCACTATTGATTCCACAACAACCGTAACAATTCGAGAGAGAGACAGCAGGAAGCAAATTCGTGTGGCCATTGATGAATTGGCTTCTGTAGTGAAGGAAGTCGCGGATGGGCAGAGCACATGGGAAGATATAATGTGGAGGTACCCCACTCATGCTGCAGCTGCAGCTGATGAAGAGTAGGGAGCTCTGGGGATTCATTCTATCAATGAGCAACTCATTTTTGCATAAGCATAACTTATGTAATAGAATTGAACTATGATTTCACCCAGAAAAGAGAGGATTCATATGGCTATGATACGTCAATATTTACTGCTGTATTGAAACCTTGTTTTTCCTGCTCTGTAGTAGGAATTTTACAGCCTGTTGTGATGGTTTTCATTTGAGAGTTACATCCTTGTTGATTTATCTGTGGCCATTGCCCGGCCGACAAAGTTTTGCATGCAAGTGTTGGATTTGAAATTTTGGTCCCCACAGAATTTACAAAATAGTTATAAAAATACGATTTTGTGTTAATTTTTTATGATTCATATCTTAGTAAATTATATATTTCGTCGCAAAAATGATTGTGTAAAAATTTAATATTTCACGAGGTAAATATATAAATATGTATAATATTGGCAAATCTATTAAAGTGTTACCAACCATGTGAAGTGGGCAGAGCAAATGTCGTCTCATCCTTAATTTAAAAGACATCTTCAATCTAAAGCAAACAATATAGTCTGCGTAGCATAATAAAGACAGACTTAATGTGCATCAAGATAATTCCAGCAACATTATTTGAATGTATTGTTAGCATAATTGAGAGCATTGCAGTTCAGCATTCTGGAATCGAGGAAGAAAAGAAAAACATGCTTCCGGCAGAACATCATGCAAAAACATTGTCACTCTGACCGCTTACTTGAGAAAGTAACTCAAGTACCAGTTAGCATGTACGATGCACCGTGTTAAATTCAACACGCATACCAGTTCAGAAAGACCCAAACCGGGTAACGCTATGTTGATGTTCAAGGGTGAAGATGAATTGGCATCTGAGACCAAGTCGAAAACAAGCTTTTCTATCTTTACAACCATACATATATAACATATCTACTTGCATGAATTCTGCAGATTGATGCGCAACTGACATGTGATTTCCACAGCCGGCTATAGTGCACGAAATTGATAAACTACCACTATAGAAAAATTGATGTTTTAACCACTCATCCATAATACAATGTATTAACTGCAAATTAACATATCCAAGATAAAATGAGTAGCTAGCTGACCTTAAAATACAAGATTTCATCGTGAAAATTAACCCAAGTTCGACGAAAATGCAAGAAAAGTAATCCACATACCATGTGAATACTTAGCGAATATGTGAATCAACATTTATCATAAGAACTTTCACCATCTATGGATTATTGGATTGTTCAGTTGCTAGATAAATAAATACAGAAAGTAAGAATTACTCCAACATCGACACCAACAAATTGCAACACATCTAAAAACAATACCGAATACAAAAACAAAGCTAATAACTAGAAACATGTTACTGAAATGACAAATAGAATATAAACATTTTCAAACAATTTTGGGTTTCTTGGAATTTCTCTCGGATGAAGCAGCTGAAGCTTGGGAGGTGGCGGGATGAAGTGAGACGAGGCTGGTGACGGAAGGAAAACTTATCACACATATATGCACAGGAACTTCGTTGCATCGATCGCTTCAATATATGTCACGGAGTAGAAATCGAAAATGGGAATCCAAGATTCGCAGTCGTAATAATCAATCAATTTCCATGATGATCGACCAAGCCCAAACATCCGTTCAATCGAGTAAGCAACAACAACGTGGGTACTAACGAAATGATATTAGGAAAAATGTAATGACATTAGGACAAAATGTTTGATTTTTCTATGATATTAAGTTAAATAGTTACTCTCAAACAGTATAAAACCAATTTCGTTGATTCTTTTTCTTGGTACCATCATCACTCGTTAGCTAGGAGTCCTTTTTTCCAACTCAAAGGTTCATCAATTATTATATTTCCTATTGTTTCCATACGTAGTTTTAAGAGCATAATCTCCCCCTCTCGAACTCAAATGTCAAATGAGACTAAACTGCATTGGATCAGAATTTGACATCGTCGTTGGATTGATTATTATGATTTGCACTTCAAGGTAGTTTTTTTTTGTTTTGTTTTGTTTGTGAAGTTATGTCATGATCTCCATTCAGAGTACAATCAAATAACAACACCGCACTAATGCACTATCCCATGATTCCTATCCTGCCATCTCAACTGGAGAATAAAAACAGAAATTACACGAGCCATTTGATAAGTGATCTCATTACTTTATCAGAATTACTGTTGCTATTTATCTTCAGAAGCTACGAATTATATATATCTTGAACAACAGGCGTCCATATATAACACCGAACAATCCGTCGGCTGTGGATGAAGACATTGTTTACAGATGATGACCACAGGTCTGAGGGTGGGAATCTTATATCAGACAATTGATCGGCTGCAAACTAAGGTATGAGCCAGGTCTGTTTATTTACCTCAAAAAGAACTTGTTTCTAATCATTTCTTAACTTGCCACTCTCGTAGCTGCGAATATCTTTATATAAATGACGAAGAAAACCAGACATGGAAACTTCGGCCTAGTCATGAAATTGAACATCCTCAAAGCATCCAATTGTTAAGTTACAATCTAAAATCCCTCTACGTGGAGTGCAAGCTTTTAGCAGAAGAAATGCAAGCAAACAATGGGCCCTACGGCAAGCTTCCTTACTACGGGCTTTACAGCTTCCTAGTTAGGGAGAAATCTTCAACCTTAGGTAGCAAACAATGTAATGTAAGCAGCATGAACGTCATTTTTTGAATATATATTGCTCAAAGCTCTTCATCATTTTTGCAGCCTGATCCACCATCACTGTACAATAATAGTAAGCATTACAGTTCAACATCAAGAAATTCAGTAAAGAAGAAAACAGGCTTTCAGCAAATCACCTGAGAAAATAACTCGAGTACCACTTACCATGCATTGTGTTAAATTCACGAATTAATGGGTAACTGGAATAATATTTCCACAACCAACTAGAGAATGTAATATCAGTTGGCAAGTCCAGGACGTCGAAGTGTCTGCTCGTCACTGCTGGAAGGGAGATTTCAGAAGCCTGCTATTCACCTGCATTACATTCACCAAAAGAAGGTGCATGACATTGATCTCGGACAGAGGTCGGAGAACTTTGGGTCTCAGTCAATGGCACTCATCTCCTTGGAAGTATACATGCCCCAGGTTCAAGTAATCCACGGGGATGATAGGAGAAGAGAGTAGCTGATCCAGGCAAACAATTTTTTAATCTAGATGGCTCACCTCCACCAGCTGATTTCTGCGCACCAGTCCGGAACTGAGGTTCAGCAGATCTGTGCACAATGTGCCCTTGATGAGGATGAAAATTTCCACAGATTTTGTTAAATTGCACATACAATATCTTTTAAATTGTGGTAACCTGCACAGTGACACGACCAATTGTGTTTATTCAATGAAGTTCAGTCTTCCAGGCAAAAGGGACGTGTTTGAGTGACCTTCCAATTGACTCACATGGAACAGATCCACGTTTCTATTACTGTCACCAATAGTAAAAGGCAAGTTATATGTATCAAGATTATCATGATGGTAACTAGAACCAGATTCCAAAATCTTTTGTAAAAAGATAACATCATACCTAATCATGATGAAGCAGCACACTCATTGTGAGCCCTGACTCCTGAAGCATCTGTGCTTGCAAGGTGTCTCTTCTAGATTCTTGAAGCTGATTTTATTTGCCTGTCAGCATAAAAGAGACTATGAAAATAATTTCAGTGAAAAGGGAGAAGACAATACTTCAGATCAAAATTACACTGACCTGGAATTCACCAACCATCTGCCGCATGATGAATCAATGATTCACTACTCCTGAGTCCTGAATACTTATTCAAGAAAAATATAAACTGACTGTTCTGTTAACACAGATGAAATGTGAAGATATGTGCAGATGTTACTTTAAAAGGAGAAAAGGTAGCTTCTGAATCTTCAGTAAATGAAACAACTCTGAAAAGTTGTAACTGAGGGAAATAAAAAATTCAATCTTGGTTCTAGTAGGCAAATTTGAATCACAAATTCAAAGGGCACAAACTAGCACTTTAGTGCACAATTTATAAATTACCATTCATCAAAATCATATCACCATGAATTGTTTGTATTTTTACGTAAACCTCCATTATAGCAAGATAAATGTTTTAACCACTCATCAATAATACAATGCATTAAACTGCAAGTCAACACGTCCAAGATAGAATGAGTTGCTAGCTAAATTTAAAATACAAGAGTATGACTGTGTCGCAGGCTACACATCCTGCCTCGCCCTTGACTGTAAAAATATCAATCAAGCTGGCGGTGAAGTAGTACCCAGGTCTAGCAAAGTCAGCTTTGACAACACTGTTATCCAGAAATCATCAACTGAAATAAATATTAGGTCTTCTTTTTACATACTAGTTCACTTAGGCATGCTAAAATAACATCGTCAGGGTTAAGCTCCAAGCATTGAAGCAGGTGAACTCTCATGAACCATTTTGCCTCGTATCAGCTTCCCCTTCTTGTGTGTCAGAATCAGTGTGTTTTTTGCAATTATCATCAGCAGAAAGCAAGTCATTCTTTTCAATTCTAGGATCATCAGTTCCTCTATTTCCTATTTTGTCCTGCATGAATCAGGTGTTTAAATATCAGCACCATTTACTGGATATTGCAGATAAAATAAGTAGGTTTAAGATCAGTACATAGTATAACCTTTAGAGAAGTGTTTTCAGAAAGTAATTGTTCATATTCCTTTCTCATCTGATTAAGTTGGGCTTTGAGAACAGAATTTTCCCCATTCAAAACCTCAACACGCTGAGTCAACTCCTCGCATTCAGCCTGAAAATTAGTAACCATATTGTGATTTTTGTTTTTATTTTTCATTTCTCTTGTTATCTAAGTAAAATATAACTGATACATTAGTCCTCGTTAATGAAACTTATCATCTGGAAGGATATAAATTCAAGACCTGTTTGCGCAACCGTGATCGGCGAGCCGATTCTCTGTTTGACTGTTTCCTCCTTTGCCTTTTAAGTTCTCTCTCATCCTGAAACAAAAGGGTCACACTGGGTAAGAATAATGAAAGTGACAGTTGACCAAACCACCTAAGTACTAGGAGTTGTAAAGCTATTACAGAAACACAGTAAGGCTATTGTTGTGATCTCTGACAAGTTCTTTTTTAAACTCAAAAAAGTGTATATGCTCAATAGGATATTCTAAACTAAAAATTATAGGAACATAGATGATATTTTTCAAACTGCTATGCTCATGTAGACAATAGTGATTGTACAGGTAACGGAAAATTGTGGTTCAGATATTGATAGAAAAATAGATATCTTGGTCAGAGTTGAGGAACCTGCAGCCAGAGATCAGATGGAACATTCTCTCGAGCTCCACCTGCACCAGTAGAAATCAATCCGCCTACACCTGAAACACCAGAAATTTTGTTGCGCAGGGGAACCACGGGAGATGGGTTTGGGGTGCCCCAGTAATCCATTCCAATGTTGAGGTTTGTTGTGGGACCAGGAATTGAACCAGGAGTGCCAATTGCCGGCATTGGCATGATGGGCATTGGCTCATTCAGAACTTGTGGTTGTGGGCGCGCAATCCCATTTTGAGAACCGTGTGAAGCAGTACCATTTTGAGTGCCATCAGCTGTAACAAAGATCATTGTCATCACTTTGTACATCTAATTTACTTTATCAGAGGATCCGGAACTCTACCTTGAAAAGAATCTTGGCCACCACCAGCCTTTGGTTGTGAATCCTTCAAGGTAACAAATAACATTTGTCAGGCTTCTAACAGCTCTTAAGAGATGATATTTGGCATACAGGAAAAAATGCTCTAGTACATTTGAGTCATTTCCAGAAAATAGTTTTAGCCCGTACTCAATCAGAAAACTGTATTTCCAATGTCAAGACAGATTAAGACCGTAGAAGGTGGTGTTATTTATCATTAATGAAACACAAATTTTGTTTACATTCACAAGTTTTAGGAACTACGTTTTAGGAGAAATTATGTTTTCAGCACATATTGGTATATTACTGATTCATTCAATTCTAGAAAAAACATGACTGATAATGTACGAAAGAAGGAAAAAAGTGTAACAGAGAAAGAAAGGCTGCAAAGGGAATATCATGAAAAAATTCACTAAAAGGTTTGTGCATATAATAACACTAAACTTCTATTAATACATACATTTTTTTCTATTTACAATTTACAAACAATGCATCGCATTAGAAAATCAGACTAACACTATAGTCTGTAGATAATCAGTTAAAGGTCTAGATGGTAGTTGAGCTCCAACAAAAGAAAAATAGTAGGTGGTTAGAGATCCTTATTGCAAATATTGATATAATGACACGCAACTTACCACGTCCGTCCCTATCTTCAATAAACCTTAGGGCAGTACAGGTGACAAGTCGAGGTCATCTCATCGTTTATTTTTATTTTTATTTCTGCTCTTTAGGAAGGTAAGGAGTCCAAAATCATGTCTAGTTCATCAAGTCTTTAAACATGTCACATTGACCAATTAGGAAGAATAACAATATATGGGCAAGATAGTGAAGTGAATCTTGGTTTTCTAAGCATTAGCATTAAAGTGCGGGTTACCTGGTTAAATGTTGATCATGACATTTATCAATTTATCATGTTGGTAGTTGTAAATATTATATTATTTCTAATTTTATACAATTGCACTTAGCAACCTTCACCCCTAACGGTGCTCAGAATTTTTGCAAGTTATCATCGAGTATGACTTGATGCTTACATTCTGAGAATTAGCATCACTTCCTTCACTTGAATCTTCACTCCCACTATCACCACTGCAAAGACTCGATCCAACAAGTCAACATTAGATGAGATATTAAAAAAAAGGGGTAGTCAAAAGATGATTGAGTAAGATGTGGTGTTACCTTTGAGAAAATACTCCATTAACTGGTACTCCTGATTTGCCAGATTCATTGTTATTCTTTCCAGTAATCATATTTAAGCTTCCCAAACTCCCTTTTGATCTCTTCATTGGGCTCTTTTCCTTACCATCAACTGATTTTCCAACCCCTTCTGCACCAGCAGACACAACTCCCTGGGATAATAGTAGCATTAATAAGGTGAACTACGTGTAGACAAAAGATAAATATTATCAGAGCACTGACACAAAATCATCTAAACGTAATGCGATTAAGAAACTTACAGAGCCCTCAGGGTTGGCATTTGGAGAAGGCATTGCATATGGACTAAATGGGTGAGACCCCTGTTGCATATAGAAGAATCACTTTATACCAGACAAAGGTCAATCATTTATATTTGAGTGAAGATAATTTATGAACTAATACCGGTGGAAGAGACGGATGAGCATACAAACCACCATGAGGGTACATCACAAATGGAGGGGGAGTTCCATAAGGAGGCATCATATGCTGTAATCACAGATAAATTGCACAAATTAACATGTAACACCAAAAGAGCTCAAAATACAACAAAAGTAACAGCAGCAAAACCCGCACCTGAGCTCCCCACATGTACGGATGGCCCTGGGGACTGGAGGCCACCGGAGAAGGAAAGAACCCGTGCGGAGGAATGGGTGAATATGCCTATTTGCGAAGGTTTGACAATCAGAAATCAGAAAATTCAAACGAACCAATTCTCTTATAAAAGACTTTTGCTCATCACACTAATGCTCTCCTACTTTTACCTGGAAGCTACTCCAATCAGGGTAAACTGGGGCGGCAGCGGAGCCGCTAACTGGAGGATGCTCCTGCACAGCAAATTCAACACAACAAACATAAATCCTAAGCTCAAAGATCAAGTTGACAAAAACACTAACTTTTGCGCAAAACCCCACCTGTGCCGAAGTGGTCTTTGGTGCCTTCGCCGGAGTATCGGCATCACTGTTACCCATTAGACGAGCTTCCCACTTCCGATCTCAAAAACTCAAACCATCTAACAGACGAGAATGCTCAGAGATCTCAATCCAGAGCTCAAAAAAGGAAAAAATCCCCCCGAAGACAACGAACCACGCGATCGCCGGCGAATTCGGACTCACAGCAGCGAGAACGCGAAAGATGAACTCGAAACCCCCGGAACCTGCGCCGAAACAGTAGATCAAGCTCAAAAAACTTCGAGAAAGCTCGCTTTTTCCTCGATTTGAGCCAAATTTGAGCAGGGAAAGGGGAAAGATTCCATCTTTCCGGCGGAAATGGAAAGAGGAGGTGGAATTGGGAGAGAATTCGACTTACTTGGGAAAGGAATCGAAGTTAGGGTTTGGGGTCAGATTTGGAAATTAGGGCAGGAATGGGAAGGGCGATCGATCTCCATCTGAGCGACTTCTCCGAAGAGAGAAGGGAGGGGTAAAATGGGAAGGAAATTGGGTAAAAATCGATTGGGGATGCTGACGGAGGAGAGAGAAATTTGGCTTTTGGAGGAGAGTGGTTTAAGGGTTGCTGAGTAAGAGAGAAAATTTTGACTTGTTTTATGTTGAATAGTTTATCATCTTTTGTAGGTGGTTCGGCTTAACGGTTTGATTCAAACTCGACTTTAAAAATACTCGACTCTAATTTAACTTGAAAATGAAGAATCTTGATAAAAAAATAAAAAAAAACTTCAAACATGGTTCGGTAAACGAACAACTCGAACTCGAAAAAAATTGACGTTCGACTCGATAGCTCACTCGAATTTTTTATTGTTCTATTTATAATTATTTTTTCGTATTTGATAATAATATAAGATGATACTTATTGCTCGAAAATTTGCTAGACTCGGCTCGTTTACACCCATAGTCTTTTGTATGAAAAAGACAAATCTCATGTTAATTTTTTTTCTTAATAAATGAAATGATTTATTAGGGTAAATTTATCATGTTAATTGATTTGATCACTATGAATGAAAACTTTTTTTAGAAGGATCTCGTGTCATTAGTTCTTCCATTAGCCGTGGGGCAATAAATTTTAGGCGATGTAATCTTCAATCATAAGACCTAAAAAAGAAACATTGTCATTTGAACACTACTTGAAACAAAATACAACTAAAGCACGATGGAGTTGAAACTTCATCATGTATAGTGTGGCCGTTAAAAACTCCCAATAAATTCCAACACCAGCAGCAATGGCAAAAGAGACATAAGAAATTGAGCGGAAATGAAATATGACAATTTAGCAGTCAGATGAAGGGAAGTGAGAGGGAAAGGGTGAGGGAATTTTAAGAGTTTTGTCTCGTCAATGCCTTAGGCTCCTACATTGTAAGGGGAACCCTTGTCGAGTTGAGGGTAATAAAGAGGATGGGATATACTCTCACCTTCAGGATTTGTAGCCTGATCGACGTCCCAAAGGTGGTCCAATAAGTTTTCAGGTTAAAAAAAATAAGAGTTGAGTAAATTTCCTATTTCATGTGAATTATGTTATCGTGGTACTTTAGAATACTTCATGCCACGTTTATATTATTGTATAGGTATTTTAATGAGAAAGAAAAACAATTGGGCAGCAAAGGTGCTACATCTGTTTCACCAACAGGCAACATCTTTATATATTTGCTCATTAGCCCTTGCATTATGGTTGAATGATCTAAGCAGTTATTTCATTTCTAATTACCATAATGCATGCATGTTACCCGCGAGAAAACTAATTAACCCTGATTAGTACTTAGCTACGTAGTCAAGTAAATTTGACCAGCCAATTTGCAGACAACAGTGTCCATTGCACTTTAAAAATGGACTAAGTTGTCCACAATTTGACTCGTCAAATTTACTTGAAAAGAGAGTCAATTTGGTTCATGGGTAGACTGACCAAACTCCAAAGGTACTTTAGAGTTTTTTAGAAGTTTCTGAGTATCTAACATAGTGGGACGCAAGCAAGGAAAACACAAGAGTGTAAAAGTAAAATTAAATGCATAAAAAGACTAATTTTAAAAATATATGCGATAATAGTGTTGTTTGTGGTATCAAGAATAAAGGTAAGATAATATTGAAGTATGAGTGCGAAACGAAAAGATTACGAGGAATTGAGGGCGAGGCTCTGAGAGAGATGAACCTATTTCATGGTAAAAAAATAACTTGCATTATTGTGTGAAGTGCACAACATGCATTATCTTGTAAAGTATATAGCGTGCATTATCATGTAAAGTATGACATGAAACATGGCAACATGAACCTAACAAAAAAATGTTAAAACGTATATGCTCCATGTAAAAATATTTCCTAATCAAACAGTTAAGAAGTCAATCCAAAGTGCAATCTCACATCCATATCCGTATGATCGTATCTATATCCGATTATGAACCCACCTTAAGAGTTAAAAGAGTATATTCGTACAATAAATTCTGAAATTGACAGAAAATAGATTCTATCTACGGTCAGTCAAATGGACCATTCTTTTGCGGTTGGGAAATATTTTCATTTCCTTGAGTTAAACAAACATTAGTAAAATCTCGACCAAACGGAATTTGAATTATTTTCGCCCAAATCCCAAACGACTAAATAGTAAAAACAGACCCAAATCACCCAACAACTTCTTGAACCGAAGAAGACTCAATGGGCCACGCCGGAGACGCCTCCCCACCGCCGTCCCCCTCGCCGGAGGCCGACAGGCTCAAAACCCTAGCAGAAAAAACCTACGTTTCCGGCGACCTAAATTCGGCCCTAAAACACGCCAAGAAAGCCCACCGCCTCAACCCGACCCTCCCCGGCCTCCAGCAAACCCTCGCAGCCCTCCGCGTCCTCCGGTCGCCTCCCTCCGACCACTACCGCACCCTCCTCCTAGACCCCTTCTCCCAGCTCAGCTCCATCAAGACCCAGTACAAGTCCCTCGCCCTCCTCCTCCACCCCGACCGGTCCCCCTTCTTCGGCTGCGAGGACGCCTTCAAGCGCATCGGGGAGGCCTTCGGGGTGCTGTCGGATAGGGTTCGCCGGCGGGAGTACGACCTGAGGTTGAGGATCGAGCTCCAGAAGGCGGCGCAGAAGGAGAGTGATGGGGCTCCTGTTGAGGCGTTCTGGACGGCGTGCGAGACGTGCCGGGTTTTCCATGAGTTCGATCGGAAGTACTTGGGGCAGCGACTTATTTGCCCGGGCTGCCGTAAGAGTTTTGTCGCGGTTGAGGTTAAGGTTGATGGTGAGGATGGTGAGAATGAGGTTGGTGTTGGAGGTAGTTCTAGGGTTAGGAGCAGGGCGAGGAGCGATAGGGGGAGACATAGTTCTAGGGTTAGCAGTCTGGGGAATGTTGGGAAGGAAAAGGAGCTTACGCTGGCGGAGATGCAGAAGGAGGCACTTAGGTTGAAATCGAGAGAAGAATTGTCTGAAAAGAGGGGTGAATTGCCGAGGAAGTCGAGGAAGAGAGCTGCGCCGAAGGAGGATAATGAATTTGAGTATGAGGAGGGGAGTTATGGCGGTATGACCGTGGAAGATTCCGATTTCTACGATTTCGATAGGGATAGAGTGGAGAAGAGCTTCAGGAAGGGTCAGGTTTGGGCGGTTTACGATGGTGTGGATGGAATGCCTCGGCATTATGGATTGGTGGATGAGGTGTTGTCGACAAACCCGTTTAAGTTGAAGCTGAACTGGTTGGAGTTGCAGGGTGATGCCAGCGCCTTTTTGACGATTTCGGAGAAAAAATCGTCTGATGTACCTTGCGGGAGGTTCAAAGTCGGAGAGATGGCATACATTGATTCCCCTAATATGTTCTCTCATGTTGCGTGCTGCGAAAGAGCGGCGTCTCAGTTGTACAGAATTTTTCCTAATAAGGGGTCTGTTTGGGCATTGTATGGTGAAGAAACGGATGATGGAGGTGAAGGAAGGTGTTATGAGATTGTTGTGTTACTCACTAGTTACAGTGAGGTGTATGGATTGAGCATGGGGTATCTCGAGAAGGTGGATGGTTTTAAGACGATTTTTAGGCGTCGAGAGATTGGGTTGCATGCGGTTAGATGGTTGGAAAAGGACAATTTTCGGTCGTTCTCTCATCAGATTCCAGCCAGGAAGTTGACAGGTTTGGAGGGACCGAATTTGCCAAAGGAGTGCTGGGAGCTTGACCCCGCTTCACTTTCAAAGAATTTGCTGCGGAGGACTTGATCGTTCAAATTTGCTTCTTTGGTGGTGCTGGTTCCGGAGGTCCCCGTTTGTAAGTTATACGCTGTTGCTGTGAGCTGACATTTTTTATGGTTTTCGGTACTCAATATCTATTCTAGTTTATCATGGCAGTTAAGGAAAAAAGGTTTTTTTCTCAGCTCTCGCCTTTTTTGTAGTCATGGCAGTTGGTCAATAGGGGACATTATGTGTGGTCATAGTGTTGGTGTTTGTTTTAGTGACAAAGTAGCAATTGTACAAACTAGTTGCTGGGAATTGTTGTGTGATGGATCATTAAGTGTAATTCTACGGAATATTGCTAATTATTGATTGATGAATTATATAAACTGCGGGAGTTCATAATGAGAAGGGAAAAAATTGTGTTGTTGGACTGATGGTTGGTATTTTTTCTTGCTTGAAGTTGAGATTGTGTTTTAGACTTAAAGATGGGCTTCCATGTATCTTCTCTTGTTTTGCATAGAGTTTGTTGGTGAAATAATGAAGTAATGGAATTCATTCATCTTCAAGTGTTTGATGGTCTCAATGATTATTTCAGGGTTTGTGTGCTTAAGGAATCTCCTTTGCATCCCTCCACATCTTTCTACCTTAAAAATACTATAAAATCAGGATACTTCCACTGGCTGATCGACTTCATGATTTCTACGGTGAACTTTGTATGTCAAAACCCTTGAAAATTGAAAAGATTAGAAAGAAACAATTTGTTTATTTTCTCTCCATTTTTTTTTTCCATTTGACGTGCCACACGTTGAACACAATGTGCAAAGGTACAATTTTGGGGAGAGAGCTTCAGATATTATTAGCTTATGTAAATGGGTTATTGTGAATTTCTCCATTTTACTCTTCACACGATTCAGTAAATCTGATGACATTTCATATCTTTTTTAATGTTCTGCTTATTCTCCCAAAGCCGGTTAGAGTGTAATCTCATAAGCTATAGCCACAAAAATAGCTTTTGTTATTTTATATTTTATTTAGTTATTTAGAGTTGTAACAAAGTCGATTACAAAGTATTGATTAACCTTGTTTGCGATTCATTCTGTGCTCTTTTTTTCTGGTTGAGAAACAATTTCAGAATAATTATTGCATGTGTTTTGTATATTATATATACAGTGGTCCACCATTGTCATGTTTTACCTTGTTGTACCAAATTCTTATGGAACAATGTATCTAGATACACCAAAGAATAAGCTTCTAAATGAAAGGTTCCCAGGCAGTTTCACATGGCAAGAGAAACAGTCTAGTGAATTAAGGCTTCAATTGTAGGCTGGGTGGTAATTGTTTGGGAAAGAAGCAACAAAACATTTTCAAGCTCCAAACGAACTGCTAAGTACTAACTACTGCAATGACATCAAATATTTCCACTAGAATAACAAAATGATGCAACATAGAAACAAAAGCAATTGTTTTTAATCCTCTATCAAAACATAATTTGCATTGAGAATGAAAAAATGGTAATGATACAAAAAGGAAGTAAAACAACTAAAATCAAATCATTGTTTTGGACATAGAATCACGTGACTGGCCGACATTTTGTCAAGAAAAAAGCATCTCAAATGTGATCATCATCAGTTCTAAGCAGAACACTGCTTCGGATGGAACAAAGGCCAGCACCTATCATTCAGGGGAACGTGAAGGATCCTCCAATTTGTGAACTCGCACCGCTTGGTGGATTAATCGACACCCAGAGCAAGGATATGGTGATGGCAATGAGACCGGACCACACATAAACAATGGTTGGTGTCCTTCCTCTCCTCCCCATCAGTCCTTTGGCGAAAGGGTAGAGATGTGCCAAGACCCAGAAGCTGAAGAAAACTCCGCCCAACAGTTTACTCCATTGTGGTATAACGCTGTAAATTGTGCGGCTGATACCGACAGCAATTGCAATAAGGTTAACCATCATGATTGTAATGGGTGGAATCATGAGTGAAGTCCATTTTACAATGTATAGATCAGCGAACTCGTCGTCCGCGTCATCACCGGCAGATTTGGATGTAAGAGTGAATGAGATCTCGATTCCGGCAATTACCTTAAGAAGTCCCTGCAGCACAGCGGCAAGATGGGCACTCGTGCCCCCAATGAGCCAGAATTGCTCGTTTCTCCACCATTCTTCAAGTTCAATCCCAGACCAACGAATCTCGAGCAGTGCAAGCATCGAGAGGGTTAAGGTGATGACCAGAAGGTACGAGAGAAAGGTAACGTTAAGAGTCTGGACTATGAACTGGCCCGTGAAGAGCGACAATGCTGGAAGGAAGCAGTACACTATAAGGAAGATGGATGTGAATGGGTAGATTCCAACATTGAGATACGCAATTCTTTGCAAAATTTTCATCTTTGGGCTTGCTAGTAGAGCATTGTTACGGGAGAAGAAAATCTCAACAGAGCCTGTTGCCCATCGCAGGACCTGGTGGAGTCGGTCTGTGAGGTTGATTGGTGCGGTACCACGAAAAGCATCACGCTTAGTAACACAGTAGACCGATTTCCATCCTCTGTTGTGCATTCTGTAACCTGTTACCACATCTTCTGTCACGGAGCCATAGATCCATCCAACACGCTGTCCCCATTCAGTTTTGTCCTCGTACCAGCAAGAGATAACGCTGATGGCCTCTGCAACAGTAGATGCATCAAGGGGGTCCCTAGGGATGGTTAGTGCACCGGGAGGGCGACCATTTTTCACAGCAGGGTGATCAGCAAGAGGACGACCTTGGAACTCTGCCAATGGAATTGAGTCAACAAGGACGTTTGAGTTCCCAAATTTCTTGGGGAATGTTGAAATGTTCATCATCTCGTCGTCTGAGTCTCCCATTCGTAGAGCTCGTGTCTCCTCAGCTGTTTCAGCTGATTTTTTACGCAGCCGAGGAAAACAACAGCTACAGAAGCCTGGTTCACGCTCTTTGGCACGAGGAGGATCAAATCCATAGAGAGCAACTCGTCGGAAGAGGCAGCCAGTTCCAACATAAACAGGTCCTTGGAGACCATCAAGTGCACGCATGTTGACATCAAAGAAGACTGTGTTATTGTTGGCATAACGGTCAGATGGATCAATACCCTCAAAACGTTGGGGAAATTGGACATAGCAGAGACGATCACCACCGCGGTCCATCATGAAGCACATACCCTCGCGTAAGGCTTCGGAGTTGTAGATGTAGTGATCACAATCGAGATTGAGAATAAAAGCACCATTGGACATGATGGCAGATGCACGTACAAGGGCATTCATGGCACCTGCCTTTTTGTTGTGGTCATAACCGGGACGCTTTTCGCGAGAAACATACACCAACATTGGAAGACGGATATCTACATCAGTAAAATCAAGAAACCCTTCCTGACTCTCCCCTAGCAACCGTTCCTCACTTGGTGGCTTTAGCATCACCTGTAACAGAAATCAGGTGATGTTATTCATCAAGCAAGCTATATTTTAGGAAGTTCAGGCTGATCAGTTTAATATTCTGATAGTTGACAGCCAAACAGATATTCAATAAAAGTCTTATCATTATATTAGTTATAGACATGTGGTAAATAAAATGTAGAGATATGACATGCGTGAATTTAATAAGAAATATATGCCGAGCATAATTAAAATGATGAATGTACCTGTATGATTCCAGCATGATCACCTTTTGTATGCTCAGATGAAGGATTCATCCATGTGCCAGGCCAATGAGTACCATCAGCCATCCAAGTAGCTTTCGGAATTTTCACTGACTCAACAGGTTCGTCTCCGGCAACTTCTCTTTGACGCTTCATGGCTTTTATTTCCTCCCGAGCATGATACGCATCAGACCTTCGTCGGATTGAATCTGGTAGAGCGTTGATTCGGACCTTAAACTCATCGTACTCCCTTTTTACACGTCTGCGGTCCTTAACAAAATCTGATCGAACCTTTCCCTTATACGGATCTTTTTTCATGTTGAAGTAGCTCTCAGGGTTTCTGGGTTCGATGTTGTGTTTCCGACAGAAAGGGACCCATAGGTCGGCAAAGCTAGCAGCTTCTGCCATTGCTTCGAACGTGAGAAGAGCCCCACCATCGTCAGAAACATAGCAAGAAAGCTTCTCGACTGGGTAATGGGCAGCAAGAATAGAGAGGATGGTGTTTGCTGTGACGAGTGGTGGTTCTTTTTCTGGATCAGCAGTTGAAACAAAGACATCGACACCCGGAAGATCGGATTTTCCCATTCTTGATTCTCCATAGGGAGCTTCAAACTTCTCTTTCAGGACTGCAAGATCCGTGGAGCGGTTGATTGGGCATAGTTTGGGAAGCTGGTCCAAAAGCCAAGAGAAAGCAAACCATATTTCGCAGACAACAGACATTCCCCACAGCCAAACGGCATCTTCGTTCTTATGTTTGACTCTCCAGGCAAGGAAAAGGCCAAGGGCTGCCATGCGTATGAAAATTAGGAGCCTGTGCACGAAGGAACAAACCAAAATTATATTAGCAAAAAATTAAAGGACACGAATTGATGTGAAGAACTAAGGCACTCTGAGTTGAACTTTCAGAGTTAAGAGAGCATTACACAACTATATCATGCACTCATGCAGTGTGTCATAGTCAGAAATATAATAGAAATCTTAATAGTTTGAGGGATTTTTTAGGGGAATGTGAGTTATCGATCACAATTCATAATAAATCAAGATGGTGTTGTTATAAATAACCAAGTCTGCTACATTGAGCTGATTTTGTGATCTTTCACATTTCTTAATCATAATAAGTAATCATTTTGTAAATAATAAGAAACACATTGACGGTGATAAAAATGGATATAGTAAAATTTGAACATTGGAGCAATATTTTTTCAGTAGTAATATCATACTCGAAAAATCAAACTAGGAATCGCTTCACTAGATGTATGTATGGGATGAAAAGGCCAACAACAAGCTAGAGCATATTCCAGTAAACAAATATTACCTGTATGGACTCAGGATCGCTGCTGGAATCTTCAACTTACGAGTCAAAGGTCTCCAAGGTTTGCTCAATAGCTCCGAGGGCTGCCCACTTCCTCCATCCCCACTTCCACTTTCACCCCCGTTCTCAGTAGGCCATATTGCATTCCCATACCCGTATGTCCCCTTCGTCTCAAATAGCCATCGGTTGTGATCGAAATCTCCAGTCTGACTACGAGTCATCTTCTTTGATTTCATCATCGATAGCCTTTTCTCCATCCTCGAGACTCCTCCAGAAAGAGCCGGACGGAGAGAAAGTTGGTATCCTGCATTGGCATTAGACACCATCTCATCCACATCAGTTGTTTTGTATGACTCTTTACACCCTGGGCAGACAGGTTCTCCCGATCTTGCCGCATCCCTGAAGCAATCAATGCAAATTTTGAAATCACATTCGCAAGGGAGAATATCATCACCACGCTCATCGCTCATGACCTTCGAATCACACCCCTGAATGGCACATGAAGACCCTTTCGAACCCGCCATTTGTGGGTGGCTTGCCTCAGAATCAAAAACCTTGTCCAATAAGTGAGCACGGGTTGCACTGTTGAAGCCTCCAGTAAAGAGTGAGCTAGAAACATACTGTTCCTCAACCTTGGCAGATATAGAAGAGTCCACAGGCTGGTTATCAGGGCTGGGGGGAATATGGACATGGTAATTCGCAAATTCTCCGCTGCCACTCTCAGAATCTAAATCATCTTGAGAGTATCTCTTGTAGTGCCCAGACTGGGTTCTTCTGACAATTGTAGCTGCTGGAGGAGGAGGAACAAGTGGCGGTCTACTGCTGGACCCAATTTGAATTTCAGATGACGACGACACCTTAGCTGATCGGCTTGTCCTGAGAGAGCTAGTGGTAGCCATTTTCTGCATCTTGAAGAGGATCTGCTAATTACCTGCAGCATAACCACAACTGAGATATCTCTCCACGGCATTTTTTTTAAAATGATATTTTCTTTTGAGGGAAAAACACTGAAATTGATTCAAAGAATTTCAAGATCATCGGGAAAAGAACAAACGCTGCAAAGTTAATAATAGATTCCTTTAACTCTAAGGAATCTTTTCCGGGCATATTTTCTGAGGAAAGATATATTTTCCTTGTAAGGAAAAAGAAACAATGAAATCGATCCCAAGAATCTCAAGATCATTTCAAACAAAAGTACATGAAACACCGTCACAAAGTGTTGGGCCCAATATTACTGAAAAATCAATTCTAATTCTAAGATTCATACATAATCTCATTCTCCAGCTGAAAAAGATTCATTGCGGTTAAACCAAAATTCTAAGATTCTACATAATCTCATTTCCGAAAAGAAAAATCAAACCGAACCAAAACAATCACAAACAAGAAGTAACATCTTAAACAAATAATCCAACAAAAAAAGACTAACCAAAGTCGTCACAATCCAACTTCCACCTTAAACTCACACCATCACGCTGCTTCCATCAAACTCCACTTCTCCAAATATCTGACAACAACATAAACACAACACAAGAAGGTGAAGTAAAGTAGTGAACCTTCTTTCCCACTTATCACATCATCCCCGTCCCTTTCACACCACTAATCTAACTAAAACCGGAAAAAGCTCAAACCAAACACGGAACAAAATCTCCATCTCAACAAAACGTCATACCTACAGATCGCAGGCGAAGTGTTGGAGATCGAACCGGTAGAATCGTAGTGGAATGTTGGATTAGGATTTTCCGGTGTGGGTGAGATCGGAGGGGAAGCGCCGGGAAAGGCGAAACAGTGAGGACTCTGTTTTTTGTAAACAAGCCAGAGACCAGTGGCATGTTTCGTAATTAGTGTTCGTGTCGGGGGTGGAATTGGAGAGGCGGGGATATAGGGGGACTGGTCCAGTGGAATGCGATGCTTACGTGGCGTATGCAGCTGGATCTATGCTGTTCGTTGTGCGCGTTGACTAACCGCGGTTTGAAACATGTGTGTCGTCTGTTTGCCCTCGGAGTTTGTGATAATTACGGAATTATCGATTGGCCTGCGTTATGTAACATCCGTCTGCGATGGTAGCCATTGCTTGATTCGAATCACACGAATACATGTTTGTTAAGGTGGTGGATATTAAATCGACATTCCACTTCTATCTGATTAGTAACTGGATTAGTTGAGATACACAGTAGTTGTACATTTTTCAGTTTTTTTTTTGACGATAGGGCTCACCGAACCATCATCTTTCGGACGTCGACCTGACTACAAATCTCAAGATGGTCCACACCGCTTGTACCAGGACATGATTTTAATTAAACATAACTGGAATTCAATCCTACGTCATTTGCCAACACAACCCCTCTTTTATCCACTTCGATTCTACCGGTTCGATCTCCATCACTTCGCCTGGGATGATGACGTTTTGTTGTGTTTTTGTTTTTTGGATTTTTTTCAAATATTTGTTTAAATTTTTATTTATAGATTGTGTGTTTTTATAAGGTGGAGTGGTGAAGTGTTGTTTATATTTTGACCAACGTGGGATCAAAAACTTGTGTCCACTCCTCTACTGACTTATACTTCTCTACCGATTGGAATACACATTGAATGTTTTATAGGGTGTGTTCGTTAATGTAGGTTCATGATATTTGATCAAACTATGAAAGAGAGGTGTACAATTTAAAGATGCTTTGACATGGTAAAAATGTTTTTACTTATGATGTTTTATTAATATGAAATAAATTACATCTGATCTAACAAAAACAATTGTGATCCTCAACTTTCACAAAAAAAGTGATTTGTAGTACTACTTGAAAGTGACAAATTTTAAGTCTCGAAAGCATCTCCGGTTCTCTTTCCACAGCGTCATTCAGCTACATATCATTTGGTCACAGTCATTTTTTATTTCCTCAAACTCATTTCTAACATTTTACAAATATTATATATATGGTCAAGCTCTAGTGAGCTCATGGCTCATCAAGTTTAGTTTAAGCCCCCTATAATCTCACCGTTGGATCTTATTTACAGTTAATCTCACCATTTATTAGCATAACCGTTTTTTTCTTAATCTACCTTACAATTTAATTTAGAAAAGTTGAGCCCTGGGCTCACTCCAGAATTCTTGTATATATATATATATATATATATATATATATATATATATATATATATATATATATATATATATTAGTATGAATTATTAATAAAAATTGATACAAACCCTAGAAAATTGGGAATAATATTTTTTAAGATGATAATAAATGTAACCGTTGAAAAAGTGGAAGATAAAAATATAACCGTTTCAAATTTGATAATTATCTTGTTTTAGTTAACTATTAAAATCTAGTATTTCAAAATTACAATATGTGTATAGCAATATGAGTGTTTATTCGTCAAACATGGAAGTTAAAAAAAATAGTGATTTTAAAAAAAATTGTTTTATTTCTAAGATATCTTCATATTAAATAATACAATTATTTTTCTTAATTATATTCATTATAAACATCAGTGGAAGCAATTATTTGTTTTCTTACATGGAAGTGATTGTTGAAATTTCTTTAATCAAACTATTTGAATACTATCAAATCAAATACGAGAATAACACTCCAAGTCTCTACGTAACCCAATAGAAAAATGATTAATGAACGCTTGCGTCCAGGATTCACGCTGACGTTGTCAGTCCAGTCAGCAGTTCAGGTATCAAAAATCAAATGTCTTTTACTTTCTGAAATTAATTAAATACAGATTTATTTTGTGTGACATGTAATTTCTACTTTTCCAATGCAACATTTCGTTTCTCATGCAACAATTACTTTCCCAATGTAACTTTTGGTTCCCCACAAACAGATCCACAACTTAAAATGGACAGACTCACACCTTATTCTGTCCAGAATATGTTGTGTGTCTGTCCAGAATATGTTGTGTGTCTGTCCAGAATAAGTTGTGTGTCTGTCCAGATTAAGTTGTGCGACTGTCCAGAATAAATTATGTGTCTATCGAGAATAAGTTACATTGGGAAAATGTTGCATGAACAAACCAAATGTTGTATTGGGAAACCAAATATTGTAAGGGAAACAAAATGTTACATTGGGAACGTAATGTTGTAAGAGAAAAGTAAAAATTGTAAGTGTCACAAAATAAATATGTTATTTATTTAATTTTAAAAAATAAAAATTATTTGATTTTTACTGACTGGACTGTTGACTGTACTGACTATGTCAGCATGGGGTGAATTATTGATTTTTACTTTTAAAAAGTAAAAATTATTTACGTCAGCGGACTTCCGTGTATCACCACCCAACCAATATCCACTCGCCAGAGAGAGCTTTTCTGTTACGAAGGCTTAAGAGATAATTATCCCATAAATTATTTTAGCTGGCACTGTTGTGGTACGTAAGAAGAAAACAACTTATTACCATTTGACATTTGTATACGTTTTGTTTTCATTATATATTCCTTTTAAAAAGTCGCTTTGTGTTTTTATTTGTCGTAATTAAAACCTTAGGGTTGTGCAGCTTGTGTTAAGTCCGATCCAATCTTTAGTTATGCTTGTGATTTTGAGTGCACCACATGTGCTCTAGATTTGTTATCATATGATATTATGATCCAAACGTATGAAGAGATCTAAACTATTTATTTACATATACATTGGGGTAGCGTCGACAACCTACTCTTGAAAAAAGTGCAGCCCCTCTAATAATTACGAGGAACGTATGTAATTATTACTTTTTATTTTCTCTATTTTATTATCCATTAACTCAATTTTAAATTCCATATATCTCAAACATCTGGATGACAAATCCTCCAACCGATCTAGCTTCAGTTGGTCGATAAGTCTTAGCATAATTATCGTGTACCATACATTCATCCACTCTTTTGTCTGTGATTACCTTTCACTAACACTTTTTCGTATTTGGTGACAATTATAATGCAAGCTTTCAAAAAAAAGTAACTATTTTGCTTAAGTCGTACCGTGAAGTCTCAAAGCTACTAGGAAGAGTAAAACATAGATTAAAAAACATAAATAAAGAGTTACCAAGTACTTAATTGATCTCCTAATCTATCGCTACCAACATCCCTCTAGCGTTAAAAGGCACGTTTTTGGTTGTTAAGATGGTCAAACAATTAATTCCGATTGGTTAGAATAGTAGTTTTATAGTTGTTCTTTCAAAGATACCAAGAATTTCATTTTGATGTTAGTACAAGCAACAAATTCATCTTCAAAAATTGTGCTGCCAGAAAGTACTGAAATTGCGAAAGACAATTCATAACACATAACTTCGCGCAACTTCACATCTAAATATGATTAATTACTACAAGTTTGTCGATGTGAAAGATTTTCCTCGAACTTGAATCGTTTTTTAATTAAGTTTGTGATGCAAAATGGACCAGAGTCGGCTCGTTTAAGTGCTCAATCACACTACACATTAAGAAGAAAATCCAGAGAAAACATAGTCGACGGAAGAAGGAAAGAAAAATTGGAATTATAAAGCGTTGGTTGCTCTTACGCCTACGTCAGAATAAATATTATACCACATGGCGTTGATTATATTTTTGGTCAAGAAAATATCGTTTTTAAAGTTAAAAAAAATTACAATTTGTTACTTGAAAGTTAGTTTGATCAACTAGGTCCCTAATATACATAAAACTGCTACTTTTCGTTTTCACTGCATATTCATCATCATTCATAAAATGAATCTTCTATTCTAAATATTTCGAGTATCAATTGAAACTAGAAAGTACAGATAATTGAGTAAAAAAAATTGAAATTGAAAAATTAAAAGGTATCGTTGGGCTTTAGAGTTGGTGTCCTTAACAATCCGAAGTGATAAATGTCGTGCCAAATTAGCACTATGCGTTGTTTTCCAACATTGAAATATGCATGGAGTTGATGTGGAGTATCAGTCGAGAATAACTCTTATGGAAAATTTTGACTTTTGTTATAAATTTGCTCAAGACCGATTGATTTCAAGTTAATATATCTCATTTCAATAGTATCGTAGATAATTAGCATAACACTCTTCAACCTTAGATTTGAATCTTGTTTTGAGAATAATATATAATAGAAGGGTCTTATATTTGGATCTTTGATCCAAAAGCGGCGTGGGGCTCAATAACTACCTTCACATACCAAAAGATGATTTTGCTAGATTCAGAAAAATGCCTGTTTTGCTGCCAAAAGCCCAAAAGTATATAGAACCGTGATAGACGGACGCGCGCGTCACGGACGTGCCTTACGTGGATCTGTACAGCTCAGATATTTTTCTTTGAGTCAGCGTCCAGTCAGCGAAATTTCTCTTCGCGCGTTTTGGTCTTTTTAAAAAACGCCGGTTCTTTAAGTTAAACGATTCATTTCCCAATACACAGATAAGACAGTGTGCAGACCCTAAGACATCGTGCAGTCTCATTATTCGTGCAGAGCCCACACTTATCATAATAAAATATTTGTTTTTAAGTTTTACGTTGGATCAACTTAATTTGTCTAGCTTACTTTATGTGTGTGTGCAGTTTACATTATGTGTTTGTCCTGTTTACGTTATGTGTATGTCCGGAATAAGTGTATATTGCTGTACGGAATAAGTGTATTTGCTGTCCGGAATAAGTGTATTTGTTGTCCGGTTTAAGAATAAAGTGTGTCCAGAAACGGAACATAAAGTTTGTCCGGAATAAGTGGATTTGCTGTCCGGAATAAGTGTATTTGCTGTCCGGAATAAATGTATTTGCAGTCCGGAATAAGTGTAGTTGTCCAGAATAAGAAGAAAGTGTGTCCAGAAACGGAACAGAAAGTTTGTCCGGAATAAGTGTATTTGCTGTCCGGAATAAGTGTATTTGTTGTCCGGAATAAGTGTATTTGTTGTCCGGTTTAAGAATAAAGTGTGTCCAGAAACGGAACATAAAGTTTGGCCGGAATAAGTGGATTTGCTGTCCGGAATAAGTGTATTTGCTGTCCGGAATAAGTGTATTTGCAGTCCGGAATAAGTGTAGTTGTCCAGAATAAGAAGAAAGTGTGTCCAGAAACGGAACAGAAAGTTTGTCCGGAATAAGTGTATTTGCTGTCCGGAATAAGTGTATTTGTTGTCCAGTTTAAGAATAAAGTGTGTCCAGAAACGGAACATAAAGTTTGTCCGGAATAAATGGATTTGCTGTCCGGAATAAGTGTATTTCATGTCCGGAATAAGTGTATTTGCAGTCCGGAATAAGTGTATTTGCAGTCCGGAATAATATATGGCTTCATTATTGTCGGAATAAACGAATCAATATATGGAATGCACAAACTCAACAAACTCAACAAACCTCCCACTGTATATTTTACCCCAACAATGCAGCAAAGATGTTGTGGTGCGAAGTCTTCACCACCGGATCGTCACATTCACGATGCTAACGCTGACAAGAACATCAGGAAGTCTTCGCACCGTCCCATTCACGCTGCTTACGTTGTGAAGAATCCTGGGAGTCGGCGTCAGACGCTTCTTCGACATAATATCTTGCTAGAAATGGTGATTTATTCTGGAGAGAAAGAATGAAGAAGAAAGAAAGAGTGTCATCATATTTGTATTTGGGTGGAGAGAGAGAACGTGCTGAGTTGAAACGCATTTAATGTGATTTGAGTGGACATCAGGAAGAAAAAACAAAAAAACATTCATGCTTTGGCCACGTAAGGGCTGACAGGGATATCCACGTAGAGCGCGTCCGTGACGCCCTGCGTTCAACAAACATTTCCCAAGTATATAAGTACAATATCTAATAATACCTACAACAAAGTCTCCTTAAGAGATGAGTCGGTAACTAACCAGGGTGGTGTAACAGTAACACTAACACCCACCAAAACTCTACCCAAGAAATACTTTTTATTATTTTCGGACAAATTACAAAGACGTTCCAGTGTTACAAGAGTTGAGAAATCGCAACAACGTTCCAAGAAAATTTGTGATGTTACAGCGAATGAGTATATGAGATGTATTTCAAACCATTGAATATTGGTCTATATTTGTTAAGGAAGTAAATCCAGGAAGAAACGGTCGACCGATCCAAAACTCCAGGCACTTTTGGTGATGCATGGTTCGGACGACCGAATTGGGTTCGGTCCACCGAACCAAGGATTCCAGGCACTTTGGGTACAGTTGGGATCGGACGACCGAATTGGATTCAGTCTACCGTCAGAGGACAACATACACTTCGGAACAACGGATTCGGTAAACCGTTGGAGGGATTTTTGGTGTTCCGAGAATCTAAAAGTTTCTGTCAAAATTGGAACGGTTCACCGAGAGGTGCTCGGTCGACCGTGGGGTTGTTGGAGAATTAGTTAGTTCGTGGGAGAATCGTTCTCGCGGTATACCGAGCCGCATGAAGAAGCATTCCAACGGTCAACCGGGAATGATTCAGCTAACCGAATCGCAACAGGAAACACTCATGTTTAGTCAAGGACAATCGACCGAATGAGCATCGGTCGACCGTTGCCCACGAATTTTCAGCACGGTTTTGCTTAATTATAGCTCGATTTTTGAGTCTATAAAATGATTTGTTTGCTCTTGGTTTTAACATAATGTACAAGTGTAATATTTCTTTCATTGTGAGTTAAGAGATTAAGCTAGAGAAAGATCTAGAGTGATTTGGAGGACATATTGCCTCCATATACTTGTAATCTCGGTTGCTTCTCTAATTGGAGAAGCGGAAGAAGGAAAGGAAACCCGCAGGATACCCCCAAGGACGTAGGCACGTTGCCGAACCTTGTAAATCGCGTGTGTCGTGGTTGTTTCAGATGTGCGTTTGTGTTTGCTTGTTTATTTCTATCTTAATTGTGTTCTTGTTGCATTGAGTTTGGAAGAGGGTCCGAATTTTTTCCGCAAGTCAATATTTGGTATTACGTGGTGCGTTTAATCCGTAGCGTGTTAGTACATTGTTAAATCCTCTCACAACAATATTAAGTGCAATATTGCATCAAACCAACCAATATATATTTCATTGATAATACCATGCAAAATACATCTAGCAATATTTGTCATTTTTTAGTAATGCGTGGCAATATTGTAATTCTAGTGGTCACGTAAGTCCTTCGTTGCGAGGGTTTGTGTTTCTTAAGATATTATCACATGCCGAAAGAAACCCAACACATGCAGGCCAAAGCCCGCGTCATGTGCGGTCACGAAGCCTCCGCGTGATTTCCTCCATCATGTGTCAAATTACCGAATTGCCCCCCATTTCTTATTCAATTTACACTCTTAAGATTGAAGAGATAGTAGTAGTCTGATCTCTAACGTTAGGTACGTAATAGTAATCAAATGCTCACAAAGTTTTAAAGAAAAGAAAACGTTAAAAAAATGTAACGGCAAAGTTTGAAATCTTTGGAAGTGAACCGGAAGTCATCTAGTTATGACATGTCCTTATAGTCTTGCAAACTGATTGGACGAGTTTTTTATTGCCGTCGTTCTGTAGAATAAGTGCAGCCTGTGGAGATCTTAACTTGTAAACAACAACAAGGGTTAGTTATCTTGCATGTTTCCAATGCAAACATTGCACTTATCGATCATTGTTCCTGCAACATGACAATCAATAGTACAACAATCGCGAACAACCGAAGCAATTGAAACATCTTATTTGGAAAAAAACATTGCATAATTGAGACACAAATGGTTCATTTTAGATGCATTAGAATCATTAGAGTGGTCAGAAAGGCTTGATTGGATCTTTTTGAGCTGGTTTTTCGTGGTTATGTTCTCCATTTCCCGGATGAACCGGCATAGGTGTGGCATGAAATCGGGGTACAGCTCTAGGTTGCAGTGACCACCTCCTTTAATCCATAACAGTTCGTATGGATCTCTCGCGAGTTTCCATAGACGATTTCCGTGTAACGAGCTCACAACATCATCTGATGTTCCATGTCAACATAACAAAAAAATGAAGGAAAGAAATGGACTCAAGACGTTCATGTTTTCGTGGTCGAGTTGTGTGTTTTGTGTTCAAGCTTTTACTAATCCTTTTAGCCACTTTTAGGTTACATTTCACAACTATTTGCATGAAATCATTCAATGGCCGAGTTGTTTTTCGTATTCAAGCGAGTTAACATTGAGTGGAATATACAACTTATTGAAGAATTGGCCATGTGAATCAATGAACAAGAATTGGGCTGATGGGATCTCTATTTGATTTAATATATGGCATGTGAGATCTATCTTCTTGTAATGTTGGATATTCTCAAAATAGGTGGACTTTATGCTGCTGCCATTATTCATCATCACACGGAAATTTCTCAGGCTTCTGATAAGAAATTAATTTCCTTCGCTAGGAAGAGAAGATTTTTTTTGTGAAACGTCTGATGCAGTTAAGAGGTCGTGAACATATGCTTCTAGAATTGCTCTACCTCCTACTGATTGTAATAACTTGTGTACTAGTATGTCTAACTCGATGAAGAAATGAAGACATTGATATCCCTGACTTCCTATTATTTATATCTTTATTTGTTTTTGTCTAATTAATGAACAAAGACAAGAAGACAAGGTGTTGCAGAAATGCTTACATGAATGACAAGAACTGGACACTTGACCTTCTTAATTTTGTTTACATTCTGCATCAGAAAATAAGAAGTGAATCCACTAATTAGCCGTGCATCTTGATTGTAATACTACGGGATCAAACAGTCATGTTTCACTTACTTTGTAAATGTCAAAGCAGAAATTGAAATCCACATAGCAGAGAACACGGAGACCGGATAAAATGGCACCATGGAGGATAACACCTCGCAGCCGTGGCAAACGGGAGGGCCACTGCCGACCGACTGCCCATATAGAATCATGTCTTCCCAGCTAACCCCATATTCTGTTTCTAGGCAGTGGTATGCAGCTTCTATGTCTGCATATGTATTGTATTCATTTGGCTAAAAGGCACAAAAAATGTTTGTTTTTAATCCCAACACCATTTGGTGATGTAGTCTTAATAACATAACTGACTTGAGTTTCTTATAATAGTCATAACATATGTAGTATTATTTGAAAACCACAAAAGCAAATAACAACATAATTAGTAATGCAATAATACCCCAAAGTGCCTCATCTACTGAAAGCTGAACGACGGATATGACTTTGTGTTGCAATGGCAATGAAGAGCCATGACGTCTAAATAATAAAGATGTAAAGCATATAGCAAATATGGTATTGAGGAAAAATCACATAGCACCATACCATACCGGTAGAGGCTCCATAACCATAGTCATATCTGCAATAGAGATGACATAATGAAATTAGACTCATGGACTAACCAAAAAGAGAATATATATAAGCTTATAAAAGATGGCCAAGAAAGGAAGCAAAGAACATTTTGGTAACAAAGAAATTGAAAATGCAAAATAATCCAAATGGACAGCAATCAGCATGGTACCAAAAAAATCTTGTGTGAAAAACCATGGGTCGAGAGTAGAAGTCATATGATCAACAAAAGAAGAATCGATTCTTAACAATAAACCGAAAGCTTTATATCGTAACATAAAAATCATTATATCAAAAGAACTGACAAAAAAAGTTTTATCGGAAAAAAAATAACTTCAAGTTATCAAATCGAAAGAAATAACAATCAATCTGATATAGGGACATTTGAAATCGAAAGAAATAACAATCAATCTGATATAGGGACATTTGAAGACATTTTTATTGATGCATGAGTGTGTAAATTGGTTTGTTGTAAATCATGTTTAACCAAGACGTTAAGTCCCCAAACTCCAATTCACTTTGTAGTGATTGGTACATATAATTATGCTGAAGTAGACAGAAGCCAACTATATTTGTGTAATGCAGAAAGGAGAATTTAACTTCCCTTGTTCTTAGAGCGGATATGGAACTTTAGTTGTAGGATTTTCCTACAAAGCAACCGTCGTTCTTGAAGTTTAGTTCCCCGCTCATTTAAAGTTTTGTCGCAAACCAACAACACCAGAAGACAATATTGAAATCTTACGTACAAATAATTATCACTTTGGAACTAGCCTAATAAGGAAACACAAAAAATAGACTCATTAAGTGTGAAATTTGGTTAGTCAATTACCTCAACAAAACCTAATCACTTAAGTAAAGGGTAGTTGATTCATTTTATTATAAAGTGTTGCATACATCTTAGCAACGTGGGACTAATTGCTCAATACTAAGATATATATATATATATATATATATATATATAAGAAACTTGTAGAGTTACGGTAGAAAAAAAAGAGGTAAAAATAGGCAATCACAATCAAACCAACGGGAGAAGATAATACAAAAGGACATCAAAATCAAATGCATCACTAACCCCATCAAGTTAACCCTGAGATTGACCTTGAGCTGAGAAAAGAGATCATACAATTGCCCAAGATCAGCCGCATTGCCATGCGAGTACAGGACAGTTAACCGAGCATACGGATTTTTCATGTAAAAGGCAACAATCTTGCTTCCATACTTGGTTTCAAGCAAATGGACATCGACCGAAGGGTCTCGTGGAATTCCAGTGGCAATTAACCGCCCATTGCCGCCGCTCTCCCTCTTCACACCATACGTTGCCGGGTCTGGAGGAAAAAATGCGAACTTTGCGGCCAATTCCGAAACCAAACGCCCCGGCAAGTTTTGGGGTTTTAGGGGGTTGTAAGTGTTTTATTCCAAGCAAAAGTTTCTATATTGGCTAGAGTGAAGCACATGAACACTACAAAATGGTAAAATTTGCATGCTAAATTCAAACAGATGATCAAAACCCTCCAAACACCTCTCTAAAACCTCCCAAAACTATTAATCTTTACCATCCCCTGACACGTAAAACATAACTACGTTAGAGAGCAAATATACCCCCCAAAAGAACCAAAAAGATGCTGTGTTAGGTAGAACTAGAAAAGCATGGAAATGTGTAACATTTTACTGTCTGTTTCTGAATGTACAAGTACAAGCTTTGAGTGTATAGCTAATAAAAAAAGGTAGTGCAAGAGCAACCTTTCTTTCAGTGGGGACTGACCTAACCTCTTCAATCCTTTTGCTTCTTTTGTGAAGAGAGATATGGGCAGAGAGAGGGGTTGTGTTGGTTATGTTGCTGTAATGGCAGAAAAGGAGCAACAACTACTTAACAATGTTTTGATCCTAGCATAATTTACAACACTGCTTACTACTATTGCACCAGTGAAGTGATGGCATTGAGAAGTAAAGAAAGACAAAGGTGCCAGCAGAAAGTTAGCTGCATGCAGAAGTGTGACATTGAAAAGGGGGAACAAAACAAGTGGAAAACAAGATTCACAAGTGTTTTGTTTTGTTTTATAAGTGACGTGTTGGTTTCTCCTTTCACCTGGTTCTTGATCAGATGATTCACTACCGGATTGAACATTAGGTAACCCTATCCACCTAAACATGCATGTGGCTTCATGAATATACTTCTTTAATATTTTCTACCGCTTGTAAAAAAACTACCTTTGCATTCAACATTTTAAAGGGGTGTGAAGTGATATTTAAAAACTACCTTTGCCTGTCAATGTAACAGTAGTACAGTAGTGCTGAGGTCGCTGTTCGAACTGGTTAACTTGAGTTAAAATGCAGATCTTTCAGCTCATACACTGACCACTGAAATTGAACTTGGAGTACAGCTTTGCGATTAGTTTCCATTAATAAAACGCGTGCTAAGGTATACGAGAAGCTCATCTCATAAAAATCTTGTGCGAGACTCCCCACGAAGAGTTTAATTTTTCCCCTCGTATCAATCAAATGTATAATAAAAATCAAGAAGAAAAATATTGATCAATATCAATTAAGAATTGTAAGCATATAAAAATAGTAAAATAAATCTCTTGGAAATAAGCCCTGTACTTCAGAGACGCGGAACAAGTTCTGTCGTTGCTGTTTATTGCTGGCGGACTAGAGAGCATTCTTAAGCTGCGAATATAGAGAATAACATAAATGCAGTTTCGATCAGACATGCCACTTAATTCTTCATTTTCAACCCCTTACATTAACACCTTAAGCCCACTATGTCTATAAACATCAGGTGAAAACTGATTAATTTTTTCCACTGGCAACATGTCCACATTCATGCATAAGAAAAATATAAATTTTGGGATCACCCTGCAATGGGAAACATAAACAAGTTCATGGCTTCAAATGTACTTCACAGAGTGGACAACATCAACTAAAACTAACATGATCCGTTTTTAGATATTGCCAATCAACTACCATGATCCTTCAGCAGATTTAGATGGGTTCTGAAAAGCAGAGAACCCCCAGAAAGTCTTCAATGAATAAGGCTGATGTATAGTTGTTCCTGCCTCAGTGATCTTGGCAATCTGCAAGTTATAAACATATTAAAGAGGTGGTGCTGAGTCCAATGCAAAGAATATTCATACCGGCAGAAAGTAAAAGCAGTTTGTTGCTATGATTTCTACTTTCAAGTTCCAACATGACATATGCACATAATATACTAAAAGGGTCAAGGATCCTACTCAAGGTTAAAAATGGTGTATCTAGCTTTGCACTCGACACAAATCTGCAGTGGAAAAAATTATATAAAAAATTGATAACTACAGCCATCTCGAAGCTTTGTACATAAAGAATGAATCTGTCTTCCATATGAATTAGCTGTGGGAAGGCAATGTGATCCAGTCTCTGAGTGGAGACCAGAGTCAACGGTTTAGGGCTTATAATTTATAGATATAGTTAATCCCATTTCTATAATTTATAGATATAGCTAATCCCCATTTCAACAATACATACTCTAGCCCACCGTCCAATTTTTTTTACTACAGCCAATATCAAGAAAATACCAGTTGTGTTATCATTTTGGCGATATGGACATATCATTTCGATTTGGTACTAGAATTTCTGATTCAAGTAACAGTCAAGGTACATAACATAATTAACTAATCTCAATGTGATGTCAACCATCCTAGTTAGAATTTTCAATAACCTACATGTGTTAACAATCCTAACAGTAACATCTATTTTAAATATGCAATGCAATGTCTTCTAGCATGAATTATAGCTGTGTTAGGCACAATTTATCCTTATAAGTGGATGATTTCTTACTGAAAACAATGTAGCAGTTCAAGTAAGAGGCAATGCCACTACTATGCTTGTGACGATTTAACACACAATATGATGAAATTCTGCTCTTCAAGTACCTTGTGTGGACGTAATTTCACTCTACAAGTTTTCAAACCTTTTACTTGTTGCTACTATGTATTTCAGTAAAGTTCCCTTTTAATTGCACCTTACATTAAAAGGATATGGAAAATAAATTAAGAAATAACAATATAAATGTTTGTTTGCACATAAGTGATGACTAGCATATTTTTCTAATCGTGATCCATTAAAAAATGATCAATATAACTGTTTATTTGAACACATTGGAGTAAAGGTTAAAGTTTAAGATAGTCAGCATATGGTGATCATAATCCTGTAATTTGTGACGGAATATCTATAATTGATTTGTAAGATAGTGCTAGTATGTACTTCTATAGGGTGTGATTTAACGGGCTTCAGGAAAATAGATAGGCAAACAATAGTACCTGAAATTTGTTGATGGAAGATCGATCACGGTATAACAGTACAAGCAAGCATTTTTCTAGTATCTTGACAGCCTCTTCAAAAGTCAAATCTTCACGCCATTCTTGTCGAAGAATTGGAACTGCTAGATGATTGCCAAACCCAGTTGCTACATGATTGTCTTCAAAATGCACACCAAGCATTGTTACCTAGAGAAGTACATCCTAAATGTCTAAAGTGCTCCTAGGAAACTTACTGAAAGAAAGTGTTTAACAACACAAAACGAAACACTTACCACACCAAGATGCTTCTTTCCGTTTTTTACTCCAGCAAGAACCAAAGAGTTCCATAAAGGATTGAACTTGTTGCGCCTATTATACATGACCCTGGTTAGATAGTTGTGGACTTCTTTAGGTCCCAAGGAGTTTCCATCATCCCACATGTTGTCGTAGAGACTGAGATAAAGAGTTCATTTAAAATTGTTAGAACTGCAACACCCCCAGGATAATAATCTCTATTAAAGAATGACGCCGTGAAAGAGCTACATATTAGTAAACCAAGACTACTAAAAAGGTTCATCCTTACATTAGCTCGTCAAGGTATTTCAAAATCTCCTGAAAATCACTTATTTCTCCACTTGCACCAAGAAGGGAATGTTTTCCAATAGCCTTGATGCGCTCAACACCCTTGTATCGTAGGGTAGATCCATAGGAACCTGACAATGACCTTATGAGTCTCATAAACAACAAACACGAACAATAAGCAGTTCATGGTTTGTTTGGAAATGCCAATGCACAATTATCCTACAACGTAGTACAGATATAATTATTAAAAAGAGTGAACATCCATTTCTGGTTACATGAACACCAAATAAACCTTTAACCAACCAACTGCACCTATGTATATGCTTCCCATCCCAGTTTGATTGTTGAAGTTTTGACATTGAAAGATTGCAACTACACCGTCCAGGGTTTGTAAAGTCAATTTGTGTGTGCATGGCATGACCATGCTACAACTTTGTTCCCATTGCTAGAACTAGAAGGACTAAAAGTGATGTCTCACAACATTTCACTTCAGGTATCGTGAATTCAAAGCTTTAGACTTATCTATAAACTTCACTTCAAATGTTCAAGAACAAAAAAAAATAAAAAAAATTAATCAGCTTGTGAAGCACCACACCTCCAGTATCAGCAGCTATGAGGACTCCATCCTTGTATTTGATTCCCACAACCGATGTACCCGTCACATATGGATTCCTGCAAAGAAATCACATTCTTTGAATTTTAAAAAAACTTACCAAATGGGGCTGGTTAGTAATTTCCCCAATAAAGTGCAAGAATGCAGCACAATAAACTTGCATGACATTTTTTCTGTTTCCACAACAAACATAAATTACGTACCACAAACACAATCGTGTATAATATGTGGAGCCCTATTTTACATATTATTACAAGTACTTATTACAAATTCAGCGTGAGGTGCACTTGCATCTTGTATAATGCAGCATTACCAGACTAAACCGTTATTTGTCAAAGTCGAGTCCTAACAGACCTAATTGTCGAGAGAGAGAAAAATCCTAACAACATAATCAACAATTCAAACTACATCCCTAACCATACACAGCACAAAATCACGCCTTTCAGAAACCAAACAAAAAAAAACCTAAATAGTCTCACGACCACAGCAACACAAAAAAACCTTGATCTACAGCAAAAAAAGCAACTTCGACACAAAACATTACTAATAAAAAAGGATAAATAGCAGAAATCTCGTTACAGGGTCCTCTGGGAGTCCATCTCCACGGTGACGAGCCCCTCGGCGGTAGGGGAAGCGGCGGGGGGAGCCATGACCTGCGCCGATTAAACACGGAGATGGATCAGAACGTGAGATTCCTGCGAAATTGGGGAAAATAAAGTTGTCGAGATCGAGGGTTTACGGACTCTTTTAGAGGAAGATCGGGAAGAAAGGGGGGTTTCGAAAGGAGAGATTTCTGAATTTGTTGTGACCCTTTCGGCAAGAAATGGGGAGGTCGTACTCGGGTCGAAAACCTGGATCCGTTTATTCCTGGTAAATCCGGATACAACTATAGTCTATAGACGTTGGTTGGTGTTGGTTGAACCCGAATCCAACCCGACTAGAGTAAGTTCCGGGTTTTCAAGAAGAACCGTGATAGACGGACGCGTGCGTCACGGACGCGCCTTACGTGGATCTGTACAGCTCAGATATTTTTCTTTGAGTCAGCGTCCAGTCAGCGAAATTTCTCTTCGCGCGTTTTGGTCTTTTTAAAAAACGCCGGTTCTTTAAGTTGAACGATTCATTTCCCAATACACAGATAAGACAGTGTGCAGACCCTAGGACATCGTGCAGTCTCATTATTCGTGCAGAGCCCACACTTATCATAATAAAATATTTGTTTTTAAGTTTTACGTTGGATCAACTTAATTTGTCTAGCTCACTTTATGTGTGTGTGCAGTTTACATTATGTGTTTGTCCTGTTTACGTTATGTGTATGTCCGGAATAAGTGTATATTGCTGTCCGGAATAAGTGTATTTGTTGTCCGGACTAAGTGTATTTGTTGTCCGGTTTAAGAATAAAGTGTGTCCAGAAACGAAACATAAAGTTTGTCTGGAATAAGTTGTTTGTTGTCCGGAATAAGTGTATTTGATGTCCGGAATAAGTGTATTTGCAGTCCGGAATAAGTGTAGTTGTCCAGAATAAGAAGAAAGTGTGTCCAGAAACGGAACAGAAAATTTGTCCGGAATAAGTGTATTTGCTGTCCGGAATAAGTGTATTTGTTGTCCGGAATAAGTGTATTTGTTGTCCAGTTTAAGAATAAAGTGTGTCCAGAAACGGAACATAAAGTTTGTCCGGAATAAGTTGATTTGTTGTCCGGAATAAGTGTATTTGCTGTCCGGAATAAGTGTATTTGCAGTCCGGAATAAGTGTAGTTGTCCAGAATAAGAAGAAAGTGTGTCCAGAAACGGAACAGAAAGTTTGTCCGGAATAAGTGTATTTGTTGTCCGGTTTAAGAATAAAGTGTGTCCAGAAACGGAACATAAAGTTTGTCCGGAATAAGTTGATTTGTTGTCCGGAATAAGTGTATTTGATGTCCGGAATAAGTGTATTTGCAGTCCGGAATAAGTGTAGTTGTCCAGAATAAGAAGAAAGTGTGTCCAGAAACGGAACAGAAAGTTTGTCCGGAATAAGTGTATTTGCTGTCCAGAATAAGTGTATTTGTTGTCCGGAATAAGTGTATTTGTTGTCCGGTTTAAGAATAAAGTGTGTCCAGAAACAGAACATAAAGTTTGTCCGGAATAAGTGGATTTGCTGTCCGGAATAAGTGTATTTGCTGTCCGGAATCAGAATAAGTGTATTTGCAGTCCGGAATAAGTGTATTTGCAGTCCGGAATAATATATGACTTCATTATTGTCGGAATAAACGAATCAATATATGGAATGCAATAATATGATGTCAAAACAAAAAAACGTCCGCAAAGCGCACTCCCTATGTCCGCTCGCTTTGCGGGGGGGACTCACGTCCCTCGCAGGAGCTGCCGCCCCCTGCCACCCCCGCACAAACTCAACAAACCTCCCACTGTATATTTTACCCCACAAGAATTACGTTTAGGAAAAAAATAGGGAAGAACATTCACGATGCTAACGCTGACAAGAACATCGGGAAGTCTTCGCACCGTCCCATTCACGCTGCTTACGTTGTGAAGAATCCTGGGAGTCGGCATCATACGCTTCTTCGACATAATATCTTGCTAGAAATGGTGATTTATTCTGGAGAGAAAGAATGAAGAAGAAAGAGAGAGTGTCATCATATTTGTATTTGGGTGGAGAGAGAGAACGTGCTGAGTTGAAACGCATTTAATGTGATTTGAGTGGACATCAGGAAGAAAAAACAAAAAAACATTCATGCTTTGGCCACGTAAGGGCTGACATGGATATCCACGTAGAGCGCGTTTGTGACGCCTGCGTTCAACAAACATTTTTCTTTCAAGAATTAAACCCGAAGCGATTGAGGTTGAACGACCCATATTGACATGTTTCTATTTACCTATATAACAAGGTAAATCCTGTTTATCCTGTTTGAACTTTGAAGTAAATAATACTTAACAATACAAATTAAAAAAAAATACAATCCTAATTAGTAATTCACAACACACAATGGAAATATTAAATTCCATCTAATGTCAAACATTAGTTTAAGCATGAGATACACATATATCAAGGGATGTTGATGAGATTTGGTGGAGCGTTACTGGAAGTTTAAATTATCACTAACTAGACCCAAAAAAAAAAATCATTGTTTATAACAGCCAACCAAGTAGCACTCTCCTTGGCAGTCATCTTGTCGTGAAGGCACTTGGATTGCCTCACTAATTTGAGAATTTTCGCCAATATCAGGTGATGTGTGCAGGATCACAAATGTTAGAATAGACACCATCCATGCTTTCTTAAGATCGTAAAGACGTAAAGTTCATTGTAAGGAGGGCCACCCTGCTCCTTCGGAATTCCCTAGTGAAGAATGTAAATGCCCATTTCAAGGTCCGCATCCTTCAAATCTCTCCGCATCCGCATATGCAACCGCATCTGGTCGCATTTTAGAACACTAATCACTTCCCATTGGGGCCATGGAGGAGCTACCCTTTCTCCAGTGAAAACCTTCTCGGAGGAGGTTCACAGTGTTGCATCAATTAATGGAGACAAATGGGATCCTAGAGTGGTGTCCTGAACCTGAAGCTTTTGGAGGGTTTGAGGTGTTGAAATCTCGAATTTAGCTCATTTATCAATTCCAGGGAGAGCATTATCAACATGATATTTGGCTATTGCAGCTGGGTCATTGCAGTTGACATCTTGCTCATTAACGAAAACTATCTTCAAACACTACATCACACAACATATATTATTTTAAGCAAGCAATAGACATCAAAGTGATCAAACATCTCTTTCTATACATTGTAGTCTAAAAGTTTTAGTTTGTAATGGAGGTTGGATAAGACACTATTTAGTTAATTTGAAATGACCTATCTCAAGAATATTTCTTTCACCAATTTGGCAATAAACTAATGCAGCATCTTTAGCATGTGAAATGTGAATCATCAAATATGGTTGAGATTTAGAGTTGATAACTAATAGATAAAAGGAAGATATTAATTGTGTGAGCAAAGGAAATAAATACCATACTTTTCTTGGTTTTTGGTTTGGACAGATTCCTTACTTTTAGATTAAAAAAATAAATAAACTCAAACTAAAAATTAACCATGATTTTAGTCGTAAAGCCAGTGCACCTCAATAGCAAAAACTTAACTAGTCTATGATCATTTTGGCTGCAGTTCTCTTTATCAAAATTCAACAAAAAATAATAATAATAACATTCATCTTTTAATGCACATAAATCCAACAATGAGAAACGACAGTTCGTAAGAACCCAACTTAGCTGGAGTTCTCGTTATCATAAAAAAAACAAAATGACGGCTATCATGTAATGCACATTATATATATGATCCAACAGTGGGTAGCAATAACTCGAAAACACTGATCCATAACATATAATGTGGCCACCAAGAGTACGTAGTTACATGACGTTTTATACACATAAAATACATAGTTTTTCTAACCATGAATCATACATAAGGCGGCGAAATGACAAAACTAAAGTTGTCACACCTATTTTCAATTAGTTAAACATCAACTAAATGACAAAAACTAAAATATCTATCGATGTAGCTGTCACTTTTGAGTAGGTACGTGTATGCAATTTTATGGTGAGTCTATATTTATTTATGTTAATAGCAATGCACTACCGTATAAAAGGGAATATACGGCTTCTATACGTTAGATATAAGGTTTTCCTGACCCGACGTCTATCTATGTGTCGTATATACCTAGATGTCGATCACTTAAAGGCCAACGTCTATTGGTTAAGAATAGACGTCGACTACAGCCGATGTCTATTCCCTTCAAAAAAAGACTTAGCGTCTTTTGGATACCAAAACACAATGTATTTTTGGGTTTGAGAATTTATTAGGAATTTTAACAGTTGGATACCAAAAAAGGACATTTTTTGTGTTTCCAACGAAGCTCGATCGGCTCGATATGAGTTCGATAGGAACGTGATTGTTGTGCTCGATAGACTCGATTACTTTTGCATGTGAACTCGATAGGATTAGACTGAGTGTTTTATGGAGTATATTGAATCAATTGATGTCAGACTGATCTTCCGTGTTTCCAACGAAGCTCGATGGGCTCGATATGAGTTCGATATGAACTCGATTGTTGTGTTCAATAGACTTGATTCCTTTTATATGTGAGTTCGATAAAGCTCCGACAACAGTTTGTTTAAATTTAATGTTGAGTTTGTTTTTATGTGCTCGATAGATGTTCGATGGAGCTCGATAAAATGTGCTTGATTTTTTAAGGCGTCTTATGACGAACGGATTTCGAATCGTTTGGGTGTGGAGAACTGTAAACTCGATGGGTTCAATGTGCTTTATATGTGCGTGATATGACCTCGATAATTTAGATTTTTTGAAAAAACACAACTTGTCACCACACGATTTTTGAGGACGTTTTATGACGAACGGAATTCAAATCGTTTCGGTGTGGAGAATTGTAAACTCGATGAGCTCGATGTGGGCGCGATATGTCCTCGATAATTTAGATTTTTTGAAAAAAACACTTGTCACCGCACGATTTTTTAGGACGTTTTATAACGAACGGAATTCGAATCGTTTCGGTGTGGAGAACTGTAAACTCGATGAGTTCGATGTGTGCGGGATATGTCCTCGATAATTTAGATTTTTTGAAAAAAACACTTGTCACCGCACGATTTTTGAGGACGATAATTGTGTTTTTTCAACACACAATTTTTGAGGACGTTTTGTGATGAACATAATTCTAATCGTTTCAGTATGGAGAACTGTAAACTCGATGGGTCGATGTTTGCGCGATATGAACTGTTCACCGCACGATTTTGAGGGATGAAAGAGAAAAAGAAAGAAATAAAGAGAAAAGGAGAAGGATTGGAAGGGAATGATCTCACACGGTTTATGAATGAGTATTTTGGGGAGAATTGAAAAGATAAACATATTTTTCAAAGAAAGAGACAAATTTTGGACTTTTTCCAGATGTTGGGTAACTTAGAGCATAAATGATCAAATTTCCCTTTATCTAAATATGTTTATAAACATTCTTCAACTTTAATGAAAAACTACCACTTTTCAACTGATAAAAACAACAAAGGTGATATGACTTCTACCTCTCAACTCCCAATATGATAAGATGACATCCAAGATCCAAAAAATATCATTTTTTTGTTAATTATCAAAACATTCAAAAACCAAAAAATTATCAAAACAAAAACTGCACAGTCAAGTATGTTTTCACAGTTCTCCAAGTCAAGGAAAGATTGACGGAAAAAATCCACAAACCAACGAACAATCGCAACCAAAAAATAGAAACTTAAAATCAAAGACATAAATCAGAACCCTAAAGTGACCCAACATAGAAACCTTAACCTAAACCCTAATTGAAACCTAAAATCCAAGTAATTTGAACCTAAAATCGGAATCAAATATCAATTTCCACCAACCAGGACATGGAAAGGGAGAAAGTGAGAGTTACCCTAACGTCGAGGTTGTCGAGGGCACGACGCGGCTGTGGTGGCAGAGGTCGTGGTGGGAAAGGATGTTGTGGAGGCTCGGGGGGTTTGGTCGTAGATTGGTCGCGGAGGAGGTCGCTAGGAACTAGGGTGAGGTCGGGGTGAGGTTTTTGTGGGGATAAAAGTGTTGACATTTTGGCATTAATCTATGTTTTAATGATTTAATCAACCTAATCTTAATTATGATCATGTAGAGTAGCACACATATTGCATTGCGTATATATTGTTTTGTGCTAACCTCTACAAATGATCAAGACTCAAGGAAGAAAGGAAATCAAGTCAAGACGTGTAATCAAGCTCATTTGAAGACATGTATTTTGTATTTCTTTGAGTCTTTAGGAACCTTGTGTAATTGAGATACTTGAGCTAAAAACTACTCAACCACACACTAGGTTCCCTATATAAGTCACACACAAAATTTCACATAATTTGGACTTCAATAGATCATCCAAACTAAAACCGGAAAACACCTAAACAATACTCGAACTGCCTGGACCAAAACGGTCGACCGTTTAAACCTTTTTGTTCGACCGTTCACACATGTCACATGACCGTTTGTTTTGTCGTATTATACCCAACGGTCGTATTCGTATTATTCCCAAATACCCCAAAATTACCAAACATTCGGTCGACCAAAACTTTCCTAGCGGTCGACTGAACCAACACAATTTGGTCTCCCAGAAGTGTCTGGACTTATTCGGTCGACCTATCCCCTGAGCCTGTTCGACCGTTAACTTAATTGAACTCAAGTCAAAGCTGAATTTTGACCAAACGGTCGAACGACATACCTGTTTTGGTCGACCGTTTTTAGGCAGAATTGAGTCCTGCAAGTTTTTGTTTTGTGCATCTTACACCAACTCTCACACAATCAACCCCAACGGCTATATTCTCTCTAATGCCTATATAAAGAGTTGTAAAACACATTTCTTCACAACTCTCTCACACATATTTGCCTCCTACATTAGAGAGATCATTCCTAACTCTCCAAGCCTAAAATTTCCACACTTAAGATCAATTCCAATCTTTCTCAAGTGTGCTCAAGTTTAGAGAGTTATTGTCCCACTCAAGTTTTTTGTTGTCAAAGAAGAGTAAAGGCTTCGGTGAAAGCCCGAAGCATCCCTCTCAGATTGTGAGAGGTGTAGCCAAGCTCGGCAAGGGTTGTTCGCGAGTTTGAGGATTGTAAATGCGTTCTCTCCCGGCTCGGAACGGGGAGTGGTTAGTGAAGTCGTGAGCGAAACTCGGTGATCCGAGCGGAGCTTGCAAGAGAGGACTAGGACCCGGGTGGGGTGCCAAACATCTATAAAAATCCCCCGACTTCTTGTAGTTTGCATTTTCCTTCCCTTTACTTGCTTGTTTCGATTTTAATTCCGCTGCATCATCATTTGGCTTGCATGTAGAGTTTCTTTAGGATTAAAAGGTGATTAGAGATTGTGGACTCATAACCCACATGATCCAAGAAAAAGATAAAAAATGAAAAGGATTCATGACTTATAAGTCCTATAGACGTCGACTATACAATCCATCTGACGTCTAAAGGTCGACGTTTATACACGTGGAGAATAAATGTCGGGGTATAGACATCGGTTGAAATGATTATTCCAACAATCGACGTCTAGGGACCCTATAGATGTCAGCTTTATTAATAGCAGACGTATATACCTACAGACTTAGCTAAGGGAGAGCAGAATTCGATCCAGACCGAATCTGACCGGTCCGAGTTCCAATCTAGACGCCAGGACGGGTTCAGGTACGGGTCCAGTTCGAACATGGTCCAAAACCCACATTTTCCCACAAAATACTTGGTCTGATCTTCAGTCTGGATCTCGGAGAGCATCCTAGTCCGGTCTGGTCCGATCTGGTTCTGGATCGGTGCTCATCCCTAGACGTCGCATATATAAACAACCGACGTGTATTTGGCGACGAGTATTCACTGTTCTGCGTTGTGAAGGACATAGTAAAGTTATATATATATATATATATATATATATATATATATATATATATATAACACTACGAAGTCAATATTAAACCACGGTTGAAATAGTAATAGAAACTTAGACAAATATTGTAATATAAGATATAAAGAAGTGTGAACTTTACACAAACACTTCGTACGCGAAAACATAATCTAAAATTTTATTATAAAAAGTGTAAATAGCTAGGAAATTTTGTCATATAATTGATAGGCAGATGGAAGATATTGTTTGCAGTGATCTAAATCACTTCTGTCTTTTACTGGGCTCAGATGAAAGAAAAAGCATATGATATCAACACAAATTAAAGGCCATACATGAAAACGAAATGAGACACTACATAATGGTTAGTGCTATGGATAGCAATCACTGAACCAGGATAACTTTTCTAGTACTGTTTATTTTATTCAAACAAGTATTTAAGTAAAACCTAAAAACGAACTGAAAATCCTAGTGTTGTAGAAGTGATATTAAGACGAAGTACTATTACCACTCGATTTAACATTAAAATAAAAAAGGAAACTCAATAAAATGATGCATAACATCACGATCAAAGCTTGCATGCGCCCACAAAACTCCTTTAACTTGTGAGTAGTAAGGTCTCATCTTTCTTCATGATACTCCACGCGAAGACTTACTTATGCCATTGACGTGAAAACAAAGAAAAAGAAACAAAAAAAAAATATATATATATATATATAAAATAATAATTGGAAGAAACTCAACTGCATGCAGTTTTTCAGGAAAACCCAAAAAGAAAGACAATAAGATGACACAGAAATCAGTTACAAAGCAGAATCCACATACAAGCGAAAATAAGAGATGCAAATCGACAAAACAAATTGGATCTGCAAAACCAAGTTGGGAAAATGGCCTCATTCTTTAGGAGATGGAGACATGGCAGAGGAGGCAGTCATTGGGCATAGGATGGAGGTGGTCCTCTGGCTGTTTTGTTGTTTGATTCAAACAATACTGTTATACTGGCGGAGGATAGTGTTGGGCTGAATGATCTGTTTTTTTATTTTGGAAGAAAAAATTGCGGGTGGAAATTCAGGTGCGATCTCCTTTATATTATATGATATATATGAATACATTCAGTTTTCGGTGGTACAAGTCTGACCTGTGGAATCAAAGGATTAAGTTAAGTCAAAGGATTTTTTGTTTGTATGTGTTAGAACCTAAACCTAATTAGGCCAAGTTAATTAAGTTTAGGGGTTGCTAATGGAATTGCTGACTTTTGTGTTTTAGGTGAGGTGTTGGGTTGTGATCGGAGGCCTTGTAGGTGAGGGTTTAAAAGGAGCAAACTCCTCTTATCCTCTTCACTTCTCACTTCCCATCTCATTTCATCTCCTCTCAACTCATCTCTCTCTCTCTCACTATCTGATCGTTAAGTGGTGGTGAGCGACGAGCAAAGGAAAAGCTCAGTAAGGTGCGATCGACGGAGGACGGGTACGAGGTTGGCGTGGAAGATCAATGAGACGGGTTGGCCAGAAGTGCAGGTTGGTGAGGAGGAAACCGCCGCCGACGTTTGGAGCTCCAACAAGCTTAAAAGGTATGTCAAGTGCCATTAGTTACTCACCCAAGGTGTGTGAGAAGGTTGAGTTAGTCGTCGGAGGCCGACGGCCTCGTCAATGATGAGGTGCAACTAGGTTGCTGCAGAAGAACGATCGACCGAGGTGTCGTTCGGTCGACCAGTTGTACTGTAATTGTTAGAGTCTATCCCAAACAGGTTGAACGATGCATGTTGGTGATTGACCGGTTGTGTGTAATCGATGGGAAGGAGAAGACTCTGATATTTTCGGTTGGACGAGACCTCTTTACCGTTCAACCGGTTACACCTCAGCTAAGTCGGTTCAGGCCTAGACCATCCAAACGGTCGACCACCTTAAGATCTAGTTCGACCGACAACTTAAAGGTACTCCCTTTTATGTGCGACCGACGTGTGTGGGATCGATTGTTCTTTTATATTTCCTAATGGTCGACCGCTCTGCCTTTTTGGTTGACTGGGGTAGTTCGTAATTGGGGCGTGAGACTCTAATATTTTCGGTCGGACGTGACCTCACTTTCGTTTGACCGTTATGCCGCTAAGTTAGTTGGACTCGGGCTTAGACCTTCTAAACGATCGACTGCCTAATCACCTTTGTTCGATCAATGTTATGTATGCTTGTTCGACCGGTTATGTTGTTGTGTGAACCCTTGCATGTTTCTAAGGGGAAACGATTGACCAGGTTGCCATTTTCGGTCGACCGTTTTGGCTTTTAATCCTTAATCCATGTTTTGATGATTTAATTAACATGATCTTAATCACAATCAAATATAGTGTAACACACATAATGCATGGAAAATATACTGTATTGTGCTAACATCTACATGTGATCAAGACTCAAGAAATAAGGATGTGAAGTCAAAAAATGTAATCAAGCTTATTGAAGACATGTAATTTTATATTTCTTTCGAGTCTTAAGAACTTTGTGTACTTGAACATACTATAGTTAAAACTCACTCACATACACACTAAGTTCCTTATAGAAGTCACATACATACTAGGTTTCTTACAGAAGTCACATACACACTAGGTTCCTTATAGAAGTCACACACAAAATTTCACATCAATTGGACTACAAACAATAGGTCACCCAAAGTTAGACCGGAAAATCACTTAAACCATAACCTAAACTGTCTGAGAAAATCGATCGACTAAACGAGTTCTCAGTTCGACCGATTGGATCAACTAAATCTATTAGCTAATAGTGATGTATCGGTCGACCGTGTTGAGCTATTTGTTCGACCGTCTACACGTATCAAATGATTGTTATACTTGTCTTATTCTCCAACGGTCATTTATATAAACCCCTAAAATATTATTCGCCGTCGGTCGAACGATGCCTCTTTGGTGGTCAACCGGATGAAGACTTCTCAGTCTCCCCAAAGTGCATGTAAGTTTTCGGTTGAACGAACTTAGATTTGTCTTGAGCCTAAAAGTTCCTATTTTCGGTCGAAGCACTTATCGTTCGACCGATTACCTTTATCCTGACCATAACCCCCTGAACGGTCGACCGATCCAATTATTTATTTCGATCCTTTACTTAAGCGAACTTAAGCTTTAGCCTTGTTGGTTCGATTGTCTCTTTGTTCGTTCGATTGATTGTTCCTGACACTTTTTGAACCTCATTTCTGGACTGCATTTGGTCGATCTTTTACCTCGTTTTGTTCGACCGTTGAGGGACAGAATGCTAAACTTAGAATCATGTCTTGTGTATCTTACATACCAATCAATCAACTCATCCCCAACGACTAGAAAACTTTAAGAGCTTATAAATAGAGGTTCCCCAACCTTATTTAGACAACTCTCACACTTCTATTTGGCTCCTACATTAGAGAGAATCCTCAAACACCCAAAACTTCCACTTTCACACTTAAGATCCAAAATCATATCATACTCCAAGTGTGCTCAAGGCACTAGGTTAACTTTTCTGTTATATTTTTGAATCACGACACTAGGTTAACTTTTCTGTCATATTCCATTAACTAAATAAATATTAAATTAAGAATTTTGTGAAAAAATTCAAATTTTGCAATCTAATAAATTCAAATTTTGCAAAAAAACACCCTAACTCGTTTTAAAATAATATTTATTTTATTTCTCTATCTCTTTCATTCTCTCACTTCATTTCCTCTCTCTTTCTACCACTCTAATCTCTCTTACTTATCTAAATTTATTTATTTTCTCTCCTCTTTCTCCCTCTCTATTCTCTTTTTTTCTTTCTCTATCCCCTTTCTCATTCTCTTCTCTCTCAATTCATTTTTTTATTGTCTCTTCTCCGTCTCTTTCTCACACACTCTTCTTTTTTACACATTTTTCTTTACTCTCATTCCTATTTTCAATTATTTTCAAAATTTTGTTGTTTTTTATTTAAAATTTATCTTTTTTATTTTTATTATAATTTAAATAAATAAAAAGAATTGAAACTATGTTAGTAAAATTGGAGGAGAGTGGCTAGAGTGGCAGAAAGAGGAGAGAGGGAAATGAAGAGAGAGAAGAATAGAGCGACGAGAGAAAAGTAAAAGAGGGGGAAAAGGATGTAAACATTATTTCTAAATAAGTTAGGATGATTTTTGCAAAATTTTGAATTTATTAGATTATTCAAAGGTTGTTCCGTAAAATTCTCAATTTAATATCCATTTAGTTAATGAAGTATGACGAAAAAAATTAACGGAGTGACGTGATTCAAAAAACATAATGACATTAACCTAAACGATCAAAATTCGAATGACACGGCCACAATTTCAAAAAGTGATGACCGATTAATGTTTTTTCGAGTAGCATGCACCCAAGATATCCTAAATTAAAATTTCCAGCCATAACCTACAACGTTGGCCATTGATCTCAATCTTGAGATCAACAACAACGTTCAAAATAGGGAGGTGCAAAACCAACTCAGTTTTAGCAACTATTTATGGAACTTTACAATAAATGCGTTCTTCTAGTTCGATGGGAGGTGACACTTCTGAAGACCTTGTGCATGTTATTCTCGATTGTTTCGATGATGTTTTGATGTGGGTAGGTCTGACGTCCTAGAAAACACAGCGGATTTTTTTAACACAATAGATCAACTCAAACACCTGAGGACGTTACTCAGATCACACAACATAACAAAGATGCATCATATACAGGAGTTTGTCAAGAGTATGATTACATTCAAAATGACAAGATTGCCTATACACATGTAATCATAACAACCTCAAAATAAGACAGAATGATCCGGTAACAGGGTGCCCATCCTCAGTCCCCACCCACTCACTGCCGCTCCGGGCCTGAAAAACAACATGGAACTATGTCTGAGTTTCCATAAGAAAATCCCGTATGCCAAATCCACCTATATGCATATGATATCTTTATACGTAAAACTTAACATGATAGTATACATGGCATATAATACAATAACATAACTTTACTTAACATGATAGAAAACATACATATTATAAATAAATACGAGCCTACATGGTCACCCGTAACATTCACTTGGCTGGAAATATCATCAGCCACATACTTTGCCGGAATATATCATCGGTCACATACTTTGCTGGAATAAATCGTCAGCCACATACTTTGCTGGAAAAAATCATTTGTCACATACTTTGCTGGAATATAACATCAGTCACATATAAATGAATACATAGTCAACAAAACATCCACTGAATAACAATCATCCGGTGGTCAACTCTGCCGCTGTCAAGGCTGGGCAACAACCTCACCTCACAGAGTCCATCTACTCCGCCGCCGTAAAGGCTAGACAATCTCTCCACGCCCCCACAACGTCGTTACAGAAAAGGATCGAAAGAAGAGTTGAACAATAACAACAATATATATTACTGAAATAACAACATAAACGGTCGAACTACTTAACATAACCGGTCGACCGAACTTCTCAAACGGTCGAACAAACATATAATATCGGTTGACCGAAACTTCCGGATTTGATTGAATAATATAAATATAATTGGTCAATCACACAACTTTAACGGTTGGACAAAATCACGTAATCGGTCGACCAACACAACACAAACGGTCGAACAATATCACATTTTCGGTCGACTATTTCAGAACTTAAAACATATTATAATATTCATTTCAACGGTCGAACGACGAAGGGGTCCCGTCCGACCGAAATCTACCAGGGCAACCTAGAAATTCTAGTCATCAATCGGTCGAACATTCTTGATAATTGGTTGAACAATCCACTTAATTATTTAAGTTAACTGTCGAACAGTACATTAATTCGGTCAGCCATCTCATAGTATAAATCCAAACCGACTTATTTACATTCAAACGATCGAACGACAAAGGGGTCTCGTTCGACCGGAAAATACCAGAGTCTTCATCTTCTTCTCAAATCACGTTTAACCGGTCGACCGCTAAGCGCGTCGTTCGACCGGTAAGGGATAAATCTGAACTTTTACACTTCATTCGGTCGACCGGAACTCATACCGGTTGACCGTTCTGCAATGTATTTCTAACTGAACCTTGCACCGGCAAGGTTTCATACCTCCGACGACCCATCTAAACCCTCACACACCTAGTGTGAGTCACTAATTCGAACTTGACATACCTTTTCTTCACGTTTGTCGGAGTTCCACACGGCACCGACAGCTTTACTTCCTTTCTTTGCTTTTTCGGTGACTCATTTGCAGCATCTCCTTAACTACTTCTCTCACCTTCTTTACTATCTTCTTCGCTCTAATTCTTTCATCGCGAAAACACCTTCTCCTTCTTCAATCAAATTCCAACACTTCACTTTCTAGCTCTCAACCCCCTCTCTCTGTACCTCAACTTTACGTTTTTCTATCAAACAAAACCCCTTTCCTCCTATTTCACCATCTCCTATTTATACGTACTTTAATTCAACACCTCCCCCATCCATACATATCTTATCCTACTATATATATATTTCACTTAAACTCACACTTCCACCTCTACCAATCATCTACATCCATCTTAACTTACACTTACACTTCCACTTCCACCAATCATTTCATCACCTTTAGACTAAAGTCTTGTCTTTCCAAAAGCCAAACCAATCCAAAGAATACTTAGTTCTTTATTAAGGATTAGTCCCTTAAGTAGGCTTTTAGGATTAAGATTCTAACAGGAGGTGGTCGCAACAAAATCATGTGAAGTTTTGATAAATGACAACATTAAATGTGCGAAGCTTAACTTCATGAACTTAGATCGTGCACCACAGGTTCATGGCACCGTTTGCTCCAGTTCGAAACATCACGACTAGGACAGGACCTTCAGGTTCTTGAAGAAAGGTGACTCGAGCAAGAGGAGCGGCGTCGGGAGTTCATTGAGATGGGAACCTCCATCGCACCTTGTCTTCAACAGCCTCCCAAGGCTCAAGCAAAGTTTTTTTATATATATAAGACTAAGCAAAGCTTATTTTCAAGTCACGTTGGATTTGTGTTTTGAATTATGAACCTTGTGCTTGATGTTTATGTTTGTTTTGTTCGAGTCGAATCGGTTCAAAAAATTTCTTCCGAGAAACCTTTATTTTGTTTCGGAGAATCGATTGTAGTTACATTATCTCTTTAATTAATGCAATTTCTACCCTCAACATCCAAAAAAACTACGACGTACCTGTAGACACAAGAGATGATATTTTTGTGACTTTAAGATGTGTGAGCTGCAATAATGGACATGATGTCTTGAAGTATAATCTAATTTACACTAGTGCAGAACGCACAATAGACGTCACCGAATAGACGTCAAATATTTTTATATCTGACGTCTATAGGTATAGACATCGGATATTTGGTCATCCGACGTCTATAGGTTTGCATAAACATCGGTTTTTTAGTATAACCGACGTCTATACCTCATGAAAGAAGCAAAATATTTTTTTTTTGATTTATTTCGTATAAGAATTTATGTGGATTTATTTTTTGGGATTTATTTCGTGTAAGAATTTATGTGGATTTATTTTTTGAGATTTATTTCGTGTAAGAATTTATGTGGATTTATTTTGTATAAGAATAATGTGAATTATTTGAATTGTTTTAACTATCACATTGTTTTAAAAATAGTTACATCAATAATTACATCATTCGGGCCTAAGATGATTGTAATTTTATTTTTTACTATTTACTCGTGTATAGACGTCGGATGTATCGAATGACCAACGTCTATTGCACGTATTATTATTATTATTGTTATATAAATGTATAGACGTCGGATGTATGACGTGGTCGACGTCTATCAGTCGTACTGTAAGTATAAACGTCGGTCACCCCATATATCTGACGTCTATAGGCCGTAAAAGTTTAGTCCAACATCGACCAATTTTTTTGAATAATTCACCACTCTTACACAAGTGAATACGAACGAGATTGGTCACTTGGACGACTTGGGTTTGCTCTACGTTGTTATTGGTCAAAAGATGGGCACTTGGCGACTTGGGCTTGATTACTATAGAGGTTGGGCGCCTGTTATAGGCCGTATAACAAGCATAATATTTTTGTTGGTAAATTAAAAGTATAATAGACGTCGGCTTTATATGACCGACGTCTATACACTGTACATTTTATAGACGTCTATACACAAGGGTATAAACGTCGGTGGAATATACGTTGGACACTTGGATGGCAAAAATCCGTCGTATATACCACTGTATATCCGATGTATATGACACTTTTTCCACTAGTGTTAATAGAAGTTTTTTTTGAGTGCATCTCAAAAAAATGTCCATCTCCATAAATAGGGGTAAGCAAAACCGGATATCCGAAATCCGGATATCCGATTTTCCCGATCACCACAATAACATTCCGGATCCGATCCGGATAAAACTGGATATCCGGATTTCAGGTATCCAATTTTTTTCCGGATATCCGGTTATTGTTCACATAAATACATGTATAATTTTTCACACATTATCTAAGCTTTCTAATCCAAATTTCAGTACAAAATAATAATAATTATTGTATCAATAATTATGCAGGGATAAAGAAATCATAATCACCAAACACATTCACAAAACTGATTCTTCACCATAAACACGAAAAGACCAAATGATCCATAACAAATAAAAATTACAAAGTCAATTTGGAATTCAAGATTCCAATACAAAGTCAATTTTCTTATAGTGTTCGTATAGTAATGCCGGAATTGGAGAGGAGGAGACGATAGACTGAAAAGGTTAGGGTTCGATCAGATGAAGAGGGATTCGTGGGAATCTTGTTATTCGGATTTGACAAGCATTCATAATTCGGATTCGGATATCCGAATTCTCCAAAGCCTCCAAAGGCCTGATCCGAATCCGGTCCGAAAAAAAAGGGTAGAAAATCGGATCGGATACCCGATCTGGATTATTAGGGTCGGATATCAGATCGAAAAAGTGGGTATCCGAATTTTTGGATTTTTCTGCTCACCCTATCCATAATACACTCGTATTTTCGAAATTTACTTTGGTGTACTTCGTGTTTTCGATCGTTTTTTACCACAGTATACTTGACTACGAGAGGGGGGCACGTTCCGTTACTTTTATGTTAGAAAATTCACAAAACAATCTCTTAAAACAAAAAACATCACTATGTTAATTATAACAAAATTTTAAAAACAAAAAAAACTCAAACACTTTTCTATCTTATCTGATTCTCTCTCCTCGTTTGCATTTCTCTCTCCTCTCACACTCTTTTTCAATCCCACTTCTCTCTGCCTCTCTCTTTTCTTCTATCTCAGTTCTCTCTCCAAATCCACATTTTAACATGAAGAGAGAGAACGTGAGATCAAAGAAGAGAGAGGAGAGAAAAAGAAGTGAGGATAAGAGAGAGACAAAATAATACTCCGAAATCATTTAAACCCAATTATATACACAACCAAAAAAATTAGAATTAAAAAAATTTTAAAAAAACCCAACAGGGACTCATCGCGTGGTGCGTCCCTACGCCCGACTTGATCGACCCACAACCTAGGCACGACCCCATTGAGGAGTCCGACGACCGGGTTGGGCGTATCCCACCACCCCGTTAATTGTGCTTTAACAAATTGCCGAAGAATCTTTAAGCAAACACCCAACCCTTTCGTCTACCGTCATCATAAAGGAAGTCAAATACGTTAATACCGTTATCTAGATTGTTTTGGCAAATATGAACGGAAGTTTTAAATTAACATGGAAAATAAAAAAGGTAAAACAAACTGACTCGAGATCCACGTAGCATTTAGACCATCTGTAACCATGACCCGGACGACATGGTCATGAGCTTTCTCTCTCTTCCCAATCAACTTTCTCTCTCTTCCACATTAGTTTTCTCTTTCCCCAACTTACTTTCTTCTTTTTCCTACATTATTCACATCTTAACCACAACCCAACACAAGCTATCTCTCTCATCTACATCATTTTCGGGGTCCATCTTGGAAAAAATTTAAAAAATTCTAAAAAATCAAAACAATTATAAAAAATATTTTCAAAAAAATATTAAAAAAGATTCAAACAAAATTTTAAAAAACAAAACAAAAAAAACAAAAACAAATCTCTTAAAATCCGTGTTGGGTTGACGACCCGATTGTTCGGTCGTGATGGGCGCACGACCCCGTTAAAGATGCCCTTAATAGCACCATTAACCGTGGAGGGCGTCCATCGAGTGGGGGGCATGTATTCCCCCCCCCCCCCGTTGGTCCAGTTTTTTTTATTTTAGTGGAGGTTTTGTTATTAGAGTTAATTGATAATGTATTGAGTAATTTTTAGTAATGTTGGGTGATAATTTTTTATTATTTTTGGGATCACTGTTTAATCACGTGTGCACTGTGTCGTCATGCTTCGACTATTCAGTCACGCGTGTAAGATTTCGGTGGTAACAAGTTGGATTACAATGATGTTTTTTGCAAGTAATGAAGATTCAAAAATTTCCAGATCTAACAAATTTTAAAAGGCAGCCCCTTGTCACCCCGCCACCTCACCGGCGAGGTGGAATGTCGATCGCTCACCGGTGAATGGTGATCGAGACCCTTGAACGACTTGTCAAGTTGGTTTAATAGTTAAAATTAAATATTTTCAAGTTAAAGTAATTAGAAGTAGTAATTACAATTAATATCATGTAAAATGTAATTTGTTAAATGTTGCGTAAGAATTAAAATTATTTAATTAAGAAATGATGTCGATGAAAGAGAGTGTAAGGTGGGTGTAGCCCGGGGGTGGTTAAGAGGAACCCTTGACGAGTGTAGGAAATACAGATAGGAAATGTAGTCCTCATGCAGATACGAAATTTAAACTACTATGACAATAGTGATAAATTACGAAACACATATTAAGTTCAAATGAAAACATAAGCACCTACATAAATCCTTTTGATTTAACACACTTATTGAGTTCAACAAGTGTTTCTTTATAGAACTCATCATTGTTTTCCTTATTCATCAGAGAGAATAGCGAGCTTCTTGCTGTTGAGTTCCCTTTGGAACTTCACCTCATTTTCAATGCGTTTCCTCTCCACCCGTTTTTCGTAACGCGTGTATTTCTCTTCTAGCACTTTTGCGTTATATTCAATTTGTTTTTGTACTGAAATTTGGTGTTGTGTGTGTCGTTCGTAGATGATTTGCGCTTCTTTGATGACGTCGTCCTCGTTGAAACCACTTCTCTTCCTCCGCACTGTCTGGTCAAAGCAACCGACCCATTGGTTCACACACGGCGATGTGCGTCGTCATTGTCCCTTCAATGACTCATCGTTAGTCGTTACGCTCTACTACACCTGGTTCGCCTGATGCATTGAAGAGGTGCTCCACACGTCTCCAGAAAGACCTCATTTTTTGGTTTGTTCCAACCACAACATCGCCACTTACAAATATGTAAGTCGAGTCGAGTCTCTGATCCTCTTGTGTCGACCACGATTTTTGCGATCTCATCATCGCGGTTTGCGTGTTCCTTGACGACGTGGAAGTTGAACGACATTTTCGTCATTCACATCAGGTTAACAGCTTACATTTACACTACTCTCACCACTTAGGAGGCGAGTATACATACTCATTGGGAATTGAGTTTGACATTCTTCCTGAGTTGGCGGGTGATGTGGATTGTGCGTGAATTGTTGATATTGATGGTCTGGGTAGAACCATGGGGTTGGAAAAATTGGTTTTGGTAGGATGTGTAGAATCCAGGGTGTGAGACGAATTGGTTTTGGTAGGGTGGGTGGAATGCAGGTTGTTGGACAAATTGTTGGGTTAGGGGACGACGATGAGGAGAACGATTGTACTCCGGTGAACCATTATCTTCTGAAGAAGACATTGTAAGGTGAGGGTGAAAGAAGTAAGGTAGGATTGGGTTAATTAGAGAAGTAAGTTGGGGGGAATATATAGATTCAAAATTAGTCACATGTACACTGTAGATCATCGATGCTCGAGTGGTCCAAGATTCGATGTTATCGTCTTATGCTCCGTGTAGTCACGCTCACACTGTAGATCTTCGATGCTCGAGTGGTCTAAGATTCGATTTTAGCGTCTTGTGCTCCGTGTAATCACACGCACACTGTAGATCCTCGATGCTCGAGTGGTCCAAGATTCGTTGTTATCGTCTTGTGCTCATTTTTAGTTTTACTAATTAAAAATTTATTCCTAAATAAAAGAATATTTTCGTATTTTTATATTAATTGTTAATTTAAATCGAATGAATTAATTAAATTGAGTGATGACAATAATGTTTATTAATATATTTTATTGATTGTTGTGAGAGTTTTAGATAACAGAAAAAAGATAATGACATGACAGCAAATAATGTAGCGTGATTGGGTGGATTGGATAATGGTTAAATTTTTTGTAGGAGGGTTGATTTGTGCTGACGTGACAGAGAGAGAAGCTGACGTGAGTGAAAGAGAAACCAATACGCCCGGGAATTGTCCGGACACTGTTAACGGTGGTTTAGAGGGTTTTTTTGGTAGGTCTGACTAAACGAAGGGAAAAACTGGCATGACAGGAAAAAACAGCACACAAAATTTATTCTGTGAACTTATAAAAGAAGCAGCACACAAAACTTATTCTGTTTACGTTCTAAGGCATCGCAAGTCCAAATCTCCGATCGCCCACAGAACTTATTCTTCCGACAACAATAAGACACCACGCAATCCTCACCGTCCATCCCACCGTTATGTGAAAGAAGACCACGAGGATCGACGGCCATGCACGAAGGGCTTGACAAGACACATATCTAAGGTTTTATGTGCAAGGCATAATATCATAAGCACCCTGCGTAGAAACGATAATTTCACAAAATACCCATTAACTTCTCGTGCATATCATGGTTGTTTCAACAGTTTTGCGTCGCCCGGTTCGAGAATCTGGATTTCCTTTTTGTCAAACTAAAATACACAACTTTTTGTCAAACTAAAATATCCGAAAATACGTAACATTCAACTTCTGAAACCTACTAGTTTCATTTGGACACGTAAGCTTCAAAAAAGCAAAAACCTAACTTGGGTTGTTAATTTGTTAATATCAACTAGCAAGAGTTTCCGAAGCATATGTTCGAGTTAACTCTGATTCTTCTAATTACTTTGAAAAACTTATTCTCTAATTTAAATTTTCATTAGTTATTTTAACTTAAACAGGGGTATCTTTTTACCTAAAAATGGAAAAACACGATGAAATGAAAAAAAAACTTACGTTTGGATGAAATTGTAACAATAAAAATTTAATTTCGAACAAAAATAGAACAAATAAATAAAAAGTGGAAAGATTTTAAAGGTTAACGGCCTTCCAAAAATCCTACTTCTTTCGTCACAATCTCACGTGCAGGAAGTTGGACGTATCCAGAAAAACCAACATTTCAAATTGACAAATTTTTCTTAGATGCTCATCGTAAAAAATCTCCAAGACATTTTTTTAGAGAAAAACATTAATAATTTAATAATTTTTCAAAAGTATGATTGTGTAAGAATCTAAGACCACGATTAACGGGCGACCTCCACTTAACGGGGAGGGCGCCCGGGTGCCCATCGGGCGGGGGGCACGTGTTCCCCCCTCGTCATTTTTTTTGTTTTTTTATATATTTTAGTGGTGGTTTTGTTATTAGAGTTAATTGATAATGTCTTGGGTATTTTTTAGTAACGTAGGGTGATAATTTTTTATTATTGTGGTAACGGGTTGGATTACAATTAGTTTTTTTACAAATGATGAAGATTTACAAATTTCAAGATCCAACGAGACCCCCGAACGACCTGTCGAGGTGGTTTAATATTATGATCTAATTTGAAAAATATTTAAAAATTATACATTCAATTTAATGCTCAAATCAAAAATAAATTCATATTGAGTGCTGAAATTAGAAAATATATTAATACTTAACGAAATACACGAAACACGAAGCGATACGAAATACAACAAACTAAACGTAATATAATATAAACTAAACGAAGTACGAACTAATAAACTACGTGAAACCATTCTCTTCCGCCCAATCCATAAGTTTCACAATCGCTATTTGATACCGCTCTATCGAGTTGTCCCTTTTCATCAGAGAGTGAAAGCATGTCGAGTTTAGTTTTTTTTGAAGGGAATGTGTTCTAAAAGTTTTACTTTTAAATGTCAATTATTATGAATTGAATGAGAAATCATTTTGTTCCTTGTTTATGTTATTCGTCTTTTAGAAGTGTTAAGGAAGAGGCTCTTGGTCCTTAACCGTAGAGCTCTAAAAGATATTGGTTTACATAAAACAAAAGATATTCGCAATCATGGTAATTAACACGGAACATTAATTACCGAGTTAAGATTGTCGTGTTGGTCATAGATAATTGTAGCTCTACAAGTGAGTGACAACACGGGTATGCAAAAGAGGAAAATATTACTTTTGTATACTGAATAGACCTAATAAGTAAAATATTATAGAAATGTGTTTCTGTGTCATTAATATTTTACTGTGTCTTTGGTCCTTTGATATGAGACTTATATCTAATCACTTAAGGAATACTTAATTAGATCAGTGTCTTGAACTATCGATCAGTGTAGTGTAAAGGCATTGGTTGGTTAAGTACAACTTTTGTTGGAGAAGATAGTTAGTCAAAAGACTATCATTGCCCCTCTTAATTGAGTGATGATATTAGTGGGCCCCTTGATAAAGCAAAGTTATAATGTGCACAATGTGATTTGAATTAAGTCACATATTTATAACTAGCTTAAAAAGATCAAGAAATGAATACTAATACAAAGATGACACAATACTACTTTGTGTGTATTCTTAATATCATGAGGCAAGGGACGGACACAAGTGGTGCACTCCATCACTAAATGGATCGTGTTTTGGTTCGAGTGGAATTAAGACATCTAACTAATTGGGAGCTATAATGTGTAGCTAGATACCGCTTATAGCTTGTGATATTAAGCTCTTAATATCACTGTCAACTTAGTTTAGATCCTCCCATAGGTCACACCGCAAAAAACCGTGAAACAAGAAGCTTGATTTTTGGTTCATATGATGTGTCGGGTTTCTCATAGAAAATATGACACATGTGGTGAACAAGTAAAATCAATTATGTTGTATATAAACATAATTAGAGTCGTGATAAATTCATATGAGATGCATATATTATGGGGTGCAATAATTTATTGTTGCATAAGATAATACATTGCATAAGTTGTGAATTTGCTAAAATCCCCTTAAGTTCAAATTTTGTTGGAAATAAATCCAAAATTTGAAATAGGCAAAATCGGGTAGAAGTTCGGTAATCCGTTGAGGTTCGGTCGACCGAAGGATCTATGGATCGGTCAACCGAACGTGGAACGGATAATCGTAATTTATTGACCGAACTTGACCAAAGTGCCTGGAACTTTGGTACGGTGTACCGAACCAAAATCGGTCGACCGAATAATATTAAGTTCCGATATTTTCGGTTAACCGAATGGCACTCAGTCTTAGACGAGAATTCGTCCGATCGGTTAAGGAGAATTTTTCCCTTTAAGAATCGGTCATCCGTCTAGTACTCGGTCAACCAATCGTGACATATGCGGTTAACCGAATACGTCTCGGTCAACCGAACAGCGATTGATTTTCTGCCTTTGATTATTAAAAGATTAATTTGATTGATGGTTGGATTAGCTCCAAACTTGGTCAAACGTTTTGTGGGTGCATGTAATGCATTAAGGAATTAATTTATGAGAGAAAATATAAAGAAAAACGTGGCTAAAGAATAGCCATGATTAAGAGTAAGATTGGAACCTATAAATAGGTCATTATTCTCCCTAATTGGAACACACAATTCAATAATTATTTTCTCTCTTAATTCACCACAAAAACCCACGAAAATTCTCTTAGTTTTCTAAGTCTTTGGAAGGAGAAATCTCAGAGGCTAAGGAAGAGGTTTGTAGCTAGATTCTAAGCTTGTTTGGAGATCGATTGGTTAGCTCCTTTCTCTCCAACATTGTTTAGGGTTTCGGTGAACACTCGGAGGCATCCGGCGCAACGAGAAGCGAAGATTGGCATCCCAACCGTCTCCGAATCTTCGAGAAGTTTTAGAGAACTTCTAGGTATGAATTTCGGAGCTTCTTTATGTTTGTTTTAATAGAGTTTTTGAAACTAGTTTGTTAAAACAAACCGATGCATGCAATAAATTCTAGAAAATTGAAAATTGATCCTTATTATACATGAAAATTCGAAAAATATATATGTATAATTAAACATGAAATCCTACAGTGGTATCAGAGCTTAGGGTTCAATTTTCTCATGATTTATGGCTGTAAACAAATCTAGTTTACCATCTAGGATTTGAACAATTCGTTTTACCGGTTTTTCGGTCTTTAAATGTTTGTTGAAATAATTCTTTATAATAATTCGTTTTAAATGTTTTGAATGTTTAAAACATGACATATAATTATTAGAATTATGATTTAGACATAAGTCTAACTTGCAATAATTTCGTTTTAAGTATAAACGATTATTTTGTAAGAGAATCAACAAAACCGAAAAACTGCGATTCATCTTTCCATTGGAAATTGGATGAACAGCGATTCATAATTAATTTGTGAACTATGGATGTATGAAAAATGTTTTTAATGGATTTCAAAATATTTTTCAAAGAATTGTTGAGAATTCTGGATGATTGATAAATTAGATTATGTAGTTTATAGCAATTGCGTGCATGGATGCTTGAGTTGCTTTGCAGGATTGTGAGTTTATATGTTCCAAATCAGACACTACAAATGTATGTAATTATTATTATACAGGAGCTTATGTATGTAAAAGCCATATTCTCTATTTTCTATCTTTAGAATTGCATTTGCATGTGAGAGGTTTTTACATAGGACTTGCACTAGTCGGTTTTTTATCGAATGTGAGGAGCATGTTTATTTTCGGTAAAATCTACATCTCCGGTGCAAGAGGAAGTCGCCGCTGTAGCGCATCGATCGAGGATCGAGGATCAAGGATCGAAGGGAACATATAAACTCACACGATGTGGATTGTGTGAATGTTTAATTTCTGTTTTTATAATTTCTGCTATGCATGTGATGAATGGTGAATGTTAGGATGTGTATGAATTTTAATATGCATGATAAACTAAAATTCAAAATCACATGTTGATAAATGAAATTGTCCAACAAAAATTAAGATTAATTTTTCCTTCTTATTTCATCCACTAGCAGCCATTGATCGAGGGATACTCTGCTCGCCCTTAGCGGGAGATAGCTCCCTCTATCTTTGGGAATAGTGGGAGATATAAAGGTTGTCTGTTGTTGTGCCACAATTAAATATATGAGGTGTGTTTCACCCTAGTGAACCCCAAGTATGTTTAGTTGTGAATACAATAGATAAACGTATCTCGTATCAAATGAAAATAAGTTTTCTTAACATTACCTAGAGCCCTCGCTCGGTTTTGGGAAAAAGTTTTTCTTACGAGGATAGGTCATATTCCCTCATAATTAAAACGACAAGAGTCACAAGAGTTTGAAGATGCTAAATGTTGCTAAAATTCAAAAAGGTTGTTATTAGAAAATATTTTCTTACCTTGATGTTGTAATGTATTCGATAGCCCTTAGCTAGTCTATATTACAATTGATGGGATCTTGGATTACTGCATTTACGGGAAAGATTTTATTTGCAGTATTTACATCATAGTCGATATATATATGTATGTATGTATGTATTAAAACATAAAATTGGCATTAAAACCTATATAATTTATTTTGTAGAAATGTCAAATATCCAACCAATTGTGCGATCTATGATCGAAAAGAACCCTTTGCAAAATGATGGCTCAAACTTCATGAAATGGCAACTCAATCTTAATATCGTGTTGAGGTTTGAAAAACTATCTCATATTTTGGATGGTGAAATCCCAAAATTAAATGAGAAGGCAACCGATAAAGAAAAAGAGGCGATAGCCAAGTGGGAAGACCAAGAGAACCAAGTTCACGGTCTTATACTAGCATCCATGGGTGACTCGCTTCAAGCGAAATACTTGGATTCAAAACCCAAGAAGACCATGGAGGCTCTAACCAAGATGTTCATGGATAGTGCCCGAAAGGAGCGCTATAAGACCACCATCGCACTCACAAGGTGCCATATGGCGGAGGGAACATCGGTATCCATGCATTTTCTCACGATGCAAGGATACCTTGAGATGTTGTCGAAGCTCTCTTCTCCAATGCCAGTGGACATTGCCGAAGATCTAATTCTTGGCTCTCTAGCCCCGTCCTTTAAGGATTTTGTGATGCACTATCATGTGCGTGAAAAAGGGGTGAGTCTTGAGGAGCTTCATAACGCTCTCAAAACGGTTGAAGTTGATATGGGCAAGAGTAGGGACCATGAGGTCCTTGCTATCCATAAGAAGAGCAAAAAGATCAACAAAGGTAAAGACAAATTTACCAAAGATACGTCAATCAAGAGCAAGGGAGTAGGAGGTGCTCATGAGAGTGCCTCAAGGGGGAAATCTTTCACATCTCCAACTCCCAACAAGGAGTGCTTTCACTGCGGTGAAAAAGGACACATCCGACCTAATTGCCCCAAGTACAAGGAAGACCTTGAAAATGGGATGATTGAACGTAGGCGCCCGAGAAACGCCGTAGGCATGTATGTTATTGAGATAAATTTAATCACCTCTATCCTTGATTTGGTAATGGTTACCGGATCTTGTGCTCACATAATTTTGATGTGCAGCTATTGAAGGATAGGAAGGAACTCGTTGGGAACGAGATGATATTGAAGATTAGAAATAGTACAAGCATCGCTGCGATTGTACACGATTCTATGGAACTTCAATAGTCTAGTGATTTAAATTTATGCTTTGTAGAATGTTTGTTATGTACCTTCGATTAGCAAGAACTATTCTGTATCAAGTTTTGGATATGGATAAATTTTAATAAATATTTTAATTCTTGCTTGTCTATATCGAAGAATGGAATTTTCTATGCAAATACATTCATATAGAATGTTTTCTATTTGCTTGAAATAAATAATAAACAAACTCAAACAAACAATAACAAAAGAGAAACTAAGATAACTCACGTGAATGATACAATCTTGTAGCACTATCGGATTGGTCAAATAAATGACCAAGAGACCTTTCAAGAAGAAAGGAACGAAAGCGAATAACTAATTGGATATGATACATTCTAATGTATGTGGTCCGATAAGTACAAGTGCAAGAGACGGTTTAAGGTACTTCATTTTGTTCATGGACAACTATAGTCATTGTGACTATATTTGTCTAATGGGAAGCAAAAGTGAATTCTTTGACAAGTTCAAGGAATTCGAGGATGAAGTAATGAACCGACTCAACAAGAATATCGAGTCTCTATGAACGGTTCGTAGGGGTGAGTGCTTAGGATACCTAATTTGACTTATTCCTAAAGTAGGAACATGATATTACTCGACATGGTTCGATCAATAATAAGTCAATCTAAATTGCCTATTTACTTTTGGAATTATGCACTACAAATAATGACAAACTCACTAAATAATGTTCCATCCAAATCCGTGGAGAAAATGTCTTGTGAGCTATGGAGTTGAAAGACACCTAAGCTCGACTTTCTCAAGATTTGGGGTTGTGAGGTATACATCAAGAAATTGATGTCGACCAAGCTTCAACCAAAAGCGGATAAGTGCTTCTTTATAGGTTGTCCTCGTGTGACAAGAGGATACTACTTTTGGTATATCACCTCCAATCGAAAGATTGTAGAGAGAGATATGGTTTTTCTGGAATTTCTGGAAAAGAGAGAAAAGTAGTGGGAGTAGAGTTGAGCTTAAGGAAACTCAAGATACTCTACAAGATCATGATGTGAATGTTGCATTCAAAATCATGAAGGCCCAACCGAGATTCATTTGGTTAGTGGGAGCATGAGCGAGAGATCCTTACAAGCAATTGTGAGAGGATTTCAATCATCCTCACCTAGTGTGCGTTCGAGAGTCGAACATGAACCTATTTCTCAAGAAATTGTGGAAGAAGTTCGAGAGACACAAGAAGAACCAAAAGAACTAAGAAGGTCAATGAGGGAAAGGAAGAAACCCAATAAGTATGTGGGACTTCATGAGATCATGGTACTAGATACCAAAGATCCCTCGACCTTCCGAGAAGCAATAGAAAAGACTCCAAACTATGGTTAAAAGCCATGGAATCCGAAGTAGAATCCATGTATGATAATCAAGTATGAAACTTGATTAGCCTTCCTCAAGAGAAAATATCATTTGGTATAAATGAGCTTTTAGGAGGAAGATAGACATGGATAGTAACTTGACCACCTACAAAGCAAGGCTTGTAGCAAAAGTTATACTCAAATTCAAGAAATTGACTTTGATGAAATTTTTGAGAAGTTGCCATATTAAAATCTATTCGGATTATGCTCACTATTACCGCATTTCACAATTGTGGGATATGGAAGATGGATATCAAAATGGCGTTCCTTAAACAGGAACTTGGAGGAGGATATGTACATGGTACAACCTCAAGGTTTTGATGATCCAAATAGTAGTGAGAAGAAATGCAAGTTTCGAGAATCCATTTATGGATTGAAGCAAGCATCGAGGAGTTGGAACAAACGCTTTGACGAAGAGGTGAAGGAGATTCACTTCATTCAAAGTAAAGGAAAACCTTGTATATACAAGGAGATTAGTGGGAGCCATGTAGTACTTCTGATCTTATATGTCGATGACATATTACTCATGAGCAATCATATACCTTTGCATTAGCAAACGAGAAATTTCGTTGAAATCGGTGTATTCAATGAAAAGAAAAGGATGAGGCTCAACACATCTTGAGAATCAAGATACATTGAGATACATCCCGTAGACTCATTGGCTTCAGTCAACGTGTATACATTGACAAGGTCTTTGAAATGTTCAGGGTGAACAATTCCGATATGGACAATATGCCAATAAGTATGAGTATAGGTGTACAACTCAAGAAGTCTCAATGTGCTCAATCACACAAAGACTTGGAGTACATGAAGGTATCCCTTATGCTTCGGCAAAAGGAATGACCATGTACACAATGACTTGCACAAGACTCAATATCTCGTATGCTCTAAATGTGACAAGAGGTCACAAATCCAACGCAAGTCCTAATCATAGGATTGCGGCCAAGAATATTCTGAAGTACCTTAACCGGACTAAAGATAAGGTTCTTGTTTATGGAAGACAAAGGAGAAAATAGCTGAGGGCTGTTTTGATGCAATTCTTATAGGAATTCTAGACAATAAGAGGTTGGAGTGATGATGCGTCATCATTATCGAATGTGGAGGTATGAGCTAGTGTAGTTAGGAGTAATATCACTACAGCTAACTCAACCACCAACGAAAGACAAAATAAATAAATAGGTGGACACAACAGTGACACAACTGATCCATTCAACAAACCTTCATACCAAGCTAAGAGACGAAATATATTTCGAGTCCATGGATCCGAGGATCCATGTGGATTGGCTTGATAGGTGATTTAGGAATGTTACCCTAGTTATTAATGTTTTATACATTGAGAATGTATGTGAAAGAAAACTTTGATAACAAGTGGGAGATTGAAGGGAATGTGTTCTAAAAGTTTTACTTTTAAATGTCAATTATTATGAATTGAATGAGAAATCATTTTGTTCATTGTTTATGTTATTCGTCTTTTAGAAGTGTTAAGGAAGAGGCTCTTGGTCCTTAACCGTAGAGCTCTAAAAGATATTGGTTTACATAAAACAAAAGATATTCGCAATCATGGTAATTAACATGGAACATTAATTACCGAGTTAAGATTGTCGTGTTGGTCATAGATCATTGTAGCTCTACAAGTGAGTGACAACACGGGTATGCAAAAGAGGAAAATATTACTTTTGTATACTGAATAGACCTAATAAGTAAAATATTATAGAAATGTGTTTCTGTGTCATTAATATTTTACTGTGTCTTTGGTCCTTTGATATGAGACTTATATCTAATCACTTAAGGAATACTTAATTAGATCAGTGTCTTGAACTATCGATCAGTGTAGTGTAAAGGCATTGGTTGGTTAAGTACAACTTTTGTTGGAGAAGATAGTTAGTCAAAAGACTATCATTGCCCCTCTTAATTGAGTGATGATATTAGTGGGCCCCTTGATAAAGCAAAGTTATAATGTGCACAATGTGATTTGAATTAAGTCACATATTTATAACTAGCTTAAAAAGATCAAGAAATGAATACTAATACAAAGATGACACAATACTACTTTGTGTGTATTCTTAATATCATGAGGTAAGGGACGGACACAAGTGGTGCACTCCATCACTAAATGGATCGTGTTTTGGTTCGAGTGGAATTAAGACATCTAACTAATTGGGAGCTATAATGTGTAGCTAGATACCGCTTATAGCTTGTGATATTAAGCTCTTAATATCACTGTCAACTTAGTTTAGATCCTCCCATAGGTCACACCGCAAAAAACCGTGAAACAAGAAGCTTGATTTTTGGTTCATATGATGTGTCGGGTTTCTCATAGAAAATATGACACATGTGGTGAACAAGTAAAATCAATTATGTTGTATATAAACATAATTAGAGTCGTGATAAATTCATATGAGATGCATATATTATGGGGTGCAATAATTTATTGTTGCATAGGATAATACATTGCATAAGTTGTGAATTTGCTAAAATCCCCTTAAGTTCAAATTTTGTTGGAAATAAATCCAAAATTTGAAATAGGCAAAATCGGGTAGAAGTTCGGTAATCCGTTGAGGTTCGGTCGACCGAAGGATCTATGGATCGGTCAACCGAACGTGGAACGGATAATCGTAATTTATTGACCGAACTTGACCAAAGTGCCTGGAACTTTGGTACGGTGTACCGAACCAAAATCGGTCGACCGAATAATATTAAGTTCCGATATTTTCGGTTAACCGAATGGCACTCAGTCTTAGACGAGAATTCGTCCGATCGGTTAAGGAGAATTTTTCCCTTTAAGAATCGGTCATCCGTCTAGTACTCGGTCAACCAATCGTGACATATGCGGTTAACCGAATACGTCTCGGTCAACCGAACAGCGATTGATTTTCTGCCTTTGATTATTAAAAGATTAATTTGATTGATGGTTGGATTAGCTCCAAACTTGGTCAAACGTTTTGTGGGTGCATGTAATGCATTAAGGAATTAATTTATGAGAGAAAATATAAAGAAAAACGTGGCTAAAGAATAGCCATGATTAAGAGTAAGATTGGAACCTATAAATAGGTCCTTATTCTCCCTAATTGGAACACACAATTCAATAATTATTTTCTCTCTTAATTCACCACAAAAACACACAATTCAATCCTCTTATGTCGACCACGATTTTTGCGATCTCATCATCGCGGTTTGCGTGTTCCTTGACGACGTGGAAGTTGAACGACATTTTCGTCATTCACATCAGGTTAACAGCTTACATTTACACTACTCTCACCACTTAGGAGGCGAGTATACATACTCATTGGGAATTGAGTTTGACATTCTTCCTGAGTTGGCGGGTGATGTGGATTGTGCGTGAATTGTTGATATTGATGGTCTGGGTAGAACCATGGGGTTGGAAAAATTGGTTTTGGTAGGATGTGTAGAATCCAGGGTGTGAGACGAATTGGTTTTGGTAGGGTGGGTGGAATGCAGGTTGTTGGACAAATTGTTGGGTTAGGGGACGACGATGAGGAGAACGATTGTACTCCGGTGAACCATTATCTTCTGAAGAAGACATTGTAAGGTGAGGGTGAAAGAAGTAAGGTAGGATTGGGTTAATTAGAGAAGTAAGTTGGGGGGAATATATAGATTCAAAATTAGTCACATGTACACTGTAGATCATCGATGCTCGAGTGGTCCAAGATTCGATGTTATCGTCTTATGCTCCGTGTAGTCACGCTCACACTGTAGATCTTCGATGCTCGAGTGGTCTAAGATTCGATTTTAGCGTCTTGTGCTCCGTGTAATCACACGCACACTGTAGATCCTCGATGCTCGAGTGGTCCAAGATTCGTTGTTATCGTCTTGTGCTCATTTTTAGTTTTACTAATTAAAAATTTATTCCTAAATAAAAGAATATTTTCGTATTTTTATATTAATTGTTAATTTAAATCGAATGAATTAATTAAATTGAGTGATGACAATAATGTTTATTAATATATTTTATTGATTGTTGTGAGAGTTTTAGATAACAGAAAAAAGATAATGACATGACAGCAAATAATGTAGCGTGATTGGGTGGATTGGATAATGGTTAAATTTTTTGTAGGAGGGTTGATTTGTGCTGACGTGACAGAGAGAGAAGCTGACGTGAGTGAAAGAGAAACCAATACGCCCGGGAATTGTCCGGACACTGTTAACGGTGGTTTAGAGGGTTTTTTTGGTAGGTCTGACTAAACGAAGGGAAAAACTGGCATGACAGGAAAAAACAGCACACAAAATTTATTCTGTGAACTTATAAAAGAAGCAGCACACAAAACTTATTCTGTTTACGTTCTAAGGCATCGCAAGTCCAAATCTCCGATCGCCCACAGAACTTATTCTTCCGACAACAATAAGACACCACGCAATCCTCACCGTCCATCCCACCGTTATGTGAAAGAAGACCACGAGGATCGACGGCCATGCACGAAGGGCTTGACAAGACACATATCTAAGGTTTTATGTGCAAGGCATAATATCATAAGCACCCTGCGTAGAAACGATAATTTCACAAAATACCCATTAACTTCTCGTGCATATCATGGTTGTTTCAACAGTTTTGCGTCGCCCGGTTCGAGAATCTGGATTTCCTTTTTGTCAAACTAAAATACACAACTTTTTGTCAAACTAAAATATCCGAAAATACGTAACATTCAACTTCTGAAACCTACTAGTTTCATTTGGACACGTAAGCTTCAAAAAAGCAAAAACCTAACTTGGGTTGTTAATTTGTTAATATCAACTAGCAAGAGTTTCCGAAGCATATGTTCGAGTTAACTCTGATTCTTCTAATTACTTTGAAAAACTTATTCTCTAATTTAAATTTTCATTAGTTATTTTAACTTAAACAGGGGTATCTTTTTACCTAAAAATGGAAAAACACGATGAAATGAAAAAAAAACTTACGTTTGGATGAAATTGTAACAATAAAAATTTAATTTCGAACAAAAATAGAACAAATAAATAAAAAGTGGAAAGATTTTAAAGGTTAACGGCCTTCCAAAAATCCTACTTCTTTCGTCACAATCTCACGTGCAGGAAGTTGGACGTATCCAGAAAAACCAACATTTCAAATTGACAAATTTTTCTTAGATGCTCATCGTAAAAAATCTCCAAGACATTTTTTTAGAGAAAAACATTAATAATTTAATAATTTTTCAAAAGTATGATTGTGTAAGAATCTAAGACCACGATTAACGGGCGACCTCCACTTAACGGGGAGGGCGCCCGGGTGCCCATCGGGCGGGGGGCACGTGTTCCCCCCTCGTCATTTTTTTGTTTTTTTATATATTTTAGTGGTGGTTTTGTTATTAGAGTTAATTGATAATGTCTTGGGTATTTTTTAGTAACGTATGGTGATAATTTTTTATTATTGTGGTAACGGGTTGGATTACAATTAGTTTTTTTACAAATGATGAAGATTCAAAAATTTCAAGATCCAACGAGACCCCCGAACGACCTGTCGAGGTGGTTTAATATTATGATCTAATTTGAAAAATATTTAAAAATTATACATTCAATTTAATGCTCAAATCAAAAATAAATTCATATTGAGTGCTGAAATTAGAAAATATATTAATACTTAACGAAATACACGAAACACGAAGCGATACGAAATACAACAAACTAAACGTAATATAATATAAACTAAACGAAGTACGAACTAATAAACTACGTGAAACCATTCTCTTCCGCCCAATCCATAAGTTTCACAATCGCTATTTGATACCGCTCTGTCGAGTTGTCCCTTTTCATCAGAGAGCTTGTAGATGTGGTGAGCTTGCCGGACGACATCGTCGTCGTTCTGCCCGCTCCTTTTGCGTCGGTACGTCTGATCGAAGCATCCGAACCACTTGTTGACAACATGTATAATTCTCCTCCAGCGTCCTTTTAAGGATTCCACCTCTCGGGGAGTCCCATTTCATCAACGGAGATGTCGTAAACTCGTTTCACTTTGGTCCACAAGGAAGTAGCTTTCTGGTTTGTTCCCATCACTGTATCAGAGCTGACCTCCATATATGCCGACACGAGTCACTCGTCCTCATGTGTGGTCCACAACTTTGGATTGCTTTTGACGGCTTGGACTTTGCGACGTCGTTGTGGACGTGGGGATGGTGGTGCGACGGTCTGACGTGGTGGGGACTCATCGTCGTTTTGGTTGTCTTCTGGAGTGTCCTCCATACTAGGAGAACTTACTTGTGACATGTTGCACCCAAACATCTAAAATTGGGGTTGATTTTGTGAGAATTGTGGTGCGTATTGCGGGAATTTTGGAAATTGTTGGTTGTGCTCTAGTGGTGGGAATGATGGTGCGTATTGAGAAAAGTCTGTCTGTCGGAATGGTTGTTGGAAAGGTTGAGCGTAATGAGAGAAATCAGGTTGTGGGAAATATGGATGGGGGTATCCTTGTGGATAGTGGGAACGACGGGGAGAACGGTTGTGATATGGAGAAGACATTTTCCAGTTTTGTGAAGTTTTTGTTATGTTTGCATTATGTATATATAGAGGGAAAATCGGACACTGTGCATTCACGCAGACTGTTTTCTTTACACGCGTGTACTGTGCATTCACGCGTGTACTGTACGAGCACGCGTACACTGTGCATTCACGCAGACTACTTTCTTTGCACGCATGTACTGTACGAGCACGCGTATACTGTGTATTCACGCGGACTACTTTCTTTGCATGCGTGTACTGTACGAGCACGCGTATACTGTGTATTCATGCGTTTATTGTGCATTCCTAAATTTAATTAATAAAATTTTCCGTGATTTAATATTAATTACTAATTAATAATATTAATCGTTTCATTATTTGGAATTATAATGTAATTAGAATTAGAATTATGTAAAGTATAATTTGTTAAATGTGGTGTAAGAATTGATGTGGAGGAAAGAGAGTGTAGAGTGGGTGGGGTAGCCCGGACATAGTTAAGGTTTTTTTGGGTAGGGGGGGTGAGTTGACGTGACAGAGGAAGAAGCTGACGAGGCGGAGAAGCGCCCGAGGGTAGTCTGGGCATGGTTAAACAGGATCTAAGGTCTTGTTTAGATGTTACTTTTGGATTCCGATTATGAATAATTATCAGACTAAAATAAAATTATAATTTTCTAAACGCAAAGATATCATATTAAAATTCTATTTCTCTCAAAATCAAACCACAAAAAAATTGATACAGAGACGATGAATAATTCTGAAAGTCTCGTCCAAATTCCAAACTAAACCCAACATATTCCGAACAAATGAAAAGTATGAATACCACATTGTGAAAATTTCCCTTCTACTGCTGCAGACGCCAGACCCATACATACTGCCTGCTTACATCATCAGGTCACATCCGCGCACCAGTGGCAACCCCTCTCTTCCATCCGATCCTCCACGTCGGACGATCCCTACCGTCCGATCCCCGTCCGCACTTGGTCGGTCTAGTCAGTCCTCAGGGCCTCCTTAACGGAGGCCCTTTTCGGGTCGGGGCGAAATTCGCCCCGACCTGGCTCCCCTTAATGGGGAGCGGACCCGGGTCGGGTCGAGACCTGGGTCTGCGACCCGACCCGGGTCCCGACCCAGGTCTGGCCACGTGGCCAGACCTGGTTGGTTGATTTTTTTTTATTTTTTTATTTATATTAGTTAAATAATATGTTAATAAATATATATAATTAAAATAAATTGTAAATAAATATAATAATTAATAAAATAAATCAATTGAATTAACTATAATAATACAAAATCAATATTGAATTTAATATCAAATTTGAAATTGTGTTTACCCGCCAGCTCACCGGCGAGCTGGGCAGCCGTTCGTACGAGTTCAATATGTTTCAATCCAACTTTTAAAAAAAAATACATTTTCTTGTGTTTTTGTTAAATAAATCAATTAAAGTGTATCACTTATTAATATTTGTTAATAATATAGTAAACAAAAAAATTGAAACTCAAATAAATTAAATTAACTTCAAAAGAAATTAACAACCAAACACATAACATAGATTTCTACGACAAAAAGGAAATAACATGAAATTTGACTTAAACTAAACTTGACCGAAATCGATTAGCAACTAAATACATAACTAAACTAATTTAAAGATGTCCATTTTTCTCAGCCCAATCCAGCAACTTTTCAAGTGTCTTTTCCTCCACTTTTGTGCGGTTCGATTTACCAAATAATGTGTTCATTAATGCTATCTTCTCAGTGGCCAGCTTCAATATTGCTTTTCGCTCCGATTTTTCACCTCTAACTTGCGAACAATATTCAAGTTTTGAACACAAGTCTACAACCCGATCGTCCAGTTGATTTGCTGCTCGAGCTTTTCCCTTCTTCTTTGCCTTTTTAACCCCTTCCGGACGCTGAAAGGATTGTTCTGGAGTTTCATCTGGTGTTCTTTCGTTCGGTGGAGACGACCGGGTCGAAAAGCCTTCCGTGCTTTTCCTCTTACTCCCGCTTCCTGATGTTGGAGTAGTTTCTACTTCCTCTAGTTCAATTATGGGTGGGCGTGCACGTGTTGCACTTCCCGAACCAGGTTTAACGAACGACTCCCACTTTGGGTACTTACGTAACATTTCCCATACATGAAGAAATGAGAACTTAGAACCAACAGTGGATTCGTAAATAACATGCGCTTCACGAATTACATCGTCGTGGTTGTATCCGCTCCTTTGACGTCGTACAGCTTCATCATAGCAACCGCTCCATTTCATTACAAGAGGCGTAAACCTCCTCCAACGACCTTTTAAGGAGTCCGACAGGCGTGGGGCTATGTTCTTGTTCGAGCGGGCAGCATGCTCGTACACACGTGCCACTCTACCCCATAAAGCTCCGGCTTTCTGTGAGGTCCCGACAATGGCATCCATACTAACCTGCATGTAAGCCGAAATCAACGCTTCATCCTCCAACGTTGACCACGCCTTCACTTTATTTGGTTGCGGTGATTGTGTTGGTTGGGAGGAGGGATGGTCGTCGCTCTGATTCTGATCATTCACATCGGCATCATTCGGATCATGGCCACTAATTAGGTTGGCATACATGACATAAGGTGGTAATGGGTTGTGATATTGTTGTGGTGGTAATGGGTTGTGATATTGTTGTGGTGGTAATGGATTGTGATATTGTTGTGGTTGAAAAAATTGTGGTGGTGGATTTTGTGGTAAGCTTGGATAGTTGTAAGGATCGAACTGGTAAAATTGTGGTTGAGAAATACCCCGTGCAGGACGTGAGTCACGATTATGGTCAGGAGAAGACATGTTTGTTTAACATGCGAGACTAGCTTTGGATGAGTTGTAGGAAATGAAGTTTGAAGTGTTAGCTTATATAACAATGAAGGGTGAAGATTTGTCGACAACGCGTGACAACCAACAGTGGAGATTCGTCGACAATGCATGACAACCAACAGTGAAGATTCGTCCGACAACGCGTCACAACCAACAGTGGAGATTCGTCCAACAACGCATGACAACAAAAAGTAAAGATTCGTCGACAACGAGTGACAACCAACAGTGGAGATTCGTCGACAATGAGTGACAACAAATAGTGAAGACAACGCGTGACAACCAACAGTGGAGATTCGTGTGACAACTAACAGACAACACATGACAATCAACTTTGAAAGTTCGTTTAACAACGCGTGATGATGAACAGTCGTCCGACAAAACATTATAAATAGAAGGTCATTTGCAAGTCTTCCTCAAACCTCAAGTCTCAACTATGTCGAGTGACAAATCTTCTAACTCTAATTCCTCGTCTTCATCATCTGATGACCTAGATGAGGCCATAGACCAGGCAACTGAAATGGTTGCCGAGTACCTCTCCTCTTACCTCGAAGCACAACGACCACGTAACAGGAGGCGACGAACTTCTAACCCAGATAGAGATCGCACTGTTGGTTATAATCGTCTAATTGCAGATTACTTTAATGACAATCCTGTGTATTGTGATCGTGTTTTCAGAAGGAGATTTCGAATGCGGAAGCATGTCTTCCTTCGAATTGTAAACACGCTTGAGGCTACCGATGTGTTCTTCCAGCAACGACCGGACGCTGTGGGTCGACTTGGCATATCAGGTATCCAAAAATGTACTGCAGCGCTCCGGATGTTAGCATATGGTGTAGCGGCAGACGAGGTGGACGAGTACTTACGTCTAAGCGAAGCAACAACAAGACAATCTCTCCAAAATTTCTGTCAAGGTATCATTACCAATTTCGGTGATGAATATCTACGAACCCCTACCGCAGCGGACCTAGCAAGACTGCTCCAGGTTGGTGAGCTACGAGGGTTTCCAGGCATGATGGGGAGCATCGATTGTATGCACTGGGAGGAAGAATTGTCCAGCTGCTTGGAAGGGACAATATCAAGGTCGAAGCGGAAAACCGACACTTGTTCTGGAAGCTGTTGCATCTTACGACCTTTGGATTTGGCATTCATTTTTTGGGATCCCAGGATCGTGTAACGATCTCAATGTCCTCCAACGCTCTCCAGTTTTCGATCACATTCTGGAGGGTCGCGCACCACCTGTGAGATACGAAGTGAATGATAACTCGTATGATATGGGTTATTATCTTACAGATGGTATTTATCCAAAATGGGCAGCATTTATGCAATCAATCATCCTTCCTCAAACACCTAAAGATAAATTATTTGCCCAATTTCAAGAGGCAACAAGGAAAGATGTGGAACGTGCATTTGGAGTGCTTCAGGCAAGATTCGCCATCGTGAAAAGACCGTCGTTAGCATGGACTCCAGACATTCTCGGTAAAATTATGACTGCATGCATAATCATGCACAACATGATCGTGGAGGACGAACGCGACTCTTATGAACAGTTGGTGGATATAAACGAATTTATACATGAGCGCCCTCAAGAAATCGGTGAAAGTTCAAACTCGTCGGGTCTCCGGTATTCCACTGAGCGTATCGTGGATATTAACAAATATCTTCGTAACAGAGATCGAGTTCGCAACGCTAAAAAACATATGGCATTGCGAGCCGATTTGATCGAGAATATATGACGACGTTTTGGACGGAATGAGAATTAATTATGTTTGTAATATGTATTGTAATATTTTATCTTTGAATTATTATAATATGTAATTGTCGAATTTTAATAAAATCTAATTATTATGTGTTGTTCGTAATTATTGTCAGTTAATTAGATTAAGTTATTATAAAAATAATAAATTTAATAGTTTGTGAATTATTATGTTGATATAGAAAATGAGGTAAAAAGAAATGATGTGGAGGAGAGAGTGTTGAAAGTGGGGTTGGGGTTAAGAAGAGAAAAATAGGTTGGGTTGGGTTGTGGGTTGCATAGTATTTTTTGCTGACGTGGCAGAGAGAGAAAGCTGACGTGTCAAGATATTTGGGGTTGGGGTTAAAGATGGCCTCATCTCGGCGTGACTTTCTCCACTTCACCGCATCATCATCATCTCTTCCGAATTTTCTTTTCCTCCACAAATCCAGTCGAAGATCGAAACCTCGTGGCTTCGAACCCCCAATTCCGGTACTAAACCGTACTCACAGATCTATTTTCGTCTCGCGAAGTCGAAGTTATGCTTTTCCAGCTTTCCGTCGCGATTTGAGGAGTTTTCGGTTGGTTTTTGGGGATGTGTTGCTGAATCGGTTGGGGTTTTGGGTTGGGTTCGTTTTTTTAGGTTTGGTTTAGTTTTTGTTGTGGATTTGGTGTTTTTGAGATTAGTTTTGGTGATTTGATGGAGATCTTGGAGAAAGAGTTGTGGATGTTGTTTGCAAACCCTAATTGGTCTGTGAAATGAGATAAAAATCGGAGTTTGATGCCTGTGAATGTGATTTTTTGCTCTTTAACTTGTGAAAATAGGTTTGTATTAACAAAATAGAGTTTTTTATTTTTTAAATATTTAACAATACTGTTACACTAAGGTCAACAGTGACAAGGTAACACTTTTTAAGTTTTAACTTTTGAAAGTTCAAAATATTATATATTTTTATTTACGAAATACAATTAATATTTAGCTATATTTTTATTTACGAAATGCAATTAGTATTTATCTTTTTAGTTGCTAAGGTCCCGATTAAGTTTGTGTTGGTCATGGATGTTCTACAATTGACGGTAAACAGAGCATGTTTATTGTCAATATATGCCGTGCTTTGCTTGCATGTGGATGTTATTATATTGGAATGACACTTGTGGTTTTTGACTTTTTATGAAAGTGTGGTGTTCAACTGTTAATATGTAAGGCACGTATATTGTGTGTTATATCAGTTAGCTGGATTACTTGTAGAGTGGTGTACAAAGATGCAGTTCCTTCCGCTGACTAGTGATCAATTTGCCTGAACGAAAGTGTAAGAGGAGTTTTATGATTTATGGACCAAAGTTATGTTGGTCGAGAATGACTGTTTTACCTCATCTTGTTTCTATTTTGTGGACAGATTTTTGACCGGGTTAATGGTTTAGATGTCGGTTGCAAAGAAACTTGAGCAGCTAATGATGTGGAAGAAATTAAACCCGTTTGCGTCTTCACGTGGTCTGGAACTACTGGAAAGTAGATGCTCACGCTGAAAGGAGTTCGTGCTGATCATGGAGCGTGTAACTAGGACTGTTTCCCCCCCTACATGGATGGTTGAAAATGACAAGTTTACTTGTTAGCACAAGATGGGATTTAAAAAACATTCAACCTGAAAAGGTAAGCATTTGATCAAACATTCTGGATGTTCACCATTGATGCAGAGATACCACTGTGAATTTTTTCTTCTTCTCATTCTATTTGTGTTTCGATTATTTATACATTTTATGTGTATATACCAAAATTTGCATTTGAGCCTGTACATTTGCATTGAATCAATATTACTATCATTTTTTTGTTGTTGTCTGTTGTCAGGTTAACTTCCTAATTATCTTTCTCAGAATGAGTTTTACTTTTCTTCATACTCCACAAGGAGTATAAGCTGCTGTGGATAAGTAGGGTTTGTGGAGATTATTCTCTTGCAGAGAATAAGTTATCACCCAAGGGTGCATATAAATGGAAGGGAAGAACGAAAAGGTGTTGGATAGTTCTGAAAGAAGCTTAGGTAATCTGAAGAGGAAGTGGTCATCCAATGATGCCAGATACCTGCAATCTGCTCGGCCTTGCAGTACAAATGACTGCAAACAGCACCTTATGCAGAAGTCTATTCTGGAAAATTATTCAAACTTCTTGAAGAGTGACTTGCCTAAAAGACTACTTTTTCATGAGGATGGTGAGTGGAACGATCATCCCATGCATTTAATTGGTTTAATACACGGAGATTTCCAGGCAAAAAGAGCAATTACCGAAGTCACATTTGAGGGCCGTCATTTGTTGTTTGACTTTGTTCACATGGTTCAGATAGAGACCGAAGCTTGTGTGCATAAACCTCTAGCATGGATTGACAGAAATGACAGCTGCTTCTTTCCCGAGCTGCATCATTGTTATGGATCATCTGTCGACTATATTCCCACCATAGCAAAGAATGGGAGCTACAAAAGTTCCTTATTGAGTGATTTATGTGAAATTCAGACCAGTGCTGGAACTTGCTCGAGCTGTAAGAAAATCATGACCATGAAAGAACCTGATGGGTGGATGGTGGACCATTCTGAAAGACGTGAAATCGTTGAAACTGTTGGAGAAAATGAGTTGCACTCTTTCTTCCCTTCAAAGTATTCCGACTTTGACGTTTTCCATGGAAAGCTTTCGAGACTTGTTGATGGAGGCAAGGCATACACTACTGTGGAAAAGATGCTCCTTCTAGGTATGGGTTCCCTTATTGATAGAAATGACATAAGTGGAATTTTTAGCATCCCCCCATCCAATTTGTTAGCGCAAACAAGATTGAGTCTTTTCCAGAAGAAAGTGAAAGTCATTGCAAATCATCGTGGCAGTGCGAACCTTCGGTATGGATGGTTGCCTTGTTCAAAAGATGGGGTTGAAGAAGTCATGCTACGTGGACTCGAGAAGATTGGAAAGCCTATATACCATCCCATGTATGGCACAGGCTTTCATCTCACCCCTGCAAGTCGCTCTAATATTAGGTATATTTTTTGTCTCTTCTTGAACACTTTATCTTTCTTGTTGTTTATAGATCTCATAATTATTCACCATGCCACTGTTTTTGATGCATTGCACATGCAATGAACACCGTTCTTTTCACCATTTTTTTTACAGTGCGGATTGTTCTGATGTTGACGAAAATGGTTTAAGGCATTTGGTGTTATGTCGCATTATATTGGGAAAGCTGGAAAGAGTCCATCCCGGATCTGCACAGTTTGAACCTAGTAATGGATCCTATGATAATGGCGTAGATGATTTTCAAAATCCAAACCACTATATAATATGGGACATTAATGTTAAGACCCACATCCTTCCAGAATACGTTGTGAGTTTTAAGATATGTTCCAAAGCAGGTAATTCTCTTTGGCCTCCAAATACATGTATGTTTAGTTCTTCATGTATGCAGAAGAGATTCTGATTTTTCATGGTATTTTTTAGAGAATGGGTTGGGGAAGCAGAACATGTATACTGGATTTGGCAAAAAAAAACCTGATTCTTTCAACAGCCAATTGCAGGGGCATGCTGGAAACATAAAGGTAGTAAGCATTCTAGCTGTTCTTTCTACTGAAAATTTTAAGGTTCACCAAAAGGTGTAGACAAAGAGGAACTAAAAGAGGTGCATGATCTGCTAGTCGCAGTTTGAAACCAGTCATTTACGAAACATTGATCCTTTGATATTAGCATCAGAAGTTTTGCACTATATAATTGGTCACATGAACAACACAAATGAAACTGTAGAAGATTTCTCTTCTACTATTTTGTAGCTGGGATATATTATTTTATGGTTGTGATTGTCACTTTGACACCTATGTCTACATACATCACCAGGTAGAAAATGATCAGCAAGTTTGCAGTTCAGTTGAACACTCCAACGAGTCAAATTACCTACATGGTAGAATGCCAAGACCACCAACATCACCTTGGATGCCTTTCTCGATGTTATTTGCTGCTATCTCGGCCAAAGTTACCACTCACGAGATGGACCTTATAAATGTTCATTATGATGCGTTTAAGGTGATCTCTCTTGAGTTTTCTTTTATTTATAAGTTCTTACGATTCATCATGTAACTGATGTACTTCTACAGAGAAAAGCATTGAGCAGGATTGACTTGATCAAAAGGTTGAGGGAGATCATTGGAGATAAGTTGTTGATATCTACCATAAAGCATCTCCAGAAAAAGGTTAATAGCCAACTATTCGTTAACTTCTGTGTAATGCACATTTTTTGAAAATCAAAACCAACCATGGAGTTTTTAGTTTTTATTGACATGTGACATTTTTATTCTTCTCTAGTGGACTATCTTTTTGCCTTTTCTTTTCTTTTCTTTTCATTAGCTGCATGCAGAGGCTTTAAAGAAACATAACGTCTTTTATCTCCAAATGATTTGTAGTAACTTGCCTAAGTGTCTTAAAAATTTAACCCTGAAATGTCATCCAAGCGAACTTCTATGCATTGACATTTGCTAATCTTATATCTTTGAGTCCTTGAAACCTTTTTGTTTCCATTAGTCGTGGTAAATTCATTCAAGCTTTTGATTGCTATCGCACATTGTTATCCAACATTAAAGTGAAAGCTTTGATATTTTTGTGTGCTATTTTCTTTCGGTTATGGAAATCTATCCCCCTTCATCATTTATGATAGCAACTTGCTATCCCCATTCCATGTTTCAACTTAGAGGTTAGATTTTTCTGCTGATTTTCTTTCGTTTGTGTTTCTCTTCTCTAATTGTCCTTGTTTGGCAGTTAACTCCTACCATGGGCAGACTTGAATCTCAGAGGTTTATGATGCTCAAAGAATCGAAATAGTTTCTTATAATGTTGAAGAGGTTTCACATCATATAAACATTTTAGAAAAGTTTGTAATGTGGAGATATCTTCTTGTTGTAATATTGCTGACATGCCCTGAATATTTTTCTTCCAACCATGTTGCCCTTAACCCAGTACTGTACATAAGACTTCAGGGAAAGGTCTCTGCACTTGAGGTTGGGTTGGTTATTGTTTGGCACTTCACATTTAATTTTTCTTTGTTAGTTGAATGAATCAGTGTTTATTGCCATAAACAAATGTTGGGGAGGGAGTTCACTATGGATTTGCTGGTAACAGGGAGGTGAAGGACCTAAATTCACAGGGACATGCAGTGATGAAGGTAAGTTCTGTATTCTAAATTGATTGGACTAACTCTATCTTTCAAAGAAAGCAAAATACTCTAAGAGTCAGAGACGGAGGTCTGTCACGGTCCAACTCCGATCAGAAATAGTAAACGTTCGTGGAGATCCACTGTAGAAAGGCAGCAACGACTGTGAGGGATGTTCATGTAAGTATGTAACCAATGATAATTTAGTATGTAAATGAAGAAGGCCCTGGCATCAGCGTGAATTTTTCCAAGGTAGAGAGCACTAGCTATTCAGTTCTGCACATATTTCCTAACATTATAGTTGATGATATCTAGTTTACGTTAGGATAATTCAACGGCCTGCTTGAAGTACTTCTAATCTTGGGTTGGTTTCCCTTGATTAATAAAAAATATAAATGCTTTGAGAAATATCTTTGATCGATCTTTCAGCAAAATGTAGGCCGTTTAAAAGTTATTCGTCTGTCCTCCAGCAACACGTGCAAAAAAATAGCAGAACCACTCTGATCGCGGGAATCCATCCCCTAATGGATACGTCAAGATCTTCACCATGAAAGAATAATTAATATAATTTGACGACGGAGGAACTGAATCGTAGAGAGACATGTTCGGTAGAGACTATTTCAGGAGAACCCCGCGAAAGAAAAGGGCAGTCATCTTAATCAGATTTCTTACTGCATTAATCGATGAAAACCTACCTTCAATTCAAGTTGACGTATGCGCCCCAACTGAAACAAAAGTTTACCATCATTGGATTCCCAGACTTCATGTTCTTTGGAATGTTTTCAACTCTTCCAACCTTACACGGAATGGAACAATTTCTGGTGCTTGACATATGACTGTAAAGAACACTTCCAACATTTAGATCAAGCCACAAATGCATCAAATGGTTTCACACCAGAGAATCTCGAATGACAAAGAATCACACACAAATAAGGAAAAAATGGAAATAGAAAGTCTTTCATGGTCGTGATTTACACAAGTGACCTACAGTCGGAGAGAGAGAAAAAGAACACCTGACATGTACTAATATCTCAGGGAGATAGTAACCATTAGGGTATAATATCATTGCCAGAAGTGTTGCTTCCTTGTCGTTACGACCAGACCCAACTCCTTGCATTGTTGTTCATCAGGATCTAAGCTTCTAGGAATTGCTCCGAAAGCAACACGTGCAGCTTCGTTTCCGGACATTGCGAAGTGCAAGAATGCAGCAGCGTCTTCAATCTTTTTCTTCAGATCAGGACCCTTCAGCGTTAGTGCCATGAATGGAGTTGTGTCGGGTACTGGTGGTTTTTCGGAATAAAATTGGTCTAGGTCAGCTACCTTAGAAAACCTTTCTGTTGCTGCTTCCCATGATAGCTCATGCCTTTCTATATCAGTTAGAGGTGCTGGATCCTCAGATAGAGCTTTAAGAGTTGCCTCGACAAATTCATCATCAGTGTTGTAAATCCGGCAATTAGAGAATTGCTCGAAGAATTCATTAGACGGATGTTTGGCACAAACAACGATTTTGCCCATTGCTAATGCTTCTGCGGCAGTTGTGCAGACAACATCCGTTGTGCTGGGATTTATAAAAACTTTGTAGCTGAAAGCAGATGAAAGAGTTGTTATTAAACTGTGATAGGGTTGCTGGCGAAATTTCATATTTTCCCTAACTAAACATATACAATATCTTAAGCAGAAGATGGTTGGGATATTTCCCAAAACTCTTGAACTAGACAGTTCGATAGCTAAGAACCTCAAGGTAAATAGTTATACACTATAATTCATGAGTGTGAGACATAACTAATTGACTAGTCAATTAACATGTGGAATGATCAGTTCTAAGACGATTAACTAATTCCTTTAAGAGATAGATATTCAACCCAAGGAGATATTAGAAATACCAACCGAAAGAAATGCCATAATACACATTTATGGTCTGAAATTTAACTCGTACGTTATCAGGTCATGTGAGTAGTGGAAAGAAAAGCATTCTTACTCGTGAAATATAGGGTCAGCATGATCCTGACCAGGACGAACTCTTACAAACAGTTTCAAGGTTTTGACAGCGTCCTGGACCTCATCCGAGTCTTCTCCAGTTCCATATAAATCCAATTCCAAGTTAGGAAGTCTAGTTTGATTAGCTGTGAGCAATTGAAGAAGCTCACGATAGCCTTTGCTCCACACCATTTTTCCAATGTAATATGCACCCTTAGTGAAGACTTTTTCTCCACTCTGTTGCCTGTCATGTTTTTGCTTTCCAATTCCAATAAATTTTGGATTGACACCATGAACATTGCATACAACTGATCTTGGAAGTTCTTGGGTCGCAGCTGATAATCTAATGACCTGAAATTGAAAAGGTTGACCATTATCAATTATCTCCAATAAGGTAGGTAAGGTGAAAGAGATATGCTAATTACAGTCTTCGGCGTTAGCCTAAGCTGGTCATTCAGGTAATAGCAATATTTAACTACTAAGTGCTTCTGACATCATTTAGAGCCACAGCCACGTCCATATGCATGTTTTAGTAAACAAAGTAACAAAACCATCCAATGTGCATTTAAATGTCTAATCTAACATTATTGATTACCTTTTCCTTCATTATTCATTTCAAATATGACATAAATTAACAACAATGTATAGGTCCAAGTCACTTCCCCAAACAGCTCATAATCCATGGTGCATGGTACAATAATAATTTGAAAAAACACTCCATGGCCACCAACCCATGTAAATGGTTAATCTAACATTTATTGATTACCTTTTCCTTCATTATTCATTTCAAATATGACATAAATTCACAGCAATGTATAGGTCCAAGTCACTTCCCCAAACAACTCAGTGCATGGTACAATAATAATTTGAAACGTCGGTCCATGGCTCATATCTTACAATATCCCTTAAATTAACAAGCGACGCCCAAAATATCCTCGGTCAATCAACAAAGTAGTGTAGAACATTAAGGTATCGTCCACCATTTCAGATGTGGTACGTAGGTTGCACAATCTCAAATGATAAATATTAAATAATGTAAAACTATCCATAGTGACCAAATCTTGCATCTCACAACCTAAACTACAAATTCAAAAGCCACAGTGTTTACTACACCACAACAAGATATAAATACATTACTATCAAGAATATGAATCGTAAGACTGAAATCATAGGGTGTCTCATTATTAGTTTAAGAGTAGAAACCTCAAATGTCGTTACAATAGACCGAGGAGCATTTTTCTTTAGAAAATCATTAATTAGAACACGAAAGCTGGTAAAGGAAAGATATCTATAGAATGAAATATTAATTACCTTGTGGCAGTAGATATGAGTCATCCAACTGTTGATGTGCTTCAAAAGAAAGGCATGAACTTGTCCATTTTTCTCTCTCTTGACATATTCCAAATAATTAGTGTGAACAATACCTATGACTTTACTGAATTTAGTTTTCCATCTCCGGCCATGATGGTACCATGTAAGATGTTCAGGCTCCTCAAGGACAGCTACATCAGCTTCTTCGTCAGGAATGATTTCTGTAAGATCTCCAATAGCAAGGATGCTCCTTTTCTCCGGGGAAAACTGCAACAAAATATGACAAGTCATAAATCAATAAAAGACACATCCCTGATAAAGAGGATATACTACCACAGACATTGCGTAAGTAGAAAAAGATCAGTCCAAAACCAAACATATAAATGGGGAAACAATCAAGAACAATATCCCAGCAAAAGTACAAAGAAGTTGTTAAGAAAAATCTGTTATAGTAATCACCTAAAGATCCATATAAACAGAATACTTTACCTTTCCAGCGTAGAAGCGAATTTTGAAGCTAGATTTGAATCCAACTCGTTCCTCAAGCCATTGATGAACATACTCTTCGTGTTGTATAGGAGCTGTAAATGCAATTTGGTTTGGGTAAACTAGTTTCTGATCCTCCAAAGAAAGCCAAGGAAGTACCAAGGTGACTTTTCTTTCCCCTCTCCTAGCAAGATATGCAGCACGAAATAGAGGGTTGATGGCAGTTCCTGTCATCCATGGGAGGCTTGCTGTTGTAAATACTGCAATATGTTTTCTGTTGTCCATCTAGTCATAAGGGATAGCTGCAGATGCAAAATGATAGACTCTTAAGCACTACTATATAAGGGAAGGAGGAAAATTTCTGACTATTGAAGAGCATCGACCAAAAAACTACATCTGATGGAAGTTTCTAGCACATGTATTCCGTTTTTTTGCAACTATAATGGGAGGTTGAATCTCCAATTTTATTGAATTTGTGAAAATTTTACAGTCCTATGTAAGTGTGTATGTATGTTATCAACATGTACATCAGGTTTCCTCAGTGCGCCTAAAGACAACATTGCAGCGAAGACTAAAAATGAGTGTCAATATCATCAAGTTTTCTCACTCCACCTAAAGATGATGTTACAGTGAAGACTAAAAATGAGTGTCAATTTTCACAGACAAGCTCTTGGATCAGAAGTACTCAATTTTGACAGGCATTAGATGGTTCTACGATAAGTACATAGTACTCCAATTCTTTTTGAATGATGCTTATGCGATGCCTGATGAAATTATTAGATCAAACATAAGCTGACCTCGGACGTCTTCCCAAACTACAGAAGTAACAAATTAACCAAAAAAATTGAGCTATTACATAGGTTCTGTTTTTTTTACTGATATGGACTATTACATGGTTAAACAACAAATACTGATAACATCCATTAAAAACGACGTCTCTCAGCAAAATGTCAAAACATATTGCACGTTAGACACAGCCAGTGCAAAAGAAATTCAAGACATTAACTGAACCATAACTGCACATTTTCCACAACTTTTCGCATCCGAATCAACAAAAAATGAACAGAAAAAACTCCCAATCCTTCACCAAAGCCGAGCTTCCCCACCAATTAAAGGTCAGAAAAACTCCATAATTACCATAACTAACTACAAAGCTTTCGCTTAACGAACCACCAACCCATTCGAAACCTAACCACAACGAAAAGAAAAAGTACGGAAATCGATAAAAAAAACGATTTCCAGCACCGAAAGGTGGAATCTTTGGATCGAATTTGGTCGTGACGAAAAAAAAAGGGAAAATTTGCGAAGGAATGGAAGGTTGTAACGGATCTGACCTTTCAAATCATTGCGTTTTTCGATCTGATTGGGGCATAGAAGAAGAAGAAGACGACACGACTGGGGAAAGTAGGGATCATCTCTCTCTCTCTCTCTCTCTCTCTCTCTCTCTCTCTCTCTCTCTCTCTCTCTCTCTCTCTCTCTCTCTCTCTCTCCGTCCCTGTCGTGGCGTCGTCGATTCAATGGCGTTCAAACAAGTCAGGGAAGGAACCCTCAATGTTGCCGACGTATTAGCAAATACACCCTCAAGTTTTCTTCTTTTTACATTTCATATGTACTTTACATAAAAGTTGTATTCGCTTCGCGTAATCAAAATGGATGAGATGAGATGAGATGGTGTTATATAATATAACTTATATGCTGTGCAACACCTGAGGGCTGAGGGTGGTTCAACAAAGGGAAATGTTTGTTGAACGCAGCGCGTCACGGACGCGTTCTACGTGGACATCCATGTCAGCCCTTACGTGGCCAAAGCATGAATGTTTTTTTGTTTTTTCTTCATGATGTCCACTCAAATCACATTAAATGCGTTTCAACTCAGCACGTTCTCTCTCTCCACCCAAATACAAATATGATGACACTCTTTCTTTCTTCTTCATTCTTTCTCTCCAGAATAAATCACCATTTCGAAGAAGCGTCTGATGCCGACTCCCAGGATTCTTCACAACGTAAGCAGCGTGAATGGGACGGTGCGAAGACTTCCCGATGTTCTTGTCAACGCTCCGTGGTGAAGACTTACGTCTGTTCGGTTTATGTTGTACATCTCTCCGTAATAAATCACCATTTCGAGTAAGATATTACGTCGAAGAAGCGTCTGATGCCGACTCTGAAGGTTCTTGACAACGTAAGCAGCGTGAATGAGACAGTCATGTTTAAGTCTTACATCTTCTTTCCGATTTACTGGGAAAATATATATTATTTTTGTAATTTGTGTGTGTTTGTGTTTGTAATGGAAATCTGAGATGCTATTTTTTTCCTAAACGTAATTCTTGTGGGGTAAAATATACAGTGGGAGATTTGTTGAGTTTGTGCGGGGGTGGCAGGGGGAGTTCCTAAACGTTTTTTTGTTTCGACATCATATTATTGCATTCCATATATTGATTCGTTTATTCCGACAATAATGAAGTCATATATTATTCTGGACTGCAAATACACTTATTCCGGACTGCAAATACACTTATTCCGGACAGCAAATACACTTATTCTGGACAACAAGTCCACTTATTCCGGACAAACTTTATGTTCCGTTTCTGGACACACTTTATTCTTAAACCGGACAACAAATACACTTATTCCGGACTGCAAATACACTTATTCCGGACAAACTTTATGTTCCGTTTCTGGACACACTTTATTCTTAAACCAGACAACAAATACACTTATTCCAGACAACAAATACACTTATTCCGGACAGCAAATACACTTATTCCGGACAAACTTTCTGTTCCGTTTCTGGTCACATTTTCTTCTTATTCCGGACTGCAAATACACTTATTCCGGACAGCAAATCAACTTATTCCGGACAACAAATCAACTTATTCCGGACAAACTTTATGTTCCGTTTCTGGACACACTTTATTCTTAAACCGGACAACAAATACACTTATTCCGGACAACAAATACACTTATTCCGGACAACAAATACACTTATTCCGGACAAACTTTCTGTTCCGTTTCTGGACACACTTTCTTCTTATTCTGGACAACTACACTTATTCCGGATTGCAAATAAACTTATTCCGGACAGCAAATACACTTATTCCGGACAACAAATCAACTTATTCCGGACAAACTTTATGTTCCGTTTCTGGACACACTTTATTCTTAAACCGGACAACAAATACACTTATTCCGGACAACAAATACACTTATTCCGGACTGCAAATACACTTATTCCGTACAACAATATATGTTGGCTTTTTAGCCTTAATTTTTATTTAGTTTTGATGATTAAGTAATCTAATCTTAATCTATATTTAATCAATCAACCTAGACAATCAAAGTAAGCAAACATGAATACATGCATTGCATATATATTCGTGTACTTGCGATATTCTTAATAGGTTGATGAAGAATCAAGCTAAGGAGCTTGGGGACAAGAAGATAAAGACTCAAGACATGTAATCAAGCTTTGGAGCAATATGTAATGTAGTATAATTTGAGTCCTAAGGATTAATGTAAACTTGAGCACATTAGGATTCTGTCCCGTATCCCCACGGTTAACCGAACCCTTCTCGGTAAACCGAATCTTGTAGAGTTCGGTCCACCGAACACCTTGCGGTCAACCGTGTAGAATCCTTTAGGTGTTCCCTGGAATAACCACCTCGGTATACCGAACCGCCTTCGGTAGACCGAATTAGCCTGGACCGGTTTTGGACTTTGCTCCAACGGTCGTATTTAAATCTTGACTTAAAGCCAAATTAACTTATCCATATTCGGTACACCGAACTTCTTTCGGTCAACCGAATCATATTGCTTTAGGAGACCAACGGCTATTTAACTTGACCGTTATTGGTAAACCAATCTCCCACGCTTTGTCAGCGCAAAACCCGCGCAAACTTCGGACTACCGAAGTATACACGGTCAACCGAACTTAGCATAAACAGAACCCTACCAATCTTACTGTCCAGTTTGGAACGGTTCACCGAATAGGTTTCGGTAAACCGAATTATATTAGGGTTGCTAGTTAGAGAGCTACTGGAGTTGAGTGAGCGGTTCACCGAATAGAATTCGGTAAACCGAAACGACCATCTTCGGTAATCCGTTGGGTTAACGGTCTACCGAAGAGCGTGCAAATTTTGCCCGAACTTTTGTCACATCATCACATTTCATGGGTCAACTTTCTCACCCACTCCCCAACGACTCTAAGAGCTTTGAAGCCTATATAAGGACCTCATTAGAAGCACAACACAAGCACTACACTCTCCAAACATCAAGTATCCTTGTGCTATCTTTCCCAAACCTTCAAAGCTCAAATCCTATACACTCAAGCCAAAACTTCACCACTTGTATTCCTAGATCCATATCATAATCCAAGTGTGCTCAAAGTTAGAGTGTCATTAGCAAGAGTTGTGATTCCATTCTTTCATCCAAATCACAAGAGTTGTAATAGCTTCAAGGAAGCTCCCTCTCGGGTTGTGAGAGGAGACACGGGCGAGGCGAGGTTGTTCGCGAGGCTCGGGTTTGTAAAGGCGTTGATCTCGGCCCGGTAACGGAGATCGGATAGTGGAAACCACAAGCGAGGCTCGAGGGACGAGCGAGGCTTGTGAGTGAGGACTAGGACCCGGGGAGGGTGCCGAACCTCGTTAAATCGGGCGTCGACTTCAACGTTGGTTTGCAAGTTCTCTATCTCTTAGAATAACCCTTGCATAATTAGTTATTAGTTCGTAATTAGTTTTTAATTCCGCATCTTGTTTAATTACGATCACTAGATGACCCCTTAAGATCCCCACAATATACACTTATTCCGGACAGACACATAACGTAAACAAGACAAACACATAATGTAAATTGCACACACACATAAAGTAAGCTAGACAAATTAAGTTGATCCAACGTAAAACTTAAAAACAAATATTTTATTATGATAAGTGTGGGCTCTGCACGAATAATGAGACTGCACGATGTCCTAGGGTCTGCACACTGTCTTATCTGTGTATTGGGAAATGAATCGTTCAACTTAAAGAACCGGCGTTTTTTAAAAAGACCAAAACGCGCGAAGAGAAATTTCGCTGACTGGACGCTGACTCAAAGAAAAATATCTGAGCTGTACAGATCCACGTAAGGCGCGTCCGTGACGCGCGCGTCCGTGTATAACTACTCTTCAACAAAGGCCATTGGTTAGTTCTGGAAGTGACAGGTTGCTCAGGGTGTGATGCCATCAGTTTGCCAGAAAAAAATTAGAAGTTTTGAAAATATAATTTTATGATTTTAAATATATATAGAAGTTCCACTACTTTACCAAAATTGGCGAACAAATTACATCCTTAAAATATTCAGATTAGTAGAGTAGCTACTACAACGGTAGTTGGTTGACCTTAACTTTTTCTCATTTTCAAAAGGGTGGGGAAACGAACAACAAGATAAAAGGTCAAATAAAGCCAACAAGAAAAATGGATCTCCAAGTGGAAGTGTCCATTGGAGAATCTTTGTACATGACATTCGACCACTTCGGCGTTATGCGTTTACGCAAAGTGTAACATCCTCACATCCTTTTTCTTATTACGCCACCTATTGCTAAAGCAAGCCAACAACTTGCTTGAAGCATTTCTCAAACACAACAACAATAATTTACACGAAGCTTTAATAGATTGGGGCTACAATTCTCGACGATACAGAAAATCAAGGGAAACTATGGATTATATATGACAGTCCCAGGTGGATTCTTCAAAGAATTTTCCAATGATTTTTTTTGTATAATTTTATTTTTGAAAAACAGACAAACAAATAAAGAAGACATAATGCGTGCACGTCATACATGCGCTTGCCTCCTGGAGTTTCTTGCACGAACGCCTTCCTTACTTCCTATTTCCATGTATACTCTTATCGAAATTGTAATCTCAACTCTATAGTTTGGGCAAATATACAATTAAATACCCTATTCAAAGTAACAGTAAAGGTGTACTCTTACCTTTACTGTTACTTTTTAGGCAAATATAAATATGAAAGAGTATACAAGAGAAGAAGAAAAAACTTTTTCATTACTATAGATACAACTAGTTTGGACCAAGTGCTATATTTAATATCAGCAACTCTAGTTTAAAATAGTTTGTTAATTGATATACAATATATGTTGAAGACTTGAAGCTAACAAAAAGATTTATGTTCAAGAAAAATACCTATTTTATGCATTTACAATTGTTGCATTCATTATTCATATTTATTTTGATGTCATTACAAAAAACCTCTATTTATGCTTATGACATTACAAAACTTCTTTATTTATGCATATGTCATTGAATTAGCGGGTGACAAAATTTCACCACCCATGTTTGTAAATTTCGTCCCCAAACAATCACTCTAACCAAGGAAATCAGATCCCCACTTGCAACCTCAAAATTCTCATTACCCACACCAAAATGTAAGGAAATTGTTAGACTTGTAGTCGTTTTCCAAGACTATATATTTTTTTTTAGAAAAAACCCACAAGTAAAGGTAATTGAATATGCTTATAAGTTGAAACGATTCGCATATGCTTTACAACATTCCGTTTGTGACGTGAAAATTCTACTATTATTTCAAAAGCGATAAATATATTCGATATTGAATAGGCAATATACAGGAATTTTTAAATTAATAAAAAATTATTTTTTTAGGAAAAAAAGAGAAGATTTAACTATCTAATCTCCACGGGCCAATTTTTAGGAATTAGTTTTTTTATTTGATAAAATAATATAATTTCAACACGTTCTCTCTTCCACGTTCTTTGAAGGCCGATCTTGAAAATTAAAAAAATAAAGACAATTAGAAAACCTTTAAAAAAATTAAAAACAAATTGAAAATGATTTAAAAAAACCAAAACTAATTATTAATTTAAAAAAAACTCACCCCTGCCCTGGGGGGACTGCCAGGCCCGTGCCCATGGGGATCGGATAGCTAAATCCTCTCTTTTTTCCCTAAAAAAATAGTTTTTATTAATTAAAAAAATTTCAGAATTTAATTGTATTATAATCATTTGTTATTTAGATTTCCTGATAGCAACCTTTATTTAAAAGTTAACCACAAGGTTTTAATTATAAGATTCAAGGACAATATACTTATTTTTCCATCAAACAACTACTTAGTTCAAGAACAATGAATGGTCCAGACCATCTTATATGTGTTAGATTTTAAAAATGAATTGAGACTTGCAGGGGCGGACTTAAGTGTGGGCATGCATAGGCAAATGTCAATGCCAAAAAATTGATATTGATGCGAGATATTAAGCAAAATCGATGTGTACCCACACTGTCAACCAAACACAGTGTGACTTGTGAGCGTGTGATCAACTCACTAATTGAGTAGAAAGCTAAAAATTTATAAACCTCATCAAACTATTAGTGATTTCCGATGTGAGATTTTTCTGTGAGTGTATGATTCAAAGTCAAAAACCACACACTACATTTACATTACATATTTACATATTATCTCCTTAATTTTTTATATTAAAAAACTCAATTTTCCCCAAATTCCACCTCCACCTTTTACCCAAAATCTCAAAGCATGAAACCTTGTATGGGTTACCTTGCAACAAACATGTTTGAAGTTAATATAATTTTTTTAAATTATTATATTAGGGTCAAGTTCTAGTGAGCTCATGGCTCATCAAATTTAGTATAAGTCCCCTACAATCTCACAATTGGATCTTATTTACAGTTAGTCTCACAATTCATTAGCATAACCGTTTTTTTCTTAATCCACCTTACAATTTGAAATGAGTGGTGGATATTGTGGGGGCTTAATTTAGAAAAATTAAGCCCTGGACTCATTAGAGAATTCTTGTATTATATTATTTTTAGGTTAATATATTTTTAAAATGTGTCAACCCCTCAATATCGTCCTTGGTCCGCCCTGGAGACTTGTATGGCGTTGGTCATGAACTCGTTCAATCAGAATTCTAGGTTAGACCTATTTTGTCTCAACAATCAAAAGAAAATAATATTAATAAACTTAAACTTACACCCTGAAACTTTTTATAAGAAAACTAATACAACCTATGCCTCGTGGTTCCTCACTTCTTTACTTGTTTCCATGCACACGAACCTCTAATATGATTTGGAGGTTGCATTGAGTGGTACTTAAAGTGGTGTTATATAATTTTTAATAATCTATTTATAGAAAGAAAGAAAAAAATAGAAAAATTTGTCCAGAGAGTACTACAAAATCGTAAGGAAAATGATTTATATACCCATTTAAATACGTCATTTATGGTGCTTCTGACATGAAGAGACATAATTCCTTTAAACTGTATGCACGTTAAGTCTTTTATCAACTATTTAATTTATTTTCAAAATTAATAATGTGAAATCTAGATGTACGTTGATTTCCTAATGCACATGACTATTGACATTCCATGATACATAAATAAGTCACTCGCGAAACTGATGTGTGTCTCTTGCAGGACTGGTGTGTCCTGAGCGGGACGAGTGTTTGTCCATAGCGAGACTGTGTGTGTCTCATGTAGGAGAGATGTGTGTCTCTTCTTTGCATTTAAAGTGTCTTACTTTATGAGCAAATCAATCCCCTATTACTTTAGTGGAAACCACATTTTTTAACAATAAAAAAAAAGATGACGACGGGTGAGCGTCCATAATTGTATAACTTCATAATTGTATCATGACTCCATAATTGTATAACTTCACTCGCTTACACTCCAAATTCCAAAAAAAAAACCAATGACATTGGAGTTTTGGAATTCCTTCACTTTTTTTCAGACCAATGAGACCCTAAATTCCTCAATTCCTTGAGGTCTCAATTTTGAATTTCCATGATCTCCGGAACTGATGAGATTTGACTGCTCCTTGAGTTCTAATCTCTTCATTGTGACTCCCATGGGATGATGTCGTGGTTCCCTCTGAGGCTGCCCGACATAATCATCAGGGCATTAGACTACAACTCCGACTACAACTCCAACTCCAACCACCCCTTGGAAATGTTTTATCAAAATATTTACCCTCTTTGGACATGCTTGTCTCATGGTGGTGGGTAATCCTCCAAAGCAGCAATGCGGAAAGAGATTAGGCTGGTGACAAAAGGAAGGCTAATATCCACATGATCGGGCTTGTAATTAAGAAAGCATTGCCTTGTAGTTGTATTTGCACTTGTAGTTCAGTGGTGGATTATAGTACAATTGTGCTTGTCGTTCAGTGGTGGGTAACCCCCCCCCCCCCCCCCCCCCCCCCCAAATCCTCTTTCTCAGTTTGATATGTGACGCACACAAATTGATATTTTTGTGCTAATTAGGATTGTTACATTCAATCTTTTAAGTTCTAACTAGTGCTAGCCCATTAGCCATACCAGACAATCTAGAAGAAGAGATTACTAAAATGTTTCACTACCATGTTGAAATCTTCAACACAGAAATTAATATGCAACTTCAGAAGTTGAATAACCACTTTGTGGGGATCTTAAGGGGGCCTCTAGTGATCGTAATTAAACAAGATGCGGAATTAAAAACTAATTACGAGCTAACAACTAATCATGCAAGGGTTATTCTAAGAGATAGAGAACTTGCAAACCAACGTTGAAGTCGACGCCCGATTTAACGAGGTTCGGCACCCTCCCCGGGTCCTAGTCCTCACTCACAAGCCCCGCTCGTCTCTCGAGCCTCGCTTGTGGTTTCCACTATCCGATCTCCGTTACCGGGCCGAGATCAACGCCTTTACAAACCCGAGCCTCGCGAACAACCTCGCCTCGCCCGTGTCTCCTCTCACAACCCGAGAGGGAGCTTCCTTGAAGCTATTACAACTCTTGTGATTTGGATGAAAGAATGGAATCACAACTCTTGCTAATGACACTCTAACTTTGAGCACACTTGGATTATGATATGGATCTAGGAATACAAGTGGTGAAGTTTTGGCTTGAGTGTATAGGATTTGAGCTTTGAAGGTTTGGGAAAGATAGCACAAGGATACTTGATGTTTGGAGAGTGTAGTACTTGTGTTGTGCTTCTAATGAGGTCCTTATATAGGCTTCAAAGCTCTTAGAGTCGTTGGGGAGTGGGTGAGAAAGTTGACCCATGAAATGTGATGATGTGACAAAAGTTCGGGCAGAATTTGCACGCTCTTCGGTAGACCGTTAACCCAACGGATTACCGAAGATGGTCGTTTCGGTTTACCGAATTCTATTCGGTGAACCGCTCACTCAACTCCAGTAGCTCTCTAACTAGCAACCCTAATATAATTCGGTTTACCGAAACCTATTCGGTGAACCGTTCCAAACTGGACAGTAAGATTGGTAGGGTTCTGTTTATGCTAAGTTCGGTTGACCGTGTATACTTCGGTAGTCCGAAGTTTGCGCGGGTTTTGCGCTGACAAAGCGTGGGAGATTGGTTTACCAATAACGGTCAAGTTAAATAGCCGTTGGTCTCCTAAAGCAATATGATTCGGTTGACCGAATGAAGTTCGGTGTACCGAATATGGATAAGTCAATTTGGCTTTAAGTCAAGATTTAAATACGACCGTTGGAGCAAAGTCCAAAACCGGTCCAGGCTAATTCGGTCTACCGAAGGCGGTTCGGTATACCGAGGTAGTTATTCCAGGGAACACCTAAAGGATTCTACACTGTTGACCGCAAGGTGTTCGGTGGACCGAACTCTACAAGATTCGGTTTACCGAGAAGGGTTCGGTTAACCGTGGGGATACGGGACAGAATCCTAATGTGCTCAAGTTTACATTAATCCTTAGGACTCAAATTATACTACATTACATATTGGTCCAAAGCTTGATTACATGTCTTGAGTCTTTATCTTCTTGTCCCCAAGCTCCTTAGCTTGATTCTTCATCAACCTATTAAGAATATCGCAAGTACACGAATATATATGCAATGCATGTATTCATGTTTGCTTACTTTTATTGTCTAGGTTGATTGATTAAATATAGATTAAGATTAGATTACTCAATCATCAAAACTAAATAAAGATTAAGGCTAAAAAGCCAACACACTTCACAGAGATGAATACATAGTTACTTGTGTGTGTAGCTTGTTTAAGTCCCAAAAGTTCTTTCTCTCTTCGTTTGACAAGAATAAATTACCTCGAATGATCAAACATTATCCCAAGAATTTTTCAGAATTTGATCTTATTGTCCTTGAGAGTCAATTGGAGACATTGAATACAGAAGTTGGAAATTTGAATAGTCTAACAAAACTTGCACAAAGAGATGGTTCAAAAGAAGAAAAATATTACATTTTCCTTGGTTTTTTTGTTGATTAGGTTAGCATTGGTCTTGCAAATAGCAACTGCTACTGTTGAGAGAGTATTTTTAGCCACGAACATAGTGAAAAACAGATTACGCAACCGGATGTGAGACAATTGAGTCAATGATGCTCTCATTACATACATCGAAAGATACATTTTTGGTCAAATTAACAATGAAGTGATCATGAAAATGTTTCAAAACATGAAACCTCGTAGGATTATATTATAAGAAGAATATTTGAATGTAATTTTAATTTTTTTAAGTAGGCATAACTTCTTCGGTTTGATGTAATTTTATAAAGTGACCACCGTCACATTTTGTTCTGGATCCGCCACTGGTTGTAGTTGTGGTTGTCACAAGACAATATAAGATCAGTGAAACATATGTAGAGCTTACCATCTTTCCATGGACAAGATGGTCTAGCAACATCATAACGAACCTTGTGATATGCCTTAAATCGGTCGGAAAACATGTTGATCATGAGAACCCAAGATTGGGAACTCCTATAATCCATCTTTTTCCAAACCTCCGCTCTCTCCTTGTATATCTTGACCAACCCCAAGCAGCCATCCAGTTGGGTGGGCACCAACATAGAGTCGACATCCATTCACTGCCTTGGTTCGACTTTGTGTTTGAGAGTACTAACTTCAAATGGAGACTCAAAGGGTGTTTGGATTGTAGTGAATTCGGCTTCGGAGTCGCTAGTGATTGAAAGTCATCCAAACACCGAAAGATTCCCCAGAATCTGAGCTCCTTGTGCGTATTCCGATGATATTTTTTCCATTGATGGGAGAAGCTCAATTGGTAAGCTTCTATTCGCTCTCATGCTGGTCGTCTTAGTGGTCCAAAAATTTGGACCATCCTGCCCCTACTGAATTGAGGAAATTCGTCATGTTATCTCATCGGTGTAATTGAAAGAGGACCTCCTTCACAGGAATACTATCATGCCAACCATGAAGGAAATTACGAAAAATGCCACATGATATTAATGTTTGAAAGAAGTCAGACCCGAGATGGGTTTACTCCCTACACACTGTCCGAGATACCGCCTTTTCTCTCCAGTGGACAAGTGGCTGGTCTTCGTCGCACAATCAATCACTTGGGCGCTTCTTCTCCTTTCGTATAGGTATGCCTCGTTAGCCACCTCTGTACCATCGTCGTTGCTTGTCATAACAACCCCCATTGTAAACAATTTCGGACCACTTCATCCAAAAAGCCTGAAGGACCGACCATGCTTTACCGTCGTCGACGTGAGAGATTTACAGGATCTACAAGGGAGAGACAAGAAAGGTTGACGTCTGCTTGGGGAAGAAGCAAATTGGCGGAGGGATTAAGGTGAAGTAGGGAATTGGAGAATGTTTGCTTCATTGGAGGGTACTTTGAGGATTTGGTAGGACAAGACGGCTGGAGATCCATTCAAACAATTCTGATTTTGGCTGGAAAACAACTTATTGATCCAAAATCCAAAAAACTAACTTCCTACCATAAACTAACATATGAGAGCCCGATCCAAACGAGACCCCAATGTTTAAGGGCATTGCATTATGGGGGACAAAAAGAGCCTTCCTTGAGGAATTAGTAATGAAGCTCCAAGCAGTGATGGATATATTTCTGTAGAAACTTGCTACCAACTGGCCTGGTGGTGCACAAGACCTCCAAACTAATCTCAGGCTCTAGAGTGTTACTTTCACGGAGTGACTGATTCCAAGGAAAATTCAAGTAATGAAATTGGAATTTTAAAGTTATTTCACTTTCAACAAACTAAACACACCGTAAATTCTTCACTTATAAAATTTCTTCAGGGGTAACAATTCCAACCTCTAAGGGCGTCAAGACGTAGGATCAGAGTCAAAAATCCAAAATGACAGAAGTGAAACTGCAAAAGAAAGATAAGTAGTAGAGTGGAATGTCCACATGCAAGAATTGAACAACTCATCCATGTACGAACTTAACTACATGCTAAGGCAAGATCATTTGCCCCAAATGCAAAGAGAAGAATAAACACAGCAGCACCTCAATTTGAGGGCTGGGCAGAAAGAATTATACTACCAGTTCCATTCTCTAGATTTCTCATGTTAAAATAAATTGTTCTCCTTTGCCGTGTCAGATTTCCCCAATTGATTTCGTATAGTTAGATATATGAGTTAGAACTTCAGTGGTCTTCTTGTCATTGCTGCATTCTAAAAGGCATGCTAAACGGAGTTTGTATGTTCGATTTTTCCTCAATTCCTTGCGATCTCGATTTTGAATTTCCATGATCTCTGAAACTGATGAGATTTGACTGCTCCTTGAGTTTTAATCTCTTCGTTCTGACTCCCATTGGATGTGGTGGTTCCCTGTGAGGCTGCCTAAAGATTGTTTGGAACTTGTTTTTCCGGCTTTCACTTGGATCCCACTGTATGTCTCTACCCTCGTCCGGTGTATGATTTGATGAATGCTGCTTGATCTTTAAGTGAAACGGAGTACCTAATGTTCTTGGAGGATTAGATGGATCTTCTCTAGGACTGGCAGAAGGGTGAAAATGATGGTTTCCTTTGTTAGACATGTGGTCAACAGCCCACGAGCCACAAGACCTTCCATCCGGAAGAAGCCTTCTCAAACGTTTCGATGCCTGCCGAGCACATCACCGGTTAGAATAATCAAGCAGACCAATTAGAAAATAACATTTATATGTTGGGTATAATAAAATTGAGGATCATTTTTGTTGTAGTGTGAAAAAAAGGTTAAGTGCAAAAAATTATAGAATGGTTGATGCTATATAAACACTAAAGATGGAAATATTAACAAAAATGCAAGTAGAATATCTCTAACTGTTTCATTAAGTGACCTTCCATCAGCATCTTAACATCCAAAAAATATCTCTAATCACAAGTTTCGGAAGAAAACACAGACAAGAATAAATGCTCATCTAACAACATACACACTAATCTGATTAAGTAATTACATCTGAGCATCAGAAGATGGCAGAATCAACATTAACGAAACTAGTATTTGTCTTATCATTAAGGGCCCCAAAACGGTCCAAAATACCATTAAATCATTAAGGGCACCAATAATAAATGTACCTGATGTTCGACTGAATTTGTCCCCACTTTATTGTGGACAGTTTTCTTATCTTCTTTTATAAAGGACCTTCTCTTGACCCTGAATATCTCGCAATCAGAGTCATCACTGTCTTTGATGATGGCTGAACCATGATAACCATCTCCTTTAAATACTGCATGTTTGTCAGATGAAACTTGAGAGGCTAATAATGATTGACCCAAGCTTAAAACCCTCTCCTCGTCTTCAAGAAGGGAGTTAATTGGTTTTGTTTTTGTGGAATCCTGCACAATCAGAAAAAAAGAGTGAAGCTTAGTTGATTGAAAATGCTTTTGGATAAAATTGACGGTGTACATCTCAAAGAGTAATGCTTTCAAACCCGGTAGTTTACATTAGTATATATGGTTGGGCTTCCTTTGGAGGAAGAAAAAACATCCGGGAAATCCTTGTTGATGCACTCTGTGTTGTTCCCAAGTAAACGAGGACTTCTGAGAGAATCCCTAATACGTTGTTGGTGAATGTGTTCCACATCTTCTGAAACACTACCAAATTTAATGTCAGCATATGGAACATAGCTTTTTGATTCAGGGCTTGAAGATTTGTTCTCCTTAAGAAATGAGTAACCAGTTTGCCTGGACAACAACTTAACATCTTCAAGTACTCCATTTTCCTGTTCAAGCTTCTGAGAAATAGACTCCAACTCCAAAATACCCTCTCTTGAAAAGACGATTCGATTTTCACCACAAAGACAGCCTTTCATCTCGGTTTCTGAACACAAAAATAGACAAAAATAAAAACATTTACCAAGAATGAAAGACTTTGCTAACGGAAATGAAAAAATATAAAATTGCAACAGTACCATGACGAAGACATATAGGTTGGTCGTAGCAGTTGCATTTGATGTAAGCCAAATAACAGTCATGTTTGCAGATACTGCACAATATAGTTTCATCTGAACTTGGAGAATGGCATGAGCGTGCTCCCGATTTCATCATTAACCAGCGAGCATGATGCTGGAACCGCATCAAATGGACAAAAGAAACTTTGATGCAATGATGAGTACGTTTGTCTTCGTTGGAAAAAGATGGATTTGATAACTGCTTGTAGAGAAGCATTGCTTCTTTGCAAAGAAGTTCTTCATGTGGAATGAGCGGAACTCGATTTAGTAGCGCATACCGCTGACTAGCCACGGCTCCCAAAGGGAACCAGTCCCCCATAGCAAAGTTTACTGCCTCACCACAATTAAAGCCTATAAAGGACGTACAAAGAAAATGCTTTAAAGATTCCATTTGAGGAGAAGCACAAGCACAAGAATTAAGAAAGCACAAAAAAAACTCACCATGACTAAAACCTGCATGGTATGCTCGTGGAAATGTAATAACAAACTCCCCAGGATTTTGTACAGCTTTGTAGACAGGAACGTTATGCTCTAGCAAGATATTGGGAGGAAACATTGTTGTCTTTCCCAAGAGCATATCAAATGCAGCATCATCTCCTTCAGTGGATATAACATCACTGGCATAAACATGCTTCTGGACAACATTTTCAAAGTCCAATGCTGCATGACCTGGAATACCATACCAGGTTTTTGATGCACCACAATGGTGATAGTTCATACTGCCAAACAAAAGAAACGACTATAAATGTCAATAAATTACATGATATAGAAATACAGAATAACAAAAAACTATCTGCAGACCTGTAAAGGTAGTGATCTTCCACATGCCATGCAAACATGCTGAACAACATCCCAATGTAAAGCATGGGATCTGTTACCCCCTGAAATAGAACAGAAAAAAAGATTACAACTAAAAAATTGTTAGTAGATTACAGAGGTCATAGCAAGATTTTGTTACCGGAATTGCATTTCCTAGCAGACGTAATACAGAGTTAGTGAGTCGAGATATTTTCTGATTCAAAAAAATAAACAATAGTCAGTATACATATAAAAATGAAACATGTCACAGAATAATTAATGGAAGTAATAGAACACAATAATGTTGAAAGGCTTTAATGTTGAAAAAATATGGATTTAAATAAGAAAACTAATAATAAATGTCAGTTTGTAAGACACATGTATATAAAACAAATAAGCAGACATTTTGCAATAATGTTATAAGCTGCCGTCAAGAAATGCTTGCTTATTGAAAATGCATCTAGAAAGTGGATAAAAGTTATTGAGCAATTTTAACCACTACTCATAGGAATTCGCTAAGCTCCTCCGAAAAACGGAAATATATGAATTCAGGAAAATGAAATCCGTAGTTTGCTTTATCAAGGGACTACATCATAGAATCTTCACCTTCAAGTTCCATTTGCTTTTCCCAAGAGGGTCATTAGGCGAGGATGAGAAAGCACTACCATCTACATCACATGCATACTCGACAGACTCCGTCTCACCACAAGAAATTTCATTCCAAAATTCCTCTTCCAAATACTTTGTAGACAGACAACCAACGCTCGAATATCTCCTCGAAAAAACTTTGTTTGCCATTTTCTCAAATTCACGAAATGTGTAAAACCTGAAAGATGAAATCATTAGTTAGAACTTGTATTAGTAAAAGAAGATCCTCAGTATTTATCTCCAATAGTAAAAGAAAATATTACCTCCCACTCATGAAAAATGAAATTCTATCATCAGAATCCCACTCTGCAAGCCTAAAAGGTTGCACTCTAGTAGTGAACCTAAAATTTGAATTCTCCTTCATCAATACCTTGCCAGCAGGAACCGAAGCACTCAAAGGGGAGATGATCTTGCATATACCTGAAATTGAAGTGGTCTGCTTAGCTTCAACAATTTTGAACTTATTAGTGGAAGATGACCAACACAGAAGAAATGAGAGATGCATATAAGAAAAAAAATGGTAAATCAGTTTCATAATGTGATATATCATTAAACCACAAACCAAAACCATGGTAGAGTATGCCCCAAAGGCAGGGAAACAATATGGAGTTGGTCAAAAAGGCTTTGACATGTATCTAATTTGTATGTGTCGAAATTTCACAATAAAATCCAAAGAAGCTTGAATTCTTTCTTCAAAATGTCACATATACACAAGGTTGTATTAACATAGATAATTATCATCTAAATACACCAACATTTTGGTCTAGACGTACAAAAACATACCAAATTTTGAAGCAATGGGTGCAATCTGTTTCAGGTAACTTAAGGGATCTCTGAACTCCTCCTTTGTCGGAGAAAATACAGGACATTCTGGGATTTTATCAATCCATTCTAAATTTGATGTGGAGAATTTCTCCACCTTATGCTTTGCAAATGCATCCCTAACATATGGAGAGCGACCAAAATGTGGGACCGAATCTCCATTCCCACTAACTTTCATTCCACGAGAAGATCTTAGAGAATCTCCTCCACTTCTGGTCAACATTTTGGTTAGATCGGGTACTTCATGTGAGACTCCCGACTTCAACCTCTGAAGCCTTTTCCGTCTGATAACTTCTAACCCATTTATGGCCTCTTTAGAGAAGCAAGACTTTCCTTCCACCTGAAGAATAACAGATAAATAGCAGCTCATTAAAATATTCCAAATTATCTAAACACAACATAACGTTCAATAATTGCATAGTATCCTGTAGAATGTCTGAGTCGTGAGGGTCCTTTTCAGGTCAAAGAAACAAATCAATATAAGTTTTGGTGCAAAAAGAAACTCCTGAAAATCAACAAATTTGCACACATCCACAAAACAAAACAACCACCTCAACAAATTGACAGCAACAGGAAACCAAAGCTAATTAGGTACCAAATAACTAGCGTTAGTATTTTGAAAAGGTTTTGCACCACATTAGCCAGAGACAAGAATATCAAAGATCAAATCGACAAGTTATCTCGCATACTATCTACAAAGTAACTTTGATTTTCGGAATCTACACCATAAAATTTTCAGATCCTTGGATTACAAAAAATGTAAAATTCAACAAATTCAACAAACTAAACCCCTTTTAACCAGACAGCCATACTAGAAACCTAATAAATTTGGACTCTAAGATCTCCATGCTAATTTTCAGCTCCTCTGGCCATAAAGAGAAACATTACTAATTACTACATAAAGAAGGTTTCCACATATATAAAAAACAAACCAAACCACATGACGAGCTCAGATCACCACATAATTTCCCAAAAAGACCACTAATTTAAGGCAAAAAAACAGGAAAAAGGAGAAAACAAAGTTCTCAAACAGCAATCTCAGATCTTAACACAAAACCAAACAAACAAAGCACCAAACTAGAAACACAGACAGACTTAAAAACACAAACCAAACAAGGAAACCGGCAAAAACAAAAAAACCCACAAAATGCCACAAAAAACCCTTAAAAAATCACACACAAAAAAACAGGCGATGGAAACGAGGCTGGAACCCCAGATCTCGAGGGAATACCATCTCATCACGCCTCCTCCTTCCTCCCGTCTCCTTCTCCCCAAACCCACCCCTTCCGACTCGATCCCTCCACCAGATCTGTGTCCACGACGTCTAAGCCGCCTCGTCCCTTTCCGGGTTCGGGATCGCGAGTAGGAAGGCGTGCTCCGGCGAGGTGGGGGTGTCTCCGGTGGGGCTCCGGCGAAGTTTCCGGCGAGAGAGGAGGAGGCTGTGGAAAAGAGGAAAAGGGTATGGGAGCGGATAATATATACGCGGGAAGATTTATTATGGGTTATGTTATGTTATGTGTGATTAATTATTATCGTTGGGAATAATAAATGGAAAGTGTGCGGTAGTTGTGACCTCGTTGGGAATAAACGAGTCCACTGTTACGGTTTGGTCTTGGGTTGGTTGGATATTAACCCATCTACCGCAACTAATTGCTAATTACCAACTTAACCTCTCGGAGTTGTGATTAGTTTTTGGAAAATTTTATTTGAATATAAAACAATAGTTGTTTTGTTTTTTATGGAGCGCAAGTGATTATGACGGCCTTATAATTTTAGGTCATGATGTCAGAATTCGTAGTGATATTTTTAACGGATCAAAATTTTGTCTACATATCTAATTATTGGTAAGAAAAAAAAATTCAAGCGAGTTGGAATCCAAAAGAATTAACAATATTAAGTCTCAAAACTCAAATTTTCTTTACAAATCATATCAAATCTCAAAATCTAAGGGTCGATTGACCTCCTGGTTCAATGCGCGGCAGCACCGTCATTGAGTAAGATATTGTTTTAGGTTCTCCTCCCAAAACGAGATGAATTGCGATCGAGATACATCTAGTAGTTCACCGACATAGAAGCTAAATCATACTACACAAGTGATAAAAAAAGAACATTAAAAACTTGGAAAAGGAAATATGTTAGTATGTTACTTGTGAATTGTGATGGTTTGACTTTGACCAGTGGGAACTCTTGCACTTTTCTTCCCGAGCTTTCAACATTTGACCACCGCGTTGGAGTTCCGCGGGATTTGATTTTGACAGTGTGTGGCGGGGGTGGACCCGAATTTTGGACAAACGTAGGAACAGTTACGCAAAAAGAACGCACCATTAAAAGTTCAAAACCAGCGTGACAAGGAAACGTTGGGAGACGACAAGTGGTGATCTGATGGGATCTTACCTTAGCCATCTGTTGGGACCACCGAGGTTGTCAGCTGGGCAGAGAAGTACAGCTAGCAGGTAACTATTTTTTTAATAATTATTTATATTAAATCGAAAGGAATTTTTTTCTTTCTGAAATTAAAGAAATTATTAACTTTGTTTTTCTGATTCTCTCTCTTCTTAAAGTATCCACATTGTGTGGATTCATCAAATAAATCACTTTGTTTTAAACTCCAAACATCTGAGAATGAGACTATTCGATTTCATATTAATATTTGATACTAACTTGTTGTTGCTTTCTTCAACGTTCTTTTTGTATTAGTTACCCCTGTAATATTTAATAATGCTATAAATTTTAAATGAATAGTCTGAATTTATAAATTATTGATAGTATCCATATTCGAATCATGTATCTGAATGAATGATCATTAATCCCACAACCCCAACTACGGGGGAATTTGTGATTCATCGTGAAACCACTATTGAAGAAGGTGCTGCTCATGTATCGCCAAAGGACTCTAACCACTTTCTTTATTGGATTTTCTTTGAGTTTTGACCCTACCGTAATCAGCTCCATGGATATATTTTTTTATTTTTTCTTGTATTTTTTGACCTCCTTATATGTCGAACCTCCTTCTACTTTTGCAACCTTAGATTTTAAACTAGCTTATAGCAATTTTTATTTTTTATTTACATTTCTGCTACAAAATCATTAATTGACCGATCAATCAACTTTTGGTGTGCTTTCATATTCAGGTAGATATTGAGATGACTCTCCAGCAAGACGTCAAAGCTTAGTTACTCACCTTGTCTTAGTTTAGCCTTTGCTTTTAAAATTCTACTTCCCATATATTTAATGAAACCACCGGTTGTACTTATTTGAGGAATGGAGATAGATAATGCCAAGTAATTGGTGGATTTGGCGTGGGATTAACCAACGTTTACGTAGGCGACCGCCTAGGCGTTAGGCGGTCGCCTAGGCGGTCGCCGGTGGCGGTGGTCGCCTGGGCGACCACCGCCTTTCCCCCAGCAGAGCTGGGCGAAATAGGCGATCGCCTAGGCGATCATTTCGCCTAGGCGATCGCCTAGGCGAGAGCCGTTGGAGGCTCTCCAACGGCTCTCTCCTTTTAATTTTTTTATTATTATTTTTTTTCAGAAATTACAACTTTGCCACTAGCCCCAAATCCTATATAAACCCCTCCAAACCTCTTCATTTTTCACACATCTCTCATTCTCTTCTTCTTCATAATCCTATTCTCATCATCAACCTTCCTAATCATCAAGTTTTGCGATTAAGTCTCCGGTCTGGTGCTTAGTTTTGAAGTTGGAAAGTGAAGTCTCCGATCCGTTTCTTCATTCTTCAACCGTCAAAATCAAGTGCACTCTTTCTAACTTCTCTTTAGAATTAAATTAATTAGTATTTTATTTTCATATTAGTCTAAATTTTATATTAGTCTAGTTTTAAGATATGGCTTACGTACCCGGCACTAGTCTACCTATGCATCACGAGAGTTACGATGACCTAAGACCTACCCGTACAAATGACCCCGGTTGGAATACTGCCCATTACATTAGCGCTAATGATAAAAATTGTATTGTCTGTGAGTTATGTGGTAAGGAAACTAGAGGTGGTATAGCCCGTCACAAACAACATCTTGCACACACACCCGGTAGCAATGCTAGACCTTGTGATAAAGTTCCTGACTCTATTAAACAAGACATGATATGGTTCCCAGTTGGACATTAGATCAATGTGTCCAATGGAATTAGTTAGTTAGCTTGTAATTCTACTTTCTCTTTTATCTACTATTGTATGAACTCTGAGTTACTTTGTAATCGTACTACTGAGCAATAAATTGTATACCTAAGTGTTTAGGTGGGTAGAGGGGGTGCCTAGTGAGGCCTTGGTCGAGGAACTAGGTGTCTTTTCGAAGCCTAAACATGTATGGTAGTTTTAGAAAATATTTGTGTATTTTTTTCTATTTTTCCCGATTTTTCCTGATTTTTTTATCTATTTTATGAAAATTAATTGAATTTAAAAAAAAAAAAATTACCGCCCAGCCCTGGGCGGTCGCACAACCGCCTAGGCGATCGCCCAGGCGACCGGACGCCGCCGGCCGCCTAGGCTCGCCTAGGCGGTGCCTGAACGTTGGGATTAACAATCACGTGGAGGATATTAATATTGGGTGGAAAAGGCAAAAGCAAAAAGTGGTAGGTGTGAAATGCAATTTTCAACCAGCAGAAGTCGGGAAGACCGGGTCATGAAAGCGGCGCCACTAGTGATTAGTGAATGCGTCTTTCTAGAATTAGTCGTTGGTTATTCGTTTGGGTAAGTAAAACTTTGGTTATTCACAAACTTCTTGTGGAGCTTTATGAAGATATCTTTACAATCAACATTGCATTATCCTTGTAATCGTATTTTCGACGACAACTAGAGTAAAATTACATGCATTTGTTCAGCAGTAGGGTCACGAAATCTAATCAAGAAGGTCAAAATTTGTATAGTTAACACAGTCTAATGTGTGCTCACAGTTGCGTTTTTTATGCCATTTCACAATGTTAATCTCACAATTCCCATCGTGACCGCTCTTGGCCGCCAAGACATGTTTGGATTCATGCGGTGGTGTTTGTCTAGAAATTAGAATACAAATAATCAGCATCGCCGCCGCTCACCACCGTGGATCCCAAACATACCATAAGTAAAAAGATTCTAATTTTTATGAAGTCAGAATATAAATAGTCAAATATATATAAAATCTCAAATAAGGTGTCAAAAACCAAGAGTCAAATTATTCAGAGGTCACTACAAACTATTTAAAATTGAAGATCCATCAGATTCAACGTTTATTCACCAAATTTGATAACTCTAACTTATGTCTTCAGGTGCACGTCCTCTTACAACGAGTCAACCTTTTTATTGGAAGACCAATCAATGACTAATTTCAAAAGTGAGCACAAAAATATTTCCTTTTGTGTGCAAGTTTTTTTATTATAGATGGTAAGTATCCATTTAAATATAAGTTGATTGGGATTCACATATCTTAGCAGAATTTCAAACCTGATTTGTGGCTATCATCATCTCATGACTCGAACCAGCGTACCAAGACTTGTGTGCTCGGGCAAAATTGACAACAAAAACCTTTTCATGTGTACTAGGGACTATTCAATTTCATCACTTCATAGCCTGCACATCTGCAGAATATTATATCTCTGTTGATCAGTCACTCATCAATAGGTGGGTCTGCAAGGGATCCTACTCCCAATAATTATTTTATTTTTTATTATAAAAAATAATTATTTTATTTTTATCATACTCCCAACAACAATATTTTTATATTTATATTTTGTCGGAAAATTATCAGAAAATTTGCCTCCGTGGGCTCCTCCACCACCTTGGAGCTGAAGAACGATCCAAATGGGACAGATTCTGAGAAAATCACGGGAGTCAGCGTGGATATCAACGTGCATTTTTAAAGCAAGGGTAAGTGTGCTTTGAGCAACTCCGACAATTGTGGTGGTAATAATTTTGACTTTCGAATCATACTGGTCCTGAGCTTTTAAGGTAATTCATCATTTTGTCTCACAAATTTGTTGGAAAAAATTACACATGCAGAATATTCATGTGTGTTTTAAATGTTACAGTTCAAATAGGGAAAAATATAAAAGTTCAACATCATATTAATTTTTTGAAATAAATATAGTTTTTTGATTATATATATATTTAATATAACATTATATTTATTTAATAGAATGATTATAAACATGTAAAAACTTTGGAAGAAAAAAAATTGTATATAAGAAAATTTGTATGAAGGGCATTTCGAGTATTGACTTTGGATTGGACATCATCACCTCTACCTACTCTTCTCCAAGCCAAAACATCTACATGGTTGAGGAAGTTGAACAGCTTAATTATCATCATTTCCCAAAATTGGATTCAAATAGAAGTTGAGTACTGGGGAGTTCTAACCAAACATACCCTCTGTCGTCGAAATTTTCCACAAAATAACGGAAGTTGGTTTTATTTTAAAATCTCTAAGTGAAATAAATAGGTACGGGAAATTTTCCATGCACACCTCATGGATGAGAAAATGGATTATAAACGTTATGTCTGAATGCCACAGGAACAATTGGTTCTATATGGCATTGAGATTTGAGGCTACTTATTTGTATCGTGTTACACAACAAAAATGAGATAATTGATCAATTGAATGATTCTCATTAATTTAGAGTTCTCACAAATAAATCTGTTTTATCGTTAGATAAATAATTTGTCTGTCCACGACGTTTTGGGATTTGATGACAGGCTTGAAAAACTATTTCAATTTTCTTATGCCCAAATGTGGATAAAAATGCAAAATAAGAAAGAATTACAAAAATTAAATCTAGGTAATTCCTATTTTCACTATTGAAATTAATAAAAGAATCCAATGTTGAAGAAGTTGTTTGGAGTTTGAAGGATATACATGAAAGTATCATCTTGAGTCTACTATTGAGATTTATTTTACAATTATTGTTTGAGGATCATTTTCAATAATCGTCATTGTTTCTAAAAACAAAACGGCAGTGACAAATTACCATATTACAACCAATTACCATAGAATTATCTCAATAAAAGGTTGCAAGTTAAATCTTAGCGGTCGTAAAGTAAAGATTTTCTTCTTTTCCTCTTTTCGGAACATATGTGTTACATTAATTCCCTTAAATTATAACAATAATAAATGTTTAGAGAGAAAGAGAGAGAACACGGTGGTGTTCATAAATGGTTGGTGGTGTTCGTTATTATAATGGAAAAAGATGAAGGGAGTAATGATATGAGGTGGTGAGTGAAAAAAAGAGGAAGCTCATGTGAAGAGAGAGAGAGAGAGAGAGAGCAAGAAATATGTCACTCGTGTCAGCATTATCTATTATATTGACTTGTCTGAAATACTATCATAACTGTTTTGTGAAGTTTGGGTACAACCAAAATTAAGCCATTGACCTACCCATCAATTATTATGGTCCATGTAACTTGACTTTCCTGCTTCTATACTAACAAAAAAATAAAACCCAAACTAAACATGTCCTACACTTTTAAGCTACATTCTTCCTTCATCGACCATTTTGGAACGAATTAATTGAACATACAAAAGGGTGCTATTGGATCTAAAATTAGAATTTTAGCCTTTAAAGTAGTTGCATTCTCCTCAGATGCGACAATTTAGTAAAGACAAAAATCCTACATGTTTGGATGACACGCCACTTGGAAGTGAAAGTCCCTAATTTGAGTCACTATCCCGATTTAACTCTTAGCCCATTTTTTTCGTTATTTTTAGCCTCTTTCATTCTTCTCTTTTCCGTAGTTCATTAAAAGAAAGTCGGAAAAGAGATGAATAAGTACTCGAGTTATTACTGACTGGACGAAAAGGGGGGGAAATCTTGCTTGCAAAATTACAGAAGTTTTTTTTTTTAATCTCTAATGATTGCATCCCTATCCTTCTCCATTTCACTAACTTATATAGACTCAGTTTATCACCTACGGATGTTAGAATCTCAAAATACGTTAATCACTTATAATGAATATCATCTCTTGTAACATTGGAGGATTGGGCACAAGTAACAAACGTAGGGCAGTCAAAATTCTTATTAAGGCTTCCAAACCAACAACAATTGTCATTCAAGAAACCAAATTAGTGTTGGAAGGGGATCTAACAATGGACTAACACGATACGGATTAAACACGTCACATAATACCGAATATTGATTTGCGGAATTAACTTCGGATTATCTCTCAAACTTAATGCAACAAGAAACACAATTAAGATGGAAATAAACAAGCAAACACATACACACACCTGAAACAACCACGACACACGTGATTTACAAGGTTCGGCAACGTGCTACGTCTTGGGGGGTCTCATGCGGGTTTTCTTTCCTTCTTCCGCTTCTCCAACAAGAGAAGCAACCGAGATTACAAGTATATAGAGACAATATGTCCTGTAAAGCACTCTAGATCTTTCTCTACTCTAATCTCTCAACTCACAATGAAGAAAATATTACATTTGTACGTTGTATTGAAACCAAGAGCAAACAAACTCTTTTATAGACTCAAAAACCGAGCTAAAATTAAGCAAAACCGTGCTGAAAAATCGTGGGCAACAATCGACCGATGCTCCTTCGGTCGACTGTCCTTGAGTAAACACGAACGCTTCCTGTTGCGATTCGGTTAACCGAATCCTTCCCGGTTGACTATTGGAATGCTTCTCGCTGTGGTTCGGTTAACGCGAGAACGTTTCTCCCATGAACTAAATAACTCTCCAACAACCCCACGGTCGACCGAAGACCCCTCGGTGAACCGTTCCATTTTCGACAGACTCTCCCGTGGTTCTCGGAACACCAAAAATTCCACCTACGGTTTACCGAACTCATTGTTTCGAAGTGTCTTTGTCTTCTGACGATAGACTGAATCCCATTAGGTCGTCTGATCCCAGCTGCTCACGAAGTGCATGGAATCTAGGTTCGGTTGTCCGAATCCAATTCGGTCGTCTAAACCCTGCATCGCCAAAAGTGCCTGGAATTTTGAAACGTTGGACTGGATCCCATCCGGTCGAACGTTTCTTCATGGTTTTGTTTCCTTAACAAATATAGACTAATATTCAACAGTTGCTCATCTTCCACATGTAAATATGATGGAAGGACGAGTCATTCTTGAACGGATAGACCTACCGTCAATTGGAGCATTCAGGGGAATTTTGATGGGATGGAACAATAAATACATAAAAAGTTAAACATTGAGTCTAAATCTTACTCGATGTCAATCACTTTCCAAACTAATGACATTATTTGAAAACTAACTTCTGTTACAGAACATGCAATAGTCGGCAAAAGAAAGACCTTATAAAGGAAGTTTCTAATGCCAAACCCCAAAACAACTGCTCATGGGTCTTAGCAGGGGACTTCAATTTAACGAGGGACCAAAAACGAAAGATCCCACTGCAATGCAAAAAACAATGTCCCAACCAAATTGTTTGGACAATTCATTGAGGATCATTGGCTAATTGATGTAGGCGCATCCGACCTTAAATTCACATGGACCAATTGCCAACAGGATGAACGTTTTGGAATCAGTCTGCAAACGCATAAGGAAAATATTAATCTTCTGATTGGAACAACCATGGGCTTCAGCTGATGTTCTCTCTTGGTTTGTCATTATTTTAGCCTTTTGTACCCTTACCATAGGAGAACTTTATTTGACTGCTCATACTTCTATATATCGTAATCCCTTAAAAAAATTGAAGGTCCATTCTAAATATTGTTGTGAATTATAGCATGACTATTTTAATTCAATTGCATCTTTTTTTTATATTAAAAACCAACACACAGTAGTAGCACACCAAGAGACATTACTCTCCATGAAAATAATAAAGTAAAGTGATGATTTGGAGATGAAAATAGCAAAAGTCACTGCCACATGTAGGCATGATTTGACCCACTGGTTTATGTTTGCACACAGAAAAAAAAAAGTGGGAGTATGATTAATATCACACACTGCAGTTGTAGATTCCTTGTGCTCCACAGAAAGTGAGATGACCACTTGCAAGTGTGAGAATTTAGATAGATGAAACAAATGCATAAAGAAGCAAGCCCTGGGGGAAGTTGCTGGATTTCAATTGGTTTAATTTTCAACTGGTGGAACAAGCTCCCATGGATCCTATCCAGAATTTAATGGTCACGTGAGAATTCAGATTCTGGGGGGGGGGGGGTTGTGCACATGGATTCCGAGGGAATCCGACGGAAACGGAATTTGGATTCCGGTTGACTCCGGAAATGGGGCGTTTGTGCACGAAAACACGGATTCCGTCGGATTCTGTGGTATGTATAAAATTTTCTTTGAGTTTTCCGTCACTTTGAGGTTGGAAAACCACGGAAACCGAATTTTTTCGGTCGACCGTCAAACATTCGGTCCACCGAAAATGAATATAACGGACGACCGAACATATTTCGGTCTACCGAATTCGTAACTAGAATGACCCGTTCGGACGACCGAACTTAGTTCGGTCTTCCGTTTACGTTCACTATGAGGAAGTCGCATTTCGGTCGACCGAAACTAGTTCGGTCGTCCGTTTTTCTTATCCAAATTGTTTTCCGAAGCAGGCACAAACAACAGAATTCAGTCAACGGAAGACCGTCGGATTCAGTCCGTCGGATTCTGTGGTATGTATAAAATTTTCTTTGAGTTTTCCGTCACTTTGAGGTTGGAAAACCATGGAAACCGAATTTTTTCGGTCGACCGTCAAACATTCGGTCCACCGAAAATGAATATAACGGACGACCGAACATATTTCGGTCTACCGAATTCGTAACTAGAATGACCCGTTCGGATGACCGAACTTAGTTCGGTCTTCCGTTTACGTTCACTATGAGGAAGTCGCATTTCGGTCGACCGAAACTAGTTCGGTCGTCCGTTTTTCTTATCCAAATTGTTTTCCGAAGCAGGCACAAACAACAGAATTCAGTCAAAGGGAAACTGTTTTCCACTGGATTCTGTTTTCCTCTGCTTTCCCATTGACTCCGAAAATCACTTTCCGGAGCTTTCCGCGCCACTAACACCCCCTAAGTGAAAATGTGAGAATTCAGATTCTAAGTGAAAATGTAAGAATCATTATTCCTGAAAGAATCTAAATTCGTTTGGATGGAAAAAATTATTGTTCATAATTCTAAATGTTAAATGACTAGTATGCCCTTAGATTAAATTTATATTGTTATTAGATTACTATTGTAAGATATGATATGATTTTTTTACTATGGTAGAATATTTACTTAAGTAGAAATGTTTATGTTAATTTTTAATATTAAAAATTATCATAAAATACAACGTATATGAAATGTATCTAATAAATATCGTAAAATATTAATTTCTAATTTAAAATTTTATCTAATAAAAATAGTAAAATATAAGGGTATTATGGTAAATACGTGAGATACACTCAATCATAACACAAATCTTCAAGGGCATGGTTGGAAGTTCAATCCTAATAAAGTGGATTCCTAGGAGAAGCTAGTTTATTTTGGCTTCTTGTTTCAGGCATAACGAGGTTTCGAGATTCTCGTGGATTCCAATTGAACCATAACGAGGTTACGAGATTCTCGTGGATTCCAATTGAAGCAAGATCTTAAATTTTATTTGGGAATACATGTTGCCAAGAATCAGATTCCTACAAGAATCCCAAGTGTATTTTTTGAAATTGGTCTAAGTGTATTAGGCCACTATTAACGTCCACGTACTTTTCAGGCACCTACGTAATTTTCTCTCTCTGTCAAGTCAGTTTCTCTCTCTGACATATCAGCACAATCCAACCCCTTACAAAATCTTTAACCATTATCCAATCCACTCAGACACGCTACCATGTTTGTTGTCATGTCATTATTTTTATTCTCTTCTCTGAAACTCTCACAACAATCAACAAATTACATTACTAATAATTATTGTAATTACTAAAATGCAATTAATTCATTCGATTGTAATTAAAAATTAATATATAAATAGGAAAATATTATTACAAATTAGGAAACCGCATCACATAGTACATTAATTGGAATTTTAAATACTAAAGCTAAAAATACATCAATTCATATTTCCTCCAAATCGTTGTTATATATTCTCGATCAAATCAGCTTGAATGTTCAAATGTGTAGTGTGATCACGCAATTGATCTCTCCTCTTCAAATAGATGTTAATATTGAAGGGAATGTGTTCTAAAAGTTTTACTTTTAAATGTCAATTATTATGAATCGAATGAGAAATCGTTTTGTTCCTTGTTTATGTCATTCGTCTTTTAGAAGTGTTAAGGAAGAGACTCTTGGTCCTTAACCGTAGAGCTCTAAAAGATATTGGTTTACATAAAACAAAAGATATTCGCAATCATGGTAATTAACATGGGACATTAATTACCGAGTTAGAATTGTCGTGTTGGTCATAGATCATTGTAGCTCTACAAGTGAGTGACAATACGGGTACACAAAAGATGAAGATATTACTTTTGTATACTGAATAGACATAATAAGTAAAATATTATAGAAATGTGTTTCTGTGTCATTAATATTTTACTGTGTCATTGGTTCTTTGATATGAGACTTATATCTGATCACTTAAGAAATGTTAAATTAGACTAGTGTCTTAAACTATCGATGAGTGTAGTATAAATGCATTAGTTGGTTAAGTGTGACTTTCGTTGGAGAAGATAGTTAGTCAAAAGATTATCATTGCCCCTCTTAATTGAGTGATGATATTAGTGGGCCCCTTAATAAAGCAAAGTTATAATGTGCACAATGTGATTTGAGTTAATTCACATATTTATAACTAGCTTAAAGAGATCAAGAAATGAATACTAATACAAAGATGACACAATACTACTTTGTGTGTATTCTTAATATCATGAGGCAATGGACGGACACAAGTGGTGCACTCCATCACTAAATCGATCGGGTTTTGATTCGTGTGAAATTAAGACATCTAACTAATTGGGAGCTATAATGTGTAGCTAGATACCGCTTATAGCTTGTGATATTAAGCTTTTAATATCACTGTCAACTTAGTTTAGATCGTCCCATAGGTCACACCACAAAACTGGGAAACAAGAAATGAGGATTTTGAGTTCATAAGATGTGTCGGGTTTCATGTAGAAAATATGACACATGGGGTGAACAAGCAAAATCAAAATTATGTTGTGATTAATAACATAATTAGAATCTAAATTAAATTCATATGTGATGTAAATATTATGGGGTGTAATGATTGATCATTACATAAGATAATATGTTACATAAGTTGTGAATTTACTACTAATCCCGAAATGTCAAATTTTGTAGGGGTTAAACCGAAATTTGACAAGTCTGCAGTACAGTGCTCAACGGTCGACCGGTTAGCGGTAAACGATCGATCGATCGTGCACGGTCGACCGGACAGGTCTCGACCGATAACATGGAATTTTCGTCTGTTCGGAACGGTCGAATGGATATATCGGTCGGTCGACCGAACATTGCGATGAAATATTTTATTGTTGCGTACGGTCGACCGAATGTAGAACGATCGACCGAAACTTGGTTCGAGCGGTCGACCGAACTTTCAAACGGTCAACCGGTCCAGACGGTTATATGCAGAATTAATTAGATCATGCATGGAATTGGTCCATAATTGATTTAATTCGTGGCTAAGATTATTTGTTATCAAATAATGGATGTTTAGATGGAAATTTGCATGAAATCATGGGCAAGAGGTTGCACATGAATATGTAATTTGGAGAGAACTTATAAATACAAGTTTATCTCATTACCTCCATAATTAATTCATTTTATTTTCTCATGCAAAAATCTCTCTCCATAATTCTCCACGAAATTTCCTTAATTCTTAAGTTTAGTTTTAGTTTTTAAGAGATCATCTTCTCAAGGGAACTAAAGAGGGTTAGTAATTAGATTCTAAATCCTATTGGAGATCGAGAGGCTAGCTCTTCTCTTTCCAATCTTGTTTAGAGTTTGGTGAAATATCGGAGGCATCCGGCGCAGCAACAAGCATCCTCAACGTCTCCGAATCTTCAAGAAGTTTTAGAGAACTTCTAGGTATGAATTTTGGAGTCCTATGTTTGTTTTAATAAAAGTTTTAAAACTAGTTATTGAAACAAATCAATGCATGCATGAAACAAATCATAGAAAATTGTAATTGATCTTTATTATACATAAAAATTTCGAAAATATATATGTATAATTAAACATGAAATCCTACAAATATTCACTAAATGGTCAGTGGAATACTGTAACGGGTCGTCCATAGAATTTCCAGGTTGGTCCTGAATAAATTCATTCAAATCTCCAAAATTAGCGCAGAAGTCGCGTTCATTCTCCACTATCATATTATGCATTATGATGTAAGGTGTCATTATTTTGTTAAGCACAACCTTACTCCATGCAAGAGATGACTTTTTCACGATCGTGAATCGCGTTTGCAAGACTCCAAATGCACGTTCTACATCTTTGCTCACCGTTTCCTGTTATTCAACAAATAACTTGTCCTTTGGTGTTTGTGGATGAATAACAGATTGAATGAATGTCGCCCATTTTGGATAAATATCATCTGTAAGATAGTGTCTCATGTCATATTGAGAACCATTAACCTCAAAAGTCACATGTGGAGCTCGTCCTTCCATTACGTCGTCGAAAATGGGAGATCGTTGCAGGACATTTAAGTCATTGCATGAACCTGGTGTGCCAAAAAATGAGTGTCATATCCATAAGTCAGCCGATGTCACTGCCTCAAGGACAAAAGTTGCGTTACCACTATGCCCTTGATATTGGCCCCTCCATACAGCTGGGCAATTTTACCACACCCAGTGCATGCAATCGATACTTTCCATCATGCCTGGGAACCCACGCTGCTCACCAATATTAAGTAGTCGTTCTACATCACTTGCATTAGGTCTTCGTAGGTACTCACCGCCGAAGATGTTAATGACACCTTCACAAAAAAATTAAGGTGTGTTTCTTGCCATGGATTCGCTTAGCCTTAAGCACTCGTCGACCTCATCAATGCTACACCATACACTAGCATACAGATCGTCGCCGTACATTTGTTCTGCAGGTTGGAGATGTTCATCCTACCAGTGGCGTCCGGTACACGTTGGAAGAAGACATCAGAGGCCCTACGACAGTCAGAATGCGAAGAAAGACATGTTTTTGCATCCTAAATCTTCTCCTGAAAATAATGTCAGGATAAACATGATTGTTAGAAAAATAATCGACAATCAAACAGTGGTAACCAAGCTCTCGATCTCTATCCAGGTTTGTAGTTCGCCTTATACGCCTCTTAGGACGTGGAGTTTGTCGAGACACAATTTCGGAGACATACTCCGTTAAGTAGTCCAACACTTGGTCATAAGTATTGTCATCGGATGATGAAGATGATGAGGATTTTGAACTGGAAGACTTATCGGATGAAGACATGGTAGTAGATGAATGAGTGAGATGTGATAGAACCAACCCTGAGGATCATATTTATAGATATGAGAAATAACACAAGGTGATGACATTGAATTTTGGACCAAACAAGTTTTGAGGACCTACAGTACACAAAACACATGGTGATGACATCGAATCTTGGACCAAACAAGTTTCGAGGACCTACAGTACACGCGTGACTACACAAAACACAAGGTGATGACATCGAATCTTGGACCAAACAAATTTCGAGGACCTACAGTACACGCGTGACTACACAAAACACAAGGTGATGACATCGAATCTTGGACCAAACAAGTTTCGAGGACCTACAGTACACGCGTGACTACACAAAACAAAAGGTGATGACCAAACAAGTTCTCTCAAATGGTGCTTCGACTCTATATATACCCTTACCAACTTACTTCTCTACTCAACCCAAATCATATCTTACTTCTTCCACCCTCATCTTACAATGTCTTCTTCAGAAGGCAATGGCTCACCAGACTACAATCGTTCTCCACGTCATCCACCCCCAACCTAACAATTTGTCCAACACCCAGGATTCCACCCAGACCATCAATACCAATAATACCAGCAAAATCCACACCACCCGCCATTCCATGAACAAGACCAAACCCAATCCCAATTTAGTATGTACACTCGCCTCCTAAGTGGAGAAAGCAGTGGCAATGTAAGTCGTATTATACCTGATGTGAATGACGAAAATGTTGTTCAACCTTTAACCTGTCAAAGAACACACAAAACCACCACGACCAAGTCGCAGAAGACGTGGTCCACACTAGAGGATGAGAGACTCGTCTCGACTTACATGGCTATAAGTGGCGATGTTGTGGTTCAGACAAACCAAAAAATGAGGTCCTTGTGGAGACGTGTAAAGCGCATCTTCGACGAATCAGCCAAAGCAGGTGCAGTAGAGCGTAACGATGAGTCATTGAAGGGACGATGGAGGCGTATTACGTCGTGTGTGTCCCAATGGGTCGGTTTCTTCGACCAGGCGACGCGGAGGAAGAAAAACGGCTTCAACGAGGACAATGTCGTTAAAGAAGCGCACATCATCTACGAGCGAACTCACAAGACCAGATTAAATTGCATTCATGTGTGGCTTATGTTGCGCAGGTACCCTAAATGGGAGTCTGTTGTGCTTGGAGCTACGACAGGAGATGTTGGCGAAGAAAGTATGGAGAGTTAGAGCAACGGGAAATGAAAAGGCATCGACAAGGATGTGGCCCACACGACACCATCGACGGACGAAATGATGTTTGAACCACGTCGTCGTCCAGAAGGTGTTAAAAAGATAAAGAGAAGGGGAAAGAACCAGTTCAGGCATAACCCGATCCCAATATATTAGAACTGAGAAAACAAATTGAATATAACATCAAAGTGAGAGAAGACAAGTACTTGCATTACGAAGAACAGGTAGAGAGGAAACACATTGAAGTTGAAGAGAAATTCCAAAGGGAACTCAACACAAAGAAACTCGACGTACTATTTTCTCTGATGAAGAAGGAAAACAAGGACGAGTTTGATAAATATACACTTGCTGAACTCAAAGATTGGGCTAAATCACAAGGATTTCTGTAGTTTCTTTTATTTTAATTTGGAGTTAATGTGTGTTTCGTAGTTTATCGGTATTCTTGTTGTAACATCTATTTATATTTTGTATTTGTATTGTTTATTTGAAGTTTATTTGTATTGGTGTTTTGTGATTTATCTGAATTTCATATTTTATTTTTTTCATTTTTAAATTTAAATAAATCTTAAAAAATCAAAAACAATTTAATTAATTAAAAACAATTCTACAATAATTATCAAATTGAAACAACATCAATACATTAACTACAATTAAATTACAAAACCCTAATTACATCTCAAAAAAAATTAACCTAAAAAAACAAAAAACAAAATTGGGCGTCCAGGCAGGAAACTAGGCGGTTCCCGCCCGCCCACCCATTATGGGTGGGCATTTTGGGTGTCCAAAAAATTACCTCCCGTTGAGGGAGACCTCAGAGGAAAGAACTTCCAAGCAAGTGTTAACAGTCATTTTTCAATTTTAAATCCACGCTCACAACAATTTATGTAGGTTTAATTGGTCGCTTCAAAATATTGCGCAATCATACGTTATAGAATCGAATTCCAGAAATAGATTCACGTTAAGCTACTTTATCTTCCTCTTGCATCTTATTCTAAAAAAGTTCAATAATCATTTTAACAAGAGATCCCCTAAATCACAATGAACACTTAGTATTTAGAAATTCGGTGGTTTTGTTGATTACATCACCATGACTTCAGGCTCTTGCAACATCGGAGCTGCTTTTTATTTCTCTATTTTCTTTTTAGGGTAGCTTGGAGATGCTTTGCTTCTTAAATTCCATTTCACACCTAAGTCACATGGATTAGTGCTAAAAAGTTATTCCAAATTAGCATATTTTGACCACTGAATTGCCTTGTAGTTATAGTTGAACCGAGGAATTATAGTTGAAACAAGAGATTTGATATTCAAGTGCACCTTCACCGTAGAAGTCTATTCAGAATACTTGTTTGTGAATTGTAAGGCAGATAGTCAAACTAAATTATTTTCTATTTGTCATTTTTTTTGTATTTTTTTTCGTTGTATCCCTAACACGTTTTTAAACTTATTTACGTGATCCGGTTCAAATTTCAACCATGTCTGACATCCGAACTTTCACGTAAATATAGATTTAAGAGTATATTAGGGATACAACGAAAAAAAATACAAAAAAAACGAATGTGTGTTTAAATAATGTATTTTTAAAGTTCAAAATGTAAAGTGTTCCAAAACAAAAATTTAAGGAATGTAACTGTCAACTTTAAAAGTTCAAAGGTGTAAAATGATATCAATGTATAATTTACGAAGAAAAATTGTAATTAACGCATCATATTGTGATGAATTATTATCCAATTCCAGTTGCAACTTAACCAACTAGATATTGTTGTTTAAATTCTAGTCCCTAGAGTTGTGTAAAAGGCTTTCATAAAACCTTTGGTAATAAAGTTACGGTTACACAGTTACACTTCCTACAACAACTTTTGCACAACTCAAAATCTGATTGAGACATGATTTTAAAACATTAATAACAGGTGGGACTTATGCCATCTCTCTTTATTGACATTGCTCAGATTGTTAGTACTATTTGTATTAAATCCTTATTGGGAGGTGAGAGATGTTACAACTACAGGTATTATCTTTGTGTTCTCTTGTACTTACGTCGCAATATGTATTACTCTTGTAATCTTATTACAAAGTACTAATATAATGAAATTGAAGGGGAAAAACCCCCATATGGAGAGAACAAGAGTTGGCTAGAGATGAAATCCTGTGCATCTCATATGTCACTCTCCAAAAGATTCTCAATAGTGGATAGTCAAAATCCCAACACCCATTCTCTTTAACAGATTAACTGTTCAATGGAGGGGGGTGGAACTTTTGCTGAAAGAGGTCTCCACATCATATTAAACTCTAAACAATCCCAAAAAGGACCACTCTTCCCTTTGTGGTAATGGACACAACTTTAACTATGCTCTTTTCTTTTCTTTTATCCAACTTTTTCTTTCCCTTCTTGGAAGATTCCCCATGGATGACCCTGAGCTATGAAAGTGTTCTCACATCCCACAGCCACCAAATTGAATGGTGGGAGTGGGATGCTGTGTTTCTTACTTTGTTGTCACAACACCCTTTGTCCTCCTCCATCAAACACAAGAAAGGGCCAACATAAAAACATGCATTTGGTACAAGTGATGTTGTGGTGGGAAATGATGCAGCATCTCCCAACAACTTACTTACCAAACTCAAGAATTCCAGAAGATTTGGAGCCCATGAAAGCACCACAATTTTGGCATACAATGAGGAAATATAGACCAGGTCAGTGACAATATCCTATGTTCTCCCATGAAAGCAACCATTTTCTTGGTGTGAACCTATCTTCACAGTTTTGACTGCATCAACTCATCATCACTTTAACTTTTGAAAACTTTTCCATTGCTTCAATGCTAAACTCAGGGCGCCACTTACGATTGTTGAGTCTATTCTAAAGTCGAAGATCTACCAATTAGGTTAACCAAGTTGGCCCTAAAGTGTTCAACTCCCATTATAGACTCTTAGGCTCTTAATGATTTGCACAAAATATTTAATTCTACAAAGAAGATGGATTTAGGAGATCTATCCATCAACAAAGTTGCCTTTCAAAAAAGGAAGACAGGAAGTTGATTAGGTACACGTTAAGTACAACCCACATCTCCTGCCAAGAAGTGGTATAAGTGTACAACCACTTGTTCCTCTAAAACCTCCTATATTTCTAAATTGGTTTGGTAGATTAGGTTGAGACTGGCAATAGTCATGGTGCACTTAATTAGTTTGTATCTACTTTCCAACCTAATCCAACTGACATCCACAAATATTCTTCAGCATATCTGAAAATGAGATGAGTTGATTGCAAGATAAGATTTGGATATGGGTGGAGAATGTTGAGGAAAGGGATTAGGAATGGATACTTGTGAATGTGGCAAAGCAAACTACCACAAGAAATATGGCATCTCAAGCAACAAGGTTTGGGATGGTTGGCATGTTTGTTATCAAATCTTCAAGATGAATTCGAGAAATAACAATAACAAACTTCAAGTTGTTGTTACATCAGATTCTCCAACTAATTGGTGACATCTGAATTTGATATGAATGATAGTGATGGATGTACGTGCCCAATGAAGTTGTAGGGAACCATAATGAAATTGATAAATGATTAAGAGCCATGATAGAAATATTTTTATGACATATATGATCAACAGGTCCACTTGCCAACCAAAGAATTCGGTAGAAATTTGAATTTTCATATGATTTATGCCAAAAAAAAAACAATGAGCAGGCCAACAAATCCACCTAAAGTCTTAGATGTATCTGGGAGATGTAAGAGATGTCAAATGTGAAGCAGTACGTTGATAATAGTTTTTATAGTTTTTTGGGTGTTATATAAGATACTAGCTTCTATATCCGACAATGATTAGTGGTTGTCTTGTTGCCACTTAATGAGTTGTAAGAGCACAAACAAATGGGATTTAAGGCTAGTGCCCAATTGTTGATCGGATTCATCCATATGAATAGCAAATGACGAGATACCATATCTATACGCATAGTTCTTAAAAGTACTAATCATTCAACCACCTACATGTTATTCTAAATAAAAATAATTTGGGGTTATACCCAGGTATGATATTACAGGGATATTGTTAGTGCAGAGAAAACGTAAGCAGATTCACCCAATATTTTATTTCAATTTCTACGAGGATCACTAAGCAGATTCACCCAAGGATAGAGATGATATGTGGAGGATGTTTCAAGCAACAGTAGCAACTGGATCCCTATTTCTTCATACGAGTAACAGACTTATCAGCCTATAGGCCCAAGGCCCATATCAAAACAGAGATTACGCAAATGTAAAGGCTAAAGAGCATGACAATTATTTCAGGTGAGAGATTGAGGAGACCACTACAAGTATACGTATAGGTAGAGTTAGATGATCAGGCACTAAACAGAAGTCTTATTGGAACATTGAGCGCACAAGAGAAGATTGATCATGTAAATTATGTTGTTAATACAAACAAAAGAAAATCACTCCTGAAAAATACTGACAGTGAGGAGACATAAATTAAGTTACTAGAGAAGCATGTTACACAAAGTAGATCCGCAGAATCATTTCCATAGAAGCACAAAATAGGAAAGATTCCTACTATGATTCAGAAAACCAACAAACCAACAATTTAGTTAAACATACCTAGGGGGGCTGCAAAACTCTGTCCCTATATAGCACAATGCTCTTTGAGTTTATTCGATTCTCTTGTGATAAACATCCAAAACATATCTATTCAATTGCTCACCAAATATTCTTGTTGAGAATTTCTTCGTGACATGATCTCGCGCATCCCTGCCCATTCTTTCGGCCATTCCGGTGTTATTTACAAGTCTCGACATGGCCTGTGCGAATTTTATGGGAGTTGGGTCACATAGAAATCCAGTAACTTCGTGTTTAACTGTCTCAAGAGGCCCTCCACTGTTGCACGCAATCACAGGCTTCTGGGCGGCCATTGCTTCCAGAGGAACGATCCCAAAGTGTTCATCCTGCCGATGTGGTTGAATCAAGGAATTACTGATCCTCAATTAGAAAGAGTGTATCTCAACAAGACAGTATCTTGGTTACGAAGTTTATTATTATTCCACACTTGGCCACAGCATATTCTGATAAACTTCATACTTTAGGACACAGGCCAAGTGAAAGGAAGGACAAATTGTCCTAATTCTGGCAAGAATGTATTTAGATAAGGAGGACACGTGCCCCCCACTTGAGGTCAAACTTATGAGAGATTGAAACCTTAACTTACGAGTTCAAAGAATGGTCATAAAGTAGGGATGCCTTATCCAATATAAGTTCACTTTTGAACAAGCAGTGATTTGGCCAGGTAGGCTGCGGATTGTTTATGAGTAATTCAAAAAATAATGTGATAACTCTGCTCTTACCTTTGGAGTATAAATAACACAAATGCATTGAGAAAGTAGGGTATTTCTCTCCTTGGTTGAGCAGGATGTGATGAAACTAACTCGATCTGATACTCCTTCAATTTCAGCCAGTCTTCTAAGTTCTTCAAGGTACTCTACATTTTCTTTGAGACGGTTATCAAAGCCACCTGAAGCCAAAAAATGTTGATTACCTATTATTCCAGTAAGTGCCAATGTCATTTCCACATGTACTACATTTCGATATCTTAGGGATTTTTGAAGTTGAGCTCAAACAGATTATCTTATGTTCATGCCAACTGAAGACAATGACTAGGTTGGACAAAATCAGTACCCCTTCCAGAACTTACTCATGACAATTATTGGTCCCCTAGTACCACAGTACAAGATATCTTTAAACAGTTGTTTATTGAAAAATGTAGTCCCTTTGAGTTATGAGATTTATGGCAGCAATAAAAATGTCAATTTATAATTGAGCAATCAATCCAAGGTAATAGATTAGATTCTTCTCATAGCTAGTACTTGTGGTAGCCCGGTTGGTTTTGTTAATCTTGGTACCGGATGCATTCTTGCCCTAAGTGATGTTTCCTTCATTGTCTCAAACCAAATCAATTAAACATGGGCTGCTTTTCCCCTCCGAATATGGCATGTACAAATGAATGGCAGACATTACCTACTATTGTCAAGGAACACTTGAAATTAAGGCTCAACGGACTCTTATCTTCGGAGGAATAGAGCAACGCAAATGCTGATATTGCCAGCTGAATGTTCTTTTTCCTCTCAAAGCGATTAATTGAAAGAAAATTTAACCTGGTGAAGGGGGAAAGATAGCTTTAGGAGTACTGAAATGAAAAAAATGATGGTTATTATTTAATTTAAAATACAGTATTTTTTTAAGAACAAAGGGATATACAAGTATGTTGGTTACTTGTAGTCACGAGCTTCATTAAATTGTTCAAGGTTGACGGCTGGATATAAAACAGCCGGTTCAACTCCTTTTGAATGAAGGTGTCTGAATGTATGTGCAAATGTCGTAGCAGTAAATTTGCTATTCACAAGAATAAGATCAGCCATACCTGAATGTGTCCATCCGGCAAGAACAACACTAAGAAATTATATATACATATTACATACATTAAGATCAGCCATACCTGAATGTGTCCATCCGGCAAGAACAACACTAAGAAATTATATATACATATTACATACATTGTTCAGGAAACAAAACAAGCATAGGAACAAGGAAATGGCCCATGAAAATCCAAACCTGTAGTTGCTTCTTCAAGCAGGTCAATTGGTTTGCGATATAATCTCCTAAGCAAAGTTGTATGCTGTGCCAGCAATAAATCTGGAAAATGACAGTAAAAAACAATCTGGCCAGAATGCCTACAATAAGTTCGGAATTTATCTTGATAACACCACTAACTAGATTAGAGAAAGAGGGAGGCCAGGAGCTACCTTTGTTGACCTTTTTATCTTTAGCAGAGGAACGACCACAGAGACTTGGTCTGCCACAATGGCGTCGAATGAATTCCACATAACAAGAACACAAAGGGCAACAAATATGCACCGGAGATAAGCACATACAGCATGAAACCGATAGAAAATGTGGCGTGGCAAAAAAGAACCATAAACTGTAACTTGGAAAGAACCTGGAGAAGACATGTATATCGTATAAGAACAGTCCTTTCATCTTTGAGGTAATAAAGAGAATATTGTATCAATTTTACAGCTTGTTTATACTCAACAGTTGGAACATTCATTATATAGTTCACCACCAACTATGGCAAGGTTTCTGCGATGGAAAGGTTTAACATGGAAGATATCAACATGTCAAGCTAGATAGACGTTCCATATACAAGTCAAGTGTATGGGTTTATAGACTAACTGAATACCAACAGTGCAGTATGGACCGGATATAGGTATATCCATATTCGTATCTGTATGAAATTTACGGATTCGGATACGGATACGGATTGTTTGCGGATATGAAAAGTCTATATCCGTTCGGATATTTGACGGATTCGGAGCGGATACGGATAATATCCGCATCCGTAAACATAATTCCCAACCTTATAACATTTTTTTATTTTCACTTAGACAAATTCTTATACATAGTCACATTTATAACTTTATTTGGTTTCAAATATTAATTTACTTTATCTTAACTTCTAACTCTATATTCTGAAAATGAGAAATATTCAATGCTTGAATAAATGTGATCAGTAGATGTATTTTTATTTGAATAAATAAATTTAAAATATATATTCAAAATATAATCACACAATGTTGAAATAGGAATACTTCTAGGTATAATAATGTATTGCATAAGTATATAAAACAAATATGGATATAAATGTTGAAATACAGATATGTAGTTCCGAAGTGGATATTAATCGGATTAGTACTTTAGGGGTAGTAATTTAGAATAGTTTATATATTTAGGTAATTTATAGAAAAAATACCAAACTTATATATCATTAATTTAAAGAATAACTATATATATAATACATATACAAATATAGATGTTGAACTACGGATATTCGATCCCGGATCGGATATTATACGGATCGGATGTACTAATAACCATATCCGCTCCACGACTTTACGGATCGGATACGAATACGGTCTAACGGATATTTTTTCTCGGATCGAATGTTCAAATTCGAATACGGATACGAACGGATGCTCGGATATTCGAATATCCACTGACACCCCTAGGAATGACTGTAGACACTTTCCTTGTATGAAAAGGCATATGAATATTTTACATTACAGAAATGTGAACAAGAAAAACCTATAAGAGAGACTCAGAGCTGTGCAACCAAAATGCACATCTGAGACCTCTGAGCTCATCATGAGTAATTATAGGATAAGTAGAAATGGGATACAGATAAGGCGACTATTGGGATCAAAAGAAAATAGTCTACAGAAAGTTATATCTGGTGACCAGCAAATGTAGTATACTAAAATGATCCAAAAGTATTCATGAAGGGCAGGGCAACGATGATAGTGGACAATTAAATAATAGGATTGATATCATAAACATCACAATGCTACATGTAAAATTTAGGTTGCCATGAGAAAATGTCATACCATTGACAGTCTCCTCAAAGCATCGCTTCTTGTCATGGTGTGATGTGAAAACATGCACATCATGGCCCTGTTCTGAAAGCTGAACTGCAGCATCAACTATCAACCTCTCGGCTCCACCTATTAAATAATTCAAGTAGCAAAACAAAATAAAAAAGATGGATATCATACATTCTAAAGTGCTGAATGACGCAAAATATTTGGCAGAAACACAAGGAAAAAGAAAATATGCTGAATTCTAAAAGGGTGCATGGATCCAGAAATTACTAGTTGCCCATATGATCACACATGATTATACGTGGTATTTTTTTCTTTGGAAAACAAAAGCAAGGCCAGACATGAGATAGAAATTTAAACAGCCAATATCATTTATAACTTTCAGGATCATATCAGCGACACAGCAAAGTATTTGTGCACATAAATATTCAGAACATAACTTAATGTAAAAATAATTACACCAAAAAAATAACAGCTGGATTTTGTCAAAGGAACCAAATGTAGCAGAATGAACAAAGGCCATGGCAAAATAAGTGATGCAATTGTTCAGGATGGAATTTTGACTTAACTAAAACATCCCAACTATTCCATTCTAAGTTGTTCCACACATCCCATTAGCCATCTGCTAGTTTAAAGCTCCAGTACCGAATGTCTTCAAACCCACATAATTATTACACAACTGATACTGTAACGTTCTTGAGACTTACAGGCAAATAAATTTTATAAGGATGACTCATCAGGGTATTACTACATGCATGTACAGCAAGCATGAAATTGTGCTAATATCTAGACGAACTGATACATAAAAGTTCCAGGACAAGTAAAAACAGACCCTAACCTACAGAACAAGTTAAAGAGGACCAAAAAACAGACTCCTTTTACAATATCCCAAACGAGGTTCTGCAAACAACTCTCCGTTCTCAAAGATAAAGAAACACCCACTACTAAACAGCATTCACCAAAAAACCCTAGTAAACTTTCAAACTCTTAAGATGTTGCTCAAGCATGAGGCCTCAGCAACTGGCAACTTTACATTAAATTTTAATTTCACTTCCCTGAGAAACTTGCAAAGTCTTGCAAGAAACATAAAACCAAGCCCTCTGTATTATGTAACCCCAAACCCCAATCTCAATGTTTGTCCAAATTCGTCCTTTTTGTTGGAAATCGGAAGTGATCCGTAACGAAAGAAGAACATAGGGATGGAGAGAAGGATGGGAACGAACCTATGCCGAGATCGGGGTGGATTATGCCGATCCTTAGCTTTGGGGCTCCGGTCTTCGTCATCGACATTGGAGAGCGGAGAAGATGTGAGAAGGGAGGGTCGGATGCGGGTGTTTTTTAACCGATTAAGTGGATTCGTCGTAATCGGATCCTGAGGATCCGGTTATCGACTAGTTTGTTGTGAGTTGCTTTTGTCGTGTATCATTTTGACCATTCTCAGCAGGGTTCTTTGATCAAATTGTCTTTTGCTTCAAGGTCACACGTTGACTGGTGCACAAGTGTTTTGGATTATTTACCACCATTCACCACTATGGGCTATGGCTAATTGCCAATTGGTCATATGTGAAAATCAGCCTAAAGTGAGTAGAAATTGGCTTAGTTTGGAAGATTTAATGACTGCTTATGCTTCATTTCCCTTGTCAGAACTCAGACCAATTAAACACAGGTGACCAAACAAAGGAAACAACAGAAACAAAGAGCTGAAATAGTTCTACAATCTGAGATTCTCAAACAAGTAAAAATTTCTTCAAGCTCGACAGATATAACCAGTCCATAAATAATAGAGAGAATAACAATTACAATGACAATAAGAACAATAACAATACGACTTTATGAGCACATCTCTAGCTGCTTGGGTCAGGGATCAAGATTCCTCTTGACTTGCACCCTTCGGCAACAAAAACACAAAGGAAGAAAAAAATCCAGGATGCCAATGATGCATAAGTTAGTCAACTTCATCTAGTAATTCATTCTTGCCGACCGACAGAAAACCGCAGGTTTCAAAATTCCGTCGTAACTCAACCATGTCGTGAAATTGAGTAATTTCCTCGTATTCTTTACACAATAGCATAACGTTGGCTAGAACCCTGAGAAGCACTTAACCTTCTCTCTAGTTCCCCAACTACTTCACCTCTATTGACCACTTCCTCCTTGTTTGCTTTTATGTCCTTTAACTTGACAATACCTTGGGCTTGTTCTTGCTCACCAATAATTATCATCCAGGGTATGCCACCATCGACAGCACGTTCTATATGCTTCATCACCTTCTTGTGAACACCAAATTCGGCTGGTATTTTCCTTTTCCACATCTCAGCTACCAGTTCTGCTGCAATGGTGAGGTCTTGCCCCAGAATAGCTACTAGAACTTGTGTTTCAGTTGGACGTATTTCCTAGGAAAGAAATTCAGCAATGTCATAATCTTCTCATAAATAAACTATACAGAAACAACAGTTATGCTAGACGGCAAGAATCAAAATACCAAACGACAAACTTATTTAATAGGAAGTGAAGTCTATGTTGCAATTCCTGCCAAATCTTAAAGAATCTTTAATATACTCTTCGACCATTAGATTGTTTCAGGACACGGACAAGGGTGATTTGAAGAGAGGACCCATTTATGTGGGGTAGGAAACAATGATGTAAGCTCTTAAATATCCATAACAACTAATCATGATGCATCCAACATGTGACAGCAAGAAGGTGCTTCTTAGAAGAGAAGGGTTTGCAATAAAAATGTAGAAACATTAAGCACATCAGTAAATGGGATGAAAGGAATTGCATAATTTTTACAAGTCCCATATAGTAAAAGATGAAGCTTCTTTCTTTCTATAAAAAGATACCAAAGTCACTATGAACTACAGTAAATATTAAGCACAACAGAAACACATGGCTGCAATGCTAAATGTATAAGTTACAACCAAAAAAAAATCATAGGCTTCCCACCAAGTCATCATCAAAATAAAGATGAAAACATAAACAACTTAATAAATGCAAGGAATTAAGTTGACCTAATAAAAACAACGCTTCCCTAAAGATGTAATCAAATTTAAGAAGAGAAACATCTACACTGAAGATTTCAAAAACAAACAGTACCATCTAGTTAACATTTTGATGGACCATATTTATGAGGGCATCTTTTTGTTAGTAGCTATCTTAAAGGTATACTTAGTATAACAAAAGATTACCTGACTTCTGGTTAGCTTTTGTCCTTCCATTATTGTAAAAACTCTCTCAATTCCAAGGCTGATGCCAACTGCAGGGACTTGCTTTCCACTGAACATCCCGACAAGGTTGTCATAGCGCCCCCCAGCAGCAATTGAACCAACCTGAAAAACAGAAACTAATCAATCAATCCAATAATTTTGGATAAAAGTACATGGCAAAATTTCATTTGTGGCAAGTTTCTAAAATAATAGTGTTCGATATAACACACACACACACACATATATATAGTACTATGCCAATAGAAATCAACAACCACCTAATTTATGGAAAAAACCTGCATGGATCCCTTCATAACTGCTTCAAATATGACACCAGTATAATAATCAAGACCTCTGGCGAGACTCAAGTCAAAAACAATTTTGCCTAGAGCCTTTGCCTTGTCCAGAGCTTTAAATAAAATCTCCATGTCCTTCAATGCAAGAACAGATCCTGTGTTCTGTAGAAATGAACTTCCCTCTGACATCAAGGCAGACAATACATCAAAAGCTTGCCCTCTTTTCTTCACCAAAGAAACAATTTTATCTGCGATTTCCACTGTTAGACCCTTCTCCTCCACCTACACAAAAATGTAGGTTACTCAAAACCAGAACAGAAGAGAACATTGTTCCCACAACTTGACCAAGGAAAATTAAACAGATAATGGACATATTGTAGTGCAATACTGCAATAACGTGCCCATACATAGAACTGCAATACTTAGGATTACGGATTACAGTTGATCGTGACTATCAAGTAGCAAAAGCATTGGAAAAAGACATTACAATTGCTTGTATTACAAATGGACTTTCATTCAAGTACGATTCATACCAATTCTTTCTTAACTTGCTCAAATGATTGCTTATCCAACTTGTCTATGCTTGAACATACTGTTCGAAACTTTTCTGAAGGCACACCACAAATCTCAAGCATTCCATCAAGCAAATTCCGATGGTTTAACTTTATCTGTAACACAAAATATCAGAACCGTATACGTGGATTAGAAAATAGATGTAATTGAAAAGGTGCCAAAAACAATAAGGCAGGGAAAAATAGACGAATGGGACTCTACAAGTTTGAGATACACAAGCAGATCAAATGTGCCCAGACACAAGTCCAGAATAAATCAAACCAAGAAAAAGAGTAAAAAAGATATAGTATTTCAACATCCCGTAAGAAAAGTATGTACCTCATAATCACCAATCTGTAGCTCATCAAGAAGCTCCGTCAAAACCTTGATAACCTCAAAGTCTGGTTCCATCACCCCATATTGGCCAGCAACATCAAAGTCACATTGGTAAAATTCGCGGTATCTTCCTTTAGATGGGTTGTCCCTCCGATATACCTTTCCTATCTGATATCTCTTTAATGAAGTAATATTGTTCATGGCAAGGTAACGAGCAAAAGGAACGGTCAGGTCGTATCTCAAAGAGCAAATCTCACCACCCTGAAAGAAATCCTTGTGTTATTTCCCACATTTGGCTGGGGATAATTTAAGAGCTCAAGAGTTAGGAATAACAAAGGCCTCAAGGATATGAAGGATCAATATAAATTCAGCAAAAAAAATGTGCAAGAAAGATTGCTCGTGAGTAATTCAATACTGTCAGGTAATAGATAGCTACAAGGATCAAATACAAAAGACCCAATTGAAGGGGAAATATCATCACTCGAATAAGGTACTAATAATGACGAGCAGCTATAGCTAATGCATACCTGATCAGCCAGATCATAAATTAGCTTTGAGTCTTCCCCATATTTTCCCATGAGAGTCTCTCTCAATTCAAATACTGGTGTATCCAGCCCAACAGCACCATGCCTCTTGAATATTCCTAAAATAATTGAAAACGCTCGTTCTCTGATGGCCATTTGATCCTTACCAAAATCACGAGTACCCTGCAAACAAAATAGATATGCACAACATTCTCAATAAACCCAAACATGTAATGAAATAAGATGGCATGCAAAGATAGATTTACATATAAAAATTGGTTTTCAGATTTTTCACTTTCAAAATGTTTGTGATGTCATTTAGATAAAAGATATAAGGAGATGAAATGAGATGATGCTCAGCATTACAGAATATTTAGAATCCAAAAAAAATAAAATGAATCATTGAGATTCTTAACAAATAAAAAATTGACTAGTATTTTGTACAAAATTGTGGTAAGACCAGAAACCAACAATTGTACCTAGCAAAATGTAACCTTTTCAGTTTAGTAATTTAATGTAAAACTTATATTCAAGTGCAAACCAAACAAACATGGAGAAAATGCAATCTGCAAACGATGCAGCTCGGACACCTTGGGGATTTTCGGAAGCCTTCTGACTTCATTGCTCTGAACAATCTCCTTAACCTTGTCTAGTAATGTGCACAGCCCTGCATCCTTGGGATCAAAATATGAGAAAAGCTCCTCCGCCCAGTGAGCCAAAATAGACACGTTGAAATATCCATTCACCGCAAGCCGTTCTGTTAGTAGCTGCCTCACAATGCCTGTCCCTTTCCCTAACGTCTTCTTCTTTTTCTTCTCACTTCTTCTTTCACCTTTTGGATTTCCACCATTTGGTTCTGCACTTGGCAAGGGGTCGGGGTGAGCTTTACTGATAGAGTCGTCTGTCTCTATTACGTACAAGGCCAGTGTTGCCTCCCATGCCAAAACTTCTCGCAGTCTAACCAACAATTCATACGCTGAATCCAAAGCATCATCAGCCGAAATCAACCGAAACCCATTCAGAAGCAATTCCAACAATGCATCAAAACCAAGATCATCTACTGGTACATTGAAACTAGGAAAACCATTCCTAAGCACACCAAGAAGTTTCGACTTATTCTCGCCATCCTCAATAGAACCAAAAATCAACTTCATACGACCCAAACTGCTCTCTCCAGCAGCCGAAACTGCAGTCGCCAAATGCAACGCCAAACCAGCCAGTGCCTTCTCCTTCCCATTGCTCCTGGAAATCGGGTTCTTCTTCACCTTCATAACGGAGTTCAACTCCACCCGACTCCTCCCATGAAGCAACCTCGCAGCTTCCCTGAGACTACCATGAACTGTGGGGATCTCCGAGAAACAACCGGACTCAACACGCCCCATGAGCTTCGAACCGAACAGCAAAACCTTCATATCCCCAGCAACATCCGTCTCATCCTTAACCGAAAACCCGTCCCCCGAAACAAACAAGTCAAACGCCGCAACGTCCGCCTTCGCCGCCTCACACGACAACGCAGCCACCGCATCAACCACAACCGCCAAACCCGACGCGACGCAATCCATAACACCGCAAACGCCCCCGGCAACCGCACAACAGCTGTCGATCACGAACACCTCCTCTGCCGTGGCGGTCTCAACACCAAACGAGCTCAGGAGCGCGTGCGCGGATCCGAAATCCACAATTCCGAAGTTGAAGTCTTTGTTCAGCGTCTCGGTGAAGAGGACGGGGACGTCGGGGCGAATCCCGCGGGAGTCGGCGTTGACGAGCTTGTTGAGGACGACGAGGATGACGGCGCGGGAGAGGGTGGCAGGAAGGGAGCGGGGAGGGGCAGGGGAGGGGGCGAGAGGGGAGGGTTTGGCGGAGGAGGAGAGCTTGTCGAGGGCGGCAGGGTCGATCTGGACGGAGGCGAGAGCAAGGGAGACAGAGTAGAGGGCGGAGGGGGTGAGGGCCGAGCCCTTTCCGCCGACGGTGACGGTGGCGGACGCCATCGGGGGTGGGAGAAGGGGTTTGGAGGATCGAAAACCCTAGAGTGGACGAATGGGTGGAAGAGGAGGGGTGGTTTGGTAACTTGACTTCAGATGAAGTAGAGTTGCATACTTGCATTCGATGTCCATCGTGTATCCCATGTCAGGCTTACTCATCATGCATCCCATGTCCTCGTATCCATTTCTCTTCGTTTTTTGTTGTTTTTATTTCTTCTTTTTATTGACACAACATCTTAAATACTCATCTTCTTTAAAATAAAAAAAATACATTCTACACATGTGTATATGTGACCGATTAAAGATAGTAAAGTTCAAGTTCCATTGTTTTATCTTTTTTTGTTAAACACAATACCTCACCTTAAATATTGATACTTTTTTTTTTGAAAATAACTAAATTCTACGCATGTGTATAAGTTAAAGATAGTACCAACAAAACTTGGTACACACATCATAACAGTAGATCCTCTCTCGACCAAAACCATGATTGATCGTGGTTATATTCATCAATTATAAGGTCACCATCGTAAAGGTGCGAACCAAAAACAACAATGTGATCAAAATTTCGACCATATATGATTTCCGATTTGATCTGAATTTTCATGTAAAACTAGATTTAGAAGTGTATTAGAGATACAATACAAAAAATATAAAAAAACTATGAATGTGTGTTTAAATAATGGATTTTTAAAATTTAAAGGAAGTAATTGTCACATTTTAAAGTGCAATGATGCAAAATGATATCAAAATATAATTCGAGATGACAAATTGTAATTAACCCATGAAATTAACGACTCTAGCAACTTTCCCCTTTCTTCCATCGTCTTGCTAGTCCAATTTTCTTCCTTGCTCTCTTCCTCAGAGCCTCAATTCACCATCCTAGTCAAGCATCAATGCTCGTTAACACGATGGATACAATTTCTACATTTATTGTTGGTGTCTTGGTTATTTCTCTTATTGGTTTATGTTTGTTTGCCTAAATATGTAGTTCCTCTACTTTCTAATTTAGTGTTCAATGGTTTTGACTAGGGCAGGGCAAACCCCGGATCGGTCCGAGTTTTTGGACTGGACTGGACCGGACCGTTCGGTCCGGGAAATTATGATTTGGTCTGGTCCGGTCCGGGTTTCATTCCGGAAGATTTTAAAATTTCGGTCCAGTCCGGTCCGGACCGGTCTTTTTTTTGTTTTTTATTTAAAAAAATCGGTTTTTGACCGGATTCGGTCCGACCCGGTCTTCGGTCCGCAGGCATCCAGTCCGGACCGGATGCTCACCCCTAACTTTGACATTGAATTGTTGTACTTATCTCCGACAACATATCTAACAAAGCTTTTGGTGATCACCAGATAACATATATGGTTGGTGGCAGGCACGAGGCAACAACTTACATGTTTGCCAGGCATATGTTATCAGTGAAGGGAATGTGTTCTAAAAGTTTTACTTTTAAATGCCAATTATTATGAATTGAATGAGAAATCATTTTGTTCCTTGTTTATGTTATTCGTCTTTTAGAAGTGTTAAGGAATAGACTCTTGGTCCTTAACCGTAGAGCTCTAAAAGATATTGGTTTACATAAAACAAAAGATATTCACAATCATGGTAATTAACATGGGACATCAATTACAGAGTTAAGATTGTCGTGTTGGTCATAGATCATTGTAGCTCTACAAGTAAGTGACAACACGGGTACACAAAAGAGGAAAATATTACTTTTGTATACTGAATAGACCTAATAAGTAAAATATTATAGAATTGTGTTTTCTGTGTCATTAATGTTTTACTGTCTTTGGTCTTTTGATATGAGACTTATATCCGATCACTTAAGAATTGTTTAATTAGACTAGTGTCTTGAGCTATCAATGAGTGTAGTGTAAAGGCATTGGTTGGTTAAGTATGACCTTTGTTGGAGAAGATAGTTAGTCAAAAGATTATCATTGCCCTTCTTAATTGAGTGATGATATTAGTGGGCCCCTTGATAAAGCAAATTTATAATGTGCACAATGTGATTTGAGTTAAGTCACATATTTATAACTAGCTTAAAGAGATCAAGAAATGAATACTAATACAAAGATGACACAATACTACTTTGTGTGTATTCTTAATATCATGAGGCAAAGGGCGGACACAAGTGGTGCACTCCATCACTAAATGGATTGGGTTTTGGTTCGAGTGGAATTAAGACATCTAACTAATTGAGAGCTATAATGTGTAGCTAGATACCGCTTATAGCTTGTGATATTAAGCTCTTAATATCACTGCCAACTTAGTATAGATCCTCCCATAGGTCACACCGCAAAAAACCAAGAAACAAGAAGCTTGATTTTTGGTTCATATGATGCGTCGGGTTTCTTATAGAAAATATGACACATGTGGTGAACGAGTAAAATCAATTATGTTGTATATAACATGATTAGAATCATGATAAATTCATATGAGATGCATATATTATGGGGCACAATAATCTATTATTGCATATGATAATATATTGCATAAGTTGTGAATTTGCTAAAACCCCTAAAGTTCAAATTTTGTTGGAAATAAATCCAAAATTTGAAAAGGCAAAATCGGGTAGAAGTTTGGTAATCCGTTATGGTTCGGTCGACCGAAGTATCTGTGGATCGGTCAACCGAACGTGGAACGGATGTTCAAGTTGATTGACCGAACTTGACCAAAGTGCCTGGAACTCTGGATCGGTGTACCGAACCAGAAACGATCGACCGATCAATGTCCAGTTCCGATATTTTCGGTTAACCGAATGGCACTCGGTCAAAGACGTGAATTCGTCCGAACAGTTAAGAAGAAGTTTTCTCCTTAAGAATCGGTCATCCGTCAAGTGCACGGAAATCCGAACATGACATATTCGGTTAACCAAATATGTCTCGGCAGACCGAGTCCTGATCGATTTTCTGTCTGTGATAATTAAGAGATTAATTTGATCAATGGTTGGATTAGCTCCAAACTTGGTCAAACGTTTTGTGGGTGCATATAATGCATTTTGGAATTAGTTTATGAGAGAAAATGTCAAGAGAACATGACTTAAGAATAACCATGATTAAGAGTAAGATGAGAGCCTATAAATATGTCATTATTCTCATTAATTGACACACATGTTTTTGCTAATTCTTTTCTCTCCTAATTCACCACCAAAGCCACGAAAATTATCTTAAATTTCTAAGTCTTTGGAAGGAGAAATCTCAGAGATTAAGGAAGGGGTTTGTAGCTAGATTCTAAGCTTGTTTGGAGATTGATTGACTAGCTCCTTTCTCTCCAACCTTGTTTAGGGTTTCGGTTAACACTCGGAGGCATCCGGCGCAACGAGAAGCGACGATAGTCATCCTCAACGTCTCTGGAACATCAAGAAGTTTTAGAGAACTTCTAGGTATGAATTTCGGAGTCCCTTGTGTCTGTTTTAATAAGTTTTGAAACTAGTTATTAAAACAAACCGATGCATGCATGAAATAAATCGTAGAAAATTGTAATTGATCCTTATTATGCATAAAAATTCGAAAAATATATATGCACAATTAAACATGAAATCCTACAATCAGTTTATCACACATGCAACATCTTTCACCAAAACTCACACATCGAATTGCATGTCACTTTGACATGTCGTTGCATCTAACTTGAGTCAAAAGAAGTCACGTCACACTTACGTCTGTTTGGATGTGTAGCTTCATGTTCTGGATCTTAGAGAAAAAGATATGATTTGACATGTTTCCGGAATTTGAATTCTTGTTCTCAAAATCTTGACACGATTAGATATAAAAGTACTGTAAATATTCATCTCTAACAAAGACAAAAACGTATGATCTCAAAAAAAATCAGAAAAACTTATTTTTTAAGCTTTTGATTTTTTTTTGGAAAACTCTCCCTCGTAAGAAAGTGTTTGGATGTATGAGAGAGAGAAATCAATTTTTTCAAAAAAATTGACCAAATTTTTGGTCTTCCAAACGTAGAGATCATGTGCAAAGTGGTTTGCACATGATTTGGTTTAGTGGAGATGTAAACAAGAGATCATGTGTAAGTGGTTTTCACATTATGTGGTTTAGTGGAAAGATTAATAAGAGTCATGCGTAAGTGGTTTGCACATGATGTGAGTTTGAGGAAATCCTATAAATATGTCAATCATCCATTGTGAAGACTAATGCAAAAATTCTCTCCCTAACCACCAAATTAATTCATCCCAAAATTCTCTTACTTATTCAAGTTTTGGAGATTAAATTCTCAGGAGCTTTAGATGGATTTTTAGCTAGATTCTAACATTGATTTAAAGATTGATTCGTTAGCTCATTTCTCTCTAATATTGTTTAGAGTTTGGTGAACACTTGGAGGCGAATCAGCAGACGATTCAATGGGCAACGTAATTCCGGATCTTCATAAAGGTTTTAAAGAACATTTGGGTATGATCATCTTCTATTTATTTTAATATATATGTAGATTACATTATATTAGAATAAATATAAAATAATGTACATGAAATCGTCGAAAATATAGAAATTGATCTTGTATGTATGTATAATTTTTTAAAAAGACATACATACATAAGAGCATGAAATCCTACAGAAAGATGATGGTAGTAAAATAAAGTAAAGGGGAAATCCATGTGCACCCAAAATCAAGTTTTTGTCAATTCTGGTCCAAAATCGATTTCTCATATTTACGAGAAAAATAAATTCTAACCTAAATCAATTTTTATTAATCTGATTGAGCTAGTATATCGAGTCAGATACCCGATTAACTAGGGTCTAGGGTTGTGGGCGGTTAACGACTTGTGTATACCATAAATACCTACTTATACTGCTTGGTTAAAAACATTTTCCCCCTCTACCCATAAGTGTACATATCCAATTTAAATAAACGGTTTAAGGTGGATAAATGGTTACACGTGTAAAAATTAATGGATACGAAAATGGATAATTGAACTGCATAAATTGGTAACTAAGTGAAAATTTATTAATGGATAAGCTGATAACTAGCTACAACTTTGTAATCCCAACAACATTTATATCAAGTATCCGCAAATTGATAATCAAACATCAACACACATAAGTGTTCCACATTATTATATATCTTTTTAAAATAAGGTACATATGTTGTTCAATTAAATAAGAGTTAATTACAGTTTGAACTATGTCTTGGTATCACTTTGCACCCCTAAACTTTCAAAGTTAACAATTAACTCCCTTGAACTTTCATTTTGTAATACTTTGCCCCCTCAACTTCGAAAATTCATTATTTAACACACACTCGACGTTTTCTTCCTTTTTTTTGTTCACTCGATCCGACCCAAATTCCAACCATATCTGACCTCCATTTCAATCTAAACTTTCGTAAATACAAGTTTAAGAATGTATTAGGGATACAACAAATCTAAACTTCCATTTCGATCTAAATTTTCACGTAAAATAGGTCCACTAATCTAAGCATATGCTAAGCTTCATTCAAGAGCATTAGCATATCAAAGACAATAGTGAAATCACATTAGATGGTTATGAAAATCATGTAAGGTTCAAAGGATTAAGATAACACACCTAATACATCACATAATCATATCACATATTTCTTCACCCCCCAAATGGGGATGAAACTACTCACTAATCATTATACTACAACCTACATTAACAAAATGAAACATTCTACTGAAAGGAAATTAAACTAAGCAAGCAATAAATATGAAAGAAGATAATTGAAAAGCAATTAAACGAGAGAAGCATGCAAGACATATGAAAGGAAATTAAACTAAGAAAGAAACAACATAACTAAAGAAAAACTTTATTAATTTCAAACTCACAATACAAGTAGTCTCTCTCCACCAGGGTTTTTGCTTCAAGGCTTTTACTCTTACTAGAGAGGATGACCACCAAGAAAGTGATGATTACAAAGGAAGATGAGGAGTTCTATTTATAGTCAAAGAAAAAGGTAATTTGGGACAATCCCCCGGTATGAGACTAAACGTATACCAAAAATAGACTAAATACACCCTAATACATGACCCGACAACGTTTTATCGGATCTGGACCAAAACAAACTGTCAATCAGCGGTCTTGGACCGCCAATTGGCGGTCTATATGGTTTGGATCCGACCTGGTTTTGGAGTGTGGTTGTCTGGCTTGTTTTCTTCATGTTTGATGCACTCAAGTCGGTTGTTAGAGCTCAAGCCCGAATCGAATTGCCAAAATACTCCTCATGATGGTGTGGAGTTCCTTCTTTTGCTAAATGGTCCATTTGGTTTTACATTCGGGTCATTCTCTTGTGCATCTTAGTCCATAAGCCTTGCAACTTACTCATTTTTCTTGCCTTTAGGTCCTTTTATAGTCTCTCATTCTCAAACCTACTTATTCCTTAAAGTTAAACATTAAACTCGTTACGTAGCATTGTTTAAGTGAAAGATAATAGATATAAGACACAAATAAATGCATGATATGATGTCAATCATATATGTTTTAGAATTACTTGAAATTTGAAATATAGGTTTAATTTACATAACAAATTCAATCAACGGTCGGATTTTCTATTCGATGGTCGGATCTTAAGAAACAAACTAGGAATCTCACTTTTATAAAATGAGACTACGCTTTCTTCTAATATTTTTGTATATTATATATATCTCCATCGTTCTCATGTGATCGTCGTGCATGTCAATATCTTCTCTCGTGGTTCATTGGAGTCGTAGTGCGACGACAACGACGTTGTAACCGTTCTATCATAGGATAAATTGTTTGCACTCATCGTACTGGTACGTGAGGACTATAATTTTTCTAAGGAGAGTCTGAAAAGATGACTCGATTGAGGTGTTATGTGTACTTAACTTTGTTTTTGTTGTTTCGACTGCATGGATTTGTTAATTGACTTTATTTGCATTGTAACGAACTTGATAATCGACAAGTATACCCCCATTGTTATGCATATTATTAATATTTTTATTAACATGTTGTTCTACGTAATTGTGGGATTCCATGCTCCAATAAGTCCTTTACTACGCCTCCTCTTTAGCTTGAAAAATGAGTAAATAGATCATCTATTTTTATATTGGTCTTAGATCTTAACCTTTGGGTATAATGTCATTCAATTAGGTCTAATTTAGAGTTTTCAGTAATTTGGCTTTCTTTTAGAAGCTAGTACCATGTTCAACTTAAATAAAACCAATTGCAATATCTTGTTCTTATTTTATCTTTGGTATGTTTAGTTAGAAAAATAATGTCTCTTGTCCAATACTTGGTATGTTTATTTTATCTTTGGTATGTTTATTTTATATAAATGTCTATTGTCCAACATTCGAGTTCCTATCATCTAAAGCTAAAATTTTCAATGGTAAAAACTTGAAAAAACCTGATAAATATCTGTTCTTAAAAACCAGTGTAGAATGTTCTAAATACTATATAAACTTCAAAGCTCCATCCACATCTATAAATACATTCATTTATACCGTTCCAATCATCTCAAGTTGAATTTAGTTTTCACTACTACAAAAAATAAATAATGTATACACCATATATAGTTGTGTAAATTAATCTAAGTATTGTGAGTTTTTCATCGTAAAAAAAGGTATTTAATTTCCTTTACATTTTCCTTCGTCTACACAATAAAGTTTAGTTAATTAAAATATAAAGACACAACGAGATCATTTTGAAAAATAAAATAATATACTACTATTAAAGTATTTAAAAAAACTGAGAAACCAAAATCAACACCTTCAAATCACACAAACTCTCATATTCTCCGACCTTCTTCTAACCCAAACCTTCAAAACAAAGTTTGATTTCAAGGTTTGGGGGTTTCTAACACAAACGTAACAAAATCTCTCTTGTATTTGGTTTAATTTAAGCATTTATTTTGGTTTGAGTTTGTGTTAGGGTACCTCAATGGGGTGCCCTCCGGATCATGCAGTTTAGTTTATTTGCTTTGATTTGGTTTGGCGATTATCTTTATTATGATCACTAAGGTTTAGTAAGTTTTAGCCTCATGACATGAAAGAAATTTATATATATGTTGTTATATTGACGATAATGTTTTTGTTGTAATATCGTCCAACAGTTAGTTTAGCGGTTAGCCTCGTAACCTAGGAGAGGATTGCATATGCATTTGATTTATCATCGATAATTCTTATATTAGAATATCGTCCAATAATTAGTTTAATCTCAGAACTAGGAGAATATTTGTAGTTGTTTCATTAATGGACAACCTCGTCTTTGTGAAGTACCTATAATCATCTCTTGCACTTGTACTTATTGGACCACATACATCGGAATGTATCAAATCCAGTAAGTTATTTGCTCTTGGACATTTCTTCTTGAAAGGTTTCTTGGTCATTTTTCCCATAAAGCAAAGTTCGCAGGTCTCCAATGATTTAAAATCAATGGAACCAAGAAAGTTAGTTTCTGCGATTTCTTGATGTGTTTTTCATTGATGTGACCAATGCGATAATGTCATAAGATTATATCATTCATGTGAGTTGTCTTAAGTTTTTTGTTATTGATGTTTAAAACTTGTATATTATTTAATTCAAGCAAATAAAGTCAATTTCTTGTGAAAGCATTTGCATAGAAAAATCTATTCTTCGATAAAGACATGCAAGAATTTAAAATATTTATTATAAAGTCATCCATATCTAAACACGATACATATATAATATTTTTGTCAATCGAAGGTTCATAATGGATATTCTTTAAACTTAAAATCAAACCACTAGGTAAATGAAGATCCACGGAGCCTTGTGCAATCACAGCGACGCTTGCACCATTTTCGACCTTCAGAATCATCTCTCCTCTTGCGAGGTCCTTCATATCATTTAGTAGCTGCACATTGGAAACTATTTGAGCACCAGATCTGATATCTAATACTCAATCATAGATAGAGTTGACTAAATTTATTTCAATAACAAATATACCTTGGCCCTTTTGGGGCATTTGCGCTTAATCACTTCATTGTCAAGGTTTTCCTTGTACTTGGGGCAATTAGGCCGAATGTGTTCTTTTTCACCGCATTGAAAGTACTCTGTGTTGGGAGTTGGGGATTTTGAAGATTTCCATCTTGAAGCAATCTCATGAGCACCTCCTACTCCTTTGCCATTGATTGGTGCATTTTTTGTTAATTTGTCTTTTCTTTTAACTTTTGCGATCTTTCTACTTCCACCATGGATGACTAGAACATTTGTGTGCTTGCCTTTGCCCATATCAACTTCAACCGTTTTGAGAGTGTTATGAAACTTTTTAAGACTCACCACATTCTCACGCACATGGTAGTGCATGATAAAGATCTTGTAGGACGGGGCTAAAGAGCCAAGAATCAGATCTTCCGCAATGTCCTTGGGCCTCGGGGATGAGAGTTTTTCTAACTTCTCAAGGTATCCTTGTATTTTGAGAAAACGCATGAACACAGATGTTCCCTCCGCCATGTACATTGTGAGTGATATGGTGGTCTTCTAACACTCTTTTCTAGCGTTATCCATAAACATCTTTGTGAGAGCTTCAATGGTCTTCTTTGGTTTTGAATCCAAATATTTCGCTTGAAGCGAGTCACCCATGGAGGCAAGCATGAGACCGTGAACTTGGTCATCTTGGTCTTCCCACTTGGCTACAACCTCTCGCTCAATATCGGTTGTCTTCTCACTTAATTTTGGGATTTCATCATCCAAAATGTAAGATAGTTTTTCAAACTTCAACACAATGCTAAGCTTGATTTGCCATCTATTGAAGTTGGAGTTATCGTTTGCTAGTGGATGTTTTTCAATCATAGATCGCACAATTGATTGAATGTTCGACATTTCTACAAAATAATTTATATGGGTTTTCATGTCAATTTTATGTGTATAAAAATCAGTAGTGCAAATAAATAAATATGTCCATAATTGCAGTAATTCAAGATCCTATAGCATAGACTTGCCAATGGTTATCGAATGTCATAAACTCAAGGTAAGAAACATTTTCTAAGCATAACCATTTTGAGATTTCACAAATTTTTGCATTTATCAAACTCTTATGATTCTTGTCATTTTAATTAAGAAGAAATTTGTCTATACTCCTAAGAAAAACTCTTTTTCTCAAAACCGAGCTAGGATTCCTAGTTTTGTTAAGAAAAAATATTTCATTTGATATGAGATATGATTGTCCACTGTATCTATGAACAAACACACTTTGTGTCCACTTAAGGCTGAAACTCACCTTTTGTATTTATCGATGACATAATAATGTATATCCTAATTTCTCCCACTATTTCCAAAGATTGAGGAAATTATCTCTCGCTAAGGGCGAACAGAATATCACTCGATCGTTGACTTCTAATATATGAAATAAGAAAAAAATGTCTTCTTAAATTTTTTAGTTCGGATAATTAAACAATTCATATGTGATTTTAAAATTTAGATTGTCATGTATTCATTCATTCACACATATCCTAACCATTCAATCATTCAATCACATACAATCAAGCACATAAACATAAAAATAAATTCATTCACATATTGGTGTGAGTTAATATGTTCATGCGCGCTCGATCTTCGCTTGTTCTTCTTGCACAATAGATGTAAATATTGCATAATATAAACATGCATCTCACAATTTGAGTCTTATCAAAACTAAATTGGTCAGTGCAAGTCCTATGTATAAAGTTTCATCATATGCATGCATATAAAGTAACAGATTTTAAATATACATAAGCCCCCGTGATTAATTAACAACGATATACATATCAAGTATTCACATATGGTTTCAGTGGAACATATAAACTCACTTATTAGTGCAAAATAGAACAAATGCACCAAATTTGTACATATATTATTTTATACTATTTAATTTATCCTTTATCTCTCAATTAAATAATTCAAAATCATTTGAAATCTTTTAAAATGATTTAAGCATTCATACTTCAAGATATAAAAATATATGAACCGAAGTTTATCTAAATTCTCCAAAAAAAAACTTAAAGGAAAATAAACTTATTTGTCTCTTTCATGTTTTGTCAATTTAAAATAAACCGAAGTTTAAAATATAATCATTTAAAATAAACGAAAATTCTACACAATTAGACAGAAGTCTAAAACTTGATTCTAATTTTCATATGACATGTTTCAAAATATTTAAAACTCTACAAAGAATTAATTAGAATCCAAATCGACAAAACAATCTCAAATTTCGACATTGCTGGAAATTTCAGAACAACCTTAATTTTTACGATTTTTGTTTCACCCTAAAAATGCAAAAAAAGCTCAAAAGGCGAATTCATGAATTATTTGATTATCAGATGACATACCAAATATATTTATATAGCCTCATTATCGAAAATATGAACTAAATGCTCTGATACCACTGTTAGATTTCGTGTCGCATACTTGTATATATATTTAAAAATTTACAAACAATTAGGATCAATTTTCATATTTTTCAACAATTTTATATGCAAAACTTCATAATTGTATTTCACATATATTGTATACTAATTAATATTAAAATACATAGATTGTATCATACATAGTGGATTATAATTTTAAATAAACTTATGTGTCTCTTTCGCTTTATCGATCCCTATAAAATAGTCATTTAATATAAAATTAAAATTTTACGTATTAGTCTATGGATTTTAATTCTAACATTCATATGACATGTTTTAAAACATTTAAAACTATCAAAATAATCAATTAGAATTAAATCAACAAAACTGTCGGAAAACTCTAAAAAGACATCAAACATGAATTGTCTAATCATTGAAAATATAAACTAAATGCTCTGATACCACTGAAGAATTTTGTGCCCCTATATATGTATGTATTTAAAAAAAATATACATGCATATAAGATCGATTCAATTTTTCTATGATTTCATGTACATTGTTTATATCTATTCTAATATCATATAAACTATATATATATTAAAAATAATATAGGGGATTATACCCAAATATTTTCTAAAACATTTATGAAGATCCAGAGTTGTGTCGCTCGTCGAATCGTCTCCAAGTGTTCACCAAACTTTAAACAAGATTAGAGAGAAATGAGCTAGCATATTCAATCTCTAAATCAAATTTTGAATCTAACTAATAACCCATCTAAAGCTCCTTGAGAATTTAATCTCCAAAATCTCGAAATAACAAAGAGAAATTCAGATGGATTAGTGGAGAGGTTAGGGAGAGAGAATATTTTTGCATTAATTAAAATAAGTATGGAGAAATGACATATTTATAGATTCTCCCAACATCCACATCATGAGTCACTCACTAACCCATGATTCCATGCTTTTCTCTCTCTTAAACCAATCACAGATTGACACATAATTATCCTCAAAATCGTTTGACCATAATAGGAATAAATCCAACCCACGATCAACACTAATCTCTTAATAATTCTAGGCAGAATCATGTCAAACGGTCGACCGAAATTTCCAATCGGTTGACCGAACAGTTGTGTTTCTGACATTCTCAGTGGGTCGTGAGCCAAACAGTCGACTGATTACTCATCAAGAAAATTCCTTGATATTTTGGTCGAACAAATATTTGACTCCGGTCGATCATTCAACCATCAAGACGCGTCTAATAATTTCAGTCGACTGTGTCCCTCACACGGTCGACCGTTTATATTACCAAGATACTTCCTGATTATTTTGGTCGAACTGTGCGTCATCCGATCTTTGTCTGATCGACTGTTTTAAAGCCTTTGGTCGATCGATCACAAAATGGTCTACCTATTTTGACCTGATCTTGCCTTTGTCAAAATTTAGATTTAGATCTAACAAAATTTGATTCTTGGGGTTTTTAGCAAATTCATATATCATGTAACATATTATCTTATGAAATGTCAAACTATTACAACCCATAATACATACATCTCACATGAATTCATTTATGCTTCTAATTATGTCAATTTTCATGACATATTGATTTTATCGATTCACCACATGTATTACATTTCACATGAAATCCGATACACCATATGAACACAAAATCAAACATCTTGTTTCCTAATTTTGTGGTGTGACCTATAGTATAATCTAAGCTATATTGGCAAGGATATTAAACATTTAATATCACAAACTATATATGGTATCTAGCTACACATTATAATTTCCCAATTAGCATAAATGTCTTGTTCACTCAAACTAAACATGATACATTTAGTGATGTAAGAACAACACTTTGTGTCTATCACTTACCTCATGATATTAAGAGTATTATAAAAAGTAGAAATGCGTCAAATTTGTATTATATACTTATTTCTTGATCTCTTAAGCTAATTATAAATATGTAACTTAACACAAGTCACATTGTGCACGTTATAATTTTGTTTTATCAAAAAACCCAATAATATCATCACTCAAATAATTTTTCATCAAAATCTTTCATTTTCAAGTTAAACTAGAGTCGACCTATCGAGTCGAGTCAAAGTTGACAACCCTAATGTAGCTTGATTATTTGGAAGAAGATGTCGGTGTGCATCTTCCAAATACTAGAAAATCGGGTATATAATTATCAAATGATGTTGGTGTGGTGGACTAAATGTAAATAATTCAACTTTTAATGTTTAGTTTTCCTATTTCAATATTGATATTTATACATTGTGTGTTTAACATTTTAGGCATGAAATGTGATTCGGGACTTAAGCTTTGCTTGTTTGAAGATTAAAGTTTAAAGAGTGAATTGGGATGTTGGAAACTTGTTGTCATTTTATGTTTAATAATTATGGTTGAACTTTTTTGTTTCTTGAATTATTTGTTTAATTTACTTAAGCCAAACTTATGTCGTTTTATGGATTCAATTTTTTAAGTGTGGTTCGCCGATATAGTCAATTTCTTAGTAACTGATGTGACCCCGACTGAATGGTCTAAGAACGATCAAGCCAGATTTAGGTCCCTAGTGAAGAATTTTTATTGGGATGACCCATATCTTTTCAAATATTGTTCGGATCAAATCATTAGGAGATGTGTTCCTGAGGAGGAATTTGCAAGTATTCTATCTTTTTGTCATGACCAAGCATGTGGAGGACATTTTGGAGCTAAGAAAACCGCGGCCAAAGTTTTACAGTGTGGATTTTATTGGCCCACCTTATTTAAGGATGCATTTGCATTTTGTAATTCTTGCTCTAGATGTCAAATGTTAGGAAAACTCTCTCGTAGAGACATGATGCCTCTGCATCCTATTCTCATAGTTGATATCTTCGATGTTTGGGGCATCGATTTTATGGGCCCGTTTCCAATGTCTTTTGGGAAGGAGTATATCTTGCTAGCTGTGGACTATGTGTCCAAGTGGGTTGAGGCTATCCCCACAAAATCCAATGACAACAAAGTTGTTGTCAAATTTCTGAAGGAGAATATTTTCTCCCGATTCGGTACTCCACGTACCATTATCAGTGACCGGGGTACTCATTTTTGTAATCGATCATTTGAAGCTTTGATGAGAAAATATTCCATAACTCATAAGTTAGCTACCCCGTATCACCCTCAAACAAGTGGACAAGTTGAGGTTTTCAATAGACAAATCAAGCAAATTCTGGAAAAAACGGTTAATGCCTCACGTAAGGATTGGTCTGTAAAAATTAATGATGCGTTGTGGGCCTATCAGACCGCTTTGAAGACCAATTTAGGAATGTCCCCTTACCGGTTAGTCTATGGAAAAGCGTGTCACTTACCGGTCGAATTGGAGCATAGAGCCCTTTGGGCTATTAAGCAACTGAATATGGATTTAGAGGCAGCTGGTAATGCTCGAAAATTGGATTTAGTTGAGCTTGAGGAAATAAGAAATGAGGCTTATGAGAATGCTAAAATTTATAAGGAAAAGACCAAGGTTTTTCATGATAAATCCATCGTTAGGAAATCTTTTTCTCCTGGACAGTTGGTCCTTCTCTATAACTCTCGCTTTCATCTCTTTTCCGGCAAACTCAAGAGTCGTTGGACCGGCCCTTTCATGATCAAAACCGTTTTCCCTCATGGAGCGGTTGAGATCAGTAATCCGGAGAACGGTGAAAACTTTAAAGTTAACGGGCATCGATTGAAGCCCTACTTAAATCGTCCCTCCAATGTTGCAGAGGAAGTCATGTTTTTACACGCAATTCCTCATTCTGATTAAGTTTTAGTTTATTTCTAAAAAAAACGAAAAAAATGGTACTTGACTTATTTTGGAAAACGGTGGAAGTACATGACCTATTTTTCTAAATCTAACGTATACCACTTTAGCAGTATTCTATCACCATGGTGTTTCCTGAGAAGAACTTCCACCCGTTGCTTGTTAGTGATCAAAACGGCACCCACTTTTACGACGAAATCATAGCACGGAGTTGGAGCTAATTGGTCCATAATAACAATGATGTGTACTGCCCTAGCTTAGTGGATGAGTTCTATAGCAGTATCACTAACATAGACCTGGACAGTGGGTACATTTTACTGAATTGGAGAAACAAAGTCTGGGCGATTGACCTCAACATCATCTCCAACTTGACTGACATACCACAAGGGGCCTCCACTTTGCCATCTGAGGAACTCAGTTTCTATCGGTCACTCATGGGACCAGATTGTGTGCTTAGCCGTGATCGGGGTATCAAGGGCACATCCATGTACCGGAATGTCTTTACAACATGTAGGTGGGCATGCCAAAATGTCACGAGTAATACCCACAACACTTCTTTTCGCACTGTTGAGATGGGCATCGTTCACTCCCTGATGACCCGTGATCGCACTTACTGTATGTGCTGACGGCTTCTGACCACCATTGCAGAAGGCCACCAACGCAACTCCCAACCTCTGTGCCTTGTCACCACTATTTGCAAGCACTTCATGGCTTATGAGTCTTTCTGGGTGTACGAAGCCGACATGCTCCCTTGTACGGTGGAACGAGAGACATCCTCCCACCGTGGCACTATAGCAGACATGTGGACACCTCCAGAAATGGAGGATGCTATGCAATCAAGTGAGTCGTCTAAAGACTCCGCAACATTCTGGGCTCAGTCAACCCCAGAAAACTCTGACGAGCATAGGTCCCGAATGTGGGGCGGGATGAAGCGCCTCAATAGCAAACTGAACAAAGCACTCTCCGACCGTGGAGAGTCGTCATCCCGAAGGCGGTAACTTTATTTTTCTTGCATGTCCTATATTATTTAATTTTGCATACATTGGGGACAATGCATGGAATAGGTGTAGGGGGTGACTAGTTATCTACCTATCTGTTTTATTTTTTTATCTATCTTTTACAAAATTAAAAAAAAATTTCAATGTTTCATGACATAGCTTAAGATCGAACTACCAAAACCCGAGTACAAATTGCATTGAGTTTTTGTTCCTTATTATATAGTTCTGCTTGTAGAAACTACGACATAAATCTAAGTTTCAAAGAAATAACCCATTGCCCTTTAAGACATGTATGCACTTAAATTGGATGAATCAAATCTTTGAAGTGGTTGATAAAAAACAGAGGTTGAGGAAAAAATATACCGGGAAGTGTGGACTTCTAATAGCAATTAAGCCTTGAGGAAAATAAACGTAAAAATTAAGGAATAAAGTGAGGAAAGCACATTCTGCAAAATGATTACAAAAGCCCAAGCCTTTGAGTCACTGGTCCGTAGGGGTATCTTGAAACCCGGTAACTTGAGTCTGCCAGCTTGGGATTATCGACCAAACTCGCTACACGAATGCAAAAAGGGTAAAAGTGTCAAAAAGCAAATGTGTTGAATCACGAAAGAAAAGAAAAAAATAATACTCAATGCCCAAAGCTAAAAGAATGATCCATGTCATGGTTGATCTGAATGATACTTCACCACCAGAGGAGGCGTGCAAAATAATTTAAGTGATAACATGTGTAGAAGGGTTAGTGGTGTGAATATTGGAGGAATGAAGATCAAGTCAGAATTTTGATGAGTTAGATTTGTATAATGAGCATGCAAGAATTCTAAGTGAGATGTATAAGGTTGAGGTGGAGATATCGAGAGTTATTAATGAAATATTGAATTAAGACTTTGTGGGTGTGTCAACTGAAAACCCTCACGAGACAAAACTCGTCCTCTAAGGAAACTTGGAGGTTTAAAGGCTTGTTGCACATGATAAGTGCAACCGTGATTCCTACGAAAGTGAGTTAGGATTTCCCTGCTTCCATACTTTTAGTTTTCATGTTTTGTTTTGCTCGGGACTAGCAAAATCTAGGTGTAGGGGTATTTGATGCATTGCATACATTGCATCATATGTCTTTCATTTAGATTATTTATATATAAATAAATGCTACTAAGGTATTGTTTTGAGCAATTGTGCAGAATTCAGGAGTTACAATACAATTTACCAATATTCGAGCTAAAACGCGTGCAATGGACTTAGATGGATCACAAAGACCAATTAGATAGAGGTTCAAGCTCAAGTTGAAGTCCAATTGATTGCATAAGAAGCCAGGGACCTGATCGCAAATTAGAAGGACTAAAAAGTTATTTTGGAGGAGTATTCAAGAAGAAATCAAATTCGGATCTCCAAAGATATGCAATAATTGATTTATACGCGTGGAAGCCACCTACAACATACCAAAAACACACCCACAAAAGCACGAATTCATCTGGACCATCCATGCGGCGGAATCGCCGCATCTAACGGTCAATATGCGGCGGAATCGCCGCTCGGGTTGCGATCCGTGCCTCCCAGTTTCGTCCAATTATGTAATCACACGTGTCCTTCCTGATGCATACTTAGGGTTTCTTGTATCGGCTATAAATAGCCCCGCAATTGTGTTGTGTGGGAGCTTTTTGTATTACATTTTAAAGCAATAAAATTCTGCCCTTTTAATTCTCCATTATCTTTGTCTTTTGTAAGCTTAGTTTTAGATTAATGTTTCATGTTCTTAATTCCAGTAGAGTAATTTAGTTGTTCTTTATTTTTCTCTTAGAATAATTTGTTGCGTGTTTAGAATAATTGTATTTGTTTTCGTAGATCGTAGTTTAGTATAATATTTCTTTCGTTTTGTTTTCATAGTCTCTCGATGATCTCCATGACCCCTTCTCCTCATCTTCTCCCCATGGGTTTCTAAAACCCTCCAAAGGGTGGGGGTGACGGATTTAGGGTTAGAGAAGAGAGATCGTTTTTTATTTTAATTTCTTGTTAGTGTTTTGATCATATGAGTTTTTGTTAAATCAATTATCATATGATGCTTAATATCTCACTTGATTTATAATAATTATCGTAATCTCTAATCTAACTCGAAGATTCATAACTCCCACCCACTGGACTCTCATCCATAGTTATTTCTTCTTAGTTTTTGCTCTTGTTGTTCTTGCTTTAGAAAAAATAAAAAATAAAAATCCAAAAATCTCAAACCAACACTATTTCTCTTTTGCTTTCCTTAATCAAAGAAAATCACAAAAATATAAGAATCTCTCCCTCCTTGTGTTCGACTCGTACCTGCCACCGCTTCAACGCGACCGTGCACTTGCGGTATAAATAAAAAATCACATCACCCATCAACCGGACTATCGAGCCGTGCTGACACGACACGATACGACACACCTAGCCTGTCGTGGCACACCAAACGATCTCTAGCATGACCCAACCCATTGGACAGCCAGTCGGGCCCAAATTCTGTGTTTACACATGTTCAAACAAAAGCCGAAAGGTTCCCCACTAAATTCCAAAAAATTCCAAAAAACAGACCAATAACAAGTTGACACATGACCCACTAACTAAACATTCACCAAACAAAACTAATTAACAATTCATGCGGACCCCACTTATTTCACGTGAGCTTTTGGTTGGGGCAAGACGGCAAGTCCACCCACACGATAAATTGAAACTAACTAATATGTTAGACAAATATCATATTTTGTCCATGACATTTTATTTTGCACCATAAACGATGTTCTTACCCAACTAACTAAGGGTGATTTCGGAAATTGAAGAAGGTTGACATTGTTAGCTCAAAGATTTTTATTTGTTTTAGATGCTTCGGAGATATCATTAACGTTGTCGGTGCAAATTATCATTAATTTTTGAGTTACCATGGAAAGTCGCACCTGCTTCTTTAATGGTATAGATATTTTTTAATGTAGCCACCGAAAATTAGATAACATCAGTACTGTGATTACATCATAGGAAGCACATTATAATAATTGCAAAATGCTGATATGAACTTATGATTAAATACATATTTTCCTTTCATTAAATACGGAAAACATATCTAAGAAATTCGAAGTTAAGTCGATTTGTTCAGGAAAAGTCGAGCAAAATATATATAACTTGTAAGTATTATTGTTTCCTACCAAATTGAGATACAATAAACCTTAACACCACTAGTGACATCAATTCGCACGTCATGGTAATGAAGTTGTTAACGAATTTCCTAACAGAAAAAAAACATAAAAAACCATCAAATGATAGGAAGTAGGAGGTGGACTCGCCTCAAATACCTTCAGAAGAATTCTTAACCACTACTTAATTCACGCAAAGCAACCTAACAGACTAACATCACATCCAAAAATGCAATGTCAAAATCTAACAAAAAACCATAGCAACCCTTCAAACCATAGAATCAATGCTCAAAAGGCTAAACATATCCTTAGAAAGCCGTGTGACCAATCTATGAAGAAATTATAAAAACCATACAATTGATTGCATTTTTATCCACATGTGAAAATTAGCCGTGGTTCATTGGTTTCTTTATGAACTATCGAATATTTTATTTTTTTTAAACTAAAATGTCCGACTTTAATTTTTAGACCATCTCTATATTAGTAAAAAATAACAATCTATTGACATATGGAACTTAGAAATTGATTCGGAAATATAAGTATGCAAGTTATTTAGTACTTGTAAATATAAAATAAATATATCTGCTGGTGTACGTACGAGTAGGGTTGCAAACGGGATGGGACGGGACGGAGCGGGTTTGGCTCCGCCCACTACCCGCCCCACCAAAGTCAGGCGGGCAAACGGGGCAGGGTGGGTAAAAACAAATTGGGCCGCTACCCGCCCGTTTAGTCCGACGGGTTAACGGGTGGCGGGTTAATGGGTCACGGGTAGGAAAATTTTAATTTTAGAAGAAATGTTAGAAGTTTAATGAAATAACGAAAATTTTAATACATAAATATGTATTTTTTTAATAATTATATTTGTAACGGGTAAACGGGTTGGTAACACATTAACCACAACCCTTCCCGTTTAGTCCGACAGGTTAACGGGTGGCGGGTTAACGGGTCACGGGTAGGAAAATTTTCAACCGCAACGCGCCCTACGCGGGGCGGGACGGGGTGGGGCGGGTTGACAGGTCAAACCCGCCCCACGAACATCCCTATGTACGAGTAAGTTTTGTTATGTAATTATATATATCCACATCTATTTTCGAATCCGGACATAGATACGTTATACATATCATTACGGATACAAAATAAACGGTAACAATATCTTTACAAAAAAGATACAAATACTGTTTGAATATACAAATCGTTTGGAAATGGACGAATATATATCATATAAAAATAGAAACTATCTATATAATATCATATAAAACAATACATTATTCATTCCAAAAAAATAACGTATTAAAAAATTGAATAAGTGACATTTTTGTTAGAACTAAATGTTTTAAAATAACTTAACTTTAATAATAACGGAAAAACTTAGAGAAAAATTGTCTGAAGATTTTGTAGGTTGGTGGAGTTACGAGCGTTGAACAGTGAAAAAATGAAAGATTTTATGTTTAAAATTAACTTTTGAAATATTTAAACTTATAAAATAAGTATGATTTACATGGCAAGGGAAAAAAAGATTTGTGGAATTGAAAAGCTACACGATAGTTTTAGTAATTGAAGATTTATGATCTTATAAGATTAATCAATACATACTAATAAAAAACATTATGAATAATTATTAGCTATAAGAAATCAAACATGTATAATGTAATTAGGCTTCAACTAATATATAATGTAGTTTTTTTTTAACCTTGCGAATATTAGTATTCGTATCCGATAAGAAAATGATATATCTATATCTTTATTCGCATACAAAAAACTGAAAACTAATATCTATATATGTATCCATTGGATATGGAAATTTGATATTCATATCCTCGAAAAGTCAGATACGAATACAGGTACGGATTGATAAACCGTATCCACCTCCAAATTCTCCAATACTGCTCTTTCTCAAGTATGTACTTTTGCAAAAATCCAATTGTTAATCTAATTGGGTTTGGGTGTAAACGCTCCGAATAAGAATCCGTTTAGCCGTTCGTCCACACCCCAAAAAACCTAACTTTTCTCTTTCCTCCCCGAACGAAACCCTAACCCTCCACATCCTCCCTTCAACCGGCGACCACTGCCACCGGAGGTCGCCTCCGCCGGTCTCCAACTTCTACTCGACTTCCGATCCTCTTTTCTCAGGTACTTTCGAACCCCTTTATCCTCTCTTTTTTCGCTATTTGTGTTTCTTGCTTTCTCCCTTTTGTCTTCTCACCTAGCATTGGATCCCAAACACCTTGGGTTTCGTCAAAAGTTCACATTTCCAGTTTTTTTTTAAAAGCGATTTTTTATGAGTTGTGTGAACTAGTAAGGATATATACCACCAATCAAAGAAAAAAATGAGGGATTGGTTTAAAACCGTGATCTGGTCCTTGCTGTAATAAGATCCATTTTTTTGTTTGAATTGTTTTGAGTTTGGACCGGAACACAGCGGTCAGTTATGTTTGTGTTGATTTGGTTTGCCAAAGTAGTTTTATTCAAATTTACTTTGTGCATTAAGTGCGATTATCTTTTTCTTCAACGTAATTACAACGCGAGACGGGTAGAATAGAATGCAGAGTCTATTTTTCTTCAAAATAGCGGAGTTTTCTTTTTGATCGGTGAAGTTAGCTGTATTAAAGGAAAAACTTTACAAAAAGGAGGGCAGCCAAGCCGCACAAACACTACTCCGCTGCACCAACAAGAGAATGGGCAGACTGTTATGTTTTAGTTGCCCAAACTAATGTTAATTGCTTTCTTAGTATGATTTCTGGATTCTTATTAAAATTTCTAACAATGGAATCCCGTTATCTTTCTCGTATCCATAAATGAATAGATATAGGTTCCAGAGTCTGGTTAGAGGAAAACATAATAATGCCGGCACATTGACCAGTAATGCTGACACCTCTTCAAAGTGGTTGTTTATTTGATATAAAGATACACATACAGTCTGGGAGTTGGGACTCTTATTAACCAAAAAATAAATCAGGTCACCAAATGGCATGCTACTACGACATAGATGACATTGTCATGGAGGATGAAAGCATCTCTGTTACTTTCCAAGTGGGAGCAAATGGAGTTGGATTGCTTGATCCCTCTTCAGAAACCAATCACATTGAAAAGGGTGCCAAAGTAGATCTTCCATTTTGGCTTGCGCAAGAACTGTATCTCAGACAAGCAGCGACCATCAACTTCCTTCCCTGCTTCAACCTGAAGACAAGAAAAGAAGTGCAGGCAGATGCTGCCTGTGTAAATCTTAAGAGTCACTGCCCATACTTTTACGAGTTAGGATGCAGACTCGTTCCTCTGGTTGCAGACAAAAGTCTTGGATCATTCCTCAGATATACATTCACCAACAGGTATAAGGAAATACTCAGCAAATCTCACAGTGCTGGAGCAAGTCCGAAGTTCGCAACACGTCTTACGAAGGAAGAGTTGCAGTTGTTTGAGGCAGCTCGATGCTCAATGATTGACTTTAAGAATTGGCGAATTGGCAAATCTAGGCTGGAAAAAGCTTCCATTTTGGGGAGGAAGAGGAAGACAGGTGCTCCGGAGCGTCAGACGTCACCATGATAGTGGTCAAGGAGAGTAGAAAGAAAGAACTGGCTCTTTCATGTTCTATATTGACTTTCTGATCTTCTAGAGACAGTTTTAAGGTGAAACAAGCATTGAAATTGTCCTGATTTTTATTAGATATGGTGTCACTGAAAGGAGTGTTTGGGCACTGAGTTGTAAACCCTTGTTTGAATTTGCTTCTTTAATGGTTAAATACTTATTTTCTTAAATTGCTTGCTTTCTTAAGCAAGTGGAAGGGATGGTGACCTGTGGTACGATGTCACAAATGTAAGCCTTTGTCCTTTTATTGCAGAATATAATGCAAACAGATAGAAGTAATGTGGTTTCATATAAGGTTTTTCATTCTGATTGTGAAAATTAAAGAAGGGTACTTCTCTACATATTCTTAGTTTCTTTATCAGTATAAAGGTGAAAATAAATAAGCTCAAACTCATAAAAGCAGTACATATCTCGTTTTTCCCCTGGTCGTATTGCTGGGGCCTGGTAACATTATGCAGCATCAATGTAGTGCGTGGAAAGACAACTCAAATGTCTTATGAACAGTCTAATGCAAGCATGTTTCTGGGTATAGTGTCAGCATCTGAATTATAAGCGTTGCACTGAATGTTTTGATTACCATGGAGCATCTTATTAAGGTTGCAACGATGATTTTGGCATGACACCTGATGTCACCATATTTGTCTTGCATGGGTTTTAGAGTATGCTCGTATAAGAATATCCAACTTACTAGTAATATTTCTATCTTTTGTAATTGGGATTTTGTTGTCAACTAGATTATATTGTGCCAATATCAGAATCTTCTGATGTAATTTTCCATTCAACATGTTTTTTCTTCCATGTGGAGCAACGACCACTCACTTTATAAAAAAATAATAACATGGTTATTTATTTGACATGTACTCATTTGGACAGCAGATCATCTGGTATATTTCTTGCAATATGTCATTCATTTGTTATCAGCATAGTATTGCTTTTCAGTTCATTTTTATGTTGACTTAATTTTTTTTTTTTGAAACCAGCCAGCATGGACTTCATAGTTATTGTTTACATGAATAAAGTTGGACCGCCTGTCTGCCCCTTAAAATGGGTCATACAGATACAACTTGCAAGTTGCAACAATTTACTAATTTTCAAATTATAAAAACATTTTTCGTTTTTCCCCCAAGTTCTCTAGGTTGCACAACCCAATCACAAATTTCATCAATTCATAGCTGCCTGATTTCTTTTGACTGAAAATCGGTATTACTTTCTATGCATTTATTCTGAGTTTGATTTCTTTCAACAGTGTAATTGATAATCACGAACAAAACTATTATTAGTTTTCTTGTTCTCCTTACATCTTCCATATTTAAGAGATTAGACAACTGTAAAATGAGTATAAGTATCAATCCCATTAAGTAATCCGATTGATTATATATCATTGTTATTTTTACATGTTGATTGCTTTGATGAGTTCAAGAAATGTTATTTTTCCCCTTTTTGTATCAGAATTTAAAAGTATTTCCTTATGGAGACGATTGACCAAGCTTCCCAGCATCGGGCATTTTCAATCAAGCTTTGGCCACCAAGCCAGAACACACGCGCAATGCTTGTAGAGCGGATGATTAAAAACCTCTGCGCCGAGTCCATATTGTCCAGAAAGTATGGCCTGTTAACCATAGAAGAGGCCACTATAGATGCTAAACAAATAGAAGAAGCAAGTTTTACTATTGCCAACCAGCATTTTGAGAAAGAACCTGATGGTGATGGAAGCTCTGCAGTGCAGCTTTATGCTAAAGAATCAAGCAAGCAGATGATGGAAGTTATTAAAAGGGGCCCAAAATTGAAAGAGAATAAAGAAGTTACCACAGTCGAGGAACAAACAGCCCCTACTGAAACCATCTTTGATATATCCGGAGGTCGTAGAGCTTTCTTGGATGGTGAGGAAGCAGAGGAACTTCTTAAACCACTAGCAGAGGAGGGGAACTCTTACACGAAGATATGCTTTAGCAATCGGAGCTTCGGTCTTGATGCTGCTCGTGTGGCACAACCTATTCTTGCATCTCTCAAGCATAAGTTAACAGAAGTGGACCTTTCAGACATTGTTGCTGGAAGGCCAGAAGATGAAGCACTCGAAGTGATGAGGATTTTCTCGTCTGCATTGAGTGGTTGCATATTGAAATATCTTAACCTTTCAAACAATGCCTTAGGTGAGAAAGGTGTAAGGGCATTTAGCTCACTCATGAAATCTCAGGATAGTTTGGAGGAACTATATTTGATGAATGATGGTATATCCCCAGAAGCTGCAGAAGCAGTATGTGAGCTCATTCCATCCGCAAAGAAGCTTAAGATTCTTCAATTTCATAACAATATGATGGGGGACGAGGGTGCATTCGCAATAGCAAGTTTGTTAAAAGGTTCTCCTTTGCTGGAGGATTTTAGGTGCTCGTCTACCAGAGTGGACTCGGAAGGGGGAATAAAGTTGGCACAAAGTCTGGAAAATTGCACTAACCTAAGGAAGCTTGACATAAGGGACAATATGTTTGGTGTAGATGCTGGGATTGCTTTGAGCAAAACCCTTTCAAAGCTTGAGGCTCTTACTGAAGTTTATTTAAGTTACTTAAACTTAGAAGACGAGGGGACTGTTGCAATTTCTAATGTGCTGAAGGGATCTGTTGCTTCTCTCCAAGTACTAGACATTGCAGGAAACGAGATCACTCCTGGAGCTGTTCCTGCACTGGCTGAGTGCATCGCGTCAAAGCCACTTCTGAAAAAACTGAACTTGTCCGAGAATGAACTTCTGGACGATGGAGCAGTTATGATTGGCAAATTACTCGAGAAGGGCCACGAACATTTGGAAGAAATTGACATGAGCAGCAATGCTATAAGGAGGGCCGGTGCAAGGTGTTTAGTGCAAGCAGTGGTGTCTAACAAGCCTCACTTTGCTCTCCTGAACTTAAACGGCAATGCCATTTCTGCTGAAGGAGTTGATGAAATGAAGGAAATACTGAAATCTGGGAAAAAGGAACTCAGTGTTCTTGGGCCGCTAGATGAGAATGATTCTGAAGGAGAAGGTGATGGTGAAGTTGAGGCAGAAGGTGTTGAGGAAAGGGAGAGCGAGTTGGAACAGAAACTCGAGGAGCTGAAGGTTGGCCAGTAACCCATAAATTATACCTCTAAAAAAATTCAGATTTCTTGTCCGTTGCCACGGTATTTATTGGCAACCGGGTTTTGAGTAATTCTCAAATGTTTAAGACATTGGCAGTTCGGTGGTGTTTGAACTTCAAACCTTAAACCGATTGATATGCTGTTTTTAAGAAAAAACCATCTGTACTGAAACATATCGTAATGGTGGTATTCCGTTTTGTTTGAATTTTCATGCTATTTCAGACTTTCAGTTGGTACACATTGCATCGTCCCTCGCTGCATTCTCCAAATAGTAGTTCGTCTTCAAACAAATTACTTACATGAAAGCTTAGATTTCTCATGAAGTAATATTGTGATTCATGTCAATGGCTGTTTGTTTTTCCGGACATTACGGCTTGAATATAGATTGCAGTAACTTAAATCAATTCATTCATCAATTATTTGCTTTTCTTTTTAATATTTTTTAGCATATGATTTATACCAGGTAGTAAACCTGCAACCAACATGTTTCTTGTAAATAAATATTAATGTGTTCAGGATTCAAGAAAGCTTAAAATGAGCTTGTGTCCTAAGTTGATTTTAATCATTCGGTGGATTGCAGATCTACATCTTACCTACTACGGGTTATGCGGATGAAGATCGAACTTGCGATCTCTCCCCATGCAAGCGGCGCTTGAACCACTTCGGATAGAGTGATAGACAATGGATGTCTCGATTAATTATTGTTGTCTTTGTTTTTAACCTCTCCTACCTATGGTTTGTTTTATTTCTTGTTCGAAGGTGGGTTCTCTTTAGTTCGGAAAACCTCCAAACTGAGGTGAGGGAGGAATAAGACTGCTGGAATTGGAGAAGTAGACAAAGTTAAAATTCCTTCATTGTATATTGTCCTTTCTTCGTAATTTCCTTTGATTTATCTTGGAACAGGGTTTTCTGTGATTTTTCATCGCTTTATCGGGAAAATGAGGGCAAACAGTTTATTAACATCTACCTCAGTAACTTAATATTTAGAAGTTTCACCAATGAGTCAATAATCATAGAAAAATTTGGTTAGGTACTATTTCCACTTTTTTACTTCCAATCACATTATTATTGGTATGCTGTTAAACTGCCAATTATTACCGGAGCAAAAAGACTCTGAGTGAGGAACAATAACTTAAGTGGGATGATATGCTAAGATGAGGAACAATAACCAATCTCACTTCCAGATATTTTTATTCTTCTCCAGAACTACTTGACTAACATTAACTAGGCCAGAATCAGCATCAATTTTCAAAGATGCATTACTTCTTTACACGATAATTGGATTTAATATATATGTGATAGAATGTGGCTGACAAGTTCTTTTGTAATCTCTTGGAAGAAACGCACGAATTAGCTAGTAGTCTTCATGAATTTGCATCAGAGAGAGAACAATTTCGTTTGGGATCCTTGGGAAAACACAATTTCTTAAAGTTGGTCTATAAACCATCGTTGTCGCTAGACCTGGGGGTCGGACCGGGCTGTGTCCCAAGTCTAGTTGTCGCCACTACCGTAGTCCATAGAGCTCGGGCAAGTTTATTTTTGCTCTAAGATAACAATAACAAACAATATTTTACTATTTCTTATCATTCTTATAGATGAATAAATCCTCTTTTAAAATGCACACATAAAGTTTAATTCTTCGATCAAAATACAAATCCAGCAAACTTCTTAAATTTTCTCCTTTTATTGACATTCGACACGTATTCCACCTAAATCCACTGGTTATTGGACTAGTTAAGATACACATGTGAGAAGATACACAAAGTGAATCTGTGAAAATAATGTGGCACATTCTAAACCTCAAACCATCCCTACGAAAAATCAAGGTCAAGTAATTTTCAAGGGAAAAGAAGAGGTTAAGAGACAAATCCTATTTTTTTATGACTTGGAATTTCTCGATTGCGGTTCCAAACTATGGTGATCCAACACCAAGTGCACCGACAACACATTTTTTGTTATAAGTGGTCAAACGATTTCAAGGAAAAAATCAGGTTAAATGACAAGTCCTAGTCTTTACTTGAGGGTTGAGGCACGTGATTTGTAATTCCAAACTAAGATAGTCCAACACTAAATATAAGGATACATTTTTTTTGTCACGAGGTCTAGAGGGTGAAACCACTCCCTCAACTAAGGTCATCCACTACGCTTAAAATCACATTTTCTCCTTCCGTAGCGTCATCGTACCTATTAATCCACTCTTTTATCAACTTCATTCCAAAAACTCTTCACTACCATCCATTGGGTGGATTTTTAATCGGGTGCCCGATTTTGTCCCCACTAGGGGGGGGGGGGGGGGGGGGGGGGGAAACCACGTGTCCCCCGTCCATTGGTTGTCCCTTTTGATTTTGTTTTTAAACCTTATTTTTTAAAATATGTTTTTTTTTGTTGGTTTTATCTATGTTAGAGTGTGTAGATGTAAAGGGTTTTTGGAATGGGGTGGATTAACAAGCACAATGACATGGTGGAGAGAGAAATGATGATTTTGAAGGAGAAATAGGGTGTCGTAGTGGATGGCCTAAGGTCACCCGTAGTGGTGTATGAGATACTTCAGACACCTAGCATCCACATTAGCTTCTCTTTCTGTAACGTCAGATCAACCCAAAAACCCACAGTTTCTTAAAACTTTCATCTTAACCCACCCATAAATTTAACATTCTCTTTCACCCACATCATTTTCTTTTACTATCTTTTTTTTAATTTTCCGCAACAATCAATAAATTACATATTACAACAATGAAAATGTTCCTCGTTAGAACTTCCGTTGTTGTTTGGAGGCCAATCCTGGATAAAAATAAAATATTTTTTTTAAAAACAAAATTCAAAACAATAAAAAACCATCGAAATGAAATAAAAAATAAAACAAAAAAATGAACAGGGGGGGGGGGAATTGCCCCGCGCCAATCTACTAGTGGATTCCTAGGTAGGAGAGTTCGGATTCCCGCTTAGCTGGTGTTCGACTTGAAAAACGTTCGACTCTAGTAGTTTACTTGAAAATGAAGGATCTTGATGAAAAACAAGAAAATCTTTCAACTTAATTCAGTAGATGAGCCACTCAAACTTTAAAAAAAATTGAAACTTGATTCTATAGTTCCGTTCGATTTTTTAATTGTTTTATTTATAATTATTTTTTTGTATTTAGTAATAATATAATATAATACTTATGTAGCCAACATAAGACAATCATATTGAAGTCAAACTTATGCATAAGATAATAACATAAGATATTACTTTTATTAGTTATGTAACATAGCCTAAGCTAATTACTTTTTGGATCCTTATACACGGACACGGGCGTTCGTGACGCGCGCTGACATGGTTAGTACAGTCAGCAAAATTCAAATGTCTTTTACTTTTTAACTTAATTAAGTAGCATATTTATTTTGTGTCACATGCAATTTTTACTTTCCCGATGCAACATTTCGATTCCCAATGCAGCATTTCGTTTCCCCATGCAACATTTTCCCAACAAAATTTATTCTGAACAGACACACAATTTAATCTGGACAGACTTTGAACTTATTATGGACAGACACACAATTTATTTTGGACAAACTTTGAACTTATTATGGACAAACACAAAACTTATTCTGGACAAACTTTGAATTTATTATGGACAAACATAAACTTATTATGGACAGACTTTGAACTTATTATGGACATACACAATTAATTCTGGACAAACTTTGAACTTATTATGGACAGACCCATAACTTATTATGGACAGACTTTGAACTTATTATGGACAGACTTTGAGCTTATTATGGATAACACATAGAACTTATTATGGACAAACTTTGAACTTATTATGGATAGACACACAATCTATTCTGGACAGACACACAACCTATTCTGGACAGATTTTGAACTTATTATGGACACACATAGAACTTATTATGGACATATTTTGAACTTATTCTGGACAGACTTTGAAATTATTATGGACAGACACAAATCTTATTATGGACAGACTTTGAACTTATTATGGACAAACACACAACCTATTATGGACAGACTTTGAACTTATTCTGGATAGACACATAACATATTCTGGACAGACTTTGAATTTATTATGGATAACAAACAGAACTTATTCTGGACAGACACACAACTTATTCTAGACAATCACAGAATTTATTCTGGACAGAATAATGTGTTCGTCTGTTAATTTATGTTGTGAGTTTTTCCGTGAGGGAATCAAAAGTTGCTTTGGGAAAGTAAATGTTGCATTGGGAAACGAAATGTTGCATTGGAAAATGTAATGTTGCATTGAGAGAGTATAAGTTGAATGTGACAAAATAAATCTGTTGCTGTTGACTGGACTGACCACGTCAGCGCACGTCCCGAACGTTCATTAATCATTTTCTTTACTTTTTTGTATTTATCAATAATATAAGATTATATGTGACTCGAAATTTTAGTCTTAATTTACAACCCGTCCGTAGGCAGCGGGGGCCGATCAAATCGAAGTCAGAGACACCACCAGACGTTCTTCTCACTATCTTCTTCCTCCACTATAAAACCCCATCCTAATCCTCTTCGCTTTCCTTCTCCTCCGTTCACCCAAATGGCCTCCCAACCCCGACGATTCACTATAGGCTACGCCCTCGCCGCCAAGAAGAAGTCCAGCTTCATCCAGGACTCCCTCCTCTCCCTCGCCGCCTCCCGCGGCATCGACCTCCTCCAGATCGACCTCGACAAGTCCCTCCTAGACCAGGGCCCCTTCGATTGCATCATCCAAAAGCTCCAGGGGGATCCATGGAAGTCGCGGCTGGAGGAGTTCGCCTCTGAACACCCCCACGTCCCCATCGTCGACCGCCCCGATCTCATCCAGCGCCTTCGCAATCGGGTCTCCATGCTCGAGGTTGTCTCCAATCTCTCTGTTTTATCCTCCCCCTGTGGGGACCACACCTTTGGTGTTCCGAAGCAGGTCGTGGTTTTGAACCAGGAGGAGTTGTTGGATGGGAAGGTGGACGAGGCGTTCGGGTTGCGATTTCCGATGATCGCCAAACCGCTGCTTTCGGATGGGAGCGAGACTTCGCATAAGATGGCGCTTGTGTTCCGGCACGAGGGGGTTCTTAAGTTGAGTGCTCCCATTGTGCTCCAGGAGTTTGTGAATCACGGCGGGGTTATTTTTAAGGTGTATGTTGCCGGGGACTATGTGAACTGCGTGATTAGGAACTCACTCCCTGACATGTCGGAGGAGATGATGGAGTGCGCTGAGGGATTGGTGTTGTTCTCGCAGATCTCGAATCTGCCGAGGAGGGATTCGGTGGAGGAGAAGAGAATTGACGTTCCTCAGATGCCGCCGAGGAGCTTTGTTATGGATATTGCTATGGAGCTTAGGCGGGAGTTGGGTCTTAATCTATTTAATTTCGATGTCATAAGGGATGTGAAGGTTGGGAATCATTATCTTGTCATTGATATAAATTACTTTCCGGGGTATGCCAAGATGCCGTCGTATGAGACCATGCTTACGGACTTTTTCTGGGACATGGTTCATAAGAACACAAGGGGTTGCAGTTTGGATTCCACCGGAAATGATGCACTGGAGTTACAAACCAAGGGTGGAGTGAACTTGGATAGTGAAAGAAGGGATTTGACAAATGATAGAGAAGATGGTAGTAAAGCTGATGCTGATCCCTGCTGAGGTATGGAATAATCACATACTTCTTGATCTTTGTAAATTTTTTTATGCATTATTACAAAATTAAATCTGGTCTCCATGGTTAACTTTCCCTCATAAGTCACTTGTGGAATTGAGACTCTTTAACTTCTCCAGTAAAGGATGGTTTTAACTTCACAAGTAATGGGAGGGTTTCTTATGTTTATTTATTAATTTGGGGTTTTCAGTCATTTTGAGGTAACCCTAGGTTGTATTTTTTTGTCTTCATACAAATGAATGTACAAATTTAAATTTGTGTTGGTACATAATTAAAAGATGCATTGTAATTTTAGACTCTGCAAACACCAATTTCTTTGTCAAGCTGATGCTTCTGTGAAAGCTTTAGAATTTCACCATGTTAGAATTTAAATTTTACTACTTTTTCCCCTTAGTTAGTATGTAATTTTCTTCTTCTCTGTAGACACTTCACTTTTAAAGATTTTATAAATCAAACTAGAACTTATATGCCGTTTTTTCTCTTAAATGACACACTAAAGTAGTTTACATGGTCTCGGTTTGAATTTGTACCTAACTATGATTACACATTTAAATTTCTTTTCAATGAGGCATAACTTACATAAGCGGAACAATGGATTTACATAACTTTTGATAGGTTGTAGTAAAGAAGCCGTATTTAGTCGGCACAATCACATCATGTACACAACTTCATCCCTTGGGTTTGTATGATTTGAAATGACATGAGTAAGTTGTTGCTGTCTGAATCACTCATTGCTAAAAATCATTACCAAATACTTGGACAACATAAATAAATTAATCACAGTTATGTGCTTCAAGTTTTAGGAGTTTAGAAACCCTTAGCCACTTATCCAATTCAAAGTTCCAACAAGATTTGATCTTCTACTTGAGTTTCAAGTTTACGGTCAAACTTTTACCCATTTAGTCCCCAACCAACCTTACTACCTTAGTAACCCATTTGTGGAGAATTTATCTCAATTGTCACTAATTGAACAAGCACCACACAAAACATAGGTTTGTCACTAATTAAACTAAACACCTAGCTGAAACATTTTTCACTCATGTGAGAGCCACTAAAGATTTAATCCCACCACATGATTCTCCATCGTCCTCTGCTTCTCTACTTCCTCGATTTATAGATGGAGATCATCTCATCTGCAATTTCACCTTGAACTTACACCTACCATCAATGTTGTCCATCCAACACATCCAGCGGCGTAGAACTGATTTTATATTCTCTATTCGATATCCTTCTTTGGATCATCAACTCTCTTTTTTTCCCAACATTACTCCAGCACCTCGAAAGAAAATGGGTTGGGTGTGTGCAACCCTACCCCTGGTAATGAGAGATGTTGCTTCTGGTTAACCCATTCATGTGAAGCGGTGTTGATTGTCTTTTATTTCACAATAAATAAGAAATACAAACAATTTAAACAACCATTTTGATATAGCCCATGATAATCCAAATACCAAATCAGCTATAAAAAGCATTTTGGATGAAAACCAAAATTTTATCAAATCGTGAAGACTACTAGACCTGCCACAAATTGCTGTAGAGAATGGCATAGAGCGTAGCAGGTTGTTTTTATTCAAAGGTGGAGATTGATCTCGAGAAGTTAAAAGATAATTCTCTACCATTGGATGTGCTGGATGAATGAGATCAATGCTGAGTATATTCTCTAAATGTAGTTTGAACATAAGATAATGAAATGATCTTTACCATTGAATCAAGAATCAGGAAATCCTGTCCATCTGTTATGTAATTAATATGTGCTAACTCATACCCACAATTACAGCTGATCATGGTTATAGTATGCCAATCGCTTATTTACACTTATATGCGATTCTGTTTGGCTATATATTTTCTTTGTTTTCGGTAGTTATTTATAATTTGGTTTATCCATACAGTTATGTTCTTAAAGAATTTAAATTACTGTGTTCGGGTTTCTTTCGTTTTTGCCTGTTGACCGTTGCTTGTATTTTAAGGTCCAACTGATAAACTTGGTTTATGCTTACTATCATGACTACATATCTTATCTGCTTTCTTGTGCTGCAACATTTGTTTAATCTAGGTCATTCCTTGTTCCTAGTGGTATGTTCCATTTTCTGCTGCTCTTTGAGGATGCTTTATGCTGTTATCCTGGCCACAAGTCATTTTGATGATTTTCCAGGTCAGCCTTGCTTTATTTAACCTTTTAACTAAAAGAGGACTTATTTAAGATTCCAGCTGCATTTGTAGCCGGTTACGTGTATCACTATCAACTCGCTTTAACATCTGAGTTTCCAATTGTTTTTGGATCTGCTGATGCGGTATGCCAGATCACCATAAATATTTAATCCAACTGTAATTTGGCCCAAGGATAAGCAATTGTATTACTGATTCAAGACCATGGTTGTTATACGGAGAAGTAAAATGTCATGATGGTTTTCCATTCATAATTGCAATCCAGTCTGTTTATCTTGTCACTTGAATATTTGGTCTTCAAGTCTCACAGCCAATGTTCCGGTTGATTTGTAGAGCATATATCAAGTTCTGTACCTCTTATGTATGTTAAAGAGCTCTCTTGCAATACAAAAGACCTAATGACCTTGGTGGAACAATTGGGTTATAAAAGGATACTGAAGTCATTATCAAAAGGATACTGAAAAGTTAGGCATGTCTGTTCAAATTTCAACTTGAGCATATGATTTTGTCTGGACCATTTCGAGTTTGCTAGGCTTGGACTTTGTTTTCAGTAGGTAAGTTAGATTTTGGGTTTTTTTTTGTCAAAAAATGTCATGCAAAAGATATTTTCTTCGTGATATCTTGGTTTTGTTAGGATCGATGACTTACTTAATGCCTAATCAAATTGCGTTTAATCCTTACTTAAGTTAACAAGATGTGTAGCGGAAACGAATTAAAACAAAGTAAGGAAAAACAATGCAAACCACAATGGACACAGATGTTTTTATAGAGGTTCAGTCTCCTATCTACTTCATCTCTTGCAAGCTCCGTTCGATTCTACGATTTTCGTTCACGACTTCACTCTCCACTTACTATTTCGGGCTGGAAGAGAATGCCTTTACAAGGCAAACTCCGTGAACAACCTTGCGAATTTGGTTTCATCCTCTCACATCGGAGATGGATGTTTCAGGTTTTCACCGAAACCTCTACTTTTGACGGCAAGATTGAGTGGAACAACACTCTCTAACTTGAATACACTTTAAGTATGATTAAGAATTGATCAAATGTGTGGAAGTTTAGATTTAAAGTGAATGAGAATTTCGAATGAGAGAGTTGTCTAAACAATGTGTTTGAACTTTTATTTATAAACTCCCAAAGATTTCTAGTCGTTGGGGAAGAGTTGTATGTAAGATACACAAAACAGAAATTGAAGTTCTGCAATTCTGTCTCTCAATGGTCATCCGTTTCTTTAAGAATAAAGAAACGTTCGAACGAACTAGAGAACAATCGAACCAATTAAGCTCTGACTTAAGTCATCAGTTAAGCCAGGTCAAAGTTCGATCGACTGATCTAGGGGTTTTAGATAGGGTAAAGGTAATCGATCGAACGATAGGTACTTCAACGGAAAACATGAACTTTTGGGCTCAAGATATGTCTTCATTCGTTCGACCGGTGACCAATTGTATTCCAGGGGTTGGTTGAATTTATACGAATACGATCGTTGTATAATACGACAAGATTAACAGTCATCCAAAAAATACGGGAATAGTCGATCGAAAAGTCAAAACCGGTCGACCGGTGGAGCAAGGAAAATTCATTTAGAGAGTGTTATAAACGGTCGAACTGAGAACTCGTTCGGTCGACCGTTTAGTACAGGAAAACTAGGTTTGATTAAGTGATTTTTCGAGTTAAGGTTTGGGTGATCTATTGAAGTCTAATTTTGTGTGTAACTTATACGTACAAGTCTGTCTAATTGATGTGAGTAAGTTTTAACTCTTCTATGCTCAAGATTACACAAGTTCCTAAGACTCAAAAATAAAGTAAAATTACACGTCTTCAAATAGCTTCGATTACATGTCTTGACTTCAAATCCATTCGTCTTGAGTCTTGATTATCTGTAAATGTTAACACAATACAATATATCTTCTATGTATTATGTGTGTTACACCATATTTGATTGTGATTAAAATTAAGTTGATTAAATCATCAAAATACGGATTAAGATGAAAAAACGAACATGTCTGTCATGTATTATGTATATAGTATAAATAAGACGTTGCTGCGATCTATATAGGCTTCTTGCAAAAAGATTACTATGTACCCGCCTGCGTTTTGACTCTTGTGGTAAAGAAAGAGGAACCTTACTGTGAAAGATAAAACATTTCTTTTTTCCTTTTCAACTAGTCTAAGAAATTTAATCTTTCATAACTTTGAAATGTTTACCCTGGACGGAAGTTATTCCTTATTGCGTCATGAAGCAGCAAGAAGTGCAAAACTGTTTTTTTTAATTATAAAATTGATAATGAAACGGCAATGACACAAATACCTATCACGTTGCACGTAAGCAAGGATTGCTTAAAGGACTAGTAGGAAGGTCAATTTCGCATGCTAGAACTAAATATGCATATATTGTTCCGTGTTGTAATATTTGATCAGATGTCTTGGTGTCGGGTTTAAATGACGGTCAGTTTGAACATGCTGTGGATCTGGTTTCTCTTTTTTTCTTCTCCCGTCAACTTCATTTGGATCTGACCCTTCTTCGGTCTCTCGCTGGTTCTATTTTTCCAACGGTGACTTTTTGCTCAATCGTCTCTTCCAGTTGCCGTTGGATGCACTACATGTAGTCCCTAGAGTTGATTCATTGACGCAGTCCATCTCTACAGGTTCCAGTGGACTTGTATGTTGCCGTCATCTAAGTCTAATGTCAAGGTCCCCATTGTATACAGATATACAATAATGTGATCTCAATGTTGTCAAATGATGTCGATAGTATAGCCAAACAAGAGTTTTTATATCTAGCCATCTAGCGAACATAAATAGATTATTTCAAATGTTGAATAAAGCTCGCCCTGTCTGCAATAGTGTAGACTTGAGATCGTAGAGTTTATTCTTCACGAATAGCCAGTTTTGTATGGGTCTTTTGGATCTTTTAGCGCTATGGCTTTAAGAATAATTAGATTACGCACTCATGTTCCTGCATTTCCTCATACTTGAATATGGTCAGTCTCCTTGTAATCTTCTAGGCGGTTATGCCAATTCAAAAGAAATGCAATATCATGTGAGTTTTTAGTTCATTCGTCCACTTTAAAACACCATAATTCTAATTCTACCATCACCTTACAGTTATTTTAAATTTTGTCACACAAAAGTTGTTGCCGTTAACGAAAAATGTTCATAGACTAACAGTTTGGAAAACTTAATGATATTTGTGAATGGGTAGCAGCTTTTGAATGACATAAATAGAAATAGTTGTAGAGTGATGATAAAATTAAAATTATGATATTTTAAAGTGTCATCCAAGTATAAAAAAATTGTTATTGTTTTTCCTGTTGGTAGCCTTGAGCCCTTGCCTAAGATCAAAAACCTGAATTGAAGTATGTAATTGTTAGGTAATTATTTTAGACGTCGTCCTAGTAATTCTTGACATTATATGTCCTATTTGATCAAGATTTTCACCAATACATTAATTTTGAATACTTTTAAACTGATGACCTTGCTCTTTACTTGATATTATAATGGTAAATTGCAATTTATGAAGTTATTTCATATGAATGGAACACATCAAGTGGCAAAATGAAGGTCAAGCAACAACTAGAAGACCATAATAGAAAGTTTTATTAGATATGAAGATAATTAATGTATTATGAAATAAAAAATGATCACTTATATTTTGAATTATTTGAAATATATATTATGGTGAAGTGCATAGGTGTCACTCACAAACATTAAAATTGATTTTATACCATATGAAAGTAACTATTTTACTTAGTGTCATAAAAAATCAAAATATTTGTCTTAATGTGTAACTTTTTTCCAATGTCATTCTGTTAACATCCGTCAAGTATATTACTATTTAAATAAATTTTGCAGAATCACCCTGAATAAACTCAACATTTATAAAACTCATTATGTGTTGTAAAACTTGCATAAAATTACTCAAATAATTTATCTACATTCTCTCATCTCTATATTTATCTCTCATCTATTCTTTTTTTCTCGTTAAACTTAATGACTTGGTTACTAAACTAATGAAATCTAATGATTTTTATATTTTCAAAATAAAAAATAATTAAATTTTTGATACAAAAATAATTTTTCTGAAAATTGCTTGAAGATATAAAAAATGGCTTGAAAATACATTTACAAAATGTATTTGAATAATGTTTAGAAAATGTATTTTTTATAAAAAATAATTAGTTATTTTGTATGTTGAAAATATAAAAATAATCAAATTTCATTAGTTTAGTAACCGAGCCATTAAGTTTAGTGAGAAAAAAAGAAGATATAAAAGATGAAAGATAGGAATGAGAGTGTAGATAAATTATTTGAGTATTTTTTTGTAATTTTTAGGACATATATAATTAATGTTATGAATTTTGAGTTTATTTAGGATTATTTTGCAAAATTTTCATTAAATATTAATATACTTATTTGAAGTTAAAGGAGAAATTAACAATTTGCTTACGGAATGATATTAGAAAAAAGTTAATGTCATTTAGACAAATATTTTGATTTTTTATGATGTTAAGTCAAATAGTTAATGTTAGATGATCAATTTCGATGTTTGTTAATTAATTCGCCTTGTATATTATGATTTTGTTTATAAAATTATCCCATTATTTTGTGAAAAGACCTTACGACGAAGACAGTCCACGTAACGCACCCATCATTCCACGGAGTAAGTGGTTGACAAAATTAGAACTTAATCACAATCTCTAAGCAAGTCGCATGCGAAATCCAAATGAAAGTAATCCGCAATTAGGACAGGTGAGGACTGATGTAAGAAGACAAGTCCAGCACTCCTACAATTACTCCAGAATCCAGATAATTAATTTGACCAACCAAACACATACAGGTTGTTAGGTTGAGAGCTAAGCGACAACACACCCGAAGGAGAGGAACAGGAAAACGACACGTTTGAGAAAAAACCAAATCCGATCCATAACTCAACTACTCATAACTAACAGTTCTTTTCCTCTTCATTTTTCTGAGGCGTTTCCACCATCCTGCTTGGCTGCTTTTGATGTTGTTTGTGTGTGTGGTGTTAAGTTATAGTTGCAATTGATGTTCAAGCACAAAGCCTTTTCCAATTTATAATTAGCAGTCATTACTCATTAATTACCACGAATACTAGATTATCGCAATGCTTTTTTAAGGAGTAATCGTACATGCATATAGATGTATATATGTTAAATTGTTAACCTTTACTTGGCAATAATCATGCATAAGTGACTGCAATAATGGTGCCGTTGTTGTGTTACATCCTAAACCAATGGCTCAAAGTACGTGTTATGAAAGTATCATGTTTACTCGCTAGAATATGATCTCACGTGTTAGAAAAAGATATATCACTTATACGATTCACCATACATAACCATGAGAAATGTCATAAAACATGAGAGATTGCAAATAAAAGACCATCGTATGTGTTATGTATATTTGGATATAAATAATCTTTTCTACGAAGGCATATCATAATTTTGACAAATACAGATATTTATCCAAGTCTGTAGACATGGTTCCATAGGATAGTAGGTTCTTTAATTTCCATACTTGCTCATTTGACCACATTACTAAAATGTGCATTCATTTCTTGTATATACAATCTTGCTACATTCAAGTTAGGTAATTAATTAGGGTACACATGTTTGACTTCTTAAGATCTCCACAGACAGGGTAGTCTAAATACACAACTAACTCTGACGTTTGCAGGATCTTCCACATATCTTAGTTACAATATACGTATTAGTTATCTAGTTGGTAATATAAATTCAAACATCCAAAAGATTTGAACTTATTGTATGAGGTGAATTTTGTTAAGCACGAGACCCTAATCCTAGATCAATTCATCATCAACCACTTTAGTTCTTTATGCCATTAGTAGTTAGTGGGCAGTGAAAACGACCTCCCCTGGACATTGGCAATCTGTCTTCTATTATTATATGTGGTGTTTGGTTTGAGAACTAAAGTAAACTAAAAATAAAATCCAATTGGGTATTAACGAGTAGTTAAGCTGTCAATAGGGGACTGTAGTTTGGAGTTGATGATAAAGGTTTTCACGGTTCGATGAAGGAAGGAGACACAGATGCTCATGTTCAAAGCTTGTTCTCCGACTTTCCTGAAGTTTGTTTAGAAATGCATTGCATGGTAGAATCAGAGATTGCTTTGATCACAAGAATTTTGGGTTTTTTACTTGGGTACTAATCATCTAAAATATCAAAATTGACGTAACAGTGGTATGATACACATGTTTCTTGGTATATTGTCCTGGTACCTATCATATACACTGAAATTGTTCTCATGCACATTTGTTAAAGTGAGACACGTCTATTAGGCTTCAATCGTAAGGGGAGCCTAATGGTTGTAGGTTCCACACCAACAGATGTGAATGAGATAAATTTTCAACAAGAAGCACGTGCGTTACACCAATTTTGATATTTGAGTGAGTAACTAAGCAAAGAATCCATTTAATTTCTCTCGCTCTCTCTCATTGAGATCAGACAACCAAACCATGACGATTCTATGTTTTACATCTCTGACACTTCTTATTGTTCCATTTTTCAGAAAGAAACTTTCAACGTACACTTTAAAGCTTCCATTTCACACACTGGAATTCTAATCTTCACAACTTGTGCTATCATTTCCAAATCATACCCAATTGGTCAATGTTGGCTATTTGATATTAGATAAAGATGAAAAGATGAAAAATTGGTTGACCGATTTGAAGTGGGTGTTATTCATGATTTTCTATTTGGATACCACTGCTTAATTTGTGTTAAAATTGATCTCTTGCACATCCGTTAGTGTGGAACCTACATCCGTTAGGCTCCTGTGACAACAATTGTCACAAAAGTCTAACCGATGTAAGTCTCACACTAATAGATGTATACGAGACCAAATTTCATGTAAACGATAGGTGCTATGCCAATATGCTTAGAAACATGGTATCACGTTAATTTTGATTTTTTTTTGATTCGGTACCAAAGTAACAAATCTCAAGAATTTTCCATATGGATGATCTCGGAATTGACCCTTCAATGGTAAATATTGTTGGGCTCGTATAAAGTTTCATGACATCAAGAGATCAATTGGAGCTTCATTCCTAACTAAAGAACAACTACTTGGGAACAAGCGGTGATTTGGATTGTTTAGCATGCGTCTCATCTAAACGAGCATAGTTTGACCATCTTCAAATATTCAAGTTGTTTTACCATAACCTTTTCGAATTATCCATGCAAACATGTAGAATGGTCAGTCGTACAAAAAAGTCCACGTGAACGGGTATTGCCCAGTCAAAGATTATTATGAATTATGATTAAAACCATGTCTAACTGTCTAAGAACACGCGCGATAAGCGGAAAATATTAGATAATGGAAGTCTGAAGATAGTGATTATAAGTTTATAACTATCAAAATCATTATATGGCGGTAATGATTATAGTACATCTCTGTGGGTATGTTCTATTTGGAGACATAATTAAGGTGCGTGCCGAATATATTCAACTTGATGTGGGCTACTTTTAGCCATTTAATCATACGCGTATTTTAATTTCTTAGGTGGTATCCGATCTCATTGTTGATTTCTACGTTAGAACTTTTTTCTCCACCTGAAAAGACTGAAAGCTCTAGTTCTCATGTTTGGTCTGCTTTTGCCACCAAAATAACCACTACGTGTCAATAACATAACCTAATCGTTGTGCATATATACATTATATTAATCGGCGAACAAATAGTTTTTGGTAAAATGCTCTTATTTGGCGTCATTTTGGGTCTCTTGGTCAATGTGTGTCCAGCCACGTTACTCATTTTAGTTGTGTCCACTTGAACATGTACTCAACAACTTTTATGAAACAAAACCAAAATAAAAATAGTGAGGCAATTAGCTGAATATTTCCAAAAAATTATGTTAAGTTCTTCTCTACTTGCGATGAGTTTACAACTTTACATGCTTGAAGGGATGGTTAGGCTTCTTATTGAATCGTTAGGTTTTAGGTTAGTTCTATAATTTTTTCATATATTCATGTTCTAAATCTGTAGTTAATTGAAACTTGCATCAACATATATAACATGTTAGACAAATCCAATATGATCAGAATCTATATATAATATTCATTCTGAAGGCAGTAATTGTTGGGAGAGGATGCTAACACGCTACTAACAAGATGCAGATTAAGGAGGACGTGCAGTAAACAAGAATATTGATGCGGAATTTAAACTAATGGTCTCTCCCAAACTTTAAGCAACAATCGCATGCAATAAAGATGAAAATAACAAGCAATCACACAACACACCTGAAGCAAATCACGACACACACGATTTTACAAGGTTCGGCAAAGTGTCTACGTCCTTGGGGGTCTCCTGCGAATTTCATTTCCTTCAAGCTCTTCTCCAACAAGAGAAATCTCCGAGATTACAAACGATTGGAAGCAATATGTCTTCAAAAACACTCTAGATCTCTCTCTAGCTTAATCTCTATCTAGGAAATAAGTAGTGTATGTTGTGTTAAAATAGGAGGAAACAAACTCTTTTATAGACTCATTCGGTCGACCGTTCAGTTAACATGAATGCTTTTTGTTGCGATTCGGTGGACTGAATCATTCCCGGTTGATTGTTGGACCACTTCTCATTGCAACTCGGTTAACCGTTGGACCGCTTCCTAAAGCAATTCGGTTGACCGAATCGTTCTCCCGGTTGATCGCTGACTTATTCTCCAACTGCTCCTCGGTCGACCGGCAACCCATCGGTGGACCGTTATTTTTTCGACAGACTTTCTCGTGGTTTTCGGTCAACCAAATGTCCAACATCGGTCGACTGAACCCAGCAAGTCCGAATTACCTGGAGTTTTTGGACGGTCGGCCGTTTTAACCTGGTTATGTTTCCTTAACAAACGTAAACCAATATTCAACGTTAACGACACCTTTACGGTCACATTAGCTATGTGTAATGAGATCAGCTCATGCATCATCTGGTTCAACTAATCAATTAATATTCCATGCAAATCTTTATTAATACTAATGATCACTACTGTACCTGTAGAAACCAAAAAGAGAAAGATATCACACATATTTCTGTAGCATTCATTGTCAAACGTACTTTTCAGTTTAATTACTATACAAACGGTAAAATTTCTTCTAGAATGTACCAAAACTTAGTATTATATACATCTAAAAAGTGAACATTAATAGAAAACATGTACACATTGGACATATGTGCATGTACACAGAAAGTTTGACGCATAAACTAGTCCACACAAAGATTATTGTCGTCAGAAGATGTGAATAATGTATCTTAAATCATTGTTTAATGAGTGGAAAATTAATTGTGGTTCATAGATAAGGCCAACATAATAATACAAAGAAGAGGAACACATTTAATTAGAAAGACTATGCGTATCCAGCACACAATCTCTTTCCCATGCAAACCCTAATCTTCTCTATAAAACCCTCACATGGCCAACCCTTAAACTACCAACTATTCCTCATCTCGAATCCAAAAAAACACAATTTCCATCTTAGATCTTAGTTGTAAGATTTCCTTGAAGTGAGAAGTTTTATACATAGGCTAGTCAATTAGTAAAGTGCTGATCATCATGGGGAGATCACCTTGTTGTGATGAATTTGGCCTGAAGAAAGGTCCCTGGACTACCGAGGAGGACGAGAAGCTGATCGATTACGTGTCGAAACACGGGCATAGGAGTTGGAGAGCGCTTCCTAAGCTCGCGGGGCTGAACCGTTGTGGCAAGAGTTGTCGTCTCCGATGGACTAACTACTTGCGCCCCGATATCAAGAGGGGTAAATTCACCGAGGAGGAGGAGCGCTACATTATCGAACTTCATTCTCGCCTCGGCAATAAGTAAGTGTTGGATGTTTATTTTTATCAAGAGAATGACGTTCATGTAATAATTAAAAAAGACTAGATATCAATCATAGACCTCACCATTAATTCACTTGTCAATTCTTACAAAATTTTCCTTTACATATGAGGATAAGGATGACGATGACAATAGCTAGCGTTTGTTAATTGTTTTATAATTCTAGCAAATTAATAATCATGTACGTAATTTGTGATTAAATTGATATATATTTAGGTGGTCGGCGATTGCTGCAAATCTTCCAGGCAGAACAGACAACGAGATCAAGAACTACTGGAACACACACATTAGGAAGAAGCTCCTCCGGATGGGAATCGATCCGGTCACCCACCGACCAAGGGCCGACCTCAGCCTTTTGGCTAACCTCCCCCAATTTTTTGCCGGCAATTCATCGGTGGCGGTCCTAGAAGGTGGTCTCCGGCCACAAGTTGATGCTGCACAATTGGCTAGACTCCAATTGGCCCAAACCCTAGTCCAAGTTCTTACAGGTTATGGTTCTTCTTCAGTTGCTCCTCTCCCAACAATGGATGCCACAAACCTCATGATGGGGTCCGGTTTTCTCCAAAACCAAATTGATTCATTGGGGCTCTCTCAACGTCCAACTCAAAATCTTCCTCCAAGTCTTTGTAGTTTGGAGCAAAACATGACCGGAGATGGATTAATGGTTCCTTCTTTTAACGATGCTTTTGGTTTCGAAAGCGCCACTCCTACCACCAATTCGACCCCTTCAATGCCCTCCGCATCTTCAGAAAGCATTGTGGTTGATCAGGTGAAGGATTTGCCAAATCCAACCAATATTAATAATGATCCATCTACTGCAAACTACAATGAGCCTTGGGAAGGACTAGAGGATCTTTGTGGAGATTTATACTGGAAAAATATTCTCGAGTAAGTGATCGGTTAAAGTTTGCAAATTATTCATGTTTCGTTTGTCATGATTCATCATTATTATGTTGCACCTAAACTAAACATGGGAGTGATGGGACTTAATATATTCATTTTTTTCTAATTATTTTGCAGCCAATTGACTCTGCCAACTTGTTACAATACCTAATGATTGGAGACGACAACGAAGCTTCTAATGAACAGAAATTTGAAAAATTCATGGAAATTTGTTATACTATATTATTCACCGGAGTTTAATTAGTTGGTGTGTACATAAATGGGGAAAAAACTGCATCATACATGTAAAACTTCAACTACAAGCTTTGTTGTGTTGACTATTTTTGTATCCAACATGTGCACATATTTATGTATTTTTTGTGTTTTATTGAAAATCTTGTGCTCTTCGATCTATAAGCTTGAGCTTTGTTATGTTCGAAATATTTTCTTATTGGTTGAGTTGAATGTTGTTGGTCCAGAGAAAGGTGGTCACCGGCCCTTGTATTATTAAAGTATAAAGCTTTGTGATCACATTGGTAGTTAACAAAAATTATAAAACAACTCTAACTTGTGGATGGATTAATACACTTGTGAAAGTGATCTTAACTAGCATCGATCAGATAATTAGAAAGAGACATACGTACTGTTAAAAGTCCAGGTTTTAGTTACTATTAGGTGGGAATTATTCCTTTGCTCTCAAGCCATTGACTACTGTTGCAAAACCTAACAGCCTAATGCTCCAAACCTACAATTCTCCACATCAGCATTGAAGCACGTCATTGGACACAAACAGACACACATGGCAATTAACAGTTGTTTTGTAGCTAAAAGTGGTCATCACATGGGTTAATTTTCTTATGTTGTTGTGACTGTTAATTAAATTCCAAGTGGGCTTCTCTTTTACCACATGACTTTGAAGAGGAGGGTTAGTTTATGGTGAGGGAAATATATTTGTAGGAATGCTTGTTTTGCAAGGGATTACAAGATATTTAGTTGGTGGGTTTAAACCTAAAACCACCTACTCTCTCAACCTAAAGGTTCATTTTATTGCATCACATATAAAAGTGTTGGAGACAACTGTCACTTTCTTGTCAAACTAACTGCGTTGTTTATTATACATCAGATGTCGATGTAAATGCAATCTATGTCATTAGCTTCTGTGTCAGTGTAATTTGTAATAGCTGGTAAAACCCCCTGATAAGCAGACATTTATGTCCCAATGAACTTTTGGGTGTTTGATGGAGTTTATATACGATTAATGAAGTTTGTAGTGTTTAGGGAATCTCTAAGTAAACGTAATGGTGTTTAGTAATTGCTACTAAATATGTTCGTATTTTGATTTGTTTTATGTTTATGCCATTCGTGAAACATAGTACCTTGGAATATTACTAAATTAACTTGCTTCCCAAAAACAATGATACACAAGAAATAAAATACATAATAAACATGCAAAAATAAATCTACACATCGAACGCCAAAACCAAGATGTCTAATTTTTACGATCTTTTACACATTTGGAAACCTTCTTATGTTTATCATTCTAACAAATTATACCAGGATCAATTTATTTAATAAAAGACTTTTACCGAATAAAGTAATTAAAATTCATATATCCATCCAAAAAGAAGCATATATTTAGCAAATGTCAATCGATACAAGTAAAAAGAAATTACTAAGACGAATCATTAACCCAAAAATATCATTAGACATGGTCCTTTTAACTAGAAATAAACTATCATCCATCAAGGTGTTCACCGAAGTACTATCTTGGGTCAAATGAGAGTACCAAAATGTCAATAGACAAACTATAGATTGGATTGGATATGCACTGTTTGTTGTATTAACAAGAAATAGGATCACGAATGTTTGACTATGAACAAAAAAATTATATATTTTCTGCTTGTGTTTGGTAGGAGAAGTGTTTGGTCCCACGTGTCTGCATAATTATAAAACTCAAGATTCTCGGAACTAATTATGCATTATGTAACATTTTAATTTAGATTTTAGAGACCCATGTCCAGCATATTTTGATCTTGGAATCGTCGGAATCAAAAAAATATCTATGGGAGAAATATTTTTTTAAAAAAGCCCTCGATAGAGTTGGATTTAAATAATTATAATAGCACCGTTACCACCACCCGAGCAGTTCTTGAGCGTCCGATTTTCTCTCACACATCAGCTTCTCTTTCTGCAACGTCAGTTCAAACTAAACCTCCTAAATTTTTCTTAACCACACTCAGAAACAACTCAAGCGTCCTACATTCTCTCCCTTACACGTCATTTCGGGATCAAGTCTAGGTAGAACACAAAAAATGTCAAAGAATTCTAGAAAATATAAACAAATAAAAAACATAATTTCATAATTTTTTTATAAAAATGATTTTAAAATATTTTCTAAAACAAAAACTCAAAAAAAGTAACCAATGGTGGGGGGCATGTCCCACCCACCCAGAATTTCCAACCGCCGTCCGGGCGGATGGAAATTCCAAGTTTTACCTACGTGGCCGGGCGGTGAACAATTCTACCTGGACGCACAGTAACGACTAAGGATGACCTAATGAGTTTGAGAGGGAGAGAGACTTAATTAGTTCTAGATCCTGATAATTAAGTTACCTGCTTTGCTTTCGAGGAACATGACATTTTTAGTATATGTCCCACTTCATCCATATTGATATCAAGAAAGCTATTGATACATTTTACAAGTGTGCCTTGAAAACATGTGAAAATCCGACGACTTATTGACAATATCGGTCGTCCAAACTACATTCAACAAAGTCATTCATGGAGATTACAGAACCTTGTGGTTCGGACATCCGCTCGTAGTCGGTCGTCTGATACCAGGTAATGGTGTTTGTTTAGTAGCTACAAGATATGCAACTTCAGACGTCTGTGTCTCCAACGGACGTATGTGCCCTAAGGATTGGGCGTCCGCTAGGCTAGCTGTCTATATTAATCTCTATATTAATGGTATCTTGAGTCATCGCCATCTAAGTGAGATAGAAAAACCTTGTGGGAAACAATGTTAGTTTTGCAAGCATATATAAAGATTGCAAATTAGTTGTGCTAGTTGTAGATGCGTCTTCCCAAGTATCTTTGATTACAAAATGACTCCCTTTTAATGCAAACAGAGAAATAAAAAAGACCAACAACTTTGCTTGATATTACCCACACTTATGGAAAGGGACAAGGGAGATGGATATTCCTCATAAATGGGGAATAATTATCGATTGGAATATACTATAGTTTTTTAGTCAACTTAGATGTGTTTTTATCTGACATTCGATCTCAAATGGCTGCTCAGAACATGCCAATAATTGTGAACATTAGTGATATGCTTATTGCACGTTTCTTGATGTCACATTGAATAAAAATGTCATAGCAAGTTATATATATATATATATATACATATAATAAAAATGCCATTGCAAGTTGCTAAAAGGAATCTTAGTTGGTATACTAGAAAATGAAAATTTAGTTAATCAACTTCAAAAAGAGAATCAAATGTTCTTGTAACGGAGGTTTCTATGGAACCGAGGATCGATTCCTCATCTTCTTTTGTCCCCTCTGAGGACACCAAATAGCCATGGATATTAGTGAGAAGAATGGCCAATATCACTTGGATTTGGGACTTCTAGTATTCATTAGTCTCGTAGTAATACAAACTGATGTTAATGTGAGTATTTTTTCGTTAAAGCAATTAAAATTTACGTCAAATTATGAAGACGCATAATGAACTTTTTTGGTATATCTAACATTCGAAAACCATCAAATACATTAATATTTTCATGGGCAATTTAAAATTTGCCTTCAACAGCACATAATTAACAGGGGAAAATATGATTACTCATTATTCAATTTCAGGGGATTTTTTAATTAAAAAAAGGTGGTGCTAGGTTCTGAACTTCTGATCACATAAAAGTTAACCGTGCACTATACATTACAAGAGATAAAATACATCTATTTATAAGAAATCGTACAAATTTGTAATTGTACTTCTCTGGCGGATTGATAAAGGTTTAAAATACTATCAGACAATGCAATTATAAAAGAGTTTAGTTCAAACTAGTCATGTGCAGGCTGTGGGTTGGGCTTATATTCGCAAAATTTTCAACCCGGCCCATTAAAGATGGCCTTAAATCTCAGCCTGTCAAACACATCCACAAACAAATATATAATGCAGAAAACAATTACAAATTAAACCAATATATAGATATAGAAAATAAAACAATAACATTTCCCTCCAACGACAACTGTTTCTGGACATGGGGTTCAAACCCAAAATTGGTGTTAGATTTCTTGACACGCCAAGTATGAATGAACAGATCATCTTTATAATTAATATATTCTCCTTTTGATTTAATATACAGAGAATTGTTGTGTTTGGGTCTACTTCACAACTTGAGAATTATTTGGGATGGTTTAAAAAGTTAAGATTGAAAAGAAAATTGTTAAATAGGTATAATATCAATTATAAACTTAATCTTAAACAACTACAATTTGGACAAAATTAATCTGTATGGTTCAATTTAATTTTGAATAAAAAATATTTAAAAACTGAAAGGGCGTCATTACTCCTCCCAAATATGTGAAAACGTAAAAAATTAGCTTTATTAAAATTTTAAAAATCAATATTGTAATGAATGAGGATCTGCTTTTGTAATAATTACAATGTAAATCGGCAGACATTTGGATAAGTAAAATTATTTTATTTTTGAAGGAGAATAGGTAAAATTAGTACGAAATAATTCAGAAAAGATAAAATGGGAAAACAAGATTGGGAGGGAATAGTTAATCACAATTTGTTTATGTTGACTAGATAATATCTTAAAAATAGATTAACATATCTTTCCTTGTTATTACGTTAGATTAATCCTGAAAAACCTAGCCGTTGAAAAGGAGAAAAATAATAATTCTCAAACAGTTGTTGACCGGGTCAGTGCTATACGTCTATATATTATATATTGCATTCGAGCGTTTATGTTTGTATATTCTTCCCTCTCCCCCACTTCAAGTACTTCAATTTGTTTATGTTGACTAGTTATTCTAAAATTAAAAATGAGAGAGAATCATTTCGAAAAAACTCAAAATCCTTTTTTCTTGAGATGGAGATTTATTCAACATAAATTTCTTTCCCATATTAGATATGGCATGTTTATATCATTTCATCTCTTTTGGTAGGTTTCTTTGTGAAGTCTTTCCTATATTAGATGTTGATGTTTTCATTTACAAGATTTATTCAACATAAACTTGTTTCCGTACGGGAAAAACAAGATAAAACACGCCTGAAGAGTTTTATTTAGGCCTCCTAGGAATCCAAAAGGGGCACATATAATTTCAATTTTTTTCTGATTATTGTGAAGAATATTCCTAACTTTTACTTCATAGTTCATATGATTAATGTAACGATTCTATTAGAATTGTCTACAAAATACTGTTAACCAATAAGTCTATGTCGCATTATAACTTGTTACTTGTGATTATTTATGTAATAAGTGTTGATGAATTAGTTGTAACGTAACCGAAAACACAGTGGAAATTTAATTCTTCTTGAATACAATGGATCAACTCAAACACCTATGGACGCTACTTAGATCACACAACATAACAAAGGTGCACCATATACAAGAGTTTGTCAAAAGTATGATTACATTCAAAATGACAAGATTGACTATACACATGTAATCATAACAACTTCAAAATAAGACAGAAGGATCTGATAACAGTGTGCTCGTCCTCAGTCCCCACTCACTCACTGATGCTCCGGGCATGAAAAATAATATGGAACTATGTCTGAGTTTCCATAAGAAAATCTGTATGCCAAATCCACTTATATGCATATAATATCTTTACACACAAAACTTAACATGATAGTATACATGACATATAATACAATAACATAACTTTACTTAACATGATAGAAAACATACATATTATAAATAAATGCGGACCCTACATGGTCACCTGTAACATTCACTTGGCTGGAAATATCATCAGCCACATACTTTGCCGGAATATATCATCGGCCACATACTTTGCTAGAATAAATCATCAGCTACATACTTTGTCGGAATATAACATCAGCCATATATTTTGCTGGAATAAATCATCAGTCACATACTTTGTCGGAATATAACATCGGTCACATACTTTGCTGGAATAAATCATCAGTCACATATAAATAATGTTCAGGTACCGCCTAGGTGACCGGAGGCGTCCGGTCGCCTGGGCGTTCGCCTAGGCGGTTGTGCGACCGCCCAGGAATGGGCGGTAATTTTTTTTAATTTTTAATTCAATTAATTATTATAAAATAGATAAAAAAATCAGGAAAAATCGGGAAAAATAGGAAAAAATGCACAAATATTTTCTAAAAATACAATACATGTTTAGGCTTCGAAAAGACACATAGTTCCTCGACCAAGGCCTCACTAGGCACCCCCTCTACCCCCCTAAACACTTAGGTATACAATTTATTACTTAGTAGTACGATTACAAAGGTAACTCAGAGTTCATACAATAGCAGATAATAGAGAAATTAGAATTACAAGCTAACTAACTAATTCCATTGGACACATTAATCTAATGTCCAACTCGGAACCATATCATATCCTCCACCACCATCAGAGTCGTCGGAGTCGTTCTCGTTCGGATTGTCGACGTAGACATCATCTTCTTCAGTTTCTTCATCGTCAGATTGGACATATTGCTCGTCGATGTCCATCAGTGGTTGAGAACTCGATGCACCTGGATCTCTAGAATTGATGTGAACGATGACATCATCCATGCCACGACCTAATAATGGCGCGTCAGATGCAGTAGAACACCGCCCGTTAGATGCAGTGGACATGGATCGAGCAAAGCGTCTCCGTGAAGAAGAATGTCCCAAAGTTGCTTCCTCGGCATCGGCCCATGTAAGCTCATCTCCAACGAAGACCGGATTTTCAGTTTCTACAAACCATGGATGCTCGTCGAAGAGATCGTAGTCCACACTGATGGGGTCATAAAATCAAGGCTTCTCCATCCTTTGCTGAAACCTTTGCCTTAACTTTTGGTTGTAGTTCACATACACCAAGTCATTCATCTTCTTCACAGCCAACCTGTTCCTTCTCGTTGAGTGCAACTGCTCGAAGACACTCCAATTCCGCTCACAACTTGATGCCGAGCATGTCAATCCCAACACCCTCAGGGCCAACCTCTATAATGCGGTCTCTCCCATGTCTGCGTCATACGATTGCCACCAATCTATAGGTCTTCTTTCCGACCTTTGTCTGACGACCATATCCCTCGAGAATATTCCGAGGGAGTTCTTGTAACGATCAAGTAGACCGCAAATCTTGTCTTGTTCTGCAGGAGTGGGAACGAGCCGCTCTACGACATCCATGAATCCAGGCATATGCTCATTGAAAGCTACATTTTGATCCTGAGGCGGGACAGAGAAGAAGGTACCAGGGTTGAGTAAGAAACCAGCTGAGTGTAACGGTGAGGACATCATCTTCCCTGGACCCCACCTGGTGTCGATGAGGTCGATGACTTGCTTGTACAACCTCGGGATTCCGTCAAAGTTCCTCATGATTTGTTCTTTGGCTTTCTCCATTGCATCACATAGATATCACATTGGTGGTTTCTCATCGCCGTCAACAAGTCTAAGAACCTGGACCATAGGTTGTGAGGCCTTCAGTGCCTTTACGACGTTGGTCCAGAAACCACTTTGTAGAATGGTCTCGGCAACTTCAGTAGAGATCTCCTTCTTTTTCTTGTTCTTTATCCAACTTGCATTAGGATCGTTGTACTCCGGGGAAACAATAAAGGCTCGGAGTTTGTATTTCTTCATAAACAACCTTTGCAAACTCAGAAAGGCGGTGACAAATCTCGTGACAACATGGCGTAGCAGGTTCCCTATCTTCTTTTCTAAAGGTTCTTTCGATGGTTGTTTGTTGGGGGTCGGAAACCACGTCCTTCCCACGTCTGCAAAATGGTGCCCACAAACGTTGTTTTTGTCTCATTCGACCAGGAACGGGGCGAGAACGGGAGGTTGGGGTCCGAGCAGAACCGGAACCCGACCCGATTTCCAGATCAAATTCTATGTTTTCTCGGTCTACATAATCATCAAGACATACATTTTTGTTTTGTAATGTCCTACTGTTTCTAATCATGTATGCAGTTATGTCTTGTTTAATAGAGTCAGGAACTTTATCACAAGGTCTAGCATTGCTACCGAGTGTGTGTGCAAGATGTTGTTTGTGACGGGCTATACCACCTCTAGTTTCCTTACCACATAACTCACAGACAATGCAGTTTTTATCATTAGCACTAATGTAATGGACAGTATTCCAACCGGGATCATTTGTACGGGTAGGTCTTAGGTCACCGTAACTCTCGTGATGCATAGGGAGACTAGTGCCGGGTACGTAAGCCATATCTTAAAACTAGACTAATATAAAAATTTAGACTAATATGAAAATAAAATACTAATTAATTTAATTCTAAAGAGAAGTTAGAAAGAGTGCACTTGATTTTGACGGTTGAAGAATGAAGAACCGGATCGGAGACTTCACTTTCCAACTTCAAAACTAAGCACCAGACCGGAGACTTAATCGCAAAAACTTGGTGATTAAGAAACTTGATGATGAGAATAGAATTATGAAGAAGAAGAGAATGAGAGACGTGTGAAACATGAAGAGGTTTGGAGAGGTTTATATAGGATTTGGGGGTAGTGGCAAACTTGTAATTTTTGAAAAAAATAAAAAAAAAATAAAAAAAGTTGAGAGCCGTTGGAGAGCCTCCAACGGCTCTCGCCTAGGCGAAGCGATCGCCTATTTTGTCCAGCTCTGCTGGGCGAAAAGCGGTGGTCCCCAGGCGACCACCGCGAGGGGCGATCGCCTACCGATACATTGCATATAAATGAATATATAATCAACATAACATCCACCGAATAACAATCATTCGGTGGTCAACTCCGCCGCCGTCAAGGCTGGGCAACAACGTCACCTCACGGAGTCCATCTACTCCACCGCCATAAAGGCTAGGCAGTCTCTCCACGTCTCACAGAGTTGAACAACAACAACAATATATATTACTGAAATAACAACATAACGGTCGAACTACTTAACATAACCGGTCGATCAAACTTCTCAAACGGTTGAACCAACTTATGACCCCGGTCGACCGAAACTTCTGGATTTGATTAAATAATATAAATATAATGGTCAATTACATCACTTTAACGGTCGAACATTATCAGACATTCGGTCGACCAACACAACATAAACGGTCGAACAATATCACACTTTCGGTCGACCATTTCAGAACTTAAAATATATTATAATATTCATTTCAACGGTCGAATGACAAAGAGGTCTCGTCTGACCGAAATCTACTAGGTGCAACCTAAAAATGCTAGTCATCAATCGGTCGAACGCACTTAATAATCGGTCGAACAATTCACTTAATTATTCAAGTTAACAGTCGAACAACACGTTAATTCAGTCGACCGTCTCACAGTAAAATTCAAACCAACTTATTTATATTCAAACGGTCGAACGACAAAGGGGTCTCGTCCCATCGAAAAACACCAGAGTCTTCATCTTCTTCCCAAATCACGTTTAACCAGTCGACCACTAAACTCATCGTTCGACCGGTGAGGGATAAATCTTAACTTTTACACTACATTCGGTCGACCGAAACTCATACCGATTGACCGTCCTGCCATGTATTTTTAGCTGAACTTTTTGCCGGCAAGGTTTCAGACCCCGACGGTCCTTTTAAACCCTCACACACCTAGTGTGAGTTACTAATTTGAACTTGACATACCTTTTCTTCACGTTTGTCGGAGTTCCACACGACACCGACAACTTTACTTCCTTTCTTTGTTTTTTCGGTGACTCATTTGCAGCATCTCCTTAACTACTTCTTTACCATCTTCTTCGCTCTAATTCCTTCAATGTGAAAACACATTCTCATTCTTCAGTCAAATTCCAACACTTCACTTTCTAACTCTCTGCACCCCCCCCCCCCCCCCCCCCCCCCCTCACGTTTTTCACCGTCTCATCTACTATTTATACTTACTTTAATTCAACACCTCCCCATCCACACTTATCTTATTCTACTATATAAATATTTCACTTAAACTCACACCTCCACCTCTACCTCTACCAATCATCTGCATCCATCTTAACTTGCACCTCCACTTCCACCAATCATTTCATCACCTTTGGACTAAGTCTTATCTTTCCAAAAGCCAAACCAATCCACTGCTAAAACTCATCCAAAGAATACTTAGTTCTTAATTAAGGATTAGTCCCTTAAGTAGACTTTTAGGATTAAGATTCTAACATCAGTACTATTTGGAAATCCAAGGAAAAATATTGTGGCATGGAAGGCAGAAGACCTTTAGTCTCTAGTCTCAGCAGCATTTGCTTGGAGATGAGAACCCAACTTACTACCATCATAAACAGTGAAAAGATATATCACTAATCCAAGCAGCAACATCGTGTTGCTTTTGTTCGAGCTTTATACTACAGTAAAAACTTGTTTTGGTCTTAGATTTTAAAGTTGCAGAAAGCCAGAAAGATTTTTATTTTAGCTACACTGACGATTTGGTTTCTAGTCCTCTCTCTCTCTAGGTTGGTAGCTATTGTTCATTTTCAACCAATTAGTTAAAGTTTATATCATTTTATTTAAATGTTGTTCACCAATTACCGTCCTGAAAGATAATTTTGGTACCTAGATTACTCACTTACGGTCACAGTGGGCATTTCTTGTTTTGATATCATATTGAAGTATAAATATCCAACACAAAACCAATTGATGGTGAGTGGAGAGATCATACAACTTATAACTCACAAAAAAATTATCATTTTAACCAATGTAAGTGTTGTTGTTTACCTTGAATATGTGATTAAAGTATTCGTGGAATAAAACAGATATTCGGTCGACCGAAAGGCGTTCGGTCGACCGGATGTGTGTTCTGATTTGTCCAGCAACAACGTCTGGCGTGTTTCGGTCGACCGAGAGGAGTTGTTCGGTCGACCAGGCACACACGAGGAGCTGGGCAAAACTGCATGTCCATTTTCGGTCGACCGGAACTTAAGTGTTCGGTCGACCGAGTATGCACTTGAGCAAAACAGAAAAAATACTTGTCGCTTTTCGGTCGACCGGTACTTAAGTTTCGGTCGACCGAGAAAACCCGGTTTGCGTTACGGTTAGAAGATCGGTCGACCGAAGCACCCGTTCGGTCGACCGTTTGACTTAGTCCTGCCCACGATTTGCACATTTCTCCACGCGATTTTGGTGCAACTTATATTTGTTTTGGCTTACTATATAAAGGCAATTTCGTTCCCTTTTGTTTAGGAGAGATTAAGGGAAATTCCTATTGTCTACTTTGCATTCTTGAGAGAAAAGAGAGAGAGCATCATTGTTGATTCAGTGAGAGCAAATTTAACCGGATATTCTCGCCGGTTGTTGATGTTTCCTGTAAGCCTCTCCTTGTAATATGTTTCTTTATAGTAGATTTGGAGTTGTGTCGTCCGTGGTTTTTCCCGTATTGAGTTTTCATGTTAAATCTTGCGTGTTTTGAGTGTTTGGTTTTGGATTTGCATTTGTTCTCAATTTCCTTCAATTGGATTTGTTATTTTGATTCCGCTGCGTACTTGGAATTGGTTTTAATTCCTAACAACTGGTATCAAAGCTTTTGATCCGAATTTTGGGGTTTTCATCGATCTTTTTGGCAAGTACACATGACAAATCATTGGAAGTTGAGCCGAGATGTGAATTTTGGCTTGTGGTAAGTCAAGATACGTCGCGATCGTACATGCAAGAGTTTGTTTCTCTCCCAGCAGCAATATATTGAGAAAGTCTTGCATCGTTCTGGCATGGAAGATGCCAAGTCTGAAACCTCTCGCCGCGCATTTTAAGCTCTCGGTAGACTTGTGTCCCAAGAAGGAGGAGGATAAGGCATACATGTTACGTGTGTCTTATACTAGTGCAGTTGGCAGCTTGATGTATGCTATGATATGCACTCGTCCAGATATAGCTCATGCGGTCAGCGTTGTGAGCCGTTATATGTCGAATCCAGGAAAGGAGCATTGGTCAGTTGTGAAGTGGATTCTCCGGTATCTAAAAGGTACAACTAAGCTATCTCTGAAATTTGGTCGATTTTCGTATTTGTTAATGGGGTTTGTAGATGTCGATTACGCGGGAGACCGCGATAGACGAAGATCTATGACTAGTTATGTGTTCACTGTTGGGAGCACAACTATTAGTTGGAAAGCGACGTTGCAACACATTGTTGCTTTGTCTACAACGGAGACAGGGTATATGGCAGCGACCGAGGGTATAAAGGAAGTTTTTTGGCTGAAATGTTTATTTGAAGAGCTTAATCCATGTCAGAATACAGTGGTTGTTTATTGTGATAGTCAGAGTGTCATTCATCTGACGAAGGATCAGATGTACCACGAGAAGACGAAGCATATCGACGTCCGTTATCACTTCATTCAGGAAGTTGTTGCTGAAGGATGTGTGATGGTGAAGAAGGTGGGCACTGAAGATAATCTGGTTGATATGTTGACGAAGCCAGTTATTTCAACTAAGTTCGTGGTATGCGTGAACTTGGTTGGCTTGAATTCCAAGTAGATGGAGCTAAGGCGACGACACAATGAGGAAGGAAGTGTTACTTCAAAGATTTTCGGGGGTTATTCAAGGTAAATGTGGAGATTGTTGTTGTTTACCTTGAATATGTGATTAAAGTATTCGTGGAATAAAATAGACATTCAGTCGACTGGAAGGCGTTCGGTCGACCGGGCACACATGAGGAGCTGGGCAAAAGTGCTTGTCCATTTTCGGTCGACCGGAACTTAAGTGTTCGGTCGACCGGGCACACACGAGGAGTTGGGCAAAAGTGTCTGTCCATTTTCAGTCGACGAACTTAAGTGTGCGGTCGACCGGGCACACACGAGGAGCTGGGCAAAAGTGTCTGTCCATTTTCGGTCGACCGGAACTTAAGTGTGCGGTCGACCGATGATGCACTTGAGCAAAACATGAAAAATGATTGTCGCTTTTCGGTCGACCGGTACTTAAGTTTCAGTCGACCGAGAAAACTTGTTTTGCGTTACGGTTAGAAGATCGGTCGACCGAAGCACCCGTTCAGTCGACCGTTTGACCCAGTCCTGCCCACGATTTGCACATTTCTCCACGCGATGTTGGTGCAACGTATACTTGTTTTGGCCTACTATATAAATGCAATTTCGTTCCCTTTTGTTTAGGAGAGATTAAGGGTAATTCCTATTGTCTACTTTGCATTCTTGAGAGAAAAGAGAGAGAACATCATTGTTGATTCAGTGTGAGCAAATTTAACCGGATATTCTCGCCGGTTGTTCGTGTTTCCTTTAAGTATCTCATTGTAATACGTTTCTTTATAGTAGATTTGGAGTTGTCGTCCGTGATTTTTCTCGTATTGAGTTTTCACGTTAAATCTTACGTGTTTTGCGTAGTTTGGTGTTTTGGATTTGCAATTGTGATTTCTTTATCCATTGGATTTGTTATTTTCGATTCCGCTGCGTAGTTGGAATTGATTTTAATTCCTAACAGCAAGACTATTTTCTGGCAGATGACCACAAGACTTTATTTGGAACGTTAAAGCGGGAACACTCGCGAGGTGCTGGACAAATGCACAGCTGACCTTCCGAAAAAGGACGGTAAAAGGGGGCAATCAGCCCTGCATTTTGCTCACCTTCGTATGGAAAAACGACATGACTATGTCAGAAAAACTGCAGAGCTTGCCACACAATTCTCTTTATTGATCCTTTTACAAGTCAGCCGAATGTTGCTGGCTTGATATTGGCTGGTTCAGCTGTTTTTAAGATTAAACTAAGCCAATGAAACATGTTCGATCAAAGACTCCAAGCAAATATTCTGAATGTCGTAGACGTCTCCTCTGGAGGGGAAAATGGTTTTAATCGAGCCTTCGATATGTTAAAGTTCATAGAGGAAAATAAATTGTTTGGCAAGTATTTTCAGGAAATTAGTCAAGACACTAGGAAATATGTGTTTGGAGTAGACGACACGCTGAAGGCCCTTGAGATGGGTGCTATCGAGACTTTTATTGTGTGGAAGAATTTGGATATCAGTCGATATGTTTTGATGAATAATTCCACCTGTGAGATTTCCATACACCATCTAAACAAAGAGCAGGAAACTGACCAAAGTAACTACATGGTGGACCCCTATACATCGTCCACCGTACTTGAAATTCAAGAGAAAAAAAATCTCTACTGGAATGGCTTGTGAATGAACATAGGCGTTTCGGTTGTATTTTGGAATTCATAACGGATAAACCCTAAGAGGATTCGCAGTTCTGTTCGAGGGTTCGGTGGAGTTGGTGGTATCCTTTGATATCGACTCAACATAAGATCATTTGACGAGATCTCAGATCAAGAATATGACAATGAGTTAGTTAGCAATCAACCAATAATTTGATGAGTATGCCGGTCCAAGGGGAGCCTCAGATGGCCAGTGGCAGCGGCACCAAGAATGTTTCACCGACTCTGTAACACCTCAAAGTTTAGTTTTACATCGGCTAATAAGAAATTAGTAGTGTGAGATATAATGACATTAGTCTACTACTACAATGATCAATCAACTTAAGTTTTATGGCAATAGGTAGGTATTGTGGAACAATAAACCTATAAGTGATGGACTAGACTCGGGCTCGATGTGAGTTTGGAGTTGGGACGTTACAGACTTTTATGGTGAGAAAAATTAGAGAGGTGAGATTTGATTAATTAGCATATCAATTATATTTTCAGGCTTGCACGTACATTAGATTGATATTTTTTAAAAATCTTGTGTTGCAGTGAGTAAGCAGTATCACGAGAAAGTATATATATCGTCATTATCTGTTAAATTTGGTTGGTCAACTACCTCAACAAAACCTAAGCACTTAGGTCAAGGGTAATGGACTCAACTCTATTATAAAGTGTTGCACACAACTTGTGTTTAACAATGTGAGACTATTTGCTTAACACTCCTCCGCACGCGTGACCGGGATAATTTTCTCCGTATCTACGCGTGAACAATATAGGTTGGAGTGTGCCCCCACAGGTCAATCAACCCGCTCTGATACCATGTTAAATTTGATTAGTCCACTACCTCAACAAAACATAAACACTTAGGTCAAGGGTAATGGACTCAACTCTATTATAAAGTGTTGCACACAACTTGTGTTTAACAATGTGAGACTATTTGCTCAACATAGCTAAAGATGTGGTCCGAAGGACGCCTGGAGTTTACGTTGAGATGTAAATTGCTCAAGGGACCGAACTTCGATCTTAATTCATTATCAGGGAATGAACTTCAATCAACTTCTACATATTCTTTTTTCAGTTTTATGAGTTTCTCACTAGTTATTGGTTTTGGTTTTTCGTTCATATGTAAAGCTCTTGTGTGGAGCTGCAATAACTTATAGTTATTTGTTGTTCGATCGGTTATGAGATTCCGTGACTTGTGTTAATTGACTGACGATGTGTTAGTATCTTGTAAACTGGTATATCATTTTGAACGTGGAATCATTAATTTCATGAGTATCTTATTATTTGTTTGGTTTGTTATGCTTTTGTTCTTCTATTGTGCCTATGGGTGTTCGCCGTTCGCATGTATCTCGTTGTCTTTGGTTAAAATGGATGAAGACACGAAGAGATAAACTTCAATGCATATGTCTCTCAAACTTCTTAACTGTGTTTATGGAGGCTCGTTGGTTTTTTTTTTTTAATTTGGAAAAAAATGAAGCTCAAGTATCTTCGCATGCATAATTTTTAGGCGTTGTATTTAGCTTGTTAGATAACTACATATTACACTGGATTTTACAAGGTTTCATAGCCAGACCCTTAATATAATATCATTTAATTTATCGTATGATATAAATAAAATAGATATTAGTTATCTAACAAATCCAAAAAAAACAATCATTGATTCGTAAACTACAAATAATTTGGATGCGATTGGTTTGCAAAAAGACTCAAGTAAGGAAACTGAACTTCTGAAATGAGTTCTAGGTGATAAGTTTGTTGGAAAACTTTAAAGTTCCGGAACTAATTAAAGTTTTAGGCGTTCAAGCACTTGTAAAAATTATATCCCTATATTAAAGAAATCTAATTTTATGAAGTTTACCTGAAAATGTTATTTTCCAGTGACGTCCAGAAAATAGATTATTTTCTTAATTTATCAGAAGATACAATTTTTACCTATCACTATAAGTCTATAACTGAAATTCTGAGAATTAGAATATTAAGATCTTCAGTTTGAATGGAATTCTAAATTTTCCCCAACTTTAATCGTACAAATCATACTCTAAATACAATTGGAAATACATATAAAGAGATAACATAATCATAATTCACGCGAGCAAAAACAAAATTCAAAAAGTAAATTGTTGGGTAAAAATAGGGAACTACTAAACGTTACCCAAAACTACTTAAATCGTCCCTTGAAATTACCAAATTGCCCTTAACAATATATTTAATACACATATCGTCACGTGTCTTTAAACAAGGTTATTGACTCAGTTTTACTAACATTCCTAGTACCAACACCATGAAAATGTCTGGCGAAACACCTAAATCAGGCGAAGTAACGGAGGCGGTTTTTTTTTCCGACACGGGCGTCTGGCTAAGACGCTTGTACCATCGTGGAGGCGTCTGGCTAAGACGCCTCCACCATCGTTGAGGCGTCTTAGCCAGACACCTCCACGATGGTACAGGCGTCTTAGCCAGACGCCTCTACCATTGTCTAGGCGTCTGGTTAAGACGCCTCAACCATGGTGGAGGCGTCTTAGCCAGACGTCTCCACGATGGTACAGACGTTCCGTTTTTTTTAATTTTTTTTGTCAAATTAAAATTATACGGTGTGTTATCTCAAATTATTTGACGTTTCTTTGCAAGTTTTCGGTGGTAACCGGTCGGATTACAATGTGTTTTTTGCAAGTGATGAAGATTCAAAAAAATTCCAGATCCAACATTTTTTAAGATCCAAAATCCCCCGGCGGTAAAACATCATGACTTACAAATACCACATCGACAAGTTTTCGGTGTACCGAAGGGGTATTGGTCATCCGAATATAGTAATTATTAACTTATTAATTAATTAATTTAACAATTATCTAAATTTATAATCAATTATCTTTTTAAAAAAATAATAATAAATTACGGGCGTCCGAAAGAGCCGCCCCCACGTTGGAGGGGGCGTATGGGGGAGGCGTCTTACACAGACGTCTGTCCCATGGGCGGGGCGTCTGGGTAAAACGCCTCCCCTATAGGGGAGGCATCTTACCCAGACGCCCCCGCCTACGTGGGGGCGGCTCTTTCGGACGCCCGTAAGTTATTATTATTTTTTTATTAAAAAGATGTTAGATATTTTACCAGATTCGAGTACATTGGGGCATCCGTTGGCTCATTACTGACCTTCAAAACATTATTTTTTATGATTATAAGAGAAAGATGAAAAGAGATGTGTGATAGGAGGGTAAAATGTCGCGTTATAGCAGTAGAAATGAGAGAATGACAAAATGGTAATTTCAAGAGACGATTTAAGTAATTTTGGGACGATGTTTAACAATTCAGTAAAAATATCCAAGAAATTAGAAAACCCAACCTCCTGCATAAGAGGCCCTAAATAGAATCCGAAGAAATTTAGCCAAAAATTCACATTGCCCTCAATTTCCTCCGCCGTCGCCGACGTTCCCAAATTCCTCCTCCGGTGACCCCAAACCCCAATGGATGGCGCCGGATCCGGCGGCGGCACGCAACCACCGCCGCCGTTCCTCAGCAAGACCTACGACATGGTCGACGACCCGGCCACCGACTCCGTCGTGTCGTGGGGAAAGGAGAAGAACAGCTTCGTCGTCTGGAACCCGCTGGAGTTCGCCAGGGATCTTCTCCCCAAGTTCTTCAAGCATAGCAACTTCTCTAGCTTCGTTCGCCAGCTCAACACTTACGTATGTTTTTTTAATATTTTAATCTTCGGGTTTTAGATTTTGTTTGTTTAGTTTGGGATTTTGGTGTGGAAGAGATAGGGAGTTTTTGAGGATTAGGGATATGTGAGGTGAATTTGGTGTTGTTACTTAGTGATGTTGAAGGATGGAATTTTTTACTGGTTCGGATTTGTAGATTGCAGTGATAACTGAAAATCGTCCGCGAACTAGTTTTGCCCGATTGCTTGTTTGCGCTGATCTAATTATGTGATTCTATGCTGTGAGTTGTTTTTTAGTGAGAAATGCAATTGTGAGTTATGTCCCTGGCATTGTTTTGGTGCCTTAATTGATACTTGAAGCTGCTTCGTGGCTGGTGCTGATTTCAAAATGTGATTGGTGTTTTGACTTTAGGTTAGTTGTCTATTTTGATCCTTAAGGTGCACTTTTTGTGTGCAATTTTTTTGTATTGCCTATCATACTGTGCAATTTTTTTCGTTGGTTTTAGGCATGGATCGGACTTCAAATGTGTTAAGAAACTGGGTGGTTGATCAGTGGTTCAACCTGTTTAACTGCGACGTGAATATGATGTCAATATAACATTCTCATAAAGTTCAAAATGTAACAATTAACATAATAACATGTCTACAAAAGGTTAAAATTTATTGTACTACTCTTAATTGAAAACTAAAACATAGTATACTAGCAAACATTTTGAGTGATTTACAAATTATCTTTGGTCTCGGTGGCAGTGAAGAGGTGGAGAAAGATCGATGGGGGTGTCCCAAGTGGTACAGGTAGCTCGTGGCAGTGTAGTGGGCCGATGGCTGTGCATAGGGGCAACGGCAGGGGTTATGCGTTGATATTTTGGTAAGAGAGCCTTTGGGAGCGGCTGGGTGAGGGATCATGTGCTTACCGTATAGGATTACATTTGTTTCTTTGTGTATATAAGTTTTGACTGGATCTTAACTCAGATCCACATAAGATCTGAAACGGTTAGTTTTAGCCCTGAGCCGATAATTCAACTATCACCCTGCTGGTTCAATGCTTCAATGGTTAAACCCTGAAACTGGTGTTTGGCATTGAACTGGACTAGCTAATCAACTGGTCCTGATTCAACCAGTCTTGTTTGGGTTTAAAATCCTTAATTTCCTGTGTTTTGACCTAATGATTTTTTATTTTACTCTGTTCTTTTTATTCCAACAGAATGTATGTTTCCCTTCCCCTATATATTTGAGTGTTTATTAGACTGCACTTCACATTGGTCTGAATAGGGTTTCAGAAAGGTTGATCCAGATCGATGGGAATTTGCGAATGATGGATTCCTGTGTGGGAAAAAGTATTTATTGAAGAGCGTCATCAGGAAGAAATCATCAACTGTACACAACCAACCATCTCATTCACAAGCCCAGAAGACATCAGGTGGGGTTTGTGTTGAGGTTGGAAAATTTGGGTTTGAGGAGGAAATTGAAAGGCTAAAGAGAGACAAAAACGTGCTGATGCAAGAACTGGTCAGATTGACTCAACAGCAACAAGCGACGGATACCCAAATGCAGACAGTAGGGAAGCGTCTTCAAGGAATGGAACAACGGCAGCAGCAAATGATGACTTTCTTGGCAAAGGCCATGCAGAGTCCTACCTTTCTTGCTCAGATTGTGCAGCAGAATGATAGCAGCAGGCTGGTGTCGATTGGCAGTAAAAAGAGAAGGCTGCTCAAGCAGGAAAATAACATGGAGGGCGTCATAGATGCTTCTACTGATGGACAAATGGTTAAATACCGACCATCAAATGAATCAGTGAAATCAGTGTTCATGGAAATACTCAAGATGGATTCATCTTCAAGATTTCAAGATGCCAATGGGTCTAATAATTTCCTACTTGACAACTCTCCCCCACTCTCTAGTGCACTAAACTGTGGAAATTATTCCAGTCGAAACTGTGGACTTGCAGAAGTTCCCTCAAAGACTGGAGCTCAATATCTGCCATCGAACACTGGATTTTCAGCTGTTTCAACTGCTGGTGGCAGTGGTGTATCCGAGATTCAATCATCTTGTATCGCAGGTTTGATCACATCATCTGGATTGTCAGATATGCCAAATCCTACTGCAATTTCTGCAATGCCGCAGCCAGTTGATCCACTTCAGAATGGCACGATCAACATGGACCTTCCAGAAGTACAGGAAATGCCACCCCCAAACTATGCCAATGCTATTCCCGATACGAGGTTCACCATGCCATTAACACCATGCGGGGTTGTCAATCCTCCATCTACGAGTATAGATGGTGTAGCACCTTTAGATGAAGACAATTTCTCACCCAATGCTGATCTTGATCTTTTGATTGATGATAACAATCTCTCAAGCATAAATGATTCCTTCTGGGAGCAACTTTTGGCAGCAAGCCCGGCCTCTGGTGAGACAGAGGAGGTTGATTCTGCAGCAAGGGAAGGTAACAAAGAAATGCAAACTGAACAAGAAAACGATACGAACAAATCTCAATACATGGATTATCTGACTGAGCAGATGGGGCTCATTTAATGAGTCTTAAAGCTGAAATATCAATGCCATATCGACCTTCAGTGTCCAAGCTCAAGGGCGAAAGTTATACTAGCTTCATTCTCACTTGCAAGTATACCTAATAGGTGTTAGGTTGAATTCGTTTTGTTGTCCTGCAAATGAGTTAACAAAGTTTGTCAGTTAAGATAGAAGGATTTGCTTGCGATATATATCATCCTTTTTAGTGCCCAACTAGTTGTTGACAGCAGGGTTGGAACTAGATGAGAAAATTTTCTACAAATTCTTGGAAGTGTTGTTATACTTTCAATTTCGATGCCTACATTACTTATTGTAATTTTTGTATAGTGATCTAAGATTCTAAACTATTGATCTCAGCATGGATAATTTCCGTACAAGCGTTTTCTTATTTGAGATTTAGCAATTTGTTTTTCAAAAGGTTCAATACTCCTTATAGCACAGTTTATGACCAATGTTGGCTCATGCAGCAAGCATGATCAAATCAACAACAATCGATAAAAGAAAAAGAAGGGAATTATTATTCGTCGTCTGTAAATAACTTAAATTGTTCGTGTCAATTATTATTTTGTCATTTACTTTCTATTTAATACACATTCCGTCCGTCTATTAAAAATATGCTCATCTCTTAGTTTCTCTCACCCTACCAATACCGACACCAAAGAATGTTTGGCGAACTGTCTGAATCTGGTGCGATAAGTCCAAAAAAAAAGTTTCAATCGGGTCACTTTTTTTCCTTTTAAAAATGGTAGAATTTTAACATATTCGAATCTAACGGTGCATCCGTCGTCGTATTTTTGGTCTTCAAAACATTATTTTTGGTGGTTCAGAGGAAAATGAAGAGAAAGTGGTGGTGAAAGAGATAGAATGAAGAGATGAAATAAGAGAAGAGCAATATGATAATTGACGCAGACAATTTAAATAATTCGTGGACGAATTCACTAAAAGAATGACATCCTACTGATTTAGCAGTTCACTCGTTCCAATTCGTAGTTTTGACTATGATGTTAACCAGACATGTGTTCACTCATTCCAATACTGATTTAGCAGACAAAAAAATCGGGAGAGGTATTAACCAGTTACTTTACAATAGTGATATTAGTTGAAGTTATCACTCCCGTAAAATTCGTAGTTTTGACTACGATGTTAGTTTTATTAGATGTTATTAGCAACAAACAATCAAATTATTCTCGACATGTGATGACTTATGACGTCATAATATTTTTTAATTTTTTTTTGCATTTATGAAACAATATTAGTTCAGTTGAAAAATCTATTGTTATCATTCACATATTTGCGTAGAATAGGTAAAATTAAATATATAAAAAAGTGTATCATTCCAATTCGACCAAAAGAAATGGGAAAAGAATTGTTTTTAGAAAAGGAGGTACATGTTCAAAGCACACAAATCAACACAAGCAAAAAAGTAGGCATAAAGCCATAAATAAATACTAGCACTGGCACACCTGTTCTTTTGGAGCAGGCACTTTAGCGGTGGAGTTGCTCCCACCGCTAAAACGTTGAATGTTGGCATCCAAATAAGTTTTTGGATGTTTTAAGGTGGGCGTCAAGCTCTACCGCCCTTCTCACATTATAACGCCAATTTAGAAGCCAGTTCTACTTCTACCTTAGGTAATTTCTTATTCCCATTTCTAACAAATAATTGATATATCAACTTAATCCTTAACACAAGGTAATTTTTGTATTTACTGACAACCTAAGTGATGTCTTGTATCTAACAAACCCTAGGTAATTTATTTGTATTCAACCAAAAACAATTAATTTTCAGTATTTTATTCTTAACCTAGGTAATTTCGTGTATCTTAACCAACTTAAACAATTTATTCTTAAGTAGTCTATTGCATTTTACGTATCACCTGGGTAATTTCTTGTAACTTATCCAACTTACCTTTTATCTTTGTTGATGCTGTCTAGAATGATCGATGGAAATTTCAATTGGACGTAATCCTTTCCACTTGTATTTTTTTTCTTCAAAATTTAACAATTTATCGTATTTTTACCAACTACCTAGATAATTTCTTCAATGTTATTCAACTTAATAATTATATTTGTCTAACACCGCCGGCGGAGCCTAAATCAGAGCCGAGATGGTGTTGTGGGAGATAACAGTGGCGACGGCGTACTTCCTGGGCCTGAAGAAGACCTACAGACTCGCCATGAAGCTCCAACGCCGTCTCATCTCCCCCAAACACCCCAACATCCGCCGCTTCCTCCAGAGGTGAGCTTCCACCTCTCTCTCCCCTCTCCCTTTCCGATTTCCCTTTTCAGCTGTCGTCAAATGTGATGTTCGTTTCTCACGTCAAAAAAATAAAAATAAATTAGATTTGCATGGATTGGTGTTAGGAGTTTGTTGGAAGAGGTTGATTTCAGATGGGTTTATTTTCTGTTGTTGTCCCCTTCGCAGGAATTGATTTAGCGGATTGTGTAGGAAAGGAATCGAAACGACCGTTTGTTTAGGCGATTAGGTAGTAGGATCGATTTCTTTTTGTGTTGAGATTGTATGGATGGATTTTCGACGAAACCTTTTGTTCATTTTGAAATCGGGTTCGGTGACGAAGTTTGTGGAGAGAGTGAGGGTCGTCCATCAGAAGATCGTTACGTTTGGCCTTCAGAGTGATCCCGTCCTGTGTAAGCGTCTAATTGAACTTTATGTTTCGTTTTGTTCGTTGGAACCTGCTCGTTTGCTTGTTGTTTCCGGCCGAGGTCAGGCCGACACTTCTCTCTGGAATGCCCTGCTTGCTGCTTGCTCTAGGAGCCGGCTTTATAAGGAAACTCTCCAAGTCTTTTATGCTTTCCAGGTTTCGGCCCCTTATACTGTGCCCGACTGTTACATGTTCCCTAGCGTTTTGAAGGCTTGTAGTAGTCTGAGAAATGTGGAACAAGGAAGGAAGATCCATGCTCGGGTGTTGAAATCAGGTATAGTTGCTGATGTTTTCATATCTAGCTCGTTGGTGGGGATGTACGCAAAGTGTGGCATGTTTGATTCGGCGATAACGGTGTTTAATGAGATGCCTACGAGAGATGTCCCATGCTGGAACACTGTGATCTCTTGTTACTATCAAGATGGGTTGGCAATGGAGGCGCTTGAAGTGTTCAAAAGAATGAGATGTTATGGTTTGGAGCCAGATTCAGTGACATATGCTGTTGTCTTCTCAGCTTGTGCTAAGCTTTCTGCTTTAGATATAGGTAGGAAGATACATGAAGATCTCATTAAAAGCAGGGTTGAGTTGGATGTTTTTATCAGTACTGCTCTTGTTGATATGTATGGGAAATGTGGATGTTTAGATAGTGCTAGAAAGGTGTTCGAGAACATTCCCGTGAAATGTGTGGTAAGTTGGAATTCAATCATAGGTGGCTATGCATCAATAGGTGATGCCAGGTCCTGCTTAGAGTTGTTTTCGAGAATGTGTGCAAAAGGCGTAAGATCTACTTCAACCACAATGAGTAGCTTGTTGGTTGCTTGTTCGAGATCATCAGACTTGCATCATGGGAAGTTCGTCCATGGATATATTCTTCGTAACAAGATCGAAGCTGATGATTTTATTCACAGTGCCCTTATCGATCTTTATTTCAAGTGTGGATATGTTGCATATGCTGAGTCTGTCTTTAAAGAAACTTCTAAAATAAATGCTGTCTTGTGGAATGTAATGATTTCAGGCTACGCATCAGTTGGTATATACTCTAAATCAATTGACATTTTCCATTCCATGATAGGTTTCGGCTTGAGACCAGATACTTTCAGTTTTGTTAGTGTTTTATCTGCTTGTTCTCAACTAGCAGCTCTGGAACAGGGCAGAGAAATCCATGGTTACGTTTTAGATTATGGACTCGAATCTAGTGAGATGGTCATGAGTGCTGTTCTCGACATGTATGCAAAATGCGGTGCTCTCAAAGAAGCACGCCAGATTTTTGAAAAGTTACCAGTCAGGGATGTTATGTCGTGGACCTCAATGATCATGGCTTATGGTTCTCATGGCCAAGCAGTGGAAGCCATGGAGCTGTTCCACAACATGCAAAAATCAAAGGAGAAACCTGATCATGTTACTTTCCTGGCTGTCATATCTTCTTGTGCCCATGGAGGTCTTGTTGACGAAGGTTGTTATCATTTTAGCAGGATGGTGCACGAGTATGGGCTCGAACCTCAACCTGACCATTACTCCTGCTTGATAGATCTTCTTGGGCGTGCAGGAAGATTACAAGAAGCTTATGAGATACTTCAGAGAACCACAAGTATGAAATCGGTTGTTGGTCTTTGGCAATCTTTACTTTCGGCCTGTAGCTTGCACAGGAATATAGAATTGGGTGAGGAAGTCGCAAAAGTGCTCAGGAGGTTAGATCCTGATGATCATGCTACTTATATAGTTCAGGCCAACATGTACGCTTCTGTTGGGAGGTGGGTTGATGCAAGACAGGTAAGAGCTGAGATGAAAGGAAAGGATCTGACGAAGAATCCTGGGTGTAGTTGGATTGAGGTGGACAAGATATTTCATCAGTTCTATGTTGCGGATGATTCACATCCCTTTGCTGACATGATGTATGAGTGCATTCACTCTCTTGTGAGGCATATGGAGAAAGAAGAAAAGGTTGCTGATTTAGATAATGGAAAGATGGGCAAAGAATTTAGTGAAAGTGATGGAACATCTTTCTTTGCATTGCAACAGGTGGCTTCATCGTGATCTAATTTTGTATATCGGATTTACCTCCATTTGTGAACAGTGCCCCTGGAAACTATTCAACACTCTGCTGAAGCATTGGGTTCGTATTCCTGATATTTGTTGTTTATGGGATTTGCCTAGGCACTTTGAGGCTACAAGTATTTGATTGATGATGAGTGGTATTGTATCCTACTCCTTGGAATATATGTGAGATGACCAGTCATTTCAATCGAGTTCTATATTGAAAGGCAGTTATATAACATTGTTGATCTGGTGGATGGTGGAAGATCCTCAATTCACGATATGGCTGTAACTCCACAAGAAACATGAGGCTTCCATCCATCGAATATTCAGCTCCTCGATTTGGTTGTGATCATGAAGTCATCTTCAGAATAACAGGATGAACATTTGTGGAAGTGAAAGGTATATGTCTTTTGGCATGTTGATGGGCAAACCATTAGTTTAGTTGTTGCGGTCTTCGCGGCAAGTTTACAAGAAAGAATAGCAACAAATAGTTAGCTATAGTAGGGGGAAAATGCAGACGAGATCAATGCATGGTTCTGATTGCACTTCCTTTGCACTACGTTGTCTTGAATACTCATACTGATTCCAGCCCTCCAGACTTTCATATAGCAGGGTGAATGCAACATAAGAGAGCTGTTATTACTCTTAAAAATGGATCTAATTGTCATGGCTAGAAGATTCCATTCATAATTTGTTCTTAGAATTTGTGTGATAGATATAATTCAATACTACGATGGTCTATGTTTTCGTTAATTTTGTTGGTGCACTCTCCTATTGAATATTTTCTTGGAAGAGAATAATCCTAACATTGGCAGTGAAACTAGCGTTGATATGCTGATATTCAGCATTTTGTTTGTAAAATTACAATAGAGTATATTTGCTTTATCACAATATTGGTGGTTTTGCGAAATTGCTCCAACCTTCATAAATGATAGTTATTTCCTGATCTTGATCTGGTCAATCTTTCTATTTGGTTTCTTCATTGACTCTTAATTTTTGATGTGAATGCAATATGATGTTGATTATTCCTGCATTATCGATAATATCATCCAAAACTCTTTCTAAACATCCATAGGCCCGTGTGGCCTATGTCTGTTCTCTCACAGGCGAACGAGGATTGCTTTTGACATTGCACTCAGTATTCACAAGAAAATACAACAGAGGGACCTTGAAGTTGGTCGAAGCTTTGGGAATTGGATCCTTAGGTGGCTCGACCGTGCAAAACCATCAGCTGAAATTCGCCCCTCGCATCCTCCAAAGCCTTCAGACACTACCTCCAAGCAGACACCATCCAGCAGAGCTCTGGGATCTGATCGCCCTACCAATATAGGAAAAACAGATGGTGATTCTGGAAGAACGCTATTTTCTTCTTTGAATTTACATTCTAGCACATTTCCTACTACATCCATGATTATACTACCACCAAGGAGTACGATCATGAGCACTCAACAAAGACAATATTTCACGAAGTACACCCCTGGTATAATGTACAGAAGAGAATCCAAGAGTGTATTCCGAAAGGACATAGAACAGTGGATGCAGCTAGATTGATTGCGACCGCAGTACAGGGGTAGTAAGCTGCTAGCCTTGGGTTCTTTGTCATGGTCAATACAGGGTCAGAATAATATACCTTCATTGACAAACTTTTTTTGGTGAGTGTAGACTGCCAAGGTTTTTACCCATTTCTGAAGTTGATTCATTATGCAAAAAAGTCCAGGCATTCCGATGCTGCACTTGTGGTTGTCAGAGTGGGGTTTTCAACCTTGTGTTGATTAAGTTCGTTAGCGGCTTGGTACACTAGATTTTTTTTCAGTTTAGTACTTTTTGTAACAAAACCTTTTTGTTCAGACTTCCAGATAAGCTTTAAACTGATATTTGAGTCTTGCAACCAATGTAATGCTTTCTTCAGTTTTATTTCATTTTATGCAAATCTTGCATACCATTGTTTGCAGGTTTCTTTTCATACATTGCATTTTTTTACTATGGCATCATTTCTGTGTCTTTATTGCACATAAGTTTCCCGAATCTTATATGGCAATATTACAGGTTCTTTTTTACACTGAATTAACGTTTTTACATCATTGGTGAATCAGTCTTTATTCTTCCCGATCATCGGGAGATGAATTGTAGGAATGTGATGTTGAAAGTCCCTTTTTAGGTCACTGTAAGTTTCAAGACGGAACTACTATTTCGTGATCAAAGCGGAGCACTGGTTGTGCTAATGATGAATAGAGACTGTACGGTAGATATGCATTGGTGATCTAGGTATAGATCATCTTGTTAACGCTTAATTTTATTGCTGCATGTATGAAATTGCATAGTATCAACATGTTATTTCTTCATATTTTTTCGGAAGAGTTTTATCTGAAAAGCAGATTTATCCCGACAGGATGAAACAGCCATTGTGTAAGAAATCATCTTGTACTATGTCTTCTTGTCTATGATTTCAGTTGTCAACTTGATAGTGTCTTAGAGAATGCCTGGCATGTTTCCAAATATGAATTGCCGTTGGTTGAAGTAGCTCAAGATCATAAATTCTTCAACCAGTAAAGTGAAAAGCAAAGGTTTGCTTTGCTCCATCACCAATTCCTTACTTGTCCCACTATGCTGCATTTTTTCTCCTACCGTGTTATTAATTTATTATCTTGATTTAGTGTTTCGCCATTTCCACTTAACATGTCACGGAAAACAACTTGGAAACATGTATTGAAGCATGCAACCAAATAACAGCCTAAAAACATCTTATGTTACTTATCCATTGTTAATAGAAACATTACTACACGAGCTATAAGTTACATACTATTGATCCAAACCTGAAACATTTAGATTCCTGACTTATTCCAATTTACAAAATTGTACAACCACCTGGCCAACTCAAACCTATAAAAATACCACTTTAGTTGAGACCCACTCCATCCAGCACAAGTCATGACAGTTTAGAACATCAAATCCGATCATGACATCTCTTCCTCAGCATCCCAAAGAAAGTGTGCATACGATGCCAAAACAGAACTGCATCACAATTGCAAATTTCACAAATTCAACTCAAACCATCACTTGGATTAATGTAATTAACCAAAATCACACCTCTCCACTTAAAAAAAAACCCAACAGGCCATCACTGTACCTACCTGTCGTTAGGCGAAGCTTGAACGGCTCTTTGGAAGTAATCCTCCGCCCTCTCCTCATCTCTGTGGTTCCTCCAAACCAAATCTCCGTAAAGAGAGAGCATTTCGCCATCGGCAGGCATTGCCAATATCGCCCTCTCGTAGCACTCTTCTGCCTTTCCCTTCTCGCCTTCCACCTGAAGAAAAAAATCCAACCATCTTCACTCAACATTAAGGACTTCTTTGGAAAAACAAAAAACAAAATTAACATGGTTTTTTTTATTTAAAAAAAACAACAACGAAGAATACAGATACAGGATACTTTTTTTCTCGAATTTGTTGTTTCTCTTCTTATGTATTGTTTTATTAAAACCGTACTTTCTATCCAAACATTATATTCACTGTTTGTTTGTTTGTTTGTTTTGCAATTTTTTGTATTGTGTTACTAATACACGTTAAAAAAATCCATAAAAAAGACAAATAAGTTTATAAATAATAGATTTTTGAAATTAATGAAATAAAATGTTATAAAACGAAAGTTAAGATGATGTATATCTTTTAAAGTTCAATTGTGTAAAATGAAATCAATATATAATTTAAGTAGACAAACCATAATTAACAATATTAGTATTTAGTATTTACTAACATATAATTCATATCACAGTTTAGTCACTCTTGTTAAGTTTTGAGTTTTACAAAATTTTATTTTCAAAACGTAAGATTCAAATTGGACATGAACTTGAAACAAGTTGTTTTCTAAAATAAAACGTCAAAACCTTAATTAAACGGGACCTAATTGGATATTAATCGCGAACTCAAATATTTCAACGTGCAATATTTACCTCGTCAAGGAACTTGCCGTAGTTCCTCAACAGAAGAGGATTCTGGGGATCACACCTGAGCAACTTCTCATACCGATCCTTAATCTCCCCCCTCCGATCCTTCCTCGTCACCGACTCCGGTTTTCGGAAGAGATTCCGGAAGGGGGGAAAGGCGGTGCTCCGGCGAGGGAGGTCGCCGGGGCTTTGGGATCCGTTCGGGAGACGGATCGAACCGGATATGGTTCGGAGAAGCATCGATCGATGTGGTGGTTACTGATTTAAGAATTAGTGTGAGAGGTGGAGGTTTGTATTTAGATCGCAGTGGGAAGGAGGAGGGAAGCCAGTTGTAGACAAAGTACACGTTGTGAGTTGATGCTCGACGGTGGGAGTGCGGTCACGTGTACGGTAGGGATGGGGAAGATGGTGACCTTTCTAACGCGAATCGGAAGAACACGACGACAACGATTACTTTTCAAAGCTATATTAATTGGCTTGATATGGTTACGTCTATGTTTTGGAATATGCATACAAGTGCTTTTCTTATCCTTCTTATCCTAAATGTTAAAGACTCACCGATTTGTAGTTTTGCTGGGACTTCTGTACCCACATGACATGATAATGTAAACTTGCCTCTCAGCAGTCATGGGTTCATTCTCTTCACCCAAAACACAAACGACAAGAGAATAGAAGTCAATCAATAAATAGTATGTAACAAAAACATTGAATATTTGAATTTTACTAATTATTGCTACGTGTCGCCACCTCAATTTGTTGGTAGTTATTCATGTCTTTTACTAAACCTATTTGTATTATCTGGTCTGTTAGATTATTAAAGCCGTTACAATTTCAGACTCTGGTGGAATCACATCAGGTCATCACTTATAGGCAAAAATACGACAGGTTTGGAAGTGCCAGGTGGTCATCTAAATCCTGGATATAATATCATCTATCGTAGATGTCCAAACAAAAGTTATATTACCACGACACATGGAGAGCCTCATTATTGGATGGTGGGTTTCACCTAATTTGTGATTGTAGTATATTATCTTCATCTAAACAAGAATATGGATGTTTAAGATAACTTTTTTTGGAAGTGAGAAAAGACAATTATACTTCTTTGGTTTTATGTTGTATTTTTTGGAGGAACGTGACGTCCCCAAAAGAGAGAAGAATCTACACTTCTGAAGGAAACATCTATTTGGTTCAACAGCATTGCAAGCACCGACCTTAGCTCAGTTGGTAGAGCGGAGGACTGTAGTTGAATCCAGCAGATAAATCCTTAGGGATGTTTTGCCTTTTTGTTTAAACCTTTTTTTTATAGGATTGGTTAATTGCATTTCACGCCTGACCTTCTTTGCATTATAATATATTATTTGTCATAAACCAAACAATTTTTTTCTCAGATTTTATTTAGATTTTTCTCAAGACAAGTTTTCAATCCGACCTCGGTGTATTCTTTATGAATCAATGAATATGAGTTAACGATGAAACATAATTGTGTATACAAAACCATAAAATAACATTCCTAATAATGTAATATATAAGAAACAAAATTTGTTTTTATAAAGTAGTTCAAAGTTAATTGCATTAATTAGATAAAAGAGTGGCTATTACCGTGGTTCACCTTCGCGAATATCGCGGTCCGAAATGTACTCGAGAAACCGTAATTTTTTTATATAATAAAAAAAATCAAAAATTCGAAATTTAGGATATTTTTTTTTTCAAATCTACTCGGATCGCGGGTGTCGTGGGACACGGATCGCGGTTCCCACCTGTGATCCGTCCCCGCCAAAAAAATATTTTTTTTTGCTGAAAAATTTCACGTGAATTTTTTTTTTAAATATTTTTTTAAAATAATTTTTTTTAAAGTTTTCTGTTTTAGTTTAATTTTCTTTATTTCTGTTTTTTTCTTTTTTATTATAATTATTTGTAATCTTTTTTAAAATCTTTTTTTTTTCAAAATATGTTTTCTAATTTATATTATTTTTTAAAAAAAATCAAATTTGTTTTTAATTTTTTCAAAAATCGACCTCCAAATCACGTCGATAACTGAAGTATTGAAATATTAAGGTATTTTATACAATAAAAAAATAAAATTTCTTAACCAGAATAAGAAATTATTTACAAATAAATATTAAACAAACACTAAAACTAATCAAAACAAAAAATTGATAACGTTGTCGAAAATTCGTAGGGTGTACACACATTAAAACAGTTTTGGAGGTCGATACATCAAAAAATAAAAAACACAATTAATTTTTTTTAAAAAATAATAAAAATTACAAAACATATTTTGAAAAGAAATATAATAAAAAACTTAGTTAAAAAAATTTAAAAAAATTCAAAACATAAAACACTCCAACTAAAATCCGTGAATTTATTTATTTTCTTTTATTGTTTTTGATTTTATGTTTTGATTTTTTTAAAATTATTTTAACTATGTTTTATATATATATACTTCAAATATGTTTTCTAATTTTTATAAAATTTTAAAAAAAAAATTGTGTTTTTAATTTTTTGCAGTATCGACATTCAAAACTGTTTGTAATGTGTATCCACCCTACGAATTTTTGACAAATTTATAAAAATTAGAAAACATATTTTGAAGTATATATATATAATATAGTTAAACCCTACGAATTTTGAATATAAAATATTTTGAAGTATTAGAAAACTGTTTGTAATGTGTATCCACCCTACGAATTTTTGACAACGTTACCAATTTTAAAGGGAACTACTAAACGTCGCCCCAAAACTACTTAAATCGCCCCTTGAAATTACCAAATTGCCCTTAACAATATATTTAATACCCATATCGTCCCGTGTCTATAAATAAGGCCTATGGTCTTGTATATTCATAATTTATCAGTAAAAACACCACGAAAATGTCTGGCGAGGGTGATGCATCGGGTGAGGTAAGCCTGGCGCGGGGCAAATTTTGGGCCGAGCGTCTGCATTAGACGCCTCCCCCATGGTGAGGGCGTCTGCGTAGGACGCCCTCCCCATGGCCGAGGCGTCTAACGCAGACGCCTACACAATGGGAGAGACGTCTTATGTAGACGTCCTTCCCATGGGTAAGGCGTCTGTATTAGACGCCCTTCCCTACGGCAAGGCGTCCTACGCAGACGCCTTACCGTTGGGGAAGGCGTTTAACACAGACGCCTCATCCATGGGGCAGGCGTCTAATACAGACGCCTGTTTTTTTTTTTTTGATTTTGATTTTGTTTTTTTAATTTCGACTTTATTTTTTAAATTTTTTAATTTCGATTTTATTTTTTTATTTTTTTAATTTCGATTTTATTTGTGTAGGTTCCAGATTTCGATGGTGATGGAGTGGATTACAGTGAGTTATTTCAAACTACACAAATCTTTGCAACAATCGATGAAGCAAGTAAATGGGCCAAACAAGTAGCTATCGGAGCTGGGTTTTTTTTTGGTCGTGTCGTCGTACAAAACAAGATCAGATAGTCGGATGGATTGTTATTTGAGATGCGACCGGCGAAATCAAATGGAGTCTCGGGATATGGATACTGCACTTCGAAGAAACACCAAAAGAAAGGGTTGCGGTTGCCGTTTCTTAATAAAAGTGGTGGAGCGACGGGATCGTGATGGATGGGTTGTGGTTTATAATAGTGGTCACGGACATCACAACCACAGACTGGCAGTTTATCCAGAGGGTCATCGTCAAATTAGTGGTCTAGGTTCTGAGGCGAAGAAGATTGTTCGTGATATGACAGAGGCGCAAGCAAAACCACAGAACATCTTGAAGGCAGTAAAAGAAAAATTCCCGGAGGACAATCCAAATCAAAGGCATATTTATAATTTCAGAGATTACATGAGGAGGACAAAATCTGAAGATCGGAATCACGTCCAGCAGTTTCTCTACCAAGCAGTGCAGTGTGAGTACTTACATTGGATTATGGCGGATCCAGAAACTGATGTCGTCACTCACGCTTTTTTGGCACATCCGACGTCAGTCCAGTTGTTGCGGACATATCCTTTCGTTATCTGCATGGATTCGACTTACAAGACGAACAAGTATAAGATGCCTTTGTTCGAAATGATTGGGGTCACACCAGCAAACATGAATTTCCTTATTGGATATGCGATTTTGATGGATGAATCTTACTCCAGTTATTTGTGAGTGATGGAGAAGTTGAGAGATCTGTTATTGGGGACTGTCAGCCCGACTGCAATAATAACAGACCGGGAGTTAGGCCTTATGCGACCAGTGAGAGAGGTTTTTCCTGACTCTGCTCATTTACTCTGCACATGGCACATCAACAAAGACGTATTGAATTACGCATACCACGTATTCGGCAAGAATAAGGAGATGGCAGAGACTTTGAGGCGTGGAAGATGGAGGAAGATCATGCTTTCTACTTCAGAAGCCGAGTATGATAGAGCTGTGTATGCTCTGAAAGATTTGTATAGATCGTGGCCGGCTATCACGGAGTATCTGGACACCACGTGGTTGGTGCATAAAGAAAAGTTTGTGCTGAGTTGGACGAACAAAGTCCTTCATTTTGGGAACACCACGAATTGTAGGGTCGAAAGTGCTCATTCGGCTCTAAAAGAGTGGATTTCTACATCGACTGCAGCTCTGGACACTCTTTTCGAGCGCGTCAACGCGGCTACTGAAATGCAGCTGACGAATATTCGAAACTTTCTTGAAGACTCGAGACGGCGAAATTTGACTAATTTCGGACATGCTCTATATCGTCACATAAATGGTAGAGTTTCGCATCACTGTTTGCAGTTGCTGAGTCAGGAGGTGAAGAGAATGCAACAGTGAGATGATGAAGTTGAATATCGTTGCGAGTGCGCTTTTCTGACTTCTCATGGGATACCTTGCGCATGTACCATCCGTGGATGTCTTGAATCAGAAAACGGAATTTACTTAGAGCAGATTCATCCGTTCTGGAGGACACTTGTCATTGGGGAAGGAGCCGGGAACGCAGAGTTTGTGTCTCAGGCAGCTCAAGACGCCGAACATTTTCGCAGTCTGGTTGATGAGATTGCAGGAAGTGACCCTACCGTAATTCGATCTGCCTCTCGGGTTTTATTCGAGCAGCTACACCCCGAACATTCGAATTTGAAAGAGCCTGCAGTAAAAACAAAGCTACGAGGTCGACCAAGGGGAAAGTCGACACGACGGGACCCTAGTGCGTTTGAGTATGCAGAGCGAGGTAGTGGTCGATCTTCAGGTAGTGGGAGTAGAGGTCGTGGTCGTTCTTCCGGTAGTGGAAGCAAAGGTCGTGGTCGATCTTCTGGTTCTTCGTCTGTGAGGGGAGGATCAGGTATACCATCCCTATATTTATTATTATTATAATTTTGTTATTTATTTCAGTAAATATGTATCTTTTGTTATTATATGTAACTGTATTTTTTGTTCATATTGTAGTGACTGGGCGGGCTGACGTAGACGACTTCCCATATGGAGATAGAATTCCAGGAATCATTATGCCATTCCTACACCAGTGGAATGATGTACGTGCTGATGGAAACTGTGGATTTCGATGTGTCGCCGATGTTTTCCACGGTGGTGAAGACAATTGGCAACTCGCCCGTCGTTCGATTTCAAATGAGATAGCTGCGAACCCATCTTTTTATGAGCACGTATACTACGACGGTGTGGCGGAGGCTCGTCACCGGATTAATTGGGGCGGGGGACCTTGTGGCGAGAATCACTATATGGAGACGTGGACGGACTTGTTTCCCATTGCAAATTTTTACAAGTGTGCAGTTATGTTCTTCTCTCTCGGAAATGATGGTTCATTGTACCCATGTCTTACAGTTCTACCTTGGGAGAGTCCGCCTACCGTGACGAGACCGTGCAGAGAGTTGATTATTGCTCATTTAGGGAGTTACGCTCATTACATTCGTTTGGAATTGAATGAGAGATTCCCCGTACCTCCTATAGCGACTCTGTGGTATCAAATACGAGATGAGAGTGTTATTGGATGGGAGCTGGAGTACCAAAATAGGATAGCATATTGGCAACAATTATGTAATATGTTTTGATATGTTTGTATAATTATGTAATATGTTTTGATATGTTTGTATAATATATAGTGTTGCTTTATTATGTAATATGTTTTGATATGTTTGCTTTATTTGCATTATATATAATAGTACGACAGGTTATCAAACACAAATACAAATAATAAGCGTACAACAGATAAGCAAAACACAAATACAAACAATAAGCGTACGACATGTTACCAAACACAAACACAAATACAAATAATAAGCGTACAACAGATAAACAAATATAAATGCAAATACTAAGCGTACCACAGATAAGCAAACACAAATACTAAGCGTACAACAGATAAACAAATATAAATGCAAATACTAAGAGTACGGTACAACAGATCAGCCTACTCATCATCCGAATCATGGTCGTAAACCTCCCACCCCTACCCTTCCGCACCATCCATCCGGCGGAAGTAGAAGTACCCGCTCGACCACGTCCTCCGCTATAATCCCCCTGCCTCTCCACCTCCGGCCGCACATCATACGGGCCATCATCGTCGCTCTCGTCGTCGAAACTATCCACATGCTCATCATCGAAGGAATCATCCTCCTCCTCACGACGACGTAATGCCTCCCTCTCCCTCCTGACCGAAGCAGATATCCCCCGTCTACGTGGATGACGCGGTGCTGAATCATCCTCTAAAGAACGGAAGGCGTGTAATGGTATCGACTTGCCTTTCCCTCCACTGTGACCCGATGACTATTAATTGAAATTTTAAATACAAATTTGTTAAATTTGTTAAACTAAATTATCATATTTATCAAAATTGTTAAACTAAATCAAAATTTGTTAAACTTAATTATCAAAATTGTTAAACTAAATCAAAATTTGTTAAACTAAATTAAAACAATTGTTAAACTAAATCAAAATTTGTTAAAACTAAATATCACAAATGTTAAACTTAATAAGAATTTGTTAAATTAATTTTTTTGATTTATCACTATTTATTAAAGTAATTATGATATTTATTAATTAAAAAAACAAAAAAGGAGGAGGCGTCTGCGAGAGACGCCTCCCGCAAGGTGGAGGCGTCTGTCGGAGACGCCTCCTCCTACGGGGAGACGTCTTCCGCAGACGTCTCCCGCTACGGGTCGGCGTCCGAGGGAGACGCCCCCCGCATGGGTCGGGCGTCCTCGGAAGCCGCTCCCCCCATAGGGGGAGCGGCTTCCGAGGACGCCCGACCCATGCGGGGGGCGTCTCCCTCGGATGCCGACGACTTTTTTTTTTATTTTAAAAACAAATAAATAACGTAATGTTACCTCATACGGGTACACCGGGGGAACTGCTGGCTGCTTCCCTGGCCTCCGAGACATTCGTAATCTTGTGTAGTAGGTATAGGAAGAGAAAGTTTTGAAAAAAGAGTGAAATTGTGAGATATATAAGCAAAAATAGGAGGAAGGGCAATTTGGAAATTTCAAGGGACGATTTAAGTAATTTTGGGGCGATGTTTAGCAGTTCAGATTTTAAAATGTACCTATATTGGTATTGGAAATTTAATTTTTGACAACGTTGCCAATTTTTTGTTTTGATTAGTTTTAGCGTTTGTTTAAAATTCATTTGTAAATAATTTCTTATTCTGGTTAAGAAATTTTATTTTTTATTGTATAAAATACCCTAATATTTCAATATGTTCAGTTATCGACGTGATTTGGAGGTCGATTTTTGAAAAAAATAAAAACAAATTTTAAAATTTTTAAAAAATAATATAAATTAGAAAACATATTTTGAAAAAAAGATTTTAAAAAAGATTACAAATAATTATAATAAAAAAGAAAAACAGAAATAAAGAAAATAAAACTAAAACAGAAAACTTTAAAAAAATTATTTAAAAAAAAAGTATTTTATAATAAAAATTCACGGATCGCGGTTGATAACCGCGATCTGCGAAATTTCTGAGCCAAAAAAAAAAAAATTTTGGGGGGTGGGGGGAGGATCGCGGGTCACACCCGCGATCCGATTAGATTTGAAAAAAAATCCTAAATTTCAAATTTTTGATTTTTTTTATTATATAAAAAAATTACGGCTCGAGAAACATAATTTTGTATATAAATAGAAAATGATCATAACACACAAATAAAAAATAATGTAAAAAACTTACCTAAATTAAAGAGTGGCTACATTAAAACCAAATTCTCAAGTTCCTAATAATCAATCCCAAGTAAAAATTTGAAAAACACTTATAATTTTATTTTAAACAAAATCAGCAGATCTCATCTCACGCCACATCCGTGAGATTGAGATGGCATCCGTCAATCCCCTCCTTTTCCTGATCCTCCTCGCGGCCGGCGCTGTCTCCGGCGAGTTCCAATCCTGCGGCGGCCGACGTATCCACATCCGCGACCTCCCAGCCCGTTTCAACACAGCCCTCCTCTCGAACTGCTCCACCTACCACCCCCTCCTCGTTCCCTCCCTCTGCCCATTCCTCCCCAACTCCGCCCTCGGCCCGAAAACCCACAACCTCTCCCGCTCCTGGTACCGCTCCCACTCCCTCCTCCTCGAGCCCTTCTTCCACCGCCGCCTCCTCGAGTACCCCTGCCTCGTCCCCGACCCTTCCCTCGCCGATGCCGTCTTCCTCCCTTACTACTCCGCCCTCGACTCCCACCGCTTCCTCTTCGGCCCCGACCAGAACTCGTCCGCCGACCACGGCCTTGATCTCTTCGACTACATCTCCCAGAACGACCCCCAGATCTGGAGGAGATCCAACGGTCACGATCACTTCCTCGTCATGGCCCGCCCGGCTTGGGACTTCTCCCAGTCCCCCGACGCCGATCCGTCCATCTGGGGGACTTCCTTCCTCAACCTCCCCGAGTTCTTCAATCTCACCGCCCTCGTCGTCGAGTCCCGGCCGTACCCGTGGCAGGAGCAAGCCATCCCTTATTTGACTTCCTTCCACCCTTCCAATCTCGCCAGATTTGAGCAGTGGATCTCGCGCGCGAGGAAATCGTACAGGAATATGCTCATGGTGTTCGCCGGTAGCGGTGGGAGCCTTAATTCGGCTCCGAATGTCCGCCGGAGCATCCGGGAGGAGTGCGAAAACCACTCCGACGTCTGCGAGTTCGTCGACTGCTCCAACGGGAAATGCGATACCGATCCGCTTAAGGTGATGAGGCCAATGCTGCATTCCAAGTTCTGCTTGCAGCCGCCAGGGGACACCCCAACGAGGCGGGGGACGTTCGACGCGATTATCGCCGGGTGCATTCCGGTTTTCTTCGAGGAGGCGTCGGCGAGGAGACAGTATGGATGGCACATGAAGGAGGAGGAGTATGGGGAGTTCTCGGTTAGTATCGCTAAGGAGGAGGTTGTGTTTGGAGGTGTTAGTGTTGTCGATGTGCTTTCGAGGATACCGGAAGTGGAAGTGGCGAGGATGAGGGAGAAAGTGCTGGAGTTGATGCCGAGAGTTATTTACCGGAGGCACGGGGCGTCGGCCGGGTTGAGGGAGTTGAAGGATGCGTTTGATTTGGCCATAGATGGGGTTCTTCGCCGGATCAAGGACCGACCCAGTGGCCCGTCGTTGGCCGTTGAGTGATCGGGTTTGTTATCGTTTCTCTGGGTTGATTGGTGATTCCTGGAGAAGGTGGAGGAGAGGGATTGTGTTGTGTTAAATTAATTTTGCTCTATATGTTATTTTCTTTTGGCAGTTCGAGTGTGTTTTTCAGTTGTGTATACTCGAGCAAAATATAGTTCTGTTGGTCTGAAAGACATCAGGTGTACATAATTCATGTGAAAAACCAACTTCGATCCAAACTCGCCACCAAATTGAATTGGTACAAAATTGGGTAGACATCCAAAGATCTCCTACCCTAAGGATTTAAAAGACATGCCATCGGATAATGAAGACACCTAAATTCCATTGATACGTGACCAACAAATTCAACCATTTTGTGGGCCCCAGTTATATCTTTATTCTTTACAGTTAACCTTACTCAAGCAGTCAGTGACAGAGGACAATAGAATTACCACAAAATACCCACAAAACCTAAATCTTCTGGAGTAAGTGCACCATGAAGAATTGTAGATCAACTACTGCAAGATTTTCCATTCCATGACCACTACCTTCGCCAACCGCTCCCTTCCATACTCCCATTTTTAGATTGTCCTGTGCATCCTAGTTAGCAACTCGCTTTCTGCCTTCGCCCACATGACGCTCATCTGTGCGCCAATACTACTTGGTCAGCTGCCAAGGAAATAACGGTTTACACAAAAATACATTGGTTCCAGAAAAAAAAATTGTAATATATATTTCAGATGGAAGATAAATATGGTTGACATCCGTTTCATGTAAAAATCTGTACATGTAATACACTATATGACCGTCAATCGTGTTTCAACTGGACTACATACATACTTATACATCAATACAAGCAATCAACACCTTAACAAGGTTCATTCTCGAAGCTCATGCAACTATTTTACGTAGCATATGGTTATTCCACTTTATTATAATTATAAGCTCCAAGACCATCCAAAATTTTGAGAAGAGGCTTAAACACTCAATGTGAGTGCAGCAACATCAGAGAGCTTGATCTTATGAACCTTCTCAGATTTCATAGGATGAAACGTAAGCTCAACATTAGGCTTGACAGTACTCTCCGTCCATTCAGAAGAAGATGACCCTTCACTTCGATAATCCCGAGAAAGACAAGCTAGATGAATCCTTGACCAACCTGTGTTAAAATAAGATGAGGGCATGACTTTCATGTGTTTAGTTAGAAGAACAAAATATTACATAACGATCAAATATTTTACAAGACAACCCAGCATTTAGGTTTTAGATTTCCCAATTTATACTTGAAACTTTGCTTATGTTTATGTGCGGCCTATCAAATGGTCGAGATTCTCAAAGGCATCAACATTACACACAATGAATAAGAAAGATAAAACCATTTCCTGGGAACTCAAATGGGCAGTTGATCAGATAAAAATTGGAGTAAAGGATTATTCCACTAAATGTGTCTTAGAGCCCTCAAAATTTCATTGATTCCATCCCCCTCATTGAGTGGGGTTCGAGTGGCGCTATGAACTCCCAATGTTAAAAAATGCAGTATGGGGTTTCTATGTGGGAAGGACACCACATAGAGAATAAACTGAAGTAATCATCTAGAATTGAATATGCATTTTTTTTTTGGTTTTTCAGCAACACAGAAACATCTAAAACTTCTTACGAGCAGTTATGTTCCTAAACTTCACGGAGAAATGGTTAGCATGAAAATCTAAACATATTTTGCGAAGGATAAAAAAGGGGATGGATCAAAATTTTATGATTACCTAAGCCACCAAATGTTGTTGAGTATTCCACAATAACTCGGCTCACTTTTGATCTCTTAATGTTGGCTAAAACCCGTGCATTTTCCTTCCTAGCTTTGAATTCTACAAATTCCCCAAGAATGTGCTTGCCCACTTTAAGCTCCAACCTGCAAGCAGACAGAAGTTTTAGCGATCTAGACAAACATTTTTCAAAGAAGGGTGCTTCTTCATATACAAATGATGTACTAAAAGGGGTTTGAAGAAAGACATAATTGAACATCTTCTGTGAGTGCATCTAATAAAGAATGAAGGGGTTATACAAGTAACATTTACTAATAAAGTATTTTGCTTGGCATTAATATGCTCTACATTCATTTAAGAGCTACTGATATCAAAATTAAAAAGCTACTCACCTAAATGGCAAACAATATACATGATTACAAAAATTAAACACACGACCTACCTATCCCACATGGGGGACGTGCTGAGGGCTGAATGAAGCCTTTGTTGTAACTCATCCACTTTACCTCCACGAAATGTATTTTTAATCCAACTAGAAAATCCACTTGATTCTGATTTAAGCTCAGACCATCGGCTATATGACATCACCATAGGCAGAGAATCGATAGCATGTGTAACCCTACAAAAATAATTCAAATATATATGATTTGAATTATAAATGTGAGATAGCACAACTCATCAATCATTGTATAGTCTATTAAAGTTCGGATACGTAATCAGTGCAGACATCCAAGCCTAATAAACGAAGACTTTGATTTGGACAGATAAAAAGTTAACTGAGACAAAGTGAACTAGATTGATACAACAGTCACTTCATACTATGTTTCTGGAGTAATCTAGAGGTCACACCCCATGTACCATAAACGAATTTCAAGACTAACCTGATTCCTTGACATTGCTGAGAACATAGATAATGAATTTCAACCCTTTTTATAAACACACACACACACAACATATATAATATAATGAATTGATTTGGTAGAATATGGTTCATCCTCCATAAAGTAACAATGAATTGTTGGAACGAACATATATTACACGTAAAGAAAGAAGAGCTATCCAACTTTTAAACATTGATGTCTTATAAAGGTGGTTGTCCTTCACAATATTGGTACAAACTTTATGTATGGAGCAGTACATATTGATGTGTTCTATGAACATAAGACTTTCCAACACATATAACAAAATTGTTACAGAGGTCATCCTTCTTCACCATGACCGAATTACATCAAATCATCAATACGTGTTGCCAAATTCACAAAAATTAATGGAGCTTGTGACTATATCATGCAAGATGATTATATCATTGCTTATAATGACAAAAAAGTCATTACCTGAAAACATTCCAAACTCACCTGCAGTTTGGATTAGGAAGCACCACTCTACCCAGCATGTAGCCCTTTGGCAATGTTAGTCCTCTTTGTTCCAAGTACAATCCAAGAATCTCCATTTGCATGGAAACTTCTTCTACCTGCACAAATTCTCACAAATTCACCAAAGAGCACAAGATAACAGCACTTCACATTTCCAGAATAACGACGACCTTCAATTTCATAAACTTTTTTTCCATTCTGTCCATAATATTTTCACGGGGACTGCCATCATAATCATAACCTTCACTTCTTGCAAAACTTGATTGATCCACACCTCTCCAACACCTACGCACTTACACGAATGGTAGTGGATCCAACTGTGTTATATATTCTCCTGAGTCTGTTTAAGCACCACATTTTGACAACCACATTTTGATTCCCAAAACTCAAGAATAAAATGCGCTTCACGAGTGACATCTAAAATATTAAAACTTTTATACTAAGGCTGGGATACATTTCGAAGCTAATTTTGAGATTTAGTCACTGACCATCAAAATGTGGATCTAAAAAACCCTTATATTTTTGTCATGGCATGTATGAGACTTGTTCCCAACATCAATTTGTTCAACTTTCTACGAAAGTGACTAAACAATGTAACAGTTGAAGGAAGAAAAAATGGAGATGCATACCGGATCGGGATAGACCTCGGCAGTGTGGTTCCGGTCATCCCTGGTAGACACCCACCTCCCATCGCTCTCCACCTCGACAAGCCCAACGACGTTCCTAACGGCAACAACCATAAGCTCCCTGTAAAACACAAACCAACTACAAGTTAATCAAATCCAGAACCAAAGGAGGAACGAGAAAAACAAGATCCTACTGACGTTTTGGTGACTAGGACGAGGTCGATGGTCTGGCGGGTGCCGGAGTCCGCGTCGGGGATGCGGAGGCCGACGTAGGCCTTCCCTCCGAAGACCTTCTCGAGCCTGCGAAGGGAGAGGAAATGGGGATCGGAAAGGGGGGTTTGGAAAGGGGAATTAGGGTTTGGGGGCAGTGTTTTACCGGTGGGCGACGACGAAGGTGGCGTTGGAGTGGCGGGTGTCGACGTCGAGGTCGGAGGAGGAGTGGAAGGATCGGTAGAGCTTGTAGGCCACGATTCCGCCGCACAGGAGTGGGACCCACATGGTTGGGGTCGCCGGGGTGGGAAAGTTGGTGATCGGTGGACTCGGTCTGGTGACTGGTGTTTGGTTTTGGGTTGGGAATTGAAATTGGAATCAGATCGTCGTGGGTGGGTTGGTTGGTTGGTTGGTTGGTTGGTAGAGTTGTGGTATAATGAGTTATCTAATCTATCGTTAATTAGGAAACAAAGACGCTTTGGCCGAGTGGTTAAGGCGTGTGCCTGCTAAGTACATGGGGTTTCCCCGCGAGAGTTCGAATCTCTCAGGCGTCGTAATCATGTGTTTTACATATTTTTAATGGCATTAATTATAATAATAAAAGTAGAACTACTTTTAACGTATTGACTTAACGAGGGCGAGAAGATAATAAGGTTTCTTTGGAGCCCAATTGGTGGAGTACCTTTCTTGGATTTGGGATTTCGTCAACCTTGATGTCATTGTTAAATTTTAGATTTTATATAATTAAATATAAACAATTGGAAAAAAAATTCCTCATTGAATTTGGAATTTACCTAGTTATTGGATTTTTGAAAATCCTAATACTTTTCATGAATGTCATGTAATTGGTGTCCCTTCGATTCGAGATATTGATACCGCCCCTGAGTCTAATTGCGATTGTACAAACAAATGAAGCAATAATAAAGTGATAGTTCTCATTTTCTTTGTATCTAGACCGATATGCGATAACCTTTTCAAATAATAATACCTCTAATAATAGTTATATCTCAAACATGACTTCATGTGCCGTTAATTGAAGTGCTGGTTGATAAAAGACTATGGAATAACCAGTGGAACTAGTCCCAACTCCCAATTGGTGTGTCTGGACGAACCATTAGTTCTCTTTCTTATTTTGGTAATTTTCTTTCTGCATGAGTATAATTGCTCACAATTAACTAGTTTTCGTTGCATGCGGGAAAAAGATAATCATTGCTCCCAAACTGTTGCATATAGCAGCTACTCAGGGCTATTAGATTACATTCATGTAAGCCCATCCACTCGGATTCAAGTGGCAGTCAAGTTTGTTTTGTATAAATTATCTGATTAAGATAATATCCTACCCGGAAATCCTAATGTCTATCAATCAATAAAAAACAGAAGGAATGATGGACAGGACGGCAACCAGAAGTAATTCTGCGATCTCTGGTTGCAACACAGACGGACGGTGTGTTTTCGGAAGTCAGAACCGATGCCAGCAAACTCTTTTATAACTGAAGTGGATAAAATAAACAGTTGCAAAGACTAACGTTCCAACCAAATGGCAGTAAAGTAGAATCCATCCTGTTATTGCTTTTTTCCTTGATTAATAGCATAACTTTCTTTTCACTCCAACAGATTCTTGATCAACTTAACGACGAGTGATTAGCATTGGCAATTCATATAAGAAGATAAAATCTCTTGTTTGTCTATCACACTTATGCCAGTTTTTAAGCTATTCATAAGTAAAATATGTTCGGATACACGCACACAAGAGGCACGCAACAAATAAAACTGATAATAACTTAGTTCTGGAAAAACATCCTCCAGATGCTCCAACAAACCACTGGTTTTCAAAATCCCAAATCAATTCAGACTAGAAAAGGATGGATGAGAACCACCAGGCAAATAAACTAGGGACAATTAAAAAAATTGGAGGACTTCAAACTTAAGTAAGCTGCATATAAGAATGATTCTCGAAGTTCACAAATCAACATCATGAGAGAATACAGAAAAGAAAAAGGAACAGGTAGGCATCCATCACTTGGAACATCAACACTACCAATAAGGAGGTCGATCGACGAATATTATATTCTGAATGATATTCTTTCCGTATCAGCAACAGTTTAATATCAATTATATGCATTCACTTGGCGACCATTTATTCGAAGACCAAGCTTGTTTTGTTACAAGACAAGAAGCAGTAACATCACGCAAAATATAATGGAAGAATTGGAGTAATTGTTGCTTAGATCAAAATATTTTGCAGCATTTTGTAATCACATGTACATACTACAAACTCAGTCTCAAGTCTCACTGAATCCAATTTAAATACAAAATATAATACAAAACTGCAGGCAATAACAAAATAAAGCAAGGAAAATGGACAAAGCTTCTCCACTTGATTTATACAATAGGTGAGAACTTGTCGAAAATCCGGAATTGACACTACGTACGAAGCATGATAGGAGCTGAAACTATGAAAAAGTAGGAACATAACAACATAAAAAGGGCTGAAAAGGCTCAAAGGTAAATCGATCGGTTAGCCAGCGGTTACCATAAGTCCGCAGTGTTCCATCAAGATTTTCTTTCGACGCCGTGAAAGTTCACTCGCATATTCTGTTTGATCCAACTAAATGACATGAGCTCATCTACTGTTAGGATCCTAACCCGGTTTAGGGTTTAATTGGTGATTAAGGAGGTATGGTGGGGCTTGACTTTTGTGGTGAGAGAGAGAGAGAGAGGTGATGGCATAGGGGAATGAGCTGGGTGTGTAGGGGTGTGGTGAGGAGGTTGTGCACTGTAGCGGCGAGGGGGTTTTTAAGGGTGCAATTCCTTTCTCTTCCTCTTTTCTTCTCCTTCCATTCTCTTCACTCCCTTCATCTCTTTCCAGTCGAGGCTCCAGCTGAGGAGTCGATCAGAGGAGGCGAGGACGTCGTGCGGGAGGAGGTCAGACGTCCGGAGGAGGAGGGGCGCGTGCTCGAGGTCTACCGGAGGCGACGTGCGTGAGCGAGCTCCGGCGGTTCGTCGTCGTTGGTTGAGGTATGCCGCTCCTTAGTGTGGTTTGTTTGTTAACCCTCATGTGAGGGATGCGTTGGTCGAGTCGGGGGAGGTCGAAGACCTCTCCGGCGACGCGTTTCTTCGTAAAACCTCGGCTGACGCGAGGTTGAAGACGACCAACGGTCGACCGGATCCTTCGGGCGGTCGACCGTTTTAGCACTGTTTGCCCGACTTTAACCTTCACCGGTCGAACAATGCCTTGTGGCGGTCGACCGGTAGTGCATTATTGCTGGTGAGTTGGGATTTTTTCTGCCTGTTGTCGGTCGACCGGTCCTTGTTTTGTTCGACCGGAACTTAAGTGTACCTGTTAGTTATGCATGATTTGTTCGACCGATTTCATGTGACGTTCGACCGATTGTTTGTTGTTCGACCGTTGGAGGGTTGCGTTCGACCGATTATATGACTTAGAATAATAGGTTGACCCTGTCTGTTTTCGGTCGACCGAAACCCCTGAGTCGGTCGACCGATAGAATTGAATTTTATGTTGACCAGACTCCGGATTTTGACCTCGTTCGGTCGACCGGTTTTAGACCTTTGTTCAACCGTTGGGGGTTCTGTTTTGAGCGCAGCGGTAGACCGTTTTAGGAGTACGGTCGACCGATTCCTTTCTGGAACCGGTCGACCGAATCACCTCTTCCGGTCGACCGTTTGGGCCCAGGATAGAATTCCAGGTTCCCATTTTGAACGCCAACTTTGCCACGGAAACCCGTGTCCTCGCCTTGTGCGTGAGCCGGGAGGTGACGGTGGGCGCGTGATGCGTGCCTGCCCAGGGACCGCCGTTGGGAAGAGTGTGGGTGTTCGGGACGCATCACCTCCGAGTATGGACCGTGACTTGAGATGGATTTTGGGCACTTTGTAGTATAGCAGGCCTGAGGGATCGCGGATCCCAGTGTTGATGTTGTGCGAGCACGCAACTGGCGTTGGGTGAGGTGACTATCGGCCCACGGGCTACGGAGGTCGCTGCCTTGCTTTTATAGCGGCGCGGTTGGTGTTTGCGGCTCAGGGAGCCCGATGACCTGGCAGACTTCGGTCTGGATCTGTCTGATGATGTGCCGGACTGTTGTGATGGACCACCGATGTTGTGCCGGTGATGCCGCCGAGGTTGTGCCGGCGATGATGATTGTTGGGCCGAGGTTGTGCCGGCTATGTTGTTTTCCTCGGCTGGGCACCTACCGAGATGTTGTTGTTATACCTTCCGGGCGACGGCCCCGTTGGTCCCTGTGGCTCCGACCACTGAGATTTGCAGATCTGTATTCTATCGGCGCGCAGGCGTGACAGAGGCTCCCTGCCGAACCCTTGTGTAGTGTAGCTGCGTGTGGGGGGTGCGATGTCGCGTGCTGTAAGGCTGCATGTGCCTGCAGTAGGTCTCCTCGGGAGACTCGTTGTTGATTGTCGGACTGATGTCCTGTTTTACCCTTCGGGGGAACTGCTTTCCTTTCTGTCGATGTCATGACATGATACTAGTATGATAGGTTCATTATGTAATGCATGCATGTAGGTGAGTTGGCATACGGGGTTTCCTTCTGGAAACTCAGGCATTGTTGTTTACATTTTCAGGACCGCAGTATGTCCAGTGGGGTGGTGATCGGCGGGCACGCGCATTTTGGAGTCGGATCCTCTTCTCGGACCACTGAGGTCGGTATGATTACGTTTTATCGTCTGTTGTCATTTTGTTGTAATCATGTATTATTTTGACAAACTCTGATGTAATTTTGGTGCACCGCTATTTGTTTATGAGAAGTAACAGTTCCGTCTTGATTATTGGGTTCCTGTGTCTTGTTTATGAATTTTTAAATTTTCCGCTGTTTCGGGATGTTACAACTTGGTATCAGAGCGGTCGATTCCTATGCGGTTCCCAATGAAATCACCCTTGTAGTAATAGGATTCATGCATTTTATCTTTTAGCATGCATACATGGCTGAAGTTGTGATTGTTTCTCTTATCAGATGGCACCTAGGCGCGTGAGGAGTTCTCCACGCGATCGTGATCCCAGTGACGACACATCTGGTGCTCATTGGGACAGGTTGGGCGAGTTTCTGGAGCGTTAGACAGCTCAGAGCGCCCAGGGCGGAGTGGGAGCTGAGCACGATCGGTTCATGCTTCAGCACCCGCCGACTTTTGATGGCAGGAGGGCCCCAGAGGTTGCAGAGGACTGGGTCTTCAGGATGGAGAAGATCTTCCGCGCTATTGGAGTAGCACCTGAGAGGATGGTGGAGCTGGCCACCTATGTGTTCGATGGCGAGGCCGCCAACTGGTGGAGGTCTACGTCCACGGTGTTGTTTGATGACCGTGCAGATGTGAGCTGGGAGGAGTTCTTGGAGGTGTTCCACGAGCAGTACTTCCCCCAGCATGTCAGGGATCAGAAGAGGGAGGAGTTCATGTCGCTGGAGCAGAAGGACATGACACTGACGAGCTACATCAGCAGGTTCAACGCTTTGGAGCGTTACTGCCCTGAGATTTGTGTGACCCCAGAGCAGCGGGCGAGGAAGTTCGTGAAGGGACTGAGACAGCCGCTTCGATCTCGGGTGATCAACAGCATGCCGCGGACCCTTGCTGATGCGGTGAAGCATGCTACGATCATCGAGCAGGACCAGAGGGAGTGTATTCAGGAGGCGCGGAAGGCGCCAGTGAGCACCGGTGGCAGAGTAGCTGGTCGTGGGGCAGGAAACCCGGGCAAGAGGCCCAGGTTTGATGGAGGGGGAGCACGTCAGTCTGGAGCGTGCACTTACTGCGGGAGGTTCCATCCAGGACAGGAGTGTCCCCGTCGGACTGGAGCGTGTATGGGTTGCGGTCAGATGGGGCATTTCGTCCGTGATTGTTCTCAGAGGCAGGGAGAGCCGAGCAGGAGGCCAGGACCACCGGCAGTAGGCAGAGGCGGAGGCAGCCGATCAGTTGTTTCACCGGGCCAGGGCAGGAAGACCGGGTGAGTCTTCACTATTCAGGCTGAGGAGGCGAGGGACTCCAACACCGTCGTGGAAGGTACGCTTTCAGTTTCTGGTTCAGTAGCGCGTGTGTTGTTTGATTGTGGCGCCACTCACTCCTTCATTTCGGAGAAGTTTGCTGGCGAGTTGGGTCGGACCCCTGTGCTGCTGACTGATGTTTTGGAGGTCAGCACGCCCATGGGTGAGGTGGGCACTGTGGGGAGTTTTTTCCCCGACACCACAGTTGCTTCGGGAGACCACGATTTTCCGGCAGATCTGGTCTTGTTACCGATGGTGGACTTCGACGTCATACTGGGGATGGACTGGCTGTCACAGTACGACGTGCGAGTCTTTTGCCGTGAGAAGAAGATCCTGATTCCGATGGAGGGCTTGCCAGATGTTCTGATCAGAGGTGCGAGGAGCAGAGGGGTTCGTCTGATTGTGTCTGCGGTTAGGGCATAGAGACTGATACAGCAGGGATGCAGAGCGTTTGTGGCCACGCTGGTAGTTCCTGATCCTGAGACGAGGAGGCTGGAGGACATAGAGATTGTGCAGGAGTTTCCAGATGTGTTTCCAGCAGAGATTCCAGCGTTACCGCCGCACCGAGAGATCGAGTTCGGCATCGAGTTGGTAGCGGGTACGACACCTCAGTCGAAGGCATCGTATCGTATGGCAACTGCTGAGTTGACAGAGCTGAAGAAGCAGTTGCAGGAGTTGATGGAGTCCGGGTTCATTCGACCGAGTGTTTCTCCATGGGGAGCACCTGTGCTCTTCGTGAAGAAGAAGGATGGATCGTTGCGGATGTGCATTGACTACAGGATGCTGAATAAGGTTACCGTTCGGAACCGATACCCTTTGCCCAGGATTGATGATTTGTTTGATCAGTTGCAGATGGCGAAAGTGTTCTCGAAGATCGATCTGCGTTCGGGTTATCACCAGTTGCGGATCCGGGAGGCAGATGTTCAGAAGACAGCCTTAAGGACGCGGTACGGCCACTACGAGTTCTTGGTGATGCCATTTAGACTGACGAATGCACCTGCAGCATTCATGGATCTGATGAATAGGACCTTCCAGCCGTACCATGACAGATTTGTCGTGGTGTTTGTGGATGACATCTTGGTATACTCGCCTGACATGGAGCAGCATCGAGAGCACCTGAGGATTGTGCTTGGCATCTTGTGGGATCAGCAGCTTTATGCCAAGTACACGAAGTGTGAGTTTTGGTTGGATCAGGTGGCTTTTCTGGGGCATATTGTGTCAGCAGATGGGATTTCAGTGGATCCAGCGAAGGACGAGGCAGTGACTTAGTGGAGAGCCCCGACGAGCGTGACGGAGATCAGGAGCTTCATAGGTCTGGCAGGGTATTACAGGCGGTTTATCCAGGATTTCTCCAGACTTGCATCGCCGCTGACAGCATTGACGCAGAAGGGCGTCAAGTTCGTTTGGTCCCAGAAGTGCGAGGACAACTTTCAGGAGCTGAAGAGGCGATTGACGACAGCACTTATTCTGACGCTACCGAGTGGCAGTGGAGGCTACGTGATTTACAATGACGCATCAGGGATAGGCTTGGGTTGTGTTCTGATGCAGCATGGGAAGGTGGTCGCGTACACTTCGAGGCAGCTGAAGGTGCACGAGAAGAACTACCCTACTCATGATCTGGAGTTGGCAGCTGTAGTTCATGCGTTGAAGACCTGGCGACACTATCTGTATGGCGAGCAGTTCGAGGTCTTCACCGATCATCAGAGTCTGAAGTACTTGTTCTCGCAGAAGGAGCTGAACATGAGGCAACGCAGATGGCTTGAGTTCATTAAGGACTACGACTTCACCATTTCCTATCATCCGGGGAAGGCGAATTCGGTTGCAGATGCGCTGAGCAGGAAGGTGGAGGTTTCTGTTGCGAGTCTGTGCATCCAGGAGTGGAGGCTACTCGAGGCATTGTCAGAGTGGAGACCGTTCACAGAGGGTACAGAGGGAGCAGTGATTGATGGGCTTCGGGTGGAGCCACAGACTGTCTCACGGTTAGTTCAGGCTCAGCAGGGGGATGATGAGTTAGCTGGTCTGCTACAGTTAACTTCCAGAGATGGATCAGATTTCAGTGTGGGGGTTGATGGTGGTCTGAGGTTCAGGAGTCGGATCTGGGTGCCGAAGTTTGATGGGCTGAGAGATGACATCATGGAGGAGGCACACAGAGCTAGATACACCATTCATCCGGGGAGCACGAAGATGTATAAGGACCTGCAGCGGAACTTCTGGTGGAAGGGCATGAAGAGGGGCATTGCAGAGTTCGTGGAGCGATGCTTGGTCTGTCAGCAGGTGAAGATTGAGCATCAGAGGCCAGCAGGACCGATGCAGTGTATTGAGCTTCCTGAGTGGAAGTGGGAGCACGTGACTATGGATTTTGTCACGGGACTGCCGAAGACGAGGAGATTCCACGACGCGATTTGGGTGATAGTCGACCGACTGACCAAGTCGGCACACTTCTTAGCGATCAGGACCATGTTGCCTTTGGAGGGTTTGGCTAAGTTGTACGTGGAGGAGATAGTCAGGTTGCATGGGGTGCCGGTGAGCATCATCTCCGATCGAGATCCTCGATTCACTTCCAGATTTTGGGGGAGTCTGCAGCAGGCTTTGGGGACGCGTCTGAGATTCAGTACAACGTTTCATCCGCAGACCGATGGTCAGTCAGAGAGGACAATTCAGACCCTGGAGGATATGTTGAGAGCATTGTTGAGATTTTTATTTATACCGCAAGTGCACAGCCGCGTTGAAGCGGTGGCAAGTACGGGTCGAACACAAGGAGGGAGAGATTCTTATATTTTTGTGATTTTCTTTGATTAAGGAAAGCAAAAGAGAAATAGTGTTGGTTTGAGATTTTTGGATTTATTTTTTTATTTTTCTAAAGCAAGAACAACAAGAACAAAAACTAAGAAGAAATAACTATGGATGAGAGTCCATTGGGTGGGAGTTATGAATCTTCGAGTTAGATTAGAGATTACGAAAATTATTATAAATCAAGTGAGATATTAAGCATCATATGATAATTGATTTAACAAAAACTCATATGATCAAAATGTTGGCTTTTTGGCCTTAATCCGTATTTTGATGATGTATTTCAACCTAATCTTAATTAGGACATGTAGATTAGCACATGTAGTATAATGGTATACATGTTGTATTGTGCTAACATCTACAGGTGATCAAGACTCAAGAAAGAAGAAAAATCAAGTCAAGACATGTAATCAAGCTAGGATTGAAGACATGTAATTTTATATTTCCTTGAGTATTAGGAACTTATGTAAATTGAGCATAACTTAAGCTAATACGCATGCATTCACACACTAGGTTCCTTTTAGGAGTCACACACAAAATATCATATAATTTGGACTCCATTAGATCACCTAAACACCTAAAACATTGGTCGCCAGTCTACCTGAGTTCGGTCGACCGTTCACCTTTTCGGTCGACCGGTTATACACAATATTTGTTATACCAGACCAATTCGTTCGACCGATTCCACCTTCTATTAACCGATTACCCAGACCTGTTCGGTCGACCGGTAGACCTTCGGTCGACCGTTTCGTTTGCCATTTCTGGTAAAAATACGACCGTTTTATTTGTCGTATTATACAACGGTCGTATACACATTTTTCCTATATACACCCCCAAATACTTTTGAACCGGTCGAACAAAATACCATTTTCGGTCGACCGTTTAATTCGTGAAAAACCCCCTGCTATCGGTCGACACAAGTTTGTCCAACCGATCAAGATTTCTCTCTACCGAACCCAGTAGTTCGGTCGACCGGTACCTGCTCGGTCGACCGTTGACCTATAGAACTTAAGTGATTCGGTCGACCAGTACCTTTGTTCGGTCAACCGATCCATCAACAGACTCAAGGGTTCGGTCGACCGATACACCTTTCGGTCGACCGTTTCTGGACAGATTTCTGAACCCGATTTTCTGTTTTGTGTATCTTGCACAATACCCAATCAAATCTTGTCCAAACGGCTAGAAATCTTTAGGAGCTTATAAATAGAGGTTCACACTTAGTTTTCTACAAGATTTCACAACTCCAAAGTGTCAAACTTATAGTGAGATTTTCCACAACCTCAAAGCTCCCAATTAGTGATCTTAAGCCTCACATCTACACATCATTCATCATACAATCAATCTAGCATCTGTTGTGCTCAATACTAGAAGAGTGAGTTCCACTCCAAATGTTGTCAAGAGAGCAAGGGTCTTGGTGAAAGCCCAAGACAAAGTGAGCAAGGGTCTTGGTGAAAGCCCAAGACAAGAAGCAAGGATTTCGGTGAAAGCCCGAAGTGATTCTCTCGGTTTGTGAGAGGTGGTGCCAAGCTCGGCGAGGGTTGTTCGCGAGCTTGAAGACTTGTAAAAGGCGTTGCTCCCGGCCCGGAACGGGGAGGCATAGTGAAGACGCAAGAGGAGCTCGAACGGGGATTCGAGAGGGGCTTGCAAGAGAGGACGTAGGCGCGGCCGAACCTCTGTAAATCCGACGCGTCTTTGTGTGGTTTGCATTGTCTTTCTTTCCTACTTGTGTTTGATTTGTTGTTAATTTCCGCTGCAATTCTTTGATCAATCAACCAAGTAGTTAATTAGGGCTTAATCGTGATTAGAAAGTGATTAGTGGACCCATAACCCACACGATCCTACATTTGGTATCAGAGCCTTGTTAGCTAAATTCTATACTTAATCGTATTTTTAGCATGGCTAGCACATCTAATCACTTAGAGGGTTTATGCACCACAAGGCCTCCTTTGCTTAATGGGTCAAATTATGATTATTGGAAAAATAGAATGAAAATCTTTTTAATATCAAATGACCTTAAGTATTGGAAGTTTATTCAAACTCCATACATCCCCCCAAATGAAAATGAGTTAGATTCTTTATCTAGGCCTCAAATGAAAGAAATTGAAATGAATTCAAAAATTATGAATATTCTTTATTGTGGCCTTAATGAGGGAGAATACAATAGAATTAGGGGATGTGAAAGTGCCAATGAAATATGGCATAGGTTACAAATGCATCATGAGGGTGATAGCAAAACCAAAGAAACTAGGATAAGTCTCCTCATGCATAAATATGAAATATTTTCTATGCAAATCGGTGAGAACATAAGCGACATGAACACTCGCTTCACCGATATTACTAACTCTCTTTTGATTCTTGGGAGAAGGATAAATGAAGGAGAGATGACTCGGAAATTCCTCCGATCTTTGAGCAACGATTGGGAAGACAAGGTCGTCGCAATTGAAGAATCGCACGATCTTTCCAAATTGAAGATGGAGGAACTCATTGGAAATCTCATGGCCTATGAGCTTCAATTGAGTCATCGCAAAGAAAAAGAAGCTTCCAAGAAAACTCCTACTATGGCCTTACATGCAGATTTTGAGGAGCAAAATAGAGAAGATGAAGAAGAAGAAATCGTGGTCCTTGCCCAAGATTTTTTCAAATACCTCAAGAATAAAGAAGACAAAATTGAAAGAAGGGGTATTAGGATTGAGAGAAGAGAAAAGAAGGAGAAGGAGGAAAGCAAAATTGAGAGAAAAGAAGGGGAGAAAAAGAGGGAGAAAAGAAAAGAGAAGGGAAGGAGCAAGAGAAGAGAAAGGAGAGAAGAAGCTCACAAAGCTACATGGGATGACTCATCATCACCATCAACATCATCTTCCACCTTGCATAGTAGAGGAGAATTTGCTTACTCATGTCACATGGCAATTGAAGATGAATTGAGTGAGGTAGCCTCTAACTCTTCTATTTCTAATTCTTGCTCATCTAGAGATCTTAGTGATAGCTCAATCTCAAGTGCATCTAATGAAACATTTACTAAAGATGAGCTTCAAAATGCATTTCATGATTTAGTTAAACAATATGAGATCATTTGTGAAAAGAACAAAAATGCTAGAAAAACTATAAATGATCTCAAATGTCAAATTGAATTAATCATGAATGAAAAGAATGAGGTGATTGCTAGACTTGAATCAAATGAATCATCACTTGCTAGTCTAAGTAAAACACCCATTATTGATGAACATGTAGATCTTAAAGCCTCAAATATGCAATTAAGAAAAGATCTTGAAATGTTCACTAAAGGAACAAAAATGCTTGATATGCTTTTAGGTAGTCAAAGACAATCCTTAGCTAAACATGGTTTAGGTTACAATTTTAAATTGAAAAACCATGTATCTCACACTACTCTAAATGGTAAGCATATGTTCATTAACCATAGTTCCTCAAGTGTGTGGGCTCCCAAAACCAAAATGGTTTGGATCCCAAAAGCTAATGTTCAAGGACCCAAAGTTGTTTGGGTACCTAAGTCTACACTTGTAGGAGCTTGAGGAGGAGATTGGTGGTGACCGGGTGAGCTCAAGAGTCAAATTCAAATCCGGTTGCATCACCAAATGAGATTGGAGCTAAATTCGAATTCAACATTGGTATATATTCCTATCTATACAATTCATGTTAAATTAGCTCTAATCTAGCTTCACATGCTTAATTGACATATCATATAATTCAATTCATTGAAAATTATTTACCCTATTCATTGAAAATCATTTATCACATCCATTGATTTTAAATGTCAAATTTTAAATGGATGTTAGAATAAGGCTTAAATAGAAACTTAATTGAACTTAACTTTTAATCATACTCATAGTTTCCATCTAGCCTTATTGATAGGGGGAGCTTAATAGTTATATCTTTTATTAGAGTAATGAAGTGCAAAATTTAGGGGGAGCATCTTCATTACAAATGACATCCTACAGTGAACTCAAATAGTTATATATAATTGTCAATGGGGGAGAAATTTCAATTCATATATTACATTGATTATTGTATGTTTTTGATGGATGTCAAAGGGGGAGAAATAATAAATTAGGGAAACTTGAAATTAACATGAAATTGTCAAGATAAACTATGCACATCCATAGGGGGAGCATTTATATGCATAGTTTACATACACAAATTTCAAGTATTAGGTTGGTTTAAGATATAGGTTGCCATCATCAAAAAGGGGGAGATTGTTGGCTTTTTGGCCTTAATCCGTATTTTGATGATGTATTTCAACCTAATCTTAATTAGGACATGTAGATTAGCACATGTAGTATAATGGTATACATGTTGTATTGTGCTAACATCTACAGGTGATCAAGACTCAAGAAAGAAGAAAAATCAAGTCAAGACATGTAATCAAGCTAGGATTGAAGACATGTAATTTTATATTTCCTTGAGTATTAGGAACTTATGTAAATTGAGCATAACTTAAGCTAATACGCATGCATTCACACACTAGGTTCCTTTTAGGAGTCACACACAAAATATCATATAATTTGGACTCCATTAGATCACCTAAACACCTAAAACATTGGTCGCCAGTCTACCTGAGTTCGGTCGACCGTTCACCTTTTCGGTCGACCGGTTATACACAATATTTGTTATACCAGACCAATTCGTTCGACCGATTCCACCTTCTATTAACCGATTACCCAGACCTGTTCGGTCGACCGGTAGACCTTCGGTCGACCGTTTCGTTTGCCATTTCTGGTAAAAATACGACCGTTTTATTTGTCGTATTATACAACGGTCGTATACACATTTTTCCTATATACACCCCCAAATACTTTTGAACCGGTCGAACAAAATACCATTTTCGGTCGACCGTTTAATTCGTGAAAAACCCCCTGCTATCGGTCGACACAAGTTTGTCCAACCGATCAAGATTTCTCTCTACCGAACCCAGTAGTTCGGTCGACCGGTACCTGCTCGGTCGACCGTTGACCTATAGAACTTAAGTGATTCGGTCGACCAGTACCTTTGTTCGGTCAACCGATCCATCAACAGACTCAAGGGTTCGGTCGACCGATACACCTTTCGGTCGACCGTTTCTGGACAGATTTCTGAACCCGATTTTCTGTTTTGTGTATCTTGCACAATACCCAATCAAATCTTGTCCAAACGGCTAGAAATCTTTAGGAGCTTATAAATAGAGGTTCACACTTAGTTTTCTACAAGATTTCACAACTCCAAAGTGTCAAACTTATAGTGAGATTTTCCACAACCTCAAAGCTCCCAATTAGTGATCTTAAGCCTCACATCTACACATCATTCATCATACAATCAATCTAGCATCTGTTGTGCTCAATACTAGAAGAGTGAGTTCCACTCCAAATGTTGTCAAGAGAGCAAGGGTCTTGGTGAAAGCCCAAGACAAAGTGAGCAAGGGTCTTGGTGAAAGCCCAAGACAAGAAGCAAGGATTTCGGTGAAAGCCCGAAGTGATTCTCTCGGTTTGTGAGAGGTGGTGCCAAGCTCGGCGAGGGTTGTTCGCGAGCTTGAAGACTTGTAAAAGGCGTTGCTCCCGGCCCGGAACGGGGAGGCATAGTGAAGACGCAAGAGGAGCTCGAACGGGGATTCGAGAGGGGCTTGCAAGAGAGGACGTAGGCGCGGCCGAACCTCTGTAAATCCGACGCGTCTTTGTGTGGTTTGCATTGTCTTTCTTTCCTACTTGTGTTTGATTTGTTGTTAATTTCCGCTGCAATTCTTTGATCAATCAACCAAGTAGTTAATTAGGGCTTAATCGTGATTAGAAAGTGATTAGTGGACCCATAACCCACACGATCCTACACAAAACACTAACAAGAAATTAAAATAAAAACGATCTCTCTTCTCTAACCCTAAATCCGTCACCCCCACCCTTTGGAGGGTTTTAGAAACCCATGGGGAGAAGATGAGGAGAAGGGTTCATGGAGATCATCGAGAGCCTATGAAAACAAAAAGAAAGAAATATTATACTAAACTACGATCTACAAAAACAAATACAATTATTCTAAGCATGCAACAAATTATTCTAAGAGAAGAGTAAAGAACAACTAGATTATTCTACTGGATTTAAGAACATGAAACATTAATCTAAAACTAAGCTTACAAAAGACAAAGATAATGGAGAAATAAAAGGGCAGAATTTTATTGCTTTAGAATGTCATACAAAAAAAACTCCTCTTACACAATATTTCGGGGCTATTTATAGCCGATACAAGAAACCCTAAGTATGCATCAGGAAGGACACGTGTTACTACACAATTGGACGAAAATAGGAGGCACGGATCGTAACCCATGCGGCGATTCCGCCGCATATTGACCGTTAGATGCGGCGATTCCGCCGCATGGATGGTCCAGATGACTTCGTGCTTTTGTGGGTGTGTTTTTGGTATGTTGTAGGTGGCCTCCACGTGTATCAATCAATTATTGCATATCTTTGGAGATCCGAATTTGATTTCTTCTTGAATACTCCTCCAAAATAACTTTTTAGTCCTTCTAATTTGCGATCAAGTCCCTGACTTCTTATGCAATCAATTGGACTTCAACTTGAGCTTGAATCTCTATCTAATTGGTCTTTGTGATCCATCTAAGTCCATTGCACGCGTTTTAGCTCGAATATTGGTAAATTGCATTGTAACTCCTGAATTCTGCACAATTGCTCAAAACAATACCTTAGTAGCATTTATTTATATAAAAACACTCTAAATGAAAGACATATGATGCAATGTATGCAATGCATCAAGCATGCACACTGGATTGGGCAGGGCACTGGGATGAGCACCTGCCGCTGATAGAGTTCGCCTACAACAACAGCTACCATTCGAGTATTGGGATGGCACCGTACGAGGCGTTGTACGGGAGGCCTTGCAGATCACCGGTATGCTGGAGTGATGTGGGCGAGAGTCAGTTAGTGGGGCCAGAGATTGTGCAGATGTACTCAGAGAAGGTGGATGTGATCAGGAGGAGGCTGGCCACAGCGCAGAGCAGGCAGAAGAGTTATGCAGATCGACGCAGACGAGTGCTGAGTTTCGAGGTGGGCGACCATGTGTTTCTGAAGATTTCCCCAGCCCGAGGTGTGATGAGGTTTGGGAAGAAGGGGAAGCTCAGTCCGAGATATGTTGGGCCGTTTGAAATCCTCGACCGAGTTGGAGAGGTTGCCTACCGGATTGCATTGCCGCCGCAGTTTTCAGGTCTGCACAATGTCTTCCATGTGTCTATGCTAAGGAAGTATGTGGCAGATCCGTCGCACGTGATTGAGATAGCAGTGCCAGAGATTCAGCAGGACTTGTCGCTCGAGGAGAGGCCAGTCGAGATTGTTGATCGCATGGATCACCAGCTCAGGAGGAGGACCATTCCGATGGTGAAGGTCAGGTGGCAGCATCACAGCGAGCGCGAGGCCACTTGGGAGATCGAGGAGGATGTCAGAAGGCAGTATCCAGAGCCTTTCGGTGAGTGTTAGCTTTGATTTCGGGACGAAATCCTTTTAAGTTGGGTGGATTGTTAGGACCCTAACTCGGTTTAGGGTTTAATTGGTGATTAAGGAGGTATGGTGGGGCTTGACTTTTGTGGTGAGAGAGAGAGAGAGGTGATGGCATAGGGGAATGAGCTGGGTGTGTAGGGGTGTGGTGAGGAGGTTGTGCACTGTAGCGGCGAGGGGGTTTTTAAGGGTGCAATTCCTTTCTCTTCCTCTTTTCTTCTCCTTCCATTCTCTTCACTCCCTTCATCTCTTTCCAGTCGAGGCTCCAGCTGAGGAGTCGATCAGAGGAGGCGAGGACGTCGTGCGGGAGGAGGTCAGACGTCCGGAGGAGGAGGGGCGCGTGCTCGAGGTCTACCGGAGGCGACGTGCGTGAGCGAGCTCCGGCGGTTCGTCGTCGTTGGTTGAGGTATGCCGCTCCTTAGTGTGGTTTGTTTGTTAACCCTCATGTGAGGGATGCGTTGGTCGAGTCGGGGGAGGTCGAAGACCTCTCCGGCGACGCGTTTCTTCGTAAAACCTCGGCTGACGCGAGGTTGAAGACGACCAACGGTCGACCGGATCCTTCGGGCGGTCGACCGTTTTAGCACTGTTTGCCCGACTTTAACCTTCACCGGTCGAACAATGCCTTGTGGCGGTCGACCGGTAGTGCATTATTGCTGGTGAGTTGGGATTTTTTCTGCCTGTTGTCGGTCGACCGGTCCTTGTTTTGTTCGACCGGAACTTAAGTGTACCTGTTAGTTATGCATGATTTGTTCGACCGATTTCATGTGACGTTCGACCGATTGTTTGTTGTTCGACCGTTGGAGGGTTGCGTTCGACCGATTATATGACTTAGAATAATAGGTTGACCCTGTCTGTTTTCGGTCGACCGAAACCCCTGAGTCGGTCGACCGATAGAATTGAATTTTATGTTGACCAGACTCCGGATTTTGACCTCGTTCGGTCGACCGGTTTTAGACCTTTGTTCAACCGTTGGGGGTTCTGTTTTGAGCGCAGCGGTAGACCGTTTTAGGAGTACGGTCGACCGATTCCTTTCTGGAACCGGTCGACCGAATCACCTCTTCCGGTCGACCGTTTGGGCCCAGGATAGAATTCCAGGTTCCCATTTTGAACGCCAACTTTGCCACGGAAACCCGTGTCCTCGCCTTGTGCGTGAGCCGGGAGGTGACGGTGGGCGCGTGATGCGTGCCTGCCCAGGGACCGCCGTTGGGAAGAGTGTGGGTGTTCGGGACGCATCACCTCCGAGTATGGACCGTGACTTGAGATGGATTTTGGGCACTTTGTAGTATAGCAGGCCTGAGGGATCGCGGATCCCAGTGTTGATGTTGTGCGAGCACGCAACTGGCGTTGGGTGAGGTGACTATCGGCCCACGGGCTACGGAGGTCGCTGCCTTGCTTTTATAGCGGCGCGGTTGGTGTTTGCGGCTCAGGGAGCCCGATGACCTGGCAGACTTCGGTCTGGATCTGTCTGATGATGTGCCGGACTGTTGTGATGGACCACCGATGTTGTGCCGGTGATGCCGCCGAGGTTGTGCCGGCGATGATGATTGTTGGGCCGAGGTTGTGCCGGCTATGTTGTTTTCCTCGGCTGGGCACCTACCGAGATGTTGTTGTTATACCTTCCGGGCGACGGCCCCGTTGGTCCCTGTGGCTCCGACCACTGAGATTTGCAGATCTGTATTCTATCGGCGCGCAGGCGTGACAGAGGCTCCCTGCCGAACCCTTGTGTAGTGTAGCTGCGTGTGGGGGGTGCGATGTCGCGTGCTGTAAGGCTGCATGTGCCTGCAGTAGGTCTCCTCGGGAGACTCGTTGTTGATTGTCGGACTGATGTCCTGTTTTACCCTTCGGGGGAACTGCTTTCCTTTCTGTCGATGCCATGACATGATACTAGTATGATAGGTTCATTATGTAATGCATGCATGTAGGTGAGTTGGCATACGGGGTTTCCTTCTGGAAACTCAGGCATTGTTGTTTACATTTTCAGGACCGCAGTAGGTCCAGTGGGGTGGTGATCGGCGGGCATGCGCATTTTGGAGTCGGATCCTCTTCTCGGACCACTGAGGTCGGCATGATTACGTTTTATCGTCTGTTGTCATTTTGTTGTAATCATGTATTATTTTGACAAACTCTGATGTAATTTTGGTGCACCGCTATTTGTTTATGAGAAGTAACAGTCTCGTCTTGATTATTGGGTTCCTGTGTCTTGTTTATGAATTTTTAAATTTTCCGCTGTTTCGGGATGTTACATCTACGACCTACCAAAGCCGACGAATATAACAGGCATCTTACAATAATTTCAGTAAAATAATGTGAGAATTATGTTACTTCATCAGAATAAACATGAATATGGGTATAAGGTTTTCAGAATTAATGCTCGACACAAAAGTTGTTTCCATGATAAGAAACTAACGGTTTCAGCCATTTAAAATTGCAGTGAAATTGTACTTTTTTCCCCTAGGAATTGATACTCAGAGATAAGCATTTACCAGACCACCATCCCAAAAAAAATGAAAACATATCATAGTATGGCCACATAATTTTTGAATTAATAGCATCTATAGGATGTCGGCACGTCACGGAAACACAAACCAGATTTAGAAATTCTTCACACTATAAGGATGAAGATTGATCACCTGGAGAGAAGCCCAAACAATAAATTCATGTACGAAATGTTTCACATAAGAAAAAATCCAACGACCAATGATAAGGTCACATACTTCCTTAAGTAACAAGAGAGCAGTCAATCATATCTAAATCAATCCAACTTTGGAAAGTTGATGAAAACCCAATAACCAATGTTGAATTCAAAAAACAATATAAAATAAAACGAATAATTTGAGTAGCATCATTACAACTTACAAGGTCAAATACCAAAGATAAAGAAGCAAAACTATATTACACAATAAACAAGTTCTTTTCCTATATTTATCTTTGTATGTATGTTGTACACTAATGACCCAAGGCCCTAATCTACGTAAAACACTACATCAAAACAAAACAAAACAAAACAAAACAAAACAAGAGCTAATTCAAAATTACCGGTATACTCCGACCATCGAGCTAAATCTGAGCGCGAGCAAAATAACCGCTTTTATCCTTCGGAATCAGAGGTCCAGCAAAAGAATTGCATGAACAAAGAACAAAGTCAACAAACATCTTAATCCCCCTACACAAAACCTAGAAGCTGAAATCCCTCCATCTGGGGCTGAGCAGGAACCCGGACGGCGACATCGGGAACATCACCCCGGTGGGGGACGGCAACGGCAACGGTGGGAGACAAGCCCCGAAGATCGCATCCGGCCGGCTAAGCGGAGACAACATAAATGTCGGGCTCAACGGCGGCAGGAACTCAAACCTCGGCGATCTCGGCAACAACAAATTCAAATACGCAGATGGAGACGGCAGTCCACCGGACACACCGGAATTACACCCGAGCACCCCCGGCGGGAGCCCACAGGGCAACTGAACCGCCGGGGGTGTCGGACCGGGATTATTAAGGACCGAATTCTCGAGATACCTCATGTAGACGGAGACCGGAGACTCGAGCGGAGGCGGCGGGGGGCGGAAGGTGGGGCGGGGGATAGGAGTGAGTGGGGGCGGTCTGATGCGCTGCAGGCGGACGTTAGGGTGCTTAAGTGGGGGTCGAACCGGGTTGTTGGGGGAAGGGGATGTGCTTGTGCCGGTGAGGCGCTGGACCACGTTACGGAAGTCGTTCTTGTTGATGTTGTAGACCTCGGTGTGGGTGTGGGGGATTGGTGGGGTTTTCTTGATGGTTCTGCTGGACTTGTTGAGGCCGAGGTGGAGATGTGTGTTGTTGTTCATGGTTGCCAAATTGAGATGGAGGTTCGACTTTTTGGTGGAGAGGAGGGGAATAATATGGATGGGAATGATGATGGAATTACGGTGGGTTTGGACGTGGGGGAAAGTGTCAAGTCCAGGTGGTGTGTTGGATTACGTGGCGGTGGAACAGCTCGTGGTTGGGGGTTTGGGGGGGCACTCTGCCGAACTGATCCAATCCAACCGCTGGAGTTATTTTATTTTATTTTTTGAAGTTAACCGCTGGAGTTTGCTTTAAGGTCGAGCCTGGATGTTTGTGTCCAGGGTGAATTGTACTATTTTTTAACATTTTTTATTTTTAATTTTGACCATCCGCACAATGAAAAACGTATTGGGGTGAAATATCTAGCAACAAAATCTTTTTCAAATCTTAAAACTTTAAGTTTTGATGGTGCTTAAATCTAACTCTGCAAAATGTTAGCTCTCTTTTTCTAAAAAATGACTCACTTTCTCTATTTATATGAACAAATCTCTCTGTGAAGAAAGAAGACTTAAAAGTGTCCTAAATCTTCCTGTGTCGAACGGTCAATCGGTGTAGCACGGGTCTTCAGAGTCCAACAAAGTTGGAACAACGTCTAATCACCATTGTTCAACTCGTATAAGATATCAGTTGTGATCTCACTGGACAGTGAAATCAATAACTTTTACCTGAACGTTCTTGCTGCTTTGACTTGATTATGTTCTGCCCTCTACGGCCAATTGAGGGGTGATCATCCGTTCCAAACTTGTTTTGGAAGCATCTTTTCTAACATAATTGGTTTTTAATTTCAACAATTTAAACAAGAATAACTTGCGATAACAATTACCTGATGTGAGTAAAAGATGAGGATCGTGAAATGTAATTATCTGATTGGAGAAACAAATGATCGTGATTTCCTTACTGTTAAATTTTGGTTGGTCATCACCTCAATAAAACCTAAGCACTTAGGTGAAGGGTAGTGGATCAAACTTTATTATAGAGTGTTGTACACTTTTTGTGTTTAGCAATGTGAAACTATTTTCTCAACACTCCCCCGCACGCGTGACTGGGATAATTTTCTCTGTATCTACGCGTGAACAATATAGGTTGGAGTGGACCCCCACAGGTCAATCGACTTACTCTGATACCATGTTAAATTTTGGTTGGTTCAACACCTCAACAAAACCTAAACACTTAGGTGAAGGGTAGTGGATCCAACTTTATTATAGAGTGTTGTATAATTTTTGTGTTTAGCAATGTGGAACTACTTTCTCAACACTTACTTAGCATGTTTCCATACGGAGTGTCCAAATCAATAGTTGTCTACCTTTTTTAATTATAGGTTATAGATAAGATGTCGTGATATTCTTTGATTTGAATTTGAATGCGACAAGAATAACTGTAACGGAGCCAAGACAATAAACTGCATTAAAGCACGATAAACTACATTTGTTAATTAACACATTTTTTCAGAGTCTGCATGTAACATCCCCGAACAGCGGAAAATTTAAACTTTTAACACCAAAGGAATCACAAGGATAAAACCATCAAGAGTGGGAACATTACTGAAAGAAATACATAAATAAGTCTGGTGCACCATAATACAATACGAGTTTGTCAAAAGAGTGATTACATTACAACACGAAACACAAGGTACATGTAATCACGACAACCTAAAAGTAGGCAGACGACAGGATCCAATCCCAAAGTGCAATCTCCCTCGGTCACCACCCGCCGGAACCTAACGCGGTCCTGGAAATAATCATAACAACAATGCCTGAGTTTCCATAAGGAAACCCCGTATGACAAGCTCACCTATATGCCCTAACATACTAGTATAGCATGACATGGAATACAAAGCAGTAAAACAACAACGCCACCAAGGGTCACACCGGACATCCGTCCCGCGATCGTTTCCCCTGCCACACAGGCCCCGCGGTCTACAATCGCCACCGCTGCCACACAGGCCTCACGGTCCGCAACATCGCCGTCGCCACACAGGTCGCACGGTCCACAAACACCGGTACCACACAGGCCACACGGTCCAACCTCACCACCGCCACACAGGCCGCACGGTCCAAACATCACCGCCGCCACACAGGCCGCACGGTCCAACCATCGGGTCTCCTTAGAGACCTACCGTAGGCACATACGGTCTAACGGACAATACGCAACACATCCCCACACGCGACTACACAAGCCAAGGGATCGGTGAGGATGCGTTCGCACTTCCGCGCAAGGTAGAAATCAGATCTGAATACATCGTGGTCCACCACCACCACACCAACGGAGCCGTCGCTCAGGTCGGTCCATCAACCGGCGCCACACAGACCGCACGGGATATCACTCGATAGGTGCCCAATCGAGCTACCTGCCGGAACACATCGTCGGCAGTCCATCGCCGCAACCACACAGGCTACGTGCGATCCTCCATGGCGCCACACAGACCGCACAAGGGCCCTACCGCCGCCACACAGGCCGCACGGCACGTGCAATAACTGCCATCAAGGCCAGTCGAACGTATCCGCCACACATGGCCAGACAATCGACAGATCCGAACCGAAGTCCGCAGGGTCAACGAGCTCCACGTGCAACACCAACTCCGGCTCCAACGAGCAGGGCCGCGACCTCCGTCGCCGTCAATAGGCTGGTACCTCTCTGGACCTCCGTCGTCAATCCTGGCCGGTAGTCTCTGTGCCTCCGTAGCCATCGGCCGGTAGTCTCTGTACCCGTCGGCAGTTGCGTGTTGCTGAAGCAATGGGATCCGTAATCCCTCATGCCGCTACTCTAACGCGAGTCAAACGATCCACCAGATATAGTCACGATCCATACATGGAAGTGACGCGTTCTGGACACTCACACTCTTCCACACGGTGGTCCCTGGGCAGGCACGCATAACGCGCCCACCGTCACCTCCCGGCTCATGCACAAGGCGAGGACACGGGTTTCCGTGGACAGAGTTGGCATCCTAAGTGGAACCAGGAATCCTGTCCTGTGCAAAACGGTCGACCGAAAGAGACACGGTCGACCGTTTTCCTCAAGGGAATTCGGTCAACCAAAGTGACAACCGGTCGACCGCTTCCACAAGGGAATCGGTCGACCGAAGCGTCTGTCACGGTCGAACTATTTGCGCAACACATAAATCCCAACGGTCTACCGAAGGTCTAAAACCGGTCGACCGAACGAGGTCAAAATCCGAAGTCTAGTCAACGCTCAAATCAAATCTATCGGTCAACCGACTCAGGGGTCTCGGTCGACCGAACACTTACAAGGTCAACCTAATATTTTCTATGTCATCAAACGGTCGACCGAAGCTTACGTATCCTACCGGTACACTCAAGTTCCGGTCGACCGAACGAGGGACGCGGTCGACCGAAACACGACAGACAGTGAAAATACACCACGATCGGTCGACCGTCCAAGGGACCCGGTCGACCGACAGACGTCTTCAACCTCGCGCCAGCCGAGGTTTTGACGTCGAAACTCGTCGCCGGCGAGGCCTCCGACCTCGCGCGACCGACCCCAACCTCACCCCAACGTGGGTGATCAACTAAGGCCTCTAATGCAAGAACTTGGCATACCTCTCTTCAAAGATCGACGAAGACCACCGGAGCTCCAACGACACCTCCGGCCGCAACCTCCCGCGCACTCTCCTTCTCGCACCTCAACAGACCCCGCACGCCTCTGCCTTGCGCACCTCCACCCCCAGCGCTCGAGCCTCAGAGGATAGAGAGAAAGGTTTGGAGAAGAAGAAGAAGAAAAGGAAGAGAGGAGATCCACGTTCCTTCTTAACCCAAACCAAGCCAACCAACAACCCATCACTCCCCACCATCACCTACACCCTAACACCATGTCATCCACTGTTCACCCCATGCCTTCCCATCACATCACCAACACTCCTCCTTTCCCATGCAAAACTCCACCATTAAGCCACCCTAAACACAATTAAAACCTAAACAAGGTTAAGGATATAACACTGCAAGTGGACCACTCAATTGATGTGCTGTCATATTTGATAATTAATAGTTTATTTCTTCATTATCTACAAGATAAGGTTGGACGATGGATGGACTTGTGCAAACTACTTGTACTGATCGAAACCAGTTAGCTTTTGGTTTAGAATTGTGTTTCAATTTTAAAATTTTAGTGTGTACCATTTGTAGACATTTTAGTGTGTAAAACTGTAAATCATCAAGATGTCTTTGGATATATATGATTATTAAATTTCATGCACCTTTCAAATGATGGGACTTACGAATCCAGTCATTTTAACGACATGATTTATAATCACCTTATTTCAACTAACATGTCAATTGAAAATTTTATAGTATGTACATACATTGACATATATGATGATTTAGGAAATTTTCATTTTATTTTAGCTTTTATCATGTTAACTATTTTTGGAGACGAACGTATGGTAATTGGTAAAAAGAGTAGTGCTAATTTAGTAAAAATCCATTGTCAGTTTACCAGTTTAGTGCATTTTATATTTATATGACCTTCAGACAAGAATATGGAAGCTATAGAAACTCGCATCAAATTCAAACAGCATATCTATCGATACAAATATCATCACTTAAACACTTATCTGATTTTCATCAATGACACGAAGGCAGAAAAATGAGATTGGGGTTTCAAGGCTCTGCAACGTTCCAATAGGTTTGCCAAAATCACCAAAGTTGAGTACTTGTTATCCCAAAACTACCCACTGATTCCAAATAATTCATCACGGTATTGCAAACGTTCAAGTGGCTCCCATTAGAAGCAATTCCTGAGGATAAACTTACGTAGTTAGAAAATTCATTCGGCTAATGCCCAATCCACGAGAGTCACAAATAACTTAGTATTTGAGAAACGATTACAATTTACAAAGGTATTTTTCTCTCTATCTTAACTCTCTCACTTTTCATTGTCAATACTTCAGAAATCTTAACTACCACCAGGTTTATTGGTTTAACTTCAACTTGAAATACCCAATTAAGGAAATGCTATTAATAAATATTATGTGATGTCAATGGAACATCACCTCGATCGACACCCAATTTGCTGACAATGGTCGCACCCAATTATTGGTCGATCGACCACTGAATTGGTCTAATAACTTGACTTGGCATCTTGCCTTCCATTAAATCGACGCTCCCTTAGTCATGAGTCATGATGAGTCGTGACTTTTCAGTTTTCATCGAACAAAATCACTCATCAAGCACCGTCAGATTGTAGTGCAACCGGTCGGACGAGTGAGTGAGTGAAATTACAGCTCTTGAGATCGAATTTCCAGTGGAGACAAAAAAAAATACACCTCAAGTATGTAGTGTTGGTGTTGGGTTACTCTCAATTTGAAACCACAGCTTGTCTCGCGAAGTGGAGCAGGTATCAGGAAATTAAGGATTTAAAAAAAAGTTACTCTTCAAGCTCCTCTTCTCATAGTCTATCAAATAGAACAATGATAGACCAAGTTATACGCCTCTGGAAAAGCACAGCCCCCATCAAGTTTGAAGCATAATTCCTACAATCAGTGAATCAGGTAATCGCAACAAACCAATTTCTACGAGTTGGAACAAAACATTAACACAAAAACAACTCATTCTCCCATCAAGTTTTATGGTACGTTTACGTTTATAATCACACAAAAAACCTAACAATTTCTTTAAAATCTCATCATGTGGGTCTTGAAAACCATACTCAACTCAACTCAGAAATTTTAACTTCCTGCACACTTAAATTTTCTTGTGCATATTTTGGTACAAGTTTTACTAAAAAGGGAGGAAGCAAATGAGATAGCTTCTCGATAAAATTTAAGTTGACCAACTAATCAAGTAATCAACTATGACTAGCTCAATTGGAGATCTCTTGCATTGAGATAACTACAACCAAAGATTAAATCTCATCGGTCTCATTCTCGTGTATGAGATGTTTGAGATTTAATATGGAGGTAGAATAGAGTAGATTAAATAAATAATGAAATAATTTCAAGTGTCAGTGCCGCGAAAAGTTCCAGAAATTAGTTTTTGGAATCAAACGAAAAACAGAAAAAATAGAATCCAGTAGAAAGTAATTTCCTTTTAATTGATTTATGTTGTTTGTGCATGTTTGGATAAATAATTATTGGACAATATAGATTAGACCTAGGAACCGACCGTGCCGGCACGATACTGTAGCTCCAACGACTCTGAGAGTCGTTAGGGATTTTTTATTTTTTAAATTCCTAAACTACCATCCCTCTACCCTATATAATCCCCCAACCATTCTCTCTCTCTTCACACAAATCTCTCCAAATCTTTCTCTAATTGCTTTGATTTTGGTAGAAACGGATCGAGTTTGAGCTAAAGTGTGAAAATTAAAGCTAGAAGCGGACCGCTTACTGTTGATTTTGCGACTTCTCTAATCTTCATTTCTCAGGTTTTTCTAATATTTTTAGTAGTTAATTTTAGTTAATCAACCATAATCATGACTTTCTCATTTATGGAAAAAAATCATTTTTTGTTTGCATATTTGTAATTTTCAAGGCTTTAACATCTAATTCTAAAGGTAATAACTCATGACTTTCTCATGTTAATCAACCCAAACCTTAAAAAAAACTACTAGAGGTACTACAAAAAAAACTAGTCAAGTATTGGATGATTTTGAAGAGGGACAAGATGAAGAGGTTAAACTAACTGCTACCTAAATAGATTGTCATAAGGTATATTCAGCTAAGTCAAGTGGAGAAACTGATCATCGAGGTAGACATCAACTTTCATGTAAACTTAAGAATAATCATGCATTAGTAATGGATTCACGTCAATCGGTTTTTATACACAACTAGTGAAATTTTAAATTTCAGAAAATATTGTCCAATTAAAGGTAAAGAGATAATCGATGATTTCATAATTAAAGATGAACTACCATTACATATGTGAATCAAAAGGCCTTAGGGAAGCAATTCTCTACCATAATCTGCAATTGAAATCATTTTCTAGAACAACACTTAAAAATATTACATTTGATAAATTCGGTAAACAAGAGAACACATGATTAGTTATTTTTCATCAATGAACAATAAGACATCATTAACTAGTGATGTTTGGACCGATCCAAATAATTATCCTTATTATTGCCTAACTGTTCATTATTTAGATGATTCATGGTGTTTAAATTAAAAAAACCATTTCTTTTTTACCTATTTTGCATCACACTACCAAGGTTATATTTAATCACATTAAAGATGTCATTGTAGCTAATAATCTTGAAAATAAAATTTGTACAATTGCATTTGATAATGCCACTGACAATAGTTCTGCAATACAAATGCTTATTAATTATTGTCATCAACTTGTAGATGGTTAACTTTTTCATATTAGATGTGTTTGTCATACTTTGAACTTAGTGGTACATGATGGACTTAGCATAATTAAACTTTACCTAGAAAATGTTAGGAATGCAATTGCTTATGTAGATTGTAGTAGTACATCTAGATATCAATAATTTAGAGAATTTTGTGCATATAATGAAATTAAACCTAAGAAGTTTAAATTAGATGTTCCTCATAGATGGAATTCTACATATGAAATGTTAAATGTTATCTTCCTTATTATCTTGAATTTTCAACTTTTTATAATGAAAAACAAAAATGAAAACTTGTTAACCGATTTAGATCGGAATAATTGTCAAATTATATATGATTTTTTAAAACATTTTTTCACATTCGCTACCAGATTAAGTGGACAGTATTATCTCACTTATAACATATTTATCTATGAATTACTTCTAATTACTAGAATATTCGCAAAATACTGGCACAACACTACACGACACAAGTCCTCAGTCTAGTTTGGATACCAAAAACGAATGATTGAACGAAGGTCGGTCAACCGAAATGGGAATTCCAGTGAATTTCTCAGAGCGAACGTTAATGGACGACAAAACATTCGATCGTCTTAATTGGTCATTCCAGTTAGGAATTTTGGTGGACCAAAATGTGTTTGGTCGTCAGTTAAATAATTTCGGTGGACCGAAGGGTTGACGATCAACCACATACATTTGGTTTTCGTTACTTTCTAACATCAAACATTGAGAAAATAAAAAAATGAAATTTTGCACATACTGCATAATCTAACGAAAAAGTGGGTACGAATTCCCAGGAGTGCATAAACAACCCTTCAACGGAGTCAAATATAATATCGGTTAAAATATATAACAAAAACGTAGGGGAGATTATACTCACATGTGATCTACCTTTACTTTTTGAGTAGGTTTCAACTCTCATGGAGATGAAACACAGATCCACGACCCATGAGTCTTGGTGCATACAGACAGAGAATCTATAGTAATTATGGGTACTGGGCAGGGTCAGGCTCGGTCTGCGGGTCGGGTTTTTTATTTTATTGTATTTTTTGGTGGTATTTTAGTGGTTTTTAAGGTATTTTAAAAAAAATAAAAATACAAAATTAGACGGGTCGGGTAGGGCGGCTCAACCCAGCAACGCACGACCTGCCTGGGGAAGTTTTGCCAAGGTGAGGCTCGGCCCGGTCTGGCCCGACACCCATGTCTAATTGAGAGGGACAAATTTTTGGTGTTGGAGGAAGAGGAAAAATAATGGTCATCTATTAAAGAATTAACCCTTATTCTCTTTTATATACACCAAGATTTTGTAACCACCGTTTACCCATGATCTCCAATCTCGTGTCCCCATGTACCCCTGAGCATATTAAACCAATATTGAGCAATAAAAAACTCAAGTAAAGTCTCAAAAAAAATTTAAGTTCGAGCTGACTCGTTATCAAACAAAGTCGGATTTGTTTATAAAAAAAATCGTCAAGATACTTCTCGTTTGAAAGCTAAATTGGAGTTAAGTTTTTTCAAACCAATTCAAGTCAAATTTCAAACTCGAGCTAAATCTCGAGTAATATGCCCCAACCAAATCAGCTCCGACCGCACTCTCCAGTAGTTGCCCCGTCGCGTAAATTCTAAGAAACCCGGACCCATTCTCCAAAACCAAACCGACCGCTTTTTGGCCCAAACTCCCCTTTTAAGCCCCACTCGTCCACTCCCCTCCCCCAAATCGACCCCCTCCAAACCCTAATTCCCTCAACCACCTCCGACCGTCCCCGATCCCCCACGCCGTCGTCATGGCGGCCGCCGACGCGTTCTCCGACAAGAACGCCGTGTTCCGGAAGCTCAAGGCCAAGTCCGAGAACAAGGTACGCCCGAACCAGATCTCTCCCTCCCGACCTCCAGTTCTGGGACCAAACTCGCTTAGATCTGGTCGTTTTCTGATTTTTGAATGGGATTTGGTGTGTTTTTTCCCAGATGTGCTTCGATTGCAACGCGAAGAACCCGACCTGGGCGTCGGTCACGTACGGGATTTTCCTCTGCATCGATTGCTCCGCCGTGCACAGGAGTCTCGGCGTTCACATCAGTTTCGTGAGGTCAGAATGCGTTTTTAGTGCTCATAAAGTCGCGATCTTGGGTTGAATGTGTAGATTTCGGGGGTTTAGTTGGGTTTTTTCTTTGGTTTTTGTAGATCTACGAATTTGGACTCGTGGTCGCCGGAGCAGTTGAAGTTGATGTTTTTCGGCGGCAACAACCGTGCGCAGGTCTTCTTCAAGCAGCACGGGTGGTCGGACGGTGGAAAGATTGAGGCAAAGTACACTTCACGTGCTGCGGAATTGTATAGACAGTTGCTTAACAAGGAAGTTGCTAAGAGCTCTTCTGAGGATGTTGTAGCTCCCTCTTCGCCTGTTACTCCCCAAGGCCAGCCAATGACCGATGGGTTTCCCGAGATTACGCTTTCAGAGGTGGCAGTGAGTAATTCGGTTGAGAAGGAGGCTGTTCCTGAGGTTGTACGCTCTCCCAAAGCTCCGGTTAGGTCATCTGTTATTAGTTCTGTTAAGAAGCCAATTGGTGGAAAGAAGGGTGGAAGCAAGACCGGTGGTCTTGGTGTTCGAAAGCTGACAACAAAGGTATAGAATTTGTTGTGGATGGTGTTATTTTTCATTGCTTTGAAACTTCTTATGAAGAAATGTAGTGGAAATGTAGGTGTTCAAATGGAGATGTTAACTATTTGGAACCTCAGTTTGTAAGACTTCTTTAAGGCAGTTTTAATTTGCAGTCGAGCGAAGGTCTTTATGACCAGAAGCCGGAAGAGCCTGCACCAGTAGTCACTGCCACTACAAACTCTACGACAAAGCTAGCGACACCATATACTTCACGTTTTGAGTATGTAGAAAATGTTCCATCTACCTTGGCTAGTGGCTCTGAAGGCATTCAAGCAAGTGGCCATGTTTCAGCACCAAAATCTTCAAATTTCTTTGCTGACTTTGGAATGGATGGTGGTTTTCAGAAGAAAACAACTACTTCCAAAATTCAGGTAAACCTACTTTGATCCATGTTGGTAGCTGTCAAATATTCAATATCTGGTACACAGTGCACAGGATGAACATGCTAGCAGACATGACATAGGCATTACTTTCTCTACTCTCATCATGAGAAGCTAGATTAGCCTGGCCTGAAGAACTAAGGTTCCACATACACATATTATACAATCACATAGACACGTGGTCCCATAGCGTCTCGTATCCTACTATTGGTGGATCGAGATAGGTAGAGACTACCCAGAGCAATGCGTGGGTGATCAAGAGCATAGTGGAAGACTTTAGTGTTGGAGAGTCAAACATCAAATTGCTTGCTTCGATTTGAATTATCCTCCAGATAATATTTATTTAATTTCTCCACTTGGTGTTTAATTTTTGCACCATTGTAGTTGAGCCTAGGTAGTAGCCTTGGTGACAACCAGTCATGCATGTTATCATTTGAAATTGTAAATGATACATGATCTGTTTGTGTGTGATGTATCCATATCCATGTTATCATTTGAAATTGTAAATGATACATATAATATAATTAGTGGAATAAAACCGATACAAGTGCTTCATGGACATAGTAAATTGGTGCATACAAACTTGAGTAAGAAAAACATGATTGTAATACTTCTATATTGGCTATTTTAACCATTTAATACTTCAAATTATGTTTATAATATGTATGGTTACAATTATCCTTGCATCTGAAGAGCTGATTAGTTAGACCTTGGTATACCAACTTATCCTATTTAAAATTAAAATGACAATGAATAAATAATTGTTTTTGAATAAATCTAATTTTTTTAGTTAACATTTTTTTCTAATGTGTTATTTTTATATTCTATCCACCAAATATGGAATTATATTTATGTGCATCTTTATGTCTGAAGAAGCGGAAATGATATTTGATATCTATAGACTAAGTAATTATAGTATTATACTGACAACTCATTACATGTCTTTTTTTTGTTTGTAAAATTGAGATATATTGTCATTGATTACTTGCATTCAGCATTAGTCGCACTAGTACTAGCGGGAAAATAGGTGATACTTAAATTGCCAAGAAGAAGGAATAACGTGTTTCTTGGAATCTTACTGCTATTGCCACTGCATAACACTTGACCGAAAGCCCTTATTTCCTTAACATGTGTGCTGTTGATCCTTGTTGCTTTTCTTTGTCTACCAAATTTTTTTCGTAAACAACAGAGGATTGGTTTTTAGGACGGGTATTAGGTGTTAGGATATACTTAAAATTCCTAAACTGTTCTTTCCAGCCCTTACAATTAGTGTGTTTTAGAGCCAGTTTGTAGTCCTTATGTTGATTTGACCTCCAATCAATACCACAGATCCAGGAAACAGATGAAGCAAGGCAAAAATTCTCAAATGCTAAGTCCATATCTTCTGCTCAATTCTATGGTGATCAGTACAAATCTAAGGATGCCGAGGCACAGGTCTCTTTACAGAAGTTCTCGGTATGTCCTTACATAACATTCTGCTTGTTTGTAAACGAATAAATATATTGGTTTTGATGTGCATAGCCTTTGTTATTTTTGTTTACATTTTCTGTTCAACTATGTATAGGTGCTATCAACCCAGATTACAATTTGTTCAGTTAAAGTATTCTTAAATTTGATATGTTTTATATGATAGTAAGAATATATAAGGTAAATGTGTCTGAGGTTATTGCAAAGAAAAATTGGTGACAATAGCTAAAGTGTTGGAAATATGTAATCCAGAAAACAAATTGACTGCACTCTGCCCAACTACTCTAGTAGGCAACAAAGACAACATAAACAGCATGCAAAAATGTATGATCTTAAGTACTCCGGCCAAGTTTTTCAATGCTCAAAAGTTCCCTATGTATGTTATAAGCTATTGCTAAATTATTGTCATTGAGCTGATTTTCATGTTATTGTAGAGTTCAACGGCCATCTCAAGTGCTGATCTTTTTGGGCATGACACAAACAATTCTCAGCTTGACTTGACTGCATCTGACCTTATAGATCGGATATCATTCCAGGTGACATTCTATTTATTTTCTGCTCAAAGTTGCAATTTGTTAATGTTTCGTTATGTTATATGTGATAGGCTGTCACTGATTTACATTTTAAAAAAAGTCCAAGACTTAAAAACTTCCCTCTTCATCTCTGGAGTATATTGGATCATTGATGCTTGTAAGCAATCATTCGAAGTCTAAACGATAGGAAATATGAGAGAGGATTAATCAAGTCCTGAACTCACAATTTAATGGAAAGTGACAGGCTGTTAATAACAACTCCCTCTGGCTTTTCTTTACATATATGGGTGTTTTGCTCGCTCTAAATTTCCTCACTTGGTCATTTAACGTCTGAAAATTGAACCTATTGCCTGTGTCCCAGCCGTCTTTTAAAATGACAGGATTCCATCTTCTTGGAATCAATTGCATTTACTTTTTTACTTCTACTCGAATACATTGGAGGAAAAATATAAAATGGAATAACTTCATTGCAACCATTTTTTCATCCATTTCAGGCATCCCAGGACATCTCCTCTCTCAAAAACATTGCTGGAGAAACTGGAAAGAAGCTCACGTCTTTTGCATCTACTTTTATCACAGATCTCCAAGACAGAATTATCTAAATGTGGGTATTAAGCATAGGAACTGAGAGGTTCAAAACATGTATGATGTACAATTACAAGTCCAAATGTTTTTCTGAAACTTTGCAGATTCGCATTCGTTAAAAGAGTTGTCAGAGAATAATCTTTTAACTTTTGTTGTTTATAGTGGAAATGAGATTCTTGCCGCCGGATTTGTAAACCTGATATAGTATTCAAATATTATACATGTCAGGATTTCTTAAACATCTCTGCATGAACTCTGCACCAACTTATAAGGTTTTCAATTTTCTGTAATTCTCTAGTGAGTTTGGGGTTTAATTTAACTATTTTAAGTTCTTACCATATCTATCATTCATCTTAAATAGTAAAGTAGATTAAGGTTACGATGGTTATGTTAATAAAATGTTTTAACGGTGGATATTAATTATAGATTAATTGTAATTAAATGTAAATGTGAAATTGTAGTGAACTTAAAGAAATAAGATGAGTTAAGCTGATTAGATCTTGATCCTATTATTATTACTCAATTTTTGTAAAATATGATATTTTGGATATCAAAATGTCTGTGGGTGTTTTGTTCTACCATGTTTATTACGAAGCTGAAGAGTGAAGATGTTCTGAAACCTTTACCGCAGCAAACCTTAGCCCTTACTACACAATTAGCCAGACATCGACACTGAGAAGCGAAGGATTTACATTCTGTTTCCTACGCAAAAGAATACTATGTCATTGGTTTTTTACTTGTGTCTGTAAGATCAGCTTTGGAAGGAATGATCACGAAAAAAATGTCGTGATACCACGCAATGTGATATTGTGATCCGTCTCTACGGATAGTTTAAGGCTTCGTTTGGAACCATCCTGCAGGCTGCAGCTCTCTGTCCACTCGTCGAAAGCCCTTTTAGTAACCAAATCCACGTTCAGTGAACTTCGCAAATTTTCACAAGACGATGCTACCTGACACTCAAACGGACCCGCAAACAGAGCTTCTTGGAAGCGCACCACCAGTAGAGTAGAACAGCAGCAGTTGTGGTCCTTTGTAAAGTAAAAATTAAAACTTGCACAAACGTATTCTAAAGAAAATTAAAATTCAGCCGAGGCATGAATTCTAAAGAAAATCCGGAAGATGAATCTGTCTCCAAGTTGGTGACCATCCATTCTTCGATTTCCTTCGTGATATTCTCTGCCAAGAGTAGCCAGATTCAGGGCGTTAGCCGCATGGGATTCCTTAAACATATCGAGTTATGAACGTAGTTTCATCATAAATATGGCATCTGGTTAGCGGGCAGATTTCTCTATTAATCCATCAATTTATGGACATGCTACTTAATCCAAATCTTTATCCATGTTGTGTTTTACATCGTTTGACCCATTCCCGGTAATGAATATAATTATGCACTACATAACGAAAAAGCCCCAATGCTTAATAATGTCATGTCAACACCATGACATAATATATCATATCCTGCTCGGCTTAATACGTAAGTCCAGAAATCCCAATTTAAATCCGTTAATGCCTTTTTGGTAGAGCACAATCCCGTAGTGAAGACTTACGGCTGCAGAAGTTCAGACAACAGAAGCGGATAAAAAAAATTCTTAAACCGGCAGTGCAACTCATTTCAGATTTTCAGGTTTTACACGTTACAATTACAGAGTTGAAGATTTAGTAGCCTGAAAAGACAATCGACAGGACAATGAAGTGCTTGACATAGGACACTGCAAAGTTGACAAAAATGGAAATTAAGTAAACAACTACTGCTACAATTCTACAAAGATATGCAATGGTTGACAGGTCAAAGCTAATAGCTCTTTTTTACATCCTTCACAAGAGCCAACCTCTACTGCTATCATTCCTGTAGTGGCATAAAAAGGAAAAAAAGACATGGTTAACTATATTTGTTAACCAGATTTTGTTCAATCTCTGTTACATTCCCAACCTTCTCTTCCGTCGATGTTCGGGACTATATGAAGAATAAGAGGGGGGCATGTGAGCCATTAAAGCCTGTCTTCTTGAGCAAGGCATGTTCCTCATTTGCCTATTTATAGCCACTTGTAACCCTTTTTGCTCCTCAACCTTGACGGTAGGTTTTACGACTTTCTTGAGACAAGGCACTACATGGTAATCCACCTTTTCCTCTTCTGTGATAAACAATGGAAGGCAAACAAAGGTATTTGAAGTAATCAATCATGAAATTTCAACAAATATCAAATTATGAGATGACTAAGCAATCATTTGTTTCCTTACCAAGAGGCTCATCACAGAACAACTCAACTGTTCGTTGAGCCTTTGGACTAGAGCAACTTGAAGGGGCCATTGGAGGTGGTTCACAAGTTGTTTCTGCAGCCTTTTTGGGGTTGCAATCATTGTCACCTTCTCCAATTAGGGAAGGACAGCATGCATCTTCCTCATCCAACGAATGAGCTTGCAAAACATCATTAAGACCTATATCAGTATCTTCTTCACGTTCTGGCATCCCACTATATTCAATTTCAAGTGCTTCGTCACTGTGATTCTCATTTTCAGGAGATGACTCAAAGCAAATCCGCTTGTTCGAAACAGTAACAGGTGAGGGTGGGCCTTCCATGAAATTTGAAAACCATGGGGACGAACCCTGTTTTATGTATAGGAGAATATAAGCCTGTTGCTTCTTGACAAACTCTTCAGAAACTATCCGAATCTGCAATCAAGTGTGACTTATAAGAATCATAAATGTGGACGTTGGCAAAGTTTGCAGTTGTTTGGTCCCATCATTACCTCTTCATCATTCATTTCATACCACATGTCAGGAGAAGTTCGAACAAAAGAGTAGTAATGGCCGAACTGCATCCCCGTGCCTGAATGCACCACAACACTACACAAGTCGTACCTGGACTCTACCTACAATCAATCATAAATTATCTTAGAAAATGATTCTGCAAAAAAGAAACTTAGAAGTAGATAGCATGTGAATGAAGGTAGTGTTGCACTTACTCCTTCCAAGGTAGTATTGCAAAAGGGCTGCAGATCCAATTCCATAGGGTAGTCCACATGTTTGTGTGACTTCACATATGCATTGTCCTCAATAGTGAAACGCTTGAGATGGAGAACTGCAACTGTTGGCAATTTTTCCAGTCTGAGTTGTTTCTGCACAGATACTTGGCCCTTGCAACCTTCACAACTGAACATCATATCAGGATCATCAATTTTTTCTACCTTGGTGAATGATACCAAAGCATCGTGAAGGTCGTCAACATTTTCTATCTCCAAGCTTAGATCAAGCAAGGCCTCACTGGTGTTTGAAATATGCCCACAGACACAGCACTGGACCTGTTATCGTAATGTATAAGCTAGAATTGCAAAAAGTTAATGAAAAAATAACAGAACCTACATAAGATGAAAAGAACAGCATGCTACCCGACTCAGGAGAGAACCTCCAAAGATTCCATTAATGAAGAGACCATGTTGCTTTTCACTAGTGGCATGATTATGGTAGCTCTCATCGAGGCTGTCCAATAAACAGCGAAGAAATTCATGAGCATCTTCTTGTTGCCATGCCTGGAATGAAGATGATATTTCTGATAATGGCAAAGTCAAGATAACAACTTGTGCAAAAATTAGTTTTTTGAATAGTGCTGTCAAACATTAGATGAAAAGTACCAAAAATGCAACCCAAATAATTGCTACTGATAGGTAAAACCGAGAAATATCTGTGTGAAACTAATTAAATTCCATACAAAAATGGTAGACAAGGACATAAGCATCAAAGTATTACACGAGGCAAATGTTGAGAAAATAGTCCTACATTGCTAAACACAAAAAGTGTACAACACTATATAATAAAATTGGATCCACTACCCTTCACCTAAGTGCTTAGGTTTTGTTGAGGTGGTGGACCAACCAAATTTAACATGGTATCAGAGCAGGTCGATTGACCTGTAGGGGCCCACTCCAACCTATATTGTTCACGCGTAGACACGGAGAAAATTATCTCGGTCACGCGTGCGGGGGAGTGTTGAGAAAATAGTCATACATTGCTAAACACAAAAAGTGTACAACACTATATAATAAAGTTGGATCCACTACCCTTCACCTAAGTGTTTAGGTTTTGTTGAGGTGGTGGACCAACCAAATTGGTTTTGAGGTGGATACCCGGTTCTTCTATGGTATCAGAGCTTCCGCTGCGCACTCTACCCGGTTGGGACCTTTTCTCCACTCGTGTACACGGATAAAAAAAATGCCGGTACACGCGTGCGGGGGAGTGTGAGAGATAGTCCCACATCGGAAGAATGTGGGCTTCTCCTGGGCTTATAAGTCCTTGGGTCCCTCCCCTCTTCATCAATTGGTTTTGAGGTGGATACCCGGTTCTCATAGCAAATAGGCTTATGATAATGATGCAAATTCATTACTCTAGAAGAATGTATCTACCAAAAGAGGCTAATGTATTCAACTTGCAAGGTTTTGTAGATTCAATTTTCTAGATCATAATTAAATACCCCTATAACATCAAATTTGGTAGAAGATAGGCCAACAACACAATATATGCTATAGAAGATAAATCCTAGATACTATCCTATCAATAAGTATATAAAATTTGGTAGAAGATAGGCCAACAACACAATATATGCTATAGAAGATAAATCCTAGATACTATCCTATCAATAAGTATATAAAAAAAACAAATCTTTTAAAGAAAATAATAATGAAAGATTAAATTGTTTTTTGACATTTGGCTCATCATGAAGTCATGAACTATATCACATAGCTATCTAAACTATATGCATTTCTTATATATTGTGAAATCACAAATGGTCAGTTGCACTTTGCATCATTGGTTCAATTGAAAACAACATCTCTATTTGTATAGTGGTATGGTTGTGTGCTCGGGCGGGAGCCTCTTTTGAGGTAGTGAGGTAATGTTATTGTTGATGTTGACATAAATAAAATAAATAAACCACCAAAATAGACAGCAAGGATACTGCTCAAATTACGATGAAGCACGACCGGCCTAATTGTTGTTTGTTGAGAGAACAGGGAGAGTCTTGTGATTAAGATGATGGCACAAAAGGAACAGTAGCCATTATCTGCAGCACATCAATCAGAAATAGGGGGAAAATATATCAGTGTATTTTTAGCAGAGAATATGAAAATAATTTTAAAAAATTCTGTTTTGAAACTTTTCAGTGAATTTGCATGACATTTTTTTGATAGAAATACAAAGATATCTTACCTTCAATACAGTGGTCATTCGACAAAACAATTTCCACAAAGGGAACAGTATGGATAAGGCATTGCAGCACGGCATTGAGGAAGCAACTGTTTCCAAGATTCCCCAAACCAGCACCCTTCATTCGCATAAACATGAAAGTAATATTACTGTTAATCCAACAATTTGGCAAATAACACTGACGAAAGTCAAGATATTTTTGATGATCAATCATGAGCTTGTATATCTAAAAGTTGAGGGATTATATTTCAAGTTTAGTTGGAATATCATACCAAAAAGATAACTTTTTCTATCTACAATTTTTTAAAACAAACAAATAAAGGAAATAACAAAAACATCCAAAATCCACAGATAAAATTAAAAAAAAACTATCAAAACGAAAATTTTCAACAAATACACAAAGGAAAATCCAGAAGATGAAAGAATAAAAAGCAAAATGGACAAATACAGGAAAAAAACAAACACCAACTCCCCAAAACCGAAATAAAACCAACACAATTAAAACATTTTTCTCTCAAACCCAAAATTCCCAATCAAGTCCAAATCGAGAAGAAAGGAGATAAAAAACCACAACGCCTCGATCTATACTCACGACTCCATAACGCCTGGGAGAGTAGAACCGGGTCCCCATCATAAGATCCCTAATCTCCTGCAACCAAAACCAAAGATCAAATCTTTTGCCCCAAACCCTAATCCGGAGACCTAAACCCGCGTCGAAACCCACCGAAGAGGGCGCGACCTCCATTCGCGATGCGAATCCCCCGCGACGAAACCAGATCCAGCCGAATCTCTCCCCGAAATTAGGGTTTCAGTGGGGAAATTAGGGTTTTTATTTTGGGTTTTGGAGGGGAACGAAAAGGGGAGGGAAATGGAACGCGCGTTCCCTCGTCGGGTTTCAAAAGAGGGTTTTTTGCCTTCTAAATAGCCGCCCTTTCGGGATCGCGACGGACGGCCGGGATTAGTTTGGAGGTTTCTGAGGGGTTTTTTGCGTCGTTGGATTGGATTCCGTTGAGGTTTTGGTGCGCGTGAGAGTTGAGACTATTGGTTCTGATGGAGATTTTACAGCCTGGTCCTGGTCGTTGTTGGAATTTTTTCGGGGTGTTAGTTTGTGATTTTTAGGATCTTGAATTCTTGATTTTGGGATTCGAGAAGAATTTTTCCTGAATTCCAACTAGGCACAGGAAATAGACCGGGTCGGACCGTGCCCTCCGGACCCTAGGCTCGGTACTGTGTCGTGTATTCTCTGTGACGGGCCGTGCTAGGCCCGTTCCGTCGGGCATGTCAGTACCGTGTGCTCTAAATCGGGTGCCAAAACCAGGCACCCGATTTGCCCTCCCATTATGGGAGGGCGGATTTCGGGCGGTTCCGTCCGGGGGACCACGTGGTCCTTCGGGATTGAGTGATTTTTTTTATTTCGGTTTTGATTTTTTTTGTTTTCAAAACCATTTAAAATTGTTTTTTTTCAAAAAAAATGTTTTTTATTTGTTTATATTTTTGTGTTTTACTAGAATTGATCATCAAATGACGTTGATGGGAGAAAATGTAGGACGCTTGAGTTGTTTCTGGGTATGATTAAGAAAATTCAGGGATGTTCGTTTGAACTGACGTGGCGGAAAGAGAAACTGACGTGGCTGATAAAGAAAACCGGGTGCCTGGGATTTGTCCGGGCGCCGTTAACAACGGTGATCTTACTGTCATGTTAGATATTAATAGTCCAATTTAATTAACTTAATAATAGGTAAATAGAAATACAAGATAGGTAAATAAAAGACCGAGTAATTTTAACCATTCTTAAACAAGAATTCGTAAAATGCGTAATTTGAAGCACGATCATAAATAAATTTGATTCATTCTTACAAAATATGCTGAATATAAAATTGTAAATACGTTAAAACATAATTTGTTTTGAAAGACGAAGCCAACAGATGTATTAAATCAACTTTGGAACACAAGCACCAAAAATGTCTATAAGTAGATATGTTTGTAAAATTTCAAGTTTCAATAAGCTAAACTAATTAAAATTAATTTAATCAATTAACTTTATATTTTATAAGTAATATTATTAAAATAAGTGACAAATATCTCAAAGTATTTTTATTTTAAATGTATAATATTAATCAAAATATAAACGGATAAACTTGGAATCAAAAAACAAAAAAATACTTATAACTGCCTCGAATGAAAACATTGAGAGAGAAAATCACAATTCATTCCATCTTCAACTCCTAAGCATCAAACGTACCCTTCCCAGTTACCTCCAAAAATGAGGATGGTCACTTGCATTATGTTCCTCTATAGTGTTCTCTTATTACCTTAGAACAACATATAATCATAGCCACATTTTAATCTTCTTCATATAACAACTTAAATGGCATTGTCCTAACAAAACCCAAAAATCTCAAAAAAATTAAACATTCTTAAACCAATAACACATGTCGCTCTACCACAATGCTTAACACAGCGACACATGTTTTTTCGTGGCTTAAGGTTCGTTTGTTTTGGGAGGATTTTCAATAAATCTATAAAAATATTGAAAATGAATTGCCAAACAAAAAATAGAAGTTTTTTGGAAAAGCTGATTTTTAGAACTCTCTGTTCTTTTACATTTCTCTCTCCCCCAAAAGCTAAATTAATTGAAGCTGCTTTTTGATTGTTACCCCTTAAATTTACCATTTTACCATCGTTATTCTTACAAACGAATATTATTTCAAATATTGATAATTTACGATATTACAAGGTAATAGTATTCTAAATATTAATGCAAACAAATCACATCCCACATTGTCAGTAATTATTAACAGCTTGCTTTTATATTTAATGGTGCCAAACTATCGTCATTTCGTGGAAGAATATTGTTAATAAAATTACACATCTCCAATAACTTGATGTTGTTAAAGTTGATGTCGTGATTAAGTGCTAAACTTGATTTATTTATTTTTTGCGTTGAGAATAAATAATACCATAAATTTACGAAAAATTATTTTACCATTATTAGTTGCAAAAAAATGGTTATATCATAATTGTTATATTTAATAAAAGATCAGCCTTAGATTAAAAATGATATTTTAGTAATCTTTGAAAAAACAAAATGTAGATAGTCAAACAAAAAAAAAATGAAAACTATTTTTCTCAAAAAAATTGATTTTTGAAGATTTTGACAAAAAACAGATTTTTCCTAAAATCTACATCTGAAAAGTTGTTGCCAAACAAACTCTCTATATATAACAATGCCAAATTCAAACAAGTGCATAAAGGAACGTTAAATTCTTGTTAAAAAAAAGGAACTGTTTTAGACAGGAGATTCATCATGAAATTAAAGTAACCAAAATCGACGAAAATGCAAGAGCATTCATTTAGATCACTAGCTACCTGATAAGAACATTCACCATCTATGGGATGTCCAAGAACTATATCAGCTTGTTCTATCATCACAAAGACGCAAATTAAGTAAGAATTACTTGGAATCTCGGGGGGCGGTTAGAGAGACAAGGCTGGTGATGGAAGGAAAACCAAAAGAATGACATCTGAAATCGGGCGTAATGAAGTACTTGCCCGTTTTCAGGTCACAAGTCAATAAAAGATTGCCCCAACATACGTAGAGCTCACCATCTTTGAGAAAACAAGACACTCCGGCAACTCTATCAGGTATCATGTCCAGTGGCTTCAACATGACGGAGTAGAAGTGGAACACGAGAGTCCAAGATTCGCAGTTGTTATACTCAACCAATTTAAACACTTGCACTTCTCCATTCCATATACTAATAAGGCCCAAACAACCTTCCAATTGCAGAAGCACTAGAGCAGACCGGTCCCACGGTGTAGGGACCACACGGTCCATCGAAAGGACATCGAACTGCTCGCTGTGTAGATCGAACGAAAGAAGGATTGGATGCTGCTCGAAGTTGGTCGACACGTGTTCTAACATAATCCAATGAAGTTTCCCTTTGACCATCGCTTGGGGTTTCCATCCAATTGCGAACGTAAAAGAAAGATTGGGTTGTTGTAAGAGCCTCCAAGGAGTTAGATCTCCATGTGGGGAGACGGTGCATACAACCAAACTTGGCAATCTTGTGTGGTCATTCAACCTCGCCACCGCAACCACCTTGTACTCCTTCCTTGGCATATTAATAAACCCGAAACCTAAGACATGACAAATCGTCAAGTTCAAGTGGACGGAATTAGAAGGAAGGTCGAGGCGATCGTTGGTGGTGGGATTGAAGATGGAGATACAACATGTGTCATATTGCCATTGGAGAAGACACAACAGTAGACCGTGGCACGTGGAAACAACGTGCCAATTCTCTGGGATTGTCGAAAGGGTGAGGCTAACGTGTTCTTTTTTATCAACCTCCATCAAAGTGGTTAAGTTTAAATCACGGGAAAGAGGCACGAACAGGAAGGTGATGGGACGTCGTGGGTCGGTTTGGGAGTCGATGGATCGGGCAAGATGTTGGTTAATGAAATTGGTGGATCGGATGGCGACGTTCCAGGCTTTGGAGACGTAACGAAACTTAAGAACCACATGAGCCGGGATCCACGTTAGGATCTCTAGCTGGAGATCCAGAGTTAGCTCCATATTTCTTCTCGATCGTCTCTGAAGGTCGGGGCCGGATTCGAGAGGAACAGTAGTACGTCAGGTTGGTTTTCTTTGTTGTTGGAGAGAATATATATATATATATATATATATATATATATATATATATATATATATATATATATATATATATATATATATATATATATATATCGTTGGTTGTCTCCCGAGGATCAAATTGAATTGTTGCTAATATTACTTTTTAATCATCACATGTTATTCCTTAAGGTTGAAATGGGTTTATTCAAAAAATTCCAATTGACCGGATTTATAAATCTAATAATATATTCACAGATTAATGAGGTAAATTATATTTACTATCTTTCAACAAGCATGCTAATTTCATGATATTTTATTAATTAATTACCAAAATTAGAATTGTATTCAACACATACTAATGTGTAAAATCTCATATACAAAATATAACATTATTTTTTCTATTAAATAAAGTTAAAATAAGTTATGTGAAATTTTAAAACTCACCTTTTAATATGAAAAAAATTTGATTTTGAGAATTTTTGTATAGAGGTGGAATTTTAAAGTGCCACAAAGAATTGACAAATTTCAACATAATGTCTATCAAACATGATATTTGCAAATACGACACTTTGAAAAATTAGGTTGAAGTGAAAATTTAGGTTGTAGTGATTCATCCAAACGCAACATAACAAAATCAATTCGGTGAAAAGATCCAACGCATTCCGTACGTTCCCGTTATTTAGTTACCACTCTTAACCTTGTGCATCGTATCGTTGGGAGTTGGGACTAAGGATGAATGTCGAACTTAAATCTAATTAGACGTTAATCGTTCTTTGTAAGTCTCACCTTTTGATTCGATATAGAGTACTCATCATGAAATTTCTTGGATTTGGGTGACAATTGGCGTGATAAATATGATTTATTATTCGTGGGAAAATAACAAACCATTCACCATGCACTCTTGATCCTATTAAATTGGGAGAATTTCATGGGTACCTTTCAAATTGATGTCAATATTACCAATACCCTAAAAATAAAGAATAAGTAGTTCCTTAATCACGTTGCCACCCATTCTTCACGCACTCCTACGTGTTTGACCAGGAAAGATAACACCATTAAAGGCTAAAAAATAGAATGTTTCCAACAGATCCTGAAATAAAGACGTCATCCACGAATGTTGCTAATGCTAGTTCTTAAAACTGAGTTATTCATGCGAAAATTAACAAATAAATGTCATAGACTAAAACCCAAATCCTATTTAATAGATCTTATTAAGAAGGAAAAAGGGGTTCTATAATAAGCTAATATGAAAACATCACCAAATGAAAATTCAAATTCAAATTCAACCTAGCAAGAAGATCATTACAACATATTTACAGCTACATATATAGCAAGGAAACGTATTCTCTTGATTAGAAAATGATAAGTTTTATGCTGTAATTCATTTCAGATCAGACTCTTCAGTAGAAGTGCCAATCTGTAAAATATCTGAAAAAAGTACATGTAATTGAAAAGCTTGGATGAAAAATGACTCAAAAAGATTATCATTTAAAACATTAAGACTATTATGATCAAGATGAGAAAAGAAATGCAAACTATATCCTTCATGAGGTCCACACAGCTGCAGATGATCTTGAACTTGATATCAATGAAGTAGTGTCACACAATGGCTGAATGTAATGTTGATTGTGGCACCAACTGAGTCCATTAATATGTTTTCTTTTGGCAAATTGATTCTATCAACTTGTTTCAGGTGAAGAGGAATCTCAGTAAGTGGTGTTGCTTAGAGAGGTAAGGCTGGTGATGGAAGGAAAGCCAAAAAAATTACATGTGACATCTGATATAATTACGCATTCGCCGGTTTTCGAGTCACAAGACATTATAACATCGTCCCAACATACGTAGAGCTTACCATCTTTCCAAAGACATGACAATCCAGTAAATCCACTAGGGATGGTGTCCAATGGCTCCAACAACTCGGAGTCGAACTCATACACGAGAGTCCAAGATTTGCAGTTCTGATACTCCACCATTTTAAACACCTGAGCTTCTCCCTTCCATATTCTGACCAAGCCCAAACAATCTTCCAACTGGACGAGCACCAGCACCACCCAAACCCACGGTCTAGAGATCACTTTGTCAATCGGAAGGAGTTCCAACTGCTCGTTGTGTAGATCAAACGAAACAATGGTCGGAAACCAGGTAGTGGGGGTGGAGCTGAGCACCTTTTCTAACACCATCCAGTGAAGTTTCCCATTCAACACCACTTCAGGGTTCCAATATGACTGTCTCGTACTGGCATGAATGCGGATATTGGATTGTTTTAAGAATCTCCAAGGAGTGAATTCTCCACGTTGGGAGACGGTGCATACTATGGTACCGGTCCATGTATCGTTGTCATTCAACCTTGTCACACCCACCACCTTGTACTCGTTTCTCAGCGTGTCGAATCCAAACCCAAGACTATATATTCTGATCTTACTGTCTGCCGGAGGGGGAATCAGAAGACTTTCATTGGTCGTCGGATTGAAGATGCAGCAATTACGATTGTCGTGGCGGTCCAGGAACAACAACCCGTGGCACGCCGAAACCAATTTGTGATCCGAAGGAAGACTTGTCAGGCTCCACTGGTGCTCCTCCTTCTGATCCACCTGCAGAATTTCGGTTGCATTGCCGTCAGACTCATAACTAGGCACCAATAAGAAGTTGGTGGGACGGCGTGGGTCGGTTAGGGACCGGAGGGATCTGGTGAGATGTTGGTCCTTGAAATTGGTGGATCGGGTGGCGACATTCCAGGCTTTGGAGACAAACCGAAACTTAAGAACCACTGGTGCAGGAAGCCATGTTAAGATCTCTATCTGGAGATCCAGAGTGAGCGTCCACTCAACTTCCATGCTCTTGCCTCCGACGAGGGTGTCGTCGTCATCCGATCGACACAGGGAGTTTCTGCTTTCATTAGTCATGGTTAGGGAAAGGCAGAGAGGAGAGGTTGTAGTATACTGTATGAAACCTATTAGGATATATAGTTATACAACCAATCCTTAAGAACTTTTGATTTAATAATTTTCAAAGTCACAAGTAATCCCCTAAACATTAGGTTGGTAAGAAAGATCTCCACCTTCCGTGTGTTTACGTTGAATTTTAGTTATACATTTGGAAATAAGCTCTAGTTTATATATTTGCTTATTAAATTGGAACGATTTTTTTTTAAAGTTAATGATCCTATTTGGATACTTGAGATATCTGAGATTATTACGTATAATAAGCACAAATAATTCGATATAAAAATAAGGTGAGGGATTTGTGGAAATATCATCTATTTGCATGAATAACAAATTGACCTTTGATATTATTTCAATTAGTTTTCTAGGCCAGCTGCTAATGTTGTTTCTTAGAAGTTAGGGTTTAAGAGTGAGTTTTGCTTGCAAAATTTAATGAATGAATATTCCAAGATAAAATTCACATCCTTATTATAAAGGGAAAAAAGTTACTCAGCTTATAAGCAAAGAACTGCCAATTGAAAATTCAAATTCAACTTGGTAAGAAGATTATACAGATTTACAACTACATAACAAGAAACTTTATAGAGCAAGAAACTTCATAGAAAATGACAGGCTTCTTTGTATGTGCAGTTCAGAGTTCAGACTCTTCTATATCAAAGTGCAATTGAATTAATATCTGAAAACATACCTGCAGTTGAAAAACTGGGACGAAAAAACGAAACAAAATATTTCATTTTGAACACAAGGAGTATCATGATACATGACGACAACTTAAAGAGGATTGCATTTATGTCGTTTCATTTTGTAAGGCCAGCACAACTGCAGATGGTCTTGAACTACCAAGTAGTGTAACACAATGGCTAAATGAGGGTGTTGATCTTGCCATCAATGAGTCCATTAATATGTTTTTTGGGCAAATTACAGTCTTCTTCTACCAAAGATAATAGGAGAAACTTGATTTTATCAGCATTTTACTTTTTTCTACTGCCAATTGCATAACAGCAGCTCCACCAGCATGGTTGTCGATCATAAATCTTTACTTGCACTGCACCTTTATAAGATTTCTCAAAACTGGATTTGATTCCAAGAAATCGTGCACCAGAAGAATAACACGTTCAGAGAGGAAATCGTTGTCAGCAATCTTTGTTATTGTCGTCCCAAGGTTACCCATGTAAGAGTACAATACTTCATTTAAATTCAAAACTACCATGCACTAACAGGCATACTTGTTGGGGCTGCACGAGCAAAGATACTTTTATGACAGACATGATATTACCATTGTAGTGTCATTACACTTTCATTCTTCTTCCGAACCCAAATGTTTAGTTTGAGCAGTCCGAAATTCCAAAATGAAAATGTCTAGGATATCCCCAATCTTCATAAAACATTCAGGTGCTTCAAACAGGAGTTGGGATATAAATGCTGATCATTCAGTAACTATTATCTTGAACTACAATGTTTTCGAGAGCATAAAATTTCCATTCCTCGAGATCATTGTGGAACTCATTAGAGTTCAAATAACACTATGCCCTGCCTCCTTTTCCAGACCCTTGTCATGAACCAATTGCCGTATCCTCTCGACATCATCCCACTTGCCAAGACTAGCATACATGTTCGATAATGCTATATGGTAGCTACCATTCCTTGGGTCCAATTTCAGGAGTTGCTCCCCAGCAATCTCTGCAGCCTCTGTGTCTCCATATGCAACTCTGCATCCTGCAAGCAACGCACCCCATATACCTGCATCTGGTTCCATCGGCATTTGGGAAATGAGCTTTACTGCTTCCTCCAACTTTCCTCGATGACAAAGCATATCAACCATACATGAGTAATGTGCCATAGAAGGGTGAACACCATAACTCTCCTCCATAGAACCAAACCATTTCCAGCCTTCATCTTCTAAACCACAGTGACTACATGCAGAAAGAAGAGAAACAAAGATAACCTCATTAGGTTCCATCCCTTCCTCTAGCATGTTATGAAACATTTTCATGGCTTCTTCTCCATGACCATTCATCCCAAACCCGTTTATCATGGAACTCCAACACACCATATCTTTGTACCGAATTGTACCAAACAACGCCTTCCCTTCGCATAACATTCCCAATTTGCAATAAAAATCAATCAAAGCCGATGTTAAGAACAGATTAGTTGAATACCCAGATCGAATCACATGAGCATGTATGCTTTTCCCAAGTTCTTGCTCTCCTATAGTACTACAAGCTTGCAACAAACTGACGAAAGTGACCTCATTCCCGTTCCAGCCTTCCCATTGCATTCGTCTAAAAGTCTCCAAAGCAAGGATAGGGTGCCCCTTTTGGGCGTAAACCGAAACCATAGCACTCCATGCCACGAAATCCTTGAATCGCATCCGATCAAACAACTCGCCTGCCATCTCCACTTCCCCTAACTCGGCATACATCCTAACAATTACGGTCCCAACTGAAAGCAATCCAAGCAAACCAATTTTCACAACATAACCATGCAAGCTTAATCCTAACACACCATCCTGAACCAGTGAGCACGCGCTCAACACACTCCGTATTACTGTCACGCCAGGACGAACCCCTAAACCCCTCATTTCTAAGAAGAAATTAATCGCCTGTCTTGGGCTCCCACCATTCGTACACCCACAAATCACATTATTCCACGACACCAGATCCTTCTCCACAATCCACTCAAAAACTGCAACTGCCGCATCCAAATCACCCAACTTCGTGTAAAAATCCACGATCGAGTTCAACACGTTCGTCTTGAACCCAATCTCCCTCTTCAAAGCAAACCCATGCAACTCCTTTCCAAGTCTCATCGCCCCACAATTTGCGCAAGCAGGACAACACAAACAAAACTAACATCGGTCGGTTCGAACCCCGACCGGAGCATTCCCCGGAAAGTGGACATAGCTTCGGAGTGCAGCCCGTTCCCGCATAAAGCGGACACGAGGGCGTTCCATATGATGAAGTCCTTGGTGGGGGAGTCGGCGAAGAGTTGGAGGACGGCGCGAGGGCGGTGGAGGGAGGAGTAGGACTTGAGGAGGGCGGTGGCGATGGGATGGTGGTGAGAGAGTCCGAGTTTGAGGGCAAGGGAATGGAGTTGGTCGGCCGAAGCAGTGCGGAGAGAGGAGAGGAGAGGAGAGTCCACGTGGGATTGAGTCGTTGGGGCATTTCATCGAACGGGTTGCGAGGGAGAGGAGATGGCGGGAACGGCTCATGAGATGTTTTGTTTTCTTTTTTTACTCTGCACGAATAGTAAAATGTTATGTATCGAATAATCCACGTAAGCAAATGTTGGATGATTATTATCTAACTAAATATGATTTCAAGTAATACCGGTGGGTCTTTGCGTCAGAGAAAGTTGTCAAGATCGGCGATTTGGTTATGTTTGGTTCTGTTGCTGATTGAAAGAGTAAGTGCGGGAATTAAAAATATTTGCTTCTGAAAACTTCGCTTGTCATCTGAAAATTGAATAGAAACCTATCCTTAATCAAAACTCACAGACTCAGTTATGCGGAAATTATGGATTTGAAGTTAAGGGGCTCTCTGGATCTCAATTGGAATGGACTTCACGTTCTGGTGAAATTTCATTGCTTCATGTCCTTAATCAAAACTCAGATCCTCCACATATCATAAATACAAAATCACTAACAACTTTCACAACCTATAGTTGACCAGAGTGCCCCTGATATTGCAGTAACATCTACGAATGCATCTGGCATGCATCGTTACTCCTAGATCCCAAACAAAACAACTTTACGAAATCATTTTCACAGAAAAATCTGATCGACCAGGTTGGGTCCAGAAGAGGTTGAAGGTACCCAGCTTGCTGATGATTTGACTGAACGGTTTCTGACTTAGGGCCTTGGTAAACACATCTGCTAATTGTTCTTTACTGGGTATGTAGGGAACTTCTATTTCTCTTGCTTGGATCTTTTCACGAATGAAATGACAGTCCACTTCAATGTGTTTGGTCCTTTCGTGAAAGACTGAGTTGGACGCTATGTGTCGAGCAGCATTGTTGTCGCAGAACATCTGTATGGGCATGCTGGGAGATTGTCCCATATCGTTGAGAAGTTGTTTTAACCATATAAGTTCACTAGTTGTAGATGCCATTGCGCGATACTCAGCTTCTGCACTGGATCGTGCAACAACTTTTTGCTTCTTACTCCTCCAAGTTACAAGGTTCCCTCCTACAAAGGTGCAGAAACCTATAGGTGATCTACGATCATGACTTCCTGCCCAATCTGCATCCGAGAAACCAATGATATTGTCAGAGTTATTATTTTTCATAAGTATTCATTGCCCTGGGGTTTGTTTTATGTACCTTAAAATGCGATCAATGATACCTAAGTGTGGTGTTCGAGGTGCATGCATAAATTGACTAACTATGCTAACAGCAAATGTTATGTCTGGTCTAGTTACCGTTAGGTATATGAGTTTGCCTACAAGTCTTTGAAACTGATGAATGTCTTTGACGGGTTCTCCGTCAGTAGAGTTGATTTTGAGGTTTGTTTCTACTGGTGTGTTAGCGGGTTTAACACCAAGTTTTCCCGTTTCTGTCAATAGGTCTAAGGCATATTTCCTTTGTGATAAGAAGATGCCCTTTCTTGAGTATGCAATTTCTATTCCTAAGAAGTATTTTAAGAGGCCGAGGTCTTTTATGTCGAATTTTGTTTTGAGGTAGTGTTTGACTTGACTAATTTCATTGTTAATGTCTCCGGTGATGATGATATCGTCAACATAAACTAATACTATGGTGATTCCTTGTTTGTGGCGTTTAGTAAACATAGAAGCGTCAGCGGAAGATTTTAAAAAACCATAAGCAAGCAAAAAAAGACTGAGTTTGGCATACCATGCGCGTGGAGATTGCTTCAGACCATAGATAGTTTTGTTGAGTTTGCATACCTGGTTTGAGGTGACGTTGAATCCGGGTGGAGGAGTCATATATACTTCCTCTTCAAGATTTCCTTGTAAGAAAGCATTTCGTACATCCATTTGATGGAGTTTCCAATTCTTGTTGATTGCTATGGACAAAAGAACACGAACCGTGTTCATTTTTGCAACAGGAGCAAAGGTCTCTAGGTAGTCAATCCCGTAAGTTTGAGTATACCCTTTGGCCACGAGTCTAGCTTTGTATCTTTCTATGGTTCCATTACTGTTATATTTTATTTTATAGACCCATTTGCACCCAACATGTTTGATCCCTTGTGGTTTTGGAATGAGTGTCCACGTGTTGTTGTTTTCTAGGGCGTTGAGTTCTTCACTCATGGCTTTGCGCCATTTTGGATCTCCTATAGCTTCTTGGAATGTCTTAGGTTCTAAGTTATACCCAGTAAGAGAAATAGAAGTCCCCTACATACCCAGTAAAGAACAACTAGCAGATGTGTTTACCAAGGCCCTAAGTCAGAAACCGTTCAGTCAAATCATCAGCAAGCTGGGTACCTTCAACCTCTTCTGGACCCAACTTGAGGGGGAGTGTTAAAAAGGATACATCGAGAACCCAACCAGCGCTCATCCAAACGGCGCCTCTTCCTCAACAGGCGCATCCCCTTCTCCGAACGGACGCAACGCTTCTTCCCCGAGGCAGCTCACCCAACGTTTAGATTTACACTCATATAAAACACAATGTATTTTGAATTCAAATGTAATGTTGAAACAGAGACAATATACTCAATAAAACACAAATAGTTTGATGGAAAATTCCATGATTTTTTAGAAAAGTTTGAAAATTGAGACTGGTATATTCTGTCCCATTATCGGTTCTTAGAGTTTTAATTTTGAAATTATACATGTTTTCAACAAATGTTACAAATTCACAAAAAAAATTAAAAACGTCTGACTTATTTTTAAGAAGGTAAATCCAGGTGTTACGTGAAAAATCATCAATAAATAAAACAAAATATTTGAAACCATTGTAAGATTCGACCGGGGCGGGACCCCAGATATCAGAGTGAATTAAATCGAGCGGAAATTTAGATTTGGTTTTAGAGGTAGGAAACGGAAGTCTAGTTTGTTTTGAGAAATGACAAACATCACATGCATATTTAGGAGAAAAAGTAGGAAATAAGGTTTTTAGAACATGAGACGATGGATGTCCCATCCGCTTATGCCAGAGGTCCTGATTAATGTTACTTGAAATATGAAAAGCATTTTTTTAGTATCTAAGATATAAAGTCCGTTGTGGTTGACTCCTTTACCAATCGTCTTCCCTGTAGCTCGATCCTGAAAAATACATCATTTGGGGTAAATACAACATCACAATTATGGTGTTTTGTTATCCTTGCGACAGACAGAAAGTTAGAAGAGAGGTTTGGAACATACAATACATCTTTGTTTATTTGGTTTAATAACATGGTTTCTCCTATTCCCTTAATCTCAACTTGATTGTTATTTGCTACAGTTACAAATTTGTTAATCATTTTGGAACTATTTTTAATATTTTGTAACAATGATGAATTTCCGGTCATGTGATCGGTGGCTCCAGAGTCAATAATCCAATGGTTGTTATATTTAGATCTTGTATCAAGCATATTTCTGAAAGTATCTACAGAAAAAGTTTGTGGGGAGTAAGTTATACCTGCACAATTACCTGATCTTTGGGGGGTTTGCTGCAAAAAGCCATTTAACTGGATCAGCAGCTGATCCAGATCCGGTCTGGACCCGGATCCGGGTCCACTGGATCCGCTGTTTGCAGATATAAAACCATCGGGTCGGGTTCGGTTGTAGTCGGGTTGCCGACCAAGAGATCCGTCCGATTGCGCGCTCATAAAAACCCGTTGATCCGCAAGAACACCCGATTCGTCTTCCCATTTCCTTTCTCCTTCTCTGCTAGGGTTAGCCACCGGCGCTCCATTTCCTGTCGCTCCGCCACTGTTTCTCTTTTGGTTCTGATGATCTCCCCTTCCGTCCCTTGTCGGTCGGAGATGTGGGTGTAGGAACCAGCAAGAGTTTCTATTATGACCTGTTTTTTTACAGTTATCGCAAGTTTCTTGTGGCTTATTTCCATATTTTTGTTTAGTTTTACTGGGTTGTGGTTTTCCGACATAAAAAGCCTGAGATTCTGAGGCATGGTCGGTGGTCTGAGCGGTGGTCCGACGGGACTCCTCCCGTTGGATCATCGCGATGATGGTTCCGAGGTCCGGTAGTTCGGCGGTCATTAGGACTTGACTCCGGATGACTTCATAGCTTCCGTCAAGTCCGATGAGGAACTGGTAGATGTGATCCCTCTCCGTGCGTTCGAGTATGGTTTTTGGGTCCATCGCCACTGGTTCGTAAATGGACAGTTCATCCCATCCACGTTGAAGTGCCCCGAGGTACTCCGTGATGGTCTGTCCTTGTTGTTTTGTCTGCGAGATCTCTTGTTTTAGTTTAAAAATATGAGCAAAGTTTTGTGATTTACCGAATATATTCTGGACGGAGTCCCAGAGCTCTTTCGTAGAGTTTTTGTAGAGAAAGATCGCCCCGATCTTTGGTTGCATGGAGTTGAGGAGCCATGCCATCACGAGGTGGTCTGTTGCCTGCCACTCCTCCTGTTTTGTCTCGGTGCCCTCTCCATCTGGTTTTTTTGTATTCCCGATGATGTGTCCGAGTTTTCCTTTCCCACTGAGGGCCAACGTGACAGCTCGCGCCCACGACAGGTAATTCTGTCCGTTGAGTGGTTGAGAAACCAGTCTGGGGGCAGCGATCGCTTCTTGATCCATCATTATTTTCCTTCCTTCCCCTGGGTATGGATGTTGGGCGGTTTTCCTTCAACCCCCTCGAGGAAGAAGAGGGTTGATTTTTGTGGGTTTGTTTATGGGTGGTCTGAGGGATCCGATGATGAGTTCAGTGAACTCTGAGGATCACCGATGATGAGGATCACGAGCAAATATGCTCTGATACCATGAAGAAACGCAAGAGGTTTGTGTTTTATTGAGTATATTGTCTCTGTTTCAACATTACATTTGAATTCAAAATACATTGTGTTTTATATGAGTGTAAATCTAAACGTTGGGTGAGCTGCCTCGGGGAAGAAGCGTTGCGTCCGTTCGGAGAAGGGGATACGCCTGTTGAGGAAGAGGCGTCGTTTGGATGAGCGCCGGTTGGGTTCTCGATGTATCATTTTTAACACACAGAAAAATCTGATCGACCAGGAAACTCCTTTTTGGTCGGGAGGGTGTTTTACTCATGTTTATGAGCGCAAAATTTTAATAGGCAAACAAACAAAAAAAATGAATTTTTTGGGGAAAAAAATCAGATTTGGCTCAAAATCTCTATCCGAGAAGGTATCAATGTCACTCCGATCAGCGAGAAACTCCTAAACCAAGATTCCCCTTTACCAAACGAGATCACAAGTTTTACTTTTCTCGGTTCATTTTGATCTTTACTATTTCAAAGACTATTATTTGGGCTAATCTTGGTGATGTGATATAATAATTAAAATTACTTAAAAGGATAAGAAGCATGTAGTGGAAGGTCGAGGCAAATTACCTACCTTTTCTGAACAATTTAAGTTGGACTATGAGAAAGTTGCATCATCATCTTAAACGCTTTAGAATCCATATTCGTTTTTTGAAAAAATTGTTCATGCGTTTTTTGAAAAAATTGAGATGAAGAGATTCGTCTACACCAAGCCTTTAAAATATCCACACACCTTAGTGAACCAGTACGTTCTCACAAAATCACAACCCAGTCTCCTCCACAACCTATTCAAAAGTCTCCTGATTCCAAGATTATCGTCCCTTTTTGATCCATTGTAGAAAGAGAATTATCTAACCATTTTCACAATCTGTTTACAGACCAATACTAACATTTCCCAACTTCCAAGACTAACTTCGAATGCAACTACATGAGATTGTTACTCCTCAAACCCCAAATAAAATAAGTTTTGCCAAATCTTCTCTTGCGAAAATATCTGCTGGCTTCATAACTTTGACAGAGTCACATCCAACTTATCGCCCATCGATGAAATCCAAACCTGCAAAGAAGAAATCCTTCAGACAATTGATTAGAAAAATATTGAGAAAAAAGGAAATAGTTGGTAGACTATGTAGTATTTCACCAAGCAACCACTTTTTTTGGTGAGAAATAAGTGAGATCCATTCTCAAGCAACTGATGACATGAATACTAGGGCAATTTCCCTTTTTGGAGTCTCTTAACAGTCCAAATAAACTCAGTTTCTTGCCCACACTTCTAAACAGCAGTTAAACATGGAAATTAACTTGCAAAAGAATTCTTTCTACACAAGTGTCATATATATAACAAAGTAGCCATACACAGAGAGAGAAAGGTTTGATTACAAGATTAAAGAAGGATAAGTTTAGTCCTTGGATACCTGATCGAGGTTCGTGAAACCTCTAACGGTATCACCACCTATTACCGCGATTCCATTATCACCAATTGGCTGTAAAATTACTGCCTACAGAGGGAAAAGATACATTTAAAGCACACAAAAAGAGATAAAGAAATTGTTAAATAATTTAAGAACAATTAGCAGATGGCTATCTCATAGAGAGCAAAAGGGGGATTTGGGGAAGGTACCAAGAGATGATTACATGACTTGTTTTGTTTCCCTTGATTTAGAGAAAAAAGATGAACTAAGTAAATCTTAAAAAAAATACTGATTTCAGCAGCACTGCTTCAAATTGTATAACCTGAGCTCATTATTGTTCTCTAACAAATATGTAAAAACCTAAAGATGTCCTTCTCTTGTGGCAATGCAATATCAAAACTAAGTGGCTTTATTGATAGATTATCCTACAGATAATTCCAACTAATTTATGGATAAAAGAGGATAGATAATCTGAATAGTCAAGTTATGTTATACTTTAATGTATTTACCAATAACTTATTTGCATTAGGTAACTCAAATAGCAAATAAGCTCTTAAATAGAACATGAAACCTTTTAACTCCAAGAAGTATTTTTATTGGTTACAAAACCAAATAATGTAATGCTTTTCAGACAGCTATTCTTGAACAACTAATAGAAGATTGGTAAAAGATGATGAACATTCTTTTACATTGACATAACGTTACAAACATCAATAGGAATGTAAAATATACTTCACCAATGGGAAAAGAGACTTTCCTACCTGGGTATTAGAAGGTAGAAAAGGAAGCTCAGATCTTCCAGGATATAAGGGCAGATTGGCCAGATAATTTTCTGCAGAGACACATCAAGTTATCAGCTTTCCTTTCTTTTTTCAGTAAGAAACCATTACAAGATTTATCTCAGTTGATGTGAAAGGAGCTCTTGAACACTGAGTTCCCTTACGCTTCCCCACTTTCATGACATTCTGGTATAGTGATCCTTGACTCAGTTTAAGAACATCAACAGGAGCAACATCATTATTTTCAGAGGGAGATTTTGCTGCAACTCCAATCTGGAGGAGGCAAAGGCCTTTGTGCACTATCACTAGTGATCTGCAGCATGTAATGGTTGAAATTGTTTCCCACACCCTGAAGAAGACAATATTTAATAAGTATGTGCTTGTATCTAATTCAGGAAACCTGGGTAACATGACAACTAAAAGGGCACTAGATCCATGCTGCATGAAATTGAAATAAGTGAGAAAAAAGAGAGCTCGCCTGAAGATCACCTGAATATCTGATAAACCATTTTCTTAATATAAACATTGATCCTCAAAAGTAAGTCCAAAAGTAAGTCGAAATAAATAACAATGTCAGACTTCACACAGGACAAACCTACAGAAGGCACCATGCTGGAAGAAAAAACTAATTCTTTGTATTCACCATTCTTCTTGAGGGAATTTATCTGTATTATAGTAAGTTAAGAGATATCTGGAAAAGAGAAACTACATTATAGGACAGATTATGCAAATCACAGAAGTTACCACAACAACTCACTGGCTGCAAATTGTGGAAGTCCTGAATGTAGTTGACTACATTGTATACCAAAAGGAGTCACCTGCAAACATGCAAAATGAAAATGAAAAAAGTGAAGCCACCGGATCGAATAATCATCGTATATATCCACATTGATACCTACTGCTGAAAGGGATCTTGGTTGAATTGACAGCCATACCAACCCGGCAAGAATATTGGTCACAGCCAGTGCAATAGCCAAAATGTCTGCTCTGGATTGAGAACTGCCCAGATAAAAGAGTTGCATCCAACCAAAAGAATTTCAATCAGACAACCGAAACAAAGACTATAGGATGATTCAACAAAAAGAGACAGGCCCAAAAAATACCACTTTTATGTCACTTGGTTAGACTAGTGGTATGTTTTGTATTATTTAAGCAGGAACTGAAGATAAAGACCAAAATTAGTGATTTGCTAGACTTGCAAAAGCCATCGGGAAACAATAAAAATTATACCTCAACTAGTCAACTTTCTTTTCCTCCATCCCTCTTCGATTTTAAGTAGAAATTCAAGATCATGTATTTCCTCATTGACCATTTCTCTTCCTCCCTCAACCTTAAGCTGCCACTTTTAATGTTGATCTTGCTTAAGACAATTAACGGACCACACCAAACTATTGACCCAAACTATTGATCTTGCTTAAGACAATAGAATTTCTAGATAATGTGCTCTATCAAAGTATCAACATATACCTATTGCAGTTTAAAGTTCCATCACAACACCAATTAGTGTCGAGTGTAGAGGCCCAAGACCTTAGATATGACTTTAAAAAAACAAAGGGAAAATTGTATGTTTGTTTTGAAAACCTACATCTTATCTATTCACGCCTTTCGTACTAGAACATCTGAATTTTGAAGCCAGCTCAAGTAGAGCCCAGTATTGATCCAAACTCACAATATATTGGTTGAATTCAACTAATGAAATCTAAGACATACGGTTTGTAACCTAAAATGAGTCAGTACAGTGTTTTCATTGATAAGAGAAATCTAGTGACGATGTCGAACCATTTCCGAAGAATCGAGAAGCCAATATCGAACGACTTTCAACACCAAAAAAATCTTCACTTTCATCAACCAAAACGTTCAAACCACACCTTTACTTTTACCACATTACTCAAAACTCATTCTTCGAAAACACTTCCTCAATTAGGGTAAAGACGTCATTTTTACGACCTGGTGGCGTCGGCGACGGGCGCGACACCGTAAACAGCGCGGTTGAGGAGCACGGCGAGCAAACCGAACCCGCCGACGAAGATAGGAAGCCTCCTGACCGTGGCGTCGTTCTCCGAGACCCACCCCACCACACGATCCCTCCCCGGCGTGGGCCCCTTGTAGCCTCCGGTCTAAAAACGCGAGAAGAGTGAGTGAGGGGTTGGAGGGGAAGTGGTGCGGGAGTGGAGACGTACCTGAGATTGGGGAGGAGAGGAAGAGGGAAAGGAGGCTTTGGTGGTGGTGGAGAGGAGGCGTCGTGTGGATTTGGGGTGTGGTGGAGTGAGACGGGTGTGGGGGTGATGGGGAGTGTGTGGGAAGAGGAGTGGGAGAGAACTCCAACTCCAACTCCAACTGCAGATTGCCTCCATTGGTCTTCTTCGCTCTGGAGAAGGCCTTTTTTGTTTTGTTTAGAGGATAAACTATTATTAGTATTTATTTGTTTTTGTTTTTTAGGGGTTTTTGTTTGTTTGTTATCATTGTGACTTCACGATGCAACTGCTGAAATTTGTCAAAAACTCAATATTTGGTTATTGGTGACTGTATCTGGAGTAATTAGATTGCTTTAGCTTGAAAACACTTCCAATTAAATATCCATATTTCTTAACATGAAACTAGACGTCAAGAGAGTTTGCAATGAACTCGACAACACCAAGCAAAGATCTACTAGTATGAATTTTTCTCATACTTGTTATTACTTCAAGAAGTAACATATGTCTGTGCAAAAAAAAGTTACCATTAAAAAATGATAAATGTAAAACATATGATATTGTGACTCATATTCAAAGCAAAACCAATCAAATATCGTTCGAAACCATACCAACATATCTCAAGAGCAAACAATAACTAATTGATATGAATCTGAAATACATCCTCAGAACTTTTTCTCACGTGTTGTTCAAATTCACAAGCACCTCATCAACTATCATATCATGCAGAATTCCGGCCACCGCAGTATTTATAGCATACAAAGCATTCAGCAAATGACATCGTACGAAATTTTACGCCAAAAATGAAGCCAGAGTTTTTACGTGTTAAAACAATATTGCATCATGTCATTATACACCTTCATTTGGATGCTAACTGCTAACGTACAATAATAAGTGGATTAGTACATATCAACATTAGTCTTGGAGGCAGGATTTGTGATTCGGCTTTAGGGTTGGGATGAGTAAAGCAGCACTTTTTAAAAAAAAATCGGGTCTCTCACATCGGTTACTAAAAAACCAACGTGGTTAGTCTAATTCACGCCAGTTTAATAGTAAGTGAGATTCCATGTCAGCTTTCCACAACGGACGTATAATCTTCCTTATACGTCGGGTTTATAATCTTCCTTGTAAGGGAGACATAATTGGCCAATTTTGCAGCAGTGATATAAGGAGATGAGCAGAAATTTACTGCATTCAATTTAAGGTATCCTTCGATGAAGGCTTTTCTGACACCAATAATAATGTTTAGGACCTAACATGCTTATCTAGGAAAGCAGTGGTCAAATTGCTGAAATTCGTGTTTACACTTCCACATGCAGCGTACTTTTTAATGGTCTCAACTACTTCAGGTCTCAAAACTTCTTTCTTTGTAGACGCATTGCAAAGATAATATAAAGCTCCGAGAGCATAATTTACCTGCCAATTGTTTAATGTTAGAGTAAGTGAGAAGGTAAAAATAAGCATGTAAACAGTATGAATTTCTGTACCCACCGTATTGCGAACCGGACTGGATAAGTGTAACACCCCGAGCCCGGACAACTGCTCACCCTGCCCGAACCCGGTGCGTTAAGATACGATCCACGATCCTGACCGCTACGCACTCTGATATTTAAATCCATCTGATAGGCCCATAATTAATCTGAAAAATATAATCAACAATTTGTGAGCTCGACAGCCCGCAAGTACCAACCATCAATCAATCAGAATCAGAATCATGTGGAAAATAATACAGAATATGACATTCAGTCAATAAGCACAATCAAGAGACATGCATCACAAATAAAATGCATGCATATCAATTTGAAACCCCCATTCAGATTCGACCACATCCTGTGCTTCTGAAATCTATCAATCTGTCAGACGCACACCTGGTAGCTCCACACTAACGACAGGCAGCCCTTTCCTCTCTCGGGTGGCTCCACGCTGTCCGTTAGGCAGCTCTTTCCTAAGTTGCTCTGCTAGAAACATACACACAACCACAGGACATGTCGACCGAAACACCACCATGCAATCATATGCATATCCATAAAATCAATATTAATGCTCAACATGCATGCAACTACGAATATCAAGAGAGATAGACATGATATGAAACTGAAGAATAACGAATCAGTACTTGCCTCAAAATCTCCATCTTTTTCTTCTCAATATTCTTCTCAAAATTCCATCTTCTCCTAAAACCACACAATCATCCAACAATCTTAATTAGTCCGTTAAGATATTTGATTATTACCTAAACTAAAAAATTCAGGATATTACAACAAGCATTCAATGATCAAAGGAATTCCATCGCATCGGATAATGATTGTAGCATTTGCTGGGTCTGTGTCAGTATTTTTTTAATAAAGTCAGTAAGCTTTGTGTAACGTCTCGTCCCCGAGTCTGCATCGAACTCGGGTCCCGGTCCGTCACCCATGTGCCCACTGGCCCACAACACCCACCTATTGCCACAAAACTTAAGTTGGTAAGTGTTATGGTAGTGGGCTCATGTCTTTATATCCCACCCCAACATTCTCATGTTAAGCAATGTGGGACTAAACTTGGGGGTTTTACAACCTACCCCACTTGAACACCTGACGTCCTCGTCAGGGTCAAGCCACTCAGTCACCAGGCGTTGTGGGATTCTAGAGGTGGCTCCCACCCTTTAGGTGTAGCACTTAGTTCCCACAATTCCGGCTGGTTCAGGCTCTGATACCATCTGTAACGTCCCGTCCCCGAGTCCGCATCGAACTCGGGTCCCGGTCCGTCATCCATGTGCCCACTGACCCACAACACCCACCTATTGCCACAAAACTTAAGTTGGTAAGTGTTATGGTAGTGGGCTCATGTCTTTATATCCCACCCCAATATTCTCATGTTAAGCAATGTGGGACTAAACTTGGGGGTTTTACACTTTGTGCCTATGGAACTAACGCCAACAAAATCAGCATCACTGATGCAATAGGTTTAAAGCATTAGGGTATGTCAAAACCTTGGTAAATGTTCTTCATTAGATGCTACGAAAAGTCTGTGCACTGCCAAGTTAAAATGATTATGTTTATATATTCTTAACTCATACAAGTAGAAGATTGGTCGTGTTATGGAATGAATAAAAACATGCTGATTAGAAAGAATACAATTGCAATTCCGGAAAACCAACATTTACAATCTATTGGTGTAGTAAGACACTTCACCATGTGCTAAGTTGACAGTTTATTGTGTGAAGCTAATAGCAGGTCAATTTTACATAAATAAACAATAACAGTGCATTCGTGGACCGGGGGATGAAATAACTTACCAACACAAGAGTTACACATTCTGTGAGAACCTAATCCCTTGATTAAGGTTAATTAAGTTTAAGAACCTTAAACTCTTATTAGTGAGAGTATTTAAACCCAACCAAACCCTTTTTCTCATTCTCTCATTCTCTCTCTTTTCATCTCACTCTCTCTCTCTCAACACTTTCTCTCCCTCCCGTGTAGTTCGTCGGTGGAAGAAGGAGGAGCTGCGGGTGCGCCGGCAAGTCTGGTCGCCGGAGTTTAAGGAAGGTGTGGAGTTCGCCGGAGATACGCCCTTTTGCGTGGGAGGATCGTCGTTGCTCTTCGGAAGCTTCTTCAAGCTTCCAAGGTATGTCAAACATTGCTTTTACGCTCACCAAGGTTGTGTGGGTGTTCGAGTGTTCGACGGTAGGCCGAATGGCTCGTCGGAATAGAGTGGCAGAACTTCTGCTCTGTTTCGGTCGACCGGTGCTCAATTCGGTCGACCGGTTGTAGTGTAATTCAGACGCTCTCACAACTAAACATACTTGGGGTTCACTAGGGTGAAACACACCTCATATATTTAATTGTGGCACAACAACAGACAACCTTTATATCTCCCACTATTCCCAAAGATAGAGGAAGCTATCTCCCGCTAAGGGCGAGCAGAGTATCCCTCGATCAATGGCTGCTAGTGGATGAAATAAGAAGGAAAACTATTCTTAATTTTTGTTGGACAATTTAACATGTGATTTAGAATTTTAGGTTATCATGCATATTATTAATTATACACATCCTAACATTCAACACATTCATCACATGCATAGCAAGATAAAAACAGAAATTAAACATTCACACAATCCACATCGTGTGAGTTTATATGTTCCCTTCGATCCTTGATCCTCGATCCTTGACCGATGCGCTACAGCAGCGACTTCCTCTTGCACCAGAGATGTAGATTTTACAGAAAATAAACATGCTCCTCACATTCGATAAAAAACCGACTAGTGCAAGTCCTATGTAAAAACCTCTCACATGCATATGCAATTTATCTAAAAGATGGAAATAGAGAATTTGGCTTTTACATACATAAGCCCCTGTATTATAACAATAACATACATCAATAATTGCTGATATGGAACATATAAACTTACAATTCCTGCAAAGACAACTCGAGCATCCATGCACGCAATATCGCTATAAACTATCCATCCTAGTTTATCAAGCATCTAGAATGTCAAACAATTCTTTAAAAAACATTTTGAAATCCACTAAAAATGTTTTTCATACATCCATAGTTCAAAAATTAATTATGAACCGCTGTCCATCCAATTTCCAATGGAAAGATGAATCGCAGTTTTTTCGGTTTTGTTATTCTTTTACAAAATAATTGTTTATACTTAAAACGAAATTATTGCAAGTTAGACTTATGTCTAAATCATAATTCTAATAATTACATGTCATGTTTTAAACATTCAAAACATTTAAAACGAATTATTATAAAGAATTATTTCAACAAACATTTAAAGACCGAAAAACTGGTAAAACGAATTGTTTAAATTCTAGATGGTAAACTAAATTTGTTTACATCCATAAATCATAAGAAAATTGAACCCTAAGCTCTGATACCACTGTAGGATTTCATGTTTAATTATACATATATATTTTCGAATTTTTTTATGTATAATAAGGATCAATTATAATTTTCTTTGATTTATTTCATGCATGCATCGGTTTGTTTTAACATCTAGTTTCAAAACTCTATTAAAACAAACAAGGGCTCCGAAATTCATACCTAGAAGTTCTCAAAAACTTCTTGAAGATTCGGAGACGTTGGGGATGCTTCTCGCCGCGCCGGATGCCTCCGAGTATTCACCAAACTCTAAACAAGATCGGAGAGAGGGAAGCTAGTCTCTCGATCTCCGATAGGGTTTAGAATCTAATTACTAACCCCTCTTTAATTCCCTTGAGAAGATAATCTCTTAAGAACTAAAACTAAACTTAAGAATTAAGGGATTTTCGTGGAGAATTATGGAGAGAGAATTTTGCTCAAGAAAAATAATGAATGAATTAAGGAGGTAATGAGATAACCTTGTATTTATAAGTTCTCTCCAAATTACCTATTTATGTGCAACCTCTTGCCCATGATTCCATGCAAAATTCCATCTAACCATCCATTATTTATTAATAAATAATATTAGCCACGAATTAAATCAATTATGGACCAATTCCATGCATGATCTAATTAATTCTTAAATTAATTCTGCATAAAACCGTCTGGACCGGTCGACCGTTACGAAGGTCTGGTCGACCGCTCGAACCCAATTTCGGTCGACCGTGCGAGATTCGGTCGACCGTTCTTAACGTAGAATATTTCATCGCAATGTTCGGTCGACCGACCGATAGATTCGGTCGACCGTTCCGAACAGACGAAATTTCCCTGTTATCGGTCGAGACACGTTTGGTCGACCGTGCACCTTCGGTCGACCGTTATCCATTAACCGGTCGACCGTTTGCACAGTCTTGCAGACTTGTCAAATTTCGGTTTAACCCCTACAAAATTTGACATTTCGGGATTAGTAGTAAATTCACAACTTATGTAACATATTATCCTATGTAATGATCAATCATTACACCCCATAATATTTACATCACATATGAATTTAATTTAGATTCTAATTATGTTATTAATCACAACATAATTTTGATTTTGCTTGTTCACCCCATGTGTCATATTTTCAACATGAAACCCGACACATCTTATGAACTCAAAATCCCCATTACTCGTTTCCCAGTTTTGTGGTGTGACCTATGGGAGGATCTAAACTAAGTTGACAGTGATATTAAGAGCTTAATATCACAAGCTATAAGCGGTATCTAGCTACACATTATAGCTCCCAATTAGTTAGATGTCTTAATTCCACTCGAACCAAAACCGGATCCAATTAGTGATGGAGTGCACCACTTGTGTCTGTCCCTTGCCTCATGATATTAAGAATACACACAAAGTAGTATTGTGTCATCTTTGTCTTAGTATTCATTTCTTGATCTCTTTAAGCTAGTTATAAATATGTGACTTAACTCAAATCACATTGTGCACATTATAACTTTGCTTTATCAAGGGGCCCACTAATATCATCACTCAATTAAGAGGGGCAATGATAATCTTTTGACTAACTATCTTCTCCAACGAAAGTTATACTTAACCAACCAATGCCTTTACACTACACTGATCGATAGTTCAAGACACTGATCTAATTAAGTATTCCTTAAGTGATTATATATAAGTCTCATATCAAAGGACCAAAGACACAGTAAAATATTAATGACACAGAAACACATTTCTATAATATTTTACTTATTAGGTCTATTCAGTATACAAAAGTAATATTTTCCTCTTTTGTGTACCCGTGTTGTCACTCACTTGTAGAGCTAAAATGATCTATGACCAACACGACAATCTTAACTCGGTAATTAATGTTCCATGTTAATTACCATGATTGCGAATATCTTTTGTTTTATGTAAACCAATATCTTTTAGAGCTCTACGGTTAAGGACCAAGAGCCTCTTCCTTAACACTTCTAAAAGACGAATAACATAAACAAGGAACAAAATGATTTCTCATTCAATTCATAATAATTGACATTTAAAAGTAAAACTTTTAGAACACATTCCCTTCAATGATTGCATTGCATGTAGGTGGGTTTTGCATGCGGGGTTTCCTTCGGGAGACTCACGGCATTGTTGTTTGCTTTCAGGTTCCCTCTTCGGGAGCTGCTTGGGTAGTGACTGAGGACGAGTGCATCTTGGAGTCGGGTCCTACTGTCGGTTTTGAGGTTATTATGACTACTTGTATATCTGTATATTGTATTTTGATGTAGTCATTCTTTTGACAACTCCTGTATACGGTGCAGCACCATATATATTATATTTATATTTTCGAGTAGCGTCCCCTGTGTTGATGTTTATCCTTTGATTATCATTTATTTAAAAGTTTAAATTTTCCGCTGTTTCGGGGATGTTACAACTTGGTATCAGAGCGGGTCGATTCCAGTGCACTCATCTAAAGAAACCACCCTTAGGAGTAGTGGATAGAGGCATGCATTTCTTTTGTAGATCATGCATGCATTCAGATTGTTGATTATTGTTGTTTTGATTTTGGTGATAGATGCCTCCGAGACGCGCGCGACTTCCTCCTCGTGACTGTAGCACTAGCGATGAGACTGGTGGCACGGACTGGGCGGAGGAGCGGCGGATGCTCTACCAGACGGTTGAGAGATTGGGCGTGCTTCTGGAGCGCCAGTCTGGCCGAGAGGAGTCAGTAGGGGCTGGGGCAGTGCATGATCGGTTTATGCGCCAGCATCCACCTACTTTTGATGGCAGGGGTGACTCAGAGGCTGCTGAGGATTGGGTCTTCAAGATCCAGGAGATCTTTCGGGCGATAGGAGTTCCTCCAGAGAGGATGGTGGGTCTGGCCACTTATGTCTTAGGCGGTGATGCATCTAGTTGGTGGAGGACCACGTCTGCAGTGGTCTTTGCGGGCAGAGACGACGTCAGTTGGGAGGACTTCCTCGGAGAGTTCAACGAGCAGTATTTCCCAGAGCATGTCAGGGATGGGAAGCGCGAGGAGTTTATGAGCCTTGAGCAGGGAGAGATGACACTGGCAGTTTACACGCGCAAGTTCAACGCTCTGGAGCGTTATTGTCCTGAGATTTGTGTGACTCCAGTGCAGCGGGCGAGGAAGTTCATACGGGGGCTTCGGAAGCAGCTCCGTACACGCGTGACTTACAGTATGCCGCAGACCTTGGCTGATGCAGTGAAGTACGCGACCCTCATAGATCAGGATTATCAGGAGAACTACGTGGATGTCGGGAAGACCTAGGGGAAGACTAGGGGACGAGATGAGGTCAGTGTTGGGGGAAGTCAGGGCAAGAGGCCCAGGATTGAGGAGAGTGACACTCGACAGCCTGAGGGGAGCAGCTCTCGCAGACCAGAGGTGTGCGGGAACTGTAGCAGGATCCACCCCGGACGACCTTGTTTCTTTCGCGCGGGGACTTGTTTGGGTTGCGGTCAACTTGGACACTTCGTCAGGGAGTGCCCGAACCGTCAGGGAGAGCCGAGCAGGAGACCTGGACCATCAGAGGCAGGCAGAGGCATTGTTAGTTGACCTATTGCGAGGCCGGAGCAGGGAAGGCCAGCTGGACGAGTCTATTCTATCCAGGTTGAGGAAGCGAAGGATGGCAGCAACTGAGGAGAGGTATGTTTTGGATTTTGATTGGTTCTGGTGTGTTGTTGTTTTTCCTGCTTACTGTTTTATTGCGTCTGCACGGAGAATGGTTGGAAGGAACTGGAGCTTTGGAGTTGCTGGTTGCTTGAATTTCGAGGACGAAATTCCTTAAGGAGGGTAGATTGTGAGAACTTAATCCCTTGATTAAGGTTAATTAAGTTTAAGAACCTTAAACCCTTATTAGTGAGAGTATTTAAACCCAACCAAACCTTTTTTCTCATTCTCTCATTCTCTCTCTTTTCATCTCACTCACTCTCTCAACACTTTCTCTCCCTCCCGTGTAGTTCGTCGGTGGAAGAAGGAGGAGTTGCGGGTGCGCCGGCAAGTCTGGTCGCCGGAGTTCAAGGAAGGTGTGGAGTTCGCCGGAGATACGCCCTTTTGCGTGGGAGGATCGACGTTGCTCTTCGGAAGCTTCTTCAAGCTTCCAAGGTATGCCAAGCCTTGCTTTTACGCTCACCAAGGTTGTGTGGGTGTTTGAGTGTTCGACGGTAGGCCGAATGGCTCGTCGGAATAGAGTGGCAGAACTTCTGCTCTGTTTCGGTCGACCGGTGCTCAATTCGGTCGACCGGTTGTAGTGTAATTCGGGCGCTCTCGCTCGAATCGGTCGAACGATACCCGATGGGTGGTCGACCGATTGTACGTTTGAGAGAGAGAATGAAGACCCTGTGTGTTTTCGGTCGACCGGGTCCCCTTTGTCGGTCGACCGAATGCACTGTAGTATGTCGGTTGGGGGTGTTGACCTTCTAAACGGTCGACCGCCTCTTTGACCAAGTTCGACCGGATGTACTGTTTTAAGTCGGTTGGGGGTGTAGACTTCTAAACGGTTGACCGCCCTGAGATCCCGTTCGACCGATGACTTAAGACAACTTAAGTGTGGTTCGACCGATTCATATTTCGGTCGACCGGTAATGACCTTGTAGAATGTTGAAGTCCCTGATGTGTTTCGGTCGACCGGAAGCCCATTGTCGTTCGACCGTTGGGGATGTTTTATTTATTATTTGTTTGTGGTGTAGACCTTCTAAACGGTCGACCGCCCAGAGACCTTTGTTCGACCGTTTCGATGATTTCCTTGGTTCGACCATTGGATTGTGGTTCGAACCAAGTACCGGTTTTAACGACCAACCGGTCGACCGTATGACCTTTTCCGGTCGACCGTTGGAGCCCAGTATTTGCATTGGTTGTTTATAAGCGCGTTGGTGCGTGGATTGCATTTATTGCTTATGTTCCCATGATATGACATGTGCATTGAGACCTAGGTAGTAGACCTGTGGGACCATATTCCCCTTTGCATGATCTATATGTGATGACTGTTATGACTGTCGGCCTGTGTGGCGACAGAGATGACTGTTGTCCTGTGTGGCGAAGGAGATGACCTTAGCCTGTGTGGCGACGGAGATGACTGCTAGCCCTTGTGCAGCAGAGTTCTGTGCCTTAGCCTGTGTGGCGACGGAGATGACCGACCGATAATGTTCCGGCGGATGTGCTCGACCGATGCTGTTCCGGCGAGTATGATCGTCCAGCTGTGGCACGGCTGGCGAGTATGACCGACCAGAGCGACGACTCTGGCGGATTGTGGTCTTCGACCACTGATCAGATCTGATGATGACTCGGAATTGCGTGCGACCCTCACCGAACCCATATGACTAGTGTAGTTGTGAGTGGGGGTGTGTCGCGTATTTTCCGTATGACCGCATGTGCCTGCGGTGGGTATCTACGGATGTCCAAAACTAGACTTATGACTAATGAACCCCGGTTGGGGAAATGACTATTATGACCTTATGACCCGTTTGGGGAATGACCAGTTATGATTTATGTTTGGCATAATACTAGTATGATAGGTCATGATTGCATTGCATGTATTTGGGTTTGACATACGGGGTTTCCTTCGGGAGACTCACGACATTGTTGTTTGCTTTCAGGTTCCCTCTTCGGGAGCTGCTTGGGTAGTGATTGAGGACGAGTGCATCTTGTAGTCGGGTCCTCGTGTCGGTTTTGAGGTTATTATGATTACTTGTATATCTGTATATTGTATTTTGATGTAGTCATTCTTTTGACAACTCCTATATACGGTGCAACACCATATATATTATATTTATATTTTCGAGTAGTGTCCCCTGTGTTGATGTTTATCTTTTGATTATCATTTATTTAAAAGTTTAAATTTTCCGCAGTTTCGGGGATGTTACACATTCAGCTGCATAAGTTGGGTAATAACATGCTAAATTATGCCAAATAAGATATAATTCCAAGTTCCAACTCAAATGATTAGAACATACCTGACGAAAGAAAACGTAGTTGTAAGGATCATATGCAAAATTAGCCAGATTAGCAACTACCCTTTCTTTGGTTTCTACAAACAAGTAGGAACACATGCAATCATTTAGATTAAGCAATGGTGTTGATCAGCGAGAAGGAAAGTAAGCAACAGCTAAAATACTCAATTTTGATGAACTTAAAACTTTGTAAAATTTCAAAAGTACATCTTTTAGGTCTCCAGGAATAATGCAGTTTCATGATACATTATGTAATGAAACATATTAAGGTGGAGGACAGCAAATGATTATTGCAACATTAAGAGTCGTATAGTTAAATAGTTCAAATTGGAAGTTAGAATAACCTCATTTTATCTTAATTTTGATTTTAAAAAACCATAAGCCATTTGGAAATTTTCACAATTGAAAAAACAAATGAAATGAATCAAAGCCACTAAAGTTGTTGAAAATGAACTAGTGCAACAATTGGCAATTTGATATTAGTGAAGTACAATTACAGTGCATTTTTATATGATCTCTTAATCAACTTGGATTTGCATAACCACTTTTCACCAGTGATTAACAAGTAGAGAAGTGGACCCCTTCTTGTAGCTCAACTTGTAGTTTGTACCCAGGAGGCAGGAACCATCGCGACAAAACTTGGTCCCCTGAAATAGGGTAGTGGGCTTCAAAACGGGTATGAAGAAAGTTTGTATCTCTTTTTCACTTGAGACATGATTGGTTGCAGGAAGTGGAGGAAAACCCATAGCTCCAGTTACACGACATCTGTTGATTTTAGAGTCTAAATGAGCAATTCATTTCCAGTTACAAATTTTCAAGTAAGAGAAATCCATTTAAAATATTTTTTAAGGTTTTCCTACAATCTAATGACCCCAAATCAATTCAGAAATCAAACTCACACCACCTTAAAAAAAAATTCTGCAAGCCAATCACGCCTTCACAAAACACAGGGAAGGAAGCTTTCTAATATTTCCGCAAAAAATACACGAAATGGAAAAGTTTTATTAAGCAACCTCAAGCATATTTATGAAGAGATGCTTTCCCAACTAAACAATTCGTAACGCAATGACATTTCAACGTCGAAAATAGTCCACATCGAAAAGGACCAAATTTCGAAGAAACATACCTTCGTCGGTTGCATTTTGGAACTTCAACACCAACGCCTACAGAGTTTGAACAAAAGCTCCCAAACTCAGGCACCAAAAACAACAAACTCAAGAATCACATAAACACCGAACGCGGTGAATTTTCACCAACACAGCATACCTGGAGGTATTGGAGTCTGGGAGTTCCGGATCGGCCCGTGCGCTCGAGCTGCCTCCGGTCGTTCGTGAACATTCTGAACCTAAACATTTGATTATTCGATGTCAAACGAACCATATATGGATTCGAAGGACTTTTCAGTTCGAATTGAAGGAGTGTGTTGCTTTTACCGACCTGGTGGGACCGGCAACGGCGGCAGGCCGGAGAACACGAGGTTGGAAACCTACTCCGACATATCCGCTCTCGGCATCGATCTGAGAGTAAATGGGGCGAGGAAGGAACTGGAGGAGGTTGGGGGTCGAGAGGGAGGGGTTGTTGGCAGCGTTAAGTGAAAGCAGTTATTTGGGTTTTATCATGGTGTCTAATCTTCAACAAAAAAATGGGGGATTGTAAAACCTTCGACCTCAGAAATTGGATTTTAAAATTTTATGCAGTGGCACGAGTAATATTGTTGTTTGCGCAAACTACTGGAATCCGGTGGAAAATTAAAAAATTGAATTCATTAATTGTTATTTCTGAAAATTGATATTATATGTAAATTAAGAATGTAAATGAGACGAGTATGATCATACTTGTATTCATACCCGACTAACTAAATGAGTATGAGTATATACTCATTTAAATATTGTCGTATCCGTACTCGCCTCATACTCGTTTAATAAACGGGTACGGGGCGGGTATAACGGATATTATTGTTGATTGAGACATACGATCTTAAATTCTACATCTTCTGCTCTAATCAACAATCTTAAAATGTCATTTGTAATTATTGCAAATCCATGTAATTTAAATTCATGACCCAGCAAACCTTTGTATAGGGAAAAAACCCACCGAAAATGACAACAAAAGTCCCCCGAAGATAAATTGAAAAAGTCTTATTAGAATACACTTCACGAAATCATACAAGGGAGGGATCAGACATGAATGTATAATCGTAGTCATGGTTCATCAGAAACACGGACCAATACAACATCATCATATCCCAAATAAAACTAGAAAACAACAAATTCAATTCATAACACAACCACAGACACGTTTTGATGATCAAGGAGCATCCGAGACTTAAATACAACAATCACGGTGTCATTTATTTTGTTGCAGAATTTCTTTCATCGCTTGTTCCTAACTCAAAAGAACAAAAGAGTTGTATCGTGGAGAGAGAGAGAGAGCAACGACGCCTAACGGAGACGGAGGAGGTGAGCTGCGGAGGGAGAGAAAGAAGCGGCGCCTGGCGCGGAGAGAGAGAGGATGGCTGGTTGGGAGAGTCGTCTGGTTGGGGCTTGGGGTTAGTTAGAGCACAATTAACAGCGTCCGGGCTACCTCGGGCGTCCTGCACTCTCTCTACCACGTCAACTTTTCTATCTGCCACGTCAGCTCACCCAACACACCCAAAAAAATTCTTACTCGTGCCCGGGCTACCATCACCCACCCTACACTCTCTTTCCTCCACATCATTTTCTTAATTAAATAATTATAATTCTCGCACCAAATTTTATTAATTGAAATTATTACATTATCAATTAATACTCAATACATTATCAATTAACCATAACCATGTTTTAGACCATGGGTTAACCATCTTAGACCATACTATTAAACCACATCGACATGTCGTTTGGGGGTCTCGCTCATTGTAATCCAACTCGTTACCACAATTTCAAGATTAAACAGTACAGACGTGATTAAATAAAATTAACATACATTATTAACAAATAACCAATACATTAATCCAAAATAACTTATATTAACTAAAAACACCAAATACAAAATCATTTAATACACCACATTAATAACAAATACATAATCCATTAATAACAAAACATCCACTAAATAATTAAAATTTTAAAAAAATCAACAGGGGGGACACGTGCCCCCCACCCGAGGGCGACCCAGGGCATCTGCCCGGGACGCCCAACGGTCGGGTGGGCGTCCCGGGCAGGCACCCGATGGGCTCTTGCCCTGTTTACGAGGGTGCGCCTGGGCGGGGCACCCCGGTTAAGGGTGCCCTTAGGGATTTGGTTGGGTGGACAGTGGTCTGGGGAGGACTAAAGGTAAAGGGATTTAAATGAGTAAATCGGTTTAATCCGTAATAGCCTAAATGAGTTTAATACTTTAATTTATATATTAATTAAATAAATGGGTATATGGACAGAAGTATACTTGTATCCACCCTATTTATTAAACGTGTATAGCTAAATGAGTATAAAAATCGTACATGTACCTATACCCGCTTATTAAATGGCGGGTAAACGGGTAATACATATCCCAATTACACTCCTAATGTAAATATTGTATATATAAATGTATCATTTAACTAAAAAATGTGAGACGTGAATTATATATTATATACATATACTTATTGTTGAAAAGTAAATTAATTAATATATAAGATTATTGTAGTCATGCACTTTTAAACAATACACTAATTAAAATTTGAATAATATTTTGTTTTCGAAATTTATTTTAACAAGACAATATAAAATTCAAGATGTATTCTTAATCTTATTATCTAGTTTATAATATAATTTTGTAACATTGTCATGATTTTTTAAAGATAATCATATTGTTTAATTTTTAAAATATGATTTTAATGTTTTTGTAGTTAAGTTTTTATGTAATAAAAATAATTATTAAATAAGTTTAATAGACGTGTAGATTTTTTACAAATTTCTTGCATTTTCTGTTGGTTTCTTAGAGGATATGAGAAACTGAGGTAAAAGATTTTAGTACATTCTGGACGGTAGAGGGAAACATAGAGATTTTTTCTCCTCTTCCGAGACTATTACAAACACCAAAGAAAATTCTTTTCCCTCTGATTTCTGGATCCACAAACACGGTAGATTTCATAAAAGAAATCGATCTTGTGAAAGTTGGATAAAACATCAAATCGGTATTAAACATCTTTAGGTAATTAATCCAAATGTTCCTGTATCTATTTCGATTTGCAGGTGCGGTAATTATAATTACAAGCCACGAATGTAGACCTTACTTCCCATGCAAACATATATAGAACACTTTTGGGTAGTTCGTCGATTCGTAATCCTACAAAAAGATCAAACATTCGATTATAACGTATGCCCCAAAATTTCCTCAAAAGCTACTACTATAGTCTATAGACTTCTTTTTTCATAAATTTTAAAAAAAAATCCGGAACCAATATAGGTCCTCAGAGGTTTCATTTTCCCCCAATTTTACATGTTTATTATCTTTTCTTTCACTACTTGCAATCTGAAAAACTAATTTCGTGTGCTCTTATTCTGCAAGACATTCTACGACGTTACGTAGTATACACGCACTAATTACCGATTTCTTGGGTAATTATGGCATATTCAATATAATACGTAATTGGATAACTTCTTGCACTTCCAACTTCGCACCTTAATATTCAAATTTCTAACTTAAATAATTTCCAAAACCAATCAAACTCTATCTCTATTGCACTTCTCAAAACGTTTTTTTATTATCTTTGCAGCGCTAATGTAGCTAAAACTTCACTTTGATTGTTTACCTCTAGCCTGGTAATTTTACCCAAAGCGATAGAAAATACTGCCGTTTTCCTGTTCTCTCTTTCTATTGCACTTCACTATTGAAGTCCAAATACACCATATATACTCTCTTCTATCCTCCAAAATAAAGTCTGTGTTTCACATTATTGGAACGAGATCATTTTGAATTGTTTCCGTTATTCACCAGTAAGAAAAAATCAACATTACTCATCACTCTTGACTCAGAGAGACTATCAGCATATTTGCAAAAAAAGTGAAAAATTAAAGCATTTCACCTCAATGACTAATCAGACACTAATTATATCATCTCTTTCACAAAGCTTCCATCTCCATTATAGTGTGATCTTGTCTCTGACTTCTGTCATTTATGTGGTGTACACTGTACACACTAGTGTCAAGTGGAAGAAGCCCCAACCGAGAAAAACTGTCCACCGACATCAAAGAACTCAGCCACTTTCTTAATAGCAGCTTGTGAGGCTTGGCTTTCTGGGGACACACATTCAGGCAAAGCAGGTAGGCACTCTGGAAGGAATTCTGATTTGCCACACGTCAATGGACTTAGGGCAAGAGCAGCACGGTAAAATACAAATCTGCAAACAAAATGTCGTTTGAAACATGGACTCATAAATCCTGAAACAGCACATTTGAAAAATAGAAAATGAAATTGAAAGGAAACTTCCAGTTTTAGTTGAGGTATTGTGAGAGTAGTTTGTAAGTTTACTAGAATAACCTTAATAATAGCCTCCTTAAGAAAGGATCACTCAAGGCCTGAAGCCAAACTGGATGAAGTGCATTTGAAGAGGTCAAAGCAAGCTCCAACTCTTTAAATGCTGACAAGAGCACCTTCTCAGCCTTCTGATATACATCCTGGAGAGAGTACAACCATAACTGAAACTCTAGAAAAATATAGTAACAAAAGTGGATGGAGCAATGACAACAATGGCATTGATCAAGCTCACCTTATCCATGGTTGCAGTAGGAACACCTGCCAAAAAGCAAAATCCTTGCAATGGAGTTGTAAGGAACATAGTAAATTGGCTTGCATTCTGGGAAGAACTGGAATTGGTAGGAGAGCTTGGTAGTGATACTTCTGATGTTGAAGAAAGAAATAAAGCAGCTGTTTCTCCCTTTTCAGATCCATGAATAACCTGGAAGAATATCATAAGTGATTACAATGTTAAACAAGTGGAAATAATTCCAATGTAATCATTGGTCTACGTTTGAAGTAAACATCATAAACAAACCTGCCTTGAAAGAATGGCTAGCATCACTGTCAATTATCAGGAAAATTGGCTTTCTTGTGAAAGGGATCAAATCACAAGGGTAAAGGCAACCAGAATCTGGATTATAGCATGATCAACCAAATATGAGTCAGAGATGTATTATCAACTAAAGCAATGGATACCTGAAGAAAGGCACTAAAGGAACTCCATAGCTCCCTTACATAGCACAAATATACAATTACCACCATGGCCGTATAATCAACAAAGATAATTAGTTAAAAAATAGTTCATTCAGACCTCTGTTTTCTCGAGAACTTAACCATAAGCAACAGCCATCATTATTATTTTGTTCTACTTTGTTTGGGGAAGGTCCTGACAGGCTGTCAGATTTCGTTTGTGAAGTCATATCTACAGAATAGAAATTGTCGATAACATCTTCAAGACTGTTCGTAGAAGGTCCGGATTGTGACGAAACCACTGATATATCCTTTCCTGCAAAATATTGATTTCAAAAGCAAAAAATTCAAATATGAAGCACGAATACACTCTGAAACAGGAGATGACTTCTTACGTTTCTATTTGACCTGTTTTAAATCAGTTTGGACACAAGAAATGGTGGTTTTCCTTTTCAGTAAAGCATGGATGTTCATTTGAGTACATGTACAAACAAACATTATGAAAAAGCTAACCTGCAGCAGATAGATATACTAACAATATTCCATTTGGAGGGAGCTCTTCACATATTGTAGCAAGAACCTGCCCCAAAAGAGAGAAGAACGCTTAAAAAGGGACAACATTATTTGAATAAGCAACTACTTTATCTGTTATCATTCTTATTTAATTAAGCCATTTGTTAAAATATATATTTGTGCGTGTGTATGTGTGCAAAAGGGTAAATGGTAAATTCCATTGTCCCTGCTGATGTTCGACAGAAATATCTTGCAACTTTGTATCTGCGTCTTTGCATATCAGTAAAACCCATAAATCGGAATAAGGTGGCAGTGAACCAAAAAATCCTAAGGAATAAAAAACATGATCAGAGCAACAAAAGATAGGTTTTCCACTGAGCTTGAAGACAATAGGGAATAAATATTAGAACTGGGCCACACCATGCATAATTATAGATATGAATGAGTTCCAATTATCCTTGCACACTCTACAAATACATACTTGGAGATAATTTAAGCATCGATGGCTTTACATGAGTCTATTTGAAAAACATTGGTCTTATTTGAAAAGAGCTGACCACAAACTTCGGCCATCAAAATTCAAAACTCACCAATAGGTACTGTGTAACAGAAGGGCGGTGCAGAATTGCTTTCTTAGGATTTGGTGGCAAAGTAGGATCTCTTATGTCCATTGAGTGGTTCAAGTGACTTTGGCCAGATCCAGATTCACCACTTGGGCCACTTGGAAGTGTGAAAGAACCGCAAGGTTCCCACTCAAAGCATTGAAGCATTCTGAATGTATTTAAACCAAGCTCTGCAAACTTGATCTATACGAAAACACAGAATTAAAATGCTTACTAGCACTTCAGTTATCCTGGCTAAATTGTAGAAAAATTGTATGTCAAAGAATCACCTCATGGTGGTGATAACTGCAAAGGAAAACATCAGTGAGACACCTTTTTGTGTTGGACGACTCCATAGATGGAAGAGAGTCGGGAGGAGCATCAAAAATAAAACTATATCTTAATGGCCGCATGTTCATAAAAGGTGTATCAACCTTCAAAAATCTATGTACTTCATGAACAGCTTGCTTCCACTCTTTCATCTCCATGTTCTGAAAGAACTTCATTTTATCAATCGTGTGATTGTATCAAACATCTTAAAGAGCCTCATAGGAGTATTTTCAATGTGAAATATAAAAGTCCTCTGTGGGACACTCGTGCTATGTTGATAGAAAAAAATCGCTCAGTCAGTAGTGCCTTAACAAATTGATCCACCATAGAAACGATAATTCTTATGTTTAATGACCTAAGAGCAGAACAGAAAATAGGAAAATTAAAGAAGCAAGGTAACGCCCGATTTTCCCCAAAAGAAAAAAATATCAGGAGCAATTCTTGCTATAATTCTCCATAAATGTAAATGACTCGAAAATGAAAACGGTTCAATGCAATTAAAGACCATTAATAACTCCTTAGGTGACAAGACAAGATTCCTCTTATTAATAATCCATGTTAACCTAATCTTCTGATGGCACAAAAGAACTTCGTTGGTCCATTTCCGCACCAGTTTGTGGCAGTGCAATTACAAAAAGAGGTACAACCCCAGGTTGACTGGCATAAATCACAACAACTGTCAACTAAGTAAATTAAGGGAGTGTCAAGCAAGGATGGAGAATTCACAATCTCCTCGCATGACCACTCTGACACGTCTTGGTGGACATGTCAACCTGTTGCCACACTACCATTTCAAATCAAAGCCCAATATAAAATTCATACAAAACTACATTTGTCAAAATTACAAGGATTTGCAAATGTAAATTAGTTTATAGATGCTTATAATTTTGCAACTAGTCGGCATTCTTTGCAGCTTGTTAAAGACACCGAATTTACAATGCTATAAATATAGATATGATATCATTGTATTTGCATGAAAGTTTAGAGAAAGTTTGAAGTCCATCTCATTTTCAACGGAGATCTTGCACTTGGAACAATGAAGTCTGCAAACTCTTTTCCTCACTTCTACCCAATTTTAAAAATCAACAACCCTGATTTTGGCCATGTTCCCCCCACTGAGCTGCAGAACTTCATCGGTTTGATCATATTGCTTGATGCACCTACTCTCCATTTGTTGGAGAAAAAGGAATTTTCCTGGCGAATGAAGCCCGGAGTGAGTCATGGAACGACAACCTACCCACAATTGTCTATTGTGGGCATCAAATTGAATTTGGCAAATGTTTGTTGACATGGAGACTGATATTGGCATAGTCGCATTCAGAACTGAAGCTTAAGTACAACTCGGTAATTGTTTTTCCGGAGCAATTATCCGTTCCACTATGTAATATTGACATAGAACTACTTGCAGTTGACCAACAAAACAAACCCTCATTCCAAACTTTCTACAGAAGTTGTCCCATTCAGTTTCCCAAAACAATATCCGTCTCTAGAGTGATTTGTTAGTGTTAGGAATTAAAACTAATCTCAAATACGTAACGGAATAGAATCAGCAAATCCAATCGGCTAAACTTAAGAACAAAATACAAATCCAAAATCCAAACCACACAAAACACGCAAGATTTAACGTGGAAACCCAATACGGGAAAAACCACGGACGACACAACTCCAAATACACTATAGAGAAACGTATTACAAGAGATGCTTACAGGAGACATGAACGAACCGACGAAACAACCCGGCTCAAAATTCTCCCACCGAATCACAAGGATGTTCTCTCTCTTTTCTCTAAAGAATGCAAAAGTGGACAATCAAAACAATCTAGTTGTTCTCTAATTACAAAGGGGACGAAATTGCATTTATATATGAGGCCAAAACAAGTATAAGTTGCACCAAAATCGGGTGGAGTAATGTGCAAAACGTGGGCAGAACTAAGTCCAAACGGTCGACCGAACGGGTGCTTCGCTCGACTGATCCAATAACCGTACCACGAACCAGCTTTTACCGGTCGACCGAAATTGAAGTACCGGTCGACCGAAAAACGACATTAACGTTTCTGGCTTGCGCGAGTGCATACGCGGTCGACCGTACACTTAAGTTCCGGTCGACCGAAATTCAACAGGCATTTTTCTCCCAGCTCCTCGAATGTTTCCGGTCGACCGAATCCAAGATTCCGGTCGACCGAAAACCGACAGTAACTTTTGCTCATCTCCTATTGTGTGTCCGGTCGAACGAATCCTAGATTCCGGTCGACCGAAAATGGACACACTTTTGCTGGACCAATTACAACACACATCCGGTCGACCGAACGCCTTCCGGTCGACCGAATGTCTGTTTTCCTGCACGAATACTTTAAACACATATTCAAGGTAAACAACAGTTAGAACAAAATATATCCCTTGGTTTTAATTCCAAGACTTAGTTAACTAACTAACCGACCAACTAACAGCTAATTATACCATTGCGTTTGTAACAATATACAGGTGTAGCCTTGAGCTGATTAGCTCGCACGTGAATTTTCAAAATCCATTTCTTCAAAAACTACCAAATTCGTTAATCCGCGTCCCTAACAATACATTTGCGTCCATCACAACAATTCGCAAGTCCAATCGAATGCCACAAACACCAACATATCCAAAACCGAATAACAAAACCGAACCAGAATCAAAAAACAAGAAAACTCACCGGAAAATTCTTCCTGCAGTCATCGACCAACCCCCTGAGCTGATTCGCGAGACGCATAACCATCCCCCTCCTCGCCAGCAACAAACAAACCACCAGAAACCTTACCAGAAACCTCATCTGCTTCCCAGCAAGCCCAGGCTCCTGCATCATCCCATCCCTAAAATACTCCCTCGTCAGCACCGCCTCATAAAATAGATAACACTCGAACAGATTCGACACGTCGCTGGTCCGCTGGTACTGGACGTAGTACAGCTGCGCGATCCGCGACGCGATCTCGCCGATCTCCCACCGGTTGAGGCCGGCGTCGAGCAGCTTCTGGCGGTGCTCCTGCTGCAGCTTCCAGAGGCGGGTGTAGATCTTGAATGCCTTGTGGAAGTCCGGGTCGGAGCGCTTCCGGGAGTAGACCGGGGAGGTGTGGAGGTTCGAGAACTTGCGGTCGGCCTTGTCGATGAGATACCAGAAGTGCTCCGTGTCGGAGACACCGGCGGCGGGGGCGGGGGCCATCGGAAGGGTGGACTGGTGGTGGTGGAGGAGACGACTAGAGTGGTTGGAGGTCAGTAACGAAATTGGACTGGTTTTGTTGGCGAGTGACTTGGGCTTGATGGGCCTTCGGAGTTTCGGCCCAAGGTCGGTAAGTGATTTTTTGAGGTTTTGCATTTGTGCCTTCTTATTTTCGTATTTGTGCTCGTCGCTTTCTGCTTTAAAGTATTGTCGTATTTAATACCGTTGTGTTTTTTTAACACGTTGGAATTAAATCGGGAGAGCAGATGTAATCATGTAAACGTGCATAAACATTAAATAAATGGGGTATTTAAAATAATAATAATAATAATAATAAGTGGGGTGTAAAAGAAGTCGGTATAAAAATTCTTACATGTGAAGTTGTGTTAGAATTCGAACTCATAATGTTTGGCTAAGGTTACTTTAAGGTGACGAACTGGCAACTGAGTTATCTTAATCATGTCAAGTACTTTTTGTTGCCTAGTAGGAACTAGCCTAATCTTAGAATTTTATGATCAAGTTTTATGATCAAGATTAAATTTTACATTTGTAGAATTTTAATCTTAGAATGATTAAGATTTAGAGTTAATTACAATTTGCGTTTTAAAATATGTCCTGGTATCACTTTGTCCCACTGAAGATTCAAAGTTAACAGTTACCTCCCCTGAACTTTAATTTTAGTAACACTTTGTCATTTGAACTTCAAAAACTCATTATTTAACACACATTCGACGTTTTTTCCTAATTTTTTTGTTGTATCCCTAATACACTCCTAAACCTATATTTATGTGAAAATTTGGATCAAAATGGATGTCGGATATGATTGGAATTTGAGTCAGATTAAGTGACTGTTAACTTTGAAACTTCAGGAGGACAAAGTAATACCAATGCATAGTTCAGGAGGGCAAACTGTAATTAACCCTAAGATTTATGATCAAGTTTCAATTATAACGAGTTGCATCTTGAGATTTAACAAAAATAAAATTATGTAAATATAATTAGCTTACGTTGCAAATTTACCCAAGAAGCACTTGAATTTTGGAGTTAAGGTTTCCAAGGTTTGAGTTTTAACTACCGGAGCAAACTACTAACTAGCTTAAAAGGCACCAAAAGTTCAATGACCATATCATAATGAAGTTTTAGGGGAGAAATATGTAAAATTTGTGAAACACAATTTATGTTCAGTAACGTGAAACTATTAACTCAACAAAATCCACCCACCATCAATATTAACTAACATAGCTTATTTTGGAGTTTACTTTTACCATCTTCGGTCATGAACCAACAAATTCACCTTCCACCTTCCTTGATCAAACCTCTGACTTGTCCAACACACATAGACGAGTACATGACTTATCCATGACCATTGTCTATTGCTTACAATCTATTACAACACATGCAACTGCACTTCGAAGTAGCTAGTAGTTGCCTTCAAGCAACGCGAGTCTTTTGAGTTAAGACTTAAGCTTACGCGGCTACGCCACAACAAACATTAACTTAACAGTATATACACACACGCACAACTCAGCCTGAACCTTCAACAACAGCAAGAACAACAAAGGAACCAGACAAACATGTCGAAGTTCCCGATAAAGACGGTGGTGGTGCTGGTGATGGAAAACCGATCGTTCGACCACATGCTGGGGTGGATGAAGGATCTAATTAATCCACACATCGACGGAGTCGATGGGTCTGAGTCCAACCCAATTTCAACGTCGGACCCCAATTCGAGTCGGGTCTTCTTCCGGGATCAGTCCGAGTATGTCGATCCGGACCCCGGACACTCCATACAAGCCATTTACGAACAGGTACTGGATTTCGATTGCTCCAATGGTTAAACCAAATATTTATAGTTTAATTACCTGAGCATGCATGATTCAATAATCAATTACGGACTTATTCAAATATCATTGTCTCAATAAAATCGGTCATCCTGAAATTTGTACTTCAACCCATTTCTGTAGCATCTTAATGATTCTAGTTCTAGATCGAATGAACTCTCAACTTAGAATTATGTTTCTATATATGCAGGTGTATGGTGTGAGATACGACCCCAAGCTTCCATCGACGCCAGCATTAAAGCCTAAGATGAACGGATTCGCTCAGCAAGCGGAGAGCCAGCAGAAAGGCATGTCGGAGACGGTGATGAACGGATTCCGACCGGACGTGGTGCCAGTTTACAAAGAACTCGTATCGGAATTTGCAGTCTGTGACCGGTGGTTCGCATCTGTCCCGTCATCGACGCAGCCCAACCGGTTGTACGTGCACTCGGCCACGTCGTACGGATTGTCTAGCAACGACACCAACAAGTTGGTGGACGGGCTTCCTCAGAAAACCATATTTGATTCTTTGCATGAGTCAAATCTTTCGTTTGGGATATACTACCAAGATCCTCCGTCAGTTCTCTTCTATAGGTACATTTGATCCCTCAAATAAATCCTAACTAATAACTATGATAATCAAATTGAAGGATATCGAATTATCAATATTAAAATAATTTTCCGCTATCCAAACAATGTTAATTACTAAAAGTTTTTTTTTTGCGTCTGTAAGTACTCTTCTTTTTTATATTATTTGCATTAATATACCCTTCAAAGTTCAAAGTGAAGTCTATTATCGCTTATACCGTCTAATTCGACTCCACTATATATGCCAAATTAATTTGCCCTTCCTTAGCGGTTTTTAAATAGTTTTTTGTCTTTTGATGTTTAAATGTAAAATTTTGACGTTTCTACAGGTTTGGGGTAAATAAAGATACAACGTTCTAATGCCGACATATATTTGTAAATATTAAGATTGTAAGGTAGAACTAGAAGATATATGAATATTTAATTATGTATTACAATATATAACTACAACAAATAGGGGAGTAAATCAAATATAACAATGGTATAACATAATTAATTAGAGGGTATGTTTGGCATCATAGCAACAAATTAGAAGGATAAAATTGCAAAAAAAATATAATTCAATTACGATTAAACAGGAACCTTAGGAAACTGAAGTACACTACAAAGTTCCACCCATACGACTTGGAGTTCAAGAAGCATTGCAAGCAAGGCAAGCTTCCGAACTACGTGGTGGTAGAGCAGAGGTACTTCGATCTGAAGACCTCGCCGGGGAACGACGACCACCCGTCCCACGACGTCTCAGAAGGCCAGAAGTTGGTGAAGGAGGTGTACGAGGCTCTGAGGTCGAGTCCCCAATGGGAACAGATCCTGCTTGTCATCACCTACGACGAGCACGGTGGCTTCTACGACCACGTACCCACCCCGGTCGGGGTCCCCAGCCCGGACGGCATCGTGGGTCCGGATCCCTTTCACTTTAAGTTTGATCGTCTTGGGGTTCGCGTCCCGACCATGTTTGTCTCACCGTGGATCAATCGTGGTACAGGTAAACTTACAACTTAGAAAATCACTGTAAAAAAGATTAATTACAGTTTGCTTTTGATTTTATTTTACACTTTTAAATTTTAAAATATAATTATTATTTCTTGAATTTTTGTAATACTTTTTCGTCCTAAATTTTAAAAATTCATTATTTAAACACTAATTTGCAAAAAAATCTATTTTTTAAAATTATATCCCTAATACACTCTTAATATTAATTTAATGTGAAAGTTTAGATTGAATCAGATGTCAGATCTAGTCTGAATTTAGTCGGATTGATACTGAATATGTTTCAAATTCGAATAAGATCTGACATCCGATTCGATCTGCATTTTCACATTAACTTAGTATTAAGAGTATATCAATGATACGATGCAAAAAAATAAAAAAAGGGCAAATAAGTGTTTAAATAATAAAATTTTAAAGTTTACGGGAGTAAAGTGTTACAAATTGAAAATTCAGATGAGATAATTGTCGCATTTTTAAGTTGAGAGGTATAAAGTGAAATCAAAACATAATTCAGGATAACAAACTGTAATTAAACCTTGTAAAAAATTATACATTTTTTCTTTCTTTCTTGATATGCTTGTAAAAATACATTGTTAGTAGACATGTCTTTTTAAAAGCATAAATACAAATGCACAATGCATTTGAGATGTCCAATTGCATGGTAAATGATGGTAATAATAGTTATCGCATTATTAATGGAATTCTAGATTGGCAGTAAAATCTTTTCGTGTACGTGTGCAAGATTTCCTTATGATTGAAGCTGTTATTGCAAATGGAACAGTGATTCACAGGCCATGTGGGGGATACAATTCGTCGGAGTATGAGCATTCTTCCATTCCGGCGACGGTCAAGAAAATTTTCAATTTGAAAGAGTTTTTAACCAAGAGAGACGCCTGGGCTGGAACTTTCGATGTCGTGCTCAGTCGGACCACTCCAAGAACAGATTGCCCGAGTACGTGAAAGTGAACTATTCTTTTGTTAGTATGTCGGGTGAAGAAAATTGAATTATCACATGCATTCACATGAAACTAAGTACAATTAATTTTAATACCCTATATTGTAATATCTAAATTAGGTCGAAATATATGTTGAATCATACCCTTTGGTTCCTCCAGTTTTCACTCTTCAGTATGTCAAAACGTGCATTTCAGTTAACACGTTTATTTGACATCAACATCCTTAGAATGGAAGATACAAATGCAAAATTCTCATTATGCATTAAAATCACGATTACAACTTCTAATTTAACGAAGAAATTATATATATGTACAAATAAATACGTGTGTTTTGCAGTGACATTACCCGAGCCAAATAAAATGAGAACCAGAGAAGCCAACGAAGACGCGAAACTGAGCGAGTTCCAATCAGAGCTGGTGCAGCTTGGTGCTGTCTTGAATGGTGATTGCAGAAAGGACATGTACCCAGACAAACTAGTGGAGAACATGACTGTTGCAGAAGGAGCCAAGTATCTAAAGGAAGCGTTCCAAACGTTCCAGGAGGAATGCGAGAAGTGGATGGAAAAGGGAGTCGATGGGTCTGAGGTTGTGGTTGTGAAGCAGAAATCTGAGGTGAGTAATAGTAAGTTGGTGGGGAAGATTACAAGATGAGTACATACATAGATTGTGGTCGTTGGCTATGGATGTCTAGGTTGCTGTGAGAAATGGTGTTTCTTTAGAAGCACATAAATACATTGGTACATATTGAATTTGTTAAATTTTTTTCATCTGGAAACATATTGACCAATTACAATTTAATAGTTATATAGAGTGCTATTTTTTTAATATTCACTCATCTATGCAAATTGTGAGACAATATGGTCTGTTTTGTAGACTTCCAGGAGACCCATCGACCTCCACCTAGAGTAAATATTTATTCGACATCTGTAACCCATTGTATTACATTATCATATTTGTAATTGTATCAACAATTTGATCTCAAAAAACACTACTAAACCAAACAAATTTCAAGATATGCAATTCTAATCATTTTGTCCCTACTCTGCGTAAGTGAAGAACCAAGAAAATTAAATAAAAAGAGTAATATAAGGGGGAAAACGGAAGGATATCAATGGACGAGGGTCAGAGAACTCTGGATCATTGATAAAAAAAAGTTTGCGTGAAGAAGTATAAATTTCACAAAATCGAGGACTTCTGAATTTTTTTCATCGTGCCCACGTCCACCCAAATCGGACCCACCACCGAATCCGTTTTCACGACCAAAACTACTCACTGAATCCGTTGGCGAGACCCTGTAGAGAGAGAGAGAGAGAAGAGAGAGAAAGGAACGATGTCGGAGTCGACGGCGAGCGAGAGGCGAACCTGCAAGAGATGCAAAGAGACTTACGCTCCTTCAACAAACACCCCTTCTTCGTGCCGCTTCCACCCGTCTTTCTTCGTCTGCCGACGCCACGACGACCAGAAAAGGTAAAATAGCACTTCCACACCCCTCTCGATGTAAATTTCCAACTTATCTGAAGTAAAACTTACAATCCAAAGTTTTGCTTGAAATTTATTGTGGGAAAACCGCGATGTCGTTATTATCTCGTTGCAGAGTGTGACAAAGGTTGTTGTAGGAGAATATAACTCTACGTGTATTATCAATATCTCCACATGTGTTTCGTTAGAACATAAACTAACTTCTTTTATCCTTTATTTTCAGTCTAGGAAAAAATGGAATATATTGAAGGGATAGCTTCATTTTTTTATTTATCATTCAGATGGATGAGTTCAACCAAATAGTTATGGAATTAGATATTTGTAGGCAGCAATAGCATCTCCCGGGACGAGATTTCATTTTAATGATTCATCATAATACCTTGGCGAATGCTTGACCTTTGGGTTTGGGTATGTTGTCTTTTTCATCATTTGCATTTTTTAACTGAATTTGACTGACATACTCAACATCAATGGTTTTTGGTGTGTTTTGGTTCCACCTCGCGTACCATTTAGTTGGTGAATTCTCTAGTATGAGACGCCATTTGAGTGTTCTACTCTAGGTCATTTTTCTTCTTCTTCTTTAGGTAAGAATGATGAAGTAGTAATGTTATAGGACATCTTAAATCATTGTTTGCCCACAAGCAAGAGGTCAGAAAACCTCAGGTGTAGACGTGCGAGCAACAAAGCCTATCGACAAGGCACTCATGACTTAAGTTTCACAATCTGAGTGAGAAAGTAAGTATCCTTTGTTCAAGCTTAACTAAATATTGAAGTGATAAATCTCATGTGTTGAAGGTTGAAACTTGACTTGATGCTTGTTCATAAATTATGAATGTTGAGTATGTAGGTCAGATTCAGTTGGAAGGTGTAATGGTGGAAATGACAATAGTTATCTCTTTAAATTTTGATACAATTTTCTCTTATTTTGTTATAACTGTATAACCGGTTTGGCGATTTGCGTCTTTTTTGCATGTTCTTCTGTTTTTGCCTTGTTCATTTACAATTTCTGCAGTTTAAATACTAATAATTGTTGCATTCTTGTGGGGCATTTTATGTGCTTAGAAGTAAGGTTGCTTGTCAGATGTATACATGCTTATCGACTCATAAACATCCTCATCACCTTTGATTCCTGGGCATTAGGCTTTCAGGTGCACGTGGTGTAGGTCTTTCTAAAGCAAAAGAGATCACAAATAATCGAAGTGCGCAACCAACATAAACACTATCAACAATAGGAATATAGAGGGGGTTCAGAGCATCATGGCATTATTGTGCCTCGTTGAAGGATATATAAAGCTGGGTTGTTCATTGTTAATTAAATTTTATACTAAAGAGCCAAGCCAAAGAAAAGTGGAAACGGTTATTCATTTTTTAACCCAGCTCCAACATTCTCTTTTCTGATCAATCCAGCTTTTAACTTTCAACCTTGAAAAACACAATCTAAAGGGCATCTAGTTAACCATCCCATCTCAGATAGTAGCTATCCTCAGAAGAGGATGAATATAGAACATATTTTTTGTTGTCAAGTGCGAGAGTAAAGAAAGCAAGGTTTTATACTATCTTTTATGACTAATACCTGCATCATCTACTGCCTAATTGTATCATGTAATGAAATAAGTAAGTTCAGTGTAAGGTTTTGTGCCTTCAAAGTTCAAACAAGTTTTGGTTTTTACCCCCCAAATCAAAATTTGTTCGTTAATTTTAACATTTGAGGCATTTATTGCTTTGCAATTACTATTTCGTTCCAGATGATGTTAGGATTTTTGCAGGTACTACGAACTAGGACCAGATGATCCTCCATATGATGCCAAGTTCTATGATTGCTGTGGCGCCGAGGATCCAGATGCATTAGGTTGCAAAGCTGACTATCACACCTCATATGATGATTGATTCGTTCTGTAAGCTGTTATGAATCTTGCAGTTGCGGTATTGTGTTGTAAAGTCCAATCCATGTTGTATTATAGGTTTAAACAATAAAATAAGTCAATGTTTCTTACCTTGTATCCGATGGCTTGGATAGTAGGTTTGCATATCCTAGCTTTTTGGGAAATATAACGTGACTTCATCGAATTACTGAAATCATCTGATTGGTAATCTTTCAAGACATTTCATTTTGTCGGCTCTATTCCTTGCTAATGGTATTGTCTTCTTGTTATCGTATAGAGAACAACTGCTTGTGACAGGTAAATGTTGTGATACAGAAGAGAATGGAGGCAAGGAAATCACAGGTTAGCACAGCGTTCTTTCGCACAAATAGATGGGAAATTCATGTAATGTGTTCTCGCAATACCAGCCGAAGGTCTGCTGCGATTTGACATCTCTACATTCTGAATGCTTCTTGGAGCTTATTTTTGTTGTTTACAGAATTGCACCTTTGGAAAGAGTTTGCATTTGGGGATGAAGCAGTGATTCAAAAATTTCTTTGCATTTATGTGATCGTTTGGTTATTTTACGGTCTTTGGTTTGGGGAAATTCAACCCACCAAAGGCACAGAGATTGGTGATTTCCGGTCGAAATGGAGGTTCCAATCAGTTATAAAATGTTCAAAACAATGGGGTCCGTGAAAATCTTATGGAATTTTGCACACGTCTTTTGAAATAAGTACTTACACCTTTCTCCTTTGTGATTTTGGCATGTCGTCGAATGATAGCAGCTTCCATCAATGTGTTGGACAATAATGTCTTTCACTTCTACAACACGAGGACACATTTCTTCTACTTATGATCCAAACTTGAATTCATGTTACTAATTTGCATGTACAACGATTACGAGGTAGAAAGAAAGAATTCTCATGTGAAAGAAATAAAGAGCATTTTCGTCCAAAAACCTAAATAGGAGGGGAGGGCATGTCATCACTATCACAAAAGGTACCTAAATTAACTAAAGAGCATTTCCCTTCAAAAAGTGTCTGTTTTCAAAAGATAGATATAATTGCATCTAGGTAACTGCAATTTATCTTAATTTTTAAAAAAAAAGTTAATTAGAATTTGACTTCCTAAATTATGCTTTAATTTTCTTTTAGTCCCGAAATTTGACAATCACTGTCTTTCAATTTTCATTTTGTAATTAATTTGTCCTTTCAACTGAAATAAACAATTTTAAAGTTTAAGTACGGAGAATGCATAGATCATCGAGCAAACTGTAATTAACAAAAGAAAAGAAAAAAAAACCATTTTTGGACAATCGGATCCAACCGGCCGTGGTTAAATCGGATCCTCACCAACCAAACTCCCGTCTCGTCTACCAAACCAGAGGTCAGCCTGCGGAGAGCACAGACGAGATAAAGCATTAGCGACGAACACCATTCTCCTCCTCCTCCTCCTCCACTCGTCCTCGCCCAGCCAAATCGGCGCCATGGCAGGTCCACTCTTTCCCTCTCCAAAACCTATCTCATCGTTTCCGTTGCTCAAATCGCGATCGTAATCTCCGTTTCAAACGTCAAGTTGCTAAGAATTCCACGCTTTGGTGATTGCACATGTGAATTGTGTTGGATTTGCGAAGATAAAAAGTACGAATTTGGTATGGAATGGTTTGATGGAGAACAACTGAAGGAAAGAGTTTAGTTTTTCTGTGGATGGTTAAGGCGATGTCGTAATCATATATGTGTTTTCTAAGGTTGTGAACTGGACTAGCAAAGCTAACTCATGTGTGGTTGGTTTGTTTGATGTTCCGTGAATTACGGTCCATTTGGAACCACATTTGAAATGTATGATACTTTAGATCTGTCAAAAAAGAAGAATCTATTTGCAGACATTCCCAAGTCATAATTTAGTTCTGAAGTCAAGAAAGAAATGAAGCTAAAATCAAAGTTTTGAGAATTCAAATTTCAGCTTCCAAGAAATTTTAGATTCCACTTGATCTTGTTTTGTTAATGCTGTTAGGGAACCGTGCCTTGGACTTGTTAAGGCCTAGTTTGGATGCAACTCCCAAATGTTAGCTTTTGATGGGAAGCAAACTTCTGGGAATGTGGATCCAGGAGTAGTTTTTTCTTGAAGGTTGAGAGCTATTTGGATAGACAGAAAGTTTCTGGTAGTAGGTGATGTCTTATCAAAGGAAATTCCTAAATTGTTCTCAGACTTTGATTAAATAAAAATTCATTATAAATTGTTTTAAATGTTTTTTTGATTTTTTTTTGAAATATGTTTTTTTTGTTTATATTTTTTAATTTTTTTTACCCTGGGAATGATCTCCAAATGATGTGATGATAAATTGGTCCAAACAAAATCAGAATCAACAAGAAGTTGAGAAGCTCATCCACCCAGCTTCTCTAAGGCAGTGTAAATGTTGCCTCGTTTTGCGCACCTGAAACCAAGATTCTCCGGATCCCTGACGGTGTTTGGATGCCCACGTCAGCTTCTGCTACAGTCGGAAGGTGGAGGAGCGGGATTTGATGTCATCCAAACACCCCTTTAGAACATTTATACATAATTACATATGATGATTTTCACCACTTCTTTTTGAACATCGTGAGAAGTCATGAAAAACTCCAAAATAAGCAGAAAATAGATGACCTCCTCCCCTTACAACTATGACCAACTTTGGAACTGGTCAACAAATGTCAACCAACTTCCTTAAACTAATTTTTTTTAGGTTTGTGGACTTCTTTCAAGCAATCCGACACTAAACTAAAATAGAAAAATAAAATATTGACAATGTGTTATCAACCTGGAAGGGTTTAGTAGGAATATATGCAATAGCATTGCGTGCAATATCACCTTGAAAATATTTAGGATCAGATATAGAAAATCAGAGTTACTAGGTACTTTAAGTGTGTATTGGTGGTAACTATTGAAGTGTGAGTATCCAACTCAAAACCAATTGGTGATGAATGGAGATACCATTTAACTTATAACTCAAGAGAAAGTCCTCAAATTCTACAACGTGGGATTATTCTTACTCCCTCGCAAGCGTGAACGAGATTATTTTTTCCCTCGTCTACGCGTGTACAATAACATGAGTGGATGTGTCAAGCCGGTCGTTGAGCCTTTTAGACTCTAATACTATATTGAAGAGTGAGTATCCAACTCAAAATCAACTGGTAATGAGTGGAGGACCCTCCAACTTTTAACTCAGGAGATAATCTCCAAATTCTCCAATGTATGATTATTCTCTAACAATAGCAAGGGACCTACAGTTTTTCATGTTTGATTATATGGAAGTAGAACTGGTCGTTAGTTATTACAAATTTACAACAATTCGACGACTATAGCTATAATTTCCGACCTCCCTATGTCTCCTTTACACCTAGCCAGTGATTGGCGATTTTTAAGCCCTTTCTTGAACTGTTACAAATATAGATCTGATAGATGTTCCGAATTTTTCATGCAGCGGTTCCTGGGAAGGCTGTACAAAGTGTGTTTAAGTCACAATATTGCCAAGTCGAGGCCAGATATGCTAGGGACAGACGCATAGCAAGTAGATGCAGTTTATATCCCTTAAAAGGGAAGAAGTTGTCATGGTCTGCTTTGCCTGCCATGAAATTGTGCAGCTTGAAAAATCTAAAAAATGACCAGAGAAACCAAGCAAATTTCTGTTGCAATGGTCCGTTCTAGAATATTCACTCGTACTAATTTGAGGAGTATTTATTTATTTTCTTACTTCAAGTGCACGGCCAGCATATATTGCACGACTTTCTCTGTTAGTCTGTCTTACGACTCTTGCTAGGTCTCCCTAAATTTCATTTTCATTTGCCTTATTTTCTAATGACAAAAGAAGACATGCAAAACAAGTTTGAATCTGGCATGATCAAACAACTTACTCCTCTTTATCAAGCTGTAGACTTATAAATGGGAGAGGAAATGGCCAGTACAGTAGTTTCTTTATCCTTGAAGATCTCTCCTTATGATTTAGAACTTCTCATGGTTCTTTGCTTTCTTTAATCGACATGTATTCCAAATTCAATGGGATGTTAAACAAGATCGAAATATTGGTAATAACACAAAAGAAGTAACCTATATCTTTTTCTCTTCTAAAAGAAAAACAATTCATGTTTTGCTTCTTCCGCTCAAAGTAATTTTTCCCTGTCTATTGACAATTGCAGCTGCCGTTGACACCAATGCCATCTCTTTTGAAAAAATTGATTTTCGCAAGCTTCAAAACGGAAGGTACAAAACCAATTAGTGCTTCCATTTAATTTAATTTGGTTTGTTGTATGTCTCCATGTTGGAAACATCTATCCCACATTCTTTAGTTGGTTATGCACCTTCATCCCTTTAGAATGCTAAAGATATATCTTTGGCTTTAATCTAACTTCCCAGTTTTTATTCAGCAGTACCACTATAACAGCATTTACTTTTCTGTTTGTTTCTCAAGCTTTCTTCATTTGGATATTTGGATTTCCATCTGCATAAGCTTTCCCCCCAGTTTACCCTGTTAATGTTCAGTAAAGAGTTAATTTTTTCACTACATTTGAACACATATCAATGTTATTTGTATTGTGCAGTAACATTCCTCTAGGTATTGGTGGCTTACTCTAAGAGTGTAAGTGCTTGTTAAGAGTATCACTGTGTTCTTAGCTTGGCTATCTGTTCACATGCTTTGCACTCATTGTTATTTCCAGTGCTATACTGATCCTGTGTTAACTAGAAAATACAGATATTCCTATGACTCCGTGGGTCAGATTTTGGGATCTTTTGGTAATGAGGTTTGAGTTCACGAGGTTACTCATATGTGTATACCTCTTCAGTGATATACGTGGTGTTGCCGTTGCTGGCATTGAAGGGGAACCTGTCAATCTCATTGACCCAGTGACAAAAGCCATAGCTGCAGGCTTTGCTTCGTGGCTGATGGAAAAGAAGAAACCGGGTGAAAGACGCATGCGAGTCTCTATTGGTCACGACTCACGAGTCTCTGCACAGCAACTGCAGGTTCTTCCTATACGTCCATCAAGTGTCTTTATAGACATGCACTACCCCTTTTTTGTAATTGTATTTATAGGTAGATATTCATGGATGTTTTTCTTTGATTTTTTTTGTTTACCTTATTTTATAATGTGTCAATTTTGAGTTACATTTGCTGTTTTTTGGTACTACAATATGGAGTGTGTTTCACGTGAAAAATACTTCCCAGATTAACATTTGGACCCCAAGTGCATGGTCATAAATATAGCATGTATGATTGAGTGAAAAGCATCCACCTGCATTTGTGTTTACCCATATTGTTTAGACTGCTTCAATTTCAAACAAGGTCTTCTCAGAAGTAATTTCAGCTTTTACAAAGCCTTTTATCTTTCTTATTTTGAAAATTCATATTATTGGAAAGTTCACATATAAATGGCTATACAGGGTCAAATGGAACCCATCGTTTCAAATTTGGCATGGATAGTGGATTACGCCTGCAAGGAGTTTTCTATACTACGAGTAACTTCTTTTGATAAATTAATATATATCCCGCAATTCCTACACCGCCATGCAGGAAGTCATGCTTCCCATTTGCTTCTGCCTTATGCATACTTGTTGCATGATTGCACATAGTTGCCACTCTCCCTCTACGAGATTAAACTATTTCGTCAAGTTGTAGTTCACTCCAAGTTAATGAAGAATTTTAGTTAGGGATAAATATTTGTCCCAGATACATGAACGTCTTCCTTTTCTTATGGTTGTACAAGGGAATGAAGAACCAAAATTTGGGATACCATGCCAACAAAAGGACCCATATCACATTGATATGCTTAGTACCATCATAAAATACTAAAAAGTAAAAAAGTTATCTATTATGTTGCCCAATGCCTAAATAGTTGGAAGACACTTTCGAAAATCGTCATTCAAGACTTGAACACCATCTTTCATCTTTAAGCATCTACTGCTTCCATGGCAGCAATCATCTGACTAACGTTTAATTATGCCATCCTCTCTCTTTTGGTATATTAATTTCCCTAGTTACTGTCATGGCTCCTTTGACACTTACTGATTGTGCGTCATTGGCAATGAGATGACTTATGGTGTTTGATCTCTAGAGAAAAGTGAGGTAGCACAAGTAGCTTAATGCTAAGATAGAACTAGACCTTTCCTTTTACAATACGGTATTATCATTTGATTTATTCATGTGTTACCAATTTCCATGATTTGGAGCATCCTCATGGCATAACATGGTCTGCTATATGAAATCTGTAATTTTCTAGGTTTGGCACTCTATATACAACTATTATCATTAATTTGCATCATAATTCATCTCCCTGTAACTAAAATCTGAAACTCAAGGTATTAGCTGTTTGATTGAAGAATAAAACTTACCCTGGAATTGTTTTTCAATTGAAGAAATATTGCCATGGTAATTTTTCCTTCATTGAAAGTTAATGTAAACCTGGTACCTTCTTCTGCTTGTTCTTTTGTACAAGCAGTTACTCTGGAAATGATTTGAAACATGTAGTCTGTTATGTCCTTCCACGACCTGATTTTCTTAATAGATATGATTCTCTTTCGCTTATGTGGGAATATTTACAATTATCTTTCTCCATGCACTTTGCAGGATGCAGTCTCCAGTGGATTATTAGCTTCTGGAGTAGATGTCATCCAGTATGGGTATGTTTCATTCTTTGACACTTTTGGGATAATTTATTCAAAGAAGTTCTTAATGAAACCATCGTATGTACCCATTTTATCTTTTCAGACTGGCGTCAACTCCAGCCATGTTTAACAGCACTCTGACAGAAAATGAGGACTTCTGTTGCCCTGTTGATGGATCCATAATGATAACAGGTTTTAAAGAAATTGCTCATTTTACATGTTTTCACATTCCAGAACCTGAGTTACTATTGGCAAATTGAAACATGTTTTATGATTTAAGTTGAACCCCAGTAGAGAAATGAATGAGAAATGGCATCGTAACTCCACTAGTTGCTTAGCACCATCTGAAACACCTGAACATGCATACCAAAAATAATAATTCTACTATGCTTAATTTCACATACTAAATTTGTCTTATGAACGTTCAGTTACATTTTCATGAAGTTTTCTGCATTCTTTTTGTTGTGAACAGCCAGTCATCTTCCCTATAATCGCAATGGATTTAAATTTTTCACAAATACTGGAGGCCTGGGTAAAGGTGACATCAAGGACATCTTGGAGCATGCAGCAAATATATATGAGAAGTTTTCAGCTGGATCTATAGAAGAATTTAAGGATGCAGCTCCTGATGCGGTGACAAAGGTGGACTACATGGCAATTTACACATCAGATCTTGTTTCAGCAGTTCGTAAATCTGCAGGAAATATAGGTATTTTTCCATCTGAGTTGGTCTTATTCTCCTGACCAATTTCTGGTATATTGAATTGTAATATCTAGTTTTTTGTTCAAATAATTACATGAACCACACTTTTTTCAAATGAAATAGCAGAAAATACTAGAAAAGGTTCTGTGATTCTGTTGGCTCATTGCTTGTTCTCTATTTCCAGAAAGGCCGCTTGAGGGATTCCACATAGTCATTGATGCAGGAAATGGATCAGGGGGCTTCTTTGCTGTGAGTTACATCTTTCCCTGGTCCTTACAACCATGTCGACAAGTTTGGTTGTTAAGCTTGAATAGAATACTCTATACTTAATTGTGTTAGCCATGCATATGATATCAGATAATACTACACTTTCTGAGTTCTTTTTGTCATTTGATAATAATGTGAAAAAAATGAGAAACTCAAAGTAAACCTTTTTTCGCCTTCTTGATATGTCGATGGACCATTAGGAAAAAGTTCTAGAACCGCTGGGAGCAATTACATCTGGAAGCCAGTTCCTAGAACCTGATGGTAAGCTTTGACTAGAAGGATTTTAAGGGGAAAATCCTGTGATCATTTCAATTTCATTTTCTCACATCTATTTCTGATTTATGAGTCATTTGTTTGATTAAGGTATGTTTCCAAATCATATTCCGAACCCGGAAGATAAAGCTGCAATGAGAGCCATCACCCAGGCTGTCAAAGATAACAATGCTGATTTGGGTATCATCTTTGACACAGATGTTGACAGGTATCATTAGTATTCAATTTGTTTTCCATTTCCTACATGTTTTTGCATCACCATAACTCGTGTTTTGCATCAGATCGGCTGCTGTAGATTCCAATGGTTGTGAATTCAACCGCAATAGACTTATTGCTTTAATGTCTGCCATTGTTCTTGAGGAAGTAAGTTTCCTTGAACATAAAATGCAGCTTTGTTTTCCTTCTATACTCAGAAAAATGCAAATCTTGTTTTCCATGTAGCATCCTGGCACAACTATTGTCACAGACAGTGTGACTTCAGATGGTTTAACAACATTTATTGAGAAGAAAGGTAAATTTACATAATTATTATCTTTTTGTTTCATATATATTCTTATTTTTTATTTTTGAAGGAGGGAAGCATCATCGGTTCAAAAGGGGCTACAAGAATGTCATTGATGAAGCCATCCGACTGGTGAGATTTGAGTTTGGTGGCTTTAATTTAACATTTCAGAATTATATTATTTTTCCGATTGCTCCTTTTAAGCCAGTATGGTTCTTATTTTGCCTAATTTTGGCTTAGTATTCTTCTAAAGTAAGGTGTGAAATAAAAAGGTAAAACACTCTGTACCAGTTCGAAATAAACTAATGACCGATTTTTTTTTTTTTGCCTTTACTACAGATCTGTATTTTGAAGTTGAAATATTTGTAGTTGGATGCATTTCCCTGCTTTCATGATAGAACATAGTGCTCGGTCTATTTTTTACAAGTTATTTTGTCTAATAACTAATACGGAAGTTCCAGCCCTGAAAATGTTGTTGCCTTCTTGTCCCGTTCTTTACCTTAAGAAACTTATTACCTCCATCTCAGGACTCAAGTGGTGAAGAATCGAATTTGGCTATTGAAACTAGTGGCCATGGAGCTCTAAAAGAAAATCACTGGCTTGATGATGGAGCATACTTAATGGTAATCTTCTCCGATCATTCCATGATACTTCAGTAAACTGTGGCTCTTTTTAAGTCTGCCCATGAACCTTTGTCCTCTCTCTTGTGAAGGTCGCTTGTTCACAGTCGGATTTATCATTCTATTGTATTGTTGAGGATATCTAGCTCTAGAGCTTGAATTCCCTTGCTCTTTTAGTAGAAATCCATGTCCAATATCTGTGCTTATATTATTCTGTTTGCACAATACCAAAGGGTGAAGATATCTTTTAGGTGTGTACTGTTTATACTGTACATTTGATTATGCACTCAAGCTCATATCATGAATTAAGCGATTGGTTGCAACTAGAGCACTAACTTTGCCACTTTTGTACAAGCCATCAACTGATTCATTTGCTACACTTGTTTTATATTAGGTTGTTGTCAATGACTCAATTTACATATCGTGCTGGTAAACATCATATCCTGTACTAATCTTATGTTATTGCTTATTTAATTTGCATCAAAATGAAGTTCATGGGCAAGTATTTGATGTTTCTTCTATTACTGATTTTGGTTTGACGCCTTTCTCATACATCCGTTTTTATTCCTATAAGTTTCTGGTCTAATCATCGGGACAAACTGAACAATTCACATCAATTTGTTACAACTATGGGATGCTTTTGCTATTCTTCTTTTTTCTGAATTTTGCTCTTCAGGTCAAGCTGTTGAACAAACTTGCTTCAGCTAGGGCTTCAGGAACTGGCACAGGCAGCAAGGTTTTAACCGATCTGGTTGAGGGTCTGGAAGAGCCTGCTATAGCAGTGGAACTAAGATTAAAGATAGATCAGAATCATTCACATCTTGGTGGAAGGTGGGCCAAAATGGTGGACTTCTTTTTTCTTTACGTGATAAGGGAAAATTTATGTTAGACTGGGCATCCACCTCAAAACCAATTGACAATGAGGGGAGGGGTCCTACAACTTATGGTCCAGGAGAATATTATCATTTTACACGATGTGAGACTATTCTCTAACACTCCCCCACACGCGTGACACGTGTCTACGCGTGGACAACACTGAGTGGATGTGTCAAGCCGCTCACTGGGCATAACTTGGACTCTGATACCATGTTAGACTGGACATTCACCTCAAAACCAATTGGCAATGAGGGAAGGGTCCTACAACTAATGACCAAGGAGAATGTCCCCATTTTACACGATGTTGTACTATTCTCTAACAATCTACTTATAATGTCACGACCATTTTCATTATAATTATTTGGGACATATCAGTTATTGACGACTTTTTACTTTTAGGATTACTAACGACATCATTTACGACGATCAAGGACTTGCAAGGATAAAAGGGTTAGTATAATGTTGGATAAGAAAGAATATCAAAAGGATATTGATAGAAAAAAAAATATATCAAAAGGTTAACTCTTAAAAATCCTAGGGGCATCAAGTTAAAAGTAAACATACTTCATTACAAAACTTCATGTCATCACTTTATACACCTACTCGTCTAGAAACTAACTAGGGTGTCTCGCTAAGTGCCGTCCTAGAAATGCTCCTATCATTCTACCCAGATTTGTAATTCAAATCCATATTTGGATTAATTCAAGAACTCTCATTCTTACGTCTATTCTAAAAAATAGTCGGTATATCCTTTTATGCTATATTATGCAATTTCTCGTGAATGTTATATGACATTGCTACTCTAATTTATTTCATTTGTAATGATTTACTTATATTTAAAATGTGAAAATGAAGCTTGTGATAATGTTGAATGGAACAAATAAAATATATGTTAGGAAATCTAAGTCCAGATGAACTGGGCTTTGAATAAATATGTTCTGTTGAAGTAGCTAATAAGTAGGGCACCATGTAGAGGAGTTTATTTGGGTGAGCATGTTGATGAGATCTGTAAGATTGTTTTGGAATTTGAAAACAATGGAAGTCGAAAGAGTATTTTCAGGGAAATGATGAAAAAATGTTCGAAAAGGATAGAAAAGAAGATAACCGAATATTAAATGCTCTTGACACCATTAGAGTGAATAAAAAACAGATTAAAAACATTCCATCGTGTTGTCAACAGGGGGAGTTGGTCAGACAGTTTGATCAATTATTTGAAGGAAATGATGAAGGCAGAGACCAGTGATTGGTCGATCGATTATTCATAGTTCCACCAGGTACTGGCAAGTTCCGAGATATACTGACTAGCTGGTCAATGCCGTCGAAGGGTCTAGTTAAGTGTGGTAACTAGTGAGGCAGTTTTTGTCAAACATCTTAAGATGCTCATGTGTCATATATAGGGTTTTTGAAGGTGATAACATTCTTCACAACCAGTAAACCACTCACAAGATAGAAAAGAAGAGAACCCCAGGTTTCATCTCTTGTTGTTACTGTGGCCAGATATAGGAAGAGCTTCCCTCTACGATATTTTTCACAAATGTTTTTCGAATGGGAGAACCTTCCTGGTTACCAAGGATTCCATTAACTTTTCCTTAACTATTAAATGTCGCCTTGAACTTGAAATTGAGAAATTTCTTTGATAGACTGGATCAGTTCAAGGTATTTTAATCCAGTCTATGTGTTTGTTTCTCTACTTGCAGATCATTCCAAGATTATGGAAATGCAACATTAAAGCACCTAGAGAACATAACAAGTTCTGATCCTAAATTACAGAAGGCTACTGTAAACTATGAAGGAGTAAGTTTTCTTAATAAAGTTTTATATTTGCTACCAATCACATAGAAGATCATTATATTTGCTAATTTGACCATATATAAGATCCATACGGTAAATTTTGTGTGAATGTTTTTTTTAAAGCTGCTGATTTTTTTTTCATAGTTTGTTTGATTTTTTTTTCTATTATACATGTAAAACGATAGACTTCATTGGAAATGATAATACAAATGATGCTGCTTTTTAATCATCAACTACATCGTTATAGTTTTAAAGATAATATAGAATATAAGTCAGTTTTTCTTATTTACCTAAACATTTAAAAAAATTGTACAAATACGGAGGGAGCACTACCTAGTTTCTATAATTAGATATAAATTTGATTTGAAGACACTAAGGTGCCCTTAGTGGAGCTTTAATGGTTAACTGTATTGTGATGATTTATCTACAGATCAGAGTATCAGGTTATGGCGGATGGTTTCTTCTGAGACTCTCTCTTCATGATCCTGTTCTTCCCCTCAACATTGAGGTTCATACTAGTATTCTTGTCATGTATTCTCTGGTGATTGCAGTCCATGCAAACCACCTGTAAGAAAAACCTCTTTAAATTGGATAACATTTTTGCAGGCACCAAGCAATGAGAATGCCAAGAAGCTTGGACATGCTGTGCTTGCTGCTGTTAAAGAATTTACAGCTTTGGACACATCGGCGCTGGAGAAGTTTTTACAAGCACCGTGAGAGTTCCATGTCTGATTCTAGGCAAGATGGTATCAAAATTTCTTGGTGCGCTACAAGAACAGAAAGCTATGGCTATACAGTATACTTGCAGACGATCATGAAACAACAGGATACCATCTTCAATTTATGTGCGTGAGAGGCTTGACAGCTTGAGGCAATAAATAGTTGCTTAGACTCAATAATTTGCTACATTCAATTGCAGTAAAATAGTGGCGTGCCTAGGCATTTACTTATACCAGTCTACAAGAAAAAGGTTTTCTTCTTCTTCTTCTTCCAGTTTTAGAGATGCATTGATATGGACTGAGACTACTGTAGTTTTGTTACGTCTGAAGATGTTCTGTGAAAGTAATATCGTGGTATATATATTGGAATCGAGTAATGTCATACCTGCTTCAATCCATTCTATCTTAACGATATCCATGCTTAGTTGAGTCCGGTTAAGTGCTTGAAGCAAGTTTTGGAATTTTTGGTATTTCACTTGATCAATGAAAAAAATGCTTCATATTCGATCCATAGTTTAGCTATTGGAGTTTACCTACGGAAGTATTTTCCCCATCGGAAACGACAACAATGGCTCTACTGCTTAAAGTACGATCTCCATCTAAATGACAACAGTCGGTTCATTGATTTTCTGATCAAGGCAAGGACGTCATCATATAATTAGACATAACTTTTACTGAACAACTAAGATGTAAGTGATTTGCATCTCCAACGCAAAATGTTAAAATGGAATTGTGGAACCTCTGTTCTACTGGTTCATCTGAAAATGGTATAGTATCGTACCTAGCCTACCACACCAGGAAGTCACTACGCCATCTGAAATGGTTTCGTTTAGTTTACCAGAAGATCTGTCCAGAGAATTTCACTTGTGCTCCAAACTCCTACATCAAGTATTTAAGATGCTTCACGACCATGAGTCCATGACAGACGATCAAGGATTCCATCTAACTGATATTCTGTCCATGATTCCTGGTTTTGTTATTTACAACACATACAAAAGAATTATTCCACAAGATCAATCTATTTTTATACATTTGACATAGCAAGTATACAATATATTACTAAATATTTTGGATAAAAGAAACAACTCTACAAGGAACTGACTGCACTTCAGCTGGGCAGAACTACATAAAAGCTCGAATTTCTCTACAAATGTTAGCTGCGCCAGGCTTTTCCTTTTGAATGATGTACACAAGCATCAAATATTCACGAATATGTAACTCTATATGGGACAAGACTTCAGTTTCCAGGATATTATCGGGGGTTATGAGTTAAGAGCTTCATGATGAATGTAAATTGAGTGGGAGATGCTGTGGGTGGCTGGGGCCAATTTGCATGCTCAGGAACCTTGATGATCCTGAAGCCCTGTCCTTTGTACAACCGTAAAGCGGCCATGTTGTTTGTCTCGCAGTGCAAGGCAATAGCCCGACATCCCCAGCTTCGAGCTCGACACTCTGCCATTGCAACCAACCTTTTGGCAATCCCTTTTCGTCTTTGTGTATCTCGCACTGCAACGTTTGATATGTAGGCGATACCAGTTCTGTAAACAATTCAATGAACTCTCAAATTACATATCCTTCTTGCAAACAAAAGGAGGAATACAGATATACAAGTCAAAATGGTTTAAAATTGATGCAGTAGGAAAATTAACTTACTGAATCTGTAGTATGTCATATAGAATCCAGTCAGCTAGACATAGGCTGTGTTAAACGGTAATGACTGTTGAATCGTGGTGATTTTTTGGTCGGTTAGTTGGTTTAGTTGATTCACCGCCTCTACAAAACCTAAACACTTAGATAATGAATGAAGATCCAACTTTTCTTATAGAGTGTTGCACATTTTTTGTGTTTAACAATACAATATTATTTTTCCAAGTGGGTATACTTAGAATATCTTCCGGAGTTAACTTCTAATTCTTCCCAACTATATGTTGCTAAAATATATTTGTTCATATTTTTGCAGTCTGTTTTTTTTTTTTGAAGTAGGAATTCTTACTTTCAGATACAAAAGACTAGTTACCTTCTCAGCTGGAGTGGCCCTTTCCTTGGAAGGAAATCACCAACAGTATCGACTGTCAGAATTCCAGCCACAGAACCCCTAGTCAAGCTAAATTTCCCTTCAAAACATCCAACTTTTAAGTCTTCGTATCCAAGATATACGTCATTATCAATAACACAACCTGTACTAGCAACTAGGCAAGCTCTCATGCACCCATGTGGGATGGAGAGCCCCGATAACAAAGCCACAAACCGATCAATTCTCAAAACTAGGTCCATTGGAAATATGTAATCGGGAAAAAAACTGCGGCAATGAGTATCAGCCACCTCCCAGCAGTCATCGAGGCGAGCATCACGAACAACAACCTCAGTGTGAACAGAAGGAAACAAATCAACAGACTGACTGGCCTTGCAAACTGTTACAGACAAAGTTAACACCATATCAAAGTGAATAGTGATAACCAATCTGATTTATTTGGCTTTACAAACCACGAAGTCAAGAAGTATAGTTTTGCATTATTGAAGATAGATTTTCACCATATCAAGGGGAAACAAATAAATCTGATTTATTAGGATTACAGTTAGAAGCTATAATTTAAGGCAAACTCATGATCACCCAAAAGTGTATCATGAGGGTCTACTGAGCAAGCTCCTTTGGTAAGAGGTTCAAAAGAAGAGTAAATGTGCAAGTGTGACCATGAGAGAGATTTACAGAAATAGTGTTGGTAATCTTGGCCACTGCAATAAAACAAAACCAAATTCATTTGTTGAAATGTTTTTCTTACTCCTTTTCTAGTGAACTCTTTATGTTGTCATAAGAACTTAGAGGTTTTTATTGTTAGTAATTTTATTCTCCCACTAGTATTCAAATGCTTATTATCTCCTTTTTGTATTAGACAATATGAATTTTAGCATCAAGTGCTGCGGTTGACGTTTTGTTGGCCTACAGACTTCTAACCTTCTTGCATTTTTATAGGAACCATTTTTTAGGGATACAAGGCTTGGTTAAACAAACACTTGATGCATTTAAGCAAGCAAGCAAGCAAGACTGGAGTACTCATCTCAGGTCTCACTGAACATCAGAGGCTTCACTACTCCAATGTTTCCCTTCTTGCCGCTACCTTCATCTATTCGTCGTCGACATAACCGTAAATCACTAAATCAATCAACATTGTGACACTTCCTTGAAAATTGAAGCTCCAAAAACACATCATTTCCGCACACCCTCAAACTTTCTAGTCGAAATTTCGAAAGCAAAACCAACAAATAACATCGAGAAATTTACCCAATTCCAAAGATGAGATTTTTAGCGTACCCATTCGATCCAATTACTAACTAATTCACAATTTTGAGCCAACAAAGACCGGAACCAATACCTTGTGCGGGGGGCGAAGGAGAGAAATCGAGTTCCCCACGAACCCTAATTGTCGAGGGAGAAGCGATTATTCTCCTGGGATTTGGTAGGAAAAGGGGTCCAGTGGCTCCGAGAGAGGGAGTGAATGGAGAAGAGAGACAGGAGAAAATCATGTTCTGTTTGTTTTATATTATATTAATCCCACACTGTGATCTGATGTCTCTCTTCTGTTCTATCAGATTTCTCTCTTAGTTTTGTTTTTGTTTTTGTTTTGTAGCGTTGCTTCGATTCCTTGCTTGTTTTGGGGTGAAGAGTTAAAAGACTTTTCTTTAATCTTCTCAAAGTAAAAGTAAAGTAAAGTAAAGTCAGTCAAGTGAAATCTGTTTTTATATTGAGGTGGTTTAAAAATGTCAATTTGGAAGCAGGTAAATCAGTTAATTTGTACCTTTTCTGTTTTTTACCCAATAATTTAGTGAATGGTGAGGAGGTGGGTAATGTTTTTGGTTTCACTTCCAAAGAGAGCCCGGTTCATGCTTATGCCACAATAGAGCCATGGCTGTCTTTTTGTTTTTTTAAGAATTAATATCAGGCTGGTATTGCGACTTGCGAGTGATAACAACTAAAGAGCCTGAGACTCTGTACAATGATAGATTAGAATGATGAAATTGCAAAAGTTTTTGGATACACTTTTACATATTTTCAAAATTTTCTTTCCGAAAAATGGAGCGTCCAAGCACAAGAACTTCAAGCATCAAAGACTTGAATCGTGACAAAGATCACATCAATGCCTCAACCTGACAACTTGCATATTCATTCGATAGTCTGACTACAGTATGATTCTGTTTTTTTATAATAATTTACGGTATGATTCTGTAAAGAAGAAAATTTCACGAAATATTTGTTCTCAGGCTGAGATTGGCTTGTAAGAAATGGAAAGATACATAAAACAGAACAAATGTTGTAACACTAGACATGCTCAAAATTTTCTTCACTCGAAAATGGAAATTGACAATTGGTCTTTCAAGTTACAAAAGATGGAAACATTAGCTTTTTAAAAATAAAAAAATAATTGACCATTGATACTTTGTCATGGGTGTTTCGAAATTTAGATGAAGAAACACATGAATAGATTATTTTCTTCATAATATAAACTTGAGAAGTCGAGAACATGTGGACAAAATTTAAAAATGCATTGACCATAAGCGCAACTCTTGCAGAATCATCTCCTATTCAATCTGGTTTGCAGCTCTCAATAACCATGAATCCAAGAACATCTTTACCATATCACATCTCACTCAGCAATATCAGCCTTTTTATTGGTCAGACTTCATGATATAACACAAACACCTTTTTATTCCATGTTAGCTTTCCCAATAAGTGAAAAAGAAAAGTAACTTAATACACTAAGACGGCGAAAAACACGCCAAATGATGAAGTTTTTGTGTACCCGGTTGTCAATAATGACAAATTCTGAAGGCAAAAAAGGGTAATCACCCTAAACTGGATCTTGTCATTTCATAAGCCAAGAAACAAGCAGCATTTGCAGGAACACTTCGTGCCATCGCGGGCCCGAATCCTCGATATAATCCCTTTACCCCTTCTGAGGTGAATATCTTCTTCGTCGCGTCGATAGGGCCACTATACTTTGGATTCCTATAGTCATCCACCTGAATCACACTCTTCACAACATCGGTGGGGTAGACTGCGAGCCAAAAGGCTGCACCAGCCAGTCCTCCTGCAACCATGAGGGACCCTCTGCTGAGGTTCGATGTGTCTGGACTACCAGCAAACCACTGCTTGAGGGTCTCGTAAACTCCAAAAACTACGGCATTGCCAGGAACTTCACGTGCCAGTGTCGGTGTCAAGCCTTTGTACAGAGCTCTGAATCCACCTTCTGATTTCATGGCTTGCCGGGCCACATCCATGGGGCCTCCATATTTTGTAATCCCCCCAGAGGGGCCGCTGCCTGCCAAGGTATTGTGAGCCTGTAACCTGTTGTTACAAGTTAAAATATCGTGCAAAGCACCGTAATAGTTCCAAAAATACTTAGGAAACAAGTACTGAACTCTGATTGTACATTCATGCAGTTAATCTCAGGAGAGAAGTTGACTACTATTGTGGCAAACACAACACTAAAAGGACACCTGAATTTGTTTAACTTTGTAACTTTTTCAATTTTTATGGTGAGGTATGGATATGATTGACAATTTGATGCAACCTTCCTTACATGTAAATATAAGAGATGCATATTTCACTTCAGAGTAAAAAAAAACCAGGATTTACTTGCTCATTTTGTTCATTAATAAACTATATATCAAAGCTGATGAGAAAAAACAGAAGAAAACAAAATTATTGCATTTTGAAGTTTCTTATAAGCTACACATTTAAATTGAAAAAAAAACCCCAAGCTATTTGGTTCTCCACTAACTTGAAAATGATGCACATGATTCACTAGTACGCCCATCCTAGAACTAGTGACAATGAATAAGACTTTTCAAAATTGAATCCATGAGGAGGAGACAGGCTAACCTGCACTTAATCAACTCAGTTGGGCAAGCAAGAACTGAAACTGCAACTCCAGCAACAGCTCCACACATAACCTGCTGATGCACTAAAATGGGAACACCAGGCTCGGTTCTAAATATCGACTCCATCTTGCCTCTCACGCTGAATAAGACCGCGTTAAAGGCCGCAACAGTTGCCAGGGGAGCGCCCATTCCTTTGAACAAGCCTCTGGGGCCTTCAGATGAAATCGTCTTCCTAACGGCATCTATCGCACCCGAGTACTTGGGCAATTGGCCAGGAAGAGGTGCATGTTGACTTTGAAGCTTCACTTTGATGGTGTCAAAGGGGTGCCCGACAACCAAAAGCGCGGATCCTCCAACTGTTCCAGAGGTTAAATCCTTGGCTACTTCTGCCATTTTCTCTTTCTGAAAGAGAAATTATAGGGAGGAAAATTCTTATCAACAAGCCCAATTGATAAAATTGGGTGTAAAATAACTAGAAATAAGTAGTTTCATGATTTTGTCAACACGTCAAATTGATAAAATTGGGTGTAAAATAACTAGAAATAAGTAGTTTCATGATTTTTTTCAACACGTCAAATTGATAAAGGGCGTAAACTGTAAGAAAACTAGAAAAAATAATAATTTCAAGATTTCTTTCTCAACAAGTCAAATTGATAAAATTGGGTGTAACATAACTACAAACTAGTAACTTCATGATTTTTGTGAACGTACCAAATTGATATATCGGGGGTAAAATACCTAGAAAAAAACAATTTCAATTTCAGGAGTGACAAACTCGAGTTGCTATCCAAGTTTCCATACCACTGTTTCTACACTAATAAATTACTAAACATATAACCAGAAAGATAAATTAAAACAAAATCAAATCAGAAAATTTATGGAAAAAGAGACCCGCATGCAAATTTAAAGTTTCGACAAAAATTTAAATCACCAAACGCCCAACGCTAAACGATCCCAATAAAGAGTAACTCTAAGCCCAAATTGAACATTCAAATCCCCAAATATTCCACCTTTAATATAAAAAGAGAGAAAAACACAATCTTCCCACACTACTCCAAAGTCTGACCTTTAAGAGGCGAAAAGGGAAACCCTAAGTTGGAGAAGGAGGAAGAAGAAGAAGAGGGCAATAGAGCTTCGCATGGAATGCGGGAAAGGAGATTCTTTTCTGGAAAGAGGAGCGTCGGGTTGGGTTTTTTGTCGATTTGAGATTGGAGGTTTGCTCTGTTTCTGGAATTCCCATTTTTTTAAATTCATCCAAACCATCACTGTCTCAGTTTAGTGTCTCCTGACGTGTTTGGCAGTTTTGAGAGCTTACGAACAAACAACTAAAGTGCCGTGCTAGGTATGATGTCTTTTGTTGAGTTGGTAATGTACTTAATTAGTTATAATGTACGAAAAAAATTCGAATTAAAATTCTTTTTAAAAATAAATTTCAATTTGAACATGTTTGAAAAATATTTATTCAACTAGACTTGTTGTCCCCACGTCGCAACACATTGGTACAATAAGAAAGTAGGGACATTTACATCTATAGTGACATAGAAATCACTGTGTGAAGAAATGACCTACTCGGAGGATAAAGTCTAAGAGGATAAAGTCTAGGAGACACAAGAGACTGAACTATCTCCCCGAAAAGGATGGCAATGATAGCTAGAAATAACAAAGATATAGAATTATAGATATCAATTGTAATATTCATTGTGAATTATGTCTAGTTGCTAGACAAATTCTGTCTTCCTTTTAGTTTGAGTAATACTAGAACCTGCAACATTTTTAAATTGCTACTCACAGTGGTTGTAATTACTATCTAAATATTATGGATGATTATAGTAGGAGTACCTGGTTTTTTCTCATGCACACTAAATCTGAAAATATAATATCATTACCAGTTTTGCTTCCCCAGCCACCGATCAATATCAAACTAAAAGTGTTGGTTGTTTACTCTATTCCACCAACGTACAACCCAAGGATAAGTTTGATAAATGAGCATATAAATGTATTTTTGTGGGGTATCCTTTTAATCAAAAGAGTTACAAATTATATGATTTAAACAACAGAAAGTTCATAGTAAGCAGGGATGAATTTTTCCTTTCCACGACAACAAAGAAAACATAGATGAAGGTTAGACTGTGATTCCACACCACTAGAAGACCACTTCAGTAGTACAGGGGAGGAAGAAAATGACAACACACAAGATCAACCAGACATGAATCTGTAACAGACAGAGCAAGAGAACCAGGCAGTGCAGCAGAACAACATAGATCACACTGAGATGATACCCAGAAGGTCAACCAGGCAACATAATATACCAACATGTCTGAAAGAGTTTCTGTAATAACCCTAAACCCAATTAGGGGTTAATGGTGATTAGGGAGGAGGTTTGCATGGTGAAGTGGTGGTGCACAGTGGGGTGCATGGGAATGGAGGAGTGTGCAGTGATGTGTGATGGTGTGGAGGCTGGTTACTGTGACCGTTGGGGTGTTTTGAAGAGAGAAAACGTTTCTCTCTCACTTGCTCTCTCTCACTCTCATTCTTTCCTTTTCTTTTTCCGACGACCAGAGGACTTGGAGACTCCGGCGTGTGGAGACGAGCTCAGAATCGCGGAGGCGCGGACGTGAGGCGTGGGTGCGGAGGTTGCTGTCGAGCGACGACGTTGCGCGAGCAAGGCTCTGGTGGTTTCGTCGTTTTCTTGAGGTATGCCGGCTTCTTAGTGTGGTTTGTTGTTCACCCTCGTGTGAGGGATGTTGTGGTCGGTCGCGGGAGGTCGGAGACCTCGCCGACGGCAAGAAACGACGTAAAATCCTTGGTTGGCGCAAGGTTGCTGTCGACCAATGGACAACTGAATTCCTTCGGGTGGTCGACCGATTAAGTGTAATGGCCCGACTTTAACCAACACCGGTCAGACGATGCCTTGCGGCGGTCGACCGGTAGTGCCTTGTGCTGGTGGGTCGGGATTGCCTGTTAATTTTCGGTCGACCGGTTCCATGTTTTCGTTCGACCAGAACTTAAGTGTACTTGATGATTATGTATGATTGTTCGACCGATAGTTGGTATGTGTTCGACCGTTATATGACTTAGAACTGCTAGGATGCCCTGGTAGTTTTCGGTCGACCGGGACCCCTGCGTCGGTCGACCGGTAGTATTGTTTGATGTTGACCAGACTCTGGATTTTGACCACGTATCGGTCGACCGGTTTTAGACTCTTGTTCGACCGTTGGGACTTAGGTTTTGCGCAGAGAGTTCGACCGTTGCAGACTTTCGGTCGACCGAACCTTATGGGGACGGTCGACCGGGTTGCCTCTTCCAGTCGACCGTTTTTGTACAGAACTGAATTCCCGGTCCTTTTAGGATGCCAACTCTGTCCACAGAAACTCGTGTCCTCGCCTAGTGCGTGAGCCGGGAGGTGACGGCAGGTGCGTTACGCGTGCCTGCCCAGAGACCGTCGTGTGGAAGAGTGTGGGTGTTCGGGACGTGTCACTTCTGTGTATGGATTGTGACTTGGTGTGATAGATTGATGGACTCTTTGTAGAGTAGCAAACCTGAGGGATCGCGGATCCCAATGTATGATGTGCGGCTCGTGGAGCCTGATGACCCGGCGGACTTCGGTCTGGACCCGTCCGATGTTGTGTCGGACGTATGTTTGACCATCGATGTTGTGCCGGTGATGTCGTCGATGCTGTTCCGACGATGATGGGTCGATGTTGTTCCGGCTATGATGTTTTATGGGCTGATGTTGTTCCGGCTATGATGTTTGATGGGCTGATGCTGTTCCGACTATGTTTTCCTCAGCTGGGAACCTACTGAGATGATGTTTGATGGACCAACCGAGCGACGACTCCGTTGGGGTGATTTTGACCACGAAGTTACAAATCTGTTTCTTATGGCGCGGACTTGGCGGACGCTTCTTGCTGAACCCCATGATTAGTATAGCCACGTGTGGGGAGCGTCACGTCTTGTTCCGTTAGACAGTATGTGCCTACGGTAGGTCTCCTTGGGAGACCTTATGATAATTGTCGGACTGATGTCCCGTTTTACCCTTCGGGGGAACTGTTTTCCTTACTGTTGATGACATGATATTACTAGTATGATATGTTCATTTGTACTACTGCATGCATATGGTTGAGCTTGGCATACGGGGTTTCCTTATGGAAACTCAGGCATTGTTGTTGCATCTTTTTCAGGACCACAGTAGGTCCAGTTGGGTGGTGATCAGCGGGCGCACGCATTTTGGGATCAGATCCTCTCGTTCGGGCCACTGAGGTCGACATGATTACTTGTATCTCCTTTTGTTATATCTGATGTAATCATGTAGCTTTTTGACAAACTCTGATGTAATATGGTGCACCGCTTGAATGTTTTTATGAGAAGTAACAGTCCCGTCTTTTGATTATTGGTCTCTGATTTCTTGATGATAATTTTTAAAAAAATTCCGTTGTTTCGGGATGTTACAGTTTCATTATCCCACCTTACAAGGTAACAATGCTTAGGTAATTGAGCCTAACCACAAAGCAGCTGAGAAAGGTACCAAGTATCCCCTTCAATCTTTCATTAAATACCATAATATTTCTAAAAAACATACTTTGTTTGTTAGGCTATTGATAACATGAGAGAACCAAACATCTATAATGAAGCATGCACCAATGAAACATTTGCACTAGTTACTAAAATGATATAACCAAATAGAAGGAATTGACTTCCATGGAACATTTGCACTAGTTACTAAAATGGTTACAATTATAACTGTGTTGCCATTGGTGCTATTCAAGGTTGGCACTTACACCAACTTGATGTAATACATGGGCAATTACATGAGGATTTTCCCATGAAACCACCACTTGGTCTTGTGAAAGAGGGAAGTAAATTAGTGTGTAAACTATAGAAGTCTATATATATGGCCTTAAGCAGTCTTCAAGGTGTTGGTTTGAGAAGCTAAGGCACTTATAGCTTCTGGTTTTACACAATCAAGAGCTGACTAACTACTCTCTTTTTTCTTGCAAGGCTGGGAATTCCTTTACTAGTATACTCATTTATGTTGATGATATCATAATTGCAGGAAACAGCATCAAAAGCATAAATGAATTGAAAGATAAAACTCAGGAAACAATTTCATTTGAAGAACCTTGGCCAACTAAAGTATTTCCTTGGATTTGCACTTGAAATACTCAAAGATCAACAAAAGGCATCAACCTAAATCAGAGAAAGTTTGCACTTGAATTACTCAAAGATCGATACTGGATTAGAACCAAGCAAACCAGTTGATTCACCCATGGAAGTCAACAATAAACTAACAGAAGATCCAGGAAAATCGTTACATGATCCAAGTTCATACAGAAGATTAATTGGCTGTCTACTGTACCTAACAATTACCAGACCCGATATCACCTGCTCAGTCAACTACTTAAGTCAATTCCTGAGCAAACCAGGTCTGAGGCAGTGAGGCACATGCAAGTGGCATTAAGAGTAGGGAAATAAATAAAGAAAACACCAGGACAGTGTATTTTCTTTGCTACAAACACCACCACCTTGTTGAGAGCCTACTACGACTCTGATTGGGCAAGCTGCCCAATCACAAGAGATCAACCTCTGAGTATGCAATCATTCTAGGAAGTTCACTTATCTCATGGAGGACTAATAAGAGTACAATCTCAAGATCATCATGTGAGGCTGATATAGATCCATGACTAATACTACATGCAAAAATCACTTGGCTTCTCACACTGTTGAAAGACCACAATGATCCAGTTCCTTTGTTCTGTGACAATCGATCTACAATACATATTGCTGCTAATCTGGTTTTTCACGAGAGAACAAAACACATTGAGATAGATTACTATGTGATTCGATACAAAATCCAGCAAAACCATGTTTGTCAGTGGTAGAAACCAACTTTCAGACATCTTTACCTAGCTATTCCCATCAACCATTTCCAGGAGCTACCTTGCAAGCTTGGAGTGCATGATATCCAATCTCCAGTTTGAGGGGGGATATTGAATTATGTGATATAATTGTGATGTAAAGTGTAATGTAAGATATATCATGTGGGCTTAGTAAAACATGCTAGTCGATAGGCTATATTGTAAGTTAATCGGATCTTATCCGTTTAACCATTAGTCCAGCCCACACCCTATATATATGGGGACCCACATATATAACCAAACTTTACTCTTTCTAAATTCTAACCAATAAGACCCTAACGAACTCAACTACTTGATCTCTTCTTCCCAATTTATTCTTCTTTCTTTTTTCCATTCCTTCCTTTCTTTATCAGTTATTGACAAAGTGAAACTCCTGCAAATAAAAGTGTTTTTGTTCGAGAAGAAATATATACAAAAGAACAATATTTAAAATTTCATGTATTATCACCGATTACACTCTTTTGCATGTGCATCCAAGCAAAAAACACACACTCTCTAGATATTATTAACAAACATTTGAGTTAAATGATGGATTTCTTTACTTTTCAAACGTTTAAGTTAAATGATTTACCGCATTTCACATGCAAGTAAAAAGTTAAATGATTTACCACAACGATCTTAGCATGGATCCATCGATCTGTCTGGATGTATATAACCGGGTGACAGCTCTGATCAGCATCTGCATGAGACAAATTAAGAACATCAGTGTCACTCAGAAACCATGTAGCTTCTATGCTTGCAATAGCATGCATGCAGTAAATGTAACATTATAAGTATAAGTTTAGTTTCCCAGGTTTTCATGTGCACAGAGCAAATTTGTCCATGGTGCATCAAGATTTCACGCTAGGGAATTTGAAGATTTTTGAAAATTAGTTTTTTTTTTAAAAATCAATCCATCCACTTTGTTGCTTGGGAATTAATTTTAGGAATCTTTGTGGCCTTTTGAAAATCAAACCTCAAAAACTATTATCAAACACACCCTATGACCTTTCTTCTTCAAAAAGAAAACATGAAGTGATTTTCAAAATTTCTATATAGCACATAGAAAAACTTTTGATGATTCATTTTCTAAATCCCAATCACCGTTCAATACCATAAATCTACCAGTTAAACTAGCTTCAGCTGGTTATATATATCCACTATTTAGATTCCAATACTCACGTGTGTGTATATATTTACACATTTGAAACAAATCCAAAAGAAGAAAAAGAAATGACCAAATTGCATGAGTTGATTTTAGGTGGGCATGTTGACACATCTATCTCAAACCAAATGCAGTATGGGTGGCAGTGGCAGGAGACCACAGTGATCGTCGATCGATCAATCGATCCCACTTCATCTTTGGTATATGTCTCTCTTCCTCTGCATGCGGTGCATGGAGAGGACACCCAACATATCTATCCATACATAAATCCATGCAAACTACAGATCTTGCCAGTTACTTGTATCTTTCAATGTATAGTATTTGTTAGGTCGGGCCCATGCAAAAGCCACAATAACGTACGTACTGTTAATCTCAAGTCACTCCACTTCTAGATGACCGATGCATCTGTCTTGTCTCTTGTTTTACCTACCATTTATGGTAATAATAATGTCGTATGCATCAGGACTGATTTTGTCGTTTCTTCACTAGAATTGGAGCGGCATATCAGTTAACTAAGGTATCTTTAGAGGGAGAAGAAATGGACGTGAAGGTATTAATTGGATGGAAGTATGAGATAGGGCAAACAAGTGATTGGTGTGTAGGGTTGTAATTCTTCTTGTTTTTAAGGACATGGATTGGTTTTCTAACCCACCTCATCAATTTACACACAGGATACATGGTCAATTTACACAACCATATAAATACAAGGCAAACCCTAATGCCATGAACAATAAACCTACCAACACAGCTTATACAAGGCAAACCCTAATGCCATATTTCAAATTATATTGGGATGCCCTTTAAATACCTGGTAATCCCCCATTACAACCAAAATCCGGTCCCCAATCCCAATGGAATGGAATCATATATATCATACAAAAATTAAATGGAACACAAAATCGGAAGTAGGACAACTAAACATTTGTCTATTAGAGGTCGAATTGCCATGATTAACTCGGTAATCACACCTATGACATCCTACTACATGAGTTGTCTCAAGACACCAAAAGGGATCATAAAAAAAGATCGTCTACGACGTAACTTCGTATGGAATAATTCGACTGAACACTCTAAGATCAAAGATTTCGTTAATCAGCAAAAGGTCTGCCAAAATAAAAGTGAAGGTGGAGTGGGTATTATCAACATTGAAAACCACAGCCTAAGCATGCACATGAAGAGGTTGTGGGATGTTCTGAGTGGTAAAGCCTCACTTTGCAACCTAATCATCCAAAATAAGTGTAACGTACCCGAAAACAGCGGAAAATTTAAACAATAATAAAGACCGTCAACGGTCAACACTGGGCACGTCACGGGAAACAAACCAACATATATAATATAAATATGATCCACGTGGAAGTCAAATATACAAACTGACTGTGATTACGACAAAAGCTATACAATATGTAATCACCTCAAAAGAAAGAGACTGACAACTACAGGATCTGATCTCGGGGGCACCGTCCTCGGTCACCACCTCAAACTCTAACCCTGCTCGCTACCTGAAATGCAAACAACAAACATGCCTGAGTTCCCTGCAGGAACCCCGTATACCAAACCTCCTAAAATATAAAAAGGAATTAAAGACAATGCAATGCTATGCACATGATCATCCGCCTCGGGCCCACAATAATGCCCTCACCGCCTCCGCGGCACTGAACCACTCCTGCCACTAGGGTCAAGTCAGTCCACCGCTGCCTCACAAGGGTCAGTCGACACCACTGCTCCCCAAAAAGTGCAGGAAGGAACCCCCGGTACACGCCGCACCCAAGGAGCGAGTCAGCCCGCCGAATACACAACTCGGGTCAGACGACAGCCACTGCTCCCCCAAGAGTCGCCTAGCGCGCACCCTGCCGGAACATCCTCGGCCTACCGCTAAACCCTCGCAAACAGCCCAAGGTTTACGGTACACATCCCTCACACCCCGCTCGGTAAGAGAGGAAAAAGTACAACAATAATACGCCTTCGTCGAAGGTGAAATCCGTAGCTCTCAAAGCCGGTAATCAACCGTCGCCTCGGAGCCGGTAGTCGACCTGACATCGACGGATCGCGTGTGGATAAATCCACCAACCTGCGGCAGATCGGTCGACCGCTAAAAGCACACCGGTCGACCGGTCCCCCACACAGTACACAGTACTGTACAAACAAGTCTACCGGTCGAACCACGCCAACCGAATTACCGACCAATCGGTCGAACAAAAGTCATCTAGCGGTCGACCGTTTGGAAGGTCTACGCTATACAATTTTATATAAAATATATATCCGACCGGTCGAACCAAGGGGTCGTTCGACCGATAACAGGGATTTCAATATTTTGCCCAAGTCTCGTTCGGTCGACCGGAACTGAAATACAGTTCGACCGAAACAACACAAGCACTCTACCGCTTAATTAAATGCTCAGTCGGTCGACCGAGAGTTAAAGAGCGGTCGACCGTTTTGATGGTCAAAGCTCCCAACCGACTTAGCATCGAATGGATCGGTCGAACAAGGTTAAGGACGTTCGACCGTTTAATAAGTCAAAATCCCCAACCGACCCATTCTCATCGTTATTCGGTCGACCGGCTAAGTGGTCCCGTTCGACCGATAACAGTATATCCCCTTTTTCCCGCACAAATCTGGCATAACGGTCGACCGTCTAACGACATCGTTCGACCGTTCGCGGGTAAATATCAATATAATAATAGGATCGGTCGACTGCCCACAGGCACCGGTCGACCGATCGTCGTCTTCAACCTCTGAATTGGTTGAATTCCGACAGGGAATTCGACACCAACGTCGATCCCCAACACTCACAAGGCTTATGTGAGTTATAATGAAGATTTGGCATACCTTTTCGATGGTTGTAGATGTCTCCCAAGCTTTGGCTACTTCAACCCAACACTTCACCTTCTTCTCCTCTTCTTCTTCTCTCCTTCTTCTTCTTCACCAAACCCTCTCTCACTTTCTCTGTTGATTGTTAAGGAAGAAGAAGAAAACGTTTTTAGGTTAGCTTTACCTTCCAATATATAGGAATTCCAATTCTTATCCAACTCCACCTCTTCCAAACCCAATTAAAATCCACCAACTCTTTCTTTCTCCTTCCAACACCTCCTGCTCTTCATGCATGATTAATTAGGGTTAATTAGGTTTAGTTTAATTTAATTAGGTTGCTTAGATTAAGTTATTACAATCTACCCTCCTTAAAAGAATTTCGTCCGCGAAATTCGAAACAACTGACTTACCGGAATAACTCTGGATACTGCCTCCTGACATCCTCCTCAATCTCCCAGGTAGCCTCTCTGTCAGTGTGATGCTGCCACCTGACCTTCACCATAGGAATCGCTCTCCTCCTGAGCTGGTGTACCATCTGATCCACAATCTCAACTGGTCTCTCATCTAATGACAAATCCTGCTGGATCTCCGGTACTGATACCTCTATCACATGCGCTGGATCGGCCACGTACTTCCTCAACATAGAAACATGGAAGACGTTGTGAAGTCCTGCAAACTGTGGCGGTAAAGCAATCCTATACGCCACCTCACCAACCCGATCCAATATCTCAAACGGTCCGACATATCTCGGACTCAACTTCCCCTTCTTCCCGAATCTCATCACCCCTCTGGAAGGCGAGATCTTCAGGAAGACATGATCTCCTACCTCAAAAGTCAGCTCACGCCTCCGCGTATCAGCATAACTCTTCTGCCTGCTCTGCGCCGTAGCTAGTCGTCTCCGAATCACGTCGACCTTCTCTGAATACAACTGGATAATGTCAGGTCCAACTAGCTGTCTCTCGCCCACATCACTCCAGCATACCGGCGATCTACACGGTCTCCCGTATAATGCCTCATAGAGTGCCATCCCAATACTCGAGTGGTAGCTGTTGTTGTAGGCGAACTCGATCAACGGCAAATGCTCATCCCAATGCCCGGCCCAGTCAAGTGTACACGCTCTCAGCATGTCCTCCAATGTCTGTATCGTCCGCTCTGACTGGCCATCTGTCTGTGGGTGGAAAGCTGTGCTAAACTTCAGACGTGTCCCCAGTGCTCTGTGTAGACTCTCCCAAAATCTCGAAGTGAATCTGGGATCTCTGTCTGAAATGATACAGACCGGCACGCCATGAAGTCTGACAATCTCCTCAATATATAACTTAGCTAGACCCTCCAGAGCAAGAGTGGTCTTAATAGCTAAGAAATGCGCCGACTTGGTCAGTCGATCGACTATAACCCAAATCGCATCGTGAAATCTCCGTGTCTTCGGTAGCCCCGTAACAAAATCCATCGTCACGTGCTCCCACTTCTACTCGGGCAACTCAATCCTCTGCATCTGCCCTGCTGGTCTCTGGTGCTCGATCTTCACCTGCTGACAGACCAAACACCTCGACACGAAGTCTGCAACGTCCTTCTTCATACCTCGCCACCAGAAGTTCCGCTGCAGGTCTTTGTACATCTTGGTGCTCCCTGGATGAATGGAATATCTCGATCTGTGTGCCTCCTCCATGATATCATGTCTCAGGTCCTCTGTCTTCGGCACCCAGATACGGTCTCTGAATCTCAGACCTCCGTCCACTCCAACTCTGAAGTCTGACCCATCTCTGGCAGCTAACTGTAACAAACTGCTCAACTCCTCATCTGTAGTCTGAGCACGAATCACTGCTGATACTGTCTGAGGCTCTACTCTCAATCCGGCAATCACTGCGCCCTCAGAGCTATCAGCAAATGGCCTCCACTCTGCCAAGGACTCTAGCAGTCTCCACTCCTGAATGCATAGGCCTGCTACTGATACTTCCACCTTCCGGCTCAAAGCGTCTGCAACTGTGTTCGCCTTCCCCGGATGGTAAGAGATAGTGAAGTCATAGTCCTTAATGAACTCAAGCCATCTGTGCTGCCTCATATTCAGCTCCTTCTGCGAGAACAGGTACTTCAGACTCTGATGATCTGTAAACACCTCGAACTGCTCGCCATAAAGATAGTGTCTCCAGGTCTTCAGTGCGTGAACCACTGCTACTAACTCCAAATCATGTGTCGGGTAATTCCTCTCATGGACCTTCAGCTGTCTGGATGCGTATGCGATCACCCTCCCGTGCTGCATAAGTACACATCCTAAGCCAACACCTGAAGCGTCGCTATAAATCACGAATCCACCCGTGCCACTCGGCAATGATAAAACTGGTGCTGTGGTCAACAGTCTCTTCAGCTCCTGAAAGCTGTCCTCGCACTTCTGCGACCAAACAAAAGTGACTCCCTTCTGCGTCAGAGCTGTCAGTGGTGCTGCCAATCTCGAGAAGTCTTTGATGAAGCGACGGTAATAACCCGCCAGTCCAACAAAGCTCCTAATCTTCGTCACGCTCGTAGGGGTCCTCCACTGTGTCACCGCCTCTACCTTCGCCGGATCCACTGATATCCCCTCTGCCGATACAATGTGTCCGAGGAATGCCACTCTGTCCAACCAAAACTCGCACTTTGAGAACTTAGCATATAACTGCTGAGCCCTCAAGATGCTGAGTACAATCCTCAAATGCTCTCTGTGCTGCTCCACATCTGGTGAATAGATCAAAATGTCATCCACGAAGACAATCACAAATATATCAATATACTGCCTGAATGTCCGGTGCATCAGATCCATGAACGCTGCCGGAGCATTCGTCAATCCAAATGGCATCACCAAGAACTCATAGTGTCCATACCTCGTCCTAAAAGCTGTCTTCTGGATGTCCTCATCTCGGATCCTCAACTGGTGATATCCTGAACGCAGGTCAATCTTCGAGAAAACCTTCGCTGACTGCAGCTGGTCAAAGAGATCCTCGATCCTAGGTAAGGGATACCTATTCTTCACCGTCACCTGGTTCAGCATCCTGTAGTCTATGCACATCCTCAAGGATCCGTCCTTCTTCTTCACAAACAAAACTGGTGCACCCCAAGGCGAGACGCTCGGTCTGATAAATCCAGAGTCCATCAACTCCTGCAACTGCTTCTTCAACTCTGTCAACTCAGCAGGTGCCATCCGGTATGGAGCCTTCGACTGTGGTGTAGTGCCGGCTACCAACTCAATGCCGAACTCCAACTCCCGGTGTGGTGGTAAACCTGGAATCTCCGCTGGAAAAACATCCGCGAACTCCTGCACCACCTCAATGTCCTCTAGCCTCTGAGACTCTGCCTCCGCAACCACAAGTGTCGCCAGAAATACTGCACAACCCTGCTGTAACAGTCTCTGAGCTCTCACAGCAGATACAATAATGCGACCCCCTCTGCTTCTGATCCCTCTAATCAGAATATCAGGCAAACCCTTCCTCGGGATCAAAATCTTCTTCTCACGGCACAAGACTCGAACATCATATTGGGACAGCCAATCCATCCCAAGTATGACATCAAAGTCCTCCATCGGTAGCAAGACCAGGTCTGCCGGAAACTCCTGATCTCCCGAAACAACCGTGGCGCCGGGGACAAATCTCCCCACAGTGCCCACCAGACCCAGGGGTGTGCTGACCTCCAAAGTGGCAGTCAACATCGCAAGGGTACAGCCCAACACTCCCGCAAATCGCTCTGAGATGAACGAGTGTGTCGCGCCACAATCAAATAACACCCTAGCTACTGAACCTGCGACAAGAAGGGTACCTTCCACGACAGCGCCTCCATCCCGAGCCTCCTCTGCTTGGATGGTGAAAACTCTGCCAGTGCGCTGCCCCTGCTGTGGTCTGAAAGGTGGTCTACCTCCGCCTCCTCCTCTGCCTGGTGCGGGTAAACCCGGTGGTCGGCTCGGCCCAGCTCCTCGGCTCGGACAGCTCCTGATAAAGTGACCCAGCTGGCCACACCCATGACATGCTCCGGGGGTGAAGCACGGCCCGGAGTGAAACCTCCCACAAGTACCACAAGGCTCAGGTCGTGGTACTGCAACTCCTGCTCCCTCGTACCGGGGCCTCTTGCCCGGATTCCCTCCAGTCTGACCTCCTGGCCTCCCAGAGAACCTACCTGATGGCCTCCTCTCATCCTGGTAGTTCTCCCTGTAGTCACGATCAAGAACAGAGGCACTCTTCACTGCATCGGCCAACGTGCTCGGCATGTGTGTCAGCACCTTCGTCCTCAACTGCTTCCGGAGCCCCCGGACGAACTTCCCAGCCCTCTGCTCCTGTGTAACATACATCTCGGGACAGTAACGCTCAAGGGCGTTGAACTTCCCGATGTAGCCTGCTAGGGTCATGTCTCCTTGCTGAAGACTCAGAAACTCCTCCCTCTTCTGATCCTGGACATGCTGCGGAAAATACTGCTCGTTGAACTCGCCAACGAACTCCTCCCAGGCTATATCATCTCTGTCCGCAAACACCACTGCAGATGTGGACCTCCACCAGTTGGACGCAGCACCGCCCAAAACATAAGTAGTCAGGCCCACTCTCGCCTCTGGAGGACAACCAATAGCACTGAAGATCTTCTGCATCGTGAAGATCCACTCCTCCGCAGCCTCTGCGTCGTACTGCCCCAGAAAGGTAGGCGGATGCTGGCGCATAAACCGGTCATGCATAGCGCCAGTCCCCGTCTGCCCAGTCTGTGCCGTCTGCTGCTGTAGCATCTCTGTCAGACGTCCGACCGTATCGAACAACGTCCGACGCTCATCCTCCCAAGCCTCATCCCTCGCAGTCTCACTCTCACCGCGAGTATGGGCAACCGCCTTCCCCCGTCTAGGAGGCATCTGCCAAAGGAAACAAGACAATATCAATATAATCTGTGCATGCATGATCCTCTAGACCTACTCCTAACTCAAAGGTGGTTTCTTTGGACAAGTACGCCGAGATCAACGCTCTGATACCAAATTGTAACGTACCCGAAAACAGCGGAAAATTTAAACAATAATAAAGACCGTCAACGGTCAACACTGGGCACGTCACGGGAAACAAACCAACATATATAATATAAATATGATCCACGTGGAAGTCAAATATACAAACTGACTGTGATTACGACAAAAGCTATACAATATGTAATCACCTCAAAAGAAAGAGACTGACAACTACAGGATCTGATCTCGGGGGCACCGTCCTCGGTCACCACCTCAAACTCTAACCCTGCTCGCTACCTGAAATGCAAACAACAAACATGCCTGAGTTCCCTGCAGGAACCCCGTATACCAAACCTCCTAAAATATAAAAAGGAATTAAAGACAATGCAATGCTATGCACATGATCATCCGCCTCGGGCCCACAATAATGCCCTCACCGCCTCCGCGGCACTGAACCACTCCTGCCACTAGGGTCAAGTCAGTCCACCGCTGCCTCACAAGGGTCAGTCGACACCACTGCTCCCCAAAAAGTGCAGGAAGGAACCCCCGGTACACGCCGCACCCAAGGAGCGAGTCAGCCCGCCGAATACACAACTCGGGTCAGACGACAGCCACTGCTCCCCCAAGAGTCGCCTAGCGCGCACCCTGCCGGAACATCCTCGGCCTACCGCTAAACCCTCGCAAACAGCCCAAGGTTTACGGTACACATCCCTCACACCCCGCTCGGTAAGAGAGGAAAAAGTACAACAATAATACGCCTTCGTCGAAGGTGAAATCCGTAGCTCTCAAAGCCGGTAATCAACCGTCGCCTCGGAGCCGGTAGTCGACCTGACATCGACGGATCGCGTGTGGATAAATCCACCAACCTGCGGCAGATCGGTCGACCGCTAAAAGCACACCGGTCGACCGGTCCCCCACACAGTACACAGTACTGTACAAACAAGTCTACCGGTCGAACCACGCCAACCGAATTACCGACCAATCGGTCGAACAAAAGTCATCTAGCGGTCGACCGTTTGGAAGGTCTACGCTATACAATTTTATATAAAATATATATCCGACCGGTCGAACCAAGGGGTCGTTCGACCGATAACAGGGATTTCAATATTTTGCCCAAGTCTCGTTCGGTCGACCGGAACTGAAATACAGTTCGACCGAAACAACACAAGCACTCTACCGCTTAATTAAATGCTCAGTCGGTCGACCGAGAGTTAAAGAGCGGTCGACCGTTTTGATGGTCAAAGCTCCCAACCGACTTAGCATCGAATGGATCGGTCGAACAAGGTTAAGGACGTTCGACCGTTTAATAAGTCAAAATCCCCAACCGACCCATTCTCATCGTTATTCGGTCGACCGGCTAAGTGGTCCCGTTCGACCGATAACAGTATATCCCCTTTTTCCCGCACAAATCTGGCATAACGGTCGACCGTCTAACGACATCGTTCGACCGTTCGCGGGTAAATATCAATATAATAATAGGATCGGTCGACTGCCCACAGGCACCGGTCGACCGATCGTCGTCTTCAACCTCTGAATTGGTTGAATTCCGACAGGGAATTCGACACCAACGTCGATCCCCAACACTCACAAGGCTTATGTGAGTTATAATGAAGATTTGGCATACCTTTTCGATGGTTGTAGATGTCTCCCAAGCTTTGGCTACTTCAACCCAACACTTCACCTTCTTCTCCTCTTCTTCTTCTCTCCTTCTTCTTCTTCACCAAACCCTCTCTCACTTTCTCTGTTGATTGTTAAGGAAGAAGAAGAAAACGTTTTTAGGTTAGCTTTACCTTCCAATATATAGGAATTCCAATTCTTATCCAACTACACCTCTTCCAAACCCAATTAAAATCCACCAACTCTTTCTTTCTCCTTCCAACACCTCCTGCTCTTCATGCATGATTAATTAGGGTTAATTAGGTTTAGTTTAATTTAATTAGGTTGCTTAGATTAAGTTATTACAATAAGTATCAAGACCACGATCGGAAATTAAATTAGCTAGGAACTTTTCCTAAAAATAAACAAAGTATTTCACCTTTCTTTTCTTTAGGGACCTAATAGTTTCGATCCCAACAATTTACACCTACTGCAATATATCGGTGGGAACTGGTCATTCAACCATGTTTTGGTTTGATTCTTGAGTTGATGAGTATGTCGAAATTTTTTTAACATTATTTTTTTTTGGGAAAATGAACCATTCGCGCCTCATAACAGAGATTTCGTAACTCAATAACTGAGGCACAAATCAACATCCTGTATATGTTGTACTTTGCATTCCAACCTACAAACATGCCAGATAAACGGCATTGTAAATTATGTAAGAAAGGTCTCTTCAAAGTGGAGAGTTTTTATAAGCTAAAACGATCAAGGGAAAAACTATTCTTTATACAAACAAAATATGGAAATTCGATAGCCCACATAAAGTAAAAATATTCTTATGGATTTTATATGAACATAGGCTATTAACAAGAGATAATATCATTATTCGAGGAATTCCAGTTGAACCCCTATGCCCCATGTGTAAGATTGAACCGGAAACAATCGAGCACATTTTTTCACTTACTCATTTGCTAGACAATTTTGGGACCGAGGAACGATGATTGATTTGAATTTAGTCCTAGGAATCAAAAATGACTTCAGTTTACATGTATCAAACCAACTTGATCTAGATCATGTGGAATGGAACAATCTTATTAACTGCTTTTGTTGGACTTTATGGGAAGAAGGAAATAATCAAATCTTTCGACATTCCTCCAATTCTTTTTGGCATGTTAGGAATGGGTGTTTCGAATTGTTATTATTTTGGATAGGGGCTTGCAAACGAGCAGAAAACATCTCTCAACAGGCTCGTATAAACACAGGTAATTAGAACTGTAACGTTCCGGAAACAGCGGAAATTTTAAACAATAATAAAGACCGTCAACGGTCAACACCGGGCACGTCACAGGAAAACAAACTAACATATATATAAAATATATAAGATATAGATCCACGTGGAAGTCAAACTATACAAATGAGTCAACTGTGATTACAACAAAACTGAATATACATGTAATCACTACCTCAACAAAAGAAAAATATACAAGAGGACAGGATCTGATCCCGGGGGCACCCTCCTCGGTCACCACTTGACTCTAATGTTACTCGCTACCTGAAATGCAAACAAACAAACATGTCTGAGTTCCCTGCAGGAACCCCGTATACCAAACCTCCTAAAATACAAAAAAGAATTAAAGACAATGCAATGCAATGCACATGATCATCCACCTCGGGCCCACAATAATGCCCTCACCGCCTCCGCGGCACTGAACCACTCCTGCCACTAGGGTCAAGTTAGTCCACCGCTGCCTCACAAGGGTCAGTCGACACCACTGCTCCCCAAAAGTGCAGGAAGGAACCCCCGGCACACGCCGCCACCCCAGGAGCGAGTCAGCCCGCCGAATACACAACTCGGGTCAGACGACAGCCGCTGCTCCCCCAAGAGCCGCCAGACGCGCACCCTGCCGGAACATCCTCGGCCTACCGCTAAACCCTAGCAAACTGCCCAAGGTTTACGGCACACATCCCTCACACCCCGCTCGGTAAGAGAGGCAACAGTAATACAATAATACGCCCTCGTCGAAGGTGAAATCCGTCGCTCTCAAAGCCGGTACTCAACCGTCGCCTCGGAGCCGGTAGTCAACCTATACTCAACGGATCGCGTGTGGATAAATTCACCAACCTGCGGCAGATCGGTCGACCGCTACAAGCACACTGGTCGACCGGTCCTCCACACAGTACTCGGTACTGTACAAACAATAGCATCCGGTCGAACCATGCCAACCGAATTACCGACCAATCAGTCGAACAAAAGTCATCTAGCGGTCGACCGTTTGGATGACCTACGCTATACAATTTTATATAATATATATCCGACCGGTCGAACCAATGGGCCGTTCAACCGATAACAGGGATTTCAGCAATTTGCCTAAGTGGTATTCGGTTGACCGGAGCTGAGATACAGTTCGACCGAAACATCACAGGCACTCTACTGCTTAATTAAAATGCTCAGTCGGTCGACCGAAAGTTAAAGAGCGGTCGACCGTTTTGATGGTCAAAGCTCCCAACCGACTTAGCATCGAATAGATCGGTCGAACAAGGTTAAGGACGTTCGACCGTTTAATAAGTCAAAATCCCCAACCGACCTATTCTCATTGTTTTTCGGTCGACCGGCTAAGTGGTCCCGTTCGACCGATAACAGCATCACCCCTTTTCCCGCAAGAATTTGGCATAACGGTCGACCGTCCATAGACATCGTTCGACCGTTCGCGGGTACAAATCAATATAATAATAGGATCGGTCGACTGCCCACAGGCATCGGTCAACCGATCGTCGTCTTCAACCTCTGAATTGGTTGCAATCCGACGGGGAATTCGACACCAACGTCGATCCCCAACACTCACAAAGCTCATGTGAGTTATAATGAAGATTTGGCATACTTTTTTGACGTTCGTGGAAGTCTCCCAAGCTTTGGCAAACCCAACCCACTTCTTCTCCTCTTCTTCTTCTTCTTCACTTCTTCTCTCCTTCTTCTTCTCCAAAGAAATTGCCTCTCTCACTCTCTGATAATCCAAACAATGAAGAAACGTTTTAGTTAAAACCTAACACCTCTATTTATAGGAAAAACCAAATCTTATCCAACCTCCACCTCACTCTCCACCTCATGCTTCACTGTAGCAAGCTTAATTAAGATTAATTAGGTTTAGTTTAGTTTAATTAAGGTGTTTAGATTAGGTTATTACAAGAACTGTGAACTATCTTAAAAATACCAACTTATATTCTCTCAAATTTTACACTTAAAACATTATTATGCTGATGATAACCCATTCTTTGGTGATAAGTTGAAATTGATCAACGGACCACTTTGAGATTTCATTAACCAAATGTTGCAAACTCAAGCTCAATAGTCGTGAAGCGGTCTTACGGGACGTAGTCAAGTTGATTTTGGATAAATAGAACACACATCTCAGATTTAAACTTCGACAACGACATGTCAAACGTCCTGGTGAAAATGATATTAGACCATCCATAATTTGGAGTTGTAACCCATCTGTCTCAAATGAATATGAAAATTCTAAGTCATAAAAAAAAAATTTAAAGCAGCTGGAACTTTTTGCTATCCTACGTAGCTAATGCATGTCTATTCGCTCCTTTGCTTTTATTATCAAAAAAGGTTAAAAAGATTCCCCTTCTCCGGTGGGTCCCTTCCTTCAGCGGATTTCCTCATTTCCCCATCCCATCAACTTATCTTGCCTCCGATTATCTCGGTATCCATTTAATCAGTTATTTAATAAAACAAATTAAACAAATTGTTTGAGTTCACATTCAACCCATTAGCTAGGTAACAAAGTGAATTGGAACAAGCTGAACTCAAGCAAAAGTTGAGTTAAAATTAAAAAGAACCATTTTAATTAACTTAGCGTATTTAACAAATTGAGATTACTCAGTTGATCAAACGTCAAGAAGTAATCATGACTAAATGTTACAAGTTCTAATTCCAGCAGCATCTTCGTAACTAGGATTTTTCTAACCCCCCTCATGAATCTCTTATTCAAAGCTTATATAAATTTACATTTGCTTATACTATAATACTAATGCTTTAAAAAATACCACTTGGCGAAAATATGTTTTACAATCTCAAGGATGCACCCAAAAAAATCGTATTAAAAAATCAATATTGACTGGGAAATAACCATTAACAAATGACTAACTACATGTGATGTAATTTGATCAAGAGAACAATGACAAAGTGAAGCTCAATCAGCAAGTACATTCATATATTGATCAACCAACACAAACACATATAATTAACAAGATAAGTTTCACAACTAGAGAAACTTTGAGATACACAAACTATCACAAAACAAACACTCTACTAATTAACTACCCGGCCGCATAATTACTCTACTACCATTACATGATACACATTGTTTCGATTAGCCAAATTATTCCTCACCACCAGAGCCTAAGTTCAAGATCAAGAACATCCACACCAGACCCACCACCACTTCCACCGGCATCGACCCTCGGCGCGGAGATGGGACACAAAAAGCACATCCCATTTCCACGTTTTCTCGCGAGAACCGCACCGAACAAAGAAGTGCTGGAAGCCACTGGTACCGTCTGCCGGAGCCTTGCCCGGTCGTGCCGGTGCACGTTCATATGCCCACCCAAGGCCTGCGGCGAGGGGAACTCTCTCCTGCAGAAGTTGCAAACGTAAGGACGTGGTGCCCATGTTGTGGTTGTTAGGGTTTTGTCTGGGTTTGCTGCAATGGTTTGGTCCTCCCAGGGCCAAGTGTGAGGGTTTGCCATGGTTGGTGTTGTGTGAAGATATGCTATCACATGTGGGATAGTGATATACATGTGGTAGTATTATAGGATTTTTTGGGCCAAGATCTAGTGTACAGGGGACTCATTTTATTTGTTTAACATTTACCATTAGATCATTTTATTAGCATAACCATCATAATATTAATCTAACTTACAATTTCAGATGAACGATGGATATTGTAGGAGTTTAAAATAAGTAGATTAAATCTTAAACTTATCGGAGAATTACTGTATTTTATTTATTAAATAACATACGTGAACATGTACATATATAATCTAGAATTAAACCACATGACATTTTATTTCCTAATTGCTGATTCCTAATCCTAGCCACATCAATAATCCACAGGTTATATGCAGGTCAGGTCATGAGTTAGCTAACAATAATTAGTGAGTCCAATCCAAAGAACTGCATTATGAGCTCGAAAGATGGGATGCATGCCGTTCTTGAAGATACTTACATTATTACTGTCATTTTTTTTAGGGAACTACTAAACGTCGTCCCAAAACTACTTAAATCGCCCCTTGAAATTACCAAATTGCCCTTAACAATATATTTAATACCCATATCGTCCCGTGCCTTTAAACAAGGTTTTTGACTCAGTTTTACTAACATTCCTAGTACTAACACCACGAAAATGTCTGGCGAACCACCTAGATCAGGCGAAGTAACGGAGGTGGATTTTTTTTTTCCGACTCGAGCGTCTGGCTAAGACGCATGTACCATGGTAGAGGCGTCTTAGCCAGACGCCTCCACCATGGTACAAGCGTCTTAGCCAGACGTCTCCACCATGGTACAGGCGTCTGGCTAAGACGCCTCCACTATGGTACAAACGTTTTAGCCAGACGCCTCAACCATGGTGGAGGCGTCTTAGCCAGACGTCCCGTTTTTTTTAATTTTTTTGTCAAATTAAAATTATACGGTGTGTTATCTCAAATTATTTGACGTTTCTTTGCAAGTTTTAGGTGGTAACCGGTCGGATTACAATGAGTTTTTTGCAAGTGATGAAGATTCAAATAATTTTCAGATCCAACATTTTTTAAGATCCAAAATCCTCCGGTGGTAAATCATCCTGACTTACAAATACCAACTTGAAATTGTTGGATCTCGAAATTTTTGAATTTTCGGTGTACCGAAGGGGTATCTTACCCAGACGCCTCCCCCATGGGGGAGGCGTCTTACCCAGACGTCCCCTCCTACGTGGGGGCGACTCCGTCGGACGTCCGTAATTTTTTATTATTTTTTTATTAATTTTTATTAATTTTTAATTAAAAAAATGTTAGCTATTTTACAAGATTCGGGTACACTGGGGCGTCCGTTGGCTCATTACTAACCTCTAAAACATTATTTTTTATGATTACAAGAGGAAGATGAAGAGAGATGTGTGATAAGAGGGTAAAATGTCGCGTTATAGCAGTAGAAATGAGAGAAGAGCAATTTGGTAATTTCAAGGGACGATTTAAGTAATTTTGGGGCGATGTTTAGCAATTCAGTTTTTTTAAGGGCGACAAATCTATCAAGCCTTCGCGTCAGCAGTTAAATGGTTACGGAGATATTTTCCTATAACCCCCCGAGAAACATCCTAAATGCATCTCAATATCTTATTACCCCTTCAACTGTTTAATTTTTATCATTTACTACCTTTCCTGGTCAACGACCCAACGTTATGAGTTATTTTGTTATTTTGTTTTGTTTTTGTCTCCTTTTAACCCTTTCAAGACCATCTTATACTTATCCTCTCGAAATAATATAGTAATGTAACAATCAATTGCTTCTTTTTCGTCGTCAAACATGGAGCACGATCGTGGTTGAGGGTCCAAGTTAGGGTTGTTGAATTGGGACTGAGAAAGAAATGACTTAAAATGAGGTTTGACATTTTTGGTAAATGATGAACTATTAATTAGAATGGTTGTTACGAAGTATAAACAAATTAGTAGACGTTCTAATATCCAAGTGTGCTTTACATAATGTATAATATATACATAGTGATCAAACTTTGGTCGAATTTTTGAATTCCGAATTGAACCTACATTGAATTTTCAAGTTTGGGTTGGTTTGTGTTTGGGTTCAAGTTGAGCCTATTCCAAATTAAATTCAACCGATTTAATTTTTTTCCATATAATTTCAATTATTTCTACTATATATACTGTTATATTAATGCAAACATATATGCAATACTAGTGTTAAATTTACGACTATTTAGGATTACAATTCTACTTATATTAATATGTAACAAGAATTAAGTTTCAATATATTTTTTATAATAAAAAAAACAAGTGTTCAACAAATAATAATATTAAAAGCAAATCAAAATTTAAAGCGATGGTAACCGAAACAATTCGATTTTTTCAGTTTGAATATTTCTATACCGAGATTAAGCAAATTAGCATTTGACCAACCCAAATGAAATCCTATATATATATATATATATATATATATACCAAACACATGAATCTCATACGCAAAACCCAACTTGTAAAAGGTATTTCCAGCAACAAACCCGGTTCTGGAACACTTTTTTCTAATCTATTCTCCGCAGCCGCAGTTGCTGTTCCGAATAAACTCCGATGGGATTCCTCAACAAAATCTCCGGCCTCTTTGGGCTGGGAAAAGACGACCCTCACCTTCCTCCCGCCGTCGCAGCCGCCGAGATCCCGGCGAACTTCCACCACCGACCCACCAAGGGCTTCAGCGTGCAGGTCAGCGTGCCGTCGGAGAAGCCCCAACTTGGGCCCGTCATCGTCCCCTGCGAGCCCGGACAGGGCGGCGTTCAGGTCAAAATCTCACCTTTCTGTCCCTTTTTGGGTTTTATTTTGTTCTTCTGTGTGTGAGATTTTGATGGTGTAATGTTTGATGGTGTGAAGTTATTAATCTGTATGGATTAGTTGCTGAAAGAGAAGAATAGGAAGAAAAAACTTTTGGTGGTTTTAATTTTTAATAACTTTATGATTACTACTGAATTTGATTGTTGCTGTGAGTTGGAAAAATAGTCTCACATTGTTAAATACTAAAAGTGTGCGACATTCTATTGTAGAGTTGAATTCAGTATTCACTGCCTAAGTGCTTAGGTTTTGTTTAGGTGATGAATCATCCGATTTTCCATAATATGATTGTGTATTATGTATGTCTTATGAAATTTCAAGCAGTTGGAATTGTGTATTTTACAGTTTAAGGTTTAATGTGTCTTATTTAGAAAATTACCCCATAAAGAAAGAAAGTTCAAAAAATTGTAGTTAAACATGGGTTGAAGTTGTGGTTTTATTGATGTGATGTGAATTGAGTGTAGATTTTAATGCTTACGCTTGGATTGATCTTCAGTTTGACCTTGTGTGTGATTATGGCGTCTTTTGTTTACATTTCGAAATTGAAGATGAGATCATCAAAGTAGAGATCCTTTAACATGCATCTCAACCAACCAATTACCTAGTTCTGTAATATTACATGCCTCCAGCTCTTTGGTCCATTGTAGAGAGAGTAATTTCTAGGCAAACAGCAGCAAGTTCAATCAAACCTAGTCTGAAGAGAGTGTGACTGTGTCTTTCTTTTTTGTATGTATATTGTTTGTTGAAGTAGCCTACCCCAACTAGTTTGGGATTAAAGGTTTTGTTGTTGTCGTATTGTTTGTTGAAGTACTTTTCCATATGCTCTGTTTAGATCGATGAATAAAGTGGCTTTTTCAACAAAAATAAGGAGGATGTATGTGACCACATCATTTGTTTGGAGTATGAAGCAATGTTTCTCTTATTATGGATTTGTAGATGCCTACTAAATTTAAATTAAGAAGACAAGCTTGTCAATTGGTTATCAGAAACCTGTGATTGTCGTCTAGAATTTTAGATTTACTACAACAGTAAAATCTTACCTCTCTGAATAACACCCTTGTTTTTCTTTGAACGCTTCACCTTCTTCCATTGTACCTTAGTCGATGCATTATTGTAATGATTGACCTTCCTACTTCCTGGCAATTGTCTGCTATTGGATGCTGATTTTAGCTCCCAAATGTGTGATGTTAATTGTTTAAGACATAGATGATGAATGGTTTTCTTTCTCACTTCTTACTAACCATAAAGATTAATATTTTTCCACTTTTCCTTCCTATCGTACCATGCAGGGGCTCAACTGGTACAAACAGGCCATGAAAATTGATGAAGATGGAGATGTTGCTGATGAATTCTTGGAGGAAGTTTCCCAGGATACCGCTGCTTTGGACAACCAAAATCAAAGAATTCCCCATGGCTTTGTGGTTAGGGCTCCCAGTGCTCCGGCTGTAGTAACTGACCAAGTTGTGATTGATGGAATGGTTAAGCAGCAAGTAGAATACAATGGAACGCGACAATGGGTGTAAACACTACCTGACGGTGTATCAGAAAGTCATGATCTTTCTCTCAAACTGGTGTGAACCTTTTGCTTTGCTGACTGTTAACATTTCCGCAAGATATTGTCCATAATATTTAGGGTATTGCATTTGCCATTCTATAGAGAAAAACTTCATGTATCATTACTGATTTGATGATTTTGCAGTTTGTATATATAGTGGAAGCACTATCGCATTGTTATTAATTGTTACTCGTCAGTTATTGACAGTTCAGGATGAACTTCCTGAACCTTTTGCTTTCGTTCCACTGGCGGAAGCTAATGAAATAAACGTGTGATGCACTTAACATAACTTCGGGGAAACTATGACATGCCTGTTGCCTATAGCTCTCCTGTGTGAATGGTGAAGGAGACACCACGACAATTAGAGTGTGCATGCCAAAATTTTAGCTTCGGTGTGGGAAAGGGAGAAGAACGCTGAATTGGTGAATTAGTGGTTGCAGCCTTGCAGGTCGTGCTTTGTTTAGTTTCTCTCTCCGTTAAGATTTTTCAAGGCTATAGTCGAATCGAATGTGATTGGAAAATTAATTTGTTTGAGCGACATCCGTAATGCAGTTTGAAATTGTAGTTTATTCAGTTAGTGCTGAAACTAGATGGGGAAATAATGTGTTTAAGTTACAGATGTATCTCAGTACAAGCTACAAACCGCATATACAAAAGCAGGTATAAGAGAGAAAGATGGAACATGGTCTCCATTTAGTTTCAAGATTCGAGGAACACTCAAGACTTTGTTGGTGTGACGAAGGCCACCGGGAGTTCAACCATTTTCTCATTGATGGAAACATACCACTGAGCTTAGGAAACGAATCTGTTAGGAGTAGAGATAATTTCACCAAAACAGTTTTAAGTTTTTTCTCCAATTGAAATACAATATTTGCTACAGAATAACTGCTCTACAAGATTGAATTTGGGAAAGCCCGTTCTCCGATACAAACAGATCAAGATACACATAAACATGCTTATACACTTCAATGTTTTTAAGCTCTGGAAGTGAGGCTACGCCATCATTCCACTAACCAGCTTTCTCTGTTCTTGCCTAGTCGGATACTTGTCTTCATGACGGCTGATTTTCGTCGTGCCTGCTTTGCCCTTCAGTCTCATATTGGCACTGAGAGAACCTTCAACTAAACAACAGTTGGTTGTTAACGACGGGGAACAATTTTTTACAATAATAAGCTACACTTTGAGATTAATAAGGGATTAACAATGAATTTTGTGAAATGTGAACTCTGTCAAACTAATTCCCAGTACTGTATGTTCAAGTCTTCCAAATAATATCTAGACTTCATAAAAATATCTGGATCGTGAAGCACAACTGGAGGAGAAATCCAAAGCATTAATTCAATTGCCAATTTGCAACTGAGGCTTCTGGATTCTAGCAAGAATAAATAACTACAACTTCTGGTGGATCCAAACATGAGGACAAGATGATATTCTTTTTTCCAGCAAATTAAAATCTTAAATGCCAATGAGAAAAGGTTCGTTTAAAATATAAACATGGTTATTACCTTGCCATTCCAACACAACTTTAGTTTCACCTTTGATCAACTTTGGATATTGGTCTATTCGAGAATCTTCCTGTACCAGCTGATCAACCTGCATCATTCAAAATTAAGAAGAAAACACTGTATAATATTGAATATTGTACAATACGGTCTGCCTAGTATGCTCATGACTCACATGAATGAAAGTCAAGAAGATGCTAACGCTACCTTTAACTTGACTGCTATGATTATGATAAATAATTTACGGTGGCACAGACTGAAATGAATGCCACAGGTAAACATGCTCTCCACATCATATTCTTTAACATAATCCAAATAATGAAGATGCTATAACTTGGACATGAGCCTCTCATCAGTGAAAGATGAAGGATGTAACTTATAACCTCCACAACCAACCAAAGAAAATGTAGACTTCCAAAAAAAATTAAACTTAAAGTAATAGAAGCTTTCTGTCAAATATCAATGACTAAAAAATCCAAACGTATGAAGATTCAACTAAACTTAAAAAAATGAAGATGAAATCACTTGGTTTGTGTTTTGGACATACCTTCTTCCATAAGAATATATTTTTCCTTTCCCTTGGTGAAAGTAGATGATCACGCAGCCATGAATACACAACCCAAGATTCTTCTTTGTTGTTTGAGCACTTTGCTGTTAAAGAGCTCTCTTCTAGGATATCGCATATCTACCACAAGGAAGAAAATATTTAGAAGCTCACACATATTAATCATTTGTCCTTAATTACTTTTCCAGACTTACAGAATGCACACCCTTTCATCTAGTTGAATAACAGAATGTGATGTATCAACATAATCAATTCTACTAACTATATCGATCGACACCTCAAACACTACTACACTAGTCCTAAGCTTCTTTATAGGCTTCCGTTTTTTATCAACACCACCCAATCCCAAGTCTAACCGGCTGAATGTTGAATTGAGCATAAATTGGCAAAATCTGACTAGAGTTACTACATCATAGTCTTAATGAAAAATGCACAATTATGCTACAAGGGCTTGACAAACCAAAGCAAAAGAAATGGTAGCACATGAAAGTGGAACACAAGAGGTGTTTTGATAGAGAAGGCCAGCTTCATGAAATTGCACATCTGAAAAACATGATGAGAAAACCTCCTACGCAAAACTTATGGTTTTCGGAAAAGTCAGAAACCTTAGAGAGGTACTTTTTCAAACAAGAAAATGTTGCATTGAATATCCTAACATACTCTTTTTGCTACCATCTTGGACCTAGTTGATTCAGCCATGGATCATGGCTGAATCTATTTATCTTTAACTCTTTAAGTAATATATGCCTGCTTTTTAAAAAAAAAGCATCTTGGACCTAGTTAAGGAAAACATGAATGACCATCACGGAAGAAGATGATAGTGAATACTTGCTCATAAAGCTGCTCAGCTCTTTCTGAAAGATACCACTTCTGACGCATCTTTTGTAAAGCAATTACTCCTCCAACAAGCTGACAATTTTGAGAGACAGAAATAAGAAACTAAAACACCATGCAGGCAAAGCACTTGTTCACAAACGTACCACCAATGAAACACAAAATACAAGTATCTTGTGTTGATATATCCATAGTTTCAGAGTGCAGAGAAAAGGCTTATAAAGTTCAGCCAAGTGCTCTGGACACTTGAACTCTTTGAGTCTGCACACAACACAAACAAATAAAATGAAGAAAGAATAAAATATAATTAAATCAAACAGAGAGAAGAGAACCCAATTTACCCAAAGGCAACGATTTTTGTCTCTAATGAATTTTGTAATGTTTCCATGGCCTCTTTCTTAGCCAAAGCAAAAGTTCCATCCTTCAAAATAATGTTCTCTTTCTGTTTATGTTCTTCAAACAGTTTCATTATCTCTTCTTCTTGAAACTGGAGAAAAAATGGTAAAATGGGTCATAAGCACAAGCATCAGTGCGGATGAGCAGTAAAGGTATACAAATGCATCTCGATACCAGAAACTTCTATATATGAGTTGCATGAAATTCAAGAAGATGGTCATGATGACGGACCCAGACTTTTCCAGTTCCTCCACACATAACCCGGGCATGTGCCTCACACACATGATACTTGATCCAATATGACTGCATAAAAACAATATCAATGAGAATGATAGAAGACAACGTATTACACAGAAAGCAACAAATTTGGAAAATAAACACATCAACAACGCACAAATTTCTCAGCTGTCTGATCTATCTCAATGTCCTTAGCACATCTTCTTCCAAGCTTGTTATATCCATGTGAACATTCCAACTCACCGTCAGAACAAACTCCATGTTCAGGACAAGGCTCACAAGCATCTGTTGCAGCAGTCAAGTTAGAAAGCAAGGCATTGAGATCAATTCTACAAAAGAAAGTAAAATAACATCGCAATTCATCACAAAAAACATGCCAACCATAACAAAGGTTAGCAAGGGAAGAATCTTTCGGTAAGTTAAGTCACTGCCCAAATGAAAATTCACAAATCAAAGGATAATTTCCATCATCCGAAACAGAGAAAACCAATCACGGATCAACTGCAAGTTTCAAATTGGAAATCCACCCCTGTCAAGTGATTGTCGATTAAAAAAACCACCCGCTAGTACAAAAAAAAACGTACATGGTCAACTGATTGTCTATTTGGAAAAAAAACATTTGCTAGTAACTACAAGTTTTAGCTAGTGATCACAAGTGATTGCCTACTAAAATATCCACCCCTGTCAAGTGATTGTCTATTAAAAGAACCATTTGCTAGCAACTAAGAGCATGTTTGGATAGGCCGCAATATCATGGTTTTGAGGGAAACTACATTACAGAAAAACACAGTTTTCAATTGTACATGGATGTTTGAATCACCCTGAATAATACATTACAAATATGCATTTTTGCTGAAAATTCATTTTTTGAAAAAAAGTAGCAACGCTTCTTTGTCTCAAATATGTTGTCTTTTCTTCCTTCTTTATTTCTTACGAAACCTTTGATTTTAAGAAAAATCTTTTTGTTTGCCAAACACGTTATTACGTATGATAATGTATTTCCAAAATACATTATTTGAATTGGAGACTAACTTGAAAAATGCAATTTTTAAATCAAAGATTAAAAACCTTCATTACCCAAACGGTGTCTAAGAGTTCTAGATTTTCGAAAACTTTTCTCGTTGTAAGTTGTCAGCTTTAATGGGAGTAATGAGAGAGGAATTATTAAAAGTTTGTATTTGCAACGAACAAAATTCTACCAACAGTACCCACTTAATTATCAACAAAAAAAAAACGGATTGATTACTGCAAAGATGAGTGAAGTCAAGAACGTGCGGCCAGTCTAGGGCATCGTCGCAGAAAGGCTTGGGCTTTCGGTTGAGGTAAATGGACGCGAAGTTGCACGCAGCGGCGACGGACGCGGCGATGGCGACGACGGCGAGGAGGCGGAGGAGGTCAGGCTTGGAGGGGAAGACGGAGTCGGAGGGCTCGCCGAAGAGGTGGAGGTGGGGAAACGGGGGCGTCCGGGTCCTGCTTGGTTTGGATCGCTTCCTCGCGCCGGTTGGGGAAGGGGAAGAAGACGGCATTCCGCCGGCCGGCGGGATTTGAGAGCGCCGATAAGAACCAAACTTTCCGATGTGTAGTACTGTAGTTTTTAAGGCTCATAATAGCCACCATATGTATTTTATTAAGAGAAATAAGAATATTCTCCATCAAGTTTTCAACTTATTCAAGTTTCCACTTTCCTTTTTATTCTATTAACGGGTTATTTATTTATAATGGAATATTTGACAGTGGGAATTTACCTGTTGTTTCGCCTGTTGTTTCGCGTTCCAGCATATGTAAGTACATTATATGCCAAAGTTCGCTAGTTTAATCCCAGTGGCATTAGTGTAGAAAATATTTGGAACTTACCTTAAAAGGTGTTCTTTTATGGATTCAGTTTCCTTTTAACCGAATTTAGGACCTTTTAATGGAATTTAAGACATGTGAGTCTTACTCGAAATTGGAAGTGGCCTGTCAATTTTCAATCAATGTCTAGTTTTAAGGCTTTCACCAAATTTTAACAATCATTTGAGTGTTGTTTCACGTTCTAACGTTTTCATAGTGTTGTTTATAAACATTTGTCATTCTTTATCCAGAAACATGTACAATTTGTTATTAAGCATGGTAGTTATTTCTTCTGAAGATCCATAAGAACGTATCATATAGAAATCACCTTTCAAACTTACTTTACATTTCCCATCCAATGAAAACATTTTTTGGCAAAAATTAGCACATCGGTAATCTTGAGTTGGGGACCAGAGCTACATAGATATTAGATAGCCTCGTGGTGGGTTTTAGAAGTTTCTGGAGGTAATGTTCCTTATTGTAAAAAATTATATCAAAATAACTTGTCCCAACTCGAGAGGGATTCCTTTCTTTCAATTCCCCCCTCTTTTGCATGGATTCTCCCAAACTAGATGCAACTTTAGTAACACAGAACGAATAATTGGGGAGGTTCCACAAGTTATTGAAGTTGACATTAGGCCATCCCTTAACGCACAAAAAACACGGTCGTGATGAGGTCGGTCATCTTCGACCGAATTTTTTTTTTTTTGTTAACGCTGAAAAACAGCGGTTGAAGATGCCTGGGTCATCGACCTGGGCGTTTCAACGCCCGGGTAGACGACCCAGTTGTGTAGGTTAGCCAACCCGGACGCGCCACGTGGCGCGTCCGGGTTGAATTTTATTTTTTTTTTATTTTTTTTTTGTTTTGATTTTTGTTTTGATTTTTTTTAATTTTTTTGTTTGAGTTTTTTTATAAATTTTTTTTTTGAAAATTCGTTTTATAATTGTTTTGATTTTTTAGAAATTTTTTAATTTTTTTTAAAATTTTAACCAAGATGGACCCCGAAATGATGTGGAGGAGAGATGTTGGTTGTTGTGGGTTGTGTTGGGTTGTGGTTAAGAGATGAATAGTGTAGGAAAGAGAAGAAGGTGGGTTGAGGAAAGAGAAAGCTGATGTGGAAGAGTGAGAAAGCTGATTTTGAAGAGAGAGAGAGCTGATGACCGGGTCGTCCAGGTCATGGTTAGTGATGGCCTTAAGACACCATGCCCTTCAATGTTTCAATTAATTTTATAATCTACCATTTTCACAAATAAAAACAAGATTTCATATGTACTTGCAAAAGATGAAGTTTTACGATCAAGCACGGATCATATTCGATATAAAACTATTGGCACTGAACATACAATGAAAATAAGAAGCCCACAATTCCAATCAAACGTCATGAAGTTTGGAAGCGCTGGTAAAGTGTTTTGAATCGCATGTAGGTATCCCCTAGTTCCTGCAGAGAAGAACAAGATGGTGCATTAGAAATCACTGGATGGTTGTGGCGGGCGGGACTACTAAACGAGGGCTGAATTACAGGGGTCTTTCTAGCATCACTTGTTGTTTAAACTCCAAAAGGGATAATAGGCTAATAGCAATCTTAAGCTTTTAAAAATTAAAAATCTTGATCATTGTGAAACAAGGCAATTAAATGTAAGATGGCTCTCGAAAAAAGACTAACAAGGTAGCTGTTCTTGAGACAATAAAACATGAAATCTAAGATCTGAACAAAATATTTATAGAGGTTAATAGTGGAGAACTGTAAATCTTTGAAAGAAAAACATGTTAAATAACCATTTAATCTACCTCTTTTGATGATCAAATTGGAGGAGAAATATGTATCTTTGGGGCATGTAATCTACAGTACACCTTTAAAATCCTCATGCATTCAAATGTTTTTAGTTTCAGTCATGCAAGTAACTTTTAAAATGCTTCACATGTTTGGCTCTGAATGCTCTGGAGGATCGCTATCAGTCTGAGAACATTGCATCAAAACAGGGTAAAAACTAGGTAAGTTTTGAAATGTTCATTTAAATATCTAATAAACATGGAAAGGAAGTTCCAGTTAAATAATTTTTTGGTTTCTTAAATTAACTTTCTTTCTCACCTCTATTGGTTGGCCAACTCGAACAACATTCTGAAGTTGAGAACTTTCCATGTTCGAGAGCAACTGGCTTACAGTCTTCAGCTTAGAAACACTAAAAAGGATAAGGTATAAACAAGAGTTCGTATGTTTATCCAAGCAGATCCTGGATGTCCACCAAAGTTTATTAGTTAGAAGATAGACTTGCTTCTCGATAAATATTAAAAGGAAAACAATCAAAATGAATCACATCCCATATGTCTTAACATGTTGAAGTCTTAAGCTACATATGTCAAAGGATAAACTTATTTTATCTTCCCCTTAACGTCACTAGGCATCTGCAGTCTCCAATGCCCAAAATAACAGAAGAGAAAGATTCCAAAGTGTATTTTGGATGAGCCAATATAATCCACCATTGGTTTTACAACGTTCATTTTCGACTTCTTTAATTGCTTGATCATGACATTTTGACCTTTTCAGCCACTACACATGAACAAATAATTTTTAGCTCAATGATCCTACAGCTGACTAACACGGTTCAATCTAAGATTCGAAAGTTTTTGAAGTTGCAATTAGCGCTTCTAAAGTAATAGTAAGTGAAATAAAGTGATGGTTATCCTAATATCTCAGTAGTTTGCACATCATAATGTAGGGAAGCTTAAGACACCATTTGCTCCAAAGATAAATTCCACATTCAAACTTCCTCTCTTGGAAGCAAAAAGCAATTACAAGATAAAATGGCAAACAAATTCCCAAACAATACACCCAAACACGAACACCATAAAACAACACTTAGTATGCAGGCTATATTTATCTGGAGGGGTGCTAGCAGTAGTTAGGTAACAGTTACCTAATCTATCACTGCAAAAGATGAACGAATGACATTGCTGATATCTCAATCGAATTGCCTAGAGATACGATATGCTAGTACGGTTTTGAACTACACTTGTCCAACAAGGCAACACTTATTCATCACTTGACATATTACCATGTCCAACCGTAATGCCCCTCAAAGTGGGATGAGTGGAGAAAAGCTCACAAAGGAGGTAAAACAAAATTAGCTAATCATAGTTTGAAGGTTTAAGCAACTCTAACTTTTACATAGGTGCAATTGGTAATTAGGAAGTGGAGGTAAGTCTAGAACTCCACTCCCATGACTTTTCTCATTTTAGAACGGAAGTAGAGGAATTTGTACATAGTTATAAGTAATGACTTCAACAAATGAAATCAAGTTCCAAAATAGTTATAAGTAATGAAATCACCAAGAAGTCATTTTAGAACTCCAACCCTCCACTTTCCCAAGGGTGTGATTGGTTTGCAGAAAAGCTTAAGAAGGTGGGGGAACTGGAGTTCCTAGATGAGTTCTGAGTAATTGGTTTGCAAGAAAACTTTAAAGTACTGAAACTGGAGTCTCCGGAGATACAGGACTTCCAGTTATAATAGAGATGAGTTCCCTCATTTCCACTTAAAAATCAGAGGAAGTCTAGTTCCATGTGGTTCTCTTAAAAATGTTCTTTTCTAATTATATCTGAAAAATGGATTGTTTTCTCAACTTTATCAAGACACATTTTTGTATCAATCACCAGAATTTGAGTTCTGAGAACCATAATTCTGGGAACTCAAGTTATAAAAACTAGAATTCTAGATCTTCCCTCACTTCCTTCGAACCAATCACACCCTAATGTGATTGGTACCTAGGAAGTTAAGGGAAGTGTAGAACTTCACATCCATGACTTCTAATCATTTTAGAGTTGAAGCTGGGGAAGTTACTTCCACTTAAGTTACTTCCACTCAAGTTCTGAAACTTTAGTTCTAGATATTTTAGAGCTCACCGGGCTACCAATCACACCTTTAAAAAAATTCCATATCGAATTGGAACACGAAAAACCTCCACAACCACGAATCTCTCTAGATCAAGCCCTAGAAACGAAAATTCAAAGTTCGCACACGAACCTTCGGGGGCCGGTTTCCATGTGCGCGTCGAGGGAGGAAACGACCCGAGGCAGCTGATCGAGCACCTTGCCGGTGTTCCTGGCGAGGGACGACTTGACGACGAGGCTCTTGGGGAGCCTGACGAGGTGCTCCTGGGAAGGGGAGGATTGCTGCATGAGGTGGAGGAGGTTGGAGGTGGATTGGATGACTTGGCATATCTGCTCCGACACGTTCGCCTTCGCCGTTCCGGTGCCGCCCTTGCTGCTCGCCATTGAGGATTTTGGGGAACGGGAGGAGTGGGGCTAATCAGTTGAATTGTAAGTAACTGGATTGTATAGTATTATATTTTATTTCATTGTATTTTGAACTAATCAATTACATAATCATTGTCATAGTTCGTTATTATTTATGTATTGATGAAATATTATTGGGTTGTTTGGATAACAATATGGAAGAGAAAAAAAAGAAAAATACAGAGAAAGAAAATAAATGTTGTTTCAATAAGTTATTGTTTCATTTAAAAATAATTTAATCATAAAATTACATTAATAATTTTTTATCTTTATTTCTCTCTATAAACATTTTTTTGCTATGGGAAAAAATCATTTATATAAAACGATAGACGTCATTTGATTTCGTCTACCTTTGCTTGGACTTGGAGGTCAGGGTGAACCGGGAACGGCAGTTTTGAGCTTTTGTTTGTTTATGCTCTGTTAGAAAATACAATATATATTCCTTGACCGATTGAGCTGTAATATCACGACACCTGCAAACTGTTAGGCGCCTCATCATCAGAACAGATTTGTGAGAATAAATCTAAAACCATACTGAGCCAATTGAACATTTTCTTCTTTCATAAATGAATTTGTCCAATATGATAATAAAATATTGAATACTAGTAGCATCATGATATTCTAAATCAAGCAATTAATATTGGAAAAGCATGGCTCAGGTTCCAACTTCCAATCACTCTACAGATACCATTATGTTTCAACACAACTACCATGACCACGATATACGAACCAGACAATGCCCAAGCTCACGAAAAATGTTCCTCTATAAATTTATTTTTAACAAAACGTCCATGTTTCCATACCAAACTGCCTAAGATTTTATCCAACGTTCACACATGAAAGATAAAATCCAGAAATCATGGATGAAGCTACGTAACACTTATAGAAAACTCCTGCATCTATCATTCAGGGGATTAAGCTTCAATGAGCCTTTGAAATGTGGAATCACGGAACCTGAAAGTGAAACATAATCACAAGATAAAGCAACAAGATAGGAATAATGATACACTAGAAAATTAACATACTTCGAAAAAGATGCTACATCCCCTGTTACAAATATGTACAACTTTTATGTGATAAAATGTATGAGACCAGATAAAATTGCAGCTCGTGGAAACCAACAACCCAAGTGTAGTTTTTTTTTTTTGTTTCCCTACTTGCTACCACACACTTCAGGCTCAGAGTCAAACTTCTATCGAGATGACCATCAAAACTCTCAACTCTAGATCTAGTGAAAATTTAAAAGAACCTTGGAGATCAACTGACATTGATCTGTCACATTCTATGCTCATCAAAATGCCATCAATATTACACAAAAAAATATTTGCAGGGTAAAATGATAAATCTGCAAGTCGGTTGCATTGCTTAACAAGGATGCCAATTCTCTAGCCAATTAGATACTTACCATGCCGCTTAAGATGAAAATTCATGAAGAAACACCATAAGGCAGAAGAGCAGCAGCTACCATCCTGCCTTCTTCATTCAAAATGTTATACGTTGACAATGCATTCCTCTGTTCAAGTGAGGTGGGGAAAATATAAAGAGTGGATTACATAAGCAGAAGTCACAAATATAATATAACGATGAACGATGTGATCTTTATAGTGAAAGACAGCAATATATTGCATTAATATTGCAAAGTCCTGGTAGAACACGATAAATTGATGTTTAAACATAAACTAGATGCATAATCAAAAGAATTGCTAAGTGCTGATTAGACTTTAGAGGGCTATGAAGAGTGAATCTTGCCAACTACTAACTGATATAAGATTGTAAACACAAATTATACAAGTAGAAGCCAATAAATACCGAGTCAACAGCTTCCAGCTTCATGCCTGTAGATTTTATGAAGCGCCGTAGTTCAGGATCCAGGAACTGAGTTTGCCTCCCACAGCCAAGTAAAAGAATCTCTGGAGATCATTAGCACACAAGTACACATCCTTGTTAGGCAGATAAATAATCAAGGAAAGCAGTGATTAAGTGGCAAATATAATCTTTGATCAAACTATTAAAACAATTATAATCTACAAGAGGTAAAAGGAATAGAATTTAGATAATTTTAAGAATAAATTCTAATATAGTGCAACTCCAAACAGGGTAACAACCCAACATTCAGATGGAGAACTAAACTAGAAGGATCAGACAACCACAGAAAGCTTGGCAATATCCTTATAAACATGTCATCCTATGATATAACTAATCATTAATCACGTGGAGTACTTCATAATGGGTAAGGAGTTAGTAAGTCATTCGATGCTGAAAATCCTGGTGCCATCATAATAGGGACATTTCTTGCATAATTGAAGTGGCTTGATAGGGATTACAACCATCAAGGATAACCATACATAGCCCCATAGAGGCAAGCAAATTGGATTAATGATCTACACATAGGTTTTTGTCCATTTCCACTGTGTCAAAGATTAAGTTGTTTTTTGACATTTGGAGCATCATGGACTATATCAAATGGCTATTTAAACGATATGCATTTCTTTTATTGTGAAATCGCAGATGACCAATTGCATTTGCATCATTTGGGTCAATTGGAAACAACCTCACTGTTTTAAAGTGGAAGGGTTGCATACATCCGACCCCCCCCCCCCCCCCCCCCCCCCCCCCCGCTTAGACGGGAGCCTCTTCTGAGGCAATTGGGTTATGTTGATGTATCTAGGTTTCCTTGTAACCTAATTGGTAACAAGTGTTTCTGCTGAGGACTAATTGATTAAAAAAATGTTTCTGGTGAGGAAGATGTATATGGCAAATGTTAGGTATAAAAGACAAATTTTCAACAGGTATATATGTCTCCATTGTTTATTTACCGGAAGAAATAACTGGTAAAATCAGTAAAATGAAAATCGCTGTCAGGATTTAAAACAGCAGGCAACTTTACAACCACAACAGAAACAGGTTGACCTATGAACTTCACCAACATATAGCTATTAATGCGAATGGAAAATAAATTGTGCATTCTGCTCTTATTTTAGTTTATTCTTATCCTGATCAGAAAAAGGTTTTTTTTGCTTTATTTTATTAGAAGAAAAGTGAGAATCTACACTATCTTGGGACATAGTAAAACATATAAACTACGGGCATTATCCACGATTCCACGGTCATGATTAGCAATATATATAACAATGTTTTGTGAGATAGTTGAAGTGACGTCAATCCAAAGAGCACATGATTATCTTTTCTAACATGGTATATTAGTATATTACTGCACTGAGAAACATGCAGAGTAAAAAGTTAATCATCTCCACTGCCTTTGGTACCTTCAGGGAAGGCAGCAAACAAATTTCCATTTGTAGCACTTTTACAAAGGCAAATAAACTGGTGCATATCATCTAAAAAATAAAAACAGTATCTGCATAATGGTCCAATAGATTCACAACTGATGGCAATACAAGTATAAGAACTATTTACATGTATTTGGGTACTAACCTGGCACAGGTCTAAGAAGTTGGAAAATGGACAAGCTGCAAAAAATGAAAAATAAGTGTACATAAGTGCGGGTTAGTGAAACATTTTTCATACATGTGATATTATGATGATACCGTGCAAAGCTTCTTTGATAAAAATAATTTCAACTCTACAAACCATGGTTCACGGTTTTAAACTTTTAACCATAATTTATAGAAACTGAAAAACAAATTACTCCAATACCATGATATTCAAATTCAAGTGAGGATATATAATAGCATAAAGGCAACAAAATTTCAGCATATGTGCAACTAAAACAAAATGATTGGAAACCAAATAACGGTGGTCTCCAAACAAAAAAGTAGGAACAGCCAACAAATATAAAACTCTTGATGGTACTCCCATCTATCTCAATTTCACTTCTAAACTATGCAAAGACCCTTCATTTCCATTTACAAGTAACTGATGCAATAAATTTAAGGACTGAAAATTTGGTTGGTTCACCACCTCAATAAACTCAAGCACTTAAATAATGGATAGTGAATCCAACTTTATCATAGAATGTTGCACATTTTTCGTGTTTAATGATGTGAAACTATCTTTACGATGGGCATTTACTACAATTCATGGAATCATAATACAAACACAACACATCTTACATATGCAAATTCATAGGGTGATTTGTTTGCAGAAAATTGAGCGAAGTCCAAAACTCCATTTCCTCTACTTACTTTCCTTAGATTGACAAACTCCTCCCTAATACAAAATGTTTAAGCTATGAAACTCCAATTATAATTCAAATCACCCTGAGTGTGATTGGTTTGCAGGAACTCAACTAATTGAATTCCAGAATTATTTTTTGGTGATTGGTATGCAGAAAAACTTTAAAAAAATCTAGAGACTAAGTTCTATGAGTTCGAAATCCTTATGAAATTGCCGTAAATGATTTTCCTCATTTCACTCTAAATTCGAAAGAAGTCATGAATTTGAGTTCTGAATTTTCCACCCAAACCAATCACACCCTAAAGTCGAGCGAGAAATCGAGTTCTCACTTCCTTAAAGTTCTCATACAAACCAATTATAACCTAAAATCATGAGAACCAGCGAAAATCACCTATCTTTCGTGACCTCGGAGAAACTCCTGGGAGTCCACGACATGACAGAATTATTGAGAACCAGCAAGCTCCCGTCGTAGGTCACCCCATTGACAGTGAAGCCCGAATCGGAGTAACTCTGGAAGCGCAGCTGGTCGTCGGGGGCCTTGTCGATGAGATTGATCTGGTCGTAGAGGGAGAAGGCCCGTCTTAAAGAGGGAAGGGTTCGGGGTTGGATGGTCGGGGTTCGGGTCACGCCTTTGAGGAGGTGAGGGAGAAGTCGGGATGCTTTCTGCCTTCCTCCGCCGCCGGCGGCCATTTCTCGTCTTTCGGGAGGGGAGTTTGGGGTTGCCGGATCTGAGGTGTTCGGGTTCTGTACCGATCCGCCCCGCCCAACTTAGCACGGGTAAGTAGATAACGATTTTGTTTGTTAATTACAGTTTGCACTTTGCACCGTAAATTATGTCGTAATACCACTTTGCACTTCTGAACTTTCAAAGTTAACAGTTAACTCCCATGAACTTTCATTTTGTAACACTTTATCCTCTAAACTTTAAAAATTCATTATTTAACACACATTCTGACGTTTTTTTCCAATATTTTTCGTTGTATTCATAATACATTTCTAAACCTATATTTACGTGAAAGTTTGGATCGAAATGGAGGTCGGATATTGTTGGAATTTGGATCAGATTCAGTATTAATCTGACCCAAAATTCCAACCATATCTGACCTCCATTTTGATCCAAACTTTCACGTAAATATAAGTTTATGAGTGTATTAGAGATACAACGGGAAAAAATTGGGAAAAACATCGAATGTATGTTAAATAATGATTTTTTAAAGTTCAGGGTACAAAGTGTTACAAAATGAGAAGCAACTGTTAACTTTGAAAGTTCAGGAGTGCAAAGTGATATCAATGTATAATTCAGATGTGCAAACTGTAATTAATCTTTCTTTTTTTGCTACCCGCGATTAGACCTGGTTAGTGAGGTGGTTGCAACCCTACTTTTTTGAAACTTCTTATATGTCCAGCTTGGCCACATTAAAAACATTTTATTGATATTTTCAAATTTTATTTAGTTATTTTTTGTCATTTGATTTTTTATATGTGATTTCTGGTTTTCAGAGGCAATAGAAGGTTACGGGGATGACTAGCCACAACGTCAGCAAAACTCGAGGTAATAGCTTTTCTCCCATCCTTTCAAAGTACATGTTCCTTGTTAGATTGTTGGGAGAAAAAAAGAAATTAGAAGAACATGAATCAAGAAAACTTATTTGGTAAAATATACTACTCTTAAAAGTGATACGAGTGATGTTGTTTTCATTTAATAAATGAAAACGAAATCACTGGTGTCGTTTTTGGACTGAAACGAAAACAACATCACTGATGTCGTTTTTTTATTTGGAGAAAAAACGAGTAAGTAATCGATCGATGCATTAACTTGAATTAAAGTTAACTTGGACTATATCGAGGACCAAAAAGATTTTTTATCACCCAGATGTTGGAGCCTTTAATTCCCCCAAATCCCCCACCTCATACTAGACGAACGCGTGTGCGGAGCATTCTCTCCCCCCTCTTTCTTTCATCAAATGGTTATGAGAAGTAAATGTTTAATAACATCTTCAACCTCCCTATGTTCTCCAATATGAGACTAAAGAAATGTGAGCACATGACATGACTCAATAACTCTCTATCTTCAACATTAGATTTTCAATTAAATTGCTTATTGACATAACCCAAATTTCTCTTTCGCTCCTAATAGTTCCAACAATAGTAACAATTGTTAGACTATTAAATTTGAATTAGATACATGAACAATTTAATTGAAAATTTAATGTTGAAGATGAGAGTTATTGAGTCATACTATGTGCTCACCTTTTTTTAGTCTCATGTTTAGGAACATAGGAAGTTTGAAGATGTTATTTGATGGAAGAAAGAGAGAATAAGAGAATGACCCACGGACATGCACGCACATCAAGCGAGACCTTACAGCATATTATTCATGACATGAACATAGTTTTTCTCTTCACGGATGCACGTTGTTTATGTTATGAATAATATGTTGTAAGGTCTCGTTTGATTTGATGTCCTTTTTGGCTCAATGTGGAGAAATTCTTTCACAATGAGAGGATTTTTTTTCCGATGGTTTCCCCCCAGCAGAGGCTCTGTGCTTGCTCACGCTGGTGAATCACTTCGTCGTTTTGACGAGTTTTTGTATTTTAAGATAACAGGTACCACTTAGGAAATGGGAGTACCTACCTATTCTGGAGAGTTGAGAGGAGGGTCGTCTGCCGGCCGGCAGAATCGAATGCAAAAGATCTTGATCACCGACGTGAGGCTTGGAAGAGGTTGACACGTGTCCCCTTGCCACCCCCGCCACCTCACCGGCGAGGTGGAATGCCGCTCGCTCACCGGGGAGCGAGACCCCTGAACGAACTGTCGAGGTGATTTAATAGTAAAAATTAAAAAAAATCAAGTTAAATAGAAAAAAATATTAATACAACAATACCATAAGAACAATACATTAATAATACTAACCAAATACGAAATACAACCAACCACATGAAACATATGTTAAAGGGAAATACAAACCATACAGACTACAACAACACGAAATACAAAGGGAAATACAAACCATACGAAATACAGACTACAACAAACTACACGTACTCATTCTCTTCTGCCCATGCGAGAAGTTTATCGATTACTTTTTGATCCTTCTCCGTCGGGTTGTCCTTCCTCATCAGAGAGTGAAGCATGTCCAACTTATTTTTTATTAAATGCCTCTGCAAATTCCTTTCCGCTAACTCCTCTTGCTTGGAGAAACCATCTTCTCTGACTTGGGCGGTGTATCGAATTTGTTGTGCAAGTTCTCTAACATCGGTGTCTCTTTCGGGGCGTAATGCACTCTAGCCTTTTTCTTAGCCTTCTTCACACCTTCTCTTACCCATGCCCAGGCGAGAAGTTTATATAAAATGTAATTTGTTAAATGTTGTGTGAGAATTAAATTTGTTTAATTAAGAAATGATGTGGAGGAAAGAGAGTGTAGGGTGAGTGAGGGTGGCCCGGACATGGGCAAAAGGGTTTTTGGGTGGGTTGGGTGAGCTGACGTGGCAGAGAGAGAAGCTGATGTGGCAGAGAGAGAGTGCAGGGCGCTCAGGGGTAGCCCGGGCGCTGTTATTTGTGCTCTTACATATCAGGAACCTGCTAAATCCAAGCGGACACCGGAAAGCCAACCCAAAAATATTTTTTACGCAATTCAAGGTACTTAATTTCCATGAAATTCCAACATCCCACGCTGTAAAGCATGTGATTAACCACTGTTTCGATCTTAAACCATTCGTTAATGGTCAAATTTTCTTCGAAGTGCTTTCGTCCTCGAGGTTGGTAGGAGATAATTGAGATTATGGAAGCATTATTATTAACAATTGAAAAAACTACGAACATAATAACTCCAAATCCACGGCTGCTCCATCCGACATCGAATTTGACCGTTTTGTCTTCTCCTCCTTGATTTTTCTCTTCTTTCTGGATGGTAATGTTCCTTGATCGGAACATATTATAGCTCGAGCGAAGGATTCGGATATGCGAAGATACTTGAATATCATCCCATAAGTGAACCCAATAGTCTTCCTACACGTGTAGGCATGTGGTGGCTAAATATGTACTAACGAAATTCTATTCGTAGATATAATAGTTTCAAAAATACCAATGTTTTTTTTTAAATCGAACTTCCTATATATATATATATATATATATATAAACAACCCTCGTGTATATCACATGTGAAAACATCTGACCAGGAGCATTTTCCTATACCAGCAAAACATGAGATCCAAGTCCTCTTACCAGCTCAGAAGTCAGAACTCAGAAGTGTCGGTCTCCACCACCCGACCAATCAGGTTGTTTTTTTTGTCTAATATCGTATTATTATTATTTATCATAAGTAAAAATACCATGTGTTTTTTGCACATTACGACCTGCCTCATTGAAATTGAGAAGCTTCACGTATTTATTTTTTCTCCTGAATATTCTTCTCTAGTCCTTACACTTCTTATATTTTCCTAACAACGGTGAAACGTTGTCGATGACTGATTAATACCAATGTAACAATGTTGTTAACACCGTTGACAGTATTTTTTTCTTTAGAATTCATCGGTGTCGTCAAATTCAGATGTGCAAGAACGATAGAAATGGTCTGAAACTACAGTATGCAAATATGTCAAACATGTAAAAAAATATTTTTAAAAACTTACATTTTTAATTTTCAAGTGGGCTTCAGGGGACCCAAAACACTGCTTATTAGTGCTTATTTGGTTTGTCAAGATTGGCCGCAGGATTAATTGTTTATTCTAATTGAATCAACTTAACGTATTAAATCATGTCTACGTCGACAAATACAGTGCGAACATATGATAAGCAAAGTTACGCCTAACTTTGATGGATGTGGATTTTTAGCTATTTTTGTTTTACACGTGATATTAGTTGTTTATATTTTTTGATACACGTTATGTGTTTATTTTGAAATAACCAGTTCCCATTTCATCCATATGAGCCACTATCTAAACCAATGGGACCAAAGCAGCCTAATTTCTACCATTTTTATACTAGGAAGCACTCAAAATTCAACGTGAACACAACTAGTCCAAAGTCCAACGCATTTGAATGTCCTTTTTATTTCATTTTTTTTAATTTCTGGAAGACGCACAACACGACCATTCGTTTATGTAGACCTGCACTTGCCAACAAAATGTTTTTTATTTATAACATATTCATATCTTTAATTCTGGTTAAACATAGGTCAACATTTTTCATTTGAGTCATTCTCACATACACATCTACTTCTCACCACCCCCATCTACTTCTCACCACTATTTGACAATTTTTGTGTGTGTGTGTGTTTCTAAAGCATTTGTAGCCTGCAACAATGAAATGTGTTATTAAAAGAAACATATAATATGAGAACTATAAAAGCCAACAAGAGAATACCGAGTCTCAAAAAGTTTCAAAATAATACAATCACAACAAGGAATGTACCCTCAATTGATTTAAAAAGACTTGTTGCATGGGATCGGGTGGAAACCCAAGTTCGATCTCTAGTTTCTTCGCACGGACCACACCCATCACAACCTTATGCTTAAAACGTTTAACTCACTTTAATAATTAAATTTAACATTATAATTATAAAAAAATTATTATGTCATAGACTCACAATCTTCCAAATTGGCGGACTCAAATATCAAAACTTCTTGCCTTCCTAAACAACCACAACTAAAATATCAACTTGCCACCGATTAAGTCTCTCGGGATGCAACCGAGTTGGTTAGGTATGTGAGTTCACACATCTTAGGTCACAAGATTGAATCTCAGCAATGCACTTTATTTAATGCTAATGCGTTCCGATGAAAACGGTGTTGGACCACCTACAGTTTAGAGTCGCAACCCGTCTGTACCAAGTAAGAGCGGGTGCCGAAAAATTATGGATCACAGAGAAAAAAAACTTGGCACTAATTAACTGAATTGCTATTCGTCGCCCTAAAACTACTTAAATCGCCCCAACAGATTACCATTTTGCCATTCTCTCATTTCTACTGCTATAACGCGACATTTTACCCTCCTATCACACATCTCTCTTCATCTTCCTCTTATATTCATAAAAAATAATGTTTTGGAGGTCAGTAATAAGCCAACAAACGCCCCGGTGTACTCGAATCTGGTAAAATATCCAACATCTTTTTAATAAAAAAATAATAAAAAATTGCGGGCGTCTGGCGGAGCCGCCCAACGTAGGAGAGGGGCGTCTGGGTAAGACGCCTCCCCCTAGGGGGCAGCATTTTACACAGACGCCCCGCCCATGGGACGGGCGTCTGGCTAAGACGCCTCTCTCCTACGCTGGGCGTTTTACATAGACGCCCGCAATTTTTTATTATTTTTTTATTTTTTTATTAAAAAGATAATTGATTATAAATTTAGATAATTACTAAATTAATTAATTAATAAGTTAATAATTACTATATTCGGATGACTGATACCCTTTCGGTACACCAAATAGAGATTTCCAGAGAAATGTCGAAGCTACTGAGAATAAATATTCGGATAACCGGGTAGAGATCGGTAAACCCACACAATGATTCTAGGAAGATCAAAAACTTACTGTATTTACGATCACGGTAGACCGATGGAAACTCGGTCATCCGCATGGAACATGTTCGGTAGACCGAGAAGCAAACGGTCGACCGTCCGACATCACCTTACAACGAGTTTTTGCAATTGATGAAAATTCAAAAAAAATTCAGATCCAACAATTTCAAAATCCAAAAAATTTCCAGGGGGCGTTGCCCCCTTGCCACCCCCGCCACCTCACCGGCGAGGTGGAATGCCGCTCGCTCACCGGGAAGCGAGACCCCCGAACGGACCTGTCGATGTGGTATTTGTAAGTTGGGAGGTTTTACCACCGGGGATTTTGGATCTTAAAATTTTTGAAAATTTAATCACTTGCAAAAAAACTCATTGTAATTTGACCTCGTTACCACCAAAAATCTTGCAACAGAACCTCAAATAATTTGAGATAACACACCGTATAATTTTAAGAATTTATTTATATTTTATTTTTTATTATTAAAAAATACGGACGTCTGGCTAACACGCCTCCACGAACGTGGAGGCGTCTGGCTATCACGCCTCCACCTATGTGGAGGCGTCTTAACCAGACGCCTCCACGTTCGTGGAGGCGCCTCGCTAAGACGCCTCCACCATGGTGTAGGCGTCGTAACCAGACGCCTCCACCTAGGTGGAGGCGTCTTAGCTAGACGTCTGAGTCGGAAAAAAAATCCGCCTCCGTTACCTAGCCGGATTCAGGTGTTTCTCCAGACATTTTCGTGGTGTTGGTACTATGAATGTGAGTAAAACTGAGTCAAATACCTTGTTTAAAGATACGTGACGAAATGTGTATTAATTGATTTGTTAAGGGCAAAAAAGTAATTTTTGGGACGATTTAAGTAGTTTTCCGGCGACGAATAGTAGTTGCCCTCGTTAAAACCAAAAACAGAGTGTAAGATGCATGAGACCCCCAAAATTAGAAACATCCAAAACCCTGGCCACAGCCGCCTCCAACCATCCAACGGTCCAGATCGCTTCCCGTCCCAATTCCGTTACCAGTGTCCGTTCCTCTCAGGTCGCCTTTTCCTTCTAGACGCTGCCGGCCTCCCCATATAAATACAAACCCCTCTCCTCCTCTCTCCTCCACACACAAAAGGTCACTCCGTTCCTCCGCCCAAACGGAGCTCTCTTCTTCCATGGCCGCCGCCGGAGCCGAGATCGGGACCTTCCGAGCGCTCCCGTCCCCGTCCAATCCCAGCCGAAGGAGGCGAAGCGCCGGCGCCGGGCGCCTCCGCTTCGCCAGATTTGGCTCCACTCGTCTCCTCGTTAGATCCGTCCACGCTCCCGAGACTGCCGTGCCCGGTGCCAAGGAAACTCCTCCCTTGCGCGTCGTAAGCATCGAATTCGTAACATTTTAAATCGCGGCATTGTGATGTTTTTTCTTTCTTGATCTCTGGTAAGTAGGGATGTCAATTTTGGCTCGAGATCGAGATTTGATTCGAGCTCAATGTTTGGCTTGTAATAGTGACTGGAAAAATACTCTGACTCAAGCTCAACTTGAAAATGAATGAGTCGAACGTGAATATCTTTTCTCGACTAAATGAGTCCGCTCGAATGCTCGATGTTCGTTTTGCTATATTTGTGTATTTGATAATATAGTATGTTAATATTCGTGGTTTTGACTTGACTCAGATTAGTTTATACCTCTATCACTAATTGAGCGAAATTTGTGATTTTGTTAATAAGGTGGAGGTTTCGAATGAGTATGTGCCAAATAAAGCTCCAAAGGATGTAGAGAAGCAGGGAAATCGGAAGACGAAGATTGTTTGCACCATTGGGCCTTCGACGAGCTCGGCTGAGATGATACGGAAGCTGGCAGAGGAGGGGATGAACGTTGCTTGTCTCAATATGTCTCATGGTGACCACAAGTCGCACAAGAAGACCATTGACTTTGTCAAGGAGTATAATGCTCAAAACAAGGGCAACACCATTGCAGTCATGCTTGACACGAAGGTTTATAACTTATTGGTGCTCTGAAACTTGCTAATGAGTAGTTAAAATCTTTTGACAAAATAATTAAGTTCAATACGAGTGATTTTTTTTTGATGGTGGTGTGTTTTTCTTAAAAAAACCATGGTTTTCATAGATGCCAATCTTAACTTTGCTTTTTAGGGCCCTGAAGTGAGAAGTGGAGATCTGCCGCAACCACTCATGTTGAAGGAAGGTCAGCAATTTAGTTTCACAATTAAAAGAGGGGTCAGCTCAGAAAACTGTGTCAGCGTGAACTATGATGATTTTATCAATGACGTGGAGGTTAATGATATACTTTTGGTTGATGGTGAGTGGCATTGTCCTTTGAAACTACATGGTCAAATAAAATAGTTCAAACATTTTTTCTTATATTCTCATCCTTTGAAACTACATTTATACACATTTTTTTTACTTTTCAACATGAATTGGGGCAACCAACAAGCCTGTCATGAAATATGAAGCAGCTTCGCAAGTATTGGTGTTTGGTTCGCCTTTTGGTTTGACAATTACATTATCAACTTTCACCTCTTTAGCGGGGTAGCACCGCCCTTATCATGTCTTAAGCCTTTTATCCACTCACTGGGAATTATTTTGCATCCATTCACCATTTTTCATCAATAAGATCAACATTTGAGCGTGCACTTTTGCATTTTCATGTAACATAATTAATTTTAATTGCCTTGCTGACATTTCTGAGATCTGGCGGGACTCCTGAATATCATTACATCTTACAGTTTTGAACCTGCAAAGTGGATCTTTGAGCCCTGGTTTGACTTATGAATGCTACTGGATAAATATTTTTTCTGGTCATCTTTGCATATAACAATGCTGAGCATACGTATAACCTTCGTGCTCTTGTTACAGGAGGAATGATGTCACTAGCTGTGAGATCAAAGACAGCTGATACGGTGAAATGTGTAGTAGTTGATGGTGGAGAATTAAAGTCACGACGCCATCTGAATGTACGTGGAAAAAGTGCTACCCTTCCATCAATAACAGGTTTGTTCTTCCATGTAGGCAAAAGTACTTTTGACACTCTTCTTATCTGCAAAAATCTAAATGTTAGCCGCATGCTTTTGCAGAGAAAGATTGGGAAGATATCAAGTTTGGGGTTGACAACAAAGTGGATTTCTATGCAGTTTCTTTTGTAAAAGATGCTCAAGTGATCCATGAGTTGAAAAACTATCTAAAAAGTAAGTTATGGTATTATTGGGATGCATTCGTTGTCGTACTTCAATTGATTTTTTATTTGTAGACTATTTTTTGGTTATCTGTTTGCAGGCTGCAATGCAGATATACATGTGATACCTAAAATAGAGAGTGCAGATTCAATACCAAACCTTCACTCAATCATTTCTGCATCTGACGGGGTAAGAGTTTGTGATGTATTTACCACCTAAACATGACAATTTATTCTCATTGCTAGTGAAAAAGTCAAAAAGAACAATGGTGTGGGGGCATATATCTACCTGTTTAAAGCTTTATTCGGACTCTCATTGTTTGTATTCCGTACATACATATTCATGTTTCATGTTTGCATAAGCGTGATATGTCGACTTGGCTGTTCACCCCTCATTCATGTTTCGGGTAAAACCCCCACTTTGCTGTACCTTAAGAAGCAAAACTTGGTTGCCCCATTAACCGTCTTTTATACAGGTAGAATCCTATGTAACACCGAAAACCAAAGTATCATTTCATAATTGCAATTAATTTATGAACAAATAAAGTAGTTTTAGAGTCTAGATTCTAGACAAATATTTTTTGTTTTGCTGCATTACTTTTGATGTTTCTAGGGATTTCTCTTGGAGAGCACTTGCCAAGTAAACATAGATCATATGTTTGAAAATGTTAATAGCTACAACGTGATGGTAATCTACAAAATTTAAAACCCAATTTGGGTGTTTGTCATAGTTTAGTTGTTCTTCTTGAATGGAAGGAAGCCTGAGATTTTTTTTAATATCAAGCTTTATTGTGACTTCATTGGTGGCTTCTGATGGCATTCCATGCCAAGAATAAAACAAATAGATTTCTTGACGATTTATTTATTCTGATTTCTGACACAGCAATATACATTTTGACATTGTTGACCTAGATTGCTCCTAACAATGAAAGAGGGACTGGCATTTTATGTCGGACAAATACGTTAACTAATCTCATAAGCTGTATTTCAGTTCAATATGTTTAAGTCCATTGCAAGGTTTATCATTGAAATTCATACACATATTGTCTAGCCTCTCAATCTTTGTGCGTCTAGGGTGGCATTTAACGACTTTAAGGTTTCCCATTTGCTTATTGTGTTATGAGACTATCAGATCAGCTGAGTATAACTTTTAACTCTTTTGCATTATGAATACAATTCTAGTTATCTTATTCACTTTTGTATATCAATGAATTCCATTTTAGAGTTTTCTTACAGATACACATCTTGCTTTAGGATAACATGTTGAAGTTTCCAGCCTTGTTTACTGTGTTAGGAAACTGTGTCCATAAGTAACATACAAGTTCTAGCTGATTTGTGTCATGAGTACAGGTTTAGTTCTCTTATCTTATATTTCTCAATTTTATATTCGAGTGACCATTGGTTTTGAACTTCAGTATATCAATCAGCCCAACATATGTATTGGTCAACAGAAATATCCTTATTTCTGTACAAATTATTTTGATCCCAGCAAAAAACCCAGAATCATATCATATGTTATTTATAAGAGCTGGCTTCAAGTTTTTTATTATGAGTATATTGGTAATAATTGTAAAAATTACTATTATTGAAATGATTGTAGGCAATGGTGGCTCGTGGAGACCTTGGAGCAGAACTGCCCATTGAAGAAGTCCCTTTATTGCAGGTCTAAAAGACAGCACATTTTAATCTAACATTCGATAACAGAATATGTTTGTTGTTCTTTATGTTGTTTGCTAACATAATTTCAATATGGATATAGTTACATAAGTTTAACTTGTAAACGTGAATTGCGTCATGGTATCGTTACGTAAACCAAAAGGATTGAAAAATGGCCGGTGAAGGTTACAGAAGTTATATTTGTAAATGTAAATTGCATCATTTCATAAACAAAATGGATGTTGAAAGTAATTAAAATTTGGATGATGAAGGTTGTAACCCTAATCCATGGTGCGTAACATGATATGATGATAAACTACGTTAATGAAATTTATGAGATAATACAAGTGCAAAAGGCACGAAAATGTAATCCAATATGCATATAAGTTTTTAGATATTAAACAGTAAGTGATTTATAAGATCATTACGTTACTAAACGAAAACACAAGGGGAGTAATAAATAATTGAAAATTGATTAGTGGAAGTTGTAGTCCTAATCCACAGCAAATATCACTGTGAACTATGGATTAATTATGAAACTAAGGAGACCCAAACAAATGTAAGAGGGACGAACCCTGAAGCATGGTTCCTTAAGTTAGATATTGATTAGAAAGTGAATTTATAAAACCAATATGGGTAATTTGGTTTCACAAGTGCAATAATAAAATGTACATGTATACAATCAGAACAAAAGGTTGAAGTAGTTGGTAAAAAACTGACAAATGAAGTAGTAGGTAAACATGAAATAAGAATTATGATTGTTAAGATCCCGAAAGATTATAGTTATCTGTAACGTATCTTAGTGACGAAACATGTTAAAAGTTTAAATATATGTATTAAAGGGAAATGATAAAGCTATTTTGTATTACATCTTTGTATTCTTATTGTATTAGCATTTAAAATATTTCTATAGAAGTATGTTGTCATATACGATATGTGATGGCATTATAGGATCACAATATATCGGGAAAGAATACCAAAATACTAGAATACATGTAAGTTTATCAATGGACAAGGCAAAAATGGGAAGTTCTGTAGGGAATTTTATTCCTCTTTTTATTAATTTAGTCAATATCAAGACTGAGTAGAATTGGAGTTGCTATCTTATAATTTTATATTCAGACTTCTTAATCAGCACCGTTTTCTTTATATGTACTTGTTGCCATGTGATTTTCCCTTCTTGTGGTTGTTTTCTGGATCTGTTCGTCAGTTGGATGTATTTCTTAAATCTAATATTTTTTTATAGTCACCGTGACAGTATCCTCTCAAGGTCCAATTTTTTATTGACCACTTTATAATATCTAGTCGAGTTATTACCATAGTCAAACAGATAGACACGATAACTATTTCATCTGATGAGAAAAAAGATGTTTGCACAGATGAGATCTTGATGCCTTGCTAGTTCCAATGACTTATTGTCATTTGAATGTAACATCTTTATACCTGGCTCTTAGGTATTTTTACTTGAGTGCAACAACAATTCTTTCTACACATGCGTTGTACTTTGTTTTGTTGAACTATCTAAGTTTAAATTTCCATAAAAGTTTGTTTCTGGAAAAAAGGATGTACAAGTGCATTAACAAATTAACCATGGGAGTTGTTTGTCATATTTACAGGCAGACATAATCAGAATGTGTCGTAGCATGGGAAAGCCTGTCATCGTAGCAACAAATATGTTAGAGAGCATGATAAATCATCCAACTCCAACTAGAGCAGAAGTGTCTGACATTGCTATTGCTGTACGAGAAGGTTCTGATGCAATTATGCTTTCGGGGGAAACTGCCCATGGGAAGTAAGTTGTTTTATTACATTATGAGGTTTTATGTCAATTCCTCAGTTTTTTCATTATACGTTGTTAGAACTGCCTGAACTGAATTAAGATACCATGTTTTCTTGAAGAGGCATGCACAGATAGACTTTGTGGACAGAAATGAGGTGAACTGGTGAAGAAAATAATGACGATGTGGGAAAAGGAAACCATTTTACGCTTAGATGCACTAAACAATTCATAGGAAATATATTGATTGTAGAACATCTCAATATCTCATTAATTTTTTCACTAGAACTAATTTCCACTATGGCTGTTCCGACTCTCCTAGGGCATGCAAATCAGTAACTTCCTCAAATAGTACGATTAATACAGGCTATTCGTTCTTCATGATTTTCTCATTTGTCTTTCGTCATTGTTAGACAGCACTTCTGCAATTGTTAATTTTTATTCATTGCCATACTTTAGTAGTTCATTATTGCGTTCATCTTTTGTGATAAGCTTATTGCGATTTAATGAGCTCTTCTCATTTCCTTAAGAATGGCCACCACCATATAAACACGAAAAGAACAATGTCCAGTTCGTTGGATTTCATGTTTCTGTTATGATATTCAGTGTTGGAATTAGAGAGTCTGTTGGGATGTCCAGTTCATAGAAGTTTATTTTTTTATTATATATACTGGAATTTTCATGAATTTGGAAGATCTTTCAAATTGTATCTTTCAACCCAACTTGCACCCAACTTGCATGTTGTTGGTCACAAGCTTTTCTAGCCCATGGAATTCCTATATGCTTGTCTGAAAGGAGTATGTAGTTATTACCAACTCTTCTTTTGTTTAACCTGAGATCTCAGTAATCTCCTTTAATTGAGCTTGTGACATCCAAATATAGCCAAAACATCATCCTATCTAGGACCAAAAAAACAAGAATTTTCAGGTGGCTTCCAAAACTCTTTCTCTTCAATCCTCAAAGTCATATTAGGTATCCTCAATCACCACAATATTTTGGCCAACACTTCAATACCAGATGCTAGTTGTCGATTGTAGAACGGCGTAACTTCAATTATTTGTGTTGACTGGTGGGGGTTATTTAGGTACTTGTCTGAGGTCAATGTTGGCTGACAGTATTATATTTCACTTGTACTTTTATATGTGCACCAATTTCATTCTATTTGTTATGTTTGTGCATCTCTGGGTCATGTGATGATTATTGAGTATAGTGATTATGATACAACCATGTCTCTAGATACCCATTGAAAGCTGTCAAGGTGATGCATACTGTTGCTTCGAGAACAGAATCAACTTTTTCAAATGAAGAACTTGTTTATTCTATCCAGGTAATTTCGGCGTTCGTGCATATCACAAACTGGTTTCTTATTTTCGTTCTGTTCAATATGGAGTGTGAAAAGAACATTATTGTAGCAGCTGATTATGAAAAACAGAGATCTTTTATATTTTGCAACAAAGAAGCTTCTCACTATTAGTTTTTTGTTTCTTTTTTGAAGGCCACTAACAGCGAGTTGTCTAAAAGCCACATGGGTGCAATGTTTGCTTCACACTCTACTACCATGGCGAACACTCTTGGCACACCTATTATTGTCTTCACAAGAACTGGATCTATGGCTGCACTGCTAAGTCATTTTCGTCCTTGTGAAACGATCTTTGCTTTCACTAACGAGTACGTATAAACACCGCTTTACTTGTTTCAATTTACTCTCTTATGCATAAGCTTATATGTTTGAATCACATGAGAATTCTCTATGGACTAGTTCAATGAAGTTTTGAAATTGAACAAATTCTTAGGGTTTATTTCTTGGGAACTACAAGTCTTACTTTGAAATTGTTTGACAATTTCCAGGGAAAGGGTCATGCAGAGGTTTGCACTTTATCATGGAGTGGTGTCCACACACATAGAGTTCTCAAATGATGCAGAAGAGACATTTGCTCGGGCAATAAAATCTTTAATCGTAATTTTTTTCTTCTTCTAAATCTGGACTCTCCTTTACTGTAAATATGTGACCATGGCGTTTCACTGATTTTGTTATTTCCTCTATCACTAGAGTCGAGGTTTACTGAGGGAAGGAGAATACGTTACTATTGTCCAAAGTGGCGCCCAATCGATTTGGCGTCGTGAGTCTACACATCACATTCAAGTTAGGAAGATCGAAGGCTGATGTCCGTACGAGTAGATTTTTTTATAATACTATTTCCCATTAATTATAGATCTGGGATTTTTTTGGTGTGGTTCTGTTGTAATGCTCAGTCGGGGTTGCAATATAAATAGCTTTCGTCTTAATGAAACTTCTAATTCTAAGCATTTTTATTCAATTTTGGTTGCCTTTTGGATTCTAGCATTTTGTTTTTGTGATAATGCCTTTTCATATTGTTTAACAAGATTTTAACATTTTACTGCCTGAACTACACAGAAAATAATTCTGGTCATTAACTTCAAGCATTTATTTTCTTGAACTTGCCCTCTCGTGGTCATATAGTTTTCTTTGTAAGGGAGTTGGAGTCTTGACTGTACAGATTGAAAGGGTGGTGCCGGGAGTTTAAAGGCGTCAAAATTTGTAAAAACCGTCAAAAAAATAATTGAGAATTCGTTAGTTTAGTTTGAATTGAAGTTAGTTAGGTTTTTAGCCAGTGAGTAAATGTGCTAATAATAACTTTATACTGTGATATGAAGTGTGGCAGTGATTAGCGTATAATTTGCAGTAGTAAATGCATACAACTTGAAAATAAACAGCATTATCGTTGGGCTTTCCTCACGATGGGTGTGTTGGCGTTGTGGTTGGTTGTCTCACGTTCTGCTTCATTAAGATGTTGCATCGAATGGTTTGGTAATCTAACTTTCGCATCTCGCAGTCCTCGTGAGTATGGTCAAGTGGTTGGGAGGACTTTTATTTCATGTGATGGGAGTATGAGAGTATCAGTCCTAGTCTACGTGTTTCTATCAAAACTCCCATTTGTACTTCTATTCATCATCGTGGTTTTCAGGACATAGTCTTGTATTTTAATTTGACGACCATCTGAAAAAATAACAAAACATGCGAGACTAACAATTGAGCAGTATATTAGATACAGGCTTTCAAAGTCAATATATCTTTGGGGATGATAAATTAAACTTAAGACAATGTATGCGTGTTTTGTTTTGCATGGAATTTAGGAACTAGAAACTTACGAGGTAAAACATTCTGGTAGTGTTCGGAACGACGACTAGCAATTGTGACGAACAACCGTTGTACTTTGAGTTGCACAATAAGTGACTTACAACATATCGAATTTATGGAAGAAAAAAAGTAACAAAATCATACAAATTTGACGTGATTTTCACACTCACTTCGAAACTGTCTTAACGAATATCAACAAACTTTAAATTCTAATTAAGATCTCTGGATCAGACTTCATTTAACCAATCCGACACCAGGAAATCACATTGCTACCAAATAGATTGAGGGTCCCTTTGGGTGGCAGTGGTATTTATTGCACATTGACCCCAATGTAAGAAAACACATCCAAAGAACAAATTATGGCGATGGCCGTGGGAGTTGACGATGGGATTTTGTGCCTGAGAGTGAGAACTTCATACATGATTTAGCTAAAACTCAAAAATTAAATATAAATAAATAAAAATAGTATGAGACCAATAACGTCCCAGCCCAGTCCAGTCCAGTACAAGACGGGTAATCCTTCCACCACACCCATTTCGTGTCCCCAAGACGCCCACAAACACCTAAACCCCACCCAAACCCTAACCCACTCCTTTCCCTTCAGATCTCCGAACCCCTCGCCGGCGATGAACTTCAAGAACGTCAAGGTCCCCAAGGTCCCTGGAGGAGGTGCCGTCTCCGGCCTCGCCAAGCTGGCCGTCGTCGGCGGCATCGGCCTCTACGCCGCCTTCAACAGCCTCTACAATGTCGACGGTGGTCACCGCGCCATCGTCTTCAACCGCCTCTCCGGCGTCAAGGAGAAGGTCCCCTTTCATTTTGTCTTTGTTTGGTTTGGGTGGTTTGATTTGTGAGAGGCAATGGATGTGGCTTAAAGGCGAAATTTTTAGTGTTTTTTTTGTTTATGTTTTATATCTGAATTTTTGGTCTCAGGAAATAGATTAAAATTGAACTGTCTAGAATGCATTTGTGGTTTTGATGTTTTTGCACGAATTTTATTGTATAAAAGTTGAATTTGTTTGAAGGATTTATGAACGATTATGTGTTGGATCTTCTAATTAAAGTTTCGCTGTACCCTACGACAATTTTGTTGTCTGTGCTGGACCAGGAGATGTATTTTGAACTGTGATATGCTCTGGAAAGTGGATAAGAATCAAACTTTTTAAGAATGTGTTCGTAGTTTTGATGTCCATGGGAAGCTGCTAAAAGTTGGATTTTTCTAAGAGTTTATTGGCTGTTTTATGTGACCTTCAAATTGAAGTTATCGCTAGAGCAGACGCTGATGTTGTATCTGTGTTGGGCCTAGAGTTTGAATTTGAGCCGTGATATGCTCCGGAAGTGGCTAAAAATAAAACTTTTGGGAATGCGTTTTTGGTTTTTGTTCTCACCTAGTTAAGTTTCATGGCTAAGAAACAAACTCTTAAGAATGCATTTGAAGTTTTTTGTGCTGTCATAGTTAGTTTCAAATGTCTAAGATCAAACTTCTGAGAATGTACTCCCAGTTTATGTGCTTTCCAACATACCTTTTGTTATTCTATTTGATCAGTTGTTTTCTGACTTCGATTTTTTCGGGATTGTTTTTGCTATTTCTAGTGATGTTCTAGTTTTTTTCTTGGCCCTTCTGCTAACAGTTTGTTCTTTTGTTGCTTGTTATTGTAGGTTTATCCTGAAGGAACACATTTCATGGTGCCCTGGATTGATAGGCCTGTCATCTATGATGTCCGAGCTCGACCTCATCTTGTGGAGAGCACATCTGGCAGCCGTGATCTCCAGATGGTACACTTTTTGTTATTGTTTTGTGCTTTTGTAATTTATAGATGTGCATTCTTTTGTCTGTGAAAAAAGAGCATTTTATATCTTTTAGCTTGCTTAAGTTGCTTCCTTTTATGTGGTTGAATGATGTTTGTAATGCACTATTTGCTCTTATATGTTGCTCGGTACCTCAGTAGATTAATTTGGAATTGCGATGGTGCAGTGAGAATTGTGTCCTATTAGTCTATGTGCTAATATATTATTTTGTTGTGCACTATTGTCCTTGTGAAATTATCAAAACAAAAAATGCCCCTGTGGAACTTGTACTCTTGTAGATTTCATAGAGGGCTTGCTTCAGATGATAAACAGTTTTTTTGGCATAGCATGCCTTTCGTAGGTTTTCATAAAATAATAATATGGTGACGCCATTTACCGATCAATTTAAAAAAAAATCTGGCAGTGCCATGTGAATTTTGCATCCCTAAATAACCAATGGTATTGGCCTATAAGTCTTATCTGTTGAAATTGATAAGTTATGAAGCACAGTCTGTGAGCTATTCTATATGTCAACCTATGACTGCATCATGCTCTACTGTACCTCGCTAGCTCAGTGGAATATTTCTCTTTTGCATCAGTAACTTCTGCAAGAGTACTCGATCGAGTGCACATTTCTTTGCTTGAACCACATATGTTGTTACGAATCATAATAAGATGACCATTAACATACAGGTAAGAATTGGGCTACGGGTTCTTACGCGACCAGTGCCAGACCAGCTGCCACAGATTTACCGCACTCTTGGTGAGAACTACAATGAAAGAGTATTACCGTCAATTATTCATGAGACTCTGAAAGCTGTGGTCGCACAATACAATGCCAGCCAGCTTATCACCCAGCGAGAGGTAACCCTCCCAGTATATGTTGCCTTTCTTTTGTAAGAAAAATATAGGAGGTAAAACCGTAAAAGTTATCATTATAAATTATTGTTACAATTAATTAACACAAGTCAAATACTTGATATGTTTGAAGTGAGTTTTTTTACAGAATGTTTGATTTGGTAGCTTTGTTGTGGTCATTTAGGCAGTTAGCAGGGAAATAAGGAAAATATTGACAGAAAGGGCTGCGAACTTCAACATAGCTTTGGATGATGTTTCCATAACAAGCCTCACTTTTGGCAAGGAGTTTACCGCTGCAATTGAAGCAAAACAGGTGGCAGCACAAGAGGCTGAGAGAGCTAAGTTCGTAGTGGAGAAGGCTGAGCAAGACAAGAGGAGTGCGGTGATTAGAGCACAGGTGAGTCTATGTATTTCATTTGACTTTCTTTTGCAATATTGACTTTGTTTATCGCACATTCCTTTGGACTTGAGTTTGTTACTCTCTAAATTTTAGTTTACTTTCACTGTTTGTCTTCAAGATGATGCGGTTTCATCTAGGGGTGCACATGGGTTGGGTTCATCCCGAAACCCAACCCGAACCCGACTGGTCGGGTTGGGTCGGGTTGGGGAGGGGTTCGGGTCGGGTCGGGTTGGGAAAATAAAAAACCTGAATTTTCGGGTCGGGTTCGGGTTGAGGGGGTCGGGTTGACCCAACCCAACCCGAACCTGATTTTTATTTTTTTTTTATTTTTTTTATTTTTCCCAAATAAACCGGTCGACCGAACATCACTCGGTCGACTGTTTCCAACCCGAAAATTTTGGGTGTTCAAGCCACCGGTCGACCGTTTAAGCACCGGTCGACCGAACCCGACCAAGTTTGGGAGAAAATTTCCGAATTCGGGTTCAACCCGATCCAACCCGAAAATTTCGGGTCGGGTTGGGTTGAACCTAAACCGGTTTGGGTTCGGGTTGGGTTGGGTTTTTTCCCAACCCGAAAATTTCGGGTTTGGTCGGGTTGAGGCCCAAACCCGACCCAACCCGACCCATGTGCACCCCTACTTTTCATCCCCTTCACTTTTTTTATTTATTATCATGATGTGGTCTGTTGGACATGTATTTTGAAAGTTGTGCCAAGTTGCTAAGATATCTTCAATGCCGTTGAGGATTCTAATCCATGTCTTTATCATCTGACAGGGAGAAGCTAAAAGTGCTCAACTCATTGGTCAAGCCATTGCTGATAACCCAGCCTTTATTACACTAAGAAAGATCGAGGCATCTAGGGAAATTGCACATACGATATCTAATTCTGCTAACAGAGTCTTCTTGGATTCGAAGGACTTGCTTCTGAACCTTCAGCAGATGAAATTGGAGACTGGGTCAAAGAAGTGAGGTGCCCTGTGTCCATTCTTTTGAAATGTTCATGGAGAGAACAGGATATGGTGTTAGTTTTCTGCGTATGTTGTGGGTCCTCTGATAGAAATTTTGGAAATAATCTTTTGCAAGAGCAACTGATGAATTTTATAAATCTTGTCACTTCACAATCCTACTTTGAAGAATTTGGTGCTCTAATTGATACTCATCAATCTTATTGCTTGTTTACATGGTGTTCAATCTTATTACGTATGGTTGCTGCCCTAAGTTCTTTCTTGTGACCCTATATTTGAAGATTAGATTGTCCTTGGATTCGTGACACAACAGTGTTTTGTAGATGTATATGTGTGTCTTTATTTGGTTTTCTTAATTCTTTTTGGGTCGCCAGGACCCTTGAGATCTGTTGGTACTGTCTTGAACCACACTTGGTTAGTTTTACTTCAACGTAGTCAACTTTTTGATTTGTATTTATCGCTCTTTTTAAAGGTAAACTATCTCTTACACAAATAATTGTATGAAACAAGTAACATGTTTTTAGGTTGAATCATCGTCTGTTAATGGCGATTGACATCTTGGGCCCCACTTTGCATCTTGGGCAGATGAGGTGGAGCGTGCACTCAAGTTCACGGTGGAGAGCCCAATGCCCGGGCAGAAGGATCGGGGAAGAAGCTGGTGGTGTAAACCCAGCATCATCCTAGTTTGTGATTGCACGATCTGGTTGCGAGAAGTGTTTTATCAGGTTGCCTTTTGGGTCGATATAGAGACTGTTTTCGGATTTGTCTGGATGTTATTAGCTTCTGCTGTTCTTTAAACTTGATGTTTCTCTACCTGGGGTTTGTGGTCACTGATCACATAAACCTTGGGATTTCAATTTATGCAACGAACCATCTTTACTACAAAAAGGGGGCGATTGACATCTATGTTTTGGATTGCCATGTTTTCCTTACCGGTTAGAATGCAATTTTTGTCTGTTCTTATTGGATTGGACCTCAAAACATTAGTTACGACAATGTTGAGATTTTGCCAAAATAACGGCTGCTTCTATGAAAATTTTGTTCAATTACAAATGAACCTGTTATATACATTATGTATTGAGCAAAAATGAAATATACAGTTTGTACTTTGTACAAGAATAGATGACTGTTGCCATGGACGTGCCGAATCAGACACAGTGCGTCTGTCCACTTACAGGTGTGTACATATGGGGCGAGAGTCACCAGCTTAGAATCTTTCCCTTCGCCCACAAAAATGAAATGTGAAGTTGTAAACAGTTTGGAGAATTCTCCTTGTTTATAACTGCACATAATGTCCCGTTCGGATGGATGATATTGATCAATTGACTGGTGGTAGTAAAGGATTCATGCCTAATCCAGATCCACCAATAGAACCAGGTTCTGCAGTCCTTACCCTCCCGAATTGTCGAATATGACGCAGCAGCCTAGCCAGGAAGGTGTTGTGGCATATCGTCGAGCTATCACAGACAAGTGCAACATGTTTCCGTGCCCTGGTTATGGCTACGTTTATTCTTCTCGTATCTCCAAGAAATCCAACTGCTCCTAAAGTGTTTGATCTGACCTGCATCGTGCAAAGGTTAATAATCAACAACTTTTAGATCATAAATGACTGTCAAAAGTACAACGAAATGTTAAGAATATTGAGGAAAATCTACAAGAAATGTTTCCAATCTCCAATAAACTGAAATGCAGGTTTGAAGTTTTCCTTTACCAGCTATTTGTTATTTTTTCATATCCATTTGAATAGTTCTTTTTATCGGTTCCAGTTGAACAGTTCTTATCATCCCATTACGAAATGTAGATTTACTGTTAGGGTTTGTTTTGGGTTACTGAAAGATGATGGAAGTTTCTTTGAAGAAAAATAAGTTCTTCCTAGAAAGCCCTGGAAAAGATACAAATTGAAAATCAAAATAGAAGACCGAATGGTTACCACTTACCATAGATATGATTACAGCATCTGCTTCCCGTCCTTGGAAACTGTCTATTGTAGCAACCTCAACTCCAGAAGCCTCCGGTAGCTCATCAAGCCGGTCTCTCAACAGTTGCACTTGAGCAATGTATGGAGATTGCACTGCGATGGCACTAGGTGACACACCTGCATATCATATTATTTTATACTGTTAATTTTGACAATTATGACGATAATGATACTACGACCAAGAATGGAACATAGCAAATCCAGTCAAATTGCAATATTGCATATTATATATGTACAGAAATTGCAGAGTCTGATAACCATAACTGTTTTCCCTAAGGACAATATTTCAAGTCTTTATGCTTTTCATAGGTGAGTTCATGAGTTGGCACATCCAAACATGCGGTATATATGCATGGTAGGTTATCTCAAATCCAGCATTGTTCTCATAGCTGATTCACAACAGTACCACACTACCACAAAATGATCACTTACAAATAGGCAGCTAAAAGCTTATGAAAAGACTTGCCTTTTGCACAGCTCGAAGTACATGTAATTATTTTTTATGGGTACGTATGACTAATAAATATAAAAAAGTAACAAGAGAAGAATGGCAAAAAATAATTCATAAAAATAATAACATTTTTAGGTTATGTTGTTACAAATTTTGCTTGATGGATTTTTAAAGGTGAAGATGAATACAACATACCAGAATAAATAAGAGAAAATACATGCTGGACAACGATATCTGCTTCTCCCTCATTATAGAAGGATCCTGTGCCAGCTGGGTCTAAATGCTCCTCACAACCAACATATAAGCTGCCATAAGGCATCCTCGTATCAAGTAAGAGTAGTGGGCATTGTGTGATCCAGGTGGCCTGTTTCAGAGTAAACAAGATAAGTTCAGGAAAATGCTAAAAGCACTTGAAATACAAGTCTAATCCAGACACTCAATTCAACCCTGTGACTGTGAATAACACCATTTTAAGTTATAACGTCAAAGTAGTTTGACTTGGTCAGTTGGTATTATTCTGGCAATTGATCAGTGTTGGCTTGATTTAATATAAATTTCAGATCAATAAGATTGCTAAATACCTTGACAAATGGAGAGTCAACAAGTAGATGTGTAGCTACGGTTGGAGAAGAGTGCAACAATCCTTTGTACATTTCCTTTGATGCCCAGCTGGCTATGGCATCGTGCATTCTGTATTGAATTGTCAATTTTGTTGACAGCACGTCTTCATGCAATAAAAATGCCCTTTCTAGTAGAGAGATGCCAAGTCCACCTTCCATGGCTTTCCTTGACAAAACTACAGGAGCAAGCTGGCACTGATCGCCAGCCAATATGCATCGCTTTCCCTGCAAAATTGGGATCCAGCAAGAAGGTTCGATAGCTTGTCCTGCTTCATCAATAACTACGAGGTCAAAGCTGTTGAGCCTTCGAATGAGAGGGTCGGCAGCACCAGTATTAGTGCAAAGTACAACCTGAGCATTAGATAGTACTTCTTTTATTGTTTCCTTCTCTTTCTTCTTCAAAGCTTTTCCAAGTTGTTTTAAGAGTTGCCGTATACCAGCAGCTAAGGAATCATCCTTTAAACAATGTCGCAGATCCTTCCTTAGATCTGCCCTTTTCCTCTCAAACTCTTTCTTGAAATGGGAAAGTTTGTTATTTACAATTTCCCCCAAGGATTTTGAAGCAACAGTTGCAGATATCCTTGCTGGATTTCCAACACGTACTACTCTTAACCCAGCGTCTGATAGCCTTTCAACCATGTTATCAACCGCAGCATTTGTTGGAGCTGTCACAAGCACCCTTTCTCCTTTCTCAACAGCAAGTTCTATCAACTCCTTCAGCAAACCTGTTTTCCCCGTACCAGGCGGACCTTGCACCAACAAAAGTGGTCGTTTCCTGTTCAACCCCAATGCAATAGCTTTCATTTGAGACTCATCATATCTTTCATCGACTACTAATCCACTAAGATCAACTTGGCCCCACTCAACCACATGATTTTCTTCCATCCATCTGACATCATCCCTGTCCCCAAAAAGAGTAGCAACAACTGTAATCGCAGGATTTTTCTTCTGCAACCCATTCTTTTTCAGCAACATTAATGCTTCACAGTTTCTCTGTTTAAGATAATAAACAATGGATAATCAAATCAGATGAACTTCAGTTCTTTCCTACAAAAATAAGGACAACACTAGCAACGAATTTTCCCGAGTTAGGATCTTTGGAAAATATGAAAGATTCGCTGAAGAATTGAAGTGTATAGATTGTAATATCATATAATAATCTATAATAAAAATGTTGTAAGATTGACTAGCTTAAATAAAACAAGCAAAATACCACGAATAAGTAAACAACAAAAAGGGGCTAAGCCCCATAGCGATCTGCAAGGATATTAGCGTAAAAGAAATTGCAACACCATTGTACCTCGTAAGTAAGTGCATCAGCTAACCCATGTATCCGGTCAATGCGTACATTCTTCCCAAATAGCTTTGAAAAAGTGGGATCACCATGTCGAGATTCCAAAGCTACCGTAATGCTACAACCATCCTCCCCTAGGTTATTGATGAAACCTTGCATGCATGATGTTGCACCCGCACCTCTGCTATCGCATATTCTCACACAAACCATGTCACCTGGAGAGAATGTAGTTGGAGGAAGCCGATGATTTCCTTCGACTCTAAATAGAACCAAATGCATCCCTCCTAATCCTGTGGCATAAGATAATCTACTAGTATCAGTCACTTTATCTCATTTACCACATCCCTAAGGGAAAGAGAAATCTTATCAAGATTTTTTGGAGTATAAATAAGCTTTACCATGAGTCCGTGACTCATGAGAGACTTAACATTCACATGGAGGGCAAATTGTTTCCATGTGGTGCCTTTTTTGAATTGAAATGAAAATTTGTTGAAGAAGAAAGGAACTAGAAAAAACTCAATTAATAAACAAAAAAAATCCAAAGAAGAAAACAACAAAGTGTAGTTCAAAAACTTCTTTATCAATGTTCAAAATCATTACTGTTATGTTGAAATACAGAGAGTTATTCAAGCAAAATCAAAATCAAGAACTGAAAGTTATTCTTCTCCTAGGGAGAAAATATGGACAACAAGGACACTGTACATGTAATATGAAAGTGATTAGACTAAGACAGGAAACATGAGAATCTATCAACCAAAAGAAGCCTCATGGAAGTTGCATTTGATTATGTTCCAATATGGTCCATGGTAAAGAATGTGCTATTTAAATTCGCAAAACTTCAATTAATATGGCACAAGTCAATTAATGGTAATTTAAATTCGCAAAATTTCAACTAATATGGCACAAGGCAGCGATCCACTAGAATAGAAGGTATCAAACTTTCCTCCTACGTCACAAAGCTAATGTTCCTCTTATAAAATAATTCATCACAGTGACAGAGGCCTGAAAAAATAGATGTCGTCTTATCTTTCTTGAACAAGAAGTACAACATTGCTTTTGCCATGTTTTATCATGTCAAAAGCCTATAAACATTCAGACTTTTATGGTTCTACGATCATTTTTAGATGCTATTAGGTCTACAAGCATATGTCCCTAAAAATAAGCTCGCATAGGAATTAATCTATGATTTTCTATAATACATGTATCTTGCTGATGTTACATCAATAGATCTTAATAAAATGTACAAAAAAAACCTGTGGAAGAGCTGACTGCATTCAAATTGCAAATGGTATCACACTGCTCCTGTTGTGACTGACCATGGCTGACAATAAATTCAATTGGCTTCGAGGCAGAACTTTTATCAGGAACAGGGACAGCATCAAGTTCTTCTTGAGTAAATTCCAGTTCTGCATCACGTTCAATTTGAAGTAGATTTGACATGTGCTTTACATAACTGTCGATTTTGCCCTGGATTATCTTGGCCTTGTCTAGGTCCATACCTAAACCCCCATGGACAGGTTTTGACTGAGGAGTTTTCCGTACAACAGCCCGATGTTGTGCTACATAGAAAAGTATATCTTGTAAGAGGATTTTAAAATCAAATATCCTGCACGGATGTGGAAAATAATAAATTTCTCATAATATCAATTGGTTTTTGAGTTGGAAGCCCACACCTAAATAGTAAATACTAAGCTATAAACCATCAAATCATCACATACGTATTGTATCGACTTTAGTGGCACAACTGGTTCTCTATCTACACTTTCTATTCCAAACAAGAAAGGAAGTTGACAACAACTTCCATAGAAAATCCTGAGTAAATTGTCATTCACATCATTCCAACATGTCACTTATGGCACCTGAGACACATTGTCTATCGGTGAACTATCGAAAATATATTCTTTCACCTATGAATTTCAATGAATTGGTATGCACTGAGAAGTTAACAAGTACTAACATATTTAGTTACTAACTAAGTTATATAAGAACACAAATGAATGGAAGCAAAAGGAAGAAAAAGAAGAAGAAGAAGAAGAAAGAACAGACCTGAGGAAGCAAACTCCTTAAGAAGCTTCCACGACTCGGTCCTCCTCCAGTCCTCCACACCCCCGTCCCTCTGCATCTCCTGCAGCACCGTCCGGAGCTCTCTCTGGAAATGATCAAACAACGTCGGATAATGCGTGCACGCCCTCAAGCACAGCGCCTCGACGCCTTTCGGCATCGGAACAGCATTCAAGTACGGCTGCGCCTGGATGACGAAGGTCAGACTGGCACCGGCTGGCGGCGCAACAGCAAGGCCGAGGCGGTGGCGCGTCTCGTCGGAGAAGTCCCCGCGGAACTCGGCGGTAGCGAGATCGGAGGCCATGGATCGCATCCCCTGCGTGATCCAGCGGATGACGGAGCGGCTGAGCTCCTTGCGGCCGAAGGGGTCGCCGTTCTGGTAGAGTGCGGGGGAGGGGGAGGGGACGGGGACGGGTTTTTTGCGGGGAGGTTTGAGGGATTTGGTGGGGGATTGGGAGAGGACGAGGAGGCGACGGTGGGCGGAGGGGAGAGGTGGAGGGGGAGTTGGGAGGAAGGCGAAGCGAGTGGCGTCCATGAGCGAGCACGCACGCACGCACGCCGGACGTGTGAGGTTGGTGGAGACTTGGAGGTTGGTTGTTTGGGGTTTATATATGGTCCGGAGGAGTTGGATTTTTTTAGTGGAGGTAAGGGTGTGGTGGAGAAAGGTGATACGTTGGAGGTTTAGGAGTGGTGGAGTTTGGAGATACTACTGTGGGTTTGGGTTGAGATTTGAGAATTTGGATTCTGGATTTTTGGTTTTCTTTTTTTCCCTTTTCCAATTGGTAGACGGTGGCCTTGTGTACTTGCACTTGGTGTGTGCTGAGGTTATTGGGAATGAATGATGGTTTGTTTAGTTGCATATCTTGGGTACATTATAATTAGGGAAATGTTTGTTGAACGCAGGGCGTCACGGACGCGTTCAACGTGGATATCCATGTCAGCCCTTACGTGGCCAAAGCATGAATGTTTTTTTGTTTTTTCTTCCCGATGTCCACTCAAATCACATTAAATGCGTTTCAACTCAGCACGTTCTCTCTCTCTCCACCCAAATACAAATATGATGACACTCTTTCTTTCTTCTTCATTCTTTCTCTCCAGAATAAATCACCATTTCTAGCAAGATATTATGTCGAAGAAGCGTCTGATGCCGACTCCCAGGATTCTTCACAACGTAAGCAGCGTGAATGGGACGGTGCGAAGACTTCCCGATGTTCTTGTCAGCGTTAGCATCGTGAATGTGACGATCCGGTGGTGAAGACTTCGCACCACAACATCTTTGCTGCATTGTTGGGGTAAAATATACAGTGGGAGGTTTGTTGAGTTTGTGCGGGGGTGGCAGGGGGCGGCAGCCCCTGCGGGGGACGTGAGGGAGCGCGCTTTGCGGACGTTTTTTTGTTTTGACATCATATTATTGCATTCCATATATTGATTCGTTTATTCCGACAATAATGAAGCCATATATTATTCCGGACTGCAAATACACTTATTCCGGACTGCAAATACACTTATTCCGATTCCGGACAGCAAATACACTTATTCCGGACAAACTTTATGTTCCGTTTCTGGACACACTTTATTCTTAAACCGGACAACAAATACACTTATTCCGGACAACAAATACACTTATTCCGGACAGCAAATACACTTATTCCGGACAAACTTTCTGTTCCGTTTCTGGACACACTTTGTTCTTATTCTGGACAACTACACTTATTCCGGACTGCAAATACACTTATTCCGGACAGCAAATACACTTATTCCGGACAACAAATCAACTTATTCCGGACAAACTTTATGTTCCGTTTCTGGACACACTTTATTCTTAAACCGGACAACAAATACACTTATTCCGGACAGCAAATACACTTATTCCGGACAAACTTTCTGCTCCGTTTCTGGACACACTTTCTTCTTATTCTGGACAACTACACTTATTCCGGACTGCAAATACACTTATTCCGGACAGCAAATACATTTATTCCGGACAACAAATCAACTTATTCCGGACAAACTTTATGTTCTGTTTCTGGACACACTTTATTCTTAAACCGGACAACAAATACAATTATTCCGGACAGCAAATACACTTATTCCGTACAACAATATACACTTATTCCGGACATACACATAACGTAAACAGGACAAACACATAATGTAAACTGCACACACACATAAAGTAAGCTAGACAAATTAAGTTGATCCAACGTAAAACTTAAAAACAAATATTTTATTATGATAAGTGTGGGCTCTGCACGAATAATGAGACTGCACGATGTCCTAGGGTCTGCACACTGTCTTATCTGTGTATTGGGAAATGAATCGTTCAACTTAAAGAACCGGCGTTTTTTAAAAAGACCAAAACGCGCGAAGAGAAATTTCGCTGACTGGACGCTGACTCAAAGAAAAATATCTGAGCTGTACAGATCCACGTAAGGCGCGTCCGTGACGCGCGCGTCCGTCTATCACGGCTCTTATAATTAACTCTCCTAAACTATATGTTTAATTCATTTAATTCCCATGATTTTTAAAACGTGATATTAATTTTCACTATCGTAACACTTTATCCTCCTTTCCATAAAAAACGTGTTGTTTTTCAAGTTATTTTTTGTTATTTTTAAATTGTTTCGTATTGTTTACAAAGATAAGTCGTAACACTAATTCTGTTACAAGTTTGGATTTATATTCGCATTGGGTTTGATCCAGATTTAGTATCCAATGTTGTACACATTTCATGCAAATACGATATGGATTCGATGCATATTTAAATCTAAACTTGTCATAAGTTATTGTCAAGGGTAATCTTTAAAAAATGGGAAAAGAATTAAAAAACATTATTGGTGAAAATGAGGACAAAGCGTATAAAAGTGGAAGTTAAAGGAGTCAAGTGCAACGTTTCAAGTTCACCTAGATGAAGTGAATTGGGCTCATAATTATGGGGGATTATCTGTAATTTACCTTTTCATAATTACTTACTTTACTTGTGGTTTGTTGTACTCGGGTTTATGTGGTTACACTTCTACCATTCTTTTGTCAGTGTTTGGTGAGATTTTTTTTGAAGTTTCGGCACAACTGCATGGGACAATGTTTTGGATCAATCATTGCATTAATATACGATATCTAGTTTTTCATATCACGTGTCTTAAAATTGGCATTTCTTCTTTCATTTTTGAACTTAGGAAACTTTTTATACCTGCAATTTATCTAAAACTCCGAGTTGAGTGAAAATTTGATATTCCGCAAGTTCTTTTGATTCTCAAGTCAAATTTATCTAAACGTCATAGTAAAATGACCAACGGTCAAAACATGTTTGAATGTACCTACTTGCTTTTGGGTAATCCTGTAAATTATTCGAAAAACAGAAACAAAATCACCCCAAATAAGATGTCAAAGATTGATGTTCCCAAAAAAACACAAGGACGAATAAAAGTACGAAAATGAAGGTGATTTATGGAGACCACGACGATTGGTCACCTATGTTTGGGGTTTTGGTTGTATTAGTGATTAACCATCCTCATACCACTAGACCACGCCCATATGGACTTAATGCGGATGTTGGGTTTGTTATGGGTATTAGGAGTCGTGTAATTGAGAGTGTTTTTTTATGTATAAATGTGGAATTGAGAGATTGTTGTGGCTTGAGTGAGATCCCAGGATTCTATTCTACTTTTTCTTCTTTTGCCAGTTGGTTTTGTGTGGGTGTTGGGCCAAGTGGCGTGGGTAATTAGTGGCCTTGTGTACTTACTTGCACAGGTGAACCAGGTGTGTGGTGTGCCCTTGAGTCGACTAAGACGTCGTCGTTTGTTTAGTTGTTTTCCTTCCATATGCTACACTTGTATATGTCCCACTTGTTGTCTTGTGAGATTTTTTTGGCATTGGAGAATTCTCCGACCAACCATCACACTTCGTGTACTACGAAGACTAGTCGAGGTACAAATTTAGGGTAAATGGTCGTCCCACAACGAGTAAGTATGGATATTGGATGGATGTTGGGTTGGATAGATTAATATCCATATGTTCAAACGTTAGGCTATGGCAGTGTAGATTTACAGTGTGTTTGAGTAGAGTTGAATGAAAACCGATCGAATTTGGGCTGATTGGAATGTGCAAATCGAGTTTGGTTTAGATCCAAAAGTTTGTTACTCGATTTGATTTTTGTCTGTCTTTTAAGCTTTATACAAATTGGTCTTGACTGAATTTCGTGATGATTTTTAGAAAAATCGTGACTTCTTTGGGACAATCTTGTCGGGAACTCCCCATTCTCTAGAATAAAACATGATATCTCTCACTCCATAAGTTCCACAATTTACGGGAAAAACTTGGCAGGGTAAGATAAGTAAATGTATGAGTGGCCACGTTCTTGTTGCACTAGTCATTAGTCAAGGTAGGAGCACCAGTTCGAAAACTTAAAATTTTGAAATCAAAGACACACTCAATGACTCGAACACCGCAAATTCGTTATGTCTAAAAAAATTAATCATCTTAATCATCACTAACAAAATCACCGACTCCCAAATGTTATTGATTTTCGAAAGATAAGACGTTATTGCACTTTGCATAACCAACACAAAACCAACATGACAATTGACAAATCACACATTACAGATTCAAACAGATCAAACACCGTGATCTTCAGCTGCGCTGGGCCATGGCTTCCTCTTCGTATTTGCCGGCGAGGGAGTCAAAAAGAATTCCGGCGCCCACCCCGACGGCAAGGTCAATGGTGTAGTGGCCTCTTGTGGCTAGCAACCTCAAGACTTGTAACAAGTTGAGGGTGTCGAATAGACGGGCCAAGTCATCCCGACCAACCCGTCTCATGTCAAGAGATGCTATGAGTCCTCCAGCTACGTGACCGGAAAAGAAGAGGAAGAAGGAGACATTGCCCACTGGGAAATCCATCCCTGAACCTAGGAAGCCCTGGAAATAAAGAATTAATGTCATAAAATACGGTTAGTGGTAATTGGAATGCGGGAAGTTTAGGAGATATAATCAGCCATAAGTCCATAGCCATGTCGAAAATTACTTCATTCATTGAGTGACATTACTTCATTCGTTGAGTGACACGTTACCATGTGTAACAAGTAATTTTCCTCAAGCAAGTACAATTTGAAATACAATGCTAGCTAGAAAGTAAATCTTAGTAAATTTGTTTGAAAGTAGGATCCAAAAACTTGATTGGATGAAAACAAGTGACAACACAAAAACAATAATTTAGTAGCATGCACCAGAATATGCATAAGTTATGAAGCATAACTTCATAGGCAGCATAACTGCTAAAATCAAAGGTTAAAGATGTAATAAGCATGTTCCAAAGTGTGCTCAAGCAAAATTACCCAAAACATGCCCAAAATTACCCAAAGCATGTTCCAAAGAAGCACATGTTCGGTTCGGGGACGAGGATATATTTAGCACTCTACAACTAAAAGAGTACACCAGCGTGAAAAATCTAGTCCAAATATCAGTTCGTGTCCAAACTGAATCTAAATACCATTAAGTTTAACCTTCACAAAAAACCGTAAAAGTAACTTTTATAAAAACAACGAGTTTCGAGAAAACAAAACATTCAAAACTTGTTTTAAAAACTTCAAATGAACGGATTTTCGTTTGATTTTCTATCCATCTAAATTACAGGAATAACCAAATAAACACGAGAACAACAACATTACTTAATCTATTTTGAACACCTTAACACAGTTTACCAGTACATAACATATCTCAGATTCTCATGTACCAAAAGTTTAGGATAACATAATTATCCACAATTCTGCAACTACAGTCGTGAACGCGAACCACGATTGCATTAACGAAATCAATGAAAACCGAAGAGATGTTGTGTTCACCTGAGGAAGTGGGAGCTGAGTGCAGTAGCCAAGAACACCTCTACAGGTAAACATAAACAGCGCGGAGATCGCCGCTCTCGGCCGCATTTCGATAACCAACGCCCACAATATATACACCGTCTGCATTCCCACAAACACCTACACGACATGGCGGAATCAAAAACAAAAAACACAAACCCCAACAAACTCCAACTTTTTAAAAATCGTTCTCCAACCGTGTTGAGAGCGGCGAGGAGGGAGTTGAGAGCCGGCGACGCTTGGAGCACGCGGTGGAGCGGGCGGGTGAGGACGAACCCGATGTCGAACGGCGGGGAAGTCTCCGGCACCATGACGAGGGTGTACTCGACTCCCATGAAGAAAAGCAGCGACGCCGCGAACGCCACCGGCACAGGGTGGCGCCGGGCCAGCTCCGCCGCGCCCTTCACAGTGTAAAAATCCGTCGTCGCCGGCGGGAGGGGTTTTTCGGTTTGGGACGGTTTGTGGCCGTTACGGTGCAGGAGTGTGACGGCCATTGGGGTGTGGATGGGGGTTTGGAGGAGAGGTGGTGGGTATTTATGTGCGGCGGCGGAAGTAACGAGGAGGGTTAGCGTAATTGTACCTACTGGATTAGTGGGATTTGGAACCAATTGGTGGGAATGGGATTGGTTTTGATTGGTCGGTGTTGGAATGGGAGGAGTGGGTTCTGTCTTCTGTGGCTTCCGGACTGCTAACGTGGATGGGTGATGGGGACGGACCTTTGCTGCCGTGGCTCCCATGAAATTGGTCTCGTAGGATTTTATTTTTATTTCGATGACTCTGAATTTTCCAAGTTTCAGGTTTCATACCTGTGGGGTAGGTGGGTTGAGCTTCGGAATCTCATTTTCGTTGAGATGTAATTAGTTACGTCATTGGGGTTCGAATTTGCGTTTAGAGGTGAATGTTCCCCTCCCTCAACCAACTCCGTTGCGTCCCGGAAAAGATAGGATTTCATTTTTAGTACCGTTTATTTGTCATCATCGTGTAAAACTCCTCATCCTGCATTTGTTTTCCCAATTTTTATCATGTGTAGAGGTTAAAATCTTGGGATGTGATACTCCTTTAAGGACTTCAACTACGTATTGGAAAACCCAGGTCGCAACCTGGGTCTGGCCCTTTAACGGGGGTTTGGTCGTGACCTGGGTTGCGACCCAGCCAATGGGCCAAGGGTCCACGTTCCTTGAGGCCATTGGTCCCATTTTTCTTTTGTTTTGATTTTTTTTATTAAAAATCATTTTAATTGTTTTAAATATGTTTTATTTATTTTTTTCTTTTTATTCAAGAATGATGTGGATGAAAAAGAGTGTTGAATAGTTGAGTTGTGATAGTGAAAGATTTTTATGTTGTGTTAGATTTGTGATTATACTGACGTTGTAGAGAGATAAACGTTGTGACGTGGTAGAGAGATAAACGTTGGGTTGATTTAGATTTGTGGTTAGGGTAGTAGGTACGGCAACATATAAGATTGGGATGATGACTGATAAGGCCAAGGATATCACCTCTCCTAGGATCAACACTACCTTGCCCATGTCACGTGTGCTTTTTTAGCGTCGTTGTTACAAATTTGGAAAATGTTTAGTGGACGCGCGCGTCCGGGACGCGCGCTGATGTGGCCAGTCCACTCAGCAGACGCTGCTTAGTTGGCGCGATGGGATATGAAAAGTTTTTTGTTTTTTTATTCCTCTATATTTTCGTACCGTCATCATTTCCACCATCCTTCCCTCCATCCCTCATTAATGTGACTCAAATCACTCTCTTCCTTCATCATTTTGGCGCTCGGCGCTCCTACACGGCACAGAAGACTTGTTATCAATCTCAAGATGCCTCTTCCTTTTCCTTCCCTTCTCTTCTGTGGTCATTCCTCTGTACCAAATGGAAATCGTTCCCGTGCCTTCCCTAGTGGAGCAACCATCAAACGTTCCCCATGAGGGGATGTTTTTCCCCTCTTTCGAAGAAGCCAAAGCATTTTACGTGGCCTATGCCGATTATTGTGGTTTTGGCGTTAAGACAAGACAATCTCATTACGATCGTGGTGTTGTTATACGGGCCACGCTGACTTGCTCCAAGGAGGGCACCGCACCAACGGACCAAGGGCAAGGAAAATTGAAGCCTAGGTTATCCAGCAGAGTACAATGCACTGCTCGGATAAGGGTATCCGGAAACACAGCAAGGGGTTACAACGTTAACTTTGTGGATCTTAACCATAACCATCCCATGCTTGACCCGGAGCAAATGCGATTTCTCAGGCAAAAACGAACCGTCCCTGAATCCGTCGTAGCACGGATATCGGTTAATGATGAAGCTGGGATATCGGCTGCTAAGACCATGCAATCTCTTGTGGTCGAGGCTGGAGGTTATGACAAATTGACTTTCAACGAAAGGGATTTAAGGTTTGTGTTCTTTCCGTCTAACATAATTGAAGTTGAACATTTTGCGCCTGGTCTTACTGGTTCCTGTTTGCAGGAATGTTGTAAACCAAGTCAGAAATTTGAAGATGGGACCTGGTGATGCACAAGCTCTTCAGGACTATTTCATTAGGATGCAGAAGATTGATTCCATGTTTTTTTATGTAATAGATATGGATGACGAAGGAAGACTACGCAACGTTTTTTGGGCTGACAGTCGTTCTAGAGCTGCATATTCATACTTTGGAGACGCAATATGTTTCGACACAACCTACATTACCAACAAATACGACATGCCATTCGCCCCATTTGTAGGAGTCAATCACTATTTCGAATCAGTTTTGCTCGGTTGCGCTTTGCTGTCCTATGAGACTACTGAAAATTACATATGGTTGTTCCAAACCTGGTTGTCGTGCATGAACGGTAAGTTTTTTTCCTTCTTCCCTCTTCATATCTTTCTCTTTTTTGTTTGTCTATTCGTAATAAAAAGTCTGTCTGTTCGGAATAAGAAGAGTGTATGTTCGGAATAAGAAGTCTGTCTGTTCGTATTAAGAAGTCTCTCTGTTCGGATTAAGTGTTGCGTTTGTTGGGAATAAGAAGTCGGATTGTTCGGATTAAGTGTTGTGTCTGTTCGGAATAAGAAGTTTGACTGTTCGGATTAAGTGTTGTGTCTGTTCGGAATAAGTGGTCGGACTGTTCCGATTAAGTGTTGTGTCTGTTCGGATTAAGTGTTGTGTCTGTTCGGAATAAGTTGTGAGTCTGTTCGGATTAAGTGTTGTGTCTGCTCGGAATAAGTGTTGTGTCTGTTCGGAATAAGAAGTCTGACTGTTCGGATTAAGTGTTGTGTCTGTTCGGAATAAGTGGTCTGACTGTTCGGATTAACTTGTTGTGTCTGTTCGGAATAAGAAGTCTGACTGTTCGGAATAAGTAGTCTGTCTGTTCGGAATAAGAAGTCTGACTGTTCGGATTAAGTGTTGTGTCTGTTCGGAATAAGTGGCCTGACTGTTCGGATTAAGTGTTGTGTCTGTTCGGAATAAGAAGACTGTCTGTTTTGGATTAAGAAGTCTGTCTGTTCGGAATAATGTCTCACTCCTTTCTAATTGGGTCCCTTATGCAGATATACCCCCCCAGCTATAATAACAGATCAATGTGGTGCCATTACTGCTGCTGTAAGGAATGTCTTCCCAGATTCAAGACACAGATTCTGTATATGGCACATAATGACCAAAGCTCCCGTGAAGTTGCCGACGCAGTATCGGGATCACATATTATTTGATCTGAAATTGATTGTATATGATTCCAAAACCCCAGCAGAATTTGATCGTAATTGGCAGGGTTTCCTTCTTGATTTTGACCTGCAGAACCACAGCTGGCTCAAATCCATTTATGCAATCCGAGAGTCGTGGATCCCTGCATTTATTGGTGATTTTTTTTTCGCGGGAATGACATCTACTCAGAGGAGCGAGAGTATGAACGCCTTCTTCGACAAGTATCTTACTTCGAAGACCACCCTTAAGCAGTTTGTTCAACAATACGAACTTGCGCTCCGCCACAAGTACGAGAAGGAAGCTCAATCAGAATTTGATTGTCTTCATAAAAAACCCCAGTTGGTTTCAATTTATCCATTCGAGAGTCAGTTGAGCGAGTTGTATACCGTAGGGGTCTTCAAAAAAGTGCAGTTACAAATTGGGAAGATAATATACTGCGATATAACGGAGGAGTTCAATACGAATGAAACATTCCAGTACAAGGTATCTGAACGTGTTTTGGCTGGTGAGCAGCTACTGTCGAAACGTTTCCTAGTACAAAACACATCCATGAATTTTACATGTGATTGCAGAATGTTTCAGCACGTTGGGCTTCTATGCTGCCACGTTTTTGTTGTACTTGCACGCTTGAATCCTAATGCATTGCTTCCAGAATCTTACATCCTTAATCGATGGCGGAAGGATATTCGAAGGAGCTATCGAGATAAGACGTACCCAGACGATGGTGTAATGGCGAAGGATGCGCTACGTCGTCACGACGACATCATGGGTCGTGCCGTTTGGATCGCACAGGAAGCCTTCATCTCCCACAAAAGGTATATTGAGGCCGTGCAGTGTATTGAAATGCTTAAGGCACGTATGCACACTACACAAAACTTGGTTCGACCTGATGAACCTGAGTCTTCGGGTACATCGGTCCTTAATCCGGAAAAGGTCAGACGTATAGGAAGACCGCCGACTAGACGTCGAGTGTCTTTAGCTGAGAAGATAATTAAAAAGAGCCATAAAAAACACGCCCAACAAGAGAAGGGAAAGTGGAAGATGAAGGTTACTTCGCCGCTTCACGAAGTAGCACCAAAACCCGCGGATCCTGATTTCTCCGATTGGGACATGAGTTTGTATTACGAGGAATTTCCTCCTTAATTTACATTTTTGTGTTTTTTCCCGTTCTTGTAAAACCAAGAAACTTGTAATTGTTGATACGTTGTGATCTGTAAATGGTTGTTATACAAGTTCAGTTCAGATTTACTTGTGTCTGTTCGGAAATAGAAGACTGTGTTCGGAATAAGTTGTGAGCCTGTTCGGATTAAATGTTGGTGTTGTTCGGATTAAGTTGTGAGTCTGTTCGGATTAAGTGTTGGGTCTGTTCGGAATAAGAAGACTGTGTTCAGAATAAGTAGTGAGCCTGTTCGGATTAAATGTTGCGTTTGTTCGGATTAAGTTGTGAGTCTGTTCGGATTAAGTGTTGCGTCTGTTCGGATTAAGTGTTGGGTCTGTTCGGAATAAGTGGTGGGTCTGTTCGGAATAAGAAGACTGTGTTCGGAATAAGTTATGAGCCTGTTCGGATTAAATGTTGCGGTTGTTCGGATTAAGTGTTGCGTCTGTTCGGATTAAGTGTTGCGTTTGTTCGGATTAAGTGGTGGGTCTGTTCGGAATAAGAAGACTGTGTTCGGAATAAGTTGTGAGCCTGTTCGGATTAAATGTTGCGGTTGTTCGGATTAAGTGTTGCGTCTGTTCGGATTAAGTGTTGCGTTTGTTCGGATTAAGTGTTGGGTCTGTTCGGAATAAGAAGACTGTGTTCGGAATAAGTAGTGAGCCTGTTCGGATTAAATGTTGCGTTTGTTCGGAATAAGTTGTGAGTCTGTTCGGATTAAGTGTTGCGTCTGTTCGGATTAAGTGTTGCGTCTGTTCGGATTAAGTGTTGCGTCTGTTCGGATTAAGTCTTGGGTCTGTTCGGAATAAGTGGTGGGTCTGTTCGGAATAAGAAGACTGTGTTCGGAATAAGTTGTGAGCCTGTTCGGATTAAATGTTGCGGTTGTTCGGATTAAGTGTTGCGTCTGTTCGGATTAAGTGTTGCGTTTGTTCGGATTAAGTGTTGGGTCTGTTCGGAATAAGAAGACTGTGTTCGGAATAAGTAGTGAGCCTGTTCGGATTAAATGTTGCGTTTGTTCGGAATAAGTTGTGAGTCTGTTCGGATTAAGTGTTGCGTCTGTTCGGATTAAGTGTTGCGTTTGTTCGGATTAAGTGTTGGGTCTGTTCGGAATAAGAAGACTGTGTTCGGAATAAGTAGTGAGCCTGTTCGGATTAAATGTTGCGTTTGTTCGGAATAAGTTGTGAGTCTATTCGGATTAAGTGTTGCGTCTGTTCGGATTAAGTGTTGCGTCTGTTCGGATTAAGTGTTGGGTCTGTTCGGAATAAGAAGACTGTCTGTTCGGAATAAAGTTAGCTTAAGAATGACATTGGTAATGTTTGTATTTTTACATGTAAATAGTTTGTGAACTGAATATGTAAACATTTTGTACATGTAAACCAAAAAATAAACAAAACTAAAAATATCTTTGTCTGTTTAGACCTGCACACACGACCGACGATCCCTAAGTAACATGACCGCCAATTCACCCCTGATAGAGTGGATGGTATTGGGGTCCTTCTCCTTCGTAGGGTCAACATTCAACATTAGGCACCTTATCCAGTATAAAACGAAGGCGCCGCAATCGTTGCTCCCCTGTGGTTGTTGTTGGCTTTCTTTCCTCAGGATTCTCAGGGGCCAGTCGACCTTGAGTAGATCCCTCCAGTATACAGCCGCATCCGCTGCTGCACATTCATGCTGGCCTACAGTCTGCTCCGGATCATCACCTTCGCCTAGCTCCCTAGAGAGACTGTTGAATGCCAAAATCTCTTTGGACGGGCCATAGACAACCACCAGTGTCCAATGACCTGAAGACCAGCATGGTTGTGCGATCACGGTCTGTGTTGGAGATGCACCTACGATTTTAGGGAGGATAAAATCATCAACTTCTCTGCCTTGCCCTGCAAGAATTCGCCCCGACTCGAATGTGGATATGCATATAACTTTTTCTGGGTGGCGTCTTTCTTCGAGCACCGATAGCATAGCGTCGATAGTTTCATCGCTAATATCCATCCTAGGCGTTATAAGCTCCTTCAGGTCGGAGCGTTTTAAACTGCACATATCGCCTCTCCAGATGACCTCCCTATTGTCCTTGTTGGGTTCGGTCAGGTTCAGTAGCATTTTGACCTCATCAAATGACAACGTGCCCAATGCAGGCATGTCAACATCCGGCCTTTTTTTCTTCAGGCTCCTTTGAGCCGCTCTATCTTTTCTTTTTTGCTCTTCTTCTTGGCCAGATGTTCGCCTTCCTTCAGCTGCTGCTCAACGGTGGCCGTCGAGCGTTTTCTTTTCGCGACCCAGTTTGCTATCTGGGCCTTTCTTTCTTCTTCCTTCTCCTTCTTCTTCTTCTCTTCCTCCTTCTCCAGCATTTTCCTCTTTTCTCCCATCTTCCTCTCCTCCTCCCTCTTCTCCTCTTCTTCCTTCTTCCTTTCCTCCTTCCTTTTTCTCTCACATTCCTCCTCCTCCCTCTTCCTCTTTTCTCGTTCCTCCTCCTCCTTCCTCTTCTTCTTTTCTCGTTCCTCCTCCTCCTTCCTCTTCTTCTCTTCTTCTTCCTCCTCCCTCCTCTTTTCTTCTTCCTCCTCCTCCCTCCTCTTCTCCTCTTCTTCCTCCTCCCTCCTCTTTTCTTCTTCCTCCTCCTCCCTCCTCTTTTCTTCTTCCTCCTCCTTCCTCTTTTTTTCTTCTTCTTCTTCATCCTCCTTCCTCTTCCTATTCTCTTCTTCCTCCGCCTCCCTCTTCTTCCTATTCTCCTCCTCTTGCTCTCGCTCGTTCTCCCCACCAGGGACTCCAGTTGTCCCTGTCCCTCGAAGATATATAATATCTTTCCTGAGCCTCCCACACTCTTCCTGGGAAATCCTCAGTTCTTCCCTGAGGTCGTGTACCTGTTCTGTGGCCTTCTTAAGGGCAGCTTCGGCCCTCAGCCATTTTGTCTTCACCTCACTCAGCTCCAATTCTTGGAGCAGCGGGTCGCATGGAATGCTGCAGTCTGCCAGTTGGAGCCTTGGCAAACTGACGGTTGAAGTTGAGCTCTTTCGAACAGGACCAATAAGTTGCAGCTCCCTTTCACTCATTGATGGAGCCCCCATCAGGTCGAACGTGCCGTCGTAAATTCGATGTAAGGTAATTCCACGTTCCTCCCATTTCCTCAGGGTTAATCGTTTCCCAAACATCTCCGTCCATCTTTTCATCCGTGGGAAAACTCCAGTTCTGGGCTCCCCCAATTTAAATTTCTCACAAAGCCACACCTTCAAATGGAAAGGAAAAAAATGAGAACTACTATACCAACGTACCTTCATATTCGAAAGACAACTGAATCCGAACATACATTAAACGTAAACCGAACAGACACCCAACTTAATCCGAACAGACAGACTTCTTATTCCGAACAGACACACGTCTTATTCCGAACAGACCCACCACTTAATCCGAACAGACCCACCCCTTAATGTGAACAGACTCACCATGTATTTCGAACAGACTCACAATGTATTCCGAACTGACTCACAATGTATTCCGAACAGACCCAACACTTAATCCGAACAACCCCACCACATATTCCGAACAGCCCCACCACTTAAACCGAACAGACTCACAACATATTCCGAACAGACTCACAACGTATTCCGAACAGACCCACCACTTAATCCGAACAGACGCACCACCTCACCCGAACAGACGCACCACTTAATCCGAACAGACGCACCACTTAATCCGAACAGACGCATCACTTAATCCGAACACACGCACCACTTAATCCGAACAGACGCACCACTTAATCCGAACAGACACCCAACTTAATCCGAACAGACTCACCACTTAATCCGAACAAACGCACCACTTAATCCGAACAGACACCCAACTTAATCCGAACAGACGCACCACTTATTCCGAACAGACCCACCACTTAATCCGAACAGACCCACCACTTAACCCCGACAGACCCACCACTTAACCCGAACAGACCCACCATTTAATCCGAACGGACCCACCACTTAATCCGAACAGACCCACCACTTAATCCGAACAGACTCACAACGTATTCCGAACAGACACACATCGTCTTCCGAAAAGAACAAAAACAAAAAAAGAGGAAGAGAGGAAGTGTGAAGCAGGAACAAAAACTTACGTGTAGTATGGCAACACAACCTTCGACGTTCCCCTGCCGCATTATGAAATTCCCTGCCTTTTTCCTCTCCTGCAGTTCTAAACTTGCTTTCTCGAGGCCTCCAACCAGGGTTTTGTGAACTGCACTTGCCCATGCGTAGCTGCTTAGGCGTTTGATGTTCCTCAGAGGGTGCATGAACCATTCCTTCGGTCGCAGCGTTCCATCATAGAACAAAAAATTGTTGAAGATGAAAGAAATCAGGAGACGAACGTACTCCTCCGTCTCGCCCATGGTACTGTTTGCCATGAGATGAACTAAAAGTTGGGTGTTGTCAAGGTTCACCCCGTCTCGCTTCTGGACGCGCAATGGTTCCATCACCACGGCCTTCCCATGCGTACGTAACCCCAAAATTAGGGCGATGTCTTCCGGTGTAAGGGGAACTACCCCTGATCCTATTCTCAGCCCCACCTCCTCCGTATCGTAGTGCTCGACGAACCAACCGACTATTTCGTTGTCCGTCGTAATGTTAGGAAGGTTTAGGAAGTGACCGAATGGGGTGCTACGGAAAGCCTCCTTCTCCACCTTATTCATCCGGTCAAACTGCTTTCGGATGGCCTTCCAGGAGCATCGTGATTCCCGGAAGTAGTACGTGGTTCCCTAAAACCAATAATTTAATAAACGGAAGTTCATCAAAAAAAATAACGACCCACGGAAAGAAAAAATTAGAGACCCACCGGTTCTGGGACGTGTTCGATATCGACGGCCGGAGTTGAAGATTCCATTATCGTTTACAAGGTGCGCTTCACAGGGAAAGAAAGTCGGGAATGCTTCACAGGTGCGCTTCCTACGTTCACAGGTAAGAAAGAAAGAAAGCGAGAGTCTCCCTTTTGTTCTGGATATGTTATCTTCCTCGGTATCCGAACCGTCGTTCGTAGGGTGTCTGCCGCTGTCTAATCTGGAAACGAACCGTCCTTCTTCGAAAACCGTCAAAAAAAATTTAAAACAATTTGAGGCGCGTTCGGAAGGAAAGCGTGACATGGCAATCCGAGTAGACGCTGACTCATCCACTTTTTGAAGCCACGTAGGGCGCGTCCGTGACGCCCGCGTCCGTGTATAAGGACTCTACAAATTTTAGGGTCAGTTTGGGTGTGTCGTCGATACGTTTCGATGTAATTAGATTACTTTCAGTAAATTGTATTTCTTAAAAGTTATAATCAAGTCACGTGATTTGGTACTATATAATAAATGCAATGCTAGTACACCATGTCCATGTTAATTATTAGCTGTAGGGTCTAGTTACATTTTGATATTCCAAATTCCCAGCTATATATGTTTCTAGATCTCTCCCTATTGACTTGTAAAAGCTCATAATGGTGGATTGGTGGTTGCCTGGTTGGGATCTACGTGGAGTTATGTTAAGTGCCTATAATGGATTGGCATTTTCTTGATTTACTTCTGTGATTAATAGTAACGAACTTTTTCCTCAAAAAAAATAAAATAAATAGTAACAAACTAGCGATGCCAACGTGGACTGAACGTTGGGGTGTCATCAATTTAATTACAGGAAATACTCATGAAGTGGGGAATAAGTTTAGTCGAAGTTGCATTTAATGTGTGAGAACCCAAAATTTTAATATTAAATTAATCAAGCGAAGGTAGGCTAATTGGTTTTGAATACTTAGGTAGAAGGTTGAGGTGGATGAAGGGGGTGAGGTGTACGGTTGTGGTGATGGTTGGATGACTTTAAAAGGGTGGAGTTGAGTGTTGAAGTGGAGGGTTTGTTAAGAAGAGAGATGAAAAAGGAAAGGAGTTTTGTCGGTGGAAAGAAGAAGAGAAGGAGAAGAAGGCAGAAGGGGATTTGGTTTTCGTTGGAGTCGAGTTTGCCGTTTCGTCGAAGTAAGCTCGTTGGCGTGGAAGCGATCACTGTTGTTCTTCGAAGGCTTCTTTAGGCCTTAAAGGTATGCCAAGTTCATTATTGGTGCTCACCCGAGGAGTGTGCGATGTTGGTTTGTGCATCGGTGACCGGAGGTCGCGACGATGATCATTGTGCAGCAAGGTTGCTGCAGGTAATCGGTCAACCGGCGTGTGGTTCGGTCGACCGTGCGCAGTGTAATTGCAAGAGTTTTGCTCTTTGTCGGTCGAACGACGCCCTTGGTGGTCGACCGATTGTGTGTTTTGGGCAAACTCTGTTGCTTTTCGGTCGAACGGGTCCCCCTTGCAGTTCGACCGGTTACACTATTGGTAGGTCGGTTGGGGGGCATAGACCATCTAAACGGTCGACTGTTTTTTGATTTTTTCGACCGATTGTACATGTAGCTAAGTCGGTTGAGGCCTAGACCTTGAAAATGGTCGACATCCTATCTGATTTGTTCGACCGATGATTGCTAGATTGGTCTGGACTGAGCGTAGACCATCCAAACGGTCGACCGCTCTTGACTCTGGTCTGACCGGTAACTTAAGTTGACTTATTTGTTGTGCGACCGTTATGTGTTGGATCGACTGTGGTCTTTGATCCAAACGGTCTACCGGTTGGCGACTTTAAGTCGACCAATGGAAGTTGAATTTTTGACTTGAAGTCCTTGTCGTTGTTCAGTCGACCGGGTCCTTTGCTGTTAGACCGATGATACAATTATATTTAATTTATGTGTGGCGTAGACCTTCTAAACGGTCGACCCTCTGTGATCTTGGTTCAACCGATCTTTTGGTGTTTGTGTAGGATTTCATGTTTAATTGTGCATATATATTTTTCGAATTTTTATGCATAATAAGGATCAATTACAATTTTCTATGATTTATTTTATGCATGCATCAGTTTGTTTTAATAACTAGTTTCAAAACTTATTAAAACAAACACAAAGGACTCCAAAATTTATACCTAGAAGTTCTCTAAAACTTCTTGATGTTCCAGAGACGTTGAGAAAGACTATCGTCGCTTCTCGTTGCGCCGGATGCCTCCGAGTGTTCACCGAAATCCTAAATAAGGTTGGAGAGAAAGGAGCTAGTCAATCAATCTCCAAACAAGCTTAGAATCTAGCTACAAACCCCTTCCTTAATCTCTGAGATTTATCCTTCCAAAGACTTAGAAATTTAAGATAATTTTCGTGGCTTTTGTGGTGAATTAGGAGGGAAAAGAATTAGCAAAAACATGTGTTTTAATTAATGAGAATAATGACCTATTTATAGGCTCCAATCTTACTCTTAATCATGGCTATTCTTAAGTCATGTTCTCTTGACATTTTCTCTCATAAACTAATTCCAAAATGCATTATATGCACCCACAAAACGTTTGACCAAGTTTGGAGCTAATCCAACCATTGATCAAATTAATCTCTTAATTATCAAAGGCAGAAAAATCGATCGGGACTCGGTCTACCGAGACATACTCGGTTAACCGAATATGTCATGTTCGGATTTCCGTGCACTTGACGGATGACTGATTCTTCTTAACCGTTCGTACGAATTCACGTCTTTGACCGAGTGTCATTCGGTTAACCGAAAATATCGGAATTGGACATTGTTCGGTCGACCGTTTCTGGTTCGGTACACCGATCCAGAGTTCCAGGCACTTTGGTCAAGTTCGGTCAATCAACTTGACCATCCGTTCCACGTTCGGTTGACCGATCCACAGATACTTCGGTCGACCGAACCATAACGGATTACCGAACTTTTACCCGATTTTGCCTTTTCCAATTTTGGATTTATTTCCAACAAAATTTGAACTTTTGGGGGTTTTAGTAAATTCACATCTTATGTAATATATTATCCTATGCAATAACAAATTATTGCACCCCATAATATATGCATCTCATATGAATTTATCATGATTCTAATTATGTTATATACAACATAATTGATTTTACTCGTTCACCACATGTGTCATATTTTCTATAAGAAACCTGACGCATCATATGAACCAAAAATCAAGCTTCTTGTTTCCCGGTTTTGCGGTGTGACCTATGGGAGGATCTAGACTAAGTTGGCAGTGATATTAAGAGCTTAATATCACAAGCTATAAGCGGTATCTAGCTACACATTATAGCTCCCAATTAGTTAGATGTCTTAATTCCACTCGAACCAAAACCTGATCCATTTAGTGATGGAGTGCACCACTTGTGTCTGTCCCTTGCCCCATGATATTAAGAATACACACAAAGTAGTATTGTGTCATCTTTGTATTAGTATTCGTTTCTTGATCTCTTTATGCTAGTTATAAATATATGACTTAACTCAAATCACATTGTGCACATTATAACTTGGCTTTATTAAGGGCCCCACTAATATCATCACTCAATTAAGAGGGGCAATGATAATCTTTTGACTAACTATCTTCTCCAACAAAAGTCATACTTAAACAACCAATGCCTTTACACTACACTCATCGATAGCTCAAGACACTAGTCTAATTAAGCAATTCTTAAGTGATCGGATATAAGTCTCATATCAAAGGACCAAAGATAGTAAAACATTAATGACACAGAGAACACAATTCTATAATGTTTTACTTATTAGGTCTATTCAGTATACAAAAGTAATATTTTCCTCTTTTGTGTACCTGTGTTGTCACTCACTTGTAGAGCTACTGATCTATGACCAACACGACAATCTTAACTCGGTAATTGATGTCCCATCTTAATTACCATGATTGTGAATATCTTTTGTTTTATGTAAGCCAATATCTTTTAGAGCTCTACGGTTAAGGACCAACAACCTCTTCCTTAACACTTCTAAAAGACGAATAACATAAACAAAGGAACAAAATGATTTCTCATTCAATTCATAATAATTGGTATTTAAAAGTAAAACTTTTAGAACACATTCCCTTCAGTTTGGTTAACCGATGGAGTGCGGTAGAACCAATTACCGATTTTGCGACCAACCGGTCGACCATATGACCTTTTTTAGTCGACCGTTGGAGCCCTGGATTGCATTGTTTGTTTATGAGCGCGTTGGCGCGTTGATTCCTTTTACAACTTATGTTTCCCATGATATGACATGTGCATTGAGACCTAGGTAGTAGACCTGTGGGACCATATTCCCCTTTGCATAATCTATATGATATGACTCTACAGAGCAAGTTGACATTATCCTTTGTGGCGAAGGAGATGACCTTAACCCATGTGGCGACGGAGATTATTGTTAGCCATTGTGCAATAAAATTTTGTGTCTTAGCCTGTGTGGCGACGAAGATGACCGACCAATGTTGTTCCGGCGGATTAATCGTCCAGTTGTGGCACAAATGACGAGTATGACTGACTAGAGTGACGACTCTGGCGGATTGTGGCCTTTTCGACCACTAATCAGATCTGATGATGACTCGGAAGTGTGTGACCTTCACCAAACCCTCATGACTAGTGTAGTTGCGAGTGTGAGTGTGTCGCGTACTTTCCGTATGACCTCCTGTACCTGCAGTGGGTATCTATGGATGTTCAAAACTAAACTTATGACTAATAAACCCCGGTTGGGGAAATGACTGTTATGATTTATGACCTGATGACTCGTTTGGGGAATGATTTGTTATGATTTATATTGTCATAGTAGTATGTTAGGTCATGTATTGCATGTGCATATATGTGGATTTGACATACGTGATTTCCTTATTGAAATTCAAACATTGTTATATATGTTTTATTTCAGGACCAGTAGGCGTTGAACGGTGGTGATTGAGGACGAATACATTTAAGAGTCGGGTCCTCTAGTCTTTTTGAGGTTTTTATGATTACATGTATCTTTGTTGTTGTATTTTGATGTAATCATACGTTTGACAACTCTTGTATACGGTGCACCATTGATGTATATTGTTAGTAGCATTCCATGTGATCGATGTTAGGGTCTTTTGAATATCCTTTAAAGTTTTAAATTTTCGTTGTTTCGGAGACGTTACATAATGTCTTTATTTGAATATGCTGACATTATTTGAGTACGCTGACAATTACGAGTTGTTTGGACGGGTGACACTTGAACTAACTGCAAAAATATTTGGAGAGGATTCGTCCTTAAAAGGGTTTCGTTGTGTTCGGTAGGAATTTGGCATGATCGTCGCATTAGAAGCTTAGTTTAGGAAGTTTAAGATTTTAATCCATTATCACTCCCTTTTAGGTGGAAAATTGTTTCAAATTTCAAAGACGTTATCTGTTGAGTGACTTTTGGTGGTGTTCTTGACCCGCACACGTTTTTAATTTCATATCCATGAGCTTTGGCGATGAACAGTTAAAAACAGTAGATTCCAATGGTGTTTTTCTTCCGAAATGAATGTGACCATGTGTTTGGTTTCTAAAGAAAAATGTAATTATGGTATTTACTTAAGAATTTTAAAGTTTAAATCAATTTACCTATCTATTATATACCCTTAAAAAGCACGTTAGCATTGTTGACTTCCATCAGTAATAATCACAATAAGAAATCATGGTAATAACAACTAAAACACTAGAATTTCCAATATAAGAAGCTGAGAACAATAAATTTAAAAGGATAACTCCGATAAACATAAGGGTTATTTGCTTGGGTGCACTTCAAAATAATCAATATTGATTTTTGAGCTTGAGTTTTTCGTTTTAGTTGGATATACTTGATTTCTTCCAAAATTAATTTGGTACACTTGTAGAGTTGTGTGACCAACTTTGGTGACATAATTTTTTTTATTTTCATATTTAAAAAAAGATATTGCAATGCAATCCAAGACAATTCAGAAAATTCTTTTCGAGTCTTTAATTCTAGTTTTCTTCGAAACCTCAATTCAATATTACGAAGATTACATAAATTAGATTGCATTTTCTACTTTTCTTTTATATACTTAATAAACACTTAGAAATATAGACATTTTTGGATAATTTGTGAACTACTCCAATACATTTTAAGAAATTTTTATCTTAATCCTTGAATTCTAATTTTCTTTCAAAACATGTATTTAATGTAAAGGTGGTTACACTTTTTTTATTTAGATTATAAACTTAATTTTTTTCCTTTTATATATTAACAAACACTACTTAGTCAAAACACACATTTATACAAAAAAACGATTTTTGATAAAATATTGTGATTTGTCTTGGGTTGCTTTGCAATTTGTCCAAATTTATCGATATGATGAAAATTTTATGAATTTTCTTAGAGTGTTTACAAATCTTCCAAAAAATGAGTTTTGACTAGGTGGCTTGCTATAAACGAAAATTAAAAGATTTAATCTAGTTTATGTAACTAACCATAATATTAAATAACATATTTGAAGAAAAATAAAATTTAAGGATTCCAAAATAATTTCACGTATTTTCTTGGGTTACTCTACAAAATATTCACCCTTTTAAATATAAAATTAACAATCGAATTGGATCTAACAACTCTTTAAGTGTACGAAATTAATTTTGGAAGAAATTGAGTGTACCTAAGTAAAATCCAAAAACATTTAAGTACAAAGTCTAATGTCGATATTTTTGAAGTGCACCCAAGCAAATAACCCTAAACATAATGTATATATTTGTCGAAAAAGTTATTAATTACTGGTTTATTTGCTAATTTTGACATCAACTTTGAAGGAACACAGTTGAATACTTTGAGTCAAGGGAGTGTGTAAAGTTTATTAACTGAATTGCTATTTGTCGTCGGAGAACTACTTAAATCGTCACAACGAATTACCATTTTGTCATTCTCTCATTTCTACTCATATATCGTGACATTTCACTCTCATATCACAATCTCTCTTCATCTTCATCTCATAATCATAATAAATAATGTTTCGGAGGTCAGTAAATGAGTCAACAGACACCCCGGTGTACTTGAATCTAGTAAAATGTCAAACATCTTTTTAATAATAAAAAAATTAAAAAATAAGAGGGCGTCCGCCGGAGCCGCCCCCATTGAGGGTGTTTTACCCAGACGTCACCCCCATGGAGATGACGTTTTACCCAGACGCCCCCCATGGAGGGGGCGTCTGTCTAAGATGCCTCCCCAATGAGGGTGGCTCCGGCGGACGCCCCCTAATTTTTTTAATAAAAAATTAAAAATTATACGGTGTGTTATCTCAAATTATTTCAAGTTCCGTTACAAATGTTTTGGTCTTAATTGGTAATTATATAAGTTAGATTACAACGAGTTTTTGCAAGTGATAAATATTCAAAAAATTCAGATCCAACAATTTCAAAATCCAAAAAAATTCGAGGTGTCACTGGGTTGCCGAAAGTCGATGTGACGCCCGAACGACCTGTATTGAAATTGTTGGATCTAGAAATTTTTGAATCTGGAAAACTTGCAAAAAAAACTCATTGTAATCCGACCTGTTACCACCGAAAATCTCGCAACGGAACCTCAAATCATTTGAGATAACACATCGTATAATTTTAAGTTTTTTTTTGGACATGCGTTTTAGCCAAACCCCCCCCCCCCCCCCCCCCCCCCCCCCCAATCGGTGAGGCGTCTTAGAGAGACGCTCCCTCCATAGGGGAGACGTCTGTGTAAAATGCTCGCCCATTTGGGGTGACGTCTGGCTAAGTCGCCCCCACTATGGGGGAGACATCTGGCTAAGACGTCTCCCCCATGGGGGGCGTTTTTTTCCAGATGTCCGACCCGATTTTTTTTGCTGTGCTTACTTTACTGAATGCAGACGCTTCGTCGGACATTTTCGTGGTGTTTGTACTTGAAAAATGAGAAAAACGTAAATAGAAATCTTATTTTAAGAGACGAGCTGAAATGTGTTATAAATGAATTGTGAATGACAAAATGATAATTGTTGTAAGCGATTTAAGTAGTTTTCTGACAATAAACAGTAGTTTCTTGTTAAACGACTACGTAGAATTGTTTTACGTACTATTCACATGAATCTTGTGGTTGACGTGGATTCATCTCACACAGATTCGAACCGAAGTCTTCTTCGGTGGAAACACGTTTCCACTTTCAATACCATCCCGACAAGCCAATACAATTTTAGGTATGAAAAAGAATTCCTGAGTAGGTTGGGTTGTTGGCAGTTGCCGAGTTAACGGGGGTGGATTGTTCGATGGGAACTATTGGAACAGAAAACATAATTCAATACTATATTTAAAGCCGACGAGCACTGAACTATTGCAGTAACGTCGGATGAAATGAATTTCCCACCACAAGTCTCTCCATCCATGTCAAGTCTAAGGAAGAAAGTTCATTAACTACACCATTAATCACATTCTCTTTTCATGGCATGGTCCTAAAACCGTCTTCAGTTTCAACTTTATTTTCATAGATACCATTCATTTTCAATCAGCAAATGCAAATGCTTAGTTTTTCAATCAGCCAAAGCATTTTGTTCGTATCACTTCTAAATATCATCATTAAACTTAAATAAGATAATCTTTGATTTCTTTGATTGTGTTTTTGACATGTGACACTATTATGAACTAGATTCGTTGTTGTTTACCTTGAATATGTGATTAAAGTATTCGTGGAATAAAACAGACGATCGGTCGACCGGAAGGAGTGTTTCGGTCGACTGGATGTGTGTTTTAATTTATCCAGCAAAAGTGTCTGTCCATATTCGGTCGACCAGGCACACACGAGGAGCTGGGCAAAAGTGTCTATCCATTTTCGGTTGACCGGGTACACACGAGGAGCTGGGCAAAAGTCCATGTTGGTTTTCGGTCAACCGGAACTTAAGTGATTCGGTCGACCGAGTATGCACTCGAGCAAGCAAGAAAATTTACTATTGCTTTTCGGTCGACCGGTACTTTAGGTTTGGTCGACTGGTAAAAGCTGGTTTGCGATACAGTTAGATGATCGGTCGACCGAAGCACCCGTTCAGTCGACCGTTTGACCTATTTTCTGCCCACGTTTTGCACATTTCTCCACGCAATTTTGATGTAACTTATACTTGTTTTGACCTACTATATAAAAGCAATTTCGTCCCTTTTGTATTATGAGAACAATCAGATTAATTGTTATTGTCCACTTTGCATTCTTGAGAGAAAAGAGAGATAGCATCCTTGTTGATTCAGTGAGAGAGTTTGAGCCGGGTATCCTCGTCTGTTCGTCCGTGTCTCCTGTAAGCCTCTCCTTGTAATACGTTTCTCTATAGTGGATTTGGAGTTGTGTCGTCCGTGGTTTTTCCAACATTGAGTTTTCACTTTAATATTTGTGTGTTTTGTATGATTTGGTTTTTGGATTTGCATTTGCATTTGCTCTCAATTTTTAGTCAATTAGATTTGTTATTTCGATTCCGCTGCGTATTTGATATTGATTTTAATCCTTAACAAGATTGTTATCCAATACAAATTTGAACATGCCTCCTCCACCACAAGACCTCACGGACGAAGAGCTCTAAACACTTCGGCCTTTTCAGGGTGATCTTTTGGCGTTCTCCATTGTGATGCGCAAAAATTCTAAGGCTATGATATGGCTTATGGTTCTTTGAGTTTTAGCTTTATGCAACAAACAAGTCTTTTTAGCTTTATACACGTCTGCACTCCCTTGTGTCTACGTGGCTATGAATCTATGATCTTGTTTACGGGAGATATTGCAGGTATTGTTGGTAGATTAATTATAGGCTGTAATTCTGGCACTAGCATATGTTAACCCTTATTATTCACTAATAGAATCGTAGTTGTAGTTCCCATAAAAAACAGTGGTTAATAGTCAAAATAAAAGTTACTTATCCTTACTAATAGAAGTTTGAATAACACCCCTTCTGGGCGATCAATCGCTGGAAAATTTTAACCTAGTTTTGTGTGTTACACATCTGATATTGGTTCAACTTGCATGATCTTCCTTTAGGTGTCTTCGGTACCTAGAAGTTGAAAGAAGTCTAAACTCCACTTTCATGACTTCTCGTTTTAAAATAAACCTTTGAGAAACTACTCTAAGTACATTTTTTAAAATTCTATTTTTTAATTCCTAGAAGTCAATATGAGTTTCAGAATTTACATAAAAGGCTAGCAATCAACAGGAGTCATTTCAAATTTCACTTACCCACTTGCTTGAAGTTTTTCAAGTACTAATCGCACCCTTAATCAAGTCATATACCATCGTCTATATGACTATATCCCTAGACTAGTCCGTTAAACGACTTAACCATACACTCAGATAAGTTGAATCAAGTACTCTGAACACACCATACCAAAATTATCAATTTTGACACATTTATCGTTAATGTTTTGGGGTCTTTAGGCCATCCCTTAACGGGGATTTTTACCCGGTCGTGGGACCTGGGTCGAAGATGACCCAGGTCATCTTCGCCCGGGTCGTCCCAGGTCAGCCAACCCGGACGCGCCACGTGGCGCGTCCGCGTTTTTTTTTTAGTTTTTGATTTTTTTTAGTTTTGATTTTTTGTTTTGAATTTTTTAATTTTTTTGTTTGAGTTTTTTTATAATTTTTTTTTGAAAATTTGTTTTATAATTGTTTTGATTTTTTAGAATTTTTTTTAAATTTTTTTAAATTTTTACCAAGATGGACTCCGAAATGATGTGGAGGAGAGAGATATGTTGTTGTGGGTTGTGTTGTGTTGTGGTTAAGAGATGAATAGTGTAGGAAAGAGAAGAAGGTGGGTTGAGGAAAGAGAAAGCTGATGTGGAAGAGAGAGAAAGCTGATTTTGAAGAGAGAGAGAGCTGATGACCGGATCGTCCAGATCATGGTTAGTGATGGCCTTACAAGGATTGCAAAAATGACGTGGTATTTTACTAACTGTCATGTAATTTGTCATAAAAAACTCTAAATTCCAATAACAATAAATTACTAACATGACATCTAACGCCACCAATACCATCTGTAACAGCTATATGCAAAGTATTCTCTCCCGCTTCAACTTTACTTATTTCTTATGCTAAGTGGGAGATGTTTTGGTTGGAGAAGGTGAAAGAAGATGATAAGATACTACGTTTGGAGGTCATATAATGAAAGTGGTCTTAATAAGAAGTACACATCAATTCAAAATACAACCGAAATGATGTAGAAGCAAAATGTCTGGTTTGGAACCATATTAAACCTGTGAGATCCCGTTTATAACCCAACCGGACCGGTTTTAGGTCACCTGTTTTTCGCAAGACTGGAAAAGACGTATATGTACATTTGAATGTTATTTTTTCTAGATGACACAGAATTCATTGACATCCGTTCCCACCACGGGTTAGGTGGGTTGTGACTTTAAACTGGAGGTAGTCTATGTCTTTTACATACACCCGAACATTTAACATACCTAAGTGTTGAAACAATTACAAATATGATCATGTAATACAGTAAGTTACATATGTCGAATAAATATTCCATAAGGATCCAGATAAAACCAACATACAAAAACATGTAAAGGAAAACAAGAAACGCAGGAACAATGATCAGAAAGGACCTCAAAGACCGAGTCGTCGGAATGCAACTTGCCTCAGAGAAAATATCGGTCCACATACCAGTGTGCTTGATGGTCTGCCAGTTTTCTCCCAGGATAGAACGGTCTCACCATCGATCGGGCGCACACCGGAGTCGACGGACCAAGAAAGCAACGCGAAACCTCGCAAAAATCGGGCGTTGAACAACTCTGGATTCGGAGATAGGAAATCGCCGGAGAGGGACGATTTTCGTAGAGAGATGATGGGAAACCGTCATGATATATATATATGTATTTATTCTTGTAACCGTGAAGGACTTAATTGCAAAAACAATTATCTTGAGGTCCAAAAATAAATACACCCATCATCCTGAGGCTAAAGCCTCTAATTTCCCCCAAATCCCCCGCTGCCACGCCACGCCACGTCACGTCACGCCACGCCACGCCTCGCCACGCCCCGGACCGGGACGGGACAGGACGGGCGCGCACGCACGCGTGTGTGGAGAATTCTCTCCTCCTCTCTTTCCACCTACAAAGTGACAAGTGAATAGTATGTTTATCAACATCCTTCAACTTGTTAGCTTCACCAATGTGGGACTAAAAGTGAGGTGAGCACATGGCACATGGGGCAATAGTTCTCATCTTCATCTCAATGTTGGATTTCTTCAATTGAGCTATTCATGGGCCTAGCCCAAACTCAATAATCCAACAATCCCCCACAAATCCATTGTTGATCGAGCGACCAAACCTTGCAGCCTAGTGCTTTCAGTAATGGTACCTTTCGGGTTTGAACCACGACCCGAGTCCTTCAACTTTATCCCCACAGGAACTAAGTGAAACGAAGTCTTGAACTTGAACCTTTTGTGTGGAGATGTCTATTGAGAACAACACTAAGCAGGTTATGCTGCAATCTACAGGGTTGATGCTTTACGGCCATGCATCCATATCCTGTTTCATGAATGCTTTCAAGGAATGACCCCCATTCCTCTAATTGCGGCCACACAAATGCATTCACATAGTTGGGCTTTTCCAAAGATGCACTGCTAACATCTTGTCTCAAAGACTTGAACACATTCGGAGTCTACACTCTTACTAAACTTGCAGTTTCAGCAACATATCCATTCTTTGGGGTATTGACACAGATATAATGTATGACCTACAATGTATCACCAATGAGTTGCACTTGACTCACTCAAGAACTTGTTATTACCGCATTGAACCAACTTCGTGGGATCTTCACTCAGATTGGTTGGGTTGCCATTCTAGATGAGTCATGTAATGGGTCTCAGTCCCATCCACAACTTGGATTTCAGAACTTGAGCTAGATCAAGTCCTTTGGTGAAAGGATCAGCTGTATTGTCTTTGGTACCAACAAAATCAACAACTATCACCCTTTCCGAGATCAATTCCCTTACAGACTTCAGTCTGACTTGGATGTGTCTCCTTTGTTTGTGGTTATACTTTGAGCTTCTTAACTTTGCAATAGTAGTCATACTATCACAATGCACAGATATTGCAGGAACTGGTTTGCTAGTCATTGGCAATTCAGAAAGGAGTCCTTTCAGCCATTCAGCTTCCATTCCACTTGTATCCAAAGCACAAATTTCAGCCTCAAATGTAGATCGAGACAATATGGTCTGTTTTGTAGACCTCCACCCAGAGTAAAAACATACCCTGTAACACCGTTACTCCCAGAGTTTTTGGCTATCCAGCTTGCATCACTATACCCTTGTAGTACAGCTGGGAATTTCCCATAATGCAGCCCAAGAGTAGAAGTACCTTTCAAGTACTTAAGTACTCTATCCAAAGCCTCCTAATGAGTAGGATCAGGACAACTTGTGTATCTACTAAGTTTGCTCACCGAGAATTTAAAATATCTGGTCGTGTGCAATTTGCAAGATACATCAAGCTTCCTATAATCTACCCAATAACCTTTCGTGTCTTCAAACTGAAGACAAACACGACACGTACTAGTTAGTTGAAACACGAAAACGACCCGGAGATACACGAAAAGTTAAACCAATAACATTTTTTAAATTCTAATATCTAATTAAAAGTATTACTTCCACATAAATTAATAACTACATTGAAGGCTTACAGAGCAACACAACATGTTAACTAGGTTCTGGGAATGCAAGTCTTAAACAATGTAAACATTCAAGCATATACGATGTGGGACTAAAGTTTGGCAGCACCAGATATGCGAACAAGGTCTATGTATATCAATGAACATCCAATATAGTCACAAATAAAGGTTGGTTTAGTGGTTGAGGGCGACTTTATAAGGGGGTGTTTGGTTGGGGGTACCTGGAATGGAATGGAATGGATTTCATTCCATTCTGGTGTTTGGTTTGTTTATTTTGGGCCCAGAATTAAAATCCATTCCAGCCCATACCTAGGAATTAGAACCTTACCTACCTACCATAGAATGAGAATCCATTCCAGCCTGGTATGAGATTCTCATTCCATTCCATTCCATCCCAGCCAACCAAACAGCCCCTAAGTTCTTACTGGAACGCAGGTTCGAATCACCGTATGGGTTTTTTTTCCGTTTTCTCAAATTTCGAAAAAAACATGGGCATGGTCGACTTCGAACCTGCGTCTACAACGACGTCCACCCGGGCCTAACCAATGCACCAGCGGAAATCGCATGTTTGTTAGTAGGTTTTATTTAATTAGTATCATTCGTGTACTTTTCAGGTACACGGAACAAAGCCACGAAAACGACACGAAATTTTTCCGTGTACCCGAAACGAAGACACGAACACGACACGAAACACGAAATCAGTAAACCCAAACACGGATTTTCCGTGTCGTGTTCGTGTCGTGTTATCGTGTTTCGTGTCAAATTGTCAGGCCTAGTTTTCACAGATCTACAATTTGTATAGCCAAATCTCTCAAGAATCTTCTCAACATAGTGAGATTGAGATATGAAAATATCATCAACTGACTTAGTCAGTTTGATACCCAAGATCACATTTGCAACACCCATATCTTTCATCTCAAACTTAGTACACAAGAAGGACTTAGTTTCATGTATTATATTCAAATTAGAGCCAAACAGTAAAATGTCATCAACATATAAACACAATGCAATACATGCATTACTTTGAACTTTGCAATAGACACATTTATCAGAATCAATAACCTGGAATCCAAATGATAATATAATTTTGTCAAATTTCTCATGCCAAGCTTTTGGGTCTTGTTTAAGTCCATAAAGAGACTTAACAAGTTTACAAACTTTGTTCTCGTTTCCAGAAGCTACAAATCCTTCAGGTTGGTCCATATAAATTTCTTCTTCAAGGTCACCATGAAGAAAAGCAGTTTTTACATCCATTTGATGGATTGTAAAATCATATACAGACGCCAATGCCAAGAGCACTCAGATAGTAGTCATACGAGACACTGGAGAATAGGTATCGAAATAGTCTATTCCTTCCTTTTGTTTAAACCCATTGGCAACTAATCTGGTTTTATACTTATCGATGGAACCATCTGGTTTTAATTTCTTTTTAAATATCCATTTACAACCGATCGTTGAACAACCTAGAGGAAGATTTACCAACTCCCATGTCCCATTAGAGACAATAGAGTCCATCTCGACCTTAACTGCATCTTTCCAATGCTTTGCTTCAGATGAAGCCATAACATCCTTGAAAGTGTTAGGATCACCCTCGATGTGGTATGTGATAAAATCACTTCCCAAATCCTTGGCAATTCGAGAACGTTTGCGCTTTCTAGGTTCAATTTCAACTTGAGTTTGAGAAGACTCAAAATCGGCAATAGACAAATCTGCCCCCACATTTGTCATCCTTTCCACATGCTCGTGGATGGAACCAGACGTAGAAGGATCAACTGAAGAAGAAACTTGTTGAGGAACTCCAGATTTCATGGGAAATACATCCTCAAAAAATGTGACATCACGAAGTTCAACAATTGTGTTAACATCTATGCCAGATATCTCGGACTAGATTACCAAAAATCTGTACGCATAGTCATTAATCTCATATCCGATAAATATTGCATCAACAGTCTTGGGACCAAGCTTTTCCTCTTATGTTCAGGGATTAACACTTTTGCAAGACAACCCCAAACTTTAAGATATTTAAGGCTAGGTTTTCGACCACACCAGAGTTCGAATGGACTATCCTCATTATGTTTCTGAGGAACTTTATTCAGAATATGGCAAGCCGTATTCAAAGCTTCTCCCCACATATATTTGGGTAATCCTGAACTCTCTAATAATGCATTAATCATATCAGATAATGTTCTATTTTTTCATTCAGCAATTTCGTTAGATTGTGGAGAATACGGCGCCGTCACCTCATGAACTATGCCAGAATCCCGACACACTTGTTCGAACAGGTTGGACGTATATTCACCACCTCTATCAGATCTCAACCTCTTAAGTTTCTTTTCAGTTTGTGTCTCTGCTTCATTCTTGAAGATAAGAAACTTAGATAACGCTTCATCTTTACTTTTCAAAAGATAAACATAGCAATACTTTGAACTATCATCAATGAAAGTGATAAAATATTTCTTTTTATCCTTAGTTAACATGTCATTGAATTCACAAGTATCAGTGTGTACTAAATCTAAAATACTAGGATTTCTAGTCACAGAATGAAACAGTCTTTTCGGTTGTTTAGCTTGTACACACTTGACATTTTTTATTCTCAATAGCATACTTAGGAATCATATTTAAATTCATCATTATTTTCAAACATTGATAATTCACATGTCATAAACGTTTATGCCAAACATCACCAGATTCAATGGAATAAACAACAGGAGAATACACATCTTTAACAGAAATAGCATTGCGATTATAAAAAGCAGGTTCAACATGAATTAAAAAAGCAACACAAGACAAGTACCCCTTGCCAATAAAAGTACCAGAAAGAGTAATCACAACTTTGTTACATTTAAATGTTACTTCATAACCCTCAACTACCAGACATGGACCACTAATAATATTGCGACGAACAGCAGGCACATGATGCGTCCTGTGCAGTGAAAGAACTCGTCTTGAAGGTAACTTCAAGTCGATACGTCCAATTCCAAGCACCTTTGCAACATTCCCATTGGCCATCGCCACAGATCTACGATCAACAGGCTGGTAAGAGACAAACATGGACTTGCCAGCACATACATGCACATTAGCCCCAATGTCAACCAACCACTCACGTGGTTCATAAATGGAAAAAACTTGAGGATTAACAGAAACAAACTTACTGTTGGTCTCATCCATCTCAGTCAATACATTGACCTGTGGAGTCGATTCAGTGGTACCTTGTTGGCGTTTGACTTTCTTGGATGTACAATCCTTAGCCCAGTGCCCAACCTGTCCACAATTCCAACATGGTTTGTTTGTTGGCCTTTTCTGGATTTTGACCTTGGGTTTAGTCTTATTAATAGGTTGTGGTTTTCCTTTAAAATGTGACTTAGATGAGGATCCAATTAATACGTTTGCCTTTGGTTGGAACTCTACAAGTATCATTGGTTTTTCACCCCGATGTTCCTCCTCGATTGCAATAGCAACCATAAGGTCATCCATAGTTAGTTTTCCTCTCCTATGCTTTAGAGACATCCCGAAGTCCTCCCAGGATCGAGAGAACTTTTCAATGATTGACATTACCAGAAACTTCTCAGGAAGCTTCATGTCAGCCTCTTTTAAGCCATGGATTAGAATCATAAACTGATGAGCCTGTTCAGTAACTGACTTGCTTTCCACCATTTGAAACTTAAGGAATTTTCCAACATAATACTTTTCATGACCTAAGTCATCAGTATTATATTTTTTATCCAACTCATCCCATAAATCCTTTGCAGTCACAGAAGCAGAGGAAGACGAATTATAAACATTGAAGAGCACGTTGGACAGAGCCAACAGAATGCAACCTCGACATAATTTGTCCTTCTCTAGCCACAGTTCTTGTGCTGCTTTGATTTTGGGATCTTCAGTTTCAGAAAGTGGGAAAGCCTTTTCAATTACATCAACTAACCCAATAATGGTCAACCAGATCTTCATACGTTGTTGCCAACGTTTGAAATTCTGCCCGGAAAATTTTTCCGGCATGCCTGACATGTCCACTTTTGGCGCAAACGAATTATTAGACGACATAATTAACAATATTTTCTCTGAGATTGTTGAAATACAATTACAAATATGATCATGTAATATAGTGAGTTACATATGTCGAATAAATATTCCATAAGGATCCAGATAAAACCAACATACAAAAACATGTAAAGGAAAACAAGAAACGCAGGAACAATGATCAGAAAGGACCTCAAAGATCGAGCCGTCGGAAGACGACTTGCCTCAGAGAAAATATCGGCCCACATACCAGTGCGTTTGATGGTCTGCCGGTTTTCTCCCAGGATAGAACAGTCTCACCGTCGATCGGGCGCACACCGGAGTCGACGGACCACGAAAGCAGCGCGGAACCTCGCAAAAATCGGGCGTTGAACAACTCTGGATTCGGAGATAGGAAATCGCCGGAGAGGGACGATTTTCGTAGAGAGATGATGGGAAATAAGACGTGTGTATTCAGGAGGAAACCGTCATGATATATACACCCATCACCCTGAGGCTAAAGCCTCTAATTTCCCCCAAATCCCCCACTGCCACGCCACGCCTTGCCTCGCCCCGGACCGGGAATTCTCTCCTCCTCTCTTTCCATCTACAAAGTGACAAGTGAATAGTATGTTTATCAACATCCTTCAACTTGTTAGCTTCACCAATGTGGGACTAAAAGTGAGGTGAACACATGGCACATGAGACAATAATTCTCATCTTCATCTCAACATTGGATTTCTTCAATTGAGTTATTCATGGGCCTAGCCCAAACTCAATAATCCAACAATGGAGAGTCGAACTTACGCCCGGACGCGAACGAACTACTCACCCCCAACTATTTGGCTACGTCAAGGGGACTACATTTGAATGTTATCGAGTCCACTTACTTTGGAAACTTAGAAGAGTGAGTTTGTGAGTTTGAGCAGAGATGTCGATTTCGATCTGGAAACGCGCGATACCATTCCCATTCCCACCCATCACCATCCAAACCCTCCACCACCACCGCCACCCCCTTCGCCGCCCCCACTCCTCTCTCCCCTCCACTCCCACTCCTCTCTCCCAAACCCTAACCCCGCGCCAGAAGGAGCAAATCTGCCTCTACGTCGCCGCCCTCCTCGACTGGAACCAGGTAGTTGGACAAAGCTAGGGTTTGTTCGTGGTGGAAAAAGTTCTGATTTTAAGTGTTTTTGCAGCGGATGAACTTGACGGCGGTGAGGGAGGAGAGCGCGGTCATGACGAGGCACGTCGAGGACTCGCTCGCGGTTATTCCGCACATTCGCCGGGCGTATGCGTCGAATTGCGGTCGGTCGGGGGAGAAGCTGAGGCTTGTGGATGTCGGGACTGGGGCCGGGTTGCCGGGGTTGATCTTCGCTGTCGCTTGTCCGGGTATGGTTTGTGAATGGATGGTTGGATTGGGAATTCGAGTTTTGGAATTGTAGTTTGCTTCAAGTTGAGTGATATAAATGCGTGTTGATGTTTAAGTGGAGGGAAGTCGTTCTTTTTTTTGTAGTGTTTGACTTGATTGGTTTTAGAATGGAAGTGACATAATTGCTTCCAACTGCACAGTTTTTGAAGTTGTGGATGGATCAAGTTTTGGAATTTTTGAAGTTCACCTGTATGTGAAGTCGTTTCAGAAATTTAGTTTTCTATTTTCTTAGGGTGTGTTTGGATGCGTCATTTGTAAATAACATGGAACTTTGAAATGACGGGATTTCTAAATGGCGTCATTTGGTTTCACCTTATTTGGGTAAGTATGTCATTTCGAAATGATGACTTGGGATGAAATTTAGTGTTGGGAATTAGGGTGGGGATTTGTAAATTCCACTTTAAAATGTGGAATTTTGTTTTGTCACTTGGAATTTACAAATTCCAACCTTCAACCTACCATACATGGTATTTACAAATGACGCATTTTGAAATTCCACAAAATTTGAAATTACATGTATGAGCGACACATCCAAACACACTCTTAAAGTTTTTGTGCAAACAGATCACACCTCAAGTTACGAAAAGTACAAACTAGTGTTTAGTGTTGGCAAGTAACCTTCGTTTCACATAAAGCTTAGTTTGTATCTGTGGCAATTGGTGCTCAGTTGATGTTGTAAGGGCATAGGAAACCTATAAAACCCCTGTCTATATCATATGTAGCGCAAGTAAAGAATAATTGGTATATTGATAAATAAATCGTACTACCGTAGTTTCTAACTTATGTTTTTCGAGAAACGGATTGTGATGGTTGGTTATGAGGTGGTTGTTGACTATCTGTTTCTTCCTCTTTGGTTCAAGAATGTGTTCTCACAAAATCATTGTCTTCAAAGTTCAAAGGTGAAAATGCTTCTCAGTGCTAGTCTCAATATTGTTGATCCATAAGGTTTCATATTACATTTTAGGTTAGGATGGGCTTTGTATTGGGCATAATGGCCATGATTCCAAGTTTAGTTTTGAGCGACAAATTCATGTCGAGTGGGTACCTAGATCTTATAAGGATTATGTCAAGTCTATAGTCGATATGTTTGATCATATAACTATGGGGAATCAATAAACCTTCTATTCTTTCTACGTAATGTAAGATATGACCCTGTGGGTTCTATTGCTCTAAAGATTGTTCTCATGCTAACTGCTTTTAGTAACAAATGCTACTTTTACCATCTTAAGTTCCATGTACCTGGAGGATGGCTAAATTTCACGTTTACTTTGATACTTGTTTCGGCAGACAGACTTTATTTCTCTTTTTCGTTTCTCTGATGTAGGATGGGAAGTTACTCTCCTGGATTCCTTGAATAAGCGCTGCCTATTCCTGGAACATGCTGTTGATGTTATGAGTTTATCAAATGTTCAAATATTATGTGATAGAGCAGAGGTATCTCCCATTCCTTCCTTAACTGTGTCGAAACTAACTATATTTACTTAGTCCAACAAATTTTCCACTCAATGAGAATATGTATGTATGTGCTTTGAATCAATATTTACCCCAAAAAAACTTCCCCATATATTCTTGCAACTTTGTAATGCTTCATCCAAGTTTGAGTTTCACTGCATATCCAGTCCGTGTTGCTGGTTCTCTGCTCTTATATAGAATTCTAATCTACCTGTTTACATATTTGCAATAGGACAGAACATAGGTCAGAAACAGGAATTCAGAGAGGTCTTTGATGTAGCAGTCGCCAGGGCTGTCGCTGAAATGAGAGTTTTAGGTACAACATCATTGGTTATTTCATAATTGGTATTATTTTTGTTCATATTTATTTGTTTTGTAGTTGAATACTGTCTTCCCTTGGTTCGAGTTGGGGGCTTGTTTGTTGCTGCAAAGGGCCATGATCCTCAGGTAAATCCTGCTGTATACTCGAACATATAAGAATATCATATTGCTGCTGCATGCATCAGTCTTCAAACCACTCATCTTTATATCTTTCCTGTTCGCAAGTAGAAGAATTCCTACTTTCTCTGAGCAATGTTTTTTTAGGTTTTCTTTTCCTTATACCTGCAACTTCATGTTAGGGATTGTCTTCTAATATACGAATAACATAGAAGGGTAACATTTTTGATTTAGAAGCTAGTGTGCCCTGAAGAATTGTTACAAATTCGTATACAATTTTAAGAAGCCAAATAAGGAGAAAAGAGGGTTATCGTAGTGGGTCGTTCAACTTTACCATTATACTTTGTTTCCTTTTGCTAAGATGCTTGCTATGGATAAAGAGTTAAGTGAACTGTGTAGTATCGAGGGTGATGATAGTCCATAATGATGTCACGACATACTAATCCGTAAAAAGTAAACCCCATAATGAGCCTTATGGTGATGATGTCATGACAGCAAGAGGAGTGATCTTTCTTGTTGTTCTGCCAGTTACTTTTCAATAATCAGTAGCATTTAAGCATTTTTATCTTGTTATGTATATTTTTTATTAGCGCATAGAAGCAAATCTTCGTGTTGCTGAAGCATTGTCTCTGTATTCTTTTACGGATTTTTTTATTATCACAGAACCATGCCAAACACATGAACAAATGAACAATGCCATTGTTTGAAGGAAAAATTATATAGTTCTGAAAAATTATGCTAAGCCATGCAAACTGCATTCTGGGCATATGCGATGGTCACATATGTGATTCTTATAAGGTTGGCACCTGTGCGGCATTGTGTGACTCATAGGCATCAAACATTAAAAGTTGATCCAGTGAAGAAACCATAATGATGTTGTTTAAGCATAATAATATATGTTGTTTAAACTTAGGTAATACATTCTCAAAAAATGTGTTCTTTATATATTTCATTCAATGTTTCATTTACTTTTTACTCTGTAATAATCTGTATTATCAATACCTATTTCCTAATTAAAATACTTTGCATTCATCTGTCCAGGGTGAAATAGAAAATGCAGAAAAAGCAATTCAGTTGATGGGAGCTTCTTTCTTGGAGTCATGTTCTGGTACGTGCCTCAATTTTAACAACATTTTATGCTTGCGATGACAGTCCCCTTCCGACTAAATTATGTTGTTTCATCATGCCAAGCAGCATGCCAATTTTATGACAAAAATAACATTAGTTACATGCAAAGATTTTTTTTCCTTTTCTTTTCTGAAATACATCTTTAGTATATGGTTGTTTCCAGTAATGATATGTGTGGTCCAAAACTTTGTCTAACTGAACTTGAATCAGCTACCGACCGCTATTCTACCCAATCAAATATAGGTTGAAACTGATAAGTATTGGACATATCTTTACGTAAATATTGTAAATCCCTATACTTTGCAATCTTACACATGAATCTCTGTTGATCTTTATTCTTTTTTAGTTTGAGACATTATTTTATCGTTCTTCTTTGTAAAGTTCTTGGACCATTGTTAGCTTTTAAATTATATTTAGTTTTTATTTTCAGTGCAATCACACAGTCCACATGGACAAAGAACTGCGGTCATCTGTTTGAAAGATAGGAGAACACCAAGGAAATTCCCTCGTCAACCTGGTACACCTTCAAAGACACCGTTGTAAGAAGAGGTGGAGTTAGGATAAAGTGTTGAAGGACTCAAAATTTTGTTATAATTTTTTAGATTCCAATACATGTATGTAAACATGTTATTCTACGAAAACATTTAATATATTTGCAAATTTAAAATCTTAGGTGTTGATTTTTCATATATAAAAATGGGTAAATTATATTGTGCAGGTGCACTCTTGAATTATGACTCCATTTTTGTTTGACTTCCTAGCTTTAGAACGTCATAATCATAATTGTATTGATAGCAATCAAAGGGATTAGTTTGCTCCACAAACAAATATGATCACACTCTATTCAACATCTATATCCATGTTTAAATTAAAATATTCAGACAGGTTTCAAGCATTTAGGAATCTACACGAACAGGTATAACTCGTGATTGATGTCATAATTTTCTACAAAGTAATATAATATTTTAATCACCAAAATACTATAATTATTCACATGGTAATCATATGTTTCTGTTGGATTATTTTAACAGCTATTGCAGTAAGTCAGGACAAGTGTGTAAACCATCGTGTGAACTAGTAAGCAAGTACTTGTACAAGACCATGCAGAATTTTAAACGGCCATGCTTGATATTTGAGTATAAGAGTAAGACCAAGATACTATCAACAAACACTGCTTGTATTGTTTCCAAGTCATTATGGTTTTCAAACTAACATGGAGAATGCTTCAGTATAACTACATATTCAATTTTTTTAACAAATGACAAAAAAAGGGGATTTTCAAATTTCGAGCACAAATATGAAAACCAGATAACATGCTGCAGGCTCACAACTGTCAGGCGGTAGGTTTACACTTACAGTACCTTCATTGCTAATATGATATCTCTGAGATTCATCACAGCATAAAATGACATCATAAGCCAGCACTCTAGCCAGCAGATGTTTTCAGAAAGAATTTATAGTAGCAACCATCCCAAGAGACGCATTGGACCCCAACATATAGCATTTTTTCTTATACAATCTTCCAATATGTGATCTCCCTGGAGAACAAACGTCTTAGCCAAAGGAAAAAAGGGGAGTTGACGGACCCACATAATGAAACCTACCACCTTCTCGGAGCTGCGGTGGCGAAATACCGCTGACCCTTACGACTATAAGCAAAAAGAGGGCTGGGCTGAGAGGGTGTTTACTCGTTTTGAGAGGAGCGAAGCTTCATAGCGATTGGAACCGATACGCGACTTTTGAAATTGATTGACAACACATAAATAATGATGATAATGACGAAGGGCAATAATTATGTAAAGTGAGGTGGTGATGGTGTTTTGGTATTAGTTGTTGTATTGGTTGAGGGAGAGAGAGGTGACAATAGGGAGAGAGAGGAAGTCACACTAACGCAGATAGCTACTATCCAGACAGAAGAGTTCCTAAGAACAGTTTCTGTGGACTGATGGGAGTTCTCAACTTCCTTTGAAATCCTAGTCCATTTCTCCCCATGCTTATGATGAAAAGGAACCCAATGAAAGTCATGATGTTTACTCAGGCTCAGGCGCAAGTACATTCAAGCCCAATACTTGCGACTAGGTGATAAGTTAACACTTGATGCATATCAAGATGGTCACGGTGGACCAAGTACCGAGCCAGCATTACCATGATTGGGTCCAACTTGAGGTTAAGTATTAAGCTAGGTGGCTAAGATCAGCTGGGCTCAGTAATCGTATAGTTGTGTATGTAATTGTATATGTAAGGACGTGGAGAGTGAGGAGGTTTGGAGAGAGGAGTGGGGTGGAGTAAGGTGTGAGGTATGGTGAGGGTATGGAGGGGGTGTATGGGGTAGGTGTAGGATTTTGTTATAAAATCTAAAACCCAACCCTTTTCTTCCCTTTTCCCCTTTCCATTTGTTTCCCACCCAAACTCACCCCATTTTCTCTTGCATCCCGGCGACCAGAGGACGTGGAGGAGCGCCGGCGACGGGGTGAAGTCGACGCATGCGAAGAAGGAGCGCCGGGAACGGAGGAAAGAAGGAGAAGAAGCTAGAAGCGACGCCGGAGGAGGAGGAGCTCGCCGCACACATCTTCTTCGCGGTGAAAGGTATGCCAAGTCTTCATAGTAACTCCCCAAGTGGTGTGGGAGTGTAGGGGGCGGCGTTGGTGCCGTTTCCCCGGCGAAAATCCCACTGAACCAAGGTTGAAGACGACTGGTTCGGTCGACCGTTGTGTGTCTCGGTCGACCGAACAGCGTCTAAATGATGCCTGTTCAGTGCGATATTGTAGTGTTTCGGTCGACCGTGTGAGGTTCGGTCGACCGATATTTTATAAAAATAACTTGCTGCCCGAAAACGGTCGAACGACGTCTGTGGGACGGTCGACCGTTTATGCCAAATTTTAGCGGGAATATTTTATAAGGGTTATATTAGTCCGGTCGACCGGAGGTTGTTCGGTCGACCGATCCCAGTAGATAGGGTAGACAGACCTTCGGCCGACCGAGTGTGTGTCTCGGTCGACCGAACTGCGCAAGGTCGGTCAAGAGCGTTGACCATCTAAACGGTCGACCGCTCGTTGTGATCCGGTCGACCGACCGCGTGCAGTTTTCTGCAGTGAAGTGCCTGTAGATCGGTCGACCGAAAGAGAGGTTTCGGTCGACCGAATGCAGTGGGCAGGATTCATGCAGTTTTCCTTATCGGTTGAACGGACCCTGGTTCGACCGACAGGATATATATGTATATAAAACGTATAGCGTAGACCTTCCAAACGGTCGACCGCTAGATTTGACCTTGTTCGACTGGTGGGTCGAATTATCTTTCCTTGGTGGATTTATCCACATACGTGACGTCGAGCAGAGGCGACTACCGGCTGCCGAGCCCACGGTCGATCACCGGACCTCGGAGCTACGGATTTCACCTACGACGAGAGCGTATCTTCTGTTGGACCCCTCGTGGATGCCGGTGCGGCAGAGGGATGCCTGCCATGCCTGTGTGGGTGGTAGATGCCTTCTTCCCTGGTGGGGGAAGGGGATGCACTTTCCTTGTAGAGGAGAGCCGAGACCTCCTCGTGTGGGCCTGGATTGGCAGGGGGGATGCCTCCCTTGTGCCCCTGTGTGCGGCTGGGAGATGAGTGCGGCGACCCCCCTCGTGTGGGCCTGGATTGGCAGGGTGGGGGATGTTTCCCATGCCCCTGGCGCGGCTGGGAGATGGTCCGCAGCGGTTGGGGCATGTATGGGGCCCGAGGCGGATTGCATTGCATGTGCATTCTTGGCATTTTCATCTGTTTTTCTGTATATATAGGAGATGTTGGCATACGGGGTTCCTTGCGGGAACTCAGGCAGGTTTTATGTTGCATTTTCAGGTAGCAGGCAGTCTTAGGTTGGTGGTGACCGAGGGGAGTGCCTCCGGGATCGGGTCCTGTTCTTCCGATCGTTTTGTAGAGGTAGTGATTACAGTAGTTATGTAGTAGTTATGTTTTAGTTGTAATCACTCTTTTGACAACTCTGTATTATGACTTCCACGTGGAGATATTTTATATATTATTATGTTGACTTTTCTAGTAACGTGCCCGCGTTGACCGTTGACGGTCGTATGTTGTATGTCTAATTTTGAAAATTTTCTTCCGCTGTTTCGGGACGTTACAACTTGGTATCAGAGCCTTGATTTCGGCGTACTTTCCCAAAGAAACCACCATCGAGTTAGGATTAGAGTCTAGAGGTCCATTGCATGCATTCATAATCATTCTGATGCGAGTCTTTTTGTTCTGTAGAGTGATGCCTCCGAGACGGGTGGTGCCTGCAGCTGAGACTCGTAGTTCGAGTGAGTCTGCGAGAGAGGAGGCCCGGGAGGCAGAGCGCAGAGTCCTGTTCGATACCGTGGAGCGGTTGAGCGGGATGTTGGAGCGCCAGGCAGCGCAGAGTGCGCAGGCGGGGGCCGGTGCGATGCACGACCGGTTCATGAGGCAGCACCCTCCGACTTTTGCTGGGCAGATGGATGCAGAGGCAGCTGAGGAGTGGATCCTCACTATGCAGACGATCTTCAGGGCTATCGACTGCACTCCGGAGAAGAAGGTGGATCTGGCCACCTACGTGCTGAGAGGAGCGGCAGCGAACTGGTGGAGGTCGACTGCTGCTGTTGTTTTCACTGGTCGTGAGGATGTGTCGTGGGAGGAGTTCGTTGAGGAGTTCAACGAGCAGTACTTTCCGGAGCATGTGCGAGACGGGAAGCGGGTGGAGTTCCTGACCCTGGAGCAGGGGAGCATGACACTGGAGGAGTACATTGGGAAGTTTAACGCCCTTGAGCGTTACTGTCCGGAGATTTTCGTCACTCAGGCGCAGAGGTCGATGAAGTTTGTCGGGGGACTCCGGAAGCATCTGAGGACCCGAGTGCTGTCGAGCATGCCACGCACCTTGGCGGACGCAGTGAGGAGCGCCACTATCATGGAGAGGGACTACCGGGAGAATTATCAGGATGATAGGAGATCGGTAGGGAGATCCTCAGGGAGGCCAGGAGGGCAGAGTTCGGGGAAGTCGGGCAAGAGGCCCCGGATCGAGGCAGCAGGGGCGCCGCAGCTAGAGGCGTGCAGGAGCTGTGGCAGAGTGCACACTGGGCGCTGCTTTGGGTCGATTACTTGTCATGGTTGTGGTCAGCAGGGCCACATCGTCAGGAACTGCCCTAGCAAGGGCGCTGGACCGAGCAGACCTCCGGGACTTCCGAGTGTCAGTGGCGGCGGAGCTAGGAGACCTGCAGCACCGCAGCAGGGTCAGCGCACTGGACGAGTCTTCACTATCCAGGCAGAGGAGGCGAGGGACGCCAGCACCGTCGTGGAAGGTACACTTCTTGTGGCAGGTTTGGAGGCTAGAGTGCTTTTTGATTGTGGCGCGACACACTCGTTCATCTCGGAGCGATTTGCGGGAGTGTTGGGCCGTACCCCTGCGATGTTGACTGCCACTTTGGAGGTCAGCACACCCCTGGGTCTGGTGGGCACTGTGGGGAGCTTCATCCCCGGCGCCACGATTGTTTCGGGAGACCAAGATTTTCCGGCAGATCTGGTCTTGCTACCGATGGAGGACTTCGACGTTATTCTTGGGATGGACTGGCTGTCCCGGCATGACGTGCGTGTCCTTTGCCGTGAGAGGAAGGTTTTGATTCCGAGGTTGGGGTTGCCTGATATCATGATTAGAGGAGTCAGGAACAGAGGAGGCCGCATTGTGGTGTCAGCTTTGAGGGCTCAGAAGTTGATGCAGCAGGGTTGCAGAGCGTTTCTGGCGACGCTGGTTGTTCCAGAGGCTGAGTCTCCGAGGCTGGACGAGATAGATGTGGTACGGGAGTTTACAGAGGTGTTTCCAGATGATATTCCAGGATTGCCACCTCCGCGAGAGATGGAGTTCTGCATTGAGCTGGCAGCAGACACCTCACCGCAGTCGAAGGCCCCGTACAGGATGGCGCCTGCAGAGTTGGCAGAGTTGAAGAAGCAGCTACAGGAGCTGATGGAGGCTGGATTCATCAGACCGAGTGTCTCACCTTGGGGCGCGCCAGTGCTGTTTGTGAAGAAGAAGGACGGGTCTTTGCGGATGTGCATTGACTATAGGATGCTGAACAAGGTCACCATCAAGAATAGGTATCCCCTACCTAGGATTGAGGACCTGTTCGATCAGTTGCAGTCAGCGAAGGTCTTCTCTAAGATCGACCTACGCTCAGGATACCACCAGCTGAGGATCCGAGAGGAGGATGTCCAGAAGACTGCATTCAGGACCAGATATGGGCACTATGAGTTTTTGGTGATGCCTTTTGGGTTGACGAACGCTCCGGCGGCTTTCATGGATCTGATGAACCGGACGTTCAGGCAGTACTTGGATAGTTGTGTCGTGGTCTTTGTGGATGATATCCTGATTTACTCACCCGATGTGGAGCAGCACAGAGAGCACCTGCGGATTGTACTTAGCATTTTGAGAGACCAGAGGTTGTATGCTAAGTTTTCGAAGTGCGAATTCTGGTTGGACAGAGTCGCATTTCTGGGTCACATCGTTTCTGCGGAGGGGATTTCGGTGGATCCGGCGAAGGTAGAGGCAGTGACTGAGTGGAGAGCCCCTACGAGCGTGACGGAGATCAGGAGCTTTGTTGGATTGGCGGGTTACTACCGTCGCTTCATCAAAGACTTCTCGAGGTTAGCTGCACCTTTGACTGCCCTGACGCAGAAGGGAGTCACTTTTGTTTGGTCCCAGAAGTGCGAGGACAGCTTTCAGGAGCTGAAGAGACGACTGACGACAGCTCCAGTTTTGACGCTGCCGAGCGGCACAGGAGGTTTTGTGGTCTACAGTGATGCGTCTGGCATTGGTTTGGGTTGCGTGTTGATGCAGCACGGGAGGGTGATTGCATACGCTTCGAGGCAGCTGAAGACTCATGAGAGGAATTACCCGACGCATGACTTGGAGTTGGCAGCCGTTGTGCACGCACTGAAGACATGGAGACACTACCTGTATGGTGAGCAGTTTGAGGTGTTCACCGATCACCAGAGTCTGAAGTATCTCTTCTCCCAGAAGGAGTTGAATATGAGACAGCGTCGTTGGTTGGAGTTCATTAAGGACTACGATTTCACCATCTCTTACCATCCGGGGAAGGCGAATTCAGTTGCAGACGCCTTGAGTAGGAGAGTGGAGCTATCAGTTGCTGGCATGTGCCTTCAGGAGTGGAGACTGCTTGAGTCATTGGCAGAGTGGAGGCCGTTCACTGGGGACTCTGAGGGAGCAGTGTTAGCTGGATTGCGGGTAGAGCCACAGACTGTTTCACAGGTAGTACAGGCGCAGCATGAGGATGATGAGTTGGCCAGTTTGCTGGAGTTGACTGCCAGAGAGGGGTCAGATTTCAGTGTTGGGGTTGATGGAGGTCTGAGATTCAGAGGACGGATCTGGGTGCCGAGGATTGATGGGATGAGAGATGACATCATGGAGGAGGCACACAGAGCGAAGTACACCATCCATCCCGGGAGCACGAAGATGTATAAGGACCTGCAGCGGAACTTCTGGTGGAGAGGCATGAAGAAGGACATTGCAGAGTTCGTGAGTCGGTGTTTGGTCTGTCAGCAGGTGAAGATCGAGCACCAGAGGCCAGCTGGGCCTATGCAGAGCATCGAGCTTCCAGAGTGGAAGTGGGAGCACGTGACGATGGACTTCGTTACGGGGCTACCGAAGACGAGGCGGTTCCATGACGCGATTTGGGTGATAGTCGATAGACTGACCAAGTCGGCGCACTTTCTGGCCATTAGGACCACCTTGCCTTTGGAGAGTCTGGCGAAGCTGTATGTAGAGGAGATCGTCAGATTGCACGGAGTACCGGTGAGCATCATCTCTGACAGAGATCCGAGGTTCACATCCAGATTTTGGGGGAGTCTGCAGCAGGCACTGGGGACACGTCTGAGATTCAGTACAGCTTTTCACCCTCAGACAGACGGTCAGTCAGAGAGGACTATCCAGACTTTGGAGGATATGCTGAGGGCTTGCACGCTGGACTGGGCTGGACACTGGGATGAGCATCTACCTCTGATCGAGTTCGCCTACAACAACAGCTACCATGCTAGTATTGGGATGGCACCGTATGAGGCATTGTACGGGAGGCCGTGCAGATCGCCGGTATGCTGGAGTGACGTAGGCGAGAGGCAGTTAGTGGGTCCAGAGCTTGTGCAGATGTACGCAGAGAAGGTTGACCTGATCAGGAGGAGGTTGGCTACAGCACAGAGCAGACAGAAGAGTTATGCTGACCGACGCAGACGGACTTTGAGCTTCGAGGTTGGAGATCACGTCTTCCTGAAGATTTCACCAGCTCGGGGAGTGATGAGGTTCGGGAAGAAAGGGAAGCTCAGTCCGAGGTATGTTGGGCCTTTTGAGATCTTGGACCGTGTCGGGGAGGTCGCCTACAGAGTTGCTTTGCCACCACAGTTCTCTGGCCTTCACAACGTCTTCCATGTTTCTATGTTGAGGAAGTACGTTGCAGACCCGACGCATGTGATAGAGATTTCAGTGCCTGAGATCCAGCAGGACTTGTCACTTGAGGAGAGGCCAGTTGAGATCATCGATCGGATGGACCATCAGCTCAGGAGGAGGACCATTCCGATGGTTAAGGTCAGATGGCAGCATCACAGCGAGCGCGAGGCCACCTGGGAGATCGAGGAGGAAGTTCGGAGGCAGTATCCAGAGCTTTTCGGTGAGTTACCCTTCTGATTTCGGGGCGAAATCCTTTTAAGGAGGGTGGATTGTAAGGACGTGGAGAGTGAGGAGGTTTGGAGAGAGGAGTGGGGTGGAGTAAGGTGTGAGGTATGGTGAGGGTATGGAGGGGGTGTATGGGGTAGGTGTAGGATTTTGTTATAAAATCTAAAACCCAACCCTTTTCTTCCCTTTTCCCCTTTCCATTTGTTTCCCACCCAAACTCACCCCATTTTCTCTTGCATCCCGGCGACCAGAGGACGTGGAGGAGCGCCGGCGACGGGGTGAAGTCGACGCATGCGAAGAAGGAGCGCCGGGAACGGAGGAAAGAAGGAGAAGAAGCTAGAAGCGACGCCGGAGGAGGAGGAGCTCGCCGCACACATCTTCTTCGCGGTGAAAGGTATGCCAAGTCTTCATAGTAACTCCCCAAGTGGTGTGGGAGTGTAGGGGGCGGCGTTGGTGCCGTTTCCCCGGCGAAAATCCCACTGAACCAAGGTTGAAGACGACTGGTTCGGTCGACCGTTGTGTGTCTCGGTCGACCGAACAGCGTCTAAATGATGCCTGTTCAGTGCGATATTGTAGTGTTTCGGTCGACCGTGTGAGGTTCGGTCGACCGATATTTTATAAAAATAACTTGCTGCCCGAAAACGGTCGAACGACGTCTGTGGGACGGTCGACCGTTTATGCCAAATTTTAGCGGGAATATTTTATAAGGGTTATATTAGTCCGGTCGACCGGAGGTTGTTCGGTCGACCGATCCCAGTAGATAGGGTAGACAGACCTTCGGCCGACCGAGTGTGTGTCTCGGTCGACCGAACTGCGCAAGGTCGGTCAAGAGCGTTGACCATCTAAACGGTCGACCGCTCGTTGTGATCCGGTCGACCGACCGCGTGCAGTTTTCTGCAGTGAAGTGCCTGTAGATCGGTCGACCGAAAGAGAGGTTTCGGTCGACCGAATGCAGTGGGCAGGATTCATGCAGTTTTCCTTATCGGTTGAACGGACCCTGGTTCGACCGACAGGATATATATGTATATAAAACGTATAGCGTAGACCTTCCAAACGGTCGACCGCTAGATTTGACCTTGTTCGACTGGTGGGTCGAATTATCTTTCCTTGGTGGATTTATCCACATACGTGACGTCGAGCAGAGGCGACTACCGGCTGCCGAGCCCACGGTCGATCACCGGACCTCGGAGCTACGGATTTCACCTACGACGAGAGCGTATCTTCTGTTGGACCCCTCGTGGATGCCGGTGCGGCAGAGGGATGCCTGCCATGCCTGTGTGGGTGGTAGATGCCTTCTTCCCTGGTGGGGGAAGGGGATGCACTTTCCTTGTAGAGGAGAGCCGAGACCTCCTCGTGTGGGCCTGGATTGGCAGGGGGGATGCCTCCCTTGTGCCCCTGTGTGCGGCTGGGAGATGAGTGCGGCGACCCCCCTCGTGTGGGCCTGGATTGGCAGGGTGGGGGATGTTTCCCATGCCCCTGGCGCGGCTGGGAGATGGTCCGCAGCGGTTGGGGCATGTATGGGGCCCGAGGCGGATTGCATTGCATGTGCATTCTTGGCATTTTCATCTGTTTTTCTGTATATATAGGAGATGTTGGCATACGGGGTTCCTTGCGGGAACTCAGGCAGGTTTTATGTTGCATTTTCAGGTAGCAGGCAGTCTTAGGTTGGTGGTGACCGAGGGGAGTGCCTCCGGGATCGGGTCCTGTTCTTCCGATCGTTTTGTAGAGGTAGTGATTACAGTAGTTATGTAGTAGTTATGTTTTAGTTGTAATCACTCTTTTGACAACTCTGTATTATGACTTCCACGTGGAGATATTTTATATATTATTATGTTGACTTTTCTAGTAACGTGCCCGCGTTGACCGTTGACGGTCGTATGTTGTATGTCTAATTTTGAAAATTTTCTTCCGCTGTTTCGGGACGTTACAGTATATGGTCTGAATGCATTGTTTTCGTGCCACATCAGTAACCTTGTAACAAATGGATCCATTACTTAGCCGGTTCCACATATATATATATATAGAGAGAGCTATTAGCGACTTATAGTCATCTTGGTCACGGTACTTTGTTTTACGTATTTATGATCAATTGTTTTTCATGAAATTTTGTAGATTACATCTATCATGCATAAGTAACATGTGATAAAATTTTAAAACCAAGTGGATTGTTGTAAACTTTAAAATGCTAAAAATTAATCATCGTAACCAAAATAGCTATAAGTAACTCATAGACACATTATTTCCATATCCTGCAAAACTACCAAATCTAACAAGAAAAATCCTAATCTCTTTCTCAATCTTCCTCACGAAACCCTAATTTTCACTTGATCCACTGTTCTGAGACCGCTTGTCTCCGTTCTTGAGTTGGATCTTGTTTCCGCACAGTTTTATGGAAGTAATTAAGAAAAATATAAGGATAGTCAGGATTGAAGAAAAATATACTTTTAATCACTTGTCTTTGGATCCATCTATCATACTTTCAATTACTTGTCTTTAGACAGTCAAGATTGAGGATTGAGTCTCAGTAGTCTCATCCGCATGCATGTTTAGGATGTTGGGATTTAATAAAGGGTGGTGTCATGATTCTCATGAAAGATTTGCAAATTTCAGTACAGATCGAAATGGTATACGCAAATGCGAGACTTTTAAATTTCCATCTTCAATTAAAATTTCAGGTTGAAGTGATGCATCAAAACACAACCTTATACTATTCTTTTTGGATTGTTATAAACAGACGCATGTGTCTGGGATGCTGCCTACGTGGCATCCAATCAACGTTCAGTTGGGAATCCACGTCAAACCAAAACAATGTGTTTTTTTTCGAAAATTTTAGAAAAGTTGGTTTCTTGCGTGCGACGGTTCCTCTTCCGCCGCAGAGATAAGACCGCGAAAAGACACAATGCGTCTGTTCAAATATCGAGGAGCGAAAGAAAACCCCAAACCTTTCTCCTTCCCTTTGCCCTTCCTTTTTACGAGTTTTCTCCGTTTGATCACGCCATTTTCTTCCACCCTTCTCCGTCGACGAAATGGATTCTCCGCGTCTTGCTTCCTCTAGCAATGTGGTGGTGCATCGCGTTGTCGTTTTAACACCTGCACTTGATTTTGCTTGTAAGAACAAGCTGAAGTTATTTCTTGTGTCTTATTAGGCGTCTACAAACTACTTCCAGTCCTTCAAATGTTCATGGACAACTATACAGAAGGTGTTGGGAAAGATGAAGAACGTTGAGAAGGACTTTGTTCGGGGTACCCCCTTCGGTCACTTCATAGACCTCGCTAACGTTCCGGTCGATAATGACATTGTCGACTGGTTTGTGGAACGCTTTGACGCGAATGAGGTATGGTTGAGGATCGACTCTGGGGTAGTACACTTTATAGCCGAAGACGTTGCCCTATTTTTGGGCCTTAGAATCCGCGGCAAGGCAGTACACATGCAGTCAAAAGTCATCTCCCCCAAGCGGGACAAAAGCTTAACAACACCCAACTTTGTGCTTAGATGCTGACTACCAGTTATATGGGGGATGATGAGGAGTACGTTTGACCCTTATTTGTTACATCTTCACCCATTTTTTGTTCTGTGATGGCACGTCTCGAGCAAAAGTTTGGTTCCTGGACCACTTGGGTGACTTCAAACGGCTACACAAGTACACTTGGGTAGATGCTGTTTACACAACCATTGTGATTGACCTAGAGAAAACCAACCGAGATCTACACAAAAGGAGGTCCTCCGGTAACACAACCACAAAGCAGGGGAATGTCGACGAGTGTGTTGCCTTACTACAAGTAAGCGATTGCATTTTCTATCTTCAGTTCGCCCGTTGTTAAGAGTAGGGCTTGCCCTTTTACGTTATAGTTTGACCTTTTTAACATGTTCACTTGTCCTTTTTAAGTTATACTTTGTCTTTTTTAAGTTCTTCCTCTGTCCCTTTTAAGTTATAATTGGTCCTTTTTAATATATAGTTTGGCAACGTTGAGCACTGATGAGGTGAACATACTATTGAAATTGACGACACCCATACACAATCACAAAGAAGTGATTTGGAGAGGTGAATTGGGTTGTTTCACACGTTCCGACCTGAAGGAGTTCATCACGAAAGGGATGAATATGACCAATGAGATGATAGATAGTTTGCTTTCTGTACTGGAAGAGCGCCAAAAAACAGAAAACTACCCCCAATAGGTAATTTGTATTTCAAGCTTTTGTTCAGAGGGCATTGTGAGAGGCCAAGCCCAAAGCATTGAAGAGTTTCTCGCCCCTCAACTACAAGGCATGGATCCTCGAAGGACGATCATCGCACAACCATTGATACTGGCGGAACATTGGACTATGGTATTTGTTAACAGTCTGTCCAAGGAGATCCTGCATTTCAACAATTGCTCTATAAAGTTAGTTCCAGATAAGGATCCTGACAATGTGGTAGACGTACATGAATGCTCAACCAAAAACGTGGGTGAATACTGGAGGAATCGACTTAAGGTGGACTGACCGGTGAGATACCTGAGGAACACGTGACAACGTCAAATGTCGGGGAGAAACGACGATGATATCTTTGTGTTGTACTGGATAAAGTGTCTCATGCAAAATGTTTCGTCGATGAAAGAGAAGGACCCCAAGACACTTCACTTGGTCAGGGGTGAATTGACCATGAATTTAATGAGGGACTCCCACACTTGTGTTGACTTTTGATATACACTTATAGATTCTTACATATACCTATAGATTCGTAATTACATTTTGTAGTTTTCATACTAAGAATGTATACAACACGTAAATTTATCCATGCATCAGGACAAACCCCTATCTTAAAAAGGACAACTCTCAACATAAAAATGACAAACCTCTACTTACCCTCAAGATAAAAATGACAAACCTCAAGTTAAAATGAACAAACTTATGTCTTACCTCAGACAAGCTGAACCATCGTCAGGACAATATCCTCCTTAATAAGGACAAACCTCAACTTAAAAAGGACAAACTGCTGCTTAAAAAGAACTAACTGATACTTAAAAAGGACAACCCTCAAGATGAAAGAGACAAACCTCATTTAAAATAGACAAACTCATGTCTTACCTCGGACAAGTTGAACCATCATCAGGACAAAGCCTTACTTAAAAATGACAAACCTCAACTTAAAAATGACAAACCACTACTTAAAAAAGACAACCATGAAGATAAAAGGGACAAATCTCAAGTTAAAAGGGACAAAATCATGTCTTATCTCAGACAAACTGAACTATTGTCAGGACAAAACCCTCCTGAAAAAGAACAACCCACAACTTAAAAATGACAAACTACTACTTAAAAAGGACAAACCGCTAATTAAAAAGGACAACCCTTAAGATAAAAGGGACAAACCTCAAGTTAAAAGGGACAAACTCATGTCTTACCTCGGATAAGCTGAACCATCGTCAGGACAAAGTCCTTCTTAAAAAGAACAATCCTCAACTTAAAAACGACATACCGCTACTTAAAAAGGACAAACTCATGTCTTACCTCAGACAAACTGAATCATCGTCAGGACGAAACCCTCCTTAAAAAGTACAACCCTCAAGATAAAAAGGACAAACCTCAAGATAAAATGACCAACCTTATGTCTTAGATCAGACAAACTGAACAATCGTCAGGACAAAACTCTCCATAAAAAGGACAAATCTCAACTTAAAAAGGACAAGCCTCAAGATAAAAAGAACAAACGTTGATATTACAAAAAAATAGACATTAAAAATGCCAAGCGTGGATATTAAAAAGGACAAACCCATATAATAAAAAAAAGACAAAATCATGAGTTAAAAATTACAAACCCCTTTCGAAATGTTACTTCTTTTTACACGAACTTTTGAAAGACAATACAAACTTATGAAGCTCATTGCTAGTAATACAACTTCATGTCTCAATCGTCAAAATTTGGATCCCCTGGTCTAGGTGCATTCTGATGTAGGGGAGATTTGCCCTTCCTTAGATACTTGTTCTTCTTTTCTGTGAGGTACTTTTTTGGTTTCTTTGAATAAACTTCTCAGCTAAAGGTACCCGACGTCTAGTAGACGATCTTCCTGGACGAGTGACTTTATCTGGATTGCGCACCGATATACTTGCGGTCACAGCTTCATTAACTATAGTAGGGCCCTGGGTAATGTTCATATGTGACCTCAGCCACTCCATACACTCCACGACTTTAAGATACCTTTTATGGGAAATGATTGCTTCTTGTGCGATCCAAAGAGCACGACCCATTATGTCGGCATGATGACGCAACACATCCTTCTCCATTATGTCATCGTCTTGGTACATCTTGTTTTGATAGCTCCGATGAATATCCTTCCGTCATCGATTAATTATGTAAGACGGTGGGAGCAATGCATTAGGATCTACGCGTGTAAATACAACCAACATGTGGCAGCAAAGAGGACCAACGCGCTAAAAAATTCTACAATCACATGTGAAGTTCAGACTTGTATTTTGTACAAGGAAACATTTCTATAATAGCTGCTCATCAGTCCGTACACGTTCAGTTACCTTGTAATGCACCACCTCGTTCGATTGGAACTTCCCGGTTAGGTCATAGTATATCATCTTCCCAATTTCTAGTTGGACTTTTTTGAAAACTCCTACGGTATAAAACTCGCTGATTTGCCTCTCAAAAGGATATATTGAGACTAATTGGGGTTCTTATGCAGGTGACAATCAAAATCTGATTGAGCTTCTTTCTCGTACTTATGATGGAGAGCGAGTTCATATTGTTGAACGAATTGCTTAATAATGGTCTTAGAAGTAGGCCTGTAAATGGGTCGGGTCAGATTTTTGCCCAACCGCTACCTGACCCGCCTAAAATAAATGGATAATCGGGGCAGGGCGGGTCGGGTAAAAAAAATCACCCGCTACCCGATCTGTTTAAGGTCGGATAAATAGATAAAACTTGTATTTTTTATTTCTACTCATTTGCTACCAAAAAATGTGCAAAATAATACATGGTAATCACCAATAACAAAAAATCACCAACAATACCGAGTAATATGAATTTCTAACACCAATTAATTACCAATAACATAAAAGAACAAAATAACTAGAAACATAAAACATTCATTCAATCGAGTTTAGGTATATATATGTAATATATTAAATTATTAATAATTTAATTTATTAATATACAGGTAAATGGATAAACGGGGCGGGTAGGAACTATAACCGCTACCCGCCACATTTAATAGTTGGGTAAGCGGCTAATCGGGTTGATGGATAATCGGGTGAAAAAAATCCATCCGCTACCCGAACTAAACGGGTCAGGTCAGGTTGGCGGGTAATATCCGCCCCATTTTCAGCCATACTTAGAAGTTAGGTACTTGTCGAAGAACGTGTTCATACTTTCGCTTCTTTGGGTAGAAGTCATTCCGGTGAAAAAACAGTCACCTAAAAAAGCAGGTACCCAAAACTCACAGATGACATAAATGGATTGGAGCCGGCTATGATTTTGAATCTCAAAATCAGCCAAGAAACCCTGTCAATTCCGTTCAAATTTTGCTAGGTTTTTTGAGTCGTACACAATCAATTTTAGATCAAATAACATGTATTTGCGATACTACGTCGGCAACTTCACGAGAGTTTTTTTCATTATGTGTCATATGCAAAATCTGTGTCTCGCGTTTAGGAAGACATTCTTAACAGTAACAACTATCGCGCCACATTGGTCGTTATGATCGATGGTGGATGAATATCTACACAAATATGGCAAATAATAAGGCCAAACAAACATATTAAAAATGACATGCCTATTCATAAAATGGACAATCTTATCCCTTAAAAAGGATCCAACCATAGGTTAAAAAGAACAATCTTATTCTTAAAAAGGATACTCCCATTCATAAAAAGGTCAATCATATCCCTTAAAAAGGACCGACCATAGGTTAGAAATGACAATCTTATTCAAAAAAGGATACTCTCATTCATAAAAAGGACAATTCTTTCCCTTAAGAAGGCCCGACCATAGGTTAAAAAGGACAAACTTATTCTTAAAAAGGATACACTCATTCATAAAAAGGACAATCATATCCCTTAAAAATGACCAACCATAGGTTAAAAATGACAAACCCAAGAATCTTAATACGATAAAACCATCTACACAATATGCAAAATTAAAAAAGACAACCCAACATATTAAGATGGACAAATCATAAGGCAAAAATGACAATCTTTTTCTTAAAAAGTACATGCCCAACACCCTTAGTACGAAAAAACAATCTCTTCAAATGTACTGTCCATGCACGACAGTCACGTCTATAACAACCAATTGTAATTTTCAGTGGTCTCATAGGACAGCAAATCGCAACTGAGCAACACAGACTCGAAATGATGATTAACTCCTACAAATGGTGCTAACAGCATGTCGTATTTGTTAGTCAGTTAGGTAGTGTCGAAACATATAGCGTCCTCAAAGTATGAATAGACAGCTCTCGAATCGCAGTCGGCCCAGAAAATATTCTTTAGTCTTCATTCATCATCCATATCCATGACATAGAAAAATATTGAATCAATCTTCTGCATTTTAATGAAATAGTTCTGAAGAGATTGTGCATCGCCGGGTCCCATTTTCAAATTTTGGACTTCGGTTATAATATTTCTACGCACAAAAAGAGTTATGGACGACGGAGGTTTCTTACTACTGACTAACGTCTAAAAAAACACAAACCTTAGGTTCCTCTCGTTGAAAGTCAGTTTGTTATGCCCCCAGTCTTGACGACAAACGATTGCATGGTCTTAGCAACCGAGATCCTGGAAGTATCATTGCACACTATTCGTGCAATCATGGTCTAAGGTACAAATTGTTTCTGTCTTAGAAAACGCATCTGCTCCACATGAAGCATTTCGTGGTTATGTTTAAGATCGTTTAAGATCGACAAAGTTAATCTGGTAACCCCTTGTTGGGTTTCCGGAAACCTTGATGCGAGCCATGCACTCGACTCTACTCGATAAACAAGGCTTCAATATTCCTTGTCCTTGGTCTGTTGGTGCCTTGCACTCATTGGAACAAGTAAGCGTAACCCAAGTAACAATACCACATTCGTAATGAATATGTCTTAACATAACACTAAAACCACAAGCATCTGCGTAGTAATTATAAAAAGTTCTTGCTTCTTCGAAAGAACGAAAAACATCTTCTCCTCAGGAGCGTTTAACGACATGTCTTCTTCGGAAGACATCCTTATAATTTCCATTGGAGTAGACAGAAGAGAGGAAAATTTGATCAAAATGAAAAAGGAAGGAACGTAATAGTGAGGAAGATGAAAGGTTGTCATTTTGTGCATTATCATAGGTATGAATCCTTTGATTTGAGAAGCTTTTAGTGACAAGCATTAAATGCGATAAAAAACACCTATATATTCTGATGAGCTGGTCTACGCCATGTCAGTAGCGTTCCGGAGAGCGGCCAAAAATCATTTTCCATTCTTTTTCACTACATTACTCTTATCAAAGGACATGTTGAAATCTGTAGAAATATGAAATTTACTCTTATTAAATAAAGATAAATAAGATAATTCTGTTGGTTTAGTTGATGTGCCATGTGCGGAAATATTTGGAAATCCAATACAGACATAAATTCAAACTTGTTGTAGAGGTAATGTTAGAGTAATCTTTGAAAAAAATGCAAGAAGAAGAAGAGAGTAACACATTATTGGTGAAGAAATGACAAAGTGTTACAAAACAAAAGGTTTAAAAAAGATAAGTGCTACATTTCAAAGATCGTAAGGTTAACTGAATTAAGACCATAGTTCAAGAAACAATCCGTAATTTAACAGTTTGAAATATAATGTAATGATTATTTTAAGTTTTCTACAGTTTTGGGCAAACATTTTAATATCGACGTGAAGGTGCATTTTTGGGTCGGCTAATGTACACGCTTCTGATTTAATATTCTAGAGGTGCAAATGAAGCCCATTCTAATGACTGACGGATTGAAACAGTCGTAGCCTTGCACAATGTCTACGAACATCCACCTTTCCCCCACAGGTTGCAATTTAAAATCCGAAAACATCTCTTTCTTAGAGAGAGAAAAAATGTTTCCTACAAAGAAGTGATTCCATGTCTGTTCAATACCAAATCAATTGTGAATAAATCCCTGACCATGTGATTTGTCACCATTATCATCATAACGCCTGCATGATCCGTTGGGTCCACGATGGGTCCAGCTCACTTGGGCATCATGCGGTAAAGTCACACATGTAGGAGTGACAACTCCGGATATTAGGAGAATCAGAATTGGATATGTATTAGAATTGGATATCCAGAACTGAATTGGATTCGGGTTGGTTCCCAAATTAGATACCCAGAATCAGATCTGGTCGGATCAAAGATACCCGAAATTGGATCCAGTACATGATTACACACTACACTATGAGAACTTTGATTTTCCTTTCACTTGTTATGGTTGTCGTTATGGTGACGAATTTTAGTATCCGTCGTGTGAGTAATTAAATTGCAACTATAGGTCCAACTGACCATGCCACCTATGTCAAAGTGATTCAATTTGAATTATTGCTAATTAGCACCATCAAGAAAGCATGTTAAAATCTAGTTGCAATTAATACATAAATTCTAAACTTGCAATTATACATGTTATTTGAACTAAATATATATATGATTTGAGCACCAAAACAAGTTGACAACCTAAGAAAAACCACGACAAGACAAAGCGTGGTATCGATGTGGGGCCGATTAATCTAATCAAAATAGCCTAATTCTCTACCGAACATGTAGTAGACACAATAATTAAAAGACAAGTGGAGAAACAAGCAAACCACAATATGCGTAGCGGTTTTTATAGATGTTCGGTCTCCTACTTACTTTCTCTCTTGCAAGTTCTTCTCAACTCCGTGAGTTTCTCCTATGTCTTCACTATCCAATCTCATTCCGGGCCGAGATTAAGCTTTTACACCATAAACTTGCAAACAACTATCACCGAACTTGATTTCCTCCTCTCACAACCCAAGAGGGATGCTTCAGGCAACTGAAACCTATGTGTCTTGACAACTGAATTGAGTAGATTCAAACACTCTCTAACTTGAGCACACTTTGAGTATGATTGAACTTGATAACTAAAGTGTGAAAGTTTTAGCTCTTAAGTGTGCGGAATGAGATTTGAGAGTTTGGAGAAGTCTCTCTAGTATGTGGAGGAAATGGAAATATGAAAGATGTGTAAATAAGGTGTATGAATCTCTATTTATAAGCACCTATATAGACATAGCTGTTGGGAAAGATATGGATAAGTTGTGTGTAAGATACACAAATTACAAATTGAAGTTCAACAATTCTGTCCCACGATGGTCGATCAGTACGGGATAGACGGTCGACAGTTTCCTTAAGAATAAGGAAATCTTTGATCCAACTTACGCTACGGTCAAACCAATTGATCTATGACTTAAGTGAACGGTCAAACTAGATATAGGGGCGGTCGACCGTTGTATAATACGACAAGGTTAACAGTTATCCAGAAAATACGGGTCAATCGGTCGACAGATGGAACTAGGTAAAATCACTATTTGGTTAACCGTTAATTGTTAGAACCGGTCGAACAGAAAACTTGTTTCGGTCGACCATTCTACACAGGCAGGCAGAAGTTTGTTTTAGGTGATTTTCCTACCTAAGTTTGAGTGACCTATTGAAATTCAATTGATCTAATATTTAGTGTGTGATTTCTGCAAGAAACCTAGTGTGTATGTGAATAAATTTTAACTCTTGTGTGCCCATGTTCACATAAGTTCCTGAAATTCAAATAAAAAGTAAAATTACATGTCTTAAGTAGTTTGATTACATGTCTTGACTTCATTCCATTCTTCCTTGAGTTTTGATCACTTGTAGATGTTAACACAATATAATATATGTTATATACATAATGTGTGTTGTTCTACATTTGATTGTGATTAAGATTAGGTTAGTTAAATCATCAAAATACGGATTAAGGCTAAAAAGCCAACACAAGTTGCAAATTAAAAATTTGACAACCAAAAGTCTTCAATTCATCCTCCAAAACAGAAAATACAATCAAAAATTCAACATAACTTGGTGTTTTAGCATGTTTGCAGCAACTACAACAAAATACAACCAAACAAACTTGCAATCCTCCATTATCCTGATCTTCAAACCTGTAAAAATTCAACATCGAAGAATTTGGATAATATATATACATCATACTATATTTTATACAAGAGAACATTAAGCAAATTAAACCTCAGTTTCTTGACTCTCTTCGGACACATCTGGATGTCAACTTCCATAAACCACTCTAGGATTATTGAACTCAAACCACTCCGACATAAGCCAAATATTTTATACACAGGATTACATTCAACCTTATTCCAGTTGATAATTCATGTGACAAACCTTTCCAACATTGCAAATATTTTATACACAAGAGTGATATCAACATGGTGACAACCACAAGTGAGATCATGATAGTGACTAGTTTGCTGCATTGGCTTGATCTAGAAGAGTCGTGGGGAGCAAGGTGGTGACTTCAGAATGGATAAAAAATTGCACAATTTAAAATGTGAAGTGGTATCATTACTTGTACTAGTGCAAAATAGAGAATAAACGTCGTCAAATATAAATCGGTCTCCCTTAAATGCGATGTCTATAGGTATATATGGCGCATGTAAAGGAGGTCAGCGTCTATACACAACTATAGATGTCAGTTATTCTACAACCAATGTCTATAGTTATGTATAAGTGTTCGTTGTAGTATAATCAACGTCTATACCTCCTTAAATAATTTTATTTTGTATAGCTGATGATCGAATCACTCTTTCCCAAAACCCTAAACTCTGAAGCTCACTGCTCTTTTCTACTCCCCGTGCTCCAACCCTTCTGGATTGTTCGCCTCGATTGGTCCACCTTCTTCCCCTCCTCGTCCCATCCCGATCAGTATCAAAATCTCAAACCCTCACATTTTCTCGTGTTTTCTCCAATGTGATGCACTATATGCACCTTTCGTCGTGTTTTCTCCAGTGGGAGGATTAGCTTCGAGGAGTTTCGGGCTATGATGACTGTTGGATCGTCGTTTGCTTCATCGTCGGAGGTGTCGATTCAAAAGGTTAAGGATTTATTCGATTTGTGATTTGGATTTTTTTTGGATTTATACGATTTGGGATTTGAATACTTGTGTTTGTTTTCAGTTTAGAGATTAATAGAAATACGAATATAGATAGAAGTTGGCTTCCTTTTGTTTTATGTTAAGTGGGAATGTTGACTTGGTGATTGAGAATATGATTGGTGAGTAAAAGTAGAATTAAGAAATGGTTGGGGGAATGGGAAAGGTGACGAATACTTGTGTTATGAGTAATAGTGAAATTAAGAAATGGTTTCCGTTTTAAAAAGTTGGGGGTTAGAAGTAAAAGTAGAATTCAGAAATGGTTTTTGTTTGTGAGGTTTGGTTTGACTTTGTTTTTATTTTGTTCCTTTTGTCTCATTACCTGTGAGATTCTGTGATCGGTACCAAAAGGTATTGTTCGTTGTTTGGTGCTTGTTGGGGATGTTGATGTGGATTCATAATAGGGTTAGAATTATTTATATGATAAATTGATACATGTAGTTTAGTCTCACGTTGGAAAATGATGTTTTATTGGTGGGATTGATGTACCCACCACTCCTTTAATTTTGAAAGGGAGTTGAATACCATACCACAATAATCATGTGAGATATATATATTTAATGGTCAAAACATTGACTCTTGGGGCACTTAGAAATGTAGTATTTTTTTTGGTTGGGCTTAAGATGGTTGGGGATGTTCTTAGAAATGTGTTACTTTTTTTGGATGTAATGTTTTTTTGAATAATTTGAAGAAATAGACGTCGGTTATCCAAAAATTTGACGTCTATACCGTGTATAGGAGTCAAGTATAGACGACGGCTACCCACTAGTGCACAATAGACATCACACAATAGACGTCAAACAATCGACGTCCATACTATAGATGTCAGATGTTTGGATATCTCACGTCTCTATGACTATCCAGTTTAGTCTCACATCATTTTTTTTGTTGGTGTGGTTGATATACTCCACCACTCCTTTACTTTTGAATGAGATTGAGTTAGGGCATTAAGGCATCTTGGGCTTGATGTACTTGTTAATGGTTAAAAGATTGACACTTGTGGTACTTGGGCATCTTGAGCCTTGATTGATGTACAAGTTGAATGTCCGCTATAGGTTGTAATGTACATTTTTTGGTTATTTAAAGGTATAATAGATGTCGGTCGTATATAATCGACGTCTATACACTAATGTATAGGTGATGAGAATTAAATTTATACCGCAAGTGCACGGCGTCAATGAAGACGTGGCAAATACGGGTTGAACACAAGGAGGGAGAGATCTTGTTATTTGTGTGATTTTTGATTAAGGGGAAGAAGGAGAGAAGAAATAAATTGGGTTTTGAGATTTTTTTGATTTTTAATTATCTAAAGCAAGAAACAAGAACAATTAAAACTAAAACAAGAACAAAGAAGTGAATTCCGTTGGGTGGAGGTTTAGATTTAGGGTTTAGATTAGAGAATTCAGAAACTTATAATAAATCATATTAGTTATAAAGCATTACATGATAAATGATTTAACATAAACTCAAGTAATCAAAATATACTAATCACGAACTTAAAATAATAACATTCATTCATCTTCTCTTCACCCTAAATCCGTCACCTCCACCCTTTGGAAAGAGTTAGAAACTCATGGAGGGAGGAAGAAGGGATCCTAGAGGCATTACAAAAAAAAACTAAAAACAAGAAATAAAAGACAGAATTTTATTACTCCAAAGAAAAGACTACAAATAAAAACAACAACTAAAAACTAGGTCTAAGGCCAATGACCCTTCTACCATCGTTCTCGGGGTTATTTATAGCCGATACAAGGGATCCCAATATATAAATGGAACGTACACGCGTCAATACAGCATTGGTAAAAATTTGAGCACACGGATCGACTTTTGTGCGGCTAAATCACCGCAATTTGTACATGAGGTGCGGCGGAATCGCCACCTTTTTGGCTCGGATTCGATCCAGATTTTTCCTGTGTGTTTATGGTATGATTTGATCCTCCTTTGCGCGTCTGGATTGATTCTTTCCATTCTTTTGAGCTCCGGATTAATTCCTTTATATGTTTGGAGAACTACATTGATTTTTCTTTAGATTTTCTCCATAATAACTCGTGAATTGCAATTAGGTCCTTGTCTTTTTGCAATTAAGTCTTGAATGCTTTTATGCTTGGAAACATTTCCATTTGAAACCCGATAAACTTGAACTTGGTCTTTATGATAGAAATGAGTCTTTTGCACGCGTTTATGCTCGAGATGTGGGTAAATTGCATTCAGGTCCCTGTATTCTGTAAATAAGACTAAACACATACCTTAGTAGCATTTATTGATGTAAAAGTAATCTAAATGAAAGACATATGATGCAATGTATGCAATGCATCAATAGGTGTCGGGGAAATATACGACGGTCGTATATACCGCCAAAATCCATCATATATAACCTTGTATATCCAACGTATATGGTCTTTTCTACACTAGTGGCCCTATATAGCCGACGTCTATACATGGTATAGACGTCGGTCGTATAAGCTGACATCTATACACCAGGGCATAGGCGCCAGGAACATATACGACGATCATTGGACTGCCAAAATCCGTCGTATATACTCATATATATCCGACGTATATGAACTTTTCTGCACTAGTATTGAGTGATTACGAGTGGCATGAAGGTTCTGGAAGAAAGATTAAACTAAAATTTAGAGTTAATGCTTCATTGTTAATGCAAAAACCAAGGCGTATGACAGTCACATTCACACAAAAATTACTAGTCAAATTTGTACAAAAAAATACAGGAGTGATATACTAGACGATGGACAGGGTAGTGGCCTAGTGTGTACCATCTACCATGAAACTTCCAAAACAATTGTGAATATTCTTTTCGGTTATAAACCCTAGCCCCAAATCCAAAACAATAGACTGTGTCATACCTCCTAGTATTCTCAAAGGACAATGTAAAGGTACCTCCCGGTCGTCGTCAAAGAAGAAATCGTTGCTAGTCGAACCGTCAGAACCCTTCAGCCTTAAATCAGATACTTGTCGGTAGCGGTTGGGGAGTGGAGGCGTCCAGGAGAGAGACTTGGGGGAGGGCTATGGAGACTTGGGAGAGGGAGAGGGTTGTGGAGCTGGGAGATGGAGAGGGAGTGGCGAGTGTAGGTGTGTTGTGAGTTGTGATGAGACTCTCATCTTGTGGCTGTTGGGTTAGGTTTTATTTATAATAATATATCAGATCCGGATCCAATTGTAGTGCCTAGAATCGGATCCCAACTGGAATCAGGTTGGTTTTAAAATTGAATATCCAGATCCGACCCACATCCGTTTTACCCCGGTTCGGTACCATCGGTTCCGATTTGGTTTGACCGATTTCGGATACCTATTGTCATCCCTAGTTGTGTGGGTGAGAGATACAACCGACCCTTCAAGTAAACGAAGAGATATTAAGAGAGGAGTCAGGAAAAGGAAAAGAAGAAGAAAAAACTTGGCATTTACTCTGAGTTCCTTTCCAACACTAACGTTACATGGAGGAGTTCATCTTGCAGAAGACAAGTTAAACTGGGTTTCTTTAACTAGTGGATATTCTATTGTGAATACTAGTAAGAAGTTTCTTGGTGGGGGTGATTTGGATATTCACCCAAATCAAGGTAACATTGTAGATTTCTTCTTGCAATAGATTCCTCTAGTTTTTGGTAGAAACTTGATAATAAAGAAAATTTGTAACTTGTTAATTACATGGTTGATTAAGTCTCGGTTTGCCCCATGGTCTTGCTTTCTGGGTTGTGGAGTTTTTTTCACGTTAAAAATCCATGTGTGGATGTGTGTTTGATATTGTCGTTGTTGATATTGTTTGCACGTATTAATTGTCATGTCGTGTTTTAGAGCGTGTGTGCCACTTTAGAAGATTTTGGTCGACTCTCCCAACATAATCTTCTATTTGATAAACATAATCAGGAACATATCAATGGTTTAGTTTGTTGATTTTGCCAATAAAATCCTCCAACCCAAAGACTTCTTTGAGTTGACCTTTTCCTTTCACCATGATCTATAAATTCCCTTCTGAGTTCTGACATCTACATTCCTCAATTATTTGTCTAATCATCATTAGTCAAAGATAAGAAATCTAACATCATCGATTCCAGACAAAAGTCTAAGACCAAGACCAAGGAAGAAAATAGATGAGATCTGTGGTGATTGTTTTTGTGTTGTTCTTGTGCACTCCATCTACTATTTTCCTACACTCAGAAGCTAACCACCTGTTGCCCATCAATCCATGGCAAGCCTTCATGAGGCTCTCCGGCTGCCGCCTCGGCGACAACTGTTTCGGCCTCTCCTTCCTCAAACGTTACCTACGACACTTCGGCTACCTCCCCCTCTCCATTGACCTATCCGACGACTTCGATGCGGTGCTCCAAACCGCCATCCTCGCGTACCAAAACAACTTCAATCTCAACGCCACCGGATTCCTCGACGTCTCCACGCTAGAAATCATGATCAGCCCGCGATGCGGCGTGGCCGATTTGGTCAACCGAACCGCAGGTGGGGGCGAGGGACGCAGTCTCTACTCTTATTTTCCGAACAATCCCGTCTGGCCCGTCGACCGTCGGTCGCTTACGTATGCGTTCGAGTCCATCTCGGATGTGACCGTTAGCGAATTCGTAATTAGGAAGGTCATCTCTCGCGCCTTCGGCCGGTGGGCCGCAGTCTCTTCGATGTCCTTCACGGAGGTATGCATGAGAGGTTTCTATTCATGTTTGATGTTTCTTTTACTCTCTTCTGAAGATGATATATATCATTTGGAGATTTTCACTTGCTATTTTTTTAATCTCTAGTTCACAAAACATACAAGATTAATTTATTGTTTGGAAATAATTAACATCTGGATATTGGTATTTGTAAGAGAGGGAAAGTTTGCATTTGTATGGATTTTGGCCATATTTTTGTCATCCCTTTAAATTGGTATACAGTAATTTATACCCTCTGATTAAGTTCCATTATGTCGAATATATCCTTTAATAGCACTTCCTTTGGTACCTTCCATTTTGATTTCTCTAATATGTTCTGTTGTCAAAGAAAAAACGTTTTGTTGTTTATGGTTAGAAATCATTTATGTTTATTTGTACAAACCCCAACTAGCATAAGCTTTGTTGTTGTTGAAAGATCTCTAACACGATGCATGTATATTGCATGTTTGGATAGATGGTCATAGATTCCTAGTGTTTGGTATCCCTAGTTAACGTTAGCATTTACTCAACACAATTTTATCAAGTGCAAGATGTTCACAATTGCCATGCCAAAAGATTACCAATGATTTTCAAAAATCATTTTGTTATTTGACACTTTATTCTGCCATCCCTTCCGGTAGCACTCAAACCCAAGACCATTAGGGATAAGAGAAGTCTCAAATCATGTATGTGTTAATCCCTTCGTTGTTTCCTAATCATTATCCAACATATCCAACTAAGTTATTTATATGAGATTAGTCCAATTAGTAGATGTAGTCATAGTTAAATTAGTTTAGATAAACCAGGAAAAAGAGCTAGCTATCTAAAATACAATAAATTTCAAATGCTTATTGGTTTTGGCCTCAGGTGAGCTCCATCAAGTTCGCCGACATCACAATTGGCTTCCACAAGGGTGAACACGGTGACGGGGAGCCTTTCGATGGCGTCCTCGGCACGTTAGCCCACGCCTTCTCCCCCACCAATGGGCGCTTCCACCTCGATGCCTCGGAGCTCTGGGCGGCCGCACCAGGCGATGTGGCCGCCTCAGAGCTCTTCTCCTCCACCATTGCCATCGACTTGGAGTCCGTGGCAGTGCACGAGATCGGGCACCTCCTAGGCCTCGGCCACTCGACCGTGCTTGACTCCATAATGTACCCTTTGCTCCGGCCGGGCACGAGGAAGGTCGAGCTCACGGGGGACGACGTGGAGGGGATACAGAGCTTGTATGGGAGCAGCAATGGGAGCCGGAATTACTACGGCTACCACCATTTGAAGGACAAAGGCGGTAGTGGTGGTGGTTGTGATGTTGTGTTTGGTGTTTGGCTTGTGATGTTGGGGTTCTTGTACATGTTTTTGTAGTTTGGGTGAGGATTTGGCGCCAACTTCTGTTCAAACTGTTGGGATTTTTTTTTGTCTTACGGGATTCATGCTTTTAATTGAAAGGCAAATTCTCCTCCCGAGTTAAATCAAAACTGTTTAGTTACCAAAATTTTACATGTCCACCAAATTCTTAAGAGTTTATGCTATTAAGAACAAATTTATAATTGTCAATTTTAAGTTATGAAAATGATAACCGAGTTTAAGCAGCATATGTTTAACTATGAAATAAGAGGTACAATTTTTTAAGTGCAATGATGCATTTGAGAAGAGCTTTCGGGTTTGATTCTAATTTCTAAAAGGCCCAGATCCAAAACCAGCTTCAATCCAAAATTTCAACCACCTAAATGAGACTATGTCACGAAAATGAAATTAACACCTAAATGAATCTCAGATAGATTGGCGTGGCTCATCAATTCTACTATCATCCAGTCAGATAGATTTGAATTTTAAGTTACTAAGAATAGTAGACACGATCGTTAATTATAAGTTATGACGAAAGCAAGATCCAGGATGAGGTACATTTTTAATTTGAATGTACAATTAATTATAAGTAGGACGAAATTGAAACTAAGACATGAGGTACACATTATTAATTGAGCCTAAACAAAGGTATTAACAAGGAAATCACCAAGGAAGACGGTGCACGTGCAAGCACGTGACTCCCATGCAAACACATTTCCATTTCCACCCGAACGGCGTGCACAAACTCCCCAAGCAACGGCTACGAGGGTCATTTTCGGAAAATCCGTCAAAATTTGAAACTCCCTTTCTTCCCCAATCAAACCCATTTTCTCCTCCAAAACCACTCCCACTCCCCAAATGAAACCCTAACCCTAACCGATCAAACCCAAGAAGAACGACCGTCAAAATGCAGGACATGTTCGGATCCGTCCGCCGTTCCCTCATCTTCCGCCCGACCCCCGGCGCCGACGACGAGCCGTCCCGCGGCAGCGCGAGGTTCGTCGAAAAGATCGGGACTTGCCTCCGGAAGTCGAGGGTGGGGCTGGGATTGGGCCTCGGGTTCCTCCCAAAGCTTCCGGCCCCACCGCCGCCTCCGGTTGTTAGAGACGCGTCCCCCGCTATCCGGTGGCGGAAGGGGGAGCTCATCGGGTGCGGCGCGTTTGGGCATGTTTATATGGGGATGAACTTGGATTCTGGGGAGTTGCTCGCCGTGAAGCAGGTGGGGTCGAAAGGTTTGATCTTTTTGGTGTTCTTTTTGCTGGTTTGTGTTGATTTTGATGGTTTGGGGTTGTGTTTGGTGGTTAGGTGATGATCGGGACGAATAACGCATCCAAGGATAGGGCTCAGGTGAGGGTCTTTACTTTTAAAGTTGTTTTCTTTTGCTTTGGTTTTTGAAAATGTGTTTCGATTTTGAGAACTTCGTGGAAATGTATGGAATCAACTGGAAATCTGCTACAGATTGCCACTAATAGTTTTATTTTATGCATTGTGTCTGCTTGAATTGCTTTTGGAACAAAGTTAACTGATTTGCAGTTTTATGGGCTTGACGATTTAAAAGTCAATCTTCTATTCACTGGTTGGCTTCAACTTGACTTGCCTACTTGCCCAACTAATCCAACTTGTTAGCCCGATTAGCCTTACTATTGGCCGACTAGTAAATTTACTGACCACTGTCCAACTTGCCGATTGTGCTTTAGGCTCATATTCAGGAGCTTGAGGAAGAAGTAAAGCTTCTGAAGAACTTGTCCCATCCTAATATTGTTGTGAGTGCCTTATGCCAAACTTCTTTGCTTTGTTGGTTATGTGCTGCTTTGCTTTCATCTGCGTGACTCATGCTCTGTTTTTTTTCTTCTTGGAAGAGGTATTTGGGCACTGCTAGAGAGGAAGACACCTTGAATATTCTGTTGGAATTTGTGCCAGGAGGATCCATCTCATCCTTGCTCGGAAAATTTGGCTCGTTCCCTGAGGCTGTAAGAATTTCTATTATTCTTGAGATTATTACCTTTTGGCTGGTGATGGTTAACTCAATTGGCCTTTTCCCCATTTTCTGCCAAAGGTTATAAGAACGTACTCTAAGCAGCTACTGCAAGGACTAGAATATCTTCACCAAAATGGCATCATACACAGGGACATAAAGGTAATGACCTTCTTACATCCCCCTTTTAGTTTTTTATTGCAGTACAACATAATAGCCTTATTCCTTCACAGAAAAAAGACTCACCATTGTTTTTTATCAGGGTGCCAACATCCTCGTAGATAATAAAGGTTGCATCAAACTTGCTGATTTTGGGGCATCTAAACAAGTGGCCAAGCTGGTAAAATTTTGTTACTTCTCTTCTCTGTGGTTAATATATATTACCGTATAGGTCCATGTGAAAGTAGAACGGATTGGTGAGCTTGTATTCCTATTTGTTGTTGTAGCTTCAGATGCCATTTTTTGTGCTACATCAGGTCGTTTTTAACAAAATTTAATCTGTCATTCCTCTGGGAAACAGATTTATTATTTCTTATAGTTAAAGAGTGATTACGGAATGTGAACAAGTAATATATTATCTATTTAGATTTAATCTTTTCTGTTTCCAATTTGTAATTTATGTGCAATTGTTGGCAATGTCTTTTAGGCAACGATTACAGCCGCCAAATCTATGAAAGGCACACCATATTGGATGGCACCTGAGGTCATTCTACAAACCGGGCACAGCTTGTAAGAAACAATTTTTTGTCCTTAATTTAAATGTCTTCTCTAGATGGTTCATTAAACAATTCTAGTCTTTTGGCTTTTGTTGTTTCAGAGGGTTTGTTCTCAACTACCACATCGGTAGTTATGTGGTGAAATTATGATATTAGATAATTTACGAATTACGATACCAAAAATAAAATGGGCTCAAGTTTCTGCTCCTAATCTCCTTTTACTTTCGGCTGTTCGTTCCATGCTCTTAGAAATGATAGTGTCTGTGCTGGTTATGGAGTGGTGATATGTTTACAATTAGGTTACTTGTTTACAAATTCAATGTTTATTCTTTTCTTGCAGCTCTTACATGTACACTTCATTAAATCAAGCTTTTGCCTTTCAATGGCTGTGACGGTCTATGATTTTTGTTTACTAAGTCCTTTTTTTATATTAAGTTCCATGTGGAGTAACAAAAGGTTTCTTTTGTAACATTTAAGCTCTGCTGACATTTGGAGTGTTGGATGTACTATAATTGAGATGGCTACCGGTAAACCTCCATGGAGCCAACAATTTCAAGAGGTCATTATATACCAATTTCTCTATAATTTCTTTTAATTGCGCAGAAAAATATATCTGAGTAAAGTTTTGTCTTTGTGTAGGTTGCAGCTTTGTTTCATATAGGGACAACAAAATCTCATCCTCCTATACCAGAGCATCTTTCACCAGAGGCCAATGATTTTCTTCTGAAATGCTTGCAGAAGTATGTTGTAGTTGGCTTTTTATTTATTCTTTATTTTACAAAGTACTAACTAATCTGTTTTTTTCCTAAATTCCATCGTCAGCTTTGGTCCCATATTTCAGTAATTTTTCGTAGGTGTTAATTGTTGGGAATTAGCACATCATATGGCAGGAGTTTTTTCTCTAAAGTGGAATACTATTTCCCGTGAATTGAGCCATAAACCTTCTTATTACTTTTCATACATTACTTTTGGGTAGCTCATTTAGTTTATAAATTTACGTACAAATAATGTTATTGTCCACTTGTGTTAATGGTTTCTTTTTCATAATCAATTCCAATTATTGATAGGGAACCAGGTTCTAGGCCTACTGCTTCTGATTTGCTCCAGGTAATTCCTGATTTGCTTTTGCTGTGATTTTATTATTGAACTGAAAATTATATGCAGTCACACAAACTGCCTTTGTGTACAATCTTTTTCTTAATCCATTTCTGGTTTTCTGTAGCACTCTTTTGTTACTGGAGAAGTTCTAGACTCTCTTCAATTACCTTGCTCTGCAGTGGTATGTTTCGTGTACTTTTTGTTGCATTCCATGTCAGTTTTGACTATCCTTTATTTGGCCGTCACTGAAAGTAGCTTGCCTTCTACTTGTCAGGAAGACAATGGCTATCATTGTCAGGAGCCAAGTTCGTGCTCGAATAATTTGTGAGTGATATCAATTTGTTATACTTGCAGACTTGTAAAATTACACAGATTCTAATTCTAGAACTTTCTCAACTGTAGTCAAAGACCGATTGCGAAGCCTATGATATCTGAAGAGAGCTTGAGAGTTGGTGATGATTTTGGGAATGGAAGTGCTGAAAACCCCTGTGCTGCAAAACCTATGTGGGAGATGTCTGACAGTGAAGATATGTGTCAGTTTGCCGATAAAGATGAGTTTCCAGTGGTTGGATCCGTGAGTCACTTCCTTAAATCAAATTCAATTCAGCAATTACCCATGTTTATTGAAGTAGATGGACTAACAGACTTTCCATAACTCTTTAATATGTGGCCTTAATGTTTGTCTCAGAGCTTTAATCCCATGTCTGAACCTTTTGACGGCTGGTCCTGCAAGTTTGATATAAGCCCAGAACCAAGAATGGATGGTTCGGGTGTTGTTAAAAAATTGATCGATGATCCTCCAAGCACCTCTATGAAAGTAGAAAGCGATTTTACATTCCCATGTGGTCCACTTTGTGAGGACGATGCAGTTACAGAGACGAAGATCAGGGCTTTTCTTGATGAGAAGGTGAACATTTGATGACATTCCTATATTTTTATTTTACATGGACGAAAATCATAAGGATCTTATTATTTTTCTTAAATTATCGTCAGGCTCTAGATTTGAAGAAGATGCAAACACCTCTGTATGAGTTCTTTAACACGTTGAATGCATCCAACTCTTCTGTTGTCCTTGGTGATACATCTGAAGAAAATATGACTAGCAATTCCAGATTACCACCAAGAAGCAAGTTATCACCCATCAAGGCGACTTGTGGGTCACCCACTGCACAAATTGATATTACAAATTCTGCAAGCCCAGTTAATTGCAGTAGTAGAATGTCTGACAAGTGCGGTGAGAACATTCAAATCTTAAAAGAAATTCCATCGCCCAAGTTGAATGAATGGGGTGGTCTTGTCCATGATCCCCAAAAAGTTCCAAATAGCCCAAGGTTTGTAAATATTTTTGCCTCTACCGGAGCACTATCTGTTGATTAACTTTTCTGCAATCAGGTTCTCAAGTAGAAGAGAGAACTACACTTTTTTTTCTTCTTTCCGTCATTAAGCTATTTCTATGGAACAGTGCAAGCTTTTCAGAACGGAGGAGGAAATGGAAAGAAGAACTAGATCAGGAGCTTGAAAGGGAGAGAGGTATGTCATATGCCTATTTCACATAGCATCTCTTTCTTTTCTTTCCTAGCAAGTTGTGAGAAAATGTATCATATGTTGTGCAGAGATGATGCGGCAAGCAGGTGCTGGTGGGAAGACGTCTTCTCCTTCAGATAAAATTGTGACCCCGAGAAGAGATCGGCTGCGATTTGCCTCGTCTGCCAAATGAGAATGTCTTTCCTTCTTTTCAAGTGTGCAAATGTTACCCGTCGCAATCCGCCAACAAATGGTGCAACGATGATGCTCGCATTGCTCTCTCCTTGACAAAGTGGAGCTTCTGATGCATCTTTGGCCAAAATAATGGGAGGAAGTCACTGCCAGGCAGGATGCTGGGTTTTGAGATGCAGGTTGCTTTGCCAGCATGGTTGTATAAGATAATGCACAGATGACTCATATTTCCAGCTTGTAAGAACCATTTTGTCTTACTATTTTAAGAATGATCAGCGCAACACAGCAGGTAGGCCCTCTCTGTTGGCCATAGCTGAATTGTTATAGTGTTAATATCTGTAAGATTTTTTTATTGGAAAAATGTCTCCAGTTTATTTTTCATTTTGTGTCAAATCTCTTTGTTGGAAGCGAACTTACCTACTTTATGACAATGTAAAGCATGGTTTCGAACTTGCAACCATGGTGCCGATGATGATTTTGAGTGACAATTTTTAGATGGTTGTTCAAACAAGACAGGTACAAACACATATAGCATATCCAAATCAATTGTGCTTAAAGATGAATTGTGAATTGGTAATCTTCTACAGTACAGATAAAAGTATCAAAGGTAGTCCTGCTTGTAATAGCAATGCAAAACTACTTGGAAGTGCTTCGTTTGTCAGTTCAACCTGAAGTCTACCTGTAACCTCTCTCATAGACGTTAAGAACAACTTTCTCAATGTAACAATTTACTTTTTCTTCATAGTTCATTCCAATACCACCCGGATTGAACACCTTTGGGTAAGCCACCGACATACATTTGGTGTTGGATATTATAGACTTAACTCCGATGGAGTCATGGGAGAGACAGTTATCTAGGATTTTCTGTGGAAACTGCATTTGAAAATTGTAGTGTAGACTTTGCTTCTTCTTTGAAAAAGAAAAGAAAAGAAAATGCTCGATTAGGTTTAAGGTTTTATTTGAAAATTACAATAACAATTGTTTCTAGGTATGGAAACGAGTAGAGTCAAATCAAATTTCCAAGTCATGAATATTATAATTTTTTATATAGTTAAATACATGAAAGTATTTATTATAAAAATGACCATAAAAGACGGAAGTGAGTATTCGTGTTGAGCTTGAGTTTCTCCGAGTAGCAATTTGACTTGAGGAATGAGGATGATGTCCATGTTCGATATATTCATTTTTTTTTTGTTGAATTTAAGTTAGGTTTCGTCGAGTCGAGTCGAAAGACGTAATAATTGTAGTCGGTCGTATCGGTTCACAATTGAGATCCGCCCCGATCCGATCCACCAAACCTTATCCACCACCACCTCGGATAGAGGAGAACCAACAAGTTCCAATGGCTTTTGCCGCTCAAACCATCGCTTCTACAACCCTTCTCCTCCACTCTCCCAACTCCACATCTCGCCTTCCCTTCTCACTTTCCCCTCCCCGACTCCTCTCCCCACCACTCCTCCGATGCCCCATCTCGGTCTCCTTCCCTCCCCGCCGCCGGCGTCCGCCGTGCAGAGCGGCCGAGTACGTCTTCCCCGATCCCATCCCCAAGTTCGCCGAGAAGGTAGGGTTCTTTCGACCCTTTCTCGTTTGGACTTTCGGTTTGTTGTTTTGATTGGGGTTGTTTGGGTGTGAAGGAGACAGATAAGTTTAGGGACTTCTTCCTCACGAGGTTGTCGAACAGGCCGGATATTTTCGGGGAGTATGTCAAGGAGATCGCCGGGATATGTACTGAGGTAAATGAAAATGTCTTTTTTTCCTTTCCACAATTGCCCCCATCAACTTCCTTATTTGCTATTTTAGCGTACCAAATATGAGTTTCGAGGTTTGAGCTTTTACGGGGGGGGGGGGGGGGGGGGGGGGGGGGGGGGGGGGGGGGTACCGAAACTTAATATTGCAAATCTTAAAATTCGAACAGGTAATCATGATGTTTGAGGTTTGTGTGTGAAACGTATGCGGGGTTTTGAGGTCTGCAAGTAGCCTCAAAAAGTCGAGCACTTCAAAATTCAAGTTTTTCAAACGGACCCTTTGTAATTCACGTTTGTAGATTAATTTACTTATATCACAAAAGGTTTGTAGATTAGTGAATAAGGATTGGGTATTATTAAATTTGGTTGGTACTTAAGGTTGTTAATTGGTGGCATAAGGTCTGCAATCTACATGGAGCTTTTTTATCTAGAAGGTTGGTTGGGTTTGTAGGAAGGTTAATGGCTTGAAATCGACAAATGAAATGTCCAAAACATTGAAACTCCTTTCCTTTAGTAATTCCCAACGGATCAATAATTCCAATGTTGCGTTGGTTGTTGAGTATGTGGAATTGTGGATCCAACATATGAAATGTTTTTTCATTTAAAAAACTGTAAAGGTTTGATTTGTGGAGTTTAAGGAGGTCATGCCATGGCCTGAACTGAAGTAGGGGTACCCATTAAGGCAATGAAGTCTGTTGTTTGATTGAAGATAACGTTAACTGACACAACACACTAGTCTTGTATGGAATATAACACTTACGCTCATGAACAATTTGGAATGTAATTAGCTAATTACAGATAGATCAATGATCCTATGTCTAAACATGAATTAAATCTTAGCTAGAACAAGTCACAGACGTTGGTTCCTTCCAAAATAAGCAAGCAAGAGTTTGCGCTACAATGCTGTTGAAACATGTCAAACCAAGACCGGTCAATATCCGAACTCCGTGGATTCAAAGCACCGACCGCACGTGGAACTATGACCAATAGAGTATATCTACGTAATGCTAATCAACTCTACTACATTAGCATTAATGTATTATTAATATAAGATAAAACCTCCCTTCTCATCTATACTAATATTTTATGATTCACCTCCTAAGAGGTTAATTAGCTTCATATAGAAGTACACAACTCCCTCAAACAACACAAAACTTAGCTTACCTAATTAGCTTAATATAGAAGTACACTTGAAGCTTAGCTTCTATGTAGAGAACAAAAGAAAGAATAAATTAACCACCAAAATGATGATTATGCAAGCTATGCCAAGAATCAAGCATTGGAAAGTAAAGTTGGGAACATACAATGTGAATCTGAATCTTTGCCAACCACAGTTTGAGGAGAAAAGTTGATATATATTTTGCCAATGGGTTAGTGGATGTAGCCTTTAGATTTCATATATTTAACTTCTCAAGTTGTTATATCCTATACCCTTGGGACAAACTATTTACCTTTGAGCTTGACTTATGATTTTATTTTTCAGTTGAATATTATGTTTTGTTTGTTGGTGTATTTACAGTCCGGGGTAAGGGTTGAGCCAAGTTGGCTCGGTGACCTTAATAGCTTTGTATATTCGTATGAAGTTGAATGTCTGACTGCAAATGCTAATTTAACCTGCATCTGATTTATGTATGGTTGGATATTGTCTTCTACTTCCAAACCAGTTTGGATCCGGATGTATTTTTATTATCAATGTACGTAATCCTTAAAACTCCTTGTGATTTATCAGTCAGTATGTTCCCTTTTTTAGGTTTGCATGGGTATAAACTAATTTAGATAATCTCATTGGTGACGCTAAACTATATGAGTTTTCAACTTTAATTCATACATATGACATCAACCAGAATGCCATGGTTAGTCTTCTCATAATGACCAAATTAGTTAAATGGATGAGCAAATAATTTCTTCTCTTAAAAAAATTCTCTTGTTTCCAGATCCTAAGTACTTTTTTACACTCGGAGTACGGTGGCCCTGGGACGCTCTTGGTTCTTCCCTTCATCGACATGGCCGACACTATAAATGAGAGAGGTCTTCCTGGAGGGCCTCAAGCTGCAAGAGCAGCCGTTGTATGGGCTCAAAAGAACGTGGATGAGGATTGGAAGGCATGGACCAGCGGAAACAAGAAAGCTTGAGCTGCGGTACCAGTAAATTTCAAAGTGAGCATTAATCTATCTACCTTGGAAGAAGAAAAAAAAGGCTTACCTGGATAGACAAGATCATGGGTTGTGGATAATATAAGATTAGAGGTCCTCCTTGTTCATCTCCAATACTAGGTAGTGTTTTAGTAGTTCTAGCTTGAATTTTGTGCTTCCAGTTCATCTTGTGACAAGTGATAGTGTGGTCAAAGCAAGTCTTGCTATCTATAATCCATTGCAGAGGCAACCTTTAAACACGACAGGTTGTTGTATTGTAAGATTTGTTTTCGTCCTGGTAGTGGATTTGAAGGAAAACGAGACCAAGTATGACTGCTAAAAAATACATCTAAACATGAGTACTAACATAAAGCACGAAAACATGTTGTTACCGACGTGCATTTTAGTGCCAGGAGATCAGAAATTTCGTTTTGTATACGTTATTCCCAATGATATCGCACTTTCACCACTTTTCAAATTCTCACATATCTTATGCTTGTTCGAAAGAAATGGGTTGCTTGCCTTTTTTCTTAAATATATATTCTTGTATCCAATTCTAGCCGGTGTTTAGTATACGACTGAAGCTTGCCTGGGTTCGATTCTTCTCATTTTAAAGTCAATAGTACCAACTTGTTTATTGTCATATATCAAAATTTTAATAAGCAATTCGTCATTTTAAAGTCAATAATATTATTTTTAACCTCAATCCCAAATACTCCCACAACTAACTTTCTCTCTTTGTCATGTCAGTAACAAAATACTACACAATCCAAAACACAATCTTAACTCTTTTTTTCTTACTTTTTAACTTCAATCTCACTTTCAACACTTCTTCTCCTCCACATCATTTTTTCTACCTCATTTTATATTCCATCAAAATACACAAACTATTAAATAAATTATTAGTATAGTTAATTTAATTGATTTATTTTACTAATTTTCATTAATTATTTACATTTATTTTAATTTTCAGAAATTAATTCTAATTATATAAAAAATATACATATCAATAAAAGATAATTTAACAAATATAAATAAATAATTTTTAATCATTTCTTTAAAAAATAAAAATGGGCTAACCAGGGTTGGCTACGTTGCCAGACCCGGGTCACGACCGGTCGACCTAGGTCGTGGCCTGACTAGGGGTCGTCGCCCCTGGTTAAGGGTTGCAGGGTCGGGTCCCTCCCCGGGCCAACGGATGGCCTTATGCTTTTGTTGTTGTTTACCTTGAATATGTGATTAAAGTATTTGTGGGATAAAACAGACGATCAGTCAACCGGAAGGAGTGTTTCGGTCGACCGGATGTGTGTTTTGATTTGTCCAACAGAAGTGCCTGTCCATTTTTGGTCTACCGGAATTTAGGATTCGGTCGACCAGGCACACACGAGGAGCTGGGCAAAAGTGTCTGTCGTTATTCGGTCAACCGGAACTTAGGATTCGGTTGACCGGGCACATACGAGGAGATAGGCAAAAGTACCTGTTGGTTTTCGGTCGACCGTAACTTAAGTGATTCGGTCGACCGAGTATGCACTCGAGCAAGAAAGAAAAGTTACTGTCGCTTTTCGGTCGACTGGTAAAAGCTGGTTCGCGATACAGTTAGAGGATCGGTCGACCGAAGCACCCGTTCGGTCGACCGTTGGACTTATTTTCTGCCTACGTTTTGCACATTTCTCCACGCGACTTTGGTGCAATTAATACTTGTTTAGGCCTAATATATAAAGACAATTTCGTCCCCCTTTGCTTAAGGGTAATTCGTATTAGTCTACTTTGTGTTTTTGAGAGAAAAGAGAGAGAACATCATTGTTGATTCGTTGGGAGAATTTGAGCCGGGTATCTTTGTCGGTTCGTTCACGTCTCCTGTAAGCCTCTCTTTGTAATACGTTTCTCTACAGTGGATTTGGAGTTGTGTCGTCCGTGGTTTTTTCCGCATTTGGTTTCATGTTAAATCTTGCGTGTTTTGTGTGGTTTGAGTTTTAGATTTGCATTTGTTCTTAATTTCCGTCAATTGGATTTGCTATACGTATTTGGAATTGATTTTAATCACATAACGGCTTTGATTGTTTTGGTAAACAAAATAAAAAGAAACTCTGATTCTTAAATATTCATATTTGACGAATATAAAAAAAACATAAATAATAAGAAATGTTTTCAGAAACAATCTATGAATATAGTACAAATATCATATTAAACTGATATTTACATATGATCAATATCTTGAATTTATCTACAAGTTGCTTCATCATTTGATTGATTGGGAACAAGAGACAATTAAAAAAAGGAAATTAGTGTTCGTCGCCGGAAAACTACTTAAATCGTCCTAGAAATTACCTTTTTGCCCTTAACAAATCAATTAATACCCATTTCGTCCCGTGTTTTTCAACAAAGTATTTGACTCAGTTTTACTCACATTCCTAGTACCAACACCACGAAAATGTCTGGCGAAACACCTAGATCCGGCTAGGTAACGAAGACGGATTTTTTTTCCGACTCGGGCGTCTGGATACGACGCCTCCACCATGGTGGAGGCGTCTTAGCCAGACGCCTCCACCAAGGTGGCAGCGTCTTAGCCAGGCGCCTCCACAAACGTGAAGGCGTCTTGCTAAGACGCCTCCACATAGGTTTTTTTGCAAGTGATTAATATTCAAAAAAATTAAAATCCAAAATCCCCGGTGGTAAAACTTCCCGACTTACAAATACCACATCGGCGGGGGTGGCAAGGGGGCAGCGCCCCCTGGAAAATTTTTGGATTTTGAAATTGTTGAATCTGAATTTTTTTTGAATTTTCATCAATTGCAAAAACTCATTGTAAGGTGATGTCGGACGGTCGACCGTTTGCTTTTCCGTCTACCGAACATGTTCCATGCGGATGACCGAGTTTCCATCGGTCCGCCGTGATCGTAAATACAGTAAGTTTTTGATCTTCCTAGAATCATTGGGTCAGTTTACTTATCTCTACCCGGTTATCTGAATATTTATTCTCAGTAGCTTCGACATTTCTCTGGAAATCTCTATTCGGTGTACCGAAGGGGTATCGGTCATCCGAATATAGTAATTATTAACTTATTAATTAATTAATTTAGCAATTATCTAAATTTATAATCAATTATCTTTTTAATAAAAAAATATAAAAATAATAAAAAATTGCGGGCGTCTGGCGGAGCCGCCCAGCGTAGGATAGGGGCGTCTGGCTAGGACGCCTCCCCCATGGGGAAGGCGTCGTAGCCAGACGCATGTCCCATGGGCGGGGCGTCTGGGTAAAACGCCCCCCTTGGGGGAGGCGTCTTTCCCAGACGCCCCCTCTCCTACGCTGGGCGGTTCCGTCAGACGCCCGCAATTTATTATTATTTTTTTATTAAAAAGATGTTGGATATTTTACCAGATTCGAGTACACCGGGACGTCCGTTGGCTCATTATTGACCTCCAAAACATTACTTTTTATGATTATAAGAGGAAGATGAAGAGAGATGTATGATAGGAGAGTAAAATGTCGCGTTATAGCAGTAGAAATGAGAGAATGACAAAATGGTAATCTGTTGGGGCGATTTAAGTAGTTTTAGGGCGACGAATAGCAATTCAGTTAAAAAAAGAGAGAAGCAAAGAAACATTGTTTCTTTTTTTCTTATTTACTTTTGCTTGAATGGACATCAGAAAAACAAAATAATTGTAAATTGAATGTGATGTCATTTTCTATTTCTTCGTTTATCTATCCATTTCTATTCTCTTAAGTTGTTAATCAAGAAAGAGAAACTAAAATTTTCCTGCTCATCTATCAAGTTGTCATCTAAACTCACCATCAATTCAAACATATACTACACAATCAATCAACGATCCACATGGAAGGGTTGTTTTGTTGATTATCAGCGGGAGACGTCTGGGGAAGACGTCTTCCCGATGGAGGAGACGTCTTCGGCAGACGTCTCCCCCAAAGAGGAGGCGTCTCCGACAGACGCCTCCACCATACGGGAGGCGTCTATCGCAGACGCCTCCACAATTTTTTTTTTAAATTATTAAATCTGATAATTACTTTAATAAATTGTGATAAATCTGAAAATTTAATTTAACAAATTCTTATTAAGTTTAACATTTGTGATATTTAGTTTTAACAATTTTTGATTTAGTTTAACAATTGTTTTAATTTAGTTTAACAAATTTTGATTTACTTTAACAATTGTGATAATTTAGTTTAACAAATTTTGATTTAGTTTAACAATTGTGATAAATATGATAATTTAGTTTAACAAATTTAACAAATTTGTAATTAAAATTTCAATTAATAGTCATCGGGTCACAGTGGAGGGAAAGGCAAGTCGATACCATTACACGCCTTCCGTTCTTTAGAGGATGATTCAGCACCGCGTCATCCACGTAGACGGGGGATATCTGCTTCGGTCAGGAGGGAGAGAGAGGCATTACGTCGTCGTGAGGAGGATGATGATTCCTTCGATGATGAGCATGTGGACAGTCCCGACGACGGGAGCGACGATGATGACCCGTATGAGTTAGAGCGCCCGGAGGTGGAGAGGCAGGGGGAGTATAGCAGAGGACGTGGTCGAGCGGGTAGTTCTACTTCCGCCGGATGGATGGTGCGGAAGGGTAGGGGTGGGAGGTTTACGACCGGGGATTCGAGCTCGTGCACTGTTGATCCCCGCGCTCAGAAGAAGAAGAGGGTCCAGGACGATTATTGGATCGTGAGCAGTATGACGCCTGGTGGTCCTTTAGATGGGAGCGTCATTCCTAGTTTCTGGGGTCACATCGCTAGACGGATCTGGGACGGAGAGGATCGGAAGGTTCTGAAGTGCCATAATCGGCACAGAGCCTGTACAGCACTACAGGGTTGACGGTCTACACTGAGTGCTGATATCAGAGAGGAGATTAGTGCCACGCATTTGGGGCACTTACCGTACAACATGTTCCCTTATCTCGACATGCCTTTGATTTCTGCGTTTGTGGAGCGGTGGCAGCCTGACACCAACACTTTCCACATGCCTTTCGGAGAGATGACGATCATGCTTCACGATGTTTTCCAGATCCTTCGCATTCCTGTGGATGGTCGTCTGGTTAGTGCTCAGGGGTCGACGTCTGAGCTGAGGTGTTATGTGGCAGAGTTGCTTGGTGTCACACCTGATGGTCTGGCGAGAGATACAGCTTTATGGAGTGGTGGTGGTGTCGGCATCGACTCCCTTGAGGACCTATGCAGACGGGCACGACCTTCGCGGGCCGATGATACACAGTTGACGGCGTACCTATTCTTGATGCTCGGAGCCGTCTTGTTTGTCGACAAGAGTGGTTGCCGGATCAGACCACGCGATCTACTGGAGGCTAGGGACCCGGACTTTATTGATGGGCCTTATTCGTTATCGGGATATCATAGAGCCTTATATGCCCGATCGGGTCTTGCGTCAGTTAGGATATGTTCAGGTGATCCCAGTTTACATCCCGACACCAGAGCATGCGGTGCGGTCTGCGACAGCAGCGACGTACGACGTCAGGTTCCCCGCTTCTACAGCGGAATCGACTTGGCGGACATTTCCGATATCATGCCGACTGTTCCTTGGCGACTTCAGACGTAGTCGCGACCCCTCCGAGTGTGATACACGTTATCTTGATTGGTTCGGTAGTTACTCACATCCTATCATCGTCCGTGGTGCCTCCCGGAGAGCAGATCGACCACCAGATAGGACGTGTGGCGATCTGGTAATTTTTTCATTTTATCTATATTTATTTGTACCGTATATTTTGTTAATGTACGCTAATGTTATTGTTATGTGCAGTGGATGGGTAAGATGATACGGGCTATAGAGCCATTCTTGCAGAGGAGGGATGATCTGCCAGACGATGACATGAGAGCTGCATGCGGAGATTTGGATGAGATCATACACTCGTGGCATACTCAGTTAGGCATCTCCGACCATGATTCGGATGATGAGTAGGCTGATCTGTTGTACCGTACTCTTAGTATTTGCATTTATATTTGTTTATCTGTCGTACGCTTATTATTTGTATTTGTGTTTGTGTTTGCTAACATATCGTACGTTTATTATTTGTATTTGTGTTTGCTTATTTGTCATACGCTTATTATTTTTATTTGTGTTTGCTAACGTATCGTACTATTATATATAATGCAAATAAAGCAAACATATCAAAACATATTACATAATAAAGCAACACTATATAATGTACAAACATATCAAAACATATTACATAATTGTACAAACATATCAAAACATATTACATAATTGTTGCCAATATGCTATCATATTTTGGTACTCCAGCTCCCATCCAATAACACTCTCATCTCGTACTTGAAACCACATAGTCGCTATAGGAGGTACGAGGAATCCCTCATTCAAATCCAAACGAATGTAATGAGCGTAACTCCCTAAATGAGCAATAATCAACTTTCTGCACGGTCTCGTCACGGTAGGTGGACTCTCCCAAGGTAGAACTGTAAGACATGGGTACAACGAACCATCATTTCCGAGAGAGAAGAACTTAACTGCACACTTGTAAAAATTTGCAATGGGAAACAAGTCCGTTCACGTCTCCATGTAGTGATTCTCGCCACAAGGTCCCCCGCCCCAATTAATCCGGTGACGAGCCTGCTCCACACCGTCGTAGTATACGTGCTCATAAAAAGATGGGTTCGCAGCTATCTCATTTGAAATGGAACAACGGGCAAGTTGCCAATTGTCTTCACCACCGTGGAAAACATCGGCGACACATCGAAATCCACAGTTTTCATCAGCACGTACATCATTCCACTGGTGTAGGAATGACATAATGATTCCTGGAATCCTATCCGCATATGGGAAGTCGTCTACGTCAGCCCGCCCAGTCACTACAATATCAACAAAAAATACAGTTACATATAATAACAAAAGATACATATTTACTGAAATAAATAACAAAATTATAATAACAATAAATATAGGGATGGTATACCTGATCCTCCCCTCACAGACGAAGAACCAGAAGATCGACCACGACCTTTGCTTCCACTACCGGAAGAACGACCACGACCTCTACTCCCACTACCTGAAGATCGACCACTATCTCGCTTTGCATACTCAAACGCACTAGGGTCCCGTCGTGTCGACTTTCCCCTTGGTCGACCTCGTAGCTTTGTTTTTTCTGCAGGCTCTCTCAAATTCGCATGTTCGGGGTGTAGCTGCTTGAATAAAACCCGAGAGGCAGATCGAATTACGGTGGGGTCACTTCCTGCAATCTCATCAACCAGGCTGCGAAAATGTTCGGCGTCTTGAGCTGCCTGAGACACAAACTCTGCGTTCCCGGCTCCTTCCCCAATGACAAGTGTCCTCCAGAACGAATGAATCTGCTCTAAGTAAATTCCGTTGTCTGATTCAAGACATCCGCGGATGGTACATGCGCAAGGTATCCCATGAGAAGTCAAAAAAGCGCACTCACAACGATATTCAACTTCATCATCTAACTGTTGCATTCTTTTCACCTCCTGACTCAGCAATTGCAAGCAGTGATGCGAAACTCGACCATTTATGTGACGATATAGAGCATGTCCGAAATTAGTCAAATTTCGCCGTCTCGAGTCTTCAAGAGCGTTTCGAATATTCGTCAGCTGCATTTCAATAGCCGCGTTGACGCGCTCGAAAAGAGTGTCCAGAGCTGCAGTCGATGTAGAAATCCACTCTTTTAGAGCCGAATGAGCACTTTCGACCCTACAATTCGTGGTGTTCCCAAAATGAAGGACTTTGTTCGTCCAATTCAGCACAAACTTTTCTTTATGCACCAACCACGTGGTGTCCAGATACTCCGTGATAGCCAGCCACGATCTATACAAATCTTTCAGAGCATACACAACTCTATCATACTCGGCTTCTGAAGTAGAAAGCATGATTTTCCTCCATCTTCCACGCCTCAAAGTCTCTGCCATCTGCTTATTTTTGCCGAATACGTGGTATGCGTAGTTCAATACGTCTTTGTTGATGTGCCATGTGCAGAGTAAATGAGCAGAGTCAGGAAATACCTCTCTCACTGGTCGCATAAGGCCTAACTCCCGGTCTGTTATTATTGCAGTCGGGCTGGTAGTCCCCAATAACAGATCTCGCAACTTCTCCATCACCCACAGATAACTGGAGTAAGTTTCATCCATCAAAATCACATATCCAATAAGGAAATTCATGTTTGTTGGTGTGACCCCAATCATTTCGAACAAAGGCATCTTATACTTGTTCGTCTTGTAAGTCGAATCCATGCAGATAACGAAAGGATATGTCCGCAACAACTGGACTGACGTCGGATGTGCCAAAAAAGCGTGAGTGACGACATCAGTTTCTGGATCCACCATAATCCAATGTAAGTACTCACACTGCACTGCTTGATAGAGAAACTGCTGGACGGGATTCCGGTCTTCAGATTTTGTCCTCCTCATGTAATCTCTGAAATTATAAATATGTCTTTGATTTGGATTGTCCTCCGGGAATTTTTCTTTTACTGCCTTCAAGATGTTCCGTGGTTTTGCTTGCGCCTCAGTCATATCACGAACAATCTTCTTCGCCCCAGAACTTCGACCACTAATTTGACGATGACCCTCTGGATAAACTGCCAGTCTGTGGTTGTGATGTCCGTGAGCACTATTAAAAACCACAACCCATCCATCACGATCTCGTCGCTCCACCACTTTTATTAAGAAACGGCAACCGCAACTCTTTCTTTTGGTGTTTCTTCGAAGTGTTGTATCCATATCCCGAGACTCCATTTGATTTCGTCGGTCGCATCTCAAATAACAATCCATCCGACTATCTGATCTTGTTTTGTACGACGACACGACCAAAAAAAACTCAGCTCCGATAGCTACTTGTTTGGCCCATTTTACATGCTTCATCGATTGTTTCAAAGATTTGTGTAGTTTGAAATAACTCACTGTAATTCACTCCATCACCACCGAAATCTTCCAATGGAACCTACAAAAATAAAATCGAAATTAAAAAAATCAAAAAAAAAATTCGGGCGTCTGTATTAAACGCCTACCCCATGGGGGGGCGTCTGAGTTAAACGCCCTACCCAAGGGTGAGGCGTCTGAGTAGGACGCCTGACCGAAGGGAAGGGCGTCTACTACAGACGCCTTACCCAAGGGGAGGACGTCTACATAAGACGCCTCTCCCATTGCGTAGGCGTCTGCGTTAGACGCCTCGGCCAAGGGGAGGACGTCCTACGCAAACGCCCTCACCTTGGGGGAGGCGTCTAATGCAGACGCTCGGCCCAAAATTTGCCCCGCGCCAGGCTTATCTCACCGGATGCATCACCCTCGCCACACATGTTCGTGGTGGTGTTTTTACTGATAAATTATGAATATACAAGACCGTAGGCCTAATTTATAGACACGGGACGATATGGGTATTAAATATATTGTTAAGGGCAATTTGGTAATTTCAAGGGGCGATTTAAATAGTTTTGGGGCGACGTTTAGTAGTTCCCTAAATTTTACCTAATTATTATTCGACCAAAACAAACAAATATAATAAAGACGGAAGACGTGAAAGATAGTCCTTTCTCTTGTTCAAAAACTCCGAATTCACTTGGACTAGTTCAGTTGAGATCAATTGTCTTGAGATAATTAAGACTTAAACCAGAGATCGAATTTTTGTGGTCTTATTTTATATTTTGGAGGTTGAGATTTAAAATGAAATTGAGTAAGTACGGTAATAAAATCATAAAAAATCCTCCACAGTCCACTCCAGCTCTAACCGACAAACAAAATGAGGGCTCTTATCCTGGCCGGAACGCCGCCACCTCCAGGAATCCCCGTCACGCCGGAACCCTCTCTCCTCCGATTCCTTCCCCTCTCTTCTCCACTTCCCTCAGGAACCCTAACGCAACACTCCCCACATCGACGTCTCCCTTATTTTCCCCGGCCAAAATCCAACCTTTCTGTCTCTCCCACGGATTTCGCCCCTCGGGAGGGGTTATGGGAAGACCCCGACGCCGAAAGTGACGATGAAGATGACGATGGTGGTGTTGGAATTATTGGAGGAGAGGAAGACGAGATCCCCGACGGTTTTTTTTGTTCTCCTGCGTTTTTTTCCGTTTCCGAATTTCTTCTTGCGTTTTCATGAAGAGGAGAAAAATCTAGAATTCCAGTATCAGAATTTTAGTTCCAAGAACTATTATCGGCAATCTAGTTCTGTTGATTTGGTACAAATATGTAATTTATGATGAAGTAAAGAAAATCATCTATTTTTCTGACATACACATACTAGAACTGACCTTTTCTGTTGTGTCGAAAGAAGTTTTTCATTCATTTTGCAATGCTTCGGGGATAAAGATTATGGATCGGATTGTGACTTGTAGTTGGGAAGTATTAAGGTGTTGTAGCAAATGCTAGTTTTGGTCTAGTTCTGCCTATTGGTTTGGTAGACCTTAAATTAAATTTTCTAGTGTTAGAGAATAATCCCATGTTGGAGAATTTAGAGACTTTCTTTTGAGTTATAAGTTAGAGGGTCTCTTCAGTCATCACTAATTAGTTTAGAGTTGAATACCCACACTTTTGAAAGGTATCAGAGCTTGAATGACCCAGCGATCGGTTTAACACATCCACTCATGTTGTTATTTACACGTAGACACAAAGAAAATAAAAAATTAATTGTCTCAACATTTTAGAATTTGAAAAATTAGGGATTTTCTCTTAGGTTATAAGTTGGAGAGTCCATCCACTCATCACCAATTGGTTTTGAGTTGGATACTCACACTTCCATAATACTCAATATGTTCCACATTGTTATACACAACTTGTGTGCAACATTTTATAATATATAGTTGGATTCACTATTCTTCATCCAAGTGCTTAGGTTTTGTAGAGTTTGTGGAGTAACTAAAATTTTACATGGTATCAGAATGAGTCGATTGACCGGTGGGAGACTCACTCTGACCTATATTGTCTATATGTAGACTTAGAGAAAATGATCTCGGTTACACGTGCGGGGGATTATCGAGCAATTAGTCTCATATTGCTAAACACAAGTTGTGTACAACACTCTACGGTCCTGTGGATTTGGGCTAACTTCCAACTTTAGACACTGACTCTGAGGCAATCAATTTATGGACGTTGCGAATAACATTGTTTAATTTAATTGTCACCAATAAAGAAATGGTCATTTTATGCTTGTTCAAAGAATAATGTTTATTTGTTATTGATTAAAGAAGCCTTTTTGCTCTATATTAAATGCCAAGGAACACTTAAACTTAAAATTGTTCCTTTTGGCGTTGCCTTTCCTTCTTTCTGGTGTTAGTAAATAAAATTCTCTTAAATCATGCATGATTTTTCACTCCAATATTTTTTAGTTAGAAATTTATTATTTTGCATGTTTTCTACTTAGCACTGCCATTTATATGGTTACTAGGAAGTGCTTCATATACTCTTGTTTCACAAGGCTTGACATGATAAACTAATAATTTTGTTATATTCTGTTTCACCACTGCAGGAGTTGCATCACTATTAAGTGCTGAAGAGAAGGCAATATTACAGCAGAATCATGGCCCCGACCTCAGCAAAATTTCAACGGTTTTGTTTCATGAACTTGAACATTACTTGAAATTTTAGAAATTTAAGCACAACTAAAACTTTAATAGCGTGACATTTTATTCTTCTTTGATCTACAATTGTGCAGAAAAAGTGGAACCCATTACACACTCTGGCTTTATCAGGCCAGATTCAAATCATTGACCAGATACTTGAGTGTGGTGTCCATGTAGATTCTGTAGACAAGGTAAGGCGTAGTCTCTTGATGTACCACTTCATTTGAGCTTTCTCTTATCTGAAGCGCTGGAGCTTGATTAGGTTCAGTGAAACAGGATGGTTTTACTGCTCTCCACAAGGCAGTGATAGGTAAAAAAGAGTCTGTCATCAGTTACCTCTTAAAAAAAGGTGCTACTCCTCATGTCAGAGACCGGGTAAGCACAATTAACATATTTAGACCCCATCTCCTTAAAGTTTTCTTGAGATTGTGGAATTTGTCATACCCAATACTAATACACTATTTATCCTAGCAGGATGGTGCCACCCCACTTCATCACGCTGTTCAAGTTGGTGCCATCCAAACAGTAAAACTTTTGATTAAGCATAAGGTTGACGTGAATGTTGCAGATAATGTAAGTCACAACTGCAATTCTATCTTTTATCTGCATACTTATGCAATGGCTTGATGCATTTTATCTGTTGACTTTGTTCAGGAAGGCTGGACTCCCCTACACGTTGCCATGCAAAGTAGGTCAAGGGACATCGGTAAAATTTTGTTGGTCAATGGTGCAGACAAAACAAGAAGAAAAAAGGTAAATTTTGTACTTCTGTAAGTTGATTGGGTGTTGAATTGATAGTCATATATATATATATATATATATGAGGAGGGATCTCCTATCTTTAAAATATGTTGACATTTAAATTACCATTGTCATTAACATGTAATTCGAACTCCAAATGGAATATCCGAATCAACATTGTAACATCCTCGACACAACGGAAAAATTTAAAATTTTCTAAACAACAATCAACAGATGATATTACTCAAAACACAAGGAAGAAGGTGTACCAACATATATAATATATATATATATATATATATCTGAATATCTCAAAAGTGTGATTATATTTCAAAAGGCTAAACAATAAATACAAGTAATCACTCCGACCTCAAAATGAGAGAAAACATGATCAGGTAGTAGCACTCATCTCCTTGGTCACCACCCCCTATCGCCGATCACGGCCTGAAAAGCAAACATGCAACAATATCTGAGTTTCCAGAAGGAAACCCCGTATGCCAAACTCTACAATGCATGAACTGAAAAACACCATAGCATCCAATTCTACCAACAAGAAAAGCACAACTACCAGGCTGGACTCCAGGGTTTTTTCACCCAACCATTGCAACATACTCGTCGTCAAGCTGGGCTCCAGGGCTTTTTCACCCAACCGTAGCTACCACGACACGACCAAGGGCTCCAGAGCTTTTTCACCCAACCTAAACGTCCAAGGGCTCCAGGGCTTTTTCACTCAACCCTTAACACGCGGTTCATGCTCAGGCTCCAGGGCTCTTTCACCCAACCTGAACGCACTACAGAGCTCCAAGGTTTTTTCACCCAACCCCGCACAGACTACCTGAGTTTCATGGCTCTTTCACCCAACCGCAGCTCTCACACAGTTACGGTGCTTCATGACTCTTTCACCCAACCAACGCAACACTCACATTTCCAAGCTCGGCTCCAGGGTTTTTTCACCCAACCACAGCTCTCACACAGTTACGGTGCTTCAGGGCTCTTTCACTCAACCACCGCAACACTCGTGCTCACTAGCACACCTGTCGGAAGAACATCGGCACCACAACTCGCCCCACACGGACGACTACAACAACCGCACCTCCAACGTGCAAAGCTAGACAAAAACGGTCGACTGAATTAAAAGTCCCGGTCGATCGAATTTCACAAATACAGGGCAATTGCCTCGACCGGCACTTCATCGGTCAACCAATTCCCACCAACCACACTCGTTCGGTCGAACCAAAGTCAGGGACCGGTCGACCGTTTAAAACTCGCCTCCCAGGTTCAACGAACAAAATGACTAATCGGTCGAACGGCAAAGGAGCCCCGTTCGACCGAAAGTAACCAGGGAAAAATCCCTCACGCACAACACGAATCCGGTCGAACCCCCGAGCACTCTCGGTCGACTGAATTCCATCAAGGAATTCCCCCAACTCAATCAACGAATCTGGTCGAACCCCCGAGGACTCTCGGTCAACCGAATTCCACCAGAGAATTCTCCCACGGTCTACATCAAGTCTGGTCGACCGAACCACCTTCGGTCGAACCAACCATCAATCGAACTTAAGTCACCGGTCGACAAAGTCATACAGGCAGTCGGCCGTTTAGATGGTCAACGCCTCAACCGACTTATGACAATTCACATGGTCAAACGACAAATGAGACCCGTTCGACCGAAACCAACCATGCTTGCCTTAAATGCACAACCGGTCGACCGCCCAAGGGCATCGTTCGACCGATGTGAGGCAGAATCCGAAATCTCATTAAGAACGGTCGACCGATCAGCCAGTAAAATCTGTTGCATGTTTACTTGCAACGAGCCGGAAGGCCTACCGTCGACTTCCAAATACTCACACTACTAAAGTGAGCGAGTTGACATACCGTGAAGGTTTGAAAAAACCTTCGAAAAACCATGACGGCGCTTCCACGAGCTCTTCTCCCCAAAATCACGATCCGTCAACGAACATCACGCTCGAACGACGATCACCACCTCCTCGACAACCTCGAGCACTCCAACACCTCCGTCAATCTCCACACCAACCTCCACAACAGAAAACGAGGTAGGTTGAGAGAGAGGAAAGGGAAAACGCAAGGGATGGGTTTAGCAAAACCACACACTCACCTCCACCAACCACCCTCGCCGAGCCTCCCCTTCGCCGGAGCACAACACCTCCACGCCAAAGCACAACCAGTAGAGAGAGAGAGAGAGACGGGAGAGTGAGCAAGGAGAGAGAGAGAGAGAGGATCACCAATAAATATCTCCCACCCCTTCAATACTCACCATCCATCAAATCTCTAAACCATCTCAACCCTCCATCTCATCTCCAATCCATCTCAACCCCTCATCCATCAACACTCCATCTCAGCCGTCCAAAATCATCTCTTAATCACCTCCTAAAACAACATTAAGACACCATTAGGATTAAGATCTCACAAACATGGTGTCGAAAATCACAAAATGTGACATGCTTGTGTAAACTCAAGAGGCGAGAAAAATAAACACATTGCATTTGTCGTGAAACCAATTTCTTCATGTCTCATAAAATGGCTCCCAAATTTATGATTTTCGACATTTGTGATAATTTAAGTCGTAAGTAAAGATTTTTTGTTTGAATTTTTCATTTGGAATATTGATTTATAAACAATGGTAAATTGATGTAGACATTTTACTCAAGGGTTGTGGATCCCTCCTCTATATTACTATATATATTCTAGTTTTTTTTGTTGATATTTGACTACTTTGGGTGTGAGCTCTAATGTACTCTAAGCTTGTTAGTTTTAATCTATGTTTGTCATTATTTAGACCATTACTTTGTCATCTCAACGTGTATCTCTGGAATTTCAACATCATTAGATCCTAATACATACATGTCTTGCGCCTGAAGGACTTTTCTTACTTTTGGCTCCAAGTAGGCATTCTTTGCCATCTTCATTCATTCTTTGATCTTTATGAAGTTAATCAGCACCTAGGAAGCACGGACACTTCTGAATGGTCGTCGTGTCCGAGTCATGGCCGTGTCGGACACCGACACTCCTCGGACACGCCTTGGACACGTGTCGGACACGCCAGGTGGCGTGTCCTACAGTAGTTTTGACATTTCGCAGTGGTGGACACTCCTAGGACACTCCTTGGTCTTGATTTTGACTTTTGACTTTTTTTTCCTTCCTCCTTTTCGGTACCAGAATGTTTATATAGAGGAGAATAAGAAGATAAACCATTGGGTCAAGGAAGTTTCAATACAACTCTTGAAGTATATTATTTTATTAGGTAGTAATCAGTTTGTTGTCCTTTAAGAATAGACATAATGACTACTTTTGTCATGGACAATGATGAAGCAACCTGAAACAACGTATATTATTTTATTATGAACATTTAACATTTATGAGTAATTATTTTTTTACAAGTATATTATTTTTTATTTATATATATTATTATTTTTAATTATATTTTTAATGCCGTGTCCGTGTCCTACTTTTTAGAAAAATGTCATATCTCCGTGTCCATGTCGTGTCCGTGTCCTGTGTCCGTCTCCGTGCTTCTTAGATCAGCACTCACAGATTCCTCACTCTCCCTCAACTTGTAGAGTGAATCGCCCACCCGCTAAGACCGTCTACACTCAGTTTTAAATTGCAATGAAAATATTAGTAAATTTTTAATCGTCACCCTGCATTAGAATATGAACAAATTTGCCTGAAGACTAATACAAGTGTCGACACCTTATTATTATTTATAGGGTTCAATCTAAATGATAGCTGCATTGCTTGTATTATATTGCTATTCTCTTTATATTTTTATGATGCTGTTTTCTCTGTCTTACTTCCATTCTAGCTAGATTTCTCTACATTAAGTATATAACCCTTGTTTAATCTGCACGCATTGAAATGTCAGGAAAGAAAGAAAAAAAATGTCAGCTGGTTATAATGTTTTCTTTGTTGAAATGTCCAGGATGGGAAGACCCCTCTTGATCTGAGCTTGTGTTTTGGCAAAGATTTTAAATCATATGAGCTGGCTAAATTGATAAAGCTTGTACCTGCTAATAGATACCTCTAAGCAACTTCAATCTTCAGGAATCAGTGCACATGCCAGAGTAATAACCAGCCTTTTTTGTTCTTAATTGTCCATACAGTTTGATAATTTCTATACTCAATATGCATAAATTTGTTACTTTTTATAAATAAAAAATACATAAATTTGTTGTCTGGTTTTGGTAGAGAATATTTAGGCAGCTTTGGCTGATTTTTGGAGTCAATGCGTTTTGGGAGTACATTTCATCTCCTTGGTCAGCCCTGCTCTTGTGTGTCTTAGAGCATATTTAACAGCGCTCGGGCTACCTCCGGGCGCCCTGCACCCTCTCTCTGCCACGTCAGCTTATCTCTCTGCCACGTCAGCTCACCCAACCCACCCAAAAAATCCCCTTATCCATGCCCAGGCTACCCCCATCCACCCTACACTCTCTTTCATCCACATCATTTCTTAATTAAACAAATTTAATTTTCACACAACATTTAACAAAATACATTATATATAAATCTAATTCTAATTACATTATAATTTTAAATCTAATTCCAATTACACAGATGTTTCATGTGGTTGGTTGTATTTCATATTTTATTATTATTAATGTATTGTTGTTATGGTATTGTTGTATTAATTTTTTTTCTATTTAACTTGAAATTGTTGGTTCTCGAAAATTCTTAATTTTAATCACTTACAAAAAATTATTACCCCACATTTATAACAAATACCCAATCCATTAATAAAAAAACCAAAACAAAAAAAAAAAAAAAAAATAACCAATGGGAGGGGGACACGTGTCCCCCTCCCATGGGCGCCCGGGCGTCTGCCCGGGACGCCCACCGCCCGGGCAAGCGCCCGGGCGGGCGCCCCGCCCGCTAACGGGGGTGCGCCTGGGCGCCCGACCAGGGCGCCCGGGCGGGGCACCCCCGTTAAGGGTGCCCTTACCATCTGCCCCTCGAGCATCGCGTGGGTTGTTGCATTTTCCGTTTTTTCAAATTCCTTGTATCCTGTACATTTAGTTGGTAAATACAGTTTTACAAAACATTGTTTATGCTGCTATTGACCCTCTTTCAAACTGCCAGGCATTCCTTAAAAAAATTGAGATTTCTTCACCTTTCTAACTTTTTTTTGGAAAGTTTCTTAGCTCATTTATTACACTTATATTCCATGTCGATGTATCTTTACTTGTACGAATCTCACTGATGAGTGAAATTCTGAAATAAAGAAACATAATCTTATGATCTTGTGCTGCATCACGTACTTGTCTGGCAATTTCAAAGAAATAAAACGTCTCTTCTCTTTGCTAAAAAAATACTGCTAGTCAGATTTGACATCCAAAAAATAGCAAAGACCCCCAGGAGCCAGTGAGCATCACTAGGAGTTTTCCTCCTTTCCAAACACTTCGTCGAGCTTTTGCCGGAATAATTTTTTATGGTACTTAGTAATCAGTACAGCATTAGAGTGGCCATTATTTGGCATTGAAGTGGAGAGTGACTTTTCCCGCACAGAATATGGAGGTCAACTTTATTGGTGGAGCCAGTCACGCTATATCATGGTGCCCACGAGATCTGACAACGAATCTGATATTATCCGAAGTACACCATGCAAAGGACCGATATATTCATCCATGGGTTTGGGTTGCGATTCTTTCTTTGCATGATTTTCTTCTCCCCCGCCATGATTTGATTCCTTACCGTATATTTTATTCTTGGAACTACTCATGTCTCTGTTGTCTTGGAGTCCCACTTTGGAGAGTGAAGTACTTTTCAATGCTGTTTTTTTTTAATAATTGGGTAGGTTTCATTAGATGGTTTGTGTATATCATGCTAGGTATCAAGATGTTAAACTCCCTTAGATAGTGATAAGTTTTGTTGGTGTTACGGACTATTGATTTAGACATGATAAAGATAGAATTTTCACTCTAATTCATTAAACGTAGTTAAATCTTACTGTTTTGTAGAAGGATTTGTTTGCATAAAGTGTAGGAACTCTTAAACTTCAACTCCACGTCTTCTTAGTGAAAGTGGGAGAATCCATTGCAAGCATAATTCTTAAGTTAGCATAACTTTCAAAACTAAACTTCTTAAAACTTCACTACAATTTTTAAAAGTCAACCATGAAAATTCATTTCCAAATTCTGGTACTCTTTATCTCTGTCTTATTGCTTCCACTATCAAATATGCTTTAACACTTCAAAATATGCTGTCAGCGAAATGTTCTCAGAACCAAGCATATCCACACGGGAGATTTTGAGGTATTCATTATAGAAGTCTTAATGAGAAGAAGAATTGCAAACTGATTTGCGCATCTTCCCAGGAGCCGTAACGGCAACGTAAGTCAATAGTCACTTCATTTGACAAGTGTAGCCATTAATATGAACACGTGAACACTAGACAAACATCAAATCCTACTCATCTGCAGTTGACTGCTGAATAGAAAAACTCACTCTAGGTTCAAAAACCTGTGCAACAACACTGTGTGCAATAAATGACTCCTACATTCCCACGCATCAAACAACAGGAAGGCAAGTGGCACCACAGCACAGGACTGGAACCAAAGGTTAGCAAGTCTGTTATTTCCATTCACACACTGCTATCAACTAACAATTAAAGTATGTTACATTGCCTGCTCTTAAGCGACTCTCAACCAATTTTTTTTCTACTTCCAACATTAAGCACAGCTAGAAGAACCAAACCAATATCTACCACAACCAGCACTCTCCAACACCAGTTTGTGCTTGTGGGCAAGTTCACACACTGTTAATTATAATTATAAACCTATCTTTGCCATTGAAATGGAACCACACTGAAGGGTCGGGTCAGGTCAGGTCTCTTAGCTGGCTCCCTCTGAAATGCTCTGAAGAGATGGCCTCCAATGTCTTGATCTTGCTGAGGCTTGTGCAGTCTTCTGCTTGTGTCTTTCTGCCGTTGAAACCTCCTGGAACATATCACATTTGCACATCACAACATGAACACCAGATTAAAAATAAACAATGACATCATACTTAAAATTTGGAATCTAAGTGTTCTCATTATTTTTCACTATATATATAACAGTTCGATTATGCAAGAACATCAGTGTTTAAATAAGATAAGATATGGTGGTTGAGTCAACCTTAATGCCGCCCACTAGCTTGATAATAAGAAGAAAAGTAACAACTTAGCTTTGATTATCTTACATAAAAAACATAACTTCGATTATATTTCTCCAAAAAAACTTCTATCAATAAAGCAAAAAAAAGAATCTTTTGGAAGAAAGAATTCCAAAAATCAGTCAGCACGGTGGTTGAGTGAACTCCACCCTATCTATATAAATCAATCAAACCCACGTTGTTTTTCTGCTCGTACAGGAAAAAAAACTTTATCAAGGTATGAAGACCCTAAAAATAGTTTCCTCAACCTCAACTAAAGTTCACAAACAATTGAACAAACTCTATTCTAAAAAAACATGCAACAAAAAACCACCCCTGAAAACAGAGAAGATGGAAACAAACCTCAATGGAATCAACAGGTCTGTTATCAACAACAACATGTTCACGTTCCAGAACGCTCACACTCTTGTTCTTCCGGTGAGTCGGATCTCCTTCCTTCCTCGCCCTCTCCTGCTTCCTCGCCCTCAACGCCTTCACCACCTCTACATCACCAAAAAAGAAAAAAAACTTTTTTAAAATATTTTTCTCAACCAGAAAGGAAGTGAAAGAGCAAAAAGGTGGGAGGGACTAACGGACGGACCTTGGGAGGTGACGAGGCGGTAGACGTGGCCGAGGAGGAGAGGGTCGTTGGGGCGGAGGAGGCGGAGCTTGGTGACGCGTACGACGTTGTGGTCGGAGCTGGAGTGGCAGAGGGTGGTGGCGAGGGCGACGTAGTGCCCGGGGTTGGAGCGCATCACCTCCGCCGCCACCGTCGGCCAGTAGAGTCGCTCGACTTTCCCGTCCTGGTGCTGCACCACCGCCGCCGCAGCCTCCGCCGCCTGGCAGTTGCCCATCTTCCCGTGCGTTTGGAGTTGGGGGAGGAGAATGGAGTGGTGTTGTGTTTTGAGAAGTTTTTGATAAAATTGTGTTTTGAGGCCATCACTAACCATGAACCATGACCTGGACGACCCGGTCATCAGCTCTCTCTCTCTTCAAAATCAGCTTTCTCATTCTTCCACATCAGCTTTCTCTTTCCTCAACCCACCTTCTTCTCTTTCCTACACTATTCATCTCTTAACCACAACCCAACACAACCCACAACAACCAACATCTCTCCTCCACATCATTTCGGGGTCCATCTTGGTTAAAATTTTAAAAAAAATTAAAAAATTTCTAAAAAATCAAAACAATTATAAAACGAATTTTCAAAAAAAAAATTTATAAAAAAACTCAAACAAAAAAATTAAAAAAAATCAAAACAAAAATCAAAACAAAACAAAAAAAAAAAATAAAAAAATAAAATTCAACCCGGACGCGCCACGTGGCGCGTCCGGGTTGGCTAACCTAGACAACCGGGTCGTCGACCCGGGCGTTGAAACGCCCAGGTCGATGACCCAGGCATCTTCAACCGCTGTTTTTCAGCGTTAACAAAAAAAAAAATTTCGGTCGAAGATGACCGACCTCATCACGACCGTGTTTTTTGTGCGTTAAGGGATGGCCTGAGAAGTTCGGGTTGTTTGGTTTGGGGTTATACTGTGGTAATGATAGTATTTGGGCACGTTAGATTTGGAAAGGGATGGGCCTTTTTTTGTTTATATTTCTACGAGGAAAGTACACCATACATTTTCATGAGCTCGCTGCTTTAAATTTAATAATTGTATAATTTATACTACTTCAAAATTGTATAATTTTATTTCTTTTCCCGTTGGATTATTTTCAATCACTAGTTTCATCACTATCCATGACATGGACGACTTCGTCATCAACTCGCTCTCTTCAAAATAACTTTCTCTCTCTTACACGTCAGCTTTCTCTTTCCTCAATCCATTTTCTTCTCTTTCCTACATTATTCACCTCTTAACCACAACTCAACACAACCCACAACAACCTATCTATCTTCTCCATATCATTTCGAGGGTCATCTTGGCAAAAAATTAAAAAAAAAATTAAAAAATTCTAAAAAATCAAAACAATTATAAAACGTATTTTCAAAAAAACAAATTTAAAAAAAACTCAAACAAAATATTCAAAACCAAAATCAAAACAAAAAAACAGAAAATAATAAAAACTGGACGACCGGGTCGTCCACCACCCGGTCATCCCAGGTCGTTGGACGACCGACCTGGGATGACCTTGGTTTTTAAGTACGTAAGGGATGGTCTAAGACCATCGTTAACGACGCTCGGGCACTTCCCAGGCATCTCATTTTCTCTCTCATCCATGTCAGCACAAACCAACCATCCTAAAAATCATTAACCATTATCTAATCCATTCAGTCATGCTACAGTACTTGTTGTCACGTCATTATTTTTATTTTCTTATCTAAAACTCTCGTAATAATAAAGAAAATCTATTAATAATCATTATTGTAATCACTCAATTTAATTAATTCATTCGGTTTTAATTAACAATTAATATATAAATAGAAAAATATTATTTAAATTTAGGAAACTGCATTACATAGTACATTAACTGGAATTTTAAATACTAAAAATACATCATTAAATATTAAACTAAAAATACATGAAGATACATTTCCTCCAAATCGTTGTCATATATTGTCGATCAAATCGACTTGAATGTTCAAATGTGTAGTGTGATCACGCAATTGATCTCTCCTACTCAAGTACATGCTAATACCCATTATACGGTTAGTGGAATACAGTACCCGGTCGTCGATGAAATTTCAAGGTTGGTCTTGAATAAATTCATTCTAATCTCCAAAATTAGCGTAGGTGTCACGTTCATCATCCACTGTCATATTATGCATTACAATACAAGCTGTCATTATTTTGTTAAGCACAACATTACTCCATGCAAGAGATGACTTCTTCATGATCGCAAATCGTGCTTGCAGGACTCCAAATGTACGTTCTACATCTTTGCTTGCCGCTTCATGTCGTTCAACAAATAATCGGTCCTTCGGTGTTTGTGGATGAGCGACAGACGGAATGAATGCCACCCATTTTGAATAAATATAATCTCTAAAATAGTATCTCATATCATATCGACAACCGTTAACCTCAAAAGTCAAAAGTGGAGCTTGTACTTCCATTACGTTGTCAAAAATGGGAGATCGTTGCAGGACATTTAAGTCATTGTATGAACCTAGTGTGCCAAAAAACACTGACGACGATGTGACCCACGCGACACCGTCGACGAATGAAATGATGTTTGAATCATGTCATCGTCGAGAAGGTGTTAAAAAAACTAAAAAAATGGGAAACAACTACTTCAGACGTAACTCGATCCCAATATGTTAGAAATGTGAAAACAAATTGAATATAACGCCAAAGTGAGAGAACACAAGTATTTGCGTTACCAAGAACGGGTAGACAGGAAACGCATTGAAGCTGAAGAGAAGTTCCAAAGAGACCTCAACACCAAGAAGTTCGATGTACTATTTTCTAAAATGAAGAAGGAAAACAGGGACGAGTTTAATAAAGATACACCTGCTGAACTCAAAGATTGAACTAAATCACAAGGATTCCTATAGTTTTTTAAAAAATGTGGAGTTAACGTGTGTTTCGTAGTTTATCAGTATTGTTGTACTAGCATCTATTTAAATTTTGTATCGTTATTTGTATTGCATTTCGTATCCATCTTTCTATTGTATTTCATATTTCTATTGTATTTTGTATCTGTATTTTGTATTGTTCAGCTGGAGTTTATTTGTATTATATCAGTTTTTTGTGACTTATTTGAATTTCATATTTGATTTCTTCTTTTTTGAATTTAACTAAATCTTAATAAATCAAACAATTTAATTAATTAAAAAAATCTACAATAATTACAAAATACAAACAACATCAATACATTAACCACAATTAAATTACAAAACATAATTTATTAAATTACAATTAATTTAATCAATACATTAACCTAATTACATATCTAATCTTTATTTTTAACCAAAAAACAAAACACAAAAAAGATTTAAAAAACAACCAATGAGGAGTGCGCCCTCCCATTAAGAGCGCAGCTCCGACGCCCAATCGGGTGCCCGAGAAAAAGACCCCCGTTAAGGGTGGCCTAAGATGATCGAGTCTCGGTATTCCACTTATATATCCTAAGTTGTTACAAAGGTAGTGATTAAAATTAAATCTCACATCCACCTAGTTAGTTCTTGAACCAATTAAGATGCACATTAGGTGCATGTACTTTCATTCATCATGCATATTGGAAAGGTGTATGTAAATTTTAAATTAATCATAATAAATACCTCTTCTACCAACATTTTGGAATTTTTTTTTTTTTACAATTTCAGTAAAGTATTATAGTAAGATCATGGCTCGTCTGGAGGAGATAAGTCCCTTCATGTACCTTATGATCTCTCCAGCAATGGTGAATTTTACTGTTGAATTTGATTCGTCAGGTGATTTGTATATATAATACGATATTGATATGCATGGTTAAATGTTCGAGGAAGTTAATGTTGATTCCAATATATGATGTTATATCAGTATATCACGGTATTGGACATATTTATACTTTCTCAATATGTATATTACAAATCACGATCATATTACATCTTTCCAAGGGAGTGCCGCAAAAACGAAAAAAATAAGGTGACGACTTAATTTTTTAGCCCTTGATTTGTATAAAAATATAAAAACGTATGTATCCATTATTCCACTTTGAATTAAAATTTTCCATGGAATATGTATAATATATATAGTAAATAAGTGAAATTATAAGGTAAAACTGCACGTTGAAAAAAAAGACTCTAGAATATTGATTTCTTGAAACTTTGCTTACAAAAGATTAATAAATCTAGTTGATAGCAGCTTCTGATATTTCTGAAGGGGCATAGAAGATTCCGTATTATGCTAATAAAAATGAGTATTTCTCTGAAAATAGTTTACTTAATTATAGTCATGGCAATGGTATTTCTATGAATATATATTATTTTAATTTTTTTGTATGAGTATTATTAGTATGACACGAGATAAGAATCTCTGGCGTGTAAACTGAAAAATCCAACTTATAGGTGAGAATGGCCATCAACCATTTTTATCATGCTATTTTCTAAGTTGCACTTCGCTCACGAGTCCATTAAATTCTCACACTTATCAATATTCACCCAAGATTTTCTTTGGCACCGAGTTGTAAATAGGATCTAATAACGTAACGTCTCGAGTCCGGACAACTGCTCACCTGTCCGAACCCGGTACGTTAAGATACGATCCACGATCCTGACCGCTGCGCACTCTGATATTTATATCCATCTAATAGGCCCATAATAATCTGAAAAAATATAATCAATAAATTGTGAGCTCGACAGCCCGCAAGTTCCAACCGTCAATCAATCAGAATCATAATCATGTGGAAAATAATACGGAATATGACATTCAGTCGATAAGCACAATCAAGAGACATGCATCACAAATAATATACATGTATAACAATCTAGAACCCCCAGTCGGATTCGACCACATCCTGTGCTTCTGAAATTTATCAATCAGTCAGACGCACACCTGGTAGCTCCACACTAACGACAGACGGCTCTTTCCTCTCTCGGGTGGCTCCACACTGTCTGCTAGGCAGCTCTTTCCTAAGTGGCTCAGCCAGAAACATACATACAGCCACAAGACATGTCAGCCGAAACACCACCATGCAATCATATGCATATCCATAAAATCAATATCAATACTCAGCATGCATGCAACTACGAATATCAAGAGAGACAGACATGATATGAAACTGAAGAATAACGAATCAGTACTTGCCTCAAAATCTTTATCTTTTTCTTCTCTATATTCTTCTCAAAATTTCATCTTCTCCTAAAACCACACAATCATCCAACAATCTTAATTAGTCCATTAAGATATTTGATTATTATCTCAACTAAAAAATTCAGGATATTACAAATATAACATGATCATTGATAATAGATGTCTGGTCAAACTTTTGTATCCCCCCTTCCCACCATTGATTGTTTAAGTATTTTGCCGTAAGAAAAACTTCACATGCATGATTTGTTATCATCAAATACTAAAGGCTACAATTTGGTTTAGCATTCGAATATTTCAAACCTAACATTGTTAGTATAGGTGTCTTAGCTTACCTGTAAGATTACTTTTGTAGTCTTTCCTACTTTAGCCGCTTCATGTTAGCACTAAACAAGTGCAAAACAGCACAAGTAGTATCACAGGTGATTTCATCACAAATTAATATACAATAGAAATGAGAGCGATGGGTAATTAAGAAAGACAACATGCACGGAAGAATCTAAATATATTTCCAAGTGACTCCATGTCTTCTTCCTTCTTGGACTGAGGTCAGATGACAGGAATTTCACGTTCAATCCCAATTGAATAACCTTGCAAAATCAGACGCCCTACTATCATATCTCAACTTGGTTCTCTTTAAAAACTTTCCAATCTGGTTGGCGCCAGTTGGTCGATCTCTGTATGGAGATTAAGGGTTTCACGTAGGTTTCTTTTAAATGTAACAAATAAGTCACTTTTCTTTCTTTTTTTACAAATTATCGTTTCCTATTATTTAATGGAATGTAAGAGAAGAAAATCTCAACTACTTTGTAACTATAGGAATATGAACATTCATCTTCGGTTGCCCTAGTACGATTCTAATCCATAATTGACAGGTATTTCACCCCTTATGTGATCCATACATCATGTGCAATCGGTAGTTATTTTTCAAAGAGAGATGAGCGAAAAACATGAGGTAATGCGGCTCACATATATGCAAGACAAAACCAAGTTATACAGTAATGGTTTTAAATTAACCGTACCAATATATCCAAATTCAACACTTAGCTAAGAAAATCTCAAGGTAAGTAGTTTCTTCTGGAATCGGAAAGCATACACAAACAAACTCGAAAACAAATATACAAGTTCATATATACCAGCATTTGCGCGTGTTCATTCACATCATCCTTCTAAGTAGTGTCAAGTCACGATGGATATGACTGTGTTTTAATTCGCGATGACTATCTTAAGATTTGAGATATACCTTCACCCTATTTAATGCAAAAAAACTCTTAAAAAGAAAAGGTAAACCAAAGAATGAAAGTGGCGTTACCTTTAATTATACAATAAACTTTATACACATTCATGGGTACGTGAAAAGGAGGGAGTTGTATGGGTGCGATTGGCGTGCGAGGGTGGTGAGTGGAAGAGTGAGATTCCACTCTCTATCTATCTTCCTTGCTCCAACCAAAAGCTTAATTAAAGGGAGATTATGTATGCATGTTTGATGTTGGTCGGACCCACTTACCTTACCTCGCTGTTTGCTTGGTCTTGGTGCGCCCCATTCCCTACGGCGTGGTCGCTTTTGCCTATTTAACTTCGAAATACACGTGGATGCTCCATTCTTTATATATATACAAACTATCTTGTATAAGTAAGTCTACAACTATTTTGGCTCTGACATCGCATTTTCAGCTACTTTCAGTTAATTTTTTTATATGAAAATTGTGGGTGGTATATACCATATATGAGGAACATGTGGTAAAAATTTCAAATCAAATGAATTATCGTAGACTCTAATCCGATTACATCGAAATTCTATAAATTTCAATAGTTCTGTAAATTCTGTAATTTCTGTAAATATGAGCATTTTATATCAACGGTGAGATAAACGTCGATTGACCTAAAATTTTAACATGTTATAGCTTAAGGGATAATAATACAAGTGATTAAGTATGATTTAAATGTGATTAGTTTTAAGTGTCACAACCAAATTTGTTATAAGAGCTCCTACAACTTCATTGGCCTCATATATTGTGTTTGATCAATTAGTTACCTTAATTGTTCTTGTCCCACAAGAGAAGGTTGTGAAACGGTCTTAGGAAGGAAATGTGATCTTCAGGTTTAGTTTCAAACTTTACTTATTTGTCGTATTGTTAATTTTTTCGTAATGTCACAAATTAATGTAGAAAAAAGGTGAAAAATGCTCACGAATATGTGCTCGCACTCCATTGACCATCATTAATTAGTTGTTTCTGATGTTAATTAATCAGTTAGCGTTACAAATTCAGCTCCCTAACCGTGTTGTCACTCCCAAGTGTATCACATTTTTTTAGAGTGCAAACTTACATGCATGAACTACACTCACACTAACAAACTCTCAACTTTAAAACGCTTACAAGAGTAGGTTTGTTTGACATGGGTTCATGTTTAGTTCTTTATACTAAGGGTGTGTTTGGATTGAATTCTTGTGACATGATTCATGTAAGAATTCAGATTCTAAGTGGAAATGTAAGAATCATGTTTCCTAAAAGAATCAAAATTATTTTGGATAGAAAAAATTATTGCTCATGATTCTAAATGTTAAATGACCAACATGCTCCTAGATTTAAATTTATATTGTTATTAGATTACTATTGTAAGATATGATATGATTTTTTACTAAGGTAGAAATATTTATGTTATTTTCTAATATTAAAAATTATTATAAAATACAATGTATATGAAATTTATCTAATAAATATCAGAAAATATGAAAATATATTTGGATTAAAATATATATCGTAAATTCATCAAGTTTATTAAAAAATATATAATATATACATGACATTTATAGTTTCTAATTATAAATTTATCAAATAAAAATATTAAAATATGAGGGTATTATGATAAATACAACTTAAGGTAATATGATAAATGTGACTCTAGAATTTGGATTCTTGCAAGAAGCTATAAAAATTGAACATCTTCTTTCTATACAAATTTTGTTAAGAATATGGAAATTGATTTTCTGTCTGTGAAGCACATTTAGATTATTACCGGATTCTTGTTGGAATTCGACTGGGAATCCGTTGACAACCGTAACCTAAAAAAGAATATTGGAATATTTTGGTCGAACAACTTTTATCCTAGCCTACTCTTGACTTTTGCTAACACGGCACGTAAGATAAACATCAATGTCAGATCCAAGTTGGTAAGCAGGGATCGTAATTATTATGGTGGTGGACTGGTAAATAATGAATTAGCAGTTCAAAGTTGTAATCATGTGTTGGGAGATTCTAACAAGTTGTGTGGAGCCCTTGGCGTCCACTTGGATCACGTCAAATAGATGCTCGCTCTTTGTCACATCTCTATTAGGGTTTCCCATTTTGGAGCAAACATATATGCTGTTTGCAACCTCCAAAGTGTTGCGACACGTATCCAGATTAGCAATATTTGCTTTCAATTTAAGAGAGTAATTGATGACATGTTTTTATAGGTTTTTTGTGTTTAGATATTCCTGATCAAAACATTATTGGTGACCTCGTGATGTTAAGCCAATTTCTCTTTTGTCATTTAATAATTCTCTTGCCTGGGAACCACTAAAATTGACCTGTGTAGTTTTTTTTCTTCCAGTCTTTTATGGGTTTGGCAAAGTGAAGTGTTACAAACATATCTCCAACAATTGTCAAGAATTAATTAACTAGCTAGCAATAAGGAAAGTTATATGCGTAAGTGTAAGGAATATTTAATTTATGCAAAAGTATGCATATAAAGTCGGGAAAGTAAGACCTCCACACTATTTCCCACCCCCATTCCACGTGTGCTAACTTGGACAAGAAGACAAACATCCTCATTCTTTAACGTATTCATATTTACGCCGTCCATACATTATATACATATAATCGTATAATACTCAGTCATCTTTACGAGCTTACCCGCCCAACATACCAAAAGTTTTTGTATATCTGTTCTATCAAAAGTAAATTGTACAATTTCAGTATTTTGAATTAGAAAATATTTCAATTATTTGGATGAAAAACATTATATAAACCCTAATAATTCACCTATTTCATTTCTCTCTCACCGGTGCCTTCCCCTCTCATGGCTTCCACCTCTTCAATTTTTTTTTGTGATTTTCGTTAATTTCGTGTTGTTATTCATATTTACTTTTTTTGCTACGTCTATTACAATATGAATCTCACATTTGTAACATTTCATTGCCAACAATCCATTGTTTCATCAAGTTTCTACATTTTAAATTTACCTTTTCATCTCTCCATTTGTTGTGTTTTCATGTTTTTGTTCATTTTTCAGCCACATTATTCAATTTTTGGTGTTGTTTTGGTATTTTTGTATCATATATTTGTATTTCTGGTTCGATATGTGTTATTATTAGAACATGATCTATTCCCTTTGATTTTTTATTCAGAAATTAGCTTGTAGCTATGAAATAACACATCAGGTTGAAATGATAAACCTATCGACGTTGATTCTGATCCTACCCCCAATACACGATGAAGATACACAAACTAAACAGAAGTACTCAGCAAAAACTTCCAATTTGATGATAGGGTGATTGGGATTGGGAGACGGTTGGTGAAATGATAAATTAAGTCGGGGTAGTTGGATGGGGAGTAGGGAAATGATGACATGCTTTTTTGATCCTCGTTAGTGTTTTCATTTGGGTATTTTTTTCTTGTAGTATAAGTATTTCTGTGTTATAGATTGGGTATTTTAATTCATATTGTAATATCAATAATTATGTTTGTATTAATTAATGTTATAGGTTGGGTATTAATTAATGTTTATATTAATTCTTGATTAACCGAAAAAATTATTTTGGCCATCAATGGTGTTTAGAGTACGATTTTTTTGGGTATTGTAGACTAGGTATTTTCATGTTATTGTTTAGCTAGTTATATATTACAAACATTATTTTTGTTCTTCATTTATGTTTTATGGTTTGGGTATACATGTGATATAATTTAGGTATTTTCATGGTATAGTTTCGGTATACAACGGAATAACCTTGTCACTTCACTAACTGGTGACTTGTGGATAATTAGTGACAATAACAAACATGTGATCATAACGTAAGGGTTGATTAATTTGAAATGCAAATTGAAAAAGAAACAGTTAAAAGGTAACAAAGGTGTTTGATAAGAGAGGAAAAAGTATTCGAGGAGAGAGAAAATGTATCGTAACGTGCTTATTTTCGTATCTTATGTAGGTATTTTATTGTTACAGTTTCGGTATTGTTATACCCATACCATTTAACAAAACCATAATAACACTCAAACAAACATTGAAAATACCCCAAGTGAAACAGAAAAATGCCTAAACAAAACTACGAGGATTTGATCCATGATAAGTTGTTTACCCAAAAACAATAAATCATTCTATAGAAGAGATAGAAGAAAGTAAGCCTTATAAATTAGGGTTAATTACAGTTTACTCTTCTGAACTATGTCTTGGTATCATTTTGCCCCCCTGAAGTTTCAAAGTTAACAGTTACCTCCATGAACTTTAATTTTGTAATATTTTGCATCCTTAAACTTCAAAAAGTCATTATTTAACACACATTCGAAGTTTTTTTCCTAATGTTTTTGTTGTATCCCTAATACACTCATAAACCTATATTTACGTGAAAATTTGAATCGAAACGGATGTCGGATATGGTTGGAATTTGAGTCGGATTGACACTCAATCTTTGGGTCGGATATGGTTGGAATTTGGATCGGATATAGTTGGAATTTGGGTTGGAAACGGAGGTCGGATATGGTTGGAATTTGGGTCGGATATAGTATAACGTATCTCACACCAACAATTACCCAAATATATCATATAGCACAATCTTTACCAAAGTGCTGACAACTTGCAGCCTTAGGAAAACTGTATTCCTACAAATACCTTTACCTTTATATACCCTGTATTCATACAAATAATACCATGATAAATTGATAATTCTCCTTCTACAGGTGGACCTGCAGGTGGGATCCAAATCTAATATAGCATGCCATAACGCATCATCTAGAACAACATTCCACCAGATTTGTACTGGAGATTCCTCCGGTACAAATTTGCTATAGAACTTCAATAACATTGCATATACAATTATACATAAGCAAGAATCGGCCTGCAATATTCTAATCAGATTACCTGCACCGGCCATCTTTAAGAATTTAATTCATTATCCTACGCTTCTTCCATGTCTTCAGTAATAATTAATTAATTATTGTATCTATTAGGTGACCCACTTGTTCAGCATTGCGATTAGTTTAAGACTACAATAAGTTAATAACGATTTTTTATTAAGAACATCCCTACGTTCCATCACATTTTGTAATCGAAATTGAAGGTACAAATCTAAGGATTCCTAGTGTTTACACTTACCTAATCGGGTACATCAGTACAAATTTGGTCCTTCTGGAATGAAAGATGAAGAAACAAATCTTTAAGTTTCTGATTGATATTTAATTGATCGAAGACTCGTCTTCGATGAATTTTGTTTTCTCATCTTTCGTTCTTCTTTCTTTCTTCTTTTATTGATATAGACACGCTACAAGTTAATTACATGAAATATGTTATTCAAAATTTGGATCGATATATTCTTAAAATTAAATAAAGAGAATGTGGATGCTTTGCATTTTCGATTTATATTAAGACTTGTACTCAAGAGGTACAATACTTAATTAAGATGCTTCTCTCAACCGATAAGCTCTATACCAATAAATTATGAATAGTTTGTCATACCCTTTTGTTTTTATGAAGTCCCACAGGGCTAATACGATCAATCATTTGCATAATAATAAGGGTCATGTTGGTGGGATGTTGATGCTAGAACGACTCTTGTTTTATGCTTCAACTTGCAATTATTAGTATCCCCTATGTCGTTATATTTCTCTCCAAACCTTGAAATCACCATTGTTTATATGATTTGAAATCATAACATCTTGTGGTTGGTAGAATAGGTAAAAAGTTAGGACCGATAAAAGTAAATAGTTAAGAGCCAACTTAGCATGCAATACCTCTAGTGCTATTAACAAATTAAAACTTTAGGCGTTTCCTTTGTAATGTAAAAGTAGTGCTGGTGATCTCCTATTATTGAACTTTTGTTTTGTCATTCGCAAAAGTGCGTCACTCATTTGGACATTTTACACTTTTATCTTGGCAATAATTTAACGAATTTGATTAGTCAACGAAAACTTACAAGATAAGTAGTTGACTCCACTTTATCTACTTTCCTTTCATTCAATACGAAGCATGCCATGATTATCCAACGCACTTACATAAAAAGAAACAATATCAAACCTTCCCGTTTTCTTTTCTTCAGAGCACACAAATTAACTCTAGCTTTGTCAAAAATTTTATTTCGTAAATTTCTGATCTATCTTTCATGCACTCCTTCAATTTCAAAAGGTTAAGAACTAAATCTTCAATAAAACGAATTATTTTTTGTTCAACGTGAGTTTACATTTTCATTTTCTCACGCACCCAAATTTTCCTCCAAGCGTAGATTGGGTGATGAAACTTGTTAGGAGAGAGAAGATATTTGGCTATAAATTTACCACCGACGTCTAAAATGTTATATCAAAGATTTGAACTTGTAATTTTTTGTTGAAAACACATTTCAATATCAATAGACACCTTCATATCTTGTTAGTGAACGGTCATATATTTCAATCCTGACAATCAATGTTCATAAAAAATGTAATGGTACTCCATACACATCATTATCACACACTAATAGACACAAAGAAGCAAACAAACATATCCTCTCATATCATGTCCGAGTTTTGCAACTCAAGCAAGACCACAGACAAGAGCAGAACACAATACAGTTTGGTGGGCAGTTGGGCATCACCACCCTTTTGGCTTCTTGCTGGCGTTGGGGACAAACTATGGTCCATTTCCAGCTCCAATGCCCCAATCAGCAGACCAACACCCAACCTGCCCTCACAAACATGCAAATGTCAGAGGTTTTACACTGTTGACAACAAGTCCACCACACGTGGCTCCCTGGTCCGGGCACGAGTTACATGATGATCCATTCTTGATTGAAATCGTAGTCTCAAACACCCATGTAAAGAGGAATTTAGAATATGAGAGAGAGTTCCAATTGCCAAAATAACATATCAAATACTTGGATAGCTAAAATAAGCTGAACATTGTTCAAAATTTTAAGTGCATGGTCCAGGCATGAGTTTATGTCCCCAGAGGTTCCAAATCAATTTTCGACAAAGATATTTGATGATGAATTGTCATGAACGTCCAGCTCAACCTGAGTATTGTAATTGTATATGAAACCGTTGTATCTATCACCAATAATACAACACAAGGATGGACGAAGAGAGTTCCTAAAAAACCATCAGATACTTGGAAAGTCATGATGAAGTGAATTAGGGTTTTGATAGATCGAATTTCTATAGTAACCAACCAGAATTCCCTGGTCTACCTCCCAATGACTTTGAAAAATAAATACACTTGAAGAGGTCCCTCCAACTCATCTGAGCCCCATAGTGGGCTGCCACACTTGTTTGGACATGGGGTGGATCCAAGGAGGCACATCTTGCCTCAACTTGGGTTATTTTTTTGATAATTGTAGCATTAGAGGATGGGGTTGGGGGATTAAGCCTTGATGTGTGTTCACCAGTGGGGAGACCCCATGGGAACAGGGTATGATAGGTTGGTGATGGCTGTATGGGGGATTGAGAATCCCCATAATTTTTACTATTATCAGTTGGGAACATGCTGATATGGTGTCTGCCCACGCCACCCACTTCACCTTGTCCTAATTTGGTCTTAAACCAAACAAATCCAGCTATCAACTTATTTTTAAGACTTTATGATGATTCTGTTGGTTAAATTGGTAGTAGATATATTGCAAGTTACATTAGACAGTGGCAAGAACAAGAACATGAAAATACATGACAATTACTTGAAAGTACACATAGAAAATGTATCATATTTTAAAATATTGTTTTTGACTTTTTATATGTAAAATTTCTGAATGATTCATTATTCATGCTAAGGTGCTAAATGGAATCGGGTAATAGGACTATAGGGGGTAACTTAAGAAGATAAGAATTTTGAAGTGAAAAATAACAATTTGCATTACCAAATCTTCCTGCTTAATTCTTAACATTCTATTACCGTGATTCCAATCGGTACCTAATGAACAAATAAAATCTTACTTGTCAAAAGTTCAATTTGAACTAGAGCCGGATTTTGAATTTTAACGAGTTGAACTTAAACTAATTTTTGAGATCAATAAACTTAAGCAATTTTGGGCTCAATAAGCTTAATAAACGTAACTTGAACTTAAATATACTCAATTAAGTTTTCTTCATCGACATCCTTATGTATGACTAGTTGGCCATGGTAGGGTTCCTAAAAATGTAGCTAGGGTTGCGGAGGGGCAAATTGATGTTTGTCTACTTGTGAGCATTATTGTTGTTGATTAGGAAGGAAAGAAAGATAACTTTGATGGGCTATTGGTCTTGTTGGAGGTGGTGGTGGTCTGCTGCTGAAAGTGTATCGCATGACCCACTACATTAAATGAAATGAGGTTTAAAGCTCCCAACACTGTACAACATACCTATCAACCCCTCCCAAGATTAAAAGAATGCACCTCGCATGGCTTATGTTGTAGCCTGTACGCCATGGTATGGCAGGTCATCATTAATTTCATCACTTGCTGTTCAAGAACAGTTATTTCAGGCACAGCACTGTGTGAAATTTTGATGGTCATTTCTAGTTTATAGTCGTAACTTGCCTAACTCAAGTGGAAATAGGTGTTGAGAAATTCTAGATCATAAGAAAAAAACATAAGCATTACTATTACTAAACGAGCAAAAGGCTATGAACCACAACCATGCTAAAGTTAAATACAAGCACAGAAGTATGGAAGACATGTTAGCTACCCAAAGTCAACCATTATCTAACCTCATCTCCATAAAAAAATTAAGGTCTTTCCAGAAAATATTAAATCTAGGCTTTTGATTGGTGAGTGGGCTTTGTCTTCGAAGATTGCTCATTACAATGCAAAGATAAAAAATAACAGTAAATATGTAGAATAATAACACATTATCGATGGAGATTGGAGAGAGATGCAAATTGTAACAAAACCAAAAGTTCGAGAGAAGGTAATTGTCAATGGATTTATAGTTCAATGGACATCTATAATTTACCCTTCAAATTATTATTAAGAAAGAGTGGTTTAAGTTGTACGTAGTTAAGAAGATCTGACGATGAGAAAGAGTAGCTCAAATCGTATGATTGTTTTTCTAAGTGTTAGCAAACAGCAAGTCTTCTATGTAATGGGCCTTGAGCCCTTGACGTGGTTCTCACTTGAATTGCAATCCAATGCATCCCATCATCATTGGAAGTTTTCGGATGCACAGGTCAGTTATGTTTGAAAACAGCATTTGATTCTTAAGGTATAGTTACTAATGTAGTTTAGCTAGTCAAGATGTGTTGCTTGGGCACTATCTTAAGATTAAGTTCTCTGAAGTCTGAAGTCATACCAATTCAACTGGTTTTATTTACTTTAACATTGTTGACCTAATGATCTTTTGGTTGGTTGGCTTAAAACCAGTTAGTTCCCCTATCAAATTCGTCGTTATTTTCATACCATCAATTAGACTGTGGCCCCTACTTAAAGTCGAAACGAGTTTTGGAATTTATTGACAAAAATCCAAACATGTAAGGGCATAGTTGGTAGTTGGTATCAAATTAATGCGGTGCGGAAACAGTCAGGGTAGAGAGATGAAATTTTGACATTAGTTAGCATACCCAGTTCAGAAAAACTGAACAAAAAATCTTACAGCCTAGTTTTCCGTGGAGTAATAGCATAATTTTGATAAGTTTCGACACAAGCTAACTATGTGAATATACAAAGACGCATACAAGTTAAGATACCTCACCTTAAAGTTTCACCATCCAAAAGTTTGCAAACTGCTAGTATCATCTCTTTTTCCCACAACTTACGGGTGTTGGTCACATTTGTTCCGTTAAATAATAAAAAAGTTTTTAAAAAATTAATAAACATGAAGACCTTAGATTAAGGGCTTCTGTTCAGGTTGAAAACATCCAGACAAAACAATGAAAGAAAATGTATGAACTAGGAGCAAATGGAGTTTCATTCTTATACATTAAATTTGCCAAAATAATTTCTTCGGAAGCGTTGTTCCTGAATAACATATCATTTCGAACCACCCAAAACATATCCAAAACCGCCTGGCTCTTTTACCTAATAAATGGTAAAAAAAAATTAAACATGTGAACATGGAAAACATACTTTATTTGTAGCATGGGTTTTTATCGAGAGAAGGCGACGGCGACGGAGATGCAAGTTTAGTGAGACGGGAAGTATTTGTTGAGATTGAAAGGCAATGAGTAGAATTCTTCGCTCCTGGTATCCGATCGGTAGGACCTGAACTTGTCCCACCAATGCCATCCCCGATCTCTCCTTACTGAACTATCATGTCTGTGAAGGGTGTTGTCTAGGAAAAATGCCACAAAGCCCGCAACTAGTGCTTCTGAGGAAAATATAACATTGACAATATCGTTGAACTGTAAAATGGAACACACACTCTGGTTTAGTTTTCGGCAATAGCTTTGAAGTCTTAGATGAGAAGAATGTAAACAAGTATTTACCCATCTGGCGTGGGTGTGCACGGGGCCATAACCCGCAACAGAGGTGTACTCGTTAAAGTATTGAGGAACAGACAAGCCCATGAAAATGGAGAATCCCAATATGAACTTTGTTTGGAAACTATTCAGATTGCAGAATTGGAGGAAGCTCAGCCCAGCCACACCTGTTTATGCATTTTAAAGGATGTCAACCAAGAAAAGGTGCGGCAAATTTTTTTTCTCCATCTTCTATATTCTTGAGTACGGTGGTAACAATTGGCATGAAATTGTATTCGGTGAAACATAACAGTTTTCAGGCTTACAATAAAGGCATCAAGCAGTTCAGAATTTTTCGTAAAGCATATTATAGGGATGCAATTTTTTGCAGTGTAGTACAAGGATGATTGCAACCATTAAATTAATCAACAAAAAACCAACCATGATTAAATAGGAATACGCGACACCATTGGTGCAAATATATGGAATGAACATGTAAGAAAAGTTAAAACCATCTTTTCTGTGGTGAGTATGATGGACAACACGAGCACCAAAATTAACCACAAAAGTATAACTAAAATTGGTAGGTTTCAATTTAGATACTTACCAACATATGCAAAGAACAGGCAGTATAGAGCTGCAATTATCGGTGCAGGAATGGAAGCAAAGACAGCACCAAATTTTCCTGCATTTGAAGAGGTTAGATAATCACTTCATAATTAGAATATTGATTACAACGTTTCAGGAAATTTTGACTTTTGAGCCTTGTTATGTGAGAGGGAATATCTTCAGAGAGAGAATTTATACGGACTCCAGAGGTAAATACATATTTTATTTTAAATGTACTAAAGAAGGCAAGATCCTTAAGATTCTTACACAATTACTAACGAACATGTAAAATTTTGAGAAAACGAGAGTATATAAATCTAACCATGATGCTTTATTCCAAACTCTAAATAGTTGATAGATTCCATGAAGATAAAAAAAAAACATTTTTTGTTGTGGTAAGGGCTTAGGCACAACTTCAGAAAGCAACCAATTATTTCTGAAGTTCATTTGCATTGCATCAAGTTTGTTAATCTATTAGAAATCTGAACACATGTTTTATCTAGAAAAACTAGAAATTAAAGTTTAAAAATAAAAAAAGATCAGCTCAGAAAAAGCTAACCAAGAATCGAGAAGAAAATCATGAACCCTGCAGAAATTTGGACAACCCTCCGACTGCCAACACGTGTCAAGGCCAATAAACCAGCATTTTCTCTGGAAAAGAAGAAGATGAAAAACATGTTCAGCGTCGAAGAAAAGACTAGTTTGGGTGCAGAACAATGATAAAGCTTCAAAAGGATCTTACATAGAGACAGAGGTACCATTTGCTGTTCCAAACAACCCATCCAGTAAGATAGCGACTCCCTAAGATAGAAATTCCATTTAAGTTTAATTACAGAATGAAAATGTGCTTATGCAATTTCATTAGACATGCAACCACTGAGGAAGGAAATTCCAGTACCTGCCAACCAACACCACGACTAAGAACGGAGGGAGGCACTGGTGTGGCACTTGCATATCTAGACACAGCGATAAAACCACCTGTCGACTGTTCATAAACGAATGGTCACCATCAGAAAATCGGAAGGAATGAAGTGAGGAAAATAGCATTCTGAAAAAACACAAAAGGAAAAACCCTCCACCATTCAATTGGACAATATGAAGTAATAACGTACCTCTACAAGTGCAACAAATGAGGCAGCCATCATGGCAAAAGCTTCACCTGCATCAAATGTAGGTGCTCCCCACTGAAAGGGATACGGCACTCTTATCCTACAGGAAACATATTTCACCATTACTTGCAACTTCTATCTCAACGAAGAGAAAATAATGAAACTATTTTATTTCAAGGACAGTTGAGCTCACCAGGGAGAACCACCAACGAGTCCTGAGCGATCTGTACGGCAGTGCAGCTGGGTCTTTAGGGGGGAGTTTTTGTATGCACCACCGATGGTGAGTAGATATGCATAAAACCATACAATGGCTACCGAAAAGATAACGGCAAACCGATCGAATACATGCTTCTGAGAATGCAAAACATGTGGCATGTACTGAAAAAAGCATCACAAGTAATGTAGGGCCATTAACAATGTTTGATTTTTTTTCTCTCCAAAAATACCATCGTAACATGATCTATAACTAAGAGATCTTTTGGCACAATCCCAAGAAATACATCTCAGGAAACAAATATTTTTCTGTTAAATAAGAATACCTGTGAAAAGAAGATTAGTAATATAAGCTGTGGAAGGCCAACTTCAACACATTTCGCGACCTATAGAACAGAAGAATAGTTAGCACCAATGGAACTGGATTATGAAAGAATTTATGTTAAATTGAATTAATGCTCAATAGACCTCAAAAGTATTTGAATTCTTTTAAGACGGTACTACTTACTCCTGGAAAACCAAATTCATACAATCCAAATCCAACAAGACTTATGAGAGGAACTACCGAGAGCGGACTGACATACCTGGCCATACACAAAAATCAAGAAATACATAAGCACAAGTTATTTTTCGAGATCATATAAGGAATATAAGACGCATACCAACCTAGTCACGTTGCGCCAAAGGCCACTGAAACCAAGAATGATTGGCAATATAGAGCCAACAATAAGAGCACCTTGAGTTCCCCGCATAATTCGCAAGAATCTCTGTAGTGCATAAACAAACTCTTAAACAGATCCAAAAGACAAAAAATGTAGTAGTTCAAGTAATTCCATGAAAGAACACGAAAGCAACCTCATGAGGATCTGCAACGTTACTGTATCGACCAGCTAAAATGATTGAAATGGTTGGAACAACAAAGCTGTATGAGCCCCCCATCACGGCCGGTAGACGGGTCCCGAATAAGGATTGCAGCAGAGTGTTTATTCCAGCAACAAACAACAATGTCTGAACCACTCTCGCCTTTTCGTCCTGGTAAAAAGAGTTAGGATGTTTGAATTATGAGAATTGGAACACAATGCATTGCAAATTGCATCATTTGACAAGTGAAGGGTTTCCTCTTTTAGCCTTACATTTCCTCCCCCCATCTGGGGAACAAGTGCTGTGGGAATGATAACAGTGGTGCCAAGCATGACTATATAATGCTGGAAACCCAGAAGAATAGCCTCAGCTGCACTCAAAATAAATAAGAAAGAATCATAAAATGGGTTAATCACATCTTTTTTTCATCTCCATGAGCTAAAATCAGTGTTAACTTCACTTAAACAAATTACAAAACCAATTTTAGTGATGACTTAGCAATTCCAAAAAATCACCAGAAAACATCAAAGAAAATTCTCGCAACGTACAAAAAACCCCACAATAAGCAAACAAAAACACCATTTTCCTACACATAAAAACAGCATTTTTTTTGCATTTTAGGGTAAACCCAGAAAAAACCAATGCTGGAAAAAGAGAGTTTTTTTTTTTTTGAGAAAAAAAACTCACGCCAAGGAGGTGGGCTAGTGATACAGTAGGAAACATTGGGAAGCTGATCCTTAACAGCATGGGGTTGCAAATCGTCCACTAGGGGTGCACATGGGTTGGGTTCAACCCGAAACCCAACCCGAACCCGACTGATCGGGTCGGGTTGGGTTGGGTTGGAGAGGGGTTCGGGTCGGGTCGGGTTGGGAAAATCAAAAACCCGAATTTTCGGGTCGGGTTCGGGTTGAGAGGTTCGGGTTGACCCAACCCAACCCGAACTCGATTTTTTTATTTTTTTTTATTTTTTTTTATTTTTTCCCAAATAAACCGGTCGACCGAACATCCCTCGGTCGACCGAACATCACTCGGTCGACCGTTTCCAACCCGAAAATTTCGGGTTTTCAAGCCACCGGTCGACCGTTTAAGCACCGGTCGACCGAACCCGACCAAGTTTGGGAGAAAAATTCCAAATTCGGGTTCAACCCGATCCAACCCGACCCAACCCGAAAATTTCGGGTCGGGTTGGGTTGAACCCAAACCGGTTCGGGTTCGGGTTGGGTTGGGTTTTTTCCCAACCCGAAAATTTCGGGTTGGGTCGGATTGAGGCCCAAACCCGACCCAACCCGACCCATGTGCACCCCTATCGTCCACCTTAGGCGCAGGTGCAGCTCCTCCTCCGGCCATTCCACTCCAACCCACAATCCCAAGACCCCAACTTTCCCACTTAACCACCCAAAGATCCAATCTTTCACCAAACCAAGCTGACCCAAATGGCAAAACAACCCCTTCCACCCACCCAACACAAGAACAAGCGTTTCTGGGCAGAACGAGGCAAAGGAAAAGTGGTGGTTTTAGTGAGACCCAGAAAGAGAGGCAGAAGCAGATACCAACAGATCAAATGCCCACACCTTTTTTTTATCAAACAAACTTTTGAGGGTAGGTGTAGTTAAGAGCATATTTAACGGTTCCAGGGGTAGCCCGGGCGCCCTGCATTCTCTCTCTGCCACGTCAGCTTCTCTCTCTGTCACGTCAGCTCACCCAACCCACCCAAAAAAAACCCTTACCCATGCCCAGGCTACCCCCACCCACCCTACACTCTCTTTCATCCACATCATTTCTTAATTAAAAAAATTTAATTCTCACACAACATTTAACAAATTACATTTTATATAAATATAATTTTAATTACATTATAATTATATTTTAACTCGAAATATTGTTAATAATTACTGGTAAATCACGAAATTATTATTAAAAATTACGGAACCACGTTACATTTAAGACAAACTGAAATAAGAAATATTACAATCAAAGTTAAGAAACAACAGTACATATTACATAAACTAAACTTTTAAATACTACATGACAAACTACGTTAACCGATTTTCAAACAGCTCCTTCTCCGTAGCGTTGCCATATATGCTCAATTAAATCGTCTTTCAGATCCAAATGTTGGTTCCTGTCACGCACTCGATCTTGATTGACAAAAAACTCGTGAATATCCGTTATACGATCGGTCGAATACGACGTTGCCTCAGCTGAAGTTCCAGGACGATCTTCCATAAATTCGCGAATATCTCCAAAATTAGCATAGCAGTCGCGTTCGTCCTCCACTATCATGTTATGCATGATGATACAAGCTGTCATTATTTTGGACAGAACGTCCTTGCTCCAGGCAGGAGCCGGGTTTCTGACGATCGCGAACCTCGCTTGCAACACTCCGAAAGCGCGTTCAACATCTTTACGCGTTGCCTCCTGTACTTCAGCAAATAATCTGTGCTTTGGGGTGTAAGGGTGAAGGATGGATTGGATGAAGGCCGCCCACTGTGGATAAATACCATCAGTAAGATAGTATCTCATATCATATTGAACATCATTTACCTCATAATTAACAGGTGGTGCTCGGCCTTCTAGTATGTCGTCGAAAACCGGAGATTGTTGCAGGACGTTCAAGTCATTGCATGAACCCGGTATTCCGAAGAAGGAGTGCCAGATCCATAAGTCGTACGATGCCACCGCCTCAAGGATCAGAGTTGCTTTCCCAGCACGTCCTTGATGTTGTCCCTTCCAAGCAGCTGGGCAGTTTTTCCACTCCCAGTGCATACAATCGATACTACCCATCATACCTGGAAACCCACGTTGCTCACCAACGTAAAGTAGGCGTGCCAAGTCATTTGCAGTTGGCCGACGTAAATACTCAAGGCCGAAGATGCGAATAACACCTTCACAGAATTTGAGGAGAGCATTTCTGGATGTTGCCGCACTCATTCGTAGGTACTCATCGATCCCATCAGCGGCAACACCATATGCTAGCATTCGCATTGCTGCCGTACTTTTTTGTAGACCGGAGATGCTCATCCTACCAGTTGCATCCGGTGTTCGTTGGAAGAAGACATCAGATGCTTCGATGGCATTGTGGATGCGCAGGAAGACATGCTTTCTCATCCGAAATCTTGTCCTGAAAAGAGTATCAGAATACACAGGGTTGTCAGAGAAATAATCGTCTACAAGGCGTCTGTAACCTAGTTCACGATCTCTATCTGGGTTCGTCGTTCTCCTTCGACGCTGCTTAGGACGTGTAGTCCTTTCGTAAACAACCTGTCCGACTAATTCAATAGCACGGTCCATTAGATTTAATGTCTCATTCCAGTTATCATCGTCGGATTGACCGGAGTTTAAACTATTATCCGACATTGATGAGAGAAGAAGGTAACAAGTTGAGAAGTTAAGGAAATGTGAGGAATCAGGAGATAAATATATGTATTTATAGTTGGGAGGGTTTGGATGTATTTGTTGCACTGTTCACGCGTAATTGCACATAGTGTACGCGTGATTGCAAATAGTGCACGCGTGATTGCAAACAGTGCACGCGTGATTGCAAACAGTGCACGCGTGATTGAAAATAGTGCACCCATGATTAAATATTGCACCCGTGATTAAACAGTGTATTGGTTCTGGAAATTTCTTAATTTTAATCACCTACAAAAAATTATTACCCCGCATTTATAACAAATACCCAATCCATTAATAACAAAACCAAAACTAAAAAAAAATCAAAAAAAAAATTAACCAATGGGAGGGGGACACGTGTCCCCCTCCCATGGGCGCCCGGGCGTCTGCCCGGGACGCCCCACGGGCGCCCCGCCCGTTAACGGGGGTGCGCTCGGGCGCCCGACCAGGGCGCCCGGGCGGGGCACCCCCATTAAGGGTGCCCTAAAGTGCAAAAGGCCAACAAACTACAATGCCAAGCAAAACTTAAGCTTTTGCTGGGAAGCAGTGCACTGCAGCTTTTGGTTATGGCAACGAAGAACAAGAACGAAAAATGTATATTATTGTATTTTTTCTGTGTTTTGTATTACATGATGAGTGTGTATATATATGTGATCTTGTTGATTACATGGCCATTGAGTCCAATAATGCGTGAGATTTCTTTCCTTGGATGCGTTTGGTGATTCCGGAGGTTGCCATAATCAGAGATTTGATTTGGCTATGATGAAGGTGAGTCAACGGTCGTTTTATTTTCAACACGCCCTTTCAAGTTGGGTCCGGAATAAGTTTATGGATCCCAACTTGTGAAGGAGTTTTGAAAAAGACTTGTGGTCGAGAGTTTTGGTGAATATATCGGCTAACTGTTCTATCCTGGGAACATATGAGACTTCAATTTGTTTGGATTGGATTTTTCCCCTGATGAAGTGGCAATCAACTTCTATGTGTTTGGTTCTTTCATGGAATACCGGATTTGTTGCGATGTGTCGAGTTGCATTGTTATCGCAAAACATCTTCATTGGTTCCTGAGTTTTGATGTGCATGTCTGTGAGTAATTGCTTTAGCCAAATCAGTTCACTGGTGGTGGAAGTCATAGCCCGATATTCTGCTTCAGCACTAGATCAGGCAACAACAGTTTGCTTCTTGCTTCTCCAAGTTACTAGATTGCCTCCTACAAATGTGCAGAATCCTGTGGTAGATTTCTGATTGTGGCTTCCTGCCCAATCTGCATCAGAGTAACCAATTATATAGTTAGAGTTATTGGGTTTCATCCAAAGTCCTTGTCCTGGGGTTCCTTTAAGGTAGCATAGTATTCTATTTATGATGTCTAGGTGATGAGTATGGGGTGAATGCATGAACTGACTAACTATACTTACAACGTAGGTAATATCGGGTCGAGTGACAGTGAGATAGATTAATTTTCCAACATGTCTTTGAAATTGGCCAATATCATTTAGAGGTGTACCATAAGTGGGACCTAATTTCTTATTTGTTTCTACCGGAGTGTTGGTGGGTTTGGAACCTAATTTTCCAGTCTCTTTAAGAAGGTCAAGAACATACTTCCTTTGGGAGAGAAAGAGATCATTTTTGAGTATGCAATGTCTATCCCTAGAAAGTATTTCATAAAGCCTAAATTTTTAATGTCAAATTTACTCTTTAAGTATTTCTTTACTAAGTTTATTTTGTGATCACAATCTCCGATTATTATGATGTCATCTACATAGATTAGAACAATTGTGATAATGTTATGATTGTGTCTAGTGAACATGGATGCATCAGCAGAACTCTTTTTAAAACCATAAAGAAGGAGGGAGTAACTAAGTTTAGCATACCGTGCTCGTGGTGATTGTTTTAGTCCATACATAGACTTATAAAGTTTGCATACCTGATGAGGGGTGATGAGAATTTTATTTATACAGCAAGTGCACGGCGTCAATGAAGACGTGGCAAGTACGGGTCGAATACAAGGAGAGAGAGATTTGTTATTTGTGTGATTTTCGAGTAGGGGAAAGAAGGAGAGAAGAATAAGTTTGGTTTGAGATTTTTGGTTTTTAATTTTCTAAAGCTTGAAACATGAACAAATAAAACTAAAATAAGAACAAAGATGGTGAATTCCGTTGGACGGAGGTTTAGATATAGGGTTTAGATTAGAGAATGCAGAAACTTATAATAAATCATATTAGTTATAAAGCATTACATGATAAATGTTTTAACATAAACTCAAGTAATCAAAATATACTAACACGAAATTAAAATAATAACTTTTATTCTTCTTCTCTTCACCCTAAATCCGTCACCTCCACCCTTTGGAAAGAGTTAGAAACTCATAGACGGAGGGAGAGAGAAGGGATCCTAGAGAAACTACAAAAGAAAACTAAAAACAAGAAATAAAATAACAGAATTTTATTGTTAAAGAGAAGAACAAAAACTAAGACTAAAATTAAGAACATAAAACTAAGAACATCCTCTACACAACGTTTCGGGGCTATTTATAGCCGATACAAGGGACTTAGGTATAAAATATGAAAGTGCACGCGTCAACACGCAACCGGTAAAAATTTTAGAGCATGGATCTAATTTTGTGCGGCGGACTCGCCGCATTTTATACATAAGGTGCGGCGGATTCGTCACCTTTTTAGCTCCGATTTAATCCGGATTTTTCCTGTGTGTTTATGGTATGATTTCAATATCCTTTGCGCGTCTGGATTGATTCTTTCCTTTCTTTTGAGCTTCGACTTCATTTCTTTATATATTTGGAGATCCACATTGATTTTTCTTTAGATTTTCTCCATAATTAATAAAAGCTACTCGTAATTTGCAATTAGGTCCTTGACTTTTTGCAATTAAGTCATTGTCTACTTTTGTGCTTAAGTCCTTGTCCTTTTTGTAATTAGGTCTTGAATGCGTTTATGCTTTGATGCATTTCCATTTGAAACCCGATAATCTTCAACTTGGTTTTTATGACAGAAATGAATCTCTTGCATGCATTTATGCTCGGGATATGGGTAATTTGCATTCAGGTCCCTGTATTCTGTAAATAAGACTAAACGCATACCTTAGTAGCATTTATTGATATAAAATTAATCTAAATGAAAGACATATGATGCAATGTATGCAATGCATCAAGGGGTTGTGGTGTAACCTGGGGGTGGAGTCATATAGACCTCTTCTTCAAGATTTCCCTGTAAGAAAGCATTTTTTACGTGCATTTGAAAGAGATTCCAACCTTGATTTACCGCGATAGATAGAAGAACACGAACAATATTCATTTTGGCTACTGGAGCAAAGATTTCTAAGTAGTCGAGACCATAAGTTTGTGTATAACCTTTAGCGACAAGACGAGCCTTATATCTTTCAATTTGTCCATTACTATGGTATTTTATTTTGTAGATCCATTTACATCCTACCGTTTTGATGTCATGTGGTACTTGAACCAGGGTCCATGTTTTGTTGGTTTCTAATGGTTCAAGTTCATCTTTCATTGCTTTGACCCAATTTGGATCTTCAATAGCTTCATGATATGAGGTTGGTTCTTTATTGTTATCTAGTTGAGTTAGGAAGACTTGATGTTTATGTGAGAGTTGGTTGTAGGACAAGTGTTCTGGATAGGTTAGGTAACATGTGAACCAACATAATCATTAAGTCTAGCAGGCCGATGAGTGGGACGGGTGGACCTTCGTAGAGGTGGTTCTTCTTCTTCTCCTCCTCCGCGGCCGACTGGTGGATCTTCGATCTGTGGAGGTGTATTTGTCTAAGCGTCTGAAGTCTGGTCTAGAAGGTCCACGTTTGGAAGAGGAGTGGCAGCAAAAGGATCATTATTAGTTTCTTCATCCGGTGTAAACTAGAGTTCACTCTCAAAAAAGGAAACATCTCTCGATACATACATTTTATAATTTTGGGGGTCATAACATTTGTACTTTTTTTTCTGAAAGAATATCCTAAGAAAATACATTTAACAGAACTATGGTCAAGTTTTTCCTCCCGCTTCCTGTGAACAAAACACACACAACCAAATATTTTAAGATGATCGATGTTCATTTTTTTGTTGTGAAGAATTTCCAAGGGTTGTTTATTCTCAATTGTAGGACCGGGAAGACGGTTGATAATATATGTTGCTGTAAGAATAACATCTGACCAAAAGTATTTTGGAACATTATTTTGGAAAAGCAAAGATCTTGTTACATTTAAAAGATGTCGATTTTTTCGTTCAGAAATCTCATTTTGTTGAGGGGTATTAATACAAGTAGTTTGATGAAAGATTCCATTTTGTTTTAGACATGTTTGAAAAATATTACTCATATACTCTGAACCGTTGTCAGATCTAAATATGCGAATTTTTGCATCATACATGTTCTCAATAAAGGCAAGAAATTCACAAAAAACCAAGAAATCATCAGATTTGTTTTTTAATAGATAAATCCATGTGGTTCGAGAAAAATCATCGATAAAACTAATGAAATAACGAAAGCCATTATATGATTCCACCGGAGCTGGTCCCCAAATATCAGAATGAACTAATTCAAAAGGTAATTGAGTCTTAGTAGTAGAAATGGGAAACGTCCATCGAGTTTGTTTAGAAAAACGACAAATATCACAGAAAAAATCAAAATTAATAGACAAAATTAAATGTTTCAGCACACTCGAAGATGGGTGACCCATCCTTTTGTGCCAAAGTTTGTTACTAGTCAAAGACCTCGTATGTAATGCTTGACCACTTGATTCAAGAGCATATAAGCCATTTATGAGGAATGCCCCTACCAATCATCCTCCCTGTGGTACGATCCTGAAATATTACATCATGAGGAGTAAAGACAACATTGCAATTAAGTTTTATAGTGATTTTGGCGACAGATAAAAAATTTGTATCAAAATTGGGTACATAGAGAACATTATCATGGATATTATTTAGTAGTTTCGCATCTCCTGTACTTTTAATTTCCACTTGGTTTCCATTGGCAACAGTAACGAATTTGTCTAATATTCTTAAATTATTTTTCACATTATTTAGCATGGTGAGATCCCCAGTCATATGATCAGTAGCCCCAGAATCAATAATCTACCGTTTAATGTTTGATTTCGAAGCTGAAAGAGCATGAATATGAATATCTAAATTATTCTACATACCTGACACATTACCTGATCTTGGAGTGTGATTCTGCAAATAGTCATTTAGGTGGCCCACTAGTGCACCTATTTGGTGCGTATTCGAGCTCCAGAACCAAACATGTTTCCATCTTCGGGTCCACCAGATCCATAATGTGCAGCACCCGCGAAGCTTCCATCTGGCCCATACCCTCGTTGCCCGACTTCAAGTCCATTCCACCCCTTAGTCGGGTTGAACGGTAGAGAGAAACTGGTTCGGTGATCATGCGTATAAAAGCCACCTTTGTTTCCATATGCATCATTTGTGTTAGGGTTTGGTTCGTCTGAGCGGCCGCCGCCACCTCCGGGTTGGCTGGTGTTGCCGCCGGCGTTTCCATCAGCAAGGTTTGCTCGTGCATTTTTGTCTCCGTTTTTGGGTGGCCTGAGATGTGGAAAAAGAAACCAACAAGAGTTTTTATTATGGTCTTGTTTCTTACAGTTTTCGCAGTGTTCATTTTCTTTGTTTCCGAATCGCTTCTTGTTGTTGTAGTTGCCCTGAGCTTGGTTGCGACCGGCGATGAAGGCTTGGTTGTCGGAAATCGTATTGTTGGTGTTGGATACCATAGTCCTCCTTCGGGTTTCTTTGCGCTGAACCAGATTTGTGATGGTGGCGAGGTTTGGTAGCTCCGACGCCATTAGGATCTGAGATCTTATTGCTTCATAACTTGGGTCCAGCCCTACCAGGAATTGGTAGATCTGGTTTTGCTCGTGTCGGGTTTGAATGGTTTTGGCGTCAGTTGTTGGGGGTTCATACACCCGCAGTTCGTCCCATTTCTTTCTTAGAGTACCAAGATACTCGATGATGGAGGTATTATTTTTCCACATCTGGGATATTTCTTGTTTGATCTTGAAGACGTGTGCGAAATTTTCAGCTTTTCCATAGTGCTCCTGGACTGCGTCCCATAGTTCTTTCACACTTTCTTTGTACATGAAGATTTCTCCGTTGCTTGGTTGCATAGAGGCAATGATCCACGACATGACCTGATGGTCCATCGTTTGCCATTCCACTTGCTTTGCTTTTGTCCCTTTGCCTCCTGGTTTTTTCGTTTTTCCGGTGATGTGACCGACTCTCCCCCGGCCACTGAGGGAAAGGGTCACTGCCCGAGCCCAAGAGAGGTAGTTCGTGCCGTTTATGGATGTTGTGACCAGGCGCTGGGGATGATTCACCTCCGGGTGATTACCTCCAGTGCCGTCAGACATGATTTGGGTGTGCTTTTGGGTATGGATGTTGGTGATTGTCGCCTTCAACCCCCTTTGATGAGGTAGAGCCGATGAGGAACTCCGGGGAGAGTCTGAGGTATATTTTTTCGGATCAATGCTCTGATACCATATTGATTTTGGTACTGAAGAACAAGAACGAAAAATGTATATTATTGTATTTTTCTGTGTGTTTTGTATTACATGATGAGTGTGTGTATATATGTGATCTTGTTGATTACATAGCCGTTGAGCCCAATAATGCGTGAGATTTCTTTCCTTGGATGCGTTTGGTGATTCCGGAGGTTACCATAATCAGAGATTTGATTTGGTTATGATGAAGGTGAGTCAACGGTCGTTTTATTTTCAACATCAAGTTTCAAGGCAGGTCTCAGTGGTGTGGAGATTGGAGTTGGGTTTTTTTAAAGTTTTTTTTACTGTGTTTTGGGTTTTGAATGGATTTGCCGATGTTTTGCATTCATGTTCTCGTGATGTCACAATTTGAGAAATTTTCACTTTTGTTTGGTATTTGCTATATATATATATATATATATATGTATATATATTACCTGTTAGCATAATAGCCTCATATACTAAACACGAAAATTGTGTAACACTCTATCAACAAAAAACTTTCATTGATAATAGTCACAAACTTTAATTTTGTAACACTTTGCCCCCTTGAACTTCAAAAACTCATTATTTAACACACATTCGACGTTTTTTTCCTAATTTTTTTGTTGTATCCCTAATACACTCCTAAACCTATATTTACGTGAAAGTTTGGATCGAAACGGAGGTCAGATATGGTTGAAATTTGGGTCCGATTGACACTCAATACGACACAAATCCCAACCATATCCGACCTCCGTTTGGATCCAAACTTTCACGTAAATATAAGTTTAGGAGTGTATTAGGGCTACAATAAAAAAATTAGGAAAAAATGTCGAATGTGTGTTAAATAATGAGTTTTTGAAGTTTAAGGGGGCAAAGTGTTACAAAATTAGAGTTCAGAGGATGTAACTGTTAACTTTGAAACTTCAGGAAAGCAAAGTGATACCAATGCATAGTTCAGAGGGGCAAACTGTAATTAACCCTAGTTTTTATGCTCTACGATATCGTGAAATTATTATTTTTATGACGTAGGTATTGCATTAATAGACTGATATCCATAACCACGACTAACTCAAGTTCCAAAAGATACAAGTTAATAACGAAATTAGAAGCCTGAGTATTTCAACAATTACGGTTGTCGATAATACAAAACATGAAAAAGATAACATCTTATATAGATTAAAATATCCTAGGTGTCTATAGTGTGCGGACGGTGAACAATGTTGAAGGAATCCAATATACTCGAAGAACTATATCCAGTAGATATCGTGAAATTGTTGCTTGTATGTTTTGTGTCCAGTTGATCTATACACTAGTTGAATTGGGGCATCGATTAGTTAATTAGGGAGGTTAAGAAGACTTACAGAAAGTAGAGAACCTAAAAAGAGAAAGTTAATGGAAAATGGTGTTAGTTGGGCATTATTTAAGCACATGTAAGTGAGCAATCAGATTTAAATTTCATAGTTCCATTAAAACTCTACATTTTCATTGTGTTTGTTCGAGGACAGAGGGGGCGATTTACAAACGACCCTCGTACGTAGAGTTAGTTCCAGAAAAAAATGTGGTAATTAGGTTGGGGAACTACAATATTACATTCCTAACATAAACAAGTTGATGTCCTTATACAGAAGTAACTGAAACATTGCTAGTCTGAAGCATACCTCAGGTCGTCACTAAGAGCATCCCATACGGGATAAAAAAGAGGGGGTCGACCGGGTCGTGTATTATTTAATTAGTTTTTTGGATTTGTTTTGTTTTGTTTTGTTTTTGTTTTGATTATTTGATTTGGTTGTTTGAATTATTATTATTTTTGAAAATACATTTTTATAATTGTTTTGAATTTTTTGAATTTTTTTGGGTCTATCTTGGAAAGGTCTATCTTGGAAAGGGCTATCTTGAATACTTATCTCTCTCATACACATCATTTTTGGGTCTATCTTGAAAAATTTTAAAAAAAATTCTAAAAATCAAAACAATTATAAAACGTATTTTCAAAAAAAATTCAAAAAAATTCAAAAAATCTAAAAACAAATTTTTAATGTGACGACCCGGTCGTTGATGACCGGGTCAACGGGGGATGACCCCGTTGGTGGTGGCCTCATATGCAACGTGTAGGGGCAAATATTCTTATAGCTTAGACACGATGTTTAAGTCTCTCACATCATGCTCTTAACTTGATAGTTGTTTAGCAATATGGAGGTACTGTCATGACTAGAGAAAATAAACCATCTCTAGTTCATATATAACCATCTAAAAGGGTCTTATGCAAAATATCCATTGTTTTTTGGATGTAAAGTTCTAACCAATGGGCAATGGTGCTTGTTAAAACATTCTTTGGTTATTAGATCTTAACGTGGGTGGTGGTGACACATGCATGGTGAGGGATGGGAGTGTAGTAACTAACTAGGACTCTAGAGTGATGAAGAGAGAGAGAGTGGTGATGGTGTGGTACCATAAAGTCTTGGGGAGAGCACATCGATGGTGTACTTGTTCAAATGCAACCGAGGGAAAGGGCTTTTGTAATGACCAAAATAGCCTTCACCGACAAGATGAAAGCTTTTTAATATAGATTTTGATAATTTTTATATATAGGAGGAAGGGATATTGCATTTTAATACTTGAGATCCACTCTTTACTTCAGCATTCCACTTTACAGAAAGGTGCCAAACTGCCAATGATTTCAGTGTGATTTTAGGTTTTTCCAGCCAATGGAAGATTGAACATCTGCAGATGCAAATCTGGTTGGATTTAGAAATTCAATTTCAATTTCCAAATAGTTTGAAAAAATACTTTTAAAATGGTTCAGCAATCCACATGCATCTATATTTAGCTAATACTCCGCTCATCATGTCAATTATTACTATATATAATTAGTTGCAGAGCTTGTCGGATATAGGATAAACGAGGAAGATTGATAAAGGAGATTATTCTGCTAAACATTTTTACTTCAAAAATCGGACTTCACTTATATCATGATTTAGAGTAGTTTGATAAACTAACACAAAAAATACTGTAAGTTTAGAAGTTGATATTACAAAAGTTATGCAAGTTTGACTGTTATGATGATATCGCAATTAAATCCATTATTTGGTTTTGTCATGTTCAAGGTTAGAAAACAATAGTCGTCCAAAAAAATTGATGTTAAGAAACTTAGGGACAACGTCCCTTAATCCCTAAGCGAGCTCGAACAAAGAAAAGGTAAAAATCAAAGCCGCAAAGCTTTTTCCATGAACAATACGAAGACGAAGTGATTTGAAGTTTAGGATATTTCAGTAGAATGGAGACTTATTAGAGTTAAAATGGTCTACTTGATAACTATGTGGTCATCAACAACTACTTTGAGTTTAAATGCCACATTGGGTACCATAACATGATTAGGAAACGAATTATTATTTAGTGGAGTCTCTTCTAGTCCCTATCATACACTTTCTTCAAGTAGATGCTCATCATGCACCAACAACTCTTTGCATTTTTTGACATTTCTTCAACATTTTCAACCTTCAAAACAAGCAAAATGTTGTAAATATGTGGAACAGTTTTTTTTGTGAAACTGACTGCAAACACTTGATGTGAACATAAATAACAGTTCCAAGGCTTTACTTACACTTTGCAAAAGTAAATGTGGACCCAATAAATAACAGTTCCAAGACTTCCTCGGAAGCTAATGTGGTCCCATAGATAACAAATGACTCTCTCCTTCAATTCTTGAACTATAAATTGCTAATCTATCTAGATATAAACCATTCCTCATGAAAACCTAGTATTATTTATTAATCAAGACAAGAAGGAAAAAGTATGGAAGGTTACAGAACGGCTAATCCAATTAACGGGGTTTTTGTTTGGGTGCGCTTCCCCAAAAAAAAACATTTGCTCCTATTTTTTTATTTATTGTTCTAGTACATTTATTAACTCAAGTAATTAGTCTGATACATTTGCCGGTGTGTGGGACACTTCAGTTAGTTGAGTTGTATTAAAATAACACTAAAATTTACATAAAAATCCAAACAAAAATATTATATTCTATTTACATTCTTAGACTTGCTTATCTTGTTAATTTAGAGTTAACTTACCCAAAATTTAAATTATTTTGTGATTTAGTTTTTATGTAATGTATCTCAAAATATTATGTACCATTTTATCATTCTTTTTGACATCCAAAAATCAATCAATAATTTTAAATAAATCATTTAAAATAGTATCAACATTTTTCCACATCAAATTATCAGAAACTAACGATCACATTATAACTCAAAAATTACAACATTACACATGGACATAAGATTTAACCTCCAACAACACAATCATAAAATTCTGTGTCAAATCATCACAAACTCGAATAAACACATTAGACATCAAAACACTCATTTGTATACACCCTTTCTAAAATCACAACCATCCAACAAATATCCGACCGTTCATAGTCATCTTCCTCTCAAGTCCCCAAAGCTCACAAACCCATCCTTGTCGGAATCCACGTTGCTGATCTTATTTTGGCAATTCTCCATCGTCGTCGCCACATCCCCAATCATCGTGAACACGCCTCTCAACACTTCCGCCAAGATCCTCCCATCATCGTCGATGACCGTGAACACCACTCTTAGCTCGTCCTCGTAGGGGTCCCGGAGTGCTTCGCCATCAAGCACCACCATTACCTTCACGATGTCCTCAGGGCTAGGGGTGTAAGCGGGGCGGGGCGGGTTTTTGGTCCACCGCTACCCGCCCCGCATAAGTTAAGCGGGTATGTGGGGGCGGGGTGGGGCGGGTCAAAAATAAAAAAACCGCTACCCGCCCCGCATAAGGTTGGACTAGGTGAGGCGGGGCGGGTTATGCGGGTTTGGCGGGTTTTTTAATTTTTTTTTTGATTTTTTCTAAGAAAAATAAAAGAACATCAAAACTTGAAAAATAATAATTACTTATTGTATTTTTTGGGAAATTAGATGTGTGTTGAGTGAAAAACTAGACATTTGGTTAGTGTTGAATAATGATTTGGTAAGGTGGGTTAATGGTTATGAGTAAAATTGAAACATTAAAATGATTTTGGTATATAAAAAATTAATAATATATTTGATTAGGCGGGTTGCGGGTTATGCGGGGCGGGTTGCAAGACAACCGCAACTTGCCCCGCTTATTAGGCGGGTTATGCGGGTGGCGGGTTAGCGGGTAATATTTTTTTGTCCGCTACCCGCATTAGGCGGGGCGAGGCGGTTTGCGGGTAAAATATTACCCATTTACAGCCCTACTCAGGGCTGTTGTCGAGGTGGATGTTGACCAACGCAAATCTCGACCCAAACCACCCTCTCCATCCCTATCCCAACCGACTTCTGCTCCTCCGCCACCCTCACCATGTCCACCACCATTGAACATTTGGTACTCTTCAACCCCAAACTCGACTCCACCCCTTCCCAAGTCGACGTCATGCCCTCCCACCTCTTCTCTCTCTTTTCTCCTCGTCGGGGAGAGGGTTAAAAGGGAAATTATCCTATGTTTATGGGCATTGTCGGGCTTCCAAAAAATGGGAGTTTCTTGTAGAGCTAAATAGTTTAGCACCTAGAAATCGAATGACATGAGTCATTTGAGCGGATTTCAATCTGACAAAATCAGAATTGCAAAGATCGACATATTCAGTTGTTGGCACCAACCAACTATATGAGTGCTATGGAGCAAGATCAAATGAGTCTACATCGTTTCATGGCAAAACAACATAGACATTGCTTTGCGAAACACAGACTCATTAAGAGGTCGATGGAGAAGGATTTCACCATCGGTTATGAAATGGGCAGGTTGTTATGATGAAACTCTTCAACGGAAAAGGAGCGAATTCAACGACGAAGATGTCATCCAGGAAGCTCACATTATTTAGGAGCGAACCGTTTAATCAAAATTCTTATTCATTCATGCTTGGGCCATGTTATGCAGGTATCCAAAGTGGGAGTCAATTGTTTCATCTTCTACAGTGAATGCATTACGTTTACGCCCTCCCGCATCTGAACCGGAGGGAGGGGAATGTACTCCTTATATTGAAAGTTGTGGAAAACGAAAGAGCACGGATGATTCTATGGGGCATTCTACGCCAACAACTGAAGATACAAGTAATCAAGCAGAAATGACAACCACCCTATAGTCGCCCTGAAGTGGTGAAAAAAGACCAAAAGGGGGGACTCCAATTCAAAATCAAACAAATCAAGATGTGCACACCCAACTGGGAGCTCAAATTGAGTACAATACAAAAGTTAGAGAAAACGAATTGAAAAATGACGAAATGTGAACAAAACGTTTGAAAGAGAAGCTTCAAATGAAGCGAGAAAATTGTAAGTTGAATATGATAAACAATTTGGTGAAGAATCAAAACCGAATAAAGTTAGAAGATAAGATGCTGGCAAGGTTGTTGGCTTGGGCAGAATCTAATGGCTTAACGTAACCCTGTTATGTTGTAGTTTACCCGTATTGTATTTTTTATTTTCATTAATCATGTATGTCATATTTTATAATTTTATTAAATCGATGTATTTTCAATTTCAGTATTTTTAATGTAACTAACATAAATTAAATAATGATAATTAATTAAAATAACAACAAAATCATGATTAACAGAAATTAATATTAACATAAAATATTACTAAGATTAATTAATATTATCAGAAAATATTATTAATATTATCAGAAATTAAAACAATAAAATTAACATTAACAATTAACAAAACAGGAAAAAAAAGGCAAATGGGAGGTGGCCACGTGGCGTGACCCCCTCCCAATTCCTGGCGAGATCCCGCCAGGAATTCACGTCCTGCTAGGAATGACCTCCTATTAAGGAAGGTTATCATGACATGCTCAAGAAAGACCACCGTTAAGGGTGGTCTCAGAGGAGGAGGCCAGCGTAGACTAAAAAATGAGGAAGCAAGGGTAAGAGAGATCGAAGAAAGGCAACGCTACTTTTAAGAAATTGACATGCCCCTACCAGCCTCGAAGTAACTAATAGAAACAAGATTTAGGAGTTTGTTATGGTCTTCCTCTGATGTTTATGACTTAATTGCGGCTGTGTTTGTTGTTTTATGTGTTTATAGTGATCAAACTTCAGGCTTTGGATTCTCACCGTGGGAACGATGTTTTGTATCTTGACTTAGTTGCTGTGGTTATTACACCCAGAAGTCTTTTATTTAATGAAAATCACTAATTTATATATATATATAAAACTTTGGGTATTGACCACCCATTTATCTTTTATAAAATTGAGTGCGATGCCACATTGGCCTCAAATAAAGAACTGCGATTTATCTCATCAATCTAAGAATCTCTCCCTTTTCCCAAAGGTGAAGGGACCCAATGATCACACACCCTTATGCTGCATGAACGTTGCTCAATTATTCCTTGACCGTTTTTTGTGCAGATGAGATTCTTTGCTATTTTATCTTCATGCTAATATTGTTGTACTCAACCAATTCAGTGTGGCAATTATTAACTATAAACAGGTGTTTCAGCTTAGCATGGTTATCATTCTTGAAAGAAATGAACAACATAAATATGGTTTTTTTCTTTTCAGTTAGGACGACTCATTTAGGTACACTCAAAATGCATTTTAATGTTGAATAATATGCGAATTTTCAAAGGAAAATTACATTTATCACCCAATATATTTTTCTCTTTTAAAGTTATAAATTAGCTTCCCCATTTTGGAAGAAAACCTCTTCCAGCTTCTATGATGATACTCATAGGACAAATAGAATGAACTTTTCACCACCTAAATACTTAATACATAGATGGTAATTGAAATCGATCATGATAATTGATAGCACTCCCATTCCATCTCAATTACGGTTGTGCACGGAGCGGTCCGGGTTTCGGTCAGGAGGTTCTGAAAATTTCGGTTTCGGTTTCGGTCCAGTCCGGTCTGGTTTTTTGTTTTTTTGTTTTAAAAATTCGGTTTTTGACCGGACCGGACTTCAGTCCACGAGAATCCGGTCTTCGGTCCGGACCCCGGATGCTCACCCCTAATCTCAATGATCCTTTTCTACTATTCCACCAAATCTCTGTTGACCCATTTTTTTGTTTTTTTATTTTAAAAATTCGGTTTTTTGTTTTTTTATTTTAAAAATTCGGTTTTTGATCTGACCGATTCGGTCTGGTCTGGTCTTCGGTCCATGAGAATCCGGTCTTCGGTCCGGACCCCGGATGAGCACCCCTAATCTCAATGATCCTTTTCTACTATTCCACCAGATCTGTGTTGACCCCAGAGCTAGTTTATGTCATAACCAATTCGGTCAAAAATCTACTCCATTTGTTAACAGAGTGTACGAAACTATATTTTCGAAAACTTTTAGGTTTAAATTCATATATTTTTTGATGATTGATACATGGTTTCATGCAAAGCTTCCATTCTACGTGTGAAGAAAATTGGACCGCTAAACGTCGTCCGTAAATTACTTAAATTGTTTGTGCCAATTACCATTTTACAATTCTCTCCTTTTTATTTCTTTATGCTCTCAATATGTTATTCTCTTTTCATACTACAACAAAAAATAACCATGAAAATAAAATCAGAGTAAGAATGCAGGGGTGACAGATGACGACATCTCCTGTGGGGGAGCGCATTTTGCGGACGTTTTTTTGTTTCGACACTCTATTATTGTACTCCGGATATTGATATGTTTACCCGTTTATCTACGTTTGTGTTTTTTTCCACTCTATCACCACCGAAATCTTGCAACGGAACCTAAAATAATTTGAAATAACACACGATTTTGTTTACGGTACATAATGAGTATTAAATAGATTGTGAATGACAAAATATTAATTGAGACAGACGATTTAAGTAAAATCTGGAAGACGTTTAACAATTCCCAAGGAAAGAAACAAACGTTTAGCCTCCTGGAACGCATCTGATGAATTTTCTAACAAATAATAAGTTGAGGATTCATAGTTGGTAGAAGATTGTCTTGAGGTGAAATTCAAACCACACCAACTTTGAAACGAATGATTAGAGGCATGCGTCGTCGAATATAATTAAGATAAGAAACCAACAAAGTTTGACATAGAATTATTCTATGGCAGAATGTACTACGAAGTGAGTAGACACCTGCACGTGGTGTTTTATTCTTAATATTCTTCTTCCTAAAAACCCGTTTGTAAGTTGTTTGGAGCCATGATTTCGAACTTATTAAAAGGGTGTTGTTTGAATATTGTAATATTAGAAGCAAGAAGAATCATAAAAAGACAAAAAGAAGGGGTGATAGCAAATGGAGAGTAGCTAATAATTTTCACATGCAAAGTTTAGGGGGAAATAATGTGGGTGGTTGGAATGTCCAAGTCATGCTTGAAATCAATATCAACGTGCTGTTCTTGTCCTCACAAGATGCAAAATCTAACTACCAAAGTTGGATAAATAACTACTTATAAGGCGCAAAATCGGTAGGTCAGGCTGGCCCAGAAAAATTATATGACTTTTTTTCTTCCAGTTTTGCTCTGGATCCAGAGATGGACTCAGCCCAATCCAATGGACTAGGTGGGCTTTTGTCATGTCGCTTTAGCATTTTTCATGTTAGATTAGATTAAATAAGGCAAGTTGAGAATAATCATTAAGTACATATTATTAACCTCGTTTTAGATCATCACATATTAGATATTACAGATGTTTTCTTTCCATGATACCCATATTAATGGATAATAATTTAGATATTCTGTTTATGGTATTTCTTTTTTGTTTGTTTGTGAGGAAGTGATTGTATGGTATTTGTTGTCCCTCGCAATTTATCAGTTCTTGTAGTGGTGTGAACAGACCTACTTAGAGTAGACCTTAGTGGGTTTTGAGATCTTTTTTCGTTCGGACACCAGATGGTCGGTGGTCGCACTACTTTTATTGAAGTCTCCACATTTTACTCATTTACATTTGTATTACTCTCCTTTAAGGTGCTAATTTGAATTGCTCAGGGACCAATTTAGTTACTCTTCAACAGTAATTCTATTTTTAAATTCACAATCTTTATTTTCTCATCCATACTTACACAATCTTTACGTTATTCACTCCTATCAAGGATGCCCTTAGAAGATCTCCATCGTTCATCTAAAATAAGTGATTTTGGATACGCCACATCACACTTTTATCGATTACGAGTCTTATAATTGTAATTGCACAATACTATAAGACCTATATTGTTAACTTTCCATTTATGTTTTTGATAGCGTTCAATTACTTCATAAATAAATGTATAAGATTATTAATTATTGTTACGAAATTTATACCAAACTTTGAGTTTACATATCATGTTAATTTATACGAAATGTATAAATACCTTTCTTTACTTTATTGTTACTATATTATTAATACAAATGATTTAACTAAATATAGTTCAACATGTAAGTATCGTGTCTTGGTGTACAAATGACATTATATTTTTACGGATAAAATATTGATTAAATGGTGTCTGTGTATGTCTGTGCGAAATTATGTATACATGTATTTAAATATATTGTATTTAAAATATTTACTCATCAGTCATCACATAGATTTCCAGTTTTTAAGTATTCTCGCAACGGAGAAACTAGTACGCGGATTTTGTGTCACAAGTATAATTATTATTTTTAAATCAGGTAAAATCTACAAGTTAACATACAAATGGAGTCACGTTGTGATACAAAGAGCTCATGCTTCTATGTGTACACGAAAAAATAATTTAGAGATAATATATACAAAACATGTAAATCGCTTCAAAACATTTATTTAGAAACATAGAAACTAAGGATTATAATAGCATGTAAACATGGATATGAAATTGAGACAAGGACATTCTGCACTAGATCTTCAAAGTTGCTATCTAATTGTACATAAACAACAATTGTACCCAGCGCACAATCGAGGTTACCGCATGTACCACCTGAATGACCAAAGGTCTGGCATTTGGAGCACGATTTTGGCGTCCATTAGTATTGCACCATGACCTCATCGACGTTTGTATCTTCATCACGTAGGATAACCACTTCAGGGAAGTGGAAGCCGATGCTCACCTCGACGCATACCCGTGCAGATCCTGACCAACTTTGGCAAGTCGTAGACTCATCCATGCACAATGGGCACCTGAGAAGGCTAGCAATTCTCACAATGATCTTTTGGAACCAAACTCGATGTCCAACTTTGGCAATTGTACCCACATGGTAACTTCGTTACCTCCTCTGTTACACCTCAAAAGTTTAATCCCATATTGCCCAACAATGGAATGTTGTGACGGGTTATAAGTACATAAGTCTACTACCACAACACCAACCAATTACTTAAGTTTTATAGCAATATAGGTAGGTGTTTAGGGATCGGTGGACCTATGACTAGCGGACTTGGGCTCAATGTTAGCATGGGAATGAGATGTTACAAATGATATCAAAGTATTGACCAGTCAAAATTATGAGATCTAAGTGATACACCAAGATGATGGAAATTGGTCGATTGATTGATAAATTTGACCACGACGAGAATGTCGGGTGTTCAAGTAGGGTAGGCTGTAACTATGACATGGATCTATAACCACAACACCAACCAAACTTGTGTGGCAATATACACTATAGAGAACAAAGGTTTCACCAATCGACAAATATACCTACATCGGTGTTTAGTTCCACCAAAGATTTAAAGTCGTCGGTGTTAATTTTGGTGCGAAAATTCCAGCTAATTTTTTTCGCCTTGTTTTGTCGGAGTGAAAAACACCGACAAATCAGGGAGTCACCTCCAGACATCCGTCAGTGTAGATCACTGACTAATACCTCCTCCCCAATATTACCGACGAATGACGACGTACACGATAAGTGTTGTCGGTGCATTCGGTGGGTAACAATCATTGACGGATATGTAGCAATAATGTAAGTTATTTGACAAATTGACGGAACTTACATCAATGGATATGTACCGTTAGTGTAAGTCTCGTCCAGAATCTAAAAAGCATATTTGCTCTTTCTGGGTTCTAATTTTCCTTATCAAAAGAAGCAATAGTTTTCTCATTCATCCACAACACATTCATACATTTATCTACAAACATATAACCTAAATTCTCATATATGCACTCATCCACAACATAACATTTATTCAAGCAATAAACAAGTACATACAAAACGTTATAACTATATTGAAATTGAAGTTTCAATTTACAAAGTAGCAAACAAAGTTTGATAACGATAAGAGTAGACAAACAACACGAACACTAAGTCATCAAATCTCGAGTGTCTGCTCCACGATCCGTGATTGTTAGCTCTTTTTAGCGGCGGTGGTGGATGAATCGATTAGGTATCCTGATGGAGCAAACTCTACTAGACCACCCAGACATTGCATTCACATAGGCAAAACTAACAACCAACCTCCAAATCGTGGTGACAGCACGACAGACGAGAGGTCTGGTGGCGAGGTGAGTGAGGGGTTCGGACTTGGCGGCGGCGAGGTCACTGGCATGAGAGAGGAGGAATCAGAGGGGTCACAAGGAGGGTGTCGTGCGGGGGGTCACGGAGAGGGGGTTGAGTCGGAGTTGGGTTAGGATTTAGGAGAAGAGAAGAGTAGAAGGGAAGTCCGATTTGGGTACGTATAATTTGTGAATGAATACAAAGATATTAAGTTCGTAGCAATTTATCTTCAAACGATGCACCAACGGAATAATGCAGAAAGTTAGCGTCTAAAAAATTAAAATTGGGTCGTTCAAAATTCTCATGCGCCTAAATCATAACGCCTACATGTTCCATCTACTAGAGGGTATGAATGTCTCGGCCACCTCGTTCAACGTTAATTACTTTTATGAGTATTACCGGCCAAATCCTATATTCCGATAACAACGCGAGGGCGCATTCCTTTGAAAGAGGGACGGATATCGAGAAAGAAGCACTCGCGTATTTGGAAAATCAAGAGCGAATTTGAGGCAAAGTCGGTGGGATTCACCTTCTATTAATGGATCAAACACGACTATCATGCGTCTAGTTTAATGATTATAATAAGATAAGGACATGAACAGAAGAGAACAGAACGTTCGTTATTGAATGCTTAAATTAAGTATTCTTAGTTTCATTTCTTTTAGCTTATTTTTGCCTCTATAGACCTATCCGGTTAAGGTAAGGTCTTATCTGGTTGATATTGTAACAATCAATTTTTATTATAATATACAGAAGAGACCAATAATAGAGGAAAGAAGTTTTGAACTTCCAATAAGTCGGTCTTTATTACAGAATAGTTCCGCATCCGAAAACTTTGAGAATATTATAGCCAGGGGTTTTCCAAATAATTTTTGAAATGAAGAAACATTACCAATAATTATAGAAGGTAATTGATTAATAAAAAACATAGCAGTAACGATAACATCTTCCCAAAATCGTTGAGGAACATAGACATGAGTTAAGAGAGGTAACCCAACATCAACAATATGTCTATTTTTTTGTTCAATAGTAGAATTTTGTTCATGAATGTTAGAAAAAAAGTCAACATTTTAAACGATGTGAGACTATTATCTAAAACTTCCCGTACGTGTGATCGAGATTTATTTTTTTCTCTATGTCTACACGTAGATAACAACAATGGTGGATGTGTCAGACCGATCGTTAGACATTTCTGGTTCTACTACCATATTAAAATGTGAGTATTCAACTCAAAATCAATTGGTAATGAACGAAGATATCTACAACTTATAATTGCGAAGATATCTCAATTTAACCGATGTGAGATTATTCTCTAATAGTACCTGGTGATGGCTGGCCTCAGCCCCAAGTTATTCGATTGAAAGTTTCTAGGCCGCAACCCCATGTTAAGGTAATTGTTCGATTCCATGAGCAGAAGTCAAAATCAAACAAGGTGTTCCCAAAAATCTTCAAGAACATACACACGACACATCCTCCTTTATTACAACAATTGCAATGTAGGCTTTTATTCTTGGTAGTACGTATGAGCACTTACACATGCATATTTAGTAGATGACTTGACATCTATTAATTCTTTGCAAGATACGCATCGATGTCGAGGAAACACTTGTTGACGAACCCTAAATAAAAGTTTGGTTGCACGACCGCATCGGGGCTCACATCCTCGTACTTGCCCGTCCACTTCATGGTGCAACCCTGACCATTCTCGTTCGGGACGACGTGGTCTGAAGCCTTAATGCTGCCAACCACTTCCGTCGATATATATCCGACGAACTCGTAATTAAGCACCATGTTCTTCTCGTCCACAGACTTGATCCTCTTCTGGATGGAGGTCATGGGTGATATACCTATATAACACCAGTTCTACCTCAGTGGATTATTTAATAGCTAGTTACATTTATATATATAATGTGATCTTATGTGTTTACTATGTATAAGCGATCTCAAATGGTAGAAAGGTGGAAGTAACGTGGAGTACGTGGAATTGGATTAATCAACGGAAACATTCATGTATATTAAATTTTTAGTTGAAAGGAGGTGATACCGTCCACAAGATCAAAGGAGATGATACTGCCAGCCGATTTTCCATCTCCGTTGACAATTTTGCTACTCTTGATAGAATCAGGGCAAGCCTTCACGACGACGTTCCTAAAGTCGAAGATGGCAACCCAGAATTTGTCTCCGGAAGACGCAAGGCTGAGCTCCAAAGAGACATTTCCTGACGAGCCCATGTTTCACTACAAGTTTCAAGAAAATATCGTAGGCTGGAATTAATTTATAGCAGCGTAAGTTCAATCAATGAGGTATGAGAAAATGGAATTTTTGCTTGGGTGCACTTGCAAAAAGTCTTTATTGAATCTTTGCTCACCCAAACTTTTTTATTGACCAAACACACCTACAAAACTCAGTATTTGTTTGGGTGCACTTCCCATCTAACGCTGTTAACGGCAAACGAACGATGTTTGATTCTGTCGGCCACACGTAACGTGGTCTTAAAGTAGCTACCTGACGTATAGTTCGGTCGACCATTCAAACGACGGTCATCCGAACTCGGAAGACTCATACATGTTTTCCAGTGTCCCTTGTGGCTTTGAAACGGAGGACCGAATCCTATTCGCTCGTCTGTTTACGGTGGTCCAGTAAAGCCCACGAAGTATCTGTTGTGTAGGAAACGGCTGCCCGAAGCGGATTCAGACGACCGAATCGAACGCGATACTTTAACGGCGAACCCACGACGGGTGTGCATTGCTTAAATGCATACCTTAACCTCCGCCCGGTGAACCCACTACGAGTGTGCATTGCTTAAAGAATGGGACGCAAGAAAAAATCCCAAAAAAGTGAGTTGGAGGTCGACAAATGTGGGAGACGAACCTTAGAGGAGGAAGAGTGAGAGAGAGACCCCTTAGACGAAGCAGGTGCTGTAGATGGGGCTTGTAGGAAGTAGATGATGACAGATGCGGCTTGGAGGAAGAAATTTGGGAAAGAGAGGTGGAGAAAGGAAAGGGAGATTTGACTCAAAAGAAAGGGGAAATATGGTTAATAAGTTCAGAGTCGCGTTCGATTCGGCCGACCGAATCTGCTTCGGGCATCTGTGTCCTACACAACAGATACTTCGTGGGCTTTACTGGACCGCCATAAACGGACTAGTGAATAGGATTCGGTCCTCCGTTTCAAAGCCACAAGGGACACTGGAAAACATGTACGAGTCTTCCGAGTTCGGATGACCGTCGTTTGAACGGTCGACCGAACTATACGTCAAGTAGCTGTTTTAAGACCACGTTACGTGTGGGCGACAGAATTAAACATCGTTCGTTTGTCGTTAACGACATCGGAAGTTAACGAGATTCCGTCAACGACGTTAGAGGGGAAGTGCACCCAAGCAAATATTGAGTTTTGTAGGTGTTTCTAACCAATAAAAAGGTTTGGGTGAGAAAAAATCCAATAAAGAATTTCTGCAAGTGCACCCAAGCAAAAATCCCATAACAAAATCGTTTTTTGCATGTTTACATCTGTAAAGTGGTGGTATTGAAGATATAACGTGTCCATAATTTGAAGCCGCAAATTTACCGGTACTCAGAAGACGTACCAATGTTTTTCTAACAGGGTTATATGGTCATATGCATAAAATGTGGTTCCGTTGGGAAAACGTGGAAAGTTAGTGTCTGACAAAATTAAAATTGAGTCGTTCAAAATTGAACTTCCAATACGTTAGTGCTTGGTGGTGGCCGCAGCCCCATTCCATTAAACGTTTCTAGGCCGTAGCCCCATGTTAAGGTAATTGTCCGATCCCAGGAGAAGTCAAAATCAAGGTGGAATATTTATGTTATAATTACTTACGTGGTTTTTATGTTTTTGTCTGTGTGGCCCTTACGAATGATCTATTTATCCCGAGCAGTATCGTGAATATCTTGCATAATCTATTTATCCCGAGCAGGAAAGGAGAGAGACAATTAAAAAATAATTATTCTGTTGGTGAAGCCCACGGGCCACGATCCGTGCGACAATTTTTGTTTTTGTATTGATTTTAATTAAGAGATATTGTATTGATTTTAAATAGAGATATTTAAGTAAATAAAAAATAATAAATTTTAAAACAATTACCATAATTCTTATATCCTAGTGTTCTAAGTAGACACTCGTATTGCTATATAAATATTATTTTTACAAATACTATATTTTCAATGGTTAACTCAAATGGACAACAAATATTGAATCAATTATATTCTCGTATTACACATTTGAAACAATAATATTTTCAAACATCTTAAAATTTTCATTCTAAACTTTCATTTTTTAGGATTTTTATTCTTAAACCTTCAACTTTCCAACTCATTATATTATCAACTTTCTCTTTTATAGAAATTTTATTCTCGATTTTCCTTTTCCCGTAGATTTTATTCTTAACTTTAACTTTTGCAGAGATGAAAATGAAAAAAATAGTATCAAATTTTAGTAATATAAATTCATACATAAAAGAGATAATCAATGATATATTAATTAATTTATTTGTAAAATGTAAGAAATGAGTTGGAGGAAAGAGAAAGAAATTGTGAATAAATGTTGTGAATTGGAAAAATTGATGTGATAGAGAGAAAAAATTGAGATGATTTTTTTTTTAAAGATCATGAATATGGTAAAAGAAAAAAAATATTATCTTTTTTATTGGGATGACTATCCAAGGTGAGAATATATGTATCAAAGATGGTTATTAATTTTTAGATTTTTTGCTTGAGTGCACCTCGTAGGTGTCTTAATTGACGATATGCATTTGGATTTTTGTAATTACCGGATGTGCACTTATAAGTCAAACATATTTGATCATTTTGTCAGCCGAGCTTAGTCAACATTTTTGTGAAAGGTCCTCACGATATGTTGATAGATGTGACAATGTTGTGGTTTGGCCGTTTGTGCTACATCTGTCAGAATTTAGATGTCATGCCGAATGTGTCAATGTCCCATGATGATTGTTCAGTGCCAGATGTTGCGGATCATGAGGTTGAGCTAGAAGTTGTTCCATTGCTGCCTCCGATCGTCTTCAACCTCCATGATTGCATCATGTGTTTTGGAGCTCAAGAGAAGTCATTCAATTGTGGTAGAATCTGATGTTGGGGTTGCATTTGGGGAGAAACAAGGCATCCAGATGGTAGGAGGTATGCAACCCATGTGTTTCTTACAATGCCTCGACAAATTTGTGTGCGGGTCCATGGTAGAGTTCTTTCCTTTGGGTGCCTCTAGAACCACCACCTGTGGAAGATTTGTATGTAGTCTTGTCGCCTACTAAGTTAAATCTCGGTGGTGTGGATGCTACGGGTGTTGCGAGGAAGGGGACGAGCAAGATGCTCGATGAAATGCTTGTCTCAATTGTACTTGATTTGAAGATGTCTTCTAGGAATGTGTTCGCTCGTGTGGAAATTTCATGGACCCACTAATTCAACGTCGGGGGCCGGGACAAGAGGGATACATTGAGAGGAGGAGGAGAGGAAAGAGAGACTTTGGTTTTTTTTGTTTTTTTATGTTTTTAATTTTTTTAATTTTTGTTTTTAATATGAATGACATTTGTATTTTATGATGTTAAATTTGCAAATTGTCTAACAATGTTAGACAAAAACGATGATGAGTGAAACTTACTGGCGGCAGATGTACATATGAGCAAATATGTTTGACTTACAAATACATCTCCGACAATAACAAAAACCAGGTGTAAGAAAATGATAGGCTTTATGGTTACAATAAATGATTGGGATGACTAGGGGTGAGCATTCGGTCGGGACCAGACCGAATTTTTATCCGGGGTCCGGACCGAATCGGTCTTGTCCGATCAAAAACCGAATTTTTTAAATAAAAAAACAAAAAAAAACGGACCGGTCCGGACCAAACCTGAAATTTTAAAAACTTCCAGACCGGACCAAATCAAAACTTTCGGACCGAACCCAGACTGACCAGTCCAGTTCAGTCCAAAAACCCGATTTGGACCGGACCGTGCACAACCCTAGGGATGACTATCGACGATTTCCTTTCTTAGAAGAATGCACATTACCCACTTAGGAGAACAAAACATATGGTTATTTCAAAGTCCAATTTGTGCGATTTAAGGGATCCTCATTAATCGTATTTTGAAAAGATATTTCTCCACCACCGTTTCCATTTTTTGCTGTAAACCCATTTGCATTGTGCAACCTCAGGAAATAGATGAATCAAAGCATATTGATCCCTTAACATACTGATTATATCATTAGTCAATAAATAATACAACACCGGCGTTGCATGCCTTTTTATTTATATTGTTGCATATTTAGTAGAGAACATGTCTTCATAGCCTTCTTATATAGCAAAACATCTAATTATTGTTCTTGAGAAGTTACTCATCGATGTCGAGGAAAATCCTTTTGGCAAAGTCGACGTAGAATTTCGGTTGCGCGACAACATCTGGCCTTAACTTCTCATACACAGTGCTCCACTTAGCAACGCAACCCTCACCGTTTTGGTTTGGAACAACGTGGTTTGTCCCCTTGAAGCTCCTCAGCAAGTTCACAGTTGCACCTCCAATATACTTCACTGCTGGAAAGCTGGATTACCACGTCGCCCCTAGCACATCGGACTTTACTAAACGGACGTGGCAGAGAGTCTGTCACATCGGCGTTTACATCGACCGACGTGAAAATTTAGTTTATGATTTTTTTTAAATTATTCATACACTACCACGTCGGTCCTCTAAACGGAAGTGGTAGGGCACCAGATCACGTCTGCTGAAACTAATCCGACGTGGCAGTGTAACCCTACCACGTCGGTGTTTACGCTAACCGACGTGGAAGTGTTTGTTTATTTTTTTTATAAATTATTCATACACTACCAGGTTGGTCCTCTAGATTTACGTGGTAGGGCACTATATCACGTATGCTGAAACTAATCCAACGTGGTAGTGTAACCCTACCACGTCAGCGTTTTTGCTGACCGACGTGGAAGGGTTAGTTTGTGTTTTTTAATAAATTATTCATACACTATCACGTCTGCGAAAACTAATCCGACATGGTAGTTTGGATTCCTTATGGCATGATGTTGGAATACCATTGTATTAACTATGGATTGACTCCAGATGATCTAACCTACAAATTTTAGACTATGTTGCGATTCTGATTTCATTCTAAAATGACATTGGATTACAGTTGTATTAAATCTGTATTGTTTCTGGATGGTCTCACGTTTCAAAAGGACCAGTATGACTTATTTGCAAAATAAATTATGAACCCAAAGAAATAACAACCAAAGGAAAGATGTCCAACTTTTTAAAAAACGTTCACAATTTTATTGTCAAGCAAATCTGAAAATGAGTATATGTCGACAAACAACAAAATTCCTACAGCTCTGACGTTTCAGATTTGTTAGCTCCAAAAGAGAGGGGATAATTCGACATGAAACCTTCTACCAACCGGCGTCGTTGCTCCTCGAGGTCCTTCAATTCTAAGAAAGGTTCTGCAAGGGCTACACCAGTCGTTTGTATGTGACCGGGTTTCCACTTCACATCGCGCTCTTCCAGTCCTCCACGCAGTTCGTCATTCTCCACTGGCAGAACATTATGGACGACTCCACAGCCTCCAACTCCTTACATCGTTTGCGATGTTCGTTTGTTACACACTTAGGATAGACTCCGGAATTACTCTAGATTGACTCTTCACTCATCTGGACTCACATTTGTTGCTTGATAACATGTATTCGTTTCAAAATACTTGTATGCCTTATGTAGAAATTGGATCTCTTTCAAAGACCGAAAAGTCTTTTCGTATTCAATTTCCTTTAAGGCGTGCCTTTTCACGTATTAATGTTATGTCCAGTTTTCGATGCTCAACAATCGTTCCCCGCTGATCAGTTTTCAATGCTCAAACGCCTGAGTGGGCGCTGGTAGTATACCAAAATTGATAATGGTCTGCCACATTGGATGACACGAATATCCGACGTGATATTGACTCTGCCACGTCGGATATGAAGAAAAGTCGACGTGTTAGGTATAGACGTTGGCCCTTAAGCGACCGACGTCTATGTATATACGACGTATACATAGACGTTGGGTCTGGGGAGCATTATATTCGACGTACATTCTCATTTCTACAGTAGTGGGAGTTTAGTTTTTGCTAAAACGTTTATGGTATGTTTGGTCCGAAAATGTATTTTGAATCATTGTTTTGATTACTTAATTTTCTCAGCAACCACCAACTAAAATGCTATGTTTTGTGTAGTTTCCATAAATTTTGAGTGTTTGGATAAAAACAAATTTTAAAATTTAAGAGTAAAGTTCCTCACACGTGAAACTTTGTTTTGATATAAAAAAATTAAAGTTAATTTTTCAAAACTCTTGCTTTTGAAAACTCAATTTTTTTAAAACCATGATTTTGAGGCATATCCAACCGAATCCTTAATAAGTATCCCCTCTACGTCAATACCATATCACCATATTATAAGCTGGATATTTTTGCCTTACGAATGATTTCCTTTCATTACGCCCACGGTTGACCGTTTCGATTTCACTGCATGCTGCATTGTGGTATCGTATATGACTTAAGGTGTTGTTTTGATTTTTCCAACACATAGGATAAGTGTAAATTAGGTAAGGTGTTGTTGTCTTCAAAATCTACGATGAACAACAATTATTTCATGATGACAATGAATTGCAAATCCTGTTGTGACCTTAAAATTGTAGACAAACTTATCTATGTCAATGGACAAATAAAACCCACATCCCTGATAAGATGCAAAGTCATTTCCGCGATGCACATTTCACATATTCTATTTAGAAAGTTATGTCTATCGATCTGATTAAAGCATGATAGCGATGTGAGGGAACACGTCCTCTCTAATTTGGTGGACCGAAATTGTATTCAGAACGTTAATCAGGTTAACCCGGAATTTAGTAGACCTTTTAGAGATGAATGTTCAGATTAATCTTCAATTAAATAGGGTTATGTATAAAAGCATTTGTTCTCCTTCTACTGTATGTAACCTCTTTGGTAATGGTGAATTGGGGTTTGAGAAGGTTATGGTTTTCTCTTGAAGAGTTTTCACGTAAAATTTGTCTCGTGGTTGGATGTTTGTTGTTATTTCGTTTTGATTGCTCTCACGGGTCGAATTTGCTAACATTGAGAATTGATATTTACTATATTAATGGGCTCACAAATTTAGCTTTAACTATGAAGTTATGTCCAACATTCGTTGTAGATTAGTTGTGATGCGAACTAATCAGACTTAAACTCCCTTAAGGTTTAAAATTAACATACTTATCCAAATACATTAAATAAATATAAAATCACTATAAAATCTTGAATTCATGAATCTCGCAAATTACAAATTCAACCAAACTTAAAAACACGGCACCAAAACTTCATTGTACGTAATCCAAAAATAAATAAAGTATTTAAAAACTATGCTTGTCCAATCGTATTTCGAATCATAGCTGGAGCATGCCATCCGAATTAGTTTAGGCCCATACTTAGAAGTAAGGGGCCCATTGGTGGACTAAGCTGATCCATATCCTTACTATGTAATGGGTTGGGTCTTAAACATTAACGGAAGCCCAACTAAAATGGCACTGAAACAACTAGAAAGAGTCTCCTCGATTACTAGATTGCCGATCAAAAAAGGAACCACCAACTAGACAATCATCTTAGACTGTTGAGCAAAGAGCCAAACAAGGAAAATGATCCAATTCCAATTACTTCGACACGGAATTTGTACAAAACTCTATAAAAAGTTGGATTTATTGTTCTTCACCTAAGTGTTATTTTGTTGAAGTAATGAATCAATCAAATTTCGCACTAACTACGGACATCCATCCAATCGAAAACACGACCTCCTATTACTTACATAGGACCTGAGGTAGTCAGGTAACAACATACAAGATGTCTCCTAATTGAAAACTTATATAATTTGGTTTTTCCAGTGGACTGACCAGCCAACTTCCATTTTATATCGAATCTATGTACGCTCATTTGTTTTGTTTGATTTTTAAAACATCCAATGAAACTACCAATTTTCAACCAAAAAACCCCGTTGCGGATGGGAAAATAGAAGGTAGAAAATCACCATATTATTCTTTTAAAAAAATTATATTTAATATTATATAAACACAATGCCAACTATATAGATTGGAAAAAAGAAGCGAAGCAAAGTCGACACCATCCGAACACGCTTTCCTCAATTTCCCCACTCATCTAATCCAAATCCAACCATTCCCACTCTAATCACCATCCCTTCCCATCCATCCCCACCGTCCAAACCCCATTAATCAAACCCAAATAACAACAATATAATAATTAAAAGTCCCCCAACTCCCCTTTCCTCTTCTCCAATCTCCATTCCGAATTCGTCAAATCCCCCAAATCGGATTCTTCTCCTTCTCCTTCTCCTTCTCCTTCTCTAGGGTTAGGAATCCCGACCTGGGCTTGGCATGCGATGTACAGCAACTTCAAGGAGCAGGCGATCGAGTACGTGAAGCAGGCGGTCCAGGAGGACAACGCCGGCAACTATGTCAAGGCCTTCCCCCTCTACATGAACGCTCTCGAGTACTTCAAGACCCACCTCAAGTACGAGAAGAACCCCAAGATCAAGGAGGCCATCACCCACAAGTTCACCGAGTACCTCCGCCGCGCCGAGGAGATCCGCGCCGTCCTCGACGAGGGAGGCTCCGGTCAGGCGCCGAATGGGGGAGATGCCGCCGTCGCCACCAGGCCGAAGACCAAGCCGAAGGACGGGGAGGACGGGGAGGATCCGGAGCAGTCGAAGCTTAGGGCGGGGTTGAATTCTGCGATTATTAGGGAGAAGCCCGATGTCAAGTGGAACGATGTTGCCGGGTTGGAGAGCGCGAAGCAGGCGCTGCAGGAGGCCGTTATTTTGCCCGTCAAGTTCCCGCAGTTCTTTACTGGTGAGTCGTTGGGATTAATTGGATTGAGGATGTTTGGGAGGATTTTTTATTTGGGTTGAATTGAATTGGGTTTTTTTACGTCGTTAGGTGAGTTGACTGAAAGGTTCAAGGTCATGCTGAAATGGTTTTAATGTAGGATGGAGAAGTTAGAACCGTGCCGATGAAATTACGATCGTTTGCGTTATTTTTCTTCTTCTAAAAGCTCTGTTTTGTTGATCGTAATTACTGTGTTTTTTACCGATTGTTCATCGTATTTCTAGTTAGGATCTGTTTTAGATATGCTTGGGATGTAAAAATCCTTCATATCCGGCAAAGTGCAAAATCTATTTGTGGACATTCGTAAACCATAATTTGAATCTTACGAATTTTATTCCTAATTCATGAAGAAGATGAGGTGAACCAAAATCCTAAGAATCTCAAAAATTAAGCTTCCTAGGAATTGTAGATTCCACTAATTCTGATTTTGAGAATAGAATTTCCAAATGTGTTTTGAGAATATAGATACAATGGTTTCTTGGTTAATTTAAGAGACATTAAATTAGATTCACTTTTTACAGTGTTCATCCTGCATGCTAATATATTCTGGAATTTTTCACTCTTTACTAGAAGAAAGAGAAATGTGCTTAAGAACATTTAGCCTTTTCTGTTTCTTCCATCTTGCCTGTTGCAATTTCAAAGTGTCTTTCTGCTACCAGAATGGAAAGTTTCTTAAGCAACAACTTGAAGAAATACTGATGTATAATAATACCATATCTGTTCATTTTTAAGTATTTTCCAACATTTTTCTTTCAGTTCTGGCCTAATTAGGAAATCAATTTTCTTCTACTCGAAGAAACTCACGTTTGAGAAATGCCACATTGCATGATTGATGATAATATTTTGATCATTTAAGAAGTCACCAATCCAGTATCAATCAACTTAAGCACCTCAATCAATTAGGCATGACTTTAACACGGTGTGTGCTTTCATTTGCTATTTTGAACTTGATATTTTGCTGCATTCTGGGATCTTATTTTTCTTTTAATTTCTCAATTTGGTTTGAAGATCCAAAATAACTGGTTCTTCAAGTACAATCAGTGGTATTACAGTTTAAATGCAGTTTCTATTTAAATTTATTGAAGTACAAACATGTGACCATTTTCTTTCCTCTTCTTTTCTATTAATATAAGACCCCGTTATTGTATGTGAATTTGCTGTCAAAGGAATTGGATTAACAGTCATGCAAATAGGGAAGGGTTATTTTTATTTTTTTTAGTTCTGTTTATTCAGAAACCGTTTTCTTTTGTAATAGTAAAAAACTGAGTTTATGTTTTTTAGGCAAGCGGCGACCCTGGAGAGCATTTTTGTTGTATGGTCCACCTGGAACTGGAAAGTCTTACTTAGCAAAGGCGGTCGCAACCGAGGCTGATTCCACTTTCTTCAGGTTATTTGTCCAACTTCCTGTTGGATAATAGAGATCTAGCTTTCAGAAAATTACTATAAATAAACTTGAACATTTCCATAATCATAAAAAATGCACGCTGAGTACTTGAAGTTGTTCCTTTATTACATTTTCTTTCTCATTATCTATGGCTATTCTAATTGCAAGTAATAAATCAGGCACAAAAATAGTTTCATGTAACAGTGCCATCTATCCCTTCTAACCTCAAATTTATCACATCTCTTTGCAAGGTAATGTGTGAATTTGTCAAATTTCCATATATCATATTGCCTTTGTTTGACATAATGTATTAATTAGATGGAGCGGTGTGCTAAAAAAGTGGTTTCATTACATCTCGTGCTTTTTGGATGATATGTATTTGTTGTGATGGTTTCTTTTTGTCATAGGCCTAAGCCCTTTTTTCCTGATAATTGTATTTATATTTTTTTTGTCATGTTTTCCCTGTTTATGTGTTCTTCTCATCAATCAATGTACTTGTTTCGACTAATGTGAATACTAGATCATGTCCATAATTAGTTCTTTAATTTTCAGAGGCCGCTGTTTAATTGACTAGTTTCAAATAGTGGTTATCTGCATGCAGTATTTCTTCCTCAGACCTTGTCTCGAAGTGGATGGGTGAAAGTGAAAAGCTAGTGTCGAACCTTTTCCAAATGGCACGTGAAAATGCTCCTTCCATCATATTTATTGATGAAATAGACTCTCTGTGTGGTCAAAGAGGAGAAGGCAACGAAAGTGAAGCTTCTAGACGTATCAAAACAGAGCTCCTTGTTCAAATGCAGGTATTTCAATGAGATTTCAGTCCATGGAACATTCGATGACTCAATATTTTCTCTGTAGTTTTGGGAACTAAATGAATTGGACATTCTGACTTCATTTGATGTACAATATAGTATTTATGTAGTTAATGTTCTGCTTGGGTAGAATTTCTGTTTCATTAGTAACACTAGACACATTTTTGCATTGGAATGTTTTTATTTTAAACTTTTGATTTCCCGTATTTTGGCAACCAGAACCACTTGATTGTAAATCTTATACCACAAGACTGCTTTATTGCAAGAAAAAATCCCTAAGATAATAGTACAAGGTATTTCTTGCTGAAAAAACTACAGTTGAAGGTAGATAATGATTGTTGGCAATTTGGTCTGCTCCTATTGACAAATGCCTGTAACCATGACAGTGTGCATTGGAACCAAGTTGCATACTAAGTTATTTTTTTTATTTTTTTGTTAGTTTAACGTTCTTCTAAATCTCAGGGTGTAGGAAACAACGACCACAAGGTTTTGGTACTTGCAGCAACAAACACTCCATACTCACTTGATCAGGTTATCCAAGATACACTTTAGTCTCTATCTAGTTTCTCTCAAGTTTGAGATTTTTATGTTGTGAAGAAATTTTGCAATAGTTTCTCATACATGATGAATGCTGCAGGCAATTAGACGCCGTTTTGACAAGCGAATCCATATCCCTTTACCAGATCTTAAAGCAAGACAACACATGTTTAAGGTATTGAATATGATTATTTGCAATTGTTACTATTTTGTTATGTTTATTTGAATTTTGCCATCACCTGTGCAATCATTTGTGTTAGATAAGTACTTCTTTGTATAGGTCCTGTTGCTAAATTGTAGTGAGAGTTCACGAAAAGTTGTGGAGGTTCTAAAATTGTTTTATGTCTGCCCTACAAGAACAAAACATATTCTGAAAAAAATGCTGTGGGAATCATATTCAATTTTTGCTGGATAAACTTCACAAAGTTCTACGAATATTGAAACTTGTTTGCAATATAAATTTTTATTCTAGAAATAACTAGTTTTTTTTGGTTTTATGAAGGTACATCTTGGAGATACTCCTAATAACTTGACTGAAAGTGATTTTGAGAGTTTGGCCCGCAAGACTGATGGATTCTCTGGTTCGGATATAGCCGTCTGTGTAAGTGATGCTGCTCATCAAATGCTCACAGCTGTTTTTCCATCCATGGCATGATTATCGAAGTTTCCCTGTTCTCATATTACAGGTAAAGGACGTCCTCTTTGAACCTGTTCGTAAAACACAAGATGCCATGTTCTTCATTAAGAGTCCAGACGACATGTGGGTACCATGTGGACCTAAGCAACGGGGTTCTGTCCAGACAACCATGCAGGAACTTGCTGCACAGGGTCATGGGGCAAAGGTGAATCTACTGGCATTTCTTGTCGATACAACCCTAGAATTTTTCTTTCTTAGGGTGCACTTGGAATGAGGGTAAAAATTATCGGGAAAAAAATTCCAGAGTAACAATCATGGAAGTAACCTTTTAGGGGATAATAATTATTTTCCCCAAAGTTTGGTATGTTAAGGGAAAATTTCATAGAGTAATAATATAAAAACTTGAGAAAACCCAACCTGACGTAATTAGTACAAAATTACAAATCGAGTGAGATTTCATTTTTAGTCGTCCTACAATAAATTTATATCAAATACATGTGTTGGAAGTGAAAAAAGAAAATAAAATAAAAATAATTCTATAATTTTTACCTCATGGAAGAGGGGAAGGATTACCCCATACTAGGGTAATAATTTCCCCACCCTAATCTTTCCCCCCATTCCAAGCATGTTTGAGGGGGTGAAAAATTACCCCCTTAATTTTTCGTCCCTTATTACCACCATACCAAGGAGAGTAGGAGACCCTTACTGCTAATGCTTTGTGCAGCTTCTTCCACCGCCCATTAGCAGAACAGATTTCGATAAGGTGCTAGCCAGGCAGAGGCCTACCGTGAGTAAGTCTGACCTACAAGTGCATGAAAGATTTACCAAGGAGTTTGGGGAGGAAGGTTGATTTGGTATCAAATACAGAACTTTGAATTATGTATTTATAACTTTGTTCTCGTCAATGGAGTATTTAGGATGGATGTGTAGCCTTTCATTTCATTGGAGTTTGCCAGTTTATAATGAGGGAAGGCGTGGTTTGATATATACTTCGATATTTTCTATTGTAATCATTCCCTTTGCCATTATCAAGAACAATTTTATGAAACAATAGCATGTCGTTTTATTTCTTTTCCCAGTTAGTGTGCCTCGAAGCCATGCCGTGATGAGTCTAAACTTTGCAATTTTTTTTTGAAATTAACTTTGCATTTGATTGTTGAATGGATAATACTTTAGACCCATTGTATCTCTGCACAAGTTGTGTACTATAGTACACAATTATAGTTCTCTCTGCTTTAAGGGTATATAATGTTTGTGTAATGAGTGCCTTTGTATAATACTCTTCAAAAACTACGGCTGTATTGTTTTGTTGATCTGGTTGTTGTTCATGGTCAGATCATAATATTAATCTAATATAATAGTTTTTGAGGAAATTAATCTAACATAATCCGATTATGAAAAATATATAGGAGATTTAGCTATAGTCAAAATCATTGCCGGCTCCTTGCACGTTAATTTAGTTTGCACTTGGTCATGCAACTCTCTTGAGGTGGTACCGACATGTTCTTCAATTTATTCATAAATTTTTACGGGTGCGTTTGGCGGCCGGCGCGTGGCGCGCGCCCTCTAGTAAGGTTTGTCTAAACAAAATTGAGAAAACATATTCCGGAATCCGGAGTACTGTCATGATTCGGTTGACTTCTAATTCTTAATTATAACACCGTGTTGGCGATAACCAATGTTTTAAAAACCGAACCGAAGAGTGAACCGAAAACAACTCGGTTTGGTTCAAAGTGGTTGAATCGATGGTTCAACCTGGTCCAACCGATGATGACGTCAGCATAACATCAACATTTTGTGAACCGAGGGTTGAACCGAACCGACTCCGTAGCGGTGGTCCAACCGACGGTCCGACCGATTGAACCGATTTTTCATATTATTTTTTAACATAATAAGTAATATCCAAGTACCTAAACTATGAACAATTCAACAAAAATTATCCATTTGTAAAATAACTTAATTAAAATCAGTAAAAAAAATGAACAAACATGTAATTAAGTAATATTAGTCTTTCTTCTAACAAATGAACAAACATTTACTTCAACATCTAAAGCAGTAGGCCGGGGTGGTAGACTGTCTTAGAGATCCGTCGGTCTGCCGGCCTTGGTGTAGATCGCGAGCGGTGGCGGTGCGATGAGGGGTGTACCGGTGGAGATCGCGAGGGTGGAGGTGTGGTGAGGGGTTGGGGAAGGAGTAGTAAAAAGTAAAAATCTTAGAATTTAGGTCAAAATTGAACAAAAAATAAAACACAAAAAACCAAATTTTGTTTAAATTGAAAAAACCGGTTTTTTCGGTTCGACTAAACCGAAAAGACCGATCGGTTCGATCAGTTTTTTCGGTTTTCTTCGGTTCGCTTCGGTTCACGAGAGAAACCAGTTTTTTGACCGAACCGACCGGTTTGCTACCGGTTCACGGTCCAACCCGGTCCGACCACCGGTTCGGTCCTGTTTTTAAAACAGAGGCGATAACGAAGTCTCCTGCAAAATCCTCCCTGATTTATTGGGTGATTTGCTTGGGTGCACCTCTAAATAGACGTGAGCCGTGGGCCGGGCCGGGATCCGATAGGGTAGGGTTGATTTGTTTTTGGTCGGGTTGGGTATTGAATCAAGTATACAATCACAATTTAGTTAAATAAGACACAAACACAATTTTATTTTCCCTAAAGTAATCAATTTATTTATTAGAAATTGTTAACTTAATTCGAAAAATAATATATTGGTTACATTTATTGTTAACTAAACCTAAGGAGTAATGAAAAAACCCTAAGAGGTATTAGGGAAAAAATGTTCTTTAAACAAAGTGGTTTAGTTTTTTTTTCAATCTTCGTCGTCATCATCGCTAGTGTCATGAATAATCATGTTCTACATTCTATTCGCAGCGTCGAGTCAATCCTTTAGACATACGCTCATTTCGATGGACTTGTCGGACAAGTTTTGCCTTTCGTCGGACAAGATTCGCTTACCTGCACTAAAAACAATTGACGTCATAGTTGACGTCAGAGGACATAATAAGGCTCGCGTCATCAAATAGATTAGTGGAAACCTACCTGAGTTCTTTCTCCACCAGTCTAAAACATCAAAACATTTTAACTTAGCAGTACTTAAGTAAATTTCAGTGTTTAGATATGTAGTTAATTCATTTTGGGTCTCAATTTGCACAAATTTAATCTTTTTTGACTTAACCAATTATATTACGACTCGTCATCATCTGAATCCACTGTAGTTGGAGGTGGTTGTGAATTTCATTTGAACTCATTTTGTTTATTTAGTCTTTCATATTCTTCAAAATAATTGATTAACAAAGACCTACATTTATCTACATGATTTTGAAATTTTTCATAATTTATGTTTTCGTAAATTTGTTTCAAATAACTTATAAACCAGTAATTTTAAATCTAGGATCCATAATAAAAGCTAAACAAAAACTAAGTGGAGGAGGATCCCAACATTTATTAAACATAGCCTCCATTACAGTTAAAATGTCATAAAAACCAGGATTTTTCCTATATTTCGCAAATACCTTTGTACATGACCGTATTTCGTAAATAAATATGTTAGAGGTTGGGTAATATTGTCTACTTAATCTTTTAGCGAAGGGAAAATTTTAGTATAATGGTACAAATTTCCCAATCTTGGTCGGTTAACATTACCTCATTTTGTTTTTCATTATAAAAAGTTTGAATTACAAGATGATAATCAACACAAGATTTTAACATTTCATAAAACATTTCATATGTAGAATTCCATCTATGGGGACATCTAATTTAAATTTCCTAGGTTTAACAACATTATAACACAAAATTCTCTAAATTCCTGATATTTAGATGTACTACTACAGCCTACAAAGACAATTGCATTCCTAACATTTCCTAAGTATGGTTTAATTATTTGAAGTCCATCTTTGTACTACCAAGTTCAAAGTATGACAAACACATATGATGTAAAAAATGAACCATCTAAATGTGGCTTACAATAACTTATAAGCATTTTTATTGTTGCACTGTTGTTAGTAGCATTATCAAATGTAGTTGCACAAATTTAATTTTCAAGAGAATCAGCTACGATGACATCTTTAATGTGATCAAATATAACCTTGGTAGTGTGTTGATGTAAAATATGTTAAAAATTATTTTTTTATTTAACAACCATGAATCGTCTAGATAATGAGAAATTACGCAACAATAAGTATAATTATTTGGACCAGTCCAAACATCACTAGTTAATACTACCTTATTGTTTATTTAAAAAATAATTAATCATGTTTGTTCTTTGTTTTTCGAATTTATCAAATGCAACATTTTATAGAGTTATTCTAGAAAATATTTTAAATTGGGGATTACGATAGAGAATTGTTGCCCTTAGGGATTCAGATTCACATGTGCTAAGTGGTAATTGATCTCTAATTATGAAACCAACAATTATTTCTATCTTTAATTGGAAAATATTCCCGAAAAGATAAATTTCCACTAGTTGTATTTAAAACAGATTGATGTGAATCCATTACTGACCAAGGAATGTTCTTAACTTTACATAATTTTAAATGTCTACCTAAATGACCGGTTCCCTCACTTGACTTACCCGAATGTACATTACCACAATATTTACAAGGATGTGGGTCTCACAAACGGTGGAGGTGTACCAAACAATTTATAGTGAAATGTAACTGTACTCAAGAAAATAGTGAAAATATAGATACAAAGAACCAATTATAATCGTTTAAAGGTGCACCCAAGGAAATCCCCCTGTATAACCGGTAATTTATTTCATAAGATTGTTTATCCTTCACAATATAACCGGTAAATAATTTCCCAACTGTTCTGAGGAGACTTACCGATGTATCTTACCATTTTTCTTACTTCGAGAAAATACTTACCAATGATCGCTCTTTGGTTAATTATGTGCAAACCTTTTAAATAGTTCGGACTTCATGCGGCACAAGAAATCCATCCCATGTATACGATAATGTAGATGCAAGCCTACAACTACAAGAAACTATCGGTTTATAAAAGTCAACCTGGAGTGTTCCATTGGATTTCTGACCCACAAAGTAAATATTAGCCACGAACGATTCAGTACGTACAAGTATACAATTCTTGCTGATGGGAGCCACCAAAGAAAATATGCATGATCAAAACCTTCGGTAATAGCATTAGCTACTGCTTTACAAAAGGTTTCAAGGTTCCCTTAATTAGTACTGTAATTTATTAACATTATTAGCATGACAACTTGACAAGCAGTTAATTAGATAAGTTGGAAAGTATCAATCAATCATCTCCCTTTGTGAGTTATATTTGTTCCGCTCTTCGTGGAACCATGCATACTAGGTATGTGCAGAAAAACCATATCCATAATAAGAATCCAAATGCTAATTATTCCTAAACGTATTATTGTTACCTTTAGGTCAAAATGGGTTTATTTATATCAATTTACGGCTAGTAAATTATTTACTTATTGGATTGCATAAACATACTATTGAGATTTTATTCTCTTAAGCATTCTTTGCTTTCAGAGAGGTATCGTTCAATTAACGAAACGTACTTGAAAAGGTCAACTAATACTTCATCAAAAGTCCTACAACCAACGCACCTCTTGAGTATGACTGTATTTTTAAGAGTATTTTTCAAATGCTATGTGGTAAATTTAGTATCTCATCCACAAATTGGCTTCAATTCAAGTTATCCTACGTGCAGATCAAAACATGCATCCTAAAATATACAAATGGTTGAGAAATACTTTGATCCTACTGAGAGAAGGGGAAAAAGTAAAAGTAGATGGTAAATAGTAATAGCTTCTAATTCCTAGTAGTTATGAGGAGAATATTAAGAAACCTTTAGTTGATGGGATCTATGAAGGAAGACTGTGCTGATCGAATTTCTAAGATCCATGCCCTTACTTCAGATTTCTAATTAAACTCATTTTCTATAGTCTTTCTTTCTGTTTAAGATAATATGACTTGTATGGGTCTTCTGTGGTTTGACAATAGCATTATTTATTTATTAATTAAATATAGCCTTTTCTCTTATAAAATAATCTAAGCTAGACAGCCCCATGCTCAGTTTCATAAAATGGTCATGAAATCGTTACTCGAAACATATTAAGCTACACTGCCCTTAAACTCAAACCCAACAAAACAAAGGGGCAAATCTCAAAAATGTCAAAGAACCATAAGGATTTCTTTTCGAAACTAGAATCATAAGAAAAGTAGAATAGAATGGTTAGCTAATAAGCGACGCTAAAATCAAAGGCTACCAATTGTATACATAAAGCTATAATCTCCATAGAAACTTAAAAACACTCCAAATGGAACCCATAATTTATCTTCTTAACCTATATATATATATCATATTGAAAATAATAACCAAAAGCAAATACAAACAATAGCGATTTGTTCCACGATAGCATCAGTATGCTACAATATTTAATAATATATAACAGTTACTAATCCATCTATACTCTCACATGGATTATTATTGCATGTACAACTTGGAGATGCCATGCAAGAGTTGCACTTGCAGCCTGAGGTGGAAGATGTAATTGGCCGTCCGAACATAGAGTTGGTCGGCATGAAGGCCCTCACCGCCGGGAACGAGCCTCTGAAGCTCCCGGAGTTTCTCTCTAACCGAGATACGGAGAACCAACCTTCCATTTCTCCAAAACATCCTACTTTGGCAACCATGTCGTGCCGCACTTCTCCTCCGAGCCGCTTTTTTTCTTCTAAGCCTCCTCCTTGGCAATGGAAGTTGATCCATGGGATTGAATTGTAGTTGGATTGAGCTAGTGGATCGTGGTAATTAGAATAGGAGGAGGAGGTATAAATAGAGAGAGATGGGAGGGAGGGAGAGAGAGAGAGAGATAATTAGGTTGAATGGTTATGGAAAAGATGGCCATGTGCACTAGTCTCATGCAAGGGTTGGGGAGAATTCCACCTACAAATGGACCCTTGCTTGCCCATTTCCTTTTGTCGTCTATTCGGGCCACCACAACATTAATCTAGCTAATACTTCTTTTTAATTCATCTATTCCTTCTCTCATGCTAGGTATCTTTCTCTTCGAAAAAACATTATAGATTCTCAAAATATCATGGGGGTAATAACACACGTCTTACCTTTCGTATTATTATTTAAGGTACATTAGCATTTGATTAACTTCTTTTAGTTTTATGTTTCGTTCGATTCTTTGTCTCCATTACACACACAAAATGCTCCAATTTCTTAATGAAAACTATATCAACTCATTAGATTTAAAAACAAGTACTGTTTCAATTAAATCAATTTCTGACGTTGATTCCATATACTTTGAGGTGTTAAGTTGCCATACTTATAATTGTTTGCTTTATATGCACATAAACAATTACGTATATATATACTGAATGTAGGTACTCTTGAGTGCCTTACAAAGTTCATATATTTGGCTACTTGATCTAGTATTAGTATGTTGGGAGGATCCTTAGTAACTAGTAAGGCTTGACTTAGCCAAGTCACTAGTTTTAGTTATTATTTTGGCTGCTTGTTGTATTAACTTGTGTGGGTATTAGTCAAAATGAATATTGCTGCACCTTAAAAAACCAACAATTAAAACATTAACAACATGAAAGGTCAACAAGCTAGAGAATTTTACCCTACTATATATAAGTCAAACCAACTACTTTCAAGACCACATTAAAGAAGAAACTAAAAGTGATAGAATTTAAACAAATCAATGAGTATTGCGTATATCATCGATAATTAAAGGATATATATATATATATATATATATATATATATTGATGATATGAAAAGACACAGAAAACAATTAATTAAGATATGCAAACGTACCATGTATATATCAGAGCTCAATGTCTGACAACTATCACAAGAACATGCCAGCTGATCATGCATGGCACATATGCACCCGAATATCCTACCAGTCATCGCACCTTCCCATCACTATTATACGTATTTTTCCTGTACAGGGAGGATATTTTTGTTGGTAGTGAATAATGATAATAATGTTAGTTAGCTTGGCATAAATCAAGAGAGTGCTAGAAAGAGAGCTGTTGGATTGCAATAGTTTGAATCTTCTTTAATTACGAAAGGATTTTTGGACCCGCATTTTCCATTAATTTGGATATTACATATGGATAAATATACAATCTTTAATTTAAATTTTGGTTGTTGTTTTGTTTTCCTAATACGATGCTATGATACATACTATCATGGTAGACATTTAGTTGTTTGAACATGCATTTGATTTTTGATGTTTAAATTTAGTACTTATATGTATGCTCGACTATACCTATAGAGGTAGAATTTATTGTAATCTAGAAGACTTTAAAGTCTTGAACCCTTTGCATAACTATAACTTAATAATTTAGTCACACAATCTTACCATGATTACCACAAATTAATAAAGATACTAATGCACGTGATTAAGATCGCATTAATATGAGGACCGATTAAGTGAGAAACATACGAAAAAATTGATGCAAAGTATATGGATACAACGGTGACTTTGCAATACAATATATGCACTTAAGGAGAGAGAGAGAGAGAGAGAGAGAGAGAGAGAGAGAGAGTTGCTTACGTAGCACTACCGATGTCTTTGGTGTTACATTAAGTACGTTGATTTGTCTACAACGCAAACATTTCAGATGCAAGGTGTCAGTTGTGCTATCTCAATTTCGCGGGTCGATCAATACAAGTCCGCTTCAACAATGAAAGGTTAATAATAGTAATGGTCCTTCAAGCAAGGACACTGATTTTAAGGATGTTTTCGTCGCCTTCTTTCTCGTGGAGTTCCAATTTCCAAGCATGAGTGTGACATTTCTTCATCTCTAATTTCGTCGCTACAAGAGAACTTATTTCCAACGATATCATATGAATTATACATATAGTTCCAAGTGTAACCAAATATGATTATTAGGAAAATCATCCCACCTAGTTACACTAATTTAATATTTTAGCTTCCGAGATCCAAAAGTGATGGTTCACGTTGAATAACTTTTTTCTCTCTTTTTTTGAGTGTATATGTTGGAGTGACTTTATGGTTATAGAATATTTACATGCAAGTATATAATACCCTATGCAACGTGCATATGTACAGCTAGGGTATTTCTTTGCATGAAACTGTGATACCATGGCTGGATCGAGGAGGGACCAACAAAATAAATCCACATAATAATAATATCACTAGCTACCTCACAAACAACAATCCGTGGTCCCTTTTGGTGCATTGGTGATTGTTGTCCACCAATTCCACGTACTAAGACGAAATTATTTTTGCTTAACAAAGATGAGTATGACACCGTCACAGACGGTGCAACTCAAGGCTAACTAAGACCACCAGTAACGGGAGGTCGTCTTGCCTGATGACCCCCGACGACCTAGTCGTCCAACCCGGACGCGCCACGTGGCACGTCCGGGTTTGTTAAAAAAAATCGTCGTTTTAAAAAAAAATGTGTTGAATATATTTTTTAAAATGTTAGGTTTATTTGTTATAGATGTTGGATTTAATTATTATTTGATTTAAATTTTTGGGGTATTATTTGGTAAATAGTTTGGTATTTAAACTATATTAGCACACTTGGATTGAAATTAAACTACATTACACCGCTTAATTGAAATTAAACTAGATATACACCGTTTAATTGGAACGACAAGAAAGTCTCTCCAAAAATTAGTAGAATGGGTCATAGTCAACTTTCAGGAAGAATATCCGTGAAGGCCCACATTAGAGGACTTGACAAGGCTGTTGGCTTTTTGGCCTTAATCTTATGTTTTGATGATTTAATCAACCGAAACTTAATTAGAGTAGCACACACTATGCATTGCATATATATTGTATTGTGCTAACCTCTACAGGTGATCAAGACTCAAGAAAGATGGAAATGAAGTCAAGACATGTAATTAAAGCTAAATCGAAGACATGTAATCTTGATTTCTTTTGAGTCTTAGGAACAAAGTGTAATTGAGCATACTTGAGCTAAAATCAACTTAATCACACACTAGGTTCCTCATAGAAGTCACACACGAAATTTCACTTAATTTGGACTTCAATAGATCACCCAAACCTAGACCGGAAAACACTAAACTTAACTGTCTGCCCACATTCGGTCGACCGCAACAGGGCGTTCGGTCGACCGGATGATCAAGCTTTCTAATTGTGTTTCCCTGTCTGTTTCCGGTCGACCGAACCTTTCCAAACGGTCGACCGTTCGAACCTTATTTTCCCGACCGTTATTTTGTCGTATATACCCAACGGTCGTATTCGTATTAATCAAAATATACCCCTTATACATTTTATGTCTCGGTCGACCGAGGACCAAGATCGGTCGACCGAATGAGCGTGTCCAGACAAACCAGAATCTCCTGTCCAAAATTGGTCGACCGGAAGAACCTGTTTCGGTCGACCGTTCACATATTTGTTGTCAACCCCAATGTGCCTGGAAGAAATTGGTCGACCGAACCCTCTTAGTGTGTTCGACCGATAACTTAAGTTTTCTTAAGTCGTAGCGTTGGGCGGTCGACCGTTGCTTAACCGGTCGACCGAACTGAGTGTAAAACTGCCTAACGGTCGACCGATTGTCCCGATCCGGTCGACCGAATTCAGCCAGAATTGGGTTCTGAACTTTCTGTTTTGTGTAATCACACTTCAACTCATACCCAATCAATCCCAACGGCTCTATTCTCTCTAATGGCTATATAAGGAGTTGTAAAACACATTTTAACACAACTCTCCCACTACAAACTTGTCCCAAACTTTAGAGAGAATTCCATACACTCCAAACCTCAAATCTCCACACTTAATCATATTTCCAATCTCATTCAAGTGTGCTCAAAGTTTAGAGAGTGTGTTCCACTCAAGGTTACAATTGTTGTAAAAGGAAGCAAGGACTTCGGTGAAAGCCCGAAGTGTCCCTCTCGGATTGTGAGAGGAAGATTCCAAGCTCGGCGAGGGTTGTTCGCGAGTTTGACGGTTGTAAGGCGTTGTCTCCTGGCCCGGAACGGGGAGCGGATAGTGAAGTCGTAGGCGGAGCTCGGTGATCCGAGCGGAGCTTGCAAGAGAGGATTAGGACCCGGGTGGGGTGCCGAACCTCTATAAAAATCGACCCGACTTCTTGTGGTTTGCATTATTCCTTCCCTACTTGTATTTGTTTTAAATTCCGCTGCGCATATCCATTGCTTAAACAAGTAGGTGATTAGATTAAAAAGTGATTAATGGACCCATAACCCACACGATGAGGGGGGGCGTCTCACTAAGACGTCCCGTCCTCAAAATAAAATAAAATAAAAACTTAAAATTGCACGGTGTGTTATCTCAAATTATTTGAGGTTCCTTTACAAGTTTTTGGTGGTAACGGGTCGGATTACAATGACTTTTTTTGCAAGTGATGAATATAAAACTTCCCGACTTACAAATGTTGGATCTGGAATTTTTTTGGATTTTAAAATTTTTGGATCTAGAATTTTTTTGGATTTTCATCACTTGCAAAAACACATTGTAAGATGAGATGTCAGACGGTCGACCGTTTGATTCTCGGTCTACCGAACATGTTCCATGCGGATGACCGAGTTTCCTTCGGTTTACCGACCTTTACCCGGTCATCCGAATATTTATCCTCAGTAGCTTCGAAATTTCTCTGGAAATCTTTATTCGGTGTACCGAAGGGGTATCAGACATCCGAATATAGTAATTATTAATTTAATAATTAATTAATTTAGCAATTATTTAAATTTATAATCAATTATCTTTTTTAAAAAAAATATTAAAAATATAAAAAATAGCGGGCGTCTAACGGAGCCGCCCCTCCCATGGGTGGGACGTCTCGATAAAAAGATGTTGGATATTTTACAAGATTCGAGTACACCGGGGCGTCCGTTAACTCATTACTGACATCCAAAACATTATTTTTTATGATTATGAGAGTAATAAAAAGAGATGAGATGTGTGATAGGAGGGTTAAATGTCGTGTTATAGGAGTAGAAATGAGAGAATGACAAAATAGTAATCTGTAGGGGCGATTTTAGTAGTTTTCCGGCGATAAATAGTAGTTCAGTATTTATATTAACAAATGACCCGTAATTTTTATATATAATAATAAAAAATTCAATATTAGAAATTTAGGAAAAACAAATATATTTCGAAATCTACTCGGATCGCGGTTCACACCCGCGATCCGTCAAATTTTAAAATAATTTTTTTCCACGGATCGCGGTTCACACACGCGATCCATGGCTTTTTTAAAAAAACTTTTATAAATTATTTTCACGGATCTCAGGTGTGAACCGCGATTTGTGAATTTTTTTTATTTTAAAATTTGGCGGATCGCAGTTGACACCAACGATCCGTGAAAAAAAAATAAAAAACTAATTATTAGGTTTAGGGATTTTAGTTTTATAATTTTATGTTTTGATTTTTTGAAATCCTTCTAAATATGTTATATATATATTTCAAAATATGTTTTCTAATTTTTATTTTTTTTTAAAAAAACTAATTTTGTTTTTAATTTTTTACTTTATCGACCTTCAAAAATGTTTGTAACGAGTGTACATCATACGGATTTTTAACAACGTCAACATTTTTTTGTTTTAAGTAGTTTTAGTGTTTGTTTATTATTTAGTTGTAAATAATTTATTTTTCTGGATACGAGAATTTTTTATTGTATAAAATAACCTACATTTTCAACATGCTCTGGTATCAACGTAATTTGGGTAATTTGGGAGTCAATTCTTGAAAAAAAATGTTTTTTTTTAAATTTTTTAAGAAAATAATAACAATTAAAAACATATTTTGAAAAAAAACGGATAAAAATGATTTTGAAGAAAATAAAAGCAGAAATCAAAAAAATAATAATAAATTCACGAATCGCGGTTGACACCTGCGATCCGTGATTTTTTTTATAAAAATATATTTTTATATAAAAAGGTCACGGATCGCGGGTGTGAACTGCGATCCGTGGGTTTTTTTAAAATTTGACGGATCACACTCGCAATCCGTGGAAAAAAATAAAATAAAAAAGTGACGGAGGGCGGTTTACTCACGCGACCGAGTAGATTTCGAAATATTTTTTTATTCCTATATTTCTAATTTTGAATTTTATTATTATTATAAATAGAAATTACGGCAAGTGGCTCATATATGGCATGCATATATGGAATTTCAGTCCTCTGCCACAAGAAATTATACATAATGCACACATGTGTATCCAATTATAAGATATCATCTCTTTATTTAAAAATCATTGTACCTATAAATATCGGCATGCATGCATAGGATTGTTATCCAAACATCTTGATATAATGATAATTTGTTTTCCTTATATGGGCAAGCAGTATTTGTTTCATCTGTGAAAATAATAAACAAATTATGACCGAAACAAATAGAACACGGTTGATGACGTACATTAATATGTGAACCGGAAAAGGTTTACAGCCAGATGATAAGGACATGAAGCACATGCCTGCGTGAGCAACTAATTAACAACTAACAAATCGGACTTTAATTACCAATGAAATTTAAATGAATAAAGCTATAAACATCAACATTTATGAAGGACAAGAACATGTGGGATGCCTTGAGAACACCGTTGCCTTTTGGTTCACTATGAGGTTGATGTAGGAGCCCATTTAGCCATATAATTCAAGCCATTGCTTCCAAGAAACCTCCATAATTGCCGCACCTTCTTTTGTGGTCCTGACGTTGAAACCCTACCAGGTTCCCAGTTGTTGTGGACACGTGCACATCGGACAAATGATCCAACTCAATTATATGAATAATTTGGCTAGATATGTTGGTAAATATAGTCTAAACTCTCTATAATATAGTTATATCCATTAACCATTACCTAATTTTTTTAGTTTTGCCGATGCAATGGACCAACCAACTTCGACATGATATTAGAGCATGTTGATCAAGCTCTCAAGTGTAACTTCAACTCATATTTACCACGTCTAGACAAGGAAAAAACAATCTTAATCACGTGTGCGGAAAAATACTGTGATTGTATTTTTATATATTCGTTGTCTATTGCCTAAGTGTTTCAGTATTATTAAGATATTCAACCAATCAAATTTCAAACGATATTTATTGCAAAGTGACAAAGATTAGATGATGCATTAGAAGAGTAAGTATTGTGGTGGCACCAGTAATCACAACCGTTCGTTCAATCGTTAGGGTGTGGGAACAAAACGCACTTGACTTAAAACACCTATGTTTTAGAAACTGAATTGAACCAGTGGTCGGACCAAGTTTCGACCGAAAAACGAAAGTTACTGGTTGGTTCACTGAAAAACCAAAATCCTCATCAAATCGGATCGAACAGGGTCAGACCGGGAAAAACCCAAAAAAACAGTCAGTTTGGTCATAGTTGAATTGCAATCTGACCAAAAAAATGTTACTCTTCAGTTTGCACTATGAACTTTGTAAGTAACCGTTTACCTCCAAAAACATTTATTTGTTTCAATTTAATCCAAAAACATTATTTTATTACAATGACTAAACTTTTCAAATATAATTAGTATTTTGGTTTGTGAAAATGTAGATTATAACAAAAAAAATAAAATTAATTAACATTACCTAACACACTAAACTTCATATTTTCCTTTTAATTTTTTTATGGTTGATTATCACTATGTAATAATTCACATATTTCAATATTTTGGTAATTTTTTAGTTAATTTTAGTTACATATTTTATATATAACATTTTTAAAATTTTAAATATTTGATAAAGTACGTGTAAAATTTGGTTCAATCGATCCGGTTGTACCGTCATCTTGAAGTCGGTTCGGTTCAACTCTCGGTTCACAAAATAATGATGTCATGCTGACGTCCTCATCAGTTGAATAAGGTTGAACCATTTTGTCATTTTGAAACAAACCGAGCAATTATTGGTTCACTTTCCGTTTAGTTTCAAAAAACTTGGGAAGCACATGTGACCTAATTTATTGGTTGGGGGCAATATCACCATTATATTCCATGCAAGAACGGCTCTTGGGGTACTCTACAAAACAAGGTTCATGCACGGGTCCCATTCTAACACATTTCTTACTTGCTTTTTTGCTTTTTTGCTTTTTGCTTCTAACTTGCTACTTGAGGTATATCACTTAATGGATTTATGTTTGAAGGGATAATGGTCTTAGAGGGATATTATTCTTTATGATGGTGGATCATTATAGAACATGGTGGCTAAGGCATTTGTGATGTGTATATAAATGTACATCATGTGCGCTAATGAGATATTGGTGAAGTAAAATTTATCAGGTAGTGTTGAGGTTAGTAGGCACACAAGATATAATATAACCAAACGAGCATTAACACAAGTGGAGAGCAGATGAGCACTACACGGAAACATCATGACAAAAGGCTACGTATATATCATATAGTCATATACCGTAATTTTTTAATATAATAAAAAATAAATAAAAATTTCAAAATTTACGAAGAATTTTTTTTTTCGAAAAAAAGGTGGATCGCGGGTGTGACCGACCCACCCGCGATCCTTCCCTCCCGCCAATTTTTTTTAAAGCACCGTGAATTTTTTTTTATTTTTTTTTTAAGTTTTCTGTTTTTATTTTCTTTATTTTTGTTTTTCTTTTTTATTATAATTATTTTTAATCTTTTTTAAAATCTTTTTTTTCAAAATATGTTTTCTAATTTATATTATTTTTTCAAAATTTAAAAATTTATTTTTAATTTTTTCAAAAATCGACCTCCAAATCACATCGATAACTGGACGTATTGAAATGTTATGTTATTTTATACAATAAAAAAATAAAATTTCTTAACAAAAATAAGAAATTATTTACAAATGAATTTTAAACAAACACTAAAACTAATTAAAACAAAAAAAATGATAACGTTGTCGAAAATTCGTAGGGTGTACACACATTACAAACAGTTTTGGGGGTCGATACAGCATAAAACTAAAAACACAATGAATTTTTAAAAAAAATAATAACAATTACAAAACATATTTTGAAAAGAAATATAATAAAAAAACTTAATTAAAATGATTTAAAAAAATTCAAAACATAAAACACTCCAACTAAAATCTGTGACTTTATTTATTTTCTTTTATTGTTTTTGATTTTATGTTTTGAATTTTTTAAAATCATTTTAACTGTGTTATATATATATATATACTTCAAAATATGTTTTCTAATTTTTATAACATTTTAAAAAAAATTAATTGTGTTTTTAAATTTTTGACAGTATCGACCTTCAAAACTGTTTGTAAAGTGTATTCTCCCTACGAATTTTTGACAACGTTATAAATTTTAAAAATTTAGAATATAATATTAAATAGGTACATTTTTTATCTAATAAAAAAAATTAAATTTCGAATACCAATATAGGTACATTTTAAAATTGGTAACGTTGTCAAAAATTCGTAGAGTGAATACACATTACAAACAGTTTTCTAATACTTCAAAAAATTAAAAACACAATTAATTTTTTTTAAAAATTTATAAAAATTAGAAAACATATTTTGAAGTATATATATATATATATAACATAGTTAAAATGATTTTAAAAAATTCAAAACATAAAATCAAAAACGATAAAAGAAAATAAATAAAGTCACGGATTTTAGTTGGAGTGTTTTATGTTTTGAATTTTTTTAAATCATTTTAATTAAGTTGTTTTATTATATTTTTTTTCAAAATATGTTTTGTAATTGTTATTATTTTTTAAAAAAAATCATTGTGTTTTTAATTTTTTGCTGTATCGACCTCCAAAACTGTTTGTAATGTGTATACACCCTACGAATTTTCGACAATGTTATCAATTTTTTGTTTTAATTAGTTTTAGTGTTTGTTTAAAATTCATTTGTAAATAATTTCTTATTCTTGTTAAGAAATTTTATTTTTTTATTGTATAAAATACCCTAACATTTCAATACGTCCAGTTATCGACGTGATCTAGAGGTCGATTTTTGAAAAAATTAAAAACAAATTTTTAAATTTTTAAAAAATAATATAAATAGAAAACATATTTTGAAGAAAAAAAAGATTTTAAAAAAGATTAAAAATAATTATAATAAAAAAGAAAAACAGAAATAAAGAAAATAAAACAGAAAACTTAAAAATAAAAAAAAATTGGCGGGAGGGTCGGATCGTGGGTGGGAACCGCAATCCGTGCCCCACGGATCGCGGGTGTGATCCGCGATCCACCTAGTTTTCGAAGAAAAAAAATTCTAAAATTTCGAAATTTTAATTTATTTTTTATTATATTAAAAAATTACGGGCCATATAGGCAAGTAGCTAAGGGGACAACATATATGAGGTACTAATATTCGAAAATTGAAAGGTAATTAAAGATGTAATTGTTGCTATACGTTGACATGTAAAGGTAACATTTTCATGAAACTTGAAACGGTGTGTATCATTCGATAGAAATGGACAAGGAGTGTACTCCAACTCTCAACCCTCGAGAAACGATCATGGAAACATTGAAAGAAACTCTAACCTGTTCTGAACTCTCTCAAAAAACCGAAGGAACAAACACCAAAACCGCAAAACGTCCACAAATGGTTAGAGCAGTTTTTTGTTATAAGAGTGCAATTTCATTTTATAAGAATGTTATAATTGAAACCCTACACTAGGTTATTTTGGTGACCCAAAACACCACTAAATTAGTAACCAATTTTCACAACAAAGAGGCAACCAATTGAGTGAAGGTTTCATTTGATCGATCGCTATTGGTTGACCATGGTATCGGCTGGGATAGGGCTAGGCAGGGGCTGGTGAGGGCTCGCCATTTAAGAATTAGTTAATCACATATATCTCCGTTTTTAGCTACTCGACAGAAAATAGGATTGAGAGTCCACGTCTTAAAGTCAAGCCTACTGGGAAACGCCTTAAGACCCTCGTTCCCTCTAACTATATACAATGGAACATCTCAAATGCACCAAAATAAAATTTCCCCAATCCCAAATTCTGAAGACAAATTAATTGAAAAATAAGGTTAGTCTAACTTGTAAAATTGCAACAAAATTAATCTCTTTTCTCTATTCAAAAGTTATTAGTGTTGTAAAGTGAACGAATGCGATCAATGAAATCAACTCAAGAACAACTCAAGTAAAGACAATCATGTGGGAGAAATGGGGGAACTTTTCTTATTTTTTTGTTGTATACAATACAAACCACTAGCCCTCATATGCAGGTGGAGGTGTGATGATTACTCTAATAAAATTCCATAGCTTACAATGACGTTACATTGTGAAGTAACTAAAGAAACCCTTGAAACCCTCCTTTACATAATATTGTGTATAGTAGCCATATAAAAACTCCTTAAAACTCCCTCACACAATGTCCGTATTTACAACACTCCCTCTTAGATATTATTTTTCTATGTACATGTCTCGTTCAAACCTTGCTAGAAACTCAGTGGGAAACCAGTTAAGGAAAAGATTACATAACACACGTTATAAACATTGCACAAACTACCTTGTTAAAAACATTTGGTCAGGAAAAACCTAGTGGGATAAAAACTTGAGTACAACCATAAACTCTTAGCACTACTAGAAAAATAGGATACACCGACGGATATATATCCGTCGCTGTGATATACGTCGGTGTAGCGCACTGTACACTGATGTATATCATTACCGTCGGTGTCGACAAACACCGACGGACAAGAAAACCAACACCGGCGGATACATTACGTCACTTAATATTTTCGTAGTATTCGTCGGTCAATTACTCTATACCGATAGATAGGAACCGTCAGTGTATATTTCCAACCATAATATCCGTGGGAAAATGAAATTTGTCGTGCAAAAAAACACAGGGACAATTATGTTTCGCAACACCGATGAACTAGGGGTTTTAGAACTGTACACCGACGATGTTGATCCGTCGGAGTAGAGTTTGAAAAAAAAACGTTACACATTTATTACATCAAACTATGTTGACGGCTACATTATCGTACATCGACGGATATATCGTTCAGACGATTACTAAAGATAACCCTGACGTATACGCTTAGGTACACTGACGGATGGTGTCCTTCGGGGTATTGGTTTTGACATTGCACACAAACGGTGTGGTTCCGTCAGAGTAGAGTTTGAAAAAGAAACGTTACTCATTGTTACGTTAAACCACACTGACAGCTACATTATCTTACACTGACGGATACGTTCGTCGAACCATTGGTAAAGATTACTCCAACATATACACTTAGAGACACCGACAGAAATGTGTCGTCGGTGTAGGGTTATATCAGTAACCCCTCGGCGAACTCGATTCATTTCTCAAGCAAAACACTTCCCAACCCTAATCTCCGCCTCCACCGTCGTGCTGATTGCCGCTGCTCGTCGACACCTCCGCTTGCAACCTCATCCTGTGTAGTAACCCTCATTCCCTACTCTAATCACCACCTAAATCACAACCACAACCTCGCTGCCCAAATCCCTGCAGCCAACCTCCTTGCCAACCCCTCTCCGCAGTCGCCTACAACCCGAACCCGACCCTCTCCACAACCGCCTACTCGACCCCTAAAACCGCTGACCCAACCCCAGCCACGACCCCTCCCTCCCCGAACCCCAACCTCGACTCCAAAGTCAACCCACAACCACGATTCCAGCCCCAAACTCGAACCCCAGTCGTGAATAAGGCCCCAAAACCGTCCCTCGGCCCCAAACCCGACCCCAAACCTCGTGCATCTTCTAGAATAATCATCCTTCCGGGATGATGATTACTTCTCTCCCCTCCTAATGAACGTAGTCAACCAAGTCTACGCATACTAATTCCATATATAAGCTTCTCAAATGTGGAAGTCGGTAGAGATTTAGTGAACAAATCTGCAAGATCGTCACTTGGGCGAACTTGATGGATATGTCACTTTTGATATATCCATCATTCATCAATGCAATGCACCATGCTCCATGTCTATCTCAATGGCCATGTAGTAGTCACTGAATGTTTTAGACATAAATTCACCAGGATTATCTAACTTGATCTTCTGGATTGGGTAGTCTGGGAATTGTGCTCTTAGTTTGATCAACTAAGCAAGTAATTTCGTGAATGCTAGATTACATGTACATAATTGGCTAACAAATGTCCATCGCTTTGAAGCATCAATCATGATTGAAGTACTTGAAAGGTCCACATGCAGGGTGAATTGGTCCACATATGTACCCTTGGATCCTATGAAAAAATGCATAGGATTCAATCCTGATTTAAATATGAGAGGGTCGTACTACAAATTTACCCTCAACACACACATTGCATATATAATTAGTTGGAGAAGGGGGTCCACGATTTGACAAACTATGACCAACTGAATTTGCCAGTATTCGACGAATCACATATTGATCCCAGGATGACCTAAACGATCATGCCATAATTTAAAGGCATCTGGGTTAGTAAACTTCAGGTTCATCTCATCAATGTCATTAGTAGTTGTATGTATATATGTATAATATAATCTGGAGGAGAATGATGGTAATTTCTCAATGACTTGTTTTCTACCACCAACCATCTAGGTTAGGTATAAATATTCTTTACCACCTTCGGTCTCAGCTCAATGTGAAAACTATTGGACCGAATATCCTTAAAACTAATAAGGTTTCGTTTCGACCATGGACAAAATAACACATTACTAATGATGATGTGCGTGCCCATCGGCAGTACTAAACAAGCTCTTCTGGAGCCATCAACCAAAGTATACTATCTCCTAAAATAATAATTATTTTCCCTTCACATTTGTTTAACGTCTGAAAATACTCTCTTCTAGAGGATTGTGTGTGAAGTACCAATGTTGACTAGACAAAGGTTACCATTTTCTCCTTGGGGTTACTATGCAACATCACTAGTATGAAAAACAATAATAAAATATAAATACTTTCTCTCCAAGCTTTGTTTGAAAGATAATTAACGAAACATAAGCAGGAAAATAAAAATCAAGATACCTAAAATGACTAATGTTAAATGAAGAGTTGTCTAGTGATGGTGATCCTTAATTCAGAAAACTCTTCGAAAATCTAACTCTTCGAAAACAGCATCTTTAATTAACTCAAACCACTTGCAACCACTTTAAACCTTGCATTCAGCTGACATAACGTATGATACTTGCATATATCCATGTATCTGAAATACCTGACATACAACTTAAAAAAAGTAAAACACTTGCATTCATCTTCTGAAATAACTTGACATACACCTGGACGAATGTACAATTAATTCTAACTATCATTCTGCATACATCCAAAGGGTGTATTAGTCTCCAACCAACAAGGTGTCAAACTTGAAGCATTATAATTAAAGTAATTTACGTATGCAGCAGGAGTCCTGTTAATGCTTGTCACAAAATAAGTTGACGGTTGATGGGGGCAAGAGTAGGCATAACCAAAAAATCAAAAACTTGCTTAGCATCCACATCAAAAAAAAACATCAACCATCAATACAAAAGAGGCCTAAATACAAAGTCCCATGACATCCAAAACACGGTTCACGTCAATCCATCTTCTGCTAGACTTTGCTCCTATGGAGGTGTTTGTGTAGAACGGGAGAACGACCAAAGAGGCCTAACAATATGGACTGGACTGGGTTGAGCGACATAGTGGCTATTTATAGAGCGTTCAACTACTTGAGCAATGCAAGTGCTGTCACACTTCATGTAAGAACCCAAACCCTTGTTAGGGTTAAGCTTGGGTTAATGGAGATTAAGGATGTGTTTTGCATGGGGAAGAGACGAGCTACAGTAGGCTGTGATGGGTGAGAGGAGTAGTGTGGCGTGCACTGTAGCGAGGAGATGGGTTGTTGGGTTTAAAAGCTTGAAGTCTCTCTCTCTCTCTCTCTCTCTCTCTCTCTCTCTCTCTCTGTCTTTTCCATTCGTTCACTCACTTGCACTCTTTCTTTTCTTTTCCTTCCGGCGATCAGAGGAGGAAGAAGGCTTGGAGACTCCGGCGTGAGGAGGTCGTCGCGAGGAGGGGGTCGCGCGCGAGGAGGTGGCGGAGGCGTGAGCGTTGCTCCGGCGTTTCTCCGTTTTCGTTGAGGTATGCCGCTCCTTAGTGTGGTTTGTTTGTTAACCCTCATGTGAGGGATGCGTTGGTCGAGTCGGGGGAGGTCGGAGACCTCTCCGGCGACGCGTTTCTTCGTAAAACCTCGGCTGGCGCGAGGTTGAAGACGACCAACGGTCGACCGGATCCTTCGGGCGGTCGACCGTTTTAGCACTGTTTGCCCGACTTTAACCTTCACCGGTCGAACGATGCCTTGTGGCGGTCGACCGGTAGTGCATTATTGCTGGTGAGTTGGGATTTTTCTACCTGTTGTCGGTCGACCGGTCCTTGTTTTGTTCGACCGGAACTTAAGTGTACCTGTTAGTTATGCATGATTTGTTCGACCGATTTCATGTGACGTTCGACCGATTGTTTGTTGTTCGACCGTTGGAGGGTTGCGTTCGACCGATTATATGACTTAGAATAATAGGTTGACCCTGTCTGTTTTCGGTCGACCGAGACCCCTGAGTCGGTCGACCGATAGAATTGAATTTTATGTTGACCAGACTCCGGATTTTGACCTCGTTCGGTCGACCAGTTTTAGACCTTTGTTCGACCGTTGGGGGTTCTGTTTTGAGCGCAGCGGTAGACCGTTTTAGGAGTACGGTCGACCGATTCCTTTCTGGAACCGGTCGACCGAATCACCTCTTCTGGTCGACCGTTTGGGCCCAGGACAGAATTCCTGGTTCCCTTTTTGAACGCCAACTTTGTCCACGGAAACCCGTGTCCTCGCCTTGTGCGTGAGCCGGGAGGTGACGGTGGGCGCGTGATGCGTGCCTGCCCAGGGACCGCCGTGGGGAAGAGTGTGGGCGTTCGGGACGCGTCACCTCCGAGTATGGACCGTGACTTGAGATGATTGTTGGGCACTTTGTAGTATAGATGGCCTGAGGGATCGCAGATCCCAGTGTTGATGTTGTGCGGGCACGCAACTGGCGTTGGGTGAGGTGACTACCGGCCCACGGGCTACGGAGGTCGCTGCCCTGCTTTTATAGCGGCGCGGTTGGTGTTCGCGGCTCGAGGAGCCCGATGACCTGGCAGACTTCGGTCTGGACCCGTCCGATGCTGTGCCGGACGTTGTGATGGACCACCGATGCTGTGCCGGTGATGTCGTCGAGGTTGTGCCGACGATGATGATTGTTGGGCCGAGGCTGTGCCGGCTACGTTGTTTTCCTCGGCTGGGCACCTACCGAGATGTTGTTGTTATACCTTCCGGGCGACGGCCCCGTTGGTCCCTGTGGCTCCGACCACTGAGATTTGCAGATCTATATTCTATCGGCGCGCAGGCGTGACAGAGGCTCCCTGCCGAACCCTTGTGTAGTGTAGCTGCGTGTGGGGGGTGCGATGTCGCGTGCTGTAAGGCTGCATGTGCCTGCAGTAGGTCTCTTCGGGAGACTCGTTGTTGATTGTCGGACTGATGTCCTGTTTTACCCTTCGGGGGAACTGTTTCCCTTTCTGTCGATGCCATGACATGATACTAGTATGATAGGTTCATTATGTAATGCATGCATGTAGGTGAGTTGGCATACGGGGTTTCCTTCTGGAAACTCAGGCATTGTTGTTATATATTTTCAGGACCGCAGTAGGTCCAGTTGGGTGGTGATCGGCGGGCACGCACATTTTGGAGTCAGATCCTCTTCTCGGACCGCTGAGGTCGGCATGATTACGTTTTATCTTATGTTGTCGTTTTGTTGTAATCAAGTATTATTTTGACAAACTCTGATGTAATTTTGGTGCACCGTTATTGTTTATGAGAAGTAACAGTCCCGTCTTTGATTGTTGAGTTCCTGTGTCTTGATTACAATTTTTAAATTTCCGCTGTTTCGGGATGTTACAACTTGGTATCAGAGCGGTCGATTCCTATGCGGTTCCCAATGAAATCACCCTTGTAGTAATAGGATTCATGCATTTTATCTTTTAGCATGCATACATGGCTGAAGTTGTGATTGTTTCTTCTGTCAGATGGCACCTAGGCGCGTGAGGAGTTTTCCACGCGATCGTGATCCCAGTGACGACACTTCTGGTGCTCATTGGGACAGGTTGGGCGAGTTTCTGGAGCGTCAGGCAGCTCAGAGCGCCCAGGGCGGAGTGGGAGCTGAGCACGATCGGTTCATGCGTCAGCACCCGCCGACTTTTGATGGCAGGAGGGCCCCAGAGGTTGCGGAGGACTGGATCATCCGGATGGAGAAGATCTTCCGCGCTATTGGAGTAGCACCTGAGAGGATGGTGGAGCTGGCCACCTATGTGTTCGATGGCGAGGCCGCCAACTGGTGGAGATCTACGTCCACGGTGTTGTTTGATGATCGTGTGGATGTGAGCTGGGAGGAGTTCTTGGAGGTGTTTCATGAGCAGTACTTCCCCCAGCATGTCAGGGATCAGAAGAGGGAGGAGTTCATGTCGCTGGAGCAGAAGGACATGACACTGACGAGCTACATCAGCAGGTTCAACGCTTTGGAGCGTTACTGCCCTGAGATTTGTGTGACCCCAGAGCAGCGGGCGAGGAAGTTCGTGAAGGGACTGAGACAGCCGCTTCGATCTCGGGTGATCAACAGCATGCCGCGGACCCTTGCAGATGCGGTGAAGCATGCTACGATCATCGAGCAGGACCAGAGGGAGTGTATTCAGGAGGCGCGGAAGGCGCCAGTGAGCACCGGCAGCAGAGTAGCTGGTCGTGGAGCAGAGAACCCGGGCAAGAGGCCCAGGTTCGATGGAGGAGGAGCACGTCAGTCGGGAGCGTGCACTTACTGCGGGAGGTTCCATCCAGGGCAGGAGTGTCCCCGTCGGACTGGGGCGTGTATGGGTTGCGGCCAGATGGGACATTTTGTCCGTGATTGTCCTCAGAGGCAGGGAGAGCCGAGCAGGAGGCCAGGACCACCAGCAGTAGGCAGAGGCGAAGGCAGCCGGTCAGTTGTTCCACCAGGCCAGAGCAGGAGGACCGGGCGAGTCTTCACTATCCAGGCTGAGGAGGCGAGGGACTCCAACACCGTCGTGGAAGGTACGCTTTCAGTTTCTGGTTCTGTAGCGCGTGTGTTGTTCGATTGCGGCGTCACTCACTCCTTCATTTCGGAGAAGTTTGCTGGCGAGTTGGGTCGGACCCCTGTGCTGCTGACTGATGCTTTGGAGGTCAGCCCATGGGTAAGGTGGGCACTGTGGGGAGCTTTTTCCCCGGCACCACAGTTGCTTCGGGAGACCATGATTTTCCGGCAGATCTGGTCTTGTTACCGATGGTGGACTTCGACGTCATACTTGTTGGCTTTTTGGCCTTAATCTTATGTTTTAATGATTTAATCAACCGAATCTTAATTAGAGTAGCACACACTATGCATTGCATATATATTGTATTGTGCTAACCTCTACAGGTGATCAAGACTCAAGAAACAAGGAAATGAAGTCAAGACATGTAATTAAAGCTAAATCGAAGACATGTAATCTTAATTTCTTTTGAGTCTTAGGAACAAAGTGTAATTGAGCATACTTGAGCTAAAATCAACTTAATCACACACTAGGTTCCTTATAGAAGTCACACACGAAATTTCACATAATTTGGACTTCAATAGATCACCCAAACTTAGACCGGAAAACACCAAAACTTGAATTGCAAAAGTCTGCCCACATTCGGTCGACCGCAATATGCAGTTCGGTCGACCGGATGATCAATTAATCCTGTTTGTGTTTCCCTGTCTAGTTTCGGTCGACCGCACCATATCTTTCGGTCGACCGTCAGATCATATTTTCTCGACCGTTACTTTTGTCGTATATACCCAACGGTCGTATTCGTATTAATCAAAATATACCCCTTATACATTTTATGTATCGGTCGACCGATGACCAAGATCGGTCGACCGAATGAGCGTGTCCAGACAATCCAGAATCTCCTGTCCAAAATCGGTCGACCGGAAGAACCTGTTTCGGTCGACCGTTCACATATTTGTTGTCAACCCCAAAGTGCCTGGACGAAATCGGTCGACCGAACCCTCTTAGTGTGTTCGACCGATGACTTAAGTTGTCTTAAGTCGTAGCGTTGGGCGGTCGACCGTTGCTTAACCGGTCGACCGAACTGAGTGTAAAACTGCCTAACGGTCGACCGATTGTCCCGATCCGGTCGACCGAATTCAGCCAGAATTGGGTTCTGAACTTTCTGTTTTGTGTAATCACACTTCAACTCATACCCAATCAATCCCAACGGCTCTATTCTCTCTAATGCCTATATAAGGAGTTGTAAAACACATTTTAACACAACTCTCCCACTACAAACTTGTCCCAAAACATTAGAGAGAATCCCAAACACTCAAAGCCTCAAATCTCCACACTTAGTCTTAATTCCAATCATACTCAAGTGTGCTCAAGCTTAGAGAGTGTTGCTCTACTCAAATTGTTGTTGTCAAAGGAAGCAAGGACTTCGGTGAAAGCCCGAAGTGTTCCTCTCGGATTGTGAGAGAAGAAAGTCAAGCTCGCGAGGTTGTTCGCGGAGTTTGTTTTGTAAAAGGCGTTCTCTCCCGGCCCGGAACGGGGAGTGGTTAGTGAAGTCGTAGGCGGAGCTCGGTGATCCGAGCGGAGCTTGCAAGAGAGGATTAGGACCCGGGTGGGGTGCCGAACCTCTATAAAAATCCCCCGACTTCTTGTGGTTTGCATTTTCTATTCCTTACTTGCTTGTTTGTTTTAATTCCGCTGCATTTACTCGATTGCTTAAACAAGTAGGTGATTAGATTAAAAAGTGATTAGTGGACCTATAACCCACACGATCCTACATTTGGTATCAGAGCCTTGTTAGCTAAATTCTCATACTTAATCGTATTTTTTAGCATGGCTTCTACATCATCTAATCACATAGAAGGATTATGCACCACTAGACCTCCTTTGCTTAATGGGTCAAACTATGATTATTGGAAAAATAGGATGAAAATCTTTTTAATATCAAATGACCTTAAGTATTGGATGTTTCTCCAAAATCCATACACACCACCAAATGAAGATGAATTAGATTCACTCACTAGGCCCAAAATGAAAGAAATTGAGATGAACTCAAAAATCATGAACATTCTATATTGTGGGCTAAATGAGGGTGAATATAATAGGATTAGAGGGTGTGTTAGTGCACATGAGATATGGCATAGACTACAAATGCATCATGAGGGGGATAGTAAAACTAAGGAAACCCGCATTAGTCTCCTCATGCATAAATATGAGATTTTTTCTATGCAAATCGGTGAGAACATAAGCGAAATGAACACTCGCTTCACCGATATCACTAACTCTCTTTTGGTTCTTGGAAGAAAAATCAATGAAGGAGAGATGACAAGGAAGTTCCTCCGGTCACTTAGCATCGATTGGGAAGATAAAGTCGTCGCAATTGAAGAGGCGCATGATCTCTCAAAATTAAAGATGGAGGAGCTCATTGGAAACTTGATGGCTTATGAACTTCAAATCAATCATCGGAAGGAGAAGGAAGCCACCAAGAAAACATCCACCTTGGCATTACATGCAAATTTAGATGAACCAATGAGGAGTATAGAAGATGAGACATAGAAGTCCTAGCCAAAGACTTCTTCAAATACCTCAAGAGGGATAAGGGAGAAAAGAATGAAAGAAGAGGTAGAAGAAGTGAGAAAAGAGAAAAAGAAAAAGAGAGGGAGGAGAGTGAAAATGAGAGAAGAGAAGGGGAGAAGAAAAAGGAGAGAAGGGAGAGGAGAAAAGAAAAGGAGAAGATCAAGAGAAGAGAAAGGAAGGAGGAAGCACACAAGGCTACATGGGATGATTCTTCATCACCATCATCATCGTCTTCTTCCTTGCAAAGTAGAAGAGAAGTGGCTCACTCATGCTTCATGACTATTGAAGATCAAAGTGAGGTAGATTCTAACTCTTGTTCTAGTAATTCATGCTCAACTAAGTCTTATTATAGTGATAGCTCAAACTCTAGTGCAAATAATGAAAATTATACACATGATGAGCTTCAAAATGCATTCCATGACTTAGTTAAACAATATGAGATCATTTGTGATAAAAACAAGAATGCTAGAAAGTTAATCAAAGATCTCCAAAGCCAAATTGAAACATGCATGAATGAGAAGAATGAGGTGGTTGCTAAACTAGAAAATTATGCATCAAATTTTAATAAATTAAAAGCAACACCTATAGATTGTAAACAATTAGATCTTCAAGCTTGCAATGTGCAATTAAGAAAAGATCTAGAAAAATTCACACATGGAACTAAGATGCTTAACATGCTATTAGGTAGTCAAAGACAATCTTTGCAAAAACATGGGTTAGGATACAATGCAAAATTGAAAAACCATGTATCTCACACTACTCTAAATGGAAAGCACTTAGTTGTAAACCATAGTTCCTCAAATGTGTGGGCTCCCAAAACCAAAATGGTTTGGGTTCCCAAAGCTAATGCTCAAGGACCCAAAGTTGTTTGGGTACCCAAATCTACTCATGTAGGAGCTTGAGGAGGAGATTGGTGGTGACCGGGTGAGCTCAAGAGTCAAATTCAAATCCGGTTGCATCACCAAATGAAATTGGAGCTAAATTCGAAATTCAACTTGGTATAAATTCTTATCTATACAATTCATGTTAAATTAGCTCTAATATAGCTTCATATGCTTAATTGACATATCAAATACCCTATTCATTGCAAATCATTTATCACATTTATTGATTCTAAATGTCAAATTTTAAATGGATGTTAGAATAAGGCTTAAGTTGAAACTTAAATGAACTTAACTTGAATCATACTCATTGTTTCCATTTAGCCTTATTGATAGGGGGAGCTTAAATGATATACCTTTTATTAGAGTAATGAAGTGCAAAATTTAGGGGGAGCAACTTCATTACAAGACATCCTAATTCTATGCTTAAAGTCTTAAATAATTATTATTTTTGATGGATGTCAAAGGGGGAGAGATAATTAAGGGGGTAACTTGAAAAACTTGATAAAATTTGAACAAAAACTATGCACATCCATAGGGGGAGCATCTATATGCATAGTTTACAGATACAATTTTCAAGTATTAAGATATCGGTTGCCATCATCAAAAAGGGGGAGATTGTTGGCTTTTTGGCCTTAATCTTATGTTTTAATGATTTAATCAACCGAATCTTAATTAGAGTAGCACACACTATGCATTGCATATATATTGTATTGTGCTAACCTCTACAGGTGATCAAGACTCAAGAAACAAGGAAATGAAGTCAAGACATGTAATTAAAGCTAAATCGAAGACATGTAATCTTAATTTCTTTTGAGTCTTAGGAACAAAGTGTAATTGAGCATACTTGAGCTAAAATCAACTTAATCACACACTAGGTTCCTTATAGAAGTCACACACGAAATTTCACATAATTTGGACTTCAATAGATCACCCAAACTTAGACCGGAAAACACCAAAACTTGAATTGCAAAAGTCTGCCCACATTCGGTCGACCGCAACATGCAGTTCGGTCGACCGGATGATCAATTAATCCTGTTTGTGTTTCCCTGTCTAGTTTCGGTCGACCGCACCATATCTTTCGGTCGACCGTCAGATCATATTTTCTCGACCGTTACTTTTGTCGTATATACCCAACGGTCGTATTCGTATTAATCAAAATATACCCCTTATACATTTTATGTATCGGTCGACCGATGACCAAGATCGGTCGACCGAATGAGCGTGTCCAGACAATCCAGAATCTCCTGTCCAAAATCGGTCGACCGGAAGAACCTGTTTCGGTCGACCGTTCACATATTTGTTGTCAACCCCAAAGTGCCTGGACGAAATCGGTCGACCGAACCCTCTTAGTGTGTTCGACCGATGACTTAAGTTGTCTTAAGTCGTAGCGTTGGGCGGTCGACCGTTGCTTAACCGGTCGACCGAACTGAGTGTAAAACTGCCTAACGGTCGACCGATTGTCCCGATCCGGTCGACCGAATTCAGCCAGAATTGGGTTCTGAACTTTCTGTTTTGTGTAATCACACTTCAACTCATACCCAATCAATCCCAACGGCTCTATTCTCTTAATGCCTATATAAGGAGTTGTAAAACACATTTTAACACAACTCTCCCACTACAAACTTGTCCCAAAACATTAGAGAGAATCCCAAACACTCAAAGCCTCAAATCTCCACACTTAGTCTTAATTCCAATCATACTCAAGTGTGCTCAAGCTTAGAGAGTGTTGCTCCACTCAAATTGTTGTTGTCAAAGGAAGCAAGGACTTCGGTGAAAGCCCGAAGTGTTCCTCTCGGATTGTGAGAGAAGAAAGTCAAGCTCGCGAGGTTGTTCGCGGAGTTTGTTTTGTAAAAGGCGTTCTCTCCCGGCCCGGAACGAGGAGTGGTTAGTGAAGTCGTAGGCGGAGCTCGGTGATCCGAGCGGAGCTTGCAAGAGAGGATTAGGACCCGGGTGGGGTGCCGAACCTCTATAAAAATCCCCCGACTTCTTGTGGTTTGCATTTTCTATTCCTTACTTGCTTGTTTGTTTTAATTCCGCTGCATTTACTCGATTGCTTAAACAAGTAGGTGATTAGATTAAAAAGTGATTAGTGGACCCATAACCCACACGATCCTACATTACTGGGGATGGACTGGCTGTCACAGTACAACGTGCGAGTCTTTTGCCGCGAGAAGAAGATTCTGATTCCGATGGAGGGCTTGCCAGATGTTCTGATCAGAGGTACGAGGAGCAGAGGGGGGCGTCTGATTGTGTCTGCGGTTAAGGCACAGAGACTGATACAGCAGGGATGCAAAGCGTTTGTGGCCACGCTGGTAGTTCCTGATCCTGAGACGAGGAGGCTGGAGGACATAGAGATTGTGCAGGAGTTTCCAGATGTGTTTCCAGCAGAGATTCCAGCGTTACCGCCGCACCGAGAGATCGAGTTCGGCATCGAGTTGGTAGCGGGTACGACACCTCAGTCGAAGGCACCGTATCGTATGACACCTGCTGAGTTGACAGAGCTGAAGAAGCAGTTGCAGGAGTTGATGGAGTCCGGGTTCATTCGACCGAGTGTTTCTCCATGGGGAGCGCCTGTGCTCTTCGTGAAGAAGAAAGATGGATCGTTACGGATGTGCATTGACTACAGGATGCTGAATAAGGTTACCGTTCGGAACCGGTACCCTTTGCCCAGGATTGATGATTTGTTCGATCAGTTGCAGACGGCGAGAGTGTTCTCGAAGATCGATCTGTGTTCGGGTTATCACCAGTTGCGGATCAGGGAGGCGGATGTTCAGAAGACAGCCTTCGGGACGCGGTACGACCACTATGAGTTCTTGGTGATGCCATTTGGACTGACGAATGCGCCTGCAGCATTCATGGATCTGATGAATAGGACCTTCCAGCCGTACCTTGACAGATTTGTCATGGTGTTCGTGGATGACATCTTGGTATACTCGCCTGACAGGGAGCAGCATCGAGAGCACCTGAGGATTGTGCTTGGCATCTTGAGGGATCAGCAGCTTTATGCCAAGTACACGAAGTGTGAGTTTTGGTTGGATCAGGTGGCTTTTCTGGGGCATATTGTGTCAGCAGATGAGATTTCAGTGGATCCGGCGAAGGTCGAGGCAGTGACTCAGTGGAGAGCCCCGACGAGCGTGACGGAGATCAGGAGTTTTGTGGGACTGGCAGGGTACTACAGACGGTTTATCCAGGATTTCTCCAGACTTGCGTCGCCGCTGACAGCATTGACGCAGAAGGGCGTCAAGTTCGTTTGGTCTCAGAAGTGCGAGGACAGCTTCCAGGAGCTGAAGAGGCGATTGACGATAGCACCTATTCTGACGCTACCGAGTGGCAGTAGAGGCTATGTGATATACAGCGATGCATCAGGGATAGGGTTGGGTTGTGTTCTGATGCAGCATGGGAAAGTGGTCGCGTACGCTTCGAGGCAGCTGAAGGTGCACGAGAAGAACTACCCTACTCATGATCTGGAGTTGGCAGCGGTAGTTCATGCGTTGAAGACCTGACGGCACTATCTGTATGGCGAGCAGTTCGAGGTCTTCACCGATCATCAGAGTCTGAAATACTTGTTCTCGCAGAAGGAGCTGAATATGAGGCAGCGCAGATGGCTTGAGTTCATCAAGGACTACGACTTCACCATTTCCTATCATCCGGGGAAGGCGAATTCGGTTGCAGATGCGCTGAGCAGGAAGGTGGAGGTTTCTGTCGCAAGTCTGTGCATCCAGGAGTGGAGGCTACTCGAGGCTTTGTCTGAGTGGAGGCCGTTCACCGAGGGTTCAGAGGGAGCAGTGATTGCTGGGCTTCGGGTGGAGCCGCAGACTGTCTCACGGTTGGTTCAGGCTCAGCAGGGGGATGAGGAGTTAGCTGGTCTACTACAGTTGGCTTCCAGAGATGGATCAGATTTCAGTGTGGGGGTTGATGGTGGTCTGAGGTTCAGGAGTCGGATCTGGGTGCCGAAGGTTGATGGGCTGAGAGATGACATCATGGAGGAGGCACACAGAGCTAGATACACCATTCATCCGGGGAGCACGAAGATGTATAAGGACCTGCAGCGGAACTTCTGGTGGAAGGACATGAAGAGGGATATTGCAGAGTTTGTGGAGCGATGCTTGGTCTGCCAGCAGGTGAAGATTGAGCATCAGAGGCCAGCAGGACCGATGCAGTGTATTGAGCTTCCTGAGTGGAAGTGGGAGCACGTGACGATGGATTTTGTCACGGGATTGCCGAAGACGAGGACATTCCACGACGCGATTTGGGTGATAGTCGATCGACTGACCAAGTCGGCGCACTTCTTAGCGATCCGGACCACGTTGCCTTTGGAGGGTCTAGCTAAGTTGTACGTGGAGGAGATAGTCAGGTTGCATGGACCGGAGGAATTTTCGAGTCATCTCTCCTTCATTTATCTTTCTTCCAAGAATCAAGAGAGAGTTAGTGATATCGGTGAAGCGAGTGTTCATGTCGCTTATGTTCTCACCGATTTGCATAGAAAATATTTCATATTTATGCATGAGGAGACTTATCCTAGTTTCTTTGGTTTTGCTATCACCCTCATGATGCATTTGTAACCTATGCCATATTTCATTTGCACTTTCACATCCCCTAATTCTATTGTATTCTCCCTCATTAAGGCCACAATAAAGAATATTCATAATTTTTGAATTCATTTCAATTTCTTTCATTTGAGCCCTAGATAGAGAATCTAAATCATCTTCATTTGGGGGTATGTATGGATTTTGAATAAACTTCCAATACTTAAGGTCATTTGATATTAAAAAGATTTTCATTCTATTTTTCCAATAATCATAATTCGACCCATTAAGCAAAGGAGGCCTTGTGGTGCATAAACCCTCTAAGTGATTAGATGTTGAAGCCATGCTAAAATTACGGTAAAGTAATAAAATTTAGCTAACAAGGCTCTGATACCAAATGTAGGATCGTGTGGGTTATGGGTCCACTAATCACTTTTACGCTAATCACCTACTTGTTTAAGCAATCAAGATGCGCAGCGGAATTTTAAACAAAACAAGCAAGTAACGAAAGCGAAAATGCAAACCACAAAGACGCGTCGGTTTTTATAGAGGTTCGGCACCCCACCCGGGTCCTATTCCTCTCTTGCAAGCTCCGCTCGACTCCACGAGCTCCGCCTACGTCTTCACTAACCACTCCCCGTTCCGGGCCGGGAGAGAACGCCTTTACAAGTCTTCAAGCTCGCGAACAACCCTCGCCGAGCTTGGCACCACCTCTCACAATCCGAGAGGATCACTTCGGGCTTTCACCGAAGTCCTTGCTTCTTCTTCGGAATTTCACCGAAGCCTTTGCTTTGACAACTCAATGAGTGGGACACACTCTTCTCTAACTGAGCACAACAATTGCTAAATGTGTGAGTGATGAATAATGTGGAGATTTGAGCTTAAGATCACTAAATGAGAGCTTTGAGGATTTGGGATTTCTCTCTATGAATTTGACTATGAGGAATTGGAGAGTTGTGTGTAAAACTGAGTTTGATCCTCTATTTATAAGCTCCAAGAGATTCCTAGCCGTTGGGGAAAGATTTGATTGATTTGTGTAAGATATACACAAAACAGAATTCAAATTCAGCAAAAACTGTCTCCAACCGGTCGACCTAAAGTGGAACCGGTCGAACAGAACCTTACAAAAACTAATGGATCGGTTGAACAAATGGATGGTTCGGTCGAACGGTTGGGAATAGTGTTATGCGTATATGACCGTTGTATGAATATGACAAAATAAAACGGTCACATGAAAACCCGGAACGGTCGAACAAAATGGCAAAACCGGTCGACCGGTTTAGTCTGGGCAAAACACTACTGAAATCGGTTGAACTATGAGGCAAATCGGTTGAACAAAAATGGTCATGTAAAAACTCTAAATCTACTGAAACCGGTCGAACAAAAGGTCCAATCGGTCGAACGTTTTCGGACAGGATTTAAGGTTTAGTTTTAGTGATTTTCCGACTATGTTTTGGATGACCTATCGAAGTCCGATTGATCTGAAATTTTGTGTGTGACTTCTCTAAGGAACCTAGTGTGTGAATGCATGGATATTATCTTAAGTTATGCTCAATTCACATATGTTCCTAAGACTCAAAGAAAAGTAAAATACATTTCTTCAATCCAGCTTGATTACATGTTTTGACTTGATTTTTCTTCTTTCTTGAGTCTTGATCACCTGTAGATGTTAGCAAAATACAACATATATACCATTATACTACATGTGCTAATCTACATTTCCTAATTAAGATTAGGTTGAATTACATCATCAAATATGGATTAAGGCCAAAAAGCCAACAATCTCCCCCTTTTTGATGATGGCAACCTATATCTTAACTGTGTCTTAATACATAGAATTTGTATTTGTAAACTATGCATATTAATGCTCCCCCTATGGATGTGCATAGTTTTTGTTCAATTTTATGCCAAATTCCAAGTTACCCCATTAATTATCTCTCCCCCTTTGACATCCATCAAAAACAAAAATAATTATGACTTTAAGCATAGAATTTGGATGTCTTGTAATGAAGTTGCTCCCCCTAAATTTTGCACTTCATTACACTAATAAAAGATATAACATTTAAGCTCCCCCTATCAATAAGGCTAGATGAAAACTATGAATATGATTCAAGTTAATTTCATTTGAGTTTCAACTTAGGCCTTATTCTAACATCCATTTAAAATTTGACATTTACAATCAATGGATGTGGTATATGATTTGCAATGAATAGGGTGTATGATTTGCAATGAATTAAAATTCTAAAGATATGACAATTAAGCATATAAACTAGATTAGAGCTAAATTTTCAGAAATTTCAAGGATAGACATTTATACCAAACTTGAATCTTGATTAGCTCCAATCTCATTTGATGACGCAACCGGATTCGAATTCGACGCTTTGGCTCACCCGGTCACCACCAATTTCCTCCTCAAGCTCCTACAAGTGTAGACTTAGGTACCCAAACAATTTTGGGTCCTTGAACATTAGTTTTTGGTATCCAAACCATTTTGGTTTTGGGTGCCCACACACTTGAGGAACTAGATTTAACAAATAAATGCTTGCCATTTAAAGTAGTATGAGATACATGGTTTTTCAAATGCACATTGTATCCTAAACCATGTTTAGCTAATGATTGTCTTTGACTACTCAAAAGCATATCAAGCATTTTTGTTCCTTTAGTGAACATTTCAAGATCTTTTCTTAATTGCAAATTTGAAGCTTTAAGATCTACATGTTCATCAATAATGGGTGTTTTACTTAGACTAGCAAGTGATGATTCATTTGATTCAAGTCTAGCAATCACCTCATTCTTTTCATTCATGATTAATTCAATTTGGCATTTGAGATCATTTATAGTTTTTCTAGCATTTTTGTTCTTTTCACAAATGATCTCATATTGTTTAACTAAATCATGAAATGCATTTTGTAGCTCATCATGTGTATAAGATTCATCATTAGCATTAGAATTAGAGCTATCACTAGAATATGATTTACTTGAACATGAATTACTTCTAGTGGAATAAGATTTAGAGGAGTTGGAAGCTACCTCACTTTGTTCATCTTCAATGGCCATGAAGCATGAATGTGCAACCTCTCTTCTACTTTGCAAGGAAGAGGATGATGATGATGGAGATGAAGAGTCATCCCAAGTGGCTTTGTGAGCTTCCTCCTTCCTTTCTTTCCTCTTACTCTTCTCCTTTTCTCTTCTCCTCTCTCTTCTCTCATTTTTCTTCTCCCTCTCTTTTCTCTCATTTTCGCTCTCCTCCCTCTCTTTTTCTTTTTCTCTTTTCTCACTTCTTCTACCTCTTCTTTCATTCTTTTCTCCCTTATCCCTCTTGAGGTATTTGAAGAAGTCTTGGGCAAGGACCTCAATGTCCTCTTCTTCCACCCTCCTTGGCTCATCAAAATTTGCATGTAATGCCACCACGGAGTTTTTCTTTGATGCTTCCTTCTCTCTTCGATGACTCAATTGGAGCTCATAGGCCATGAGATTTCCAATGAGTTCCTCCATCTTCAATTTTGAAAGATCGTGCGATTCTTCGATTGCCACGACCTTGTCTTCCCAATCGTTGCTCAATGACCGGAGGAATTTTCGAGTCATCTCTCCTTCATTTATCTTTCTTCCAAGAATCAAGAGAGAGTTAGTGATATCGGTGAAGCGAGTGTTCATGTCGCTTATGTTCTCACCGATTTGCATAGAAAATATTTCATATTTATGCATGAGGAGACTTATCCTAGTTTCTTTGGTTTTGCTATCACCCTCATGATGCATTTGTAACCTATGCCATATTTCATTTGCACTTTCACATCCCCTAATTCTATTGTATTCTCCCTCATTAAGGCCACAATAAAGAATATTCATAATTTTTGAATTCATTTCAATTTCTTTCATTTGAGCCCTAGATAGAGAATCTAAATCATCTTCATTTCCAATGAGTTCCTCCATCTTCAATTTTGAAAGATCGTGCGATTCTTCGATTGCCACGACCTTGTCTTCCCAATCGTTGCTCAATGACCGGAGGAATTTTCGAGTCATCTCTCCTTCATTTATCTTTCTTCCAAGAATCAAGAGAGAGTTAGTGATATCGGTGAAGCGAGTGTTCATGTCGCTTATGTTCTCACCGATTTGCATAGAAAATATTTCATATTTATGCATGAGGAGACTTATCCTAGTTTCTTTGGTTTTGCTATCACCCTCATGATGCATTTGTAACCTATGCCATATTTCATTTGCACTTTCACATCCCCTAATTCTATTGTATTCTCCCTCATTAAGGCCACAATAAAGAATATTCATAATTTTTGAATTCATTTCAATTTCTTTCATTTGAGCCCTAGATAGAGAATCTAAATCATCTTCATTTGGGGGTATGTATGGATTTTGAATAAACTTCCAATACTTAAGGTCATTTGATATTAAAAAGATTTTCATTCTATTTTTCCAATAATCATAATTCGACCCATTAAGCAAAGGAGGCCTTGTGGTGCATAAACCCTCTAAGTGATTAGATGTTGAAGCCATGCTAAAATTACGGTAAAGTAATAAAATTTAGCTAACAAGGCTCTGATACCAAATGTAGGATCGTGTGGGTTATGGGTCCACTAATCACTTTTACGCTAATCACCTACTTGTTTAAGCAATCAAGATGCGCAGCGGAATTTTAAACAAAACAAGCAAGTAACGAAAGCGAAAATGCAAACCACAAAGACGCGTCAGTTTTTATAGAGGTTCGGCACCCCACCCGGGTCCTATTCCTCTCTTGCAAGCTCCGCTCGACTCCACGAGCTCCGTCTACGTCTTCACTAACCACTCCCCGTTCCGGGCCGGGAGAGAACGCCTTTACAAGTCTTCAAGCTCGCGAACAACCCTCGCCGAGCTTGGCACCACCTCTCACAATCCGAGAGGATCACTTCGGGCTTTCACCGAAGTCCTTGCTTCTTCTTCGGAATTTCACCGAAGCCTTTGCTTTGACAACTCAATGAGTGGGACACACTCTTCTCTAACTGAGCACAACAATTGCTAAATGTGTGAGTGATGAATAATGTGGAGATTTGAGCTTAAGATCACTAAATGAGAGCTTTGAGGATTTGGGATTTCTCTCTATGAATTTGACTATGAGGAATTGGAGAGTTGTGTGTAAAACTGAGTTTGATCCTCTATTTATAAGCTCCAAGAGATTCCTAGCCGTTGGGGAAAGATTTGATTGATTTGTGTAAGAGATACACAAAACAGAATTCAAATTCAGCAAAAACTGTCTCCAACCGGTCGACCTAAAGTGGAACCGGTCGAACAGAACCTTACAAAACCTAATGGATCGGTTGAACAAATGGATGGTTCGGTCGAACGGTTGGGAATAGTGTTATGCGTATATGACCGTTGTATGAATACGACAAAATAAAACGGTCACATGAAAACCCGGAACGGTCGAACAAAATGGCAAAACCGGTCGACCGGTTTAGTCTGGGCAAAACACTACTGAAATCGGTTGAACTATGAGGCAAATCGGTTGAACAAAAATGGTCATGTAAAAACTCTAAATCTACTGAAACCGGTCGAACAAAAGGTCCAATCGGTCGAACGTTTTCGGACAGGATTTAAGGTTTAGTTTTAGTGATTTTCCGACTATGTTTTGGATGACCTATCGAAGTCCGATTGATCTGAAATTTTGTGTGTGACTTCTCTAAGGAACCTAGTGTGTGAATGCATGGATATTATCTTAAGTTATGCTCAATTCACATATGTTCCTAAGACTCAAAGAAAAGTAAAATACATTTCTTCAATCCAGCTTGATTACATGTTTTGACTTGATTTTTCTTCTTTCTTGAGTCTTGATCACCTGTAGATGTTAGCAAAATACAACATATATACCATTATACTACATGTGCTAATCTACATTTCCTAATTAAGATTAGGTTGAATTACATCATCAAAATATGGATTAAGGCCAAAAAGCCAACAGTATGTGGCAGATCCGTCGCACGTTATTGAGATAGCAGTGCCAGAGATTCAGCAGGACTTATCGCTCGAGGAGAGACCAGTGGAGATTGTTGATCGCATGGATCACCAGCTCAGGAGGAGGACCATCCCGATGGTGAAGGTCAGGTGGCAGCATCACAGCGAGCGCGAGGCCACTTGGGAGATCGAGGAGGATGTCACAAGTAGGGCTGTCAATCGTGTCGTGTCGTGTGCTAATCGTATCGTGTCAAGTCCTATATATAAGCTCTAGGTGTTGCGTCGTATCCGACCCATTTAATAATCGTGTTGCTAAATTTCTGCCGTATCCAACCCATTTATAATCGTGTTGCCATATCCAACCCGTTTATACCCGATTATTAAACGGGTTACTTCGTGTACACGTTTAACACCGCTACCGTTTACACCATTTAACACACGTTTAACACACAATTATCTACTCGTTCAGAGTTCAGAGTTCAAACTTCAAAGTTTCAAACCAATTATATATATAATTGGTAAAATTATAAATATGGCATTCAGTTATTAGAATTTGTTTATTATAATTTATAACTTATATATTACTTATAGACTTGTCGCTATTAGTCGTGTATTAATTGTGTCGTATTCGTAATCGTGTGCCTAATTACCCAATTACTTATCGTGTTTTATCGTGTCTTAATCGTGTTAATCGTTTTTGCAGCAGAAATCCATATCCAACCCATTTAATAATCGTGTTGCCGTATCCAACCCATTTATTAATCGTGTTCAAATTCTCAATCCATATCCGCTAACTTCTTGTCGTTTTCGTGTCGTGTTATCGTGTTTCGTGTAAAATTGACAGCCCTAGTCACAAGGCAGTATCCAGAGCTTTTCGGTGAGTAGTTGCTTTGATTTCGGGACGAAATCCTTTTAAGTTGGGTGGATTGTAAGAACCCAAACCCTTGTTAGGGTTAAGCTTGGGTTAATGGAGATTAAGGAGGTGTTTTGCATGGGGAAGAGGCGAGCTACAGTAGGCTGTGATGGGTGAGAGGAGTAGTGTGGCGTGCACTGTAGCGAGGAGATGGGTTGTTGGGTTTAAAAGCTTGAAGTCTCTCTCTCACTCTCTCTCTCTCTCTCTCTCTCTCTCTTTTCCATTCGTTCACTCACTTGCACTCTTTCTTTTCTTTTCCTTCCGGCGATCAGAGGAGGAAGAAGGCTTGGAGACTCCGGCGTGAGGAGGTCGTCGCGAGGAGGGGGTCGTGCGCGAGGAGGTGGCGGAGGCATGAGCGTTGCTCCGGCGTTTCTCCGTTTTCGTTGAGGTATGTCGCTCCTTAGTGTGGTTTGTTTGTTAACCCTCATGTGAGGGATGCGTTGGTCGAGTCGGGGGAGGTCGGAGACCTCTCCGGCGACGCGTTTCTTTGTAAAACCTCGGCTGGTGCGAGGTTGAAGACGACCAATGGTCAACCGGATCCTTCGGGCGGTCGACCGTTTTAGCACTGTTTGCCCGACTTTAACCTTCACCGGTCGAACGATGCCTTGTGGCGGTCGACCGGTAGTGCATTATTGCTGGTGAGTTGGGATTTTTCTACCTGTTGTCGGTCGACCGGTCCTTGTTTTGTTTGACCGGAACTTAAGTGTACCTGTTAGTTATGCATGATTTGTTCGACCGATTTCATGTGACGTTCGACCGATTGTTTGTTGTTCGACCGTTGGAGGGTTGCGTTCGACCGATTATATGACTTAGAATAATAGGTTGACCTTGTCTGTTTTCGGTCGACCGAGACCCCTGAGTCGGTCGACCGATAGAATTGAATTTTATGTTGACCAGACTCCGGATTTTGACCTCGTTCGGTCGACCGGTTTTAGACCTTTGTTCGACCGTTGGGGGTTCTGTTTTGAGCGTAGCGGTAGACCGTTTTAGGAGTACGGTCGACCGATTCCTTTCTGGAACCGGTCGACCGAATCACCTCTTCCGGTCGACCGTTTGGGCCCAGGACAGAATTCCTGGTTCCCTTTTTGAACGCCAACTTTGTTCACGGAAACCCGTGTCCTCGCCCTATGCGTGAGCCGGGAGGTGACGGTGGGCGCGTGATGCGTGCCTGCCCAGGGACCACCGTTGGGAAGAGTGTGGGCGTTCTGGACGCGTCACCTCCGAGTATGGACCGCTTCTTGAGATGATTGTTGGGCACTTTGTAGTATAGCAGGCCTGAGGGATCGCGGATCCCAGTGTTGATGTTGTGCGGGCACGCAACTGGCGTTGGGTGAGGTGACTACCGGCCCACGGGCTACGGAGGTCGCTGCCCTGCTTTTATAGCGGCGCGGTTGGTGTTCGCGGCTCGGGGAGCCCGATGACCTGGCAGACTTCGGTCTGGACCCGTCCGATGCTGTGCCGGACGTTGTGATGGACCACCGATGCTGTGCCGGTGATGCCGCCGAGGTTGTGCCGACGATGATGATTGTTGGGTCGAGGCTGTGCCGGCTATGTTGTTTTCCTCGGCTGGGCACCTACCGAGATGTTGTTGTTATACCTTCCGGGCGACGGCCCCGTTGGTCCCTGTGGCTCCGACCACTGAGATTTGCAGATCTGTATTCTATCGGCGTGCAGGCGTGACAGAGGCTCCCTGCCGAACCCTTGTGTAGTGTAGCTGCGTGTGGGGGGTGCGATGTCGCGTGCTGTAAGGCTGCATGTGCCTGCAGTAGGTCTCCTCGGGAGACTCGTTGTTGATTGTCGGACTGATGTCCTGTTTTACCCTTCGGGGGAACTGTTTCCCTTTCTGTCGATACCATGACATGATACTAGTATGATAGGTTCATTATGTAATGCATGCATGTAGGTGAGTTGGCAGACGGGTTTCCTTCTGGAAACTCAGGCATTGTTGTTATATATTTTCAGGACCGCAGTAGGTCCAGTTGGGTGGTGATCGGCGGGCACGCGCATTTTGGAGTCGGATCCTCTTCTCGGACCGCTGAGGTCGGCATGATTACGTTTTATCTTCTGTTGTCATTTTGTTGTAATCATGTATTATTTTGACAAACTCTGATGTAATTTTGGTGCACCGTTATTGTTTATGAGAAGTAACAGTCCCGTCTTTGATTGTTGAGTTCCTGTGTCTTGATTATAATTTTTAAATTTCCGCTGTTTCGGGATGTTACACTTCATGCAAAGATGCTCTTTGAACCTCAATCTCCTCTTCCTCTTCTTGGTTGTGGAGCGACATGATGCGTTGAAGTTAAACTTACAAGCTTAGAAGCAACAAAACGTATTTGGAAAATCAGGTAAGAAGCAAGTAGACCATATGTATTTGATCCAATTTAATGTAATAAGAGTCATACACATTACAAGCTTGGGTTTGAAATTTAGAAAATTCATTCTATTAGTCAAACTTAAATATAAGGTTCTCCTGAACACTAAAAAGTAGGACTCTTATTTTAATCATCACTGCAGTCATCCAAAACATGTCAATCTGCTCAGAAAATTTATTCTTCCATTTCTTTTCGCCCCTCCTCTACCTCATGAGTGTCCATATCGCCTTTGTGTTTCTATTTCCTCTTCCTCTAGCCTACTCCTTTCATGGTCTTGAAGCATCTCCTCAAATGTTAGTGGGGAGTTTGATGCCCAAGCAGTGATATGCAGGTTGTTAAAGTCATCTAACAGTTTCACAGATCGATTAACTTCAAAATGAATCCCAAAAATTGAAAATATATATTTCTTACTATATTTAATGAAGCCGAAAACAGTTGCACAGTTGCCCCCACATTTTTTAGGGAGAAAAAGAAACATATCATGCAACAACTCATCTTGGGCTGTCCCATAAACACCAAAATTCAGAAACCAAGAGAAGAACCGAAGATATAATTAGACAAACAAAATATAAGACTTGTGTACAAACAACAGCAAAACACCACTACAAAATGTAAACCACTAATTAACAAAAGTTGCAAACAGTTAACAGTAGATCAAGTCAGCTAGTCATACATATTTAGTAAAACTACTTGGAAGTGTAAAAGGTTAGAGTAGTGGTTTACACCCTTTATTCTGTTTGGAGTGGACCAAGAATAACATGTACGTTTCCAAAATTGTTTAAAAGTGGACAAATGCAATCTTTAACTTACAGGTAATGTATATGAAGTGCTGCAATCTTTAACATACGCATGTGTCTTTTTTTCTTTTCAAAGTTTAATTTTAATTTCAAGTATTTACGAATGTAAATTGACGTGTCATTCTTCTTTATGTAGATTGTTACCTTAAAATATATTCTGAAACCTCATTCTTCATCAGACCTATTAACAATAACTAAACCAACCATCAATTTAACACAATGTAAAGAGTAAAAACATACTGAAACAATAGGATAGCTTCAGTAAAAGGTTCCCCCACGTACACATGAAAACACCCACATTTTTTCAGCCAAAAATAAGGAGAACAAGAATCATTAAAAAGCATTCTTAGGTAGTCCCATAAACAGTTAAACACCTAGATCATCCAAGTAAGAGAAAACCCAGTAAATAAAGAGATAGACCAACCCAGACCGTTTTGTAGAAGCAACAACAAATCAAGAGAAGAATGTTACCATAGGGGTTGGGTTCAGGAGGGTCTTTTGCCTCATATTTTGCTCGGTTCAGCATCCTGTCGACGGCTGTTGACACAAAAAAAAAATTCCAATCAAAGTAAATTTTCTAATGATTGTTGACCCTAATTGTCATTTCAACTTAGTGGAGATGTATACAATTTGGAATTTATTGAGGTGTGAACTAAGTAAAAATGCCAAAATGAAAATTAGAAGAACAATACGCAATTTGATGTAATATCTCGGTGATATAATCTCTTGATCTATGTTTATTATATTGAACAGGGAAATAAAATCAAAATACGAAGAGATGTGGAATATCACGAGATTCAAAGGTGAAAATGAAGTTTTTTCCATTAAATAAAAATAAAACAAATAATTGAGATGACTCATACTACGTGGAGAAGTTTCCATGCATAATTATTGAAAAGATTAAAATCCTCAATTATATCCATTGTCCATTCTTAGATGTGAATTTGGAAAGATAAGGTCTCTGCAGCAGCCTCATACCCCACGTCTCCCATACTCCACCTTATCTCATCTCCACCTCAACCACTTCCCCTCACGATCACACATAACCACCCATGATGCCCAGCCACTTCCTCATCTCAATTCACTATAAATACCCTTCCGTTGCTCCATCACAAGGGGGACAATTCCATACACAACACCAAACACAAAATACACATACACAACTCCATGCATAGACACACCCACCAAGACTACACGTACTAAAAAAAAAAAAAGGGAGACCTCTTCCTTTTTTTTTGAAAACCAGCCAGGAATACAAAAAAAAGAAGAAGGGAAGAACGGGACAGACCAGAAAAAGGGAGAAATTGTGAGAAAAAAAAGAGAGTAACCAGAGAAGAAAACGGAGGGAGAAAGAAAAGAGAGAGTGACGTGAAGGGAGAGGAGATCCAGTTTTGGTTCTTTGTTGTCAGTGAGGAGAATCTGACGCTCCTTGCGAGAAAGCCGTCTTCGGTCTCAGCAATTCCCTTGACTCCGGCTCCTTTATTCCAACTCCGGCTCCGTCGATCCCAACAACAGCAACACCGGCAACAATTGAACAACTCCGGACGCATAGTTTCGACAACAATTCAACATCTTCGGATTATTCCAACAACGACTCCGGCAGGTGTAATATTAGCACCGGCGATTGTTTCACTTTAAATAAAAGAAGTAATAATAAAATACAATCATTTCGGCCACTTTCCTTTTGAGGAATTGTACCCGGGTGGTTGCCAAACACGATTATTCCGGCCACTTTCCTTTTGAGGAATTGTACCCGGATAATCGTTCGATCTACCGAATACAATCATTCCGGCCACTTTCCTTTTGAGGAATTGTACCCGGGTGGTTGTCAAACATGGTTATTCCGGCCACTTTTCTTTTGAGGAATTGTACCCGGATAATCGTCTCCCATACGTCATTCCGGCCACTTTCCTTTTGAGGAATTGTACCCGGATTGATGTTCATATTTTTGGCAAAAAAAAAGAGACGCCGGAAGGCTGCCGAAATTGAGCCAGAAAACAACAAATACTCGAATATGATAAGAATGGCGGCTCCATATGTTTGACACAAAATTAATTAACCTATGAAGCCATGGTTCTTATCCTTGAATCGGATGTCAAACTATTGTCAGAATGCCACAGGATTAGAGTCATAATCATGTTAAAATAATATCATGATTGTAACTGTCTTGGATACACAGTAAATAGAAATTCCAAATTACTTGTCGATCGTTCCGAACTCTAGATAAATTCTGAACGATGGAAAAAGAAACAGTCATCGAATGAAGCTAAAATCGACCCATGCTAGTAAGTCACAAATGACTTGTATTCTAGGCCAGAATAAAGGGGATCGAAGAAATGCAATTGATATTTCAGGATCTAATATTAATTAGATGATGCAATTTGAGATAAACTGATTATAAAAATCTAAAAGGGAGAACATTCTCTAGTCGGTGATATGTAAACACGATCACGACCAAAAAAAAGGACATGTTCGTAAAACACATGTTGTTGGTTTCCGAAATATGAGAATTGAATTCTCACGATCAATAGAAAATCTTAATCCAAACTAATGATCATAAGGCTTTCAAGCTACGGTTTGGTCTATGTATAAAACTCATGAACCTCATGTCAAGTTTTAGAATCAATCAAAAGGTGTCTCAGCATAATTGACACAAGCATTATCTTGCTTGGATTGCCACTGTTTGATCATATTCGTATAACAATAAATCAACTTTAATGGACATGGCCTTCAATAAATCGCACAAGAATGAACCAATTTTGTACATCATATAATTGCACGTAGCAACTAATTCCAGCGCATAATGGACAAGACCATATATGTACATGCATCTCTATACGTCCAAGGCACCAGGGATTTCCATGCAAATGCAAGTAATGAGACTTTGCATGTGAAACCTATACAAATTACATATTGAAGTATGGTGGTCATACTTTGAAAACAATCAACCAATCTAACACTTTGGACAAGATTACAAATAGTCCACCTAAATAGACAAAATTACCAACTCACTTGTTAGTGAGATAAATTACAACAATATACAAGTTGTACCAGTTGATTTACAAAATCAATCTTAAAATACAAATAGTCCCTTTAAATAGACAAACAACAAATCCACCCCTAAATGTGGATAAATTGCAAACTAAATCTTTAAAGTTGTAAAATATGTCAACCAAACTAAAAATTGAAAACAAACATAAAACCCAAATATTGACTGCTCTAATAATAAGAGAGGATGCACGTCAAGCTGGATCTTGGGTTCCCTCTCTCTTATCATTGGAGTAATCAAAAATCAAAATATGGATTACCTTAGTCGTCAGTGAGGATGCACGCCAAGCTTGATCTTGGGTTCCCTCTCCCTTACTGGCGATGGAGTCTTCATTTAACAAATCAAATAAATATAACAAAGACACAAACATAAATTCCCTCCGGGTTATGAGGCTAAACTAACCAAAACATCATAATACCCATATCAAAAGTATGATTGTCCAAATAAATCCATATATACAAAACACCTCCTAGGTTATGAGGTTAAACTAACCGTTTGTACGATATTATTCCAATATAAGAATTATCGTTGACAAATCAAACATAAAACTCTCCGGGTCACGAGGCTAAACTGTCCAAGACACTCAACAAATTGAGTATATAAAATATTCTACCAGTTATGAGATTAAACTAACTATTTGATGATATTTATACATAAGAATCATCGGCAATATAATAAAGATACATATACACAAATCACCTCCTAGGCTATGAGGTTAAACTAACCGTTTGTACGATATTCTAATATAAGAATCATCGTTGACAAATCAAACATAAATCTCCTCCAGGTTATGAGGCTAAATTGACCAAAACATTATGATATATGAATAGTTCTCTAAATCAAATCATATACAACACCTCCTAGGTTATGAGGCTAAACTAACCGTTTTTTACGATATTCTAATATCAGAATTATCGTTGATAAATTAACACGGTGTATTCATCATAAAGTTGAAGAATCTAAACATATACAAAACCCTCCTAGGTTACGAGGCTAAATTGATCATATTGTGACAATATATCACAACAAAAGGGAGATCATTATCGAATCGATCAAAGCACGAATCGATAAATCCCCGTCCCTAATACATCGAAATATAAAAAACCCTATTAATAAAATATATATCTGAAATTGTTAAATATAACAACAATTTTGGTTTATAGTTCGCAAACGGATGCTTATATATCTTCCATTTGTGCAATGCATAAATATGTCAACTATTGTATTTCATATTCATTCCTTCTATTTAATGAAATGAAAGAAAATGTTGCACTTATTTACTTTCTGCCAGTTCTTCACATTTATTTAAATTCCTGTACAAATGAATGATATGAGTATGACACGATGAGGCATTCTTCTATACGAAGTTGTAAGGTGCGGAATTCCACCATGAATTCTTGAGAGGTCTTCGCAACACCAAATAAATATAAAAACAAAAAGAACAAAAAACCCACGTTAAACAGAATGGCACGCCCGGTGGGACCTCTCATCCTCGTAGTCATGTCTCGTGTCATTAATCTAACATAAAACCTTCCACGTTGTACAGGAACGAAAATTTGCGATGGAAACTAGCATGAAGGTGATATTTACGGCTCCCGTCTCTTTTGGCTCCTTCGAGCCAGCCTTGTTCAAGTATTCTTTTGAACACGGCCTCGTGACGGGTTATGAGATTGAAGTACCCATCAAGCCTTCAACTCTTAGTCCGGTGGGTAACATCGTGGTCGCTTCAGAAAAGGAACGATTGGAAAGGACGCAACCGGAGTTTGCAATTGCTGAAATTCCTGAAGCACATGCCAAAATTTCGAAGAAGAAAAGGAACAAGACACGCAAGCCAAAGGTGAAAGAAGCCAAATCATCGTCCAATCAGTCACCAAAGAGTCCTTGCATGCCTGGTTCACCAAGCAAACTAGTTAAGTGTCATGTACGACCCCAAAAGTCATTATTGGGAAATTTCAAGGCTCATAAAAGGGTTGGAGGGAACCCGAAGGCACTTAACGACAAACAAATGTCGCTCATCCTGAATGAAATTAATGATTATGAGATGGTGATTCTCTCTAGTAGAGACGTCTACCGTCTTACTGGAGTACACATGACCGAAAACATTTCGATGAATGATTGCTTCACAATTCCAGCTCGCGTGTTGGTATGTGCAATTAAACTGAGAATGAGAGCGCAGAAATTGGGTGTCAACCTAACATCTTCGCCTGTTTTTAGCAGTTCTCTCATCCCAATGGAGTGTAGAGTCATCTCGTCCTCCCCACTTAACGGAAATCCTTTTAGGCCATATCCTAAGAGGATGAAAGTTTCCCGAAGTGGGAAATCAGTTTTAATCAATGGGAATCGTTTCAGTCTGACAGGAGACGAGCTAGAAATAACAGAACCTGACTATTCTGTGAATATATCGATGAATAATCGATATGATATTCTGAGGAGAACAGATGAGGAAAAGCCTACGTTAAGAAGAAAGAAATATGCCCGGACTTCTGTTTGGGACAGGATCGGTAGCGGCACATCGCGTGCGTCCGTATTCGAACGCATTTCTCGTCATCCGAAGACAAGGTCTGAAACTCGGAGTGTTAGAATGAAGTGGGATGGAAATCTCGAAATTGAAACAAATCCTGAGGTACGACGGAAAGAAAAGTCAAGTAAGTTGGAAATCAAACGGATTAATCTATCCAAAAGGCAGGTTCTAACAGTGTTAGTCAAATCCGATGATCGATTGGAGGGTACAGGGTCTACAGCTGATAGTGATACCCTTACTCACAGTTGTTATATGGTACAAATAACTGAAAATCCCTACAAAAAAACGAGGAGAGAAACAAATGATGACCTGCCGAACACTATAGAAGAACTCCAAGACATAGTCTCCCAACCAGGTGTGGACACAAGGAAGAAAGAACGGGCTAGGCAGAAGTTGAGAAATCTAGAGAAGCAACCAATACCCGAAGAAGATTTTAGGAATTCAAGACAGGACGACACCCCAACTTTTGTGGATGAGCAAATATCGAAGGGGTATGCTAGCGGTGATGAAGAAGTACCAGTTCAGACTGTGTATACAACCGGAGAATTTTCAAGAGAAGAACATTTCAAAAAACAAATAGAAGACCTTCAACAAATGGTCTTGCAACTGTCTGCAACCATCGAGTCAATGAACTTGGAAAAAGAACGAGAAGTGGCCGGACAAAGGGACATGGTTGAACAAGCCGTGAACGCTCGATTCTCGGAGATGAGCAACACTGATCAGAGGCCGTTAAATCTCCTAAACCCTTACACAGTTCCATATCCAATAAAGCATTTGGAGACCAGATTACCTGTCGGGCATGTGCAACCAAAATTCACAAAATATAATGGGACGGGAGAACCGCGAGAACATCTAGCTCATTTTACAGCTCAGTGTGGAGACCTCGCAAACGACGAGTCATACTTGCTAAAGTTGTTCGTTCTTTCATTGAGTGGACCAGCTTTTGAATGGTATGGGACGTTAAAACCAAACTCTGTCCCCAATTGGAGTACCATGCAAACACTGTTTATTCAGCGGTTTTTCACTACCGTTAGGAAAGTCTCAATCGCAGAATTGAGCATGCTTAAACAAAGAATCGGAGAATCATCCACCGATTTTATATTGCGATGGAGGAATACTTCGATGTATTGCTCACAGGAAATTGAACAGGCTGAAGCCGTTCGTCTTTGTCAAAGCAACTTTAGGCCTGAACTTGGGTGGAAATTGGTCGGAGAAGATATACGAACTTTCGAGCGTTTGAACACTAAAGCTCGAGATGTCGAATTATTCTTACAGCAATATCCGAACATTTTTCCTACCACTCCTTCATCTTCGGGGACTTCCAAAGTCAAAAAGGATGAAAAGAGAAAGGAGGTTAAGGAGAGTCACAACACATTCGCCCAAGGAAGGAGAATGGAAGGGAAGCAGGAAACACCTCAACAAGCTCCAAGACCCAGAACCACCATAGAAGAGAGAAGAAACAAACCTTACTCTTTCCGAAGAGATAAAGTAAAGAAGCTCTTTCAACGCGCAATAGAAGTGGGAAAGCTTCGCCTCCCGGAACCAAAACGGCCAAGAGATGTCGACAAATCAAGTGAACCAAATTATTGCTTGTACCATAGGATGTTGGGTCACATAGTTGAAGATTGCTGGGTCTTTAAAGATATAATGCAGAATATGATAGAAAAGGGCGAAATTGAGCTCAATAACTCAATTAGGGTTGATCCACCGCAACCTCATCATCATCCTGGTGAAAAGGAAACTGTTCATGTTGTTGAATCTACTCACATTACTTTTCCACCATGCCATATTGAAGATTTAATATGCCAAATGATGAAATTCATGCCTTGGGTGACTGTTCAACAAGAAGAAGTAACTCCCACTAATCAAACGCCAGTGAAGGAAATCGTTCGGGATCCGAGGAAGGGTAAGGCTCCTATTGTCAAGGAACCAACCAACATCAAAGAAACAATTCATGTAATCCAGAAACTAAAAGATAGTATGGAAGATATTGTTAACGAGATGAAGGGGTGTGTTTGTACTAGTCTTGCTTCTACCTCATGTGGGGCAACATCAAAAGGTGACAACGACGAAGGTTGGCAAGTTGTGACACGTCGAAAGAAATCTTCTCAGCCTCAAGCACCGCCACTGCCGCCACAAAAGCAATATTCAAGACAACATCTTCGTCGAGCCCTTAAATACCTACAGAAAAGAAGTAAAGCAAAGAAGCCAGTGGAACCAAAGAAAACACCAAATGAGCTAAGCCCGTTGGAAAGATTGCAAAAACTAATTAACAAGTTGAAGGAGTACGAGCAGGGTACCCCGAAAAATATAACTTTGGAAGATTATATGCCATGGGAACTATTGCTGGAAAAGAGAAGGGACGAGCCCTCGGGTGAAGAACCCGAAGATAAGACGGAACCAATTGTACACAAGTGTCGAATGGTGGGTTCATCTCCAGTCAACAGTGTTGGTTCACCTACAGGAATCAAGGAAATGTTTTCGTGGAGCGATGAACCCAGTGATGAAGATGAAGGAATAAATTTCATCCAACTAAGGAAGGGTAAAATCCTGTCATCTACTCCAAAACAACCCAAAAGTAAAGAAGTTAATTCGTCCAAGCAGTTGGTTGGTGAAACCGAAGGAAACAAAAATAATGATCAGGGAGCAGTTGAAGGAACAAAGCAATCTTCAAACAATGAACCTAATGACACCAAATCGAAAGTCAATTACGATGTCATTGCTCATTTGAAGAAAATCCCCGCTCTCCTTAGTATATATGATGCTTTGCAACTGGCACCCGAATTGAAGGATGCTCTCATTCAAGCTTTGCAAAGATCAACAATATACGAAGCTCATCTGGCCGAGACCCAATCCGTATTCAAGCAAGGAATCACGCCAATCACCTTCAGCAAGGAAGATATGCTTCTGAAACATATAGATCATAATCGCCCTCTTTATTGCAAAGGAACCATGGAAGGTCATCCTGTGGGGCGCATACTCATTGATCCTGGTTCTTCAGTAAACCTCATACCGATGACCACACTAGCAAAGCTTTCCATCGCAAGGACAAATTTAAGCCCATCCGATATAGTCATACACGGGTTTGATCAACATTCACAAACTCCCATTGGCATGGTAGTGTTGAAACTCGTCTTTGGAGAATTTGAGACCGATGCAACGTTCTATGTGCTGAATGTGGGGACATCATATAAAGCATTGTTGGGACGTCCTTGGCTTCATGAAAATTTTGTTGTTCCCTCTACCGTCCACCAATGTTTCAAATACATACACAATGGGAGGGAGCACAGATTCTTTGGAGAGCGCCAACCATTTGAAGCACATGAAGTACATTTCCATGACGCTCGCTACTTTCTCGATGAACCTAAAGAAGGCAAAGCCCCCCCTCTCATACAAAAGTTCAATATGAGGAGTAATATACTCCCGAAAATAATAGAACTCGGTAATGACGATGAAGAACCTGCATTCAAAGTTGTTACACCTCCCAAGCGAATAGACGGAATGAGGCAGTCTCTAAACACCAAGAAGCAGGTTAAGATTTCATGTCCAACTATCAAATCAGATAGTAAGAAGGTGAAGGCAACATATACAATAGACTCTAATACGGTGATGACATTGCCACCATGCACTATAAAGGCACTCGAAAAGCGAGAAGTGGACGTAGTAAAGTCTTTGAAGACTTTCATTGTTCCGTCAAAGAAAAATAGTGGGAAGATAACTTTCTATAAAGGCGAACCACAACATGTCGAGTCAAATACTCCCTTTGGCAAAACAAATGAAATTGATGATGATGCTGATTTGGATGATTTCACCATCAATCCGAAGGTCTTGACAGCTTTCAGAAATAGAAGAGAGAATCGTCCCTATAAGAAGAAGGAACAACAAAAATATGAACAAATATGGCGTCCGAAAGATGACAAGGGACGTGATAGTACGCGGCAAGGGAAAGATCGCAGGGGTCTTGGTTGCTCAAACCACTTAAAGAAGCAAACAACATTACATATAACGGTAAGCTCTGCAGATATTGAGTCAAAGGATGTCGCGCAAGTCGAAGGATCTTTCGGTACTCAACAATCACAGGTCGATGAAAATCAGACTGATAGTGGATCAGAGGGTGAAGAGATATTGCTTCAAGGTCAGTCTGATGTCGAGGGTATTCTCCCAGCTCCACGAGAAATGGAAGAAGGGGGACAAGCGACGGTTGATGAACTTTTAGAAATAAACTTGGGATCTAATGATGACCCGGAACCAACATTTATCAGTGCTTCTCTTAGTCTTAAAGAAAGGGAAGAATACATAACTCTTCTCAAAGAAAATCATGATTGTTTCGCTTGGAATTATAAACAAATGCCAGGTGTAGACCGAAATGTCGCTGAGCACCGTTTATCCATCGATCCCAAACATCCAGGAGTAAAACAGGGGCCTCGCAGGATGCACCCGGATATTCGTGATTTAGTGATTGCAGAGATTGATAAGCTCATCAATGTTGGGTTCATCGAGCCCGTGATGTATACCAAGTGGTTATCAAATATTGTTCCAGTGCGAAAGAAAAATGGTCAGATTCGGGTTTGTGTAGATTTTCGTGATCTCAATAAAGCTTGTCCGAAAGATGATTTCCCCTTACCCATCACCGAACAGATGGTGGATGCTACAACTGGGTACGAAATCCTTAGTTTCATGGATGGATATTCTGGATATAATCAAATTATGATGGCCGAGGATGACAAAGTACATACAGCGTTCCGTACACCGAAGGGGGTTTTCTGTTATAAAGTCATGCCTTTTGGGTTGAGAAATGCTGGTGCGACATATCAACGAGCCATGACACAAATATTCAGCGATTTGCTGCATAAACAAGTTGAATGTTATGTAGATGATCTGGTAGTCAAATCTAAAAAGAAGATCGAACATCTATCCGATCTTAAACTGATATTTAAAAGAGTTCAGAAGTATAACCTCAAAATGAACCCATTGAAATGTGCCTTTGGAGTCACAAGTGGCAGATTCTTAGGTTTTGTGGTTAAACACCGGGGCATCGAAGTTGATCCAACAAAAATCAAGGCAATTCAAGAACTCCCTCCTCCAAAGAATTTGAAACAACTCAGATCACTTCAAGGACGTTTGGCGTATATAAGGCGCTTTATAGTAAATTTGTCTGGAAAATGCCAACCTTTTTCTCGCCTCATGAAGAAAGGTGTAGCATTTGAATGGGATGAAGAATGTCAAAAAGCTTTTGAAGATATCAAAAAGTATCTCCTTAATCCTCCTGTGTTAAGGGCACCGCAGGTAGGCAGGCCACTCATATTATATATCGCCGCCCAAGATTGCTCATTAGGAGCATTGCTTGCTCAAAAAACTGATGATGATAAAGAGCAAGCTTTATACTATTTGAGTAGGAGGCTAGTTGGGGCGGAATTTAAATATTCTGCAATCGAAAAAATATGCTTAGCATTGGTCTTTGCAGCTAAAAAAATGCGTCATTATATGTTAGCTCATAAAGTCCATCTCATATCAAACGTGGACCCCATAAAATATATCATGACACGACCCACCTTGGCTGGACGTGTTGGCAAATGGACCCTTCTGTTGATGGAGTTTGACATTGAATATGTTCCGAGGAAGGCAGTGAAAGGACAAGCTTTAGCGGACTTTCTTGCGGCTCACCCTTTGTCTAGCGATTCCCCATTGGCAACAGATCTCCCGGATGAAGAAATAATGACTGTCAGAGCTAACAAAGAAGCTTATTGGGAACTCTACTTTGATGGGGCTTGCCGTACTGAGATCACCGTTGATGGTCCGACGATTCGAGCTGGGGCAGGGATCGTGTTCTTCACTCCACAACGCGGTATAATTCATTTTTCGTGCGCACTTGTCGATGAGAAGTCCAACAATGAAGCCGAATACGAAGCTCTAATAGTTGGATTAGAAATGGCCCTCGATATGAACATCAAAACTCTTGAAGCATATGGTGATTCTCTACTTGTTGTTCGACAAGTTAACGGCGTATATGAAGTTCGAAAAGAAGAGCTGATACAATATCACGATGTGGCACTTCGTCTGATTCGAAAGTTCGATAGTTTGAAGATATCACACGTTCCAAGAAGCAATAACTCTCATGCGGATGCCCTTGCAAAGTTAGCGACTAGTCTGACCCTTCCACCCCAAGGAGAAATGGAAGTTGTTATAAAAGATCGTCGTCTTCTTCCAAGTATAGCGACGCTATGTGAAGACGAAGCAATAGAAGAAGTCAGCATTGTAAATGATGAACGAGATGATGATTGGAGACAAGTGTTTGTGGACTTCTTTAAGCATGGTCAACAACCTGTTAATAGAGCCGATCGAATGGAACTCAAAAGGCGGATTCCATCATTCGTGTTTGAAAATGACACACTTTATATATTAGCGCCCGGTAACCACAACTCTGTGTATCTTCGATGTCTTTCAAAGGACGAAGCACGAAAGATTCTTCAAGAAATTCATTCAGGGGAATGTGGCGGCCATCAAGCAGGACCAAAAATGCGACATCGAATTAAGCTTATGGGCTATTATTGGCCCACTATGACTCAAGATTGCTTAGAGTATGCAAAGAAATGTGTCAAATGCCAAGAACATGGTAATCTATCTCACAGGCCGCCCTCAAAACTTCATCCAACAATTGCATCTTGGCCATTTACGGAGTGGGGAACAGATGTCGTTGGACCCTTCACTCCTACATCTCAGGGTTACAAATTCATACTAGCTGCAACAGATTACTTCTCTAGATGGGCAGAATTGGTTCCTCTTCGCGAAGTCACAGCTGAGGCGGTCGTCAAGTTCTTCACCAACAATATTGTTCATCGATTTGGAGTCCCAAATAGAGTCCAATCTGATAATGGGACCAATTTCAAAAGTCAAAAAGTATATCGCTTTGCTAATAAATATAGTATTAATTGGAATTATTCCACTATATATAACCCATCTGCAAATGGGTTGGCAGAAGCCTTCAATAAAACTCTTTGTTCTATAATAGCTAAAACTGTAGAGTCAAATAAGCGAGATTGGCACGACCGTATGTATGAAGCACTCTGGGCCTACCGGACTACCTACAAAACTCCAACTGGTTGTACACCGTATTCCTTGGTATATGGGGCAGAAGCTGTATTACCGTTAGAAATTGAAATACCATCCCTCCGTGTAGCGTTGATGACTGACCTGACTAACGACCTCAACATCAAAGTAAGGCTCGAAGAGTTGTTAGACGCCGACGAAAGAAGACTTAAAGCACAACAAAGCCTTGAGCTATATCGAGCCCGAATGCAAAGAGCTTTTGATAAGAAAGTTCGCCCCCGAGCATTCAAGAAGGGTCAACTTGTTTGGGTAATGTCCAAAGATTGCATGGCTCAGGGTTATGGAAAGAAATTAGACCCAAAATGGAAAGGTCCATATATTGTTGAGCTAGCATATGACAATGGGGCATATCTCTTAACCGATCATGAAGGAAAAAGGCCATACCCCCCACTAAATGGAAAATTCCTCAAGCCATATTATTCATAAAAATAAAAATAAAAGGGTTAAAAAAATGAGACCCTGCGGACTTAGTGAAAACCCTAAAGGGTGCTAAGGGTAAAAAAAAAAAATCCTGTCCTCCTGAATAAGAGGTGAAACTTTTCAATATAACTCCTGAATAAGAGGTGAAACTTTTCAATATACCTCCCGAATAAGAGGTAAAACTTTTCGATAGAAATGTTCTACAAATCTATGAAGTACATCTGAGATTTGTAAGGATAATAATAATATAAAACTTTCGCCGACGATGGAATGTCCCTCGGGTCACTCTCCCACATATGAGAGTTCTTGAGGCGAAAGGGGTTATCAAAGTTCTACAAATCTATGAAGCATATCTGAGATTTGTAAGAACTTTCCAACCTTGTTGGGTGACATCCATATGAAGAGCGAGCATCCGGTACGATTTCAAAGATGAGATCCTTACTGTGGCTCCACAGCTGATGGTTGTCATGATGTAAAAAATCTTGTCCTCCTGAATAACGAGGCTAAACTTATTCATATATACATACATAGCCCAATCTCTTTTGTAGCCATAATAATTCTACACACATATCACCATCCTCCTAATAACGAGGCTAAATTTATTCATACATACATATATGTCCTAATCTCATGAGTAGCGATAATAAGTCTACTCACATATACCGTCATCACCCTAAATATCAAGTAAAAGGGTCGGCCACATTTGTTCCACAAATTTTACAAAACCATATAAAATTTGTATAAAAAAAATATATATGTCAATAAAATATATAAAAAAAAAAGAAATGCAAACAACTCTAATAATAAGAGAGGATGCACGCCAAGCTAGATCTTGGGTTCCCTCTCTCTCGTTGTTAGAGGAGTTCTATAACGAACAAATAAACAGACAAACAAATTTAAAAAAATCATCAAATAAAAAAAAGCCTCCTGGGCGATGAGGCTAAATTTATATGCATGCCCTAATCCTCGAATAGCAATAATAAGTCTACTCTCATTTTTTCTTCTTCTTCATCCTCCTGGGTAACGAGGCTAAACTTATCCATATATCCTAATCATCTGAGTAGTAATCATAATGCTACTTTCTGAATATATTCAACCTCGTGAGTAGCGAGGATAAACTTACTCATACAACAAAATCCTGAATAATAAGGATAAACTCATTCCAACGCGTTTCATCTCGCGAAGAACAAAGATAAATTTACTCATACACTTCAACCTCTGAATCAAGTGGAGAAATTTATTCAGCGCACTTCTCATATATAGATAAAAATGCAAACAAATTTAATAATAAGGGAGGATGCACGCCAAGCTCGATCTTGGGTTCCCTCTCTCCTATTGTTAGAAGAGTTTGCAAATATATATATACACATATATAATCAGATCAACAACAAAAGAAACCCTCCTGAATAAGAGGTAAAACTTTTCGATAGAAATGTTCTACAAATCTATGAAGTATATCTGAGATTTGTAAGGACAATAATAATATAAAACTTTCGCCGACGATGGAACGTCCCTCGGGTCACTCTCCTACATATGAGAGTTCTTGAGGCGAAAGGGGTTATCAAAGTTCTACATATCTATGAAGCATATCTGAGATTTGTAAGAACTTTCCAACTTTGTTGGGTGACATCCATATGAAGAGCGAGCATCCGGTACGATTTCAAAGATGAGATCCTTACTGTGGCTCCACAGCTGATGGTTGTCATGATGTAAAACAATCCTGTCCTCCTGGGTAACGAGGCTAAACTTATCCATGCGTGTTCTAATGTTCTGAGTAGTAACATAAGTCTACTCACCTCATATATTGTCCTCCCGAATAATGAGGTCAAACCTATTCATATATACATATATATATATCATAATCTCGTGGGTAGCAACAATAAGTCTGCTTACATATATCGGCATTGCTCCAAATATTTGGTGAAGGTGTCTGCCACATTTGTTCTACAAATTCACAAATCATGTATAAAAAAAATTTTGTATTAAAAAAAACGTAGAAACGAAAAAAACAAATACAAAAAAAAAACAGGATATGCAAACAACTCTAATAGTAAGAGAGGATGCACGCCAAGCTGGATCTTGGGTTCCCTCTCTCTTGTTGTTAGAGGAGTTTTGTAAAAAATAAATATATAAACCAACAAAAATAAAAATCAAATCAACAAAGTCCTCCCGAATAACGAGGCTAAACTTATTTGCATATACATATATATCTTCATCTCATAAGTGACAATGATAAGTCTACCCACATACATCGCCATCCTTCCGGCTAACTAGGCTAAACTTATCCATATGCCCTAATCGTCCGAGTAGTAACCCTAAGTCTACTTGCCAAATATATTCAATCTCGAGAGTAACAATGATTAACTTACTCGCATAACAAGTCCCCCTGCATAACGAGGATAAACTTATCCAAATATATTCGATCTCGCGAGTCACGAGGATAATGCACTCAAAAAAAATTCCAACCTCCTGAATAAGAGGTAAAACTTTTCGATAGAAATGTTCTACAAATCTATGAAGTATATCTGAGGTTTGTAAGGACAATAATAATAATATAAAACTTTCGCTGACGATGGAACGTCCCTCGGGTCACTCTCCTACATATGAGGGTTCTTGAGGCGAAATGGGTTATCAAAGTTCTACAATTTAATGAAGCATATCTGAAATTTGTAGAAACTTCCCAACTATGTTGGGCGACATCCATATGAAGAGCGAGCATCCGGTACGATTTCAAAGATGAAATCTTTACTGTGGCTCCACAACTGATGGTTGTTACGATGTAAAAAGATCCCGCCCTTCTAAATATGAGGCAAAACTATATGACAGATTTGTTCCGGGAATTTATGAAACATGTCTAAAATTGGTATGGATAAAAAAAATCTCTAAAAAGAATATGAAATTAACGTAAATCTCATAAGTCATATAAATACATGTCAACGAATCTAATAATAAGAGAGGATGCACGCCAAGCTGGATCTTGGGTTCCCTCTCTCTTGTCGTTAGAGGAGTTTATAAAAACATTAAAAAAAATCAAATATACAAAATCCTCCTGAGAGATTAACTTTTCCTCAAACACACTCTTCAAATCTATGAAACATATATGGAGTTTGTAAGGGATGACTCAATTTCTTTTTACCTACGATGAAATATCCTTCAAGTCACCTCTCTACTATAAGAGGGTTCTTGAGGTAAAGAGATGTTAAAATGAAATGTTTACTAATCTACAAATCTAGTGCATACATATGAGATTTGTAGGAACATATAAGTTGTTGGTCAACAACCACATGAAATGTGAATATCTTGTAAGATTCAAAATAAAAGAATCTTTATTCTCACCCTACCGTTGTTGGAACTCCAACGTCAAATATCTCACTGGTTTGAGTATATATTTCTCTACATACTAGCATATTGATATGTAGTAAGATATGATTCATATGGAAAAACTCATTACTCTCATATACAAGTTAAAATACTTATTCAAGCTTTACCTGTTTCGGCTTCGATGGCCTTGTATACAAACAAATGTGTACTTCTGAGATATTGGAAATATTTTTCTCAAGAAGTTATGATTCACAATATTCATCATATCTTCTTGAGGGGGCAAACTGTTGACACAAAAAAAAAATTCCAATCAAAGTAAATTTTCTAATGATTGTTGACCCTAATTGTCATTTCAACTTAGTGGAGATGTATACAATTTGGAATTTATTGAGGTGTGAACTAAGTAAAAATGCCAAAATGAAAATTAGAAGAACAATACGCAATTTGATGTAATATCTCGGTGATATAATCTCTTGATCTATGTTTATTATATTGAACAGGGAAATAAAATCAAAATACGAAGAGATGTGGAATATCACGAGATTCAAAGGTGAAAATGAAGTTTTTTCCATTAAATAAAAATAAAACAAATAATTGAGATGACTCATACTACGTGGAGAAGTTTCCATGCATAATTATTGAAAAGATTAAAATCCTCAATTATATCCATTGTCCATTCTTAGATGTGAATTTGGAAAGATAAGGTCTCTGCAGCAGCCTCATACCCCACGTCTCCCATACTCCACCTTATCTCATCTCCACCTCAACCACTTCCCCTCACGATCACACATAACCACCCATGATGCCCAGCCACTTCCTCATCTCAATTCACTATAAATACCCTTCCGTTGCTCCATCACAAGGGGGACAATTCCATACACAACACCAAACACAAAATACACATACACAACTCCATGCATAGACACACCCACCAAGACTACACGTACTAAAAAAAAAAAAAGGGAGACCTCTTCCTTTTTTTTTGAAAACCAGCCAGGAATACAAAAAAAAGAAGAAGGGAAGAACGGGACAGACCAGAAAAAGGGAGAAATTGTGAGAAAAAAAAGAGAGTAACCAGAGAAGAAAACGGAGGGAGAAAGAAAAGAGAGAGTGACGTGAAGGGAGAGGAGATCCAGTTTTGGTTCTTTGTTGTCAGTGAGGAGAATCTGACGCTCCTTGCGAGAAAGCCGTCTTCGGTCTCAGCAATTCCCTTGACTCCGGCTCCTTTATTCCAACTCCGGCTCCGTCGATCCCAACAACAGCAACACCGGCAACAATTGAACAACTCCGGACGCATAGTTTCGACAACAATTCAACATCTTCGGATTATTCCAACAACGACTCCGGCAGGTGTAATATTAGCACCGGCGATTGTTTCACTTTAAATAAAAGAAGTAATAATAAAATACAATCATTTCGGCCACTTTCCTTTTGAGGAATTGTACCCGGGTGGTTGCCAAACACGATTATTCCGGCCACTTTCCTTTTGAGGAATTGTACCCGGATAATCGTTCGATCTACCGAATACAATCATTCCGGCCACTTTCCTTTTGAGGAATTGTACCCGGATAATCGTCTCCCATACGTCATTCCGGCCACTTTCCTTTTGAGGAATTGTACCCGGATTGATGTTCATATTTTTGGCAAAAAAAAAGAGACGCCGGAAGGCTGCCGAAATTGAGCCAGAAAACAACAAATACTCGAATATGATAAGAATGGCGGCTCCATATGTTTGACACAAAATTAATTAACCTATGAAGCCATGGTTCTTATCCTTGAATCGGATGTCAAACTATTGTCAGAATGCCACAGGATTAGAGTCATAATCATGTTAAAATAATATCATGATTGTAACTGTCTTGGATACACAGTAAATAGAAATTCCAAATTACTTGTCGATCGTTCCGAACTCTAGATAAATTCTGAACGATGGAAAAAGAAACAGTCATCGAATGAAGCTAAAATCGACCCATGCTAGTAAGTCACAAATGACTTGTATTCTAGGCCAGAATAAAGGGGATCGAAGAAATGCAATTGATATTTCAGGATCTAATATTAATTAGATGATGCAATTTGAGATAAACTGATTATAAAAATCTAAAAGGGAGAACATTCTCTAGTCGGTGATATGTAAACACGATCACGACCAAAAAAAAGGACATGTTCGTAAAACACATGTTGTTGGTTTCCGAAATATGAGAATTGAATTCTCACGATCAATAGAAAATCTTAATCCAAACTAATGATCATAAGGCTTTCAAGCTACGGTTTGGTCTATGTATAAAACTCATGAACCTCATGTCAAGTTTTAGAATCAATCAAAAGGTGTCTCAGCATAATTGACACAAGCATTATCTTGCTTGGATTGCCACTGTTTGATCATATTCGTATAACAATAAATCAACTTTAATGGACATGGCCTTCAATAAATCGCACAAGAATGAACCAATTTTGTACATCATATAATTGCACGTAGCAACTAATTCCAGCGCATAATGGACAAGACCATATATGTACATGCATCTCTATACGTCCAAGGCACCAGGGATTTCCATGCAAATGCAAGTAATGAGACTTTGCATGTGAAACCTATACAAATTACATATTGAAGTATGGTGGTCATACTTTGAAAACAATCAACCAATCTAACACTTTGGACAAGATTACAAATAGTCCACCTAAATAGACAAAATTACCAACTCACTTGTTAGTGAGATAAATTACAACAATATACAAGTTGTACCAGTTGATTTACAAAATCAATCTTAAAATACAAATAGTCCCTTTAAATAGACAAACAACAAATCCACCCCTAAATGTGGATAAATTGCAAACTAAATCTTTAAAGTTGTAAAATATGTCAACCAAACTAAAAATTGAAAACAAACATAAAACCCAAATATTGACTGCTCTAATAATAAGAGAGGATGCACGTCAAGCTGGATCTTGGGTTCCCTCTCTCTTATCATTGGAGTAATCAAAAATCAAAATATGGATTACCTTAGTCGTAAGTGAGGATGCACGCCAAGCTTGATCTTGGGTTCCCTCTCCCTTACTGGCGATGGAGTCTTCATTTAACAAATCAAATAAATATAACAAAGACACAAACATAAATTCCCTCCGGGTTATGAGGCTAAACTAACCAAAACATCATAATACCCATATCAAAAGTATGATTGTCCAAATAAATCCATATATACAAAACACCTCCTAGGTTATGAGGTTAAACTAACCGTTTGTACGATATTATTCCAATATAAGAATTATCGTTGACAAATCAAACATAAAACTCTCCGGGTCACGAGGCTAAACTGTCCAAGACACTCAACAAATTGAGTATATAAAATATTCTACCAGTTATGAGATTAAACTAACTATTTGATGATATTTATACATAAGAATCATCGGCAATATAATAAAGATACATATACACAAATCACCTCCTAGGCTATGAGGTTAAACTAACCGTTTGTACGATATTCTAATATAAGAATCATCGTTGACAAATCAAACATAAATCTCCTCCAGGTTATGAGGCTAAATTGACCAAAACATTATGATATATGAATAGTTCTCTAAATCAAATCATATACAACACCTCCTAGGTTATGAGGCTAAACTAACCGTTTTTTACGATATTCTAATATCAGAATTATCGTTGATAAATTAACACGGTGTATTCATCATAAAGTTGAAGAATCTAAACATATACAAAACCCTCCTAGGTTACGAGGCTAAATTGATCATATTGTGACAATATATCACAACAAAAGGGAGATCATTATCGAATCGATCAAAGCACGAATCGATAAATCCCCGTCCCTAATACATCGAAATATAAAAAACCCTATTAATAAAATATATATCTGAAATTGTTAAATATAACAACAATTTTGGTTTATAGTTCGCAAACGGATGCTTATATATCTTCCATTTGTGCAATGCATAAATATGTCAACTATTGTATTTCATATTCATTCCTTCTATTTAATGAAATGAAAGAAAATGTTGCACTTATTTACTTTCTGCCAGTTCTTCACATTTATTTAAATTCCTGTACAAATGAATGATATGAGTATGACACGATGAGGCATTCTTCTATACGAAGTTGTAAGGTGCGGAATTCCACCATGAATTCTTGAGAGGTCTTCGCAACACCAAATAAATATAAAAACAAAAAGAACAAAAAACCCACGTTAAACAACGGCACAGTCCAGCAGACGTTCTACCGTCCCTAACAACTGAAGGGAATGTGTTCTAAAAGTTTTACTTTTAAATGCCAATTATTATGAATTGAATGAGAAATCATTTTGTTCCTTGTTTATGTTATTCGTCTTTTAGAAATGTTAAGGAAGAAGCTCTTGGTCCTTAACCGTAGAGCTCTAAAAGATATTGGTTTAAATAAAACAAAAGATATTCGCAATCATGGTAATTAACATGAGACATTGATTACCGGGTTAAGATTGTCGTGTTGGTCATAGATCATTGTAGCTCTACAAGTGAGTGACAACACGGGTATGCAAAAGAGAAAAATATTACTTTTGTATACTGAATAGACCTAATAAGTAAAATATTATAGAAATGTGTTTCTGTGTCATTAATATTTTACTGTGTCTTTGGTCCTTTGATATGAGACTTATATCTAATCACTTAAGGAATACTTAATTAGATCAGTGTCTTGAACTATCGATAAGTGTAGTGCAAAGGCATTGGTTGGTTAAGTACAACTTTTGTTGAAGAAGATAGTTAGTCAAAAGACTATCATTGCCCCTCTTAATTGAGTGATGATATTAGTGGACCACTTGATAAAGCAAAGTTATAATGTGTACAATGTGATTTGAGTTAAGTCACATATTTATAACTAGCTTAAAGAGATCAAGAAATGAATACTAATACAAAGATGACACAATACTACTTAGTGTGTATTCTTAATATCATGAGGCAAGGGACGGACACAAGTGGTGCACTCCATCACTAAATGGATCGGGTTTTGGTTCGAGTGGAATTAAGACATCTAACTAATTGGGAGTTATAATGTGTAGCTAGATACCGCTTATAGCTTGTGATATTAAGCTTTTAATATCACTGCCAACTTAGTTTAGATCCTCCCATAGGTCACACCACAAAACTGAGAAACAAGAAATGAGGATTTTGAGTTCATAAGATGTGTCGGGTTTCATGTAGAAAATATGACACATGGGGTGAACAAGCAAAATCAAAATTATGTTGTGATTAATAACATAATTAGAATCTAAATTAAATTCATATGTGATGTAAATATTATGAGGTGTAATGATTGATCATTACATAGGATAATATGTTACATAAGTTGTGAATTTACTACTAATCCCGAAATGTCAAATTTTGTAGGGGTTAAACCGAAATTTGACAAGTCTGCAGAACAGTGCTCAAACGGTCGACCGGATAGCAGTTAATGGTCGACCGATCGGGCACGGTCGACCGGACGTGTCTCGACCGATAACATGGAATTTTCATCTGTTCGAACGGTCGACCGAATGTGATCGGTCGGTCGACCGAACATTGCGATGGAATAATTCCTGTTACGAACGGTCGACCGAGTTATAGAACGGTCGACCGAAACTAGGTTCGAGCGGTCGACCAAACCTTGAAACGGTCGACCGGTCCAGACGGTTTGTGCAGAATTAATTTAAGAATTAATTAGATCATGCATGGAATTGGTCCATAATTGATTTAATTCATGATTAATATTATTTATTATTAAATAATGGATGGTTAGATGGAATTTTGCATGAGATCATGGGAAGGGGTTGCACATGAATATGTAATTTGGAGAGAGCTTATAAATACAAGCTTATTTCATTACCCAATTAATTGAATTCATTATTTCTTGTGCAAAAATTCTCTCTCCATAGTTCTCCACGAAAATCCCTTAATTCTTAAGTTTAGTTTTAGTTCTTAAGAGATCATCTTCTCAAGATAATTAAAGAGGGGTTAGTAATTGGATTCTAAACCCTATCGGAGATTGAGAGACTAGCTTTCCTCTCTCCGATCTTGTTTAGAGTTTGGTGAATACTCGGAGGCATCCGGCGCAGCGAGGAGCATCCCCAACATGTCCGAATCTTCAAGAAGTTTTAGAGAACTTCTAGGTATGAATTTCGGAGCCCATATTTGTTTTAATAAAGTTTTGAAACTAGATATTGAAACAAATTGATGCATGCATGAAATAAATTATAGAAAATTGAAAATTGATCCTTATTATACATAAAAATTCGAAAATATATATGTATAATTAAACATGAAATCCTACATGCCTTCTCCATCTTGTCGAGGCGCTGATCTAGGTGAGCAACCACGCCCCCAACGGTAGTGGCAATGAATTGGATCAAGCTGAGACACAAAAATAGAAAACGAAGGTGAGTCATCTAGAAATGGCGCAAACACCTTAGAACAAATATGCATTCGAAGAACTATCAAAATATGCTTTGGGTTTTATTTTGTCGTGATTTCAAATACATGCATGTTTACAATATATATTGGCTTACCCATTGTAGCCGTTAGAGATCCTATTACATGAGATTTGTCTTAGTTTCCTTTGATGGAAAACAGAGATATGATTTGGTGAAGTTTCCTTTCGAGAAAGATAGTCGTTGGAGGATTAGCCGTTGGGGTTTAGCTGTGATGACAAAGATCTGAGCTTGCTTATTTTTAACACTCCCCCTCAAGTTGGGTCCACGAAAAGGTTGACGGACCCCAACTTGTGAAGAATGTTATAGAATTGCTTTTGGTCTAACGATTTGGTGAAGATATCTACGAGTTGATCTTTACTTGGAACATACGATGTATCGATTTCTTTTGCTTGAATTTTCTCTCTGATAAAATGGCAATCCACCTCTATGTGTTTGGTTCGTTCATGAAATACGGGATTGGATGCGATGTGACGGGCATCATGATTGTCGCAGTACATTATCATGGGTGATTGATAGGGAACCTTCATTTCCTTGAGAAGTTGTTTAAGCCAGATGAGTTCACTAGTGGTAGATGCCATGACTCTATATTCCGCTTCGGCACTAGATCTTGCAACGACATTTTGCTTTTTGCTTCTCCATGTAACTAAGTTTCCACCTAGGAAGGTACAGAAACCCGTGGTGGATTTGCGATCATAGCTACCAACCCAATCTGCATCAGAATAGCCGATTATTGAATTAGAATTGTTCCTTTTCATCCATATCCCTTGACCCGGTGTTTTCTTTAAATACCTAAGGATTCTGTCTATGATGTCAAGGTGGTGTGTGTGCGGGGCATGCATAAATTGACTTATTGTGCTTACAACGTAAGTTATGTCTGGTCTGGTGACAGTGAGATAAATAAGCTTCCCTACTAATCTTTGAAATTGGCCTGTCTTTTAATGGCTCCCCATCGGTAGGATTGGTTTTATGATTGGTCTCAATGGGTGTGTTGGCAGGTTTATATCCTAATTTACCAGTTTCTTTGAGGAGATCTAGGACATATTTTCTTTGAGATAAAAATAATCCTTTCTTAGAGTGTGCAATTTCAATGCCTAAAAAATATTTCATAACTCCTAGGTCCTTAATATCAAATTTATTTTTTAGATAGGACATCACAAGGTTAATTTCACTATCGCTATTTCCTGTGATTATGATATCGTCTACATACACAAGGACAATGATGGTGATATTATTGAAATGTTTGATGAACATAGAAGCATCAACAGAACACTTAGTAAAATTAAATTGAAGGAGAGAATGACTGAGTTTCGCATACCATGCTCTAGGAGATTGTTTCAATCCGTAGATTGATCTATGAAGTTTGCAAACCTGACTGTGAGGAGAGTTGTATCCTGGAGGAGGGGTCATGTAGACTTCTTCTTCCAGAGAACCCTGAAGGAAAGCATTTCTAACATCCATTTGATAAAGATTCCATCCATAGTTAACAACAATAGAAAGAAGGACTCTAACGGTGCTCATTTTTGCAACAGGAGCGAAAGTTTCTAAATAGTCTAACCCATAGGTTTGTGTATATCCTTTAGCAACCAATCTAGCCTTATAGCGGTCAATTGATCCATTACTATTGTATTTAATTTTATATACCCATTTGCATCCTACGGGTTTGATTCCAGGCTTAGAAGGGACTAGAGTCCAGGTTTGATTTTTTTCTAATGCTTCAAGTTCTTCTTTCATAGCTTTTACCCAATTTGGGTCTCTAAGAGCTTCATGGTAAGATGTGGGTTCACTAAGGCTATCAATTTTACTTAGAAAGGAGTGATGGGAAGGCGTTATGGCATTGTAAGAAATATAATCCTGTATGGGGTAAGTAACATTATAGGTGATGAAGTCCTGCAGATGAGCTGGTGAGCGAGTGGGTCTTCTAGACCTTCTGGCGGTGGTTTCATCATGTTCATCATTGTGCTCCTCTGTAGTCTGTTCATCTCCCCCATCTTGGAGAATGGGAGTTTCTCCAAGGGAAGGAGAGAAATCAAACATGTCAAAAACGGGGAGAGGAGATGTCTCACCACAAGGATTAGTAGTAGTTTCAAAATATGATTCGTTTTCAAAAAAGGACACATCTCGAGATATGTAAAGTTTGCAATCTATAGGATCATAACATTTGTAACCCTTTTTTCGAGAGGAGTATCAAAAAAAAAACAGTTTTGATGGCATGAGTATCGAATTTATCAATTCGTTTTTTATGAACAAAGCACGTACAACCAAAATTTTTAAGATGATCAATATTCATGCGTCTACCATTAAGAATTTCTAAAGGTTGTTTATTCTTAATTATTGGACTGGGAAGACGATTAATAGGATAAACAGCAGTCAAAAGAGCTTCAGACCAGAAATTTTTTGGCACGTGTGTTTGAAATAATAGTGACCTAGTAACATTTAGAAGATGACGATTTTTCCTTTTTGAAATACCATTTTGTTCAGGAGTGTTAATACAAGTGGTTTGATGCATGATGCCTTTTCCTTTCAAAAAAATTTGGAAAATATTACTAGTGTATTCAACTCCATTATCTGACCTAAGAATTTTTATTTTAGTGTCATACATATTTTCTACATATGCAACATACTCACAAAAGATGGAAAAAACATCAAATTTCGTTCTAAGCAAGTAAAGCCAAGTAGTACGAGAAAATCATCAATGAAGGTACTAAAATATTGAAAACCATTATATGATTTAACGGGGGTGGGACCCCAAATATCAGAATGTATCATTTCCAGAGGTGCTCTAGTTTCCGTGGTAGAGGCATGGAAAGGCAACCTGGTTTGTTTGGCTAAACGACAAGCATCACAACATAATTCAACATTCAAATTTAAACTAGGGAGTAAATGTTTTAAAACTTGAAATGAAGGGTGACCCATGCGTTTATGCCACAGGTTGGGTGTCTGGTGTGACACGTTATTAGCAAGCAAATTATTGCTTGAATCCAAAACTTATAATCCATTGACAATGGAGCCTCTACCAATCATCTTCCCGGATGTTCGGTCCTGAAATAGTACATCAACAGGTGTAAAAATCACATTGCAATTTAGATTACGAGTTATCCGGGCAACAGAAAGCAAATTAGATGAAAATTCAGGAACATACAAAACATCATCAGAAATATTATTTAGAAGTGTGGACTGTCCAGTTCCATTGATTTTAACTTGATTTCCATTGGCAACGGTAACAAATTTATTCAGGTTTGGGTCATAATGTATGTTATGCAAAAGTTTTATGTTTCCAGTCATATGATCGGTAGCACCAGTATCTATGATCCATGAATTAGGAGTGATTGTATAGTTCGTAAGGTAAGCAAATGGATTAATACCTGATGTGTTACCTGTGGGGTGCGGATTCTGTCCAGAATTATGCAAGAGAATATTGAGATGCGCCAGGACTTGACCCAACTCCTGCTGGACTCCATTCGGTCCAAAGTTAGGCCCACGAACAGTTGCACGCTCCCCCGTACCCGAGTGGACGCCAGTGGAGACCGGATGCATCTGACCGCCCGAGCTACCTGAGTAATCGGGTGTGTGAGGATCCGCGTGGTTTTTGGTCTCGTTCTACCCGAGTAATCGGTTGTCTATCACCTCCGAAGTTAGGGTTAGGGTTTCTGTCTCCTCTGCCACCGCCGCTGCTAGGAAACCCTCTCCTATCGCCCCTGGTTCCATCTTTCGGTGGCCGGAGGTGCGGGTAGAGGAACCAGCATCGGTCACGGTTATGCCCTTGTTTTTTACAGTTGTCGCAGTGTTCGTCTTTTCGCTTTCCGAATTGTCCTTTTGCTTTTGTGGTTTGGTTTTGGTTGTGGGTCGCGACGAAGGCTTGGTTGTCGTTGTTTGAGGGTTTGGGCATGGCGAGCCTTCGGGTTTCTTCTCGTTGGATCATCACGATTATTTGGTTGAGGGGTGGTAACTCCGATGATTATAGTATTTGAGATTTGAGGTTCTCGAAGCTTGAGTCAAGACCTACCAGAAATTGATAGGTCCGATTTTGCTCGTCCCTTTCTTTGATGATTTTCGGGACTATGCTTGGCGGTTCATAAATTCCGAGCTCATCCCATCGACTTTTTAATGCACCGATGTATTCTGTGACGCTTTTCTGCCCTTGTTTGGTTTGCGCGAGCTCTTTCTTGATTTTGAATATGTGGGCGAAGTTCTGTTGCTTCCCGTACAGGTTGTGGATGTTGTCCCACAACTCCTTGGCTGAATCGGAGTAGATGAACAGATCCACGATCTGAGGTTGCATCGAGTTGAGTACCCATGTCATCGTGAGGTGGTCGACGGTCTGCCACTCCTCGATTTTTCCGTCGTCAGTGGTTGGTTTCTTTGTACTTCCAGTGATGTGTCCCAATCTCCCCTTGCCACTGAGAGACAGGGTGATAGACCAAGCCCAAGAGAGGTAGTTCGTTCCATTCAGGAGTTGAGTGGTCAGCCTTTGGGGTTGTGCTCCTTCTGTGCCCATTGGAAGGGTAGGTCGACGACGAAAAAAGGTCAGCCCCCTTCCTGAGTTCTGAGGCCGATTGGCCGGTGATGGGTTTTTGGGTTTTGGGTGATCGAATGTATGATGAGTTTTGTGGGAGGATCTGAGGCGGTGACCGGATGGTTCACCGTTGGTGATGAGTCCTGATTTTGAGTTTTGATCACTGCTCTGATACCATATCAAAATATGCTTTGGGTTTTATTTTGTCGTGATTTCAAATAGATGCATGTTTACAATATATATTGGCTTACCCATTGTAGCCGTTAGAGATCCTATTACATGAGATTTGTCTTAGTTTCCTTTGATGGAAAACAGAGATATGATTTGGTGAAGTTTCCTTTGGAGAAAGATAGCCGTTGGAGGATTAGCCGTTGAGATTTAGCTGTGATGACAAAGATCTGAACTTGCTTATTTTTAACAAGAACAAAATATGGAGAAGAGGTGTAATGTTCATATCACGATTGCATTCAAAGTACACTCTTCTTGGAGCACCTTCTATATCAACCCTCCGCCACACCCTCGACGCCCGGCCGCAGTAGCAGAAGGGCAATGGAATCGGGGGATGAACATGTGAGGAAGGACCGACCATGGTAACAGTGGTCATCAGACTCGAAAGTGGGAGATCACAACACGGAGAGTGAATGCAAACGATGACTTGGGGAGGAAGGTAAAGGGGTGGGACGACGGTAAAAACGAGGTGGACATTCTTGGTTAATGGGTAAATCGGGTTTTTGGCTACGACTTGACAGCTGAAGAAGCTCTTCCTTGGGGACATCCGAACGACAACAACTTCTGGATCCTTGGGAACAACTCCTCACCTTCAACGGGTAGAAGTTGGATTCTCAGAGGAGCTCTCACCGGGGGAGCTCTATCCAAACGAAGTCTAAGATATATAATTCAGAATTGGGGATCCGACCATGTCTTGGAGTTTAAAATTAAAAGTATATTGTTAGTGTATATATGTGTTGTGGCTTGTAGGAAGATGAAGGAAGCTGGTAGCTAGATTGTGTTGATGTTTGCAGGTCATGAAAATACGTCGTGTTAAGCGGCAAATTTCTTGTGCCCAAGCCTTAATCAATTTGAATTTTTGTTTAGGTGAGAATGAGGGGAAAAAAGAACATAAATGAAAATTGAATGTTTGGGTGTAATGGAATTTAATTCTTATGGTCAGGTAAATAGTCCTCTCTTACTATCTCAATATTTTTGTTATATGAATAGAAAATTAGATATATATATATATATATATATATATATATATATATATATATATATATTCTTATGTATATTTATGCAATAACTTATGTTTCCTTAAGATTGCGTTTGAAATTGGATACGTAAAAATCTAATAAAATTGAATTTGTATAACTTATGAAATTATATATACTACATAGTAATACAGTACTACTGTAATGAAAATTTACAAAAGTCAAAGGGGAGGAGGAGGAGGACTCCAACCTCGCATGCTCCACTTGATTCCACTCAATGCTACTTCATTTAAAATTTGCAAAAATTAGAGTAGAACTTCAGCCCTCACATAGTCGCATGCCCCACCCTAATTTCACCTTGGAACATGAATCTCGAAAGTTTGTCTAGAAGTATATTTTGTGGTGATCTTAAAAGGGACAAAAGGATAAAAGAAATTATGATGCACATTTGGGAATGCACGTGATAAAGAATTCAGATGATGATCCAATGGGGCGAAATTTGAATTCTGAGTCGGGACTCGGGACATGTTCCCAAGGTGCTAATTAAAGGAGCCATAATGCCATATGCATAATGCCAGTGACATATATAGGACTAGACGACTAGTAGTAAGTAAAGTGGCTCGTTTTCAAATTGCAAAAATTGGTTGGTCCAAAGGATCGGTTCCACATCAAAATTAAAGCAACTCGCATCTTTTCCAAGTACATATATCTTAAACTTAATCTGGTCAAGCTTGAGCTCGCAATATAAACCTTGAGCGCATATTACCTTATTCAATTGTTAATACATATCTATGCTGGTGTCGGGTCATAATTCATAAGTCATAATCTAAATATGAGTCCATTACTGCACGTTCTTATGATAAGTAATACGTAATAACTAATAAGAGTCGAAGAGAGATTTTTGTACATAAAAAGAAATTGAAAACGTAGTTTTGGCAATATCGATTATCGAACTTCGATTGAGCTGCTTCAGTGAAGAAATTGGTTTTGAAGTCCCGTGAATGTCTTGGTGTTATAAAAACTCAAATTGCAATCTCAATTTGGTCGGACAAATATCGCAAGAGTCAGCTGAACTAAATAACTTAGATTCACAATCACAACATGAAAGCGTGTACTCAAACTAAAACCCGTCAAGAAAGAGTCAAATAGAGAAGCAATATTGGATAATATATGTTCATGTTTGTCAATCTAAAATCTAAATCGAGATATCTTGCATGAGACAATAGTTAGTTTAAAGTTAGTATAAAGTGATCCTTATAGTTAGTTTAAGCACACAAAACAGTGGACTTACATGAGACACATTCACACAAACAACATGCGATCTTTTTACTCAAAGAAGACACAACAAAGACCACAAACCACATTAACAGATTAACTCCCTACAGATTATATATCTGAACTAGAAGTGGACACACACTGAGAAAGGCATCAGCAATGAGATCATGAACCTCAGAAGAGTTGAGCACCACGTAGCAATAGATCAACTCTTCCATCTCCTCCCAACCCTCCACTCCCACTTCCACTCTCATCTCCATTATCGACTGTTGGAAGTCCACAAACGGGTCGTTCGATTGCTTCACTGCGCATATGCTCTCGGCTAAGTGCTCCTTCACGTCGCCTGGCAGCCTTGCAGAGAAGCTCACGTCTCCCGGAGTGCTTCTTGCTCTCCTCCTCATTGGTGCCATGTAGATTTTGTATGTCACCACACATTTGGTGTTGTTATATAAAGAAAGATGAGGGAGTATGATACTTTTTGAAATTTAATCTCATATATGGCCATAGAAACAACGTATTGTAAAGTTTCTTTTTACTTCAATTTAGACTAACTAAACCTCAAGATGTAACATGTTTTAAGTTAGCTCCATCAGTTGTCCTCGGTATGTGAACTACAAGGATAAGTTAAAGGTATAGAAATGTGAGTATTCAACTCAAAAATCATTTGATGATGAGTAGAAAACTCTTTCAACTTATATATAATTCAGGATAAAGTCTACAAATTCTTTAATGTGAAACTATTATTTAACGTTTCCCAGCATGTATGACTGATATATTTTTTCTCAGTGTCTACGCATGAACAATAATATTGGTGAATGTATCAAGTCGTCCGTTAAACCTTTTAGATTCTGATATCATATAGAAGTGTGAATATCAAACTTAAAATTAATTTGTAGTAAATGGAGAGACCCTCAAACTTATAACCTGCGGAAAAGTCCTCAAATTCTTCAACTTGGACTTATTCTCTAACAATAAGAGTCTCATACTATAATAACTCAATGGTTAGTTATTTTATTTATCTTGATTTAATACCTAATATACTTTAAAGGAGACATATATTTACGATAGGACCGGAAAGCTGGGTTGTGGGAAAATGTTGATTACTAGGTTAGTTTTCCATTTTTACTGAACAAACAACTAGTTAGTGTAACAAACACGCTCTTTTGGATGCTTTGAAGAGTCCAGATGCCATTTGTGTGATCCTGTGTTGTGCTGTAGCAATGTTTACTGGTGGTGGTTTAGCATGAAATTCAATGTATGTATATGGGCAGGTTGTGCTTTCAACTGTTTTGAGAATTGGCCTTTTAATTATTGGTAAATATATTTATATATATTAGTTATCTTCTTATATGAAATAAACTTTCAATCGTACTCTCTCCTCCGTGAACGCAGTTTAGAGTTCAAACACCTTCAATCTATCATGTCCCTTGTGATACAAAAAAGAGAGACTTGGATAGTCTAAGTTGGTTTTTCATGAACGGGTCAACATGGTTCACAAATGGATATAATTTTAAGTTATGGTCAATTTGAATGATGTGGAAGCTATTACGAAATTTGAAAAAAATAATGATTGCATTTTGAATTATACCGAGACGAATTACTAAAAAACAATCACATATATTTTAAAAATGTTTTCAAACTGTATAGCAGTGGAGCTTTTCAACCTGATGGCATTGTGATGTCTGTGTTAGTCTGGCACTGGTGTGGTAATTATTCTTCACATGAGAACAGTTTCTTACCAATGGCAGTGCTACTTGTAGATCGATTGTGCAGATTCAATGTACGATAACTTGCTTACAGATTCAAGTCAGGAATACAAGCAGGGCGCGACAACCATTGTTTGGCTTTTATATTTTGATTGGTTCTCATTTGAATCCTGTTGCTTCAAAACGCATTGTCTGAAACAACCCAAATAATACCCATGACCCAAATAAATGATTTGAAATTGAATTATTATGTAGAATGGATGGATTTGGTCGTGTGTCAGTGCCAACCAAAATATCCAATCCAATCCAGTCGGGTCGGGCATGAGCTTACTTTATGCTTCCACTTCGGTTGGATACGAAACTATAGAGTTTGTGGGCTGGCCTATTGGTATTAATATTTGGACTCCCTCCGCATCCAAATATGATGAGAAAGAAAAATCCACATTCGAGTTACCCCTCTGGGATATTTTCCGCAACCTTCATAAACAGCAGCAATACACTATTAATCGGAAGTTTACAAGAAAACTAACTTGTAGGCATCGTTTATGTGGCGCAGACTTTGCGGTGGCGGTGATGTATGCTGCATTAACCCAAATGGAACCGTTGATGGTAATATACAACAATTAGCAAACACCTCCGAAGGCCAGGCGTGGCATCTTTTAGCCAACTGACCCTTTCATGTGAATTTTGTAGTTGTTTACTTCTTCTCTTTTTTTTTTCGGGGCAACCTTTTTTATCTTATATTGATGCATGCAAAAATCAAGCTAGTCCATCTTTGTAGAAAGTTATTTTCGTGGAGTAGTCGATGGTTGATCCGGTCAAGTATACCTGATTACCCATCCTACCGTTTACCTACCCATCGTGCATCCAGTCGTCCATCACCAGGGGCGGACCTAGGTGTGGGCACGCGTAGGCAAGTGCCCACGTCAGGAATTTGAAGTTAATGTACGATATTAAACAAAATCAATGTGTGCCCCTGCTGTTAATCAAACACAATATGCCTTGTGAATGTGTGATCAACTCACAACAAAGTAGATAGCTAAAAAGTTATAAAACTCATCAAACATTTAGTGATTTTCGATGTCAGATTATTCTAAAATGTGTTATGCACTTATGCAAAGTCAAAATTAACTTTATATTACATGGGATGATACTATCTCCTTAATCCCTAAAAATTAAAATTTCTCCCCAAAATCCATCCAAAATCCCTCTCCACCTCCGCTACACGTCACTCCACCTTCTCCACCCCTCCGCAGCTCCCCACCACTTCACCTTCTCCAACCCCTCCCCACCTTCTCTATCCCTCTGCACTTCTCCACGCCACTCCACTGCCTCCACCCCACTCCACCTCCGCCCCTGTCCACGGCTCCGTGCCTCCACCTCTCCGCGCATCTACCTCTCCACGGCTCCACCTTCGTGCCTCTACCTCGCCACGGTTCCACCTCTGTGACTCTATCTCTCCATGACTCCACCTCCACGGCTCCGCGCCTCTACCGCTCTACCTTTCCGAGTTCAACCGTGGGTCAGCCGGTCAGGTACTCTCTCCCTTTGCCACTGGTGGAACGAGTGGTGGTGGACCTCGTCCCCTCAACCAAGTCCCTAGTGGTCCCTTCTGCTGGTGTGTGGGACGATACTCGCCAGCAGAGATTGAAGGTATGTGGGACGGCGAGAGCTTGCTCTCTAGTTTTGCCTTTGATCCTTGGGGGTTCCTATGAATGTATAAGATCTATCATCTTTCTTGAATTTCATCTTCTGCTTGATTTAGTGTGTAAATACCACCTTGGGAATCATGTCGTGATGCTTGTGTAAACATGCATTGAAGAACTGTTTGATTTTTTAAGGAAAATTAAGTTAAGTTGTTTGTATGTTTAGTGTGAAGTTCTAATGTGGGACCGCTGCATATAGGCATGGTAGTGAGTGAGTGAGTGAGTGAGTGAGTGAGAGAGAGAGAGAGAGAGAGAGAGAGAGAGAGAGAGATCTTGACTAACCGATGTTGGATGTTCAATTGTTATGAATTGGGTCTACCTCAAAAGCTATCTAGATTTTGGAATTGAATTCTCAATTTCAACTAACTTTAACTTGAAAAAACCTGAGTCTTCCTCTTCGATTGAAAAGGAGGTGGTGAGTTGGGAGAAGTAAATACGATTTGGTTAAAATCAAGAAGAAGTGAAATCTACATCAATTGGAGAAACCAAAATAAATAAAGAATCATGTTCTTCTATCCCCTACATTTTTTCCAATTGCAAAACCAATTACAAGAGTTAGTCAGGAAAGAATTGTGACAATAATGTGTTGTAAATGCTTTATCTCGACCCCTTAGAACAAGGTGTTGTAGTGGACTACGTGAGTGAGCTCGGGAAGTGGACAAGGACCGGAAAGTTGTCGAACCACTATAAAAGTGGTGTTCTAGTTTGCACTCTTTATTTTGTTATATTTTGTGTAATTATTTCTCAATTTGCATTAATCACTTGTATATTTAGAATTTGGAATTGGATTGATTAAAATGATTTAGGTTTATTCACTCATTCTAAACCTTAATTAGTAATTCTCCAATTCCTAAATTGGAGACGTGTGTTCGTGATGTCAGATTCAATATATGATTTAGGGATTTGAAAAGTTTAATAGAACTTGGTTAAAAAAAAAACTAACTTTTCTGTTGATTTTCTTGTTGATTACTTGTCATTGGTTTTGACAGTTGCAACTGCAATAGTTGAGAGAGTGTTTTCGGTCATAATGTCGTGAAAAACAAATTACAGAGTCAGATGAGAGATGAATGGGTCAACGATGCTCTCGTTACGTACATCGAACGAAAGATTTTCGATACAATTAGTGATGAAGTTATAATAAAAAAATTCGAAAACATAAAGTCTCGTAAGATTACCTTGTAACAAACGTGTTTGAAATTTAAATATAAAAAAATTTAATTATTATATTACTTTTAGATTGATATATTACCTTCAATATCGTCCCGGTCAATCACCAAACTCTCCCATCAGGCCATTCGCCACCGTTAGATTCAATACGAAGGCATGCACTCCACATCCACCGTCCATCACCCGATCTCCACCCACGCGACATCCATCTCCGTCCGTCAACCCTTCGACGGTGATGAGATGAGTTCCTCCAAATCCCGGAACTATAAACCTCTTCAACTGAAGGCCCATTAGTTCTCTGTTCCTCTCTTTCCGTCCTCGACCTTCGACGTTTTTCCCCTTTTACCCAAACCCTAACCCTAGCGTGCCCTTTTCCTCCGATCAGGTATTTCCCCCCTCTTTGTCGTCGATTTTTTTTCCTCCCTTGTTTTGCACTTTCTTCGAGTGCGATTGCGATTCCAAGCTTGGATTTGGGATCGGGGATTCGATTAGAGGATTGTCGGTACGCATCGAGGATTGTAAATATTTGATTTTTTTTGTTGGGAAGGAAGTTTTTTCCTCTTCATGATCCGATGAAACTTCTGTTTTGGTTCAGTCTGCGGGTTTTATCTGGAAACTCGTCCGATCGCGGCCACAAATTTTTTTCTGTTTCGTGTGCGATTTGGTGTAGAATCTTTTCGTTCTTCGAAAGTTCGTTTTTTTCGTCCTTCAATATCGTCTTGCGCTTTTAGGTGTTTGTAATCTGTTAGTTAATACAGGGATCGAGTAGTTTATGTAATAAAATATTATTATGGTTTAGCTTAAGCTCTGTGTTTGTCAATTTGGTGTCAAGCTGTTGATATTTTCTAAAACAATTATAATAGGGTGTGACCGGAGGCTTTAAAATGACCGTGATGTGTATCATATGATGTATGGTTGTTTTGGTGGTAGGTCTTATCAGTAGTTCATGAACTGGTTCGTTACCCTTTTGACATGGGCACTTTGAAATTCAAGTAGATGCACCAGAAATCTGTCCCACATCCACTTTGTCTCAGTGAATGATCCAAGTGTGTAATGCTGGTCCCCCCCCCCCCCCCCCCCCCCCCCCCGCACTTTCCATTGATTTCATAGTTCTGACACTGTTTGCTGAGGGAACTACAGATTGTGTTGAATTCATTTGGTGTTTGAATGTTTGGTATGCTATTGGTAACAATTTGCAACTACAATTATGTCTCCCAAATATGTTGTGCTTTTAGATTTGAAGCATTTCTTTTCTATTTACTAATGATATTCTGTTTTAAAAGGTTGTTTGTGAAGACCCCAAAATGTCTCGAGTTTATGTTGGGAATCTTGATTCACGTGTCAGTGAGAGGGACCTTGAAGATGAATTTCGGGAGTTTGGTGTCCTCCGAAGGTAAAAGTGGAGTTATTGTAATTGTGTAGCTTTTATTTCTTCTTTGGTGAACTCATGATGGTAGACTGGTAGTTATTAAGGAATGTGGTTTAATTTCAATACGATCTCATATTATGAACATATATGATGTTTCTGGTCGTTGTACTAATTTTCTTATGTTCTGAAAATATGTGAGATGTTTTGCACTGTTGCACACAAAGGTATTATTGATCATTTGGCCTCGAGACCTGTGTAATAACCACACTGAACCTAGCCAATTATGAATAAATTTATGGTAATTGCAAAGAATTCACCACAATGTTATTATGTTTTAATAAGAGAGGCCACATCAATATCATCTCAAAATCCTCTTTTAGCATTTATTTATTTAATTCGCTGTTTGGATTGCTTGCTTGATGTTGTCCAGCTCATGTTTTTTTTTGTTTTTGTTGACATATGTAGTGTGTGGGTTGCTCGAAGGCCTCCTGGTTATGCATTCATCGAATTTGATGATCGTAGAGATGCTTTAGATGCGATACGTTCATTGGATGGTAAGTACATTCTGCTCAAATTATAAATTGTTTTGATTGTTTTTCATGGCACTACAGACACATGATTATTTCAGAAGTTTTTGCACCCGAGGTTTGCTTTTCTTATTTCTCTGTGACCATTGTGCTTGAAATTTCATGCATCTTGGAATTATTAGTCTGCTTTTATATAAATAGGCATCGAAGTTGTATTGAAGATCACAGGGCTCTCCTATTACATTCATTATTAGATACTACAGGTTTTGTTTCTGTTGGTTGTTTTATTATCATGATTCCTATTAATTGAAAATTTGATGATTGATACGGCCATCCTAAGGTTATTTTGTATTTTTACGATAATAACCATTTGTTCCCATGTTGTTTCAGGCTTTATTCTTTATGGCTGTTGTTCTTTATGATTTACTAAAGAATTGGCTTAGTGTTGTTTGTTTGTCAACTTCCTATCCTTATCAGGCAAGAACGGTTGGCGTGTGGAACTTTCTCATAACTCAAAGGGTGGTGGGCGTGGTGGACGTGGTGGAGGTGATGATCTGAAGTGCTATGAATGTGGGGAGCCTGGCCATTTTGCTCGTGAGTGTCGTTTGCGCATTGGCCCTGGAGGTTTAGGTAGTGGGAGACGCCGGAGCCCTAGCCCCCGTTATCGTAGAAGTCCAAGTCCTCGTTACCGTAGAAGCCCAAGCTACGGCCGCAGGTATGAGATTGTTCTCTTGACATTAACATTCGCGTGAACATTGATTTAAAAAAAAGTCCTATTTGAAGAAAAAGAATCTAATATTTTTTTCTTACGATTTGTTGATTGTCACATTTTTATTGAATCCTCATTGTCTTTAGTGTTACCATGTAATCTTTCATTTTTCCCTCTACTATGAGTTGTTCCAATAAATAACTACCGGCTATTGTTACTGAAGCTATAGCCCACGACGCCGCAGCTACTCGCCACGCCGTGGCCGGAGCTACAGTCGTTCTCCTCCATATAGATCTGCCCGTGAATCTCCTTATGCCAATGGGTAGGTTTCTATGTATATATTACTTGAATCGTGATTGTGATAAACTTGCAGGTTTTAATTTGAGTTGCAGTGTCTCACAGAAATTTTGGTGATGTAACAGGGGTGGCCTCCGCAGCCGAAGCTGAAATACTTGTTGACTTGGGGAGCTTTACTTCTTTGTGATGCTGTGGAAGATGAAGTTTGTGATGTGACCTCTTATGAGCTTGCATATCTCCTTCAAATGTAGTGTCTGATACCGGTCTTGTGTTGAGACCACTCTCCTCAGCTTGCTAGCATCTGGAGAGGTTGCTTTCTTTTTTGGTGTCTTCTTGCACTTGTTGCTTATTATGTTATATCTCAGATGCAGACATAATTAACTTGGGTACTCTTAAAGACATTAAACCTCTTCTGTTTGTCTTTTGTGAGGTACAGTTCTGCTAATAGGGTACTCAGAATTCTGCTCATATTGAACGTGGAGTTTCTGCCTCTGCACACTCAATATTTCTTGCGCTTTACGTAGTTCAATGCTCTTGAAACATCAAAAAACTTCTCTGCAGCTTGATGTCGCGTTTTTGATGCTCTTCGTCATTTCCTTTAAGTAACGATGCTACTACCTATAAGAATAAGTTTAGCCTGAGCTTTGATTGAGATGCATGCTAAAAAGATGTAACACGTCTGCAAGAATATTAAGGCCTGCATCTTCTTCAAGGCAGCCGACATAAGCTTTTGACTCACAGTATTTTGCATCCTTGGAGCCTTGGCCATTCTTTGTCACGCACCATTAAGTGAGCATGCTTTAATTTTAAACTTTTTGCTTATCTCCATTCTGCATTTCGTTTATGTTGGCCCCCTTGGCAGAGATTGTGTAGATCATGATCTTTTTAGTTAGAATCTATGAAGTATCTCAAAACCCAGTTTGTGTTTTGTTTTGAAGTTCCACATGCAAGGGTTGTCCTGCTACTGTTGATTGGTCCCCTGGGAACTTCTATAGTACCACACACTTCTGCATCTCCTCTCTGAACTCATTGCCTACTGTTCTGCAATATTAAAAGCGGCTAGAAAAGCTTCTGCTCAAAATCTCTTGTCATTTTTTCGAAGTCGAAGCTGCTACAAGTGTTTCAACGTGTGGTGCTTTTGATGATCCTTATGTAGTTTTCACTTGGCATGGTGAGGTAAACTCTCCAATCTCATCAGGTTGGCTTTTTGTCTAACTTTGTGATGTATGTTTTACATCCCCTACGCAATTAAACTGTTTGACTATTGTGGAAACATCAAAGCCTGCACGAAGCTGTCTAAAGATGTTGAATTCAGGCGGTAAAATTTCTGCAGTTGGATTACTGTTGGACATGTTTATTTCCCCCCGTTTCCGTAAACAAATCACTCCATTCTAAGTATCCGTGTTATGTTGTTCTGGTCTTGTTATGTGTTATTCCTTAGGGCACATAACAATGTGTTATTCCTCAGGACATTGTAATTTGAGCCACGCAGGGATTTTTTTTTCAAATGTCATCTTATTTGGTACCTGAACCAGGAGTTTTTTTCATTTCCAACTTTGTAACCTTTGCGTTGTGCATGAGTTGGCTTGGAAGTTCTCATGACCTTGTTAAATAATTTACAAAAGAAAAGTATACTTTTATATGTAGTTACTGCAAGTGTGCAACCATTGCCGGCACTTCCACTACAGAAGTATCAGAACCTTCTTCGCAACCATTACTGCATCTATTTATTCAAGAAAAACCACCACCGAATCTAATAAGAGACTAAGGCCGTCATTTGTAGTGGAAGACGGTACTACAGCATACGTAATGAAATTGAAAAAAAAACCCAAGAAAATATTGGTTCTCTTTTCACGTGCCGACAAATACAGTGACTAATTTATCAAAAAGTATGAATTAGACTATTTGTATAAATTAAAACTACTGTGGGTTGTTCACCGGAGTTAGAGGTCGTAAGTTGGATTTCGGAATTGAATATGAAATTAATCCAAGATCCATCCACCCATCTCTCAAAAAATCAAGTTGACTTCGTTTCGTGAACTACTACTTTATATTAATTATAATATTAGCAAAAGAAAAGTAAAGATCCAGAGGCAGGAGCAGGAGCAGAACAGGATTTCCGAAAGTCCTGTTTGTGTGTGTTCCGAGAAGGATGCCGGGACCGGGGACGCACATGGCGTACGCACTGGGATCCGGCGTGGGACTAATGCACGCTTCTGATGGACGCTTCTCACCCCACCACTGCCTCGTGTACGCCCTCAACGCCTTCCTCGGCCCCGACCTCGGCCCCTTCGCCGAATGGCTCGCTTCCTTCTTCGGTGGCCACAGCCTCGGATCCCTCGCGATGCACCTCGTCCACCATCCCCTCTACTACGTCCTCCTCCTTGCCCTCCCTCTCTCCATGCTCTACTCGTCCGTCCTCTCACCCCTCCTCGTCCGCCGTGCCCTACTCGACTCCAACACCGGGGTCAGTGCCGTTGCTGAGTACATCTTTGGAGTTTGTGTTTAATCACCTTTTGATATCTTACCAAATCTCTAAATGAGTTATCAAATGTACCCTAATCTTAATTTGAAAATGTTAAGTTTTTAAATTTTTATTTTAAATCACATTGAATTTATCGTTTTTGGCAGACTTAAATAGATTAACCTGGCTGACATGATGCACTGAGATTTTTTGTAAAGATTGATTAAAAATAGATTCTTGATTTTCGGGAATCAAATCCCAGCAAACGGGTTAGGATTTAGTTAAGAACTATAATCCACTTTCGGGAAAGAGGCTGATTTAATTTTGTTTCAGGGTGGTTTGAGCAGGATGCAGTGCTTCTGTTTGGTGGCCGCAGGGTCATTTTCCCATTTCTTCTTGGACCACTTGTTTGAGGTAATCGGTTATAAATTCAAAATTGGAGTTGTGTTTATTTGACACTTGATGGATTTTTTATTAAAAAAATTGATTTGATTTTTGCCTTTGTTTTGGTGTTGGTTGTTGCTCACCTTGAGTTTATGCTTTCGAAGGAAATGGTAATTCAGTATTTTTGGTAGAGTCGTGCAAGGAGAAGTAATAAATGGTCCAAAATACGAGGACATCTGATTTGTGCTTGATTTAGATAGGGATGAGTTAGTTGTGATTCGTGAGCCCACTGAAATTTGTACTTGAGCTGAAATTGAGTAAATCATGCTCCTGTTGTGTGATTTGTGTTTCATCTTGTAGGCTATATGCTTGGGTTTGGGATTAGAATGATTGAATCGATCGTTTGTTGTAATGATCTACAAGTTAGTGTGAGTGTTGTGTCCTTGTTTCTTTTAATTAATTGTCCTTGATCCAAAGTGAACGACCCATGCTCGATTTCACAATTCGCTTGGTAGTTAGAGTTTGATATGGTGGTTGGATCTTTCATTACGAGTGAGCTTATTTGACTTCTTTTGTCACTTCAAGTAAGCAATAGATGGGCATCTATTGTTATGGCCTTGTTTACAGGAAGTTATATGTAGGAAATGAACATTTTTGTTTAGCTCAAGTAGTTTGACTTTGATGTTTGCCAAGTTGTTTAGATTGGTTTTATAGATATGTATATAACCAATTGAAGGTGTAATTTGAATGACGGAAAGGGCCTCAAAATGTTTATTCAAGAGTGAGAAACATACCAACATGAGTGGTATGTATTCCAAAAATCCTGAAAGGCTAAAACATTATGACATAAATAATAATAATATTTCATTAAATCAATGCGATAAATATTGGAGTAGGTTAAAATGGCATTGAATCTTATTGATAAAATGTTTATTAATGCTCTACAGGTGACAAGATCATCCCAGATATTACTGACCCCATTTGAAATAATTAATTTTGTTTTGTTACTTAAGTGAAAACCTCTACAAAGAATTTAGGGCTCCGATCCTGTACTTGTTGACAGTCTAGACTATATTACCTTTTCTAGGATAGAGATGATATTCGTAGAGCTTTTCGCTATTTCTTCAATAATACTTCCTTGAAATCGTATAATGACACATTGTTCAATTGGGTAAAAGTAATAATGTATTTTTCCTATTGTCTTACAATCCTATTGTTTAGTTATTCAGGAAAACGGCCAAACATCAATGTATACTTGGATATTAAGCACAGGGTGGTGGAAAGGTCGAGCGCCAATCAATCCAGATGCTGTTGTTGTGATAGGGCTTTTATGTACTTGCCTGATTGGGGGCTTTGTTTATATCAACAGGTAGGGAACTTTTTTCCCCATAGAAATAACTTCTTTAAGGAATCATGGATTCATGCTTGTTAAGTATAAATTCCTCCCTAAAAGTGGATTGAACGATCTGTATGCTAATATTGTTTGTCAAAATGTGCTAATTTTAATTAAAAAGATTTTTCGCGTTATTTCTTTTACACTTCTGTTGAATTCCATTTAGGCTGAGAATAAGTACTCACTGAACCAAAGCTGATGCCTGATTATGCTCTATCTGCAACCACAAAAAAGGGTATCTCACAACTTTCACTCCAGCATTAACTCCTTATAAATAATTCTAGTTTGGATGTTAAAGCCTAATAAAATGTCACACGTAATATCTCAAAAATTGATTGTATTTGAGGGCTACAAGTAACAACTGATGATGTAGACCAGTGCATTTTTCTTTTGGAGACTATCGTGCATCATCTAAAATTCTGTATAATTAAGTAACCCGTTATATTTCACATTCTTCCTTTCTGAATGCTTCTTTTTTATATTATCTGATATCCATTCTGTTAGTTAATGCTTATATAGACCGCTAAAGCAATGACCACTTAACAAGTTCATTGTCATGCTGTGTAGAGTAAAAACAGGGAAATCCACACATGCTAGATCGAGCCAGTCGATGATGCTTATTATGGTAGTGGTGTTTTTCTACTGCTTGTGGTGCTACAGCCAAATTTACTTGCGGAGTCCGCCCCAACCAGCCATTGGTGAAGAAGCAGACCTTGGGGTTCTTGTCTTCCTCTCCATTTACTTTTTCCTTCCCCACAGCCTCTGCCTCTTCTCTATGAATCCTAAGAACAGCTCAGATGCATCTCATGATTTGCATCAGCTTCCCTTGTAGATTTTGCGGGTACCATGAGACAGGGTACTTGTGGCCATATCTGGAATGATATGTTAAATTTTATTAGACATTGGTCCCAATAAAAGCTTCCTTTTGCTTTTTGTATTAATTCTAGTTGATTTTTATGTTCTACTTGAATTGAAGTTTTGAAGCATTTGTAATTTTGTTTGCAGGAGTAGAAGAAAATTGAGCAAACTGCTTGAGTGAGGAAGACATGAAGAGGGAGCATTATTATGTGTCAAATTGCAAGTGTAAGTCGCCTAGTTGCACATGTAGTTTATTTGCCTATGTTTATGCCAGGGACTGGTCTGCTAATATAATGTACAAGCCATGTTCCAATTGAAATGCATCAAAATCGCGCACATGTATTTTACATTAATTTACAAACCAAAAAATAATTATTAAAGTCGATCTTACCTATTATATCGTTTTTGTTATTTTACTTCAGTACCATTTATCTTGGTCATGTGTAAACACATCTCATCCACCACGCGGAGTTGTGGTTGTGCCAAGAAAACCTAGTCTCTTTTAATTTCCCGGTCAAATGTAAAAAAAACATTTTTACTAACAAAATATCACGAACCTAGAGTTATACTAATGGAATTATGGGAATAGTAATTTAAATAGAAGCATCAGATGGGAATCTAAGTGGGAGCGTGGAGGATAAAATCCAATGAAAAGGTGGGCGAGTGGTACGCTTGAACGGGGTTTAAAAAGATGAGTTAGATGGAGTTGGAATTGTCAGGATAATCTATTGGATTCAAATTTTCATTTAATTTTTTAATTAATGGTTAGTGCGTTTGCGATGGCGTTCCGGTTCCTGAACGCAAAGTAGGTGGAGGAGTTAGGGATCGGGGAGAGGTTGTTTGGGAGAGAGAGAGAGAGAGAGATATTATCGCAGAGAGCAGAGGAGCTGCGCTATGTTGCTTTAGCGGCAATGGCAGGAGATGGTGAGATCATTGTTTTCTAATTAACATACAACCTAATTTTTCCATTGTTTTAAGACATGAAAAACTAAACTAATATCTTTTGTTTAATCAAGTTTAACAAAGATAACGTCAACAAATATATATATATAAAATCAACATTAACATAACATTTGTGAAAGTATCATGCATTTAAATTGTAATTTCTTTGATGTTGAGATGATCCAATTTAAGTTGCATCTTTACTTTTCTGGGTTTTTTGTGAGTGCCTATCAAACAAGTTAAAATTAGCCTTGTGCTGTGATTTTTGCTAAATTGAAGTGATACTTATGTCTCCTAATAAAAAATATGCTCATGTGCACCTGGGTGTCCGGAAAAGAGCACCCGTTAACGGTACTCTAAACCCTTCTTCGGTTGTTTCTGTTTTTTGTTTTTCTTATTTTCCACGTCGGCATGTCGTGTTTTTGTGTTGTGTGTGTTTTCATTACAAGTGGTTGGCAAGGATGATAGCATATAAGGCTTGTTTCTCAATATTCGCAGGGCCACCTGAGAGCTTTCGCCTCGCCGGGCTTGAGAGCTATTGCTGCTTAATTCCTTCCTTGGATATCTGAGTCCCTAATTTCACCTCTATCTTCTCTCGTCGTTTTCTCGTTTTGAATGTGTTCTGATTATTTTTTCGTGTGTCCGTTTAGTTACGCTGTTCTTTTCGGTTTTATGGGGTCAAGTTTCATCATTGTTAATACTTAATATACAGGAATTAATTGGGGCCGCTTGATTTGGAAAAAAAAATAAACATTAATGAATTAAATCGTTAATGATGGCCTGCTATGTGACCAACCTAAATGTGGAAGATTAAAATTGCTGTACACTCTTAAGAAATTTTCTCACAATATGAAATAGAAATATCTGGAATATGTCATCCTCAAACTGGACCTCGTATGAAATCAAATAACGTAAATTAGCATTCAGATACAGTTTGCCTTATTTTTTTAATCAAACGTCAGTTTTATCGTTCTAGTTGTGGGGGTTTTCGTTTATGAGCTTGAGCTAGTTTCGTGATTATTGAAATTCGAATCCGGGAATCTTTTGAATTTGTTATTTGGAATCTTTCCAATTCGGTTGTTTTTTAAATGTGACAATGAACTCAAATGTCATTGAGAATATTTGAGTGACGATAACCCGTATATTCACATGTCCAATGAATATCTGATAGACTTTGCGTTGTGAACTATGTATATTTGTTATTGAAAAACATAGCGACATGGATCTCTTTCCCAAGAAAAGATTCACAACCGGTGATCAACTTGCTATCAGGATGGGAAAAAAAGGTTCCCAAAAGCTATGGAGATGTGTTGAGACAATAGGCATTTTCGTACTTTATTATTTGTTGTGGTATTTTTAATGGTGTATATGTGTAACACTATTTTGTATCGAACTATTGATGTACTCTTGTTTCTTCGTATAGTAGCATGTGTTGTGAGGTCTGACCATGTTTGTAGTGTGCTTTATGGATTTCATGTTTGGTATAATTCTTGAAATATTTCTACAATACTATATGGAAGTTTTAATAAAATAAGGCTGATTTCCCGTTTCGCAAAAAAAAAAAAAACAGTATGCCATTTTTTTAGGTAAACTTTGAAGTTTCACATTTGATAATTCCGTTCTAAAGTCGTTTAGATTAAATCGGTTTACAATCAAAACTTGATTATCAGTAGAGCCTAGTGGGATATGTTATGGGTTTTTCCAAAATTTCGTTGTTTCTATACTTTTTGTACGTATAGGTATGTATCTCATGTGCAAAATCATATCTCCACTCTCAGAAGTTAAAATTTTAGACCAATTCATAGAATGTTTCAACCTTATTATATCATAAAATTCGTAAGTAACTAAAGTATTCAGGTAAATAAATCTAGTGCTTGTGAAAGGTTCATTGCATTTCTTCAAAAGAAGCGGAATGAATAGGAAGAGGATGATTAATATGCAATTCACATATTTTGTATAAGAAAACTGAACTACTGTTCATCGTCGAAACTACGTAAATCGTTCCAATAATTACCATTTATCATTCACAATTCATTTACTACTCATTTCGTCTTATCTCTTAAAATTAGATTTCTATCTACGTTTTCCTTATTTTCCCAGTACAAACACCACGAAAATGTCTGACGAAGCGCCTAGATTCAGTGAATTAAGCCCAACAAAAAAAATCATGGCGGGCGTCTACGTAAAACACCCCCCATGGGGGAGGCGTCTTAGCCAGATGCCTCCCCCATGGTGGGAGTGTCTTAGTCAGACATCACCCCTAAGGGGCAGGCGTTTTACCCATACGCCTCACCGATGGGGGGCGTCTAGCTAAGAAGCTCGTCCAAAAAAAAAATCTTAAAATTATACGGTGTCTTATCTCAAATTATTTGAGGTCCCGTTGCAAGACTTCGGTGGTAACGGGTCGGATTAAAATAAGTTTTTTTGCAAGTGATTAAGATTCAAAAATTTCAAGATCCATATTTCCGGTGGTAAAACTTTCCGACTTACAAGTACCACATCGACAAGTCGTTTGGGGGTCTCGCTCCCCGGTGAGCGAGCGACATTCCACATCGTTGGGAAATTTTTTGGATTTTGAAATTGTTGGATCTGGAAATTTTTGAATCTTCGTCACTTGCAAAAACTCGTTGTAATCCAACCCGTATAATTAACCACGGGCGCAGGATCTGGTGAGGTGGTGAGGTGTCGGACGGTCGACCGTTTGCTCCAGCGGACGCCCGCTAATTTTTTTTATTTTTTTATTATTAAAAAGAAGTTTGACATTTTAACAGATTCGAATACACCGGGGCGTCCGTTGGCTCATTTACCGACCTTCGAAACATTATTTTTTATGATTATGAGAGAAAGACGAAGAGAGATGTAATAGGAGGGTGAAATGTCGCGATATATGAGTATAAATGAGAGAATGACAAAATGATAATTTATTAGGGGCGATTTAACTAGTTTTCCGACTACGAATAACAATTCAGAAACGAAAATCAAGAATATTACGTATGTACCTTTTTGGTTTAGGTGAAAGGAAAAATATTAATTTCATACTAGATCCGCTGCTACTACATTACGACACGTGACGGCGGTAGATTTTGTGTTTTTCAGTGTATACAAAACTTTGTGTTTGAAACTCCAAGTTTTGTAAAAAAAATTTAGAGAACTTGACATATAAGTTGCCGTGTTCTTCGTAACACAACTTGATGTTTAAGACGTTGAATTCTACATAGTTCTAATACTTAGAAAAAATTGCGTACCACCCGAGGAATTATATAGAAATCGAGGTCTTAAACGTCAAGTTGTATTATGAAGAACTTTGCATCTTACGCATCGAGTTCTCCCGAAAAAAATTTCTTTACAAAACTCCGTATTTTCAAACGTCAAATTCTGTATACACTAAAAAATAAGACCCACTGTCACCACGTGTTGCAACGTATCTTCAGATATAGTATGCAAAATACTTTCCAACGATATTTAATTTGGATTTTTTTTAAATAATTTTAATTTGAAATTTTTTCTGTTGTGAAATGCTACTAACACGCAAAAAATGACATGCATGACAAACGGAATCCACACATGTTATTATATATGTCAAATTAAAACTTAACCTTCATTCCCAATTAATCGCAGGTCATGTTGGATTTTTGCACCTCCAAGGCTTTAATCCTAATTGGTGCGCATGGATGATAAAATAGTATAAGTATCCTTTTAAGATTTGTTTTTCATAAGTTAATTTTTTGTATGGACGAAAATTCATTTAATAATTTTTAGAGGATTACATAAACATATCACTGATTGGAGATTCACTTCTATCCAAGTACAATTTTCAAATAAAATTTAATTTGTAATGTGTTCTAACAGCAAGTAATAGGTGTTCGATTCAAAAGGCAACTGTATAAGTGAGCATAACCAAGCGAGCTGCCTGCCCTTCCAAGTGAAGCTGAACAACTAGATGTAAAATGGGGACAAAAGACGACATCTATGATCTATGTATCACGAGTGGCTAATAAGGATGTGGTCAAGTATACATCCCAAGTGTTAGAATGAGATCTTGATGAAAACAATTACATGGAGTGCCAAAATATATAGAACAAAGGCTGACCTGAGCATCATGAACTTTTGCTGGTTTTCAGTCTTTCCAGCATTCAAATGCCTGCCATGGGTCTCACCACTAGAATATACAGATGCTAAACTTAGTCCTGATATGCTTTTGCTGAAACGGTTTCTAGTGTTATTTGCCTCCAGGGCGGCACTTTCATACCCCTTGCGCAATCCGTCCAGCTTCTCCAATTCTAGATTCTTTTCCCTAATCTCAGAGGCCAAATTTTCTGCTTGTCCCTGGATTATTCCACCACAATAATATTGAGCAAATTATGACCATAATCCAGCTCATTTTTTATAAAGCTTGTAAGAAGAATACCAAAAGGCATGAGATTGTAACTGACCTGCTTTGTAGTAAGTTGTTCTATGAGGCTATGAAGTTGCTTCTCCAATATCTTCTCTCTCTTAGCTGCAGATAATAGAAGATTCCTTAACATGATTCATAGGAGCTAACTTTACAAGCAAACCATTTTACTACTTTTGACACTTCCATCTTTCTAGAAAAGCCACTACTCAAGATCTTAGCAAAAATCCCAAAAAAAATCCCTTTCAGTTTTGTTTCTTCACATCTGCAATATCATCCATATATCCATGGTAGTAATAACACATGGAACATATTATAACACATTAAGTTGAAAAATTGCATGTCTGCAAAAATAAGACTACATATGCGTGAAATATTCATTGAACTTTAACGTCTAGGAGGTACCATAAAAATATAGTCTAGGATGATACATCATAAGTAGCCGTATATACCAATCAACGATGGATGTTACATATAGGCATGTTTACTTGTTAGTGTTCGAATCCAATTTGAGTTGAGGTTAATCCCATATAGTAAGCACTCTAACCAATTTTACTAGGGACGAACTCTTTCAAGAACTTATACGTTGGCATTAGCACGACATTAAGGTTTAATTAAATTTTAAGTAAACTAGATCATATACCACCACCATTAAACCCATCGTCTATTTTCTTTATCGGACCACAAGATTTACAAGGCAGACAACAGGCCCCAATGACAAAAAGGCTAGAAAGTTGGACTCCTGAAATGATAATTAAAATGAATCATTTTCTGAAAGCAAACATGTAGGAATGAAGACTGTGCTTTGTAGAGTGCAGAGTCCTACTACACGAATGTGCATTGAGGAATTATAAACTTCAACCTTATATCTCAATGTGGTCTTAAATGTTGTTGCATAGAAAGAATTTCATTAGTGAACGAAACCCTTAACACAACCAAGATCTGACCAATTAATGGGATACCTCGAGAAGGCTTCTTTATGCTTTCTTGTTGAACTTGGGTCCATTGACTTTCTAAACTTTGAATGATCCCTTCCATATATACCTATCAAATAGAGTTAGCTATCTCCATAATATAAATCCTTTAAGAAATAAAGATCGAGAATTTGCTTTACCAGCTCTTTTTTCTTCTCATCAACTTTTTCAACAAGAATGCTTATAGAAGACTCTCCGTAATCATTGGTCATCATAGAATCATCAGAATCATGTTCTAGAACACCAAAATGGCCATGTTGGGTGGTAGATTGTAATTCCTTCACCTTTTCCATCAATTCCTTCTCAACCAAATCCATATCCTGACAAGATAACTTTTTTTGAAAAAACTCAAAATGTGGAGGGAAAAGATTTGGATAAGAAAGAAAAAAGAAAATGAAGTAAAAATACACAAAGACCGTTTTTATTAATACAGAAATCTTGACCTGCACCGAGTGAAAAACAGAAATTAGGGGTCCACTTATACATTGGAAGTGAGAAAAGTTTAAGAGCACGAGGCAAACCGAGTGTCGGAGCACATGAAGAATCATTAAGGAAATTACCGATATAAAAAGGAAATTGAACAATTTCTTAGAAAAACAATCAAATAATTTACAAGAATGATCTAGGCCTTTCACCTATGCACTACAAACTCCAAACATAATATTCTATAACTTAAATAGATCAGATTAGATCTGGTAAAGCAAATTCTCGATCTTTATTTCTTAAAGGATGTTGAGGTGGATGTGTGGTCATACGCGATTAGATCGGATTAGAAATGAAAACATTCGTGAGAGAGTTAGAGTTGCTTCAATGGAAGAGAAAGTTATATAACATAGACTGAGATGGTTTGAACATGTACAAAGAAGACCTATGAAGACACCTATAAGAAGAGGAGTATTAAATCAGATTGAAGACATAAAAAGAAGAAGAGGTAGACCACAATTGATTTAGGAAGAAGCGGTCAAAAGAGATCTAAAAGATCGGAAGGTTCATCGGGAAGTTGCATTGGATAGAAACGCGTGGAATAATACGATTCACGTGCCTGAACCGTGACTCCTTAGAGTTTCATTTCTAGCCTACCCCAACTAATTTGGGATTAAAGACTTTGTTATTGTTGTTAAATAGATCATACTTCCTTATCCTTTCCCTAATATGCTTCAGAAGATTATATTCCACACTGCCAATTAATTTTAGTTTTTGTTATTAATAATGCTGACCTTGTAGTTTAGCATTTAGAAATGCAAAGGAGCTTCATACGAGTCCGTGTATACATTTAAATTGCCCACATTTTGAGAAGTTCGAAAATTTCAAGTATGTAGTAGGGGAAAATTTTGTGTAAGAAAGTAAAGGTCGTGGCATTGTAACAACCAACAAGTCTTTGAAATTTTAGAAAAACACATAACATTGTAATGGAACTTGTATGTCCATTTCCACTGTGTCAAAGATTAAGTTGTTTTTTGACATTTGAAGCATCATGGATTATATCAAAGGGCTATTTAAACGATCTGCATTTCTTTTATTGTGGAATCGCAGATGGTCAGTTGCATTTGCATCATTTGGGTCAATTGGAAACAACCTCGCTGTTTTACTGTGGTAGGGTTGCATACATCCGACCCCCCCTACCTCGCTTAGGCGGGAGCCTCTTCTGAGGCATTGGGGTTATGTTGATGATATGTTGATGATGATTGTAATTGAGAACAAGATAAACTTTTTGATGTGATAAAAAAGAAAAATTATCTATATTTTACCTGCAACATTTTCTGAAGAACATCAGCTTCCTGGAGCTTCTCTTGAATTTTTTCTTGGCATGCTGATAGTGCTTTCTCATATGCTGCATTTTCTTCGTTCAGAGTTTCCTCCCTTAGTTGTGCCTAGCCATAGCCCACAAGAGCATTCTCGTCACAGACTAATAGTGAGGGAAAATATAGAGATGGGTATAAAAAACTTATTCAGGTGGCCTTGTCACGACGGGTGATGCAATTTTACATTTAGATCGCAAAATACGTGTATAAACTTGCTATTGTGATAATTGTGAGTGCATTACTGTGTTGTGGAATACATGCCAAAAGCCCAAAAGAAGAAGAAAAAATTAGAAGGAATATGTTGGTCAGTGGTCAAGAGTAGAGATAAATTAAAGCATTGGAAAATGGGCAGCAGAAAGATTAAGCCACCAAATGCTTTTCCTTTGTTCAGTAGCTCGTACGCTCTGTATGCACACAAAAAATTGCTAAACTTTGGGGCCCCAAAAATCATATCAGGAAGCTTTTCACGAGACAGACCTACTATTTCACTAGCCAGTGGAGCCAACTGATTTGGACGGAAATAGATAAAGGAATTGGTGACAAAAGCATTAGGAGGAACGTTCTCGAAAAGCTATATTGTCGGAAGAAGTGGTTGTAGCAGAAACAAAGTGAGATACAAACATGCTGCCATTGTCATTTACGGTCGTACCTTATTGTAGGTGGTCAATATTTCCTTTTATTGTGAATACAAATTGTAATAATAAGTTTGTGAAATTGTTAGAAGATCGGAAGGAGAGAATAAGGATCCAAAATTTCTTAAAGCGGATACAAATTTGTGTAGAAAGACCATACGTACACTAAATTTAGTTCTATAATCCTTCAGGAAAAATGAGAGTCAGCTAATCTCTTAGTGATAGGTATGATTTACTTAGCCAATCAGTTTAATCGCAGCACATCTAGATCTCACGTAGAATCGCAGAAAATAATCAACTACACAACTAGCCTATATCCATTAAACAAAGCAAAATCATAATCCAACAAAATCTCCACCTACACATTCCAGAGAACAACAATTCCAATCTAATCAGACTCACTTCCATCCAAATTCCAACTCAACGTAACCGACACGGAAAATCCCAATCCAGAAATCAGAAGAGAGCACGGAAACGATCTGTGGACGCTCACCTGCTGCTTGGTGGTGGAGTGGGCATTGAGCTGGAGCGCGAGGGCGGCGTTGGAGGCGAGGGAGTGGGCGTGGAGGTGGGGGAAGCTCTTCGATATGTCGGGGGAAGGGATCCTCCCCCTCAGATCTTCGATCGTGCGCCGGAGGGAGGACGCCTTCCGATCCAAATCCCCCGCGTACTTCTGCTGCTCCGGAGTGAACACGAATCGGGTGTCGTCGGCGTCTTCGCCGGCGCCGGCGCCAACCACGTCGGCCGCCCACGCTAGGAGACCCGCCATTGGGGACGTCTCCGTCGCGGATCGGGTCGGACTAATGGGAGAAGATGTATTCGGGTCGGGTTTTGTTTATTCTTGATCCAACCCGAAACACTACCTCGGTGTCTATTTCCATCTGCGTGGTCAATATTTTAAATTTCTTTTATTTTATCATTTCAACCGGTACTAACCACCCGTCTTAAATCTTAAACATACAAATTAGACTTCTAAGATTTGATTCATAGTTTTTATTATCTCACGATAAAAAATCTTTCGACCGAACTAGTCTCAATCGATATCTTTTACGAGTTTTTTTTAACTTTTATGAGATGCGACACCGTTTTAATGAATTTCAATTTCTGATTTTGACTATTACAACGTCAGAAATCTACCACTATTTGCAATTTATTGAGAATGATTTCACATGAAGTTTTTTTTTATTCTTGTGATTTGTTGTCTCTTAGATCTCCATTCAGTTCAATGTCTTGGTCCTAACACGTTCTTTCGTTTTTAGATATACCTTATTCGTATGTTCAGTTTATTTGACAAAACATGTGTTAAAGACTAAAAGGGTGTTAAAAATAGTCTCGCATTCAACTTGTTTTTAGCTATTATTGTGAGTTGTAAGAAATATGTTTTCATCGTACTAATTGTTTTCAACTTGAAAAGTCATATTGGACTACTAGTACAGAACAAGCTGAACCTGAGCACGTCAATATGTAGTTAGGCACTTCAACTGACACTCGTTAAATTAGTGAAATAATACTGAAGTAGGAGTTTGTGTAAGTTGAACTCAAACAAATTGTCTAGCTTATTCTAGAAAAAATTATGTTCGAAGTTTGTAAGTAGTTTTACAATTCAGAAAATGAATCAGGCGGGAGTAGCTATCTCAGTTGCCAAAGTTTCCACCAATCCTGCCAACTGCCAGCAGTCAGCAGTACAATAGTTCCACCAAATGCAACTTTCAAGTGAACTTCACTTCCATCTGCATTTCTTTCTCCCCCTGTTCACCATTTGCAACCAACTCTGACATAAATATTCTGAAAAAAAACTCTCCATTAGCCAATTTACATGCATACTCCAACTCTCCAAGCCTCTATTTTGTCAAGACATTTCTTGTGAGAGACAATGGCCTGTCTTTGAATGAAAACTTGAAAAGTAGCTGCTTCAAGGCCTAGTCTAATTAAAAATTTAAAAAAATCCTTGTTGGGTCTTAGCCCATCATCTTATTCAGCCCAAGAATTGTAATCAGAACCACCATTTCAAGTAGTTTGAAATTTCAACTAACTTAAGAACGTCATACGAAAAACTTAATACCATATTTGCTCCCTAAATTACCTCAACAAGCTTACATTGTCTGAGCTTCGCATCATGTCATAAATAAAATGGCAACAGTTAAGTAATAAAATTGCACTCGATATGTGCATGATTTGCAGTTATGTAACAAATACAACCACAGCGATATATCTTGTTTGCATAGCAAATGACTAGGATCAGATTCCAGTGGTGGAGATTGAACAAGCTGTCGTAAGGAATCGGGCGCATCTTACACAACTCTACAACAAAGATCTGTAGGGAGAGTTATGTTGTAAGAAAATAACAAGGACAAAAACCAGTGCCCATCTAGTTTTGTCTCTTCTCGGCTAACGTTGGATCATTAACTTTCTTCAACTCTTGTGGTGAGTACTTTGTGAACTGCACTGACGAACATTTAATGCAAGTGCTTTTAACTAATGATCAATAAGCTTAGTGGTTCTTTGGAGTTCAGCTAACTTGGCTGTTTCTGGATATCATAGTTCCAGTGTTATTCTAACATGAACATCCTATGTCTCTGATCGTTTCAGATCGATGAGAAACATCAATGCTACCCAAAAAATTCCTGCTAACCATTGCATTTTCATATGTTCTCATAATCTAATGTATGGTTCGAAGTGACGATCTAACAACAACGATCTTATTTGCAACAATTAGTCTCCTTCATTTTTTTGTTTGCACGGTCTCTATGTCAATGTGTTAAGAGTATGATATCACAGTGAAGAATTTATAAGATGATTTTGAGTTGGACGCTCACACTGAAACCAATGTTTCAAAAATCAAACCAAAAAGTAAATCGAAAACAACTCGATTTAGTTAAAAGTGATCCAACTGAAGGTTCAATCGATGATAGCGTCAGCATGATATCAACATTTTTGTGAACCGATGGTTGAACTGAATTGACTCCGTAACGACGGTCAAACTGACGGTATGACCGATCAAAGGGGTTTTAAGATAATCATATAATAATCTTAAGATAAATTTTTTGACATTTTCGAACTAACAAAAACATTTTGTTTCTATTTAGATGAAAAAGAAAAAAAAGTCGATAAATAATGTAAAACTGAAACCACGTTACTGCAAACATAGAAATAAACTATAATAATGTTTTGAACACCCTAAATACCACAATTTCAGGGATCCTTCCAGTTAACCACACATACTAAGCATTCAAAAAAAATTAAGCACACATACTAGAGTAAAGAAAGGTTATAAACGACTAAGAGAGAAAACATACATATAACCTAGTTGATGATAAAATTGAGACATGTCAGTCTGTCACAGAATGGATGTGTTAAACATGATTTCCAATTTTCTGATGTCAAAATGTTGCCAGAAGATAAGCGTTGTTTACATAGAGAAGCTACTAATGATAACTAACTACAAGATACATGTGAAAACCAAAGACAACGATTAGTAAGAACTGGGCTTAGTTTCACGTACCAAAGAGTTTGAATTTTGTGGAGTCGGGGTTGAGGACTATAGGTGGTGATGGACAAGTGGAGTCGAGATTGAGGAGACGCGGGTGGATTCGATGGTGGAGTCAGGACTAAGGAGTGATGAGGTGGGAGTGGAGTTGGGACTGAGGAGGTAGGGGTGGGGTTGGAACTAAGGATGCATGGGTGGACCAATGGAGTTGGGACTGGAGGAGACGGTGGTGGAGTCCAAACTGGACACAATTAAGAAGGTGGAAATTGGGCACCAGTTCAGATTGGGGGTCAATTTTTTTCCATGGACTGATTGGTCCGCCTCTGGTTCTTAATCTGACCGTCGGTTCGGTCTGATTTTTAAAATAGAAACTATAACACAATATCAAAGCCAAAAATACCTAACAATTGCCTAAACACATTCACCTAGGTTGTGCATGCACAAACACTTGAAAAAAAATCTCACTTGCGCACAAGAGAAATTGTTAGAGCATAGTTTGCACACATTGGAGAATTTATAAGCATTTTCTTATGTTATAAGATGTTGGGTCACTCAGTTAATTACTCTTGAAAATAGTCGAACATTGGACCACTCACACTATTCTTACGACTTATAAGATCTTGAGTTACTCCACCCATCATCGATTCATTTTAAGTTGGATACTCATACTATAATATGGTATCAAAATTAAAAAGCCCAAGGACTAGCCCAACAATTATATCCATTTAGACATACAAACATTGGTCTTATGAGACGTTATATGTGCAATGGAGTGTGAGAATAGTCTCACATTGGACATCTCAAACTATTCTTACGACTTATAAGAATTTAGGTCGTTACATTCATCATCAATTGGTTTTGTGTTGAATACCCACACTTCAACAAACACTAATCTGTTTTGAGCTTATATGTTGGTATGTTACATAGTAGAAATTAATCTGACATGCATATTTGTTTATCTGCATCGTTGAATTTGTTGTCATCCCAAGACCAACGATTTCATATTCAACTGAAGAGTTCTCTACGTTGTTAAAAATGTGCAACACTTATATCCATTTAGACATACACACATTTAGGGGTGTAAAAGGGTTGAATATGCCCCTACTCGTACCTGGCTAAATTAGCAGGTACGGGTATATACCCGACCAAAAACATTTATACTCGTACTCATTAAGTTAGCAGGTACAGTACGGGTAAACGAGTATGGCAAGTATAATATATATAAAAATATAATATATAGTACATAAAAATGTAATATATAGTATATAAAAATATATTATATATAACATATAAAACATATATTATATAAAATATATCTTACACATGTATACAGGTACATGTAATGCGTATACTCGTATCCGACCCATTTAATAACTAGGTAAACAAGTACGGGTATGAATTTTTAAAATGGTACGAGTTTTTGTACCCGTACTCGACTGGAACGGGTGACCGGGTATACGAGATTACCCACCCCGTTTACACTCACACAAACATTGTACTCATGAGATGTTATATGTGTAAGGGAGTGTGAGATTAGTATCACATTGGATAACCCAAACTATTTTTAGAGTTATAAGATTTTAGTCATTATACTCGTCAACAATTGGTTTTATGTTGAATACCCACGCTTCAACAATCACTAATCGATTTTGAGTTTATATGTTGGTATGTTACATAGTACAAATTAATCTGACCTGGCGTATTTGTCTGCATCGTTGAGTTTGTTGTCTTCCCAAAACCAAAGATTTCATATTCAACCGAGAAGTTCTCTCCGGTATCCTAAGATCAAATCTCAGACCTAACTGGAGGGGGCTAATCGCAGTGTTGGCTTCTTTAGATCAATATATGTGCCGTTGTGCGTCACCCGTGTCATTTTAATGTTTTTTGATATTAAAGAGGCCACGATTAGAAATAAAAAGGGGGAAATCATATTCTGGCGAGAACTGAACGTACGGTCTGTTAAAGTCAATAATGATAAATCAGATTCTCAGTTGGAAAAGGCTGTTCGAGTAGAACGTATGGATGCTACCAAAAGAAAAGGTGGTCCTTCAAGTGTCCTTTGAATTGAACCTTCATATTTCCATTCTTCATATCAATTAATTAAGCACAAAAACTGGGAAATATTCAACCCATAATGTACAAATTTGTCAATTCCGTTAGTCATTTTCTGTTTGAAAATAGTCACATGTGCAGAGAATATTAGAGAATAATCTTACAACTAAAATGTAAATTTTCTCTTAAGTTATAAGTTGTAGGAATTAATTTTGAGTTGAAAGATCTTATAATTTATAATCTAAGAAAAAATCATAATTTTAACCGATATGAGATTATTTTGTACTCCCTCAATTTATTTTCAACAAACTAAAGTAGCTAACGATACAATCTAATTTCGTTAGGATTTTCCGTATTATCATATTGAGCATGAAAAAAAAACCATAACCATTTCCAAACTTACCTTAAGTGATGAATCAAATCAATAAATAAGATATATTTGGACCAGGTTTTGATTTTTCTACAAGTGGTCCAGACAATTGGACGTGTGATATGCGATTTTCAAGCTCCACCATAGGTATTAGCCATGCACATCCAAATGATAAAATCCATAACGAAAAAGGAAGGGAATACCCCACTGGCTTTGGAGAAGAATAACATGTCATGTGGATGTCAAATCGAAGGGAAAGAATAAAATTGCGTGACATAAAGAGCTGATTGATAAAGTTTGATGTGGTCTTTAAGTTCAATTAAATGTTACACAGAGATAAATAAATAGTCTTTTCTGTGCGTTATTTGAACGAATTAAATGAAAACCTATAACTCGAGTACTAGAACAATAATTAAGTTCTTAGAACTGTAATACTTGTGATTGGTACAAGTCTTTATTTTATGATAAAGAGAAGATACAATATAACTAGAATTGTTTTGGGTAAAATACTGGAAGTGAACATTTGCTTATTAAGCAGAAGTGAAGAATACAATATTGAAAAGTTTTAGAACTCAAGAAACTCCAACTCTAAAAAATTTAAGTTTTCCTACGTCAATTACCCGAAACATCATCTCATAAATTACTCTCATTGTTTATTATAAATCACAAAATATCATATATAAAACTACAAAAGGAGGGTGGACGTGGGACGTTTACATAGTTCTTAAATCATCCGTAATCATGATCTGGATGACCTGATTATGAGCTTTTTTTTTCTTTTTCAAATCAATTTTCCCTCTTCTACATCAGTTTTTTCTCTCCCCAACCAACTTTCTTCTCTTTCCTACATTATTCAATCATTAATCCCAACCCAACCCACCACAACCTACATCTCTCCTCAACATTATCTTTTATTTCCACTGACTTTTATTATATTCCAAAATCAATTATATTTACCCAAAACATTAATAATTCAAACAAATATATATTAATTAGCAAATAATTATTTTTATCAATAAAAAACAGAATACATATTTATTTAAATCATTGTACGTCGCACAATACAATAAAATATTATATTACCTAAATTTCATTAACATGAAAATGCATATTACTATAAAAAAATTACGGTTCCCCCGAATCGTTGTCATATGTGCTCGATCAAGTCAGATATGAGGGCAAAATGTCTACTTTTTTCACGAATGTGTTTTCTGGTATCCATGTACGTATGAAGTTCGACAACACAACCGGTGGAGAATCGATTTGAACCCAGAGTTGATGTGCGCCTAAGTTGGGCGGGAGGTCTACTCAAACTTTGTTGTATCATAAATAGTGGAATATGAGTCTAGTTCGTCCTCTACGTATGCAGTTGATGAAATTTAGTTTTCGTTTAAGCCTTGTAAATCTAGTTTAATTTCAATTAAGCGGTGTAATGTAGTTTAATTTCAATCCAAGTGTTACATACCAAACTACTTACCAAATAATACCTCAAAACATTTAAATCAAATAATAATTAAACCCAACATCTACAACAAATAAATAAACCTAACATTTAACAAATTTATTCAACACAAATTTTTAAAAACGAAGAAAAAGAACCCAACCGGGACGCGCCACGTTGCACGTCCGGGTTGGACGACCCGGTCGTCCATGACCGGTAACAGGATAGACGGCCCGACGATCGGGTAGGGGGGGGGGGGGGGGGGGGGGGGGGGGGGGGCGCATGACCAGTTAAAGATGCCCTTGTGATTGCAGAGAACCTGAAGTCTTGGCCCATCCTTGCTGTCTGGCCTGTTAATCATTATCTTTCCCCCATAAGAAGCATGGTTTGCCACATTGGTTCCATCCACTTGAAGGAATGTATTGGCTGGTGTCGTGGTGATGAAGCTCGATGACAAACATTTTTACTTTAATGTAAAATATTTTTAAGAAAAAATAGTATAGATCATATTTATATATGATGGTTAATTGTTGTGAATTTAGCCGGTCATTCTGAGATTTATGTCGTACGTGCTTACGAAATTAAATTTGAATTTAGAAATAAAATATAAAAGTGTCTATTAAACACGACTTCGAGCGATCATGCCGAAGGCACATGAAAATTGCCTTCTTCCGTAAGATGCAAAAGCAAATGATTTTGCTCTTACCTGAAATTGGTAAACAAAGAACGTTAGGTGAGAGTGCTGCAGCAGGGTATAAAACCACCAAATATGGAACTTACAGTTTACACTACTAGTGGATGTCCTTGTAAGGATTTGAGGAGATATTAAGGTCATCTCATCTTTAACCCTAACCCCAAATATCTTTACACTTCAGTTTTCTTTCTCTGACACGTCAGCAAAAAACACTATGCAACCCACAACCCAACCCATTTTTCTCTTCTTAACCCCAACCCCACTTTCAACACTCTCTCTCCTCCACATCATTTCTTTTTACCTCATTTTCTATATCAACATAATAATTCACAAACTATTAAATAATCGATTTCGGTCAAGTTTAGTTTAAGTAAAATTTCATGTTATTTCCTTTTTGTAGTAGAAATCTATGTTATGTGTTTGGTTGTTAATTTGTTTTGAAGTTAATTTTATTTTATTTATTTGAGTTTCAATTTTTTTGTTTACTATATTATTAACAAATATTAATAAGTGATACACTTTAATTGATTTGTTTAACAAAAACACAAGAAAATGTATTTTTTTTTAAAGTTGGGTTGAAACATATTGAACTCGTACGAACGACTGCCCAGCTTGCCGGTGATTAATTATTAAATTCATTTTGAATTCGATATTAAATTCAATATTGATTTTGTATTATTATAGTTAATGCAATTGATTTATTTTATTAATTATTATATTTATTTACAATTTATTTTATTTATATATATTATTAACATATTATTTAACTAATATAAATAACATAAAAAATAAAACATAAAAAAACCGACCAACCAGGTCTGACCACGTGGCCAGACCTGGGTCGTGACCTAGGTCAGGTCGCAGACCCAGGTCGCGACCCGACCCGGGTCCACTCCCCATTAAGGGGAGCCAGGTCGGGGCGAATTTCGCCCCGACCCGAAAAGGGCCTCCGTTAAGGAGGCCCTAAGGATGTTATATTAAGTTGTGGGTCACTAGCTATTAGAATATTTTAGGAAAACATCAGTAATTGGTACATGTCAATTAAACTGTCATTACATGATATGTATAATTGACAACTATATTTACACATCATAATTTGCTTAATGTACTTTTTACTTTACAATATATATTACAACTTAATATAGCAACATTTAGAAGCTACAATCATGTCGCTTTCCTTCCTCCACTAGGCGCAAAACAATGACTTGCATCCGTGCAGAGCGAAAATACGCACTATATACCATCTTAGTTATGGTTGGTTAACCGAATAACACATTAAAATCATGGTAAACTTTAAATTTCTGACATCGGATTCTTGAAAAATCTAACCGAAAGTTATTCTTAAAGCAAACAAAAGGGACCGTGGGAGAAGGTAAGCAATAAAAAATGAATCCGATGCTTTTGTGATATATTCTCCTCACTGAACAAATTGACAAAAGGTACACAACACGGGCTTTCCAACCACCAAAAGCCGATATAGGTTGCAACAACTTTCAGTTTGTATTGATCTCAATGCATCATTGAAATTGGACTTCACCAAACTCAACTTTTTTTCTTCCATTCCATTTAAACATTTGTGAAGTTTCTTACTTTTGCAAGTGGGGGGTTTAGTTAATTTGTTACACATTTTCTAACCCCATTAATTGGAAAGATGAAATTCGTAGTTGGTAGATGTGAACGTGACGGCTTAAGATGTAAGGTGTGTTTTTCGTGGATAATCAACGCACATGCAGATCCTTGCTGGTGTTTCCACATAACTCGTAACCAACGTATCGGTTTTTTTTTTTTAAATTTCATTTACTTTACTGTTCCACTAGATTTTAAAATCCAACGTCCAAAACAAACAAACGAGACTATGGGAATTCTGAAGACACAAAATCTTCCGATTAAACTGGTCTCAGTTGGTCATATCAGAACTTTTGAAATTGGGAGGCATACCGTAGTTGGTTGGGCGAGCAAAACATTCATCTCCGAACGTAAGTTCAAACCACAATAACATAGTTAATTATATATCAGTAAAAAAGGTATTGGACTACTTCCGGTTCAAAACTACAACTTATATGTCCCAAGTGGGAGTGAGTACGAGTCATCAAAAAAAGAAATTGAGTTTTTGTTTATCACTGTATTTAAAATCAACCGATATTTCAATGAGCCCAAACAAGTCAAACTCACGGTGTAAACGAGCCTAAACAAGCCAGATCACTTGTTTGAGTTTGGCTTGTTTAATAAACGAGTCGAGCTCGAACTTGGCTTGTTTGTTCGTTTGAGAACCTCAACAAGTTTTTCAGCTCGTTTAAGTATGTTTAAGGTTTGATTAACTTGTTGTAAAATATATTACATTTTATAAACATCATTAGCATATAAATGAGAAATTTTATTAATTATACGGTCTACTTTTAGGTAATTGAGATATATAAAATGATAAATTTTTTTGTGACATATATATAATATGTATATAAACTTAAACGAGTTAAATGAGTTCTTATCGAGCTAACCGAGTCAAACTAAGACTTGATTCATTTATTAAATGAGCGGATTTTGATATTTAAACTTAACTCGTTTAATAAACAAATCGAACTTTATCGAGCCAAAGCTCGAACGAGCTAACCAGCTCGAGCAGAATTTCACATCCCTAATCAAAGGTGACTAATAAAGTCTGTGATTTTGAACTAGTTTTAGTGCAATTTAAGATGAACTTAACTCTAATACCAATTCGGGTGGTTTAAATAGTTTACCGTAACAAGAATTAGCCGGAAACATTCACGTGGGAGATATTATCTGTTAAATGGCGACGAAACGTGTAGACGTCGTAAAAAAATTGTAAAGATTGGCTCACGATATCTTTGAACGACACAACACCTTTGTGACGAACTAGTTGTTGCGAATAAAGCTAGTCGGAGTCTCGGAGATGTGTATAATCAAAAGAGTTTTTTTTTTTTTTGAGATTTCTGAAAATATCCTTGTTATTGGAAATATAGTCTCAATTAATCGAATGTAACAGCATATGAGACACTATAAGACCCTAAAATTGCTTGTAATTTCAATGAATGTATAATGACCATGTCAAACAAAAAAAAAACTTGGGTTCAAGTGCACTTTAGTTAACCATCTAAACTATAACTCAACACGACCCCCTTCTTTTCACTCTGCTTAATTTCTCTTTATTTTTTATTTTTTTTGAAAAAAGTTTACGAAGATCCATTTTAATGAAGAAAAACGTTTTCTTTGCATAGCATGTTTTTGCATAGATCTATTTCTTGACAAATGACAAGTGAAGACCTTTGAAATTTAGCTAAAAATGCATCACATATTCGAACTTGATAAGGTAGTTACTGATTCACTTCCTAATACTGATGATTTATTTACTATTTTCTCTGTAGATTGCACTTGTGAAACCAGGCTTCTCCTACTCGAACGAATAAATCAATCAATAAAGCATCCAATATTTCCAATTTCAAATGAAAACTGCTGATGCAAAGGTTAACATATAATAACCCCAGCACAAGCACCAGGACAAGTCGACAAGATGATGACATTCTTGATGATGTTTCGTAGTTTTCATTAAAAGAAGAGCTCTATACATAATTACATATAGACCAACCTCAGAGTCTCAGACTCTATATTGCTTTTTTTAAAACACATTATTATATTACATCCTGTTTTAGTTAGGAATTAGACAGGGAACGTGGGATAAGGGTTTTGATCATTAGACAACACAAGATCCTATTTAACACAATAATTCTTCTTCCTTTCACTTTTGCTTTTCCCAAGGGTGGAGGAACTCACACAGAGTGCTCCATGTCTTTATCTTTTTCAGACCTCTTGTTTGGTCTATTCTATGATATATCATATATGTATGCTTTCAGCACGAAATTCCTCATGGACCATTCTCTTATATTCCATCCTAGGCCTTGGGTTAATTGTATTCTAATGCCCACTTACCAAACAATCTCAGTTTTCATTTTTTCAACCACTTCAAAGGATGATTGGGATTTGCATTAGACATGTTGATTTCAGTTTCATCCAAGGTAAGAGGTAGGGTAGGACCCATCTTGGGGTTATTGGGTTAACTTTGCATTGGTTCTAATTCCCTCCACTACTCTGTGGTACTTATTTGTTTTTTGTGGTTAAACCTATAATTATCGTACTTGTCTATCACTTTGATATAAATAATTACTGTGGTTATGAAGAAAATAATGTGATAAAAGTATGATCAAAATTAAAGATACTTGAAGGATGACCAATATAACGAAAATTAAGGTAGGTATGAACAGTGGAAATGATTATCCCCCCTAAATAAAAATCCAACATACAATCTAATCCTTCTCAAATTTGAAACAGCCAGAACAATGAATTGATGAATATAATTGCAGACATTAAGAACACTTTTATACTTACTCGTAAAAAAACACTTTAAGAGTGAGGTTTGAGGATCTCCTCACTCAAGGTTTTTGAAACACAATCCCGCGGATGAGTCGAAAAATAATTGGTTTAGTTCAAAAGAGTTCAACCTTGTTGGACCAATGATGGCGTGCACGTATGTTTCACCGAGAATTAAACCGAACAAATAGCAAAACATTAGTTCAACTGATGGTCCAGTCCGTTCAATCGAGTTCACATTGATAAATATATATTGATTTTTTGCCTAACAAAGTTGTATAAAAAATACTTTAAGAGTTCAAATTTAAAACGATAAGTAACTAAACAAATAACGTTTAAATCACTAAAGCAAGTGTTTGGGATTGACTCGTACTTCTTCTGCCTACTCTGACGGGTCGGTCGAGGGTCTCGTTCCCTGGTGATGAGATCCTCAAACTTCATGCTTAAAGTGTTTTTTTGGGTTTGGATATTTATTAGTAGTTCAGTACTAGTTTTGGGTTATTAATGTGTGTTTTTGGGCATGATGTGTTTTAAGTTATTGATTGCAATTAGAATTTTAACTGCTCCATAAATTGCTCTTGTATGGACGGTTATAGAACAACACAAGAAATGAAGGGAAAAAAAACACGACGTAGCCCGCATTGGGTAAACCTAGGTAAATTCGTAGTCTTCGTCTAATATGTAATTTTGTGTGTTTGAATCTTAAAAATATAATTCACTATGTTCATGAAATGATGTTCAAACGGTAGCTATTAAAGTGAACTTTTATGTTTACAAAGTAGAGTATTCACTATATTATGTTCATGAAATGAAAGTTTTCGTAACTTTAAAATAAATCAAAATACCAAAAAATTATTCTCTTTGATATTTTAATATTTAAATTGAAGGCATCAATCTGTGGTTGAACGGAACGATGGACCCGGCGGTTTGACCTTTTTTCTTCTTCCAGTCAACCAATTCAGATTGGGTCAACAAGCAAACCATTTGTTTGGGTGAAACGATCGATTGTTTTCTTCTAGTATATGGTCGAATGTGATTCAAACGTGGATTCGATTCGATTTTTAAATTAGAGTACCAATTCTGCTAGTCCCACTATCTCATGAGCGACCATTCCCTTTCATACAAAAAAGACTTAAATGTTTGAAATAAATTGTATATTAGATTAGTAGCCTCACCAATTTAACAAGTATGATGCCATCATATCACATTATAGTTCATTAATTAGGACGAGGTTCTCCCTAGGTCTTGTTAGGCCAAATCCCCGGTTTTCTTATAATCTTATTCTTCTTGCCTAAGCTTGATAGATTTAGAAGGGGAAAAAACTTTCCATTGCTTGCACCCTTTTTCCTCCGAAACGTGAAGTTCACCCTTAAGTTGCCACATAATTTTGGGAAATCATTGTCTTTTTGCACATGTGAATATGTGATTCACTGTAGGTTGATTATTGTTACCATTTGGAAGGCATAAAGAACAAACAAGAGCATTTTTATGGCCAAACCACATCTAATAAGAATATTTAGACAAACAGGAATTTGTTCTGACCAATGCATCTGTTTTTAAATGCCATGACATTTCACATCAGAGAGCAAATCCCGACCCTTCTTCTCATCACCAACAGTGTGATTGGTGTTTGTGGCTCCTGCAAATATGTTCAAGTCAGTAAAGCGTCCTTTGACACACTATAAGGATTTTCTCTTTTTTTATACGTCAAATGATATTTGTCTTTCTTATTCAAAAATTATGACTTAAATCATGTCCCCTCCGTTATCAAACTTATCACGATTCCAAGTGATCCCATGTTTTTGGTATTTTAATTTGGATGCCGCTGTTAGTGGTTGAAAAATAATTTAAATCGTATTAATAATTATTTTTTTATTCTTAACAAATCACTTAATACTCATTTTGTCTCGTGCCTTTAAATAAGGTTTTCACTCAAATTTACTCACATTCCTAGTACCAACACCACGAAAATGTCTAGCGAAGTACTTGGAACTGATGAGCTAACGGGGGCGGATTTTTTTCTCCAACTCGGACGTCTGGCTAAGACGCCTCCATTATGGTAGAGGCGTCTTAGCAAGGCGCCTCCCCCAACGTGGAGGCATCTGGCATAGACACTCCGTTTTTTTCTTCTTCTGTTAAATTAATTTTTTTTTCAGGTTTCGTTGCAAGATTTTGGTGGTGATAGAGTAGATTACAGTGAGTTTTTTGATAGTAAACAAATATTTACAACAATCGATGAATCTTATAAATGGGTGAAACAAGTTACAATAGGAGTCAGTTTTTTTTGGTTATATCATCATACAAACCAAAAATAGATAATCAGATGAATTGTTACCTGAGATGTGATCGCAGACATGAAATGAGTTCTCGTGATACGAGTATTGCACTATGAAAGAACACAAAAAGAAATGGTTGCGGTTGTCGTTTTTTGGTAAAAGTAGTCGAGCGACGGGATCGTGATGAATGGGTCGTTGTTTCTAATAGCACATATGGGTAGCACAATCACGCACTTGCCATTTATTCAGAGGGTCACCTACAAGTCTGCAGACTTAGTGCTGGGGCCAAGCAAATTGTTCGTGATATTACTGAGGCACAAGCAAGACCACATAAGATTTTGTTGGCAGTAAAGGAGAAATTCCCGGAGGATAATCTCAATCAAAGACACATTTATAACTTCAGAGAGTACATGAGGATGACGAAATTTGAAGACAGGAATCCCGCTCAGCAGTTTCTCAGTCAATCAGTGCAGTGTAACTATTTGCATTTGATCGTGGCAGCTGAAGAAACTAATGTCTTCACTCACGCATTTTTGGCACATCCGAATTCTGTTCAGTTATTGCGTACATACTCATTCGTAATTTTCATGGATTCGATGTATAAGACGAATAAGTACAAGATGCATTTGTTTGAGATGGTTGAGGTTACTCCAACAAACATGAATTTCCTCGTCGGATATGCGATTTTGAAGGGTGAGACCGAGTCTAGTTAGCAGTGGGTGTTGGAGAGGTTGCGAGATCTGTTATTGAATATTGATAGTCCGACTGCAATAATAATGGACCGGGAGATGGGTCTGATGTGACCAGTGGCAGAGGTTTTTCCTAAGTCTGCTCATTTACTTTACACATGACATATCAACAAAGACGTGTACAACTACGCACACCACGTATTCGGCAAGAGCAATCAGCTTGCAGAGAGTTTTAGGCGTGAAAAGTAGAGGAAAGTTATGATTTCTGATTCACAGACGGATTATGATAGATCAGTCTGTAATCTGAAAAATTCTTTCAAGTTCTGCCCAGTGCTCACGGAGTATGTGGAAGACACGTGGTTGATGCATAAAGAAAAGTTTGTGTTGAATTGGACGAATAAAGTTCTTCATTTCGGCAACACTACGAACTGCATGGTGGAAAGTGCACATTCGGCTCTGAAAGAGTGGATCACTACATCGACTGTCGCTCTCGACACTCTTTTCGACCGCGTGAACTCGGCTATTGAAATGCAGCTAACGAATATTCGGAACTTTCTTGAAGATTCGAGACGTCGAATTTTGGCAAACTACATAGGTCCTTTGTTTCAGCATATAAATGACCGAGTTTCGCATCGTTGCTTGTCGTTATTGACTCAAGAGTTGAAGAGAATGTCTGACTTAAGTGATGAAGTTGAATATCGTTGCGGGTGTGCTTTTCTGACATCACATGTGATTCCTTGTGCATGTACCATGTACGAGTGTTTTACGTCAGGTAATGGAATTTATTTAGAGCAGATTCATCCATTCTGGAAAACACTTGTCATTGGAGAAGGAGTCCAGATGTCAGTTTGTGGATCAATAAGCACAATAGGTCGAGCATTTTCGGAAGCTCGTTGATGAGATTTCGGAGAGCGACCCTGCAGTAATTCGTAGTGGCTCTCGTATTTTATACGAACAGTTACACCCCGATCAGTCAAACTATGGAGAACCCGTAGAAAATACTAAGGTACGAGGTCGACCTAGGGGAAAGTCGACACGTCGGGACCCGAGTGCCTTCGAGTATGCCAAGCAAGGTCGTGGTCGGTCTGCCAATAGTGGGAGCAGGGGTCGTGGTCGGTCTTCCCATTCGCCTCGATCGTCCGTGAACACGGGCACATGATCTGCTATGACGATATATTTGTTGTTATTTAATATATATCACTAATCTAAAGAGGGTTAATATATTATCTCCTAATTTTGTTGTTTTAATGAATTGTTATTTCTCTATCTTACAATGTCCGGACGGACTGACGTAGATAACTTCACATATGTTGATAGACTACCAGGAATCATTTTACCATTTCTGGAGAGGTGGAATGACGTACGTGCTGATGGCAACTGTGGATTTTGATGTGTTGTCGATGTCTTCCATGGTGGTTAAGACAACTGGTCGTGCGCCCGTCATGCGATTTCTAATGAGATAGGTGTGCATCCTATTTATGAGAATGTCTATTTCGGCAATGTGGTACAGGCTCGTCAACGAATTGATTGGGGCGGAGGAACTTGTGACGATGATCATTATATGGAGGTTTGAGCCAACTTGTTCCTGATTGCTAATTTTTACAAGTGTGCGGTCATGTATTTCTCAATGGGAATTGATGATTCGTTATTCTCGTGTCTTACTGTGCTACATTGGGAGAGTCCGTCTAACATGACGAGGCCTGTCAGAAAGTTGGTCTTTGCTCATTTAAGGAGTTACATATATTTATTCGTTTATAATTTGTTGATGATTTCCTAGTACCTACTGTAGCGACCTTGTGGTATCAAATGCGAGATGATAGTGTTATTGGATGAGAGGATCAGTATGAAAGTAAGATAAGGTATTGGAACCGGTTACATAGTACTTTTTGATTGTAATTTGTAATACATTTGTAATGTATAATATATAGTGTATTTGTACTTATATCGTGTTATTCTTTTACCAGCTTTTAAATTTAAGTATTAAAAATATGATAGCTAAAGAAATAAGTCGAAGATATATTCGTGAGAAATAAGTATTAAAAATACGATAACTAAAGAAATAAGTAGAAGATATGTTCATAAGAAATAAATAATAAGAGCACACAGATAAGCATAAGCAAATACCAACAAATGTAGTAACATTTCAACATATAATAAAATGAAAGTAAGAGCAAGTCAACTGGAACTCAGCATCCGAATCATGGTCTGAAATGCCCAACTGGCTGTTCCAATCCTCAATGAGCCGATCCCAATTTGTACATCCAAGTCTCGTATCCTCAGTCGACATCCTGTCTCTCTGTCGCAAGAACGGCTGCGTATACCGTATTGCCCTATTGATCCACTGTATGTAACATAAAAATTAGCGTACAGTAACAATAAAAACAAAACATACATTACAATTACAAATTAAATTAGATAAACTTACTGTATCGGCACATGTCCTATCCAGTGGTCTCTCCGGTCTCGGAATGGTACCGCGTATGATGAGTTGATGTGAGCACCTACCGAACCACTGCAAATAATCTGCATCACAAGTGGAGGGGTCGCGGATATGAATCAGATCGTCCAGGTGAAGTCGTCTTACTCTCGGAAATGTCCTCCAAACCGTTTCCGTGAACGAAACGATATGCCTGACGTCGTACGTCATCGCAATCGCAGACCGTACTGCATGCTCGGGCGTCAGGATGTCAACCGGGATCACCTGAACGTAACCTAACTGACGTAACACGCGATTAGGTAAATAAGACTCTATGATATCCCTATAACGAATAACACTCATAAAATGTAGTCCTCGGTACAGCTACATCAGGCTCAGGACCATACAACAACCACTCCACATAAACGTTTATACGTTAATAATAATAAACTTGAAATTTAAATAAACGTGAATGATATATACATTATATACATGCGATGCAGTCATCTGATCTAGCCGTCTACGAATAGAAAGAAGTCGACCATCGCTCTTATCCTCGGCCCGGACAGCCCACATATGTGAACGAGGATGACCACGCTCAACCACTCCACCGCATCGATACTAACACCACCGTCACTCCAAAATGAGCTATCTTGCCTAAGACCCTCGAGGCTGACACTCAGCAACTCTGATACAAAAAACTTCAACTCAGACGTCGGCGCCTGCACACTGACCATACAACCCTCAACAGGAATGTGCAGAATCTGAAAGACGTCATGCAACATGGTCGTTATCTCTCCGAACGGCAAGTGAAAAATGTTGGTGTGAGGCTGCCACCACTCCACAAAAGTCGAAATCAACGACATGTCAATGCAGGAAAACATGTTGTACGAAAAGTGACCCAATCCACTATCACTAATGCTCGCCGTCATATCATCAGTCATCACTGAACGCCAAGCCTGCAATGTAATACATGCTCTGTGCCGATTATGACACTTCAAAACCTTCCGATCCCCGTCATCCCAGATGAGTCTGGTAATGTGGCATCCGAAACTCGGAATGACGCTGCCATCTAGATGACCATCAGACATCATATCCGTCACGATCCAAGACTCGTCATCACCGCTCTTCTTCTTCTTCTGAGTTTGGGCGTCTGCAGTGCACGAACTCGAATCATCGATCACAAGCCGTACCAGCCCCCGTCCTCGACCATACTGTTGTATTGCCTACTCCTGTGGCTCCAAGCCATACCGACCTCCATCGTCACTCTCGTCGTGACTCCTCAACTCATCTGAATCGTTCTCGTTGTCGAAAGAATTCTCAGGTGTCTGACGACGACGTAAAATATTTTTCTCTCTCCTAACTGAAGCAGAATCACCTCGTCTACGTGGATGACGAGGACCTGACTCATCTGCTAAACTACGTACCGCACGTAAGAGAATTGATTTCCCTTTTCCTCCACGGTAACCCGATGACTATTAATTCAAATTTTAAAATAATTTTTTGTTACTGGATTTACTAAAATAATTAAACTTATTATTAACTTAATGATCAATTTATTTAGCAATTATCACAAATTATAATCAATAATCATTTACTAAAATAATTAAACTAATTATTAACTTAATAGTCAAATTACTTAGTAATTATCACAAATTATAATCAATAAAGGATTTACTAACTAATTTAACTAATTATTAACATAATAATTAATTTATTTAGCAATTATCACAATTTATAATCAATTTAAATAATTAAAAATAAAAATAAAAATTGGGGCGTCTCCTTCAGCAGACGCCTCCCCTTTCGGACGGACGTCTCTCGCGAACTCCTGACCCAAAATTATTATTTAAAAAGAAAACTAAACTAAACAACTGTAATTTTTTTATTCAATAAAAAAAAATTCAAATTTCGAAATTTAGGCATTTTTTTTCCAAAAATATTACGAACGCGGGTATGACCCGCGATCCGTGCTCCACGGATCGCTGGTCACACCCGCGTTCCGTCCAACCAAATTTTTTTTTTTTGACGGATCGCAGGTTGGAACCGCGATCCGTCATTTTTTTTAAAAAAAAATTCCACGGATCGCGGTTCTCACCTGCGATCCGTGGAAAACAATAAAAAAATATTTTTTTCCTGAATTTGTTTTTTAATTTTTTTCTGTTTTAGTTTTATTTTATTATTTCTGTTTTTATTTTTTATTATAATTATTTGTAATCTTTTTTAAAATCTTTTTTTTCAAAATATGTTTTCTAATTGATATTATTTTTTCAAATTTTTAAAATTATTTTTAATTTTTTCAATAATCGACCTCCAAATCACTTCGATAACCCGGCGTATTGAAATGTTACGGTATTTTATACAATAAAAAACAAAATTTCTTAGCAAGATTAATAAATTATTTACAACTGATATTAAACAAACCTTAAAACTAATTAAAACAAAAAATTGAAAACGTTGTCAAAAATTCGTAGGGTGTACACACATTACAAATATTTTTGGAGGTCGATAAAACAAAAAATTAAAAACACAATTAATTTTTTTCTAAACATATTAACAACTACAAAACATATTTTGAAAACAAATATAATAAAAAACATAGTTAAAACGATTTTAAAAAAATCAAAACATAAAACGCTACGACTAAAAAATAATTTTTTTTTTCGGTTTTCTGTTTTAGTTTTATTTTTCTTCTGTTTTTCCTTTTTATTTTAATTATTTGTAATCTTTTTTAATTTTTTTTTTCAAAATATGTTTTCTAATTGATATTATTTATTAAAAAATTAATTTTGTTTTTAATTTTTTCAAGAAACGACCTCCAAATCACGTCGATAACTCGACGTGTATTTTGAATTGTTAGGGTATTTTATACAATATAAAAACAAAATTTTTTAGTCAGAATAATAAATTATTTACAACTGAATATTAAACAAACCATAAAACTAATTAAAACAAAAAATTGGTAACGTTGTCAAAAATTCGTAGGGTGTACACACATTACAAATATTTTGGAGGTCGATACAACAAAAAATTAAAAACATAATTAATTTTTTTTAAAATATTTATAAAAATTAGGAAATATATTTTGAAATATATATATATAACATAGTTAAAATGATTTTTAAAAAAACAAAACATAAAATCAAAAACAATAAAAGAAAATAAAAAAAAGTCACAGATTTTAGTTGTAGTGTTTGATGTTTTGATTTTTTTAAAATCGTTTTAACTATGTTTTTTATTATATTTGCTTTCAAAACATATTTTGAATTTTTTTTTAAAAAGATTACAAATAATTAAAATAAAAAAGAAAACAGAAAACAAAATAATACTAAAACAGAAAAAAAAAATTAAAAATTTTTTTCCACGGATCGGGGTTCCCACCCGCGATCCGTGGATTTTTTTTTTAAAATGACGGATCGCGGGTTGGACCGCGATCCGTCAAAAAAAAATAAATAAATTCGGGGGACGGATCGCGGGTCACACCCGCGAGCGGAGTATTCTTCGAAAAAAAATTTCTTCCTAAAATTCGAAATTTCAATTTTTTTATTAAATAAAAAAATTACGGACTAAACAAGACATTTTACCATATTTGAGTAATCCGAGACGTCCGCTGGTTCTTTTTCTGGTCTCCGAGACATTTTTTTGTGGTGAATATGAGAGTAATATGAAGAGAGAGTGGTGTTAGGAGAGTGAAATGAAGAGTTATATAAGTATAAATGGTAGAAAGACAAAATGATAATCTGTAGAGACGATTTAAGTAGTTTTCCGACGATGAACGACAGTTGAGTTTTATTTTAACTAAAGGATGGAAATAATTAAATAGGATGGAAAATAAGACTTAAAGTATGAAATGAAACGATCATAAAACCTAGTAGGAGTTACTAACACATAATTAGATATGATTAGAAAGGAGGACACAAAAAAATGGAATTAAAAGGTACGCTTTTATGGAAAAAATGTTGATCTCACCGCAGATAGTGATGCAGATCATGTTTGTATAACATAGATAGCTCAAAACAAATCGAGTATTATGCAAAAAAATCCGACTGAAATATATTTGATGAACATTCTTTTCTTCATTTTTGATGTCATGCAATGAAAATTATAAAACTGCTTAAAAAATAAAATATGTAAAACTAAAATTTGAATAATTTTCGATATCCTATGTGATTTTCTGGCTACATGTTGCATTTTATTATTATTATTTAAATATATATTGAAAAGAACACCTTTAATCGTATTTTATGCAGAAAAGAAGGAACTTTCTACAAGTGGCAATGCAATAATAAGGGTGCGTTTGGTGCACCTTTCTGTAGCAGTTTTTTGAAGCTTCACAGCTCTTTGAGCTCCTGTCACTTCGCACATCGCGCGTCAGAAGAGCTCCTCCCGTTTGGAGAAGTCGTCTACTATTAGGAGTTTTTCTAGTCGTCTGTTCCGTTTCTACCCCTCCTCTTCCCGCCTTTATTAACCACCAGATCTTCCTCCTTCACCCTCATCCGTAGATAGACATGGGACTTTCTCAGTCAATCTCTTCTTGATTTGAAATAGTATCAAATCTGGATAGATAAGCAAAGCAAACTATTGTTTGACTCAACAAATCCATCCTCCAAATAGTCCACAAACTTGTTCAATCAGGTAATCCTAAATTTGGAGAAAAAAATCATACCACTACTATAAGTACCAGTACAAAGATTATCGAATTGAATACACTTGTTCAACAAAGCAAGACATTATTTGAGTACAGAAACTGAAACTATACATTTCTTCAAGAAAGCAAATTTTTGAAAAAACGAACTCCAACAATGACTTGTAAACCCTCACACTAGTATCTTATTGTTATCTGGTTTTTGGAGATTGAACTGAAGCTCAAAGCTCAAGTTTGAAGATAGAGATAGTTCCCAAAAGTAAACATGCAGGAGAATTTTTTAACATGTTGAAGCATCCAAAACGAGCATATTATTAATTTCATATACAACCAAACTCTTAAAAACTTAGTTTGCCAAATATGCTTAGGGTATGATGGATACTAAAAAAAATTATCAAACAAAAAGGTGGGATAATTTGGGGACAGTTAATTGAAGTTTTAAATTCATAATAACAGAGTAGGGGTGAACCCATAACCCACGAGTTGCTACCCAATTCCCCCAAAAAAATCAAAATAAACCTTAACAAAAACAAAATGAGAAAACAAGTTTGGAATCAACCTGGTCCTCTTTGAGGGCAAAGATGGAGATACGAAGATCGATCATTGGTGATGGGAACCTAGATTTAATTGCCCGACCGCAATGACGAGCAACGGTGAGGGAGAAATTGTTGATCCAAGGTGAGAACCGAGGAGACGAATCTGAGGGCGTTGGAGGACAATAACAAAAGGTAAAGGAGAAGATGGTAGCCCAGTTAATTGTGGTCGTTGGGGGAGTGACAATCCGTAAAATTGAGGATTGGTATGACCCGTAATTTCACACGCTATCAAGCCCACTATTCAAACGAAAATCAGAGAAGCTGCGAAAAGCAGCAAGAGATCGGCTTCTAAAGTTACTGTTTCCATGAGAGAGCGGGTTTTAAGGAGCTCTTGACCAGAAAGCGGAAAAGTTGTTTCGTGTTTGGATGGTGGATGGTGGAGCTGGAAAATCTGGCTACAGGAACGTGCACCAAACGCACCCTAAGTTTCTTTCTTGGGAGCCCTACAAATCTACTTGGTCAAAAAAGATCACAAGCTAGACAAAGACATCATATACCTACAAAACCCAAAGCCATCTTCCAAGTAAACCCATGAACTCCAACAAATTACAAACCAGTCCAGAATCACCATTTTTCCACTTTAAAATCCTCTAATCTTCACATGGGTCCAATTGTAATTAGTTCCAAACACAAGTGACAGCCTCCAGACAAGCACAAGCATGCTAGTTCCCTCCTCTGCACTTCTCTTGCTTGCAACCAAAACCCTGTCCTCTGACATTTCTTGTTCTTTCCTCGCACCTTTATTAGTAGAATTCTGAACTATACTCTGCCAAGCGATAGCATGGGAGAGTGGTAAAAATAGAACAAAACCATCACCCACGGCCACCTTTGTTTTCCCTACTTTCTTCCAACCAAAAGTCTCAACTTTGGTGCAGTTTGGCTTCATGGAAGCTAAGAGAAGAGGAGTTTTTCTCTGGTTTCTCGTTCTCTGCTTTTGCTGGCCTTCTTATGGACTTCTCTCTCCCAAGGGTGTGAACTATGAAGGTGGTGGTCAACTCTCTCCATTGGGCTTTTTTTTTTTTTTGGCTCAGCTAAAAAGAGTTGGCTGGTTTTGGTCCAGTGCAAGCTCTGATGGAGATTAAGGCTTTGTTGAAGGACCCTCTTGGTGTTTTGAAGAACTGGGATCAGGACTCTGTTGACCCTTGCAGTTGGGCAATGGTCACTTGCTCTTTGGAGAATTTTGTCATTGGACTGTAAGACCCAGTTTTCCTTTCTATTCAGTTGAAATGTGTCTTTTTTTATCCTTACACCAATGAAATTGGTTGAAATTTTTGTGTGGGCAAGTCTAAGTTGGTTTGTTTTTGTTGCAGAGAGACCCCAAGCCACAATTTATGTGGCACACTCTCCCCAAACATTGGCAACTTGACAAATCTCCAGACCATGTGAGAGTGCCACAGAAGCAGAATAATAAATGTTTTTTTTCCAAAATATGTAAGTGATTAATGGGTCTAATTTATTGGGGTGATGTTTTTAGTCTGTTGCAGGGAAACAACTTATCTGGGCCTTTACCACATGAGATTGGAAAGCTCTCAAAGCTTAGAACGCTTGACCTTTCCAACAACAACTTCAGTGGTGAACTCCCTCCCTCTCTTGGCCAACTCACAAATCTTGAATACCTGTAAGAAACAATTTTATTGGTTTACAGACAACCATAATAGACCCTAATGTTTGTTTCTGACAAGTGGTTGTGTTTTTATTTGGTTTGAGTGCAGAAGGATTAATAATAACAGTCTGTCTGGAGCACTGCCGCAGTCATTGGCAAACATCACCCATCTAGCTAATCTGTGAGTGCCTATTTCTTTGGGGTTTTTTTTGCATGAATTTATGTTTTTATGTGAAAATTTAGTGAAAGTTTTTGGTCGTTTGTTACAGGGATTTGTCATATAACAACTTGAGTGGTCCCATACCAAGATTCCCCACCAGAGCTTTCAAGTGAGCATGCTTATTATTTTTGGGCTATTGTAATTATATGTTTGTTGATTTATTCTTTATAGCGTTGTCGAGGCATTTCGATTATCTATCAAACGATTAGATATCTTCGAATTGGGCCGTTCAATTGGCAAATGCCATATGATCAAATTACATACATCATGCCACTGTGTAAATGGTAATAATATATGCTAGGTGTTGCTTTCAGAATTCTGGCAAGTTTGACACAGTTTCTGCTTGAATTTCATTGCAGCATCAATGGTAATCCTCAGATGTGCTCAGGTTTCGGAAAAAATTGCTCAGGAGCAGTGCCCATGCCTACTCTGGACTCTGATAATTCACAAGGTTATAATATAGTTTCAAGCAGATGTTTGTTTAAGTATAATATGCTTGTAGATAATTAATTTCTTGGCAAAAAATATTAAATCCATGACTGTGTATAACAAATAAGTACTGAGTCCATTCCTTAAGGTTCTGCAATATGTGGTAAGCCTTTTTATTACTTGCGTTTATATGTCACCTTAACCTCATTTTCTTTGTATACCCATACCTCAATTTTTTTCAGAATGCAAATTTCATTAGGTTCTTATATTTATTGTTTTTGTTACGTTTTGTAGTGTTTCACAAATTTGCTATTGTTCTCTCGTCCACTTGATACAGGTCAACAGTAATAGCACGTGTGATTTTAGTATAACACACTTCTTCCAATCTTTATGCAACTATGCAAGTTAGGCTGCAAAATGATCGAGCGAAGTTCACTTCTTTACCATTCAAAAATCACAACTATTGCAGAAAGTTATTAGATTTTGACAATTACCTACGTCTAGACTATTGTTAAACCTTTAAACATATCCTATAAGGCCATAAGTAAAACCACGATGTCTGCGTTGCTTGTGGTATTCTTGGCTTTTTACTGCCCGTCTTTTACTCATGTCTCTCTTTTATTTCATAGGTACTCCTAGCAATGGAAAAGGCAGAAAACAGAAATTAGCTTTTGGTTTCGGGCTAAGCTTCAGTTGCATTTCCCTACTTGCAGTCGGATTTGGTATACTTCTGTGGTGGAAGCACAAACACAACCGTCAGATCTTTTTTGACGTTAATGGTTTGTACACAAATTTAATGTGGTGACATTTCATTCAAAAGCATCATTCTTTCCCTGACTTTTAGGAGAGTATTTACATGAAAATTTCTACTATGTTCACTTGTTTCAGATCAACATCGTGAGGAATTGTCTCTAGGAAACATGAAAAGGTTTCAATTTAGGGAGCTTCAGGTTGCAACGGATAATTTCAATATCAAAAACTTACTTGGGAAGGGTGGGTTTGGAAATGTATACAAGGGCCACCTCAGAGATGGAACTGTTGTAGCCGTGAAAAGGCTGAAGGATGGAAATGCTGCTGGTGGAGATACCCAGTTCCGAACAGAAGTGGAGATGATAAGCTTGGCAGTCCACCGGAATCTCCTCAAGCTTTATGGTTTCTGCATGACGCCAACAGAAAGGCTTCTGGTTTATCCATACATGGCAAATGGAAGTGTTGCATCTCGACTAAAAGGTATGTCTTTAATCAGATTGTTGTATGATTTCTTTGTACTCAAGATAAATCACTTCAAAAGCTTAGAAAGAGCAAGATTGCAAGACTAAAATTTGCATGATTTGCTAGAGATCTTAAAAAAACATAAAATTGGAGCCTCCATAGCATAAAATTGTAATTGGAAAAGTCTCTGAAACTTACACATCCAAACCAATTTAAGCCCAATTTTGTCACTAACCAAATAGACAATTTATCTCCACCGAGGACATATCCACACATCTGTACTCGCTGGGAATTGAACTGGCATTTGAAAACTTAAGTTAGAATTAAAATTCACTTCGGTCCTACTTCCTCCAAGCCATCCTATCCACACTGTATTACCTCAATAACTCGTTAATCGCCTTGTGTCTATCAAGTGAAACCTCCTTGTTTTCTTTTATCGTAGACGACACTGGAGTTCAAATTTCATCCAAGAAATTTATTTTGTAGCATCCATCAATTATAAGACATCCGATCAATTAAATATAGTTCAAGATTACTAAAACTAGTAATTTGCTTCTGATCTTTAACATCACATTCCTTGATGAAATATTCTGAATGTCGTTCTATTCTTCTTTAAACTATAGGAAAACCAGCACTGGACTGGTGCACTAGGAAAAGAATAGCTTTGGGAACTGCAAGAGGTCTACTGTACCTTCATGAGCAATGTGATCCCAAGATCATACATAGAGATGTTAAGGCCGCAAATGTACTTCTTGATGACTATTGTGAAGCCATAGTTGGTGACTTTGGGCTCGCAAAGCTCCTTGATCACTGTGACTCACATGTTACAACTGCCGTTCGAGGTACAGTGGGTCATATAGCACCCGAGTATCTCTCCACGGGCCAGTCTTCAGAGAAAACCGATGTGTTTGGCTTTGGAATTCTTCTCCTTGAACTTATTACTGGTCAGAGAGCTCTTGAATTCGGCAAGGCGGCAAACAAAAAAGGAGCCATGCTTGATTGGGTAAGAAAAGGTTAACGAACTACATTAATAAGTTGACTGGTATCATCATATGTGATCATGTATTTATCTACTGTTTGCTGCTAAATTTGAAAAGCGATATGAGGAGGTTTGTTGTGTCGTTATTCCTTCTTGTAGGTGAGAAGACTTCACCAAGAAAAGAAACTAGACACCATAGTTGACGACGATTTGAAGAACAAGTACGACCGAATTGAACTGGAGGAGATGATACAAGTGGCATTGCTGTGCACTCAGTACCTTCCCAGCCAAAGACCCAAGATGTCCAACGTAGTCCGGATGCTGGAGGGTGATGGGCTTGCCGAGAGATGGGAGGCCTCGAATCAAGAAGAAGTGCAGAAGTGCAAGACAGACGATTTCTCCTCGGATCGGTACTCTGACCTCACTAATGACTCATCTTTGTTTGTCCAAGCAGTTGAGCTATCTGGGCCAAGATGAAGCAACCGTTGAAACAAGAGTTTCAAGGCATGAAACATGTGTACGTATATACTACTAGGTAAAGAATTGCTGGTGAAGCTGCAATGAATTAATCGAGTTATCAGTTATGTAAATTTTATTCTTACCGGCTCAGGATAGATGTGTCAAGTGTTGGTATTGCTTGTTTGTAAGGAAAATATACATAGTTGGTCCGAGTTTTTTTGTTGTTTTAAGTTGGAAGTGAGCTCTGTTTTGTAAATCAAATCCAAAGAAATTCAGAGAAGAGGTTGTGAGCTCAAATTTTAGAAAAATTGATTAGATCTCTAAGGGCATGCAAGACAATAGCAGCAGGGAGTTAACGATTTAAATTTGTCATCTGTGAAATGAATTTCCCAGCCGAAATTCCGTTTATAATTTTGAGCAAATCCTCATCCTGGCTGTCGGGCACGTCTTTTTAACGCTTTACCGACAACATTGCTAGGTCTTTTGGACGTGTTTTCTTACCCTTAAACCTAACAGAGACCGCCAATCGGCACTTGGAGTGCTTTGATTAAACAAACTACTGGATCATGTTAGCTACGATAAAGAGGTGAAATAATAGTAGAGGTGAAGAAGATGCAAGCTTTTTCTTGGGAACTCATGCACTACTGTGAGGACGGTCAGGCAGATAAAGAAAAAACGCCATGCCTAGCCTAACCTCCGAGCAAATGCGAACTCGACAGAAACACCATCTCTTGAAGCACAATACGAAGCAATCAAGGGTATTATTTCAAACCGCAGACTAACAAATCTGAAATAATGTTAGGTACCAATATATCATTTATTCAGTTGTCAAAAGAAATGCATATTGGCACCATCATAAGAGTGGCCTAAATTTATTGTATAAATATTACGTATAGTAAAAATTGAAGTAAGCTACAACCACAATGATCCATCGTCTTTTATCTTTGATGGATGAGGTGAAATCTATACGTTAGAATCGAAAAGAATCGAAGGAACCATCTCCTGAATGCCAATGATGATATCATTTAGAAAGGAAGCACCTTCAAATAATGTGGCTGGCCGTCAGGAGACAGTAGGTCTTGAATGTGCTTGAGAGGTTTCAAATTGCTCCTGAGAATCAAATTAACTCCGGCAAGAAGCTAAGACCCAAGTGTTGTGTGACTGTGTGAGTGCTAATGCAATTGTCCATGTTGAAATACGATAAATAAGTTATGTGCAATGACATCATTCCCTGTACTCGTGTTTCAAAACCCAATGAGAATCACCACCACCAGCATCTTTCTCTAACACAGCTATTTCCTTCAAAAGATTACGAAAGAGAGGCAGATCTTTGGTGGGTATTTTATCTCTAAAATGCTGCACTATACTACCAGAATCTGCACTTCCACCTCTCTGCTCAATGAAAGTGCAGAGCTGGCGAATGAGGACTTCAGGTTGTATGATCATGTTTTTACTTGGTGGATTCGATCGACTAGAGGATGTAGTTGCATGACTGGAGCTGGAGGATGCAGCAAACTGATCTTCAAGCCCATCACAGACAGCTTTTACTTGGTTTCCTTGGGCTTTAGCCAACAGTTCAGCTGAAGATAAAGCTCTACCAGTAGAAACCCCAACCAGAAAAACAGGTGATTTGCAAGCTGATACTTCTGGTGTTTTCGAATTTCCAATAAGCTTTGTGTTTACTTTGGAACCAAATTTTCTGGGAATGTATGATGGTGCACCAGCAGCACCAGATTTCCCAGTCCAAGTTGGAACTGCAAAACTATCACGACTTCTAATCATCCGTGATTGGCGCAACGCTTCAGCGGCCCTTTGTGCAACCAAAGAAGCTTGTTCCTCAAACCGAACCATGTCACTGACATCATTTGCGTTCATAATAACATCATGGTTCACTGCACTCTAGAAGAGAACAACAGAATAGATTAAATAAATTATCATAAACAGTAAGGCAATAAGCGGAAACAAAAGCAAGCAATACAGAGAAAAGAAAGTGTCAACGAAGATGAAAGCTCACATGGATTCCATTAGCATCAAAGAGACTCTTCAATATACTTGTTTCTTCATCTAATCCACCTCCATTTTCTTCTACTTTCGTTTTCCCTTTGCTGGATGTTCCGACTTCAGGATTCGGGTGGTTGGTTATTTCAAGATGATTAGAAGTGCCATTTGAGGCAACATGTAAGGACTTGTTTATTCCTCCACTACCACCATCGACTCCTATATGAAGATCACCTGATAACTGGCTGAAGATGTTTGATGTCTCGGTAGAATTATCACCTGTGTCATCTTGCAAAGTGAAGAGATCCCTCATGTCACGGGCCTTAAAGAACCTTCTCTGTTGTGGATTTTTCAATATCTTGTTGGTAAGGAAGTGCTTGTAAATCTGTCTATGGTACACCTTTTCCTCCACAGTCCCCCTCGTGATCAATCTATACACTGTTACATCCCTTGTCTGTCCTATACGCCAAGCACGCTCTCTTGCCTGTAACATGAGCAATTTTATAGCAAAAATATGTTAAAAGTAAAAGGTTGAGAAAACGAAATCGATCGGAATGAAAAAAAAGGATAGGCTTTAATTTTCCAGAACAAAATAAACATGTGAAACTGATAAATGTAATATTTATTCATTGAAATATATGTCTGAATGTTGCTTTTCCCAGGGTGGAAGGAACATCAAAAAAAAAGAAAAAAGATGAAACCAATCCATGTAATTCGTAAATGATTAAAAGCGACAAAACCTCTAAAGCTCATATAAATATGAATTACACTCAAGGGTGAAAAGAGAATATTGCTGCAATTCCAATTTTATTAGTCTGCAAGGATAAACATAATGGAAAACGTATGGGACCTGCATATCAGTTGAAGGATTCCAATCAGGATCGAAAATGATTACTCTATTTGCACCTATCAAATTTGTCCCTAAACCACCAACTTTAGTGGTCAAAATGAAGACAAATACTTCAGAGGAGTTATTGAATTCATCTATCAAGGCCATTCGCTGCTTTACAGGTGTAAGCCCATCCATTCTCCTGTATGCATAACCTTTTGTTTTCATGAAAATTTCAAGAATGTCCAACATTTGTTGAGTCTGGGTAAAAACCAGTACACGGTGACCTTGCTCATTCCATAGCTTAAGTACTTGGGCAATCACTTCCATTTTTCCACTTCTTTCAGGGTTTCCGTAGTCTGGATGCTTTGCAGCATGTTCTCTTTCCAGCAAATCTGGATGATTGCAAATCTTGCGCATAACGTCAATCCCATAAAGTGAGTTTCGGTTTCCATCAAAAATTTGCTCCACCTCAGAGCTAGCTAGAAATGCACGGTAAAGAGACGTTGGTCTGTTGTTAGGCTACAGAATAGCACATGCTCCGTTTTCTTAGAGAGCTGGGCACTGACATCGGCTTTCATACGTCTGAGAAGATACGGCATGACAAGATCACGTAAAACCACTGCACATCGGTAAGCTGTAGTCACTTGCAATGGTGAAGCATTTACATAGCCACCAACAGAAATTGGAACAGAGAATTCCATTTCAAATACTGGTAAAACACCTAATTTTCCAGGGAAAATGAAATCAAAAAGTGACCAGAGCTCAGCAAGCTTATTCTGAATAGGAGCACCCGTCATGATTACTCGATGCACAGTTTGCAGCTGCTTGCATAACAGAGTGATCTCAGCATTGGGATTTCTAATGCGATGCCCCTCATCCAATACGGCATACCCCCATTCAATATCCAGCAACTTGTTCCCCAAAATTCGTAATTGCTCATAAGAAGTAAGCAGCAGCCCAGACTCTGATTTAAGCACATTATCAATTAGATTATCCCAATTTTTCCTGGACTTCGTTGGGAAACCTCTTCCATGTTCATCATTTAGAGAACCTTCACTGTCATATTCACTTTCACTATCTTTTGCTTGTGCAGATTTAACGGAACCATGTGCAGAATCATGTAGTATCTCTACATGAAACTTGGGATACCATTTCTTTGCTTCCCTTTGCCACTGAAGGAGAAGAGTCACAGGACAAATGACAATGCTAGGTTTGTACATGTTACTGAAATGCAAAGCACCTAGAAATGATAACACCTGAACTGTTTTACCCAGACCCATTTCATCTCCAATAATGCCCCCAGCTTTTTGACAATGCAATTCCCACAGCCATTGCACTCCCACTCTTTGAAAGTCGAAAAGTTTTTCGAATATCACATTGGGGATTTTTAATCCTCCTTCCAGAACAGTACATGACTGTCCAGAGTCATTTAAATCTTCATCAATATCGTATTGTTCAGCCTGTTCAGCCTGATCGCACGAAGCAACAGCATCTGTCTCTTCATCTACATCTGTACAGAGCATATATAGAAAACCAAAGTATTAGTTTGGGTTTATATATAATACAAAAGAAACACAACTACAGAATAGACACCAGATACTTTTCTTGTTCAAAACCCAAGTGTCTAGCTAAACCCATATACCATTTGAAATTTTGAAGCAATGAAGTGGCATGATTACTAAAGGCCCGAAAGCATGATAGTCTCAGAAAATAAACGTCCCCCTGTTCAAGTATCTAAATCGCAATCTAAAACTGAAAGCAGATGAAACAATTCTATGCGCCTGTGCCTGACGAAGCCAATATTGAAGGTCACCTGGGCCTTATGGATTATAAGCTCCAAAAGGTGCAAACATATGCTAATATGCACTATAGGAGAGTTTCAGACTTTTATGTTGTAAGAGACTACTGATCTCCCAACTTAATAACACTTAACTCACCATAAAAATCAATCATGACTCAAAAGATCAGAAATAGAGTGCAGTGCATACCAGCAAGATAAAAGGTCCATCATTTTGATAACTGACATAGAAACAGAAATTACAACTACCTAAACTGAAAACATGTGATCACAAAAGGGAACAGTAGCAAACCAGATTCCGAACAGCAAAAATATTCCACCTACCGTACAAACGTTTAGGTGTAACAGATAACTTATTAGATTCAGTAAAATGTTACGTAAAGAAAAGGGTTGGGAAAATGTACCAACTTGAATTTGTAATACATGCTCATTTTCTACATTTTTTCTCCATTTTTTGCTTGGTAAAGGCCTCTTCAATTTTCTGGGCTTTTGCCTTTTATGTTCCAAATCGCTTTCCAGAGAGTCTGGATGTTGCTTCAGCGGTGTTTTTAGTCTTTGAAAAGGACGAGCTGGAGCATCCAGTTTTGGCAAGAATTTTGCACCAACAAGTTTAGTTGTAGGGCGTGATTGAGCAAGCTCTGAGAGAGATTTTGCAGCTTTAGCGATGCTAGCTGAAGCAAACGTTTCCTTTGATTCTCCCTCAAGTGGTTCGACCCTATTTGATGGTCCAGATTGTTGAACACGCCGTTCAAATCCTTTTAGACTGTGAAATGGAGTCAAAATTCCCTTCTGCACCAATTTATCCCTCTCCTAAAAAATGTCAATGGATGATGATGAGCAGAGAAGGATACATGTCTGATCATTTATATCTCCATAATCAACTTTAAATGACAATGTAATAAATAAAAAAGGTAAAGAAGCTAAGAACATCGATCAAATTCATTAAGTCACCCTATGGAAGAAAGAAAGAAAACCATCAATATAACCCCAAAGCCTCTATGGAGCAAAAGACAAAGAAAATGTAAAAGATCATTCACAAACCACAATCACGAAAATCACACAGGAGATTCTGGGAACTTACAGTTTCAACTAACCCAGTAGAAGCAGCATCCAACATTGCATCAAAATCAGCATCTTCATCATATGCAACTGCTTTCCTTTTTGAACTCCTTGAAGAATGCTGCACTTCTTTTGACTTGCGTTTGTGCTTTACCTCTTCCTTAACCAACTGCCCTAGAAGTTCATTGCATTGACGATTATCAGCACTTGTCACACCACCATCAAACTTAGCTATTTCATCTTGAAGCTGAGCCTTTGTCTTTTTAAGGCTCTTTAAACGCTCAGCTGCCAGGGCTTGTTGAATGGTTAATCCATCAGTAGTAGCTCGAACAGGATCAGAGTCATTGGAATGCTCTGTGCTTCCTTTCGTCACATTGTCACCAACTAAAAGATTGTTTTCACATTTTTCTGGCTTTTGTTCATAATCAATACTTGCAGCAACTGCACCTATTTCTACATTTACTGCTCGGAGTTTAGAAGAAAGTTTGGCCCGTGTTGATGATGATGATGATGATTCTACTAACTGCTCATCAGGATGTGGCGGATTTCCTGAGTTTTCTTCAGCATTTTCCACCTGAGAGTAAGCATATGGATCATGGTATTGGTATTGCTGTTACCAGCACCTAAATTACATTTCCAAGAAACTATCTAGAACAGAACAAATATAATATTCTCTTGTTTATTATAATTTTAACTGAAACAAAAAGATACAAACTCGTCATTTTAGAAGACATGCAACTATTTGTTGTTCTTTTCTATAGTAAGTATATATACATATGACTAGCTGTAGTAATTATGTCAACCACTATAAGACAGTCAGATAGATGTACCAACTCTTTAAATTCAAATTCATGACTAAAAACTTCGTCAATAGCCTTTCAACAGTAACACAAAAGTTTTAATTGAGTTTTTATAAATCTAACAACTGTGTAACAACCATAGAAACTGGAAGATAACATTTAGCACTGAACTGTTCAGAGTGTAAAGGAAAAACAACCTTCTGGAGTATGTGACTCTCTATATCATCTTGATTTGCAGATGTTACACCCAACCTACTCAATAGAAGTTTGTCTTCCTCTTCTTCCTCCATGATCCCAACAAATTGTCTCTAGTAAAGCTCAAAGCATGAGTTATCTGTAATCAGAAGAAAACATTGCCTCAATATCAATTAAAGAAACACCCACATTTAACCGACTTCCAAACAATTGGACTTCGAAGTTTCATCGGTAAGGAAATCACTTAAGCAGTGACTATCCAGAAACCATCCAATGAGAAACTTCTTTCAAGCATATACACAAGTATTCAGCAAATAATACATGATACTATGATGAAACCATCACGTCAGCCCACCGCTCAGGTGTTAATGTATCACGTGAATCGATATTCATGTTTAACGGTGCTTTTACAGATGGTCGAGTTGAAATCTGTGTAGATGTAGTGGTTAAATTTAGACCACCTCAAAAATCACCCAATCATTGGTATCAATAGTAATATAGTGACTTCCTTTATTTCTCAATTGTTGTATGATCATAGTTGTTATACCCAATCATACATATGGATTCTATGATCTACAACAACTTTTCTTATTTTGCAATGATGTAAGCTCTATATAAGGAGCTCATTAGTAATAATATTAACCATTCTATTTTCTCGTCTACTCTCTATCTCTCCCTATCGTCTATCTCTTCTAGAGTTTTTTGTTTTGAAATTGGTATAATGCATTGAAATTAAACACAAACCGATCACATTGGGATTCGAACAGGTTACCTCAAAACATATTTCACTTGAAAACCACCACTTGTGTCTACAGAGTACAGATGATCTAGTTGTTGGAGTGTTTTGCTCTCTTCGGAACTAGAATCGGGAAAGTCATATCTCACTTCATCGAAAATCAGCAAAAAATAAAAACAAATACTCCACATTCAGACCGAAATGTCCGAACTTGTTCTCAAAACAGATGCCAAAAAAAGGAAAATTACTGTTTTCACTAATGATTAGTACTAATGGGGGTACATTAACTTAGTTTCTAATTTCATCCTTAGTAGGAATAAACGGATCGGAGGAGAAAGGGGCGAACACCGGAATTCGAATTTGGTGGTTACCGGGAAGAAAGGGGTCGAGATTCTCCCGTCGTCTTCGTGGATTAGAAAATTCTGTTCTAAGCGAAGGCGAAGGTTTGAACCCTATAACCTCCCGACGGAGAGAGAGAGAGAGAGAGAGAGAGAGAGTCCGATCGTGGCGGAGGAGGAGAAGGTATTTATTTATAGGCGCGACGTCGAACCGTTTCCTGGAAGGGAACCGAAGCCGGAGTTTTTCTTGGATTATTTCGGAAACACCCTTCACATTTTGTGGAATGGTATGAAGAAGCCTTGACGGTTGTCTTTACAGTTTACACCAAGCGCTTTATTTTCACCAAACTATTTTAAATATTACTCTTTCATTATAACCAATACCTCTTTAATCAACTTTCTTCATCGTTATGAGCACAAAAGAAATGTCATTTTACAAATAAGGCCCGGCACGAAGATTATATACAACCAAAATAGTGTCATGTGATAATATTAATAAAAATAATTTTCTTGATTTATTTAGAACGCATCTGTGGAATTTTTCCTTTTTCTTGAATCACAAAGTGAAGTGAACTAATATTCAGGAGTTCAACTAGGGTTGTGCACAGTCCGGTCTGGTCTGGTCTGGGTCAGGTTCGGACCGGTTGGAACCGGTCCGGATTTCGGTCCAGAAGTTTTGGAAATTTCGGGTCCGGTCCGGACCGGTCTGGTTTTTTGTTTTTTTATTTAAAAAAATCGGTTTTTGACCGGACCGATTCGGTCCAGCCCGGTCAGGTCTTCGGTCCATGAGAATTCGGTCCAGTCCGGTCTTCAGTTCGGACCCCGGATAAAAATTTGGTCCGGTCTGGCCTAATCCGGACCGAATGCTCACCCCTAAGTTCAACCGTAAAGTGTAGGGTTTAACAAAAGTTTAAAAGTCTAAGCATTTTACCTAAAGTATTCAACAAACGAAATATATTTTAAAATTTAAAACAAGGGGCATTCAAGTGAAACTCATTTTTTTTTTGGAAATTGATTATAAGAAGTGTATTAGGATTTCTCATATTTAATGAATCAATATATAAGAATCAAACAATGGCTAATTAAACTTCAGATGAACTTCACCATCTCCTGGGGTAATTTAAGTAAGAAAATTCGACATTTTATGCTCCAAGTTACTTTACTTTTGAAAAAATGTCATATTTTGGCCATTTCTGATAAATATGTTTATGTTTTGCGTTTTACCCAAAATACATTTATCTTTAAAAGCACCAAAAAAATCTCTCTCTCACCATCTTCTTTCTCTCTTTCGCACAATTATTCCCCGTCGTGGTCAACCTCATATGTATTTTTGAAGGGATTGTTTGCGCATGTGTCGGAAAGTGATTTCGGATTTTTTTGTGTGTTGTAATTGACTCATACTCCTTATGCCCACTCTGACGGGTCGATCGGGGTCTCGTTGGTGAGGTGACGGGGGTTGCAAGGGGGCAACGCTCATTGGAAGTCAAACACAATGTATTTTTGGGCTTGAAAATTCTTTAGAAATTATAACAGTTTGGATACAAAAAAATGGACGACCGAATGTGTTTCCAACGAAGCTCAATGAACTCGATATGAGTTTGATAAAAACACAATTGTTGTGCTCGATAGACTCGATTACTTTTGCATGTGAGCTCGATATCTAAGTGTTTGTGGAATGAATTGAATCGATGGAAGTCATACTGATATTCTGTGTTTCCAACGAAGCTCGATGAACTCGATAGATGTTCGATAGGAACACAATTGTTATGCTAGATTACTTTTGCATGTGAGCTCAATAGGATTAGACTAAGTGTTTGGTGGAATGGATTTAATCGATGGAAGTCGGACCGATATTCTGTGTTTCCAACGAAGCTTGATGAGCTCGATAGATGTTTGATATGAACATGATTATTGTGCTTGATAAACTCGATTACTTTTGCATGTGAGCTTGATAAGGCGCGATGGAGCTCGATGTCGTTTTCACCACACGATTTTTGAGGACGTTTTATGACGAACGAAATTCAAATCGTTTGGGTGTGGAGAACTGTAAACTCGATGAGCTCCATATGACCTCGATAATTTAGATTTTTTGAAAAAAACTATTTTTCACCGCATGATTTTCGAGGATGTTTTATGACTGACGGAATTCGAATCGTTTGGGTGTGGGAAACTGTAAACTCGATGTGTTTGAACCGCTCGATGCGTTCGATAGATGCGCGATATGATCTGATAATTTAGATTTTTTGAAAAAATGTTACTTTTCACCGCACGATTTCCGAATGTTACTTTTCACCGCACGATTTCCGAGAACATTTTATGATGGACGAAATTCGAATTGTTTATGTGTGGAGAAACTATTCACCGCACGATTTTTAAGGGTTCAAAGAAAGAAAGAGATAGAAAGAGGGGAGATATAAAATTCTCGTGTTTATGCAAGAATATTTTGGATAGAATGAGAAACATAAGTATATTTTCAGAATATGTCAAAGTATAATATTATTTTTCCAGATGTTGAATTATTTGGAGTACAGAGACTCAGATTTTCCTTAAAGTATTCAACTTATGGTTTAGAAATTCAAAACACTAAAGTGGAATATTGTGACACAGTTCAAGTTCCTGATGAGAAATTTAAAGCTTCTTTAAAATTATTAGAGTAATTGAGTAAAATGTCGCCTTACACCGAAGTGTATCGAAGTGACGAAGCTGTGACAGCAACTTTTTATGTCAATCACAATTCACAAGTGATATCTCAACTAGTCACCAAGAGATTGTACTTTAATCAAAGATTAGAAGTTTGAACTTAATCAAAGATTAAAAGTTCAAACAGCTGCAATTTTTCCATCACCTTTTTGGGAGTATATTTGTGCTACCTTTTCGGGACTTAGATGTATTTTACTTACGATCCGCCAAATAAACGATTCATCTAAAAAACTGTCAACAGTTTCTGGGAGACTTCTAAAAGAAACACAACTCTTCAGTGCTGCCTGTTCTACCTTTTTATTTCATTCATCTTCCAGTTAAGAAGGCACAAAAAGAATGAATTATAGATCAAAATCCACCGCACAAACAGCATTCTTATTCACTATTCTAGATGTCAAATTACTACAAAAGGTTTGAATCATAATAACACAACAAAAAGAACACATGACAGCGTGATTCCTACAATTAAGAAAACTCCTATGTTCTCTGCATGATGTCTCATCTTACTTCTTCATCCCACACAAAACAGAAGCAGCATGGCGAGCGAAGTACGTGAGAATAACATCGGCACCAGCACGCCTGATGCACATCAGTGATTCCATCATCACCTTTTCTTCATCAATCATCTTTAATGCTCCACCAGCTTTGATCATTGAGTACTCACCAGAAACCTTAAAAACAAATAAATTGTCGGATGACTTAAAATATGTATATCAAGGTGGAGACTTGGTTTTTTTTCTTGGAAGTGATGAGCACAGGTTAATTAACCTGGTAAGCACAAATTGGGAGGGACGAATTATCTCGCAAAAGCCGAACAACATCTAAGTATGGTAAGGCGGGCTTCACCTGTCAAATAGAATGGGCAAATTCGTATTTCCCTGTAAATTTCACAATTACTGTCGGGATTAGAAACTAAAGTGCAGCGTAAACGGTGTCAAGAGACTGACTAAAAGGATGTCTGCAGCTTCAGCTTCATCTTCCGCAGCTTCAACAAGAGCCTCTCTGTAGTTTGCTGGGTTCATCTGGTAACTTCATTAGGAAAGATTTTTTTTGTTAGACAATGCATCATTGCATTTAGATATGAATTATGAACAAATGAAATACATACGTCTTCTTGTCACCAAAACGTGGGTTTGAGTCAAGGGCTTCTCTAAAAGGACCGTAAAATGCACTAGCATACCTGTTCAAAATATATACAAATAATAATCAAATGTGACCTCATCGAGCTTGTAGTAATCAGGCCAAAAGGTGACGCATAGGTAAGTGATTACATGATTCAGGTTTCAGAATCAAAATGGAGTGTGGAAATACAAATTAAAACAAAAAAATTACATACTTTGCGGTGTAGGACATGATAGAAACATCTTGAAAACCTTCAGCATCCAGTGCTGCTCGAATTGCTCCAACACGGCCATCCATCATGTCACTTGGGCTCACAACATCAGCACCTGCACGAGCCTTAATAAAGAAGAGCAAGTGGTTAAGATGCAATAAGAACATGATTATTGAAAATGTCAATGCAAAGTAGCTTGTTATTTAGAACACCAAAAGGTACCTGAGAAACTGCTTGCTTACATAGCTGGTGAACGGTTTCATCATTCATAATAACTCCTGTTGACATGGTAATATGAGCAAAATAAGAAACAAAAATCAAAGTTTCATGAGTTTCAGCAAATGTTAACAGAATTAATCATTTTCTAATGGTAAAGAATCTTTGCAATCCCCATTTAACTTATCAACAACTTGACTCGTCTGGGATCAGATCATAGCTCCATGTGGAAAGCTTAACATTTTTATCATGGAGTGATGGACAAGAATGGAGTCGTACCGATGGTTATATTTGTTACCTTTTGTTAACTATGTTCACTTATCGTTGTAACAACAAATAAAATATTTGCATAATATTTCTCAAGATTAAGCTCCAAATGCTTAAATGACATGCATGATGTTTCTCCATACATAAGCTCCAGCACATTGTGAACTTACAGTAACTTGCAACTGGTCTGAAGTCCTCATCCACACTTACTCCACAACATGTTAAGTTTAGCCTTTTAGGCAGTTTAGTGACATTAAGAATCTAAAACCCTATACGATTATTCTATTACTTCGCTAAGACTTTCTAGCTTCTCTTTTATGATGAAGAAGCCAATCAAAATGAAGATTGATACAAAAGAAGCTGTTTAAAACAGCAGTCAAATGGGATTTTTTAAACTAAAAAATATTTACATTAACAAAATAATTCCTTGGTATGAACACAGAAATTTGTCGATTTGTAGCACAATTTAAAGAACAGAAACATGTCTTTACCATCTTCTCTCACAATGCCATCATGACCATCCGAGTTGTATGGATCAAGAGCGACATCCGTATATATGACCTAGAAATGCATGCTTAGATCTCAATTTTGGATCTAGCAACTAAATCAAATAATGTATATTAATATGTGTACAGACAATGTCAGGGAACTTCTCTTTCAGCAGGCGTATGGTTCGCGGTACTAAACCATTATCATTGTAGGCTTCATCTCCTGTTGGAGTCTGTGAGAAGCAGAGAGAATTCACTGCCCGTCTTATGGAAGTTATTGGGAGACAATTCGTTAAACAAGAAATACCTTTAAGGCATCAGGAATTTTTGGGAATAGTACAAAACTGTTAACGCCAACATCCCTGGCTTTAGATACCTGTAAAATATGATTCTAGATTTCAATCATTGTCCAACATTACAGGTATGTCTGTGAGACCGTGACTTTAATTTCAACAATACATGCAAAGGAAACTACATAACAGGCCCTAATAGCCTATTCCATAATCTTTAGAGTTTAAATGTTTTAGATCCACAATATCTGAAATATCAGTCAACAATCAACACCTATGGAGAAGAAAACACAATATGAATGATTAGAAACCTCATCCAGAAGACCATGTCTCCATCCGAGTCTATAGCACCCAGGCATAGCTCCAATTGGAGTATCCTCCTCACCTACAATGTGAGAGGATTTAAAAAAGAACATGCAAAAAAGGTAAGAAATTTGATATAAACCTCAATAGTATTGGCATCTATTGTAGAGCATTGAATAATGTAGAATTCACAAATTAGATATGGTACGAATAAATTGACACTTTTCTAAATATTTTGTGAAGTAAAGGGGCCTCTGGAAGAAAAACAATATTGATGAGCTAAAGCAGGAAAAAGAATGATGGAATTTGCACAAGAAACTGAATCCATAACCTACTTGACACAAACGCTGAAAAAGCATATGTTTTTTTTATTAATATAATACTAACCTTCATGGATAAACAACGGAAGTACTAGATTTGCCGGAGTCAAGTATGTTTCTTGGAAAGAATCCCGGAGTGCAAGGGATTTCCTGTTACGACGAGGCCTTCGCCCTAGAGGCTGAAGAAAAAGAAATTCAAAAAACATAGTAATATTAATCAGAAAGATATTATAGATGGGGTACTGGAGTCACAGCCGTCCCCATGATTACTGCAATGTACTGATATCAATACAAATATTATTTTTTTTTGAAAAACTGTCCACGATCAAAATAGGGAAATTCAGAAGTTTTGATCCAACATCAATAGGTTATATAAATATAAGGAATATAATTCCGAATCTCTGAAGAGGTAACAAACAAGAACTTTACTGAAACGAGGAATCATCTCAACCGAAATGTAATAATTCAAAGACAAAGACATACAAGTGGATTGATCTTAGGAGTTCCAACTGGTGCTGCTGGTCTGGAAAATGCAGGAGGGTCAGGAAACTTCCCAGCCACAGCTGCAGCTTCACATTCCTCATTGCTTAATCCGGAGGCAACTGATGAAGCTGCATGTTCATTGCTTGCTCTAGTGAGTGTCAGTGGTTGCAGGCTAACAGGGTGGAGGGAAAAATTGAATCTGCAGGCCGTAGATGGTCTCAAACTAGCGGGACTTTGATCATCTATAGTTCCCACAGTGAATTTACCGGAGGAGATGGACAACGTGAAAGCCATGGTTCTGGGCTAGATCAAGATTCTACAATTCAATTTTCAAAGGAGCCCAATTTCAGCAACCAAGAACACGACTAGTATGATAAGGGTGAACAACAGGATCCAAAGATTACAGTTAGTTTCCATTGTAAAACACACACCCAGAGTCGAAATTCTAAAACTCACTCAAACGTGTAAAAGTAATAACCCGACAACAGACCACCGAAGTTGGATTGTAATCTGGAGAAGAAATGAAGTAATAGAGGAGTTGTGTTTTAAAACCTTTTCCAACTTCAATGAAAAATTGCCACTTTTCAACAGATAAAAAACAACAGAGGTCATATAACTTCTACCTGACAGCTCCCAAAATGATAAGATAACATCCAAATCCAAAAATTATTAAAATAAAATAAAAATGCACAGTAAAGTATGTTGTCACAGTTCTTCAAGTCAAAGGAAAGATTGACGAAAAAGAAAACCAACAAAACCAACGAACAATCGGAACCAAAAATCAGAAACCTAAAATCAGAATCCCGAAGTGACCCAACATAGAAACCTTAACCTAAACCCTAATTGAAACGAAAATCCCAGTAATTTAAACCTAAAATCGGAACCCAATTCCAACTCATGCCAATTTGCTTCAATTTCCACCAACCGGGACTTGGAAAAGGGGGAAACGGTGAGGAGAAAGTGAGAGATACCCGGTTGGAAGAGGAACGTCAACGACGACGGCGGAGCTCCGGCGACGAAGGGGTGGATTCTATCGTTTGTGGTTCTGAGATGGAAGAATTTGATGGCGACCTTGGATGGAAGAGTTCGCTGTCGCTAATGGTTCAGTGACACGTGGCGGATAGAGAGAGTTGGGGATAATGTGATGGAGTTGTCGTGGTTAGTGCCACCAACTTGCGATTGAGGGAGAACGCCTAGAGTGCACCAACCAGGCGGGTCTAGTAGTCGGGACTACATGAGAGACGGAGAAGTGCACAATTGGTGGCTTGGAGCGCAAGGGTTCAACACCAATGCTTGGAATCTGAGGATGTCCAAGGGAGGTCGAGGAGCATCAGCAAGCATGGTGCGAGCGTGACACTTGAGAAGTGCATCCTCACATGCAGGCAGCCAAACGCGCTTGAGAAGCACGAGGTGGGGTTGTGGCTATGAGGGCACGCGCTAGACATTACCCGGGCAGCACATAGACGCGCATTGGAGGCGTCCGTGGGCAGGCAATGCCTAGGAGTTGAGGCGTGGATGTTTGGGAAGCCAAGACAATTGCGTATGGGTCAGCAAGGACTGAGAACGAGTCAAGAGAGGTTGCTGATCGTGTGGGAACAGTTAGGCAAGCTCTCCTTGAAAATAGGATTCAGTTATGGAACGGGTCCGTAACCGAATCGGGAAAAATTTGGGTTGGCCAAAATTGTTCTCCTCAAAAATAGGGATCGATTATACTTGTCCTTAAAAATAGGAGTTGGTTATGGAATGGGTCCATAACCGAACGGAGGAGGCATGAGTGGGTTGACCGGGTCAAGCCCCACTAATGCATGCCTCTCCAACGTATGCATTCGGTTTTAGGGAAAAATCGAATCAGCCAAACATGTTCCCCACGTTCTGGTCAAGGATGACCAAGTCCTTTACCGTTTTATTCGGTTATAGCCCCATGCGTGATTAATAAAAGGCACTAGAGAGAGTGACCTTAGTGGGGAGGATGGACATTCAGTTTTGCCCCACTCCTCCACAACCAAAGGAGAGTTAGAGGTGATAGTGGGGATCATGGATCCCCATGTGTGCATGTAGTGGGAGGTTCACAACATGTATAAAAGGGATGCACCTCCAACCCGTGGAAATGACATCACGACTAGAGATAGGGTTTTCTAGTTGTATCAGGTTTTTCCTTCATTCTTCATGTTGGCTTTTTGGCCTTAATCCTTGTTTTGATGATTTAATCAACCTAATCTTAATCATAAGTAATGTAGAGTAGCACACATATTGCATTGCATATATATTGCATGTGCTAACCTCTACAGGTGATCAAGACTCATGGCCGTTTTCCTTGTCGTATTCCTATAACAGTCATATTCGTATAAAACAAACTTAACCCCAAAATACATTCGGTAACCGGTCGAACGACGACCTTGATTCGGTCGACCGGTTGAACAGAAACAAAATTCCCTGCTATCGGTCGACACATCTTCATTCGACCGTTTCACCTTTGTCTCAACCGAATCCCCTAAACGGTCGACCGCCCCATACTTTGGTTCGACCGTTTAACTTAAGTAGAGTTAAGTTCTAGCGTATTTGTCCGACCGGGTATTCTTTTGTTCGACCGTTCTCCTTGAAATCAAGTGAACGGTCGACCGGTTTAGTAGTTTCGGTCGACCGGTTCTGGACAGATTTGCAGCCCGATTTTCTGCCTTGTGTATCTTGCACAAAACCCAATCAAATCTTGTCCAAACGGCTAGAAATCTTTAGGAGCTTATAAATAGAGGATCAAGACATGTTGTTAACACAACTCTCCAACTTTCAATTGTCCAATTCATTAGAGAGAAGCTCTCAATCCTCAAAGCACCTAATTTCACTCCACAAGCCTAAATCCACACTTAGTGATCATATACTCATCCTACTCAAAGTGTGCTCAATTAGAGAGTGAATCCCACTCAGTTACAAGTGTTGTCAAAAGAAGCAAGGACTTCGGTGAAAGCCCGAAGTGTCCCTCTCGGATTGTGAGAGGAAGAATTCAAGCAAGCAAGGGTTGTTCGCGTTGCTTGTGGTGTAAAGGCGTTCTCTCCCGGCCCGGAACGGGGAGTGGATAGTGAAGACGTAGGCGGAGCTTGCGGAGTCGAGCGGAGCTTACAAGAGAGGACTGGGACCCGGGTGGGGTGTCGAACCTCTATAAAAACGTCGTGTCTCTTTGTGGTTTGCATTTTCTGTTAATTTCCCTACTTATTTTTAAATTTGTTTCCGCTGTGTTTATTGTTTGATTAGTTAGGGATTAGCTTAATAGTGATTAGTGGACCCATAACCCACACGATCCAACATTTGGTATCAGAGCCTTGTTAAGCTAAATTTCTTTACTTTACCGTAATTTTAGCATGGCTACAACATCTAATCACTTAGAGGGTTTATGCACCACAAGGCCTCCTTTGCTTAATGGGTCAAATTTGATTATTGGAAAAATAGAATGAAAATCTTTTTAATATCAAATGACCTTAAGTATTGGAAGTTTATTCAAACTCCATACATCCCCCCAAATGAAAATGAGTTAGATTCTTTATCTAGGCCTCAAATGAAAGAAATTGAAATGAATTCAAAAATTATGAATATTCTCTATTGTGGCCTTAATGAGGGAGAATACAATAGAATTAGGGGATGTGAAAGTGCAAATGAAATATGGCATAGGTTACAAATGCATCATGAGGGTGATAGCAAAACCAAAGAAACTAGGATAAGTCTCCTCATGCATAAATATGAAATATTTTCTATGCAAATCGGTGAGAACATAAGCGACACGAACACTCGCTTCACCGATATTACTAACTCTCTTTTGATTCTTGGAAGAAGGAGAAATGACTCGAAAATTCCTTCGGTCATTGAGCAACGATTGGGAAGACAAGGTCGTCGCAATTGAAGAATCGCACGATCTTTCAAAATTGAAGATGGAGGAACTCATTGGAAATCTCATGGCCTATGAGCTCCAATTGAGTCATTGAAGAGAGAAGGAAACTTCAAAGAAAAACTCCATGGTGGCATTGCATGCAAATTTTGATGAACCAAGGAGGGTGGAAGAAGATGACATTGAGGTCCTTGCCCAAGACTTCTTTAAATACCTCAAGAGGGATAAGGGAGAAAAGAATGAAAGAAGAGGTAGAAGAAGTGAGAAAAGAGAAAAAGAAAAAGAGAGGGAGGAGAGCGAAAATGAGAGAAAAGAGAGGGAAAAGAAAAATGAGAGAAGAGAGAGGAGAAGAGAAAATGAGAAGAGTAGGAGGAAAGAAAGGAAGGAGGAAGCTCACAAAGCCACTTGGGATGACTCTTCATCTCCATCATCATCATCATCCTCTTCCTTGCAAAGTAGAAGAGAGGTTGCACATTCATGCTTCATGGCCATTGAAGATGAACAAAGTGAGGTAGCTTCTAACTCCTCTAAATCTTATTCCACTAGAAGTAATTCATGTTCAAGTAAATCATATTCTAGTGCTAGCTCTAACTCTAATGCCAATGATGAATCATATACACATGATGAGCTACAAAATGCATTTCATGATTTAGTTAAACAATATGAGATCATTTGTGAAAAGAACAAAAATGCTAGAAAAACTATAAATGATCTCAAATGCCAAATTGAATTAATCATGAATGAAAAGAATGAGGTGGTTGCTAGACTTGAATCAAATGAATCATCACTTGCTAGTCTAAGTAAAACACCGATTGTTGATGAATATTTAGATCATAGAGTTTCAAATATGCAACTAAGGAAAGATCTAGAAATGTTCACAAAAGGAACAAAAATGCTTGATATGCTTTTAAGTAGTCAAAGACAATCCTTAAACATGGTTTAGGATACAATGTGCATTTGAAAAACCATGTATCTCATACTACCTTAAATGACAAGCATTTATTTGTTAAGTCTAGTTCCTCAAGTGTGTGGGCACCCAAAGCCAAAATGGTTTGGATCCCAAAAGCTAATGTTCAAGGACCCAAAGTTGTTTGGGTACCTAAATCTACACTTGTAGGTGCTTGAAGAGGAAATTGGTGGTGACCGGGTGAGCTCAAGAGTCAAATTCAAATCCGGTTGCATCACCAAATGAGATTGGAGCTAAATTCAAATTCAACATTGGTATAAAATTCCTATCTATACAATTCATGTTAAATTAGCTCTAATCTAGTTTTATATGCTTAATTGTCATATCCTTAGTATTCAATTCATTGAAAATCATTAACCCTATTCATTGCAAATCATATATCACATCCATTGATTTTAAATGTCATATTGTAAATTGATATTAGAATAAGGCTTAAATTGAAACTAAATTGAACTTAACTAGAATCATACTCATAGTTTCCATCTAGCCTTATTGATATGGGGCTTAACTGTTATATCTATTATTAGAGTAATGAAGTGCAAAATTTAGGGGGAGCAACTTCATTACAAGACATCCAAATTCTTTGCTTAAAGTCATAATTATTTTTGTTTTTGATGGATGTCAAAGGGGGAGAGATAATTAAAGGGGAGTTACTTGAAAATTGGCTACAATTGAACAAAAACTATGCACATCCATAGGGGAGCATTTATATGCATAGTTTACATTTAAACTTTTCAAGTATTAAGATATAGGTTGCCATCATCAAAAAAGGGGAGATTGTTGGCTTTTTGGCCTTAATCCTTGTTTTGATGATTTATTCAACCTAATCTTAATCATAAGTAATGTAGAGTAGCACACATATTGCATTGCATATATATTGCATGTGCTAACCTCTACAGGTGATCAAGACTCATGGCCGTTTTCCTTGTTGTATTCCTATAACGGTCTTATTCGTATAAAACAAACTTAACCCCAAAATACATTCGGTAACCGGTCGAACGACGACCTTGATTCGGTCGACCGGTTGAACAGAAACAAAATTCCCTGCTATCGGTCGACACATCTTCGTTCGACCGTTTCACCTTTGTCTCAACCGAATCCCCTAAACGGTCGACCGCCCCATACTTTGGTTCGACCGTTTAACTTAAGTAGAGTTAAGTTCTAGCGTATTTGTCCGACCGGGTATTCTTTTGTTCGACCGTTCTCCTTGAAATCAAGTGAACGGTCGACCGGTTTAGTAGTTTCGGTCGACCGGTTCTGGACAGATTTGCAGCCCGATTTTCTGCCTTGTGTATCTTGCACAAAACCCAATCAAATCTTGTCCAAACGGCTAGAAATCTTTAGGAGCTTATAAATAGAGGATCAAGACATGTTGTTAACACAACTCTCCAACTTTCAATTGTCCAATTCATTAGAGAGAATCTCTCAATCCTCAAAGCTCCCAATTTCACTCCACAAGCCTAAATCCACACTTAGTGATCATATACTCATCCTACTCAAAGTGTGCTCAATTAGAGAGTGAATCCCACTCAGTTACAAGTGTTGTCAAAAGAAGCAAGGACTTCAGTGAAAGCCCGAAGTGTCCCTCTCGGATTGTGAGAGGAAGAATTCAAGCAAGCGAGGGTTGTTCGCGTTGCTTGTGGTGTAAAGGCGTTCTCTCCCGGCCCGGAACGGGGAGTGGATAGTGAAGACGTAGGCGGAGCTTGCGGAGTCGAGCGGAGCTTACAAGAGAGGACTGGGACCCGGGTGGGGTGTCGAACCTCTATAAAAACGTCGTGTCTCTTTGTGGTTTGCATTTTCTGTTAATTTCCCTACTTATTTTTAAATTTGTTTCCGCTGCGTTTATTGTTTGATTAGTTAGGGATTAGCTTAATAGTGATTAGTGGACCCATAACCCACACGATCCAACACTTCCATCCTTAAGGAATTGTAATTTGTTTGTTCATAGCAATAAAGAGTTGTGATTCCGCCAGCGTTGTTTGTGTGTACGTTTTCGTTTGTGCTTGTTTAACTCTGCGGGAAACCGAGGGAAGTTGTGCGGTTGTGTTGGTGTTTTCAATCTTCCCCGCAGGGATAGAGCGTTTGGCGAGGACAAAACTCAAAAAAGTTGAAATTTGAGAGTCTCTAAAGGACTCCTAACACGACAGTTAGGTCATACTCATTACTAAACCACCTCTTCTTACGCTCTTTTTGATAATTAGTAGGATTACCAACTCATCCGTTTAGAAATGGAATTTATTTCAAGATAATAATATTTTTAAAAAAAATCGAAATTAAATGTCTCCCCAAAATAATTTCCACACTATACCCGCTAACGACGGTGAATTTTATTTTTTAGTATCTAGAGAACTCGACGTTTAAGTAACCGAATTCTTGAGGAAAATTTATGTGAACCACTCAACGTTTAAGACACCGAGTTCTACATGAAAATTTATGTGAAGGACTCGGCGTTTAGAATGCCAAGTTTTGTTGGAGTAAAGTCAGCGTTTAGGACGCCGAGTTCCAACACTTGTAATAATTTAACCATTTTTCAAAACGTGGAGGGGAATGTTATAGCCCGCAGATCAATATAGAACTCGACATTGCTAACGTCGAAGTTCGTCAGGCTATAAAACCAGCCTGATGACCCCCTTCTCCCCCACTCACTTCTCTCACGAAAACCAAGTTAGGGTTCCATTTTTTTCCATCGTGTTTTTTGTAATAATATGTATTAGGATGATGTACATTGTTGTTTTAGGTAATATTCAAGTGTTTTTGTTTGTTTAGGAACCCGTTTAGGTGCAAACCCAATATCGATTTTGGGTTTTTATGGTGACTTTCTTTTGTGGATTTTTAGTGGATTATTGATATAAGTTTTGTTGATTGTGTGTTTAGATTGGTAATTCTAAAAGTCGTTGAATGTAGGTTTGATCCTATTTTTGTTTGTTAAAACCACATATTTCTAATTTTGGTTGTTTTATGAAATATATGTTTTTTTATTCTACAATGTAATGATAGATTTATTGTTTTTAAGGTGATGAAACGAATGTATGTTGGTGTTAGTGGAAAATGAAATCGGTTGCAGTTGAGAAATTTGTCCATTAATTTTTTTTGTAAATATTGTTACAAATGCGTTAAAAATGTTGTGAATTGTGTTAAACATTTATTGGAGTTTAGATGTTTGGAATTGTTGTTTGTATTAGTGTTAGTGGTTTCTACAATGCAGATTTATAATATTCCAATATGAAAATATAGGAGAGGTTCTATCAAATTTTAAAAAATCTGACATTATTCGTAATGTTGTTTATTGTAGTTAATTATGTTGGAGATCCTCGTCGCCGTTTAGAGTCGCTTGCTTCTACACCCGATTGAGGTAAATTCTAAATAATTTGAGTTTATTCAATTATTTAAGTAATTAGGAATAAAAGAACAACCATTTCACTTGAACACATTTTTAAATTTAATTTATATAGGTTAGGAATGGATAAAGATGATAAAGGATCTTCGTTGGTGGTCAAGTATGATGAGAAATTATAATGTAACGGAGATGTGACAGAATATTCAGGGTCTGAGAGCAAATTAGTTGTAGTTTCATTGAACATCAAATATGTGGATTTAGTGGATGTAATAAGATTTGATTGTTGTTATCCTGAAAGCATGTTTGATGTTAAGTTGACGACGAAATTGCCTTTAAATATTGATTGGACACACTTCATTAACCAATGATAAATCGATTTATGGAATGACGTGTCTATTTAAACGGATGTCTGTGGTTGGAGTCTATGTAGAAGTTGAACATAAAATGCACGACCCTACGCTAACAACCAACACTCATCTTCCAGAGTATGTTACAACAATGCCGATTGTATATAGAATGATATTGAAACATTACAGTACAATTGATTGTACAAAATAATGCAGTTACTCAACTGATGATGTACCGACCACGTGCGGGGAGAGAACGAGAAATGGTATGTCTTTAATTATTTTTTTGCAATTTCAAATTGTGTAACATATTTTACTAATGCATCTTATGAAACAGGTACATCATGTTTACGAGTTACACAAGGACCTCCACAAATTACAAGGAATGATTACGGGGAATAAGAAAGTCTCCACATTCACTGGAAAGATAAATGATAGAATGAAGGCATTCATCACATGTTTTGGTGCCTACGACCTAACGCTACGATTGAGTCAGGATCAGGTGGATGAGGAAGAAGAAGATGATGATGTTGATGTTCGTCCTATTGTAGAAGGTGGAGATGAGGGTCTCATTAAGGAGACAGTTGATGTTGCAAATGCCGGACGAGGGGGTGGTCGTAGTCGCGGTCGTGGTAGAGGAGGTGCTCAAACACGTCCTAAGAAGAAGAAGTTGATGGGTCACTTAGGTTAGGGATATTTGGTTGTTATTACATTAGTGTTAATTTAATTTATGTCACGAGTTAAACTTGTTCTTTGAGATATTATTTTGATTTTATTGTGAATGTTTGTGTGCGGTGCATTTCTTCACAAATTTAGTCTTTGAAATGTTTGTGGTTTAATTGTTTGTTCAAATTTAGTCTTTGAAATGTTTGTGGTTTAATTGTTTGTTCAAATTTTTGTAGTTGAAATGTTTGTGTTTGTTAAAAATATATAGTTAAATGTTTGTGTTTGTTGTTGAAAATTCTGTGTTTGTTGTCGAAATGTTTTTTAACGGGAGAGAAAAGTTTCTGAGTTCTGTTAAACAAAACTCCCAAATGTATGCCTTATATAATTGGTATATTATTGGAGCTTCTAGACTTCATTAACTACAAAGGATAATTGATGGCATGCCTACCGTTGCCTAAAATTCGAAGAAAGTTGCAAAATAACAAAATCAAATAAAGGATGCAAAATAACAAAATCAAATAAAGGATGCAAAATAACAAAATCAAATAAAGGATGCAAAATAACAAAATCAAATAAAGGATGGCGCCCGAGCCCTTCCGTTCAACAAGTTCAAGATATTTCTTTGGATAAGAAAACCATATTGAAGTGGCAAATTGTACTTTCAAAAAGACATAGATGCCATTGGTAGTTTGAAAAACATAAAAAAAATTAAGTAACTTAAGTTCGAATGAGTTCCATGCCTTGAAAATATGTACCTAGATTGACTTCTTCAACTTTGACTCTAAAATGAAGAATTACCATGAAAGTGAAATTCTAGACACCTATCACCTACTTGTGGGATCAATTACAAATTTACAAGTACAAACATCTTCTATGAACTAAAATACGACAACCAAACGTTACCTTTTCAATGCAATAAAATGTCAATCTTACCATCACACTCCTTTTCCAAAAATGTCACCACTTCATTTAATTCCAATCACATAATGGAACATCACAAACCAAACGAGCAAAATAATAATACGACCTCCGCCATTAACGAGCAAACAAATGGAAGGTATCATAGCATTAAGAATTCACTACCGTGATGAATATCACAAGTCTTAAACAACATCAAACAACATAGAATCTCTCGATCTTAATCTCTAAAGCAACAACAAAACGCAAAATACCAAAATGGAAAACCCCTCCCGCGAACTGAAACTCCATCTCCAACCTCCTTAGAACCCTAGCTTGGTCCGGCGCCAGTGCCTGCGCTTAGCGTTGTACCTGAAAAACACCAAACCACCTCCATATCAGACAAATGAAGAAACTCGAGATCGGAATCCGAGATCGGGAGAAGTTCTCCTCACCTGATGGTGTTGTCGGTGCGCATGCGGATCCAGTGGGGGATGGGCCTGTTCTGACGCATCTTCTTCGCCAGCTTCTTCTTGATCATGAAGGTCTTGTGGGAAGGCTGCGGGAGGGAGAGGGGTTAGGAGAGTTTCGAGTTTGGAAACCCTAATCGAGAGGGGAAGAGAGGGGTTACCATTTTCGCTCTGGTGAGGTTGCGGCGCGGACGAGAAACCCTAATTCTGGAGTTCGTGGCTTTGTGGTGTGAGAGTTTTTATATGAGTGGTCTGGTGGTGGACGTGGGATTGGGCCTGGTGGGTTCGGTTATTGGACCGTGCCGAGTCGGCCCAATAATGCGTTTTTAGAGATTGGTTTGGTAAAATCGTTTTGACGGTGGAGTTGTGGATAGAAGAGCAGTCGGACCGGGTTGGAAGTTGAGACCGTATATAAACTCTTCTTGATCTATCTACGATGCATCTTTATTTTAAATCTCGACATCTCAAACATGTAAATAAGACTAATGAGATTCATTTGTAGTCTTGATTATCTCAAGGCAAATGATCTTTCAACTGAGACTTGCAAAAATGATCTTCGAGATATTATGGTCTAATGGGTTAGGTGACATCTATATACAAGGAGCAAAAGGAGTGATAAAAAGTTGATATGATCCGTATATAGACGGGTGTCTACGTGAAGGTACTAAATCCATTGCATATATATAGGCTATACTTCGTCAAGCTTGGTCATTGATGGAAGCGGTAGAATCCCTAAGCCAGAAGCAAAGTGATTTCTCGGGACAGGAAGGAGGCCTTTTTTCTGGCGCGGGAGACCCCACTCCGGTGAAGAATTGAATGAAGGAAGAAGGCCTCCGCCTCCGAAATCCCCACCCAAGAGGCATGGGGGCGCCTACAATACAAGTATAGACTCCTGTCTATACTTCCTATTCTTATTTTCCTATCTTCCGATAGGAAAGAATCACTTTCACGTAGAAGCTTCCTTCCTCTAAGACAAATGACAGCAGTCCTTTGGTGTCGGTTACGAACACCAAGCTTACTAACACTGGATACATCATCAGAGATCAGCCACGTTCGAACTCGGAAGCAAGAAAGAGCTTACTCTTCACTCCTCCTGGAAACAGGAGCTACTCTTCCGTTATCCACCTCGAAAGGGTTGGGGAAGCGACTAAGCATCCCAACCTAACCTAACACCATCTGTGGTGTGGTGCTGCAGTAAGTAGATCGAGAGATTAGGTTCGTTGTACCACTGAGACTACCTTAAAAGCTACTTGTGAGGAGCTTCTCGACTCAGAACCGATGCCTTCTCGAACTATAGCAGTCTTTTCCACCGTAGTGAGATATCCCCACCCAAGTCGGCAGGTTGGCACTAACTATAGGGATCTGGGATTCAAACGCTCAAGGTCCGGGATGAATACTGACTTACTAATTAGCTACCGGAACGAAGATAAAGAAGGATTGATTCAATGAATCCCCCAAAACAAGTACTACTAGGTGCTCATCTGTCATCAATAGTACTTCTACCGAGCTGCCTACACAGGGAAAACGAGACAAGAGTTATAGGCAGACACGTGGCACAGAACGTGTATCCACCGTTCATGAATGAACGTTGTTTTGAGATCAAAGAAGAACGAACCTCTATCCTGAAGAGTGCTAGAACAGAGGACCATGTTGGCTTGATCGTTTTCCCTTATTGTGATGTTTTTTCTTCCTTCTGCTTGATAGAAATAAGGGCCTTTAGGCTTGTTCTCGTCTCAGGTATAGAAAAGAATCTTTTCCTTCTCTCACGTAGTTCGTTACTGGACCTGATCAAGTAAATGGATCTAGTACCTTCCCGTAGCCACACATTGCAGCCTCCTTGTTTACTAGTGACTAGTGATGGTGAATGCAAGATGAATCAAATGTTTCATGTCGAGTCAGAGATGGAAGTCAAATTTGAAAGGCATATCTTTTAATGCAAAATATTACAGTTCCCCAAAAGGACTTGCAAGTTCGATAGAAATGAGAGCCCTACAGTTACGATTGATGAATACTTGGTATGCTAGCTCCTGGACCTCCGACGACAATGGCATGGGTCGAGCGGGTTCGACGGCGAGTGTAGTACGTCGTTTTGTTGGGGAAAAGGGAAGATAACCCCTGAGAATTGAGGTGGAGAATGGAATTCGAGTTTCGAGCACTCGAAAGTTCCGTATTTGGGAAACCCTAATTTTTCCAGCCAAAATCAATCACGACCCAATTGTTAAGGGTGTAAACAGGTTGGGTATGGTCATACTCGTACCCATACCCTCTTAACTAAACAGGTACGAGTATTGGTATATAGTATATACCCGTTTAAATATTATTGTACACGTACCCATCCCATACTCGTTTAATAAGCGGGTATGTGGCGGGTATAATGGGTATTGTGAGTATATTTTTTGCTAACAAAATGGGTACTTTTGTTAACGAAACTCAATTTGGAAGAACTTAATCATTGGATGAGAATGATTTAAGTCAACCGGATGTTAAATTTACGGTTTTTGAGATTAGGAATTAAACCAAAACGATAAGAAATCATTAATTTTCTCACAAACAAATCTCGAAACAACCATTTTTGCTAACAAAAACCTCACTTTTTATTATTTTAACTATATATTATATATTAATTAAATAATTAAACAGGTAAATGGATAAACGGGTATGGGTATAGTATACCCGTACCCGCCCCATTTATGAAACGGGTACGGGTAAACAAGTATAATTTTTTAAATTGGTACAAAAATCGTACTCATACCCGTACACACTTATTAAATGGATCAATCGTGGTCGTTTTGTCTTATTTATACTAGTATGAAGTACGGGAAGGGTTGTCACAAGAATTCTAACTAACTTACACAACCAATTTAACAAATAACAAAACAATCAACAAAATCCTAAAATGCCAGCTAAGCGGGAAGAAGATGAACAATAAGGAAATCCCTAATAGTTGCAACCAACTTTTGTGGGGCCCGCATTCTGTTAGCTTGATTCATCTGTCGTTGGATTTCACCTTCAATATGAACGACTGTCCGATGGATTTTAAGTCAGTTGTCCAGGGCCGTTGGATGTTGTCCAACTCGAGCGGATCAGATAGAGGGATAGATGGAAAGGGACTCGACCCAATTAATGGCAGTTAAATTGGTTAGGCTAACAACTCCTCCCTTCTTGAATGAAACCTTATCATCAAGGTTTACATCTGGAAATCGAGTCTTAATTTCTTCTGCATCCTCCTAAATTATGTCTTTTTAAGTGCTTCCTAACCACTGTACCAAGAGTTGCACTCCAGCTTGATTGTCTTTCTTAAAAATCATTCTTTCTAATATTAATTTGGGATCTCTGGAGGGCATTTCAGTAATGGGCTCCTAGGTCTGCTGTATGGAAACGTCTCCATGTTTTCTCTTTAACAAGGACACATGGAACACATTGTGGATCCTTGATCTAGGAGGGAGCTCTAACCTATAAGCAGCAACCCCAATCCTCTCACTGATTTGGTAAGGTTCATGGTACTTCAATCTTAGCTTGTATGAACTCCTTCTCAGGACAGTGTGCTACCTGTAAGGCTGCAACTTAAGAAACACCCAATCCCCCACTTGGTATTCTTTGTCCCTTCTTCTCTTATCACTCTGAATGTTCATCTGTTTTTTGCCCTTTCAAGGTTCTCTTTCAGTAGCTTCAAGACCTCCTCCTTGGATTTAGAGTGGTAAAAGAGGGGGTTTGCCATACAAGGCTTCATGTGGGGTTAGTTGAATGGATGAGTGCTTTGAAGTATTGTACCAATACTCAGCCCAAGCTACCCAATCCTTCCATTTCTCTTGTTGGTGGTGGCAAAAGCACCTTAAGTAAGTCTTCAAACTTCTGTTGACCACTTCAGTGAGTCTATTTGTTTGGATGATAAGTTGAGCTTAATTTAAGATTGGTTCCTTGCATTCTAAACAACTCTTGCCAAAAGGAACTGGTGAAGAAAGGGTCTATGTTACTGACTATGCTTTTGGAGATTCCATGTAACTTTACTACTTCTTCCACAAATATTTTAGTCACCTTAGCTGCAGTGTAAGGATGTTTCAGAGGAATGAAGTGGGAGGACTTACTAAGTTGATCCACAACTACTAAGATGCATGAAAACCCCCTTGAATTTGGTAGACCTTCAATGAAATCAATTGAGATGTATGTCCATACTTAGATAGGAGTGGGAAGAGGTTGCAACAACCCAATCGAGGAGATAGTCTCATATTTGCTTTGCTGGCACACATCACATTCCTTTATGAAGTCTTTGGTCTCCTAAATCATCAATTTCCAAGAAAGATCTTGTTTAACTGTGTAAAGAGTCTTATCAAACCCATCATGCTCAACTGAGGGGGTAGAGTGAAGCTCTTGCAACACCTTTCTAGTAAGGCTGAAGTCCTTGACCAACCTAATCCTTTGTGAAACAAGATTTCATCCTTCCACTCACACTTTTCCTTACTTAGTTCTCGTGTTTCTCATTTCTTCTTCATCTTAATGTATTTTGGTTGCTCTTGGAATGTGGCTCTAACTTCTTCCATCCAGGAGGTGACTATGAGGGAGAGGGCACAAAGGGACAGAGTCTGAAGTTCTTCAGTGAGCTCCTCCATCACCCTGGATCAGGCATATGCATCATGATTATGATGCCCCGATCTGTACTCAACCTTGAAATCATACCACCATCAACTCAGTTAGCAATTATGTGTGTATCTTTTGTTTCATCATGTGTTGCAAGCTTTGGTGATCAGTTCTGAGTACAAAAGGTTGGTACATCATATATGATTTCCACTTCTGAATTGCAAACAAGGCAACTTCCATCTCCTTCTCAAATATGCTCATTCCCAATTGCTTTCCCTTAAAAGCCTGACTTATAAATGCAATAAGTCTTCCTTGCTGCATTAGTACAACTCTCATACCCACCCCACTGGCATCACATTCCACTATGAAGGTTTGAGAGAAATATAGGAGGGCTAGGACAGATGCTGAAATCCATAGCTTGTTTGAGGGCATTGAATGCATTCTCAGCAGTTCTACTACACTGGAAAGAGTTTTTTCTTTAACAACTGAGTGAGAGGCTTAGCAATAGCCTCATAATCTTTAACAAAGTTCCTGTAATACCCAGTTAACCCTAGGAAGCCTCTCAAAGCCTTGCTATTTTTTGGGACAGGTCATTGCACCATATTTTCCACTTTCCTTGTATCCATCGCAACTTGCCCTTCCTGGATCACATGCCCCAAATATTCTACTTGAGCCACTGCAAACTCACACTTGGAGATCATGAGGAATAGTTGGTTCCTCTGTAGCAATTGGAACACCTATCTCAAGTGACTTAAATGTTGCTACAAGTTAGATTTGTAAATCAGGATATCATCAAAGAAAACCAACACAAATTGTCTTAAGTGGGGTCTGATAATTTCATTTGATGAGGTTTTGAAAGGTGGAGTGAGCATTAGTGAGACCAAATGGCACCACTACAAACTCAAAGTGTCCATGAGTTTTAAAGGCAGTTTTGTGTATCATCATTTTTCATTCTAATTTGGTGGTACTCAACCCTCAAGTCTAGTTTGGAAAACACTCTAGACCCATGTAGTTCATCAAACAAGTCATCTACCACAGGAATAGGGTATTTGTGTTTTTTATGGTGGTCTGGTTTAATACCCTATAATCTACATACATTCTCCATGATCCATCAAGTTTCTTGACAATGAGAATATGTGAAGAATAGGGGTTGTTGCTAGGTCTAATGAATCCACTGGTGATGACCTCCATAATTATCTCTTGTATAGTAGACTTCTGATAAGGGGGATACTTGTAGGGAGCAAGAGAGATTGGGTTGGTACATTCCTTCAAAGGAATAACATGGTCACATTCTCTTGGAGGTGGTAGCTGCTTTGGAGTGGCAGAGAGGTTGATGTGTTTGTGCAACAACTCTTTTAGTTCAGAGGAGGGATGTGATTCCACAATTCTTCCTCTTCTATGAAATCTCCTCTCACTGGTGTGTTGATCAAATAAACTTGTTTGGCCTACTTGAGGATTTTCTCCAGATCACGAGGTTCCAGTAAAGGCATTTGTGGAATGGTACTCCCCAACAACTTCCACTCCTTATTCTTAAACTGGAACTCCATAGTAAGGTCAGTGAAATTTCACCTAATAGTCTTGAGTTTCTTCAGTAAATCCACTCCAATTACTGTATCACACCCTCCTACGGTCATGACATTGAAATCTCAACTAAGAGAACTTTTACAAAACTATAGGTACAACAACACAGTAACCCACACCCTTCACTCTATCCCCATTCACCATTGTCACAGTTTTAAGTTGAGTGGTATCACAAGATAAATTAGTGAGCCTCACCACCCTTGTGTCCAGGAAGCAATGAGTGTTGCATGTGTCCATGAGAAAACAGACGTTCATTCCCTTGATCTGTCATGTAACAACCATGGTGGTGTCCATCTTAGCTCCATTAATTGCTTAGACTGAGATTTTAGGTTCTTTGAGGTTCTCCTCCTCCTCAACTTCAGGTGCCCCCTCAAATTCACTGACTTTCTCCCCTTTATCCAAGCTTATAAGAAAGGTATTGTTAGGATCACATTTATGGTTTCTAGACTAATTCTCATCACAGTGGTAGCATAGACCCTTCACTCTTCTTCTAAGCCTCTCTTTCTTTAGCTCACTAGGGGTGAAGGTGACTACTCTATGGGGTATGGTCTGTGGTGTTGGTTTAGCCCGAGGAGGTTTAGCCAATTGTGTGGGAAACTTGCTCCTTTAGGTTACTAATTAGGCCTCTCTTTCGAATAGTCAAGCCAACTTGATTGTTTCCCGGATTAACTTGGGCTCCACAACCCTGACATTTCTCTCTAATTCAGCCTTTAACCCACCTACAAATTGATTGAGGAGGTGTTTCTCAGAAACATCGTCGATCCGATTGGTGAGATCCTCAAAGCGGCTCTGGTAGTCTTCAAGAGTTTATGTCTAAACGTGGTGCTTCAGCAGGGACAATGGATCATCTCCTTGAAGACCAAACCTCCCATCCATGGTCTCCACCAACTGCTTCCAGTCCATGGGTTTGGCGTTCGTCTCGTCCACCAAAACCACTTCCGAGACCTTCCCTCTAAGTAAAACCCCGCAAGTCTGACCTTCTGGTGCTCCGACGTTTGGTGGGCCTCAAAATGCTCCTCCGCCTTAAAGACCCAATCATGGGGCTCGTCTTCCCCGGAGTAGGTCGAAAACTAAAGGAGAACTGATTTAACTTGGAAGGATAAGGAATCAGGGTGTGGAGGGTGGCCAAATCTACGATCAGCACATTCGGGAGACTTGGATCTCCGACCTTTTTCCATCTTGTCCATCCAACGGTTAATCACCGCAATCTCCTCCCTCAAAAGGTTTCGGAACATGTCGTAGTTGTCCTCCTCCTCCACCATAGGTGCCGACGGTGATAGGGGTCGAGCGGGCTCGACGACGAGTGTAGTACACCATTTTGTTGTGGAAATGGGAAGATAACCCCTGAGAATTGAGGTGGAGAACGGAATTCGAGTTTCGAACACTTGAGAGCTCTGGATTTGGGAAAGCCTAATTTTTCCAGCCAAAATCAATCACGACCCAATCATGGTCGTTTTGTTTTATTTATATTAGTAGGAAGTACAAGAATATTCGTTACAAGAATTCTAACTAACTTGCACATCCAATTAAACGAATAATAGAACAATCAAGAAAACCCTAAAATGTCAGCTAAACAAGAAGAAGATGAACTTTAACGAAATCCCTAGCAACCAACATTCGTGGGGCCCACATTCTGTTAGCTTGATTCCTCAGCCATTGGATTTTACTTGCAAGAACAAGAACGACCGTCCCATGGATTTTAAGTTAGTTGTCCAAGCCCATTGGATGTTGTCCGACTCAAGCAGATCAGATGGAAGGGGACTCCCCGATTCATTGCAGTTAAATTGGTTAGGCTAACACAGTAAGATAGAAGAACTGAATTAAAAGTTGTACGATGCGCATTAGAAAGGCAGAAAGGAAAAAACAAACTAATCATGTCTTCAGTTTAAAGGTGCACATTTGAGTATGTTACCAGCGATCCATCAATATTTGAGTATGTCACCAGATTTTTTATAAGAAGAAAAGGTAAACATATCATTTCTAATGAGTCATTCTGCAGAGTATAGTGCCCCGAAATTTAACAATATCCATGCTCATACGAGAAAATGAACATAATATATTTATATACATTTTCGTATTTAACAAAAGTTATTGAAAAGAGTGTAACACCCATATTTCCTCGCAAGGAACTGAAAGTGAACGTATCGTATCCATCTACATTTTTCAAGAGAGAATTGTCTCGGGTATTGGTAAAAATTGTATAAAGCATATCAGGCATATGAAATGGCCTGTGCATTTTCCATATTTCTGCTTCCAGTCCCCCACATAGGAACCAAAATATTATCAATATTACCAACGCTTCCTTTCTTCAACATCAGAACAATATGGAGACCAAATAACCTTGCCTTTTAGCTTAATTCTTGGCGGTGGAGATATTAGGCAGTTTCTTAGCAATTTTACAGGATTGCAAATGACTGAAATGACCAATAAGATACTCCACTGGTGGTGTTCAGACTCTAGTTAAAGAGATCTTAGGATGTCCTTTATCAATGAAACAATGGCGCCACCAGATGAACCCTGTATCCTTTCAAATAATATACCATCAATTCTGGCTTGGATTCCTTGAGTTGATGTCAGGTCATGCAATAGTTCATTAAGTCTATTGTCAATGCCAAGCAGTGAGCCTCCAATTCCAGTCACTAGCGCCGGCAGGGAAGGCTTTGGCCTTGACAGTTCCACCAATCGAACCTGCAGAGAAACGTTAACATAAACTGATGTCATAATATAGCTTCAAAAGGAACAACAATGGCTACTTGCAGAGAAATGGAAGAGACACAAGACTTTCACAATAAATGTTAAGATAAATCATCTACTTCCGTACTGCTAAATGCTAATAACTAAGACAAATATCAGAACTAAGAAGGAAAAAAGAAATTGTCTACAACTACCATGTTGGAAGCATAAGATAATTCATGGTGCCTTCAAATGCATACCAGTTATACGATACATATCATATTTCAAGAACCACAAAGTCCTATAACTTGAAATGATAAGGGCAATCCCAGTGATTTAGCACAGATTTTTTCCAACTAAAAGAAGCCCGACAAGAATATGACAACCACCTGTTTATCTTGAGGTATATTAGCCTTTTGTTTTGCAATAGCAATGGCACGTGAAAGCCCACCAATGGCATCAACCAAGCCTCTTGAAGCTGCATCTGTACCACTCCATACCCTGCCTTGGGCAACTTCTTCCATCTGATCTACCTGTTGAGGAGGAAATGATGCATTTTAGATTCTGAGGCAACAGAAAGTAACATAACAAAACAAGAATAAAAGAACCCACTGTCATTGATCTTGAAAATGCTGCTTTGTCTCGGAACAGTTTGTAGGCATTTTGAGCAGATTTTGCAAAGAGCTCTGCTTCATGTGGTCTGCAAATAGTAATAACTTTTAAAAAATACAAATAACTTCGAACAATGTAATGTGACTAAAATTAACATTATACAGAAGAAATTGAGAACAAAAGGTTGCTTTCACAAATTTGATGGTGTGTTTAATTGATGACCCCAGAACAAGAAGTCATATTCATATACTCATGATAATTTTAACTATACAAGAACCTCATATATGGAAAGAGTGGCAAGAGACGAATTTTGTTTTACACACAGATCTTAATTCTTGATGCATGTTTGACCATAAATTTACCATATCAGCTATCAATACCTTCGCAATCATGAAAGAATCGTTTGTTTTCAAGAAGAAAGGAAATGACAATATGACAACACTTAAAAGTCCAAATAATAAAGTGACCAAATCACTTTTAAGGATCTGAAAATAACAATTGACTAGTTGAGAACAAAAGGTCAAATAACATATATAAGGGAGTTGCATTTATTACTCTACACCTAAGTACTTGGGCTTTGTAGAGGTGATGGACCAACCAAATTTCACATATTATTTATTCCAGGTTCTACAACCTATTTGAAATATCTACTACTATTCTACCATGCAATATTCACTTTTGATGTTTTTTTCTGCCACGTCTGTAAGGTCTTTGATTCTAAAGCTAAATTCAGTTAAACCAAATAGAGATATAAATAAGTTAATAAAATAAAATAGAAAATAGTAATATGCAAATGTCATAAACTTACAAGAAGGTTGAAAAGTGGCGATAGATTGGTTCATTTAACAATTAAGACGTCCAACTTCGGGACTTCTTATTTCATAATGCACCATTCACACAAAACATTAAAACAAACAGAATAAGAGTGGTGCACCATCGGATCTCGCGGAATACCCTCATTATTCGCAGCGAGATGATAGACATTGATCAGATCTGGCGGAGATCCATCAGTTGGCCTATTCAGTGGTGCAGACTGCAGAGGGCATGGATGGTCGCAGGAGGAGAGCATTGTTCGGTTGCAGCGGGTGTGGTCGCTTATTTATATGTTTTAGGTCCCCAGTTTTGATCAAATTTTTGTGTTGTTACCTCGGGGCCCCGCCTGTGGGGTTCCTTAGCTTTTGTTTCTTGTACAGTTTTCCTTTATTAATATAATTTCAACTTTACCATTCAATAAAAACACAGAATAAGAGTGAGCTCTTAATGCATCACCTGAAAGGGCGTTGGTCAGCAGCAGTAAGCTCTGCATATTTTCCCCTTGACAAGATCTCCTTATTGAAACCAATCTTTTCATACAAATTCTTCAAGCTAAATTTTCCTACCAAGTAAAGATTAAATGAGTGGTTTTACCATACAAGTGCAATTACAAAATGAATCGATGAGAAAAGCAAAATATAATTGATCAAAGTTGATAATAATGATTACTAACATTGAATTTCTTATCAAGAAAAAACTCCTGATAAAGAAATGTAGTTCTCTTTAATCCTCCTAGACAACAGCCTAATGCCCAAGATATGTTCGGAGCTACTAAACAATCATGGCAATTTACAAAAGCAAAGTATGGTGGTCATAAATAAAATGATATAATTATTAGTTACCATGTTGTACAACAAATATCACTGTATTCTATAAATCTGCTTTGTATTAGTACAAGACATTGTCATTTCAAAAATATATCGAAACAAGAGATGTACATCCAAATAAGATAGAGTAGGCTAGTAGAGTGGTCTCAATAAAGAAAGCTAAATGATAATAAGAACAATAGACTTCAAATTGTGTAGCCAAAGCATTCGGCAGAAAAGAGGGTGTAAGATAGATGATTTTATCTTTGCTTCAATTAGGTCAAATTTCCATGCCCAGATCGAGAAGCCTTCTATAAAAAAAGATGTTCGTATTTCAGTTTTTGCAGGATCAAATAGCATATGGTCCTGAGAGAAGAGAACTATGCTATAATTTAAAATAACTAAATAACTATATTGCCCATCTCATTGCATTGAATTTTGACAATGTATTCACAGCAATATCCTCTGTAATCTATGAGCCTGTATTTGCATGAACCAACTTTTACTTGACATGTTTTCAAGTAGCCAATTTTTATTCCACACTCTCATCGTAAACGCAATTTGCACTATGTAGGAGTTACATTAATGAAACAAATTGTAGAGTGTGGACAATAACATTTTCCTTTCAGATATTTAATCTTCACTGCCCACCCCTAGTCACCTTTCCTTAGTTCAAGTGGACAGTAAAGAAATTTCAGCATTATCTTCACCTTGATTAAATCCTTACAAGTGGCTATAGAAACTGTGATACACATAGCAAGTCTACCTGTTACAACTCCAATCGAGCCAGTTAAGGTGAGATTCTCAGCTACAATGGCTCCAGCTGCCATGGCCATATAGTAACCACCACTAGCTGCGACATCAGACATAGATGCAATGACAGGTTTTGAGGCTGCAAGAAGTCTGATCTCCCTCCACATTCTGTAATAATACATTAATCAAGGGCAAACTGAGCACAAAAGTCAACCAAATGTTACATGATTCAAATGGAAACAGCGGCAGCAAGTATTTTCTGCTAGCCTCTAGTATTCAAATAGATAGAAATCAAGGGCAACTATAAACTTCAATATGCACAATGTGTGATTATCAGACGGCATAACAAAGTCACCAACTCATAAACTAAATAAAACAAGGCATTATTGCCACTGTACAGACTTCCAGTAGGACATGATACCACACATTACTTTGTAAATTTTCCTATGTACATGGCACCTCATATTATCAATGCCAAATACTCATTTTAACACCCTGAACGTAATAACAAGAAAAGCAGTGCAATCTTGTTCAGGAAATGAACCATGTTGAACTGGTTTAAGCTCCAAGTCATGATGCAATCATGCAACAGTAAAAAGGTAGAGCAAATGTATAACCGAAAACTTACAAATCAGAAGCTAAAGCATCACCTCCAGGACTGTCAATCCGTAAAATGGCAGCCTTGTATCTTTTTGATTCTGATTAGAAAAAACATTGAGACAAAGTGGCACATCAATCCCAAGAGAATGCAAAAAAAAAGGCATAGTACTTCAGGAAATGCACAAAGCAAGGTACTGAGCAATTCCAAGATAAGTAATAAATAAGTCAATATTTTTATTCACTACAAGATGATATTCAATATTCCCATCCATTTATTTTCAAGTTTCAAGGATGATATAACATGGTTTATGGAATACTTGTCAACATCAGAAACATCAAGTTCGGGTGTATGCAACCTTACCACTGGTAAACAGTGAGGTTGTTTTCAATTGACCCAATAATTCGAAGTGCAATTAATCATCTTCGATTTCACAATAGACATGAAATGCATATTGTTTAGATGGTAATCTGTGATCAGAAATATCGGATAGTCTGACAAATCTTTTAGGAGGTTAGGACGTTTGTACGAATGGATATACAAACAAGAGTACAAGACAAAAGTGCACCTTAAAATGGTGCTTCAATCAATCCACGACTTACTAGAGCAGTAGTTTTACACTAGGTATTAAAACACCTGCTGACCTGCTTATGATATAAGGTGTAAAATGATGGAGTTTTAAGATAGAGTGGACAAACCTCGGACATTGCGAATTTTTTCAATCAACTGATCACTAACAATCCCAGAGGATGAACTTAAAGGACTGCGTGTACGAGAAATGCTCCCTGAAGCTCTTATTATTGCTATCTGGTCGCCACTTCCTGCCAATCCAAGTGTCCAATTTCTGACTCTAGAGTACTTGCTGTATAGTATAAACTAACATTAGCTTCATGCCTTCTATTTTCAAACAGTAAAAATACCTCCAAGGCAAAAATGGCTGGAAAAATTAGTACCGAGACACATTATACCATTCTCCCATCCTAATATTAGATATACATCCAAATAACTAATTGATGGAACTATTTAAACTCGAAACTGAGGTCTGACCTTCCACCTAATGTAAGCAAATCTCAAAAGGCAGATCGACCTTACTAAGAAAGTTTCATTGGAAGCTTATTAGAGACTAACTGCTATACATATTTAACGAAAGATATGTTTGAATAGGATGCTTATTCCCATAAGGCTCTGTCTTTACTGAGTACTGACACTTTCTCTATATTTGTCAAGCAAAAACTATAAAAAAAATCATAGAGTGCAAGTAATAATAATGATCTATGGATGTGTGGCAAAATACAACTATCATCACCATCATCATCTACTATCTTGATATCAGCTTTCAACAAATTGATCCTTAATTTTAAAGTAACCAATATGAGAATCGAGAACTGTACTAGGATCATTTTTGAGAAGGTCATTTGACATGTATCCCTTGAAGCATCAATTTTTTTTAGATATATAGGAATCTAAATGAAAAGGAAAATACTAATGGTTGAAAGCACTAATATGTGCAAGTAATCATAAGAAATGTACACCATCAAATCAACAATTGCATGATTGTAGATAAGTCCGAGAAGGGTCTGTCAGACACAATCTTGACATATTAAAAAACCCATTATGCTCTAGGATATCATGAATTTGCAGACTGTTACTAGATAAAGATGTCAACGAACAGATTAATTTCAAAAACATTATTGCCAATTAGCTCAATACCTGAAATCAACCATTGAAAGTTTTTTATCCTTCGGTAGTCCTAGCCTCTCCTTTAACATTGAGATGATCTACAACAGGACATATACCTGGTTATTTGAAATACCATAACATACTGATTCCAGATAATATGAAAAGAAGAAAAAAATATCAGCATATAATGCTCCATCTATGGTTACTTTAGATACATCACTCTAATCTAAAAGTGTAATTAGGGGGGAAAAGTAAGTGGCAGACATGAATGTGAACTTCAAAGAAGAATTGAAGTGTCAATTCATGTCGTTATTTGTACAATAATACTGCAAACTGTAGAGCATACCCTGAGGTCGTTTTTTTACATGAACAGAAGTGAGAACCATTCTTGACATTATTTGTCTTACTCATCAGCACCTCAATCATTACCAAAGCTTATGCCTCAACCGAATTTTGGCTGTGTGGCATCTCAAATTTGCCAAGTTTTAAGAGCAACCTAATCTCACCTCAGAAAGCATAACACCCAAATGAAGAACTTCAAACAGAGTGAGATCCAATTAGCTACATTGTAACCTACCTCAACATAGTCTTCACAATCTTCTAGTGGAATTCAGAGGAAGATATAGATCAACATTATAAAGGAAACTGTGGGAAGAAGTTCAATCACAATCTACAAAGACATGAGGAATGTTGTATGACTGATATTGGTTAATTACCCGTACATATCACAGCAACTTCCTAAAAGAATAGTGATTCTCCCCCTTTTCTGGTAGTACAATTCACATCAACACAGGCACCCATCAGAAGTCTACAGACTAGTATAGTGCACGTGGACAAGAGTAACACAAGAAGGATAAAGGAGAGATTTTTTTTCATTCCACTACATTTGTACCGACTAAAATATTTTTCATTGTTGTGACAATTTATTCACAGTATTCACTTATCTCACTCATGCTCTGGCCTGTTGAAGATTTAAAGAACATCTATATCCAACTGCATTTACAGTAGGAGAAATTTGAAGTGATTGAATGACTGCAAGATCCTATCTCATTCTCATACTGACATTGCCACCTGTTTACAATGGTAAAGTAGCATGCAAGTGATATACGTAGTCATATTGTAAATTGCGATTTAGGGTGACATGCTTCTGAGACTTCCTTATTGAATAAAAAATTACATTAACAGCCAGGTCAAGCAGATGACAGAATGATCAAAAATCAAGAAATAAGTACACACCTCATCGTCATACATTATATTTGTTATCCATCCTTCTTGTTTCAATTTCTCTACCTGAAAAGTTCCAGAGTCAAGGAAGCTCTCAATCTCTTCTCTTTTTTTGCCTAGCACAAAAAAAGTAAAATTCTTAGGAAATAAAAATGAAATTAAGTAAAATATATGACAACTTAGGTATTTTAGATTCCAAATTCCGACATATATGTGCTCAAAATGTCAACATTACTGTACTAAATATTAATCCTTGGTAAGGTCTACAATGAAGTAGATTCATGGCAAGCTGATTGGAAGCTTTGGACACAGAGTTGATTGTGTCATACGGCAGTGGACGTGATATCATTTTTTCGTTTCTTACCTTGTTATTTTCCTTTCTTGGTGATATTTTTCTTCCTTTCTTCACTCATTTTTTTGTAATTTTCTTTTAATTACTGAGATTTTATTATATAAAAAATGCATCAAGTCTAGTTATTATGCCTTTTTAACAAATGTCACATCAAGCCCAGGGGAAAAAAGATGAAAGTTGGAGAAAAAGCAAATACAATCTGCGAGATGAGAGAAACACCATTTAAACCCTATTCCAAATATGAAGAATCAAAGATTAAAATGTATTCCAGACTTAATAGTTTGTTTTCTTTTTCCTTATTATACCCCAAATGAAATGGTCAAAGTAACAAAGGATAACTTCTTTTCTCTGTGTGCTCTTGTGAAAACAAGACAAGCATCAATTCTCTTTTACTTATACAAAAAGTTAGAGACCCTCTGAATCCAAATATATTATTGATTACATAACCGTATTTTTTGGTTTGTCATTATGTTTGGTGAAGAAAAATCAAATGCTTTTATGATTACTTTTACGATTAACTTAACCCCATGATTCCAACCCATGTAGGAACTAGTCACAAATATCCATCATGGTCGTTAGTTGAGCACCTTTTTAATCACACTAGGCTTCACAAGTAATGATAAAAGCCAATGCATGAGAAAGCAAGTAAAACAAAACATACCTTGGCTTGTTGAAACTGTGTTCAACCAATTCCCATAAATATTATCCAGCAAAGTAGTTAGCATTTCACGATTTTCTCCTGACATATTTTTACGTGAGATAGAATCTCCAGCACTTTTATACTTTCCGATCCGCTCTATCTGTGGTTCAATTCCAACATTTTCAAGAACCCCTGCGAAATATATTCAATAAATCCCATGTAAGTTAATAAACTGAAGGTGGACAGCTATGCACGCTCTAATAAAAAAATCTTAGCAAATGTAGCCTGAATTAAAGTTTTGGAGATGTGGATCAAGCACATGACCAGAAGAACATTAAGACACCGTACCAAGACCACAAGGACTTTTAAGTTTGTGGTTCTCGAAAGGGCAGGTCTAGGGGTTTTTATCGGTACGGCAGTCCTGGGTTCTGGGATAGTCCACAGGCACTTTTGATGTTTTCTTGACGGTCTGCCATGCGAAAATCTTAATTTTAAGTGAAAAGATCAGTCAGTCATGGTACTCTTTAGGAATCTAAACATGTGTGGCACACTAGCATCCTCATATTCATACAAAGAATGTCTTCTTTTTCCCATAAGGTTACATACAAGGTATTGTGGTAATACTTCTTTCGTCTGCATCAACCTATGGACCATTGCTTGTCATCCGTCACCAATGAAGTGTGACTCATCATGACATCTACACCTCAAACAATGTCAGTTCTTAATCTTGTATCGTTTACTGATAGATCCCAATTTTCACTAAAATAATGGTATGGGATTTCACATTTGTCAAATTCATACACAATTTGCGGTGAAATGATGGGTCTCGGGTCTTCACAAGAAACAGTATTATTGTAAAATTAATTACCAATTTGTGAATTATATGTAGGTGAAACCACAGATAACTCATTTAGCAAAATGAAGGCATAGCAAAAACAAAATGAAAATTAAATCAACTGATAATGAACCATAGGATGAAATTTAAAGGAGAAATATGAACTTACCTCCAAGAAAGGATGATTGCACGGTTAAACCATACAAGGAAACATAAGCACTGGGAGGGACATACAACTCCCCACAAGCACAAGCAATATAGTATTCTCTTTCTCCACAAATGGGGATATAGCATACAATGAATTTACCTGCAAACGATTAGAAATTGTAAGTGAAAAAACTCGAGAATACCAAAACACTTTAGTTTTACATTGCATGCTAAGAAGATGCAGTTATCAAAATCATCTAGAGATGGTTTGATCCATTTAGTGGAATTCCAGTGACTTGCTCTCTTATAAAGGCCCAAACATAAATATAAACTAAAACATAGTTGATAGTACATTCCTTTAAATTAATGCAAATAAAAAAGTTATAAACCTAGATTCACTGATACAATCAAACAAAATTGCAAATGCATCTAAACCATTATTTTGAATTAAAACTGCACTAGCATACCCTTTTTTATCAGTAGAAGGCCCATCATAGGCCAGAAAACTTTATCAACAAAGGATAAAAAAGGTAAAGAGAACCAGCAAGTGACCTAGCAAGACATGCAAATCAAGAAACATGACTCAATGATAACAAAAGACGGCAAATACTGGAGACCCGGAAAACACAGAGAATCCCTATCAAACTGGCCCAAATATTCCATCGCAGTGCCAATGGGGATACATTCTATAACATCCTATAATACGCCAGCAACTTCACCCCTCACCAACAGTCTCAAAACTGCTGCATCGTGTACCATTGTATCTTGAGCTGCTAGAGTTCTCCCAATTATTCTACTACATCATGTCATCAAGAATCTAGTCACACCAGTTCAAACTTCCACTTCATGATCCAAGCAGGCATATCTGAAGCTGGCACACTCTTTGCCTCTATAAGTTACAAAGAGTTGAAATTATTATGTATGTTCTTAAAAATAAACAAACTACTTACTAAGGCTTCCTTATCAGTAACTGGTTATGTGGTTATTTGCCAATTTGTTTAGCTAGGCATGTGCTTTCCCTTATAATGTGCTAGGCAAGTTCACGACACCAGTTAGCGGTTACACTCAGGAAGAAGAAAAAACATATCTGCATCACTACCTGATTTCTTGAAATTGAGAATGTGTCTTCGGATCTCTTCGATTTTACCCCATCCACATTGAAGAGGCTCTATTTGAAGGTATATACCGGAAATGCGTGGATCATATGCTGCTTTAGTGAGATTTTCACATATTTGAGGTAGAGATAACCCAGAAGAAAAACGACCTTTTAACTGATCGGTGATCTGGATAGATGCAACAGAGAAGGGATTTTAGAGCTAACAAACAACTACTTATAGAAGGAACACTTTTTCCTCTTTAAATTTCTTGCTCGGCCTTTTAGTTGTAATTAAAAAACAGATGAACATTTAAAATGACTCGAGGGGGTACAATGATATTAGCAATTGCGGTTATCATGCTGGTACATATGTAACTAATTATGTTTGCATGGAACAAAGCTCAACAGCCAAGTTCACCGCATTTTTTGTTGGTTAGACAATAAAAAGTACATCTTAACCTTCTCATATTAGAGGTCATGAAACAATGGTCATGTATCTTCCAAAGATGTCTAAAGATAAACAAGGTCAAATATATCAATAAAAACAAGGTTGAAAATCAATTCATATCGTGAAACTGGAGCATTTTGTTCTTTTCAGAACTACACACCATAATGTAAGGAGACATGGATGACTCCAACACAACCATCACCTACCCATGTCACAATTACATTGCATTACATTGCTGAGAATCTGAGATACATAATTTCACTTCGGTCCTGAGACAAAATCCACTCAAGCATACAACAGTGTTGCCATACAGCAGTGTTGCATTCACTATCTTTCAAGCATCCAAGTTTTGGATGTGCAACAAACCATCAAATTTAACTTACTACCAGGTTAGGCCAATCAAACGTGCATCACAAAACATAGTCCCTTGTTAGTTATGAAACAAAATCTAGATCACTTCACGGATATTTGACCGCAACCTACATGTCCAAAATGTGCCATCTCTTCCAAAACATATAAAAACCAAAACTCAATTAACGTTTCCATAAACAACTCTGCTGCATTGTAAAGCCAACAATAACAGTAATTGATAAACAAGTAGGACAATTTCTTCCAACCAAATTCAAAATTCCAAATCACTCTACCAAACAAAGTTCAACTAACATATCCAACCACAACCGTCCGATCACGAACCTGCCCCTTGAGCTTCATAGAGAGCACACTCCCCTTCCGAACCCGCTCCCACGGCAAAGCGAACAGCATCTTCAACCTAACCCCGAACCTCCGCCAAACATCGAACTCCTCCATCTCAAACTCCCCGGTCGGATACTCCTCCTTGACCAACGTCTCCTTCTCCTCCTCGACCGCATCCGTCCCGACCGCGGGGGTGGAGAAGATGCACCGGGAGGGGGCGCGGCGGAGGAGGAGGCGAGGGCGAGGAGAGACAGGGAGGGAGTGAAAGGCGGAGAGGGGTCTGGGGACGAGGGAGGCGAGGCGGTGGGGAGGGAGGAGGAGGAGGAGCTTCGAAGCCATAGGAGAGGGAGAGGGAGAGGGAGGGTTAGTGGAATGGTATTATGGTGGTGGGGAACTTTAAGTGTGGGTGTGGGACGAGTGAAGACGTTGCGCGTGGACTGCCTTGTGTTTTAGGTGGATGCTAAATTTTGGAAATTACGTCATAATTTGGGGCTGAGTTTTATATGAGTTAATACGGTCGACGTATTCACTGACGCAGTGTTTGGATGTTTGATTTTGAGTAGGTAGATTTCTAGGTAAACTAAACTATTGTTATCTTTATATCCAAACATCTTGAATTTTCAACCTAGATTCTCAATTTTATACATGAGACCAAAAACTATTTAGGTATATATTACAATGTATACCTAAACGAATTTTCAACCTAAACGATTTAGGTATATATTTACAATGTATAATTAATATGTACTTTATTATTGTAAACTTTCTAGTTCTCACCATACACGTTAATACGCAATTTTAGTAGGTGTGTTTGCAGAAAGAAAGAAAGAAAGAAACTAGAGTCAAGCCCACATAGTTTGAACTCACATTTTTTAAAAATTTACTCAACAAGTTTTTCAACTCGGTCAAAGTTTGATTAATTTATTGTAAAATATACTATTTATATTTTATAAAAAATATCATTAACATATAAATAATTTTTTATAAATTATATGGTCTGCTTTTAAGTAATTAAAAATATTAAAAATAATATGTTTAAACTTAAACAAACTAATAAATTCTCATTGAGCTAACCGAAACGAATCAGGAGTTCACTTATTTACTACACTAACGGATTTCTGTGTTTGCGACTTTGCGGTTCGAGTCGAGCAGATTTGACAGCAACCCCAACCCCAGAGTGAGTAATATAATTAAAAAGAGAGAGAGAAAACCTTGTCGTGTGCAAGCAAAGCGGCGGAGAAGAGAGGAGGGATGGCGGGGAAGGACAAAGCAGTGGTTCCCGGAAACGTAGGAAAGGACTCTCTCGCCGACGCCCTCTCCGATCTCTTCACCAACGTCTCCACCATGGTCACCGGAGAACTCCAGGTTCGTTCTGCATCCATTTTCACGACCGGCTTGGGGTGCTGTGAACTTGTGATGCTTTCGTAACACGACCGGTTTAGGAATGGAAGACGTGGAAGGCCTTCGTAACCGTAGACGGATTAGAACAAACCTCGAACTTAATTAGTCTTTCATGGCGATATAACACTTCCCCTCTGATTCTAACACCCTAATTATAAACAAAACCAACTACCAGAATTAAGATCCTAACTAGGTCAGGTTTGTAACAGTAAGTCTGTGGCCATTGGTGTCTCCAACGCATGCTAAATCACTATATCTCGTCCCAATTTTATACAACTTGCCTCTTGTTGGTGATAGGCAGTTAGACACCACAACCAACAGGTCCGGGGGAGAACTCCTGATGTTCGGATTGACTTTGTAATCGTTCCATTTGATGGAGGTTAATGTTAGTGGGACATCAAAATGATGTATGTGAGGGAAAGCATATTTAGTTACTTGAAGTTCAATGAAGAAAGTTAGTTGCTTATAGAGTTATCAAATTCAGTTAGAAACACGGGACGACATAAATTATGAGATAATGAATATAGTGCATTGTGAAATTGTTTATACAATATTGACGGAGCAATACGCAATAAGGTTGTCTTAGATACGAAGTCATTTGTATTCATATCCATGATTTTACTTGTTAGGAAGGAGACAGAAATAGGCAAATTTAATGAGGCGTGGTGACAACCTCAGAGATTGGAATTTTGGAAGAGTTAACTTCCAAATGAAGAGCATATTGCCTTTGTTTTTCTGGTGTTACTGCAACTGCATAATGTTAACTTAATCTGTGGCTTTTGACATTGAAATTAGCCACTTCCCGTCTTGTTAAGGGATTAATAGCAAAAGTTTTGTGTTATGAGGCTCAAATTTTCTTCCCCAAACTAGTTTCCAAAACGTTTCAAATGTACAATAATATCTGACTGTTCATTTTAGTCTATTAAGACAATGCTGCTACATATATAAAGGATAAAGGATAAATGTAGAATAATATTTTGTTAAGGTTACTAATAATGAAGCATCACATGGAAATCAAGGATAAATGGTGCTTTGTTATTGTTATAAGTTTTTGGTATTATCTCATATATTCAAATATATTTCTCGTCCCAGTGAAGTTATATTCTTTGTGGTATTATAATTTGGTTCGTTATATGATATATCAAAGAAGCCAAAACTGCAAGTTTCATAGGGAATACAACCATTATAGGTTTTCTGAAGGGGCCCAGGGTGTAAAACGTGAGAAATGTTTCAGGTTTTCAGTAACTCATCCAGTTGTAGGAATAACCAGTTAGATACATTTTTCTTTACTCTTGAGATAATCTTTCCCTATAGTTTTGGGATAAGGTACAAAGTTCTTGTACTCCCCTCAGGTTCCTGTCATCTACACGTATGTGCAATAACTGGTGTGTGCAGACTTGACATCTGTATCATAGGAACAAATTCAGGCTGCTATATCTTTATTGTTATGCTTCAAGGCTTCAAGCTTCTTTGATGTTCTCCATTTGAAACATAACTCCTTCTTGCCTTTCTACAGCCTTTGCTATGAAAGCATGCTCTTCCGCTCCCTGCCCAATCAATATGCCTCTCTACTCAAACTGTCCTCTGAAACTCGAGACAATTTACAAATCAAGAAGCTCCACTGTGTCATCATCAAAACATTGGCATTTCGTGACACTTTCGTCTCAAACAACCTCATTAATGCCTACTCAAACACAGGACACATTGCCTATGCTCGTAGATCATTTGATCAAATCCCCTATCCAAACACTTTTTCATGGAATACCATTCTCACCGCCTATTCGAAGTCCCAAAATATTCAAAACATGGAGAGTATATTTAGTTCCATGCCTGTAAGGGATGGGGTGTCATGGAATTCTCTTATATCTGGCTATGCCACCTATGGATCTCAACAGGATCGAGCAGTTTCAGCATACAACCAAATGTTGAGAGAAGGAGAGGTTAAGCCAAATCGTATTACATTGTCCACTATGTTAGTTTTGTCCTCGGCAAGGTCATTATGGTGTTTAGGCTTTCAAGTTCACTGCCACATAATAAAATTTGGATTTGAGTCCTTCGTTTTTGTTGGTAGTCCTTTAGTAGACATGTACTCAAAAGGTGGGCTTCTTAAAGAGGCAAAGTTAGTTTTTGATACTTTGGAGTCGAAGAATGTGGTTATGTATAATACGATGATTACTGGTCTTCTAAGGTTTGGTATGGTAGAGGAATCAAAGAAGTTGTTTCTTTTGATGCCTGAAAGGGATTCTATTTCTTGGACTACCATGATTTCAGGCCTCACCCACAATGGTTTGAATTCAGAAGCCATGGATTTTCTCAGAGAGATGAGATCGAAGGGCGTGGTTATAGATCAGTATACATTTGGGAGTGTTTTAACTGCATGTGGTAGCCTTATGGCACTACATAAAGGAAAGCAGGTCCACGCGCTTCTAGTTAGAAGTCATTACAAGGATAACGTATTTGCTGGAAGTGCCCTTGTTGACATGTACTCAAAATGTAAATGTTTAGGATATGCTGAAGCAGTTTTTCGGCAAATGCGGTATAAAAATATAGTTTCTTGGACAGCAATGCTTGTGGGATACGGTCAAAATGGATTTTATGAGGAAGCTATTAGGATATACTTCGAGATGCGAAGAGCTGGTACTGAACCAGATGATTTTACTCTTGGTAGTGTCGTAAGTTCCTGCGCAAATTTAGCAATCTTGGAAGAAGGCACACAATTTCACTGTCAAGCTCTTAGAACAGGTTTGGTGTCGTTTATAACAGTGTCAAATGCATTAGTGACCTTGTATGGTAAGTGTGGTAGCATTGAGGATTCACGTCGCTTATTTGATGGAATGTATACCAAGGACCAGGTTTCCTGGACTGCCTTAATCTCGGGGTATTCTCAGTTCGGAAAGGCAAACGAAACTATAGGTTTGTTTAATAAGATGTTGCTGGATGGATTGGAACCAGATAGTGTCATGTTCATTGCAGTCCTTTCTGCCTGTAGCAGAGTGGGACTAGTGGAGAAAGGATACCAATACTTTAACTCTATGATTAAAGAATATGAAATTGTTCCAGTAGCTGATCATTACACTTGCATGATTGATCTGTTTGGTCGAGCAGGGAGACTTGAAGAAGCAAAAGAATTCATAAATAACATGCCTTGTCCGCCTGATTCAATTGCATGGGCAACATTGCTTAGCTCTTGCAGGGTTCATGGCAACTTGGAAATTGGGGAATGGGCAGCAGAATCTTTGCAAGAGTTCGAGCCCCAGAATCCTGCTAGTTATGTCTTGCTTTCAAGTATGTATGCGTCCAAGGGAAGATGGGATGCTGTAGCACATTTAAGAAAGGGAATGAGGGAGAAGGGGTTAAGGAAAGAGCCAGGATGCAGTTGGATCAAGTATAAAAACAGGGTTCACATCTTCTCAGCTGATGATCGGTCCAATCCTCACGCAGATCAGATATATGCAGAATTAGAGAAGCTCAACGTCAAAATAGTAGAGGCAGGTTACAAGCCCGAGTTGAGCTTTATCCTGCATGATGTGACAGAGGCTGAGAAGATACAAATGCTATGTTACCATAGTGAGAGGCTTGCAATTGCTTTTGGATTGATTTTCATACCTCATCCTCTACCAATAAAAGTTTTTAAGAATCTTAGAGTATGTGGCGACTGTCATAATGCAACTAAGTACATATCCAAGATTGTTAAGCGAGAAATTCTTGTAAGAGATGCTGTTCGGTTTCATTTATTCAAGGACGGAGCATGCTCATGTGGTGACTTTTGGTAATATTCTGCCTAGATGCGTGGCAATACAGATCAAATGATTATTTCTGCTCAAAACTTACACAGGATCATGAGTCAGCGATTTCTAAGGAAGCACAAGCCCTGAACCATAAGAGTACGACCTAAACTGTTTTTAATCATTCTTGATATCATAAATTTTCACAGACATGATGGTTTTCTTTTTTAAGGCATGTTGTCCATGTTCTCAGAAACTTATTACAGTAATTCAGAGAAAAGCACACTCACATTTTCTTACTTTCTGATTTTAAAGAAGTTTTCCTTTTGATCAGTCAAAAAAAAGTTTCTTGGTCTTTTTGTATGCTCTAACATAGCTTCGCATTTCTCGTTTCTTCAGGGTTCAAGTAGTCAACTAGAATTGTTGGAGAGAATGAATCTGAGAGTTGCAGATGAATACAGAGGATTTGGTGATATAGCTTCTGGATTGAGACTCTATGTTGAGCAGCTGAACAAGAAAAACGGTAGCTTTGAAGAGTACGTCCAACAGATAGACGCCATAGACAAGCAAGTGACAGAGTTCAAAGCTGCCATTTCGATGCTTGATAATTATGTTTCATTATTAGAGTCCAAAGTTCATGCTTCACGTCGCAGCTCACCGTCTCAGTCATAGCTTTCTATGCGACATCCATTTGATTGCTTTGTTTGTATACGAAATGTTGCTCTTCAAATATTCTGTTTATGCATTGATCGAAGAATGAAGAAGTTTGTCCCTACGTTCTCTTTCCCAAAATATACATAATTATGAGTTTTGAATGTAACCAAATTGGGTAGCCATAATCTCAAAAAACTTGTATTTAGGTTTGCCATTTGGAGAATCGCTTTTATCAAGAAGCATTCATTTGATCAGTTTCCTTTCGACTATGCTCAATGATAAATTTCTGTTTGGAACTCTGAATGTCTTAGAAGGGATACGAAACCATTACTTGAATACTTATTCTTGAGCCTTATAATATGAACCAATTTGATATTGACCAGTCTAAAAGACCAAAGGATCTATCAACCAGATTAATCTTGATTGCGTCATGTCTTGGACGTTTGAATAATCAGATTACAATCATGTTCCATTAGGTTTTCAAAACACTAGCAATTATTGTACCTGGATGTGATATTTATAACAACTTTTTTGAAACACATTTACGACAATATTACTTGGATACTTCAATGTTCACCGGAACACGTGAAAAAAGAACTTTCAACTTGATGAAATCACGAGAACTAGGAACCGAACTTGTGACCTTTACCACAAAACTATTATACGTAGTAGGTGAATCACCCAAAAATACTTAGTTACACTTAATAATTAGTTAAGTGTTTCATTTAGCATAAAAAAACTTAGTTACGATTAATAATTAGTTAATGTTACTTAGGGAGTTTGTATAGTTGGAATTTAATGGTTTTTTTATATTTGTGTATTTCTTGAAAATTAATTAATTTTTTCCTTAGATTCCATTGTAACTAAAAATAGGGTTATGCAAATATGGCTGTCAACTTTGGTTCGATTCAATAGTTCGACTTGAAAAATATTTGATTCTAGTTTAACTTGAAAATGAAGAATCTTGATGAAAAATAAAAAATCTTCAAACTTAGTTCAGTAAACGAGTAGTTCAAACTAGAAAAATTTTGAGACTTGGTTTGATAATTCGACTCAAATTTTTATTATTCTACTTATAATTATTGTTTTATATTTAATAATAACATGCTTCGAAATTTCGGTTCAGACTCGTTTATACACATTATGCAAGTGAACTTATACATAAACTTTGCAAAGCGGCAACAGAAGCAGCAACTCGTCTCTCGACATCCGCAGCAATGTCGATGGGTCCCCCGCCCGTTCCCGGAAGCGAAACCCTCGCCTCCGACTCGATGGACCCACCGCCGCCCGTAAACCCCAACCCCGATCCCGACTCCGTTCCTTCGGACGAACCGGAGCCCAAGGGTAGTAGAAGTCCGGCGGCGCCGTACTCGATCCCGGCGTGGAGCCAGCCCCCTGGGCACCCCTTCTACGTCGAGATCCTCAAAGACGGCGCCATCATTGAACAGCTCGACGTGTAAGGGTTTCACCAATTTTGGAATAATAATAATAATTGTTTTGATGTTTGTTGTAAGGTTTGAAGCAAGCAAGTGGTGCTTACTCGAGTGTTGAGATGTGAATGGTATTTGGGATGTTTAGATGCTACATAGGGACCAGGGGAGGCCCGACCCCTTGGATTTTGGATTTTGCCTAGTAAAATGTATATCAACTAGGATTTTGCCCATCTAGAGTTTGGATTTTACCTAGTTAAATATACTTATATACTTTTGCTAGATTTTTGAAATCCTTAAGACTTTTTTTCAGTATGTCATACAAATTGTGCCTCTCCCGACTTGAAATCCCGGCATCGCTTCTGTTGGGATGTTTAGATGCCACACACTGACATTACCATGGTTATGTCTTTGGGTGTCTGTTGCCTATCGATTTTCAAGAATTTTGAGATGAATCTGTGTATGCTGAGTAACGGGGCATGATGATTGAAATTAAGTTAGCAAATTTGGATCACCATTGACTCCTGTAGTACTGTTGAATACTTGAAGAATATTAATGCAGAGTTTTCAGTCTTGATGTGTTGATTGCCATCAACTCATAGTCTCATATCGTGTTGAATGTAAGATCCAGATTTATGAGAACACATAATGCTTAGCAAGCTTCAAAGGGATTTCTCTTTCTGATACCCAAATTTGAAAATGGATTTCTGGGATGCAAGGGATTGTATTTTTGGAGCTTTGAGAAGTAATGCGATTCTTTAATCAATTTGCAGTCAGTCCTTTGGAGTATCTTGATTATTTCATTTACCAGTTTTTCTTTTTTATTGTTTTATGTAATGAAGTTGTGAATCGTGTGTACATAATTATACGTATCAATCTACTCCTTAATTTGCAGGTCTGTTAAAGGGGCTTACATGTTTGGGCGTGTAGATATGTGTGACTTCATACTCGAGCACCCTACTGTTTCTCGTTTTCATGCTGGTATTTCTTCTTTCTCTTTTTTTGTTTGATAAGCATAGTTTTTTAACTTAGTTTCTCTATGATGTGTTCTTAAACTCCCTACCGTCTCTCATTTTCATGTTGGTTATGATCCCTTATCAAGATTTTCTGTACTGAATATCCTGGTGAACATAGACTCGTGCTATGGGCCAACAGTATCATCTTGTAGATGTTTATTTCAATCAAGATTTTTACTTTCATACACCAGTAATATGAGCACCTTCCGGATATGTTAGTCAAGTAATATAATAAAAGGTTAATTACAGTTTGCCCTCCTGAACTATGTCTTGATATCACTTTGCACCCCTGAACTTTCAAAGTTAAGAGTTACGTCTCCTGAACTTTCATTTTGTAACACTTTGCCCTCTAAACTTCAAAAATTCATTATTTAACACACACTCAATCCGATCCAAATTCGAACCATATCCGACATTCGTTTCAATCCAAAATTTCACGTAAATATAAGTTTAGAAGTGTATTAAGGATACAACAAAAAAAAAATAAGAAAAAAATGTCGAGTGTGTTAAATAATGATTTTTTGAAGTTCAGGGGGACAAAGTGTTGCAAAATGAAAATTCAGGGAGGCAACTGTTAACTTTGAAAGTTCAGAGATGCAAAGTGATACCAAAACATAGTTCAGGAGGGGGGGGGGGGGGGGGGGGCAAATTGTAATTAACCATATAATAAATTAATAATACCCCTTTCTCAAAAATAATTAAGTATCATGGATTAAATCAAATTATTAAACTAAAAGTAGAATTGCACAAACAAATTTGTAGTATGATTTGTTATTTAGCAGTTCTGTTTGAATCAATACCTTGTTTCAGTTCTTCAATTCAGAGGGAGTGGTGAGGCCTTTCTTTATGATCTTGGAAGCACACATGGAACCTCCATCAACAAAACTCGGGTTTGTGTTTTAAGCTAATATATAAGTACACAATCTGCATGTAGGTTGGTTTAGTCTTTACTTTTTCTTAAATGCTTATTGTGATGGTCTTACTTAGAACAACTTGTGATGGTTAGGTGGTTTTGTAAGCATCATATTATAGGGATAACATATTATTTTACATGCTTTATGCAACAAACAAAATATATTTTACGTTGTTCATTTGACTCGTTGGTTTGGTGAAATAGTTGTATTTTATTACATCATTTTGTCAAATGGACCATAAAATAGCTTCCCTATATGGCTATACTTGTATCTGTATTCATGGTGATACCTGATAAAAATACATATATACATAACATACTTCAGTATATAATTTACAAATGAAAAGTTAGGAGATAGGATTTTCTCCTTTTTATTATAGTACATTTAAGATTTCAAACATGAGAAAGCAAAACACGTGCAACCAAAACTGATCAAACCCGTTTTGGAAACATTTCAAGAAAAGTCAGATTGAAACATGTGAAAGACGTTAACAATATGCATAGAAATCTATGTTCTTTATACAAAACATGCGAAAGAATGTTATAAGATGTGGTTTAAAGATAAAAATGAAACTAACTTAGAAGAGTATAAGTTGACAAATAAAAAAGCTAAGAAAACAGTAAGAGACTAGAGGGGTTGTTTATGAGAATTTATACCAAAAGTTGGGATCAAAGGAGGAAGATGTTGGAATATATATGTTGGCTAAAATAAGAAAGAAGAAAACTAGAGATCTTAATCAAGTTAAATGCATTAAAGATGATAATAATAACCTCTTAGTTAATCCGGAGGATATCAAAGAAATGTGGAGAGAATATTTTAATAAGTTGTTTAATGGAGAAAAGGATAACGACAATTTTGAAGTGGATGATACAATTGAGGAATTTAATAGACGATTTGTACGGAGGATAAAAGAAGTTGAGGTTAAGGAAGCTTTAAAAAGGATGAAAATTGGTAAGACTTTAGGACCAGACGAGATCCTGATTGAGGTGTGGAAATGTCTGGGGGATAAAGCAATAACGGGGTTAACTAAATTGTTTAGTAGTATCTTAGAAAAAAATAAAATACCAAATGAGTGGATAAGAAGTATTTTAGTGTTAATTTACAAGAATAAATGAGATATTCAAAATTGCACTAACTATAGAGGTAGCAAACTCATGTCTCATACTATGAAATGGTGGGAAAGAGTAATTGAGCACCGTCTAAGAAAGAGACGTGTTAGAGATAATCAATTTGGTTTCATGCCTGGAAGGTCAACGATAGATGTCATATTTCTTATTAGACAACTTATGGAGAGGTACAGAGAACAAAAAAAAAATCTACATATTGTTTTTATTGATTTAGAAAAAACATATAATAAAGTTCCAAGAAATGTTATGTGGTGGACCCTTGAGAAAAAAAAAGTATCAACAAAATATGTGAATTTAATTAAAGATGTATATGAAGGAGTTGAAACTAGCATTAGAATTTGTGATGGTGTGACTAAAATTTTTCCGATTAAGATTGGACTTCATCAGGGTTCAGTTTTAAGTCCATATCTATTTGCTTTAGTAATGGACGAGGTGACAAAAGACTTACAATGTGAGGTTCCATGGTGTATGTTTTTTGCGGATGATGTAGTATTAATTGACGAGAGTAGGGTAAGTGTGGAGAGAAAACTAGAGTTGTGGAGAAATATTTTAGAAACAAAATGTTTTAAACTAAGTAGATCTAAAACTGAATATATGAAATGTTGTTTCAGTACCGTTAATACCGAGAAAGATGAGATTATATTAGATGAGCAAGTGGTGCGTAGAAAAGATATCTTTAGATATCTTGGATCAATACTTCAAAAAGATGTGGAGATCGATGAAGATGTTAACCATAAGATTAGAGCATGATAGATGAAATGACGACAAGCCTCATGCGTCTTATGTGACAAGAAAATTTCACTTAAGTTAAAAGGAAAGTTTTATAGAACCGCAATAAGACTTGCAATGCTATATGATGCGGAATGTTGGGTCACTAAAAGACAACATATTCAAAAGATGAGTGTATCTGAAATGAGGATGTTGAGCTGGATGTGTGACCATACGCAAATGGATTGGATTAGAAATGAAGACATTCGTGTGAGAGTTGGAGTTGCTCCAATGGAAGAGAAAGTTATATCCAATACAGACTGAGATTGTATGAACATGTACAAAGAAGATCTATGGAGACACATATAAGAAGAGAGGTTTTGAATCGGATCGAAGACATAAAAAGATGAAGAGACGGACCACGATTGACTTGGGAGGAAGCGGTCAAAAGAGATTTAAAAGATTGAAATGTTCCTCGAGAATTTGCAGTGGATAGAAACACGTGGAAGAAGACGATTCACGTGCCTGAACCGTGATTCCTTAGAGTTTCATTTCTAGCCTACCCCAACTAGTTTAGGATAAAAGGCTTTGTTGTTGTTGTGTGGATCACCCCACTTGTTTTTTTGTCCATTATACAAGCTATTGGTGAATGTACACGTTGTCTCCGGGATGTCTACTTCCTCTCGGGCATCCTTCCTGATTTAAGATATTTTTAGGCAGCACAACGATGATTCTTTGAACATTATCTACACATTGATATAGTTCATTTATTTACTGTGTTTGATTTATCATTTTACCGTCTGTGACAACATGAGATGACACGTTCTTGCTCAATTCAGGTTAAGAAAAAGGTTTATGTAGAAGTACACGTTGGCGATGTCATCCGCTTTGGCCAGTAAGTATCCATTTTTATGCTTGTGAATTGTATTTGTCTGGTATTTCCACTCTGCGTTACCCAAACAAGATAATAGTAACTGCAAGTGATGAAGTTGTTGAGGTCAAAAGGGATGTATATCAATGCTATGAAGAAGGATGTTGTGGTTTACGTGTGACAGATGATTGAAACAGCCCTATGGGGTTTAAAAAATTAAGCCGATAGAGGATGCATTCTAAGAATATGGTGAAACAGAAGGTGTACTCCAGTAGCAACTTCTGCTGGTTTAATCTCTGAAAAAGTATGTGCTTGATTCTGTAGCAGTAAGAATGCATTCCTCCCGCCTTTCTACCACATCACCCTCTAAAGATTCACTTTCTGGTGCAAACATGGGATCAAAATCAACCATGTATACCACTTTAGAGGACAGTTGGTGTCTAGAACACTAAAACTGGTGTAGCGCATGGGACAGTTCTCTGGTGAAACACTTACTAGGGCAGTATTCTGCTTCATAAGTTCCTGCACTTTAAATATACTAAGTTAATATCATTGTTTGAAAAAGAATTTATGATAATAACCAATTTTACGGGGCATGGTGGATTTTGTTTATGCCTTAAAGACGTGTCTCAAACTTTTTAAAAACCTTATCACATTTTGTCACTTTTGCTGATCTTTTTTCAGTTCCTTGGACTTCTGGAAAAACTTGTTAATTGTATGGTAACTGAAGAAATAATAATTTGCAGATGTCTGTCTTATTATGATACAACCAAAAAAAGAAAACAGAATGCAAGCTCATATCTTGTTTATTGACCTTCATAGCGGCTTACGCTTTCTAAATGGTTTTGTTTCTTCTGCAGATCTTCGCGGTTATATATATTTCAAGGTCCAACTGAGCTCATGCCACCGGTAAGCCTGTAAAAAAATGTCTTATGACGTCTGGCACAGACTAGTTTGTTCTAAATTTTGAGGTTATATCTACCTGGTGACCATTCTACCTTGCAGGAAGCTGATATTACTAAAATAAGGAGAGCAAAGATCCAAGAAGAAATAGAAGATCGTGAGGCCTCCCTCCTACGTGCAAAATCGGAAGTCTCTTTGGCAAATGGTATCTCCTGGGGTATGGCTGAAGATGCGCCTGAAGAAGCAGATGAGGTCTGATGAGATATTCTTTTTAGATCATTTACACAGTTACACTACTAATGAAATATTTAACGGCTTCGGTTTCATTAGCATAAATCTTCGCGGTGGGAAAGAATTGGATTGGCATTACGTCTTTTTTTGGCTTCACGATGACATAAATCGACACTTCCTTTTAGAACGTTGCTACCTTAAGTAACTGGTCAAAGTTTTGATGGAAATACAGACCTCTGTCTTGTCCTGTCTTCAAAGATCCCAAGGGCCTGCTCCAACCATCACATGGCAATGCCCTCTTGGATCTATGTAATTCATGTAATTCTTTTCATATCTTCTGTGTGTCTGTGGCGCTGGCTTGTCATAATTACGGGAAAGGGGTTTTCTCATGTTTCTTATCTGCTCCAGCCCTACTTGTTTTTTGTGTATACTGTTGATTTTTTTTTCCTTTTTCATTCTTCAGATGATTTGATGAAATTCTATATCAATTTGCAAAGATACGTGGATGATGTAGACACTAAAATATTTGGTTATGTTCTGCCATTTTTGCCAATTAGTGGTGTAGTTCCAGTCATTTGAGCACTGCCAGTGCAAGTATGGAATATGTTAATGTTTTTATGTTAATTATGTTGGTGCAGCTCCATCAAAAACAATAATTATGTTAATGTTTTTTACTCTCCTCTACTTGTAGTCAATCTAACCTGGTTCATTTGATTGATAGAATGATGCAGATGAAGTGACCTGGCAGACGTATAAAGGACAACTCACAGAGCGACAGGAAAAGACACGTGGCAAAATCTTGAAAAGAATGGAAAAGGTATGAACTTACTATCTCATTCGTTTCCTTGTATTTTCTAAACGAAATATATTTTTTGTCTGCTCATATCTTCTGTTTTCTTTTGGTTAATTTTTATATTATTTTTTATGCATAGCAAAATATTTGTTCACTCAAAAGCAATATGATTTGCAGTTTGTCACATGCTGGGTTTTTTTACATGGTAATAATTATGAGTTATTACTAAAGCATTGTTTCAAAAGACCTAAGTTTTTGTTTCTTAAAAAGATATAATCAGGTTTGAGATGAAGCAGCTAGTTTTATCAATCTACTGTAATAAATAATCATAGACTACATGTACCATGCTGATTTAGTATTTAAACCGTCTCTTGGAGAATACTGTTACTACCAAGATTTTCAGAACCGAACCGGACATCGAACCGGCAACGTCAAAGGTTTAGAGGTTCGACCGGGGTCGAACCGAATCGGAGCGGTGACATCAGCATGACGTCATAAATATATATTATAGATACAATAATCATATTTATTAAGAAAAAAGTATTCAAAACATCTACAATATCAACATTTCTAGGGTTATGGGGTATAGATTTGGGTTTGAGTTTTTTTGGATATGTAGTAATCGAATAACTGAATACATAATCGAGTACAGATAAAAAAACATAATTGAGTTTTTTTCCTGAACCGGTAGTTGAACCGCCGGTTCAGCCCGGTTCTTGTAAAAATACGGTTTTGGGGGGCAAACCGGACCGGACAGGCCTCCAGTTCACGGTTGAACCGATCGAACCGACCGGTCCGGTTTTCAAAACAGTAGTTACTACCCTGGTGCTCCTAATGTTTTCAATGTTGTACCATCCTCGTGGAGGTACAATACGATATGTTAATGTAACATCATAGCCCATTTTGCACTTTTCCTTTTACGATGGCCATGGTATTTGGTTCATTAAATTCATCCGTAATGATGTTTTCTTTTTCGGCCCAAAAGGTTGCCAATATGAGAAAGGAGATCGATGCAATTCGAGCAAAAGATATTGCACAAGGTGGGCTAACACAGGGACAACAAACTCAAATTGCCCGAAACGAACAAAGGATGACTCAGGTTGATGATTTTCTCCCCGTTGGTGTTTATGTCTTAGTATCGTTATCCTCAAATCAGTTCCATCTAACATATTTGTTATAGATATTGGAGGAGCTTGACAGCTTGGAAGAGACTTTGAATGAAAGTATTCAAGAGAGTATTGGTGCACGCGTTAAAAGGGTTACCCATTCTAAAATCAAGGGCATTGTGGATGAGGAAGAAGATGAGCACCTGAGGTAGATAACACTAACTACTTTATGTTGCATGAAGTATTTGTAATAAAATAAGTCACAGCTTTGGAAATAGATTATATCAACACGGGTGCTACTCAAGTCTCCAGGTAGTGTCAGATATACACAGCCTTGCTCCTTTAATCACAGGGACATTAGTTTTATAATTTTAGTTGTCCAATTTTTTTTTAAGAGTTGCTCACAAAATTGTGCACAAAGCAAAGGATCCACCAAGCATAGGTTACACTTGTCTGTTTATCTTTGATGTGATACTATCTAACAATTCAATGAAATAACTTCAGGTAGAGAAGAATGTCAACAAATGTTTAAGACATCACCATGACATGGTGTATTGTGGTATGCAAAGTAGTATGATATGAAGATAATAACATAATCTTATATCTTGAAATAATGAGGAAATGCAAGAAATAAAATTACAAGTACTGAAGTTAGTTTGTTTTCGAAATCAGAAAATTTGACCAGTCATATTTGTTTCAGTGATGACGATGAATTCTATGACCGGACAAAGAAGAAATCTACTTTGAAGAAAAGTAGTGGCCAGCAGTCTGTTGAGACAGCTGAAACTCTTCTTGACAAAAGAGAGGCTATCATTAGTGAAATTGAGGAGAAAGTATGCTTGCTTCAGAAGGAGAAAACCAAGACGGTATCTAGAACTGCAGATGTCATGGGAGAGGACGATGCACTTGATGCATATATGACTGGTCTTTCATCGGAAATGAGTGAGAATTTCAGCTTGAGCTGAACATTTCAAGTTCCTTGCTTATTGATGGTCTTTCACTTCAAATTATCTTCACCTTTTGCCTGCTAGTCAAGTGATGTTAATTGTGATGCCATTGTTTAGTTGAAATTTCAAAGGTTTAATTTGTACAAAAATGATCTGGTTGTCTTGTTCCTAGTCAACTTTGCATATTTTAAAACCACTTGCTTAGCACTAATCTTTTTTTTTCTCGTACTCTTCTCCTAATACTGAAAAACTCAGAAGTCAGTTATTACCCAAGTACTAATGATTTATCTCTTCCCTGCCACTATTGTTTTCATACCAACGGAGGCACTTGTTTTTCGTGGCTAGATAACCAAATCATATTTAATTTAGTAGTAAAAATGCTTAATGCCCTAGGAAATTATGAATTTATAAACATCATGTGCTATTACATATAGTAAAAGAAATATGTTTATACCTGATCCTAACTCCAACTTCATGTGCACCAGTTCTTGATGCCACTGAGAGAATTCAGAAGGAAATAGCAGCTCTCCAAACTGAATTGGACAGGATATCATACTTGCTGAAGATTGCAGATCCAACTGGGGAGGCTGCACTCAAAAGGAATGGAAGTTCACAGGCGAAAAAGTCTGATCTATCCAGTAGTTTAACTGCTGATATCGTTGAGCAACCTCCATTTAAAACGAAAAAAGCTACTCCATCAAAACCTGGTGCAGCATTGGATAAGACTGTACAGAGTAAGGAGGCTTCAGAAGAAGAGAAAGTTGCTCAGAAGGAAACGGAAAGTAAAACACCTTCATACACTCTTAAGAAGCCTCAATGGCTTGGAGCCGTGACGGATGTACAATCCATTACGAACCAGGCAAGTGAAGCTATTAAAGATGTTCAAGAGGCTGATCGGTCAGACGATAAGTTTGTAGACTACAAAGATAGGAAAAAAGAACTAGCTCCATCAAACAAAGATCATGAGATAGAAGATGCTGCACCAGGATTAATTCTGAGAAAACGAAAGCAGACTGGTGAACCAGGAAGTGCCACAGAAAAGGATTTGACATCGACCTCGGGTGAGGTTGAAACAAGCACTGCAGATGCAATGGCACTGTTGTTGAAGCACAAACGTGGATATTTTGCTGGAGATGATGAAATGGGAGATGGAGTCCAAAAAGACCAAGAAATGGGCCAACCCCAAAAGTCAAAAAGAGTGCTTGGGCCCGAAAAACCTGCATTCCTTGAAAGCAACAAAGATTATGAAGCTTGGGTTCCTCCTGCAGGTCTTTTTGCAATTTACAACTAGATACTTAAGCATTTACCTTCATGTTTTAAATAAAGTCTTATTTGGTTATAGATTGCGTATCCAGTATACTTAAAACCATTGAAATATAACAGGTCAAAGTGGTGACGGACGTACGTCTCTGAACGATAAATTTGGTTACTGAGATGTGGTTCCTAATTCCACCCAATGGAGTTGTGGCAGAACTGTGAAGGTTCCTGCATTTTCACGAAAATTGGCATCACTGCTTAAGAGTTCCACGGGGGTTCATTAAGATGGAAAGGTGTTACCTTGAGCCGTACTAGAGCATCATTAACAGTGTACGGGTAGTTTTTGGGTGTTCTGATTTTTCTCAGTCACGTCAACTTCTCTCTCCACCACGTCAGCATAAACCAATCTCCTTACAAAATCCTTAACCATTACTCAATCCATTCAGTCGCGTTACAGTATTTGTTGGCACATCATTATTTTTATTCTTCTCTCTAAAATTATTTCAACAATTAACAAAATATATTAATAATCATTATCGTAATTCTGTATTTGTTTTGTATTTTATTTTGTTTTCGAAGTGTATGAGTATTGTACTATTATTTCTTATTTTGTTTATGATTTTTTTAATTTTATCTAAATAAATCCAAAAAATCATAAAATATTTTTTCAATTATTTTTCAATACCTAATTAATTTAATTCAATTTACCTAATTAATACATCATCCTAATTATATATATAAATAATCTTTATTTTTAAAACAAAAAAACAAAAAAAAACGGAACCAATGAGGAGGGGGAGCACGTGCCCCTAGCCCGGCGCCCCACCATGGGCGTGCCTTCCCGTTAAGAGTGCTCTAAGCTATTCTGATGCCGTTGGAAATGTTGAAAAGACAGTACGCTAGCCATCACGTTAAAGAATTTTTTTTGGCTTCTAACCTTTTGATTTAGGAAAGTACAAGATTCTTGTGTTAAAGCCGTAAATTCCTGGTTTGGCTTAGACCAGTTGCTGCTCCCTTTTGAGGTCCTTATTGTGTACAGCATTGGGGGGGGGGGGGGGATCTCCTTCATAGCTTGTGTAATGAATAATTACATTTTTAACACCAACGAAGTTGCGTATTTGTAGACTTGGGATACCGAATAATCACCAAGGGAAATGATTTTCAAGGTGGTTATTACGGGCCTTTTTTTCACGATGAAAAATATTATTCTGGTATAGTTTTGAAATTCGGTAGCGTAAGAATAAAACCAATCTAACTTGTTAATACCCTAATAAGTACTTATTGTGATAATTCTGGTCTGATCGAGTGGGTTCTTGTTCTCTACGTATTATAAGCCAAACGGGGTTAATCATATTAGTTTTTCTCCCCAAACGCTAGTGCTTTGCCATGTTTTCTATAATTTTAGTTCACACCATAGAGCCTAGAGGTGAAGGCCAGAAGATTCACAACGTTGGAGGAGTTGAAGTACGTCTGTGACTTGAGTACTTCACCCCATCGCTGGTCCTCAAATCAGTTTTGAAGCAAAATTTCATCTTGATTCCAAGAAAAATGAAATGGTTGCACTGCACAATTGAGAGTTATTAATGGAGACAGACCTGCTGAAAGAGAATTAGTTGAGCGCTTCCCTTCGATCGGTAAAAGTGTTCTCATCGACACCGACTAGTTTTACCTCATTCCCCAACTCTTTACGATACTCAAAGATGTTTTACTTCATTTCCCGCCTTCTTCCAACACTCAAAAAGGTGAAACAAAGTAAGACCAAGCAGGAGCTTATCATATCTTAAGCCGGAAGTCTTAATCTTCCCATATAAATTTGTATCAATGATAAATTGAATCTGCACGTCTTAAATTCAACTCACGTATGTGTTTAGCTCCGAAAGATGTCTCGAAAGTTCCAAATTATCTATAACTCACGAGCACATTTCCAAGCAGAATTTAACCCGGATGGTATATTTCAAGAATCAGACCGATGAAACAGATTCATTCTCCCCGTCAAGAAAATGATAAATACAGCTCGTCACTCTGAGAACACATCATACATAAATAGCACGACTCACAAAAACCGGGAAAAAAAGCTGACTGAAAACCACCCAAACTATCCTACTTGCTTCAACTGTTGCTGACAACACCTCTGGTTCCTACAAAAAATTTCATTTTAATGCTAATAGCAGAAGGGTTTTAATCCTTCCATGGATCATTCTCCGATCTCACTTCGGAGGGTTCCACCACCTCGGCCTCAGAAATTTCGGTAGGAGAAGATTCGGAGTCCGGATCCGTAACACCATCTTCCTCCACATCTGACCTTCCCCACTTGCCTCCCAGTGCAAGGGCCATCATCTCGTATATTTTACCTCCCAACTCAGCTGGGCTGTCAGGCTGCAATGTTTTGGACAAAATACGAGGCCATAAATATAAGAGCGTTCTTGACAAGAACATTACCAGTGTTTTTCCAGTACTTACAGTGAATCCACTTGATATCAGAGCTGTATCGTACAACAAATCAACAGCTCTTTGCGCTTCTGTGCTGTTTGGCTCGTTCTTGCATGCAGCCTGCAGTCATACAATAGTCACGGGTCGAAGCAACAATAGCCAAGAATTTTAGTGTGTGCAATATTGACTTTAGCTAAAATATGAATAAGGAATCAGAAAAGGGGGAAAAATCAGTTTGCATTCCAGTATACCCATTTTCACGAATGTAATTATATTGCCATTTATGATACTGTAATTGCAAACATTTGCTCAACTTAAGACCAAAGTCGTACTTTCCTAATCAAACCATAATCACTACCAAGTTTGTTTTTCAGATTTATTATTTAATTCCTTGAGATCCTACATCTGGAGTTGAGTTTTTCCATTGCTATCTATCAATTTCTAAGCAATTGGGTGACATTAAGTACGAGCATCTTACATTTAAGTCCTTGATGATTGGGTGGTCTGGATTGATTTCCAAAATTCTCCTCCCTCTCATGAACTCCAAGCTTGCTGTGTCTCCAAGTGTTTGGGCTTTCATGAGTCTGCAGTATTAAACATTACCCACGCCTTATAGCTAAGACCACATCATAAAACAACCAAGGGAAAATGAACCTTAACTTTTACCTTTCCATGTTTGCCGACCATCCAAATTTGCCAGAAACTAAAACACATGGAGAAGAGCTTAGCCTTTTTGAGATTTGCACTTTGGCTACTTTATCACCAAGTTGCTGCTTTATCCAGTCACAAAGAAGATTGTATTCTTGCTTGTCTTCTCTGTCTTTCACTTCATCTTCATCACCTGAATCAGCAGTTAAGGTCTATGAATGCATATTCCATGATACTAGATCTGCAAGACCTGAACAGAGTGTGCTGTTCACTTACCTAACTCGAGATCTTCCTTGCTGATATCAACAAACTTCTTTTCCTTGTAAGTCTGCAAGTTCTGAATTGCAACTTCATCGATGGGTTCTACCAAGTATAGCACCTAAAAAAAGAATCAGGAAAGGACAATGTTAGGAAACAAACGACAACCAGAAAGACAAATTCGCAGTTCCAAAGGGGCCAAAACAACAGACCTCAATATCCTTTTGAAGAAGTTTCTCCAAGAAAGGAGCATTTTTGGCACTTTTAAGGCTGTCAGACGCCAAGTAGTAGATGGCCTTTTGGTTTTCAGACATGCTGTCGACGTAGCTATCCAAGCTAATCATTTCTTCTTCACTTTTGGAAGAGTAAAACCGCAGCAAAGGTGCAAGGCGCTTGTGATTTCCAGCATCTTCAATACATCCTAACTTGATAAGCTTACCAAAGTTCTCCCAGAATTTTTTATAATCCTACAAGTTGACGATTTTTAAATTAATGATCTATACAAGCAGAAGAAACGGAAAACACACAAAGGCATGGCATACCTCTTTATTTTCACTTTCTGATATTTCTTCTATCATGTCAAATGTTTTCCTCACAAGCCTCTTTCTCATTATTCTTACCTGTCAAAACGTAAACATAATTAGACCTTCAGAAAAATGAAACTAACATTGTACGCTCCAAAGTTTTGAAGTGATTCCTTACGATTCGACTTTCTTGGAGGATCTCACGAGAAACATTAAGCGGAAGATCATTTGAATCAACAACGCCTTTAACAAAGCTCAAATAGCGAGGAAACTGCATGTCAGAACAAAACCATGCAGTTTATGAGATAGAAAATTCAACGAATTTTTTTGCTTATAGTATCAGGACATAATTGATACTCACAAGCTCGCCATCGAAGTCATCAGATATGAACACACGCTTCACATACAGACGTATATTCTTGGTCTTGGAGTTTACTACGTCTTCATTGTTAAGTGGTGCCATTCCAGGAATATAAAGCACACTTCTAAATTCAACTTCACCCTGATATGTAGAAATGTTGATCATTAGATGACATTTTTAAAGTTCAAAAATTAACTTGTCTAAGCATTTACACCAACCTCGGTGGTAAAATGATTGTATCCAAGAGGATCCAAGAACTCATTGAATGTTTTCTTGTAAAATTCATTGTACTCATCCTTCTCAACCTCTTTAGGACTGCGCATCTGAGATAATGATGAACTTCCAGTAAATATATTTAAAAGAACTAGTCGGAATAAGTCAGCAGATGACCACTTTAATTTGTTATCCCAATCACCACTTATATTTCATTCTCAACCAAACTTTCGAAAGGAGTTAACAAATTAGTTAATTACGACTCGACAAAGGTTCTTGAACATGATTTGAATTAGTTAAGGACATACATGCAACTATCTCGTTTCCCGGGGGCTTTTCGAGAAATACTTCATTCCTAAACTTCTAAAAAACCCACCAAATCGCAAATCTCCTGCCGAAATCCGCTCTCTTAAATTTATTTAAATAAATTATTTTGTATCATCATACACTACAAAAATAGGCAATCTAAATTTGACATAAAGTAACTCTTCTTTCAATAGTATAAACATATTTAATTATCTTTACTCTATTTAATCAAATAGAGTAGTGTTTGATAAATCTAAATAAATATTTAAAGGTCTCTCAAACTTATTTCTATTAAATAAATTATTTTTGTATATTTATTTTTAGTATAGGGGATAGATAAAATGAATACAAGTTGTGAACTAATGTCAAAGTAGTAACATTAATTTCTATTAGAGGTCATTGCACAATGCACATACTATATTTCCTTTTAAATATATAAAACGAAATACAAATTGTGAACTAATGTCAAAGTAATAACATTAGTTTCTATTGAAGGTAATTACACATGCGTAGCATGTGCCATTGAGACTAGTTCTCATAAAAACGATTTAAAATCCTGAGGTAGGAACATATTTATAACATTTCTAGAATCCCCCATCTTTCTTATAAATCCGAGAACTAAAGGTCAGATTCAAACATTATATGGTGGAAAAGACAAACGACTCAAACCAAACACAAGTCTCTAGATGTGTAACGAAATCAGAACCTTTCAGATCGGATTACTTTGATTCCTAAAATGAGAAGAAAAAAAAATTATCATAAAAACGATCCAAAATCCCAAAGTAGAAACAAATCCATAGTGTTTCTACAATTCCTCATATCTCTATAAAATCCGAGAACTACAACTCGCATTCAAACATCATATGGTGGAAAAGACGAACGACTCGAACCAAACACAAATCTCCAAATGCGCAACAGAATCCAAACTTTTCGGATTGGAACACTTCAATTCCTAAACTTATTTAGAATGATTGAACACTACTGTATTTGATTGAAATAGCATATATATAGAGAGAGAGAGAGCTAAGTTCTAGTGAGCCCGGGACTCAACTTATTCAGTTTAAGCCTCTTATAATCTCATCATTGGATCTCATTTACGGTTAATCTCATCTTTAATTAGCATAACCGTTTCTTATAATTTACCTTACAATTTCAGATGTGTGGTGAATATGGTGGAGACTTCAAATAAAAAATTAAGCCCCATGCACACTAGATAATTCATGTGAGTGTGTGTGTGTGTATATATATATATATATATATACTATTAAAATAAAGTTACTTCATGTAAACTAATAATGTTTTTTTATACTATTGAAATATAAAATTACTATATTAAATAGTATAAAATGGGCAATTTATTTAAATAAAAGTTACTTTATTTAAACTAATTATTTTTTTATACTTCAATTATTTTTTTAGTAGAGCAAAAGAAATGAACATCTTGATAGGGAATTTATTGAAATAATATAGAGGTGAAGCAAATAAAATAACACTTTATATGAATTATAATAATGTTATTATAATATATTTTTATACTTCAAGTATATTTTTTAGTAGAGTGAGAGATGTTTATCTTGATAGGTGATATGTTGAGATCATATAGAGGTGAAGCAAATAAAATAACACTTTATATGAGTTATAATAATGTTATTATAATGTCAGTTTGAGATAAAGGACTCAATAGAATAATAGTTACATATTATTAATGTAACGTAAGTGTAATGATAAATATAATATAAAAATCAAAAGCAATGGAATGCATTGTAACTATCTTTGTTGGATGGGTTTATAGGGAGGTTAAATGGCGGATGAAGTTGGAGCGGATAGATTTGAGTTATATTTATTTTTAGTATAGGGGATAGACATGCAACAAAACTGCATCTGAGAGAAAGCAGATTAGATGAATATGATGCACGTGTAGTGGATATACCATTACCATCCAAAAGAAACATGCTCCCTTTTAAGTAAAGTTACTCAAGGATTCAAACATACCCATATTGGCTTCGTCTCATTGGCCAATTCCCAATCCCAGTATTTCTCGGTCACTGTTTTCTTTTTCTTCTTTTCATCCTGAACATCTCCCAACGGTTAAGATCTGGTATAAATATAAAAAAGTATTGAATATACTCTAGTCCAAAAGCTTAACCTCTGGTTTTGTTTCTTCACCCTCTTTTGACTGCTCTTCTTCTTCTTCTTCTTCCACCTATACAATACAAGAAGAAAATGCAGATATACATTTAGACACTTTCACTACCCAAACCCGTGGTGATGAGAAAGTATCCAATCATTGGTAATTAGATTCTATATTTCAAGAAAATATTTGTACCTCAACTGTCCTTGATTTTTCTTGCCATGTATATATTGGGAAGGACACAAATTGTGAGTAATTTTTCACTAATGCTTGAATCTTTGTTGGCTCAGAAAATTCAAATTTATCATCAGACTGCGGAAATGGAAACAAAACAAGGGAAGTCAATAAAAATTAAAAAGTGGGCATGGATATGCATACATAAATGTAAAAGAAGGTATAGTTGTCAAACCCGTAGATGAAGAGTAATTTGTGTGCCCCGTGGTATCAGTTTCTCGGGGTCAGTCTCTTCTCTTATCACATAAGAGCTACTGTCAGCCACAGATTCCCAGACATATTGCTTCTCAGATTTTGGACTTTTTGTAGATACAACCACCTGAAAGATAAACAATGGTATTCATTACACAACCCAATCAGTAATGTCGAGATCCTATATCCCATGAAGCAACAAACTCAGCAGAGGATAAGTACCCTATCTGCGACAAGGAAAGCTGAGTAGAACCCAACACCAAACTGACCGATCAAACTGTTATCAGCTCCAACATCCTTGTTTTCCTGTAAAATAAAAGGACCAATAATAAATGTAAAGAGATGAAACACTTGCAGCAACAACAATGCTTTGTTTCACCTAAACTCATAAACAAACCTTGAGAGCCTTAAGAAATCTAGATGTCCCACTCTGAGCAATAGTACCAAGGCAATCAATCAACTCTTCCCTTGTCATTCCAATCCCAGTATCTCTAAATATAGAAAAGACATCAGGAAAAAGTTCCCTAAAGAAATTATTGTGAAATGAAAACCTAAAGACTAAAGAAACAAAAATCATGTACGTGATGGTAATGGTTCCATTATCTGGATCAGGCTTGATTCTGATGACCAAGTCGCCAGCATCACCAAGGAGCTTAGGATCGGTTACACTTAGAAATCGCAACTTGTCCAAGGCATCACTTGCATTACTGCAACAAATTATTAAAGTTAGTAAAACAATTTACCAAAAATAACTAAAGAAAGAATGTGCAATCAGTAACCATGGCTATGAACCATAGTAGACAAAATGATCAGAAAAAAATATAAGAACCACTTCGATCCGCTAAAAGGATGCAAATAATGAACATCAACCAATTTTTGCTGGTGTCAATTTCTGACACTCATCACCACTGATATTTACAACATTGAATTACATATAAAACTGTGAATCAGCATCCAAAAGTACTATCTTACCTAGCAATGAGTGCTACAGATTTTTCTCATGCAACTAGATATGCTCCATCATAAGCAAGTATGCATCTCATAAACTGACATCAGACAAACATTCGCGGCGAACCTAATCACTTGATTAAAAATTAAACGTAAAGCCACAGAGACGTCACACAACATATGATTAATCCATTTTCACCACACCTCTGAATTCTAAAAACCTTTCATCACGCGGCAAGTTCGTAACAACACAATCACATAAAATAAGCACGAAAAAGGTTAATTCTACAAACCTCACGAGCTCACGAAGGAAAACCTCCTTATGGCTATACAAGCTGTGCACAATCAAATCCATCAGTCTACTAACCTGCACAAACCAAACCATAACCAAAAACCCGAATCTTTAACCAAAAAAGGAAGAACAAAAAAAAGATCTCACACCTCCGCCTGGTATTCGAACTTCTCTCCGGGGACCTCGTCGGCCTCCTTCTCGACGGTCCCGGTCTCGCACCGCACGACGCCCCTCCTCTCCCTCCGGTCGGCCCGCCACCTGAGGGCGGCGGCGGCGACGAGACCGCGGCGGGGCAGCGACGCCGGAAAGAGGGAGGGTCTGAGTCGGGGGAGAGAGGGAGATGGGAGGCAGGCGGCGGAAGGGGCGGCGATGCTCCGGTTGAGAAGAGACGAAGCCATGGAAAGGAAACTCTAGTTTTGGGGTCGGGATGGGAAGGGAAGAGTGGATAAATAGAGGTGGAGGCAAAACCCTGCTGGAGGGGAATGGAATGGAACGGAGTTTGGGGTTTAAGAGGATTAGATGAGGAGGAGATTAGACAAGGGAGGGATGGGGTGAGAGTTTGAGACTTGACACACACTTTTTACTTGAGATGTTTCTAGAATGTTTGAGCTTTTTTTTAAGTTTTATTTTTATTTTTTCATCAGGGGAATTAATGTGGTTTTCTGATTTTTTGTGTGGGGATTTTGTGAGACTGGGATGTGGCCACGTAAGTCTACAGAAAGAAAAGCTTACTGGCAGTATGAGTATCCAATAGAATTTTTCTTCTTTTATTATTAGATTTAGTTACTCTAACATTTTAGCTTATCGTGATTTAATGAAAATACATCATAAAGTAAACTTACGTATCGGAACGCTGAACAAATGTCAATAGGTAAAAGCTGATTTTTTTACGAAAAAACAGTCCACACATGGATCAAACATCTCTCTCGTTACAACGAATTATCAAGGAGAGCTTTCGTGAGATATTTTGTTTCTGTAATTGCAAATTACAATTACTATAAAGAGTTTTGTAACTGCGCCTTGCGACCTTTTTTATTCATATCGAGCTTCGCAGATCTTCTGTTCAACTACAAACAACCAGCAGTAGACATACTAAACTATGCACTCAACAACATCTCATTCGCAATATGGATGCAAGTAACCTTGTCAAAACGATTTTTCAAACACAAAAATTAGCAAATGATACAATAATAAACTATAGGTCTGTAACAAGTTCAGGATGATTTTTTTTTTGTGCAGAAATATGCTACTGCTACTTTGAAATCCAAATTTTTTTGTAGAGCATCCCATAAACCCGATGAAGTGGTAATCTAACATTTGACGAACCATAAGACTATCAACGCATGCAAATTGGCATGATCTCAATACGATATTGGACTTACGCTACTGGAGAAAAACTAAATTCATAGTTTGAAGGAAAACAACATATCAAGGGGGAACACCACAATGCCATAACGCCAAAACAAAGTAATACTACAGTCAGTGCCGCCAATACATACCCAATGCAATCTCAAATTGTTGATACGAACAGCAGGTTTACCGTCCGAGCCTGTTATAAAGTTTGATATTGTGAAAGGTACACTCCATGCACGACAAGCCACAAGCCAATCAACAAACAATTGTGAAGGAATCAAGGGCGTTCATTCTTCCAGGAACTCGTTTAACTTAAGCATATGGAAACACATCGTACAATTAGCACTTCATTAGGAACGTTTCGTCTTTTTTTCATACTATTTTCAAATAATCGGGGAGACGTTACAAGGAAAAACTTCAAACATCTTAGCAATCCTCCAAATGGTCTCGATGGAAAGCCTCATGAGATTCAAAACATAAGCTATTACACATCATTTACAGAGACACATTAACACCAAATGTAGAATTAGTTAATGGAGAACAACCTATCCCTTGCTTGTTTACAAATAGCCGGCAAAGAAAGAGCATGCAGAAACTATGTTCTGCTACAAAAATATAAAACTAAACTACTCACCGCCCATGATACATTAAATTAAAGCACACAGCTATATAGGACAATCACCTCTAACAATGACTCTGTAAGGTTCTTAATTACAATCCCCCTACCTGTAGCTTCTCCGTGAGCACAAGTCTAGAAACATGTTTCCAATGCTGAGACAAACCAACCAATCACCCAATAAAAGAATTGGACCACAACCACATATATAGCACTGACCTTTGCACAATTCAAGACAGTGTAGGTGTCTGTTTGAAGCAGTCAATATTGCGCAATCTGACAGATCTCAACACTCCTCCAAGACTGCAGGCCACAGCAACAGCATTAAAAGATTGGATTTACAAAAGACTAAGTAATAGCACATCTACATAAAACAGCTGAAACAGATAAAAATGTAGCATTTGAATTACAACTGACCGATCAGTGCTTCTTCGTGCCTTATCTAATTGATCAGTATTATTCGTCGTGTCAGGATTATCGACACTCTTTCTTGACTTCTCTTTCCTGTCAGTGCTTACTCTAGACTTATCTTTCTGGTTTGCGCTTCTCCTTGGTTTCTCCCGGATGCCAGTGCTTGTCCTAGACGTCTCTCTCTGGTCAGTGCTCTTTCTTGAAGATTCTACCTGATCAGAGCTCATTACAGGGTCTAAAGCATTTGTATTTCCAGCAATCTCAGATCTGTTTGGGGTTGATTTTTCCATTGCAGATACGAATTTCTTCAAATGCCTAATGTACTGAGAGTAAAGCTCCAGATTACAGTGGTTTGCCCCTTCAAGCCATAAAGGGTCATACTTCTGATTACAAAGATCATATAGCTTTTTGCCGTGTGAGCAATCCACAGTCTCATCGGCAGTTCCCTGCAAATACCAAGTAAATTACTTCAACAATACAAAACCAAACTTTAAATGAAAAGGGAATCAGGTGTTTGGTCATTTAAATAAAATACAACCAGTAGGCCACCTTGGCGTCCGAATTGATAAGATTAGTGTTTCGGTTTAATTTGTCACGGTGCACTTATTTGCTACATAGCTCTCTCCAGTTCTGGCTTTGTAATTGCAAATGTTTAAGTCACAGTGGATGGATAACTACTTCAAGGGCAAAATTGGATTGGCACATAATTCTAACTACCATCGGTTAACAGATGTGCTTAAAGATGCATAGGTTGTCACAACTGCTGATTTTTTTCTTTACAGGAGTAATGTCCCCTCTAACGACCACCGAGTAGGAAACCCATGCTCTCAGAACCTTGAGTAATTTGCAGCAATAATCCACCAAAACTCATGTTCCTGTGGCATTTGCAGTTTAAGGGATTCTGTCACAAAACTCAGTCTTTCAGTAGGATATAACCACTCAACAGTCCAACAATAAACACTGGTTCAAAACATACATATGTTTCATCCGTTAAAAATCTAACTGAAGTTCATGTTTGAAAAAAGCACCAACAACTTAGGATCAGTGAACGTCATGAATAAGAAAGATCAAATGCAGAAATCATATTAATTTTTAAAGTAATCATAAACATACAACTTACACATAAAGACAGTCTGTAAGAAGGTAACACAGAATGACCCATAAGTAAAGGGCAACCCTGGTGCACAAGGCTCCTCATTTTGTGAGGATTGAGGAGGATATTTGTATGCCATCACTCCTTGTGGCCTTACCTTTGGCAAAGAGGCTGTTTTTGTGCCTCTACCTGGTGACTCTTCTGTCACAAAGCCATGACCTTCCCATGGCCCCAGGAGATGCCTTCAGAGTGCTCATAAGTAGATAGATAATTTGCTTGATGACCACAACTTATTAGCCTGAGAATATTTAATGATTTATAGCACTGTAGACTAGATTTGAAGCATGTGATAAAGAAGATTTTATTTAGACATAATAGGTCGTCTTGGTGCAAACAGATATGCACCATGGCTTCATGATGGAAATAATGTTCAGTTTGTATGGATATCAATTTATTTTCCTCATTTGAGTCACATTTTATCTTTATTTGGTTTCTAAGCACTTACTGTTTGCGTCTATTTTTGCAATATAAGCATCAATTTTCAAGTCTATATATAATTTTGTCGCACAAAATTATTATATTTGATATTATTGCTGTTAATGTTACACATGACTATATGCTCTAAAAACATATGTTTTTTGTTGTATGTATGTCAAGTAACTTATAGTTGGTAAAAGCATTTGTTCATTAATTAAATAATTAATAGTAACCAATGACTTCCATGTCTATAAACATAAAAGCCGAAGATGGATATTTCTCTTAATCCCCTCAATGTGAGGATGCATGCATCCGTTTCTTAGCCTAAAAAACAGCTACCAAGTTTCTACATCTGGAGAACTTCTATCTCTCCCTAGCCATCCACGGACACGAATATAGTTATGAATGTGCATATTCTTATCCAATTGATATGGATACGTACACCCCCTTAATCTTAACTCTCAAAATTGCACACATTTTTTGAAATGATCTACTTATAAGCAACTATATGTTGGATGATCTACGAAGTGGCTCAATCAAGTCTAAATGTGCAACCACAATAGAGGAAAATTTATCATATCAGATATCATACTGTGCTGAGCGTGTGAGATATTGATCAGACATTTGGTACAATTATCAGGAAATTTCACGAATCCATTAAAGTGACAAATATATATATACATATATATTTGGAAATCACTAAGCGCAAACTCATAAGTAGTAGGAGGCTCCCAGGACACTACATTTTCATAATTTAAATTCACTCCCTTGGTAGGTTGTCTGATATTTGCAAAAATCTCAAATAAGTTCACCAAATAGGGGAGATGTGAACAATGTCAATTGTCAAACAAATTACAGTGTCTCACATGAGCATCTGCTGCCTGTGCGACTGTGCCTAACTCATTAGCATTACTTCATGAGTTAAACTCTAAAACGACAGCACAACAATAACTATTTAAACACATGGAATAACTATTCAGATACCAATACAAGTATAAACGAACCATAACCACTGCACAAACGTTGTCATTAATAGTTGGTGCTTCTGTAAATAGTATCCATTTGCCTGAGTAATTATAGGATGAAATTCATATGTTGTGTTACTAGAAGTGTTGAAGTCCATAATGATTAATGACACTTCTCAATTTTAGCTTCCAGTAAGCTGTTTTGTTAATACCCAAACTCCCTCTCCTAACAACTCTTTGGATGTTGGCGTACCGTCAGAATATAAAGACAAAAAAGATCAAATTACCCTTTCATGGTTCAAACTCAAAATTTTATATTATGTAATTGATGAAGCATATTTTCTATGTAACTATATCAACACCATAATTTTAGATACTAAATATAATTGTACACTACCAGAAAAGAAAAACTCACATGCATAACAAGAACGGGGCAATTGACTGATGGGATTTTATCGATATTCTGCAACAAAAAGACCAAACAAATAATATAAAATGCATAGTAAAAGTAATGTTATTGAAAGAAGAAATATAGTTTGGCTAAGAGTGAGGCAGAAAATGAGAACCTTATAGATGTCAAACCAGTAAGTGTGCTTCACTGGATACATGACTCGTAAGCCTGACAAGATGGGACTATGTAATATAACAGCTCTCAAATTAGGCAAACGAGTTGCTAAATCTATAGTTGGTCCACTGCCAACAGATTGACCATACAAGATTATGTCTTCCTCTCGGGCACCATACTTCTCTTCTAGACACCTATAAGCAGCTTCAATGTCGGCATAAGTGTTTAGCTCGCTTGCCTAGACAAAAGATTTCAGAAAGATTGATATTTATTTCATAACATAAATGACAATAAAAGTTGTATGTCTTCAAACTAAGAAAAGATAATATGCAAGTATACCTTTCCGTTAGACTGCCCATACCCAGAGTAATCATAACTGCATGAAGAATGAATTATTAATCAACGGGGATGGATAAATAGTAAATTTTCAGCAAGAGACAATGGAAACATATCAAGAAAATCAAAATGAAACGAATTATTCCAAAAGCCACTACCGCATGATAAGAAATAACTTCACGCAAGTCACAAACTTATGGTTTAAAATAGAATCAAATATAATAAATGATTACATATTATCTAGTATGTGATATAAAATACATGACTTCCTAAAAGAATCAAGCTGGCACTAAGTACTTAAATTTTTCTGTTTGTGTCATTATGTAATTATATAGCAAGTACTAATATTGCAACTAGTCAACCAATTTGGGCCTGATATACGAGACAAGGAAAAATTCTAAAATGAGAATCTAAGATGAAACCAAGAGGCAACCATGGCAGTGAACCAGATGTTGCACTCAATTGATCCATGTGAATATGATGAACACTGATCCAAGAGTAGATGGTAGCAATCGACTTTCCAATTTGAACCAATAATAATTTGGGTCACTAAGCTCCTTATTACCAAACATTGTTACATCAAGATAAGTGACTCATTTTTCAATATAACCAGAAAATAACTCATATAGGAAGATTAAAACCGAGAACAAATGGGTACGGTCGTATGGGTTGCTGAAACACTGGGCTCCTCAATTGCACAAAGACCTGACCCACGAGGGCAAGAATGTAAAAGATTGTAGAAGGCTACAAAATGTATTGATGAAAAGAAAGAAAACAGATATGTCATTTAGGTGAGGTTCTCATTTCTGCAAAGAGCTGACAGATATAGTATGGATAACAAACTTTGTCGGTGCAATAACAAAATTAGAATTGGATAAAATTCTCATCACCAATAATCGGCATGATGCTTACAGTTTCAGTTTAGGTATTTCCACAGTAATAATACACCACAATAGATAATAGCAATTTCATGCCAATACTTTTACTGTAAAAGTATTGGCATGAAATTACTGTAAAAATATGCATGTAAAAGTTTTACATGCATATTTTTCATATCCTACTTCCTTCATGGTGGACGCAAGAAAATTTGTCAATGGAGGTCAATATATATTATAAAAGGTTCAGCGCCACTAGGCAATCACTTTGGGGGGGGGGGGGGGGGGGGCACAATTGAACTTAGTCAACATGTCAAAGCCTAATTCTTGAAATGAGCACAAATACATTTTTACTTGTATTTTTTGCATTGAGTAAGACCCAAGTATAACATTTTTATGGATACATATCTCAAATTAGAAGCTAACACTTACATATGTAAAACAGAATTTAAAATTGAGTGGGGACATGGCATAAGAAAGGTGTTTTAGACTCTTACATTTGACATAAGAAAGGTCAATATCAGGTATTGAGCTGATTTCAAGCATGACAGAATTTTTTGACAATGTTGAGATTGATTGCCTTTTAAGGAAAACTTTACCAACTCACCATGTCAACAAAGGGCATCCAACATATAAAAAAATCATATTCTTACTCCATAATAGTGCCGATTCAGTTAATCTACAGCCATATCATGACAAATAACTTCGGTTACATCAACAGAAATCACTAAAAACAACTGAAATATCTAAAAGCAGCAGATTAATTGGTTACTAGGGAAAAGCAGTTTAAACATATTCTCTAAGTCTAAGGACATCAGAAGACGATTATTGCCATCTTCATTTAAGCAAAGTGAGTCAATAATAGAAAAAAAATTGTGATGTGGCATTGTTGAATGAATGTTTATTACAGTAAAAACAACACTAGCACCTGCTTCAAAAGCAGATTGACACACAATAGCTGGAAATATGACAACCATCAATCCATCATAAAATGGATGTCGGGTTCACAATAGTCCATTTTCTCCTCTTTTTTCCCGTTTTTTATCGTTAATGTGGATGACTGCTCTGCTCCTAAGTAGTTGAAGCTCTAACTGAGCCACAAGCCATAATAGGGCCAAAATTTAATTAATTGAATGTAAGGACAAACAACAAAATTGCTAAGTAGCATTAATTATGAATTTCAGCCAAAACAAAAAATAGAAAGAAAAAACCCAGTAATTTTAATTAGCATAAATGGGACCAAAGAATTGCCATGACGCAGTTGTAGTTTAGTGATCTATTTATATTTTCATTATTATGCTAGAGCAGTTGGTGCATTTGGTGGGGTCTTTATGTTTATTCTGAGTATGGCGGAATTAAGTTGTGAATCCAGTATATGCAAGTACCATACACACAACGTCCATGTCTGCAAAATTATAGATTTGTTTGTTTTTCTTTGGAATTATTCCCCCAACTGAAAACTTCAATCATTCCTTTTAATACTTGACAACTGGAACACCAACTGAAAAAGTAGTTCCTTTGAAAGCAAATCATTCGAAAACCATGCAGAGGAATTTGAATATTACAGCTGATGACTGTCAAACAAGACACAGAAAATTATACACCTAATTTCCAGTTTAGTCATAAAAAGGTATTAACTGAAAACCCCCCAATCCCTTGATCTCTTTAGTAAGTCAAAAAAGAATAAGAAACCCTCATATAATCACTACAATCTAATACAAAGAACCACAGTTGTGTACATATTATTATTTCCATTACGTTTGTTACACTCAGCTTTAACTTTGAAAGATTTCCAACGGAGAAGTATTTCAATGGAGGACGCTTCCACAAACATAAAGAGGACTTCCAAAATTCCACAAACTCAAAATTCTATAATGTTCGCTCGGCTTTACTATCAGCAGTTCTTCATTCCTAAAATTGCCAAGCACACTAAAATCTCATCAAACGACCCATTTCTTCTGTTCAGACCCAAAAAAAAACAAAATCTCCCAAAACCAGAACCAAAAATCATCTCCGGACACACTCCATTCTCCTCCACCGGAACCAAACCCCCAAAGTCTGTAAAGCACAGCTTCAAATCTGCAAGGATTTCCGATTCCAATGGAGAAGGAGCATTTCAATTAAGGACGCTCTCACGAACGTAAAGAGGAGTTCCGAAATTCCACAAACTCGAAATTCTATAACGTTCTTTCGGCTTTAAAGTCAGCATTCTACCATTCCTAAAATTCCTAAGCACACTAAAAAGTAAAAACTCATCCACCAACCCAGTTCTTCCGCTCAAAAAACATCTCCCAAAACCAGAGCCAAAACCATCTCCGATCACACTCCATTCTCCTCGAACACAACCAAACACGCAACCGAAAGAAGCGAAAAACTCACAAACCTCCAAACTCACCCCATGAGATTAACCTTGAGATGCACGCTGAGCTCGACAAAGAGCTCATAGAGCTGCCCCAAATCCGCGGCGTTGCCATGCGAGTACAGAACCGTGAGCTTCGCCGCCGGATTCCTAACGTACATCGCGACGATCTCCGTCTTACGCTTCGTGGACAGTCTGACGACGTCGATGTCTTCGCTCCGGTCCTTGTCGGGGAGCCGCAGTTTCCCAGTGGACTCGTCGGCCTCGACGGTGTACGACGGCGGGTCCGGCGGGAAGAAAGCGAACTTCGCCGCGACGGTCGACGTCATCGCGCCCATAGGAGAGGGTTAGTGTTAGGGTTTGGGGAGGAGAGGAAGGGAGGTTGGGTCCCGGCGGGGAGGGGAGGAGAGGAGCACGTGGGGAGCTGGCGAGGGTCACGTGCCGTGTGGAAATGGCTCCGCGGTCTTGATTTGCTTTTTTAAATCTGGGCTTTGGAGGTGGATTGTGAATTTCTCTTCTTCTCTGCGTTTTGCAGGTTTGACCCTCGGAATATTGAGATTTGTTTTGCTTTCGAAAACAAGTGTGAAACAATGTTTTTAAGGGCTCCTTAATTTTCTCAAAAACTATGTTTTCAAAAGTATAGTTTCCATCATTTTTGGGTGTTTGAATAAACACGGTTTTTGAAATTTATTTTAAAACTTAAGAGCCAAGAGGTTCTTACAGGTGAAACTTGATTTTGCTTGGGAAAAAACCGAAGTTGATTTTTCAAAACTCAGTTTTTGACCAGAAAAGAAAATTTTGTTTTATTTTTGAATCCAAACACCAAAAAAACTTTTGAAAACTTCATTTTAAAAAATCAAGTTTTCCTAAAAACTATGATTTTAAGGCCTATCTAAACGGACCTAATTTTTTGTGTTTTCGGTCTAAGTGAAATGTGTTTTAAATGGCATGAGGATTTTGCTTGTTTTGATTTCTTTGATGAAAGCAAATGTACTCCATCTTCCTCTTATGAGTTGAATAGGGCAGTTAGGAGGATGCTCACTTATGATGGTATGTAAAATGAACATTAGATATAACATTTTGATAATAGTATTATAATGCTTGGATTAGAAGAATTTGTAAAGTCAGTAGTATAGACCCTATTGAGAACAACAGGGGAATGAGACGGATACAAATAACTCCGTTTAAGATTTTTCATGACTCATTTGTAGTGGTCTTTACATGTTCTTGTGGGATAGTCAATAATAGATGACTCCTAGGTGACGAATTGGACTAGCGTCATGTAACTTGGGGCAAGATGTTAAAAAAAGAAGAAGTTGGACTTGAGTTAGAATTTTTATAGCCTAGCCTTCTAGGTGCATTTTCCCGTTCCCATTCCTCCAAAACTATATATTTAGTTGATGTAATCTTTGGAAGCCCCTAAATAAAAGAAAGATCACCGGATCTTCTTAAGAGACTACATCCCAAGTTAGAAGAAACAAAATGGAAAACTACTCTGGTTGGCTATCTCCTTTTCAGATTTTGTAGGAATGTAGAAAAGAGCAGAATAAACTTGTGCAAATTAAATTCATGCTGAAGAACATTATCCAAAGACAACCCAATTAATAAAAATTAGATGCCGTGCCTTGGTGGCCAAAGATGATTAGTTTTGAAGTTTACTGTGAATAAGTCAACGTCTTAATTATTGATTGTATCTCTCATTGTCCCAGCAGCAAATGGCATCAAACTATGTTATCATATATTTTTCCTCCTGTTTGCATCCACAGGCCTTCTCCTTCCCACCTGCACTATTAACATCTTCTATTATACGATATTTAACTATTTCAGAGAATTTTTTTGATGAGAAATTTTGAATCTCATGACTTGTAGAGGATATATGACTTTCCTTGAGTAGAAACGGGCCATTTCAATGGCATCTTAGGTGATGCTAAAAAAACAAATTTTCCTGTTTTTAACTTGCAATACTAATAACAGTGTCGGCTATTTTCTTATACCATATTTGATACAAATATTCCAACCACACCGATCAAGTCCATTGTCTATACCATCACCATGAGTCATGTTTAAACATAAATACAAATTTGTATCTGTCCTCTGAGTCCCCTAAAAGTTCCAGAGAGACAAAAATAGTATGCAAAATCAAATTCAAAATTCAAAAAAAAAAAAATTATCTTCCAAGTATTGCTCATTAAACGCTCGCTGCCATGTTCCTCGCTGGCGACGCAATGCAAAGATCAGCCTCCCGAAGCTTAAGGGGTGACAGTGATCACCTTCAAAATATTGCTCAGTGAATAACGAAAATAGCATAAACTCTTTCTGATATGCTGTGTTGCTTTTCCCTTTTTTTTTACCAATTAAGGGATAGACACCTAGTGGAAGCTCCTGTAATGTAAAATGTGATAAGAACTAAAAAAATTGAAAATGAAATCCAACACAATTCTTTCTGAAAATGCAGAACACATGCAAAGTAGAGTAATTAAATCTACAAAAAAGTAGAAACAACAAATTTAAAAATTTAAAAATCCTTACATGGAGGGTTGTTTCTATAAACCAGTTCTCGTTCTTTATGTACATAAATCTTTAAAAATGTATAAAACTGTCTTCTTTCTGAAGCGAAGACACGATAAAAAATGATTTTTCAGACTTGTTTGCAATCATTTGCCACCACCATTTTGATTAGTAAACTATTATCCTTTTATGCACTATATGGATGAAAAATTGAACAATCTGAATAATCTGATCTCCAAGTTCCACCCCACTATATAAAAGGTTATATTATTGGCTTCAAATTGCAGAAAATTCAAATGCACTAATTTGATTCTATGCAAAGCCATAAATGATTAAAGCTTGTATTGTTGTGCACATGCCTTTTCTGCAATACTTCCCTTTCCTTATGAAATGATTAGAATAAATTAGAAAGAGACTCCTAATAATGGGCACCAGCTGCAGCCATATTTGCAAAAATTATTTTTTAAAAGCCATTTAATATTTTCTTTTGGTTATTTCTTAACAACTCTTCTTTTAGCATAGAAAATGTTTTTCCCCCTGAAAGCCATTTTATAATCTCTTTTAGCATAAAAATTGTCAATAAAACTTTTATTTGTGCTGAATTTTGTCTTAAAAAAATCTGATTTCTTCAAGTTAATCTAGATGATCAAGGACAAAATTCGCAGGTATACTGCTTGATATCAAGAATAGAGCTTTATTCTTTGATGATTGACAAGAATAAGTAGTGTTTAGCTTTGAGTGGTCTGCAAAGAAAAAGGAAAGAAAGAGAAGACCATAATTAGGTAGGAGTTGGACTAATTGTGGGGTTTGCTTTGCATGCGTGCAGACAGAAGGAATGCTACAATCAAGTGAGGACTCATGGATTTATGTGTTTTATATGTTGTGCAACCAAACCCATTGGAAAATGACATGATTTCGAAGCAATCAGATGGATATGTTGGATTATTGAGTTTGGTGTAGATCCATGAATAGCTTAATTGAGTAAATCCAATGTTGAGTTGAAGATGATGACTATTGCCCTATGTGTCATGTGTTCACCTCACTTTTAGTATCACATTGGTGAATCTAAAAAGGTGGAAGATGTTGATAAACATCTTCTTCACTTAATCCTTTTTAGGTGGAAAGAGAGAATGAAAGAATTCTCTACACGTGTGCGTGTCGTTTGGTCCGGTGCGTTAATTCTTTTTTACAATTAAGTCATTGCCGGTTACAAAATTATATACATATATCACATAAATATATTTGTATTGTTTCAACAGAATACTCTCATGGTTGTGAAGTTAAAAAATGCATCAAGAGTCAAGATGGCTAACGAGATGGTTGCATATTCCTCCCATCGGTAAAAGCTGACATCTTGAGTGGAAATTGCACTTTGTTATCAGTAATGTCATTTTAAATTCCATTGCTGGAGTTGTTTAGGATATAGAAATTTAGATTAATCCCAAGTCCAATGGCTGATCGTGGGGCACACTGTAGTATGCAAACAAGTATTAAATTGACTAAACCACCCAACTAAAGCCATGAATATCATATGGGTGCCTGAAATATTTATTTTCGGAACCAATTTGTGAAGTGGGCCTTCAAGTAATTGATACCCCATTACAACAGTAAAAGACCTTTTTGTTGGACTAGGATTGCCTTTTTTCTCCAAATTTTTCCTAAGCATTCAAATTGAAGCTCTTGAGGATTTGCTTAATCTGATATTGATTATTTTAAAATTAAAGATTTACCAACTAGTATAGTTGCTTACATACTTGTTTGCATTACAGGCTATTATTGTTTCATGGAAGAAAGTATCACTATTTACCATTTTACAATATGAAAGAAACCAATGAGTTATTGTAGAGTGAAACAAATTGATCGACATTTTACACTACAATATTGAAGTTAATAAAACAATAGTAAAGTTAATTCGACTGTAAAAAGTGTGGATGTCTTAGTTATATTGTCTCTTCATGGAATCTCTACTTGTCTACCCTTGTAAAGTAAGGAATACATCTAACAAATGTGTTCGCAGTGATATAAGAAATCGAGTTATCAACCGGAACTAGTTCAAGTAGGGGATTTTTTATTTTGAAATAGTCAAAACTAAAGATCAAATCTAATAGTCTTTTTCGCATGTTAGGGATGTTTGAGATTTAAGTGTGTGTGGTGCAGTAGATTAAATTAAAAAAAAATATGATAATGGAGTCAGGTAATTGGTTCATAGTCACTTTTCAAGCTAAGACGTGATTTTTTTCCTAAAAATAAACAGTAACATGACCACCATTTTCTGGTTCTGGAAGCGTCATTTGAACATTTACAGGTTCATCGAAAGAATATATCAATATGAAAGAACAACATTCAAGATACACCTTTGAAGAGCAATTGACATGAAAATTTTATCCCCCTTTAATTTTCCAACTGTCAAAAGGGGGGAAAATACAAAGCGAGATGGTTTTGAAGCATTTTCAGTTCTCTGTAGATCAACTGAGCAAGATATAAAGTTACAAACAAAGAAGATATTACAGATAAGTTTTGGGTTAAGTAATATAATTCACTGTTAAATATATTGACATCTTATTATCTGTAAATGTGGACTCAAGTAGATTAGGCAGTAGAGTCATTAAGGTCGTGGTCCATGTTCTTGTCTGCAACCAAACGACCGACAATATTGTCCATCCCATGTTCAGAGTTCAGACAAGCTTCACGAGCTTACTGTGCAATGTAATATTTCTTCAAACTGTAGTGGCCCATGTTTTATCAAATATCAATTTGTAGTGTGCTTTCCTGCCTTTCTGGGAACAAGTGGTATTTAGCATTTTGCATGTTAAAATTATGCACCAAGTTAAGGATCTGATTTAGAAGACGTTGACTATTCGAAAGGCCGTAATTTGGATTAAACCTTGATGGATGGTCAAATCTCAAGGTGAAAAGGAAAAGACCTTTTTTTATTATTTTTTAGTTTACATTTTTTTAAATGATTTTTCAGGAATAAATCAATTGAAATTGAAAATTTTGCTGTATACAAATAACACCAATAAAATATTTAATCTCAAACTAGTTGGAGTAGGTTAAATATGAACTTAAAAGATTCATGCACGCGAATAACCTTCTTCCATGCACTCATATCTATTGAATTGTGGAAGAAGAACGATAGATTATTATTTCTGATTGTTATTTTTGATTTACAAGAACTTGTGTATAAATAGAATATACAAAATAAGGTCCGTTGGAAGCTTCCTAATTAGGAGGAGCGGGGGACAATTGATTCTTTCCTTGTATGGGATATTGCGTTGTAGAATCTGGAGGAGATGCATCCCAACGGCTATGTGGAGATTTCGTCTGAGCGGAGCAGGTGGTATGTTTCCTTATTTGATGATATTTCAACACGCCCCTCAAGTTGGATCCTGATGGATGTTGAAGGAGCCTAACTTGAGCAGAATTTGTTGAAAACTTTTGTGGTCCAATCCTTTGGTGAAGATATCAGCGAGTTGCTCCTTACTTGGAACGTATGGGACTTCTATTTCATTTGACTGGATCTTTTCTCGGATGAAGTGACAATCCACCTCGATATGTTTAGTCCTTTCGTGAAAGACTGGATTGGAAGCTATGTGTCGGGCAGCGTTGTTGTCACAAAACATCTGCATAGGTTGATTATAGGGTTGTTTCATGTCTTTTAGAAGTTGCTTGAGCCATATGAGCTCACTTGTAGTTGAAGTCATGGCACGGTATTCAGCCTCAGCACTGGATCTGGCGACAACGTTTTGCTTTTTGTTTTTCCAAGTTACCAAGTTCCCCCCTACGAATGTGCAGAAGCCTGTAGTAGATTTCCGGTCATGACTTCCTGCCCAATCTGCATCCGAATAACCGATGATTTCATTAGAGTTATTCTTTTTCATCCATAGTCCCTGTCCAGGGGTCCTTTTTAGATAACACGTGATCCGGTCAATTATCTCTAAGTGATGTGTATGAGGATTATGCATAAATTGACTAATGGTGCTTACAACATACGTTATATCTGGTCTGGTAACTGTGAGGTATATTAGTTTACCCACAAGTCTTTGAAATTGACCTATATCTTTAACTGGTTCTCCGCCCGTTGGACTCACTTTACGATTAGTTTCGATAGGAGTGTTAGTAGGTTTAGATCCTATTTTACCAGTTTCATGTAGAAGATCGAGGACATACTTTCTTTGGGACATAAACAAACCCTTTTTTGAATAAGCAAATTCTATTCCTAGAAAGTATTTTAGGAATCCTAGGTCTTTTATGTCAAAGGATGATTTTAGATGCATTTTAACTAAATTTATTTCGTTATCACAGTCTCCTGTAATGATGATGTCATCGACATATACTAAGACTATTACAATATTATTGTTGTAAGTTTTGACAAACATAGAAGCATCAACAGTTAAATCCATAATTAATTAAAGAAAGGCTGAGTTTGGCATACCAGGCGCGAGGTGACTGCTTTAATCCGTAGATTGACTTGTGGAGCTTACATACCTGAATTGGAGAAGAGTTGAACCCTGGTGGAGGTGTCATGTATACTTCTTCCTCAAGATTTCCCTGAAGAAAAGTATTTTTCACATCCATTTGGAATATATTCCACCCTTTATTTACTGCTATGGATAAGAGAACATGAATTGTGTTCATTTTAGCTACAGGTGCAAAGGTTTCTAAGTAGTCAATGTCGTAGGTTTGAGTATATCTTTTGGCTACAAGACGAGTTTTATACCTTTCTATGGTGTCATTACTGTTATATTTGATTTTATAGATCCATTTACATCCTACGGGTTTTATTCCTGGTTGAATAGGGACAAGAGTCCAAGTTGTTGGATTCTAAGGCCTTGATTTCATCCTTCATGGCATTGATCCATTTAGGATTTTTTATGGCATTATTAAAGTTGGTGGGTTCTATGTGACTATCTATTTCTGTTATGAAGGCCTTATGGTTGGTTTTTATTTGATTATAGGACAAGCGGTCCTCGATGGGGTAAGTGACGTGAGAGGTAACATAATAATGTAAGTAGGAGGGAGGACGAGTATGGCGATTCGACTGTCTTTGATGTGTTTCTTCCTCCTCTGTTCTTGGTTCATCTTGGGTTGTTTCTTCGGGTCTTGTGTTGGTGATGGTGTCGAAGTTGTTGACCGGGAGGGGAACATTGCTTGTAGGAGACGTACCTTGGGGAGAAGGAGCTTCTTTGTCCCTTTGGAAATAAGGACTATCTTCAAGGAATTGTACATCACGAGAAACATAAAATTTACAATTTTGGGGATCATAACATTTATATCCATTTTTCTTAGAAGAATATCCTAAGAAAACACATTTACAAGAACTAGAGTCTAGCTTATCCATCCTGGTCCTGTGAACAAAGACAACACAACCAAAGGTTTTGAGGTGATCAAGAGTCATTTTTCTTCCATTTAGAATTTCTAGTGGTTGTTTTGAAGTATTGGACTAGGGAGTCTGTTAATAAGATAAGCAGCCGTTAAAATCGCGTCTGACCAAAACCTTTTTGGAACATGATGTTGGAAAAGCAAGGATCTCGTGATATTCAATAAATGTATGTTTTTCCTTTCAGAAACCCCATTTTGTTCGGGAGTATTAATACAAGTGGTTTGATGAAAAATGCCCTTTTTGTTTTAAAAAAATTTGAAACATGTTACTGGTATATTCAGAACCATTATCGGATCTAAGAATTTTAATTTTGAAACCATACATATTTTCTACAAATGTAACAAATTGTCAAAAACATCAGATATTAATCTAAGTAAGTAAATCCATGTGGTACGAGAAAAATCATCAATGAAGGTAATAAAATATTTGAACTCATTATAGGATTCAGTGGGAGCGGGCCCCCAAATATCGAAGTGAATCAGCTCGAAGGGTTTATCTGTTTTAGTAGCAGATAACTGAAAAGGTAACCTGACTTGTTTTGATAAACTACAAACATCACAAATTATTTCAGAATTAATAAATGGAAATAAAGTTTTCAGAACATAATGAGAGGGGTGTCCCATCCTCCTGTGCCAAAGTTCATGTACGGTGCTATTGCTGACATGTAAGGCAGTGTTATTGGAATCTAGAATATATAAATTATTTTGAAGAGTGCCTCTACCAACCGTCTTCCCTGTGGAGCGATCCTGAAAGAGTACATCATTGGGAATAAATATAACATTACAATTTAATGCCTTTGTGAGTTTTGCCACAGATAATAGGTTGGAGTTAAAACATGGTACATAAAGAACATCTTTAGTTATTTGGTTTAGTAATCTAGTGTCCCCTATTCCTTTAATTTCTACTTGATTACCATTAGCCACAGTTACAAATTTATCAAGCATTTCTAATCTATTGTTGATATTACTTAACATGGTAGTATTTCCAGTCATATGATTAGTGGCACCTGAGTCAATGATCCAATTTTTATTACAAGGATTATCACAAAAAAATGCAGTGTAATGATTCAAGGTTTTTGGCATACCTGTCTTATTACCTGAAGTGTGGGGGTTGTTTTGCAACAAGGAATTTAGTTGGTCCACCAGAAGGTTGAGCTGGTCTGGTCCAGAATGGCTTGGGCCCAAGCCCACGAGATTTGAAGACGTGGTCCTGTTGCTGTACTGCTGATGATTCGGGTGGTAGTTGGTTGGATCCGGATGCATTGTCGGATCTCCCATCGTATAAAAGCTACATGATCCGCCTCTGTTATTTCCATTTCCGGTTTGAGCGAGAAAAAGGGTTGAGCTAGGGTTTGTCTGGTGGTCGCCGCTCCCCATGGCGGTGTAGTAGCCGCCGACACCCGATGATCTCATGTTGTTTCTGACGTTCCCTTCTTGTCTGTCGCCATCCCTTGACGGTCGGAGGTGCGGATGAAGAAACCAGCAGTGGTTTTTATTGTGTCCATATTTTTTACAGTTTTCGCAACATTCGTCCTTCCGATTTCCGTATCTTTTTTTGTTGTTGTGGTTTGCGGTCGGATTTGGGGTTTTTGCGACAAAAAATGCACTGGTTTCGCCTCCAGTTTCTGTTTGGGTGTGTCCTTGCGGAGGAGCGGTGGTCCTGCAGCGAGTTTCCTCGCATTGGATCATCGCCGTGACTGCAGCAAGGGATGGGAGTTCTTGTGACATGATCACTTGGCTTCTTATGGACTCATAACTTGCATCTAAGCCCACCAGAAATTGATAGATGCGATTTTGTTTTGTGCGTTGTTTGATGATTTGGGCGTCGGTGGTCGGGGGTTCATAAACCCCTAACTCGTCCCACACTTTCCTGAGACTTCCGAGGTAGTCTGTGATGGATTTCTGGTTTTGACGCGTCTGCGCGATCTCTTGCTTGATTTTGAAAACGTGAGCGAAGTTGTGCGCTTTTCCATATTGTTCATGGACGGCTTCCCATAGTTCTTGCGCACTTTCTTTGTATAGGAAGATTTCTCCAATGTTGGGTTGCATGGAAGAGATTATCCATGACATTACCAGGTGATCCCTGGTTTGCCATTCTTCTTGTTTGTTTTCTGTCCCGGCGCCTTCTGGTTTCTTTGTTTTCCCCGTGATGTGGCCAAGCCTCCCCCTGCCACTGAGGGAGAGGGTGACCGCGCGAGCCCAAGTGAGGTAGTTTGACCCGTTGAAGAGGGTTGAGACCAGGCGTGAGGACGAGCTTGATTATGAGCTGCTTGCATTTTCATCCATGGTGTTTTTTGGGTCTGGATGTCGGCTTATTAGCCTTCAACCCCCTTTAATCACCAACAACGATCAGTGATGACCTCCGGGGGAGCTCTGAGATCGTTTTTATTGCTCTGATACCATATTGAATTGTGGAAGAAGAACGATAGATTATTATTTCTGATTGTTATTTTTGATTTACAAGAACTTGTGTATAAATAGAAGATACAAAATAAGGTCCGTTGGAAGCTTCCTAATTAGGAGGAGCGGGGGGCAATTGATTCTTTCCTTATATGGGATATTGCGTTGTAGAATCTGGAGGAGATGCATCCCAACGGCTATGTGGAGATTTCGTCTGAGCGGAGCAGGTGATATGTTTCCTTATTTGATGATATTTCAACAATATCCAATACCAAATCTCTGGGAATATTCCAATCTTTTAGGTTTCTTTTGACTATTTCTTCTCAAGTTAATTTTGGTCTGCATATCATTTTTATGTATTCATCACAGCTCAACACTTCCCTTTAAACCAGTGTCTTCGTAGGTCTTCTTTGTACACGTCTAAATCATATCACCTATGTTATATAAACTTCTTTTCTATTGGGGCAACTTCAACTCTCTCGTGAGTTTCCTCATTTCTAATTTGATTCTTCAGCGTATGTCCATACATCCACTGCAACATCTGCATTTCAACCATACTCATCTTTTGCACACGTTGTCTTTTTGTAACCTGACATTCTGCTTCATACAACATCACAGGTTTTATAGTTGTCCTATAAAATTTTCCTTTTAACTTGAGATGGATCTTCTTGTCACATAAAATGTCTGCTGTGTGTCGTCATTTCTCCACCTTGACCTAATCTTATGACTAACATCTTCGTCAATTTCCCCGTCCTTTAACGTTATCTCCACTCTCTCGTACATATCTTTAATCAAGTTGACATATTTTGTTGATACTTTTTTCTTCTCCATGACCCACCACATAACACTTCTCAGAACTTTGTCATAAGCATTCTCTAAATCAATAAAGATCATGTGTAAGTCTTTTTTGTTCTCTATAGCTCTCCATGAGTTGCCTCACCAAGAATATGACATCGACCATCGACCTTCCATGCATAATCCCAAATTGATTATTTTAACATTTGTTTCTCTCCTTATACAATACTGTTCAATTACTTTATCATAACTTCATCGTATGACACATTGACTTGATAGCTCCATAGTTATTGTAATTCTAAATGTCTCATTTATTCTTACAAATTGCACCAATATACTCTTTCTCCACCCGTTTGGTGTTTTGTTCGTCCTAAAAAATACTATTAAACAACTTGGGTAGCCACAACATAACTCTATCCCCAAGACATATTCACACCTCAATCGGAATATTGGTCCTAAAGTCTTGTCTACTTTCATCATTTTTATGACTTCCTTAACCTCAATCTCTTTGATACTCCGAAATCTTCCGTTATTTTTACCAACATGATTGTTGAAATCTTCTCCAATGCAAAGCTTCTTACTACTACGGATTTCTCTGACCATCATATCAAGGTCTTCCCAAAATTGTTTCTTCAATGTTTCGCTCCAACCTACTTGTGGGGCATAGACACTAATAACATTCAACTAATTTTTCCATCTCTTAACCTCCACAACCTCATTTCTTAAACTCTTATCTACCCAAATCCCCATATCATTCTTATTTCTATCTTTTTCACTATACCATAGTTTAAATCTTGTATTTTCTAACTCTATGATATTTTCACCTACACATTTGGTTTCTTGGACACAAAATATTTTCTCAATATATATTCTTTTCTTTGTGGCCACATCCACTAACTCTCTCAATTTTCTTGTTAAGGAGTCAACATTTCAACTACTCACGTGAATCCTACTGTCCTCAACTAGCTTCATTGCCTCCCGCACCTACTAAGTAAGTGAAGTCTCTTGCTTCTTGTGCACTACATCCAAGTGTTGATGCATTGTGCTACTAAGGTAGTGGCGTCCATCGACTAGCTTCCTTATCGTTCTCACTCATCAAGTATCATGCGTGGACTTTTGCTCACTTTGAATCACTATATCCAAGGCCTGATGCAACACGTTGCTAAAAGACTAACACCTCAATCACAATTCTTTGTTAAGTTTTATTTTCATGACAGTAGTTGATCGCAATTCACAACACCTATCACAACTCTATTCCATTATTCTTGATTGGGGTGTAACAGGGAAGCAGTAGTGCAACGCAGGGCGACGCTCAAGAGCCCTGGTAGCAAGCTACTGTGGTGGGCCCTCCCCCACAAAAAATTAATTTAATACTATGTGGGCCGATGACACACGTATCAGATATTAAACATGAGAACAGATGCTACCATTGATCTGCCGAAAGGCTGACAAAGGTATAATTATCTTAAATATTCCACTTCAAGATCATTTTACCACAAGCCATTGCAATAAGAAAGAATCAGAACTCATTTATTTATGTGATAGTATAAGATTGGAATTAGTTTTTGTTACTCAACATACAGAAAGGGAATGCAAGGAAACAAATTCTCCAAGACAAAGTTCTGAAAATGAAATGATAAAAGATGGAATAATTACCTGCAGTCTTATCCAAAAAGAATAACTACCTACAAAGTGCAATAGACAACTACTCAAGTAGCTGTTGAAATGCAAACAGGTAACATCGCTATCACAAGAGTAATTTTCAAAGTGATGTTATACGTCCAAAAGATCAATCAATGTCTTCAGCCATTATTCAAACTACTATTTATTTAACAACAATATACATCAAAGGTATAAACAGATAAGGATCAGTCCTACTTAGGGCGTAAGCGTAACCAACCACATATACAAAAAGACCTCAAACATATAACTATAAGGCCTCACTCCCATTAAGCTCCTATACAAATACATGCTGTCTTATTCCCGAACTATATATGTTCACATATCCACACTACCTGCATCACACAGAATAATACTGGCAAGTAAGCAAGCATATAAACCAAGTTGACATATATACTTCTCTTGGTCATGTATACTTATCAAAATTGGCATGAAGTACCCAACCTCTGGCCCGGACCATCGCACTTACGTCTCTGGAATGCAGCAGGAAGCAACTCCTGTAACGTTTCGAGGAACGCTGCCCACTCTTCCTCGCCCATGTCGGCTAGCACCACAAAGCTTGGACTTGATGGCATTTGTTCTTCTGCACTTCTACTGTTTCCCGATTTCGGCAATGAAACATTGCAATTGTTTTTGGAGTTCAATTTGAGGCCTTCCAGGCCACCAGGTGGGAAATGGAGGCTCTTTGTGGAGAAACTAAGTCCCTTGCGGAACACGGGCTGAATTGGATTATGATTGGCAGACGAGAAAGAACCTTCATCTGCATCAAACAAATCATCCTTTTCCTTTTCCATAGAATGCAATTTCGAGAATGGATTTTTTCCATCGTGAATGCTGAGGCCTAAATTGTGGTATGGTGATGTTTTTGACAGTGAGGAACCGTCTTCTCCGGAGTCTGAATCATATTGTAAGTCCTCACCAATTCCAAGTTCAAAAATCATCGGCTCTCTTTCTCCCACCAATCGCCTGGCCTCCATGCAAACAACCTCCAATTCACTAGGTTCTTCCTCCTTCCCTCTGAATTCGCGGGTCATCATCTGCCCAATTTCAGAAAGACAAAGCCCAAACTTAGCTGCCTCTTTCAGGAAGATGATGCAAACAACAAGAACCCTCAAGCAAGCTTCACGGATCATTGGCAATTCCATTTGCAGCATCTCAACGTCTTTCTTGGGATCAAGTTTGGCAATGTACTCTAATTCGTCTTCAGAGAAAGGAATGGAGGCCTGTGGCCAGTAGATCCACTCAAAATAAGGATCCTCAAGAGTCTCAGGAAGGCAGAGACCATGATCGATAGGGATGAGCTCAATCGAACCGCCAAAATTTCCAATTCCATCATTGAGGTTCCTCACAAGAAGGTTGCCTGCGTGCCGGTCTGTGTTGAAGGTCCTAACATCCAATATGCCTATTCTGTGAATAGCAGCAACTGGAAATCTTGTAGCTCCATGGTCACTAGCATCATAGTCGTGAGGAATGAACTGTTGGAATGAGGCGATTTTGCTGAGCAGCTTAGGTTTGCTATCACACGACTTCTTGCTGTTACCATTCACTTCATTTGCATGGAAAATCGAGTGAGTAACCTTCACGAGGACAGTTGGAGGAACATTGGCGAAGTGATCATAGTCCAGAAGGTAAGCAGCAACTTCCCTGAATCCCGTCTCACCCACACGAACCGATCGTTTCAGGCCAGGCTGTCCAAGTGCTTTTCCAACAAAACCTTTCGGATTATTGGGCGCAAATGGCTCTTCATCGGTCGGTTTAACAATTGCAACACTCTCGCCTCTGATGTTCCTAAAGTAGTAAGCTCCTCCAAGCCCACTGCTGACAGGAACTGGCTCAATTCCACTCTTAATAGCCGTGACGACATCCTTTACAAGCTTCTTTGTCTGCAGGCACTTACTCGGACAGGCCAAAATCGTGATCGGACAACTGCGGTCTTCTTTATGCACTTCCTTCCCAGTTGGAGAAAGACACGGGGTCGAGGAGCTCCTGTGCATGAAATTTCTAGTGAGCAGCAACGGCGAATCGTTGCGAATTCTACTGAAATCATTCTTAATCACAAGATCGCCGTAAGTAAGTGAACTCTCTTCAGTTGGAACATTGAGCTCCAACTGAATCCTTCTTTTAACAGAGTTAACATTGTCTCCTCGTTCTAGTTCGACACCCAATACACTGCCACTGTCAGTTTGAACAAAGATACGTCTTCTACTAAAAGGTTTATTTCTAGCTACTGCATCACGATGCTTGTTGCCAGCTTCAACTGCCGTTTGAGTCTGCACGGGACCGTCCATTTTACGAGACATGGATGGAGATGGGGTGTCTACCAAGGTTCACACAGGCAGTGGAGAGATTTTTCTTCCTCCTCTTCTTCTTCCCCCTGCTGGGTACGTCGAGAGGAAGATGTGTTATGCACACGATCATTAATCGTGGCTATGGCAATATCTATCACCCCCAGCTCCCACCATGGATCAACAAGTTAGCAATCGCCAATCTGGTTGGGGATGGGAAATCGGAGGTTGATCACCTTACATCAGAACCCCAATCAGATCAAGCCAGCCTCTGAAGTGGAAGAAAAAAAAACTAGATGTAGTTATAAGAATAGGTAACATGAGCAACATGAAAACTACCTTACAATATCAAAAGTAGTTGAAAATTTATTTTCTTCAAAAAAAGCAGCAGCAGTAGCAGCTAGTCAATTAGTCATCCCAAGTAAACTACCAAACAAAGGAGGATCTAAAAATACAAACTTCGCCACGCTTTACAAATTCAAAATTTGTACTGAATCATGATCATTAAGATGGAAACAACAGATCTATCATGATTAGCAGGGTTGTAAGACTAGCAAATCAACAAAAGTAAACAAGCAATTTAAGGGAGATTAAGAATACTTCCTTCTGCGCTTCGACAGTTCGAAATTCGTACTTACCATTGTGATGGAAGCAATAGATGCATCATTTTTTAGCAGAGTAGTTGGATTGTGAACTTTTGCGACCACAGAAATATAACTTTAGCAATCATAAACCAAAAACAAAAGACTTTTTCTCCATTCCACGCAACGACAAACATTATTATTATTACTTTAGAGAGAGAGAAAAGATTCCTTGTTGAGTTCGGAAGGGAAAAATATAAAATCCACAACAAAACCACCTTTGAGATTTCAACCATTCCAAACAAAACAAATAACATATTATCCTCACAAAATTTTTATCTCGTTATTAACTATTATTCACATCCAACAAACCAAAACGAGGGGGGAAATCAAAAACCAAAAAAAAAAAAAACTAAACCCCCAGGGTTTTTCAACACACTGATCTCTCCCATCCCAAAAAAAAAAACCCAAAAATTTCCCAAACCCCATTCAGCATTACTTCCATAAGAAACCAAATGGAAGAACAAAAAAAAACAAAGATCCGACATGTTTCCGACAAAAACAACTCCAAAAAACGCCAAGCTCCAAACCACACAACCAAAAACGAATGAATCCACAGCAAACACAACACCAACCGGGACTTCGGAGAAGAGAACCACAGAGCGAGCCAGCAGCACCATCCAACGGCCGTCGCGCGACGATCGGGGATCAGGTGATCGGATCCAACTGTTCGGGTCGCCCGTTCGGGTCCATCTCTCTCCTGGTTCTTGTTTTCTCTCTCCTGGTTTGGTGCGAGTTTGAGAGGGAGGGGAGAAGTCTGTTGGGTTATATATATTGAACTGTCGCAACGTTGTGACGTCGCACGGCTCCGGCGGGTTAAGTTCTAATTAACTTAACCTAACCATGGTTAACTTTGCCGTTCTTTGCTTGGGTTGTTGCTTTTACTGCTGGATGGTCCGGAAATGTGGGAATTAGCAAAAGGTCCGGTGAGTTTTATGCAATGTCTGTCAGATTTTTCATTCGTCAAACGAAATAATTTTGAAGACATGTTTATTTTTGTTGTTTGAATTGGGTCAGGTTTGTAATGGTTAATATCACGTAGCAAGTAGAAGACGAACATCACGTGTCACTCAAGACAGTTCAAGGTTGTCAAACTCGAACTTAGCTTAAAAAAACTTAACTTTAATTTAACCGGAAGATTTTGATAAAAAATTAAAAAATATCATGATTTGGCAAACGAACCAGCTTGAACTCAAAGAAATTGAGACTCAACTTGATTTTTTATTATTCAATTTATATTTATTTTTTGCTTGTTTTAACTCGACTCGACTCAATTCAATTTATATTAAAAAAAATTGAGACTTTGAGTGCGCAATAGCTCACTGATCGAGCACTGTTGTGCCAAAGATGAACGGATTCCTACTAAGATAACTGGAAGTTCCAATCACTAAAAATCCTAGCGAACGTAAAAAAATGATACAGGCCCCAACCTAACTTGCATCGCTCGCATCGGACTTGGTCTCATCGCTCAACTTGACACCGCATCAGGCTCCGTCATCTATACTTGTGCCTGAGCTTACTTTCATTGGATCCGTTTGACCCTACAATTCTGAGTTTGTGTAGATCCTGACTCAACTCGAACTCGAACTCGACTTTATGTTTTAAGTCGACATTACTCGTTCAGCCCTATCCAACACCAACACTTGCGGTCTTTTTTGCCCATTCAAGTAAAATCACATTAGTATCTCGGGTGTAAAAACCCCCATGCCTCGTCTCGCGTCTTCCTTTACGTTTTTTCCCACTCAAATCCCATTTTACTTCTCTACTCTAAAGCCGATGTCTTTTTGAGTATCCAAACTATGTTTGGGTAGTTATGCGATTTGTCCAAACATTTAGCTGGCAAGTGCCGTACATCCAAAATAACCCTAAAAAAGTTTTGATGGGGCTATGCATCAAAGCAACAAAATGATGCAATGATATTGTATTATTATTTGACAACGAGCTGGCTTGATATTGTATTTTTATTTATTTTATTTTTGACAAAGAGCTGGCTTGATTTGTAGTATTACCTTTTATTTAGATTATAAGATAATCCTAATTACGGTTTATATTTCGTAGTTTCGTGTTTTTTTTAACTTGGTTGCAAAAAGTATTGTTGCTGTTGTTGTTGTTTCACACTGTAATGTGTCGCAATGGTTGAGCTAACACCACGGATGATTTGAGTCTATCTCATCTTAAGGATTGGCAATATGAATTATGTTGTGTTGACGAGTTTGTTAAATTTGTTTGTTTTGACAAGTGCTTCGAAGATCATCACTAAGTATATTCTACACTTAGTGTATTACTATTGAAATGTGGATATCCAACTCAAATAGTGATTAGTAGAGTGACTCAAAAAAATTAAAATTTACAAGAATGCACACAAATCTACTAATGTGAAAATTGAAAATATTCTCTAACAATTACTTCTCTAACGACGCACTTGATTGATTTTTCAACTAATTTTCTCACGAAAGTGGACAATAATGCATTTACTTACAATATGAATAAAGATGATCACAAATAATATGGAAAAAAATGCTTTACTATAAATCGAGGGCATTCATAGGGGTCATGTGGGACAAAGTACGTGTCTAGATTTTTGTTAACATAAGCTGGTCTTACTAATCGTTGTACACATATTTTGGTCCACATGTACTGGTCGATTTCACATCTTAATTTGGATGATATGGCCGACCAAGGTCCGGCTTATGTAATATGTATATGTTGTTTATTACTGATGCACTACGGACTAAAGGAAAGTCTAGGTTCAGTGAGATATTCTCATACGAGAATATGACTATATATGATAACAATGATTGACGATGATATATGTCATCTGATAACGGCGATCGGTGATATGGATGTCAAGTGGGCATTCTCCTACAAAAATCTTTGAACTTAAACAAAATAACCATCTTAAAAACAATACATCAACAAGTTCGATGTTAAATCCTACGAAATCATATTTTTAAGATATTCGAGTAAGAGTAAAGCATATCGAGTCTACAACAAGATAACTAGTTTGGTAGAAGAATCGATGCATGTTCATTTTCAAGAGGAACCATGTAAGGATAATTCCAACATTGACGATGAAGTTATTAATAATATTCGAAATGTAACATCTCAAAAACAACATAATAAGATACCGCAAGAAAAACAAGAACTTTCAAAGAATTAACGTATAAAAAGGATCATTCTAAGAACATTGTAATTTGTGAGATATCCAAAGAAATCGTTACTATATCTAATGTTCTTGTTGTATGTGACTTTTATACATTTATATCTTAGCTTGAACCTAAGAAAATAGAAGAAACATGTGAGGATGAATTTTGATTAATAATTATGCACGAAGAGTTGAATCAATTTACTAGTAATGATGTTTGAGAATTTGTTCTAAGACCCAAATATCAAACGATAATTGACACAAAGTGGATTTTTTGGAACAAACTTGATGAATCTAGGCAAGTGGCTAGAAACAAAACTTGATTAGTCGCTCAAAGTTACAACCAAGAGGAATACATTGACTTGATGAAACCTATGTTCCGGTAGCTCGATTAGAAGCTATTAGAATGTTATTAGCTTATGCATCATACATTGATTTTAAACTTTATCAAATAGATGTTAAAAATACATTCTTCAATGATTTTTTCACGATAATTTCATCTCAAGCAACTTAAAATTTTAAGTAAATATCCACTCTTTAAGCGAATAAATAATCTCTACAATAAAAAACATTCGGTACTGATAAAACAAAATGTCAGGAATTCTAGATCATCGAAACAAAATATTAAGAAACTTGGGTAGAAAACTACAATTTGTACATACTTCAGATGTGTTTTGGGTGGGCAGAAGTCAGTAGTCAGTAGAAGAGGGTGTAGAGAAGACAAATTGGATAACTGCCTTGATCTAAATATACGCCCACGTGCAGCCATATCATTGGCCTAGTAAAACTGTAGTCAAAGCACAGGCACAGAGAGTGCTGCTGAATCACAGGAATAGGGAAAGATTGGTAGAAAAATCCAATCTGGGTTTTCGTGAAAAGATCTGTGGATTGAAGTTTAGAGAATGGATATATTTCTTAATTTCATGATGCAACTTGTATCCAAAATTATTTTGGGTCGTAGCAAATTCAGATTAGAAATCTACTAGTTGAATTAATCATAGTTAGTGATGGATGGAAATCTCAGAAACAAAAAAGAAATACTAAACCTACTATCCTATTCCTGGGAGTTTTTTTTTCAACAAGGACAAAGTGTGAATTGAAAAACATCTTGAGAAATTACTACATCCGAAAATTGAATTTGCGATCTTAGTCTGCCACATTAGGCACAATTTTTACGGCAAACTACCTAAAAATGATCATGATTGTCATCTTAAGTCAGTTAATGGAGGAGATATATTGTTCATTAGGGTTTGCGTTTCGATGGATTAAAGTAAGTGAAAAGTGTAACTCAAGATATATGATTTGTACTTTACAGAATAACGAGACCATTTCTCAAGACCGTTAAATTCAATATCTTGTGTGTTATATAAGTATGTGTCTATGTGTCCATGTCAATACTGTTATGATGGATATATACTAGAACTCCATTCACTGTTGAAATAATGAAATTCAGTTTTCCTCTACCAATTAAAATGCATGCTTGGTAAATAGGCCCCAACAGGAGAAAGGACTCTAATTTTCCAGAGAATGATGAAATCAACTTGGTTAGTTTAATTATTTAATCTCGAGAAGAAACTATAATATCCTACCAAAATGAGTGATCAATACACATATATACACTTGTGTAACTGTGTTCCAATTGTAACGTGTAAACCAGTCCACTGATAAATAAAAAAACTAAAAAATATATTTTATATATACACTTGTGTAACAGTAACAGTGTTCCAATCGAAAAACAGTCCACTAATCACTACAAACTAAAATAAAGTAATTAATTCAGATGGCCATCAGGCCATGATACTAGTGGCCATCCACCAACTCACCACTTTCTGGGGGTTAATTCTGCTGTTTTCAGATGATCAACATCAGTTCGCAAATTATAATATACATTAAACTAGGTTTGAACATGCTAGATAAGACAAAATCTTGCATCCTACACCCACAAAATGTCATTATTTATTAATCAGTTGAGAGTGAACTTTGACATAAAACATAATTAACTAAGTCGCCTCTTCTACCATTTGATTTATTAGTACATCGTGATTGAGTTGTGTAAGAACTATATGCAAAATCGCTCCAGATGTATAACAATTATGAAGCGAAAGAGTTGCACGACGGATACACAGTTCCCCCACATGATTTCCTACGAGGTATTCTGTACGAAAAACAGGTTGGATATTTCATGGAGGGGGTATAGGTACCGTGCGTGTAGAAAATATGAATCAACTGGAGAAGGTGTTGATGTTTGTTACTTTGTTTGCATACCTCAGACTGCCATGTCAGCTGCGTGAAAAAGGAGGTGAAATGAACATATATATAGAAATTATCGAGTAAGAAAGGAGGTGAAATGAACATATATATAGAAATTATCTTGCGAGAATATTGGGGGGGGGGGGGGGGGGTTAACCCGTCATAGAGAACAAAAAAACTTCCATGTCAACCCACCACTCACCTAAAAAGTGGGGCAGATTGCGGTATTCTTGCAACCCAACCTGCATAGTGGGAGATATTCATAATTCATGTATAAGATCTTCTATTTAATGACACAATTCCACGTTCTAATACTATTTTTGGAGTTTTTTTTTGGTTTTGGGTCTTGTCCTTTTGTGTAGTTAAGTTATTTTGGGTCGACTTTTGTGGTTTTAGTTAGTATTCTTCAACACGGAACAATTTTTGTATGTAAAACACCAAAAATATTTTATTTTTAACAAAGAAAAAAGTATAATATGTTAAATTTTGTTGTCGGTCATATTTCATATGGTCCATGTTATTATTTAAAAGAAACTATACTACATCATTAAATATTTGTGTAAACAATTTTCATTAAAAAGTAACTATACTACATCATTAAATTGAAAATACTCCGCCTAACCCGCACCACCTATTCCACCCTTAGGCGGGCGGGTAGGGTTTTATTATTATTTTTGTTCCACTTCGCTTACCCGCTTAACTTATGCGGGGTGGGTAGCAGTGGGGCAAAAACACGCCCACCCCGTCTTGCTTACCCACCTAAGTGAGAACCAACAAATTAAATAGTTCTCACAGGGAGAACCAATATTTATTTATTTTTTATTTTCAAAAAACCAAAACTACTCTCACCCCTTCCCCCACTCTATATGGTTACCTATCCACGACCTAAATCCAAAACCCTCATCCCACGGTCCAACCAACACCTCCACCTACTTTTTTGTCGACGACCTCCCATGATTTTCGTGACCTCGTCATCTCTCTTCACTGACAACCTCCCATGATTTTATCTGATACGTACATAATTCGTGCATTGTTTTTGAAAATAATAGCGTATGTATTTAAAGAATACATTTTTCCTATAACATGACGACTTTTCTAAATTTGTAGTTTCATATTTATTTATTTGTATATTTCTTTTACAGGAATTCTCTAGTGAGTCCAATGCTTAATTTTTCTAAATTAAGCTCTCACAATATTCATCACTCATTTCAAAGTGTAAGGTAGATTAAAAAAACGGTTATGCTAATGAATGGTGAGATTAACTGTAAATAAAATCCAATGGTGAGATTATAAGGGGTTTAAATTAAATCAGATGAGTCATGGGCTCACTAGAGCTTGACTCATTTCTTTTAATATATAATATACTTGTATATTCTTGCAAGGTATGTTGATGCATTGCATACATTGCATCATATGTCTTTCATTTAGATTACTTTTACATCAATAAATGCTACTAAGGTATGTGTTTAGTCTTATTTACAGAATACAGGGACCTGAATGCAATTTACCCACATCCCGAGCATAAACGCGTGCAAAAGATTCATTTCTATCATAAAGACCAAGTTCAAGTTTATCGGGTTACAAATGGAAATGTATCCAAGCATAAATGCATTCAAGACCTAATTACAAAATGAGCAAAGACTTGAGCACAAAAGTAGCCGGGGACTTAATTGCAAAAAGACAAGGACCTAATTGCAAATCACGAGTAGCTTTTATTATCTTGGAGAAAATATATAGAAAAATCAATGTATATCTCCAAATATATGAAGGAATTAATCCGGAGCTCAAAAGAATGGAAAGAATCAATCCAGACGCGCAAAGAAGGATCAAATCATACCATAAACATTCAACCAAAATCCGGACAAAATCAGGCCAGATTGTGCGGCGTTTCCGCCGCACCACACACACAATGTGCGGCGATTCCGCCGCCCCCTAGTTGATCCGTGTGCTCCAATTTTGTCCAGTCATGTCTGGACACGTGTACTCTCCAATTCTATACGTAGGTCTCTTGTAACAACTATAAATAGACCCGAGAACGATGTTAGAAGGGTCCTTAGTCTTTGGTGTTAGTTTTTATTCTTAACCTTAGTTTTGTATTCTTCTTTTCATTAATAAAATTCTGTCTTTTATTTCTTACTTTTAGTTTTCTTTTGTAATGTCTCAAGGACCCCTTCTTCCGCCCTCTATGAGTTTCTAACTCCTTCCAAAGGGTGAAGGTGACGGATTAGGGTGAAGAGAAGATGAATGAATGTTATTATTTTAATTTCGTGTTAGTATATTTTGATTACTTGAGTTTATGTTAAATCATTTATCATGTAATGCTTTATAACTAATATGATTTATTATAAGTTTCTAAATTCTCTAATCTAAACCTTAAATCTAAACCTCCACCCGACGAAATTCACATCTTTGTTCTTGTTTTAGTTTTAATTGTTCTTGTTTCTTGCTTTAGATAATTAAAATCCAAAAATCTCAAAACCCAATTATTTCTTCTCTCATTCTTCTCCTTAATCGAAAATCACGAAAATAACAAATCTCTCCCTCCTTGTGTTCGACCCGTATTTGCCACGTCTTCATTGACACCGTGCACTTGCGGTATAAATTTAATTCTCACCAAGTTTTTGGCGCCGTTGCTGGGGAGGCGACGCAGATTTTGTTTTTGTCGATTTTGATTCTATTCTGTTTATCTTGTGCGCGATCTAACTATTTGGATTTGTGATTCAGGAGACAACAGAGCGCGCGGCGAAATCTGAGCGCAGTCTGAGCAACAAGGGCGGCGGAATCGCCGCACATCAAGAGGAACCTGCGGCGGAATCGCCGCACAATTGAAGCATCTGAGCTTCAAATTTTTCTGGGGTTAGCACCATCTCTGGGTGGACGCGTGAAGCTACTGAAATTTCGAGAGCGGGCGGCGAACCCGACTGAGCATTGCGTAGGTAATCTTTGTTGCCTTTTTCCTCGTAATTTCTAGTTTCAGAAAATTTCCTTTTCATAGAACTGCATGTGTTAGGGAAAAATTCCATAATTGACAATAATTCAACTCTGACCTAAAATTGGCAAAATTAGAAAGGCCTTAGTGCATGCATCATCTAGTGTTTTGTATGCATTATTCTTGCTAAATTCTTGCAAATTAATTCTTGTTGAAGAGTGCTGGAGGCAAGGTACGTATCGCGTTTTAACGATTGCATTTAAGCATATAATTTAGTTTGCATACAACCTTGCAATTGCCCCCAATTAAAGACCATTGTTTGACTATCTTTGATAGATCTAAGTTAAACTACCTTAAGGGCAACTCCGTAGGCAAAGATACGGTGGGGATTTCATCACCCTTCCGTGACCCACAAACAACAATCCCAAAGTGTCACCCAAGCCTTAAATTAAAATCAATTAGACATTGACCCCTAAGGACTCGGACTCATTTAAGGAGAAGAATTGGTTTGACTTGCTATGACCTGAAGCCGATTGAATTTAATTTGGTGTCTAGAAAGTGTTTTTGTGTTGACGTAAGTCTTCCAAGCGAAGTGGTTGTCTAATTGGCACCGACTCTGTCGGAAGCGCCCCCACTAGCTATACACGGTCTGGCCAAGTTGGTTTGATTAGTGAGGGTGGTGAATCAAGCGAATCAATTCGACTCAACCAGTTAGGAGTCGTCTAGATCTAAGCGACACTAGGTCTAGGATTGTTTGAACCGTGCTTTCTTAGGAATTTTCTGACCAACCCTCTTTCTATCTTTAGAGTTAGGTTTCCCTTCTCATCTGAGTCTTCTTTCTCTTCTCACCTAAATTCTCTAGATTAAGATTCCTTTCTCATCTTGCCCCATTCTATTGTTTGTTTCCCTTTTGAAAAAAAAAATAAAAAAACGAAAATATAAAAAAAAATTAATTAATTCTTGAAATTAAATTTGGAATTTAAATTTCGAATTTGAATTCAAAAATTGATTCAACCCGGTGCACTCAGATTTGGATTCGGGACTTGAGTAATCAACTCTCACGAGTTCATCTAGATTCCAGTCTGGAACTTAGCCCCAATCCATCTGCTGCACCACCTCACCGGATCCAATGGGTGAGAACGTAGTGGACCCACCTGTTGCACAACCTATAACTCTGAGGGATCGATGCTATCCAGCGATGGCTGCTCAGCCATCGTGCATCGTTATGCCCACCATACCGGGTCGCGACTTCGAACTTAAGGCACAATACATGAGTATGTTGCCTAAGTTCACCTCTAGGGAAGACCCATATCTCTTCCTTAGAGAATTTGAGGAAATCTGCTCTCTTATGCAATACCAGCATATCCCTGAGGAGGCAGTGCGTCTGAAATTCGTGCATCTGACACTGAAGGACAACGCTAAGAAATGGCTATATAGTCTAGCCGAAAGATCCATTAGGAGTTGGGCTGAGTTTGTTCAAGTATTCCTGAAAAAATATTTCCCCAACCATAAGACTATGAGGATTAGGAATGAAATTGTTGCATTCGTTCAGTCTGAGAGCGAGCCGTTCTATTCTTATCTAGAAAGATTCAAAAGTGTTCTGACCCAATGCCCTCATCATGGAATTCCGAGATGACAATTATGTCAAATTATTTATGAGGGATTGACACCCACATCTAGGGTTATGGTAGAATCCGTAAGCCAAGAGAACTTTATGTCGAAAAATGAAAATGATGCCTGGACTTTCCTTGAGGATCTAGCTGAAAACAGTATGCAATGGGACAATGCTAGAACACCGCTTAACCCGAGTATTGGATCTAGAATAGCAAGTCAACCCAAACCAGGTGTATTAGCTGTAGATGCCAACATAGCGGCTGAAGCAAAACTAGCTACCCTTATGCGCAGAATGGAAAGTTTAGAGCTACAAACCCAAAACCGAGTGAATCAAGCCTCGTCTATCCCTTGCTCTACATGTGGTCGGACTGGTCATGTAATGGAGGATTGTGCGGAATGGGACCAAGTTAATGCCATGTATAACCATGCTAGAAATGACCCATACGCATCAACCTATAACTCGGGTTGGCGTAATAATTCCAATTTCTCATCAAACCAACATGGTCAACCTCCTAGACAACAACCAAACCCGTATAACCAAAATAATACATCATCTGGGTTTAGTAACAATAACGATCATGAGGTTAGGTTGACAAGCTTGGAAAATTTGATGAAAACTTTTATACAAACAACCAACCAGACCTTCCAAAGGCTAGAGACACAAGTCAGCCAACTAGCACAAATAGTAGGTGAAAGAGAAAAGGGTCGGTTTCCAAGTCAACCTGAGGTGAACCCTAGATCTAATAATTCATATCAATCCTATCAACCACCTTCAGGAAATAACAACCCTAGACCGGTTCAAATGGTTAATGAAGAAGGACCGTTCCAACAAATAAATGCTGTAGTATCATTACGGTCCGGAAGACAGATTGATAATAATGTGGTAAATCTTAGAACGTCTAATCAATCTAGCCATCAAACTGCCACATATGACCTAACCATTGAACCCGACGTCCAATCTGAAACGCCCACCCCACCTACTCAATCTGAACCCGTAGCTCAACCTGAACCTGAGCGAGTCTATGTCCCTAAAGCCCCATTTCCCAATAGACTCAAAAAGAACTCAAGTGCACAAATAGAGAAAATCTTGGAAGTATTTAAGCAAGTTAAGGTGAACATTCCACTCTTAGACATGATTCAACAAATACCTGCTTATGCTAAATTCTTAAAAGATTTGTGCACTAAAAAGAGAAAAACTAACGTACCAAAGAAGACATTCTTAACTGCAAACATAAGTTCTATTTTGTCCAACACATCTCCTATAAAATATAAGGATCCTGGATGTCCCACAATTTCATGTGCAATAGGAGATACTTTTATCAACAAAGCCCTTCTAGACCTTGGTGCTAGTGTTAACCTACTCCCGTACTCTGTCTATGAGCAAATGAACCTTGGTCCACTAAAACCCTCTAGGACAACCCTTCAATTTGCTGATTGCTCTATTAAGAAACCAAGAGGTGTAGTAGAGGATGTTTTGATCAAGGTCGGTGACTTCATTTACCCAGTGGATTTTGTCGTACTAGATACCGCACCTGTTGTAAATCCTAACCGACAAATCCCTGTAATTCTAGGCAGACCCTTTTTAGCCACTTCGGAAGCATTGATAAACTGTCGTAATAGGCTCATGCAATTATCTTTTGGGAACTTAAAAGCTGAATTTAATATCTTTTATATTGATAGTGAGCCAGAAATAATATGCAATCAAAGTGACGTTGTCATGAAATCACGAATCTATAATATTTCTGAATCATCACAAAATCAAAAAGGAAGTAAGAAAAAAGGGAGGAATTCATCTACACACCCACCGTCACTCGAGCAAATAAGAGAACCAATTTATGTGAGGGGTGTGGAACCTGTGACTCAGGAATCTCATTGCAACATGGGGAACAATTCAACTGGATACATGCACCAATATGGTGTCATTCAATCCAGTTCTGACTATGGTTGATTTTGAGCAAATTCCATCCTTCCACCGCAATTCACCAAGGTAATAAGTGCATTTGCTTTATATTTGCATACATTGAGGACAATGCATGATTTAGGTGGGGTGGGGGGTGTTTATGTATATATTTATCTATAGATCTGTCTCCTTTTCATAAAAAAATAAAAAAAATAAAAATCAATGTTTCATGACATAGCTTAAGATTGAACTGCCAAAACCCGTGTACAAATTGCATTGCGTTTTTGTTCCTTATTATATAGTTCTGTTTGTAGAAATTATGACATAAATCTAAGTTCCAAAGAAATAACTCATTGCCCTTTAAGACATGTATGCACTTAAATTGGATGAATCAAATCTTTGAAGTGGTTGATAAAAAGCAGAGGTTGAGGAAAATATACCGGGAAGTGTGGACTTCTAATAGCAATTAAGCCTTGAGGAAAATAAAAATAAAAAAATAAAGGAATAAAGTGAAGAAAACACATTTTGCAAAATGATTACAAAAGCCCAAGCCTTTGAGTCACTGGTCCGTAGGGGTATCTTGAAACCCAGTAACTTGAATCTACCAGCTCGGGATTATCGACCAAACTCGCTACACGAATGCAAAAGGGTAAAAGTGTCAAAAAGCAAATGTGTTGAATCACGGAAGAAAAGAAAAAAAAAAAAATAATAATACTCAAGGCCCAAAGCTAAAAGAATGATCCATGTCATGGTTGATCCGAATGATACTTCACCACCAGAGGAGGCGTGCAAAATAATTCAAGTGATAAACATGTGTAGAAGGGTTAGTGGTGTGAATGTTGGCGGAACAAAGACCAAGTCATATTTTTAATGAGTTAGATTCATATAATGAGCATACAAGAATTCTAAGTGAGATGTATAAGGTTAAGGTGGAGATATTAAGAGCTATTAATGGAATGTTGATTTAAGACTTTGTAGGTGTATCAACTGAAACCCTCACGAGACAAAACTCGTCCTCTAAGGAAACTTGGAGGTTTAAAGGCTTGTTGCACATGCTAAGTGCAACCGTGATTCCTACGAAAGTGAGTTAGGATTTCCCTGTTTTTATTTTTCGTATCTTCTGTTTTGCTAGGGACTAGCAAAATCTAGGTGTGGGGGTATTTGATGCATTGCATACATTGCATCATATGTCTTTCATTTAGATTACTTTTACATCAATAAATGCTACTAAGGTATGTGTTTAGTCTTATTTACAGAATACAGGGACCTGAATGCAATTTACCCACATCCCGAGCATAAACGCGTGCAAAAGATTCATTTCTATCATAAAGACCAAGTTCAAGTTTATCGGGTTACAAATGGAAATGTATCCAAGCATAAATGCATTCAAGACCTAATTACAAAAAGAGCAAGGACTTGAGCACAAAAGTAGCTGGGGACTTAATTGCAAAAAGACAAGGACCTAATTGCAAATCACGAGTAGCTTTTATTATCTTGGAGAAAATATATAGAAAAATCAATGTATATCTCCAAATATATGAAGGAATTAATCCGGAGCTCAAAAGAATGGAAAGAATCAATCCAGACGCGCAAAGAATGATCAAATCATATCATAAGCATTCAACCAAAATCCAGACAAAATCAAGCCAGATTGTGCGGCGTTTCCGCCGCACCACACACACAATGTGCAGCGATTCCGCCGCCCCCTAGTTGATCCGTGTGCTCCAATTTTGTCCAGTCATGTCTGGACACGTGTACTCTCCAATTCTATACGTAGGTCTCTTGTAACAACTATAAATAGACCCGAGAACGATGTTAGAAGGGTCCTTAGTCTTTGGTGTTAGTTTTTATTCTTAACCTTAGTTTTGTATTCTTCTTTTCATTAATAAAATTCTGTCTTTTATTTCTTACTTTTAGTTTTCTTTTGTAATGTCTCAAGGACCCCTTCTTCCGCCCTCTATGAGTTTCTAACTCCTTCCAAAGGGTGGAGGTGACGGATTAGGGTGAAGAGAAGATGAATGAATGTTATTATTTTAATTTCGTGTTAGTATATTTTGATTACTTGAGTTTATGTTAAATCATTTATCATGTAATGCTTTATAACTAATATGATTTATTATAAGTTTCTAAATTCTCTAATCTAAACCTTAAATCTAAACCTCCACCCGACGGAATTCACATCTTTGTTCTTGTTTTAGTTTTAATTGTTCTTGTTTCTTGCTTTAGATAATTAAAATCCAAAAATCTCAAAACCCAATTATTTCTTCTCTCATTCTTCTCCTTAATCGAAAATCACGAAAATAACAAATCTCTCCCTCCTTGTGTTCGACCCGTATTTGTCACGTCTTCATTAACACCGTGCACTTGCGGTATAAATTTAATTCTCACCATATGTGCAAAAATAAAATAAAATAATGTTTTGTATTAATTAATGTTATAAATTATCAAGTTAGAATAAATGTATTATTTTGTTTTAATTTATATCTAATATGCAAAATGACGACCTCAAATTTGAAGATTTAGTGTTTCCATTTTATATATTCTTATATGAAAGTTTTACAAACTAAACTTTGAGTTTATAGTTTTTAAATCAATACTAATCGGTTGTCAGTATTAAGTAATTTCTGAAAAAGTCAATTGTAAACTCATCAGATCCATTTGATTTAAATCCAAAAATCAACATCGAACAACCTCATAAGTTCAGCTATCGTGTCATTTTACCCGACATTATTCGATTTACAACGAGAGTTTCAAATTTAAATTAGTAAAGAGTAACATAGGGATGGACTTTGAAATGGACTTCAACTTCGTGAAGAAAATAAGGACACTAGTAAAACTACCACAACTTCCCTTAATTATGAATGGGTCTCATGTAACATCCTTAAACAGTGAAAATTTAAAATTTTAAACCACCTAGACATCACCAGATAAAACTCATCAACGGGAATGTTACTCATATAAATCAACAGTCGGTGCACCAAAATACAACAGAGTTTTGTCAAAAGACATGATTACAACAATGCAACGAAAGAAAGGTAGAAGTAATCATGACGACCTCGAAAAGTCCGAAGAGTATCTTGATCCCAAAATGTGTGCGTCCGCTGTCACCACCCGACATAACCTATTGCGGTCCTGAAACATGAATCAAACAACGATGCCTCAGTTTCCAATTAGGAAACTCGTATGTCAAGCTCGCCTATATGAATGCAACAGTACGGTAAATGAACATATCATACTAGTAGAATGTCATATCAACATCTGCAATGCATCAAATCCCTCCAAGGGTAAACAAAACTTCAGTCCAACAACACAAGGACCATCAAGAGTCAACAAGGACATCAGTCCAGCAACAACAACGAGTCTTCCTCGGAAACCTACCGTAGGCACATACGGTCTTACGGACAGTACGCGACGCATCCCCCACACGCGACTACTCGAGCCAAAGGGTTCGGTGAGGAGCACCCGCACTTCCGCGCAGAGTAACCATGTGGTCTACACCACCTCAACGGAGCCGTAGCCCGGTTAGTCACATCCCAAGATAGGTGCCCAATCAGGGATCATCGCCGGAACAACATCGACGATACAACATACGTCCGACACAACATCGAACGACACTATCACAAGCCAGAACATCGTCGGCACCATCATCGCCGGCTAAAACCTCGGCGGCATTGTCGGCACAACCTCGACGGTACAACATACGTCCGACACAACATCGGACTGGTCCAGACAATAGTCTGCAGGGTCATCATACTCCACGAGCCATGCATCGACATGCAATGGGATCCACGATCCCTCAGGTCTGCTACTCTACAGAGAGTCAAGCAACAACTCGTCACACCACTGTCCATCACGGAGGTGGCGCGACCCAAGTGTCCACACTCTTCCACACGGCGGTCCCTGAGCAGGCACGAGCACGTACCTGACGTCACCTCCCGGCTTACGCTCTAAGAGAGGACACAAGTTTCCGTGGACAGAGTTGGCACAAACACAATGACTAGGAATTCTGTTCTGCGCACAAGCGGTCGACCAAAAAAGCCTAACCGGTCGACCGTTCCCAATAGGTTCGGTCGACCGAAATTCTGGAACGGTCAAACTCTTCTGAGCATCACTTAAGTCCAAACGATCGGACAACAATCTAAAACCGGTCGACCGAATACGAGGTCAAAATCTGGAGTTGGTCAAAATCATACAAGACTATTTGATCGACCGACTCAGGGGTCCCGGTCGACCGAAAACTTCCAGGGTCATCCTAATAGTCTACGTCATATAGCGCTCGAACAACATGCATGATGAGAATTAAATTTATACCGCAAGTGCACGGCGTCAATGAAGACGTGACAAGTACGGGTCGAACACAAGGAGGGAGAGATTTGTTATTAGTGTGATTTCGATTGGGGAAAGAAGGAGAGAAGAAATAAATTGGTTTTGAGATTTTTGATTTTTAATTATCTAAAGCAAGAAACAAGAACAATTAAAACTAAAACAAGAACAAAGAAGTGAATTCCGTTGGGTGGAGGTTTAAATTTAAGGTTTAGATTAGAAAATTCAGAAACTTATAATAAATCATATTAGTTATGAAGCATTACATGATAAATGATTTAACATAAACTCAAGTAATCAAAATATACTAACACGAAATTAAAATAATAACTTTTATTCTTCTTCTCTTCACCCTAAATCTGTCACCTCCACCCTTTGGAAGGAATTAGAAACTCATAAAGGGATGGAGAATGGGTCCTTGAGACATTACAAAAGAAAAATAAAAGTAAGAAATAAAAGACAGAATTTTATTAATGAAAAGAAGAATACAAAACTAAGATTAAGAATAAAAACTACAACCAAAGACTAAGGACCCTTCTAACATCGTTCTCGGGTCTATTTATAGTTGCTACAAGGGATCTAGGTATAATATTGGAAAGTACACGTGTCCAGACGCGACTGGACAAAATTGGAGCACACAGATCGCTGAGGGGGCGGCGTTTCCGCCGCACAATGTATGTGATATGCGGCGATATCGCCGCACAATCTTCTCTGATTTAATCCGGATTTTTGCTGGTAGTTTATGATATGATTTGATCCTCCTTTGCGCGTCTGGATGATTTCTTTCCATTCTTTTGAGCTCCGGATTAATTCCTTTATATGTTTGGAGATTTACATTGATTTTTCTTTAGATTTTCTCCAATATAATATTTTGGTGCTTTAATTGCAATTAGGTCCTTGACTTTTTGCAATTAAGTCCCCGGCTACTTTTGTGCTTAAGTCCTTGTTCTTTTTGCAATTAGGACTTGAATGCTTTTATGCTTGGATACATTTCCATTCGTAACCCGATAATCTTGAACTTGGTCTTTATGATAGAAATGAGTCTTTTGCACGCGTTTATGCTCGGGATGTGGGTAAATTGCATTCAGGTCCCTGTATTCTGTAAATAAGACTAAACACATACCTTAGTAGCATTTATTGATGTAAAAGTAATCTAAATGAAAGACATATGATGCAATGTATGCAATGCATCAATGCATAATAATCCAGTACACTTAAATTCCGGTCGAACCAAAAGTTAGGGACGGTCGACCGAAATTCGACAGTAAGTCTCCAACCCACCAGCATACATGCAACCGGTCGACCGCTACATGGCATCGTTCGACCGGTGTTGGTTAAAGTTGGGCAAAACAATAAAACCGATCGACCGCCCGAAGGCACCGGTCGACCGTTGGTCGACAGCAACCTCGCGCCTGCCGAGGATTTTACGTCGTTCTCTCGTCGTCGGGGAGGTCTCCGACCTCCCGCGACCGACCACAACTTCCCACCAACGTGGGGAACAACAAAACCACACTACTAAGCCGACATACCTCAAGAAGAAAACGGAGTATGTCGGAGTTCGCTCAACGTCGACGCTCGACCGCAACCCTACTCCAACGCACCTCACGTCCGCACCTCTGCCACGCCGTGCTCGACACCACCCGTCGGAGTCTCCTCCACCACCTCTGGTCGCCAGAAAAATGAAGAGAAGGTGAGAGAGTGGTTGGGTGAAGGAGAAGAGAAAAAATGAAGAAATGATGATTTTCTCCTCAAAACCAACTCAATCGACAGTAACCGGCTCCTACACCCATCATCCATCACCCATCACTATTCCTCCTTCCATTTCCCATGCAACCCTCCACTAATCACGGATTAGTCCTTATACAAGATTAGGGACTTAACATCTCACGTCTCGTAAACTAGCATGGACAAGTGGACATCAAAGTTATCCTCAAAATCAATAACTAATTCCAACAACATGATGGCGCGGGTAGTTTTCTCCCCAAATATATGGGCACGTCGATCTGCTACAAGAATACAAGATGAGCCTAAAAGATGGTGGAGCTCCACTCCACCTCCTAATTGTTAAATGGTAATCACGTGCTTTGTAATTAATTACCCTAATCATGTGGCATGTGGCATGTGCCATGTGAACATGACATTATATATAGCAAAACCATCGTCTCTTCGTTTCTCAGGAGATTAAAATAGTTAACATGCTTATCTTGAAGTCGGTGGTTCCTTGCTTCCTTTGTGTCCTTCCAGGTGCTCTTTACACATCTGTTTTGGTGAGGAGATCGTCCATTTTGAGATAATTAGGAGCAAAGATTAAATTCTACCCGTCTCATTTAGGGGTGTAATCGATCTCTAAACGAGCGACCCGAGTCTGCTCAAGATCGGCTCGTTAAGGGTTTCGAGCGGAAAATTCTGCTCGTGCTCGGTTCGATCTGCTCGCGAGCGGCTCACGAGCGGCTTGTTAACCTAAACCTTTTTTTTGGTATTGAATTTTTAATAATGTTGTCCTAATAAGTAAATTATAAAATTACTTAAGACAAATATAATAATAGTTACTAACACAATCTTAAAATTAACACCTAAAATAAAACACAATCTTATAAATTATACGACAACATTACCATCTTCTAAATAAGATTATACACTTGGATCAAACAAAATCAACACAATATTAAAATCAAACACAATCTTCTAAATTGTAGGACAACTCACAACATCAACATCTTATAAATAAGATCATCTACCTGACCTAAACCTTAATTTATTTGTACTTTTGGTGTAGAAAAGAATGAGAAAAAAAATAATAATGAAAAAAAATGAAAAGTTTATACTAATATGGTTTTGATTCTATGAGTATTTTGGTTTGGTTTGTTAAATGAATTGTTGGGTTTGGTAAATTAGTTTATTTAATGAGTTTAACACCTTACCGATCGGGTAATTGGATAGAATATTCAGGTTAATCAAATAATTGGATATAGTAATCAGGTTTCGAGCGATAATTGAGCGAGTATCGAGCGAGCGGGGTTTGCTCGTGCTCGGCTCGTTACTAACCGATCCGAGCAATTTCGAGCAAAATCAGAGCAAAATCGAGCGAACATCGAGCGATCTATCGATCCCAAGCAGATATGGACTTGAAAGTTTAGGGGTGTAAACAGGAAGGATAATACTAGTATACTCGGTCACCCGCCCCGCTCAGGTACGGATACAAAAATTCATATCCATTTAAAAATTCATACCCGTATACACGTACTTGTTTACTCGGTTGATAAATTGGTCGGGTACGGATATATGCATTACATGTACCCGTATACTCGTATACCTGTTAAGACATTATATTTTTTTTATATAATATATGTTATATATTTTTATATATAATATATTGTTATATACTATACATTATATTTTTATATATCATATATTATACCCGTTTTCTCGCCCGTACCCGCTAACTTAACGAGTACGGGTACAAATATATTTGACCGGGTATATACCCGTACCCGCTAATTTAGTCAGGTACGAGTACGGATAGGGGCATACCCGACCTGTTTACACCCCTAAGAAAATTAGTAGGTAAAAAAAACTTAATTTGCTTCCAATATAACAACAAAAATGTTGATGAAACATGCAAATATGTAATATTACCCCCTAGGATATGTATTTATGAGTTTTCTACATGTTTTGTTGTTTCTATCATCTTTGATAAATACAATACCTCATGTTTTACACGTATCCATACTTTAAAAGTAACTACACTGTACACGTAGGTATGTGTCACATGTACAAGATAGTAAAAGCAAAATTTAAGGAAAATCCATAACAACAAACAGTGGCAGAGCGCCACATCGATGATTGTGGGGGTCATGACCCCCACTGAAAATTTGTCAAAAAATCCCTTATATATGTGTATTTATATGTTTCTTAGAAAAAGTATGAGAAACATACTATCGGAAAAACACGCTACAACGTCGATATATCACGTTGGGTGCTTGTTTTGAAACAGACGTTATACACGCTTATCACGTCGGTTTAAGCAAAACCGACGTGATATATGTATATGTCACGTCAGTTTTACAAAAACCGACATGTTTTATAACATATATTACGTCCGTGTTTGAAACCCGACGTGATATGTAGGTGACAAAACATTGTCACGTCGGATTTAATATAACTGACGTGTTTTTGTTTGACCTTTCACCAAACCAACGTGATATGTGTGGTTTGTCACGGTGGTTTTGCTTAAAACCGACGTGTTTCTTCAAATTTTATTATTATGCTACACATGTTATCTCCCTTACTCACTCACTCTCTCCCACACACGTCTTCTTGTTTCCTCCACCCCACCCTGAGCCGCAACCGCCCCCGCGAGCAGGTATTTCCTCTATTCCCTCCTCGCCATCCCATCCCCTCCCTCCTCCCCGTCTCTCTGACGATTTCGAAGTGAGGTCGGAGGAAGTGAGAGATCAAGAGTTCGAGTTTGAGTTGGAGAAGGTATGGTCTGATGATCCTTGGTTTGGGGTGTAGATCGTGTGTTTTTAGTGGTTTGTTGGTGATTTGGGGCTTTTGGGGTTTGATGTTGGGATTATTGATTGAGGACGTTGGCGTTGGATTTTAGGGTAAAAGTGGGTTTTTGTTCGTCTATTGTGATTGTGGCCTTTTTGAACTTGTGGTGTGGTTTTGTTCCGTTGCTCCGTTGGGTGAGCTTACGTGGTAGGGAGAGAAGTTGATGTGGCAGAGAGAGAGAGAGAGAGAGAGAGAGCAGGGCGCCCGAGGGTAGCTCGGGCACTGTTATTATTGCTCTTAATGGTCGAGCAAAGTTGAAGGTGCCCCGCCACGCCCGTTTTTCCCTAGTTGAAGTTGCACACGTCAGCCGCCCGGGCGCTTAATTGGGCAGGAAAAGCATGTTTTAACGGTGTCCGGGCTACCATTGATCTCTTTCTCTCTCTCTGCCACGTCAATTTCTCTTTCTGCCACGTCAACTTCTGTCTCTGTCACGTAAGCTCACCCAACACACCCAAAAAAAATCCGTTAATCACTCCCAGAAACACCCCACACACCATACATTTTCTCTTATCAACGTCATTTGGAGATCAATCCTAGGTAAAATAAAAAATCACAAAAAATTCTACCAAATCAAAACAAATAAAAAACATATTTTTAGACGAAAAAATTGTTAAAATAATTTAAAATGAAAATTTAAAGAGTTTTAACAACAACAAAATAATTTTCCCTCTCCCCTTGCCGCCCAGTGCAGACGATCGGGACGCCCACCGTCCGATCATCCGCATGAGCAAGTGACATGGAAGTGTTACCTCCGGATTTGTGTGGACGTGTCAGGCGTCTCAAGCAGCCACACGATCGTTAAATATGATCGAAACCGTCCAATTTCCCTCCCGGGCGGGGCAATCGGGGGGTATGTGCCCCCGGATTGGTTGTTTTTATTTTTTAAATATAAAAATATGTTAAAAATGTTTTAAAAATTATTTTAAATTATTTTTTTCAAATTTTCTTCTTCTGAAAAATTGTTTTTTATTTGTTTATATTTCAAAAAAAATTTAATTTAATTTTTTACCTACGATTGATCCCCAAATGACGTGGAGGGGAGAGAATGTAGGGCACTTGAGCTAATTCTGGGCTTGGTTAAGAGAAATTTGGGGTGAGTGAGTTTGTATGACGTGACGGAGAGAGAAAATGTAGTAGAGAGAGAAAATCGGAAGCCTGAAAAGTACCCAGACGCTGTTAACGATGGTCTAAAAGAAATAACTAACATCGCCGATCGTGGTTTAGGATTGGAATGAGAGGAAAATGAAGAGATTGATTGATTAAACGTGGCGGCTAATGGGTGTGCGCGCACTGCGTGAGGGATTAGAAGGGTATGCATGGTACGCTCTTAATTATCGTCGTATCATTTGATATTTGATATAATTTAATGTCATCGCCATAAAAATATACACTAATAACTATAATAAACGATAATTAACATAAGTGTCATGTCTTACTTATACGAAGGCGTAAATAATATTAATCTTAAAGGAAAGTTGAAACGTGGAAGAAGAGTAATTGTATGCATGCATATATATATGTGTGTATCGGTTACCAAATACTAATTGGACAGCAAAAACCCTAGTTGGGCGTCAAACACCTATTTTGGAAAGGTTAAAGGTTATATATATATATACCTCCACCCCAAAACCCTAATTAGTTACCAAACGCCTGAAAGTCGACTAGTTGAAGGTGAAATTCCGTTTTTCTTTGCCTCTTGAGGTGTTAGTTTAAGTTCGAAGAATTAAGTGAACAAACTAACATTTTTTATCTTTTAGTTACAGAAGGAAAGGAATTATACGGACATGATCGATAGTCGAAGGCCATTGAAGTCGAGGAATTAATGAATTGTAAATCGGTTGAGTTGATATTGGCGACGATATTTGCGTTGACATGTATAGTATGTTTCGTGTGGATTAATATGCAACTCATGTATGAGTCAGCAAAAATGTCATTTGCCGCAATAGGTTGCGTATAACTCATGTGTTGTCCAACGGAACTGCCGTCGGTAATACTTTTCCCGACCAAAATTCCATCGGAAAAGTTCTTGCTGACACACCGTTCGTTGTGGATTTTCGCTGACGGAATTTTCGTCGAGAGAACAATATCGACGGAAATGGAGCCTCTTGCTAATGAGAAAGGTCATTTTTGTAGTAGTGTCCGTTGCGATAGGATGGAAGATACTCCCACCAAAATCCCTATCACCACCGTGCCAAGGGAAAGATAAATGGTAATTTGCTTGGGTGCACCTTTAATCGATCATAATTGACTCTTTAGACCCTTGTTTTCACTATTTGCTTTGGTGCACTCCAATTTCTAGTTTAATTGCCTGGGCGCATCTGCTCCGTCTGTGGGTCCCACACTTTGTGCATGCCGACTCCAAAGCAAAAAAAAGCAATTATGTATGAATAACACTCAGAACCGGATGATCGCGAAACAATCAGTCAATCGATTTTTCATCTTTTCATCTTCATCTAATATCAAATAGTCAATCTTGAGCACTTGGAAAACACAACAGTGAAGTTTAGGATTTGAGTGTAGGAAATTAAAGCTTCACAGTGTTGAGAGTTTTCTCTAAGGTTAGAGATGTGCAAAACGTTAGAATGACTTTGGTTTGGTCGTCCGATCCCAATGATCTCAAGAAGAGGGTGAGAGAAATTAACAAGATTTTTTGCTTAAGCACCATCAAAAAGTTCAAAATTGGCTTGATGTTGATGCTTCTTGTTGAAAATTGGTTTTACGCACGTCAGTTAGTGTGATACCCACATCCATTTATACCTTTTGTAACAATTTTCGTCACGAAAACCTAATAGATGTGGACTCTACACTAACGGATATGCATTAAACTAATTGTCAATGTAAGTGATGGTACCAAGCCAATATACCCAGAAGCATGTGGATCATGTTATTTTGATGTTTTGGATGGATACCCAAGATAGAAAAAAATTATCAATCACATAATCCACAACCGGTAAAATTCGGGAAATCATATATAATCTCCACGAGGCAAATTCTTGTACAGAAGAAACAAAACAACGCATACACGTACATTTCCGCCTAACGTAATCCAAGAAGGTGATGTAGGAGTCATTCGCCTTTCTCGGCACGATCATCCTATCTCATCTCATGTCTAGAGGCCCCTCTCTTTTCTTCTCCAGAACAACAACACCTCGTAAAACTGCGAACACATCAGAAATTAAATACAAACATACAAAAGTCCTTAACATGCCCCTAGAGAAATTTATACAAATATAACTTCTTCAATACATTAATATACTTCACATATATCGCCCTTTAATATTTCATACTATCTTATACCTTCCATCCAAATAATTTGACCAGACTATTTACTATGGTATGCCCCTTTTGCCCTGAATTAATACATTGCAATAGGTCCCAAACCTCAGCAGCTTTATTTTACCAGCACTCGATCTAACATCCCATATTGAGTATGACGCGCGAGAATTTCATCTCAAACTCAAAATATACATACGGGTTAACATGTTCGCATTTAAATGTAATTGGCAAGATAAGGAAAAACCTTTATCATTCTAACATTATTATATTGAACAGTAAATCCAAAGAGAGTGTAAAACCCTAAACATGGAAAACGAAGATATGTTCAATTGCAAAATTGAGCATATCATATCAAGAATTAAATATTGAAAGATATGAATGATATTAATCTGGAACAAATAGGACGCTACACATAATATCCCATAACAAATGTACCAATAGAACAAATAACAGATACAACAAATTAAAGAACTTACACTGCGATTGTCATCCAAGTTCGGATTAATGCCATCAAAACCACATGCATTAATCCAAAACCTCCTCATCTCCTCCTCATCCTTCCCATCACCTTCTTGATTTTCTTCTTGGAAATGGAAATCTCTCTCCTCCACTTCTTCACACGAAGAAATCGAGGACTCATCAAAGAAAGGCACCTCCGACCTATCAAACTCTATGCACTCCGCCACCTCCTCCTCCCTCACCACCACTTCTTCTCCTTTCAAACCACCGCCACCACCGCACCCTAATAACAACCATCCGCATGTCCCCCAGAAAAACCCCGGGAAGAAGAAGAAGGCACACGTGAGGAAGGGGAAGAACAAGATTAAAGAGAGGACCAAAAGGATTGGAAGAAGTGGGGAGAAGAAGAGTAAGAGGATGAAGGTGGGGAAGAGATTGGTGGATTTGGAGGGTGGTTTGTGAGACCAAAGCATGGTAGGTGATATCCCAAAGAGAAGAACTTGGGAGATCACGAACGTTTGCTTTGATCGTAGGAGATTAGTTTGGGATTGGGGTGGGATTTTGTTTGTTTGTTTATTTATTTATTCATTTGATTTTTGCATGGGAGTTTGACGTGGGGTGTTGGGGGAGGATTAGAGGGTGATGTACGTGTGAGAGTCTGCATGGGTGGGTCGTGGTCGGTGGGGAGTTTAAGGTTAGTACGTGAGGGGGTTTTGATCGTAGAGATTCGGTTTAATGGATGAGGAACAATATTGGTACGGTTGCAGATTATAATAGGATAAGTGGAGAACATGATTAAATAGTGTTTAACTTAAGAAAGTAAGAACTAAACAAGTAAATGTGGATCGAAATTGTAGTATTGTATCTGAAATTAGTTCTTTAGTTATTAGTTTGTTTAGATAAAAGGAGCGTGGCGTGGACAAGAAGAGAGGAAATATGGTGAAGTTTGAAAACACGATAGTGTTTTTTATTTATCATGATCTGAGAATTTATTTGACAGATCTGAAATATTATTAGGAATGCACAACTGCTAACTAGGCCCAAATTTTTATTATCAGGCGTGTACTGTTTCATGGGCTCATGGCCCTTAAAAACATGACTCCTCGACTCCAATTCTTTGACTATGTTTGTAATTATTTTTCTATAGTTTTTAATTATATTTAAATACAGGATTTTATAAGCATGGTTTTTAAATCCAATTCTAAGGACGTGTCATCTCAATTTGACTTATGAATTACAAACTGGATTTTGAAGAAATGAAATAATTTTATTTGATTTTTTTCTGAAATTAATTCGATATAGGATTGGTTCTTTGAATTTCTTTCCTGAAACCTAACTGTAACTCCTCAGAAACGTTATTTGCAAGTGACAAACCCACCTAATCTAACACCCCATCTCAAAATCAAATCCATTCGAATGTAGACTTGTATCAACAAAACTAACATTTGAATTCTTTAGTGAGCTTATGGTTTAATTTTTTAAAATTAAGTCCTTACAATATCCACCACTCATTTCAAATCTTAAGGTAGATTAAGAAAAAAAAGGTTATGCTAATGAATGGTGAGATTAACTGTAAATAAGATCCAATGATGAGATTGTAGGGGACTTAAACTAAACTTGATGAGCTCGAATCTAGAACTTGAACTTTCAAAAATATATAAAATTTAATTTAAAAGAGACTCGTAACATAAACAATACTTGTCTATTTCTATTTTCTTTTTAAAAACATGTTCATTTAACGACAATTACAGCCTAAACTCGCCACGAGCCGACTCCTCCACCGGTCCACCTGGAACCAATTAATTTCAATTTCTTTTTCGAAAAAGAAGGGGTTATTTCGCAAATTTGGCGGTTTACCATTTCGTTTCCGTTTCGCCTCCATTCTCTCCTCGAATCGGAGGTTCGCTTTCCCGGCGCGTTAGGGTTTCGGTTCGATTCCGGGGGGTTTGAGCGGAGGCGCTCCATGGACGCGGGTTCGAAGTCCCGGAAGGGTTTTACGGACGAGGACGACGACGAGGAGGAGTTCGGGAGAAGGGAAGGCTCGTCCCGGAAAGGTTTGGGGGCGGTTTGGTTGGTAAAGATGTCACCTTTTCGCGTTTTCGGTCCACCGGATTTTGATTTTCGTGTTTGGTGATTCGGGCAGGGTTGGGCGGGGATGGGAAGGGCGGAGGTGACCACAAGCCGTCGACGCCGAGATCGAAGCATTCGGAGACCGAGCAGCGGCGAAGGAGCAAAATTAATGACAGGCAAGCTAGTCTTTCTATGTTTGGGATTCTGTTGCTTTCGTCTCATTTCGATGGTTGTTGGTTTAATCATGCTTAATTTGGTCTTCACGTTTAAGATTATACATGTAGAAGATGTGCTGTGCATTCTTAAATTTGTTACTTTTTTGTGCGTCCTGATAAAGATAAAATTTGCAAAGTCAATGGATCGTACAATCTTGTTGTCAGATGGAATATATCAGTTAATGTTATATTAATGTCTTTTACTCTTGAAGCTTTGATTGAGCTGATGACCTGGAATTGTGGGCAATTGCATATTGTATGATCCCAATGAGTGGAAACTTGGAAACCTACTTAAATGAGGTTTTTTCGATTGTTGGTAGGGGTCAATTTTATTAATTAATTAAAGATCACAAATGTTAGAGATGGGACACGAATCTACTTCCCACCTTCAAGAGTTAGCTTGGCGAACAATTGTGATACACTTTGCGTTTTACTTAGGATGTTTCTGACCAGGAACGGACAGAATCACAGAATAGATGATCAATGAACTGAAGAAGGTGTTGGGCAGATGAAGCAACAAAAAAGAGAGGACTGTTAAACTTGTGAATAAACAACTGTAGTTTAAATGGGCATTTGGTTAGCTGCTGATTCTTTTGGATGAGTTTTTTTAATTGAAAAACTCAACTTGGAGGATTTCCCCTCGAATACAAGAATTTCTATGATCAATCAAGTGATGATGATTTCTATCCATTACTGGAACTTCTATCTGCATGAGATAGAATTTTGATGCCAAAAAATGAATTTGCTCATTAAAGAAAATTAACAATGAGTTAATGTTCAAATGAGAAAATAATAATGAGTTCGATTAACATGGGAAGGATTCTTAGCCAATGATGGACATGTTGGAGTTCCATTGAATTTCATAGGTGGTGGAAGTGGAATTGCTAGACAATCGTAGTTGGCGCTTAGATATCTCATGCATCTTGGTTATGTTCCCACTTCCTATTACAACCACAACCACGAATTAGAGATTTTTGAGTTCTATGGTACTTCAATTTCTAGTCATTTAGATGTTAAACCGTTATATCTTGAATGATATTTTTGAGCAAGATTTACACTGACCTGTAAGTTTCTATTTAGTGCTATAAGTCAAACTATATAACATAACATCGATCACATCTCTGAAAGCATAATAAAACAAATAAAGAGTGAGCCAGATGTAAGAGAGAGTGGAGGTTTGTCTCTTGATGGAAAATCAATACCCATCATTTAAGTCTATTGAATGCTAAATTGCTAATGGCGGTGAGCAAGTTGGGGATGTGCATTTTAGAATGATTGGCTGGCTTTTTTTGTCTTGTCATCCTGGGGTTACCTAGAGTAAGTATTTCACCCTATTACCTGACTGTTGTTAATGAAAACTTTATGGCTTATGTTGAATTCCAAATTGTAGCGAGATATTTCCGCAAGCAGCCAAGTAGTGATTTGCAGTTCTTACTCGTACATGGCTACATGCTTTATCTATGTAATTTGATCTTGAAACTTTTTCTCCTTGGAGTATTGTTTTCACACCGTGCGGTTCTCTTTTGTAAGCTATTGCGGTATTGCCAACTAGCATATTGAATAGCTTGAGTTTTGTTCCTAGTGTTTTCGTCCACACAAGGAAAAGCTATAGTATGTCTTTATAAATTATGGGCATGTTTGGACTTGGGAGTTTGGGATAGAAAACATTATCTTCATATTACTTGATTTTGTGTTTTAGTGTGTCCTTCACACCTATTCACCCGTGCAGGTTTCAACACTTGCGAAACCTAATACCTCATAGCGACCAAAAGCGAGACAAAGCATCCTTTCTCTTAGAAGTGGGTTTCTTGAATTTCTTGTTACACTTAAGTGCTTTCAGTCTTTTCCGGGTGAGCGGATTTGACACCATCCAATGTTTGTGTAGGTTATTGAGTATATTCAATTTTTACAAGAGAAGGTGCAGAAGTATGAGTCTGGCTATCCTGGGTGGGGACAGGAGACTAAATTGATGCCATGGGTAATGACTTGCTGTCTTCAATCATTTTCTTGATACATTCATTCTTGAAGATAAAGTCTCAAATTTCTTGAGTTTCTGATGGAATTGTATTGCCTGTTTGGCATCTTTCGTTATAATGTGTATGTAAACAATGTATGAATCAGACATTGTGCAGACCCTAGTTTTCTGGTCCCCATACTTTGTTATAAGTCATATATTATGATCTAATTTCATCAATGGATCTTTACATGTTTGTACCATTTCTTCAAAATAATGTCATTTTCACTCAACATGTTTCTAAACAAGTAAAGATAAATGGGCCAACCAAACTGGGATTAAGTTATTTGTGATCCCAACTGATATTGCATTCCCTCATATAAGCTGTATACATTTTGTTCAATGTTTTTTCAATTTATTCTCAATGAATGATTTAATGTCTTCTGACACAGTTGCTGACGAAGAACAAATAAAATTGTGATCGTGGCTTTATTAGGTGAGGGAGAAATTTAACATGTGTTCATCTTTTAGCAGAAAAATAGCCAAATGTCATCAGAAGGCATAGCCGACCCTTGCCGTGTCAACCATTGCGATCCTTCATCCCCTGGTTTTGTCATTTCTGGAGACAATGCTATTCCTATTGCACCAACGGTGCTCATGAGAGAGCATGCAATGATAGACTCTGAGAATGTGAACTCTGGGCTGCGTAATAAAGCTACTACCGTATCTGCTCCTTTGCAACTATATGACAGTAACGGGGAATTTGCACAACCTCAGGAAAGACTGGTTTCAGGGTCAGAGGATGCAACATCTCAATCTCAATCGCAATGGTTGAGACAATGCAGTGGGTCGGGTGACATTCCTATTGAGCAAAACTTGACAATTGACGATGGCACAATCAATATCTCCAGTGCATACTCTCATGGGTGAGTGTGAACTACGATCCTTCACTTTCATGTTTTGTAACACATCAGACTTTCAACAATTGCTATTTGACATTTAAGCAGGTTATTCAGTGCACTCTCGGATGCTCTTCAGAATTCTGGCATAGATATGGCACAGGCTAGCGTATCCGTTCAGATAAATTTGGGAAGACGTGCAATTGGTGGATCACTGTCGGCTATGAAGGTATAGTATAATGTGAACATCTTTCCTTCATATCTGTCATTCAAACTTGTTTTTGTTTCCATGAAATGAGAGACAAGCAAATGTAGTCAGAGATCATTCTGTTCCAAACTTTAACCTTCTATCGTCATCAAATATCTCGTTCAGATTTAATTCACAGTTTCGATATTAAGAATCGACTCTGATAAAAAAATAAGTGTTGAGAAGTGACTGTCACTAATGTGAGACCACTTTCTACATTATGAAAGTTAGTTTTTGTTTGCACTGGATTTTTGCTCCAGGACCATGATGATCCTTCATCTCGAGATCAAGCAATTGGTTGTTCGCAGATAGGGAACAGTGCTGCAGAGTCACAGCAAGCAAACAAGCGTCTCAAGCCAGATAAGAGCTAGAGCGGAGCCCATGTGTCACCTTGCGATGCTCACTTCCAGAGGATACTGATTGACATCATTCTTTAATTCATGCTCGACGATCATAATGAGGCTCTTACACCATTTGTGAAGCTGCTTTTCCTAGGCTTCCATCGGTACATGAACGTTCCTTCTGTGCCAAACTTCTGCCAAATTAACTATGTAATCTATTACCTTGTTAGAGAAGTAAGTGTGCATTCACTGACTGGGTTTCAGGGCAGAGTTCATATTTCTACAGATTTTATTGATGCTAATGTTGTAAGATCTGGTCCCTTGTTGTGACTTGTGAGTTACATAAGTTATGAAATTCATGGTGCACATGAAATTGAACGTGAACTTCAGCATCTCTTGCCATACTTTGGATTTAGAGAGTGATTAGTTTCCAAGAAAGCAACATGAAAATAAGAAATTAAACTTCAGAAACCAGTGCGGTTGGTCTAGTACTCTACGTACATTTTTTGAACTTGATCCCTTCGTTCAAAAGGTTATATATATGATTTTTCTCGTATTTTCTGCACTATGTTTAAAAAAAAAACACAAGAACTTCCTTTCTTGTAAACTGAAACTTCCATCTTGATCAACAGTAACAAACACCAAGGTGTGTTGGGTTGGAAGAAGAACCAAAATTTATGAACTCTTTTAGAAATCTAATTTTCAAAATTTTCGGTCAGGACTAGACATGGGACATGGGCGGTGTCGTGCTGGGCCTGATTCCGTGCCCGGATCTGGCATGGGTCGGGTTGATTTTTTTTGTCCGGTTGGTTGTTAAGTTAAGTATACAATCACAATTTAGTTAATTAAAATAAAAATACAATTTATTTTCCACCAAAGTAACCATTTATTTATTAGAAATTGTTAACTCAATTCGAGAAACAATAAATCAGTTACATATAAAAAAACATGAAAGCTAACTAAATCTAAGAAGTAATGAAAAAAACCTAAGAGATATTAGGAAAAAATTATTCCTTACACAAAGTGGTTTGTTAATTTTTCTTCAATCTTCTTTGTCGCTGTTGTCGTGAAATAACAATGTTCTGCATTCTATCCTCAACGTCGAGTCAATCCTTCAGACATACGTTCATCTCGATGAACTTGTTGGGCAAGCTTTGCCTCTTATCGGACAACATCCGCTTACCTGCACTAAAACCAGTTTCTGACGCCATAGTTGAGGCTGGATGACATAATAAGTCTAGCACCATCAAATAGACTACTGAAAACATATCTGAGTTTTTCTCCACTAGTCTAAAACATCAAAACATTTTAACTCAGCAGTACTTAGGTAAATTTCAGTGTTTAGATATGCAGTTAATTCATTTTGGGTCTCAGTTTGCACAAAATTAGCATTTTTTGACTTAACCAATTCCATTGCGAGTCGTCATCATCAAATTCCACTGCAGTTGGAGGTGGTTGTGATGATAAACTAACAACATTTGAACTCATTTGTATATTTAGTCTTTGATATTCTTCAAAGTAAACTTGGAAACTAGTAATTTTAAATCTACGATCCATAATAAAAGATGAACAAAAGCTAAGTGGAGAAAGAATTTAATATTTATTAAACTTAACATTCATTACAGTTAAAATCTCATCAAAACCAGGATTTCCCCTATATTTCGCAAATACTTTTGTAATTGGACCTATTTCGTAAATAAATATTTTAGAGGTCGGGTAATATTGTCCACTTAATCTTTTAGTAAAGTGAAAAAATGTTTTAAAAAGCTAACATAATATTACAAATTTCCCAATCTTGGTTGGTTAAAAATGCATTTTTTCATTATAAAAAGTTTGAATTGCAAGATTACGACCAACACAAGATTTTTAACATTTCATTGGTAAAATTTCATCTATATGGGACATCTAATTTAAATTTCCTGAGTTTAACATCATTATATACACAAAAATCTCTAAATTCTTGATATCTAAATGTATTGCTACAACCTACAAAGGCAATTGCATTCTTAACTTTTTTATGTATGGTTTAATTAATTGAAGTACATTTTGTATTACTAAATTTAAAGTATGACAAACACATTTGATATGAAAAAGTAAACCATATAAAAGTGACTTACAATAACTTATAAACAATCTTATTGTTGTATTGTTATTAGTAGCATTATAAAATGTATTGCACAAATTTTATTTTCAAGATAATTAGCTACGATAACATCTTTAATGTGATCAAATACAACCTTAGTAGTGTGTCGATGAAAAATAGATAAAAAAGAAATATTTTTTTTATTTAACAACCATGAATCATCTAGATAATGAGCAATTACGCAACAATAAGTATAATTATTTGGACCGGTCCAAAAATCATTAGTTAATGTTACTTTATTGTTCATTTCAAAAAAATAACTAATAATGCTTGTTTTTTGTTTTTCGAATTTGTCAAATGCAACATTTGTAAGAGATTTTTACAAAATGGTTTAAATTGGAGATTATGATAGAGAATTGTTGCCATTAGGGATTCAAATTCACATGTGCTAAATGATAATTCATCTCTAATTACGAAATCAACAATTATTTCTCTACCTTTAATTGGATAATATTTCTGAAAAGATAAATTTTTCTTAGCAGTGTCTAAAACACATTGACGTGAATCTATTAATGACCCATGATTGTTTTTAACTTTACATAATTTTAAATGTCTACCTAAATAACTGGTTTCCCCAGTTTACTTACCCGAATATATATTACCACAATGTTTACAAGTAGCAATTAATTTACCGTTTTGATCTCTATTTTTTTGAAAATCTTTCCATATTGTGCTAATTTTTTTTCTTAAAACTGGTACTAGTTATTTGGGGTAATATATCAAGAAGGAGTTATATCATTATCTTCAAAATCTGATTTTGAAGTCATGCAAATTATTAAATATGCAAAGAAAAACTTAATTTTTTTCATAAAAGATAACGTCACGATTAATTAAAAAAATTAGAAAAACCTATGAAATGAAGAACAGAGTCGCGAAATCAGTGGTATGCTTGTAGCAATTAGATAAAAATTAGATAAGATTGGAAGAGAGTTGGAGAGAATTGTGTGAAAAAATGAGAGAGATTGAAGGGTTTATATAGGATAAGAGGGGTAGTTTCAGATTTTTTTATTATTAAAAAAACTCCCTTAGAACCGTTGGAACTGACGTCAACATTAAGAGCCGTTGGAACAGTGTCGTGATGGGTCGGTCTGCCGAGCCGTGTCTGGCACGACCCGGCCCACCGACACGTCGTGCCAAGCCATGCCAGAATCGTGTCGGGCTGGCACGGTCCGGCACCCAGGTCTAGTCAGGACTATTAGTAAAAATATGTTTTTTATTGTAAAAATGGAGAAATCATTTTTTTGATACTTTGATGGAATATTTTTTTGTAAAATATAGGAAATTGGACTTCCTTTTTCTAGAGTAGACGTGAGATAATTTTCTTTTAGTATAATTTATAAAAATTAATTTTTAGAACTTCAAAGTTTTACTACAAACTAATCACTCAAAAGTTGTCTTTGAATTAGAATTCCTTCATTTTGTTATGTTTTCCTGGAGGATCGCTCACTCAGTTATTAAGGCACATTTAATTTAATCAGGTACAAGAAAATCCAACCACGAAGCACCACCCAAAACAAAGCTTGTTCTTTTCTCGCCATCGAAAACGAAAACAAAAAGGTCGAAAAAGGAAATGGATCGAATCGCCGGGAAGGTGTCGGCGGCGTTGGGTTCGGTGGGAAATCGGTTGGAACAACGGAGGGGGATAATGGTGAAGGTGAGTAACAACAACGTGGAGCAGGCTCTTCAGCAGCTGAACCGGCGGATGCGTGACTCGGGGATGGAGTCGCTCATCCGGAAGAAGGCCTACTTCGGCCGCTTCATGTGCGACCACCACGTAAAGGACTCCACCCGTCGATACGCCAACCGGAGGAAGACTCAGTACCGGATCCGCAACCAGGACCTCTTCCGCACCCTCAAAACCCTACTCGCCAAAAAACTCAGGTCCATTTTTTATTATTGCTTTCTGTGCATGGTTTAAGTTGAGATGGTGCCGGGAAGTTAGGTCAGGGCCCGTGGGGGTGAGATTTTATAAGGAGAAATAATTGAAAGTTCATTTGTTTTGTGTGATTGGAGTTTTATTAAGTATTTTACCCGTAAGTTGCTAAATAAATACTCGTGTACTAGACTAATTGGACAAAATCTCATATGCGTAACTTAGTTTTGGTATTTGAAAATATATTCAATGGGCCGAAATCTCAATGAGACAAAAATCAAGGGGGTTGAAATCCCAAAAAGTATTTACAAAATAGGTGAAATATCAAATATTCATAATTCAATGGTCAAAATACAAGGTGATCAAAATTCCAAGGGGGTCGCCCGACCCCCCACCCAGCAATGTGGCACCGTCCCTGAGTCTGGGAAGGACGAGAAAGATGAGAATTTTGTCATGAAGTAGGAAAGGTAGTTGCTTTTTTAATGGTTTGGCTTTGTGGAAGGGAAAATGAAAATTGAGAAGTTGTTTGTTCTGGATTCGGGGGTTGAATTGAGAAAAAGGAAAACATAGGAAAGAGGGAGACTTTATTAGTGTGACTTATCGACTGTTTGAAAATACTAGATGTTCTAATAAGTAACAAAGGTTGAGGTTCTTGTGGTTATATTAGCAAAGAATGTTGTTTTTGTGGGGGAAGTAGTCGTAACACCCCAATAATAGTTTTGCAGAGAGTACAACTTGTGGGGTTTATAATACCATGTGTACTACTACTACATCATTCAACTCAATGATTAAAAAAACTTCCAATAATTTTTTTTGAGTAGCTCATTGTGGTGGTCATCATGGGATCGTCGTGGGATGGTGGACTCATGGTTGACACATCGGACCAGCTACATGTGAATCTGGGACAATATCTATTGGTTTTGGGTTATGGGTGAAGTTAGAGTAGTAGTTTGATCCCAGTTACTGGGGTCCGATCGAGATGGTAAATATGGGAATTTTATCCATGTCGCTGATGAAAGGTGTCTGGAAGGATGGGATGTTATAGTATGCAGCAGAGGCTGTTGTTTGACCTCCATCACTTGGAACACTGTTAATTTTACGGAAGTTCCATGGTTTGGATTGAAAACATTGGGGCATGCTGGAAGTTGAGATAGATGTGACCTGAAAACAAGTGATATATCTCATTTCAGTAATGTTATGTTGATCTTGGCTCCTACATTATTTAATTATACATTTGTTGGTTTTAGACACGTACGTGCTATGACATTTAGGCACAGATAGATTATGCTAAACATATAGAGGGGGAAATAAGTAAGACAAATGAAGTGCTTGACACTGGCGGTGGAAAAAATACATTTATATTCATAATGAGGGTGGATATATTTAGCCACTTCAACTGCCCATCGTGAACTACAATCTGGTAATTTACTTTGGTCATTAACTCAAACAATAATATGATTGTTCCTTGAGAATGTGGGAATATAGAAGCCATTTAGAAGCGATGAAGATGCAGATTAGTTTTTCTAACATTCATTTTTCATCATATTTTACTGGACAGTAAGGAATACTAAATTTGATATGAGAAGGATCACTTTATCATATATTTGATCCACATTTATATTTGACATTAGTGAGTTATCATTCAGAATTTGCTGATGCTAATCCATCTGAGGATAAATTTGGGAAGTTTTACTAGTTTACCAACAAACTATTGATTTTGCTGGAGGACGAGAAGCAGTAGGGAGATTGTATTTCTTCTTATTATATTCGTATTTTGAATTGTACAAGTGTATTTATAGATTTTACAATGATATAGTCGTTGGTTACATTCTAAAATAAGAGAGGAGCGTGAATCTTTATTCTTTCCTTGAGTGAAGATCCGGCAACGACTATGATGAGATTTCCTTCTGAGCCCAAAAGGTAAGTGTATCTTGGTTGTATTTTGGTATTTCCAACACGCCCTCTCAAGTTGGATCCTGATAGAGGTTGAAGGAACCAAACTTGAGTAGTATTTCTTGGAAATGTTTGTAGTCCAATCCTTTAGTGAATATATCTGCGAGTTGATCTTTACTTCCGACGTAGGGGACTTCTATTTCATTGGACTGAATTTTTTCTCGAATGAAGTGACAATCTACTTCAATGTGCTTGGTTCGTTCGTGGAAGACGGGATTGGTTGCGATGTGGCGAGCAGCGTTGTTGTCACAGAACATCTTTATTGGTTTGTTGAATGGTTGCTTCATGTCTTTAAGCAGTTGTTTGAGCCATATGAGTTCGCTAGTAGTGGAGGCCATGACGCGGTATTCAGCTTCAGCACTGGATCTAGCCACAACATTCTGCTTTTTGCTTCGCCAAGTTACTAAGTTTCCTCCTACGAAAGTACAGAATCCCGTTGTTGACTTACGATCATGACTTCCTGCCCAGTCTGCATCAGAAAATAACCAATAATCTCATTAGAGTTGTTTCTTTTCATCCATATTCCTTGCCCTGGAGTTTTCTTTAGATAGCACATGATCCTATCGATTATTTCTAAGTGATGGGTTCGAGGAGCGTGCATAAATTGACTGACAATGCTTACAGCATAAGTAATATCTGGACGAGTAACAGTGAGATAAATTAATCTACCAACAAGTCTTTGAAATTGTCCTATATCTTTAACTGGGTCTCCATCTGTTGGGTGTGTTTTCCGGTTTGTTTCAATGGGAGTGTTGAGGGGTTTGGAGGCTAGTTTACCTGTTTCGTGAAGGTCTAGGACATATTTTCTTTGGGACAAAAATAAACCCTTTTTTGAGTAAGCAAACTCTATTCCGAGAAAATATTTTAAAAAACCTAGGTCTTTTATGTCGAAGTTTGTTTTTAAGTGTTGTTTAACTAGATTTATTGTTTTGTCACAATCTCCGGTGATGAGTATGTCATCAACATATATTAATATTATAGTGGTGATGTTGTTAGAGTTGTGAACAAACATAGATGCATCTGCCGAACTTTTAATGAAACCATAAGAAGTAAGGAAGTGGCTGAGTTTTGCGTACCATGCGCGTGGTGATTGTTTTAGACCGTAGATTGACTTGTGTAGCTTGCATACCTGGTGGTGGTGTCATGTAGACCTCCTCCTCAAGGTTGCCTTGGAGAAAAGCATTTTTTACATCCATTTGAAAGATATTCCATCCATTATTTACAGCTATAGAGAGAAGGACACGGACAATGTTCATTTTAGCTACGGGTGCAAATGTTTCTAAGTAATCTATGCCAAAGTTTGGGTATAACCTTTTGCGACGAGGCGAGCCTTATATCTTTCTATAGTTCCATCGCTATTATATTTGATTTTATAGATCCATTTACAACCTACGGGTTTGATTCCAGGTTCAAGAGGAACCAAGGTCCAAGTTTTGTTAGATTCTAAGGCAGTGAGTTCGTCTTGCATGGCATTGGCCCATTTTGGATTTTTTATGGCTTCATGGAAATTTGTGGGTTCTATGTGTTTATCGATTGTGTTTATGAATGCTCTATGGTTGTTGTTTATTTTTGTATAGGACAAGTAGTCCTGAATAGGGTAGGCTAGATGGGTAACATAATCATGCAAGTAGGTGGGTGGTCGAGTGGGACGAGATGACCGACGTTGAGGAGATGGTGGTGGGTTTGGCTTCTACTTCTTCTTCTTCTTCTTCTTCTTCTTCGTCTTCTTCTTCTTCTTCTTCTTGGTGACCTTGGTGATTGTTGTCTTGGTTTTGTTCCGAAGAGTTGATTATCGGAAGTGGTGGTTGCGGTTGTACGTTGATGTCGGTTGGTGGATGTCCTTCATTATTGTTGAAGTAAGACATGTTTTCTACAAATTGAACATCATGAGAAACAAAAAATTTACATGTTTGGGGATCATAACATTTATACCCCTTTTTCTATAAGGAGTACCCTAAAAATATACATTTTTGCGAGCTTTTGTCGAGTTTATTCATCCTTTTCCTATGGACAAAGGCAACACAACAAAAAACTTTTAGATGGTTAAGAGTCATTTTTTTCCCATTAAAAATTTCCAAAGGTTGCTTGTTTTGAAGTCGAGGACTAGGAAAGCGGTTTATGAGATAAGCAGCAGTTAAAACGGCGTCAGACCAGAAACGGTTTGGAACATGATTTTGAAAAAGAAGGGATCTAGTAATGTTCATGAGATGTTGGTTTTTTCTTTCTGCGACCCCGTTTTGTTCAGGTGTATTAATACAGGTAGTTTGATGAAAAATTCCTTTTTGTTTTAAAAAATCCTGAAAAATATTACTGGTGTATTCAGATCCATTATCTGACCTAAGTGTTTTTATTTTAAAATCATACATGTTTTCCACAAATGTAACAAATTCACAAAAAATGTTAAAAGCATCAGATTTTAATCTTAACAAATAAATCCATGTGGTTCGGGAAAAATCATCAATAAACGTAATAAAATACTTGAACCCGTTATAGGATTCGGTTGGGGCTGGTCCCCAAATGTCGGAATGTATCAATTCAAGAGGTTGACCTGCCTTATTAGTAGAAGAATAAAAAGGTAACCGAGTCTGCTTTGAAAAACTACAAATATCACATGCTATTTCAGAATTAATAAACGGGAATAAAGTTTTCAAGACTGAGTGGGACGGATGTCCCATGCGCCTGTGCCAAAGTTCGTGGTTGGAATTATTTCCAACATGAAAAGCGGAATTTTGGGAGTCTAAGATATATAAGTCATTGACGAGGGTTCTCCTACCAATCGTCCTCTCTGTGGCACGATCCTGAAAGTATACGTCAAATGGAGTAAATACAATATTATAATTTAAATTTTTTGTGATTTTTGCTACGGATAACAAATTAGAGTTAAACCCGGGTACATAAAGGACATTATTATTGCTTTGGTTTAGTAGTTCTATATTTCCTATTCCTTTGATTTTTACTTGGTTTCCGTTTGCAACAGTTACAAATTTATTTAGAGAGCTAGAATTATTTTCAATCTTAGAAAGTAATGTTTTATCTCCTGTCATGTGGTCAGTAGCACCCGAGTCAATTATCCAGTTTTGATGATTTGATTTTAATCTACTAGATAAAGAAGTGTAATTTTCCAGAAGTTGTTTCATACCTGCAAATTTACCTGAATGTAGAGGGGAGTTTTGCAAAAGTCCTGTGAGTTGGGCCACCAGATCCGAGATTTGCTGTGTTTGTATATTTGGGTCGGGTCCATGCGCTGGCGGATTCGGGTTGCTTACCAGGTAGCCTCTTGGTCCTGCAGCGAAAAGAGAGGGTTAGGGTTTTGGTTCGCTTGGTGGCTGCCACCTCCTGCGATGGTGTTGTAGCCGCCGATGCCCCTTGGTCTGGTGTTGAATCTTCCATCGCTATCTCTTTTGTCGCTATCTTTTGATGGTCGGAGGTGCGGGAAGAGGAACTAGCAATTGTTCCTGCTATGTCCGTTCTTTTTGCAGTTGTCGCAGTGTTCTTCTTTGCGATTTCCATATCTCTTCTTGATGTGGTTTTGATTTTGGGTTTGGTATTGGTTTTTTCCGACAAGAAACGCATGGTTTTCGTTTTGGTTGTTGTTGTCGGAGAGTCCTTGCGACTGAGCGGTGGTCCTTCGTCGAGTTTCCTCGCGTTGGATCATCCCGGTGACGGCTGCAAGAGACGGGAGTTCTGGTGCCATTAGCACTTGACTTCGTAGATTTTCGTAGCTTCCATCCAGACCTACCAGAAACTGGTAGATCCGGTCTTGTTCTGTCCGCTGTTGGATGATTTTCGCATCGGTCGTTGGTGGTTCGTAAACCCCCAATTCATCCCACGCTCTCCTGAGGGTCCCCAGATACTCTGTGATGGTTTTTTGATTTTCGCGAGTATGTGAGATTTCCTGCTTTAGCTTGAATACATGTGCAAAATTTTGGGCTTTGCCGTAATGCTCGTGGATTGCTTCCCATAGCTCCAGTACGCTTTCCTTGTACAGGAAGATCTCCCTAATATTGGGTTGCATCGAGGCGAAGATCCATGACATAACGAGGTGATCCCCGTTTTGCCATTCCTCCTGTTTGTGTTCTGTCCCGATGCCTTCGGGTTTTTTGCTTTTCCCGGTGATGTGACCCAGTCTCCCCCTGCCGCTGAGGGAGAGAGTGACGGCGCGCGACCACGAGAGATAGTTGGTCCGTTGAATAAGGTGGTGACCAACCGTGATGATGTGTTGGAATCTGTTTGGTTGGTTGTATGGTCGGTCATGGTTTTGGGTTTGTGTTTTGAAGGTTTGGATGTAGGTGGTGGTAGCCTTCAACCCCCTTGAACGAGGCGAAGACCGATGATGAGCTCCGGGGAGCCTAAGGTCTAGTGGTTTGTCGATTTACTGCTCTGATACCATATTGATTTTGCTGGAGGACGAGAAGCAGTAGGGAGATTGTATTTCTTCTTATTATATTCGTATTTTGAATTGTACAAGTGTATTTATAGATTTTACAATGATATAGTCGTTGGTTACATTCTAAAATAAGAGAGGAGCGTGAATCTTTATTCTTTCCTTGAGTGAAGATCCGGCAACGGCTATGATGAGATTTCCTTCTGAGCCCAAAAGGTAAGTGTATCTTGGTTGTATTTTGGTATTTCCAACACAAACCTCGTTAAAAATACTATGGAAAGGTAAGCAAAGTTGATACTTTCTGCAACCATTTGATCCTTGATGATCAATATGGTAAGCTGGTTGCTATCAACATATTTGCTGCGTCATTGATCGAGTAGGAGCAATGATAATGCTTTGACTATTACCGTTCATCTTGAGTGCTTTAAGCAACTACACTGTTAGAGAGACTTGTAACATTGTTTGACGAGTAGATGTTTAGACTTTAGAGTGTCATCAAAGAGGTTATGACGTAAGCAAATGGTGTCAAGAGTACTCCAAAAGGTTAGAAATTTAAGAAAATAAGAGAAATTATATTTATGTATTTGGAGCAGTTTTTATCCACGCACTGGTATTCTTTGGGTAGATGGAGAAATGAAAACAAATATGAATATGGCGTTTCCTAGAGAACCACTTGTTGTTTAGGACCTTTAGGTATGATTAGCAAAAGAACATATATATTGGTGTGAATGTTGAACATGGCAGTACAACCCACTTGATGGTGTTTTTGTTTTACATGGTGTTCGATTAATTTTCCTTTAAAATTTGAAACTGTTTAAATAGCTTTAATTGTTAATGGTGTTTTTCTTTGATGCACTAAATAAACATGAGAAGGGGTAACCATAGACATAAAGTCATCAACTGGAGATATTTATACTAAGAAAGCCCCTGATAGTTTATGGAAGAAGGAAGTGTAAGGTATACTTTCCAATTGTAAAATGAGCTATCTTCTTGAAAAAGTAAACCGATCTTCACAGGTTTTTAACATGCAAGATGTGACAACTGGGTGTTTTTTCATTATCTTGAAATCCATGACGTGTATTCAGCTTAGGGAATCCATACACTATTTTGGAAATATTACTTAAATCCTTTTATAATACAGAGACATTCTAAATATTGCGTCCTATGTTTTTTCTTCGAACTATATGAAACCTCCACTTGTGGAGCTATACATCCAACAACTGATTTACATGGTCTTGTGTTAAGGTGGTGATTGGGTGTGTTTCCATTCTTTTACACCAAGTTCTTCATGTCAACATCTGACATGGTTAAATTTAAGGTATCACCACCTACAATTTCATATTCAGTGTATCTCTTGTACAGAACTATGAAAGTGGAGTTTCTTGTCACCTTAGTCCCTGACCCCGAGTTAGGTTATGTAAATTTGGAACAGTGCAGAGAATCTCTCTGTGCCCGTCTTGGGTACCTCAGTCTGCGGCTCTGCCCACCACACAAGCCCTGTTGAAGACCATTAATGGTTTCTAAGTTTTAGAGATCTGGAAACTTTGACGATTAACTTCTTACCAAACGACTATAGTTTCATTTCATTTCAGAGTAGAAAAACAGACGTGCATTGGATGTGTCATTTACATGAGTGCAGTCTTGACAAAAATCCATCACTAATGTGTTTTTATATTTTTAAGTTCTAGCTAAATTCTTGATCATCTTGTTCATACGATGGATAAAATCTATGAACTTGGTTGCTGATTCCCTCTCGGCTTTCTATGTTGCAGCGGTCACTGAAGATATAAAATGTTACTGTCTGTGAAGATGATGGTGACTGTTCATTTCAGAATTTTGGTGCATGTTTGCTGTCATTTGAGCTCTACACAACATTTATGAATTTAGCTGCCGAGTCTGTGTTCTGGAATTGTAGTTGATCATTCTCCTTTGTAAAATCTTTACCTGTTGTTGGAAAGCTCTTAGAATCCATGCTTCCTTCTGTGGGGAATAACCGGTCAATAGGATATTTCCTGTGGCAAAGCATAACTACCAAGCAAGTTTGCTGGGATTATAAGTTGTTTAATCATAGCTTGGGTTCTAGAATTAAACTGTTTAGACCTGTCAGGCTAACTTGTGTTTGATTTTGTGGTGTAGGGTTATGACTATTGCCTGAAGATTTGTACATTTTGTTCTTCGGTTGGTATCATGAGCATGGTTCTTTTCAATACCTGTTTGCTCTTGATCATTTTAAAAGTTACAATTGCAAACCTTGTAGTTTTGATGTGCAGTTCGTTTTCTCCAGAACCTTCATAATTAATGTGAGTGTAGTCTTTAAGTTGTCTCTCTTTTAGTACATTTAGTTTTACACGTGACGATGATTGAGAAATCGTGTTGGAACTGGTTGGTACTTCAATAATTTTGTTGATTATAAAAGATCGTGATTGTTTGTCGACTACATGCAACTGTTGATGGATCGAACGCAACGTTTTTGTTTGTGTTGATGTAGCTACAGAGCACTCTGGTTTCATCCGGTTAATCGTTTCTGATTCAAGCGTGAGAAACAAACTGGTTATGTGAACTGCAATTGCAGGACAAGGCGAACTCATCTGTTTCGTTTGATGTTCGATTGTACGCCCACGTGTATTATTTATTACACTTCTGTTCTAAGAAATGTTAAATCATGTTGTGTACTTAATTAGGAATTGAAGTCTGCTGTGGGCCTGTAACATTATTACTCCTACGGTCCTACCTCATTGACGTGGTTATCAGCGTTAAATCATTAATTAGATGTGCTATACCTGGTTACCTACAGGCTACAGCAACAATCGTCTTTGGTCTTGTAAGCTGTCGCATTCAGGTCAATATTCGAACACAGTGAGCTGTGATTGCTTGCATTATTATTATTATTTCCTGTAAGATACGACAGGGAATTGGGTCAGTGTTTCAACAGTTTTGGCACCAAGATGTTCTTCAGAAGATATCTTGAAAAGATCTTCCTCTTATATTCATTGCATGTCTCCCATATATATTGCATATCTTCAAAAAAAAATCCAATTCGTTTTGACATTGGCAGAGATACTACTGGATGGCCATTGCTTGGCAATTGCTATCTATCCTCTTCAACTTGTTCCAGTCCTAAGAAATTATTCCCACCAACGTGGTGGTGTTCGAATTAAACGTGTGGATGCTTCCACACCAAACCTTGCAAACTTCATCACTTCATCCCAATGGAAGGAGAATTGACCTCACCAATGTGGCTATACTGGTCACATCTTATATTGCTTGCTAACTTGCTTGTACATTAGAATTCCTTCCTTTACCTCATGATATATATATATATCATGCATATCCCTTCCACATTACGGAGGGAAGATTTTTTTAGGTGCAATAAACCAACTTGTTCTCCCAAAACTAGGTGTTACTCATCATCTTCCATGTGCCACTTTGAATGCCGTAACTACCACTACCTTGTTCTTGTTGAGACTTGCCTTGCTACTGTCTTCAAGGCCCAAAACAAGGTGGGCCCTTTGTGAGCTTCCAATCCTGATTGTGACCCATTTCTCAGCTTCTTGTAACAACCATTTTGCTGTAATTATTGTGTGCATGAATGATGATAGTAGCTTATCTGGCCCTATACCAACTAGAGAAGTTCATAGTTGATATTGAGATGTCACTAGAAGATCTGGGGATATTGTTTTCAGTAACTATCACCCCAAAAGCCCAAGATAACAACAACACAGTTTATTTGATTGATGAAGTTAGCTGTGGCATCATGTATTCATGTGGTGTGGGAGACCCTTGACCAATAAATTTATGCCTCGGTGTCTCTTTCAGATTCACCCAAGGGCACCACGCAAGTGATAAGAGGAGACACACACCACTAATGTCTCACTCCACCTCCTCTCTCTTCCTATTTGTCAAGTATGTCTCTCAAGATTTTGTTGTTGGTTGTCCATGTCTTTCTCACCTCATCCTTGGTAACTTAGTTTTTGTTTGTGTCCATAGGTTGAAAACGAGACCATTTATTAACCAATTATTATTGGCTTCAATCATCCTATTCTTTGAATAGCTACCTATGGATGCACTATATATATATATATATATATATATATATATATATATATATATATAGGATAGACAACTGGCGCGATATCGGAACTATGAAACTTTGGTTGATGACATCAATAAGAATATGAACCTATTACCATGAAAACTTCTAACCTTGTAATGATTTGTTTTTGGTGATTCCCCGATAAGGTTGTTTTTAGGTTGCATAGGTAAATGACCAGAGCAATCTTATGCAAATCTAGCTAACACAAGTGTTACAACTAGTTTCATTAAATAACCCTTGATGTAACTCGGTAACAACGCTAGGTCGTGGAAATTGCTTACCCATGCAATCAGTCACTTGATTTACACAATTGGTTTTTATTGGATCCAGTGAATGCACAACTAAGGTATAAGATCACAGTTGATGTTTGGATTTTATATTCCCCTTATCTGCTGTTCACATTTGAAATTCTTGTGATGGATTCTTTCAGGGTGACATTTTATTTGATTATAAGGAACTTATACTGTTATACATATCTATATCCATAACTTAACTAGGGGAACTGTTTTGCTGAACATGATATTCAATAAATACGCAGCAATTAGGATTATGGATGGACCACAAACATTAAATGTCAAAAGCTTAAAGTTATAGCCTTAAACTACACACAACCACTCCTTCAATTAATGATATGTGGTACCCACAGTTCTATAATATCCTCAAGGAGAACAATAATGAGACCACAAACCTTCAAAAATAAATAAATAATGGGACCATTTTATTCATTAAGAAATTCATTTTATTATTTAGGTTAACACCCTAGCAAAAATATATTATTATTTATTATTGTTTTGAACTGATTTGTAGAAGAAAGAACAATGCTTTGTCATGAAACCGTAATTCATAACAATGTCACATTGATCGAGCTTTGCTCTCAATGGAAGAAGTGGCGCCTTCATCTGTGAATTAAATTTAGATACCTTGTAGCTAGCAATGTAAGGGTTTGAGGTGTGTTAAGCAATTCTCTTGAATTTTGAAAAATTGTATAATCAGTATGACAAAAATAATTGTTAGTATTATGAATATTAATTTAATTTAGTGATTTCTTACATTTTTGGTTATTTGGCAATAAATCTTTAATTACCTTCTGACTAATTCTCGGGACCACTATATTTGCAGCTATATATGTTTTTGGTTCTTTTCCTTACTACCTAATCAACGACCAACTTCACCTAACAATAACGGATGCATCACACAGTATTAATGTTAAAATTGGAAACCAAGTAATGTCAAACCCAACTCTTATTAAGTTTTAGTTGATATGAATTGTCATCCCATAGGAAGTTTAAACGTAAGTTTCACAAATATTCAAAAGGAAGATAACTTAGGTAAGTTGAGCTTTTACACCTACATTGATTTCATTTTACTTGAAAATCCAACAATTTTAATTAATCTATATTCTTCAATTCATATTATATTACCGAATGCAACCACCTCGATGGTTTAGATAATGTAAGAGACACTTGCTTGTCTCTATCTATGAACTTGTTTAGTATAAAGGAAAAGGGCGTCACGATATATATCATATATCGGAATTTTCGAAGTTAACATCAAGATATATAAGTACACCCCGATCGAAAGCTATTTAACAATAAAAAAACGTGAAAATGTAAATGAAATATGACAAAGTAAATTCTACTAGAAAATTATCAGAAGTTCAACATTTCGAAAGAGGCTGAAGGATACATACTCCTATCTAATTCTTATATAGGTCGACTACTAGTGTACTATAGAAAAACCTTAATAGTTGATTTATTTTTTTTAAATTGCATTAGGTAATTTCTTCATTCCACCATGCATATTAGGACAAAAAGAGATAAAATCATAAGGTAATCGAACGAAATATATCCATGACACCAAACCACACCATATAAGTCAGAAGACAGATTCTAAGAACTACATATATCCAAACTTTTAAGATCTGTCTACTTGGTTTGAGTTCTATTAGTATCGCAATTTGGTAAAACTTTAATTTATTGTATACAAAAAGCGAAAGGTTAGTTGGTTGTGGCATGACCATCTCTTGCAATTGAATTTCCATTTTAACTAACAGAAGGTTGGGATGCGATGATCACACCAACAACAAAAATAAAAAAAATCTGGAAGAGCTTGACGTAGAACTTTCGTGTTCATTAAAATAAACTCGCTTTAATTATATCTTATTATCAATGGTAATGGCTAGAAATCTGCAGAGTATGCTTGAGTTTATTTTCCCTCTCATGTTCTCAAATCTCAATGCATAAATGGTTGGTCTCAGCAACAAGAAAACGATGAGACATGGCTCAATTTTTTTGATAGAAAAAAATTAGTTATCTTGGGATTTCCTTAATTAGTCGATGGTTATAGCTTTAAAATCCGTGTTTATATTCGTTCCATTAGACGACTAATCACGGTTGGTTGTGGATATGCCTTTCAACAATCACGTAGCACTTGTGTTTATGGTAGTAAGACTCGTCCCAAGAGGAACTTGAACCAATTGGAACGCATAATAAAGGTGTTTTTAATCAAACACAAAAGGTTATCTACAGTACCGAATCTAGGATTTCAAGTACGGTAGGATACCATGCATTACTGCACACAACCAAAAAATAACATACAAACCAAAAATATTAATATTTCATAAAAATTAGAAGTAAAATATTATAAACGATTCAAATTACAACCTAATAATATTTTAAAATTATTACAATTCTTCTCGACAAATTTTCATATTTTGGAACCGATTTATAATAATATTCATGTTAATACCAAAAAATAAATTTTTCTCTAAATAAATAACTAAATAATCATTCAACATTTGATCTCATATGCTATTAAGTAACTTATCTTTCACTGGAGTCATTCCAAAAAATATTTTTCCAACACATGTCGTTGCAACGAGAAGAAGTACCATAAACTTCAATAGTAAGTAGACATTTGAATATGTTTCATGTTTGTTTGTCTTAACAAATTTCACGGAAATCTCGTTTAAGATTCTTCACATTTCAAAAATTCTCATCATTTCTAACGCCAACAATGAAATTGTCAAGTGCATATTCAAATAATATTAATTGGGCATTTGAAAATTTATTAGGATAGATTTAAGCAAGTCAGACTAATTTTATTTTCTTTTTGTCAAAAGAAGAAAACTGGTTAACAGAATTGAAACAAGACATATAAACAAGTGATTCTTTGCTTATCTTTTTTAATCGATTTTTAAGTTTTTGTAATTGTAGATCAAAGACATTTAGAAAACTTTCAACTCGAAAATGATTAAAAATTATTACTTGTGGACTACTAACTCGAAACAACAATCTTCCCGGGACAACATATTTTTCCTCTAAATTTGAAATATTCTTGTCAAATTTAGTCACAAACGAAGTGTATTTCTCTGTTTAAAAAGAAATTTGAATTTTTTTTAATATGGTGTGGCACGTTCCCCACCCGGCACAAGGCTGCATCCACCTTGGTTACATAGCTTGTTTCAATCCGTTTCGTCGAGCTAAAAGAAAACACCAAAAATTTGTAAAATCTAAAGAAATTTTCCAGTACGTGAAATATATGGTATCAAAATCAAAAAATAGTAAGAAAAAAAAAACGAAGAAAGCTACAGATCATGCATTGGCTGATCAATTTCGCTAGTCTTATACGAAGATTTCCCCCCCAAAAAAAAGGAAAAGCAGAATACAAATATTAAATGGCAAAAAAAAAGACTAAATTTGAAAGAAGCGCCGGTCCATGTGCACTGCACGCCAAACACACAGTTGAAGAAGTACTGTTCGACAACGAAATGTTAAACAGTGGCCAGTCGTTGAAAACGAAAGCACTACTGTTCTCATCTTAATTAAACAAACACCTCCATTCCTCAACACAAAACCTACATACACAAGTCACAACCATAATAAGTTCATTTATTAACATCCATTTGTTGTTTCACCAAGACAAACACAAAGACAAAGGTGTTATATTACAAAAATAGTTTTTTTTATGGATAACTGGTTGATGTTAATTTTAATGATTAGGATGAGTTGTGGAACATCTTCACATTAATGATCATTGAATCGGACCCGCATCCAATGTTGATACTTAAACTAACTGTAAACATAGTGGATGTCTATAAATTACTATTGAATTAATTGTCAATTTATATTTTTTACAAGTTCAACTTAGGCTTTGTCCTTATTGTGTCTGAGGGATGCAAGTGTTAGTTATTTACTGTAAATCCTTTTCCATTGTACTGTTCATAAACAGTGTAATTGATATATAACGATCTAAGAAATTTATAAGCTGTTTACAGTACAAGTTGTCAAATAGTTGCAGTATGAATTATCCAAACAACCGTATGTTGATGATGGAGAAAAACCCAACTAACACTCAAGTAAAGTAACAGACACCGTCCACCCAACTAATCTCTTTGATCATCTCTATAAGCCACTCCATTGGATTCAGTTGTTGTCGATATATATATATATATATATATATATATATATATATATATATATATATATTAGTTTAATAGTCAACGACCCCAAACCGCATCCACTAATTATTTGGGATAGAAACATAACATAATGATGTTCATTTAGTTAAGTTGTGTTGGTTGCTTAGGCTAAGACACTCCTATATTTATTTTCATAGGAGCAGTGTAGGAGCGAACCAACATTGCTTCGAACACAAGAAAATAAAAACATTTTCATATTACTGCGACAACACATTATTCCGGGACCTCGTCCTAGTCATATGAGTCGGCATTTATTAAAGCTACAGTCCATTTTTACACACAAGATCCATGTCACGTCTAATTTAATTGTTGATGGAAAACTTAGGTCATCTTTGGAAATATTTGCATCCAATAATGGCCGACAGTACGTTTATAAAACAATTAACAGAGGTATTAACCAACTAAGTGCACCTCGCTAATCTTGTAAGTTGTAATGCCCAGAAAATACAAATCCGACGTCATCATTTATCACATCCTTAAACATCCACGTTAACCCTCAAAAACCAAACTAAGTGCGCATATTAATCTTCTTGAGATTTCGCCTGGTTGTTAAAGATCCTTAATTTTAGGAATCTGAATTTCCAACACTCTAAATTTGGTATCTCTTTACTTATTATTCTTAAAATTTCCAACACTCCTGAGTTGAAATATGATATCGTCGTTGCTTGGAATAACCGCAAACTCTGCAAGCTGCAACCACTGTATTCGAATTCTTATAATTACAAAAAGTTTATGATTTTGTTAACCCCTGTTTTCTGCGTATGTATGTTTTTATATATTTTTGTATAATTGATTTTATTTATATATGTAGGTTCATGTTTAATTTCCTAAAAATAAAAAGGCAATGCTTTTAATTAAAGAAGAGAAAGAAAAATAAAATAAAACAAAATTCATGAACAAAGAGAAACTAAACAAGAAGCAAAGGCCAAACCTGTAATTAGGAGGAAAGAACGGATGATATGAAGAAGTGGGCCCCACGTCGTACACGTGCAGCACAGAACAACAGACCCCCACCAGTCTCGTCCCGTCCCGTCCGTAATGCCCCCAATAATTCCGTCCCTCGCACCAATAAGAGTTCGCAACGTGGCGGACTTCGAACCACCAGTTTCGGGATTGGTGGGTTTTATTTTTTTGTTGGAAGTAGAAAATGGCCGACAGGAAGATCTGGGATGACAGGCCACGCCACGCCACGGATGCTGTCCCCACCTCTTCCCTTCTTCTTCTTCTTCTTCTCCTACCCATCATCCATTCCTCTCATGATGCATCTTATCATCTTTCTTTATTTATTTATATTCTCGAGTTTATTTATATAAATGAAGATTTAATTTGTGGGTATTTTGCATAAATATCCCTTCTTAAATATTGTATTGTTATTATTATTATTTTCTTGCATGATCGTCGTTTTCATTGAAGTAGTAACTAAGTGTTGAACGAAGGAGTAAGTATTGAATGACGCGTGGGAAAAAATAACGAAGACTTTGTCTATTATAGAACTTTATGGTTTCATTTGTTTTATCTTATTATTGTTAAATGTTGTTTTCATTTCAAGGTTTAAATCAAAGAATGGTGTTGACTAACTATTTTTGTATTAAGATATTAATTGTTATGTGCCTAAATTATTATTTCCTTCGTTTCACATGTTACTTTCTCGTTACGTTGGGGTTGAATATATGTCTTGATATTAATTCTTTTGGACTTGAAACTCAATCTTTTAACTACGTGATTGTCAATTGTTTAATGTTTTATTGAGCTAGTTGTGTTAAAGACGCAATAATTAGAATGTTTTTGTTTTTGAAGAAAAAAATTAAAATGCTGATTATTGGTGGTGACTATAAATATATAGCTTTATACTAATGAAGAGTACCACTTGTCAAGACCCTGTGGTTCAATCTATGGTGGCAGCGGCCTAGGTCTGCACTAGACGTACGGTAGCCTATGGTGAACCCAATCCAGTGGATTTTGTTTGAGCGGGTAAGTAAGTGTGGGGCCAATCAAGGTGCTGCTATGTTAGGTGTTGATTAGAGCCTGAAGAATTATTTATTATTTAATGAACATGAACGGCATAATTGTTAATCCTTATTTAAGATATGGAGAATTGACCATTGAGTTTGGATTTGCGTTGTCGCAATCTATAGAGTTCTTGTGTTAATTATCAAGTTTGGGAACAATGTTGGGACTAATTACAATCTTTGGATATATTGTTATTTGAATTACATTTTGAACTTCTATAATCTAAACAAACATACTGTAGATGATGATGTTAATTCGAAGAAGACAGACAGAGATAACGACCTCTTCCTATCTCGGTTACCGCCGCCACACTCCACCTCTTTGACTCTTCTACCTAACATTGTTCTCTACAGCTAATGAAAGAATTAATCCCACTTTACATTGCTTAGCTCTACTCGTCTATATTTTTCATGATATTATTCGTTATATTTCTCTGGAAGTAACTCCCCATCAACTAAACACTAGACTGAATTTTCCAAGCGTGATTGGATTCAGAAGATAAAATATCAGCTCCTGTGGTAAATACTCATATATTTAGGGTATGTTAAAATTCTTTAGAGGTTCCAAAGAGAGGTTAAAGAATGTCAACGGACATCAGTTTTACGTACTTAAAATAACATTGAAAGTGGACATTTTGTCCGGACTGAAAACCAGAATGGGAAAGATATCATTGTCCAAATTACAGATGAAGGAATCTAGTAATATGGGTTTACAGTTGGCTCAACCTAGACTCAACTAAGCAAACGTCCAAATCTTAATCACTATACGTCCTTTTTGATTAAACGGACAATCTCAAAATAAACGATATATAATAAATTTTAGGAAATGTACATCAGGTGTTTTGTAGAAAATACCGGGTATGCATTCTAGGGATGATAATCTTGTGAAATGATCCAAAAATTCCAATACTTAAAACATGATCCAAAAAAGAAAGATCATGATGATCTTGTGAAATGATCCAAAATTTTAATATAAATTTCTTAAAATGTCTTATTAGTTAGCTATTAATATTCTCGTCTTCCGCCCGATTTAATTAGAAGAAAAAAGAATCTTTTACTTTTGTGATCGCAAGTAAACTCACCATTTTAACTTTATGGTTTTAAGAATTTTCTTTTTTCAAACTAGGTGACTCCAGTTCTTCCATAAAAACCAAGATATTAGAATGACCAACCTCTCCAACTTGTAGTTTGTTTTGGAAAAAGAAAAAAATCATAATCATAATATAAAAGAAACCAATATAGTCTGCATAGTCCTGATCAAGTACAACAATGTTCGTAAATACAAAGTATAAAGTTTAAAATATGATCCAAAATAACATAACAGTGATACTAAAATCCTATTACAACATATAATCTCATTATTTTCACACAAAAACTTGTTTTTAGAAACCAATATAGTCTGCATAGTCCGCTGACCAGTCGGCGACCATCTGAATAAACTGCAAGTGCGTGTTTGTGCTGCCCATAGGTGCTACTAGAAACAATGACCCATCCATCACGACCCCGTCGCTCCACCACTTTTACCAAAAAACGGCAACCGCAACCTTTTCTTTTTGTATTCTTTCGCAGTGCAATACTCGTATCACAAGAACTCATTTCACGTCTGCGATCACATCTCAGGTAACAATCCATCCGGTTATCTACTTTTGGTTTGTATGATGATATAACCAAAAAAATCTGACTCCTATTGCAATTTGTTTCGCATATTTACAAGCTTTCTCGACTGTTGTAAATACTTCTTTACTATCAAAAAACTCACTATAATCTACTCCATCACCACTGAAATCGTGCAACGGAACCTGGAAAAAATTAACAGAAAATTAAAACAAAAAAACAAAAAAAACGATTGTATGCCCCCAAACGCCTCCACCATGGTGGAGCCGCCTCGCTAAGACGCCCCCACCTTGGTGGAGGCGTCGTATCCAGACGCTTGAGTCGGGAAAAAAATCCACCCATGTTACCTCACCGGATCCAGGTGCTTTTTCGTGGTGTTGGTACTAGGAATGTGAGTAAAACTGAATCAAACTCATTGTTTAAAGACACGATACGAAATGAGTATTAATTAGTTTGTTAAGAGCAAAAAATAAATTTTAGGACGATTTAAGTAGTCCTCCGACGACGAATAGTAGCTCCCTTACTATATGAATGACAAAGCGAAATGATATGTCTGCCATCCACCTCGTTTGATAATGTTATTGCTGGTTAGAATTCTATACTACTTGGCAAATGAAGATTATGACATTGTTTTAGACCAGTAGCCTGGTAGATGGGTTTAAGATGTTTGAATATAATTTCTCTAAAGTTTGGAAAGTTGTAGAAGGACTTGAGTGAATAAGTATTAGTTGTAGAATCTAGTCGAATAGAAGAGTCCATATTGTTATCGTTTTGAATTAGGCTAGAGATTGGATCATGAGAGGTTAGTGGTAACCTCTAGTTGTATTAAGAAAGTAAATTATGTGAGAACTTTTGAAAATTATCTAGACTAAGCGTCACTGACCCCAAAGTTGAGAGGTGCAACCTGCAATTTACTCAAAATAGAAGATTCTTCAAAACAAGATAAAATATGTGAAGTAAATCTATATTTGATATATGACCTATAAGTATGCTTCGATATTTAACTAATGTATGCTTGTATCATGATCGATTTGGTACCAATATTAAGAAATTCTCTCATATAATTTTTTTTGATTTAGAGTGAGAATTTATCAAAACTCCAATCTATCGATTTTGTCTTTAATTATGTAAAATTCTTCTATTACACGAAGCAAGAATTTCAAAAAATAAATAAAAGACAAAACATCTTCCTCTTCGTTGATGGAGAAAGAAAGAAACCACGAGATTTTAATTTGTTTTTAATATGATGTACAACATTTCACTATATTTCACTTTTCTTAAGCCGTGCATAAATAATTGTCTCATGTAAACTATCTCCGATGTTAAAAAACAAACAAACATAATATAATATAATTCATAACTAAAGTCGAGGATGTATTATATATATATATATATAGTTAAGCTTTAGTGAACGGAAGTCTCATAAAATTTAGTTTAAATCCCTTACAATCTCATTATTCGATCTTATTTATAATTAATCTCATTATTAATTAGTATAATTCTTTTTTTCTTAATATACATTATAATTTGAAATGAGTTATGTATATTGTGAGACTTAATTTAGAAAAATTAAACTTTAAGTTCAGTGGAGAATATATAAATATATATAACGACGGAGAGAGAAAGAGTTAGTCCATTCTTCTGATTCTGAGTGGCAGTGCAAATGTGCAATCGTTAACCCATACATACACATACAGATATAGATCAGATCAACCCAAACCCCCACCGAACCTTTTCCGAACTCGACTTCTCCTCACTTAAAACGTGAAACTCAAATCCAAACGTAAACAAACCCAATGCAAGACCTCCAGTCGATCTCCGGCGTCGGCCGGTTCTTTCCCGGAAACACTTCCCGTCACCACCGCGACCCTAACCTGAAGTGCCCCCGCTGCGACTCCCCGAACACCAAATTCTGCTACTACAACAACTACAACCTCTCCCAGCCCCGCCACTTCTGCAAGTCCTGCCGCCGCTACTGGACCAAAGGCGGCGTCCTCCGCAACGTCCCCATCGGCGGCGGCTGCCGGAAGTCCAAGCGCTCCTCTTCCTCCTCCTCCTCCTCCAAACCCCCCAAATCGGCCCGTGTCTCCTCCAAGCCCAAGGACCCCTCCTCCACCTCCGACACGTCCAGCTCTCTCACCTCCGTCCCCGATCCGGTCGTTTCCGTTGCCGCAACTGAAGTTGGGATTATTCCGGAAACTTCCAATTCCTACGTGTTTCCTGATCTCGCTGGATTCGGAGACGTCGATTTGGGGCCGATGTTCGGGAATCTGACGGCTGGACTCGACTGGCATCACGGCTGCCCCGATCCGGTAAACGGATTCTTCGACCCGATTACCGCTGACCCTGGAATGTTCTGGGGGCAGAACCACTGGCCGGAACCTGATCCTTACCTTCTGCCTTGATCATCCACAGTTAACACTAATAAAAACGTCATTAGTATTGTTATTGTTATTATTATTATTATTACTATTACTAATACATCCTTCAATAAGGTTATGTTTTTTTGGGCGGCCTTCGCATGTGTGATTTTTGCACTGTGGCTGAGGAGTTAAGCTTTTTTATTAGTTGGCTTGTAATTCGGGGTTCGGTGTGTTTAATTGTACGTCTGACTCTTGTTTTCCGGTATGATTATGTCTTCCTTTGTTAGAGATTTAAATCTCAAGTTATGTACGTACGTTAATTTTATGATGTATGTATTAGATTTGGTTGTTGGAGAATGTTGAAGAAGAGCCTTGATTATGTTTTTATTCTAAATTTTGTGTGCGGCGAGGCCAATTCCGTTCCGTCACGTTGGGCTCTAATTTAGTCTAAAGAATGAATTAATTAATGAATTAATTAATGAATTAATGTGAGTTTAAAAGTAATTACGGAAAACAGTTGGGATTGTGAATGTGGAAGGGGGGGTGGTTTGATAGGGTGGTGTCGTGTGTGGTAGGTGACGTGGACGTGTCATGGGGCGTGGGGCGGTGGTGGAGGTGGGGACCACTAAGCGCACCGCCCCATGCGGCATGGGGTTGGTTGCACATGGGATGGGACCACCCAGGAGGGATGTCGTGCTCAGGATGTGGAGTTTTTAATGCCCCAATTTATTCTTCTTCCTTGCGTTTGTTTCTTTGAAGGCAAATTAATAAGATGTGCGCAGACTGCAGTGCAGCAGTTGTAGCACCTTCTCCTGTCTTGTGCTAGGTCAGAACAGTATCTTCTGGACTGGAATTTTTTATTATTATAATAGGACTGGAAGAATTGTGCTTTCTGCATGGATCGGGACTCGGGAGGGTGTAGGTTGAATTGGTTTATTGCCTTGTTTTATCCTCTTCTGAGTTCTTTTCGAGTTGTCTGATCATGATCAGTGTCTCTTGTTTGTTTGCTTAATTGGTTATTCGTGTCTAGTGCATGTTTGTTTTTTTCTTGCTTTGCGGTGTGCTAAGGATCAGTATAGCGTTAATTGTTCGTCACTATATATATCTCTCCATGCGAAACCTGCTTACTCGTTAACCAATGCGCCATCAAGTTGTAATTCGTGGAATTGCTTGCCCACTAGCCTGTTCGGGTGTGAAATTCTTCGATTCAGATGCCTGTTCGGGTGCATTGATTTGAGGATCGCAAATCCTATCTTGGCTTTAATTTGTACGTACAAACTTAAGTCCGTTTGTCTTTTCTTATTTTATATTCCGTCTGATCAGTAACACTCTTAACTCTAAATTGAGCAACCGCTCTCTAACTTCTGCTGAGTGCTCACTCAACCGACATACTTCCAATTAGCTTCTATATTGCTTTTCTTCAATTGAAATGTAGCACATTAAATAATAAAAGAGCGATGTTTATATAAGCAACAAACTTTGGACATCATGCCGACCATTGACAAATACTTGCAAACTTGAGCACAAAGTTTTATGGTTGCACTGAAGGTTCATGTTCGTGAGAGTGGTATATTTATTTTCAACGATTTCAGAATCAAGTGTGTTGTTTCCCAACACCATCTCACAAACGACATCATATTTTTGTCGGGTGAAGAAGGATAAATAGAGAAAACTGATCGGAGGCCGCTCCAGTCCAAGACTACACATTATTTTCAGTTCCATTGCTCACGTCTCATCTGTCCTGATGCTTTCCTGTGGTCATCTCACATTTATTATAAGTACTATGCTTGTCTTAATCTGTTTTAGGTCGTAATTGTGTGGAAGTTCTACCTGTCCACAAAGGTTTCCTTAAGTCAATGGCAAAGATAATTATCACACAAAGTCTCCTGTGAATTTTGACGACAGGATAGAAGTTTTAGAGCAACAATTAACACAGAGTTAATAACACAAAATCATCTTTAGAAGCTACAATTTTGGTTGTTGTCTACTTTCTTGTTTGAAAAAAAACTGCTACTTGTTCTAGTAATGTAGTCATATATATGAATACATTTAAAAAAAACATGAATACACAATTGATAAGTATATCTGTCGTCTACTGTAGAGAAACGTTTGTTTTGGTTTGGTTTCGGTACGCGGAGTAATGAGTCCGACAGAGAGTAAAAGTACTAGGTAGGTCTAGGTCGGTCGTGGGATTATTTTGAGGTCCAATGCATGTCAGAGGCAAGTATTAATGCACGTTACGTATGGTTTGGAATCGTGGGGCGCAATATTTGACCGTACGTAGTGGATTTTCCATTTGCCAAGTTGCGTTTGTCTGGTTTTGCAACGTGACTTGGAACTTAGATGATGGATAGTAGTTGAGTTCCTTCAGTTCAACTGTGTAACAGTCTAACTGGTAAAGTTGGTCAACTGGTGTTTCATATATATGTTAGATTATATCTGGAGAATTTTCATATGTTGAGGTTTATATGCTAAAAAACATGAATTTAATTACTGTTTATCGTCCAAAAATTACTTAAATCGTCCGTCACAATCTATTTAATACCTATTATGTCCTATATAAAATAAAATCGGAACGTCTAACTAGGACGCCTCCCCCATAGTGGGGGCGTCTGCCTTAGACACCCTCCCCATGGTGGGGAACTCTGGCCCGGACGCCACCACCATGGAGGGGAGTCTAAAGGAGACGCCCCCACCACTGGGGAAGTGTCCTATCCAGACGCCCCCATGGTGGGAGCGTATGGCTAGGACGCCCAATTTTTTTTTAAATCTTGAATTTATACGGTGTGTTATTTCAAATTATTTCAGGTTCTGTTGCAAAATTTCTGTGGTGACGGGGTGGAAAAAATACAAACGTAAAAAAACGAGTAAACGGATCAATATCCCTCGTAGGGGATGTCGCCCCCTGCCACCCCGCATTCTTACTCTGATTTTATTTTTCATAGTTATTTTTTTGTTGTAGTATGAAAAGAGAAGAGACTATTAGAAGCAGAAATAAGTAAAAATGAGAGAACAGTGAAACAGTAATTCACCCGGACGATTTAAGTAATTTTGGGACGGCATTTAGTAGTTCAGTTTTCCAAAGGTCACCTCGAATCTCAAGTTCATCAAAACAGTAAATTGAAGTAAATCCCAAACTCTGAAGAACTTGTATCAGGTTGAATTCAAGCCACCATGTTTTAAATAAGTATTGGTTTCTCTCTCGTTGAAAAATCTTCCTTATCTTATGCAATTGTTTTATGGCTTTTGTGTTTATGAAAATTCAAATGGTGCCTTTTATTGCACAAGTTCTATAAGTCCTTGATGAGTCGGCCACTCAGCCCAAAGGCCTAAATGGACTGATGTTGTAGTTACAAAAATTGATTGTAATTGATACTTCGCTTTCGGTTTTTTATATACCGGTAGACAAGCCGAGCTTGGGTCGGGCCGCATAGGGCGTATGTCACGAAGCCATATAAGGTTTTTTATTCTTCTGAGTAGTATTATAAAGGCACACTTTGAGCTTTTTTTCAAAATAAAAATAAAAATGCATATTTGGGGTCTTGGAGATTAATATCACAAACATTAAAGCAAAGTTGTACTATTGTGGTGATAGTATTTTAATGGTGACATTACCATCCTTTCGTACTCTATAAAAACATTCCATTTAATCTAATCCACCTACTTTTCAAAAAACAAAAACAACTGTAATATTTACAATGGCAGTGCTCGTGGGTAACTTTCCCATCTCTAGATATCTGAACCAGATTGTCGTGCAGGAGGACAACCGCAAGCCGAAGGCAAAATTGACAAATGAGAGTAGTCTTTCTCATTGTCATTTGATAAACAAAGTAGCATCTCCATAAAATCCTTCACCTGCAACGTGACAAATTAACAATGCATGGTTATACGAGGGACACTTGACACACTGTCAAAAGTAAAACGCAGGAATCCTAATACACATTATCGTGGGTCTTCTTGATTAGTGACATTTATTCTATCATAAAAAAATGTAATAAAAAATGATAAATACAGAATAAGCTGATCCTTTTCTTAGTGACATATTCAGACAGCAGAACATCTACTGTGAATAAGTAAAAGAAGAAAGGAAAAAAAGCTTCAAGTACATTTACTCAATCGTAAAAAGATGTTCAAGGATCAGAATTTGTGAATGTAAACTTCACAACATGATACAGATTATCGCGACTCTTCTTGATTTCTTTGACGTCAACATCTTCAACACGGTTGAAATAATAAATTGGCAAAACCTTCTGCCTCCAATAACTTTTGTTTTCGAAAAAAGGATAAATCTCATGCGCCTGCAAAAAGTAATAACAAAATAGTGAGAAAGGTGTACGCAGACTACAGATTATGAGCAACTAAATTGTCAAAACAAAAAGGAACAGAGTATTGCCATGACCACAGGTTCTTCTATTGTAAGTGTTTGCAGACTTGGCGTGCACTGGAGAAGGCATTTTACTGACTGAAAGATATCTCTCTTGAGCGAATTGATCAGCTTCAAATTCTTCAAATTGTGAAAGATTGGTAGATTTTCTTCCATCAAATCATAATTGTTGGAAGGAAACTGAACACATCAAGAGAGATTAATATGTAGTAAAGCCGCAAATAATACAACAAGTCTTAAGGTTAGAAGAAATCAACAAAATTGTGTGCTCAACACAATAGGGAACAAGACAAACTCATCCAGTTGGAAAGTATTGGGGAAAATGCAAAAGAAATATACGTGAACAACATGCAGACAAGAACAAAATGCATTTAAAGCAACTAAGTAACATGAAGAGGATTTATTCTTTGTTAGCAATGCTTTTCATTCCAAAGATAAGCTTAGTCCCGAAAATATTTTCTCTACAGGATAATAAACTTAATGATCTGCTGCTAGTTGTTAGCAGTGGTAGAAGGCCCAAATAATGCAAAAAAATAAAAAACCAAACAGATCATTTCTGAATGTGAACAGCACCTAGTTTTACAATACACCTAATGCATATTAACAGACAGGCAGACAGCAGATCTTGTGTCATTGTAAACGATCTAATTTTTTTCTTCTGAATATAGCTTAGACGTTTCAATTGCCTGTTTTTACATGTCTACATTTTTTTACACATTCTAGCCTTTCTAGTTACTTATTTATGTCTCCACTTTCAGAAAGATATTGTTTTTCCCCTCAACTCTTCTAGCCCCTTGAGCTTGAACTAGACAAACTGTTCTACAACTGCAGTGCAGCTGAAGGTTTATCTTTTGGAGATAAAACAACCCAACAGGATAAGACAACCCATTTACCTTGAATTTTCATATAATCTGAATTTACTTCTGAAAAAATGTATCAATTTAAATATACAATACTCTATTTTCACTATCCATATCATGAATCCCCTTTTGGCTCTTACTAACCCCTTGGAGATTTTGTTATATCATCATATCGTGTTCCACACAGAAAAGCACAAACCAACTGTATGCAGACTCTAACAAAATCAATCCCTTGCTTCAGAAGGCATTCTTATTGTAAATGAAAAAAAAGCTCGCATCTCAGCTAATTAACAACATGCTAACTAGCCTAACAAACTTGAAAATGAACCCAGCTAAGTGTTAAAAACAAAACCTTGTGGCAATGTTAACAGGCAATTTAAATACTCCAAAACAGAGCAACAGACAAGAAACATACCGAGATAGCAAAGTCGGTCAAAGTGAGAATTCTGGCATTGGAAAGGCCACATAAAACATCAAGAATATCAGCAACGCCACTCCACGTGAACCCGCGCAAATCGAAGCTTCCCTCGACCAAACACGGCAAATTCCCCACCACAAAGTCCTCGGTCCCCTCGCAAATATGCTCGAGAAACCTCAACTTGGGCGTCGACAGCCTCACTCTCACATCATTATAATCAAAGTGATGGAACGTCAACCACTCCAACCTCTCCGCCCTAACATGCAATGCGGCGAAATAGCACTGAACGAGCGACAGACGCCGGAGACTGGAGCACGCCTGGATAAGATCGGAGAGTCGTTTCTCGTCCTCGGATGTGACGAAATCGACGTTGGAGATGGAAAGCGAGACGAGACTGGGGAGCGAAACCCTAGCGGGGAGGTGGACCTGCCAGTACTCCATCCGGAGAGAGAGATGGGAGAGGGAGGGGGAAGTGAAGAGAGAAGGAGGGAGATCGGACCCGCCGGGAAGGGAGACGTCGAGACGGCGGAGTCCGGCGGCTGAGGTGGCGGCGAGCCAGGTGGAGACGCGGCGGTGGTTGATCCAGTTGGTGGCGCAGTGGAGGCGGAGGCGGCGGAGGCGGAGGGAGTGGTCGCGGAGGAGGAGGAAGTGCTCGACGAAGTTGGAGAGGGTTTCGGCGGAGTCGTCGGGGGAGAGGCGGAAGTCGTCCTCGGAGAAGGAGAGGTCGACGGAGGCGCGCCAGACGTGACGGAAGCGGTGGGAGAGGACGCTAGTTTGTACGAGCTGTTTGGTTGAGAGGTGGGAGAGGATGTGGTGGAGGATCGCGTCCGGGAGGCACCCGAAGCGGTCGGCGGCGGTGGTGCCGGCGACGGCCGGACAGGGCATCGCAGAGTTTGGGTTTGGGTACGGGATTTCGTGGTTTTTTTATAAATAAAAATCTTTTTTTCTTCTTTTGTGCGGTTGGGTTGGGGCGGGTTTGGGAGATGAGAAGAACAACCATAAGACCGGTCACCACCTTGAGATCGAGCCTGCCCGAGGGTGTGTTATACCGGGTGAGGCTCGTGAGCTTGGATTCTCACAAGGAGAGTCGAGCGAGCGATAACGAGGCAAGCAAACGGGAATAGCTTAGGATTCCCACGGTTTTGCAGGCAATCACGAGGCGACTCGACTTGTGCGGGAGGCGCAACACTTGGGGAAGTGTGTGCTCACACATGGAATGCCATGCGTGCGTGGTGTAACGCGGGGCAAGGTTGTGAGCAGGGAGGCGTGAAGAAGAGTCACAAAGGTAGACAACAACAAGACGCGCGTGAGAGTGAACGCTTGGTGGCTTGGAGCGTGGAGGTGCGTGAAAGAGCACCAAGGATTAGAGGCTATGGATGACTAAGGAAGCCAGGAGGCATCAATAGACATGGCGCGACACTTGGAGTGTAGGCGCGCACACAAAGCAACGCGCGAGCAGCACATAGGCACACATAGCGTACGCGCATGGGCGAGAGTTGCAAGAGATGTAAAGGCGTAGATGCTTGGAGGCCAAGACCAGGAGTCAACACAAACCTAGACTTGAAGTCAAAGCCAAGTCCAAGGTGAGGACTAAGCGGGACTGAAAGTCAAGTGGAGTCAAAGCCAAGTCCACATAGGAGACTAGCTGATGTTCGTAGTCAAGACGAGTCAACAGGGGTCAACATGATGGAGAGGTGGAGACCGGCGAGGACCGAGTGCGGGCCAAGAAAGGACCAAGGGAGGACCAAACATGGACGTGAAAGGGACCAACAAGGGTATGGAAACAAACGTGGAAGAAGCGGTCAAAGAGAGGTGCTAGAGAATAGCGTGGGAATAGAGTTGTTGAATGAGTCAATAACCGAACGAAGGAGAAGGCGATGGCTGAATGGGCAACCCATGCGCGCACATTCTCCCCACTTGCATATTCTATTTTGGGAGTGGTCGTGCCAGCAAGGCGCATGTCAAAAATAGCGAAGGGATGTGGAACCAGTCCACAACCGAGCGAGAGAGAATATGAGGCGTGTGGATTTGAACGGATCAAATCCCACTTACGCATTCTCTCCTTTTTTGGGGCGCATGGTGTAATAGATTTTGTAGGATTTCATGTTTAATTATGCATGTATATTTTTCGAATTTTTATGCACAATAAGGATCAATTTACAATTTTCTATGATTTATTTCATGCATGCATCGATTTGTTTCAATATCTAGTTTCAAAACTTTATTAAAACAAATATGGGCTCCGAAATTCATACCTAGAAGTTCTCTAAAACTTCTTGAAGATTCGGAGACGTTGGGGATGCTTCTCGCTGCGCCGGATGCCTCCGAGTATTCACCAAACTCTAAACAAGATCGGAGAGAGGGAAGCTAGTCTCTCAATCTCCGATAGGTTTAGAATCCAATTACTAACCCCTATTTAATTCCCTTGAGAAGATGATCTCTTAAGAACTAAAACAAAACTTAAGAATTAAGGGAATTTCGTGGAGAATTATGGAGAGAGTTTTTGCATGAGAAAAACAATGAATTAATTAATGAGGTAATGAGATAAACTTGTATTTATAAGTTCTCTCCAAATTACCTATTCATGTGCAACCTCTTGCCCATGATTTCATGCAAACTTCCATCTAACCATCCATTATTTATTAATAAATAATATTAGCCACGAATTAAATCAATTATGGACCAATTCCATGCATGATCTAATTAATTCTTAAATTAATTCTGCACAAAACCGTTTGGACCGGTCGACCGTTTGGAGGTTCGATCGACCGCTCGAACCAAGTTTCGGTCGACCGTTCAATAACTCGGTCGATCGTTCGTAACAGGAATTATTCCATCGCAATGTTCGGTCGACCGACCGATTACATTCGGTCGACCCTTCGAACAGATGAAAATTCCTTGTTATCGGTCGAGACATGTTCGGTCGACCGTGTACTGCTAACCGGTCGACCGTTTTTGCACAGTGCATGCAGACTTGTCAAATTTCGGTTTTAACCCCTACAAAATTTGAAATTTCGGGATTAGTAGTAAATTCACAACTTATGTAACATATTATCCTATGTAATGATTAATCATTACACCCCATAATATTTACATCACATATGAATTTAATTTAGATTCTAATTATGTTATTAATCACAACATAATCTTGATTTTGCTTGTTTACCCCATGTGTCATATTTTTACATGAAACCAGACACATCCTATGAACTCAAAATCCACATTTCTTGTTTCCCAGTTCTGTGGTGTGACCTATGGGAGGATCTAAACTAAGTTGACAGTGATATTAAGAACTTAATATCACAAGCTGTAAGCGGTATCTAGCTACACGTTATAGCTCCCGTTATAGCGGATTTATTTCCAACAAAATTTGAACTTAAGGGGGTTTTAGCAAATTCACAACTTATGCAATGTATTATCCTATGCAACAATAAATTATTGCACCCCATAATATATGCATCTCATATGAATTTATCATGACTCTAATTATGTTTATATACAACATAATTGATTTTACTTGTTTACCGCATGTGTCATATTTTCTATGAGAAACCCGACACATCATATGAACCAAAAATCAAGCTTCTTGTTTCACGGTTTTTGCGGTGTGACCTATGGGAGGATCTAAACTAAGTTGACAGTGATATTAAGAGCTTAATATCATAAGTTATAAGCGGTATCTAGCTACACATTATAGCTCCCAATTAGTTAGATGTCTTAATTCCACTCGAACCAAAACCCGATCCATTTAGTGATGGAGTGCACCACTTGTGTCCGTCCCTTGCCTCATGATATTAAGAATACACACAAAGTAGTATTGTGTCATCTTTGTATTAGTATTCATTTCTTGATCTCTTTAAGCTAGTTATAAATATGTGACTTAACTCAAATCACATTGTGCACATTATAACTTTGCTTTATCAAGGGGCCCACTAATATCATCACTCAATTAAGAGGGGCAATGATAGTCTTTTGACTAACTATCTTCTCCAACGAAAGTTATACTTAACCAACCAATGCCTTTACACTACACTGATCGATAGTTCAAGACACTGATCTAATTAAGTATTCCTTAAGTGATCAGATATAAGTCTCATATTAAAGGACCAAAGACACAGTAAAATATTAATGACACAGAAACACATTTCTATAATATTTTACTTATTAGGTTTATTCAGTATACAAAAGTAATGTTTTCCTCTTTTGCATACCCGTGTCGTCACTCACTTGTAGAGCTACAATGATATATGACCAACACGACAATCTTAACTCGGTAATCAATGTCCCATGTTAATTACCATGATTGTGAATATCTTTTTGTTTTATGTAAACCAATATCTTTTAGAGCTCTACGGTTAAGGACCAAGAGTCTCTTCCTTAACACTTCTAAAAGACGAATAACATAAACAAGGAACAAAATGATTTCTCATTCAATTCATAATAATTGACATTTAAAAGTAAAACTTTTAGAACACATTCCCTTCAGATTTAATCCATAGAATAAGCAAGGCTCCCCACGTTTCCAGCATCCATGACCAAGTCCACAACCGAAGGTTCAGTTACCCTTGTTGACGCCTAAAAGAGAGGGATTAATGCCTAATTGTGGGAAGTGTTGTGAACGATTCCTTGGGGATTAATTAGCCACAACAAATAATATGCTTAACATGAGAATATGGAGCTATTCTCGTGAAACCACGAGAGAGTGAGTTGGTTAGCATCCAACCGTGTTAAAAAGTAGGACTTTAAGCACCTTATAAAAAAGGGCGCCTCCCAACGTTGGAGAGGCATCTTGGCATCTTGCACCATTGCAATCTTAGCATCTTGGCATCAATTAAGCTTTTGTTAGAGAGAGAGAGTTAGGGCTCACAATTCCTTAGAGTGTGAGGACGTTTTTGTAGGATTTCATGTTTAATTATACATATATATTTTCGAAATTTTTATGTATAATAAGGATCAATTACAATTTTCTTTGATTTAGTAATCACACTAGGCTTCACAAGTAATGATAAAAGTCAATGCATGAGAAAGCAAGTAAAACAAAACATACCTTGGCTTGTTGAAACTGTGTTCAACCAATTCCCATAAATATTATCCAGCAAAGTAGTTAGCATTTCACGATTTTCTCCTGACATATTTTTACGTGAGATAGAATCTCCAGCACTTTTATACTTTCCGATCCGCTCTATCTGTGGTTCAATTCCAACATTTTCAAGAACCCCTGCGAAATATATTCAATAAATCTCATGTAAGTTAATAAACTGAAGGTGGACAGCTATGCACGCTCTAATAAAAAAATCTTAGCAAATGTAGCCTGAATTAAAGTTTTGGAGATGTGGATCAAGCACATGACCAGAAGAACATTAAGACACCGTACCAAGACCACAAGGACTTTAAGTTTGTGGTTCTCGAAAGGGCAGGTCTAGGGGTTTTTATCGGTACGGCAGTCCTGGGTTCTGGGATAGTCCACAGGCACTTTTGATGTTTTCTTGACGGTCTGCCATGAGAAAATCTTAATTTTAAGTGAAAAGATCAGTCAGTCATGGTACTCTTTAGGAATCTAAACATGTGTGGCACACTAGCATCCTCATATTCATACAAAGAATGTCTTCTTTTTCCCATAAGGTTACATACAAGGTATTGTGGTAATACTTCTTTCGTCTGCATCAACCTATGGACCATTGCTTGTCATCCGTCACCAATGAAGTGTGACTTTTCATGACATCTACACCTCAAACAATGTCAGTTCTTAATCTTGTATGGTTTACTGATAGATCCCAATTTTCACTAAAATAATGGTATGGGATTTCACATTTGTCAAATTCATACATAATTTGCGGTGAAATGACGGGTCTCGGGTCTTCACAAGAAACAGTATTATTGTAAAATTAATTACCAATTTGTGAATTATATGTAGGTGAAACCACAGATAACTCATTTAGCAAAATGAAGGCATAGCAAAAACAAAATGAAAATTAAATCAACTGATAATGAACCATAGGATGAAATTTAAAGGAGAAATATGAACTTACCTCCAAGAAAGGATGATTGCACGGTTAAACCATACAAGGAAACATAAGCACTGGGAGGGACATACAACTCCCCACAAGCACAAGCAATATAGTATTCTCTTTCTCCACAAATGGGGATATAGCATACAATGAATTTACCTGCAAACGATTAGAAATTGTAAGTGAAAAAACTCGAGAATACCAAAACACTTTAGTTTTACATTGCATGCTAAGAAGATGCAGTTATCAAAATCATCTAGAGATGGTTTGATCCATTTAGTGGAATTCCAGTGACTTGCTCTCTTATAAAGGCCCAAACATAAATATAAACTAAAACATAGTTGATAGTACATTCCTTTAAATTAATGCAAATAAAAAAGTTATAAACCTAGATTCACTGATACAATCAAACAAAATTGCAAATGCATCTAAACCATTATTTTGAATTAAAACTGCACTAGCATACCCTTTTTTTATCAGTAGAAGGCCCATCATAGGCCAGAAAACTTTATCAACAAAGGATAAAAAAGGTAAAGAGAACCAGCAAGTGACCTAGCAAGACATGCAAATCAAGAAACATGACTCAATGATAACAAAAGACGGCAAATACTGGAGACCCGGAAAACACAAAGAATCCCTATCAAACTGGCCCAAATATTCCATTGCAGTGCCAATGGGGATACATTCTATAACTGTAGGATTTCATGTTTAATTATACATATATATTTTCGAATTTTTTTTATGTATAATAAGGATCAATTACAATTTTCTTTGATTTATTTCATGCATGCATCGGTTTGTTTTAACATCTAGTTTCAAAACTCTATTAAAACAAACAAGAGCTCCGAAATTCATACCTAGAAGTTCTCAAAAACTTCTTTAAGATTCGGAGACGTTGGGAATGCTTCTCGCCGCGCCGGATGCCTCCGAGTGTTCACCGAAACCCTAAACAAGGTTGGAGAGAAAGGAGCTAGCCAATCGATCTCCAAACAAGCTTAGAATCTAGCTCCAAACCCCTTCCTTAGCCTCTGAGATTTCTCCTTCCAAAGACTTAGAAAACTAAGAGAATTTTCGTGGGTTTTAGTAGTGAATTAGGAGAGAAAATAATTTCTGAATTGTGTGTCACAATTAGGGAGAATAAGGACCTATTTATAGGTTCCAATCTTACTCTTAATCATGGCTATTCTTAAGCCACGGTTTTATGACAATTTCTCTCACAAACTAATTCCATAATGCATTATATGCACCTACAAAACGTTTGACCAAATTTGGAGCTAATCCAACCATCGATCAAATTAATCTCTTAATAATCAAAGGCAGAAAATCGGCCGCTGTTCGGTTTACCGAGTCCCACTCGGTTAACCGAATTTGTCACGATCGTTTAACCGAGTACATGACGGATGACCGAATCTTAAGGAGAAAAATTCTCCTTAACCGATCGGACTAATTCTCGTCCAAGACCGAGTGCTATTCGGTTAACCGAAAATATCGAAACTTGACATTGTTCGGTCGACCGTTTCTGGTTCGGTACACCGTACCAAAGTTCCAGGCACTTTGGTCAAGTTCGGTCAATCAATTACGATTATCCGTTCCACGTTCGGTTGACCGATCCATAGATCCTTCGGTCGACCGAACCATAACGGATTACCGAACTTCTACCCGATTTTGCCTATTTCAAATTTTGGATTTATTTCCAACAAAATTTGAACTTAAGGGGGTTTTAGCAAATTCACAACTTATGCAATGTATTATCCTATGCAACAATAAATTATTGCACCCCATAATATATGCATCTCATATGAATTTATCATGACTCTAATTATGTTTATATACAACATAATTGATTTTACTTGTTTACCGCATGTGTCATATTTTCTATGAGAAACCCGACACATCATATGAACCAAAAATCAAGCTTCTTGTTTCACGGTTTTTGCGGTGTGACCTATGGGAGGATCTAAACTAAGTTGACAGTGATATTAAGAGCTTAATATCATAAGTTATAAGCGGTATCTAGCTACACATTATAGCTCCCAATTAGTTAGATGTCTTAATTCCACTCGAACCAAAACCCGATCCATTTAGTGATGGAGTGCACCACTTGTGTCCGTCCCTTGCCTCATGATATTAAGAATACACACAAAGTAGTATTGTGTCATCTTTGTATTAGTATTCATTTCTTGATCTCTTTAAGCTAGTTATAAATATGTGACTTAACTCAAATCACATTGTGCACATTATAACTTTGCTTTATCAAGGGGCCCACTAATATCATCACTCAATTAAGAGGGGCAATGATAGTCTTTTGACTAACTATCTTCTCCAACGAAAGTTATACTTAACCAACCAATGCCTTTACACTACACTGATCGATAGTTCAAGACACTGATCTAATTAAGTATTCCTTAAGTGATCAGATATAAGTCTCATATTAAAGGACCAAAGACACAGTAAAATATTAATGACACAGAAACACATTTCTATAATATTTTACTTATTAGGTTTATTCAGTATACAAAAGTAATGTTTTCCTCTTTTGCATACCCGTGTCGTCACTCACTTGTAGAGCTACAATGATATATGACCAACACGACAATCTTAACTCGGTAATCAATGTCCCATGTTAATTACCATGATTGTGAATATCTTTTTGTTTTATGTAAACCAATATCTTTTAGAGCTCTACGGTTAAGGACCAAGAGTCTCTTCCTTAACACTTCTAAAAGACGAATAACATAAACAAGGAACAAAATGATTTCTCATTCAATTCATAATAATTGACATTTAAAAGTAAAACTTTTAGAACACATTCCCTTCAGCTTTGAGTGTGTGTAACTCGTTCCCTTTGGAGTGTTTTTCGTATAGTTAATAAAAGAAGTGTTCTGCCATCGTTTGAGTGTTTTGATTCGTGTGTGTGGAAGGAATTTTGTGGGGCGTGTGGGCTGGTGTTTGTGAAGGGTTGTGAGGAGTAAACTTCTGTGTGTGCTTGTGTGGGGGCTAATTCCGCTAGTCCCCAACGCTGAGGGAAACCGAGGAGTTGTACGGTTGTGTTGTTGTTTCCTTCCTTGCGAGGATAGAGCGTTTGACGGGGTCAAAGCTCAAAAAAGTTGGAATTCGAGAGTCCCTTAGAGACTCCTAACATGACCGGTGACAACACCTAATTAGATTCGGTTTATCCGACGAATGCGTCTATTCAAGTTCGTGTTAGACGTCTAGCTTCAGTGATACGGTGTTCCAAACATTGGGACGGTTAGAGAATCCACACACACGATCTATTAAAAAAGATTATCTTAATTTCTTTTTGTTTGTTTTTCACCTTACAACATTTAACTACAATCTTCTTCTTTTTCATCTTCTCAACCATAACATGTGATGAAAAGATCATGTTGTCAAAACGACTATTTTTTTCTTCCAACTCGTTCCTACAATTATAACGTTGAAAACATAATCAATTGGAAAATTGAAGTTGTATGGAAAAAACCCTAAAAAGTGAAAGGTGCAAAAAAAAGATGGTTGAAAATATTATGGTTGGAAAAGTAGACGATGAGAATATAATTGTTTCAAATTCGGTAATTATTCCATTTGGGTTAACCACTTAAAATTAAATATTTCGAAATATACAATAGTATATATAGATAGGACCTAAGAATATAAGAAATTAGTTTTTTTATTTTTTATTTTCTAAAATATATCCATTTTAAAACAATAGAACTCTCTCTTTTATTATATTAATTACAAAATCCGAGTAGATCCTGATACCATCAAAAATCTATTTTTTTAAAGAAATGAGCGTAATACGTCAATACGTGTTTGAAGACACGGATTGAGGATCTTAAAATCACCTAATTGTCGATGCTATTAGGGCATCCACTCTCATGACCTAGGTCATCCTGATAACATATGTCATGCACACACTCTTTTTTTCTTTCTCTCTACCACGTCATCATGATCAACCACATCTTTCTCCTTTACTATTCACCAATTTACCATGACCTAAGTCATCTCACTATCTTTCATTAATTTCCTTATCCACTTTTATTTCATCACAAATCATTTATATTTACCAAAAACATTAATAATATATTTGGAAAAACCAAAATACCAATAAATCTAGTATTTCCAAATTGCATATAATTTTTTTATTTAACCATCAATGATTAACAAATACTAAATATCATTAATATTAATAAAGCAAATATTACATTAAATTAGACAAACATAATGTCTTTTCTTGTTGGATTGTCAAGCTACAGTGCGCGCGTGATGCCTTATCTTTTCGGATTGACAAACTACAGTGCGTGGTTGATGCCTTATCTTGTCGGACTGACAAGCTACAACACGCGCGTGATGCCTACTCTGATCGATTTGAAATCTTGTCTGCGAATATAATTATCTTAAAACTATCTTAGGGAAACTAATAAAATGGAAATCTTGTTTAAGGAGCTAAGCTAAATCAGAACAAGTTCTCTATAAATACCATTAAGTCCACCTTAGTCATCACACACAACTTCATTTCCTTCAACCTTCCAAACTTTATATTTCACTCCGGTCAAGGAAAAAGGCATAGTGACCCGCATGATGAATTTAATTTGGAAAAGATCAATGACCAAATATTTAAGTGGAACTCTATGGTTTTTTTACCAGTTTATAACTTATCTTCCCTAATTTGTAGTTGTAGCTTTTATTTCAATTTAAGACTTATCTTCCATATTTTCATGATCAGTTTCAGTTGTTGTTATTTTAGTTTAATTGTTGTTTTCTACTTTAAATTTGGTACAACAATCCCTATTTCAGAAAAGTTGGTGTATTTCAGTATAAATTTCGTACTTAAATCCGAACTATTTATCAAAATATAAACCCCATAATTATTATAACAAATACCAATAAATATTGTATTTTTTTAATATCATTTTTAATCCGTTTTTTAAATCTTATTTTTTAAAATATGTTTTCTAATTATTTTTATTTTTTTAATCTTGTTTTTAATTTTTTTCCTTAATCGACCTTAAAAAATGAGTGTAATGAGTGCACACCCCCGTAGACTTGACAACCTCACCCTTTTTTTAAAATAGTTTTTTTTAATATTTAGTTGTAAATAATTCATTATGTTGGTTATGAAAAAATATTTATTTATCGAATAAAATAATCCAACTTGTCGATACTCTCTTGCACGTCATTTAGAGGCCGATTTTTGAAAAAAATAGAAAAAACAATTAAAAAATAAAATAAAAACAATTATAAAACATATTAAAAAAGATTAAAAATAATTTTAAAAAAAGATAACAAAACAAAAAACAAAAACAAAATATTAAAAAATTAAAACAATTATAAAACATTTTAAAAAAAGATTAAAAATAATTTAAAAAAAACAAAATCAAACCAAAAACAAAATATTAAAAAAACAAAACATTCCCACGACTTACAGGTCGAGGACCAGGTCGCTCTAACGACCTTGGTCGACGCACGATCGGGTCATGCTCCCCACGACCAGGTCGGTCGTGGGAATGACCGATCGGTGGGGTGGTCATCTTTTGTTTCGGGAATATGCATTTGAGGTTGCATCTTTTTTAAAGAGTGGTTTGCTTGCGTATCACTTCAAAATATAATATCACATTTGCTAACGTGACAAGTGACGTGAAGCACGTCCGTGTATCTGCACCCTAAACAAAAATGTGAGTTGTGGTTATCTTATTTACCAAACATGCTTTTGTTTTCAGTATTTTTCTCCGTTTAATAACGGAGTAAAAAAAGTAACCAAAGTGGTGCTTTTTGTTTGTTGTTCTAATCGTTATTAATATCACATTAGATTTCTTCATAATTACAATGCAATCACATCAAAATTACGAGTCGTGCCACCAAACCTGCTCCCTTTTCATTTCAAACCTTCTCCATTTTCGAGTCAAAAGATAGATAAATAGACACATCTCATTGCACTGATCGGGAGGCGCTCGTAGTGACTGAGGGGGTCGAAGACCAAGAAGTGAGTTGTTTATACCAAGTATTTTCTTATGGCTAGATCCAATCTCCTGGTACCTACGGAAAGACAAAAAATTTCACGTTCTTCCCTTCAGGAATGGAGGATTAGGGAAATCCTATTGATTGTTGCTTTCTCCAGATCCAGACCTCCAGGAAAAACATGAAAAAAAACGCTCGAATGGTGAGAAACTTCTAAAAGTGGCTTGTTGAGACATAAACTTGGTCAGAAGTTTAGTGATCTTTTTGTATATAAGCTTGGGGCAAAACTTACTACCAAACAAACCCTTAATAGTAAAATTTCAATTTCGAAAAGAATTCCACCACGACCAACACTAATGGTCCAATTTTGCAGGAAGTGGGTCTGAAAGTGGGAGAAGTTTGTTCCATGTGGGACTTTTTTGTGATTGGTTTGTAGGAGTTCTAGAAAGTGAGTTCGGACAAAACTACTTAAGTATTTAAGATAACCTTTTTTATATTCTTGCTGAGAGTTCGTTTAACTGGTCTGTGAGAAAAATCATTTAAGCTCTTTCATGAAGGGTTTCCAATTTTGTCCTGGAATTGCAGTTGCAACATTAAGGAATGTTACAAATCATTAACAAACAATTAGATACATGTACTAGAATTTCTTAAAAGATGTAATTTTATATTCTCTGATTCTGTGAGGTAGGTGCAAACAAAACAGTTATCACCATGACGACACCATGAGACAACTAGAATTAAGAGGTTACACGGATTGGGGGAGGGGATAAAAATACGAACTTATGGGGACTGGCATGCTATCTCCCCACATCTCATACCACCTTTAGGGCTATAAGATTTACAAGAATATATGCAGGTAAGCAATAAGGATACAGAAGAAAAAAAATGTTCTTCATTCTTGTTGTACTTGTACCCGTGAGAAAAAGTCTGCTGGTTTCCCAACTCTTATTTTCTGTTCAGCTAGAAAGCCAAGTATAGCGTTCCTCTGCCACCCCTTGAAACTCCTGTGACAAGAAAGAACCAGTTAGACATTGCAGATAACTCCTAACTAGTCAGTCTTCTATATTTATTTCTAAAAATATCTGAGGATAATCATTCATAGATCACACAGTGCTATATCAATTTGCTTGAAAATGACCTCGTTTTGGACATGAAAAATTACTGCAAGAAAAAGGGAAAAAGCACCTTGGTGTGGGATCAAAACCACAAATTGGTGAAGTTATAACATCTCCATGTCTGGCCTTTGCTATGTAAGAGAGAAAAAGAATACTCACTTCTGGTCCAAATGAGCAATAATCTCTCCACCAGGAAAAGCACATTGAGTTGATTCAATTGAAACTTGTATAGAGCGTCTCCATCTCCCACCTATATCATCAATGTGGGACTTGTTTGCTTTCTCATTTAGTGGAGGTTCCATAGGCAAAGAATACCCTGCAAGCATGTGGCCCACCCAAACACCATTCTTCCTAAAACACAAGAAAATGGCGGGTCATATAACAGAGCATTCCGTAGCATTCACAAGATTTCTTCAACCATAATAATCATTACCTAAACTGTTGGCACGTGGAAAACATATGCTATGAAAAACATATGATTGTCATGCACACAATTAAAGAGTTGTTTGATCTGGATTTTCTCTTTGAGTGTCAAGTAGCTTATAGAACGAACAATGATGCACTACATGCTTACATAGAAAGTGCAACATGAAGTAGATAAGGTAACTCATATACAGAAAATGTACTGCGCAAGGATGACAATGATCTCTATAAAGACACTCATATAGCTTGATATTTATGCTTGGCATGCAGACATAGTCAGTAGTTGGCTTGCACCAAGGATACTAAGAAGTCTGTCAAAAAAAAGCAGAGATACAATCGATGTCAAGCATCAGCATTCACTAAAAGCATGAAAAGCTCTTCACTACTAACTGGTTAAGATGATATTCCTTCGTAATGATGTGAGTTAATTAGCCACAATCATTACATCTTCTGGAACGTCTCAGCATCATGTGCATATATATGCGCTTTTGTTGTTCAAGAGCATGGGAAACAGAAGACCATACAGAGTAAGTTAAAAAATGAGGTTGAAGAATCTTACAGAACAATATCCATATGACGAGGCACATAATGACCACCACCTATGCCAACGAGAATTTTGTCTCCTTCACTCTTCCTGTCCCATTAAATGTGAGGCATTAATACTCAGAAGGGGTATATGTACCAACATATGTTTGTCAAAGATAAGCGTGCAAACATTTCATTACAAAACCCTTCTTTATTGAACATATTTCTAGAGAACTGAACCAAATGAAAAGAAGAAATCCAATGTGCAAATCCGGAAGCTAACATTTTAGATTCCTTTGAAAGGTGCATGGAATATTTAAATTTCAAAAAAGATATACCTGTCCCATTTTCCCAGGTCACCACCTCCATCAAGTCCAAGCCCTTGCCACAACAACTGAATAAATAAAATTACAAATAGAGAAGATACAAAGTGAACAAGAATTTGCCCAAAAAAGCAAATGAGTCTCGTAAACGCCATGATTTGATAATGATTCCAGCATATAGAACTAACAGGTATAGAGTAGGCTCATCTAGTATAGCAAGACCAAGAATCTTCTAAAATTAAACATAAATTGAGTGTATAAAAGACAATGGAAAATTAAATTGATGCAACTAGCTAATTACATTAGCTGGAAAGAACACGTAAAATCAATTGATTTCATAATTACTCAAAAAGAAGGTAAGAACATCAATAACTATTATCCTTGTCATGATTTTGGTTGCCGATAATGATGCAACATTAAATTGTAAATAATAGATGTGTCAGTGATGTAACAATTAAAGGGGGGAAACCTTAAAGCAGTTAAAATGACTATTCGAACTTAAAATCATTTAGAAAATACACATTGCTAACAATACCCAACTAAAGCAATGGCTTGGGCAGCATCTTGCCTCCTCCAATATTCTTCTGTGCTTCCTAAAATAGTAAACAAGATTCTTCAAGTTTGCGAGACAAGGAATCCTACTTTCAGACATCAAGAATGACTAACAAATAGAGTTTACATGCATGTGACATGATAGTCCTAAATCCTAAGACATTGACAGAACGCTATTTATCTAAAGCTAGTCATGGGAAGTGCAAACAAGAATCTCTCTACAAATCCAATTCCACATATTCAAGTTAATGCAACACTTTTTAGTTTTTACACACCAGAACGTATGGTTGATTCAGTGAGTAATCACAATTTTTCAAAATGCTATTATGTAGTTGAAAACATGTTTATGTTCAAATATCAAAGAAGAGCTTCAACAAGCACTAAACACGAAGAACAATTTTGCCTTTCTTATCGTAAGTTCGTAACAAATATTTGGTTTTATTCATGTAGAAATAGGCTGTTTGATCAGATACCAGCACCCTATCAACAAATTTTATAAGCAAGAAGGATGTATGCTGCAAGAAACTTTCAATTTAATGAGATCAATACTTGTAGCATCCAGGCTAGCACATTACTTGAAATGGATTAGGGTTCGAGTTACAAAGTAATCTTAATAAAATAATATCAAACACGCTTAGACAATATCTTACCTATTTCCACAAACATTGTTGGTGTGTTGACCACAGGTCCATGATGAGTTGCCTCCAGAGTAACCTGTCAAATAGTGAGTTCAAAGTAGCCCATCCATAGTAATGCTATTAAACTCCAAAAAGATTGGTCCTATTGAGCTTTCGTTAAGCCCCGCTAACGTTTGATGTTATTTGGGTTACATGAGTACTAGATGGGACCAGCAAAGAAGAGAGCATATGGCTTATAACTCATCATACATCAGTTGTCACAAAGCATCCAAATGATACCTTATAGTAAATAGTATACGGAAGAGGCATTTTAACTTGCTTGCTCTCTGCCTAAACATGTGGTCTATGATGAACCAAAAACCCAATGAGACATTTGAACGAGATGTTTTTTTACTATGCTTAAATCAATAGCTCTTGTTTTGGTACTCAAGAACTCTGATAATAGTATAGAACCAACATATTGCAATATTTCCATTGGCAATGTAGATATATACATATGTATATATGATATCTGATTTTTCATGTTTTGCTTCTCTCATGAAGATCACATCATTACATGTCACCCATGAATATCATGGCATGTTGATGTCCTCACAACAATTTGAAAACACCAATTTTCACCTAATACGCAACCTATCAAGATTCTATATTATAATGAACAACTCTTGGCTCTCATATTGAAACAAAACAACAATTACAAAACTTAAAAAAGTCCAAGGAGACATAATCACCTCAAATTCAGGTGTAAGTCCTTGATCCTCGGCAATTTTCTTCAGCAACCTGATCCACGAACCCATCCTCGGGTTTGGAATCCCAACCCATCCACTCCTCCCTCCATGCAATGGGACCTCATCGTCCCGCAAATGAGGAACACCTTAACCAGCAAAAGCCAATCAAAATTATCATGTATTACATGCCTTAATTAATTGTCTAGGAACAAGCCCGACACTAGTAGTTATTCATAGTCTTAGTGTTTACTCCCTCGTTCTCCCCAGCAAGGAACCCCTTAATCAACAAAAGCCAATCAAAACAATGGCGTGTTACACTTCTTAAGTAATTGGATAGGAACACATAGAAGGAGACGATTCACGTACGGGAACCATGATTCTTATTGGATTCATAGCCAATCTACCTCAACTAGGTTGGATTAAAGGCATTGTTGTTGTTGCTTTTATTTTGTATGATTCTGAAGTTATTGCATAGGAATTAGTTACAATCATGAAGTAATTTGTCAATTTGTTTCCACTAAGTTAGTGCCTTAAAACTCTTTAGATCAGCATCAGTAAGATTGTGGTGTTTAAGACACCAGAAAAGAGGAGATGCTATCATCACATTGATATGGAGATTCGAAAGAAACTTGAAACTTCAATCTTGGTTGGAATTACACACACTATCCATTTTATTAGCATCTCCACTAAATTCTCAATTCCAAGAATTCTCATGACAGTCATGTTTACAGCCATCCTGAAGGTAACAATCACATTTCGAAATTCAGTTGGTCCCCAACATCTACGAAACCTAAGTACTTAAGTGGCGCAGGGGCAGTGCCACGGAGATTGAAATTAGCAACGCCAAGACAAATCTACCTATCTTAGGTGAACTGCAGCGGATCCAACTATGTTACTTATTTGGAACTTAAGTGGAGTGTAGCGGATCCAACTGTTCTTATCGGGCAATATGAGACTATTTTTCCGGAAAAAAAATATCGTAAGTGACCAAACCGATGGGGTGGATGGTGAGGGCGGGGCGGCAAGTGGCGGCGGTGTGCTTGCTAAGGAAGATAGTCTCTTCCACGACTTCACCGGTGGATTCCTCCCAGAGGCGGTCGAGGTCGTCGGCTCGGACGAGGCTCCGGTCGAGCCTCAGAAGCCGCACGTGGTTGTTGACGAAGCTCTGCGTTCCGTCCTGGAAGGGGGAAAAGGGTGGGGAATGGGGTCGGGGTTTTATAGGGAGGGAGGAAGGAGGGGAAGAGAGGCGAACCGGGAGAGGTGGACCGGAGTGCCAACCGGGCATTGCGAGGAAGGTCGAGGCCGGTCCGACCGATGCCGGGTCAGTTGTCGTCGTTACCACCAGAGTCACCATTTCGGTTTGGTATTGTTGCGGTGAAACGGTGGTGGACGGTTGTTATGTAATTGGATTTTGGAGTTTTGGTGGTGTGATAAATAAAATTATTAATATAATCCGTGCGATGGATGGATAAGAAATTTAAAAAATAAAAATCTGTAAAGAAGAATGGATGAGTATATTGATTCACGGTAGGGGTGTAATCGATCTCTAAACGAGCGATCCGATCCTGCTTAAGATTGACTCGTTAAGGGTTTCGAGCGGAAATTTCTGCTCGTGCTCGGTTCGACCTGCTCGCGAGCGGCTCGTTAACCTGAATCTTTTTTTTGGCGTTGAATTGCTAATAATATTGTCCTAATAAGTAAATTATAAGATTACTTAAGACAAATATAATAATAATTACAAACATAATTTTAAAATTAACACCTAAAATAAAACACAATCTTATAAATTATACGACAACATCAACATATTATAAATAAGATTATACACTTAGATCAAACAAAATCAACACAATCTTAAAATCAAACACAATCTCTTAAATTATAGGACAACTCACAACATCTTATAAATAAGATCATCCATCTGACCCAAACCTTAATTTATTTGAACTTTTGGTGTAGAAAAAAATAAGAAAAAGAAAATAAATAATAATAATGGAAAATGAAAAGTTTAGGACTAATAAAGTTTTGATTCTTATGAGTATTTTGGTTTGGTTTGCTAAATAGATTGTTGTGTTTGATAAATTAGTTTATTAAATGAGTTTAACACTTAACCGATTGAGTAATTGGATAGAATATTCATGTTAATCAAATAATTGGATATAGTAATCAAGTTTCGAACGATAATCGAGCGAGCATTGAGCGAGCGGGATCTGCTCGTGCTCGGCTCGTTACTAACCGATCCGAGCAACTTCGAGCAAAATCGAGCGAACATCGAACGATCTATCGATCCCCAACAGAACTTGACAGCCCTAGGCACTGTCTTCTTATGTTTTTCTTGTTAATAAAGATATAAACTTTTTTCCCACTGCTACGCATGTAGAATCAAATAGGAATAGCAGCTAAATAAAAAGGGATTTACAAACTCATCTCCAAGCTCTCTCTCTCTCTCTCTCTCGATAATTAACAAGTGATCAATTGGGTTAACTCAGTCGAGCAATCCTTCGACTTGAGATGCCAAAATCAAGAATCAAATCATGACAAGTGCAGCCGAATGTATTAGATTTGAAATCCGATGGCATGATGTAGATAAAATCAGCAAGAAATAACTGATAATTGACAAGGCAAGATTCCCAGGGATTTCAGCCTCCGAGTCCCACACCTATAGTTATTATAACTTCCAAGTTTTCTAAATCAAATACACATTACCTCTGCACAACTCCTGACATTTTGTCCACCTTAAAGCTTTTCGGGAAGAAGAGCTTATAAGCTTAAGAAGGCATATGGAGAATGTATGTCATCTTCACAATCTCAAATTCTCTAGATAACTCCACATGAATTTCCTAGTGGTCACTCACACTTATTTACCGTAAAGGTCAAACAACAAAGTTCCCAACAAATTCCTATTTGCAACAATTGAAAATGCTTCAAAAAGCCTCTATCTAGAGCTTGCTACAGAGATCAAATGATTGATTGGTCAAATGTCTTGATACAGCCATGGGATTTTACAATGACCCTCAACAGTCATGTACATTAAAGCCTGGTGCTACTACATATAAAAAATGGAGTGTGAGCAAAAGATACAAGAAAAACCAATACATTTGTGTCAATATCCTAACACAGAATCTACGTATGAGGCAATGAGAATGGTAAGTAAGATTTTATACATGGGGAGATATGAAAATAAACTACTGAGACCAATACAGTCCAGCTCTGAATCAGCAAAAAATAAGTGATAGAGCTAGAACAGGATGTATTCCTAGCCACAAAACTACCTCCAGCAGCAATCTGGACTGAATAACTTTTCTGCATCTTTCTGCCTGCCTGTTTTTAAGATTACATAAGGGGAAGTATAACCCCTTTGCTACAACAAAATCTTAATAACGAGTACAGAATGGAGATGTACAAATGCATAATTATTGCAACGACTGCAATGCTACATAACATAATAAAAAATCCACAAAATAAAAACATGAAGAATCCCAAACATACTTCAGGAACAAAATATTAGCCAAGTTAAAAAGTCTGCACTAGCAACTAGCTATTGAAAAGCAGGTTGTTGTAACAGTTCGATATTATGACATGAAGCGGCCTGGCATTGGCATGGAAGAGGGAAACAACCAACTGCTGCAATTTGATGTCTCCAAAAGATGTGTTTTCTTTGAGCTGCCATACAAATGCAAATCTTCATTAAAAGATTTAAATGTGTAGAAAGGAAAGCACAAACAAAGCTGAATCAAAAGCAATGTGCAAGAGCAGAAAAGAAAAGATAAGAGCTTCGTGTAAATTAGCCAGATAGCATGGTACCCTCAAAATATTCCCACAGAAAATGATGCCTGATATGCGGTTTGCTTCTAATTTTAATAGCCTAATCTAACACCAAAGGTTAAGCAAGACATTTCCTTTCAATTTCTGTGAATGGAAAATCAACATTAAAACCATAAGAATAACATGCTTCTAAATCATTGCTTTCCGTAACAATAAAAAACACATTTAATCCCATACTAGTTGTAGTAACTATTATCTAAAAAAAGGCTTGTAGGAACTAACATTACAAAAAGGTATTAAAACAGACTGCAAGACAAGTGACAAATGTTTTTTTCTAATAGCAAATACGATGAGGAACTAGATACATATTAGCAACTTCCACAACACCGTAATTACAGTTAGTCTTTACAAGAGGAAAAGTTTATAGGAATAGGAAAAAAAGGAAGGATGAGCATGTAAGATCCTTAAAAGCCAATATATGTATCACGAAGGAGCTTTTTACTAGTTCAGAATAGTGGCTAACTTTTACTGAACCTTGATAAAATAATGCTTTTGGACATCATAAAATTGTCATGCTATTTCCATATCTTAAAAATTTAGAATGTTGAACAGTGAACACAATTGCGAACTAACAATGTCCCTTGGTATAACAACTTCAAGACCTAATTTGAAAATACATGTCAAGATGACAAGATCTCTTTTATTTAGATTGGTAATTACTTAATCAAGATTGAATCAGAATGTAGACCACGATGCAAGAAGACAAGGGAAACAAGACATTCCCGGAAGGAGGCTACAAATTCAGGGTGCATCAAACTATAACCCCTGCCGCATTACCTAAAACCTAATTATGTTTATACTACCTGGGACATGAGAACACCAAACCATCTCAGTATTGAGTTATATTATATAACCTTACTTGTTAATCCAAAAAACCTTACTCGTTGATCTGAAATTCAATATATCAGCTTGCAATAGGTTAATAAATAGTGTATCAGGATCGATAAAAAAAGCTCGACCTCTGCCCGGGCTTGGCATCAGTCTCTGTCTCACTTAGACAAAAAGATGATCAATAAATGATTGGCACTCCGATAAACAAATCTACCAAAAATGTACGAATGTGTCAAAAGTTGGCCTATAGAGATTACAACAAATGAAACCCTAAGGTGATTCCTTAAAAACCACAATGCAATAGTATTTATATAGACAAATGAATGCATTCACGTAAAAGCATAATTTCACTAAGGAGTGATACGAATTGTGAAAAAAGAACTTTGTGAAATGAAAACTTACTTTCCACCCCCATCGCTGGAGGCAGGATCCCACGAGCACCGTTGAACATGCCCACAAAATGATGGAATGACCAGTGATGCAGTACTTAAAACAAAAGGCTCGATGACATTATCTACTATTTTAGTCATAATACAAGCCACTTCTTCCATGACAAAGCTTAGAACCTCACATTATTCTGGTGTCATTCGGCGTCTTTTAGAATATTCAATCTCCCGAGATTTGCTTCGAGGTCTTGATGAGCGGCCTCTGTCCCACTCATCTACTCTATGTGAATCTCGTTCCCTATGCCTGTGATGGTCGCCATATCTTTCCCTGTCATCACGGTATCTATCTCGTTCTCTATCTCTTTCCCTTTCTGGCTCCCTGTCCCTATCTTTTTCCCTCTCCTTCTCCCTCTCACGGTCACGATCATAGTCTCGAGACATTTCCCTATCACTGTGATACCTCCGATCGGATATTTCATGTCCAGGACCAGTGTCTCTTTCCCTGTCATCACGATGTTTTCTTTCTGGAGCACCAGACCAATCTCGCTCAGAAACCCTATCTTTTCCATGGCTACCTTCACCATACTGATGGTCAGATGCAGCATCCTCCCCATAACTAGACTGCTCCTCAGCTCCCCAACCACCTGCATTTGGATCCTGCCACATCCCGGCACCACCAGGGGCCAGTCCTCTACCAAAGAATGCAGGATTCACATGAGGAGCGACCATAGCAGGGAATGAAGGCATCATGCCAGGAAAAGGAGGAGCAGGGCCTCCAGGGAAGCCCCCATATCCTCCCATTCTACCCATCATCGCACCATAACCACCGGTGGGATCGAAACCTTGGCCAAACATATTACCCGGGTTCATAACCGGGGGAGGGTTTATCATCCCACCATTGCCCATTATCCCTCTCCCACCGGACGGCCCCATCCTATTCCTAGCATTCCCCATGGGCCCACCTCTACCTCCAGCAGGACCACCTCTTCCCCAGTTACCACCTCGCCCACCGTAATTACCACCAGTAGGAATTCCACCACCCTGAACTCTACCCCTCCCTTGAGGTGGAGGCGCCTGAGACTGCGACACCGCTTGGTTCTTATTCGCCTGCGCCTCACCCATCCGCCGAATGCTGAATGGCGAAGCGAAGGCCACAACACAAGGCCTTCCGTTAAAAAGATGCCCATTCATACCTTCCTTACAAGCCGTGGTCGCCATCGGATCGTAAAACTCGACCTGACAATATCCCTTGGACTTCCCGCTCGCCTTCTCGTCGAAGAACCTCACCTCCTTAACCTGCCCGTACTTATACAGCTCCGCCTCCAGATCGGCATCAGTAGTCCACCAGTGGAGATCCCCAACATACAAAAAAGTCCCTCCGCCTCCACCACCCCCGCCACCGCCGTTGACATTCGCATTGTAATTTGGACCTCCACCGCCCTGCCTCGCGAACCCGTCGTTCCCGAATTTCGGGTTAGGATTCGGGTTCTGGAACTGCCCGGGGTTCTCCGGGGGCTTCCCGGAGAATCCCCCTAGATCAGGCCGAACCCCAGCAGGAACCGGCATCGGCGGAGGAGGTCTTGGCTGCATCGGCGGCTCATTACGATATCCTCCTCCAACTCCACCCAGGTGGGGCCCGCCCTCGGACTTGGGGTCCCTGGCGATCCCGGGGATGGGGATGGGGACGGGGACGGGAGCGGTCTCAGGCGCGGCCGGAGCGGGAACCGGAGGCGCGGGTTGGGTTTGAGGCTTGTCTTCGGCGGGGGAAGGTCGAGGGACGGACTGGAGGAAGCCGTCGCCGACGTTGACGTCGTTGTAGAGGTCGTCGTAGTCCTCGTAGTCCTCCTCGCCGAGGTAGTGGTCCTCGTCTTGGACGGCCGAGATCGCCTCCGTCGGGTGGAACCGATCGCCGCCGGCGTCGTCGTCCATAGGTTGGGTTGGTGGTTTTCTAGGGTTTGTGTGTGGAGGAAAAAGGTTGCTGCCCTGGCTTGGTAACTCGTTGAGTCAAACGTCACATGGTTTTAGGATAATTACAAGCTGAGGACAGAAAATAAGGCTACTTTATTTTTTTTCCTCTGGAAACTTTAATTTTGAGGGTTAACGTTACTTGTCCGTACAAATTACTACTTTGTTTTTTATTTCTATTTGATATATATTCTGTCCCGTTTCTTAACCAACACTAAGGACCGTTTGAATCATGCAAGATAAGTCCAAAAGAAAAGAAAAAATTGACCGATGCGTCTGCAAATAACGCCCCCTACTATGGTGGGGTTGTCTTAGCCAAACGCCCTCCACATGGTGGGGGCGTCTGGCTAGGAAACCCCCATGTGGGATGCATTTTTTGAAGATGCCCGGTTTTTTAATTTTAATTTTTTTGAATTTATACGGTGTGTTATTTCAAATTATTTTAGGTTCTGTTGCAAGATTTTGATTGTGACGAGGTAAATTACAATGAGATTTTGTAACTTCGGATGTATTTCCAACATGTGACCAAACAATTAAATGTGTGAAATAAGTTGCGATAGAAGTTTGGTTCAATATTTTATGAAAACTATATCTACCTAACTCTCACTATATCACCGGGTGTGACTTTCAATTCTAAAATCAATATATCAATGTGGTTTACTTAATTTTCTAAAATTTGCATTTCAACGAGATTATTTTTGGAATTTGGAATATTATTGGTGATCTGCAAGTCAGGAATCCCGCTATTAAATTATTGATTTTTCTTTTTCTCCACGGTAACCATATGACTATTGATTTCATTACTAATTACTAATTTTTTTAAAAATCATAATTAAAAAGGGAGAGGTGTCTGCGGGAGACGCCTCCTTTTTTGGATTTAAAAAAAGTGTAAGGGTAAAATGGTAAATGACACAGACGGATCAAGTAAATCGCAAGTTCAATTAATTTACGATGCGTCAAACATCTCAGGAAAAAAGTTTTTTTATAGTTGGATAACAACTTAATAAAAAGAAAGATGTACACGATTTTGTCTCAAGTATTGCAGAGAAATGAAAAGAAAGTGATGATTATAGTTTTATAACTAAATCATCCTTATTATTTTCCAAATCAAAAAATAATCAATGATACTTTAGTCAATTTACAACGATTCTTTTAGTTTATCTGGATCTACGCAAATAATAGAAAATAAGAGAAGGAAAGATAGATCAAGTTTCTTTTATTTTCTTCTTTCCTCTGTCCTGTATCTATCAAGTACACAATTATTTTGGTTGATTTTACCAAGAAATTACCCGAGGAAGGGCCATGGGTTGACAAAAGCAATGTAGAAACTCGAGTCCCAGCTTCGGGTTATGATTTGATTAACATGATGTGTTCTAACATTGATGTTGAGTTTGATGGAATTGTAGTCCTTTGAGCTTAAAGAATGTGAACTGATGTCCAATGATTGTTCTGAAAGTTGTTATAGTCGGCAAATTCATATATTTTGTTCTCATTTAGCAGCTTTACATGAATTTTTGCGATTTCAATACGAAGATGTCTTCTTATACGGAGATTTTTAAGTTAGTTTTACATTAAATTGTGCGACGAGAAACCGATTACATTACGTATTTTGCTTAAGATATATCCAATGGGCAAAAGTAATAGGCAGAGCAAATGATTTTTACATTGATCGTAGATTTAGAACTACAATACTCGAATTAATTTAAAACGTAGGTGATAATAGTGTTTTATTTGATAAAGGGTGCTTTCATTTCATTAATATAATTGTTTGGGCTGTTTTTCGAATGGACATAGTCGTTATTGTGAATTTTAGATTACAAAGGATTCTTAGTACAACAAGGAGGCATAGTAACATTTGAGATGGTAGAATTGTCTAACTACTTGTTGGGGTGGAACAATTGTTTGGGCTGTTATAAGAAACATCCCAACAAACAAAAAGCTTGTATACGGGACGAGAATAAAAAAGAGTACAAATTACACCATCAATATTAAAGATCTCCAACAACATCAGCTCGGATCTGCAAAGGCAACTAAGTGTCATTAGTGTTGACTTTTAGGCTTTAATTCATGTTTTCATGATTTAATCCAATGTTCTGGGACCGTCTAGACGACAGGGGGCGTCCGGTCGCCTGGGCGATCGCCTAGGCGGTTGTGCGACCGCCCAAGTCTGGGCGTTTTTTATTTATTTTAAATTTAATTAAATTTTATAAAAAAGATAAAAAAAGGGAACTACTAAACGTCGCCCCAAAACTACTTAAATCGCCCCTTGAAATTACCAAATTGCCCTTAACAATATATTTAATACCCAAATCGTCCCGTGTCTATAAATAAGGCATATGGTCTTGTATATTCATAATTTATCAGTAAAAACACCACGAAAATGTCTGGCGAGGGTGATGCATCGGGTGAGGTAAGCCTGGCGCGGGGCAAATTTTGGGCCGAGCGTCTGCATTAGACGCCTCCCCCATGGTGAGGGCGTCTGCGTAGGACGCCCTCCCCATGGCCGAGGCGTCTAACGCAGACGCCTACATAATGGGAGAGGCGTCTTATGTAGACGTCCTCCCCATGGGTAAGGCGTCTGTATTAGACGCCCTTCCCTACGGCAAGGCGTCCTACGCAGACGTCTTACCGTTGGGGAAGGCGTTTAACACAGACGCCCCATCCATGGGGCAGGCGTCTAATACAAACGCCTTTTTTTTTTTGATTTTGATTTTGTTTTTTTAATTTCGAGTTTATTTTTTAAAAATTTTAATTTCGATTTTATTTTTTTATTTTTTTAATTTCGATTTTATTTTTGTAGGTTCCAGATTTCGGTGGTGATGGAGTGGATTACAGTGAGTTATTTCAAACTACACAAATCTTTGAAACAATCGATGAAGCAAGTAAATGGGCCAAACAAGTAGCTATCGGAGCTGGGTTTTTTTTGGTCGTGTCGTCGTACAAAACAAGATCAGATAGTCGGATGGATTGTTATTTGAGATGCGACCGGCGAAATCAAATGGAGTCTCGGGATATGGATACTGCACTTCGAAGAAACACCAAAAGAAAGGGTTGCGGTTGCCGTTTCTTAATAAAAGTGGTGGAGCGACGGGATCGTGATGGATGGGTTGTGGTTTATAATAGTGGTCACGGACATCACAACCACAGACTGGCAGTTTATCCAGAGGGTCATCGTCAAATTAGTGGTCTAAGTTCTGGGGCGAAGAAGATTGTTCGTGATATGACAGAGGCGCAAGCAAAACCACGGAACATCTTGAAGGCAGTAAAAGAAAAATTCCCGGAGGACAATCCAAATCAAAGGCATATTTATAATTTCAGAGATTACATGAGGAGGACAAAATCTGAAGATCGGAATCCCGTCCAGCAGTTTCTCTACCAAGCAGTGCAGTGTGAGTACTTACATTGGATTATGGCGGATCCAGAAACTGATGTCGTCACTCACGCTTTTTTGGCACATCCGACGTCAGTCCAGTTGTTGCGGACATATCCTTTCGTTATCTGCATGGATTCGACTTACAAGACGAACAAGTATAAGATGCCTTTGTTCGAAATGATTGGGGTCACACCAGCAAACATGAATTTCCTTATTGGATATGCGATTTTGATGGATGAATCTTACTCCAGTTATTTGTGGGTGATGGAGAAGTTGAGAGATCTGTTATTGGGGACTGTCAGCCCGACTGCAATAATAACAGACCGGGAGTTAGGCCTTATGCGACCAGTGAGAGAGGTTTTTCCTGACTCTGCTCATTTACTCTGCACATGGCACATCAACAAAGACGTATTGAATTACGCATACCACGTATTCGGCAAGAATAAGGAGATGGCAGAGACTTTGAGGCGTGGAAGATGGAGGAAGATCATGCTTTCTACTTCAGAAGCCGAGTATGATAGAGCTGTGTATGCTCTGAAAGATTTGTATAGATCGTGGCCGGCTATCACGGAGTATCTGGACACCACGTGGTTGGTGCATAAAGAAAAGTTTGTGCTGAATTGGACGAACAAAGTCCTTCATTTTGGGAACACCACGAATTGTAGGGTCGAAAGTGCTCATTCGGCTCTAAAAGAGTGGATTTCTACATCGACTGCAGCTCTGGACACTCTTTTCGAGCGCGTCAACGCGGCTACTGAAATGCAGCTGACGAATATTCGAAACTTTCTTGAAGACTCGAGACGGTGAAATTTGACTAATTTCGGACATGCTCTATATCGTCACATAAATGGTAGAGTTTCGCATCACTGTTTGCAGTTGCTGAGTCAGGAGGTGAAGAGAATGCAACAGTTAGATGATGAAGTTGAATATCGTTGCGAGTGCGCTTTTCTGACTTCTCATGGGATACCTTGCGCATGTACCATCCGTGGATGTCTTGAATCAGAAAACGGAATTTACTTAGAGCAGATTCATTCGTTCTGGAGGACACTTGTCATTGGGGAAGGAGCCGGGAACGCAGAGTTTGTGTCTCAGGCAGCTCAAGACGCCGAACATTTTCGCAGTCTGGTTGATGAGATTGCAGGAAGTGACCCTACCGTAATTCGATCTGCCTCTCGGGTTTTATTCGAGCAGCTACACCCCGAACATTCGAATTTGAAAGAGCCTGCAGTAAAAACAAAGCTACGAGGTCGACCAAGGGGAAAGTCGACACGACGGGACCCTAGTGCGTTTGAGTATGCAGAGCGAGGTAATGGTCGATCTTCAGGTAGTGGGAGTAGAGGTCGTGGTCGTTCTTCCGGTAGTGGAAGCAAAGGTCGTGGTCGATCTTCTGGTTCTTCGTCAGTGAGAGGAGGATCAGGTATACCATCCTTACATTTATTATTATTATAATTTTGTTATTTATTTCAGTAAATATGTATCTTTTGTTATTATATCTAACTGTATTTTTTGTTCATATTGTAGTGACTGGGCGGGCTGACGTAGACGACTTCCCATATGGAGATAGAATTCCAGGAATCATTATGCCATTCCTACACCAGTGGAATGATGTACGTGCTAATGGAAACTGTGGATTTCGATGTGTCGCCGATGTTTTCCACGGTGGTGAAGACAATTGGCAACTCGCCCGTCGTTCGATTTCAAATGAGATAGCTGCGAACCCATCTTTTTATGAGCACGTATACTACGACGGTGTGGCGGAGGCTCGTCACCGGATTAATTGGGGCGGGGGACCTTGTGGCGAGAATCACTATATGGAGACGTGGACGGACTTGTTTCCCATTGCAAATTTTTACAAGTGTGCAGTTATGTTCTTCTCTCTCGGAAATGATGGTTCGTTGTACCCATGTCTTACAGTTCTACCTTGGGAGAGTCCGCCTACCGTGACGAGACCGTGCAGAGAGTTGATTATTGCTCATTTAGGGAGTTACGCTCATTACATTCGTTTGGAATTGAATGAGGGATTCCCCGTACCTCCTATAGCGACTCTGTGGTATCAAATACGAGATGAGAGTGTTATTGGATGGGAGCTGGAGTACCAACATAGGATAGCATATTGGCAACAATTATGTAATATGTTTTGATATGTTTGTATAATTATGTAATATGTTTTGATATGTTTGTACATTATATAGTGTTGCTTTATTATGTAATATGTTTTGATATGTTTGCTTTATTTGCATTATATATAATAGTACGAAAGGTTATCAAACACAAATACAAATAATAAGGGTACAACAGATAAGCAAAACACAAATACAAACAATAAGCGTACGACATGTTCGCAAACACAAACACAAATAATAAATAATAAGCGTACAACAGATAAACAAATATAAATGCAAATACTAAGCGTACCACAGATAAGCAAACACAAATACTAAGCGTACAACAGATAAACAAATATAAATGCAAATACTAAGAGTACGGTACAACAGATCAGCCTACTCATCATCCGAATCATGGTCGGAGATGCCTAACTGAGTATGCCATGACTGTATGATCTGATCCACATCTCCGCATGCAGCTCTGGCATCGTCTGGCAGCTCATCCCTCATCTGCAAGATTGGGTCTACAGCCCGTATCATCTTACCCATCCACTGCACATAACATTAACATTAGCGTACATTAACAAATTATACGGTACAAATAAATTTAGATAAAATGAAAAAATTACCAGATCGCCACACGTCCTATCTGGTGGTCGATCTGCTCTCCGGGAGGCACCACGGACGATGATAGGATGTGAGTAACTACCGAACCAATCAAGATAACGTGCATCACACTCGGAGGGGTCGCGACTACGTCTGAAGTCGCCAAGGAACAATCAGCATGATCTCGGAAATGTCCGCCAAGTCGATTCCGCTATAGAAGCGGGGAACCTGACGTCGTACGTCGCTGCTGTCGCAGACCGCACCGCATGCTCTGGTGTCGGAATGTCAACCGGGATCACCTGAACATATCCTAACTGACGCAAGACCCGATCGGGCATATAAGGCTCTATGATATCCCGATAACGAATAAGACCCATCAATAAAGTCCTCGGGACATCCGCTGCTGGGTCAGGACCATAGGGTAACCACTCCACCTAAAGTTTAACACATTAATAATAATACATCTTAAAATTAAATAAATGGTGTAAAGTTTGATACCTCTGATGCAGTCATCTGATCTAGCCGTGCGCGGATGGAACGCAATCGTCCATCGCTCTTGTCCTCGCTCCGGACAACCCACATACCCGAACGTGGATGACCCTCGTCGATAATCTTCCGCTCACGATGCGGGCGGAATGCAGGAAAGTACTCGTATATCCACGCCTGCAGCAGCGTAAGACAACCTGCAATCCCAGAACAATCCGCACGGCTAGCTATCCCAAGCTGCCGGTACAGGTATGCCAACGTCGCTGACCCCCACGAGTACTCACGAACGGTCTCCGGGTCCCTAGCCTCCAGTAGATCGCGTGGTCTGATCCGACAACCACTCTTGTCGACAAACAAGACGGCTCCGAGCATCAAGAATAGGTACGCCGTCAACTGTGTATCATCGGCCCGCGGAGGTCGTGCCCGTCTGCATAGGTCCTCAAGGGAGTCGATGCCGACACCACCACCACTCCATAAAGTTGTATCTCTCGCCAGACCATCAGGTGTGACACCAAGCAACTCTGCCACATAACACCTCAGCTCAGACGTCGACCCCTGAGCACTAACCAGACGACCATCCACAGGAAGTCGCAGGATCTGGAAAACATCGTGAAGCATGATCGTCATCTCTCCGAAAGGCATGTGGAAAGTGTTGGTGTCAGGCTGCCACCGCTCCACAAACGCCGAAATCAAAGGCATGTCGAGATAAGGGAACATGCTGTACGGTAAGTGCCCCAAATGCGTGGCACTAATCTCCTCTCTGATATCAGCACTCAGTGTAGACCGCCAACCCTGTAGTGCTGTACAGGCTCTGTGCCGATTCTGGCACTTCAGAACCTTCCGATCCTCTCCGTCCCAGATCCGTCTAGCAATGTGACCCCAGAAACTAGGAATGACGCTCCCATCTAAAGGACCACCAGCTCATACTGCTCACGATCCAAGAATCGTCCTGGACCCTCTTCTTCTTCTGAGCGCGGGGATCAACAGTGCACGAGCTCGAATCCCCGGCCGTAAACCTCCCACCCCTACCCTTCCACACCATCCATCCGGCGGAAGTAGAAGTACCCGCTCGACCACGTCCTCCGTTATAATCCCCCTGCCTCTCCACCTCCGGCCGCACATCATACGGGCCATCATCGTCGCTCTCGTCGTCGAAACTATCCACATGCTCATCATCGAAGGAATCATCCTCCTCCTCACGACGACGTAATGCCTCCCTCTCCCTCCTGACCGAAGCAGATATCCCCCGTCTACGTGGATGACGCGGTGCTGAATCATCCTCTAAAGAACGGAAGGCGTGTAATGGTATCGACTTGCCTCTCCCTCCACTGTGACCCGATGACTATTTATTGAAATTTTAAATACAAATTTGTTAAATTTGTTAAACTAAATTATCATATTTATCAAAATTGTTAAACTAAATCAAAATTTGTTAAACTTAATTATCAAAATTGTTAAACTAAATCAAAATTTGTTAAACTAAATTAAAACAATTGTTAAACTAAATCAAAATTTGTTAAAACTAAATATCACAAATGTTAAACTTAATAAGAATTTGTTAAATTAATTTTTTTGATTTATCACTATTTATTAAAGTAATTATGATATTTATTAATTAAAAAAACAAAAAAGGAGGAGGCGTCTGCGACAGACGCCTCCCGCAAGGTGGAGGCGTCTGTCGCAGACGCCTCCTCCTACGGGGAGACGTCTTCGGAAGACGTCTCCCCCATCGGGGAGACGTCTTCCGCAGACGTCTCCCGCTTCGGGTCGGCGTCCGAGGGAGACGCCCCCCGCATGGGTCGGGCGTCCTCGGAAGCCGCTCCCCCCATAGGGGGAGCGGCTTCCGAGGACGCCCGACCCATGCGGGGGGCGTCTCCCTCGGACGCCGACGCCTTTTTTTTTTTTTTTTTAAAAACAAATAAATAACGTAATGTTACCTCATACGGGTACACCGGGGGAACTGCTGGCTGCTACCCTGGCCTCCGAGACATTCGTAATCTTGTGTAGTAGGTATAGGAAGAGAAAGTTTTGAAAAAAGAGTGAAATTGTGAGATATATAAGCAAAAATAGGAGGAAGGGCAATTTGGTAATTTCAAGGGGCAATTTAAGTAATTTTGGGGCGATGTTTAGCAGTTCAGTAAAAAAAATCAGGAAAAATCGGGAAAAATAGGAAAAATGCACAAATATTATCTAAAAATACCATACGTGTTTAGGCTTCGAAAAAACATCTAGTTGCTCGACCAAGGCCCACAAACGTTGTTTTTGTCTCTTTCGACCAGGAACAGGGCGAGAACGGGAGGTTGGGGTCCGAGCAGAACCGGAACCCGACCCGATTTCTATATCAAATTCTATGTTTTCTCGGTCTACATAATCATCAAGACATACATTTTTGTTTTGTAATGTCCTACTATTTCTAATCATGTATGTAGTTATGTCTTGTTTAATAGAGTCAGGAACTTTATCACAATGTCTAGCATTGCTACCGGGTGTGTGTGCAAGATGTTGTTTGTGACGGGTTACACCACCTCTAGTTTTCTTACCACATAACTCACAAACAATACAATTTTTATCATTAACACTAATGTAATGGGCAGTATTCCAACCAGGGTCATTTGTACGGGTAGGTCTTAGGTCATCGTAACTCTCGTGATGCATAGGGAGACTAGTGCCGGGTACGTAAGTCATATCTTAAAACTAGACTAATATAAAAATTTAGACTAATATGAAAATAAAATACTAATTAATTTAATTCTAAAGAGAAGTTAGAAAAAGTGCACTTGATTTTGGCGGTTGAAGAATGAAGAACCGGATCAGAGACTTCACTTTCCAACTTCAAAACTAAGCACCAGACCGAAGACTTAATCGCAAAAACTTGGTGATTAGGAAACTTGATGATGAGAATAGAATTATGAAGAAGAAGAAGAGAATGAGAGATGTGTGAAAAATGAAGAGGTTTGGAGGAGTTTATATAGGATTTGGGGGTAGTGGCAAACTTGTAATTTTTGAAAAAAAATAAAAAAAATAAAAAAATAAAAAGTGGAGAGCTGTTGGCGAGCCTCCAACGGCTCTCGCCTAGGCGAAGCGATCGCCTATTTCGCCCAGCTTAGCTGGGCGAAAGGCGTGGTCGCCCCGCGAGGGGCGACCGCCTAGGCGGTAGCTTACCGGAACATTGATTTAATCATCATAATCTTAATAACAATCTAATGCAGAGTATCACACATTATACATAACATAAATATTGATTTGTGCTAAAATCTACACGTGATCAAGACTCAATGAAGAAATGAATTCAAGTCAAGACATGCAATCAAGCTTTTGAAGACATAATTTTACTTGTAATTGAGCCTTAGAAACTTGTGTATATTTAAGCATACTGGAGTAAATATCTACTCATATAAACACTAGGTTTCTTATAGAAGTCACACACAAAATCTCAGATCAATTGGACTTCAACATTTCACCCAAAATTAGACTGGAAAACACTTAAACCTAATCTGTTTGTGCCAATCGGTCGACCGAACTTGTTCACAGTTTGACGGATTGGGTCAGTTATTTATCTTAACCTATAGTGTTGTACCAGTCGACCGGTTGTACCATTTTGTTCGACCGTTCTACACGTGTCATTTGACTGTTAGACTTGTCGTTTTATACAACGGTTGGATTTTCCGAAACCCCAAAATTCCTTGGCTATCGGTCGACCAATGTCTGCCTAGAGGTCGACCGGATGAAGCACTTTTGGTCATCCAACACCATACCTTGAACAACCAAAACTCTCTGAACGGTCAACCGTCCCACAATTTTGTTCGACCGTTCACTAAAGTGAACTTAAGTTATAACCCAAGTTGGTTCGACCAATTGCTTGACTGTTCAAACATTTTCTTAAACTTAAGGAAACGGTCGACCGGTTTGCCCGATTCGGTCGACCGATTGTGTCCAGAACTGTGACATGTGCTTTTCTGTTTTGTGTTTCTTACACAATCACTTACCACATTAATCACAACGGCTATACCACCTTAGGAGCTTGTAAATAGATGATACCAAGACTTAATTCAAGAACTCTTACATTCCAAATTGCAAGGGGATGCTTCCCCCAGAAACTTTCGATCCCGGCGTAAGAATACTTAACTAGTTCAGTTCAAATGTTTGTCGCCTTTTCGCTAAGGATTTCATCACCATACATTTATCAAACTTAGGTGATAAGAGTCGAGTTCCATGACGTTGGATTGGAGGGAGAGAGGGAGGGACTTATTGGGCCCATCATATATAACCTTTTCCAAATTAATCATGAATGGGAAGGTGGTTAAACTCTACCAACATATTGCAAATCAAGTAACCTTATCCAAATCGATCACGAGGGTGAAATCGATTAATATGAAGGTGTTAATCTCATATGGATAGCGTGCGAGAAGATTTCTAAATCATCACCTTAACCAAGCATCACATGACTACAAGGTTCAGTTGATCTACAACGGAACATATGCTTCCACTTCAATTCATCCTCCTCCACCTCCAAAGAGGATTTTAGGGTTTAACCACACATTATGCTATAAACAAATCTAACATCCAACGTAATCATGTGAACTGGCAGCCAAAGCATGTATCACGGATAATAAAGGTATGCATTCTCATTAATTCACACGTAAAAGAAATTGACACCAGAAGACCTCTGTTTCAGCATAGTGAAGTAAGAAAAGGGTTTTCATTTAATAACAGACAATAGTCAACAAGTATATCCTGATGTGTATTGTAGATTACTACCTTCTAAATTTTGGAGATTGAAAATTCAACGACTCAGGTTACAATTTTTTTTTGAAAAAAATATGGACGACTGAGGTTACAACATATATGTATGGGACATATCTACTAGCTGTCTTTAGGGCTGTCAATCGTGTCGTGTCGTGTGCTAATCGTGTCGTGTCAACTCCTATATATAAGCTCTAGGTGTTGCGCCGTATCCGACCCATTTAATAATCGTGTTGCTAAATTTCTGCCGTATCCAACCCATTTATAATCGTGTTGCCATATCCAACCCGTTTATACCCAATTATTAAATGGGTTACTTCGTGTACACGTTTAACACCGCTACCGTTTACACCATTTAACACACAATTAACACACGATTATCCACTCGTTCAGAGTTCAAACTTCAAAGTTTCAAACCACTTATATATAATTGGTAAAATTATAAATATGACATTCAGTTCTTAGAATTTGTTTATTATAATTTATATCTTATATATTACTTATAGACTTGTCGGTATTAATCATGTATTAATCGTGTCGTATTCGTAATCGTGTGCCTAATTACCCAATTATTTATCGTGTCTTAATCGTGTTAATCGTTTTTGCAGCAGAAATCCATATCCAACCCATTTAATAATCGTGTTGCCGTATCCAACCCATTTATTAATCGTGTTCAAATTCTCAATCCATATCCGCTAACTTCGTGTCGTTTTCGTGTCGTGTTATCGTGTTTCGTGTAAAATTGACAGCCCTAGCTGTCTTACTGTGGCGAATGATCTTCACAACGTATGTTCTCCCCAATCCATAGTATCTAGCAACTAGGTCGGAAAGTTGTATGCCTGGAAATTGAGAGGAACCAAGACAAAAAAAATTTATCATTTGCTTATAATGATCTTAAAGGGAAAAAAAGACAACCATTTTGAGGAAAGCTACAGTTGAAGGAAATCATCACTACAAAATAATTGTGAGGTATGTAGAAAATAATTTTGGCCTTCAAGGTCGAGTCAGCTAATCGAGTGGAACTCTTGTTCATATACATTCTAAATCAATTTGTGGATCACTTCAATTTAGCTACAAATTTCCACATATAATAACTAAGGGCTAAGGTTCCTCATTAAAAAAAATATACACAATCAACTGTAAGTTCACTACTCTGGATTTGGACGTCCAACTAATAGAGGTTCCAATTTAGACTATTTTAAGGAAAATATAAAGACTGCAGTAAAAGACTAAAAGTTAAATGGGGGCAGTCAAATGGCACACTAGTTCGGTACCACACCACTAGAAGTCCTAATCCAAGCCTAATCTTCAACCCACAAAAAACAAGAATACAAATGCACTTGAATTCGAAATACATACATGGGTTTCTTTCAATGTATATCGCTCCAATAAAGTCTTCTTTTCTTCACTCGTCAATAATTGATGTTCAAGTACAAGTTCAAGTTTTGTAATATTTATAAGTAGTTTGTCCTCCTACATTGAAGTAGAAAAATATCCATATCACTGAGTAAAATATCAAAAACTTATGTTTTGAAAAGGTAACATACTGAAACAAAAGAAATGTTCTAGAGAATACGGTCATATTAATGTATGTACGACATAGCCCATGTAGGAGTGAGCCTAAAAACACACCACACCACAAGGGTAACTATTAGATTTTTATTGAGATGTAAATATGTAATTTTGGTTTGGCTCGATAACTCGACTCGAACTTGACTCGAAAAACGTTGGATTCTAGTTTAACTTGAAAATAAAAGATCTTGATGAAAAACAAAAAAAAAATCAAAATTAGTTAGGTAAACGAGCCGTTCGAACTCGAAATTTTTTGAGTCTCGGCTCGTTAGCTCGCTCGAATTTTTTATTACTCTATTTATAATTATTATTTTGTATTTAGTAATAACAAAAGATAATACTTATGGTTCGAAAATTTTGCTCGACTCGACTCGTTTACACCCCTAGATGTAATCAAGTAACCTTCAACTACATTTTGCAATTATAGTATATTTACAAAAATAGTATAACACTAGATAAGTTGTAGCAACTGCTGAAATAAAAAGAAGAAGTCAATTGTTGTAACAAAATTCATCAAGACTAGAGACCCATGATCCGTATGCAAGGCGGAAGCTAGAGAAAGCTCAAAAAACAGGAAGAAAGTAACTTGAAAAAAAAAGGTAAGCTTCTATGTCAAAAATAGAGCTAGAAAGAAAGGATGGTATTGTTACCTTAAAAAAATCAATATGGAACATCGACGAACAATCCGGGATAGCTTTACTGGCAAACGGAGTAAGTTTCTGTCGGACGACAATAATTGCATTATATACCTTTTCTTTCAGCATAGCATCAATAGATTTCTTGATAGCCTTCACTCCAACATTTGCCTCCTCAATGAAAAAACATATATATGTTCCAAACAAACAACAAAAGCAACCCATAACGAATCCAAAGGATAGAAAAACACATCTGTGTGAACAACAAACACAAGCATGCATGTTACTAAAACAAACATATGATTAATCATCATCCAAAAAGGTCCAACCTTTAAAGTACTATTAAAGTATTTTTTAAAAATAAGAACTCAAAATCAACACCCACAAATCACACAAAGATTTGTCTTCTCCAATATTACTCTAGCTCAAACCTTCAAAACAAAGACTAGTTCCAAGTTTTTTGGGGGTTTTAAAACAAAAGGTAACAAATATCTCTTGTATTTGGTTTGATTCAAGCATTTGTTTTGATTTGAATTTGTGTTATTGAGAAGAATGTGTTGGGAGATTGAAGTTTTGTGTGGTGGTTCCCAACGTGTTGGACAAAATCTTTATTGAGTTTCGAATTTTGCATGTTTTACTTTTATTATGTTTCCTTAGAATTGGATTCTAAAAATAATTGTAAAAATGAATTGAAAAAATAAATTACAAAATTGTAGTAAGGAAAATTGTAGGTTTGTATATTGTATAATTTTGATGTTTTGCCTACTTTTTGTTTCATTTTTATTTCATTTGGATTGCATGATTAACTAGATGTTTTTATTATTTTTTGTGAAATTTAGTTTTCACCGTGGAAAAATATTTCAAAAGGAAAGAAAAAACTATTGATTTGTCTGAAACAATATTATTCGATGATGCGAAAGAAAAAGAGTCAAATAGTTGTGTGACCCAAAATCCAGATGGGTATCTTTCGAAGGGAATGTTGTAATCAAGTTTTATATATTAATATATTTTTGTTGAATTTTATGATTACGTATTAAGAGTTAAAGTTCATGTTTCGAGACCCATTTGAAAATTCCTGGGTCCGCCATTACATAATCATGAATTTTAAAACACCTTACATAGATATAATCATGAATTTTAAAACACCTTATATAGATTAAAATCTTGAATTTTTAAAGTAATTTACGTAGATATATTATGGGTGTTTTTTTTAAATTTGAGGGGGAGGGGCAATCCCCCACGTGGATCCGCCCGTGGGCATGATCCTTGCTATGTTTATATCATATTTATATAACAAATACAGATACGAATATATGGTTATCTTTCAGTTCATATAATACCTAACCATATTAAGGATTGAACTTGAACGAATGCCGACAACAATCAGATACAAATGTATTATGTTTTCAAGTTATAAATTTATGAAAAAATCTTGAAATTAAGATTTCAGATACAAATACAAACAAGAAATTACTTTATACACTCTTAAATCCATCATTATTATATTTAGTATCACATTTAAATAAATTATATGTTGTCTGACTATATCCTACTAAACATATTTGAATATACCAGTCAAAATGTATAGTATCAGAACCATTTCAGGCGTAGTTAAATCCCTGGCACTCACGTTGCAACCCAATAACCAATAGACATTTCCCAAACATGAAACGAAACGGACACCCCATGTGCCGTAAAAGCCACACTCTGAGTCTAAAACGAATCCTCTGTAACAAATTCCACTTTCCCACCACTCCTCCAACGGTCACAACATGTTTTGGTCTGTCGAATCCCCATCCATCACCTGACTATATATACCAACCAACCTTCCCTCTTCCATTTCCAAACCACAAAACCTCCATTCCCCCAAAAATCTTACACCACGATGCCTCTAATCCTTCTCCTCCTTCTCGTCGTCGCCTTCTCGACCCCTTCCTCGACCTCGATGGCGCAATCACCGACTCCATCTCCAACCTCCCCCATGTCTCCCCTCCCTACCCCGGCACCCTCCCCGTTCTTCTCCCCCTCCTCTCCTGCCCAACCGCCGGCGAGGAAGCTCATTCCCCCGGCTTCGTCGCCGGGAGCCATCGTCCTGCCGTCGGAAGCGCCGCTGGAGTCCGGAATGACGCCGGGGTTTAGCCCTCCGTTGCCTGATGTGGTCGCCAGCTCCCCTGAGGTGGCGCTTGGTCCGGCGGCGAACGGAGGGTTTAAGAGTCCGGTCTCCGGAGGTGTCGTAGGAGCATTTGTCGTCGTTGCCATCGTCGCTGCCGCTTTTGTTTGAGATTGTTTTTTTGAACTTTGAGCTGTTTTTTGTGTTTCTTTTGGTATTTTAATTATATTCGTTCGGATTGTGAGTAGAAGCAGATTAGAATCATTTTTATACAATGGTTATTGTTAGTTTGGGTCACACTACGTATTTTCTTACTTGGACTTGTCACGTGTGCCTCAACTTTGTCGCGATTGAGATGATAAAAAAATAGTTGTTCGATGGAACATGGAAATTAATCTGCTTCACACTTCCATTATACCATAATTTAGATAAAAATGAGAAACTGCTGTACTTCGCGAGTTTCCTGAAGTACCATTAAATGCAATTTTTTGCCCTTCGCGACTAAATTAGATATGGTTCGAATCCTACCTTTTCTCTCTTTAAAAATATTTACTGTAAAATGTTCTTGGGTTTTGACGAGAGGGAAGAAAGAAAAGTAGATCTTCAGAAGACGGCTTTAATCCTCTTTATTATTTATGAGCTTATATAAAACTCAGATTGTTATTACGGCAGATGAGATCCGACCCGATAAGGGTCTGTACTCTGTATCCAGCAATAGTACATGGGAAGTATGGTATAGGATATTAGGATCACAGGAATTTGACTAAAATAACATGGATCTAATCTAATCCTTATTCATTATTTAATAAAGATTTTCAGTTTTTTTTGAAATAATATAATAGTTTTTATTTGGCAGAAAAATGAGATTTTATTATATAAAACGAAAATACTGTAAACGCATTAGTAGCCCACGTGCAATTGATTAGCAACACCGTGTGCTGGTCATCTAAGTTAGAGTATAAATAGTAATATTCAGGATTTTTTTTCATTTCCGTCGCACAAGATTACTCAACTGACTCAAAAATTTCCTTAATCACACGTTATCTCTTATCTATGTCTTTGGAGATCAATCTTAAGTAATAAATAAAAAAATCACTAAAAAATCTAAAAAATCAAAACAAATAAAAAACATATTTTCAAGAAAAAAAATTGATAAAATATTTTAAAACGAATTTAAAATGATTTTTAACGATTTTTAACCAAAAAATAATTAACGAATGGGAAAGGACACGTCCCCATCCTTTCCAAACTCCTGCCCAGTGTGGATGATCGGGGACGCTCACTGCCCCATCATCCGCACAGGCGGGTGAGGTGCGACTGAGGTGACAGTAGTTTTATGTGAGAATTCGAACATAGCAAGGCGGGGGTGACGGTGCGGCCGACCATTAATTATGGAGTAGTTATACACGGACGCGCGCGTCCGTGACGCTTCCTACGTGGACGGACAAGTCAGCTGCCAGTTCAGCGTCCAGTCAGCCAAAACTTCTGCGCGGGGAAAAGTAAATTACGAATTATTGGGTGCGACGATTCATTTCCCGAAATCACGATTAGACGGTTCATTTCCCGAAATCATGATTAGACGGTTAAACTTCACGTACATCATTAGCGGCGGGACAACATTCGAGTAACTTTCCTCCCAAGTATTCTCCTTTTCCATTCCCCATTTCAGCCGGAGTTACTTTCCATACGCTCATCCAAAACCTTCATTCCTGTTTTAGTCGAACGAAAATTATAACCAGGTGAAAATGGATCCTTCTCTACCTGAAACCTCCATCGCTCCTGAAATTGTAGCCGCGCAGGTGTTGTGTCAACCACGTTCTTTCTGGTTCATTTTAAGGTTCATTATTGGCCTCTAACAAATTTTTTTGGTGGTTTAAGGGAAGCACGTACTACTTCCGCGAAACCAAGTGCGGTTTCACGGCCCTTCACAAGCAGTTCGACCGGATGAAGGAGGAGGAGAAAAATGTCTTCCAACGGACGCCTTTCGATCACTTCCTCTCCTTTCCTCACGTCACAACTGACAACGAGATACTGGGTTGGTTCGTCGAACACTTCGACGCCAATGAAGTCGGTCTGAGAATAGCCACTGGGGTGGTCCCATTTACGGTAGAAGACGTCGCCCTTCTACTTGGACTAAGAGCACATGGGCAGAGAGTGGATATGGAAGCCATGTACGTAGAGAAACGTGACGGGGTGAACCTCGACAACACCCAACTACTGGGTCATCTTACCGCCACGAGCAAGATGGGCGAGGAGGAGGAGGAGCACGCCCGACTCCTTATTTCTATGATTTTCAATCATTTTTTGTTCTTCGATGGATCACTGCGAAGTAAAGCGTGGTACACGAAGCACCTTAAGAACCTCAAGCGCCTGAAGAGATATGCGTGGGCAAATGCGGTTCACACTTTCTTGGTTGAAGGCCTGGAGGAAGCCCAACGGGACCTCTCGAGGAGGAGATTGTCAGCGAACTTCTCTATGAAGCAGGGCTACGTGTATGGTTGCGTTGCCGTATTACAAGTAAGCATCTTGGTCCGGAATGAATGTTGTGTCAGTCCGGAGTAGTGTTGGTTTATGTCCGGAATAAGTGTTTTGTCTGTCCGGGATAGGTCTTGTGTCTGTCCGGAATAGTGTTGTCTCTGTCCGGAATAAGTGTCTTGAGGTTATCCGGGAAAAGTATTACGTATGTCCGGAATAGTATTTTGTCTGTCCGGAATAGTATCTTGTATGTCCGGAATACGTATTGTGTCTGTCCGGAATAAATATTTTGTCTGTCCGGAATAAGAATTTTGTCTGTCCGGAATAAGAGTTTGTCTGTCCGGAATAGTGTTGCGTCTGTCCGGAATACGTATTGAGTTTGTCTGTCCGGAATAGTGTTGCGTCTGTCCGGAATAAGAGTTGCGTCTGTCCGGAATAAGTATTTTGTCTGTCCGGAATAAAAGTTTTGTCTGTCCGGAATAAGAGTTTGTCGGTCCGGAATAGTGTTGCGTCTGTCCGTAATACGTATTGAGTTTGTCTGTCCGGAATAGTGTTGCGTCTGTCCGGAATAAGAGTTGCGTCTGTCCGGAATAAGTATTTTGTCTGTCTGAAATAGTGTTGCGTCTGTCCGGAATAAGAGTTGGTTTATGTCTGGAATAAGTATTTTGTCTGTCCGGAATAGTGTTGCGTCTGTCCGGAATAAGAGTTGGTTTATGTCCGGAATAAGTATTTTGTCTGTCCGGAATAGTGTTGCGTCTGTCCGGAATAAGAGTTGCGTCTGTCCGGAATAAGAGTTGGTTTATGTCCGGAATAAGTATTTTGTCTGTCCGGAATAGTGTTGCGTCTGTCCGGAATAAGAGTTGGTTTATGTCCGGAATAAGTATTTTGTCTGTCCGGAATAGTGTTGCGTCTGTCCGGAATAAGAGTTGTGTCTGTCCTGGGGAAGTTATGTTTCTGGTTTTTAACTCATTCCTGTTTTCAGGTGTGGCTTTGCGAGAAGTTCAAATTGGGGGATCCCCGGTCAGCATTTCCACGGTTCAAGTGTTGGACGGAAATGTTTAGCAGACGCCAAATCCTTAGAAAATGGGAAGATCGAGGCATCAACTTGTCCCGGATTTACTCGGGTCAATTTGAGTTGAAGGGCACCCCAAAACTCAGTGCACGGGAGCATTCACTGTTGTCAGAGGATCAATTTCCTACTGCAGAAGCAAATCCCGCAGCAAAGGTTGCCTCGAAGGAAACACCTTCAACATCCACTCTACCAAGGGTACAACTCAGTGAATGCAACATTCAATGTGACCCACTGCTACAACAGTTGGAACTTAGTGAGGTGAAGACGAATTGGCTGCGAGCCGAAGCAGCACTTAGGGAGGCGACCGTTAAAATTAACAACCTGGAGGAAGAACTCCGGATCTCTCAAGAAGAGTGTCGTAGGCTGAGAGTCCGTGGGGAGGAGGAAGAGAGGGAAAAGAGGGAGGAGGAAGAGAGAAATAAGAGGGAGGCGGAGGAGAGGGAAAAGAGGGAGGAAGAGAGAAATAAGAGGGAGGCGGAGGAGAGGAAGAAGACAGAGGAGAAAGAGAGGGAGAAGAGAGAGGAGGAAGAAAGGAAGAAGAGGGAGGAGCAAGAGAAGAAGAAGAGGGAGGATGATGAGAAGAAGAGGAGGGAGGAGGATGAGAGGAATAAGAGGGAGGAGGATGAGAAGAAGAGGAGGGAGGAGGATGAGAGGAATAAGAGGGAGGAGGATGCGAGGAAGAGGAGGGAGGAGAATGAGAAGAAGAGGAGGATGAGGAGGGAGGAGGAAGAGAGAAAAAAACGGAGGGAGGAAGAGAGGAAGAAGAGGGAGGAGCAAGAGAAGAAGAAGAGGGAGGAGGATGAGAGGAATAAGAGGGAGGAGGAAGAGAAGAAGAGGAGGATGAGGAGGGAGGAGGAAGAGAGAAAAAAGCGGAGGGAGGAAGAGAGGAAGAAGAGGGAGGAGGAAGAGAGGAAGAAGAGGGAGGAGCAAGAGAAGAAGAAGAGGGAGGAGGATGAGAGGAATAAGAGGGAGGAGGAAGAGAAGAAGAGGGGGGAGGAGGATGAGAAGAAGAGGAGGGAGGAGGAAGAGAGGAATACGAGGGAGGAGGAAGAGAAGAAGAGGAGGGCGGAGGAAGAGATGAGGTACGTCGTTTATTGAATGCAACGGCTCCCGAACGAGAAGCCAAAGATATTATCTGGAGGGGGGTTCTGAGCAATATCACCAGGGGTGATCTGAAGGAAATAATTTCGGCAAAAACAGAATTCATCAACGAAACTCTTGACGGCCTAATTGAGGTACTCCTCAGAAGAGGAGGGCAACAAAAGGTGGTCTGCTTATCATCCTTCGAATCGGAAATGATTGTGGAGGGACAGGGAGAAGATATAAGGAAAGATTATTTACTCCCAAAAATTGAAGGAATAAATGTGGAGGAAGTCATCATCGCACAGCCATGCTGTTTGGCCGGCCACTGGACTCTGTTCGTTGCCCACGGACCTCGATCAGAGTTCATTCAGTACAACAGCCTCTCCCGCACACTTAAAAGAGGTGACAATCCTAACCGTTTAGTCGAAACTCATGAATGCACCGCGTCTAAGATAGCGGGATTCTGGCGACGGTTGTTGAAGGTCGAGTGGCTGCTGAGAGTTGAGAGGAAGGGTAGCCAACGACAGCAACCGGGGAGTAACGACTGCGGGCCATACGTTTTGTACTGGATGAAGCGTTTGATGGAGAATGCTGATCCGACGAAGCCGAAGCAGAGCAAGGTTATTCACCGTTTTAGAGGCAATTTGACCAATTTCTTACTCGAAGACTCTGGATGTGCGATCAACAATAAACGAGTCTGGATGTTTTAATTTTTTTTACAAAGTTATACATGTATACATGTTAAAATTACATAGACTATTGGAATGATATATCAATACAAGGACATTTGGTGTTGGGTTAAATTATCAATACAAGGACATGTATAAAATTATTTTCTTGTTTCCGGACCAACATGATATGTAATCCGGACGTTAATTGCAGTCATATTCCGGACCGCAAATACACTTATTCCGGACAGCAAATACACTTATTCTGGACAACATATACACTTATTCTGGACAAAAAATACACTTATTCCGGACAACAATAAAACTTATTCCGGACAACAAATACACTTATTCCGGACAACAAATACACTAATTCCGGACAACAAATACACCTATTCCGGACAACAAATACACTAATTCCGGACAACAAATACACTTATTCCGGACAGCAAATACACTTATTCCGGACAAACTTTATGTTCCGTTTCTGGACACACTTTATTCTTAAACCGGACAACAAATACACTTATTCCGGACAACAAATACACTTATTCCGGATAACAAATACACTTATTCCGGACAGCAAATACACTTATTCCGGAAAAACTTTATGTTCCGTTTCGGGACAAACTTTATTCTTAAACCGGACAACAAATACACTTACTCCGAACAACAAATACACTTATTCCGGACAACAAATACACTTATTCCGGACAGCAAATACACTTATTCCGGAAAAACTTTATGTTCCGTTTCTGGACAAACTTTATTCTTAAACCGGACAACAAATACACTTACTCCGAACAACAAATACACTTATTTCGGACAGCAAATACACTTATTCCGGAAAAACTTTATGTTCCGTTTCTGGACAAACTTTATTCTTAAACCGGACAACAAATACACTTACTCCGAACAACAAATACACTTATTCCGGACAACAAATACACTTATTCCGGACAGCAAATACACTTATTCCGGAAAAACTTTATGTTCCGTTTCTGGACAAACTTTATTCTTAAACCGGACAACAAATACACTTACTCCGAACAACAAATACACTTATTCCGGACAGCAGATCAACTTATTCCGGACAAATTTTATGTTCCGTTTCGGGACACACTTTATTCTTAAACCGGACAACAAATACACTAATTCCGGACAACAAATACACTTATTCCGGACAGCAAATACACTAATTCCGGACAGGAAATACACTTATTCCGGACAGCAAAGACACTTATTCCGGACACACTTTATTCTTAAACCGGACAACAAATACACTTATTCCGGACAACAAATACAATTATTCCGGACAACAAATACACTTATTCCGGACAGCAAATACACTTCTTCCGGAAAAACTTTATGTTCCGTTTCTGGACAAACTTTATTCTTAAACCGGACAACAAATACACTTATTCTGAACAACAAATACACTTATTCTGGACAGCAAATACACTTATTCCGGACAAATTTTATGTTCCGTTTCTGGACACACTTTATTGTTAAACCGGACAACAAATACACTAATTCCGGACAACAAATACACTTATTCCGGAAAGAATATACACTTATTCCGCGGCAAATACACTTATTCCGGAAAAACTTTATGTTCCGTTTCGGGACACACTTTATTCTTAAACCGGACAACAAATACACTTATTCCGGACAACAAATACACTTATTCCGGACAGCAAATACACTTATTCCGGACAAACTTTATGTTCCGTTTCTGGACACACTTTATTGTTAAACCGGACAACAAATACACTAATTCCGGACAACAAATACACTTATTCCGGACAGCAAATAAACTTATTCCGTACAGCAAATACACTTATTCCGGACATAAATATAACTTATTTATGTATTCCGGACATACTGGTCACTTAATCCGGAGAAAAATAAAACGTAATCCGGACATGAATGAATCGTAATCCGGACGGACATATAACGTAATCCGGACATACTTGTAACTTAATCCGGACATAAATATAACTTATTCCGGACAGGCATACAACAAACCAAAATTACTTAAATATATTTGTCGCCATCAGAAATTAATTCACAAACGAACAAGCAAAGAAAGAGTTGAATCTTATGCAATAATACGGACAGACATACAATGACTTTCAACAAAATTACATAGGAATAATTCCAACCAAGGACAAATACAATAATCAAGGAGGAACTCCCTCGTAATGCAAATTCATGTCCCAGTCATCGAAATCGTGATCCCCCGGTTTGGGTGATGCAGGGTGTAACGGGGGTAGAACCTTATTCCTGATGATTTTCTTAACGTTACTTTTAATTATTTTCTCAGACAAAGAAATTCGTCGTTTGCTCGGCGGTCTGCCTTTCCGTCTTGTCTTATCCGGATTGAGAACGGATGTACTATCGAACACAGGATCAGGTCGTTGCATACGTTCCTTAAGCAACTCAAGTGCCTCTACCGCCTGAAGATATCTTTCGTTTGAGTCGAAAGCGGCATCGGCGATCCAAACTGCACGACCCATTATGTCGTCGTGGCGACGAAGCGCATCGTTCCCCGTTATGCCACTTTGAAGGGGAAACTTGACTCCATAGCTCCTTCGGATATCCTTCCTCCATCGGTGGACGATGTAAAACTCGGGGAGCAACGCGTTTGGACGTATTCGGGCAATAACAACATAAACGTGACAACATAGGATACCAACGTGATCAAACATTCTGCAATCGCATACCCAGTTCTCATCTCTAATTTGCACTGTGAACCGTTTCGACAATGGGAGGATATGTGTCAATACATGTTCGGTCACGTTGAAGTGCAATGTGTCGTCCTCGTTGAACTCATCCTTGATGTCGCAGTATATCATCTTCCCAATTTCTAACTGCACCTTCTTGAAGACACCCACCGTATACAACTCGCCCAATTGCCTCTCGAATGGATATTTCAAAATCAATTGCGGAGTCTTATGCTGACAATCGAAATCAGACAGAGCTTCCTTCTCATACTTTTGACGTACTGCGAGTTCGTATTGTTTCACGAACTGCTTAAGTGTCGCCCTTGATGTGAGGTACTTATCGAAGAAGGCGTTCATACCCTCACTTCTCTGGGTTGATGGCATTCCTGCGGAAAAACAATCCCGCCAAAATGCAGGTACCCAGCGCTCTCGAATTGCATAAATGGATCAGAGCCAATTATTGTCGTGGAACTCGAAATCATCTAGAAACCCTGCCAATTCCGCTCGAATTCTGCCGGAGTCTTGGAATCGAATACACAGTTGTTGAGGTCAAACAACGTATGCTCCCGGTACTTCGTGGGCAGCTTCAACAAACATTTCCCTTAATTATGCTCTTACAATGAGTACTAATTAGGAACTCCTCAAGGAAGTTAATCGGTGGATTGTCCAGTCCAAACAGTAGCTTCGCCCAATATCCGAGTATGAATTGGTTCTATAAAACCAACACTGATCCAAAACAAACTAAGCTACATTCAATTGAAAACTAATAGGATTAGATAAAATGTCAAATTTGAAATTTGAAATTCATCCTTATCCTCACGTCTAGTCTATCTAGAAAAAAAAGTGGGAATAAGCAAAACGTAGGTGAAAATATAAAGTATTCCACCACCATGTTTGGTGGAACGTCTAGTAGTTGTGTTCGATCATTAAACTGACATAAGTCCAATTTTTCATTGACAAGCACGTAGGTGGGTTGTAAGTCTTAATCGAGCTATAGACCTAAGATATCACCCTTAAATTCCTTAATAAAGTAGGTTGAAAAGAAACAAGTATATAGGAGAAATGTCTCTAGCAAGTCCCTAATATTAAATGGAGCATCATTTTCGTTTCTCTAATTAATTATATCTCAAGATGTGAATTGTTTTGCCGGTTTCTGCTCAGATTGTTCTACATTATTGGTACACTTAATTTGTAATTTATATGTTGAACGTATGCAATTATCGATTATTAATTGAGATTTACATATCGAACAACTTTGAGATAGAAAAGAATATTATACAATTATATCAATATTTTCTTATTTTGATTTAAAAATCGATTTAAATCTAGAATCAAATTTTGTACTTCAATACACTAGCCAACTACCAACAAGTTTTTTTAATTTTGTTCTGATTTACAACCAACTACAACTACAACTACGTATATACAAACAGCATACGGATAGAAATAGTTTTCATAAGTTGAACCTCTTCGTTCAGCAACAAATAATATATCTTCTCGTTGTCGACATACACGCTATGACTACCTATCTTATTCTTAAAATAAATGATTAAGGTGGCGTAAGACATCGCTAGACAATCATTTGTTACCATTTATTTCTGGACAAAGAAAAAGGAGAGGAAAAACGTCGGTCATGAAATGAAACTAGTGCCAATATTTTTGATAGAATATCTTAAATTCAAACCTATAACATTTTTAGTTAAAAGAATAAGACCCTTATCATTTAAGTGTCAACTCAACTTTGTCATTTCCCATGAGTAATTAACTTATTATTGTACACACATAAGAGCACAGTTAATGGCGCCCGGGTAGTTCCCGGGCGTTCAGTTTTCTCTCATAGTCACGTCAGCTTCTCTTTTCGCCACATTATCTCAAACCAATCCCTTAAAGTTTTCTTAACCAGACCCAGAAACAACTCAAGCGCTTACATTCTCTCTCATACACGTCATTTCGGGATTAATTTTAGACAAAACACAAAAAATTGTCAAAAAAAATCAAAAAATATAAACAAATAAAAAACATTTTTTCATAATTTTTTTAATAAAAACGATTTAAAATAATTTTTAAAATATTTTCTAAATACAAAAACTCAAAAAAGTCACCAACGGGAGACACGTGCCCCCACCCACCCAACCCATCGGCTTGGGCGGATGATGTGGCAAGCAAAAATCACGTTTTTGGTGATTTTTGGTTACGTGGCTGGATGGTGAACCGTGTCGTCCGAATGCACAACAACCATTAACGATGCCCTAAGAAATTTATTCTAGGAAAATGTTTAGTGGACGCGCGCGTCCGTGACGCGCGCTGATGTGGCCAGTCCACTCAGCAGACGCTGCTTAGTTGGCGCGATGAGATATGAAAAGTTTTTTTTTATTCCTCTATTTTCGTACCGTCATCATTTCCACCATCCTTCCCTCCATCCCTCATTAATGCGACTCAAATCACTCTCTTCCTTCATCATTTTGGCGCTCGGCGCTCCTACACGGCACAGAAGACTTGTTATCAATCTCAAGATGCCTCTTCCTTTTCCTTCCCTTCTCTTCTGTGGTCATTCCTCTGTACTCAAATGGAAATCGTTCCCGTGCCTTCCCTAGTGGAGCAGCCATCAAACGTTCCCCATGAGGGGATGTTTTTCCCCTCTTTCGAAGAAGCCAAAGCATTTTACGTGGCCTATGCCGATTATTGTGGTTTTGGCGTTAAGGCAAGACAATCTCATTACGATCGTGGTGTTGTTATACGGTCCACATTGACTTGCTCCAAGGAGGGCACCGCACCAACGGACCAAGGGCAAGGAAAATTGAAGCCTAGGTTATCCAGCAGAGTACAATGCACTGCTCGGATAAGGGTATCCGGAAATACAGCAAGGGGTTACAACGTTAACTTTGTGGATCTTAACCATAACCATCCCATGCTTGACCCGGAGCAAATGCGATTTCTCAGGCAAAAACGAACCGTCCCTGAGGCCGTCGTAGCACGGATATCGGTTAATGATGAAGCTGGGATATCGGCTGCTAAGACCATGCAATCTCTTGTGGTCGAGGCTGGAGGTTATGACAAATTGACTTTCAACGAAAGGGATTTAAGGTTTGTGTTCTTTCCGTCTAACATAATTGAAGTTGAACATTTTGCGCCTGGTCTTACTGGTTCCTGTTTGCAGGAATGTTGTAAACCAAGTCAGAAATTTGAAGATGAGACCTGGTGATGCACAACCTCTTCAGGACTATTTCATTAGGATGCAGAAGATTGATTCCATGTTTTTTTATGTAATAGATATGGATGACGAAGGAAGACTACGCAACGTTTTTTGGGCTGACAGTCGTTCTAGAGCTGCATATTCATACTTTGGAGACGCAATATGTTTCGACACAACCTACATTACCAACAAATACGACATGCCATTCGCCCCATTTGTAGGAGTCAATCACTATTTCGAATCAGTTTTGCTCGGTTGCGCTTTGCTGTCCTATGAGACTACTGAAAATTACATATGGTTGTTCCAAACCTGGTTGTCGTGCATGAACAGTAAGTTTTTTTCCTTCTTCCCTCTTCATATCTTCCTCTTTTTTGTTTGTCTATTCGTAATTAAAAGTCTGTCTGTTCGGAATAAGAAGAGTGTATGTTCGGAATAAGAAGTCTGTCTGTTCGTATTAAGAAGTCTCTCTGTTCGGATTAAGTGTTGCGTTTGTTCGGAATAAGAAGTCGGATTGTTCGGATTAAGTGTTGTGTCTGTTCGGAATAAGAAGTTTGACTGTTCGGATTAAGTGTTGTGTCTGTTCGGAATAAGTGGTCGGACTGTTCAGATTAAGTGTTGTGTCTGTTCGGATTAAGTGTTGTGTCTGTTCGGAATAAGTTGTGAGTCTGTTCGGAATAAGTTGTGAGTCTGTTCGGAATAAGTGGTGGGTCTGTTCGGAATAAGTGTTCGGTCTGTTCGGAATAAGTGGTGGTTCTGTTCGGATTAAGTTGTGAGTCTGTTCGGATTAAGTGTTCGTTCTGTTCGGAATAAGTGTTGTGTCTGTTCGGAATAAGAAGTCTGACTGTTCGGATTAAGTGTTGTGTCTGTTCGGAATAAGTGGTCTGACTGTTCGGATTAAGTGTTGTGTCTGTTCGGAATAAGAAGTCTGATTGTTCGGAATAAGTAGTCTGTCTGTTCGGAATAAGAAGTCTGACTGTTCGGATTAAGTGTTGTGTCTGTTCGGAATAAGTGGCCTGACTGTTCGGATTAAGTGTTGTGTCTGTTCGGAATAAGAAGACTGTCTGTTTTGGATTAAGAAGTCTGTGTTCGGAATAATGTCTCACTCCTTTCTAATTGGGTCCCTTATGCAGATATACCCCCCCCCCAGCTATAATAACAGATCAATGTGGTGCCATTACTGCTGCTGTAAGGAATGTCTTCCCAGATTCAAGACACAGATTCTGTATATGGCACATAATGAACAAAGCTCCCGTGAAGTTGCCGACGCAGTATCGGGATCACATATTATTTGATCTGAAATTGATTGTATATGATTCCAAAACCCCAGCAGAATTTGATCGTAATTGGCAGGGTTTCCTTCTTGATTTTGACCTGCAGAACCACAGCTGGCTCAAATCCATTTATGCAATCCGAGAGTCGTGGATCCCTGCATTTATTGGTGATTTTTTTTTCGCGGGAATGACATCTACTCAGAGGAGCGAGAGTATGAACGCCTTCTTCGACAAGTATCTTACTTCGAAGACCACCCTTAAGCAGTTTGTTCAACAATACGAACTTGCGCTCCGCCACAAGTACGAGAAGGAAGCTCAATCAGAATTTGATTGTCTTCATAAAAAACCCCAGTTGGTTTCAATTTATCCATTCGAGAGTCAGTTGAGCGAGTTGTATACCGTAGGGGTCTTCAAAAAAGTGCAGTTACAAATTGGGAAGATGATATACTGCGATATAACGGAGGAGTTCAATACGAATGAAACATTCCAGTACAAGGTATCTGAACGTGTTTTGGCTGGTGAGCAGCTACTGTCGAAACGTTTCCTAGTACAAAACACATCCATGAATTTTACATGTGATTGCAGAATGTTTCAGCACGTTGGGCTTCTATGCTGCCACGTTTTTGTTGTACTTGCACGCTTGAATCCTAATGCATTGCTTCCAGACTCTTACATCCTTAATCGATGGCGGAAGGATATTCGAAGGAGCTATCGAGATAAGACGTACCCAGACGATGGTGTAATGGCGAAGGATGCGCTACGTCGTCACGACGACATCATGGGTCGTGCCGTTTGGATCGCACAGGAAGCCTTCATCTCCTACAAAAGGTATATTGAGGCCGTGCAGTGTATTGAAATGCTTAAGGCACGTATGCACACTACACAAAACTTGGTTCGACCTGATGAACCTGAGTCTTCGGGTACATCGGTCCTTAATCCGGAAAAGGTCAGACGTATAGGAAGACCGCTGACTAGACGTCGAGTGTCTTTAGCTGAGAAGATAATTAAAAAGAGCCATAAAAAACACGCCCAACAAGAGAAGGGAAAGTGGAAGATGAAGGTTACTTCGCCGCTTCACGAAGTAGCACCAAAACCCGCGGATCCTGATTTCTCCGATTGGGACATGAGTTTGTATTACGAGGAATTTCCTCCTTAATTTACATTTTTTTGTTTTTTCCCGTTCTTGTAAAACCAAGAAACTTGTAATTGTTGATACGTTGTGATCTGTAAATGGTTGTTATACAAGTTCAGTTCAGATTTACTTGTGTCTGTTCGGAAATAGAAGACTGTGTTCGGAATAAGTTGTGAGCATGTTCGGATTAAATGTTGCGGTTGTTCGGATTAAGTTGTGAGTCTGTTCGGATTAAGTGTTGGGTCTGTTCGGAATAAGAAGACAGTGTTCGGAATAAGTAGTGAGCATGTTCGGATTAAATGTTGCGTTTGTTCGGATTAAGTTGTGAGTCTGTTCGGATTAAGTGTTGCGTCTGTTCGGATTAAGTGTTGGGTCTGTTCGGAATAAGTGGTGGGTCTGTTCGGAATAAGAAGACTGTGTTCGGAATAAGTTGTGAGCCTGTTCGGATTAAATGTTGCGGTTGTTCGGATTAAGTTGTGAGTCTGTTCGGATTAAGTGTTGCGTCTGTTCGGATTAAGTGTTGGGTCTGTTCGGAATAAGTGGTGGGTCTGTTCGGAAATAGAAGACTGTGTTCGGATTAAGTGTTGAGCCTGTTCGGATTAAATGTTGCGGTTGTTCGGATTAAGTTGTGAGTCTGTTCGGATTAAGTGTTGCGTCTGTTCGGATTAAGTGTTGGGTCTGTTCGGAATAAGAAGACTGTGTTCGGAATAAGTAGTGAGCCTGTTCGGATTAAATGTTGCGTTTGTTCGGATTAAGTTGTGAGTCTGTTCGGATTAAGTGTTGCGTCTGTTCGGATTAAGTGTTGGGTCTGTTCGGAATAAGTGTTGGGTCTGTTCGGAATAAGAAGACTGTGTTCGGAATAAGTAGTGAGCCTGTTCGGATTAAATGTTGCGTTTGTTCGGATTAAGTTGTGAGTCTGTTCGGATTAAGTGTTGCGTCTGTTTGGATTAAGTGTTGGGTCTGTTCGGAATAAGAAGACTGTGTTCGGAATAAGTAGTGAGCCTGTTCGGATTAAATGTTACGTTTGTTCGGATTAAGTTGTGAGTCTGTTCGGATTAAGTGTTGCGTCTGTTCGGATTAAGTGTTGCGTCTGTTCGGATTAAGTGTTGGGTCTGTTCGGAATAAGAAGACTGTGTTCGGAATAAGTAGTGAGCCTGTTCGGATTAAATGTTGCGTTTGTTCGGAATAAGTTGTGAGTCTGTTCGGATTAAGTGTTGCGTCTGTTCGGATAAAGTGTTGGGTCTGTTCGGAATAAGTGGTGGGTCTGTTCGGAATAAGAAGACTGTGTTCGGAATAAGTAGTGAGCCTGTTCGGATTAAATGTTGCGGTTGTTCGGATTAAGTTGTGAGTCTGTTCGGATTAAGTGTTGCGTCTGTTCGGATTAAGTGTTGGGTCTGTTCGGAATAAGAAGACTGTCTGTTCGGAATAAAGTTAGCTTAAGAATGACATTGGTAATGTTTGTATTTTTACATGTAAATAGTTTGTGAACTGAATATGTAAACATTTTGTACATGTAAACCAAAAAATAAACAAAACTAAAAATATCTTTGTCTGTTTAGACCTGCACACACGACCGACGATCCCTAAGTAACATGACCGCCAATTCACCCCTGATAGAGTGGATGGTATTGGGGTCCTTCTCCTTCGTAGGGTCAACATTCAACATTAGGCACCTTATCCAGTATAAAACGAAGGCGCCGCAATCGTTGCTCCCCGGTGGTTGTTGTTGGCTCTCTTTCCTCAGGATTCTCAGGGGCCAGTCGACCTTGAGTAGATCCCTCCAGTATACAGCCGCATCCGCTGCTGCACATTCATGTAGGCCTACAGTCTGCTCCGGATCATCACCTTCGCCTAGCTCCCTAGAGAGACTGTTGAATGCCAAAATCTCTTTGGACGGGCCATAGACAACCACCAGTGTCCAATGACCTGAAGACCAGCATGGTTGGCGATCACGGTCTGTGTTGGAGACGCACCTACGATTTTAGGGAGGATAAAATCATCAACTTCTCTGCCTTGCCCTCCAAGAATTCGCCCCGACTCGAATGTGGATATGCATATAACTTTTTCTGGGTGGCGTCTTTCTTCGAGCACCGATAGCATAGCGTCGATAGTTTCATCGCTAATATCCATCCTAGGCGTTATAAGCTCCTTCAGGTCGGAGCGTTTTAAACTGCACATATCGCCTCTCCAGATGACCTCCCTATTGTCCTTGTTGGGTTCGGTCAGGTTCAGTAGCATTTTGACCTCATCAACTGACAACGTGCCCAATGCAGGCATGTCAACATCCGGCCTTTTTTTCTTCAGGCTCCTTTGAGCCGCTCTATCTTTTCTTTTTTGCTCTTCTTCCTTCTTATTCTTCTTGGCCAGATGTTCGCCTTCCTTCAGCTGCTGCTCAACGGTGGTCGTCGAGCGTTTTCTTTTCGCGACCCAGTTTGCTATCTGGGCCTTTCTTTCTTCTTCCTTCTCCTTCTTCTTCTTCTCTTCCTCCTTCTCCAGCATTTTCCTCTTTTCTCCCATCTTCCTCTCCTCCTCCCTCTTCTCCTCTTCTTCCTTCTTCCTTTCCTCCTCCCTTTTTCTCTCACATTCCTCCTCCTCCCTCTTCCTCTTTTCTCGTTCCTCCTCCTCCTTCCTCTTCTTCTTTTCTCGTTCCTCCTCCTCCTTCCTCTTCTTCTCTTCTTCTTCCTCCTCCCTCCTCTTTTCTTCTTCCTCCTCCTCCCTCCTCTTTTCTTCTTCCTCCTCCTTCCTCTTTTTTTCTTCTTCTTCTTCATCCTCCTTCCTCTTCCTATTCTCTTCTTCCTCCGCCTCCCTCTTCTTCCTATTCTCCTCCTCTTGCTCTCGCTCGTTCTCCCCACCAGGGACTCCAGTTGTCCCTGTCCCTCAAAGATATATAATATCTTTCCTGAGCCTCCCACACTCTTCCTGGGAAATCCTCAGTTCTTCCCTGAGGTCGTGTACCTGTTCTGTGGCCTTCTTAAGGGCAGCTTCGGCCCTCAGCCATTTTGTCTTCACCTCACTCAGCTCCAATTCTTGGAGCAGCGGGTCGCATGGAATGCTGCAGTCTGCCAGTTGGAGCCTTGGCAAACTGACGGTTGAAGTTGAGCTCTTTCGAACAGGACCAATAAGTTGCAGCTCCCTTTCACTCATTGATGGAGCCCCCATCAGGTCGAACGTGCCGTCGTAAATCCGATGTAAGGTAATTCCACGTTCCTCCCATTTCCTCAGGGTTAATCGTTTCCCAAACATCTCCGTCCATCTTTTCATCCGTGGGAAAACTCCAGTTCTGGGCTCCCCCAATTTAAATTTCTCACAAAGCCACACCTTCAAATGGAAAGGAAAAAAATGAGAACTACTATACCAACGTACCTTCATATTCGAAAGACAACTGAATCCGAACATACATTAAACGTAAACCGAACAGACACCCAACTTAATCCGAACAGACGGACTTCTTATTCCGAACAGACACACGTCTTATTCCGAACAGACCCACCACTTAATCCGAACAGACCCACCCCTTAATGCGAACAGACTCACCATGTATTTCGAACAGACTCACAATGTATTCCGAACTGACTCACAATGTATTCCGAACAGACCCAACACTTAATCCGAACAACCCCACCACATATTCCGAACAGTCCCACCACTTAATCCGAACAGACTCACAACATATTCCGAACAGACTCACAACGTATTCCGAACAGACCCACCACTTAATCCGAACAGACGCACCACCTCACCCGAACAGACGCACCACTTAATCCGAACAGACGCATCACTTAATCCGAACAGACGCACCACTTAATCCGAACAGACGCACCACTTAATCCGAACAGACACCCAACTTAATCCGAACAGACTCACCACTTAATCCGAACAAACGCACCACTTAATCCGAACAGACACCCAACTTAATCCGAACAGACGCACCACTTATTCCGAACAGACTCACCACTTAATCCGAACAGACCCACCACTTAACCCCAACAGACCCACCACTTAACCCGAACAGACCCACCATTTAATCCGAACGGACCCACCACTTAATCCGAACAGACCCACCACTTAATCCGAACAGACTCACAACGTATTCCGAACAGACACACATCGTCTTCCGAAAAGAACAAAAACAAAAAAAGAGGAAGAGAGGAAGTGTGAAGCAGGAACAAAAACTTACGTGTAGTATGGCAACACAACCTTCGACGTTCCCCTGCCGCATTATGAAATTCCCTGCCTTTTTCCTCTCCTGCAGTTCTAAACTTGCTTTCTCGAGGCCTCCAACCAGGGTTTTGTGAACTGCACTTGCCCATGCGTAGCTGCTTAGGCGTTTGATGTTCCTCAGAGGGTGCATGAACCATTCCTTCGGTCGCAGCGTTCCATCATAGAACAAAAAAATGTTGAAGATGAAAGAAATCAGGAGACGAACGTACTCCTCCGTCTCGCCCATGGTACTGTTTGCCATGAGATGAACTAAAAGTTGGGTGTTGTCAAGGTTCACCCCCTCTCGCTTCTGGACGCGCAATGGTTCCATCACCACGGCCTTCCCATGCGTACGTAACCCCAAAATTAGGGCGATGTCTTCCGGTGTAAGGGGAACTACCCCTGATCCTATTCTCAGCCCCACCTCCTCCGTATCGTAGTGCTCGACGAACCAACCGACTATTTCGTTGTCCGTCGTAATGTTAGGAAGGTTTAGGAAGTGACCGAATGGGGTGCTACGGAAAGCCTCCTTCTCCACCTTATTCATCCGGTCAAACTGCTTTCGGATGGCCTTCCAGGAGCATCGTGATTCCCGGAAGTAGTACGTGGTTCCCTAAAACCAATAATTTAATAAACGGAAGTTCATCAAAAAAAATAACGATCCAGGGAAAGAAAAAATTAGAGACCCACCGGTTCTGGGACGTGTTCGATATCGACGGCCGGAGTTGAAGATTCCATTATCGTTTACAAGGTGCGCTTCACAGGGAAAGAAAGTCGGGAAAGCTTCACAGGTGCGCTTCCTACGTTCACAGGTAAGAAAGAAAGAAAGCGAGAGTCTCCCTTTTGTTCTGGATATGTTATCTTCCTCGGTATCCGAACCGTCGTTCGTAGGGTGTCTGCCGCTGTCTAATCTGGAAACGAACCGTCCTTCTTCGAAAACCGTCAAAAAAAATTAAAACAATTTGAGGCGCGTTCGGAAGGAAAGCGTGACATGGCAATCCGAGTAGACGCTGACTCAGCCACTTTTTGAAGCCACGTAGGGCGCGTCCGTGACGCCCGCGTCCGTGTATAAGGACTCTTATTCTAACTAGTCCCGTGACTATCTAGCTAAGGTGGAGACTCCATCAGCTAACAGTCGATAGGATGCAGTCACAGCACACAACTTACTTAATAACTAAAATTTAAGCATACCGATTATAAAAAATTAATATTATACACACAAATCAAACGTTTTAGGAACTAATCTCCAAGTCTCCAACACAGTTCAGAAACAAAGTTCACTGTCGGTGATGCATCTACCACCGTCCACGTGGCAAACCCCAATTGGACATCCAACGAAACAGCCTGGCAGACACATATCAAGTCGTGGGCCCCGCATAGTCCAAGCTAAGCTGGCAGTTACCCAATCCAATCATGGCCAAAACCTTATTACTTCCCAATCCAACACCAAATCTTTCAAAACTAACACTTCCTTTCACTTCACAATTCACTCCCACTAACAATGCAACTCCTCCGCCGCCTTCTCCTCCTCTTCCTCCTCGCCCTTGGGGCGGCGCACACATGTCGCGCACACAACATAACCAAAATTCTCGCCTCGCATCCGAGCCTCTCCACTTTCAACCACTACCTGACCCTCACTCACCTGGCTGGGGAAATCAACCGTCGCTTGACTATCACCGTCCTTGCTCTCGATAACGAGGCAATGACGAATCTCCTTTCGAAACACTTAACCATCTACACCATAAAAAACGTTCTTTCTCTTCACATCCTTGCGGACTACTTCGGGGCAAAGAAGCTCCACCAAATCACGCACCGCACCGCGCTTGTGGCCTCACTTTTCCAGGCCACTGGGGCCGCACCAGACACTACTGGGTTCGTTAATATAACTAACTTCAAAGGGGGTCGAGTCGGATTCGGGGCGGAGGATAACAATGGCGTGCTTGATGCGTCGTTTGTAAAATCAGTCAAGGAAATCCCGTACAACATTTCTGTCATTCAGGTTAGTATATATAGTTTGGAGCAACTTTTTTATTTTTTGTTGTTGCCTATATATGTTAGTTATTTTGGTTATTACTTATTGAAGGTTAATTGTGAAGAAAACACGGCTTATATATATGGCTAAATGAGGTTTAATTAAAATTCTGTGTGCTCATTGGTGTGCTTTGAGTGGACCCTTTCTGTTGCCTTTACTTGACATTTTAAAATATATTTTTCCTTATTCATGCACTGAAATATTTATTGTAATTTTACTTATTCAAACGAATAATTGTTGCAACTTGTGGTCTTATGATTGATGGTTGTATCATGCATGTGTCTACTATACACCAAAACTTATAATAGTTTTAAATACATAGATGTATCATTAATTTCGATCAATTTCCCATACACATAATGTTATTATAGACCTGTATATGTATAATTCGATAGTTTATTAAAATTTATGTTAGCTAGCTAGTAAGTGGAGAAAGAATTTTTCCTGTCGAAGTAGTTTAGTAGCAAATAAACTTAACTTATGTTATAGATAAGCAAAATGCTGAAGTCACCGGAGGCGGAAGCGCCATCGGCCTCGCCGGCCGAACTCGATATAAAAGCCGCCATGAGCAAAAAGAGCTGCAAGACATTCGCCGACCTCGTCTCCTCCACCGCCTCCGTCCAGAAAGCATTCCAATCTGCCCTCGACACGGGTCTGACAATCTTCTGCCCGGTCGACACGGCCACCAACAAGTTCATGCACAACTACACCTCTCTCAGTCCCAAATCCAAGGCCTCACTCCTCCTCGCTCACGCCCTCCCCGACTACAACTCCATGCAGATGCTGAAGTCCGCCACCGGGGACGTAGACACCCTCGCCTCAGACACCACCGAGAAGGGCTACGGATGCACGGTGAGTACCGAAGGGGAGGCGATGGTGAGGGTCTCGACGAGTGTCAACTCCGCCAGAGTGACCGGGACCGTCGTAGATGAGCAGCCTTTGGCGATTTATAGTATTGATAAGGTGCTTTTGCCTGGGGAGTTGTTTAAGGCTCAGGTTGCGGCGGTCAGTGATGGGGGTGATGCGGCCGATGGGCCGATGTCGGACGATGAGGTGGCGGACGGGAATTGGGGTGGGAAGAGGGGAGTTGGGTTGTGGTGGTTGTTGGTGGCTTTGGTGGTTGTTGGAGTTTTTGGGGTTTGACAGAAATGATGAGGGGTAAAGTGGAAAATTTCAATAATAAATTGTATTTATATACCCCTTTTTTATAATAATTTGGTATATATGGATGGGAAAGCGAAGATATTTGTTTTTGTTTGGTGAATTTGTTTTGGATTCGGTGTGGAAATCAAGAGTCCTTTTGTGGATCTTATATTGAAATTTGTAAGTTTCCTTCAGTGTTGATTAGTTGTTAATTAATATCATTGTGAATTGCAAAGTGTACTTTGTATGGTATCAATTATTTCTTAAACTTGGTCAATTAACTGTAGATATAATGCTTATGAGTTTTGCTCATTTTCCCCATTCCCTTTTGTCACTGCGATTACAATCCGATGTAAACAATATTGCTAATGATCAAATAGCATTTGGAAAATCAACGCTAGGCAAAAGACATATTTACAATATATATAAACACTGATTATTGTCCATCTTGACGATCACAGACTGTCTATTTTCTACAACCTATTTGTTTGATAGTCATATGAAAAGAATAACAACTTCATAGAAATGGTTGTAACTTTGTATCTCCGTTTCCTCTGTAATGTGGTCGGTTCTGAAACTGACATATCGTATAAGCTTATAAGATGAATGAGTCCACATAAACTTATTGCTAGAATAGACTGACACAAGTTTGTACAGGTAGGCAGACAAGAATGGATTTGAGTCATTCTGTTTGTTGCGGACTAGATTAGATAATTTTTGTATTTCAAAGTTGCGTCACAAAAATAAAAGTGAATGGAATTCGGGTAAATATCCAGAAACTATTTCTCTTTCCTTCTGAAAATAGTGGTTGATTTCTTGTTTCAGATCACTTATATCCTATAATTAAAAATGTTGTTGTTTGAGTCTTTAAGTTCAAATCTTAATTCACTAATATCTTTTTAGCTTAAATCTTATTTCATTATACTATTTTCTCACATTTGTCTACCTAAACTTGAGTTAACTCTTAATGTCGAAAATCGAAATTGATAAGAATGAGCCCACGACTGCTATGCGGGCCTAGTCGAAAGCCTGTTTGAAGCCCACGCTTCTCACATGAACCACAACTGGCGCCTCACTGAAATCCATGCCGTCCTAATTAGAGACTAATGCTGAAATTAGTCTAACATAAACTAGTGTTGAAATTAATCTTGTATTAGCTCTCCGTTGATATTATCATTTTGTTGTAAATCTGGATTGTTATCCAGTAATGACTCTTTTTTTTTCTCTCTCTCTCTATATAGAGTCTCTTTCTCTCTCTATATATAGAGTCTATAGAAAGAAGAGAGATTCACTATCTTTAAATTTTAAAATTTAGATTTAATTTTATCGTGAAACACAATCGTATGTCGATAAAATTTAACGGTAGTTGATCCATCCTCGCATATTTATTATATATACAAAAATTAAAGGAACCCTAACGATTATGTTAGGACTTCACTCACTCCTCGCTCCCGTTCTTCCATCTCTCTCTCTCTCTCTTCTAGGGTTTGTTGGACTTGGTTGTGATCTCTCCTCTCCTCACTTTCTAGCCATAAATCCAGTTCTTACGTGTAAGTTGATCTATCTACCTCTAATTCTTCTCTGAAAACACATTGATCTGTCTCCAATTTTTCTCTGAAATCACATTTTTGTCATCATTTCTTCTTATATTTTCAAATGTAAGTAAAAATTCCGTTAAAATGGGGAGGAAAAAAATTGACCTAATTTCGGATATTCCCTGAGTATTCACACAATAATAGCCCCCCCCCCCCCCCCCCCCCCCCCCCCCCCCCCCCCCCCCCCCCCAAACAACGTTTTCTTACATCTCTCATTTTGCTAATCTAAGATTTTACTCATATTTGATATTTAGAAGAAGGAAAAAGAGCAAATTTGGAATCAAAACGTAAAAGGTAAATTAATTCAAGTTTATGTTGAAAAGTTGATAAAATGATATAGGTGAAAGAATGCTTGAAATTGGAGATAATACACGAAAACCTATCTAGTTAAAAGATATTGGTGAAAGTCAATCTCAGTTAATGTTGAATATCCATGAAGTTCCATATTTATTATCGATCCTCTGAGGCTCCAAGTTTTCCAAGCACTCCTACGTATTGGTTCCAGCGAACTCTTTCCCCCACAAAGGAAACACAGCTGATTTAAATCTCTCGTGCATTAAGTAAGCAGCAAACACAATTATTTTCGCGAAAAAAAGTACAAATGGGAAATATTCTGTACTCTACTTTTGAAAAAAAAAATATCACTACAGTTGGCAAGAGCTATCATTATTAATTTATTTTGGTAGTCTCGTGCACGTTTTAGATTTGTTGTTACCCTACTAACTAATATTTACTTGGCGAGACCATCAATTAAGGATAAAAATCTTCTCCAAGTAGGGAGCTATGCCACTCCATGCCTTTATACATCTCTGACGGCTCAAATTCAACAACTTAGTTTAGGAAATACCCTTAGTTTTCTTTTAAATAAAATCTAAAAGGATACCGTGCTAGATGGTTAGGGCACCCTTAACGGGGGTGCCCCGCCCGGGCGCCCGGGCGCACCCCCGTTAACGGGCGGGGCGCCCGCCCGGGCAGACGCCCGAGCGCCCATGGGAGGGGGACACGTGTCCCCCTCCCATTGGTTAAAATTTTTTTTTTTTGGAATTTTTTTTAGTTTTGGTTTTGTTATTAATGGATTGGGTGTTTGTTATAAATGTGGGGTAATAATTTTTTGTAAGTGATTAAAATTAAGAAATTTCCAGAACCAACAATTTCAAGTTAAATAGAAAAAAAATTAATACAACAATACCATAACAACAATACATTAATAATACTAAAATACGAAATACAACCACGGGAAATACAAACCATACGAAATACGGACTACTACAACCCGAAATACAAACATATGTTAAAGGGAAATACAAACCATACGGACTACTACAACCCGAAATACAAACTAAGGGAAATACAAACCATACGAAATACGGACTACATCAAACTACACGTACCCATTCTCTTCTGCCCAGGCGAGAAGTTTATCGATTACTTTTTGATCCTTCTCCGTCGGGTTGTCCTTCCTCATCAGAGAGTGAAGCATGTCCAACTTATTTTTTATTAAATGCCTCTGGAAATTCCTTTCCGCTAACTCCTCTTGCTTGGAGAAACCATCTTCTCTGACTTGGGCGGTGTATCGCATCTGTTGTGCAAGTTCTCTAACATCGGTGTCTCTTTCGGGGCGTAATGCACTCTTAGCCTTTTTCTTAGCCTTCTTCACACCTTCTGGGCGTGTAGACGACTCCGGCATCGGCTCTTCTGCATCCGAGGGTGATTGCGTCCTCGAGCCGTCCGTGCTCTTTCTTTTCCCAAGGCTTCTTGACTGGGGACTATTTTCATCGTGCAACTCCGGGGACTCCCAGTCAACACGCACGGCATTAGCTCCGGAGATCACACTCTCCCATTTTGGGTACCTACGCAACATAACCCAAGCATCAAAATAAAGAAATTTACTAGGCCCATGATTTCGCTCGTAGATCACGTGCGCTTGTCGGACAACATCGTCGTCATTCTGGCCGCTCCTTTTCCGTCAAAATGCCTGATCGAAGCACCCGACCCACTTGTTCACAGCAGGTATGATTCTCCTCCACCGTCCTTTTAAGGACTCTGCGTTCCTTTCGGGTAGGCCTGTGCCTTCCACGGAGATGTCGTACACACGTTTCACCCTAGTCCACAATGAAGTAGACTTCTGGTTTGTCCCTGTCACCGCATCACAACTGACTTCCATATATGCAGAGACAAGTCTCTCGTCCTCAGCTGTGGTCCACAACTTCGGATTGGCTTTGGCAGTTTGGACTTGCTTGCGGTGACGACGCTGTGGAGGTGGGGATGGTGGTGTGGGGGTGTGTCGTGGTGGGGACTCATCGTCGTCGTTACCCTCATCTTCAGTGTTCGCCATACTCTGGCGGCTATTTTGAGACAAGGGTCGGCCAAACATTTGGAACTGCGGTTGATTATAAGGGAATGGTGGTGCATATTGTGAGTATTGTGGGAATGGTAAGTTTTGATCTGGGGATGCGTAGTGGGAGAATTGTGGGAATGGTGAGTTTTGGTCAGGTGGTGGGAATGGTGGTGCGTACTGGGAGAAGTCGGGTTGTTGGAATGGTTGTTGGTAAAATGGACGTGAGGGATATGGTTGTGGATAACGTGGATGCGGATTTGATTGTGGAGGAGGGGGGGAACGATTGTACTCCGGAGAAGACATTGTGGGAGAAATATGGGATGTAAGTTGAGTTTTGAGTTTTGTGGAAGAGATATGGGGTGTAAGGTGATTTTTGTGTAGGGTATATATAGAGAAAAAATTAGACATTGTGCAATCACGCGGATTACTTTTCTTTCACGCGTATACTGTACATTCACGCGGACTATTTTGTTTCACGCGTATACTGTAGATTCACGCGGACTACTTTTGATTCACGCGTATACTGTGCAATCACGCGTATACTGTGCAGTCACACGCGTTTCGGAATTCAAATATTCAAATATTCAAATATTCAAATTTCAAATATTCAAAATTTTGTGTTTAATAATGATTAACATTGTTAATTAATTAATAGTAATAATAAGTATATCGTGAATTATAATTATAATGTAATTAGAATTAGATTTATATATAATGTATTTTGTTAAATGTTGTGTGAGAATTAAATTTGTTTAATTAAGAAATGATGTGGATGAAAGAGAGTGTAGGGTGGGTGGGGGTAGCTTGGGCATGGATAAGAGGATTTTTTGGGTGGGTTGGGTGAGCTGACGTGGCAGAGAGAGAAGCTGACGTGGCAGAGAGAGAGTGTAGGGCGCCCGGGGGTAGCCCAGGGCCTGTTAAATATGCTCTTAGAGGGGGTTTTTTCCCTAATGGAAAATGGTTAAAAGTCTTGAAAGCTAAGACATGAATTATAAAAAGATTATTCAAATGGAGTTTATCTCAAGTTTAAACATGCACAAAATGTTTTAGCTCGGTCTTCAATTAGTTGACTATGCTCCAGGAAGCAGGCAGGCCACTTCTACCGTCGTCTGATTAAAAAATAACGAATGTACAATTTTGAATGAAAAAACAACGACCTAATGTCTTTTCATGATTTAGTCTCGTTACTTGTTAAAAAGTATCATTTTAGATGTTGGAAAATGTGTATGTATAGATTGAAAATACACTTAGTTTCAGAGTTCCCAACAGTAGATGTAGAACCTCTAGTTCACCAATTCAAGTGAACAAAAGCAAATGAGATTACGAGGATGTCTTCAATTTAAACATACTCCATAAGGAATTGATGGTTTGGTTTCGAGAATGTTAGTTTGGATAATTTTGTTCTAACAAGTTTTCACTCAACAATTATAACCGACAGATTGGCCAAGAACTAAGGACACTGTCTCCATCCATCGTCAACTTGGGTGTGAGTGTGGTCCCCTTCATTTGGATTTTGGACACCAGACAATTTCCTTCCTTGCTTTATTCCTTACGCAAGCATGTGTGGGTTTGACCATGTAATGCCGTGGCAATTCACGTATAATGAAAATTTCTTTGAAGTTTTAAGATATGATTTGCACCCAATTTTGTTAGTAGTTTTTGGTTTCTTATTCTCTTCCCATTTTCTCCTTCTGGGGCTAACTGTTTGAACTGGCTCAGTAGTTTCCACCATCTGTCTGAGGTTTAGGTCTTGGGATTCATTTTGGATTTAGGGAATTAAAACTGAATTCAATAGTCAAATGATGAGAGAGTTTGTGAAAATACATGATTAACATAAATCGAATTATTTGTCATTACACAGTAAGTTCGCCTCCATTTGTAGGTTTACTTGTGAAATTTATCTTTAAGAATTAGTGTCTTCAAATCATACTCTTAACCTGAATCATAATGAAATAAATACAGAAAAAATAATGAAAAATGATATTTAAGAAATTAAAATTATTTATCAAATAATTGAAGAGAATGATGCGAGTTTTGTAACACAAAGCAAAAAATCTAGGATAAGTTACAATTGATCAGCTCAACTATGATCGACTAACACTTTGACCTTATAAACTTCAACGTCATACTCACATCTCTTAAATTTTGAATGATATAACACATTGACCTGCTCTTCAACACAAAATTGTCATTTTTCAATATATTCATCATTTTCTCATTTTTTCGTGTTGTTAGCTAAACATGCTTTTTATATATCATTAATTCATTATGATAAAATTCAAATTAAATTTGTGTTGAATTTGGTACCGATAAGTCTCAAATTTGAGTAAAATCTAACATCCGATTTGATTCAAACTATATCATAAAGATTAGAAGTATTTAGGCAAATAATATGATTTTTTTTTAGAAAAACGATAAACATGTTAAAAAAATAACAATTTTAATAATATTACGCAATTCAAAGTTTAAATGATACGAGTGTAACATTTTAAAGTTCAAGAAATCAAAAATATTACTCAGTCATAATAGTTAAGCTGGACAAACTATAATTTACCCAAAAATCTATTTTTTATTTGTCTTCTTTTTATTTGTCTTCGTTAGTTCATTATATTCCAACCAAGTAACAATAATGATAATTGCGCAAATAAATTGCATAAAATATATATTGATGAGGAGGATGTGTTTTATTAGTAGCACAACACACAACCTACAAAATCTATTATTTTTATTTGTGTCTTTGCATATCAATTATTTCAGATTAAAAAGTACTTAAAACACTAATGATAAATGATAAAGAGAATAAAGCATTTGTCCTCCATTATTTAGTCTTTTTCTTCTTTCTTCCTCTTCGATTCTCTCCTCCAGACAACACCACCACATGTCGGTAAGCAATCTATTTCTCTTCCTCACGCCTTTCTCCTTCCTCACATCTCTCCAAGCTCTTGTGTTTCGATCTGTATGTTCCCTGCTGCGTTCACATGGTCTTTTACAGCATCCGATTTGGTCCCCGTTTGTGTCTTTTGGTCTTTTCAGCCCCATAATTGTTTAGAACAGCTAGAAGTTATTAGCTTTGTGCTGATGGTGTTTGATGGAATCTGATTTGATGTGTTTTTTTGGATCTGTTGAGATTTCTATGCTGCTTTTGAAGAGATGAGTTTGTGTTAAGAGTGGATAAGTGTGGTTAATGAGTGGTCATTCGAAGGTGATCAAGTGGTTCCGTATTATGGGAATTCGAAGCGGAGGTTTAGTTCGTCGGTTTTTCGAAGTTTCGCGATTGGAGTTTCTTGAGTTAGTAGTGCTACTTATTTCTGTTTTGTCAACTACAGAAAGGTTTTAGCGTTGCGATCTTTATGCGTTTGTTCTTTCAATGTAATTGTGAAATTACATTTTTAATTAGCAAAGGGATTTTTTTGGGATATTACAATGTTTAATTTTCCAGTTTTGGTGGGTGGTTATTAGCGTTGGATTATTGAGTTTGGACTAGACTCATGAATTACTCAATTGAATAAATCCAATGTTGAGTTGAAGATGAGAACTATTGCCCCATGTGTCATGTGTTCACTTCACTTTTAGTCCTACTTGTTTCAACAATTAGGTGGTAGATGCAACGAGTGATGATTATGATAATTGATTACGATGCGACACTTAGTTGTCGTAGTTACCTGTATTCCCTTTGTCTGATTGCAAGTACATAAGACAACTAGGTTTTGCTTCCCAATCTATTATCATAATTATCAACTAGAGGTACTACTTGCTTGGAACTAATTTATTCAGATACTTCTTCTATCATATTAATAATGATAATTTCCTAACCCTAAATGCATAAAATATACCAGGATTGTAAAGAGGTTTCCGTTATTATAGTTTATAGGGTGAGTGAAACTCAATCTGTTGGGATAGATTTATTTTGAAACTCAATCTCTTGCCTATAGATTTTATAGGCGAGAGGACTTTAAGTTGAGGTTGATCAATTTGGTAAATCTGAAGCCATGGGATTTGCGACAGTCTACAGGTCTCCTCTCTTATTCTTTCCGTCCTGAGGTATTGTTGTGTAACTTGTGTTATGAAGTTGCTGTCTGTTACTTCTGGTTAGGATCTGAAACGGCCAATGTAGATGTGTGAATGTATGATGTATCACAGAGGTTTCACAAATTAGTGACATACAATTTTTCAACTTTAAACAACTTTTATCTACTCATTCTTCAACCACCATATCAAATCATATCCATTCAGTAGGATGGGATGATCCCTGGCAATACTGCCGCAACTTACTAGTAGGCTAGATGTTGATGTGTTGTAGTTGGTTGCGTGACTCTCAACAATAAAAATCTCATCAATCCATCACTTTTATACCTCTTTGAACATGTGCTGTTCAACAAACATCGTTTGATCCTTAAATGCACACATCACCACGTTCCTTTATTTTCCTAATCGTTATCCTGCAATTTTTCTTTAGTGTGAATTCTAAATGAAAATTTGATTGTGCTGGTCTACCGGAGGGCCGAGAAATGTGATGGAAGGAAGAGGAATTCGGACAACGTTGTTGAATAACGTAGCAGATTTGGAGTAGAGGGATATAGTAACCTGTGAATTCTTGCTTCCATGAAGATGGTAGAATTTGAAAAGTTAGTTGCAGAATCGTGTAATGATGGTCATTCTCTTATCAAACATCTTCACTTTGGTGTGGCTGAGTACTTTCATATAACTAGGCAAATTAACAACAACAACAAAGCTTTTAATCCCAAACTAGTTGGGATAGGTTAGAAATTAAACTTTAAGGAGTCACGGTTCAGGCACGTGAATTAACTTCTTCCACGCATTTCTATCTAATGCAAATTCCCGAGGAACATTCCAATCTTTTAGATCTATTTTGACCGCTTCCTCCCAAGTCAATCGTGGTCTACATTTTCCTCTTTTTGTGTCTTCAATCTGACTCAATACTCCTCTTCTTATAGGTGCCTCCATAGGTCTTCTTGTACATGTCCAAACCATCTGTGTTGTATAACTTTCTCTTCCATTGAAGCAACTCCAACTCTCTCACGAATGTCTTTATTTCGAATCCGATCTATTCGCATATGGCCACACATCTACCTTAACATCCTCATTTCAGATACACTCATCTTTTGTATATGTTGTCTTTTAGTAGTCCAACATTCTGCACCATATAGAATTGCAAGTCTTATTGCGGTTCTATAAAAATTTCATTTTAACTTAAGTAGAATTTTTTTGTCATATAAGACACCTAACGCTTGTCGCCATTTCATCAATCCGGCTCTAATTTTATGGTTAACATCTTCATCGATCTCCCAATCTTTTTGAAGTATTGATCCAAGATATCTAAAAATATCTTTTCTACGCACCATTTGCCAAATCATACTGAAATTTTCTTTCACTCCTTCAGTAGCCGTCAGTCTCAACAAAGTCTCATTTAATTGAACCTCTATAATTGTGCTCGACTTAAGTCATGATATTTTATTTCTGACAGAAGTTTTGTTACAATTTCCTTACAATTGTCATATCCTTTCTTAGTCTGCCAAATCTCATCCCGGCAAAAAGTGCTCTTTCTATCTGAAAATAGGATACTTTGTCAAAAGATTTGAGAGTGAATAAGTATCTGCCAATTGACCTATAGACATGGATCTATATGAAATAATGATTAAATTGCATGAATATGAGTTACGTCACGTAAAAACGATTAATGTCAGGATCATTCAGCATTTCAGCATCTTTAAGGTCTTGCTTTGTTATATGATTATCCTAAATGATAAAATTTTGAGCTAGACCTGAGTTTGTTTTGTTTTTGAAAAGCTATAACCTTTAATCCACATGCATTTTTCGATATTCAGTTGATCAATATATACAATATTAGTCATTTATGCATTTGGCATTTTTGAATTAGTACGAGGATATGTCCATTTCCACTGTGTCAAAGATTAAGTTGTTTTTTGACATTTGGAGCATCATGGACTATATCAAAGGGCTATTTAAACGATCTGCATTTCTTTTATTGTGGAATCGCAGATGGTCAGTTGCATTTGCATCATTTGGGTCAATTGGAAACAACCTCACTGTTTTACAGTGGTAGGGTTGAGTACATCCGACTCCCCCTTACCTCGCTTAGGCAGGAGCCTCTTATGAGGCATTGGGGTTATGTTGATGTTGATGTATATGAGGATAAATTGCTCTGCTTTGTGCAGGATCAAGGCCGCCCACTTCCGAAGTTCGGTGAATGGGATGTCAATGACCCTTCTTCTGCAGAGGGGTTCACTGTGATATTCAACAAAGCTAGAGATGAAAGGAAAACAGGTGGCAGCACCCCAGGTCCTGAAACTCTTGGAAAGGATGGTGGTACCTGGAACAGAGAAGATTATGCCAACAAGCCAACCAGCACTGTGAGTATTTCCTCTTCTTTTGGTGGTTTTATTTTCTGTAAAATCATTACGATAAGGTGTGGTTTGAGTGCATCTGGATTTGGTTGAAAATTACTAGGAGTAACTTCAGTTTTATGACATGGCTGAACATGTTAGTGTTCTTTGTTTAGAAATACATGATATTTTTCTGAGTCTTGCATCCACTCTCTCATTGGGGACTGCCGGAAGTGTATGTGCAACATAGTGACCGTCTTTTCGATGATGGGTGTATCTCACTCTTTCTTTCTTCATCTTATTTGCAGAAAAAATGGTTCTGTTGTATGCAAGCCAGCCCAGCACAGTCCTGATGATCAGAAAAAAACTATATGTGACCACCTATCTTTTAAATTTTCGCTTTAGTTTTCCGATCTTTCTCAATCATCGTGGCCTTACCAAGGTGTTGTGAGAGTTTCTGACTGGCTTGTTCAAAGCAAAAACTGATCCATAATGAGGGAAAGGATGGGCAAGTGATCATGAAAGAAAAGCAATGATGCTAGTCATGGCTGATCATTAATGATTAATGTATGTATATGGTTTTGAGTGTTCAAACGATTCTTCACTGTGTTGTGGTTGGTATTCAACAATTTGCATGATCCATATTTAAAATCTGTAGGTCTATTTGTTTCTTTCAGACATGGCCTTTTCATTTTCAAGTTGCTATTTTTAAAAAATGAGTTGCGAAGATTTATTGACATTTGGACCTCTAGACTCTAGAGTAGCTCTCTCTCTCTCTCTTGATTTCTCGAGCCACAGGTTGATAAGGATATCAGAGAACTGCTGGAAATGTGAAGGGCGAGTCTCAGCAAAGCGAGCTTCATCGTGGCCTGTGGGGCTTAGTTAGGCGTAGGGAGACAATTTTCCAAAAGGAAACTGAGAGTCTTGTTGCCTACACCTAAGACTACAGGTGATGGGTGCTCTTTCGGGGTAAAATAATCTAGACCTCGACACTGCTGTCGCCGTAGTTTCCATAGCCATCAAGTCTTTCTTTGGCAGCTCTGAGAAAAGGGCCGCCCAACGTCTTAGCAAATAGCAACCAAATGTATACCCAGTATGATGACACTCAGATACTAGGTACAACCACATACTAGCACCGCCACAAAACCATAGGCAAAGCTCCCTCTCCAGTGTCCTTGGAAATGAGGATTTTTTACTCCAGTTGATGGTGTTGAAGAATCTGCTTGAGACTACTTAATCTAGGTTAGACAACAAGTTGACAATTGCCGAAAGCCCCAAAATCGCTAATTGTCAGACTCGATCTATTGCTACAACAACATGAGCTATCGAACGTCACACGATAAACGTATCCATGCAGCTTGTGTTGCACCTCAGTAGGCCGCCCACTTCAAACTGAAGTTGCACCATTGCATCAAATTTCCACAGGGGGCTTGCACATGATTTTCCTCTTTCCTTTCTCTACTACTACAAAAAAAAAGATACGACCACATTTTGATTTAGCGGAACTTGTATGGACGTATGTAGTAGGCAGACCATTACACGGTATTAAGTGATACATTGTAGATAAGAAATTGGACATCCTTGCAGCTTCTTTAGCTTTAGCACTTAATACCGTGTAATGGTTCATAATGTTGAAAGGAGAAACATAGCTCACGATCAAGGCAAAAGGAACGAACAAAAACAATAAATATTAAGCATTCAGATGCATATATTGCCTTAAATGTTTGCCTTTCGAGAAAGGCATACATTTGACTACGAAGGTTTATATATTAATGGCCAAAGATTAAAAACTCTAATGTCTCAGGTCTATGATTTCGAAAGAACAGATCACTCGGAGAACCAGCAAAAACTGTTGGTCAATTCACCAAATTGCAGTTGTAAGAACTAAACCCTGGAGGTGCCGAGTTTCCTCTCAAAAAGGCGGCGAAGAAGATAAACTTGCAACACGCTTGCCCCAATCAATGCCGCTGATTCAAAGATAGCTTTATGGACTGCCCTCCGGCTCATACCTTCATTAACTGCAATTAATGGTTTGTGACATTAAACTTTTATTGTGAATGAAGAAAACGATTCACAAAAAAACCTCAAAAAAAATAATCACATCCTAGGGAATAGTTATGGCGGAGTAGAAAAATAAAAAGAGAATAAGAACAATGAACCTTGCTAGCTTATTGCTTTCCTACTTTTGCCATTGGATAATTTTGAAAACTCATTAGACCTAACCTTCCATGTTCCTCGTCCCATTTTATGTACGTACACCAGGTAAAGATATATTGCAGTTCCCATTGCAAAAGCTTCAAATGTTTGTATAATGCGCTATTACTTGCTCAAATTTTCCTTCTACCAGAAACACAGATAACTTCATGGAAACCACGCCTTTGTCAAGTCTTGAACTTGTAATTTTGGATTTTCAAAGTTCTATTGGTATCCTTCTATTCTCATGTTAAGGTTAATGAAATCAAAACCATCATGCTGCTTAACGAATGACAGGCGGGACATACCCAGAGCTTGGCGATCAGTTTGTGCTTCCAGCCAATGTTGCTCAAACTGTATATTGTAGAGAGCTTCTTCCAACTTAGCAATCTGCTCCAATAGAGGGGCAAAATGCTCTGCAGGTATTCAAGGACGAAATAAATAAAATGTCATCTCTTTGAGTATTATGGATGGCAACTGATCGTTTTATGTCTTACCATCTTTTGCATGTTGATCATAGTAAGAGAAGTGAGCAACTTGAACATCAAAATCAATGGTTTCATGGTAGGGAGATTTGTTAGTGAAGCAGAAGCGGTGAAGCCCTTTTTTCTGAACTATGAAATCAAACTTTTCATTTGTCTTGTCACGAGAATCATGAATTTGATCACCATTTGGACCTTTCACCTGCCATTTTAAGAAACTACCCAATTAGCAATAGCACAAATCGAATAACTAAGCATTTTAGAGAATATGTTAATAATTAACTAACACTGTAGACATATAAATTAGCAATCATTATAACAGATAAGCAATTTTTTTTCTGAGTTCCGACAAAAACGTAAGCAAAAAACTCTATCAGGCTAGCCACACAAAAGACGCCCAGAAAGGTTTAGGTTTTGTTTCTGAATTCCTTCAAACAATTTTTGCAATTCTTTTTGAGATGTGCACCTAAGTGGGTCGACAATCCCCACTAAAACCAATGACAATAAACTCATCTATTTTTCTAAGAACCATGTTTTCTCGCTACAAGTGATCAGGGTATGGATGGATACCAACCACAAACTAATGGGCAGATTGAGTCTCAAACCGCCACATTAGCAGATTTTGGAAAACACGATCATGTCTTGCAGAAGAGCTGGTCTTTAAGACTAGATGACACATGCTAGCTAGCTTTTGCACTATATAGGAATGCTTGTACTGGTTGGTTTGTGACGAGACTTGCTCTCTAACAAAGTAACAACGCAACTTGATCACAAGGCTTTCTAAGCCATCAAGCGCTGGAATATGCCTGAAGCCTGGCAGTTTGGCCTTGCCCTAGTAAAATAAAAAAATCAACTTCTCTGAACTTGAAATTTACAAAATGATTCATTTGAGAGCATCAAATTTAAGTCCAGGCAAATTAAATCAATGCTATGACTGATTCCTTTTTTGTGCAGATTGTGCTTCCTTAAGACCATTGGCGTCCTAACTTCCTTTTCAACATATGCATGCGGTTGTGTTATACAACTCTCCTCCTAACCAAAGTTTTGTGCAAGATGAAGTGATCATGAAAAACTCTAGCTCAAGGTTTAATTTTGCCTGGTTCTCTATTTTTCAAGCATCCATGCACTTGCCTTGATAATTGTGAAATTCATCAAAAATTACGATCTAATTCTAAACTAGTTTGAGGTTTGAATCTGATGCTTTTCCAAATGTACAAATTAATCACGACGAGAGTTTTGAGACAATGTCGGCTTAGACTTGGTATAATTTTACTAACATTCATAATACATAACAACACGAGCAATGGTATAAGCAATATGGAGTTTAAATCCAAAGTATCAAGGAAGTAAAAATTGTCAAAGTCAAAGCACAAGCATGTCTAATTTAAACAACCAAAACATCAACGACATTTTCCATTGATCAAAGAAAGTAGAACATACCACAAGATCAACACCATCATCTCCATAGTGCCAGGCAGTCTCAGCCTTGATGACAACGAAAGATACGTGAACCGTATCGCCTTCGTACGGCACAGGATGGGAGAAACACTCCTCCCTGTCTATAACAAACCTAATTCCAACACTCGGCTGCAAGCTCAACAAAAGCGCAAACGCAATAACACCGAAGAATCTCGAATGACACCCTTCCATCTGCTCATGACCATCAAAGCCAATCAATTAGTTAGGCAACCACTAAAAAGGATATCAGAAAGCCAAATGCGAAGAGAAAACATCAAATCCAAAAATATTACAACAATCCGACAAATCAAATCCCTTTATTTCAAACAAAAACCAAAATTTTGGATAAAAAGAAGATTTTTTGGGGGTGAAAAACGCGAAAACCCAACGAAATCGACGTTAGAACAGACAAAAACCCTACTTTTTAACGACCAAAGGAAAAACCCGATCCTCCAATTTCGAATCCGAGGCGATTAGGGTTTAGGGCTCGCGCAAAAAGAAATTCGTCCAAAAAGGGGAAAATCACACGAATCAAACCGCAACGCCGAGATCTAAGCAGAAAGAGGGCTTGAAAAATGAGAAATTGTTACGAAGTTGGAGAGCATTGAAGAAGAATGTCACCTTGTGGAGTCGAGAGAGACGAGGGTTGGCGGAAATTATTATGGATGGATCGGAATTGGGATTGGAATTGGAATTAGGAAGAGTGGAAACTTCAGTTTTTTCTTGTCTGCTACTGTTGTTAATTTGTTATTATGCTAAACTTAAGAGATAAATTACATAATTATCACTTCTTTCTACCTCATTTGATTCCTTTGACCGTGAATTTCTTTTCTCTTGGGACGTAACCAAAAGTCCAGTTCGCCTATTTTCATTGGGTGATAAATTCCTCAAATTTTATCTTTTTTGATCACCAAATAACTACAAATTCTTTAGGACGTCAACCAGACTACAAATTCCTTAGGACGTCAACCAGACTACAAATTCTAAGGTGTCCAACATCATTTTCACCGAGACACGCGCATACAAATAGGAATTCGAACATGTTGCGTTTTCATCACACTTGTCCCTAACCACCCCGCTGCGCACCGGGGACCTAAATTCCTCGATTTGAACGTCGATAAGATGGATTGACTTCGTATTAACGTTAATCAATGAGCTTTTTTCCTTCTAACTAAGTTCTTCTTTGGGTATTTTGCGAAAACCAAACGATACTTAGGCTCCGTTTTGTGTGCGTGTGTCTGCGTCACACATCCAGACGTTGTTTTATTTTCAAACATTTTTTATATATTCCAGATGTGCATCTGATTCAAACTAAAAATTACATAATTCACACAAATATGTATATGTCGTTTGTGTGTACCTCTAGCGTCTGAAATGGGAATACAAAATTTTCACGTTTCCAAGAGGGTGCACGAAACACAACCTTAGTGTATGTTGTGTGCTGCTCGTTTGATTCTAGGTAGTCATGTATTGATGTTACTTTTGTATGATTCTTTCATGTTGTTTGAATATACACGCAATAAGAAATATCAATGAAGTATGATTTGAACCTACGCTAGTAAATCTTGTTTCATTAAGTTTTCCTTGACACGACAACTGTAACATCCCGAAACAACGGAAAATTTAAAAATTCATAATCAAGACAAAGAGCACAATAATCAAGGCGGGACTGTTACTTCTCATAAACAATAAAGCGGTGCACCATAATACATCAGAGTTTGCCAAAATGAATACATGATTACAACAAAACGACAAGGGAAGATAAACGTAATCATGTGGACCTCAGTGGTCTGACTAGAGGATCCGACTCCAAACGCGCGCGCCCGCCGATCACCACCCCACTGGACCTACTGCGGTCCTGAAAATATATAACAACAATGCCTGAGTTTCCAGAAGGAAACCCCGTATGCCAACTCACCTATATATGCATGCATTACACAATGAACCTATCATACTAGTAGCATGTCATGACATCGACAGAAATGGAAAACAGTTCCCCCGAAGGGTAAAACAGGACATCAGTCCGACAATCAACAACGAGTCTCCCGAGGAGACCTACTGCAGGCACATGCAGTCTTACAGCACGCGACATCGCACCCCCCACACGCAGCTACACTACTCAAGGGTTCGGCAGGGAGCCTCTGTCACGCCTGCGGGCCGATAGAATACAGATCTGCAAATCTCAGTGGTCGGAGCCACAGGGACCAACGGGGCCGTCGCCCGGAAGGTATAACAACAACATCTCGGTAGGTGCCCAGCCGAGGAAAACAACATAGCCGGAACAGCCTCGACCCAACAATCATCATCGCCGGCACAACCTCGGCGGCATCACCGGCACAACATCGGTGGTCCATCACAACAGTCCGGCACAGCATCGGACAAATCCAGACCGAAGTCTGCCAGGTCATCAGGCTCCTCGAGCCGCAAACACCAATTGCGCCGCTATAAAAGCAGGGCAGCGACCTCCGTAGCCCGTGGGCCGGTAGTCACCTCACCCAACGCCAGTTGCGTGCCCGCACAAACAACAACATTGGGATCCGCGATCCCTCAGGCCTGCTATACTACAATAAGTCCAATCCATCCATCACATTTAGTCACGCTCCATACCTGGAACTGACGCGTCCCGAACACCCACACTCTTCCCAACGGCGGTCCCTGGGCAGGCACGCATCACGCGCCCACCGTCACCTCCCGGCTCACGCACAAGGCGAGGACACGGGTTTCCGTGGACAAAGTTGGAATTCAAAAAGGGATCCAGGAATTCTGTTCTGGGCCCAAACGGTCGACCGTAAGAGGTGATTCGGTCGACCGTTTCCAGAAAGGAATAGGTCGACCGTCCCTTACACGGTCTACCGCTGCGCACAGAACACAATCCCCCAACGGTCTACCGAAGGTCTAAACCCGGTCGACCGAACGAGGTCAAAATCCGGAGTTTGGTCAACATTCAATTCATCCTATCGGTCGACCGACTCAGGGGTCCCGGTCGACCGAAAACTAACAGTACACCATTTTCAATCTTTTAATCATTCGGTCGACCGACTCAGGGGTCTCGGTCGACCGATAACAGTTAGGGTCAACCTACATTTCTACGTCATATAACGGTCGACCGAACATATACCACGGTCAAACCACATGCATATAAAATCCAATATATTTAAGTTTCGGTCGACCGAACACAAGGCCTCGGTCGACCGAAACGCAACAGGTAGTAAATCTACACATGCATTCGGTCGACCGCCCAAGGGCCGGTCGACCGTCTGGTCGTCTTCAACCTCGCGCCAGCCGAGGTTTCTTCGCCCAAACGCGACGTCGGAGAGGCCTCCGACCTCCTCCGACCGACCAACACAACCCTCTTACGAGTGTCAACAACAAACCACACTAGAGAGCGGCATACCTCAACCACGACGACGAAACGCCGGAGCTCCGCTCACGCACGTCGCCTCCTCCGGTCTCTTCGCGCTAAGCCTCCGCACGAATGTCTTCCTCGTCTGCCCCCTCCGCGACAGCTGCTCCCACCGCGCGCACCAGCAAGGAAGGAAGAAGAAATGAGGAAGGAGAAGAAAGAAGAAGAAGAAAGAAGAGCCTTATTTAAAAACTCGGATGCTACAGTACAACTCATCTCTCTCTCCCCTCATCTACAGTGCTCGCCCCTTCACCTTCCCATGCAACTCCTGCACATTCACCTTCCCCACGCAAACCACACCTTAAACATCATTAACCCACTAACCCTAGGTTAGGGATCTAACAACAACTTCAGTGTTTTTTTTGGAATCACATCTTGAAGTTAAGTTGATATAAAAAATGAAAAATTTGTGACATGACAATGTTTATTTTTCTTTCTCACAAGTGATTCCCACTTACTAAAGCTTTTGATATGTTCCGTGGGAAAATATAATTCAACGCGCTACTGACCGCAATAAGTTCAAAATCAGCACATAAGTTTGAGAGTTGTGATACAACCATACATACCCATTGTACATACCCATTGTCTATCCCAAGTAGTAGTTTAAGTGTCACTTGGTGGGATGACATTACAACTTCCATCATCTAACAATCTGTAGTAGGTAAAACTCATAATTCATTTAATAATTAAAATCAATCTTACCAATTATAAAAAAATAAGACCAGTTTTTTCCTTCAACCGAAGGGTCTGAAAAAGGAGCAGTTGGAGCTCAACTTGCACCTAGGGCTGAGCATCGGTCTGGTCCGGTCCGGACCGGAAAAAAAATTCAGGTCCGGACCGGAAACTGGACCGGAAAAAATTCGAAGGGTCGGACCGGAGACAGGACCGGTTCGGTCCAAAAACCCGATTTTTTACCTTAAATTTAAAAAAATAAATTAGACCGGACCGGATCCAAATTTTTTGTTGGACCGGAACCCGGACCGATTTGTTCCGGTCCGGACCGGACCGGGTTTTTCTCACCCCTACTTGCACCCGTGCAGGAACAATCAATTATAACATATTCATCTTCGAGTAGGCTACACCACTACTTGAAAGTAAGTCTATTTGCTATAACAGACATAGTTACCCTGGAGACGGGTAAATCTGCTTTTCAAAAGTCTAGATAAATAAACAAGTCGAGCTAAATGAGAGCTAAATATGACTTGATTGTATAATAACATGGTTGCTTAAGACGTTTTAACCTTCACTTAACTTACCCCATTCCGTAATGATCAAATTTCGATGATTTATTTATGATAACGAGGCTAATAATGATCAGTCATTCTCGGTCGGAAATGATGAGTTGTCTCTGCAGATTTAGTATTGGTTTTTCTTCTTCTAGTGATTCTGCAGAACAATTTTGCAAAAACAAGGACAAAAACATGGCATCTCAACCAAGAGAATGACGGACAAAAAATGATCATATATAAAATAGTAGTTCAGATGATATCCAAATCCAAAAATAAACAAGACAATCAACATCTACAACCACGGGCACAAATTGACACAAGTTTGTGATCTAAAAATCTCTCTCCCCCTCGAAACAAGTTACTGATCGGTTGACCGAGCCTCATTCCAGTAACTTCAAAATGAGTATGTCCCGACAAAATCAATCGACAAATTGGAATTGGTCGATAATCTTTTGTCAGTCCAGAAAATTCAAAATTTATTGTCGTCAATATTTGGTCGACAGTTCCACACAAGTTTTCAAGACACAAAACTAACAACAAGACATCCATCCAACACTTGAATCTTTTGAAGTATAATTTCCAAGCACTTCACTCTAGCTATCATGGTCAAAAATATCCCATGATATATTCCAGATTAGAACACCTCCAGCAAACTACGTGAGCATACATAAGTAAATACAACATGAAGATTTAAAACCCTTGTCTACAAACATCTACGTGAAGGTAAAATACACGAAACGGACGACCGATTCTAGCCACAGGCAAACCACTTCCACACAGTCCCTAAGCAGGTTCCAAAACGATACCACTGAAAACATGCTGATGAGAAGCTGCAATTTTCTGCTAGAATATTCAACTGATATTGAAAGTCGAAACAAATTCGATTTTGGTAGACTTAACTGACATCACCAAACAGGAAGAGGTAATAAGGAATCACAGCAGAACTGGTATAACCTAACAAAAATTAAAAAGCTCACAGAGTTTAGAAAATGAACCAGTGAAACATCAGTGAGATCTCTGAAACTGAATTTAGCCAGGATACTCTAGTATGTTGTGAATAGTGATACACTGAAGAGTGAAGACAGAAAAAGAGATTATGGTTATATTGGAGATGATGAGGCAGGCAATGATTAATATGACTGACTGGACTGAAGACAGACATGGATGGAAGTAAAAGATGGTAGATGTTTGGTACTCCAAATGTCTTTGCTAACAGGGTGAGATTAGAGGGCATTTACAAGAGCTGGAGGGCTCCGACATTAAGACACATAGCAACGTGTAAGGGCATCCTTAACGGGGTCTCACGACCCTATGGACGACCATGTCGTCCCATTTTTTGGTGGGACGACCCGGTTGTCTCCCGACCAGGTCACGGGTTAAAAAAATATTTTTTAAATTTTGTTTTTGTTGTAATTTTTTTGTAGGGTAAATAATTAGGAAGTATTTGATAACGTGGAAGAGAGAGAAAGATTGTGGTGGGTTGTGGTTAAGAAATGAATAATGTTGGAAACAGAAGAAGGTGGGTCGGAGAGAAAAAAAATTGATCAACCTGGTGATGAACTTCCTCTCTTCCACACAAACTTTCTTTTTCATTCACATCAACTTTTTCTGTCTCCGACTCACTTTCTTCTCTTTCCAACATTATTCATCTCTTAACCACAACCCACCACAACCATTCTCTATCTTCCAAGATATCAAATATTTCCCAAATGTTTACCTTACAAAAAAAACTAGGTCATGGTTACTAATTCTCTAAGTGTGGTTTGTCGTAGCTTCCATAACTTGGACTCTAGGAATTGACTTGTTGGTGAGCGGGACATCTGTTTATTTAGCACTTCTTTCTTGTGGTTGAAGTCTTTAAACATCCATTACTAGTGACGTGACGTTTAATATTTGTGTGGCATCACTCAACAGTAAACAGAAGCATTTACTGCTCAATTAATTAAAAACTATGCATCAAACTTTTCGTTATTCCAACAGCTTTGTTTCAAGCAAAATTGTTTCTCCAAGTTAAAGACTCAATAGCATACCGGTGAAGAGTTCACTGTTCATCAAAGAGTTCAGGATCAGATCACGTAAGAAGGCAAGAAGCACACGTATTGGTAGTTTTACGAAGATATCAAGATGTATCAAGATCTTATTAAAGCTCAAACCTCCACCGAAGTTTCTTTTTTTTAGAGGTTTGAGGACCTGTTACTACTGAAATTTAAAAAGTTCACCCACATCTTGACATCATCTTCCATCTTTCTGCAACTTTCGCAATATTTTGAATTTTTATGTTTCTGCTACACATTAAAAGATGCAAACATTACAATCCTACGAATAGTAGATTACACCTTCCCTGAAAAACAAATCTATGCCCATCTAGTTGAACTATCAAGGTACATTACATTAATACTTGAATGTACAAGTTGGCTGGATGTCACATCTCCATAGCTACTAATATGGATATGCTTGGACAGCTCACAATCTGTCTGAACCACAAAAAATCAGTAGCAAAGATTTTCAAAGTATGGTTGACACTTGACAGGATATTTAGCTGCAAGAGAAGAAAAGGGAAAAAAACAATGGCACTCTTAGACCATTCTTAACCCCAATCTCATTTTCTCTCCCAATTTTATTTTTCTATCTGCCACGTCAGCAAAAAATACTATGCAACTCATAACCCAACTCAACCTATTTTTCATTCCTTAACCTCAACCTCATTTTTAACACACTTTCTCATCCACATCATTTCTTTTTACCTCATTTTCTATTACATCACAAAAATACACAAACTATTAAATAAAATATTTTTACAATGACTTAATCTAATTAAATTACGATAATTAGACATAACACACAAAAGTTACATTTAATTAAAATTCGACAAGTAATTATTACGAACAAATTTAACTTACATTCCTTCCAAAGCGTTCTTATATATTTTCGATCAAATCGGCTCACAATGCCATATGTTTTTGGGAGTCTCATAACGATGACGAATCGTTAGTCTTATATATTTTCGATCAAAACGGCTCCTGTCTGTTAGTCTTATATATTCACAATGACATGTCTCCTGTCTGTTAGTCTTATATATTTTCGATCAAATCGGCTCACAATGCCATATTTTCACGATGACGAATCTTGCTTGAAGCACTCCAAACGCACGTTCCACATTTTCCTTTGTTGCTTCTTGAAATTGGGCAAACAATCTATCTTTGGGTGTCTAAGGAAGAATTATTGATTGCATAAATCCTGCCCATTTAGGATAAATGTCATATGTGAGATAGTAACACATATCATACGGGTTGCCATTCACTTCATATCTAACAGGTTGTGCACGCCCCTCCATAATGTGATCGAAAACTGGAGAACGTTGGAGGACATTGATATCGTTACACGATCCTAGGATCCCGAAAAATGAATGTCAAATCCAAAGGTCGTAAGATGCAACAGCTTCCAGAACAAGTGTCGATTTTCCGCTTCGGCCTTGATATTGCCCCTTCCAAGCAGCTGGACAATTCTTTCATTCTAATGCATACAATCGATGTTGTCCATCATGCCTGAAAACCCTCATAACTCACCAACTTGGACCAGTCTTGTTAGGTCTGCTGGGGTAGGCGTTTGTAGATATTCAGCACCAAAATTACTAATGACACATTCACAAAATTTTTGAAGGGACATTCTTGTTGTTGCTTCGCTGAGACGTAAGTACTCGTCCACCTCGTCTGCCGCTACACCATATGCTAACATTCGGAGCGTTGTAGTACATTTTTGAATACCTGATATGCTAAGTCAACCCACAACATCTGCTCGTTGCTGGAAGAAGATATCGGTAGCCTCGAACGTGTTTGCAATTCGAAGGAAAATATTCTTCCGCATTCGAAACCTTCTTCTGAAAATACGATCACCATACACCGGACTGTCAGTAAAATAATCTACAATTAGACGATTATAACCAACTGTCCTATCTCTGTCCGGGTTAGAAGTTCGTCTCCTCTTACGTGGAGGTTGCGTATTAAGATAAGAGGAGATGTACTCTACAACTACGTTGGTTGTTTGGTCTATTGCCTCATCTAGGGCATCAGATGATGAAGATGAGGACTTGGAGTTAGAAGAATTGTCACTAGTCATACTTGTCACTTGGGGTTTCAGGAGGACTTGGGGTTTAAGGTTCATTTTACAAGAACCTCCTATTTGTAACATTAATTTCTATCTAGGACAGGGTTAAATCCATATCGTCCATCTTTGTCGGTGGAATATAGATCGTTGAAGGTTTTAAAACGAATCTTAATTGTTCACATCTCATGCGTTGTCGGAAGCATCTTACCTATTCACGTCTCATGTTAACTGTTCATGTTGCATGCGTTGTCAGAAGCATCTTATGTGTTCACGTCTCTTGTGTTGTTAGACGAATCTTAACTGTTAATGTCTCATGCGTTGTCGGAAGCATCTTAATTATTCACGTCTCATGCGTTGTCGGGCGAATCTTAACTGTCCACGTTTCATGCGTTGTCGGACGAATCTTAATTGTTCATGTTTCATGCGTTGTCAGACGAATCTTAATTGTTCACGTTTCATGCGTTGTCAGACGAATCTTGATTGTTCACGTTTCATGCGTTGCCGGAAGCATCTTATGTGTTTACATTTGAAAGTTGAAAAATAAATTGTTTCTATGTCTATCTCTGAAGAAGGTTATATAAACTAACACTTCTGACTTCATTTCCTACAACTCGACTTAAGCCACCACCACAACTTACACCAAAATGTCTTCCCCTGACCACAATCGTGAGTTACATCGTGGACGAGGTTAGTATGGATGTCGTTGTAGGCACCTCACAGAAAGTCAGAACTTTATGGGGTAAAGTGACACACGTGTACGAGCAGGTTGCTCGTTCAAACAAGAACATAACCTCACGCCTCTCGGACTCCTTAAAATGTCGTTGGAGAGGGTTTGCACCACTAGTAATGAAGTGGGGCGATTGTTACGATGAAGTTCTACGACGACAAATGAGCGGATACAACCATGAAGATGTTCGTGACGTGCATAAAATTTACGAATCAACTGTCGGTTCTAAGTTCTCATTCCTTCATGCATGAGAAATGTTACGTAAGTACCCAAAGTGGGAGTCGTTTGTAAAACCCGGTGCGGGAAAGACAACACGTGCACGCCCACAAATAAATGAACGGGAGGAAGTAGATAGTACTCTGACAACAGGAAGCGGGAGCAAGAGAAAGAGCACATAAGGCTCTTCGACTCGGTCACCTCCGTCAGACGAAGCAACACCAGATGAAATCCCACAGCAGCCCTTTCAGCGCCCAGAATGGGTAAAAAAGGCAAAGAAAAAGGAAAAAATCCTAACACCAAATCAACTAGACGACCGGGTTGTAGAGCCTTGTTCGAGACTTAAAACACGTTTTACAAGTTCGATGTGAAAAATCGGAACGAAAACATATGTTGAAGCTGACCACGGGAAATATAGCATTGATGAACACATTGTTTAGTAAGTCGAAGCGCACAGAAATGGAGGAGCATACACTCGCAAAGTTGCTGGATTGGGCAGAGAAAAATGGACATCTTTAATTTCCTTTGAATGTCTAAAATTTAATTTAGTTATGTATTTCGTTTTTCTTCGGGTTTAAGTTAATTTACAATTATGCACTTGGTTTAGTAAATTTTTTTTCGTATTTTCAATGATGAAAGTAGTAGTTGTGTTATGTACTTGGTTATTAACCGGTTTAAGTTAATTTATTTTCCTTTATTTGGGTTACAATTGGCTCATACTTATGATTTTCACTTCGACAGGTCAGTCAGGGGTCTCACTCACCGGTGAACGAGAGGCGTTCCACCTCGCCGGTGAGGTGGCGGGGGTTTCAATGGGGGCAACGCCACCGAGAAACCAAACGCAATGTATTTTGGACTTGAGGATTTTCCATTAATTTTGTATTAGTATACTTAATTTAATCGATTTATTTTACTAATTTTCATTATTTATTTTCATTTATTTTAATATTCAGAAATGAATTCTAATTATATAAAAACATATACATATCATTTAACAAATATAAAAAACAAATTTTAAATCATTTATATATAATAATAAAATCAACCAACCCAGGTTGGCCACGTGGCCAACCTGGGGGCGCATTTTGGGTCGGGACTCGACCTGGGTTTGCCCCCTGTTAAGGGGGGCTGGGGTCGGGTTGAATCCCGACCCGACCCGACCAAAAAGTGATATAACCTGCCAACAGGAGACTTTATTCAAAACGAGGTTGATTAAGTGTACAAAAAGCATTGCCAGACTTCGCTTGAACTTTTTTACAGTGGAAACTTACAAAATTGTTAGTTCATTCTCACTTTGAGATGTCTTTGCCGAAAAGACCCTTGATACCTTCGGTTGGGTCTTGTTGTTTCACTATTGATTCCCCAACCAGAACCTGCAAAAAAAATCGTGTATTCAATATTCAAGTGTATATATTATTAAAACCCACTGAATATTTTACGATGGACTACATTTTATCAGCAGAAAATGGTTGTATGATCTAGTGAAGTTAAGCACATGTAAGTGTGAAAGTTGAAGGTTGAAGTCCTCAAGAATAATTTAAATTAAAGATATTTGATTGGGTTTATAAAATCTATAATACTTTTGGGAACGCAATTCGGTGCAGCATACAATAACAGTCTAGATGACAAGATTAATAAGAATAGAAATGAAATCCTTACTGCTCTAGCACCAGACTCCTGTACATAGGCAATATCCGCAGGAGTAAATAATCCAGATTCTCCCACCACCTGAAAGATCACAGTTTATATTTGAGAGGTAATAAGAAGAAAAATTCTTTAGCCTACATTTTTTGGATCAGAAAGCAAAAATGCTTTTCAGGAACTCAATAAACAACTTAAGTAATTGTTACAAATAAATTCTCAGCTATTAAACTATCAGTATCAGGATTGGTCAGTAAAAGTGCAAAATAGGAATCCTCCCTCGTCCAGTTGAGGGCAAGTGGATCAGTAAAGGTCTTATATGCACCTTAGGTGAATTACAAAAAAAAATCCGTAAAAGTGAAATGAAAAATGAAGGAAAAAAGAAACAAACAATATTTGCATGTGCATACAAATGTGTCCAAATAACTTGTAGAGGATTTAGTATATTGAGGCGCAAAATCAGAAGCCCTCCAAGTAATAATTTCAATATTTCACCATAAGTATTTAATTTTTCTGGGGGATAAGTGGTAACATAAAGAAGCAAGAAATGTAAGATAACATGATTGCATTTTACACCACCTTCACATTACGTAGGTTGTATAACTACTGAAGGAAGGTATCAAATAATCTTGAAATGGCATATGAAAACAAATCCAAAAAGGAAATGAAAACAAATTCATTGAGTTGGTATGGTATGGTATGGTTTTTTTTGACATGTCGGTCAAGTAGACCATTCATGAGTTAACTTACCATGACAGAAATGAGGATTCCTGTACCAAATCACAATTTAACTTATGTGACAAAAATCAAGTCATTTGAGGATTCCCTTACTAAATCATGATTGAACTTACCGTGACAGAAATCAAGTCATTTGAAAATTCCAGTACTAAGTTATGGTTCAAAGCACTTCATATTTTCTGGAACATTTAGAATATATAATAGATCAGCTACACAAGATTTGATATATTTCAAGGATGATAGTTTCCTGACTTCACAAAGGAACAGGTAATTACTATTATGTCCCTTTGACGGATAATATCACCACGTTCCCCCTCAAGGAGCTTCTTTGTGATGGAAATATCAACTTCAAATGTTTCTGCAAAAAAGTGATATATATGCAAATCAGGTATTATATGCAAAAAACTAAATCACAGAGTATTATGTGCAAATTTCTAGTATTACATGCCAAAAAATTAAACACTCCCCAACTCTCTTGTGGTTCTTATTTGACCATCAAAATGACATTTTCTTCTAGTATGGGGATTTCCTAAATGTAACTCACCAAGTAATCATTGAAAGAAAAGAAAAAAAATCAACATCCAAGTTAGGTACGAAATGAACTAGCAGAGTCATCCATACAACTTCAACCAGGAAGATTTTAGATGGGAAGCTCTAGCTCACAATTCACTATTGAAATGTCACATATCAAGATGGAAGTACTTCAAAAAATTATGCTGGGTTTCTATAAGATGTAGGGACAGCAAACCATATAGGAAATAAAAAGAAAATTAACCTCCATTAATCATTCGGCACAATCTAAAACCAAAGGACAACTAAATAAATGTAACTACTTCATTTGTATAACATGCTAAACCAATAGGTACACCAAGTACTCACCAAGATTACGATTGTTGATACCAATAAGTTGCACACCATCTATGCCCAAAACACGATCCATCTCTCTTTCATCATGAACCTTAAATAAGATATGCTCATAAGTCGTCACTTCACATCATGCAATTGCGCTATGCAGCTTATATTTCCTGAACAAGTGAACTAGTGCAAGAACTTTTCCCCAAATTTTAGAAAAGACAGATTTCCAAATGAAATGCGCTTACGTTTTTTGCTTTCAATCTGGTATATGGATGGGAACTTTTATGTTGTTCCAAGAGATATGATACATCAAGGATGATATGAGAAAGTGTACGCCGGTATTGATGGAAAAGGATAGTGATCCTTGGCGATATGGGCCCAGTGCATCTTGGGGATAGGGTAAATTATTTTTGAAAGAAAAAATAACTACAAAATGTAATGAAACTTTTGGCCTTTTCAAGAGGTTAATACTTATTCATATTGATGATGATCAGAGCAAGCATGTTAACAAAATAATAAAAGCTGCCTGTTACAATAGAGGCTAAAGCAATTTCATTCTAGGATCTATTGTTTATTATAGATCACAAACCATTTTAAATAGGTAAAAATGATATCCAGTATTCACAGCATATATAAATAATAATAAAATGTTCCAATATGAAGCTTTCTTATTGTCTTTTCTGTTAAAAATTAAGATTTGCACTTAAGACTGCGTTGAGGGACCTTGGTTTACATAGACAAGATGGACTTGTCATGCTTTAAACACATTATGTCTTAACTCTTAGTGGACAGCAAGCATGCCTCTACACATTAGTGTCCTTTGGATTTCCACATTCATTTTCACCCTTACTTGCATGCAATACAGCAGCTCCAACTAGCACTTCCAACAAAAGAATATATTTAGCGGACTTCTACAAGACTATAAGATGATCAGTCCACATACCTCAACTAATGCAGCCATGCCATACAGACTGCAGATCTTGATCAGGTATTTGATGTCAATATCAGGCAAAACAGCAGCAATCAAAAGAATTGCATCTGCTCCTTTTGTACGAGCATAGTAAATTTGCCAAGCATCAATGATGAACTCCTTGCAAAGAAGAGGACACTGCAATTACAAAGTTGAAAATGTTATTTCACTTTAAAAAAATTAGAAGCTAAAAATTAGTATTTTAAATCTGATAAAGAAATATCAATCTGTACAAAAGAAATCCAACCTCTATTCCTGCACTTCGTATTGCCTCCAGGTTTTCAAAACTCCCCTGTTCAGCAAACAGAAAATAGGAAAAAATCACATATGACTACAGTACAGAGTAATTTCCTGGGGACACCTTGAATGGGTTTGGGAGGGGAGCAATAATTAATAATGTAATATCTCAGTGCTTCGGGCTAATAAATTTTCCTATGCTGATGGAAAGTATTGAACACAAGTAAAAGGCCAGAATTCAATAAAGGCAAATGCCTCCACAATAAGTTGCAACAATAAATATTGGCTCTCTATGGATTGGTATACCTATTACCTATATTTAACAAATGTCCGCCAACATCACAAAACCTCACCTGAAAGAACTTTTCATCTGTCAAGACACTGAGGCATGCGGCTCCACCTTTCTCATAAGCCTTAGCTATGTCAACCTGTAAAAATACTTCTTCACTGATAAATAAACCTCGTGGAAAGAAACAATCATCTATAATTTAAAAAGGGTATATAGAGCAATTTTATTCTCAATACAAACTTTATTAGGCTACAACTACATATTCCAATTTTTATAACTAGAATTCTATTGAGCACAAACACTTGATGTATCCATATCGTTCCCGTATCGGATATTGATACTCACCCGATACTTCTGTTTGACACTTCATACAGAGACTCTTAACTAAAACAGTCAATTTGAAACTATAATAATTACGAATAACTTAGATACTTCTGATGGTTATAGGATACTTAAGGGTACTTTGACCCGACATGTTAAAATATCATATAACAAGCATATAGTAACATCACTTACAGAATATGCTTCATAGAGGCTTCTGGATCAAGTTGTGTAGCGGGAGTTTATTGTATTACCATTTATTCTTTTATATCAATCCACATCGTGAGTGCATGTCATTTTCATTTTAGGGTAGAATGACATAATGCTTGCATATAAATGACATTCAATACCAATGTACACTTACTGTATTATATCTTACTTTTGCGAAAAATGTTGTATCCACTTCGCCTCAAATTCACATTCCATATCCATATTTATCTTCATAACTAGCTTAAAAAAACTTTAGCTTAATCCAATGGGATGTCTGAAAATGAATTGCTATTTTTCTTAATTAAAGATACAATCTGTTTAAAGATTAAAAAGACACACACGATGCACTTAATGACCCATCCTTCTCCCAGTATTTTGAAGATATGAAAGAAAAACACATATATATATGGAAGGAAAAGAGAAATACTGGATCAAAGTCCTCCCGTAACACTCCTCTGCTTGGAGAGGCCTTCTTAACTTCAGCAATCAGAGCAGGCATGTTAGTTCTCAAATAGGACTCCTTCAAAACCCCAATGAAGTCCCTAACAGGAGGTGCATCGCTCATATATTTCTTCAACACAGAAAATGGTTTCCTCTCTTTCAACTGGAAGCATTAATACGATGGAGGTATTCAAAATAAAAGTAAAAAAAGCAAAAAGAAAATGATTAGGCAGAAAATACCTTTGCAACTTCCACATCCTTATGCCATATTATTTTCTCCAAGATATTTCGAGGAGTGTTTCCTTCATTCTCAAGGCGAAACTCAAAAGGTCCTACATAGTGTTGGGGAGGTCCTGTCCATGGGCGCCTTCTAATTTTGATGCCTTGACTTGCTAGTGTACTGTCTGGAGGATCCATAATTGAATCAGTGAAAAGGGATGCAGTGGATGGTGAATCCTCGTGATCAGACTGCAACAAAGTGCATACAAATAATTAGAATTCCTTTCCTTTTACCGTAAGTAACTCTTGATTTGGTATCGAAATGTTTCAAGCTCCAACGTTATCATCAATGAGTAGGTAACTAATATTCTGATCGTGACAAACCCAAGACTTGGACAAAATACTTGACACTACCAAAGCAATTCTGTAAAACCAAGAACAAATTGAAAAAATGTAGAGTTTACAAATTTTAACAAAGAGAATAAACACCAGTAAAAAAAAGAACAACAAGAATGAAAAATCAAGCGAATCCCAGTTGACCCCAATACTTCAGAAATTAACAAACTGATGTTTTTTCGCACTTATTTGCCACATCACACTCTTCCATTGGATAAGAAAGTAGAAACCTCTTATCCTGATTTGAATATGTTGGTCGGAGCGTATGTTATCCGGATCCCTTTCACCCCTACATAAACATACTTATTTCTGGTCTGAGTCCGACATACACAAAATATAACCGGAGACGGAGAGGTCTGTCTAAAAGTTGAAGCTTAAAGCCGACAATACAACTATAACCTTGTTGTTCACATATCCACTTAACACATAACTTGTGTGTTTGTTGCTCATTGACAAATGACAATTAATCCCTTGTCTTTCGAGGAACTAACTAATTACTAATTAGACACGCTCGCACAAGTAGGTTAGGTCAACTCATTCTCGGATGGGAGAACCCATACCCAAAAGCTAACTTGTAGGTTGGGGAACGTAATCCCTATGGGGTTATATCCGATGTGGGACTAAACCCACAATCTCTGTTCCAAATCTAAGCTTTTTTGCATCATGCAATGCCGGAACTGAACGAAAGGAAACCTGTTGAGCCTTGATGGAGAGGTTGTTCTTCGTTCGTCGGGGAATGGGGATTTTAGAGAGGACGAAGCTGCGGCGAGGGCTCCGGGGGAGGAGGATTTGAGAGGGCACGCCGGTGCTGGTGTGGACTCCGACAACTCCTCCTTCCATCGAACGGTGAGAGAGAGATTGACTGTGGATGCGACCGAGTTTTCGAGTGCTTTTCTTTGTTTGTTTAACCGTAGGATGTGATTGTTTTCGTGGGAAAGAAAACGTATTCGAGACGGAACCAACTTCTAGACGAAAACTTAGTGAATTTTGAAAATTAAAATTGTTTGGAAAATATTTTCCAAACTAGACTGGCGACACGTGGTGACAACAAGTATTATTTTTTAGTGTATACAGAACTCGATGTCTCAGACGTCGAGTTCTGTAGAAATAAAATTATTTAAAGAACTCGACGTTGAGAACGCCAAATTCTGTATACACAAAGTCAACGTTAAAGATAACGAGTTATCTGTAAACGAACTCAACGTTGAGGACGTTGAGTTCTATATACACAAAATCAACGTTAAAGATGACGAGTTCTCTATAAAATTCTTTAAAGAATTTTGAATTCTTATTTTAAAAAATTTCAGACGTCAAGTCCTAACACTTGGAAAATTTTACACACACTCAGTAAGATGAAACGACAGATTGGAAGCCCAAATAACATTTGTGTGGAGCTCAACGTCTAAGTTGCCGAGTTCATGATTATAGGACCTAGCAACACAGTGACGAGTTTTATAAACAACTCGACAACTGAGATACCGAGTTCCTGTGTACAGAACTCGACACTGAAGTTGTCAAGTTCCATGTAGACAGTTTTGGAACTCAATCATTCATTTGACAATAAGTCATTTCCTGTTAAAAAAAATTTGAAAAACATACACCAAATGAAAAACATAGTAGTACGATCAAAATTACATACATACAAGAAACATGTGAAACAATTCGAAATCACACACGAAACTATAACGATCAATTAAAAAGTGGCATTCCAACCAATAATGCTAGAGAAATTTAATTTGATTTTTTTTAAATAATTTTAATTCGAATTTTTTTCCAAAGTTAAAAGGTCTAACACTTCCATTGTACATCAACAATTTTTTGACATAATATAATAATAATGCTATACAGTCGATAAAGAATGTGGTATCCCTCGATGATACACAAACTGTGGCCGAAGAACGAAGTTGGCTGGGTCTTTCTGTAGCCATTACGATAACAAGTACATTAGAATAGGATTTTAGAAAGTCAGTACTGATCCTCATCCTGTAGTCACCCACTGGAATGTGAATATCCTGCGTTGATGTCTTTACATGGACAATGTTAATGGTACATACCACATAGTTATGTAGGACTAAACCATATAGAAAAGGACAGTGATGGATAACTAAGTATAGAAAAATTGCATCCCAATGGATAATCCCCAATTTTACATTGCAAAGTGCAAACCCGTTTTTGCAATATAGTTTTTCCCTACAAAAAAATCTAAAATTGTATAGGATGGCACCAAAAGGAGCAACACGGGGATGTGGATGACTGTGTAAAAGCAAAGAAAATTCGTAAGCCATTTACTTAGAAGAACTCGTCTATTTGAAGAGTTTCTTAAATCCATCTAGAATTGTCAAAGCTCGCAGTTCACCAGCTCTAATGTCCCTCAACCTCCGCCGCAATATCTGAAATCAATGTTACACAGGAAGATGATGAGATCAAGAAAATCATTCATACAAAGAATTATATATTGTACAATGCTTGGACAGTTGGATAGATTGAGTAGGTTCAGCAAGGAAGCTATAACAGCTATATCCCCTGAAAGTAACCTTTTTTTACCGAATCAAATGCAACTGTAGTGTTCACGGAACTTACATATTGGGTGCGGAAAAGAATCCTTCGCTCGCTCGTGCAAAGGTCCATCGCGAGTTGTTTCAGCAACAGTTTTCTATTGATTTGCTTTGGAGAAGTCACGATCGTATCAAGAGGACCACCTCCCTAGGAAGTTCAAAAGGTAATTTTTTGGGAAACAAAATCAAGCAGTAGTAGCATTTTCGTTCGACCAGTTAATGCATTGAAAAAAGATTAAAAAAAGTATCCATACTGTAATGTCTATTAATGCTAAAGGAACACAATCTGCGGGCCGGTTTACTTTTCGATCTCCACATTAGCAAGCAAGGAAGAGATGATAATGAAGTTTGTTATTTAGCTGAAGGGGAAATGAACAAACATCTGTACGGTAAGTAGGCTGTCTGTTATGAGAACAGCAGAAATGTAGAAAATCATAAAAGCATAATTGTGAATATGCATGTGACGGGGGAAAGGATATAGGGCTTGAGAGTGAGACTAAACCATAATGAATACTTTCTTTTCAAAACATCCAACAGTTAGTACGGTTTACATGCACTCATGAAATGAACATGAAACCCATTCATATCGGATATGGGTAATAAGACTAAATAAAAGTCCTACTTGACCGGATTTTTGTTTGCGAAAAAATAGAATGATAAACTGACAATTTAAATGCTCATTTTGTTGTTTTGAAGTGTATAAAATGCACGCACTTTGTGATTGATTAGGTTATAAGATCATTGTAACAGAATATGTGAATGAGAAGTAAAGATCGTGACAGGAAGTAGGATTGAATTCTAGGTTGTAGCTTTTCACTATAATACTTGAGAAAACTAAGAACATGTACCAGCTCTCATCGAAGCATGATCTTTTTCGAATTCATAAAATGAAATTAAATTACCTCTAAGAACTTCGTGTATTTAGATATACTTGACTCAGTGGAATCTAAGATAAACTGTAAGGTTTGCTCTTCCAACTCCGGATACTTCAGTACCTTCTTGGAGTTTATTTTGTTTGATGAGGCAGCAGCCATCTACAAAACAAATAATAATGTTTAGTAATCTTATGGTCAATTGTAGAGTTTGCATAAGGATGTCTATTTCTTGGCCGACCAAAGAGTCAACAGTAGTAGACATAAATACACACAATCATCTGACTTGTATATGGACAGCTTCTTAGAAGTGACCCGATATGAGCAGTAGAAGTTTCAAACATTTAAAAACAGAGCTTTCAATTTGAAATTCGTGAAACTTGGTGTTGGTAGCATCATTTCATCACAGATTTGGACATATATAAGTACGTAATTTTCTCCGAAAACTTTGGAAGGAGGGGTGTATAATGTAATAAAGATTTATGAATGAAAAACATAACCCTCGTCCCTTGCCAGTTGCCCTGTATCTTGTATTCTCTGTAACTATTCTGCAACACAGTGTTCTTTCTATCCTTTACTTACACGTGTTATGGCAATGTAATTAGGTTAATGTCATCTGCTCATCCAAGCTTAAATCAGAAATATAGTAACTGTACATCAAATTACAAGAGAAAATGGATGACAAAACCTTGTTAAACGAAAAGGAATATAAATAGCCGTCAAAGGTCATACCTCTTGAAATTGTTGCTTCATGTTTGGTGGACTGACAACTAAGCAGGCATATGCCATCATTTCTGATGGCCAACCCATTATTTGCAAAGGAAACCGTTCTTGCCTGTCATAGACAGCAAACATAAGGATAATAATTTCAATTGGAAAAGTATGATCTATTGATCTCTACTGCATGATACAAGAGCATTTGCAAGTTTTTCAAGATATCAAAACTAAAAAAGTTGCATATGTTACAAAGCAATCTATATTTTGAAATGTGTGTGTACATATTATGATCATACTCTTGACATCGAAATCCCCATTACATGGATCAGGTATCAACTATAAGGACGAACTTAGGTCATGCTTGATTCACCGTAATTGGATTACATGGAATCCTATTCCACGCAACTAGATTTCATCTAACAAACTTATTAGATGGGCACAACATTTACAACTTATTAGATGTTCGGGAAGGAATGTATTCTTTTTTATAGCAATTTCAGTTGCCAAAAAAAACCCTCAAAGCATCCATCTAATAAGTTGTGTGCCATTGATCCATTTGATTTCATGATTCTTCTAGCACCAAGTGAAACCATTTTGTTCCATAAAAACTACTTTTCTATACAGAAAGATGAGAAATAGAAATAAAAGTTCACAATTGACCATTTTCACGCTTCTACGCATGAAAATTGGCCATATTGAGGGGGGAAATATCTTACGATGACAAACCATGTTTTTGCAGTGCTTCCAGTTTCTCTTGATAGCATTCATCTTTCTTGTCAAGAGACAATACCAAATCAACGTAATCATTTGGGTTGGTTCCCTCCTTGGGAACAAATCCATATGAAAGCAAGAGCTCACCATTAGATTTCTTGCCATAAGATATGAAAACCTGAAAAATGCATGACACAAAAAAGAGTGATGCATCCAGAATATATATATATATATATATATATATATATATATATATGAAGTTACATATATAAATATCCTAAAGGTCATAAGTATGATGTTCCAGTGTGTTATGCTTCTTCCCATCAACTCAAATTCATATTTGCACAACATGTCAATGACCACAATTGATCTATAGGGATAGAATATCATTGTATATACTCATGTTAGACATAAGATTTTCTCTACAAGTTAAATGCCCCAAAATTTTGTCTTAGTTATTGCAAAGCGCTTCACACCCTCTGCTGTTTGGCCTTTTTGTTTGAGACTTAAGATCAGCATTCAGAATTCATTTCTGAAGTTTACTACAAGAATAGGAAGATGTGAATAGTTTCATTGATCAGCGGCGTAAACTAAAACTAAGTTTTCTAAATCCATAGTAAAAGAAAACTAACATGAAGTGACTAACTTTGAGAAGCCAATGCAAGATATGCATGATCAATGTTACTGGCTTCTTCAAAATACTAAGTTAATGCTTAATGATGAGAAGCAAAAAGTGTGTGAAGGAGAAAAAGATAATCATTTATTTGCTAGAGTTTAGACAGTCACTGCTCACCTGCTCCCCTAGCTGGTATGGTCTATCTGTAGTGAAAAAAATGCCCTGTGATGCCTTGTCGTAGTCCAGGAAGGCCTCTACCTAGAAACAATTTAACAACAGACGTTAGAAAACTGAAAATTAATGATTTTGAATTCAATACTGTCTAAATATATCCATGGACGTATAATAAGAATTCTAATCTGCATTTTATTGATATCCCCACGATCAGATAATCCCTACACTGAGGGCATTTACAGTGCATGTACTTGTTATGGAACAATCTGAGATTCGAGTACATGTATTGCAGAAAATTGTATCAAATGCTAAAAGCTCTTCAAGGGAAAAATCAGGAATCAACGTCATGTTTGTAAGATATTATAGATGCATAAATCGGAAACATTAACGAAATGCAAAATGTACCGTGGAGCGATTAGTATAAGAGGTAGGGAGTGCTACTCTATCTAACAAGGGGAAAATGTTCTCTCAAGGAAAAAATAAAGAAAAATTATCCTATGTTTCCTTCGAGAGAAAAAACAAAAAAATCCTCATATTTCTACCTCAGGACTATGATTCAGCATGTCTGCCCAAGGAACCAGAGCAACCTTCCCATCCATTGATGGAAGACGAACCTGCTTGGTCACAAATATCCAAACAGTTAATATTGATAATTGTATATACATCTCTCAAAGTTTTATAATAACAGTTACTTACTAAACGAGAGAATAAAATGCCAAAAGACCACATAAACGTCTCCATGTTGAATATCTGAATCAGAAAGAATAACTCGGGTGAGATGTTCTGGTTAAATTAATCAAATGATTGGATGCAATTTGCAAAATGGATTTCCACGACATGAACTACTGCACAACATCTGGCACATCATTATCAGAACTTTAAATATCTGTACTACTTGAACCAACTGTGACAATCCAATTTGATCTCGCACGAAGTCCATATCATCGTGAATCTAATCTATATCATTGTGACGTCTATATTTAAGTAACTCAATATTATCTAGAAGCCTAGAAATAACAAGGTGGAGACTGGCTGATTAAAGGTCTCTATGATGATCCCGTTCTCAAAAAATGTCTTGCCTCTTTCGAAATCGTATTTGTTGAGACGCATCAAAACTAGCTAAAATCAACCTTAGCAGGCCCCTAAGCCTAGCCACCTTCCACATCACAACCGGGGTTGGCGCTGGAGTGAAGCCGTAATAAGGTAGCCATACCGGAAGGTACGGCTGGATGCGAGATAGCTTGGCACGAGCACAAGCCAATGCAAGGATTTTTATAAATTAGTTGTGCTACATAACTTGCCGCGGGTTTGCATACTAGTTTTCTGGATTCCTTACAGTATTTATTGGGTTTTTGACAATTAGTTCTTTGTTTAGAATATTTTCTATGTCTATAGGCATGTAGCTAGTAGCTAACCACAGTGATTATGAACTATATCTAAAAGGACTGTAATCTCAACGATTAAATTTCTTTTCTTTCAAAAAATATACATGTCCTTCGATTGATCAATTGTTAACCTTATCTTAGGTAACAGATAGAAAAGCCAGTGACTAATTAATCAAAATGTTTACAAAAACAAGAAAGTCTTTACTCTTGAACTAGTTGGTAGGCCACAAATCAGACTCAACAGGAACATAGTTGGTAGTTCAGTATTTGACATTGAAAACTAATACCTTCTCAGGAAATAAATCTGGATACTTCGAGAATATCCTTGCTCTCAAGTCATTATAGCTGTATATTTGTTTAAAAATTTCATTCATGTAAAGCATGCAATGAGGCGATTGCCAACAAAAAAAGAGAAAAGTAACGTGTAAACAGAACCCTTACGTCCCAGTGACATCCGTAATCCTTTGAATGGCTCGTTCTCGGATATGTGAAGCTACCAGATATGTATCCAATTCTGAGCGTGTCCTGAAATGATATTCAGAAGCTGTACAGAAAAATTCTGAGAGAAGATTCTGGTAAATCTGAGACAAAACATTGCACTGATTTTTCTAAAGTAAAAGACCATGCAAAAAGACTTAGAGAAAATTTACATACCAATATAGTAGTGAATAAGGTTGTCGAGGCAAGGCTGAGATATATCTGCTCCATCTTGAGGATTCCGTTAGGCTCGCTTCACTGATGAGGTAAGTTGCAAGCAATGGCCAGTCTGGTACATAATTTTTCTTTAAGATGTTACCTGCCTCTGCGCAGCTCCACTCCTGTTACATAGAGGATACAATTTGTTGAAGGATTACAGTGATGCTGAAATCATATTGGTAAGTGAAATTCATTGAGTTCGTATTTGCATAACACAGTACACTGAATGGATTGGATGGAAGATGCTTTCTTTAAAGCGAACAAAAATTCTGATCAGTCAAGGAAGCTGAAAATTGTAACATCGGGTTGATACGTTGAAGCACTTATGACAGCCATAAAGAAGCTGTCAACACGTGAGCACTACTCTTCAGGCCTCACATGTAAGCAAGAAAGATTGTATAAAGATAGTTAACATCTGGCATGCATCATACTGAGTAATCTGAGTGCATGATACAAACATTATGGAGTCACACGATTCCCAGTGAAGGCAGGGTCGAAGAATCCAAAACTCTTCGTAATGCTCCACCAAATTCAACTTCCCAAGTAAAAAAATAGAGGGAAAAAAGTTCCACGTTACACATCTATACCCCAAGTACCAAAATCCAGAAAAAAAAGGCAACAATTTTAAAATCCACTGAACATCTAAAAGGCTAAAACCCCACAGAGCCAAACCTCCAACTTAACAAGCAAGTCCAAACCACAGTTCCTCAGAATGACCGATGCTATATAATATATACTATAATGCATATGGTAAAAACATGAGTTCAAGATATTGTGCCACACCACTCCTAGAGAAGTTAGAACTCAATGAATCCAATCCCTTCACAATGCTCCACCAAAGTTAGCATCCCAAGTAATTAGAGAACCCAATTTCCACTACAGACTACTTCCCCGATTCCTGAACCCACACAACTATGCAGCAATTCTGTAATCTACATAGTACTGAAAACAGATTGGATATATACATTGTTGGAATATTGAGTTTGGGCTAGGCCCATGAATAGCTCAATTGAAGAAATCCAATGTCGAGATGAAGATGAGAACTATTGCCCCATGTGCCATGTGCTCACCTTTACTTTTTGGTCCCACATTGGCAAAGCTAACAAGTTGAAGGATGTTGATAAACATACTATTCACTTGTCACTTTGTAGGTGGAAAGAGAGGAGGAGAGAATTCTCCACACACACGCGCGCGCGCCCGTCCCGTCCCGGTCCGGGTCGGGGCGTGGCGAGGCGTGGCGTGGCGTGACGTGGCAGCGGGGGATTTGGGGGGAAATTAGAGGCTTTAGCCTCAGGGTGATAGGTGTATTTATTTTTGGACCTCAAGGTAATTGTTTTTGCAATTAAGTCCTTGACGGTTACAAGAATAAATACATATATATATCATGACAGTTTCCTCCTAAAATAATATACACGTTCTATTTCCATCATCTCTACGGTAACCGTCCCTCTCCGGCGATTTCCTTCCCCGAATCCAAAGTTGTTCAACGTCTGATTCTTGCGAGGTTTCGCGCTGCTTTCGTGGTCCGTCGACTCCGGTGTGCGCCTGTTCGACGGTGAGACCGTTCTATCTTGGGAGAAAACCGGCAGACCATCAAACGCACTGGTATGTGGGCCGATATTTTCTCTGAGGCAAGTCGCCTTCCGACGGCTCGGTCTATGAGGTCATTTCTGATTCATGTTCCTTCGTTTCTTGTTTTCCTTTACATGTTTTTGTATGTTGGCTTTATCTGGATCCTTATGGAATATTTATTCGACATATGTAACCCACTGTATTACATGATCATATTTGTAATTGTATCATCAATCTCAGAGAAAATATCGTTAATTATGTCGTCTAATAATTCGTTTGCGCCAAAAGTGGACATGTCAGGCATGCCGGAAAAATTTTCCGGGCAGAATTTCAAACGTTGGCAACAACGTATGAAGATCTGGTTGACCGCTATTTGTTTAGTTGACGTAATTGAAAAGACTTTCCCACTTTCTGAAACTGAAGATCCCCAAATCAAAGCAGCACAAGATCTGTGGATAGAGAAGGACAAATTATGTCGAGGTTGCATTCTGTTGGCTTTGTCCAACGTGCTCTTCGATGTTTATAGTTCGTCCTCCTCTGCTTCTGTGACTGCAAAGGATTTGTGGGATGAGTTGGATAAAAAATATAATACTGAGGACTTAGGTCATGAAAAGTATTATGTTGGAAAATTCCTGAAGTTTCAAATGGTGGAAAGCAAGTCAGTTACTGAACAAGCTCATCAGTTTATGATTCTAATCCATGGCTTAAAAGAGGCTGACATGAAGCTTCCTGAGAAGTTTCTGGTAATGTCAATCATTGAGAAGTTCCCTCGATCCTGGGAGGACTTCGGGATGTCTCTAAAGCATAGGAGAGGAAAACTAACTATGGATGACCTCATGGTTGCTATTGCAATCGAGGAGGAACATCGGGGTGAAAAACCAGTGATGCCTGTAGAGTTCCAACCAAAGGCAAACGTATTAATTGGATCCTCATCTAAGTCACATTTTAAAAGAAAACCACAACCTATTAATAAGACTAAACCCAAGGTCAAAATCCAGAAAAGGTCAACAAACAAACCATGTTGGAATTGTGGACAGGTTGGGCACTGAGCTAAGGATTGTCCATCCAAGAAAGCCAAACGCCAACAAGGTACCACTGAATCGACTCCACATGTCAATGTATTGACTGAGGTGGATGAAACCAACAGTAAGTTTGTTTCTATTAATCCTCATGTTTTTTCCATTTATGAACCACGTGAGTGGTTGGTTGACACTGGGGCTAATGTGCATGTATGTGCTGACAAGTCCATGTTTGTCTCTTACCAGCCTGTTGATCGTAGATCTGTAGCGATGACCAATGGGAATGTTGCAAAGGTACTTGGAATTGGACGTATCGACTTGAAGTTACCTTCAGGACGAGTTCTTTCTCTGCACAGGACGCATCATGTGCCTGCTGTTCGTCGTAATATTATTAGTGGTCCGTGTCTGGTAGTTGAGGGTTATGAAGTAACATTTAAATGTAACAAAGTTGTGATTACTCTTTCTGGTACTTTTATTGGCAAGGGGTACTTGTCTTGTGGTGCTTTTTTAATTCATGTTGAACCTGCTTTTTATAATCGCAATGCTATTTCTGTTAAAGATGTGTCTTCTCCTGTTGTTTATTCCATTGAATCTGGTGATGTTTGACATAAACGTTTAGGACATGTGAATTATCAATGTTTGAAAAGAATGATGAATTTAAATATGATTCCTAGGTATGCTATTGAGAATAAAAAATGTCAAGTGTGTGTACAAGCTAAACAACCGAAAAGACCGTTTCATTCTGTGACTAAAAATACTAGTATTTTAGATTTAGTACACACTGATACTTGTGAATTCAATGGCATGTTAACTAAGGATAAAAAGAAATATTTTATCACTTTCATTGATGATAGTTCAAAGTATTGCTATGTTTATCTTTTGAAAAGTAAAGATGAAGCGTTATCTAAGTTTCTTATTTTTAAGAATGAAGCAGAGACACAAACTGAAAAGAAACTTAAGAGGTTGAGATCTGATAGAGGTGGTGAATATACGTCCAACTTGTTCGAACAAGTGTGTCAGGATTCTGGCATAGTTCATGAGGTGACGGTGCCGTATTCTCCACAATCTAACGGAATTGCTGAACGGAAAAATAGAACATTATCTGATATGATTAATGCATTATTAGAGAGTTCAGGATTACCCAAATATATGTGGGGAGAAACTTTGAATACGGCTTGCCATATTCTGAATAAAGTTCCTCAGAAACATAAGGAGGATAGTCCATTCGAACTCTGGTGTGGTCGAAAACCTAGCCTTAAATATCTTAAAGTTTGGGGTTATCTTGCAAAAGTGTTAATCCCTGAACATAAGAGGAAAAAGCTTGGTCCCAAGACTGTTGATGCAATATTTATCGGATATGTGATTAATAGCTATGCGTACAGATTTTTGGTAATCAAGTCCGAGATATCTAGCATAGATGTTAACACAATTGTTGAATTTCGTGATGCCACATTTTTTGAGGATGTATTTCCCATGAAATCTGGAGTTCCTCAACAAGTTTCTTCTTCAGTTGATCCTTCTACGTCTGGTTCCATCCACGAACATGTGGAAAGGATGACAAATGTGGGGGCAGATTTGTCTATTACCGATTTTGAGTCTTCTCAAACTCAAGTTGAAATTGAACCTAGAAAGAGCAAACGTTCTCGAATTGCCAAGAATTTGGGAAGTGATTTTATCACATACCACATCGAGGGTGATCCTAACACTTTCAAGGATGCTATGGCTTCATCTGAAGCAAAGCATTGGAAAGATGCAGTTAAGGTCGAGATGGACTCTATTGTCTCTAATGGGACATGGGAGTTGGTAAATCTTCCTCCAGGTTGTTCAACAATCGGATGTAAATGGATATTCAAAAAGAAATTAAAACCAGATGGTTCCATTGATAAGTATAAAGCCAGATTAGTTGCCAAAGGGTTTAAACAAAAGGAAGGAATAGACTATTTCGATACCTATTCTCCAGTGTCTCGTATGACTACTATCCGAGTGCTCTTGGCATTGGCGTCTGTATATGATTTTACAATCCATCAAATGGATGTAAAAACTGCTTTTCTTCATGGTGACCTTGAAGAAGAAATTTATATGGACCAACCTGAAGGATTTATAGCTTCTGGAAACGAGAACAAAGTTTGTAAACTTGTTAAGTCTCTTTATGGACTTAAACAAGCCCCAAAAGCTTGGCATGAGAAATTTGACAAAATTATATTATCATTTGGATTGCAGGTTATTGATTCTGATAAATGTGTCTATTGCAAAGTTCAAAGTAATGCGTGTATTGCATTGTGTTTATATGTTGATGACATTTTACTGTTTGGATCTAATTTGAATATAATACATGAAACTAAGTCCTTCTTGTGTACTAAGTTTGAGATGAAGGATATGGGTGTTGCAAATGTGATCTTGGGTATCAAACTGACTAGGTCAGTTGATGGTATTTCCATATCTCAATCTCACTATGTTGAGAAGATTCTTGAGAGATTTGGCTATACGAATTGTAGATCTGTGAAAACCCCATATGATTCATCAAAACCTTTGTACAAGAACAAGAGTGGTGTTCCAGTTTCACAACTGAGATATTCTCAGATTATAGGTAGCTTGATGTATCTTGCAAATTGCACACGACCAGATATTTCATTCTCGGTGAGCAAACTTAGTAGATACACAAGTTGTCCTGATCGTACTCACTGGGAGGCGTTGGATAGAGTACTTAAGTACTTGAAGGGTACTTCTACCCTTGAGCTGCATTATGGGAAATTCCCAGCTGTACTAGAACGGTACAGTGATGCAAGCTGGATAGCCAAAAACTCTGGGAGTAACGGTGTTACAGGGTATGTTTTTACTCTGGGTGGAGGCGCAGTCTCCTGGAGGTCTACAAAACAGACCATATTGTCTCGATCTACATTTGAGGCTGAACTTTGTGCTTTGGATACAAGTGGAATGGAAGCTGAATGGAAGCTGAATGGACTCCTTTCTGAATTGCCAATGACTAGCAAACCAGTTCCTGCAATATCTGTGCATTGTGATAGTATGACTACTATTGCAAAGTTAAGAAGTTCAAAGTATAACCACAAACAAAGGAGACACATCCAAGTCAGACTGAAGTCTGTAAGGGAATTGATCTCGGAAAGGGTGATAGTTGTTGATTTTGTTGGTACCAAAGACAATACAGCTGATCCTTTCACCAAAGGACTTGATCTAGCTCAAGTTCTGAAATCCAAGTTGGGGATGAGACTGAGACCCATTACATGACTCATCTAGAATGGCAACCCAACCAATCTGAGTGGAGATCCCACAAAGTTGGTTCAATGCGGTAATAACAAGTTCTTGAGTGAGTCAAGTGCAACTCATTGGTGATACATTGTAGGTCATACATTGTATCTGTGTCAATACCCCAAAGAATGGATATGTTGCTGAAACTGCAAGTTTAGTAAGAGTGTAGACTCTGAATGGGTTCAAGTCTTTGAGACAAGATGTTAGCAGTGCATCTTTGAAGAAGCCCAACTATGTGAATGCAATTGTGTGGCCGCAATTAGAGGAATGGGGGTCATTCCTTGAAAGCATTCATGAAACAGGATACGGATGCATGGCCGTAAAGCATCAACCCTGTAGATTGCAGCATAACCTGCTTAGTGTTGTTCTCAATGGACATCTCCACACAAAAGGTTCAAGTTCAAGACTTCGTTTCACTTAGTTCCTGTGGGGGTAAAGTTGAAGGACTCAGGTCGTGGTTCAAACCCGAAAGGTACCATTACTGAAAGCACTAGGCTGCAAGGTTTGGTCGCTCGATCAACAATGGATTTGTGGGGGATTGTTGGAATATTGAGTTTGGGCTAGGCCCATGAATAGCTCAATTGAAGAAATCCAATGTTGAGATGAAGATGAGAACTATTGCCCCATGTGCCATGTGCTCACCTTTACTTTTTGGTCTCACATTGGCAAAGCTAACAAGTTGAAGGATGTTGATAAACATACTATTCACTTGTCACTTTGTAGGTGGAAAGAGAGGAGGAGAGAATTCTCCACACACACGCGCGCGCGCCCGTCCCGTCCCGGTCCGGGTCGGGGCGTGGCGAGGCGTGGCGTGGCGTGGCGTGACGTGGCAGCGGGGGATTTGGGGGGAAATTAGAGGCTTTAGCCTCAGGGTGATAGGTGTATTTATTTTTGGACCTCAAGGTAATTGTTTTTGCAATTAAGTCCTTGACGGTTACAAGAATAAATACATATATATATCATGACAGTTTCCTCCTAAAATAATATACACGTTCTATTTCCATCATCTCTACGGTAACCGTCCCTCTCCGGCGATTTCCTTCCCCGAATCCAAAGTTGTTCAACGTCTGATTCTTGCGAGGTTTCGCGCTGCTTTCGTGGTCCGTCGACTCCGGTGTGCGCCTGTTCGACGGTGAGACCGTTCTATCTTGGGAGAAAACCGGCAGACCATCAAACGCACTGGTATGTGGGCCGATATTTTCTCTGAGGCAAGTCGTCTTCCGACGGCTCGGTCTATGAGGTCATTTCTGATTCATGTTCCTTCGTTTCTTGTTTTCCTTTACATGTTTTTGTATGTTGGCTTTATCTGGATCCTTATGGAATATTTATTCGACATATGTAACCCACTGTATTACATGATCATATTTGTAATTGTATCATCATACATTTATACATTTCTACACATGATTACATTACAAGCACGAATACTCATATTGCTCGGATTTCACAATATGTATCCATATTTAGAATTGACAAATGTTCATACTCTCATAGTAATCATAATTACATATAAACAAATTGGATATCAACATATAAACATCTTAGTTTCTTTATGGAAAATCTTCAAATTATGCACAACAAGGTGATACAAATACAAATTATATATTAACATAAAAATTAAACAACACCACCATGTTCGTACAGATGCTATACATAGCAATGGTACCCAACCAAGTGAATTCGAACTTAAGTGGATGGTATGAGATACTATCCGTGTGAAATTTGGTTGGTCACCACTTCAACAAAACTCAAGCACTTAAGTGGAGGGTAATGAATTGCACATTTTTCGTGTTTAGCAAAGTGAGACTGTTTTCCCAACAATCCGGACCACTTCCATCCCTACCACTACTTCAACTCAAAATCCAATTCCAAAACAGAGTTCCTCACCGACTCAGCCGTGATGACAAGCGGTGGCGGCACGAACAGGAGCTTCTCCCCCTTCCTGATGTTCCTCACCGCCACCAACCCCCTCTCCCCGACCTCCACCCGATCGATCTCCATCTTCTGCGGGGGAAGCCCGGAGTCCGAAAGCCACTTCTGCAGCGCCGAGGCGTTGTCGAGGGTGTCGATCTCACAGCCCCAGGGGATGGGACCGGAGGCCTTGGGGGTGGAGGCGACGGAGCAGCGGGGGCGGCGGAGGGGGAGGTGGGAAGGGGAGAGGAGGCGGCGAGGTGGGTGGTGGGAGAAGGGGGGGAGGAGGAGGGTGTGGAGGGAGAGGGAAGAGGGTTCCGCCATTTTTGGACCTTATCTCGTTGTTGCTGAGGTCGTTTTTGTTGTTGGAGGCGATGAGTGTGGATTTGTTGTCTGGGTCCTTTATAAATTTTAAGTCCAAAACTTTTTTTGTTTTGAAAAAAAATATCTACTTTTTATATTGCTTTTGCACATTTCACTATTATATATTTTTGAAGTGTCTTTATTATTTATTTCCAATAGTTTTTTTGCGTCACTTAGAACATGTTATTCGACTTTATATTCGTATTTATTTACACGTCATCCGAACTTTTATTTTGTTTTTAATTTCCCATCAAGTTTGTAGATTAGCGTTTAAGTGATAAGAAACTACATGTTTTAATCAAATATATCATTTCATCGTCACCATGTTATAACAGAGTGGATGATGAAGCAAGCAAAGGTGGATCAGAGTCACAAACTCAAAATGGCTTCTAGTCCGTACAGTTTAGCAATACATGAAGCATTAATTGAGCATGAGGTGTAACCATATTAAACAGCTTTGAAATCATAACAATAAATAAGCTCCAGATTTCAGTATGTGGTTGCACTTTACAGAAGGAACTCTATCCATCAAACACATCCAAAACAAATCAACGTTCACTTCTCGATTGAGAGTCACAGGTGTTTAAACTTGAAATGGAAAGGTGGGAAACATGGATGAAATCGAAGCCATGTATCATCCAGAGCATAGAACATAGTCATCTCATAGAAATGCGCTTTAAAAGTTCACATCACACAGAACATAAAAAACACGAATTAATACAGAGTTTTAAACATTACAACATTTTAATAAACCAGAACTAGGATAAGCATATGGAAACAGAACATACACGAATTAACATTAAAACATCTTAATTAACCACAATTGGGATCAGGCATATAAGGAAACAGAATGCATTCTCTTCTTTGAAGTTCATATATATCTGCCGACGTGACGACAGACATTCGTTTGACGATGAATCTGTGTTCAACAATTAACGTACATGCTGACAATGATGTTTCCCTTCTCTATCTCATCTCCAATGGCATGCTTTAACGCAAAACAGTCGTCGGTAGAGTGTCCCGGGATCATATGGAATTCACATACAACATTCGGATCATACCATGGTGGTAAACAACTTGGAGCTGTAGGTGTTCTTGTTGAATATTGGCTTATATTTGTTAAGGAAGCAAATCCAGGAAGAGTCAGTCGACCAGATTTGATTCGGTCTACCGACACACAACCCAGGAAATTTTCGGCGAAGACGGGTCGGTCCACCGAATTGGATTCGGTACACCGAACCGAGGATTCCAGGCACTTCATGTGCAGCAGGGATCGGACGACCAAATTGGATTTGGTCTACCGTCAGAAGGTTTCAAGCACTTCGAAACAACGGGTTCGGTAAACCGTTGATGAGATTTTTGGTGTTCCGAGAATCTGGAAAGTGCATGTCCAATTTGGCACGGATCACCGAGGGGCACTCGGTCAACAGGAGGGTTGTTGAAGAATTCGTTAGTTCGTGGAAGAATCGTTCTCGCGGTCCACCGAGACGCGCAAGAATCGTTCCCTCGGTCAACCGGGAAGGATTCGGTTAACCGAATCGGAACAGGAATCGTTCCTGTTGAAGCAGTCACGGTTAACCGAACGAGCATCGGTTAACCGTGTCCCCATGAATAGTTCTATTCGGTTTTGCTTAATTGTAGCTCGGGTTTTTAGTCTATAAAAGGGATTGTTTGCCCTTACCCTTTCATAACATTGCATACAAGTTACTTTTCTTCATTGTGAGTTGAGAGATTAAGGCTAGAGATAGATCTAGAGTGCTTTGGGAGACATATTGCTCTCAATCATTTGTAATCTCGTTTGCTTCTCTTGTTGGAGAAGCGGAAGAAGGAAAGGAAATCCGCAGGAGACCCCCAAAGGACGTAATCACGTTGCCGAACCTTGTAAAACGCGTGTGTCGTGGTTGTTTCAGGTGTGCATGTTTTCTTTGCTTGTTTTATATCCATCTTATTAGTGTTATTGTTGCAATTGAGTTTGTGAGAGGGTCCGAAGTTAATTCCGCATTCAATATTCGATTTATTATTCGTGGTGCGTGTAATCCGTGTCGTGTTAGTGCATATTAGATTCCCCTCCCAACAGCTGGTATCAGAGCTTTGGTTGCACTTACGATGGCGGAGGAAGCGTGGAATTTTCGGGTGGAGAAATTCACCGGGAAAGAGAACTTCTCAACATGGCAACGGAGGGTTCGTGCGTTGATGTCTCAAACGGACGGGCTATTGCTGACGTTGGATGGGGTTGAGAAGAAGTCGTCGAAGATGACCGACGAAAAGTGGGAGAGTCTGAATCTCCGGGCTATTGGAATCATCGAGTTGTGCCTCTCGGATGATTTGCTTTTCGAGGAATCGGCGAAGACCGCGACAGAATATTAGAAACTTCTGGAGGAGAGGTTCATGAAGAAGAACCTTAGCAACAAGTTGAATCTGAAGCGTCAGCTGTACATGCTTCGGATGGAGGAGAACACACCGTTCATTGAGCATCTCTCGGTGTTCAATAAGTTGATAGCTGATCTGACTCAGCTTGAGGACAAGATGGAGGATGTAGACAAGGCAATGTTGTTATTGACGTCGTTGCCGGACTCGTATGAGAATTTGGTGAATACGATCATATATGGTAAGGATTCGTTGGTGTTGGAGGAGGTCAAGGGCACGCTGATCTCCTACGATGCAAGGAAGAATTCGAGTAGTAGCTCTTTCGAGAAGGGTGAAGGATTGATCGCATCACCGGAAATGGGCAGGACGGGTAACAAAGGAAGAAACAACGGTAAAGGGCGGTCCAAATCAAATGGGAGATCCTTTGAATGTTTTTTCTGCAAGAATGTTGGTCATATGAAGTGTGATTGTAGGGCCTTCAAGGAGTCGCTGCAGAAAGGAAAAGACGGGTACAACTCCGCTAGCGTGGTGGAGGAGAAGAACGAAGTCGACGTTCTAACGGTTTGCGCTGCAGGTATTGACAAATCATCATCTGGATGGATTTTGGATACAGGAGCATCCTTTCACATGTGCCCGGATAAGGAGTGGTTCACATCCTATGAACCACTGAAAGGAGGGATCGTTGTTATGGGCAACGATGCACCGTGTACTACCGTCGGTATTGGTTCCGTACAGTTCAAGATGTTCGATGGGTGCATTCGAACGCTGACGGGTGTGCGTCACGTACCAGAGTTGAAGAAGAATCTGATTTCTCTAGGAGAGCTTGATACTCTCGGGTGGAGATGGTCCGGCGGGGACGGAAAGATTAAAGTCACTCATGCGGCGATGACAGTGATAAAGGGAACCAAGGTGGGCAACTTGTATTGGATGCTCGGGAATGCAGTAGCAGGAAAAGGTGCAGCAAATGTTGCACGCGACGAAGACAGCACCACACTTTGGCATATGAGGCTTGGTCATATGTCGGAAAAGGGTCTGTGTGAGCTACACAAACAAGGATTGCTGAAGGGTGTTAAAAGCTGCAAATTGGATTTTTGCAAGTATTGTGTCTTCGGTAAACAGCACAGGATACGATTCAAGACAGTTATCCACAAGACGAGAGAAATTCTGGAGTATGTGCACTCAGACGTCTGGGGACCGGCTCAGGTTCGGTCAAAAGGTGGAGCCGAATATTTCGTCACATTCATAGACGACTTCTCAAGGAAGGTATGGGTTTATTTTCTGAAAAATAAATTTGATGTCTTTGATAAGTTTAAAGCATGGAAGACCCAAGTAGAGAAAAGTACAGGAAAATTTGTTAAGTACTTACGGACAGATAACGGAGGTGAGTACACATCAAGGGAGTTTGCAAGTTTCTGTGAGAAAGAAGGCGTCACGAGGCATTTCACTACACCGCGGAGTCCGGAACAAAACGGCGTAGCTGAAAGAATGAACAGAACATTATACGAACGAGCAAGGAGCATGAGACTTCATGCAAATCTGTCAAAGGATTTCTGGGCGGAAGCAGTAGATCTTGCTTGCTACTTGGTAAATATCTCACCGTCATCAGCACTTGAATTAAAGACGCCTTAGGAAGTGTGGACGGGTGAGCTATTTGATTACTCAAGGCTTAGGATATTTGGATGCAAAGCCTATGCGTTGGTCGATGAGACACAACAGTCGAAGCTGGATTCGAAATCGAAGGAGTGCATATTCCTTGGTTACGATAGGACAGTGAAAGGATATAAGCTTTGGGATCCGGTGAGCAAGAAGGTACTCCTACGGAGTAATGTGATCTTTGATGAGACAAGTCTGCTCAAGGGCCTTGGGGACAAAGAGCAGCAAGAGGTTCCCATGCAGGAAGACGAAATTGAAGTTGGGGTCACGACTTCAAGGGAAGAATCAAATCAAGAAGTTCAGCAGGAAACAATTGACTCACGAGTAGAGGAGGAAGCTGAGCAAGAAAGTATTACTCAAGGAAGACAGAGGAGGATCACAAAGGCACCGGTGAGGTATGGCCACGATGATGCTAGTATTGCATTTGCACTTGTTACCGAATGTGGGGACCCTTGTACATTCGAAGAAGCTATTGAGCAGGAGGACAAGAACAAGTGGATGGTGGCCATGACCGAAGAGATGGAGTCTCTTCATAAGAATCAAACTTGGGAGTTAACGGACCTCCCCAAGGGAAAGCGCGCGATTGGGTGCAAGTGGATCTTTAGAAAGAAGGAAGGGTCATCTCCTATGGAGGAGATAAAGTATAAAGCTAGGTTGGTGGCAAAAGGATATGCTCAGAAGGAAGGGATCGATTACAACGAGATCTTCTCACCCGTTGTAAAGCACACCTCTATTAGAGTGTTGTTAGCTATGGTAGCTATGGACAACATGGAGTTAGAGCAGATGGACGTGAAGACAGCTTTTCTTCACGGGCACATAGAGGAAGAGATCTATATGAGACAGCCGGATGGGTTCATCGCACGAGGCAAGGAAGGACAAGTATGCAAGCTGAAGAAGTCCCTCTATGGACTTAAGCAATCGCCGAGGCAGTGGTACAAAATGTTCGATTTATTTATGATTAATAATGGTTTTGTACGTTGCGATTATGATAGTTGTGTATACTTGCGGAGTCTTGGAGACGGCACACACGTGTTCTTGCTTTTGTATGTTGATGATATGTTGATCGCAGCTAAGGAGATGAAGCATATAGATGATCTCAAACTGAAGCTTCACGGAGAGTTTGAGATGAAAGACCTCGGGAGTGCAAAGAAGATTCTCGGTATGGAAATCTCCAGGAATACCGAGAGAAGTGAAATTCTGCTCACTCAAAGGAGTTATATCCGGAAAATACTCGAGAGGTACAATCTCGAGAATGCCAAGCAGGTGGCCACACCTATTAGTGCTCACTTCAAGCTCTCGTTGAAGTGCAACCCCTCTACTGAAAAGGAAAGGAGAGATATGGAGAGAGTTCCATATGCTAGTGCAGTCGGATCCGTTATGTATGCTATGATCTGCACTAGGCCAGACATTTCACACGCAGTTAGCCTCGTGAGTCGTTACATGGCTAACCCAGGAAAAGAGCATTGGGAAGCATTGAAGTGACTGCTGAGGTACCTGAAGGGAACCATGGATGTTAGCTTGAAGTTCACCAAAGATGAAGCACAAAGGCAGGTGGAGGGGTACGTCGATTCAGATTACGCTGGAGATCTGGATAAACGGAGTGAAGGATCGTGTGGGTCTATGGGTCCACAATTAAGGCTAATCACCTAATACTCTACTTGTTTAAGCAATCGAATGCGCAGCGGAATAAACAAACAAGTAAAGAAAGAATAATAGAATGCAAACCACAATCGACACGGGGGATTTTATAGAGGTTCGGCACCCCACCCGGGTTATAGTCCTATTTTGTAAGCTCTGCTCGACTCCGCGAGCTCCGCCTACATCTTCACTATCCACTCCCCGTTCCGGACCGGGAGAGAACGTCTTTACAAGTCTTCAAGCTCGCGAACAACCCTCGTCGAGCTTGGCTCCTCCTCTCACAATCCGAGAGGATCACTTCGGGCTCTCACCGAAGTCTATACTCTTTGTCTTGGGCTTTCACCAAGACCCTTGCTTCTTTGACAACAATGAGTGGGACAACACTCTCTAATTGAGCACAACAATTGCTAGATTGATTGTATGATGAATGATGTGGAAATTAGGCTTTGGATGGCTAATTTGGAGCTTTGAGGTTGTGGAAAATCTCACTATAAGTTTGACACTTTGGAGTTGTGAAATCTTGTGGAAAACTAAGTGTGAACCTCTATTTATAAGCTCCTAAAGATTTCTAGCCGTTTGGACAAGATTTGATTGGGGTTTGTGCAAAGCACACAAAACAGAAAATCGGATTCAGAAATCTGTCCAGAAACGGTCGACCGAAAGGTGTATCGGTCGACCGAACCCTTGAGTAAGTTAATGAATCGGTTGACCGAACAAAGGTACTGGTCGACCTAACACTTAACTTCTATAAGTCAACGGTCGACCGAACAGGTACCGGTCGACCGAACAGGTACCGATCGACCGAACTACAGGGTTCGGTAGAGGGAAAACTCGATCGGTTGAACTAAACTTGAGTCGACCGATAGCAGGTAGATTTTCCCTAATGGAACGGTCGACCGAACAAGGTATTTTGTTCGACCGGTTCAAAAGTATTTGGGGTGTATTAAGAGAAAAATGTGTATACGACCGTTGTATAATACGACAAGGATAACGGTCGTATTTTTACCAGAAATAGCAAACGAAACGGTCGACCGAAGGTCTATCGGTCGACCGAACAGGTCTGGGTAAACGGTTAAACAGAAGTGTGATCGGTTGAACTGATTGGTCTGGTATAACAAATTTTGTGTACAACCGGTCGACCGAAAGGTGAACGGTCGACCGAACTCAGGCAAACTGGCGACCAATGTTTTAGGTGTTTAGGTGATCTAATGAAGTCCAAATTATATGATATTTTGTGTGTGACTCCTACAAGGAACCTAGTGTGTGAATGCATGCATATTAGCTTAAGTTATGCTCAATTCACATAAGTTCCTAATACTCAAAGAAAGGTAAAATTACATGTCTTCAATCCTAGCTTGATTACATGTCTTGACTTGATTTTTCTTCTTTCTTGAGTCTTGATCACCTGTAGAGGTTAGCACAAAGCAATATATATGCAATGCAATATGTGTGCTACCCTACATCATCATAATTAAGATTAGGTTAATTAAATCATCAAAACATAGATTAAGGCCAAAAAGCCAACACGGAGGTCCACAACAGGGTACGTGTTCACTTTGGGTGGAGGTCCAGTGAGTTGGAGATCGGTTCTCCAACATACTACCACGTTGTCTACAACGGAAGCGGAGTACATGGTTGTTGTCGATGCCGGAAAAGAAGCTATATGGTTGAAGGGTTTGGTTAGCTCTTTGGGGATGGAACAAGAAGTGACCAAATTGCATTGCGATAGTCAAAGTGCAATTTATCTAGCCAAGGATCAGACGTTCCATTCAAGGACCAAACATATTGAAGTAAGGTACCATAGGATCCGAGAGTGGATCGAAGAAGGGCAGGTTGTTCTCCAGAAAATCGACACGAGTGAGAATCCTGCATATATGATGACTAAGGTCGTCAATCGGGAGAAGTTCGAGTTGTGCTCAAAGCTTCTCAATGTCCTCAGAGAGTGAGAAGGAGGGCGCTCCGGGTGTAGCGCCAAGCGGTGTCTCAAGGAGACACGAAGGATGCGGGTTAAAGGGAGACTCAGGTAACAAATCTAAACCAAGGTGGAGATTGTTGAATATTGACTTATATTTGTTAAGGAAGCAAATCCAGGAAGAGTCAGTCGACCAGATTTGATTCGGTCTACCGACACACAACCCAGGAAATTTTCGGCGAAGACGGGTCGGTCCACCGAATTGGATTCGGTACACCGAACCGAGGATTCCAGGCACTTCGTGTGCAGCAGGGATCGGACGACCGAATTGGATTCGGTCTACCGTCAGAAGGTTTCAAGCACTTCGAAACAACGGGTTCGGTAAACCGTTGATGAGATTTTTGGTGTTCCGAGAATCTGGAAAGTGCATGTCCAATTTGGCACGGATCACCGAGGGGCACTCGGTCAACAGGAGGGTTGTTGAAGAATTCGTTAGTTCGTGGAAGAATCGTTCTCGCGGTCCACCGAGACGCGCAAGAATCGTTCCCTCGGTCAACCGGGAAGGATTCGGTTAACCGAATCGGAACAGGAATCGTTCCTGTTGAAGCAGTCACGGTTAACCGAACGAGCATCGGTTAACCGTGTCCCCATGAATAGTTCTATTCGGTTTTGCTTAATTGTAGCTCGGGTTTTTAGTCTATAAAAGGGATTGTTTGCCCTTACCCTTTCATAACATTGCATACAAGTTACTTTTCTTCATTGTGAGTTGAGAGATTAAGGCTAGAGATAGATCTAGAGTGCTTTGGGAGACATATTGCTCTCAATCATTTGTAATCTCGTTTGCTTCTCTTGTTGGAGAAGCGGAAGAAGGAAAGGAAATCAGCAGGAGACCCCCCAAGGACGTAGTCACGTTGCCGAACCTTGTAAAACGCGTGTGTCGTGGTTGTTTCAGGTGTGCATGTTTTCTTTGCTTGTTTTATATCCATCTTATTAGTGTTATTGTTGCAATTGAGTTTGTGAGAGGGTCCGGAGTTAATTCCGCATTCAATATTCGATTTATTATTCGTGGTGCGTGTAATCCGTGTCGTGTTAGTGCATATTAGATCCCCCTCCCAATAGTTCTTTGGTTGGGAAACCTCAACATGTGTTGCGCCTTTGGTAGGATAGAACTTAGGCTTTCATGGTTTCACTCAACGGCGTAAATTCTCTTCTTCGAGTTCACTTGTTGCTGCTAGAGACTAGTCTCACATCTATTAAAATTGAGACTTACTCTTGCGATCTTTCCATTCATAATCAATTAGTTTTGTGTTAAATATCCACACTTCAATACTACTGCCATGTTGCCAACTAGAATTCTATTTAATCTGTATTGGTAGTTCCATTGTGAAGCTGAGTCCTGAACTCCTGATCACATCCACTATCGTCAGCCTCTGGTGCCGATATTTCAATTACGTCACCCTGCTTTTCCATTTCGCTAGCCTAGCGCTGTTGTTGCTAATACCATAGATGCGATTATATAGAGAGACTCTCCAAGTGGAGTGGACTCATCTTCCTCAAACTGCCACTTGACGTTGTACCAATTTTTCTTTGTTTAGACCTTTGCTTTGGATACTGGGAGGGAAATGCAAACATTCATTCATCCCTTTTTCCAGTCGCTCGACAGCTTCCATTGGTGAAAAAGGTTTTGTCCATCCCTTTGTCCATGTCATTTTGCTCTTACCTGCGACTTGATGTTGTAGATCGGTCGACGATTTGCTCCATTTGTAACAAATATAGTTCTTTTAAGTCTTTCCTCAACTGCTCAATCTCTTGCTCCATTCGTAACATTATGTCCTCCATGTCTCTCACATTCATCAATGCACTGTTAGTGTGGCAATCCTAAAGCCCTGCAAAGTGTGTCAACTAGAAACAAATGACAACAAACACAAATTACATTGATAATGTCACCAATACCAACAAAACAACGTTGATATGTGTTAGAAAAAATTTCTCGCATCGTTAAACACAAAAGATATGCAACACTTTATAAGAAAAATTGGATTCTCATTCATTACTCAAGTACTTAGGTTTTGTATAGTTAATGGATCAACCATAAAAACCAATTAATCAATCCAAAAATCAACAAATGCAACAGATGAAGACAGTAGTGCACCTAATACTAAGGACAACAAAACTCTTTCTTGTTTCGATCCACACACACAGTGTTCCTACTACCAAATCAACTCTCTTCTCCGCACCAAAAAAACATGTCTACAAAACTTTGGGTTCACCAAGAGGTAAATGTATAATTGCTCGCCACCACGTGCCGGCTAACTTCATCCACAGAACTGGCTACTAGCACATGTCGTGTGACAATCCACGCAAGAGATGAGCCTATAAAAAATTCTTCAACATTTCGAAAAGAAATTTTAAAATTGTAAAGCGAAGACAAGCATAATAAATTATAAATGCACATCCCTAACATGGTTAAAAAGAACTAGAAAATCGTGTCCTGTAAGAGAACGAGGTGCAAAAGACACGTATAAACAAAAATTGGTTCGGTACGGACTTCGATCCGGGAGACCACGGCAATTCGGTCTTTGGTCCGGTCCGGTCACAAACTGAAATTTTAAGGATTAAATTCGGATTTTGGACTGGACCAAACCGAATTTATTCGGTCTGGTTTTCCGAAAAATTCGATCTTCGGTCCAGTCTGGTCTCATACCGAAACTCACCGTCACGGGCATAATAATAGAATTTACGTTGTGGGCCGTAACGAAAGTTAAAAATGGAGTCAAAAGAAACTTATGGAGTCAAAAGAAACACTTGTAAGTTGTAACGATCAAATAAAAAATGCGTGTACTTCAAATCCCAAGCAACTGTTATATCACCTTAAACAAATCTGCAGTTGCATGGAGTCGTGAAAGAAATGGAGATTATACTTATCAAAAGTAGAGGCCAGTTGGAGAATTGGAGAAGGAAAGAGAAGATGCGGTGGAGACTGGAGAGGGGATTTGGGGGAGGTCGGGGTTGTTGGCTTTTTGGCCTTAATCCGTATTTTGATGATGTAATTAAACCTAATCTTAATTAAGACATGTAGATTAGCACATGTAGTATAATAGTATACATGTTGTATTGTGCTAACATCTACAGGTGATCAAGACTCAAGAAAGAAGAAAAATCAAGTCAAGACATGTAATCAAGCTAGGATTGAAGACATGTAATTTTACCTTTCTTTGAGTATTAGGAACTTATGTGAATTGAGCATAACATAAGCTAATATGCATGCATTCACACACTAGGTTCCTTGTAGGAGTCACACACAAAATATCACATTATTTGGACTTCAATAGATCACCCAAACTTAGACCGGAAAAACACAAAACCTGAACCCTAACTGTCTGCCCACATTCGGTCGACCGCAACATGCCGTTCGGTCGACCGGATGATCAAGTAATCCAATTTGTGTTTTCCTGCCTAGTTTCGGTCGACCGCACCATATCTTTCGGTCGACCGTTTGAACTTACTGTTCCGACCGTTATCACATTATTCTTGTCGTACAAGCCCAAGACAAGAAGTAGAGATTTCGGTGAAAGCCCGAAGTGATCCTCTCGGGTTGTGAGAGGTGGTGCCAAGCTCGGCGAGGGTTGTTCGCGAGCTTGAAGACTTGTAAAAGGCGTTGCTCCCGGCCCGGAACGGGGAGGCATAGTGAAGACGCAAGAGGGGCTCGAACGGAGATTCGAGAGGGGCTTGCAAGAGAGGACGTAGGCGCGGCCGAACCTCTGTAAAACCGACGCGTCTTCTCTTTGTGGTTTGCATTACTTTCTACTTGTGTTTGATTTGTTTTTAATTTCCGCTGCATTTCTTTGATCGATCAACCAAGTAGTTAATTAGGGCTTAATAGTGATTAGTGGACCCATAACCCATACCACAATATTCCAACATTTGGTATCAGAGCCTCGTTCGTTAATTTTGTTCTTAATCGATAAATTAACATGGCTCTTAATGCATCCACACCAAATGAATCATGTAAACCACCATATTTTGATGGAAATAACTTTAGCTCATGGAAATTTAAAATGTCTTCATTTATAAAATCCATGAATGCTAACTTGTGGTTTATGATTCAAACTCCATATGAATCACCTAGATATCATATTAGTAAATGGAGTTTAGAAGATGAGAAAAATGCATCCCTAAATGCAAAAGCTATGAATGTCTTATTTTGTGCATTAGGAGATGAACATTTTAATCTTGTTTGCTCATGTGATAGTGCTCATCATATATGGCAAACATTAGAAAAGAATTTTGGTGAAGGAGATTCACCAACCGGGAAAAAGGGAGAAGCCACTCCAATGGATGTAGCTCAAGTTAGATGTGAAGAAATCAATTCAACATCTTGTTCAACATCAAGCTCATCCGATGGAGAAAGTGAAGATGAGGTATCTTCTAGTCACTCTTCAAGTTGTAGTTCAAGTGGAAAATCATCGCATTCACATAAACTACAAAATGCATTTCTGAAAATGGTAGAAAAATGTAAAGAGCTTCATGAATCAAATAAATTAGCAAACAAGCAAATAGATGAGCTTAAATGTCAAAATGCATCTATGTTAGATGATAAAGTTGATTTGCTTGCTAAAATTGATGCTCTTACTTTAGAAAATGCATGCTTGAAGAATGAGTGCTTAAATGGTAAAACTACCTCATCAAATGCAATTGATAGTCATATGCTAGAAATCGATACAAATGACTTGCTTATTAAACTTGATAAATCTCATCTTGAAAGCAAGCAATTACTACATGACTTGAATTGCATGAATAACAAGGTTGCAAATTTAGAGATTCACATGCTTAACATGAATGAAAAGCATAATTCAATGATTAAAAATCTAAATTGCTTGAATGAATCTCTAGCAACTAAAAATAGTGAACTTAATGTCTTAAATGAAAATTTGTCAAATAAATTGCATAAGTTCACACATGGCAATAAAAACAATTTTTATGTTAAAAACTTTCCTATTCAAATTAATGTTAAACATAATTTTGCCATGAAAAAGAAAGTAAGTGTAGAGGTACCAAAATCAACTTGGATTTGGGTACCAAAAGCTAAACTTAATGGACCCAAGCAAAAATGGGTACCAAAATCTACACTTGTAGGTACTTGAGGAAGAGATTGGTGGTGACCGGGTGAGCCAAAGCGTCGAATTCGAATCCGGTTGCATCACCAAATCAAGATTGGAGCTATTCAAGATTCAAGTTTGGTATAAAAATTTCTATCTCTAAAATTTCTGAAAAATAGCTCTAATCTAGTTAATATGCTTAATTGTCATATCCTTAGAGTTCAATTCATTGAAAATCATTTATCCCTATTCATTGCAAATCATTTATCACATCCATTGATTCTAAATGTCAAATTTTAAATGGATGTTAGAATAAGGCTTAAGTTGAAACTTAAATGAACTTAACTTGAATCATATCAATAGTTTTCATCTAGCCTTATTGATAGGGGGAGCTTAAATGTTAAATCTTTTATTAGAGTAATGAAGTGCAAAATTTAGGGGGAGCAACTTCATTACAAGACATCCAAACTCTATGCTTAAAGTCATAATTAATTGTTGTTTTTGATGGATGTCAAAGGGGGAGAAGTAATAGATTAGGGATACTTGAAATATACATGAAAATTGTCAAGAAAAACTATGCACATCCATAGGGGGAGCATTTATATGCATAGTTAACTTATACATTTTTCAAGTATTAGGTTGATTTAAGATATAGGTTGCCATCATCAAAAAGGGGGAGATTGTTGGCTTTTTGGCCTTAATCCGTATTTTGATGATGTAATTAAACCTAATCTTAATTAAGACATGTAGATTAGCACATGTAGTATAATAGTATACATGTTGTATTGTGCTAACATCTACAGGTGATCAAGACTCAAGAAAGAAGAAAAATCAAGTCAAGACATGTAATCAAGCTAGGATTGAAGACATGTAATTTTACCTTTCTTTGAGTATTAGGAACTTATGTTAATTGAGCATAACATAAGCTAATATGCATGCATTCACACACTAGGTTCCTTGTAGGAGTCACACACAAAATATCACATTATTTGGACTTCAATAGATCACCCAAACTTAGACCGGAAAAACACAAAACCTGAACCCTAACTGTCTGCCCACATTCGGTCGACCGCAACATGCCGTTCGGTCGACCGGATGATCAAGTAATCCAATTTGTGTTTTCCTGCCTAGTTTCGGTCGACCGCACCATATCTTTCGGTCGACCGTTTGAACTTACTGTTCCGACCGTTATTCTTGTCGTATATGCCCAACGGTCGTATTCGTATTAAAACTATATACACCTCCATATACATTAGAACCGGTCGAACAAAATACATCTTTCGGTCGACCGTTCAATTCGTGAAAAACCCCCTGCTATCGGTCGACACAAGTTTGTCCAACCGATCAAGATTTCTCTCTACCGAACCCAGTAGTTCGGTCGACCGGTACCTGTTCGGTCGACCGTTGACCTATAGAACTTAAGTGATTCGGTCGACCAGTACCTATGTTCGGTCAACCGATCCATCAACAGACTCAAGGGTTCGGTCGACCGATACACCTTTCGGTCGACCGTTTCTGGACAGATTTCTGAACCCGATTTTCTGTTTTGTGTATCTTGCACAAAACCCAATCAAATCTTGTCCAAACGGCTAGAAATCTTTAGGAGCTTATAAATAGAGGTTCACACTTAGTTTTCCAAAAGATTTCACAACTCCAAAGTGTCAAACTTATAGTGAGATTTTCCACAACCTCAAAGCTCCAAATTAGTGATTCCAAAGCCTAATTTCCACATCCTTCATCACACAATCATCTAGCAATTGTTGTGCTCAATTAGAGAGTGAGTCCCACTCAAGTTACATTTGTTGTAAAGAGAGCAAGGGTCTTGGTGAAAGCCCAAGACAAAGTGAGCAAGGGTCTTGGTGAAAGCCCAAGACAAGAAGTAGAGATTTCGGTGAAAGCCCGAAGTGATCCTCTCGGGTTGTGAGAGGTGGTGCCAAGCTCGGCGAGGGTTGTTCGCGAGCTTGAAGACTTGTAAAAGGCGTTGCTCCCGGCCCGGAACGGGGAGGCATAGTGAAGACGCAAGAGGGGCTCGAACGGAGATTCGAGAGGGGCTTGCAAGAGAGGACGTAGGCGCGGCCGAACCTCTGTAAAACCGACGCGTCTTCTCTTTGTGGTTTGCATTACTTTCTACTTGTGTTTGATTTGTTTTTAATTTCCGCTGCATTTCTTTGATCGATCAACCAAGTAGTTAATTAGGGCTTAATAGTGATTAGTGGACCCATAACCCATACCACAATATTCCAACAGGGGTGTGAGTGGTAGAGCATCAACTATCATGACCTAAGTCATCTTGTACACACTCTCTCCCTTCATTTCTTTCTGTCACGTCATTATGACCAAATTTTTCTTTTTCATTTACTATTTACCAATTTACAATGACCTACTTCATCACACGCTCTTTCCTCCGTATTATTAATTTCTTTATCAACTTTTATTCTATTCCAAAATCATTTATATTTACCAAAAAACATTAATAATATATTTGGAAAAACCAAAATACTAATAAATCTTGTATTTCCAAATTACATATGATTTTTTTATTTAACCCCCTAATTATTATAACAAATACCAAAACAAAACCAAAATACCAATAAATCTTGTATTGTTATTTTTAATCATTTTAATCTATTTTTTAAATCTTATTTTTTAAAAATATGTTTCTAATTGTTTTTATTTTTTAAATTTATCCTGAATCGACCTCCACAAATGAGTGCAGTAAGTGCACATCCCATGGATTTGACAACCTCACTCATTTTTTGTTTTAATTAGTTTTAATTTTTGTTTATATTTAGTTGTAAATAATTTATTATGGTAGATAAGAAAAATTATGTTTTATTGAATAAAATAACTTAACTTTTCAATACGTTCCTACCCATCATTTGGATGTTGATTTTGAAAAAAAAAATTAAAAAATCAATTAAAAATTTTAAAAATTAAAAATAATTATAAAACATATTTTTTAAAATAAAACAAAAAGATTATAAATAATTTATAAAGAACAAAACAAGACCAAAAACAAAAATAAAAAAATCAAACGACCGACCTGGTCGGTCGCCTATGTGGCAACCTCCACTGGGTCGGTCATCGCCGGATGACCGTCCATAGTGGATGGTCTTATTGTGGGCTTACGAATTGATATACTTTTGAAGTGTATTTTGGGTGGCGAGATAATTAATGAGATTTTTTTAAAGTGTTTTTTTTAAATCTAAATGTAAGTTCGAACTCTACCATGCCTAATCATTCCGTCCCCAAAAATGACAAGGTAACTTCCAGTTAAACACAACCCACAAGTCTTAAACAGGATATCACGATAAAACAATCAGATCCTAACCGTATTGTCAACACAACCTAAACTTCCATTCAACGAAAAGATTTGGCTTTTGCCGTTGACTTAACTAAGTACCCTGTAAGCAAATCTATGTTAGCATGCCGATGAGATGCCAAATTTCCACTTTTTCAGCTGCATAACATAAATAAGAGTATATCCCAAACGTTCGATTCTCACCACGTAATAACTTATAATTGGTAGGATGCAATTATATAATCCCATTAAAAATTATTAATCATACCAATAACCAATTATAAAAAATATAACTTCAAATAAACCAAAAGCAACATAAATAAACGGAAATGAATATACTACGTATTATCTCGAAGCAATATTGGAAATTAAAAAAAAACATAAAATTTAGTACTTATTTCTTAGAAGATTTAAAAATCAATTTTTTTAATGAATGTAGTACGGTTAATTTTTATAAAAAAATTTAATTTTATAATTTTCGATATTTTTAATCTACAATTTTAAATTTAAATTCAATTTTATTGTAAATGCGTTATAAAAAATGTAAGTTACGAATCCATATTGGAAAGTCAAAATAAATAAGTATATCTGTACGATGCGATGTTCGAGTGCGCGAGAAGGCAACGCGTGCAGTCAGGGTAAGACAAAGAAGGCCCCATTCTTCAATCATCTCCTTGGTGGGTCTTCCTCAACCAAACATCTCCTTCTCCACTCCCAACCCCAACTCTCCTACTCCTTATCTCTCTTCCACCACCACCACTCCGCCGAGATCTGACCCCGAAGCCGAGGTGGTCCCCACCCTGGATGGGAATTTTTTATTTTTTTTTGTAGTTCAGATTAGGTTTGATATTTGGTCACGTTGTAGTTGATTTAGGACTTTGTGGAATATAATTGGTTTGGTGGTATTGTTGTCAAATTTAGTTTTCGGAATGCAATTGTTTATGATTTTTGTAGGGTATGGATGAGCTTTTAATTGCTTCCGTGATCGTATTCGGAAATATTGGAATGCACCGACAGATTGTTAGGTATATGAGTTGGACTTTGTGAATAAAATGATTGGAGGGATTGATGGAAAATTTAGTGTTTAAGAATGTGTTGATTTCCATTTTTTGTAGGATAATGGATGATTGAACTTTTACATAGCTTCCCAGTTGTTCTGCAAAATATTGGAATGTGCTGACAGATATGGTATGAGTGTTGTTAGAGTTGATTGAGTGCTAATCTGGACTTTGCTTGGAATAGTTTCAATTCATATCACCAGACTTCCTCAACTAAGAACTCAATTTAGTTGGTATAGCGAAAGATAAGATAACCAAGGAACTTGTGGTGTTGGTTTGTAAGTTCCATCCCTTGTAACATGAGTTTGATGGGTTATGTTCTTGTTTTTCATTCTCCACAACTATTTTTCTCTTCGCATTGTAGAGAAATAGATGGGCACATCAAATGAATTTTTTTAATGGATTTTGTCATCTAGCTTACATGCTTTTAGTGCTAGGTAACTATTTTAAGAGGTTGTATTGAATGACCTTAGATAGAAGAAAAAAGCCCTATCTAAATATGCATCTCAAGACTTAACTAATGGCATTAAGGTCTGTCTACACATTAAAATGTGCACATTTATATCAAGAATTCTGAAAAAATCTCAAAGGCACATGGTTGAGGAGTGAAAAGATCTCTGTAATGGCAATTGAGTCTTCACTCTTCATCTTTGTTTGATCCATCATTACTTGTTGGCATAAATAATCTATATGTTTTGCCAGCAAACCAAACAAGATATTCATCAGCTGAAGGATCATTAGACGGTGAAATTGGTGTTGGATTTTATCAGGTTTTGTCACACTACAGAATTGTTACTCAGGAGCTCGATGCACAATTTAGTCTTCCTTAAGGTTACTAAAATTTGATCACGAATGCTACTCTTGTTAAACAAAGTCATGTAATATCTGACTCATGGACAGTAGTTATGCAGTATGACTTATGAATGATAAGATCAGGTAGCTTCCACCTACTGACTAAAATTGCAAAAAATATTGGAGTTAAATAAATTGTGAACTATAATTTATCAAGGTTTTTCTTCTTCTTAAGTAATGTTGTATGCAAATAATGTGGTTTTTTTGTGAATCGATTTGAAGGTCATTTTTATATCCATTGCATCACTTTTGGCTGATTTAGTTTCCTATTAATTATGGCAGTTTGGCATATACTAAGAAAAGAAGCTTAACATGAAAGCTCATAAAGATATCAGTCAATCTAGGGGAATGGTTGGAGAGGTCGACACCAGTGCACCTTTTAAATCCGTCAAAGCTGCTGTAAGCTTGTTCGGCCAAAGTGTCTCTTCTCGGGAGGACCTTATCAGGAGGAAGCCTAAACCGAGGTCACCATATTCAGAGGTAATTCTAATTAGCAGTATGAATACAATAAATAGATAACTTGTAGAATGGATCATACATGAATACTACAAAGAAGAAAGAAAGAATGTGAAGTGATTTGACATTGTAGGCTGGGATCTAATGCTACATACTGGAGAGATTGATATTTTGTACTTCTAGAAGTGTTTTGATTAAGTTACTGTTATGTTATTCTCTGGTCAATATGGAGTAACATTTTAACATTTGGAGATGATATAAATTGACTTTTGCTTAATCCCCATTTCAAGAATATTCCTTTCTACAGTAAATCTGGTTTTGTGACAGGCCAATCTTGTTGCTTCAGAAACCTTACTCCAGTGAGGCTCAACTTCATTTGGCCCAAAAGGAGTTGAAGAAATTCAAGGAAAAGCTAGCTGACTGTGAACAGGCCAAGCTTCAAGCACTTGATGAGCTCGAAAAGGCAAAACAAGCAGTCACCAATCTTACCCTGAAGCTTAAAATCTTGGAGGAACCAAGAGAAACAGCAGCAGGAGAAAAAGGAACAGAAAGCAATGGTTTCTGGAAAAGTGAATTGGACAACACAAGAGACCAGCATGCGGTCGTAATCTCGGAACTCGCTATTGCAAATCAGGAGCTTAGAAAAGCAAGGCATGTTTTTGAGGCAACCATGGATGCCAAAGTTTCTGCAGTTGAAAGAGAGAAGTCGGAGAAGTTATTTGCTGATACCTATAATGAAGAAGCAGGTCGGTTATCAGTGGAGATCACAACTTTACAACAGTCACTGGTTGATCTAAAGCTTTCGGCAACGCAAGTCAAAGAAGAAGAGTTGAAAATTGTTGCAGAAAAAGATTCTATGGGGCAAGTTTACAAACTTAACCTTGAGGAGGTTCAAAACAAGTTAGCATGTTTGAAAAATGAGTTCCATGCGCAACTTTTTGGACCGAACCTTGAGGCAAAGCTTGCTGAAACAACCAACGAGATAAAGCTCCTCCATGAAGAGCTGGAGGAAGTAAAAGCTGCCCATTTAGACTCTATGGCAACTTTGACAGCGGAGTTAAATTGTATGAAAGAATTTCTAGAGAAAGTGGTTGAAGAAGGGAGTTCTCTTAAAAAGTTAGTGGAATCTCTTCGCTTGGAACTTCAAAGCACAAGGACTGAGAATCTGGAGCTGAAGGAGAGGGAAGCTAAGGCTAAATCCACAATGGATAGTCTAATTTCATCTCTTGAGAAGAACAAAATTGAACTTGAGACAGCTATTTCCGAGGAAACAAAAGCAAGAGCAGTTATTGAGGATCTAAAGTCAACCTTACAGCAACTTCTGTTGGAATCTGAAAATGCAAGAAAAGAAGCAGAAGAAATAAAAAAAATTGCTGAAAAACTGATGGAGGAAGCAAGAACTACTCGGAATTTGCTAGATGAAAGAGAGGAGGAGCTTCGTGTAGCTTTGAAAAATGCAGAAGAAGCAAAAGATGCTGAAGCAGCTGCTTGTAATTGGATCAAACTTCTCTCTGAGAAGGTAGACAGGTCTAAAACATCAATGTCAAATTCTATGGCCAATGTCACAATTTCAGCTGAGGAATTCGAGTCAATGAATAGAAGGATAGAGGAGTCCCAGATGATGGCTGAAATTAAAGTAGCAGACTTGGAGGTGCAAGTAGAAGCAGTTAGAGCGAATGAAGTTGAAGCAACTAAGAAATTTGAAGCAATTCTCGAGGAGAGAAAGGAAATAGCGTCAGCTATAGAGGAAGCCCAAAAGGGTTCAGAGATAGATCTGAAAGTTATCAAGGTTCTTCAAGGAGAAACGATGAGAACGTGGGTAGGGGAACAGAAGATAAAAGGTGAGGCAGCAACCCTGGAATTCTTTGAGATCGCAACAAGAGTAACATTGCCGCCAAGTGCTAGAATCCCCAAGGTGAAGTTAGTGAAGATTGAAAAGGTCACAAAGCAAACCACCACAAATGGAGAGGCCAACTTGCTGAAACCAAATGATGTTGTCCATATTGAAGATACTGTAGTGGAAGGTGGATCCCTTTCTTATACCCTAGAAGATAAACCGGTATGATTGTTACCTCTTGGGGTCCATTATTCGTCATTCAGTATCCATCAAACCAACCACAAGTAGCACGTTTAGTACTAGATGTAGGTGAAGAGGTTTCCGATGGGCGTGTGAAAATTTGTTGGTCTACCACATCTTTAAAAATCAAGTACTTAGGTTAGAGTTAGTGGACACAAATCTCTTGCAGAGTTTTGTAATTTTTTTATCCTTAAGCAATGTGTGACTATTTTCTCGACACTATAGAATCTTTGAAGCTAGCTGCAAAATTAGTTCTTACTAGTTTCTGATTATGGAAATGGATAGCCACTGTTCCTAAATCTCTGACACTGTCTCTTTCAGGGTTTGCTGCTTTTGCTGGACTAGTTTGCATGGCCAAAGGTGCAATCGTCCACTCTCATAGTAAGTCACAAAGTACCCTCACTTTTGATCTTTCTCTAACTACCACATCGTTGCAGTTCAAAACTAATTTAACTCCTAAGTTCCACAATTTATCGTGTAATGATGAATCCTAGTCAGGGAATTGCGGATTAGCCAAGTTATATTTATACTGATATTTCATAATTCATACACCTACTACTAAGATATGGAGATTGACCTGTGCACTTGGAAGCAAATTGATGAAATGAAATTAGGCCTATAAAAGCCATGCGTTCTTTCAGTACCAGCTTTGTTTAATAAAGAACACTTGCTTTAAATACCATCTGCAGTTGTGCATATGACCATTACATATTTGCATATGCATCTAAGACACATTTATCTTGCACTTTCAGGACAACCAAGGTGTTCCATCATCTATAATTCTATATGTAGTCTGCAGATCAAATCCTAAGTCCACACACTGTGGGGCGCTTTCCAGAAAAGAAGCAAGGAATCATCAAAACTTTAAACATGGCTTCAATATTAGTTAGGTTTGTCAACTAGTATAATATAAAATAATACTCTTTCCAATTCACGTGGTTCTTCATTAAAATTTATGAATTAGTTTTGTACATTATGCGATGATATTTATAGTTGTACATAAAATAAAACTTGTAGTTTTTGGTACACAATGTTTGCTTTCTTTTGTCTACGCCAAGATAGGTTATGTAGTTGGAACTTGGAAGGCGTTCATAATCATAAGTCCCAATCATCCAGCACAGTAGCCAAGCAATCCAACGAAATGAACAGGCATTGGTTGAACAGATTATGATGATGCTATAGAGTGTAGAGAAAACATATACATCAATAGTGTAATCGTGTATACGATCGCATATTGGCGACTCGCAATACTAATATGATGCATGTTTTATTATGTGTATTAACCCTTGTAGGGGTGAAAACTGAACGGCTTGTAATTTTGCTTCTTTTAATACTTATAATTGAATCTTAGTATCCATTTATCAAAATAAAACTACCTACTCAATTATTTGGTGGTCTGACATATCAGTATTATGCCGTTTTAGGGCATCCGGGGTCGTCCCCGACGACCCGGTCGTCCAACCCGGACGTGCCACATGGTGCGTCCGGGTTGGTTTTAATTTTTTTTCTTTCATTTTAAAAAAAATCTGTGTTGAATATTTTTTTTAAATGTTAGGTTTATTTATTTGTTGTAGATGTTAGGTTTAATTATTATTTGTTTTAAATGTTTTGGGGTATTATTTGGTAAATAGTTTGGTATTTAAACTATATTAGCACACTTGGATTGAAATTAAACTACATTACACCGCTAAATTGAAATTAAACTAGATTTACAACGTTTAAACAAAAAATAAATTACATCAACTGCTTATGTACATTTGCTAGCTGGATTTTGTCATCCTCAGTCATTAAACCCAGATCTTTAACATTCAGTAGTTGTACGTATATCTCATAGAGTTTTTTCCTAGCATGTTGCTTCTCTTTCTTTTTTTGAAACTCCAACTTGCGTTCTCTGAATGCAAGTTCTTTATCTTTTATGGTGGTGTGTTCAACAAGACGAGCAGTCAGGTTTGTAGTATGCACTTCTTGATCTCTTCTACCGTTTTACCTTTCCTTTTGCTTCTTTTAATACCGGTAGGATGAGGTTCAAGATGTGGTATAAATTCAGGAATCAACGTAGGAAAATTAGGAGAAGAGCTTTCGTGGCGTTCCTCTTCGGATGACTCCGTCCGACTTCGTTTAGTGGAGGATCCGGAGCCAGACGGGTCAGTACAACTTCGTTTATTGGAAGACCCGGAAGATTGTTTGGTCGGAGTATGTACCCCTCGTACGTGACTTGGAAGGTACTTAGTGCGTACGGAGACCAAGGATCTCCACTTCGGGTATTGTTTCAGGATTCTCCAGGCGTGAGTGTACTGAAAGGCGGTGCCGGTTTCACGCTCGGAAATTAGATGAGCTTGTTTGATCACGTCATCCTCGTTTTGTACACTTGTCATTCGTCTAGTTGCTTCATCATAGATGCCCGCCTACTTGCTCGTTGCCTGATTTATTCTCCTCCGACGACCTTTGATTGACTCTTGGTTTCTAGCTAAGAGTTGGTCCTTAGTAAGGTCGGTGTCGTCGTATAAATATTTGACTTTTGCCCAAAATTGGTTATTTTTCTGGTTTGTTCCCACTACCGCGTCGCTACTAACGACAATGTAAGCAGAAACGAGGGCCTCATCTTCCGTAGTTTCGTGTAAGACCAACCACATTTGGCCTTCGATGAGTTGGTTGTATGTTTGGGTGATTGTTGAGACAGACTTGCGGGACAAGGGTCTACATTATCACGAGAGTCGAACTTAGTGGAGTCAGTATTCAGGAAGTCGGAATACATCTGGAATACACTTGGCAGCGGTGGATGCTGAGGATTTTGGTACGAGTAGAACGGGTTTTGCGGTGGTGGATTTTGGTACGGGTAGAACGGGTTTTGCGGCGGTGGATGTTGAGGATTTTGGTACGGGTAGATAGGGTTTTGCGGTATAGGAGGTTGGGACCCACTGGGGTAGTAAGGGTTGTAGCAGGAAGATGGGTCGGCGAACTGGGAAAATCTGATTCCATCATAAGGAGGGCGACTTGGGGGAGGCATTTGCTGGGGATCATTGTTGTCAGACGACGACATTCTCAGTGAAGTTTTGAAATGAACCTTTGAGTGTTTAGATGGTGTGATGACTTTAAGGGTTGTGTGTGGTATTTATAAACTCTCTCACAACTGCAACACTTTCTCACGACCACAACCACAATCACTTTTTCACTTTCTCACGACCACAACCACTTTCTCACGACCGCCACCACAACCACATTTGCACTTTCTCACGACAACAACCACTTTCTCACGACTACATTACTTTCTCACGACCACACCACTTTCTCACAACTTTAACCACAACCACCACAACTTTCTCACAACCGCAACAATTTCTCACAACCGTAACCACAACTACTTCTTCACTTTCTCACGACCACACCATATTCTTCATCCATAAATAGGGGATTACGCCATTCCGTCATAGTCGTTGACTATATTCTTCGGCCTTCAAGATGTCTTCTTGTAGTAGTGTTCCGTCCTCAACAAGTAATTCCTCTGACGATGAGGGAAACGAACTAGCTGAGGAAGTAATAGACTACCTTTCGCAGCATATGTCTCGTCCACCTGTAGAAAGGTAACGTTGAGCTAGAAGGAAAACCGGTCCCGATAGAGATCGAGAAACAGGTTACGCCAAACTTTATTTCGATTATTTTGCTGACGATCCTGTGTATGGTCCTAGTATTTTCAGAATGTTTAGAATGAGGAAACATGTATTCCTCCGAATATCAAACGCAGTTGAGTCCTCCGAGGTGTTCTTCCAACGAAGGCCAGATGTCATGGGTAGACTTGGAATATCAGGACTGCAAAAAATGACTATAACTCTCCGAATGTTAGCTTATAGTGTATCAGCTGATAACGTTGACGAGTACCTGCAGATGAGGGAGGGAACGAAAAGAATGTCTTTCCAAAAATTTGTAGAAGGGGTCATAGTCAACTTTCAGGAAGAATATCTGCGATGTCTCACGTCCGAGGACTTGGCAAGGCTGCTACACGTTGGTGAGGAACGAGGCTTTCCGGGAATGTTGGGGAGCATCGACTGTATGCACTGGAAATGGAAAAATTATCCGGTTGCTTGGAAAGGACAATACCAAGGACGAAGTGGAAAACCCATTGTTATTCTAGAGGTCGTAGCATCGTATGACCTTTGGATATGACATTCCTTCTTCGGTGTTCCAGGGTCTTGTAATGACCTGAACGTCCTTCAACGGTCTTCTATTTTTAATGACGTGTTAGAAGGACACACACCTAACGTTCAATACTCAATCAACGGTCATCCTTATAATATGAAATATTACCTTACATATGATATTTATCCGCAGTGGGCAGCTTTCGTGAAGTCTAACCCGCTGCCCCCAAACTCCTAAGGACATGTTATTTGCACAATACTAGCAAGGAGCGCGTAAAGACGTAGAACGTGCATTTGGAGTGCTACAGGTGCGGTGGGTAATCATAACCGGTCCCGTTCTTGCGTGGAACGTTGACCTCTTGAACAAGATCATCATTGCGTGCATTATAATGCACAACATGATAGTAGAGGACGAACGAGACTCATATTACACTATTTATGATACAACAAAATTTGAGCATGACCTCCCGCCCAACTTAGGCAACACATCAACTCTGGGTTCGAATCGGTTCTCCACCGGTCGTGTTGTCGATCTTCATACGTACATGGACACCAGAGAATGTATTCGTGAAAAAAACATGCATCTCGCCCTCAGATCTGACTTGATCGAGCACATAGGGCAACAATTCGGGGGAACTGCAAATTAATATTTTTTTAGTAGTATGCATTTTCATTTTAATGAAATTGAGGTAATGTAATAATTTATTGTATTGCGCTACGTACAATGGTTTAAATAAATATGTATTATGTTTTTTTATTGATAAAAATAAATATTTGCTAATTAATATATATTTGTTTGAATTATTAATGTTTTGGGTAAATATAATTAATTTTGGAATAGAACAAAAGTGAGTGAAAATAAAAGATGACGTGATGGAGAGATGTATGTTGTGGTTAATAGATGAATAATGTTGGAAAAAGAAGAAAGTGTGTTGGAGAGCGAGAAAGTTGATTTGGAAAAAAAAGAAGAAAAAAAAGATTATGATCAGGTCGTCCGAGATACTTGTTAGTGATGGTATTAACCGAATATCACGTGCATTAAAGTCAACTGGCTCGCGACTGTCAAGTTATGGTGCATATGTTTCACGGGATATGCCAGCGATAGTGGCATAATATCTCAGCTACAGATGAATGAATGTGTGTGATATATCATATATGTGATATTGGATATACCCTAACTACTGTGTTGGAACTTTTAGCTCCACTGGTAATCATCATGTATGAAATTAGGTTGTAATTGTTTCTTTTTCGCGTATGATAGGTTGATTCCATCAATAAAGAGGATCTTGTGACCACTATCCCACCCAAAGGCCAAAAGAAGAGTTTTGATACGTAAAATAGGCTGAAATTAGGTTGTAATTGTTCTTTGATAGGTAAGTTTCAACACCTCCTAATTTAAGAAAATAGAGCATTTCTCTTTACAGTGTGACCACTTTTAAGTCTTACTATGTGTAACAGTAAGTAGTACTTGTTAAACTTGATATTGTATAATAAACAATTTTTTCTTACGGTAAGATTGGTTTGTAGGAACTCAACTTGAAAGTTGGGGAATTGACTTCCAAAATGGTATTATGGTGATTGATTTGCAGAACAACTTAGAGTAGTTTGAGAACTCAACTTCTATGAATTCTAAATTTTTATAAAATTGTATTATGAATGACTTCTTCAATTTCTACTGTAATTACTGAGAAAGTCATGAAATTGAGTTTTAAATTTTTCATTGTTTCCTACGAACCAATCACACCTAAAATAGAATTGGTAGGGAAAAAAAAATCTGGGTCCACTTTATATAGTTAAACAAACAATAGAACATATTTTATCATTTGACTGTTGCATTATACTGTGATCTAAAGCTGCGAAAAGTACGACCAATGAAAATACAAAGTATTGATAGTTTTACCTGGGTGAATCTATTCCACCGAAATAATCAAATAATTTAATCTTGGACTTGCACTAGATAAGATAAACAAAACTTAAAACAGGACATAAAGCAGTACGACTCTTAAAAGTAAAACAACGTCAAAACCATCCCATCAAATCCGAAAAGTTTTCTCAACTAAAAATTGCAAATTCAATCCCTAATTATAAATAAATGATTAGAAATTTAGAACTTTCTTTACATCCTTTCTAGGGCATGTGGGTGCGTTTGATCAGTGTCATTGATGGTTGAAAAAGAATTTAGTTTTTCAGGGAAACAAATTTTCAAGAAACACGTTATCCAACGATCAATAGCAAGTGTTGGTTTTCTACATGTTACGCTTCAATTGGAAGAGGAAGCAAGTTTTGTTGGTTTTTCTTGTAGGATTTCATGTTTAATTATGTCTATATATTTTCGGAATTTTAAGTATAATAAGGATCTTATACAATTTTCTATGATTTATTTCATGCATGTACTAGTTTGTTTCAATAACTAGTTTTAAAACTTTTATTAAAACAAACCAAGAATTCCGAAATCATACCTAGAAGTTCTCTAAAACTTCTTGAAGATTCGGAGACGTTGATGACGCTTCTCGCCGCGCCGGATGCCTCCGAGATTTCACCAAACTCTAAACGAGATTGGAGAGAGAAGAGCTAGCCTCTTGATCTCCAATAGGGTTTAGAATCTAATTACTAACATCTCTTTAGTTTCCTTGAGAAGAAGCCCTCTTGAAACTAAAACTAAACTTAAGAATTAAGGAATTTTCGTGAAGAATTATGGAGAGAGATTTTTGCACAAAAAAAATAATGAATTAATTAAGGAGGTAATGAGATAACCTTGTATTTATAGGTTCTCTCCAAATTACCTATTCATGTGCAACCCCTTGCCCATGATCTCATGCAAAATTTCATCTAACCATCCATTATTTAATAATAAATAATATTAGCCACGAATTAAATCAATTATGGACCAATTCCATGCATGATCTAATTAATTCTGCATAAAACCGTCTGGCCGGTCGACCGTTCGCGAGGTCCGGTCGACCGGTTCGACCGAGTTTCGGTCAACCGATCAATATTCTCGGTCGACCGTTCGCAACAAAAAGGTTCATCGCAATACTCGGTCGACCGAAAACGAACAGACGAAATTCTCGTTACGCTCGATACACATCCGGTCGACCGTGCAATATTGCGGTCGACCGCGCAACATTCGGTCGACCGTTTATGGTCTAGCGGTCGACCGTTTTTGCACAGTGCATGCAGACTTGTCAAATTTCGGTTTTAACCCCTACAAAATTTGACATTTCGGGATTAGTAGTAAATTCACAACTTATGTAACATATTATCCTATGTAATGATTAATCATTACACCCCATAATATTTACATCACATATGAATTTAATTTAGATTCTAATTATGTTATTAATCACAACATAATCTTGATTTTGCTTGTTCACCCCATGTGTCATATTTTTATATGAAACCAGACACATCCTATGAACTCAAAATCCACATTTCCTGTTTCCCAGTTCTGTGGTGTGACCTATGGGAGGATCTAAACTAAGTTGACAGTGATATTAAGAGCTTAATATCACAAGCTATAAGCGGTATCTAACTACACATTATAGCTCCCAATTAGTTAGATGTCTTAATTCCACTCAAACCAAAACCCGATCCATTTTGTGATAGTGTGTATCACTTGTGTCCGTCCCTTGCCACATGATATTAAGAATACACACAAAGTAATATTGTGTCATCTTTGTATTAGTATTCATTTCTTGATCTCTTTAAGCTAGTTATAAATATGTGACTTAACTCAAATCACATTGTGCACATTATAACTTTGTTTTATCAAAGGGCCCACTAATATCATTACTCAATTAAGAGGGGCAATGATAATCTTTTGACTAGCTATCTTCTCCAACAAAAGTTGGACTTAACCAACTAATGCCTTTACACTACACTCATCGATAGCTCAAGACACTAGTCTAATTAAGAACTCCTTAAGCGATCGGATATAAGTCTCATATCAAAGGACCAATGACACAGTAAAATATTAATGACACAGAAACACATTTCTATAATATTTTACTTATTAGGTCTATTCAGTATACAAAAGTAATATTTTCCTCTTTTGCATACCCGTGTTGTCAATCACTTATAGAGCTACAATGATTTATGACCAACACGACAATCTTAACCCGGTAATTAATGTCCCATGTTAATTACCATGATTGCGAATATCTTTTGTTTTATGTAAACCAATATCTTTTACAGCTCTACGGTTAAGGACCAAGAGTCTCTTCCTTAACACTTCTAAAAGGCGAATAACATAAACAAGGAACAAAACGATTTTCTCATTCAATTCATAATAATTGAGATTTAAAAGTAAAACTTTTAGAACACATTCCCTTCATTTCTAGTGGGATCCAAACAAATTTGATACATGTCCGACCTTCGTTTTGACACGTTTTGGGTCAAATTTTTTTTTGGTGTTGATGGGACATTGTGAAATTAGTTTGAGTTTAATGCATCCAAGCGAGATGTGTTTTCAATCGTTAAAAACAGAGTAGAACCCATTTTGGTTGAAAGACAAATTTTTACTACATCCAAAGGCATGTTATGTGTTAAGAGTGTTGAGTTCTGTCTCCCTTAAATAATAATAAAATTAGAAAAAATAAAATGACATTTTGCTCGTGTGACAATTCAAAACATGAATTTTGCCAAAATGTCATTCGAAAACTCATATTTGTTGGGACAACACTGGTCGAAAAATTTATTTGCTTTTAGGGGTTACGCACTGGGAATCCGACGGAAAACCAAGGGAAAGAAAGATATTTGAGATCGAAAAGCAACGAAAACTCATCATATGTGTTCGACCACCAATCCTTCGGTCCACTGATATTATCTTAACGGACGACTGCACATATTATCTAAACGGACCACCGAAATCCTTAACTGGAATCACAAGTTCGAACGTTCGAAATTCATTCGATCATTTCACGTTTGCTTAGAGAAATTCCAATATTTTAACATGAATTCTCGTTTCGGTTCACCGACCTTCATTCGGTCATTTGTGTTTCGATATCCAAATCGACCGGAAATTATTTATTCAAACATGCACAAATAACAAAATTTAGCCCAAAATCTTTTACTTTCCACTGGATTCTGTTTTCCTTTTGACTACTAAAATCTCTTCCCGTTTTTGCACCACTAACACCTCGTTAATGTCACTCCGTTAATTTTCTATTAAGACGGCTAGAAATATTCTTATTTAATTTGTAATTTTGCAAAAACAACCCTAAACTATATGTAATTTACTAGTCATCATTATTTCGTTGTAAAATTTACAAAAACTACTTTACTATTCACTTATCTCTTTTCTCTCTCTTTCTCTTCTCTACTTTTTTTTCTCTCTCTCCTTTCTCTCTTTCTTTCTTCTCTCTTCTCCCCCTCTCTTTTCACTCTCTTTTCTCTCCCTTATTCATTTTTCTCTCTCACCAAAATTATTTTAATAGTAAATAATATTAATATTTAATAAAAAGTGAGAGAAGAGAGAGAAAGAGAAAGAGAAAGAAGAGAGGCTATGAGAAAGAGTGAGAAAAGAGACAAAGAGAAAGTCAGAAAGAGAGAAGAGATAAAAAATAGAATAAAGAGAGAGGAGAGAAAGAGAGAAAAAAGAATGAAAGAGAGAGGAGAGAAAAGGAGATAGAAAAGTGAGTGAAAGAGGAGGAGAGGGAGAAAAGAAAGAAAGAAAATGATACGAGTAGATTTTGCAACGACAAAACAATGATAACAGTAAATTACATATAGTTCAGACTTCAGAGTTTAGTTTCGTAAACAAAAAGTTAACTACTACATCACAGAAAATATGAGTTTTCAATTTTCATTTTTGAAAAAATCGATATTTCTAAGTGACAGACAAATTAAAACAGCCAAAAATAAAAACACTTAACGAATGGTTAACCTCAACTCCCACGCAACTTAAACCCCCACAGTCTCAAACACCTCAACCCACACTCCACCGCCTCTCAACTCCCAAATGGAAGACGCCTCCACCGCCGTCGCCACCCCGATCGCCCACTCCGGAAGCACCGGCGACGCCTCCCAGGCCGGAAGCGCCTCGGGGAGCCTCCAGAGCGACGCCTTCCTCGGCGACGCCAACGACGCCGAGTTCGGGTTCGGAAGGCCCGAGTTCGGGCAGCTCGATCTTCCCGGGACCGTACAGATCCATGACCGCCACGTCTTCCTCTGCTACAAGACGCCCCAGGTCTGGCTGCCCCATATCGAGGCCGCCGAGTTCGATCGCCTCCCTAGACTGCTCTCCGCCGCTCTCAAGGCCCGGAGAGGGGACATGAAGAAGCGGGTCAGGTTTTTAAAAAAAAAAATCTTTTTAGTTTTTATTTGATTTTAATTTTGGAACTCGGGAATGTTTCTTTTGTTTGGGGTTTGGGATTGGGTGTTGTTGCCGTTTTAGTGAGTTTAGAAGTTGAAATATTGATGTTTTAGGCTGCGTTTGGAACAAAGACTAGCTTTGACTACTAGAAGTTGAAATATTGATGTTATATAAGTTTTTTTTAGTTGTCATTTTAATGTAACATCTTATCTAAACATGGAAATAGAAACTACGTCATTTATAAGTTATGGATTTACAAATGCCGTCAATTGAAAATTCCATGAGACTTACAAATACCGCATTGAAACACACCCTAAGCATCGTTTACTGGAGGAGCATCATTTTGGATGTGAAGAAAAAAGAATTGTTGTAGTTAATCCTTATTTGACACTAGCAGTAATTATAACTTTAGCACATTTATTTCCATAAATGCAATCTTTACTAATTGCAATGATGCTAACTAGCTATGATTGAAAAAAAGTTATATTCTCACTAAGTCCTATTTGACTGCAACAAATTCTCAGAATAGAGAATTTTGCACATCCCCGTGGGTTTTGTTTGGATGTACAGTATTTTGTATTTTAATCTGGGAATCTGGGATTGATGTCATTAGTTATTATAAGATAAAAGATGGACATTTTTTGACTGAAAAATGATATTTCGTGGTTCATAATTATACACTATGGTGGAGAGATAGGATAGGTGGGGGTTGTCACTCCTGCCCTCAATTTAGTCGTACGTTTTGTTGGAAAGTATAACTGGATTTACATAATTATTGTATCTATTGTGAAAATAATTTCACTTTTCAACATTTTAAGTCCCATCACGTGTGACCCATTTTTGGGGATAACGGATCAAATGAGGTCCAAGGAATTGTTGCTGGCTAGGTTGGATCCTGTGTGTGCCTGGCAGTGACTTTGCATAGGTGCCTGTCCGGATTGAATGGGATTGAAAAGAAATTATTCCAGCTCTACTCATGTTAAAGGGTACCGGAAACATTGAATACAATTTGTATCCCCAGAGCCCAAGGTATTTTGTTTACAATGCATGTTTGAAACAAAAAAAAATCTTCTTCTTGTAAACATCAGATAAGTTGAACATGACTGAAGCGTGCCATGTTTGTTACATGATTTTACACCATTCTTTTGGTTTTTTCAAATTTATTTGTCATTTGTATTTTGCATTTAGCAGGGTGAAAGTCTAGATTGTGCTATTACAGTTGTCTTAGATAAGACTATTATCTCATGCCACAGGTGTGCTTCCAGCATTGTCCATTTAGTGTTTGCAACTTATAGAGAGTTCCTCTATTTCTTATGCAGACCCGTTTAACAATTTGTGAAGGAGAGGATGGCAGTGAATCTTCAAACGGAGACATAATGATCTTTCCAGATATGATTAGATACAGGTAAGCTTATCATATGTTTTTGTATCTTTATCTCATTACATCGTCTCACTGATTCTTTTGCCTAGCCTTTACACTTGGGATTACATTCTTAACTGCAGACGCTTGACACACTTCGATGTTGATAATTTTGTTGAGGAAGCCCTTGTGAAAGATGCTGAGTGGTTGCCAGGAGCGGCTGAAAGGCTTGCGGGCTCTTATGTTTTTGTCTGTGCACATGGAAGCCGAGATAAACGATGTGGTGTTTGTGGGCCTGCTCTCATTCAGAAATTCAAAGAAGAGATAAAATCACATGGTCTTGAAGGTGAAGTGTCTGTTAGCCCCTGCTCACACATTGGGGGCCATAAATATGCTGGGAATGTAATTATATTCAGCCGAAACATTGATGGAGATGTATCTGGTCATTGGTAGGGGAAGTACTTGAGTGATTGATTAGCTTTGTGTTCCATTTTTGTTTTCTCTAGCTGTTATATATCAATCTTTTGGTCCATTATCCTTTCAGGTATGGCTATGTCAGTCCTGATGATGTTCCTGCTTTACTTGAACAACATATTGGGAAAGGAGAAATTTTGACCCATCTGTGGAGGTAGTGTAGCTTATTTATTAAGATAGTCGAGTTCTTGATGTCTGGCATTTTTTTATTGTCTTAGTTTAAGCATCTATTCTTTGCGAATTTCTTTTGTTCAGTAGATTCTCTCCTTGATTGATCTCTTGATAAATTTAGTACTCTTGCATCTGAAATTTATGAAACTGAGTATTCTTTTACTCTAAAGAAAATGGTCACACTACATATAAAGTGTGAGATTCAACATTTAGCATTTAATTCTTTTTTCTTGTGCTTGTGATAGTTCTTTTTATTGTACTTTTATTAAAATTGGAGTTGAAATTATGAACTTAACCCAATTAGCGAATAATCCTTAAGTTTAACCAATACAGAGGGCAGATGGGTTTGTCTGAGGAAGAACAGAAGAATGTTCACGACCTTCGACTTCAGCAGAATGGGGGGATGAAGAGTGACGTAAATGCAAAAGAACAAACTCAAACTGAGGCTGAGACTGAGACGTTCGAAACCGTTAATAGTAACATTTCTGGTGCGACAGGCTGTTGTCAAGGGAACAGGAGTGCGAGCTGTTGCCAAACCGTAGTATCTGATGAAAACCTTGAAGCCTGTCACAGGGATGAGGAAGAGGCACAAAAGACTGCCGATAAGAGTAGCAAGACAAGCACCAGCAAAGGAGCCTCCACTCGAAAAGTCTGTGCACTGCCAACGTGGTTTGAGTGTTGGGAGCGGGAGGATACCTATGCTGCCCTTGCTGTTGTTGCAGCTGTGGTATCAGTTACAGTCGCGTATAGTTGCTACAAACAGCTCAAATGATGTGCGACATGATGTCTCAAACTCATTTCCTTTATTTTCAACACATTAGAGTTTAGCTAAACTATATACTACGCAGTCTTATTTTACTAGATGTTTACTGAAATGTCTAAATGTCTTTAAAGTAGTAGCAATTATATATTTTTCTTCTTAAAAGTGCTAAACGCAAATGGTAATGCAAGGGTGGTGATTATGGTTGCTGATGCATCTGCAAATGAGATAGAAATGCATTGAAGTACTTCCATTTCGACCGCCCCCTCGTTCCAATTGTGGAAATCTTGGCATTTGGAGGTGCAGCGGTTGGGTGATTCCAGATTGCGGATGCATCATCTTTGTTGCAGCAGGGCCTGAAGACTTCAAGTTTATCATATCAGGTGTAAATACTTTTGAGAGACGATCTATAAAATTTGATGTCTCTGTAACGGTGATACAACCAGCTACTTGTTTCGCAGCAAAGAGAATCTCTGCTGCGCAGAAGCAGTGAAAGCGAAAGTGTAAATTTCACAGGGACGAGGTCATGTTTCCTATAGACAGAAAATTAAATATGAGAGGAAAGATGAACGCAACCAATTAAGACGAGGTCAAACTGATCAAAGTCATTACGAACGTCATACTGTGTACTGGCAAAAAATTACTTAACAGGACACAATGCAAAATCTGAATTCGAAATCGATTCTTTAGTACCACCATACCAATGGATCAGAGTCAACTACATATTTTTGCATGACATCAAATGTCACTGGAAAAGCACACATTTCCAACAATCTTTTACTAAAATCGACTAAAACTCCCGACCCACAACTTCTGACACAACCCCAACGGACGGTCATTCATAAATCCCTTAGGGCACCCGTAACAGGGTCCGTCGTCGCGGTCGTGAGGTTTAGCACGCTTTTTAAAGTATTTTTTTGTTTTCAATTTTTTTAAAATTAATTTTAATCTTTTTTTTGGAAAATAAGTTTTCTATTTTTTTTTGATTTTGTAGAATTTTTTCAGATTTTTTTCCAAAATCGACCCCGAAATGATGTGAAGGAGAGAGATGAGTTGTGGTGGGTTTTGGTTAAGAGGTGAATAATGTAGGAAATAAAAGAAAATGAGTTGAGCATAAAGAAAACTGATGTGAAAGAGAGAGAAAACTGATTTGGAAGAGAGAGAAAGTTCGTGACCAGATCGTCCGAATCATGGTTAGGACGGTGTTACGAAGTTGCACAATTCCGGTCGTAATCTGCTGGCGGGAAACAACACCGACCACTAATCAACGTCATAATCTCCACATCTGAAGGACATACGCTGGCTATATTAACCCAAAAACGTTGGATTAATTACGTGATCGAAACCTTTAAAAGCAGCCATAATAGAAAAACCTCACGAGCTATTATAGGAAACGTTAACTTCTCTTGTTACTTGCCCATTTCTCCAGTATAATACATATTAGGTTGCATAATCTTAAATCATTTGTCCAATCTTCTAATTCTAAAAGGTTCTAGAATAAGAGACTTGTTGTTTTCACACACCTTCTTTCCGGTGAATTTCTCCACCCGGAAATTCCTTACGTCCTCCGATATCGTACTAGCTAACAAAGCTCCGATACTAACTGTTGGGATGAGGATTCACGATGCTACTAACACGACAGTGGATTAAACGCACACAACAAAACAAACAAGAATATTGCACGCGGAAGATACTAACTTTTGACCTTATCCCAATCTTAATGCAACAAGAACACACACAAGATGTAATAGACAAGCAAACACACAACACACCTGAAAGCAACCACGACACACGTGATTTACAAGATTCGGCAACGTGCCTATATCCTTGGGGGGGTCTCTTGCGGGCTTCCTTTCCTTCAATCTGCTTCTCCAACCAGAGAAGCAACCAAGATTACAAGTAGATGAAATCAATTTGTCTTTCAAAGCACTCTAGATCATTCTTTAGCCTTAATCTCTCTCAAGGAAATAATAATGTGTTGTCTACAAAATTAGAACGAAAATCCTTTAAATAGTAGGCTAAATTCGAACAAGAAAATAAGCAGATCGTGGGCAAAACCGTCTGCATCGGTCGACCGGAATCCTTTACGGTCGACCAAAGTACGGTTTTTCCGCCTAACTGCCACAATTCGGTCTACTGCGTGCCCCACGTCTGTCGACCGTTCCACGCTTCTGAATAGCGCATGGGAGACTCTGGAGATTTTCGGTCGACCGCGTGCCTAGCATCGGTTGACCGATCCACACTTCGTTCCGAGCCCGGAAGACTCTGGATGTTTTCGGTTGACCGCGCGCCCAACACCGGTCGACCGATTCTCACTGTTCGATGAATCCTGACATCCTCTGGAGATTTCCGGTCGACCTAGATCTTCTATCGGTCGACCGAATCTCCATGTGTTTCTGTACTTAACAAATATAAACCAAATTTCAACAGAATCTTTATAACAAAGGGTGTTGAAATATTTCATATGCTGGTAGCAATTTCTTTCCTCCATCTCAAGCCAATGACTTTGGATTCTCACATAAAAACTTTCTGAAATACATTTAACTTCTCTCTCTCTTGTGGATCCTTTTTGTAAACTCTATTATGTTAGGATAATCATTACCTAATTCTTACAAAAATTACAAAATTACCATCTCATGAATCTCAAAGTTGCATCATCAAACCAGAAGATAACTAGTAATTGTAAGTAAAGGATCCCAAATCTTGATAATAACAAATTAAGATCATCCCTTCAAAGTTTAATTATTTCACTGCAAAACCCGAGTCTTTTCCTTTTCACTACAATGCACCATCATAATCTTGCTTAATTCTCAGAGTTAGTTAATTAAAAAACAAATGGGAGACCGCAAATCGACGAAGATATGCATGTCAGACATCAGTCTGGAGCACAAAAGCCCCACAGCCATGTCGAGCCCAACGAGATCTCCATCGTTTCTCAGAACATTAAGCAAGCAAATGAGCAAGAAGTCCAGCTGCCTATTGTTGGGAGGGGGATCTACGATGCACTAACTCGACACGGATTACACGCACCACGATAAACAAATATTGAATGCGGAAATATGACTTCTGACCCTCTCCCAATCTCAATGCAACAAGTAAACACAATTAAGATGGAAATAACAAGCAATCAATCAACACACCTGAAGCAAACCACGACACACGCGATTTTACAAGGTTCGGCAAGATGCCTACGTCCTTGGGGGGGGGGGGGGGGGGGTCTCCTGCGGATTTCCTTTCCTTGAAGCTTTTCTCCAACAAGAGAAGTCTCCGAGATTACACAATTTGGAAGCAATGCGTCTCCCAAAGCACTCTAGATCTCTCTCTAGCCTAATCTCTCTCAAGGAAATAAAGATTGTGTGTTATCTTACAAGATTAGGGCGAAAATCCTCTTTATAATAGTCTAAAATCGTACAAAGAATAATTCAGATCGTGCATAACTGTCTGAAAACGGTCGACCGGAATGTCCCATCGGTCGACCGAACTTCGGTTAGTTCGCGTAACTGCCATCGTTCGGTCGACCGCTCGCCCATAGCCGGTCGACCGTTCCGCGCTGCTGAACAACGCTCGAAGCTCCTGGACAATTTCGGTCGACCGCGTGTCCAACACCGGTCGACCGTTCTGCACTGCTGGAAAGCTACTGGACGAATTCGGTCGACCGCGTGTCCAACACCGGTCGACCGATTGTTGTGCTGAATTTCGTCTCGTATCTACTGTCACTTTTCGGTCGACCGCGTGCCCAGCACCGGTCGACCGGATCTTCAAAAGATCCGAGCTCCAAATCTACTGGCCGTTTTCGGTCGACCGCATTCCCCGAACCGGTCGACCGTTCCTCGATCTGTTCCGAGCCTCCAGGCTCCTGGAGTAAATCGGTCGACCGTGACTTAAGTTCCGGTCGACCGTTTCTCCCTGTTTTCCTGTATTAACAATTATAAACCAAATTCCAACAATCTCCATCTTGGTTTAGAATTGTTACCTTAGCCTTCTTTGCCTCCGCATCCTTTGTGCTTCCTAGAAGCACCTTTAGCGCTACCCCCCGGAGCGCTTCTCCTTCTCAATTTCTGAGGACATTGAGAAGCTTCGAGCACAACTCGAACTTCTCCCGATTGACGACCTTAGTCATCATATCTGCAGGATTCTCACTCGTGTCGATTTTCTGGAGAACAACCTGCCCTTCTTCGATCCACTCTCGGATCCTGTGGTACCTTACTTCAATATGTTTGGTCCTTGAATGGAACGTCTGATCCTTGGCTAGATAAATTGCACTTTGACTATCGCAATGCAATTTAGTCACTTCTTGTTCCATCCCCAAAGAGCTAACCAAACCCTTCAACCATATAGCTTCTTTCCCGGCATCGACAACAGCCATGTACCCCGCTTCCGTCGTAGACAATGCGGTGGTATGTTGAAGAACTGATCTCCAACTCACTGGACCTCCACCCAAAGTGAACACGTACCCTGTTGTGGACCTCCGCTTATCCAAATCTCCAGCATAATCTGAATCAACGTACCCCTCCACCTGCCTTTGTGCTCCATCTTTGGTGAACTTCAAGCTAACATCTATGTTTCCCTTCAGGTACCTCAACAGTCACTTCAATGCTTCCCAATGCTCTTTTCCCGGGTTAGCCATATAACGACTCACGAGGCTAACTGCGTGTGAAATGTCTGGCCTAGTGCAGATCATAGCATACATAACGGATCCGACTGCACTAGCATATGGAACTCTCTCCATATCTCTCCTTTCTTTTTCAGTAGAGGGGCTGCACTTCAACGAGAGCTTGAAGTGAGCACTAATAGGTGTGGCCACCTGCTTGGCGTTCTCGAGATTGTACCTCTCGAGTATCTTCCGGATATAACTCCTTTAAGTGAGCAGAATTTCACCTCTCTCGGTATCCCTGGAGATCTTCATACCGAGTATCTTCTTTGCACTCCCGAGGTCTTTCATCTCAAACTCCCCGTGAAGCTTCAGTTTGAGATCATCTATATGCTTCATCTCCTTAGCCGCGATCAACATGTCATCCACATACAAAAGCAAGAACACGTGTGTACCGTCTCCAAGACTCCGCAAGTATACACAACTATCATAATCGCAACGTACAAAACCATTATTAATCATAAATAAATCGAACCTTTTTTACCACTGCCTCGGCGATTGCTTAAGTCCATAGAGGGACTTTTTCAGCTTGCATACTTGTCCTTCCTTGCCTCGTGCGATGAACCCATCCGGCTGCCTCATATAGATCTCTTCCTCTATGTGCCCGTGAAGAAAAACTGTCTTCACGTCCATCTGCTCTAACTCCATGTTGTCCATAGCTACCATAGCTAGCAACACTCTAATAGAGGTATGCTTTACAACGGGTGAGAAGATCTCGTTGTAATCGACCCCTTCCTTCTGAGCATATCCTTTTGCCACCAACCTTGCTTTATACTTTATCTCCTCCATAGGAGATGACCCTTCCTTCTTCCTGAAGATCCACTTGCACCCAATCGCGCGCTTTCCCTTGGGAAGCTCCGTTAACTCCCAAGTTTGATTCTTATGAAGAGATTCCATCTCTTCGGTCATGGCCACCATCCACTTGTTCCTGTCCTCCTGCTCAATAGCTTCTTCGAATGTGCAAGGGTCCCCACATTCGGTAACAAGTGCAAACACAATACTATCATCATCGTGACCATACCTCACCGGTGCCTTTGTGATCCTCTTCTGTCTTCCTTGAGCAATACTCTCTTGCTCAGCTTCCTCCTCTACTTGTGAGTCAATTGTTTCCTGTTGAACTTCTTGATTCGATTCTTCCCTTGAAGTCGTGACCCCAACTTCAATTTCGTCATCCTGCATGGGAACCTCTTGCTGCTCTTTTTCCTCAAGGCTCTTGAGCAAACTTGTCTCATCAAAGACCACATTACTCCGTAGGAGTACCTTCTTGCTCACCGGATCCCAAAGCTTATATCCTTTCACTGCCCTATCGTAACCAAGAAATATACACTCCTTTGATTTCGAATCCAGCTTCGACCGTTGTGTCTCATCGACCAACGCATAGGCTTTGCATCCAAATATCCTAAGCCTCGAGTAATCAAATAGCTCACCCGTCCACACTTCCTGAGGCGTCTTTAATTCAAGTGCCGATGACGGTGAGATATTTACTAAGTAACATGCAAGATCTACAGCTTCCGCCCAAAAATCCTTCGACAGATTTGCATGAAGCCTCATGCTCCTTGCCCGTTCACATAGTGTCCTGTTCATCCTTTCAGCTACGTCGTTTTGTTCCGGACTCCGCGGTGTAGTGAAATGCCTCGTGACGCCTTCTTTCTCACAGAAACTTGCAAACTCCCTTGAGGTGTACTCACCTCCATTATCTGTCTGTAAGTACTTAACAAATTTTCCTGTACTTTTTTCTACTTGGGCCTTCCATGCTTTAAATTTATTAAAGACTTCAAATTTATTTTTCAGAAAATAAACCCATACCTTCCTCGAGAAGTCGTCTATGAATGTGACGAAATATTCGGCTCCACCTTTTGACCGAACCTGAGCCGGTCCCCAGACGTCTGAGTGCACATACTCCAGAATTTCCTTCGTCTTGTGGATAGCCGTCTTGAATTGAATCCTGTGCTGTTTACCAAAGACACAATACTTGCAAAAATCCAATTTGCAGCTCTTAACACCCTTCAACAGTCCCTGTTTGTGTAGCTCACACAAACCCTTTTCCGACATATGACCAAACCTCATATGCCAATGTACGGTGCTGTCTTCGTCTTGTGCAACATTTGCTGCACCTTTTCCTGCTACTGCATTCCCGAGCATCCAATACAAGTTGCCCACCTTGGTTCCCTTTATCACTTTCATCGCCCCATGAGTGACCTTAATATTTCTGTCCCCGCCGGACCATCTCCACCCGAGAGTATCAAGCTCTCCTAGAGAAATCAGATTCTTCTTCAACTCCGGTACGTGACGCACACCCGTCAGCGTTCGAATGCACCCATCGAACATCTTAAACTGTACGGAACCAATACCGACGGTAGTGCACGGCGCATCGTTGCCCACAACAACGATCCCTCCTTTCAGTGGCTCATAGGATGTGAACCACTTCTTATCCGGGCACATGTGAAATGATGCTCCTGTATCCAAAATCCATCCAGATGATGATTTGTCAATACCTGCAGCGCATACCGTTAGAACGTCGACTTCGTTCTTCTCCTCCACCACACTGGCGGAATTGTATCCGTCTTTCCCTTTCTGCAGCGACTCCTTGAAGGCCCTACAATCACGCTTCATATGACCAACCTTCTTGCAGAAAAACATTCAAAGGATCTCCCCTTTGATTTGGACCGGCCCCTTCCGTTGCTTCTTCCTTTGTTACCCGTTCTGCCCCTTTCCGGTGCTGTGATCAATCCTTCACCCTTCTCGAAAGAGTTACTACCAGAATTCCTCCTTGCATCGTAGGAGATCAGCGTGCCCTTGACCTCCTCCAACACCAACGAATCCTTGCCATATATGATCGTATTCCCCAAGTTCTCATACGAGTCCGGCAGCGACGTCAATAACAACATTGCCTTGTCAACATCCTCCATTTTGTCCTCAAGCTGAGTCAAATCAGCTATCAACTTATTGAACACCGAGAGATGCTCAATGAACGGTGTGTTCTCCTTCATCCGAAGCATGTACAGCTGACGCTTCAGATTCAACTTGTTGCTAAGGTTCTTCTTCATGAACCTCTCCTCCAGAAGTTTCCAATATTCTGTCGCGGTCTTCGCCGATTCCTCGAAAAGCAAATCATCCGAGAGGCACAACTCGATGATTCCTATAGCCCGGAGATTCAGACTCTCCCACTTTTCGTCGGTCATCTTCGACGGCTTCTTCTCAACCCCATCCAACGTCAGCAATAGCCCGTCCGTTTGAGACATCAACGCACGAACCCTCCGTTGCCATGTAGAGAAGTTCCCTTTCCCGGTGAATTTCTCCACCCGAAAATTCCGCGCTTCTTCCGTCATCGTAAGTGCAACCAAAGCTCTGATACCAGCTGTTGGGAGGGGGATCTACGATGCACTAACTCGACACGGATTACACGCACCACGATAAACAAATATTGAATGCGGAAATATGACTTCTGACCCTCACCCAATCTCAATGCAACAAGTAAACACAATTAAGATGGAAATAACAAGCAATCAATCAACACACCTGAAGCAAACCACGACACACGCAATTTTACAAGGTTCGGTAAGATGCCTACGTCCTTGGGGGGGTCTCCTGCGGATTTCCTTTCCTTGAAGCTTTTCTCCAACAAGAGAAGTCTCCGAGATTACACAATTTGGAAGCAATGCGTCTCCCAAAGCACTCTAGATCTCTCTCTAGCCTAATCTCTCTCAAGGAAATAAAGATTGTGTGTTATCTTACAAGATTAGGGCGAAAATCCTATTTATAATAGGCTAAAATCGTACAAAGAATAATTCAGATCGTGCATAACTGTCTGAAAACGGTCGACCGGAATGTCCCATCGGTCGACCGAACTTTGGTTAGTTCGCGTAACTGCCATCGTTCGGTCGACCGCTCGCCCATAGCCGGTCGACCGTTCCGCGCTGCTGAACAACGCTCGAAGCTCCTGGACAATTTCGGTCGACCGCGTGTCCAACACCGGTCGACCGTTCTGCACTGCTGGAAAGCTACTGGACGAATTCGGTCGACCGCGTGTCCAACACCGGTCGACCGATTGTTGTGCTGAATTTCGTCTCGTATCTACTGTCACTTTTCGGTCGACCGCGTGCCCAGCACCGGTCGACCGGATCTTCAAAAGATCCGAGCTCCAAATCTACTGGTCGTTTTCGGTCGACTGCATTCCCCGAACCGGTCGACCGTTCCTCGACCTGTTCCGAGCCTCCAGGCTCCTGGAGTAAATCGGTCGACCGTGACTTAAGTTCCGGTCGACCGTTTCTCCCTGTTTTCCTGTATTAACAATTATAAACCAAATTCCAACACCTTTGCTCCCCCACCACCCACGCTGGCTCTTTCAGGTGGTGCATCAGTCGATTCACCGTTAGCCGATAAGTCGAATCCGAATGCAACTTCTGTAGGGGGTGTAATTGCCTTACTAATCCTTATCATCCACTTTATTGATGTATGTCTTAGTGTTATTAATTAAGGTCTATATAGGAGGCAATGAAACCTTTTGATTCATTTTCCTTCTGGGTTGCATAAATATTTGCATAATTAATTGTGATTACATATAATAAGTCATCCATCATGTAAGGATGTGAAATATGTGATATCATTTCACATCTATTGGATTGATGAGAAAGGGTGTCAGTGTACAAAAAAGGTGACAAGTTCATGCACTTCATGATGCAGTTTGGTGGTTTGGATGGAAATTTGTTAGGGGCTTATCACATGAACATCTACCAAAAATATCAAACATTAAAACTTTTGTTGGTATTTGTTAATGGGCAAGTTGCAACATGGTCTTTACAGGTGTCCTTTTGGCCTTTGGGTATTCCCTTAGAAGCAAAAGTTGCATTTCTCTACCAAAAATGTCATCAGAATGGAAAGTTAGATTCCTTCTTTACACTGAGATTCCAATCACTCTCAAGCATTGTTGAATTTTATGATGTAAAAAAATCATAGTTCAGAGCCACCTGAATTTGTGGTAGGAAATTATGGAAGCATGCCAAATTCCGAATTGGACCCAATACCTAATGTTGTGATGGCTGTCAAGAAAATGACTGCACAGCTTATAACAGCACACCTAGTTAAAAGTGTGCTGTTTTTTTCTGGTTGGGAATGCAATTTCACGTCTCTTGATAAGGAAAGTATATGATATTATCAAGTACTTAGGTTTTTAGTGGCAAACAATCCAAATTTCAAATGGAAGGGAACACTACAGTACATTTTATTCATACGTAAACAAGAAGAATAATCTTAATCACACGTGCGGAAAATGTAATCTTTCATTAATTGCTCAATGCGAAAGGTCAACATTTTTGTCTTAACAAGTTTTTCAAAGAGACAGTGAGTCCAACCAATTTCACATTTTTTTTAGGGTATGGACAAACTCATATTGCAAAGAAGTCAATGGACGGTAAAGTTAGTATCACAGAGTCATTGTTGACAACGAATTTGTCTTAATTAAGCATCTTGTGTGGTGAAAAATGTAAACCGGTGACCATTTATGTAAGATGATAATTAGAGTGGCAGAGTGAACAAGTTGGATAAGTGTTGTGGACCAGAATGGCGAATGTTCTACGTTCCACAGTAATAATTCCACTTTGTTTCCAAGTTGAAGGTGTGTTGCTAGTGGCACTCAACCAGGCTCTTTCGGCTGATATATATGCACATCAACAATGGGACATTGCATGATGCCATCATGGCTACATAATATATGTTTTCATTTTTTTTAAAATGTTTTGGTTCACTATATGAAATTCTTATAATAAAGTTGGAATTTAAAGACAAAATTGTTAGTACAGAGATTAAAAAAAGAGAGGTATCGTTTTAAAAATTCAACATTAAGAGATACCAAGTTTTGGCGGAGACATATTCTTTTTATTGACTTGTGCATTTTGGTAGCTATATATTTGGAGTTCGTTGTTTTGCAAACGATAGAACACGAGGATTTTTTCCGATCATGTCAATTTCCTTTCAAGTGATTTTGACATACACAGCACTAACACATATTGTTCGAGGTCACATAACTCTAACGAACATAATTGGTACATCTTAAGTATTGAAATAACTCAGTTCACCAAACTAAACTTATACGAGACAAATAACCTTAGTACACAGGATCAACGGGCAAATAGCCAGCAGTCACGTACGGTGAGTTACAGAAGAATCTTGAGGAAACCAGTCGTTTGTTTGGTTGAGAGTTGAGACGTGGAGCTTCCATGTCCTAGTGCCCTCTCCACCTTGTTTGGTCCTTTCTTTTGCCTAAAAGCTTCGCCACATCCACTACTTCTGGAGCTTATCATTATCAGTTTGCCTAACCAGTTTTATCCAAACCCACTTTAGTCATTACTCATCATTACCACATCCAAAATATGATATGAAATTACGAGGCTCTCTTTTGTTAATCGGACATTGATGCTTGAGGCAACAATATAATAAGTAATATCCATTGTGAAAGAGTGAAAGTAAGATGAGTAGGATGATATTGTTTACTAAGGAGAAAAGGTCGACTGAGTGAGACTTCCAATTATATGTACTGCTGGACTCTTGAAGACTCGAAGTTGAAAGATGGAAATCATAGGAATTGTTAATCGACACATTTATTAGTATGACGAAACCCAAAATTGTTTTTCTTTTTCTTTCTTTCTTCTTGTGATTTTGAACTCTACGGATAACACGAGTACAAAGAAAAAGTCGAAATTCAAACCTACAAATTAAAGTAACCCACAACGACTAATTGAGCTATTTCGACTCTGAAAATGAACCCCACCTTCTACAGAAGTGTGTGTGAAAGGGAACTCCAATTAATTAATCCAACCTTCACCATTCACCAAACTCATCACCATCTCAACATATTAAGTTGTAATATAAGTTCCTCAACTTCAATTATTTACGAGCTAAGTCAAAGCCTCGACTTTTGAGGTACAAAACTTGATATCTTGGGCATTAAGAGTAGGAGCACAGTAATAAGCAAATTCCTTTTATATTGGGTTGGGTCTCAGCAGTTATAAATAAATAAAATAATAGAAAGATTTAAACCTTAAACTCATCTCCAGCCATTCAAGTATCATTCCTGATTTCACTAAACAAACCCATAGCTTCGAATTTTCGTAATTATTTGTTTCACCGAATCCTACTAAATTAAATTAGATAAATAAAACAATGCCACCCGAAGCACAACCCTCAATCAACTACCCAATTTTATTTTAATCACAACAACAAACAGTCCTTATTCCATCGCAACTTGCAATTTCTCTCTCTCTTTATTCAAACAAAACTTGAAAAAAAAACACAATTACAATTAAAATTAAAACAAAAAGGGGGCGAAATTTCATATCCATTCCATTTCGTTGTGGTCGCTCACAAAACCTGTACATACACCGAACCGAACCCACCCATCCATCTCTTCTATATACAAAAACAAAAAAACCAGACCGAACCAGGCCATCTAAAAGAAAACCTGCCCGGCGGGCAGCACGGGCGTACGGCAGAGAGGACACGTGGCGTGGTGGTAATCGAGCCACTTCTCCAAGCACCCAGCATGAAACAGATGCCCGCATGGCAACAGATTCACGACCGAATCGGGATCGAACCGGGAGAGGCAGACCCGGCAGTCGGCGGCGGACCGGGCGAGGCCGAGCCGGACCGGGGCGACGTTGGCCCGAAAGCGGGCGGAGAAGGAGTCGAGGACCGGAGCGGAGGGGTCGTCGGAGGCGTGATCGGTGGGGCGGTCGAGGCCGAAGGCGTGGAGGACGGAGCGGAGGAGGTCCCGGAGGAGGGAGATGGAGAGGGCGGTGTTCACAAGGAGGAGCGTCAGTACGCCCTCCGATGGCGCCGGGAGGCTCGATAGGCCCATCCTAGCCGTCGGATCTGAATGCGACTTGGTTGTTTGGTTTCTTGTTTTTGGGATCGGAAGGGAAGAGAATGGAATGAAATCCCACTGTTGGGTTCCTTTTATAGCGCTTCTCCGCAATTATTATTTTTCTTTGTTTTTCTCTCTATATTTTTATTTTTTGAATTTTTGTTGTTTAATTAGCAATTTAGCATAATAAAAACAATCGACGGTAAATCCAAACAAAATTCCAATAAAATCTGACATCCTTACGAATTTTCACGTAAATATAAATTTATAAGTGTATTAAAAATAAAACAAAAATTACAAAAATAACGAATATGTTTAAATAAAATATTTTTAAAGTTTAAGGATTCGAAGTGTTACACACGAAAATTCATGAGGTAACTGTCATATGTTTAAGGATGTAAAGTGATATCAAGATATATTTCAGAAGGTAAACTGTAATTAACCTTACATGAAACTAATACTTAACAAAAGTGTAAATTGTTCGGATGCAAAAATTAGGAGCCTAATCAAGTTTTTTTTGTCGATTGGTTTGTTCCCTTGAATTGGATATACTGGTATGTTTTTTATTTAATTTTAGTTCACCGGTTTTAGGTTTTGTATGAGTCGGGTCGTAATATGTTATGTTTCACATTGATCTAATAATTGATCGAGTATTTATTAGATGAATATGATTAAAAATTGGTTGGGAAAACTAGGGGGCGTGAAGGAAATGGGAATTTTGTAATTTGATCCTGTAGGACTGTAGGCTTTCGGCTTTTGAGTTGAGTGTTTAGCCAATTAGGCGTAGAAATCCAAACGCGGGGTGGACCGGTAGAAGTGAGATTAGGGTCAGAAAACTGTAGCAGTATTTTCCAAACAACCGACGAAAAACATCTCCTTTGGCGGAATTGTAAAAAACAAAGAAGAAAAACGACGAACCGCCTCATGTGATTTAATTACGAAAAAATAAGGGAAAAATGTATAAACAGAAAAGATCGTGCTGGCCTGTCCTGTCCTATTCTTGATGGCAAGCGAAGCATTGAATGGAGCAGAGCAAGTGGTTCCACTGTTTGTAGTGGTGGGATTCGGAGGCACGTTGGGCACTCCCACGTTACACGATACCTTCTGGTCCTTCCCACAAACTCCAATCAATCCTCGCTAGGGTGTAAATAGGTCGGGTACGAATATGGTATGCCCCTATCCGTACTTGTACTCGTACTCGGCTAAATTAGCGGGTACGGGTACGGGTATATACCTGGCAAAAAACATATATACCCGTATCCGATCCGTACTCGTTACGTTAGCGAGTACGGGACGGGTAAACGGGTATAATGAGTATAATATATAAAAATATAATATATAATATATAACATATAAAATATTAAAAAAATATTATATATATAATATATCTTAACGGGTATACGAGCAAACAGGTATGGGTATTGCGTATACCCGTACCCGACCCGTTTATTAAGCGGGTAAATGGGTACGAGTATACGGGTTTGAATTTTTAAACGGGTATGAATTTTTGTACCCGTACCCGTCCGGGGCGGGTGACCGAGTATACGGGTATTACCCGTCCCGTTTACACCCCTAATCCTCACCGAATTTCAGTCCCATCCGATAAGAAGCAGCGTATCACCTTCTTCAACATGCAATATGGCTACGTCCTGCTTTTCTTTTCTTTTTCTTCTTTCTTGTTCTATTATCATTCGTACCAGAGCAATTTATATAGCAATTAGAAAAGTTACTGTCGATTTTCGGTTGACCGGAACTTAAGTTGTGGTCGACCGGTAAAATCTGGTTTGCGATACAGTTAAAGGATTGGTCGACCGTTTGGATCAAGTTCTGCTCACGTTTTGCATATTTCTCCACGTGATTTTGGTGCAATTAATACTTGTTTAGGCCTACTATATAAAGACAATTTCGTCCCCATTTGAAAAAGGATGATTCCTATTTGTCTACTTTGCATTCTTGAGAGAAAAGAGAGAGAGCATCCTTGTTGATTCGTTGGGAGAATTTGAGTCGGGTGTCTTCGTCGGTTCGTTCGCGTCTCCTGTAAGTCTCTCTTTATAATACGTTTCTCTATAGTGGATTTGAAGTTGTGTCGTCCGTGGTTTTTCCCGCATTGAGTTTCTACGTTAAATCTTGCGTGTTTTGTGTTGTTTGAATTTTGTATTTGCATTTGATCTCAATTATTAGCCAATTGGATTTGCTATTTCGATTCCGCTGCGTATTTGAGATTGATTTTAATTCCTAACACTAATAAATCTCAAGTCAAAAATATACATTGTGTTTAGCTTCTTTGCCACCCCCGCCACCTCACCGACCAGGTGGAATACCGCTCGCTCACTAGAAAACAAGACCCCGACCAACCCGTCAAAGTGAGAATAATAAGTATGAGTCAATCCCAACATATTTATTAGGTTAGGTTGAGAACAAACAATTGAAATGTAAATTTAAAGTTTGATCAAAAGGATTTTGCACAAAAATACAATAGGCCTAAAAACTAGATAGTGTACCTAGTTGGATGAGTTGTAACGCATGTTGGTTGTTCGCATTACTAAGGCCATCCCTTAACGCTGAAAAACCACGGTCGTGATGAGGTCGGTCGAAGATGACCGAATTTTTTTTTTGTTAACCGTGTTTTTTCACGGTCGAAGATGCCTGGGTCATCGACCCAGTTGTCTAGGTTAGCCAACCCGGACGCGCCACGTGGCGCGTCCGGGTTGAATTTTATTTTTTTGATTTTTTTTGATTTGATTTTTTTAATTTTTTTGTTTGTGTTTTTTTATAATTTTTTTTTTGAAAATTCGTTTTATAATTGTTTTGATTTTTTAGAAATTTTTTAAATTTTTTTAAAATTTTTACCAAGATGGACCCCGAAATGATGTGGAGGAGAGAGGTTGGTTGTTGTGGGTTGTGTTGGGTTGTGGTTAAGAGATGAATAGTGTAGGAAAGAGAAGAAGGTGGGTTGAGGAAAGAAAAAGCTGATGTGGAAGAGTGAGAAAACTGATTTTGAAGAGAGAGAGAGCTGATGACCGGGTCGTCCAGGTCATGGTTAGTGATGACCTAAATGCACAAGGTTGTGAACCGCAAACGTGTCCCAAGAAGTACGAACAATTTGAATTTGTACCTGGTACAACCCATCATAGTAAATAAGTTTTAAAGTTGAAAATTATCCAAATTCTAGCGAGTAGCGACCTTCCTCTCTAGCAAACAATGTCCTTCATGTGCCAAATGTCACATTTTACACGTCGAAAACTTTACGTTGCATTCTTATAGACTTGTCGTCGACTAGAGCTAGCTCGATTCTGATTTCTGATCATGAATCACCTAAACAAGAATGGATCCAGCTTCAAGAGTTACATATTGAGAATTTGAGATACAAATAAAAGTACAAAATGCATCACAAATTACAAAAATAATCATAAACTTCAAATTTAAATTAAACAAAGATAGAGCATTAAAGTCCAGGAGCATAGAGATACGAAAGAGAAGGCCGACCAATCATCCCCCAGAGGATTTGCTGTTGTTGTATCACTATAAAAACAATCAATATCCTAAAATGTCATTTAGTTACAAGTATTTTCTTAGGTGCAACTAAAAAAATGGATTAACTTCAAAATGCAATTAAGTTTTTTTTAACTTGTCATTCCATCACGTACTTTCTGTTAACTCCCGTTATGTTTTTCCACATGGCAGACCATGGTTGGTGGATTAGGCAATGATACTTTAACCCACTCCCCAGGAGAATAAAGTTAGAGAGTCCAATCTCAAGAGAGATAGATGTATTATCTAAACTAATTAGTTGATCCAACCAAATAAATCAAATTCTAGAGTTCTCAACTCTAGAATTTTCATACTTTCCTACCCTTCAATGATTCTAGACCCTTCAAAGATTCTAGAGAATTTTAGAATTCTATTCTAAAATTTTCCATTTTTCCATAACCTCCGTAACTATAAATAACGATGTCACTACTCATTCCAAAGTATCCCATGTTAGTCACCACCGACTACAAAAAGTGAGTTTTGTAATTGAATCTTAGGAAGTGAATCTTGTAGTGAAATAAGTCTCGTGTAAGAGTGAGTTTAATAGTAAAAATAATGTTGTGAGTATCTCACCAGATAAATAATGTGTATGTTGTGGTATTGTAACGTTAGTCATTATAAATACAAACTTACATTTTATCTATTTGTGTGTCTTCTACTCAATAAGCCTTTCTCTAAATTTCTTTATGCAAAAGTGCCCGTACAATATATGATGATACAAATCATATATAAAAGTCAATACGAGATCAAATAGAAGCACAATCAATTGATTACGTGCAACCACCTAACTTTATAGGTACATGGTCAAACCCTAACTCACTATGAGATGCTAAGTCTTTAATGTCAATCGACCAAGCACACAGAAGGTCGAATCTGTATCTTGAAATTTAATTAGACTAGTACGACAATAGTAATAAAAAATAACCACAAGTGCAATACTTCATTCGTGAAAACATATTCTGCATAGCTAGTGTTTTGTCATTGGGTTTGCATCCACATGTACATGTAATCACTTTATGAATTAATATAAACTCTTCCATCACATACATGTTCACATCACAACAAAAGGAAAGAAATGAAAAATGAGCTAGTAAACATCATATCTCTAGAAAATACCAACACATATAAACAACAAATGTTTGGTAGCTTTGTCCAACCAATGCAACCATCCCAATAGAGAAATCTCCAAATTAAGATTCTCCTCCAAAGAACACAACAATCAAATCCCAAGTAGTACTTGGTCTCACATGATGGTGCAACCACCAGCATATGGATCATCTACCACACTGCAGACCATCATCGGCGGTGGCGGTGGCGGTCGACAAGGTTGGTAGAATGCAGGTTGGCAACATGGGTAGTGGCATTGAGGGTGGCATTTCTTTGGTTCCTTCTTCTCTTCTTTCTTCTCTTCCTTCTTCTCTTCTTTCTTTTCTTCTTTCTTTTCTTCTTTCTTCTCTTTAACTTCTTCTACTGTGAGTATTTTGGCATGTCCAAGTTTCTTCCTCAAACGCTTTGTCAAGTTGACAGCATCCACACCATCTCCAATCACCACAAGAATATCTTTGTCTGCCCCTACGATGGCCACAGAATCCACCCCTGTTTCATGGAAATTCATTTATATTCATCGATTGATATTTTCGTTCGACTTTAACAAAACGTATGATGCGACTTGCTTCGTTGAGATGAAATCTCTGCAGGTGAGTGAAAATCCAAATATATATAGGACCTACAAACTGGGACAATCCAAAGAACAATCTGATTGTTTCTTGCGTACGGATGATATTAAACATTGCGAAATTATGTTGTGCTATGGGATGAAGCACATAATTAGATATATATGATAAGAACTTTTTCTATGTGGTTGGTATTACCTTCTGCTGAGGCCACTTCCATTGCTTTTGCTCTGCACTTGTCACAGTGCACGTACACCTTGATTACTATCTTTTGCTGAAAAACCAAAGTTTGAACACAATATTTGTCAATTACAAACATAAATGAATACTAAAGCTTAACAAGAGAAACAAGGAAAAAGATGGATCATATCTGGTACCTTCATCTTGTGTTTTGTGATGGAAATGGAATGAAACTTTAACTTGCAACGTCTATATATTGGTCGAGCTACCAAAGTCTATAGCAAGATCGAAGTCAATCATATATAGTGGGTGAGGCTGCTTCTATGTACATCAATTATAAATGTTTGTGCATGTGATGTTGGTTTATTATAATTAATAACTTCGCCATACACGAAACAAATTACATATATAACTGATTAAGTTGGATATACTGATGAAGCTGGTAGCCCAACGTTCAACGTTCAAGGCATGGGATTAGGTCGATTATTAACAGATTGCATTATTAAATACATGAAATTTTGGAGTTAGGCATTCGTTGCAACTACCAACTTGACTAGTTTTTTTCTTATCAATCCTTCACGAAGGACTAGTTTCATCATCACTTAATTACGGATTGTATAACTGATCCGTTGTTTTCTTCTTTTTGTTGAGGGTTTTGTGGACTTCTCTTCTCATTTCCAGCACTACCATCACCTTTTGAATTCTCCTACCGAATATTTTTTTTTCTCCCTCTCCCTTTATTTTTCGACAGCGGATTACTGTAATGTACCTTCGCGCAGCTCGTGTGTTTACATAAACTTAGTGAATAAAAATCTTCAAACCTTTCAAAACCAAGGGTGTTGTGGACTTGCAAGAAAGTAATGTGAAAAGAGTTTTTTAAGCTAATCACACTAGCTGCAAAGTAACTCTTCCTTCCAAAATAAAACGAAACAGGAAAATATATTATTGTAGTTGTTGCTAGCTTTTGGTATGGTGGTGGGTAGAAGTATTTGGAAGAACAAATGACGTGATTTTTTTGTTACTCTAGACTCTAGAGTTGTTACTCTAGACTCTAGAGTTGTTACTCTAGACTCTAGAGTCTAGACTATGAATGTGACACATTGTATTGTATGTGAAACAAAAGTGACACCATCCTTATGTTGGACAATTCTTGAAAGTTAAGTTGTATTGACTTCGCATACCCTTGGTAAAAGAATTAAACCTTCCACGTCAATTTTTTTTCCAGCCATAGCCCGTAGGTATCATCACTATAACTGATTAGGACGGTGTTCTTTCCTGAAAGTGCAATTTGTTTTTTGCCATATATGGCACAAAAAGATATATAAATTCAAGTCATCTTTGCGATATTTCCCCAAATTTAAGGGGGTAGAATTTTGATTTTCTTATAACAAAGTAGTACTATATAATATTTTTCAAATGGTATAATAAAATATCATGGGGGTAATCGTCACCGGAAACTTTGAAGTTATTTAAGATCGTATAATTCAATATTTTCCAAAATGTATAACAAAATATGATGAGGGTTGGTTTCTCTCCTCTTTCTTGATTTTCAAAATTTTAAGAAACTAGTAACATGAAACATTTTTCTTAAAAGAGTTTGTTATCCTTTTTAAAATTTATCTAACATGACGAATTATTTTCTTAGTTTCAGTATTTGTCTTTTTAAGAGTTGAACTAATATCATGGGGACTTGGTGCACCACGTCTTTCTCTTAATTTGAAATAAAGACTAGGTCAAAATTGTAAGATAAAGACTCGGATGACCTACTAAAAGAAGTGCTGATATTTTGTGTCCTGTATGAAATTGTGATTCATATTATGGATGGACAATTTATACTTGATAACCGATCACACCAAATGGGTCAAGAAATCACAAATCTTTATCATCATCGTGTTGAGTTGTTTACTTTGACATGGATTCAAAACTTCATTAATTAAATAACAATTTCAACGAAAGAAATACAAAATTATTCATTTGCATGTCGTGCTTAGATCAAAACTAGTTTGTTTAACAGAATATATTCTAATTAAACCACCACTATAGATCATGTCAGATTTTCTAATGAGATTTTCAAATTTATATTTTTGACATGCGTAGCTGAGATGACTTTTGTAACATGGAGAAATTGATTTTTAGTAGAGAATTTGGTTGCAACTACAACCGTTGAAAGACTATTTTCGGTAATAAATATCGTTAAGAACTGTTTGCGCAATCAAATAGAAGATTATTGGTTGAACGACAATTTGGTGGCTTATGTTGAAAATGATTTACTTGGTAAAGTTAATGACGAGGCAATCATGTATCGTTTTCAAAAACAAAAAAAAACTTGTGAGGCTAATTGTAATTTTTCTAGAAATGTATATTAACTTTTTTCTTTTTTGTTTTCGCCACCCTAAACAAAATTTCTGAGTGGGTTTGAGTGTTGGACTAGGGTTCGAACCCCATCAATAATATTTTTTTTTATATTTTATACCATATTTTATACAATTAATGTAACGCCCCGAGGCCAGACAACTGATCACCCGTCCGAACCCGGTGCGTTAAGATACGATCCACGATCCTGACCGCTGCGCACTCTGATATTTAAATCCATCTGATAGGCCCATAATTAATCTGAAAAATATAATCAACAATTTGTGAGCTCGACAGCCCGCAAGTACCAACCATCAATCAATCAGAATCATAATCATGTGGAAAATAATACAGAATATGACATTCAGTCAATAAGCACAATCAAGAGACATGCATCACAAATAAAATGCATGCATATCAATTTGAAACCCCCATTCAGATTTGACCACATCCTGTGCTTCTGAAATCTATCAATCTGTCAGACGCACACATGGTAGCTCCACACTAACGACAGGCAGCCCTTTCCTCTCTCGGGTGGCTTCACGCTGTCCGTTAGACAGCTCTTTCCTAAGTTGCTCTGCTAGAAACATACACACAGCCACAGGACATGTCGACCGAAACACCACCATGCAATCATATGCATATCCATAAAATCAATATTAATGCTCAACATGTATGCAACTACGAATATCAAGAGAGACAGACATGATATGAAACTGAAGAATAACGAATCAGTACTTGCCTCAAAATCTCCATCTTTTTCTTCTCAATATTCTTCTCAAAATTCCATCTTCTCCTAAAACCACACAATCATCCAACAATCTTAATTGGTCCATTAAGATATTTGATTATTACCTCAACTAAAAAATTCAGGATATTACAATTAACGACCCAACATATTGTAGATTTGTAAGGGTGTTTATCCATGCTTTCAAAACACGAATATTAACTAAATGTCCATTAGTGTTTCGAGTAACTATGGTTCAAAGTAGTAATTAAACCTTTTATTATAATAATAACACGAAAATTAGTTAAACAAAACTAAAAAATATCAATTTTCTTATATTGCCCTGGTGGCCAATGGTGCCCCCTAGTGGTCATGGAACCGACCACTATTTTTGAATGTGTTGATTTCTCCTATGTTTGTCGTGTTGGTTCGACAAGTCTTAACAAATTTCATCTTACTAATGGCAGACTCCAGCTCTTTAACTATCTTGGAGTTACAAGCCATCAGATTTGAAGAGCTGCATTTGTTTCATTCACGACCCACAGTTGAACAAAAAAATGCTCAACATTGACATAATTATTGGAATACGTATAAGGTATAGTTTGGTTTCTTAAGTCCAACTTACATGTATGTAACAGTTCATTGGAATGGAAGTGTTTTTTTGCACTATATGTCATCACAATTTTGTGTTTTTTTGCGAGAATTTCCTAAGTAGGTGTCATTTTTTTCTTTTTTCGAAACAAGATTATATGTAAATGTTACAGATATTTAATTTTGATGAAATGCATTTGGTTTACAATCCAAAGTTTCTTTTGTAAGCTTCTTTTCTTTTTAAATACTAAATCTGGTTGAGATGAAAATACTGGAATGAAATCAGTAAATTAAAAGGAACATTTTAATGTCTAAACTCTGTCATCTATAAATGCATGGTTATTTATATGACTATCTCCAAAATTAAGTTAGCATCACATATCAATTTGAGATAAGATCTAAACGTTCCGTGGAGTTTTATGGTTGATTCACTAAATGGCATTGATGGGGGAATCACTAACTTGTTGAGGTAATTGTTATCTTGTAAGAACAAGAAAACATATAAATTATGAAGTTAAAACAAGTAAATTTAGGCAGTTTGATGTCAGTGTAAGATTTTTTATATAATTAGTAGAGTTAATTGTAATTGATAGTTTTATGGTTAATTTTTTTCTTGAGATTCATTTATAAATTAAATGTGGTTTGGATTATAATATTATTGAGATTATAACAACAAAATTTCATTTATAAATTAAACTGCAATTACACAATATGTTTTCTACCAGATTCCAGAGACAGACACAAACGACAAAATCTGTTTTCTGTCGAATTCCAGAAACAACACAAACAACAGAATTTAGTTAAATGAAAATTCTTTCCACCGGATATGTTTTCTTCTACTTTTTGTTTGACTCCGAAAATTACTTTCCAAAACTTTTCACGTAACTAACACTCCCTTAGTCTTGACACATGCACCCACCTCTATATATCCACTGCACCTCTATATATCCACAGTCTAGAGGCCATTCCAATATATACGTAAAACATATTTTTTTAAAGAACTTGACTTGCTAGAAATAGTGAAGTCATGGTCAGACGTGAAGCCTGAAAGAATTTGAGAGTCGGTGAAGACAAGTGGTCTCCAATCGATTCAGTGATCTTGGATGAGACAAGCGGTCTCAAACCTTCGATCAAGAAGGAAAATGAAGAAGACGAAGGGGATGGAGTTAGAGTTTGTGAGAGAGAGAGAGTAGCGGCGGAAAAGTATTTGTTATTAGATCTATTTTGGTATTTATACATGGTCTGAAACAACCCTAAAATACACGGGTCGGATCCTCTTCCGGATCAATAACCACCTAAACATACACGGGTCGAATCCTTTAGACAGATGAATCCACTGCCCACATTGTAACACAACTAATGTTACCCGTATACAGTGGAATTATGGCTCAATTGTGAGTCTTATCATGGGACAAATCAACTAGCCCTGGGCACACTTTGGATGATGTGATTCCACCAGCAAGATCAAGTCTAGGGTAAATTCACATTTGGTGCACCTGCAGGACTTTTAGATGACAACCCCGATCAATGAATGCAGACCACTTCATCATTGCCATTGCTTTGATTTCTATCAAAGCCAACAATTAACACATCAAGTTGCAGCTTGGGAACGTGCAAGTACGAGAAGCTGCATTGGAGTTTCATGGCGACGAATGATGACATGAACACTACAACCACGAACAATGCTCCTTCCATGCAAATTACCAAAATACTCTCCCAAGTTCACATAAAGTAAGAACTTGAAATTTCTTCACAATTGCATGAGGACTTAAAGCTTCTCCCCAAATCCCATAATAAATCTTGAATCTTTCCAGAAATTTGGTTGTCCTGACGGTCCTTGTGATGATGAAAAATAGAACATTACAAAAGATAGAGAACGATTTTAGTGGTAGGTCAGCATTCCACCAACTACCTAAATAATTTGAAATTTATTATATTCTTGTAAAGTCAAATTTAATTAGGAGGAGGATTTCAGTGTGTAGGATTACAATCAGGAAAGACCAACAAGACACACGTTCAGTTGAGAAGAGATGATATCACTTTGTAATAAAAGGTGATGTTTTTAGTCACGTACAGATTATATTTTGCCAAAAGGAAGTCTTTTAGGGATGTGGATATCAGGACATGGGATATTTTTTGGACGTATTATTCATTTATATATATTATATAAAATCAATAAATTGTATACATGATAATTTATAAGATAAAGTTTTCGGTATAGCTAACTAGTTATAATATGATTTAACTTTTAAATATTAGTCTTGTAAAGGTATCATTAGAATATTCCAATCTTCTTCAAATAATTAGCTAAATTATCGTGCTCTTTTTTGCAAAAAAAGAAGAAGGGACTTCACTATTGATTAGCCAAGAAAATCCCTGAGATATTACACAGTACTCAAGAATTGAACTTTTGACATTTGGAATTACTCAAAGGTACTCTAAAATTTTCACACTATTATTACCTTACAATTCATTACTATCAGTGTTCAGCATAACCAAAGACCTCACGAATTCATCTAGAAATTTACTCTAACTAACTACTGTAATATCCCTCTCTAGATTATTTTTTTCTTTCTTTCACTTCCTGTGTTCAAAAGTCAAAACCCTTGAGGTTTAAGTTTGTGACGTATTAATGCCACTTCTCTTTCGATTTTTATTTAATTGTGATGAGAATTAAAGAGGATGAAAAAGCATGGTCATATGATTACGCGAACACTTAAACTATCAAAATAAATAAATAAAGTTAGAATATGTAAGATTAAGAATTTATTGCTCTACTGCAACTCAAAAAATGGCATGTTTAGTAGAATAGTAGTAGTATTAGTATATGATATTTAGTACAACTTTAGACTTAATTGCCATAGGAACATGCACCAAATCAAACATTACCGTGCTTAATTAGTTACAAAATGATAGTCAAATTAAACTAATGGTGTTATATCCCTAACCTAGGTTTAGGGTGCTAATGGAGATTAGGGTGGAGATTAGAATGGGTAAGAGGTGTGCAATGTTTGCTTGGGGAAGATGAGGGGCGTGAACAGTAGACGCGGTTGAGGTGATGGGTTGGGTTGAGTAGGGTACTCTTGATGCAGTTTAGTTGGGTTTAAGAAGAAGAAGAAGCAAATCCCCTCTCTCTCTCTCTCTTCCGTTCGTTTTCTCTCCCTCACTCTCTTCCTTTTCTTTCCGGCGAACCAGAGGACTTGGAGGCTCCGGCGTGAGGCGTGCGGAGGCCGTTGCGAGGTGGACGCGCGAGGAGGTTGCGAAGACGACGTTGCGTGAGCGAGGCTCCGGCGGTTTCGTCATCTTCTTTGAGGTATGCCGGCTTCTTAGTGTGATTTTGTGGTTCACCCTCGTGGGAGGGTTGTGTTGGTCGGTCGGGGGAGGTCGGAGACCTCTCCGGCGGCGTGTTTTTGCGTAAATTCTCGGCTGGCGCGATGTTGAAGACGACCAACGGTCGACCGGGTTCCTTTAGGCGGTCGACCGATGTAGTGTTTTTACCCGACTTTAACCTTCACCGGTCGAACGATGCCATGTGGCGGTCGACCGGTAGTGCATTTTGCTGGTGAGTTGGGATTGTCTGTTGTGTTTCGGTCGACTGGGTCCTTGGGTCCGTTCGACCGGAACTTAAGTGTACTGAATTATTATGCATGATTGTTCGACCGTTGTTATGATTGTGTTCGACCGTTATATGACTTAGAACTGCTAGGATGCCGTGGTAGTTTTCAGTCGACCGAGACCCTTGAGTTGGTCGACCGATAGTTTGAATTGATGTTGACCAGACTCCGGATTTTGACCTCATATCGGTCGACCAATTTTAGATCTCTGTTCGACCGTTGGGACTTAAGTTTTGCGCAGAGAGTTCAACCGTTGCAGACTTTCAGTCGACCGATTCCCTTGAGGAAATGGTCGACCGAGTTGTCTCTTTCGGTCGACCGTTTTTGCACAGGACTGAACTCCTGGTCCCGTTTAGGATGTCAACTCTGTCCAAGGAAACACGTGTCCTCGCCTTGTGCGTGAGCCGGGAGGTGATGGTGGGCGCGTTCTGCGTGCCTGCCTAGGGACCGTCGTGTGGAAGAGTGTGGGTGTTCGGGACGCGTCACCTCCATGTATGGATGGTGACTTGATGTGATGGATTGATTGGACTCATTGTAGAGTAGCAGGCCTGAGGGATCGCGGATCCCAATGTATGATGATTGTGCGAGCACGCAACTATCGTTGGGTGAGGTGACTACCAGCCTGGATGGCTACGGAGGTCGCTGCCCTGCTTTTATAGCGGCGCGGTTGGTGTTTGCGGCTCGTGGAGCCTGATGACCTGACAGACTTCTGTCTGGACCCGTCCGATGTTGTGCCAGACGTATTGATGGACCACCGATGTTGTTCCCGCGATGCCGCCGATGTTGTTCCGGCGATGATGATTGATGGGCCGATGCTGTTCTGGCTATGTTCCTCAGATGGACACCTACTGAGATGATAATTGATGGACCGACTGAGCGACGACTCCGTTGGTGTGGTTTCGACCACGAAGTTACAGATTTGTTTCTTATGGCGCGGACTTGGCGGATGCTCCTTGCCGAACCCCATGATTAGTGTAGCCGCGTGTGGGGAGTGTCACGTCTTGTTCCGTTAGACCGTATGTGTCTACGGTAGGTCTCCTTGGGAGACCCGATGATGATTGTCGGACTGATGTCCCGTGTTACCCTTCGGGGGAACTGTTTTTCTTACTGTTGATGACATTGCATGCTACTAGTATGATAGGTTCATTTGTACTACTGCATGCATATATGTGAGCTTGGCATACGGGGTTTCATTATGGAAACTTAGGCATTGTTGTTATATCTTTTTCAGGACCGCAGTAGGTCCAGTTGGGTGGTGATCAGCGGACGCGCGCATCTTGGGATCAGATCCTCTCTTTCGGACCACTGAGGTCGACATGAGTACTTTTATCTCCATTTGTTGTTCTGTTGTAATCATGTATCGTTTTGACGAACTCTGATGTAATATGGTGCACCGCTTATATATTTGATGAGAAGTAACAGTCTTGCCTTTAATTATTGGTCTCTGATGTCTTATTAATGATTTTTTTAAATTTCCGTTGTTTCGGAATGTTACAATTGATGGGTCCATCATGTATTTGTCCAACTATTCCTCTAACGGACCTTGATGACTAGCCCTTGACAGAAACTAAACCACATATATTTCGACAATGGTTTTACTTACAAGGAAAAGTGAAGGAAATTAAGACACTACTAGTACTCATGCACAACCGGCGAGCAACCTAGGTTTGACTTTAATTCCTTCTAACAAACAATTGGAAGTTTCCACCACGACCGGCCCCTTTTATCTACAAACTGAACTGAACCTATCAACAACAACAAAAAACATACTAAACTGAACATTAGTGGAATTTATTGTGGTTGCAAAAATCCTCGAGCAAGTAAAACAATTATGCCCTTTGACATCTTTTGATGTATCACTAAATTAATTTACACATGAAACCGTGAAAGTTTATCCATACGTAAAAAAATAGACAAACTGTTGCATCATAAGCAACACCCTTAACTCACTCGAAAGATCTTCATTTCTTGAAGAAATAAGAAAATCCACGTACATAAATCTTACACTATAGTTTGGCCAAGAAATAAGCCATTCTAAATGTCATCATACACGACGTAATCCCCAACAACTAGCGGTTAAATAACTTTAACCAAACAAGTGTATGATACAAATTAATGTCCATTATTTAAGTCTTCATTGTCGTCGTCATCTTCTTATTCCTTGAGGACATCATCCATACGGTCACAAAAGAAAATTTTATACATGTTTAAAATGTACAAGATCTATTGTTCAAAGGCGGGCATTATGTATCTTACAACAAAATCAAACGTTGCCTATAATATGGACACTATAGATACTATTGTAAGTTTTTTTTCCTTTTACATGAACATTATAAATACTATGATAGGTCGACGATATAGACGACACGATTGACACCCTATTATTTTCTTTGTACATGCAACTAAGGGGCCGAACTTATACTAATATTGGCAATATCAATCTATCTACATGATGCAACACTGCTCTCGATGGACTATTTGGTAAGGGACATATGCTGGAGGATGATAATTGTAGTACTGATGATTCTTCCAACTCCATTTTGTCCCACCTTCAATGCTCTCATCATCTGAATTTTCATCCTTCTCATTCTTAACTTCGATAATTTCACAAGGGGCAACTTTCTTCCTTAGTTGCACCGTTAACGCCACCGAATCGACCCCGTCTCCGACCACGATTAGGTGGTTTTCCTCAATCGCAACTGATTTAATTCCTACAACCAAATGAATCAAATTAGAAATCTACCTAAAATTAGAATTAAATTTATGGTTAATTAATTTGTACCTGGCATGGACACGGCCACCTTCATGGCTTCCACTCGGCACTTCTCGCTGTTCAGGTGGATCTTGATCTTGATCTACAGAAACCATACATATAACACCTCAATCAAAGAAATTAACCAAAATATAAGCATATTAATACTAAAAATAGATCAATCATCAAGTGACAAGTAGTATTCATATAATATATATCCTAAGAACAAAAAATAAAAAAATACTGTAAATTCCAAATTTGATGAAACAACATATGTTACTTGTTTATTGTACACATGCATGTACTAATAACCACACAACATGTATATAAGATAGAAATAGAGGAAGCTATGGATGATATGTACCTTCATGTGTTGCTCGCTTAGTTCTTGAAATTAATGTGGAGCTAAAAGAGAAATTTGTGGTTTGCTACCGTACGTTCACTGGATACCCATCCATTATATAGGCAACATCAACAAATTAAATAACTAGGAAAAGTCCAAGAAGTTTCTCTATAGTTGCTAGGTGTGTGCACTGTGTGGTAGACAATTTTTCTTAAGTTTGTTTGGGTCTGTGACGGAGACAAACTCATTAATTGACATCCAAGTTACCTGATATCAAATACATTAACTACATGATAATGACATCATTAAGTGTATGTCAAGAAGCAACAGGACTTAAGTGGCATTTGGTCGGCAGTGACTGCCACGTGGACATCTTAGATTGGGTTATTTGATGTTTTCTATAATGTTTTTTTCTTATTATACTTTAGCATGCTTTTAGGTTGGGATGGGAGAACGAAACATAGTTAAACTTGTAGTTGGGTACTGTTGAAGTATTGGAAATCCAATAAAAGAAGTTAAATGATTAATTGGTAAGGAAGACACGACTTGAGTTGGATTAATAAATAGACAAAATGAGATCGTTGAAGACGTACGCTGTTAATTGGATTCTGGTGTCACTCTTAAGCTCGTCACCACTTTTTGTGGTGGTCAATGTTTTACTTAACGCGTCAAATCAATTTTTGGTTTAAGATGACACTCTCGTTGGTTACTAGACGTAACTAATTCGTTGATTCAATAAAGAGTTGAATCATTATCAATAGAAATTTCAATAAAGAGAGTTGATTCTTCGGAACGAGGATCTAGTTATTTTTTTAGGTTGGGCAAAGTTGATTTATTCAGGTTGGTCCTTATCGGCTTTCTTCTGCGTTTTAGATTTCTGGTATGGATTGCATAACATATGTGCTGTTTTGATTGTTGCTCTTAGGGTTCTGTTTTCGGTTCGTAAGAAATTGGGTTATTATTAGTAGTAATACAGTAGCTACGTACTACTTGTTTTCAAAAGATAGAATTATATAAGAAAACATTAATATTGAATACAACCGCGTTGGATTGCTGATTAAATCACAGTAGCCAACATTCCTGTAATCCTGTGGGCAAAATTAACTACTTTTTTGCATGTACACGTAAGGGAGAAAATACAACTTCTGTTACAGAATCAACTCCAAGACAAACCAGTCTTCTTAGGATTGCTGGTATGAGTCTAAAGTTTAAACAATACTTGATTAATAGTTCAATTTGCGAGATATACATTCCGTTATGTTCATTTAGAGAGGAGTAAAAACTAAAACCATAAGGTAATGTAGTTCAACTAGTATCAATCGAGTATAGATATCAAGACAGTGACATCTTTGGTGGACCATACAGAAAATCACTTTCCGTTTGGTAATTTTCGGAGTTTTCCGCGCTAATTTTCGGAGTTTTCCGCGCCATTAACACCCCCTTAAACAAAATTGATATTTCACAAGTTTAGAATTTATAACATACAGATTCACTCAGTACAATCTGAAACTGTTTTCACTACAACAAAGAATAAGCATCAGCATAGGCAAACGGGAGGAAAATAATTTCAGAACATTAGCTGAACCACTACAATTGTGATTGTAATTGTAACATCCCGAAACAGCGGAAAAATTAAAAATTCATAATCAAGACAAAGAGCACAATAGTCAAGACGGGACTGTCACTTCTCATAAACAAATAAGCGGTGCACCATAATACATCAGAGTTTGCCAAAATGAATACATGATTACAACAAAAGACAAGGGAAGATAACGTAATAATGTGGACCTCAGTGGTCTGACTAGAGGATCCGACTCCAAACGCGCGCGCCCGCCGATCACCACCCCACTGGACCTACTGCGGTCCTGAAAATATATAACAACAATGCCTGAGTTTCCAGAAGGAAACCCCGTATGCCAACTCACCTATAAATGCATGCATTACACAATGAACCTATGATACTAGTAGTATGTCATGACATCGACAGAAATGGAAAACAGTTCCCCCGAAGGGTAAAACAGGACATCAGTCCGACAATCAACAATGAGTCTCCCGAGGAGACCTACTGCAGGCACATGCAGTCTTACAGCACGCGACATCGCACCCCCCACACGCAGCTACACTACTCAAGGGTTCGGCAGGGAGCCTTTGTCACGCCTGCGGGCCGATAGAATACAGATCTGCAAATCTCAGTGGTCGGAGCCACAGGGACCAACGGGGCCGTCGCCCAGAAGGTATAACAACATCTCGGTAGGTGCCCAGCCGAGGAAAACAACATAGCCGGAACAACCTCGGCTCAACAATCACCATCGCCGGCACAACCTCGGCGGCATCACCGGCACAGCATCGGTGGTCCATCACAACAGTCCGGCACAGCATCAGACAAAACCAGACCGAAGTCTGCCAGGTCATCAGGCTCCTCGAGCCGCAAACACCAACCGCGCCGCTATAAAAGCAGGGCAGCGACCTCCGTAGCCCGTGGGCCGGTAGTCACCTCACCCAACGCCAGTTGCGTGCCCGCACAACATCAACACTGGGATCCGCGATCCCTCAGGCCTGCTATACTACAATATGTCCAATCAATACATCACATTTGTCACGCTCCATACCTGGAACTGACGCGTCCCGAACACCCACACTCTTCCCAACGGCGGTCCCTGGGCAGGCACGCATCACGCGCCCACCGTCACCTCCCGGCTCACGCACAAGGCGAGGACACGGGTTTCCGTGGACAAAGTTGGCATTCAAAAGGGAACCTGGAATTCTGTTCTGGGCCCAAACGGTCGACCGTAAAAGGTGACTCGGTCGACCGTTTCCAGAAAGGAATCGGTCGACCGTCCCTAACACGGTCTACCGCTGCGCACAGAACACAATCCCCCAAACGGTCTACCGAAGGTCTAAAACCGGTCGACCGAACGAGGTCAAAATCCGGAGTCTGGTCAACATTACAATCCAGTCTATCGGTCGACCGACTCAGGTCCCGGTCGACCGAAAACTAACAGTACAACTTCTACAACATTTTATTCCATCGGTCGACCGACTCAGGGGTCTCGGTCGACCGACAACAGTTAGGGTCAACCTATATTTCTACGTCATATAACGGTCGACCGAACATACTCCAAAGTCCGAACATCATGCAACATAAACCAATATATTTAAGTTCCGGTCGACCGAACACAAGACCTCGGTCGACCGAAATGCAATAGACAGTAAAGATATACATGCATTCGGTCGACCGTCCAAGGACCGGTCGACCGCCCGGTCGTCTTCAACCTAGCGCCAGCCGAGGTTTCTTCGCCCAAACGCGACGTCGGAGAGGCCTCCGACCTCCTCCGACCGACCAACATGACCCTCTCATGAGTGTCAACAACAAGCCACACTAATGAGTCGACATACCTCAAAAGCAACGACGAAAGTGCCGGAGCTCCGCTCGCGTACGTCGGCTCCGGTGATCTCCTCGTGCGCTCAACTCCGCGCCTCTCCTGCCTGGACCGCTTCGCACCTCACGCCGACGCAGCCTCCTCCGCCTGGCCTTGGGTGACTGAGGAAGAAGGTGTGTGTTTGGTGAGAAAGGAGGAAGAAGAAATGAGAAGGAGATGAAAGGAGAAGAAAGAGAGAGAAGGCCTCATTTAAACTCGTGCTACAGTACACCACCTCTTCCCCTTCCCATGCAAACACCTGCAACCCCACTTCCCCATGCAAACCAACCCTAACCATCATTAGTCCACTAACCCTAGGTTAGGGATCTAACAGTAATGTCTGTTAGAACCGTAATCCTAAACCCTTCTTAATAAACTAATCATGTTGGATGAGTAATTAGGTTAATGAATTGGTCAAGATCGTTAATCGTATTAACGCACCGAGTTCGGACGGGTAAGCACTTGTCCGAGCTCGGGGCGTTATAATTGTTGCAACAACAAAGACAAATTTTCCTTCATCTGCGTAAATTTGAGTCTGCATCCGACTTCCTTACAAGAGAAAAAAATCACAATCAAACCAGAAATAACACCTAACATAGACAAACATGCCCACACTAAACTGAAACTTGTGCAAACAAACACGTCTAATATGCTCACATGAAGAAGCAAGACGATGGTTACAGATCATCGAGACGTCGACCACCACGACAGAATAAGGTGGTCCTGGACAGTGACAAGAAGGGTGGCATGTAAATCTCTCAACTGGTGTCTTCTTATTGTCTTCTAGACACGTTCTCCATTGAACTTCTCTGACTGTGATTATACGTATTGGATTAATCTAAGGATTAAGATGATGTTTGCCCAAAGCACTGACACGTAGCGCACTCTCATTGGTTGCGCATTAGGGTTTTGGGTGGGGCCATCTATATAAGGAGGGGAGCCTCCCATTGGATGGACTAATTCTTGTGTGCAAACCCTAGCCCCACCAAACCCTAGCCGCCACCTCTCCCTCTCTCTCTCATTCGTCCTTCCACATCCACTAAGATAATCCATAGACTCTTGGGTTGTGGACACGTGCTTCTTCTCCAAGAGAGTAGGAGACCGACCGATGAGAAGGATTCCATAAGGTGACCTCCGATCTTCCTTCCGCTACCATAGGTTCTCTCCAAGAAAGGTACTCTTGAACCTGTAGAATCGTTATTTGCTTACATTGGTACCTTCGAATCCCCACCATGCTTGACGATTTTTTGTTTCATGATAATCTGATTTGAGATAAAAACAAAATATTCAGTGGTTATGTTTTTGGAGAAAGAAAACAGAAAATCAGCATTGCTTATTTACATGATGCGCATGTTATATATGTTGATTGTTCATGATTTTTTTTCTTTCAAATTCGTTTTCATATTCTAGAAATGAAAACTCAGAGGTTTTTGATCTTTAAATGAAATAATATGATCATTCATTTAGAGATATAAGTGGTGCATGTTTGCTGATTTCTTTCTAACATGCAATTAGGGTTTAGACTAGTTTCTACATGTTGCGCTTGTTATGGTTCATTAGAGCATGCATCTAGGGTTAGATTTTGCTCCTCCATTCTTGCGCATATGTGCATGGTTTAAGATGGATTTTTCCTGATTTTATTTCGAGCCAATATGATATGTTGCTCTCATATCATTGCACATACATAGATGTGACCAGAATTCTGTTTTTTCTGTGTTGTTACCTCTATTCTTTGTGCATGTATTAGATAAAATCAGAAGTTATTTTCCATGTTGATTCTTCTAAATCATGCACATGTATACATGAAATAAGATGTCTATTTTTCCTGATTTTTACGAATTAGGGTTAGATATTATTTATTCTAATCTTTGAGCATGTATACATGAATATTGAGTTACCATATTGTATATTTCGTTTTTTTTTTTGGAATGAGAGGATTCATTTCATTTGAAATATTTCCTTTATGATTGAATGCACATATATGTTAATCTCATTAATGATATTTCGGATTTCTTTTGGAATAATTGCATGCATTTCATTTGAAATATTTCCTTTATGATTGAATGCACATATATGTTAATCTCATTAAGGCTATTTCAGATTTCTTTTGGGATGATTGCATGCATTTCATTTGAAATATTTCCTTTTCATCAAATGTGCATATATGTGATGCCATCCACCAAAGAATTTCGAATTTTTCTTTCCATTACATGTAGTATAATTATTGTTGATTGCATGCTTATATTGATTATGGAAAGATTGACTAATTCTGAAATTTTTGGAAAGATATTATGGGATGGAATTTTATTGCCTTAAAAATATGTTTGGATGCTTTCCTTTGATGCAAAAAAATATGTGTTGTTCTTCACCATATAATTTCGAATTTTTTCTTTCCATTAGAAGTAACATAATTATTATTGATTGCATGATTATATTGATTATGGAAAGAAGAAAAAAATTCTGTTTTGAGAATGATTATTGTGGAGATTGGTTGTCATTACCTAACACGTTTTTTTGCCTATTTTCGTGTCCCATTCATGCATTGTTTCCTTATGCATTACTTCCTTATTGTTTGAATGAGGTGCACACTTTATGGTATTTTTCATACGTCGGATTGTGCTAACGTATGGAAAGATTGTGGCTATGTGTAATGAATGATTCCTGATTTTATTTACTGCCTTATTGAGAGATGAGCGTAATTTCATTCATTTATTTCAATTTGCAATAGTTATCGCAATGGACTGTAATATTTATGGACTGTAATATTTATGGACTGTGGACTGTTTATTGCCCTAAGGAGACGAGGGGCTCCTTTATTTTTATTATTGTGATATTATTGCTATAAGACTCATGCAGGTTCCCGTCGACGATGCTAAATCCCTAATGGGGATCATTAGCTCGATATGGAAGTAATGTAGTAATCATATCTGTGTGATGTTGATTATTTTTTTGAAAACCGTTTTTTGGGAACTCGCATGCCTAGTGGGAGTTGCAAGGTTGAAGTGTTTTGTGTAAACCACCTTGCAACCGGCGGCAAATATCTTTCTTATTTGCTGATTTACCATGATTTAAAAACGTTTTTTTGGGTCATTAAATCATGATGGAGCTCAATATCTAGATTAGTAAAATGGCTTTTTTAACTATTGCATGAGGATTTGATCGAATGCTATATGTTTTCTTTTGGTCTGAATGCTATAGCTATTAAGTCAGTTTATTTTTTATAACTATTGTAGCTCGTTATATTTTATGCTAGAACTCATGTATCGCTATGTATTTTGATTGTCCTAGATTCTTTATGGTTGCTTCCAAAAGCATCATCGTTGATCTGACTCCAGGAGATAAACTCAATGAAAGAAATTACGATATGTGGCATCGTAAAATTGAGTATCTCTTAGAGGATCAGGACATGTTAGAAAACATAAACCAATCTATGTCTCCCCCCGAGGAGGGGAATACTGCGCAACAACGCAGAAACTTGGATGTTTATAATGCATGGAAAAAGAAAGTCCGAATTGCTCGAATCACAATTCTAAGTTCAATGAGGGACGATCTGTTACTGCGGTTCGAAAAGTTTCGAACTGCAAAGGCCTTGTGGGAAGCTGTGAAGTTTCAGTACGGAGTGATCTCTGTCACAAGGGCCCGTCAGCTTGGGCTTATGTTTGATGGGTATAAAATGCGCCAAGGTCACACAATGAGGCAGCATATTACCGCAATGTCAAACATGATTAGCGAGCTGAGTGCTGCCGGTCGTGCTAAGACCGATGAGGAGCAAATGTCTGCTCTCATCAGATCATTGCCTTCGAAGAGTTGGGAGCATATGAAGGTCCATCTGACCCATGCTGATGACATCAGGACATTTGACCAAGCCGCAAAACACCTAGAGCTGGAGGAGGACTGCATGCTTGCGGAAGCCCCTCTAACTAAAGTGTTTGCTGCTGAAGCTAGCGCTCCTCGGAGGAGTGCAGGTTTTAAGCGCAAAAGAGATAGAGCTCAGGGTTTTAAAGGCAAGAAGGGTGCAAATGCAAGAAAAACAGAAAACAAAGCTGGAAAGAAACGACCTCGAGGATCCAGAGGTGGGAAAGATAAGTCTAATGTGACTTGTTTTAACTGCCGAAAGACTGGACATTTTGCTCGTGAGTGCACTGAGCAAAAGGAAATTACTGTGTGTAATCCCTCGAATTGTAACGTGACTAGTTCTGTGATGCTCACTGATCATTCTCATGTGTGGATTGTGGATTCAGGTGTCACAGACCACATAACAAAGGATCATTCTGCCTTCGTAGAATATCGCCGTGTTCCAAGTGGGAGGCGAATAAACATGGCAAACAACACTAGCATTGAAGTTCTTGGAGTTGGCACATGCAAAGTGGCTTTACGAAGTGGCCGGATCCTATTACTTCACGACGTGTTGTATGCACCAGCTATACGGCGAAATATTATTTCTGTTGTTATGTTGATGAGACATGGTTTTAAAGTTGTTTTTGAGAACAATCATATGGGTTTATACCTTTCTAACATTTATTATGGATATGCTTTTCTTTCTGACGGTTTTATTGTGTTGGACACAATTTATGATTTCAATCATAACGCTAGTGCCTTTGTGAGCCAAAGTTCCATGAATAATGATTCAGTTATGTGCATGCTAGACTAGGTCACATTGGTGTTGACCAGATGAACATGTTGGCAAAGGAGGGGGTATTAGGAGAATGCTCCAAATTTGAATTGTCGACCTGTGAATCTTGTCTAGCTGGAAAGGCAACTAGAAAACCGTTCGGAAAAGCCATTAGGGCTACTTCTCCTTTAGAACTAATTCACTCATATATTTGTGGACCTTTGAATGTGCGTACTAGACATGGACAAAGTTACTTCATCACATTCATTGATGACTTCACGAGATATGGTCATATATATCTTATTTCTCACAAGTCAGAAGCTCTAGAATGTTTTAAGAAATTCATGAGCTTAGTTGAGAATCAGTTGGATAATAAGATAAAAACTCTTAGAACGGATAGAGGTGGTGAGTATCTCTTCATAATGTTTAAGGAGTTATGTGATGAAAAAGGGATATCTAGACAACTCACTATGCCTTACACTCCTCAGCAAAATGGTGTTGCCGAGAGAAGGAATATAACGTTGCTAGACATGGTTAGATCCATGATGGCGCATGCGAGCTTACCAATTTCGTTTTGGGGAGATGCTCTAATGACTGCTGCCTATATCCTCAATAGAGTTCCAACAAAATCGGTTCCCTCTGTTGGCTTTTTGGCCTTAATCTTATGTTTTGATGATTTAATCAACCGAATCTTAATTAGAGTAGCACACACTATGCATTGCATATATATTGTATTGTGCTAACCTCTACAGGTGATCAAGACTCAAGAAACAAGGAAATGAAGTCAAGACATGTAATTAAAGCTAAATCGAAGACATGTAATCTTAATTTCTTTTGAGTCTTAGGAACAAAGTGTATTTGAGCATACTTGATCTAAAATCAACTTAATCACACACTAGGTTCCCTATAGAAGTCACACACAAAATTTCACATAATTTGGACTTCAATAGATCACCCAAACTTAGACCGGAAAACAACAAACCTGAACTGCAAAAGTCTGCCCACATTCGGTCGACCGCAACATACCGTTCGGTCGACCGAATGATCAAATCTTTTGTTTGTGTTTTCACTGCCCATATTCGGTCGACCGTGTTTTACCTTTCGGTCGACCGTCAGATCATATTTTCTCGGCCGTTACTTTTGTCGTATATACCCAACGGTCGTATTCGTATTAAACCAAAAATACCCCAAATGTATTTCATGTATCGGTCGACTGAGGACCACGATCGGTCGACCGTTGGTTCATCTCTTGACAAACCCAAAGTGCATGTCCATAATCGGTCGACCGCCAAAACCAGTTTCGGTCGACCGTTTAACCTTGTCAAAATCCCCTGCTATCGGTCAACACAATTTCGTTCGACCGATCCATTTTTCCCTCTACCGAAACGCTTGTTCGGTCGACCGGTAATCTTGTTCGGTCGACCGTTTTCTTAATTGACTTAAGTGTTCAGTCGACCGATTCATATTTCGGTCGACCGTATCCCTATCGAACCCAAGCGTTCGGTCGACCGATACACCTTTCGGTCGACCGTTTCTGGACAGATTTCTGAACCCGATTTTCTGCTTTGTGTTCTTTGCACAATATCCAACCAAATCTTGTCCCAACGGATCTATTCTCTCTAATGCTTATAAATAGAGTTGTAAAACACATTTAAACACAACTCTCCCACTACAAACTTGCCCCAAACATTAGAGAGAAATCAAAACACTCAAAGCTCCAAACCTCACACACTTAGTGATCAATTCTATCATCCTACTCAAGTGTGCTCAAAGTTTAGAGAGTGTTGTTCCACTCAAGGTTACAATTGTTGTCAAAGAAAGTAAAGGCTCTGGTGAAAGCCCGAAGCATCCTTCTCGGATTGTGAGAAGAGGATTCCAAGCTCGGCGAGAGTTGTTCGCGAGTTTGACGGTTGTAAGGCGTTGTCTCCCGGCCCGGAACGGGGAGCGGATAGTGAAGTCGTAGGCGGAGCTCGGTGATCCGAGCGGAGCTTGCAAGAGAGGATTAAGACCCGGGTGGGGTGCCGAACCTCTATAAAAATCGACCCGACTTCTTGTGGTTTGCATATTTCCTACACTTGCTTGTTTTGTTTTAAATTTCCGCTGCGTATATCGATTGCTTAAACAAGTAGGTGATTAGATTAAAAGTGATTAGTGAACCCATAACCCACACGATCCTACATTTGGTATCAGAGCCTTGTTAGCTAAATTCTATACTTAATCGTATTTTTAGCATGGCTTCAACATCTAATCACTTAGAGGGTTTATGCACCACAAGGCCTCCTTTGCATAATGAGTCAAATTATGATTATTGGAAAAATAGAATGAAAATCTTTTTAATATCAAATGAGCTTAAGTATTGGAAGTTTATTCAAAATCCATACATACCCCCAAATGAAGATGATTTAGATTCTCTATCTAGGGCCCAAATGAAAGAAATTGAAATGAATTCAAAAATTATGAATATTCTTTATTGTGGCCTTAATGAGGGAGAATACAATAGAATTAGGGGATGTGAAAGTGCAAATGAAATATGGCATAGGTTACAAATGCATCATGAGGGTGATAGCAAAACCAAAGAAACTAGGATAAGTCTCCTCATGCATAAGATTGGTTAGAAGCTATAAAGGAAGAGTTGGAGTTGATGAAAGTTAATCGAGTCTGGGACTTGGTCGACTTACCGCCGAACCGAAAGGCCATTGGGGCCAAGTGGATACTCAAGATTAAGAGGAAGGCGGATGGATCTATTGATAGATTCAAGGCTAGACTGGTAGCTAAAGGCTACACCCAAAGAGAAGGCGTGGATTTTAAGGAAACCTTTTCACCCGTGGTTAGGTTTGCCTCCATCCGCCTTCTACTAGCTATTGTAGCTCAAATGGACTTAGAGCTTTACCAAATGGATGTAAAAACTGTTTTTCTCAATGGAGAACTTGAGGAGGAGATCTATATGGATCAACCTCAAGGTTTTGAAGTCAAAGGACAAGAGCGCAAAGTGTGCAAGCTCAACAAGTCCTTGTATGGCTTAAAACAAGCGTCTAGACAGTGGAACATTCGCTTCCATCAAGCTATATCAGAGAATGCGTTCTCTATGCTTGAGGAAGATCACTGTGTGTACGTTAAGAGATTCAATGGTAAATATGTCATTCTGACCTTGTATGTTGATGACATACTCATGGCTGGCAATAGCAAAGAGTTGCTGAAATCCACTAAAGAGTGGTTGTCCTCCACATTTGATATGAAGGACATGGGTGAAGCTAGCTACGCCCTTGGTGTCAAGATAGTTAGAGATAGGTCCATGAGACTTCTGGGATTGTCTCAAGAGACTTACATTAACAAAGTCTTGAAGAAATACCACATGGACAAATGCAAACCAATCGACACTCCTGTTGAGAAGGGTTTACACTTAAGCCTTGATAAGCATCCTGAGACTCCTGAAGAGAAGGCCAAAATGGACAAGGTTCCATACTCCAATGCTGTGGGAAGCCTCATGTACTCTATAATGTGTACTAGGCCAGTTGTTATGTTGTGGGCGTGGTGAGTCGATACCAGTCCAACCCAAGCATGAAGCATTTTGTGAAGGACATCATAACAAGAAAGGAAGTTGTGTTAAGACATGTGTCTACTAGTCTTATGGTAGCTGACCCTCTTACCAAAGCCATAGCTAAGGACTCATTTGTGTCTCATGTGAAGTCCTTAGGCTTACACAGACTTTGATGTATTGGCATGTCTGACTTCCTTTTATGAGTGATTGTGTTTTTCCTTTCGACTATATCTGTTTGGTTGATGTAGTTGTTCTAGGATAAAATATTATTCTGTCAATAGGCTGAAGAATGCTTACTCACACGAGCATTTACCTCTGACGTTTTTGATAGCGAGCATAGATGAGATTGATCACGAAGAGATCTTGTATGATAGATCCAGAGTAGTTCATGATAGGACAGTCGCCTTGATTAGGAATCAAGATGAGATCCTCTATGTTGGTGAGGATTGACATGAATGTTCCCACGATTCATGTGACCTATAGAAGCCAAGTGCGAGCATCACATGTGGCGCCAGGTAACACCTGTATGGTGTTAAGGCGACAATGATGAAGCTCGGGTCAGGCGCAGAGGGGGTGCGACTGGACTAAGACTTGTATGGTGTTGAGAGACAGACATACTGTTGTGTGCAGTATGATCCACCATAGCATGTTTGTCATACAACATGTGCTGAGCGACCATTTGGAAGTGAAAGGATGGATCCCTGCTCCTTCACTGTGTGAGTCCAAGACTTGATTGTCATTTAGTTGCCCTCAGTGACCTTCAACGACACCATGAAGCAAAGAGTTGATGTGGCTACTTTGGGATGTTATCTATGACCATAAGAGATTCGGTCTAAAGAGGCATCTTCGGGAAAGGAGTCAACTCTGAGTGTAATGGTGATCTGGGGCGAAGTGGGGATTGACATGCGAGCATGCCCGATGTTTTGCTACTTTGTTGCTAACCTCACAATGTCAATCCCCACTTCAGTTACAACCAGAACATCTTTGTCCTCCCCTTCCATGCTCAGAGAGTCGGGGCCTATCGCAGGCAGATGTTCAAATTAGTGTTATAATTCAGGTAAGAAAATCTAGAATGTTGCAAGTAAAATTGCGTCCACTGCCTATAACCATGATAAATTTGTTTTCACACCATATCATAGTTTACAAGTAATATTTATCAAAATAAAATTCAAAAGCCATGACACGCACTGAATAACTATAGGAAAGCTATAGATTTTCACCAAAAGAATTGGGTACTTCCATGTAGAAGTCCCATACCAGAATCCAGAAAGCATATTTACAAAGCAGTAATGTAGCTTTCGAAAATATACAACACTCTTACTGCAAAGCAAAAACTATCGGTTCCTGCAATAGAAATGGGACCCTACTGAAACAGATTTTAGTTATGGACAATAAAACTACTGAATTGCTAAACATCGCCCCAAAATTACTTAAATCACCCCTTGAAATTACCATTTTGCCCTTCTCTCATTTCTACTGCTATAACGCGACATTTTACCCTCCTATCACACATCTCTCTTCATATTCCTCTTATAATCATAAAAAATAATGTTTTGGAGGTCAGTATTGAACCAACGAACGCCCCAGTGTACTCGAATCTGGTAAAATATCTAACATCTTTTTAATAAAAAAATAATAAAAAATAATAAAAAAATTACGGGCGTCCGACGGAGCCGCCCCCACGTAGGAGGGGGCGTCTGGCTAAGACGCCTCCCCCATGGGGGAGGCGTTTTACCCAGATGCCTTACCCATCGGGTAGGCATTTTACCCAGACGCTATGCCCTTGGGACAGGCGTCTGCGTGGGGGCGGCTCCGTCGGACGCCCGTAATTTTTTATTATTTTTTAAAAAAAATAATTGATTATAAATTTAGATAATTGTTAAATTAATTAATTAATAAGTTAATAATTACTATATTCGGATGACCGATACCCCTTCGGTACACCGAAAATTCAAAAATTTCCAGATCCAAAAATTTCAAAATCAAAAAAAATTCCATATTCGGATAACCGATACCCCTTCGGTGGAATGCCGCTCGCTCACCGGGGAGCGAGACCCCCGAACGACCTGTCGAGGTGGTATTTGTAAGTCAGGATGTTTTACCACCGGGGGATTTTGGAACTTAAAAAATGTTGGATCTGGAATTTTTTTTAATCTTCATCACTTGCAAAAAAACTCATTGTAATCCGACCGGTTACCACCGAAAACTTGCAAAGAAACGTCAAATAATTTGAGATAACACACCGTATAATTTTAATTTGACAAAAAAATTAAAAAAAAACGGAACGTCTGGCTAAGACGTCTGTACCATCGTGGAGGCGTCAGACGCCTCCACGATGGTTGAGGCGTCTTAGCGAGACGCTTAGACCATGGTATAGGCGTCTGGCTAAGACGCCTGCACCATCGTGGAGGCGTCTGGATAAGACGCCTCAACCATGGTGGAGGCGTCTTAGCCAGACGCCTCCACGATGGTGCAGGCGTCTTAGCCAGACGCCCGAGTTGGAAAAAAAATCCGTCTCCGTTACTTCGCCTGATCTAGGTGTTTCGCCAGACATTTTCGTGATGTTGGTACTAGGAATGTTAGTAAAACTGAGTCAAAAACCTTGTTTAAAGACACGGGACGATCTGAGTATTAAATATATTGTTAAGGGCAATTTGGTAATTTCAAGGGGCGATTTAAGTAGTTTTGGGGCGACGTTTAGTAATTTCCTAAAACTATGACATCAAATATTTGGTTGGCTATTCTTAGAGTATAGTTAGCCTGCAGAAGTTGGAATTGTAGTGACGCAATCAATTCAAACATAGGGCATGCATGACAAAGCATAATTAATCCAAACAAAGACGAACATGTAACTAGAAGGCTATAAACAAAGCATAGTTGAAAGGACAACATGTACCTTCACCTGATGCAACTTGCATTGCTTTTGCCCTGCCTCTGTTACAATGTACCTGCACCTTGATCTTTATCTCTTGCTGCAAATCCAAATATGGGTTCAGCAAATTAATAAAACTTCCACCACCAAAAGTGGCAAAAAATTAATAACTCACCCTCATGATGTGTTATGGGAAATGAATATTACAATGGAAACAACAAATGCTCCACAAAGCACTGGAGAACAACGGAGAGAGCTGTGGATTGTCGGAGTTCATGAAGGGATGTGTTTTTTTATAAGACAATAAGCACACGCCAATCTTCGTGTTTCCAGAGCCAAATATTAACTACGAATTTTTTACATAAAAAAAGTAACCGGTTTTCTTTATGTTATTGTTTATCAAGAATTTCTTATGTGAGCTTCTATATCATGGTCTGTTTTCCAACATTTTGATCCAAACAGTTGGACAAGAACCTATTTGATGTTTAAGAATTTCAATTTGGCATAACTTTAGCCTATGATAACCAAGACATTGTTTGAGTTGACTATGACTATCTCATGCATGAAGTAGTCAATGCCATGAATTTATTTGTATCAATCACTATAATGACTAGGCTGACAATTTGACACGGAACACGAAAACACGACACGAATCGATTCGGGTCGTGTTCATGTTGGGTTTCGTGTTGGTTCGGGTCGGGTTCGTGTTTACCCGAATCGATTCGGGTCGTGTCCGTGTCCCGTTTATTGGACACGAAAATATTTCGGGTCGTGTTCGTGTCTTTGGAAATTGACTGGTACACGGAAAAAAATACGACACGAAAGTATACGACACGACACGATTGTCAGGTCTAATAATGATCAATATTCACTTATGCTCTTTTTTCCAAAATGAGTTAGCAGTGTTTGTCTTCTAGATAATCATAATAGAAAATAAAATAAACATGTCAACAGAACTTTCTGGAGCCATAAATGACCTTTTTTTCTTGGAATTTTTTTCAAAATAATATTTTTTTTTTAAATTGCCAAAATAAACCTCCATTAAAATTATTTCTCAAACTACACCCGTTGCCACCACGTGGTGACACGTGGCGACGACTGGTTTTGTTTTTTTGTACATGAAGAACTCGGCATCACCAGTGTCGAGTTCATCTTTTGAGAACTCGGCACTGGTGATGCTGAGTTCAACTTTGATTTTTTATTGGCCAACACTTGAAATTTTCACTCAGGAGGTGACACTTGGTAGAACTCGGCATTGTTGATGCCGAGTTGTACAAAAGAAAACTCGGCATCACCAGTGCCGAGTTCTATCTGGGAGTATTGCCCACCACTTCATATTCCACTCGACGGTTGTTGCCAGGAGAGGTGACAGATAGAACTCGGCATCCCCAATGCCGAGTTCTATTTGGACATGTTCTCCTGACACTCAAATCATGTGTGAAATGGGTGGACGGCCAGGTCTACAATAGAACTCGACATCTATAATGCCGAGTTTAATAGGCATAAGTCGAGTATAATAGGCTGAAGTAGGCAAATTTGCGGTCCTAAAAATACATTACATTCATTCGTCTTACAATTAATCAACTCTTAAAAAGGATTTACGTCGTACATTCATTCAAGTCATAACAAAATACATTACAAATACATTACAAGTCTTACAATTAATCAACTCTTACATTCATTCGTCTCACTAAATAGTTACATACAAAATATTTTGCTATATAGGTTCCTTGCATCGCTTTCAGTTATGCCCTATACCGCCGCATCACCCACACCTTACCCTTCTTCCAGAGTGTTTGTCTATCTCGTTTCGGATTCGCGTTGATTTAGGCCGACCGGGAGGTCTTTTGGTTTGGGGAGGCTTCATTGTGATGTTGCCTCGATCTGGCCAATACCTCACATCAGGAATTGGGATAAATATCGGTTTGTACGTCTCCCTGTACATTTGAACCTCATAATACGGGAACACCAAATGTGAAGTGTTGACATTTGCATGTCTGCCACTGCAAACTGCTAGTACATGTGAACATGGGACGTGCATTGCAATTATGTATCCACAAGTGCAAGTAATAACTCCTTCAAATTTCACGAGGTATTTTTTCTGGTCATTAGCTTCAACCTGATACATCAGCTGGTGTTACCGAGTTACTGTATGTGTTCTGGCCAGATTACTGTTTGCCATCACCACGGTGTGGACTGTCGGTACATATGTTTCATTCCACGACTCGGCGACGTCCCTTCTTTTAACAAAGAATTTGTTCAAGCGGAGAAAGGTCATCAAAATCATGGTTGTAATTGGCATACTGCGTACCCCTCGTAAGACATTGTTGAAGCTTTCTGACATGTTTGTTGTCATACATCCGAAACGTCGACCACCATCGTGACAACAAATCCATCTTTCCAAAGGACCTTGATGTTGAATCCACTCATATATCGGTTTATGTTCCTCTGCAATAGCCTTCATTAACTCTTCAAATTTCATAAATGAATGAGTTTTACCAGCTTCGTAAAACTTGATTTGTCCCAATCTTTCCTTGCAATTTCGATGTTTAGCAAGATTTGCTTTCATGTGTCGAAGACAGAATCGATGTACATGACCCTCCGAAGGTGGAAATGCGGCTCGCACACAAGCATTTATTCCCGAAAATCTGTCGGTGATAATACACAAATCGGGTCGCCTTGTAACTCTACTTCCCTGCAAATGAAGTAACCACGTCCACGACTCTGTATTCTCGCTCTCTACAACAGCAAATGCCAAAGGAAAAATTCCGTTGTTTGCATCCGTGCCCACAACAATTAGCAATAAACCTCTATATTTGCTATAGAGGTGTGTTTCATCCACACTGACAACGGGTCTACAATAATGAAACCCACTAATTGATGGCCCGAACGCCTAAAACACACGCTTAAACATCTCCTCGTCTGAATTTACCTGCACAGACTTGTTGGCTTTTTGGCCTTAATCTATGTTTTGATGATTTAATTAACCTAATCTTAATTATGATGATGTAGAGTAGCACACATATTGCATTGCATGTATATTGTATTGTGCTAACCTCTACAGGTGATCAAGACTCAAGAAAGAAGGAAATGAAGTCAAGACATGTAATTAAAGCTAAATCAAAGACATGTAATCTTGATTTATTTTGAGTCTTAGGAACATGTGTAAATTGAGCATACAAGAGTTAAAAACCAAACACATACACAATAGGTTCCCTATAGAAGTCACACACGAAATTTCACATTTTTTGGACTTCATTAGATCACCCAAACCTTAGTCGGAAATCACTTATAAACTTAAACCCAGATTTCCTGTGTGAACCGGTCGACCGAACCAGTTCTCAGTTCGACCGGTTTATAACAGACTCTCCACAGTGATTTTACCGAACTCAACCGGTCGACCGGTTCTACCTTTTCGGTCGACCGATTCCGGATTTTCATATGACCGTTTTTCTTGTCGTATATGCCCAACGGCCGTATTCGTATTAAAACTATATACACCTCCATATACTTAACCAAACGGTCGAACCATGTGCCTAGTTCGGTCGACCGTTTAACCTTGTCAAGAATTCCCTGCTATCGGTCGATACGATTTCGTTCGACCGATCCAATTTTCCCTCTACCGAAACGCTTATTCGGTCGACCGGTAACCCTGTTCGGTCGACCGTTTTCTTAATAGACTTAAGTGTTCGGTCGATCCATTCATATTTCAGTCGACCGTATTCTTATCGAACCCAAGCGTTCGGTCGACCGTTTCACCTTTTCGGTCGACCGTTTCTGGACAGATTTGCAGCCCGATTTTCTGACTTGTGTATCTTACACAAAACCCAATCAAATCTTGTCCAAACGGCTAGAATACCTTAGGAGCTTATAAATAGAGGATCAAGACTTGTTGTTAACACAATTCTCCAACTCCAATTGTCCCAATACTTTAGAGAGAAACCTCAATCCTCAAAGCTCCCATTTCTACACTCCACAAGCCTAAATCCACACTTGGTGATCATATACTCATCCTACTCAAAGTGTGCTCAATTAGAGAGTGAATCCCACTCAGTTACAAGTGTTGTCAAAAGAAGCAAGGACTTCGGTGAAAGCCCGAAGTGTCCCTCTCGGATTGTGAGAGGAAGAATTCAAGCAAGCGAGGGTTGTTCGCGTTGCTTGTGGTGTAAAGGCGTTCTCTCCCGGCCCGGAACAGGGAGTGGATTGTGAAGACGTAGGCGGAGCTCGCGGAGTCGAGCGGAGCTTACAAGAGAGGACTAGGACCCGGGTGGGGTGCCGAACCTCTGTAAATCCGACGTGTCTTCATTTGTGGTTTGCATTGTCTTTCTTTCTCTACTTGTTTGTTTATTCCGCTGCGCATTTGATTGCTTAATCAAGTAGAGAATTAGGGATTAGATTAAAAAGTGATTAGTGGACCCATAAACCCACACGATCCAACAGACTCTATTTCGACAACAGATCCTTCATTGTTCTGACAGAGAATTGCGACGAACCTTCGCAAATCTTTAAAACTGTCTTTTTCGGCACCATATATTCGGTTCAACGCTTTTTGCCTAGCATGTCATGTTTTAGCGTAACCAATTTCAAGTGAGTATTTGGTCTTCATCCTTTCCATTATTTCAGCAGGAGTAATTGTGAACTTAGTTCTAACAGATGGCATTATCAAGTCGCATACAAAATTAGCACTGCATTGTTTGTTGTCGTTTAGCAATATCGGATTGGAACAAGTGTGCTCGGCGTCGTATGTTTTAACTTGAAAATATTTGCAGCCTTTTGGAACAGACGCATGTAAATGCCATTTGCAGTTATCTTCATCACGACAAATACAATGAACAGTATACCGTTTCGTTGAAGAAACCACAACTGAATACTGAACAAACTTTTTAATGTGCCACGATTGCAGAGCATGAACCAAATCATCTTTCGTTGGGAAAATTTGTTTATCCCAAAAAGAACGATCATCTTCCGTATGCCAATCACTCCGTTTCAAATTGTTCGCAGCATCGAAGAATGAGTGTTCAATTACCGAATTCTCTATCCAGTTGTCGTCCTCTAAGATATCGGGAAGTTCATTAAGAGTTGGAACCATGTCGTTGTTAGCAACTGCATCATCAACAATGTCGTCGTCTTCATGGTTTATGGATTGTCTCATCGCATATATGACATCCTGCGTCTCCGGAACGACTTCATTAGCAGAAACACATTCAGGTTCATCTTCTACAGCGAAGAGTGTGCTGTAATCCCCTAATTCTTCAGTGTCATCGTCTTGAACGCTATGCATCTCTTCCAGGCCTTCTGGTCGACTAAAATTAATTGGGTCAACAACTGACAAACCAAGCCCAAGGTAGGGATATGTGGTAGATGGTCCAGCTCTTTCAGCAAACTCATCATGACTGTAATGCGTGAGTTCAAATTGCGACAAACCAGGATAAGGATTTGCACTGCTAGAAGGAATCTCACCACGTTGCAGGTGAAATGAATGAGTCTCCGGTCTCCAACGCTCGACCATCGCCCCCAGCAAGGTATGATCCAACTGAACTCGGCCCAACCGAGTGACTGTGTCAAACCCTGCCATATCTAGCAGAAACAACATCCTTTCATCAGTGATCTGCCATTCGTTGAGCTTCGATCCATGCTCAACGCATTTTACACCATCAACATCCTTCTGCATAAATTTAGAGAAATGTCAAAATATTGAAATTCACGTGCAAATATTTAACTTGAAAACGTAAAATACTTACAAAATCTTTTAACAAGTCAGACTTGTGGTTGGCCTGCAAAACCAACATTGATCTGTCTACCGGACCCTGTGAAGTGTAGCTACCTCTAACTGAACCAGTACTAGAACCACCAAACTCCATCTGTACATAACACGTTAACAAGTGAGATGGTTGTTCTTCATTACTAACTACTTCAAAAGTTGAGAATACTCTAATGTTTTAGAAATTACCTCAATCGAGTGTAGTAGCAAACGGCTGTAAAGGTCGAACAATCTCTCCAATAAAATCAACTTCAATAAACAACATTACGAATCATGTCAGATTTTTTTTTAAAATTTTGACAGAACCTCTCCTATATTTTTCAAATTGGTAAATTTAAACCTGCACGGTAGAACAAACTAACAATACTTCAAAATTCAATTCTAACATACATTCAAACTCACATACATTTAAACTCAAATAAATCACTTTTAAGTTTACATTCATTCAAATTAACATACATTCAAACCTAAATAACAACAAAAAATCTAATTTTAATCACAATAATCATACTTAAATTCAACTATTTTTAAGATGACCGTAGACCTATAATCAACAAAACTAAATTCAATAATCAACTATCAAACAAGAAATAAAACGTTTTGCTTAAAAACCCATAATCGAATTCGAGTTTGCACCAAAACGGGTTCTTAAATCAACAAAAACACTACAATCATACATAAAACAACAATGTATATCATCCTACTACATAAAAAATGCAAGAAAACGGTGGAAAATGAAAAAAATTCGAAACCCTAACCATAAAAACTCAAAAACTCGACGGATGAGGAGAGGGGGGCGTCAGACTGCTTTTATAGCCAGACGGAACTCGGCGTTTATAACGCCGAAAGTGAACTCGGCGTTACGAACGCCGAGTTATTCCTTTAGAACTCGACACTGAGAGAGTCGAGTTCTATTTAAGTAATTGTTCTCCTGGCGCGTCAATCGTCTCATGCACGATTTGAATCACCTCAGTAAAAATGTCAAGTGTTGGCTAATAAAAAACCAAGTAAAACTCGGCATCCCCCGTGCCGAGTTCTGCCAAGGAGAACTCGGCATCACCCGTGTCGAGTTCTTCCAAGGAAAACTCGGCATCACCAGTGCCGAGTTCTCAAAAGATGAACTCGGCACTGGTGATGCCGAGTTCTCTATGCACAAAAAAACAAAACCCGCCGCCAGCGTGTCTAGTTTGTGAAATACTTTTAATGAGGGTTTATTTGGGCAATTTAAAAAAAAATATTATTTTGAATTTTTTTTTCCTTTTTCTAATTATACTTAACAGAGAAGGCAATGACTCAAAAAAGAAACACTAAAAAGGGCAAACCAGAAAAGTCAATGGCACGTTGCTTGTGAAATATAACATCTGGTCTTAAATATTGGAAATATTCAGTGTGCTACTTTGTTTCCAATACAAAATGCTAGTACTTCTCTTTCATTCCGTCTTTTGATGGGGAAAGCATGTGGCCTTTCCTAGTAAGTAGTAAGTAGTAAGTAGTAAGTAGGACTGCTTCCACCAAAGTACTGAAAATGGAGAAAGCTTACGTACTGAATTGCTAAACATCGTCCTAAAATTACTTAAATTGTCCCTTGAAATTATCATTTTGCCCTTCTCTCATTTCTACTACTATAACGCGATATTTTACCCTCCTATCACACATCTCTCTTCATATTCTACTTATAATCATAAAAAATAATGTTTTGGAGGTCAGTAATGAACCAACGAACGCCCCAGTGTACTCGAATCTGGTAAAATATCTAACATCTTTTTAATAAAAAATAATAATAAATAATAATAAATTACAGGCGTCCGATGGAACCGCCCCCACGTAGGAGGGGGCGTCTGGCTAAGACGCCTCCCCCATGGGGGAGACGTTTTACCCAGACGCCTTACCCATCGGGTAGGCGTTTTACCCAGACGTTCCGCCATTGGGACAGACGTCTGTGTAAGACGCCTCCCCAATGGGGGAGGCGTCTTAGTCAGACGCCCCCTCCTACGTGGGGGCGGCTCCGTCGGATGCCCGTAAATTTTTATTATTTTTTTAAAAAGATAATTGATTATAAATTTAGATAATTGTTAAATTAATTAATTAATAAGTTAATAATTACTATATTCGGATGACCGATACCCCTTCGGTACACCGAAAATTCAAAAATTTCCAGATCCAAAAATTTCAAAATAAAAAAAAATTCCATATTCGGATAACCGATACCCCTTCGGTGGAATGCCGCTCGCTCACCGGGGAGCGAGACCCCCGAACGACCTGTCGAGGTGGTATTTGTAAGTCAGGATGTTTTACCACCGGGGGATTTTGGAACTTAAAAAATGTTGGATCTGGAATTTTTTTGAATCTTCATCACTTGCAAAAAAACTCATTGTAATCCGACCGGTTACCACCGAAAACTTGCAAAGAAACGTCAAATAATTTGATATAACACACCGTATAATTTTAATTTGACAAAAAAATTAAAAAAATGGGACGTCTGGCTAAGACGTCTGTACCATCGTGGAGGCGTCTGGCTAAGACGCCTCCACCATGGTTGAGGCGTTTTAGCCAGACGCCTGAGTCGGAAAAAAAATCCGTCTCCGTTACTTCGCGTGATCTAGATGTTTCGTCGGACATTTTCGTGGTATTGGTAATATGAATGTTAGTAAAACTGAGTCAAAAACCTTGTTTAAAGACACGGGACGATATGGGTATTAAATATATTGTTAAGAGCAATTTGATAATTTCAAGGGACGGTTTAAGTATTTTTGGGGCAACTTTTAGTAGTTCCCCTTACATATCCAACCAACTAGACTCCCAGAAGTCTACTTCTTGCATGCTCAGTTGTTCAGGTTAATTTTCCACCAAACAGTGGTTTTTTCATGATTGGTCTTATTAAAGTAAAAGCTAATTGAGAAGGCTTTCGTCTTTCAAGAAGCAGGTGCGGTTAACATGGAATAATTCTGCTATATAATTATAAACGTTGGTTACTTTTAAGTATTGTTTCATCCATTTTACGTTATATTTGTTCATTTTTAAGTTATGTGTTGTTCATTTTTAAGTTTCTTTTTTCTTTTTAAGTTCCTATTTTTCCTTTTTAAGTTAGTCATTTTTATCACATGCGTTTGTCATTTTAAGAACACGAAATTGAACCCAATAACGTAAAAATAAATCAGAATTCCCCAAAAATTAATATCAAAGACAAACCAACTTTAAACAATAATATCACGTGACAAAACCAAAAACTTCAAATCAACCACAAAGAAACCAATTTTTTCTCAAAAACTCAACACAAAAAAACTTAAATCAGATACAAAAAACCCCACTTCTAAAAAAATCAAGACTAATCAATCATAGAACAAAACCAAAAACTTCAAATCAGCCACGAAAACCAAACTTTCCCAAAAAAAACATCACACAAAAAACTAAAATCAGCTACAAAGAACCGCATTCATTCTCATTCTCGCCTCGAGACAGACTCCAACGCCGACCACTTCCTCCTCCTACTCGCCGACCAACTACGTTGTGGCGTCCTAACCAACATCGTTGGCGTCCCACCTCCTCCAGACTCACTCTCGCGTCATCTCCGTCGTCATCTCTTTTACCAATCCCACCTTCCACCGGGAGAAAATGATTGTGAATGAAATGTTTTGGGGATAATGGAAGGTTTTGAGGAGATATGTATGATGAAAATCAAATGTCGCATAGTTTAGTATGTGTGTGATGTGACACAAATAAATAAATAATATATGATTTAATTATTCTTTGGTTTTTGCTGACTGGATTGACCACGTCAGGCGACGTCCCGGACGCATCTCATCAACAAATCATTTTTCTACTTGTAACAATTGGAGTTGACGATACATCTGCGAATTTAGCAATTTTAAGCAGTAATTACCAAAAAATAGTCTAAAGTATTATTTGACTAGCGGGCACGTGCCCCCCCCCCTCCATTGGTTGAAATTTTGTTTTTTTTTGTTTTTAATAAAAAGATTAGTTATATATAATTAGGTTAATGTATTGATTAATTATTAGTTAAATTGTAATTAAATTAAATTGATTTTGAAAATTATTTGAAAAATTATTTTATGATTAATTAAATTATTTTTGATTTATTTAGATAAAAGTAAATTAAAAAATCATATACAAAATACAAAATAGTAGTACAATACTCATAAACTTCGGAAACAAAATACAATGTAAATACGGAAACGAAATACAATACATAAACTACGAATTTTAAACTACCGATAAACTACCAGAATACTGATAAACTACGAAATTTAAACTACCACAATATTGATAAACTACGAAACATACATTTAGTTAAGTCCTAATGAAAACATAACCACCTACAGAAATCTTTCTGATTTGACCCACGCCTTGAGTTCAACAAGTGTTTCTTTATCGATCTCGTCCTTGTTTTCCTTCTTCAGCAGCAGAAAGAATAGAGCGTCAAGTTTCTTGCTGTTGAGTTCCCTTTGGAACTTCACCTCAGCTTCAATGTGTTTCCTCTCCACCCGTTCTTCATAACGCAAGTAACTTTTCTCTCTCACTTTTGCGTTATATTCAATTTGTTTCCCAGTTCTAACACATCGGGATCGAGTTGCGCTTGAAGTGGTTGTTTTCCCTTCTTTTTTTTTGGCTTTTTAACACCTTCAGGACGAGGACATGGTGCGAACACCATTTCATCTGTTGACGGTGTTGCGTGACTCCCATCGTCGTCGGTGCTTTTTCTTTTCCCGCTGCGAAACTCCCTGGACTTTCTACAACAACGTCTCCAGTGGAAGTCCAAACGCAACTGACTCTCATTTAGGGTACATGCGTAACATAAGCCACACATGAATATACTGAAATTTGGTGTTGTGTGTTCATTCGTAGATGATGTGCCCATCTTGGATGACATCGTCCTCGTTGTAACCACTTCTCTTCCTCCGCACCTCCTGGTCAAAGCAACCGACCCATTGGTTCACAGCCGGCGATGTACGCCGCCATCGTCCCTTCAATGACTCATCATTACGCTCTATTGAACCTGGCTTGCCTGATTCATTGAAGATGCGCTCCACACGTCTCCAGAAGGATCTCATTTTTTGGTTTGTCCCAACCACAACATCGCCACTTACAGCCATGTAAGCCGAGACGAGTCACTGATCCTCTTGTGTGGACCACGATTTTTGCGTCCTTAACGTCGCGGGTTTGCGTGTTTCTTGATGACTTGTAGGTTGAACGACATTTTCGTCATTCACTTCAGGTGTCATGCGGCTTACATTTACACTACTTTCGCCACTTAAGAGGCGAGTATACATACCCATTGGGAATTGGGTTTGGCCTTCTTCCTGAGTTGGCGATTGGTATGGATTGTGCGGGAATCGTTGGTATTGATGGTCTGGGTAGAAACCTGGTTGTGGGAAAAATTGGTTTGGGTAGGACGAGTGGAATCCTGGTTGTGGGGTAAATTAGCTTTGGTATGACGGGTGGAATCCTGATTGTGGAACATTTTGGTATGGGAAAAAGTATTGGGTTGGGGGTGGACGACGTGGAGATCGTCGGTACTCTGGTGAACTATTGCCTTCTGAAGAGGACATTGTGAGACGAGGGTGGAAGAAGTAAGATCGGAATTGAGGTGAGTAGAGAAGTAAGGTGGTTGTGGTATATATATTTAAGTAGTCATGTGCGCACTGTAGGTCCTCGATGCAATCGTCTTGTCTTTTGTGTAGTCACGCACACACTGTAGATCATCGATGTAATCGTCTTGTATTTTGTGTAGTCACGCGCATACTATAGGTCATCGATGTAATCGTCTTGTCTTTTGTGTAGTCACGCGCATACTGTAGGTCCTCAATGTATTCGTCTTGTTTTTTGTGTAGTCACGCGCATACTGTAGGTTATTTCTCACAACTATAAATGCAGTCCTCCTGGTTGGTTTGCACTCATTCATCTACGAACAATGTCTTCATCCGATAAGTCTTCCAATTCGAAGTCTTCATCATCTTCAACATCCAATGACGAAGCTTACGACCAAGTGTTGAACTGCTTAACGGAGTATGTCTCCAAAGTGGTGGACTGACGTCCTAAGAGGCGTAGAAGGGAACTTTGAACCCGGATAGAGATAGAGAGCTTGGTTACAACCGTTTGATTGCCGATTATTTTTCTAACGACCCTATTTATCCTGACAACATTTTTAGAAGAAGATTTAAGATGCGAAAGTATGTCTTTCTTCGCAGTGTGAGTGTCATTGAGGGGTCTGATGTCTTCTTCCAACGTACACGCCACCGGTAGGATGAGCATCTCTGGCCTGCTGATGAGAATTTAATTTATACTGCAAGTGCATGGCGTCAATGAAGACGTGGCAAGTACGGGTCGAACACAAGGAGAGAGAGATATTGCTATTTTTGTGATTTTCGATTTAGGAAAGAAAGAGAGAGAAATAAGTTTGGTTTGAGATTTTTGGTTTTTAATTATCTAAAGCAAGAACAAAAAAAACAAATTAAAAATAAAACAAAGATGAATGAGAGTCCAGCGGGTGGGGGATTAGATATCGGGTTTTGTTTAGAGAATTCTGAAACTTATAATAAATCACATTAGTTATAAAGCATTACATGATAAATGATTCAACATAAACTCAAGTAATCAAAATATACTAACACGAAATTAAAATAATAACATCATTCTTTTTCTCATCACCCTAAATTCGTCACCCCCACCCTTTGGAGAGAGTTAGAAACTCATGGATGGAGGGAAGAAGAAGAGATCCTAGAGAAACTACAAAAGAAAACTAAAAACACAAAATAAAAGAACAGAATTTTATTGCTAAAGAGAAGAACGTCTTTACAACATCGTTTCGGGGCTATTTATAGCCGATACAAGGGGCCCAAGTATAAAATAGGAACGTACAAACGTCAAGACACGACTGGACAAAATCCGGGGCCACAGATCGCAAGGAGTGCGGCGTTTCCGCCGCATTTTGTATGTAAGGTGCGGCGATTTCGCCGCAATTTGTGCTCTGATTGGATCTAGATATTTCATGTCTGTTTATGGTATAATTTAAATGTCTTTTACGCGTCTGGATTGATTTCTTTCCTTTCTTTTGAGCTCCGAATTTATTTCTTCGTATATTTGGAGATCCAAATTGATTTTTCTTTAGAACTTCTCCAAAATAATATTTTTGGTACTTTAATTTGCAGTCGGGTCATCGGCTTTTTGCAATTAAGTCCCTGACTACTTTTGTGTTTAAGTCTTTAGCCTTTTAGGTCTCTGAATGCTTTTATGCTTGGATGAACTTCTCATTTGAAACCCGATAATCTTGACTTGGTCTTTATGATAGAAATGAGTCTCTTGCACGCGTTTATGCTTGGGATATGGGTAATTTGCATTCAGGTCCCTGTATTCTGTAAATAAGACTAAACACATACCTTAGTAGCATTTATTGATATAAAATTAATCTAAATGAAAGACATATGATGCAATGTATGCAATGCATCACCTGCAAAAATGTACCGCGACGATCCGTATGCTAGCTTACGGTGTTGCAGCTGATGATGTAGACGAATACTTAAGGCTAAGCGAATCCACGGCAAGAAACACACTTGAAAAATTCTACGACGGTGTAATTAACAACTTCAGCGGTGAGTAACTCCGAAGACCTAATGCAAGTTATTTAGCACGACTACTTCACGTTGGTGAGCAACGTGGGTTCCCAGGCATGATGAGAAGTATCGATTGCATGCACTATGTGTGGAAAAATTTTAATTGGTTGCTTAAAGGGGACAATATGATGAGTGTAGTGGTAATGCCACTCTTGTCCTCGAGGCAATAACGTCGGCTGACTTGTGGATATAACGCTCGTTTTTTGGCACACCAGGTTCATGCAATGACTTAAATGTCCTGCAACGATCTTCGGTTTTTGATGACGTAATGGAAGGACGAGCTTCACCTGTGACTTTTAAGGTAAACGGTTCTCGATATAATATGAGATATTATCTTACTGATGATATTTATCCAAAATGGGCAGCATTCATTCCGTCCATCGTTCATCCACAAACACCGTAGGACAGGTTATTTGCTGAACGACAAGAAGAAGCACGTAAAAAATGTAGAACGTGCATTTGGAGTCTTGCAAGCACAGTTCGCGATAGTGAAGAAGTCATCTCTTGCATGGAGTAAGGTTGTACTTAACAAAATAATGACAACTTGCATTGTAATGCATAATATGATAGTGGATGATGAACGTGATTTCTTCGGTAATTTTGGAGATTGGAACGAATTTGTTGACGACCAACCTGGAAATTCCGTGAACGAGCCGGTTCGGTATTCCACTAACCGTGTAGTGGATATTACCAGGTACTTGAGAAGGAGAGATCAATTGCGTGATCGCACCACACATTTGAACCTTCAAGCCGATTTGATCGACAATAATGACAACGATTTGGAGGAAATGTGACTTCATGTATTTTAAGTTTCGTATTTTAGTTTAGCGTTTAATGATGTATTTTTCGTTTTAGTTTTAAAATTTTCTGTTAATGTACTATGTAATGCGGTTTCCTAAATTTTAATAATATTTTCGTATTTATATATTAAATGTTAATTAAAAACGAACGAATTGTTGATATTAAATAATTACCATAATGATTATTAAAAGATTTTGCTGATTATTGAAAGAGCTTTAGAGAGAAGAATAAAAATAATGACGTGACAACAAATAATGTAGCGTGACTGAGTGGATTGGATAATTGTTAAGAATTTTGTAAGGAGTTGGTTTGTGCTGACGTGGCGGAGAGAAAAACTGACGTGACCTGAGAGAGAAACTAGGGTGTCTGGAAACTACCTGGCGTTGTTAACGATGCTCTTGGGACAACTCAATTTGAGAGAGAGAAATGTTGCTTCAAAGATGCAACCAATTTGTCGCCGAACAATTGTGTTACTTTTAATCAACGTGCTCGACATCTGGTCCTAAAGAATATTGAGTTTCAATATTGAAATCAAGGCACAAATTTTTAATGGAAATGATCTGACTTGATGTGATAAATTGCTACGATCAAAAACATTTTGTAACAATTTAAGCAAAACCTACAATCAGTAGGGCGATCAATTTCAACCTGAAGTGCAATTATCATGACATGTGGGTTCAAGAAATCAATACAAAAAACCGAATCTTTCCACTATATTAAATCTTAGTTGAAAGGTAAAAAAGGCCTTTTTACAAACGTATAAGTAAATAGTGCTTCGTGAAAGTAAACATAAATTTTATAACATAACGTTGAAAGAATTACAAATACAATCATGTAATACAGTTAATTACATATGTCGAATAAATATTCCGTATAGATCTAGATAAAACCAACGTACAAAAACATATATAGGAAAACAACAAAAGAATGAACAGTGATCAAAGATGACCTCAAAGACCGAACCGTCGGAAGATGAATTGCCTCAGAGAAAATATCAGCCCACATACCAGTGCGTTTGATGGTCTGCCGATTTTCTTCCAGGGTAGAACGGTCTCACCGTCGATTAGGCGCACACCAGAATCGACATACCACGAGAAACCTCGCAAAAATTGATCGCAGGAGAACTCTGGATTTGGAGATTGAAAGTTGCCGGAAAGGGACAATTCTCGTAGGGAGAGGATAAGAATAAAAACGTATGTGTCTAGAAAGAAATTGTATATAATTTTGCAACCGTCAATGAATTAATTCCAAAAAGCAATTAACATGATATCCAAAAAGATACACCCATCATCCTGGGGCTAAAACCTCTAATTTTCCTCAAAACCCCTGCCCCACCTCGCCTCGTCTCACCCCGCACGGGATAGGCGAGCGCGCACGTGTGTGGAGAATTATTTCATCCTCTCTTTCCACCTACAAAGGGTCAAGTGAAGATGATGTTTATCAACATCCTCCAACTTGTTTGATTCACCAATGTGAAACAATAGTTCTCATCTTCAACTCAATTGGATTTACCCAATTGAGTTATTCATGGACCCAACTTAAAACTCAATAATCTAACACATAAATCTCATAGGAGTTTCAAATAAGGAAAAACAAATTCAAAATAATGATGAAAAAAAAGAAATTAGAAGAATATAAACGTGTGAAAGTTATTTGATAAAATATGAGGGAATAAAAGGTACTCGTAATATTGTTTTTATTAACAAAAAGCAGAATCACGGAATTTTAGTGATGTCATTTTTCAGAAAATGAAAAAAGTCTCCGATGTCGTTTTTGAATACCACAAATTATGAGTCAGGACTAACCAAAGCGGATTAACAACTAATTAAGTTATAATTACCACAAACGGATTCACAAATACCGTAAAACACTTCCACAATTTTTTTAAAACTTGTGCATACCAATTTTTACCTTTTAGGTGGGTTATCAAGTCGTTTGTGGTACGGATGTCATTTGTAAAAATAAAAGTAGGGTTAGTGTTTAATTTTTCAAATTTTTACGTAGACTAAATGGATACTATTGGAATGTGCGATCATGGGTAGGTAATTTTTAAAGATAATTTTTAAAATATGAAAATAATAGAAATTAACTATTATTTTCAATAAAATCATGCTAAATTGATTTACCTGCCATCAAAATACCTTCATCCAAGTCTAAGTTTAATTTCACGACCATCCAAATATATAATTCACGACCATCCAAGTTTAAATTATAATTATATTTATAAATTACCCAGATTGTTTGTAAATTACATGACAGGAGACGCAACGTTTAGTGTGCATATTATCAAAGATAAATATCACAACACAACTTAAAGCTAGGTCTTATCCCCAAAGGACATCAGTGTGTTATCACCCTTTCTGCCCGAGATGACCCTTTCTGCGCGAGATGACGGAACATTTGGTTGTTATTTTTGTTTGTTTAGTGATTTTCTTACTTGCTAATATGTAATTGTTAGTCCTTTACATGATATTTTTCTTTAGTAGTTTTCAGTTTTTGCAATTTTGATAGTTTTGGGCTTTGTTAATATGTAATTACCCACTCTAATTTAATACTTTACTTTAATAAATATATTTGCTTCTCTTGTTGGTCATACAAATTTTTGAAGATTTTTACCGTAAAATTAACTTTAAACTATAATTCACGGTTATCCAAATCTAAGTTTAAATTCCCGGTCATCCAAATATATAATTAACGGTCATCCAAGTCTAAGTTTAAATTCACAGTTATCCAAAAATACAATTCATGGTCATCCAAGTTTAAATTATAATTATAATTTATAAATTACCTTTAAATTACCCAAGTTGTTTGTAAAAATTATTGTAGACCAATGATACGTGTTGGTTTAATTTTTAAAATTTTAGTCCATTGTGCAAGATATAATAAGGACATGAAAAAAATTATGGAAGTGTTTCATCGTATTTTTGAATTTGTTTATGGTAAATTGGTAATAATTGCTTAATTAGTTACGAATCTGTCTTAATTAATCCTGTCATCTTGGATATTTTTTCTTTTTCTGATAAAATGGTATCATTGATGCTGTTTTTTCTCCTCATATTTTATCAAATAATTTTTGCAGGTTTATATTCTTCCAAAAAAATCATTATTATTTTGAAAAAAATTCCTTCAAATAATGTTATATCAGGATTTCAAGAAAGAAGTGAAAACCAAAGGAGGGTTTGTGGATAAAAAAAAGACCTTCGTAATGTTCCTTCCTTTTGATGTTGATTCTTACTACGCCTCAACTCCTTGACACCTAAGGCAATGAAGATCTAGCAAATTTGGTAATAATCTAAACTTACTCTATCATAAGTACGAAATTGGCAGATAAGATTTATTCAAATTTTCAATGATCGGTTGTAAGATGTTAGAAGAATAACACCTTAGATTTATGTGCGAATAAAAATCTTGAGCTAGACCGGATTATACCATAAGATCTAACGTGTGAAATATTCTAAGTGTTTAACTTGGTATGACCAATAGAAAAAACAATAACAATTCTAAAATGAGATTGATATCATCTTTAAGTGTGAGTATGCAACTCAAATCAATTGAGTGAAATCTAGAATCTAATAATTCTCAAGAATTGTCTAAATCGTCAATGTGCGACTATTCTCAACACTGAGAAATGAAAAAACATCTTCAACATTCATCCAATTTTCTCTCTTTAATTTCGTCTAGCTATCACTCCAAGGAGAAGTTAATGAAAAGTGGCATGACTTCACGTTCGTGCTTTCATAGGAAATCAATTCTAATCTGATCAGTTAATTGTTCAGATATGAGGTAGAAATGTCTAAATAACATGTAATGCAATGCAACATGCTATTGTCGGCTTGTCGCAATAATACAACAGGTTGACTATATATATAGTCCAAAACCAATACCATAGAAACCAATTATTTGAACAATTCAAAATACCAAAAATATCATATTTTTGGTGCATGTTTCATTAACAAGAAAAGAAACCAGGTCAAACCCATAACCGTATCAAAGCAAACTATGAAATGATACCATGGTATTATAGCTCCATAAATCCTAAATTAACAATCCACGAACAAACGGTCGGACGACCCCAAACTTCCGGTCGACCAAAAACTTCCAGTAGAACCCACCAACATTCCACACTACATGGTCGACCGAAACAACACTAGCGGTCGACCGAAAACTTCCAGTAGAACCCACCAACATTCCACGCTACACGGTCGACCGAAACAACACTAGCGGTCGACCGAAATCCACCAGTGCAAATCCTTCAACAAATCAATCTACACGGTCGACCGAAACAACACTTCTGGTCGATCGGATATTAAGTTAACTTAAGTCGTCGGTTGGACGAGTCAAACAGACGATCGACCGTTTGGATGGTCAACGCCCCAACCGACCTACGACAGTACTTTTGGTCGACCGTTAGAATTGTACCACTGGTCGACCACCACGAAAGTATCGTTCAACCGGTGCGAGACATTTTGCCCAAAATACACTATAACCGGTCGACCGAACCAAAACACTGGTCGACCGTTTACAGTTCAGAAACCGCTATGCAGGTCCGACGAGCCAATCGGCCTACCGTTGACCGCTCTCACTCCCACACTAATAATAGGTGAGCGTAAAAGCAAGTTTGACATACCTTAAGGCTTGAAGAAGCCTTAGATGAAACAACGGCGAGCGTTTCCTCGAGAACTCCTCGCAACCGGTGCTTCTCCGACGAACACCTCAACTCCGACCATCGATTAAGCTCTTCCACGACCTCCCTGAGCCGGAAACACGGAAGGGAAAATGAGAGAGAGAGAGAGAGAGATGCACACACTAGAGAGGGAGAAAGTGAGGTGAGAGAAATATCTAACCTTATATACAAAACCCACATCCGATCTCAGCCGTCCATCTCAATCCTCCTCTAATCCTCCCCTAAGCACAATTAACACATTAAGCAAGGGTTAGGATATTAGATATATCCTCCTAAATAATTAACAAACGAGATTTAATCAGATGAAATGTTTCTGACACTGCTTACTATCAGTATCTTGAATTATTACCTTCAGCTTCTTAACTTTCTATTGCGTTATGGACATATGGTATTTGGACCGAGATAAACTGAATCTAAGCAAAGAAAATTATACAATGATATCGTTGAAGGAAGTGTCTTTTAATAAAGGTGGCAATGAATAAATAGTTAAAAAGATAATTAATCTGATTGTATTAGGGATCGTAATGTTTAACTAGAAACTAATTACGATCTACATGTCAATTGTAGTACACAATACTAATATAATTTGGTCATATATTGGTTACACACATTTGAATCTATGGGCTAAGCAAATAGATAGTTAATGACTCATTAAGCTCACTTACCTAATGAGATTAGAGTTAGCTTAAAAGAGATCTATAAATATATGAGAATTATGGTTTTAGAAGGGAAAAAGTAAACTATTTTCTCTCCAAAACCCTAGTTGTCCCCTCCTTTCTACCACCAAGGAAGAAGTTTGTTCTTTTATCCATCTCGTTCTAGCTAACGTTCGGTGGTAGCTTAGTCCGTGATTCGTGTGTCCCGAGTAGAAGAATCACGTTTGAGATTCTCCGTCATCTGTTCTTCCGAAAGGAGAGGCATGCATCAAAGGTATAAACTATTACACTCATGTCTCTCTCATTAGTATCATTTGCATAGATCTTGTGTTGGTCGATGTCATTAGAAATTGTTTTTAAATTATTTTCCGTTGTGTAACATCGGAACCAACAATTGTAACTTCCTAAATTCTGAATCAACAAACAATAATTTGTCAATCAGACCAATCATACAATGATATCTGACGGACTTCCAATACTGCTTAGTATCTGTATTTTGCATGATTGCCTTCATATTTTTAACTTAAGGACGTAGGGTATCCAATAAGTTGCCCAAAGTTGGGCAATTAGTGTTTATTTCACTTCAGCTCTACCAATCTTTCTCACTCCTACATTTCCGTCGGTATTTGAGAAGTATTTGTGTTGGAAATCTGGACGTGTTTAAAAAAAAATTAATTCCACTAAGAAGTGCATTGTGACAGATAAGTTTCTATGAGTAATAATTAGCATAACAATGCATAACAATTGTTTTTTTTATGAATCAGAATTACTCTAGTTCCAAAAAAATATCTGTCTTTCAAAATACTTGTTTGTTCCATGAACTAGTTACAAATATGAATTCATTCTTGACCATACAGATAACTTGCCTATGAATGGGTTATAAAAACATGATATCAATAAGTATTTGAAACTTGTTCCGTGTTAAGTATTGATCAATAATTCTTGAGTTCAAACAACTATTTTCTTTTGGACAGTTAAACAGAGACTTCTACTCTGACTAGCAGTCATCATCTGCTTCTAAGACAACTTGTTTTGGATAACATCCATATACATTAGTTATGCACGAATTTATGTGTTCACTCCACAACCTTTTTTCTTTATGTTGGTTCTCATTAATTTACTTTCCTACAGCTTTTAAAGTCATTACTTCAGATGATACACATGTAGAAAGCCCATTTTCTCAAAGACAAAATTTAAGCATTGTTATTCAGAGAAAGACGGGGTTGAGGAAAAGGCTCAAGCAAATCCCAAAACTCATGGACATGATTTTCATCAAATGAAAGGTTTTAAGAGAGTATTTGACGACATGTGCTGGTAATTACGAAGTCTAAGCATGAAGCTCTAGTAGTCTAGTTTGCTGTTTAAGCATACCAAAAGTGGGCATTTAGCTGTTTAATCCAGTCAAATGTTTCAGAAACAAGCGAATCACTAAAATAGCAAGGGAAAATATTCCGACAATAGATAAAACTATTTTGCCTAAGCAATGGAATTGAGTTTCTTAAAGACATTGACATTTAACAACGTAAAGGTGCACGATCTTAGTGATTTCTTGAAAATCTGTAGAATTATGCGAACTGTATCTTCCTCGTAATAGGAGCTCCACAAAAGGGACAGACTTGCCGTTCTGCTCCACATATGCAGCAACTCTGAGAAAATGGAAAATTAGCACTGACCTTGTAGGACTTGATCATTCAAGAAATACAGCTTTTGGTACCTGATGTCCACAATCATAGACAAGCTCTCTCGGATTCACAAAGCAACAAGGACATGTCTGCACCCAGAAAACAATGATGTACGTGATTTATGGGCTTGTTTTAAACTGATAACCATGGTCAAGCCATCTCACATTCTCAATTATGAACAGTATATTAGTATGCTAACACCACATGGAAGAAAAGGCTTTATATTTTGCAATACTTAAACATAAAAAATAAAAAATTGAACCAGAAATCGTTCAATCACAAGACTTTTCAGAAGAAAATCCTTAATGGGGGTCTCTAAACATAACACTAATGGGAAAATAACTAACAGACAAAATGTCATGTTTCGTGTCGATCTTGGAAAAAGAAAAATATATATACTAGCAATATTTTAAACATTACGAAATTTTGCAGATGTAACTCTCATTTTGCCCCTTGCAAAAATATAAAGTACTAAAAAATCAGGAACCATACCTCAAACATGTAGCATTAGTTCATAATTATGTTTCATACGTGAGACCTTTATAACAAGAACAAAAATTGTAGATGCACCAGCGATATTTTGGTCTATAAGGAAATAGTCCAATCAAGTCTAGTCCACCAAGTACCAGATCCCTTACAGTATTGGTGATATATGAAATTAGTTCAAGATACCAAGTATACCTTACTATACACAATTCTTGAGAAAACACTAAGAAGTAGTATGCTCCGCAAAATAGGTAGGAGCCCCCTTAATTTAGCACTTTAGCCTATAGTTCGTTTCGAAGAAACCTAAAGTACGTTCCAATTGCATCCCTGGATAATTTTGCTTGTTCTCCTTGATGACATTTTTGACATCCTTGATGAAGTGAATAAAGAATAAAGTATCTATCGTCAAAGAAAACGTCATATACCAGAACGTTTCCATGCCAGGTTATACAAATGCAAGCGGCTTTGGTGAAAGAAACATACCGAACTGATAGGTGCTGTAGAACTTCCTGGGTAAGGGGAGAATGAAGCTCCACTGAAGGCAATGGCTTGCTGATGGCTGCTTGTCAAATGGGCAGAAGGGTGCAACCCAGTTGGTGGAGGGAGACAAGTTCTTGTTGGAGCGTTACCTCTTTGATTGCTGCAATGATGAAAGGAAAGAAAGGTATTTAAGGTTGGCACGACCGGACGAGTTTCCACAGACAGAATGAAGTATGGGATTTATAATCAAGAAATGGTACGCAAGTAGCTGAAGTTGAATTGTTGCTTGGTATTGGAATGGAATCTCCATTAATGCTGCGAGAGCAAATTCTGCTTCCTTCTTACTTTCATCTATCTCCCTTGACATCATCTCTGTAAAATTCACAAACTGCAAATTTGCATTTCAAGTAAGCATTATAGGAATTTGGCTACCCTTTACATGTGATCACAGCAGGTATATAATAAACTTAACTTGGATATTATCAAATCTGCGGGCAGGAATGTTGTCGTCAAACTTTTCCATTGCATGCCATGGTCCATCACCAACTCCAACAAGCACTATTGATAGCGCATAGTTACTGAGAAATGAAGACAAGACAGTATCTATGAAGTCAACCACAAAACAAACAAACATGTAATTGAGAGACTGATTTGCTTTCTATGGCATCAACCGTCTACAGCCAGATTATTACCTAGCCTTGACTATGGCATCAACAGTTTCTTTCTCCTGCCGGCTAAGATGCTCGGGATCTGTATCAACACTACGTGTCACCTGTTCAAGATTAACATGTAATTGAGAGACTGCTTTGTCTTCTACTCACTTCATCAAGATTTAATTTGAAAATCTCATGGATTGTACTACTAGAGTATGCAAACAAAGAATACCTTTTGGGATGCATGTCGTATTACAAATAAAACCAAATCATAACATGTGTATCTAGAATTACAAACTCAGTGTTCTTTGGTAGTCAACAACCCTATATTCTTTTGTCGATAAAAAAAAACTAAGAAAAGTCATACATGAACTTGCTAATTTTAATGCTAAAATACAAATAGTCCTCCTATGACTACAAAAGAATCTAAAATGACTAAATTGGAAATTAACATGCATTTTGGCTATCAGGTTACATCATAAAGAAAAAATAATATTGCCAGAGATAATGGGATGGAATGTTCAACCATGCTTACTGACCTGCCCATCTGCAATTATCAGTAGGATATGGTAACACCCTCCACTGTTTTCCACAATTTCAATAGCTGTGTCAATTATCGGGGCAAATGATGTTGGGCCTGATCAATATGTGAATTACTTCCAATCAGAAAATTCACAAGGTTAAAATAATTCATATAAGAAAAGATGAGAGATGTACTTACCAGCAAACCTGACATGGCGGACTATTTCTCTGTAGCGCTGCAGTGCTTCACCTAAACCACTACAAGGCTCCTTATTAGGATTGAAACTGAAGACTGTCTGATCATGTGTTGAAACTGCAAAAACAAGAATATGTTTTACTTTAAAGATACCACAGGCTACCTTTGGTATAAAAATCAATAACCACTAACCATCACCAAATCCAAAGCATGGTATAAGATTATCCTCATCATAATGAGATAGTGTCTTCCCAATTATTGACAATGCTTGTTCATAAGGATTGGGAGGATGTTCCAAATCATGCAAGCTCCGGTTCTCGAAAGATTTTTTACCTGTGGATATTCATGATAGGCAATGCCATTTTATGACATAAAAAACAAACAAATCTACATAAGATCTTCTATATCTGAAGCTATGTCTTAAAATTTAGAAACAACCTGAGGATTTGGAAAGCTAGAAATTTAATGCATTGTTTGTATGTGCAACACATATGCATCATCATGAGAAATGGTTGACATGCAGAATCTAAAGATTGACCAAAAGTACTGTCTCTGAGCAACCGAATGTGTTAATAGACTTGCCTTTCACATTAAAAAGATTGAGTACATTAAATGCAGTGAAAATAGAAAAAGCTTTATATTGCTTAAGCCTTTCAAGTGTCACTCATCGTGTTGGCCGAATTGTTACTTGCTGCTTTATGCATTATAAATATGATAGTATTCTGTACATCAATGGAAACCAAGCTAGCCTCCTAATTCTAACAACCTGAATATAATTGTGGTGGTTTGCAGATTAATATCTATCTAAAATAAACAGAGAGTATGAATACTATGTCAAATGCACCTGTCCACTCATTGCTCTTTGTGAAGTCAATTCCAACAATGAGGTTGCAAGATTCAAGCCCAGATTCCTTAAGAGCCTCAGTTACCTACGGCAAAAAGATTGAATATATGCACTTTAGGGAGTGGAAGCATAGAAACATCAAACATGATTATCAGTCATCACTGAAAAAAATTATGTATTTGTTTGGTGAACTTCAGTCTACTGTAAGCCAATAACTGAATTTCGGATATACAAATTGAATCTGTTGTGGTCTTCTGGAATACGTCACCATCCTATGAGATGCAAAGAAATTGCTGTAAAATTATTTTGCAACTTCAGAAAATCTGCTAAAATCTTGTTTGAAAGAAAGGAAAGAATGTCACCAGCCAACTACACAAAATGTTCTATTTCTTATTTGCTATACATCATAAAGAACAATTTGCAATAAAAACAGGAGGGGATAACAACAACTCTGAATCACATACCTGCTCCAGCGTGTGGAAGTTGTCCGTAATCACTGAAAAATCAGACCACGCTCTCGGAGATATCTGAGTTTCATGCTCATTAACAGATGATTGGTTTTCTGAAGAGCTTGGCTGCCTATTTACTACAGAATACTTCTGATGATTGCGTCTACGTGAGGTTCTCTTCGAACTATTAGCCCCCATTGTTGAACCCTACAACAGAAGACCTTCCGATTCCACCGGTGAAATCCTCTGATCAATACCTAAAACACAAACAACCCACTCTTAGCATTAAAACTGAATCATAAAAAATGACTAAAAATTAGAAAACCCTCTTACAGAAAACACATATCCTACACCCAATCATACCAACATCCAAACAACAAATTACAAAACGAATAGCCTTTATTTCTCTTTTTATTCAATCTTCATAACGAAATCTGAACTAGGGAAACGAGTCATTCATCTTTTTCAAAAGAAAACTATAAAAAAGTACATAAGAAACCGGAACCGATGTTTCAACAACCATTCTTCGTGTAGACAACATTTTCCTCTACAATGACTACCTAAACAATACAAAATCCCCCCCAAAAAATTGGTAAACAAATTGCTAGTCGAACAAAATCTTCATCTCGATCAATACGGATAAAAAGTAGACTACCACAAGAACATGAAGAACACACATATACAGATAGCACAAAGTAAGAATACATAAATCATTTTACAAATACAATAACAATATCAAATTCCACCAGAATACCAGTAATTTCCGAGAAAGAAAATCTTTTTTATAAAAAAAAATACCCTTTTGCTGAGAACCAAAGGGCACAGTAGTGGAACATCATCTTAGCATCTACTCGAGAGGAACTTAGCGATAGAACAAGTATGGTTTATGGAGGGAAGCATTAGCGTGCACAATAAGAAAAACGATTAAAAAAATGAAGGAAAGCAACATTAAGAAAACGCTTCCACATTTGAATAACGGGATGAAAACTAAAACGAAAACGAAACAGGAGAAGACCAGCAGGTCTTGTACCATTTGGAGTTTGTTGGTTGGAGAATGGAGAGAGAAACCCAGAGGAGTTGAGAACGAATGAAACCCAACCGTATTTTCCCTCCACACCATTGGAAAAAAAAGTAACGAAAAGTTAGTTTTTTATTTTTTAATTATGGTTTCGAAAATAATGTCTTCTTTCGCATTTTATTTTTTTGCAATTATTTTTAATGGAATTTTTTATTTTCAGTTTTAATATGAAAATGGGCTTTCAACTTTTGCTCTTTCTTCCCCAACTTTGTCTATTGGTCGTACATGAACATAACAAATTTAAATAAGTCTATGATTTGTTTCTAATAGTTATTTGAATAAAATAAGGTATTTGTTTAATTATTTTTTAACATCATAAACATCAGTAAACGTTTCAATTTTTTAAATTGTTATTAACGAATTACTAACATAGTCTCAATTTGGTTAATTATAATCCTAATTAGCTCGACTATATTTTTAAGATATAACGATTAAGCTGTCGTATCTACAAAATCCATGAGTTAGGAACCTCATATTTTAGACATCGTGACCCACAAGGCCACAATTGAGTCTGTGGCAAAATATAGTGATGCTAGATTAGTAGTTTTCACAAAATGGCAACAAAAGATGATATAATTAAGTTCTACCATCAAGGAAGAGACAAAAGTTAAAATTGGATAATTAATATGGATGGCATTGTAACAGCTAACATGGTGGGTATTTAAGTATTTTAGCAAATATGAGACGTATTGAGAATATTTAAGCAAAATTTTAAAAAAAAAACTCATTCGACCAGTCAACTAGAAAATCAGAAGTATTGAACCAAATCGAAATCTGCCGTAAATATGAGTTGCTTGTGAGAATTTAAAAAGTAAAATGCCTTAAAAAAGATGGATTTATACATGACAGCGAAAGAGGGGGGAAAGGTCAAATCTTTTAACTGATTACGAAACTTCACAATGTGTACCCCATCTATACGTAAAGGGTTATTGTATAAAAACAAGTCAAGTTCGTCAATTCAATGGTACCGGCGAGAGTTTTTCGATTGAGGTGGATTTGTGTACTTGACATCCAATGAAAAAGAATCCCCTCCCCCAGTATTTCCTTATGTTTGTGCATATATTGAAGGGAAAAAATCCATTAAATTTTCCAGTATAAAAGGATTTTTCCGAGGAATATTCTTATCTCTCCCTAGAAAACCAAAAGTATTAGGAAATAAAATCAATCTCAAATACACAGCGGAATCGAAATATCAAATCCAATGGACAGAATAAAGAACAAATGCAAATCCAAACACCAAATCACACAAAACACGCAAGGTTTAACGTGGAAACCCAGCGCGGGAAAAACCACGGACGACACAACTCCAATATACTATAGAGAAAACATATTACAATGAGAGACTTACAGGAAACACGAACAATCGGCGAAAATACCCGATTAAATTTGCTCACACCGAATCAACAATGATGATCTCTCTCTTTTCTCTCAAGAATGCAAAGTAGACAAATAACAATTAATCTAATTGTTCTCTTTATCAAAGGGGGACGAAATTGTCTTTATATAGTATTCCAAAACAAATATAAATTGCACCAAAATCGCGTGGAGAAAGATGCAAAACGTGGGCAGGATTGAGTCCAACGGTCGACCGAACGGATCTTCCAACCGTAACACAAACCAGGTTTCATCGGTCGACCGGAACTTAAGTACCGGTCGACCGAAAAGTGACAGACATTTTTCCTGTTTGCTCAAGTGCATACTCCGTCGACCGAATCACTTAAGTTCCGGTCGACCGAAAACCAACAGACGTTTCCTCGTGTGCATCCGGTCGACCGAACCGCTCATCTCGGACGACCGAAAAGCGACAGACACTTTTGCCTAGCTCCCACATGTGTGCCCGGTCGACCGAACAACCCCTCTCGGTCGACCGAAAACCAATAGACACTTTTGCTGGACAAGATTGAACACACGTCCGGTCGACCGAATGTCTGTTTTATCCCACAAATACTTTAAACACATATTTAAGGTAAACTACAACAAAAAGAAAATTCCCAAACCCTCTAGCTATCATTTCTCCAAACCATCTCCTCTCTTCGGCCACCACCGGCAAGGCAACCTTCTCCTGCAATGTCGTCACGCTCTCCAGTCTTGTCTCATCCCCGTAAAAGCCAGCCCTGTCGCATCCCTGGCCTCTTCAACATTAATTATTGTTGTTGGATTAGGAAAAAAAATTCCCAATACGAATGTCAACTACGGGATTGGTTGTGCAATTCCCATCCCACCGTTCCAATTGCTTAACAACACTACAACTTTTTTATAGTTTTGGTTAAAATAATCACAGCAGAATCATTCTAATTGTCATCGTTAATGTCTTTTCATATTCACATTGCTTTTATACTCTCATGTATAGTTGCTCCAGATAATTCCTTGGTTAGAACTTAGGGTGTCATTCGTACCTTCGAGAACTTTTTAGAAGTAGAAAACTTGACTTTTAAAATGGTTTTTGAGTGATCGGTACTCTAAAAGGTTTAAAATATGTGAAAGTCAAAGTTTCAGGAGAATTTTCGAGATTTAAAAGATTGTACTAAAGGTGTGATTATTTGGCAAGGAAATAACATGGAAGTGAGACAATTGGACTTCAGAATGAATTCTTGTGATTAGTTTTTAGGAAAACTTAATGAAATTTTGGAAACCTAGTAAGAGTTTCACAACCTTATAATTTTGTACTTAGGATAACTTCCTCAACATCAACTCCAAAATAAAAGGAAGTCATGAAACTATAGTTCCAAAAGTTCTTTGACTTCCTTCAAGTCAATCACACCATAATCTCAACTCCTAAAAACTAATACTCAAGTCAAATGATACTAGAACACAAGTAGCGTATATAGGTGACCCTATGAAGAATCTCAAAATCAACGTGTTAATACGATGTAGGAACTTAAGATGTGCACGATAAGTACATAAAAAAAGCCCAAACCACATGGTATTGGCCAATAGCTACAAGGTTTGGATGTACAGCGAATAGGTCATCATCTCTTAACAAATTGACTTCATGCTCATTTAGTGAGAATTAGAAGGTATTGACCAATAACCACAAGGCCCGGGTGTCCAACGAATAGGTCACCGTCCCTTAACTAGTGGAGTTCAAATTAACTCGTGTGGTGAAACAATTCTAGAACCCAATTAGCACAAGTGACTTGACGAAAAATACAATATTGTCGTCAAACCCATTCTCCTTTCAACAAATACTCTGGTCAAATGATAATAGAACACAATTACCATATGTGACCCAACAAAAACTCACAACACATTCGTCAAATCTATGCTCCTAAAAACTAATACTCAAGTCAAATGATACTAGAACCCAAGTAGCATATATAAGTGACCCTAGGAAGAATCTTTAAATCGATGTGTTAATGTGATGTAAGAACTTAAGGTGTGCACGATAAGTACATAAGTTAAAGGCCAAACCACATGGTATTGACTAATAGCCACAAGGTTCGGATGTACAACGAATATGCATCAACCTTTAACAAATGGATTTTATGCTTATGTAGTGAGAATTAGAATGTATTGACCAATAATCACACGACCTGGGAGTCCAACGAATAGGTTATTGTCCCTTAACAAGTGGACTTCATACTCGTGTGGTGAAACGATTCTATACCTCAATTAGCACAAGTGACCCGACGAAGAACCAATATCGTCGTCAAATCCATGCTCCTTTCAATTAGCATACGTGGCCCGTCAAAAAATCACAACATTTTCACTAAATACCACTCCTAAAAATTAATACTCAAGTCAAAAGATACTAGAACTCATGTAGCATATGTGACTCCATGAAGAATCTCAAAATCAACTTGTTAATGTGATGTGGGAACTTAAGGTGTGCACAAGAAGTATATAAGAAAATGTCTGAACCACAAGGTATGTATCAATAGTCACACGGATTGAATGTCCAACAAGTAGGTCATCATCCATCTACAATGGATTAAAAGGATAAATCATAAAGTCATTGATTATATGTAGAAGATCCATCACACAAATTAGAATGTCGTCATCGATCATCAGATCGAAATTGTGTTCACTAATAATTTGAAACAAATAGGTGAGTTAAACTACAAATGACAAAGATAACTATAAAAAAAATCTTGTGGTGAAGAATGATCAATCAACTCCACAACTTCTTTTTCGTAGCATATTTTCTTTCATGCCACATGTGATTTTCTCTATCATCCACATAATGTTCACATAGGATTTGAGCGTCCATGAATAATTAAACATCAAATATGATAGTTCTTAAAATATATGAGCAATCAGAATGTAACATCCCGAAATAGCGGAAATTTTTAAATTTTTCATCAAGACAATAGAAATCAATAATCAAAAGACGGGACTGTTACTTCTCATAAAACACATAAGCGGTGCACCATATTACATCTGAGTTTGTCATAAGCTACATGACTACATCAGATAAAGCAAATGAGATATAAATAATCATGTCAACCTCAGTGTCCCAAATGAGAGGATCTGATCCCAAAATGTGCGCGCCCGCTGATCACCACCCAACTGGACCTACTGCGGTCCTGAAATAAAACATGCAACAACAATGCCTGAGTTTCCATAAGGAAACCCCGTATACCAAGCTCACATATATGCATGCAGTAGTATAAATAAACATATCATACTAGTAGCATGTCATGTCATCAACAGTAAGGAAAACAGTTCCCCCGAAGGGTAAAACAGGACATCAATCCACAATCATCATCGGGTCTCCCAAGGAGACCTACCGTAGGCACATACAGTCTCCCCACACGCGGCTACACTAATCATGGGGTTCGGCAATGAGCATCCGCCAGGTCCACGCCATAAGAAACAGATCTGTAACTTCGTGGTCGAAACCACACCAACGGAGCCGTCGTTCGGCCGGTCCATCAATCATCATCTCAGTAGGTGCTCATCTGAGGAAAACATAGCCGGAACAGCATCGGCCCATCAATCATCATAGCCGGAACAACATCGGCGGCATCACCGACACAACATCGGTGGTCCAACAATACGTCCGGCACAACATCGGACGGGTCCAGACCAAAGTCTGTCAGGTCATCAGGCTCCACGAGCCGAAAACACCAATCACGCCGCTATAAAAGCAGGGCAGCGACCTCCGTAGTCATCCAGGCCGGTAGTCACCTCACCCAACGACAGTTGCATGCTCGCACAACATCATACATTGGGATCCACGATCCCTCAGGCATGTTACTCTACAATGAGTCCATCAATCTATCACATCAGTCAAGATCCATACACGGAGGTGACACGTCCCGAACACCCACACTCTTCCACACGGCAGTCCCTAGGCAGGCACGCGTACGCGTCCACCGTCACCTCCCGACTCACGCACAAGGCGAGGACACAGATTTTTGTGGACAGAGTTGGCATCCTAAAAGGGACCGAGAATTCAATTCTGTGCACAAACGGTCGACCGAAAGAGGCAACCCAGTCGACCGCTTCCTCAAGGGAATCGATCGACCGAAAGTCTGCAACGGTCGAACTCTCTGCGCAAAACCTAAGTCCCAACGGTCGAACAGATATCTAAAACCGGTCGACCGATACGAGGTCAAAATCCGGAGTCTGGTCAACATCAATTCAATACTACCGGTCGACCGACTCAGGGGTCTCGTTCGACCGAAACCTACCAGGGCATCCTAGAAGTTCTAAGTCATAATTGGTCGAACACATATAAACAATCGGTCGAACTATCATGCATCTCTATTCAGTACACTTAAGTTCTGCTCGAACGAACCCAAGGAACCGGTCGACCGAAACACAACAGAAGACCCCGACCCACCAGCACAATGCACAACCGGTCGACCACCACAAGGCATCGTTCGACCGGTGATGGTTAAGGTCGAGCAAAATACACTACATCGGTCGACCGCCCGAAAGAACCCGGTCGACCGTTGGTCGTCTGCAACCTTGCGCCAGCCAACTTTGAAACGTTTTACATTGCCTTTTTATTATCAGGAATAGAAGCTCGAAAAAATGATTGGGTCATGGATGTCATCAATCCTTACCTGCATGTACTGATGGTCCACCATGTGCATGGTCCGCCATCGAATATGCTGAAATCCTTCCAATTAAGGACCACCATTCACCCATATGGTGACCTCCAATATGCCCTTGGTCTTTCTAAACCAAAACCATCTAAGTTCAAGTTGTGAACTGTATTAATTAATTAAGCCATTCCTTAACCAACATATGCTGCATTTCAGGAGAACAACACATGGACAAGAAGTTTCCAATGTGCTTCATTTTAGGTTATAACATCACCCAAATCCCAAAACATTTTTTTTTGTAGTAGGAAAAGAAGTCTATATTACTGCAGTTTCCTTAAAACTCGTGGACCAGGAACTTGTGACATTTGGCACATGAGATACTTTATGTTTCAATAAACTACAGGTCCACACCCTCTATATTCATTTTAACTTCAAACAATGTTAGTAAATCACTTCCAAATGGTCTAAATTAATGACAATATGTACAAACCTCACATTGGATTGAAGATTAAAGATCCTACGATGTCTCTGCATGTGCAAAAATAAAGTTTTGGGTTGAAACCTCAAGATTCTTTTCTGCACTTGAAGCTCCAAAATGCACCACTGTTGGGATCTCACCAATTAATCTTCACAGCATCCCAATGTGTGGGTTGTGATTGGAAGTCAACAACCATATCCACTGTTTTGGTACCACCAACAACTAAATGCCCCACCACCACTTCTTCTGCTTGTCAGAGAACAGTAGTTTTGATTCACTATTATGCCTGCATCCATCTATATAAACACATGAGGTTGGAAGTGACTGCACTGTGCAAGATGGGGAGTGCAACAAGTCTTGCTCTCCCTCTCCTTCTGCTCTCTCTTTTCTCCTTCCTGCAAAAACCAACCTTTGCAGCCAAAAAGGCAAGCACCATCATGCTTAATCCAACATTTTGATTTTTTATGGCGTTTTGTGACAAGAATCTAACATGGGTCATGCCCATTTTTTATGCATGTTAAGGACATGTCAATTTTTATCATAATAAAACATGTGTCTTTACTGTTGCAGTCTTATGTTGTGTACTTGGGAGAACACCCCCATACCAGAGAAGAGTCTAATTATCTGATTGATCATGAGAAAGTGGCAGATGCTCACCACGAATTCCTTGGATCAATACTTGGGAGGTGACATGTATAGCTGAAATTCATGTATGTATATCTCTATTATATTGTTTTCATGACAAAAGGTTACACTTTGCAGCAAAGAAAAGGCTCAAGATGCCATCTTCTATTCCTACACCAGACACATAAATGGTTTTGCAGCTAATCTTGGCGAAGATGAGGCAATGGAAATCTCAAGTGGGTCAAATTCATTATTTTGGATGGTTCAAAAATTTTAGTTTATTAATTATGTTGTTGATGTGAGTTATGTTTTTGCAGAGCATCCTGAGGTGATATCAGTGTTTCCAAACCGAGGAAGGGGATTGCACACAACACATTCTTGGTCATTCCTTGGTTTGGAGAGAGATGGACATGTTCCAAAGAAGTCAATATGGAGGAAAGCCAAATTTGGCCGAGATATTATCATAGCCAACCTTGACACTGGTATTACGGCAACTTATTTTAATATTATCATTTGGGGACCATGTTAGTTACTTAATTGGATGTTGTTGGACCAATTGTCACCAATCACGATCGCGTTTATTATCTGCATAAAACTAATCATGGATCCCACACCATAATTCTTTTGCATTGAGGTCATCTCTAGAACACCATGGCATGATGTCATGTTTTGTTATTTTTATCCACACATCCATGGAGGATTGCTGTCTGAATCTTCCTTCTTTCTTTAGTTCGTATTGACCATTACACTAATCACCCTTGCCATCATCCAATACAAAAATCACATTTGTATCATTCTAAGTAGAAACAATCCACTAGATATTGTTAGGATTTTGGCGTCCTCCGTCTTTTTAAAACTCCGCAGAGAACGCAAATGTAAAAGAGAGAACGTATACCACAAGAGGAGAAGATTTACGTGGAAATCCACCTAAATCGAGCGAGAGAAAACCATAGTCACACACACATTACATTTCAAACTCACCACACACTTTTTTTGGTACATCTCAACCTCATCTACAAGTCATGGGCTGCTAATATTTATTCAGAGAAAGAAAACACGTTAATTTTTGTCATCCACTTTAATCTTCAACAGAATAGTCCAATTGCTAGCATTACTGTTCACCTAATAATGGTAACCATTTTGAATATTCTGCTTGTCTACAGTTCTATAAGAAAGCCATAAACTTTTAATTGCTTGTTACCAAATTTAAGTTCCTGATTGTGATTGACTTGTTGCCCAACAAAAATCCTGGTTTCTTTAAGAATCCATTGACTGCAAAGTTGTCACTTCTGTAGCAAAACGTCTCTTATCATTAAATCACACAACAAAGTGAAATTGACTTTCAGTGGGCATATTTCCAAAGTCCAAATGCAAGCCACTCATCTCCCAACCAACTTTGATTTGCTTTTTAACCATACCCTTTTATATGTAGGCGTTTGGCCAAAGTCAGAAAGCTTTAACGATGAGGGAATGGGACCCGTTCCTTCGAGATGGAGAGGAACATGTCAAAGTGGGGTCCAATGCAATAGGTTTGTTCTGATTCTCTTCTTTTGAACCATCTTTTGTTTGAATCCTTAATGACATGTGAAGGTGAAACATGTGCCATTTAATGAAGAATGAGTTGGGTAAGTTGTGGTTTGGGCAAAGTGGATACGTGGAATTAAGATTTAGAGAAAGTGGTTTTGGCTTTTGGTTGATACCAACGAAGTGGGCCAACTTTTCAAACTCAATGGATGGCTACCTCAAAACTAGGGGCGGCAACGAGTATCTGGAACCGGTGGAATCGAATTGGAACCGATAGTACTGAACTAGAACTGAAACTGGACCAGGATAAAATTGATATGGGTCGGATCTTATATTTAATTTCATAACCGACCCGGATCCGGTTCGGATCCGGTCTCACCGTTGGACTCGGATCCAGAACCGGATCTGGTTTATTATTATTATTATTATTATTATTATTATATATATATATATATATATATATAAACCTTAACCTAAGTACTAACCCTACACTCACTACACAACACAAACCCACCGCTTCCACCTTCTCCCTCTCCCACTCGTTGCTGCCGCCTCCCGCTCCCTCTCCCCTCCCACTCGCTGGCGTTGCTGCCACCTCCCTCTCCCTTGCCACAAACCACGAAAAACTCTCACTCCCTCTCCCGCCGCCTCCACTCGCTCTCCCAGTCCCAACCTACGAAACACATTTTGATTTTCATTAATTATTTGTTGTTTGGATGTGTTGTTGAGTTCGTTGGAATTATGCAATTCTTTTATTTGTAAAATGTCAATTGGATTATTGGTGTAGACATGCCTAAACACCAGTTATGTTGAATTTTTTATTTCATTTTCTGTTTTGGAGGTTGAATTTAAGAGTTTGGTTGTTAAATTCTTAATTTGCAACTTTGTTTTGGTGCTCAAATCAGTCTACTGAGTTATGACATCTTGTTTGCAAATCTAAAACAAGACTAACTCTAATCATATATTTTTTAGTTCAAATAACATGTATGATTGCAAGTTTAATTTATTAATTGCAATTCGGTTTTAACAAGTTCAGACTCTCACTAGTAAAGTTGTTGGGGAAAATTTAGGTAAATTGAATACACGTAAATTTAGTTAAATTGATTATAATACATGTAAATTTAGGAAAATTGAAAGAAAAAAACATATTCTGCATACCGGATCCGATTCTGGGTACCCGTGAATCAACCAGATCCGATTTTGTGTACCCAAGTTAGAAACCGACCTGGATCCAATTCGGTTTTGGGTCACAATTTACAACACGAATCTGATTCCGATTCTCCTAATAACCGATCTGTTTCACCCCTACTCACAACTGTCGTTCCTAAAGTAGATTATGGATGTTATGACAAACTAAGCACGTCTTGTGATAAAAGAAGATGCCCCACACTACACCTAAGCAAAAAGGTGCAAGATATTGTGTGCTGTCCTAAATCCAATTGTTTCTTCACAAATGTGTTATAAATATTACACTCTAATAGGTCAAAGTTATTATATCTAGTTTTCAGTTTAAGTAGAACTCTTCTTGAGCAAAACAGAGTGCAAAATTATTTCCTTAGTTTAACATACTAAAATCACAATCATGTTTCTTTTTGCTTCTGGCAGTTGCCTTTGGACATTTTCTAGTGGGTGACCCTCCAAATATTCTTATTCCAGGAAACATTTTGTGATAAAAGCAATAGTTCATTTATGTGACGCTAAAAAAATACTACAAATTGCTTTCTATCCAATTTGATCCCCCAAATGACAACCAAGATAAGGTTTTCCGAATTTGAATTTGGCACTTTTATGGAAATTTATAGTCATTTTTCTTTTGAATATTGAACAATTTGAACCCAATCATTATGTAGAGTATGGCTGTATGGGGCTTCAAATTTCCCTACAAAACAAACTACGTTAACCTCTATAATCAATAATTCTTAATATAAATATCAATACACTTTAAAATTTTAATTTTACCCTTATCTTCCAATATTCGACCTAAATTCCAAAACGAAGTAGATCCCATTTTGTTTTAGATCAACATCGAAGCTTTATTAGACAATCAAAACGACACAGTTAACAAATCTTAGATAATTCAACGATATAATTGAAACTTTTTTCTCTGAAGATGATTACACATTAAGTTTTATATCTACAATTACACCACACGAATTCACTCCATAATCAGATTCAAGACACATTTCCAACATCTATCGTATGAAGTAATGAAACTAACAACTTTGTACCATTTTGACCATCTTAATTCCGTCGTCCGGCAGGAAGCTGATCGGAGCACGTTACTTCAACAAAGGCTACGCGGCCTCCCACGGTCACCTCGACGGCACCTTCAACACCGCCCTCGACCTCGATGGCCACGGGACCCACACCCTCTCGACAGCCGCCGGCCGCCCCGTCCCGTCCGCCAACATCTTCGGCTATGGCAACGGCACGGCCAAGGGCGGGTCCCCCGACGCCCGCGTGGCCGCCTACCGGGTCTGCTATCCTCCCGGCAACGGCAGCCAGTGCTACGACGCCGACATCCTGGCGGCATTCGATGCCGCCATCGCCGACAGGGTGGATGTCCTCTCGGTGTCCCTCGGGGGCAGCGCCACGGCGTACTTCGAAGATGGGATCGCGATCGGGGCGTTCCATGCTGTCAGGCATGGAGTGACGGTCGTTTGCTCGGCCGGAAACTCTGGGCCCACCGCGGGGACGGTGTTGAACGTGGCGCCGTGGATTGTGACGGTGGGCGCGAGTACTATGGATAGGGACTTCCCTTCTTACGTTAAGCTTGGGAATGGGCAGCAACTCAAGGTTAGTTGGTAGTTATTTAGTTAGTTAGTTAGTTAGTTAATAGGCAATTTCTGTTTAGACCCTTGATTTAGAGCATATTTGCATCACTCTCGTCTATGCTTAAGTGTTGTAAATTGTGATTCATATTTCATACCCGACGTGCTTTCTATTAATTCCGTTGTGCTGAATAAACATATCAGACGTGAACGCAGATATTTCCGGGTTTTAATTTTGTAAAGGGTCGTTATTTTACAATTTCAAGTTAAAGAATCTAGTGTTAATGCGAAGATATATGCGTAATGATGCAGGATGTGGCAAATGTTGAACTTAGATATGAATATTGTTTATTTAGCATACCTGCATCAGTTTGGAGAGTATGAGCTAATGTAATAATTAAAGCATCAAGGTATCAATGCAATAACGTTTGGTTAATGTCATCGTTGGTTTGACGAAATGACCAAAATATTATTTGTGTTGATTGTTGTTTGATTTCGTGCTACTTTCACTTGATTATAACAGGGGCAAAGCTTGTCCCTAAAGAGACTACCGAGGAAGAAACGTTATCATTTGATCAAATCAGAAGATGCTAAAGCAGCCAATGCTTCATCTCATGATGCGTAAGTAAAGTTTATATATATATCCCCCAACTAATTAACATTTTGTGTTATCTTGATTTTTTTTTATTTATGATCAACAAACAAGATGAAAGGTGTTCTACAACTATAATGTAGGCAAACATTAAATTTTGATATATTTTTCTGCTTGCAGTCAACGTTGCTTCAAGAACTCACTGAACCCAAGCAAGGTGAAGGGAAAGATAGTTGCCTGCCTTCGAGGTACCAATGCAAGGGTGGCCAAGGGAGAAACCGTTGTCATGGCCGGCGGCATGGGAATGATCCTTGCCAATGACATCACCACCGGAAATGAGGTCATTGCCGACGCCCACGTCCTACCGGCCTCTCACATCTCCTATTCCGATGGCCTCGCTCTTTACTCTTACATCAATTGCACCAAGTAAGAACGAAAATTAATTTTTAAGATTGTAAATAGGTGTGATCGAGCTGCTTTGTGAAGGATGATATTCGTCTTGATTAGTCTAAGATCAGAAAATGAAGCACTACAATATACAAATTATACTAGTCCAAATTAAAAGGTGTCTATGCACATATTCTTTGATGTCAAAATCCAATAATTATGTATTGAATAAAATTATTAATTATGACTAAATATATGACAAAATCCAATATACAAATGGCATACTAATTCCATTGTACTAAACATTTGTTATAGGTCTCCAAAGGTATACATTTCAAGCCCAAGAACCGTGATTGGTACAAAGCCAGCACCTTTCATGGCAGCCTTCTCGTCTCAGGGTCCCAACTCCATCACCCCTGAGATCCTTAAGGTCTCTCCCAATAAACATTTTCTTTTGTAATTTGCATATTTTAATTACGTTTTGATTATGTATTGGTACCATGATTTTCAGCCGGACGTTACTGCGCCGGGAGTGAGCGTTCTCGCAGCGTTTACCGGCAACGCCGGACCGACCAATTTACCGTTTGATACCCGTCGTGTAAGGTTCAATTCGGAATCTGGAACTTCCATGTCTTGTCCTCACGTCTCCGGCGTCGTAGGCCTACTCAAAGCCATGCATCCTGATTGGAGTCCTGCTGCGATCAAATCCGCAATCATGACCTCAGGTTCAAAAAAATGCTAAACAGTATCCGCCGTCATACTTTTATTGGCAACGGAATCATGTAATTCTACAATAGTGACACAAAAAATGCGTCGTCATAACCTTTTTCTTCTTCTTTACTCAGCAAAAACAAGTGACAACAGGAGACGTCCGATCACAAACTCCTCCTTCGCCGAGGCAACACCATTCAACTACGGCTCCGGCCATATCTGGCCCAACCATGCAATGGACCCTGGTCTCGTCTACGACGCCACCGCTGACGACTACCTAAACTTCTTATGCTCCATCAACTACAACTCCACTTTGCTTACCAAATTCTCCACCAAACCCCACAATTGCCCCTCCAAACACCGCCCACGAGCTGTTGATTTCAACTACCCATCCATCACCGTCCCAAAACTCTCTGGCCAATTGGTCGTTGCTCGGAGATTGAAGAATGTAGGCCCACCCGGGACGTACAAGCTCCGGTTGAGAGCTCCGGCGGGGGTGTCAGTGTCAGTGAGGCCGAGAAGGCTGAGGTTCGAAAGAATCGGGGAGGAGAAAGCGTTTGTGGTGACGATGAAGGCGAAGAGTCGTGGCGGCGCCGGAAAAGGGTACAATTTTGGGAGGCTGATATGGTCCGATGGGGTTCACTACGTGAGAAGTCATCTGGTGGTCAATCTTGGATAGGAATAAACGTGAGGAATCAATATTGGATTTTGGTGACTAAACTAAGCTTTTTCAATTCCGGCAAATGATTTCAATAAAGTGCTCATGTGAAAGATGGAAACCTTTAAGGATAAGTTTCTGCTTTTTCTTGATTGCTTCTTACGAAAGATGACATGAGTGGAGGTGGAGCCTCTCGAATGAGGAGAAATACTATGAATCTTAGCTTGATTCATAAATCTAATTCAGTTTTTGATTGACAATCGATATTTTATATAAGCAACTATTTCGAAAGAAATAACATAAATCAAACAAAACGCAAGACTGTTTTTTTATATTTATAAAAGAACGCTTGCCAAAAAAGGTGGTTTTGTTATCCCCAAAATATCTTCTTGCAATTGAATAGAAACACCCAACGAGTCTCCAAATGGCTACAAAAGTACAGATCAAATCAACAAAAACACACCTCCGAAGATCCAATAATGAGCTGCGTTTCCCATTTTCTCCTCGTCCCTCCCGTGTGACTAGCATGTTCAGTTCCGCCACAAACTTTTGTAACGTGCTTTTTCTTAATAAATAATAAAAACAACATTTCATACTATGATGCTACGCATTTGCAACGACAACATAATTACACCCAATTGGCAAATCAGATCTTCAAATTGAATTTAATTAAAAATAAAAAATACTTTCCAAAATCAAGGAGATCGATCACTTAAAGATTGGAAATTGCATTTCTATTGTATATATGCTCACAAGAAAACATCGAATTAATTAATCTGACAACAGCAATAGATGTAAAAAAAACAACCAGCTTAATTATTCGTAATTCTAATTGCAGTCGTCACTAATAAATGTCACCATAGCAATGTAGCCGTTGGAAGCCGAAAAAGAGGAGAAAAAGGCATCCAAACAAACATATCCATAAACAAAAATCACCCGAAAGTCATGATACCATTATTTATTTACGAAAGTACCCTATAAAAAACCAAATCACCCAAATCTCCGTCAGTACTGGTCACAACACGAAACCCTAAAAAACGAAAGAAGAAGAATCAAACGAAGAGCAGAGCGGCAGCATCTCGGGGTCGGAATCAGTAGAAGGGGGGCGGGGCGAGGAAGGGGCGGGAGACGGAGGAAGGGGGGTTGGAGTAGTGGAGCGTGTCCTTGATCTTATGGAAACCGTGGCCGAAGACGCCGAAGCCGAAGACAAAGCCGATGAGGATGACGAGGGCGACCAGGAGGATGCAGAGGCAGCACGTCTTCCCCGGACAACACATATTGATCTTGCCTTGGGTTTGGTGGTGGGTGGAGTGGTTGGGTTTTTGTTGGGTTGGGTTGGGTTGGCTGGTTTTGTGGAGGATTCGGTGGAGTCGTGAAGGAGAAAAAAACGTAACGGATTGGATTATTTCATTTCGGCTTCTTTTGGGATTTATAGGTTTTAATGAGTCATGTGGCCGTTGGAGTATAACAACAATTTTTTACTTTACTTTTTTTTCTTCTTATAGATTAATCTGGCTCCAGTTTAAGCTTAAAACTTGATTCGAACTTGACTACGCTAGACTCTCTATTAGTCTAAAAATAAAAGATCACGATGGAAAAAAATTCGACTTAATTCGGTAAACAATTCGTTCGAAATCGAAAAAATTGGAACTCGACTTAAATGTTTTTTTATTATTGTCTCATTTATATATATTTTTTATTTGATAATAATATAGGTTAATACTTGGAGTTCCAATTTTTTGCTCGACTCGATTCGTTTACATCCTTGTTTCGGGAGTTACATTATGCTCGAATTTGTAGAGTGATTGTATTTATCAAACATCTAGAAGAAATATTGTGAATGAAAGAAGAAAAAAAACGAATCAATGGATATTTTTTATAAAGGTACATAAATTATTTTACACAATATTTTTTTATTATCTTAGGCCCCTTTAGCTAACCAAAAGCTTCAAATATTTGATTTAATAAATGTATTTTTCAAGATGCATCCAATTCAAATAATATTTTTTGAGAAGTAAAATGATTTATCGATTTATTTTAACACGTCTTTTATAACGCTCTTGACGTGGAGGAACATGATTCCATCAAGCTACATGCACGTCAGACCTTTTATCAACTATTTTAATTTGATGGCATGATAATTTAGGCGTCCATTAGTTTCTAATGCACTTGATCATTGACATTCCAAGATACATAGATATGTGTTACATGCACGACTAGTGTGTGTCCATCACTCATGGACCTTAAGACCAAGGTTTTTGAAATGGAACTGACTCTAGAATGATGGTCCAGTTGATGGTTTGACCGATTGAATCAAATTATACATGTACTCTACAAATATTTAAGTTTTTAAAGTCTTTATACAATATTAATTAAAATTAACTATTTAAGTTTAAGGTTACATAATGTTGATTAGTTTTATTTCATTGCCATAATATATCTATTCACAACCCAAATATTAATTATATTTGAAAAGTTTAGTGATTAAAACAATATAATGTTTTTTTGAGGAAGACCGTTACTTTTTATAATTCAGGGTGCAAATTGTAGTTTAATATTTTTTTGTCAAACTGCAGTTCAATTAGTGACCAAACCGATCGGTTTTTTCTGATTCAATTCGGTTTGATGAAAACTTCGATTTTTCAATGAACCAATCGGTCAACTTTTGGTTTTCGATCGGACCACGGTTCGACTCGGATTTTAAAACACTCACTCAAGACGTTCGCAAAATTCTAATCTAATATAATGATTTTTTACTTTACTTTTTCTTTTTTCTTTTGGATTAATTTGGTTCCGGTCAAAACTCAACTTGAAATCGACTCGAAAAATACTCCACTCTGGTTTAACCTAAAAATGAAAGATCTTGATGAAAAATAAAAAATTCTTCCGACTTAATCCGACAAACGAGTAGCTCGAACTCGAAAAAATCGAGACGACTCAAATGCTTGTTTTTTATTGTCTCATTTAAAATTATTTTTATGTATTTGATAATAATATAGGTTAATACTTGGAGCTTGAAAGTTTCGCTTCATTCGACTCGTTTACACCCCTATTTGGGGAGTTACATTGTTCTCGAATTTGTAGAGTGTCGGTATATATCCAACATTTAGAGGAAATATTGTGAATGAAAGAAAAAATGGATCAATGGATATTTTTACAAAAGTATATAAATTATTTTACACAATATTTTTTTATCGTATTTATTATTTAGGCCCCCGTTCAGGTAACCAAAAATTTCAAATATTTGATTTGATAAATATATTTTTCAAGATGCATTCACTTCAAAATAATATATTTTGAGAAAGAAAATAATTTATGTATTCCTTTTAACACGTTATTTATGATGCCTTTGATGTGGAGAGACATGATTCCTTCAAGCTGCATACACTAAAAAATTTTATCAACTATTTTAATTTGATGGCATGTTATTTTAGGTATTTGTTGGTTTCCAATGCATGTGATCACTGACATTTCAAGATACATAAACGTGTGTCATATGCGGGATTGGTGTGTGTTCATCACGCATAGACCTTAAGACCAAGGTTTTTGAAACCGAACTGACTCCAGAATTATGGTCCAACCGGTAGTTTGACCGATTGTACTTTACAAAAAATTAAGTTCTTAAAGTCCTTATACAATATTAACTAAATTAACTATTTAAGTTTAAGGTTACATAATGTTGATTAGTTTTATTTCATTGTCATAATCTATCTTTTCACAAACCCAAATATTAATTATATTTGAAAAGTTTAGTTATTGAAACAATATAATGTTACTTTTTATAATTCAAGATGCAATTTTATCTTTTTTTTTGTCAAACTGCGGTTTAATTAGTGATCAATCCGACTCTTTTTTCCAGGCTTAACCCGGTTCAATCCGGTTTGATGAAAACTTCAGTTTTTTCAATGATCCGACCGGTCAATTTTCATTTTTTGGTCGGACCACGGTTCGACTCGGTCTTTAAAACACTCAGTTAAGACCCTACCCAAAATTCTAATATAATCTAATGCCATAGATAGACATTTCTGTCATCTTAAGCAATCGTGTTTATCCCACTACGTGTACACCGTGTTTGATGACAAACAAAATAGAAACGGGTGTATATGTTGTTCAACTCGGGGAAAACAAACACACCTAAACAGAAAATAGTCTCATGTCCACGTTTTTGCAACTACTACTAAATACTAATGGCCCACTAAACCAACCCGGAAGTAGTTGGGGGCACACATAATTGTAGGCAGAAGACATCACCATCGCATCACCTTCGGCATCATCATCCATCCAATCACCGATTTCTGTTCGACATCACCGTCAATCTACCATATTTTCATGATTATAGTTTTTTTTTCTTTTTTCGGCTTTTAGATTAGATGCAAAGCAAATAAAGAAAAGACCATGAACTACAACTTTCCAGGAACAAAACGAGCACTAGTGTGCTAAGAGCACCAACATCAATGATCCAGATGATCTAGTCATTCACTTTATTTCTCTTCTATATTCCCTCCAAATGACATGTATCGTCGTAATGACTCAATATATTCTTTCCCATTTACTATTCACTATTTAACCATGACTTAAGTCATCACATTCTTTTTCTTCCACATCATTAATTATTTTCTTAATTTTTTATTCTATTTCAAAATTAGAGAAGTTGGTGTATTTTAAGCAAGGTTTTCAGAACCGAACCAGACGTCGAACCGGCAACGTCAAAGGTTCAAAGGTTCGGAGGTTCGACCGGGGTCTGACCGAATCGAACCGGTTGACCCGGTAACGTCAGCATGACGTCATATATACATATTATATATAAGTTTTACTTATTAAAATAAAATCTTCAAAATATCTACAATAATAACATTCATAAAGTTTGTTTTATAAAAAACTCACAAATAAAACAAACCTCACTCGCCCACCGATCCAGTATCCATCCAACAAAAAATCATCTCTCTTCCCCTCCAACACCACCCTCCTCTCCTCTTCCTACTCCCATCTCTCTTCCCCTCCAACGCCTCCTCTCCCCTTTCCTTCCTCCACTGCCTTCTCCACTCTCTCTCTCCCATCTCCGGTTTTTCAGCGTTGTCAAAGTCTTGGCCGGTGACGATGGGAGTCTTGGTCGGAGGTGGCCGGAGGACCGACGGAAGCGAGAGGAGTGAGGGGAGAATCGGTGTAGGGGAGAGGTGGGTTTGGGGAGAGAACGAGGGTTTCGGGAAGACCGATCGGGGAAGGTGGGTGTTTTAACATTTGATTTTTCTTTTCGGATCCGAACCCGATTGTCTCGAACCGCCGGTCCGACCACACAGTTGCGCCGGTCCGACCGGTTGAACCTCCGGTTCATCACGGTTCACTTCAAAAACGGTTTTTACACCCTCACCGGACCGGACACGCCACCGGTTCACGGTCGAACCGGCCGGACCGGTTTTCAGAACACTGATTTTAAGTATAATTTTCGTTCTTTAATTATAATGTTATCAAAATATAATAAACTCTAACCCTAGTTATTATCAAAATATAAACTAAAACTACATAAATCCTAAATATTTATCAAAATATAAATCTCTAATTATTAAAACAAATAACAAAACAAAATCAAAAAATTAAAAAAATCAAAAAACCTCAGACCAACTGGGTTGTGTCAAGTGGAACAAGCCGGTCGATGCCCCGGTCAGTGGTCGACCCCGTCGTCCAGCGACCGACCGGGACGACCTGTTAAGGATGGTCTAAGGTTTAACCGTTTAAGGCTCGAAAAAGTCCTCCAAAAACAAAGTGAAACAAAACTAAAAAACTTTGCAGAAAGTCTAAATAAGGCTAGTTGTGGCGTCAAGGACCAAACTCGTACCCTGCTCGTCGAGGTCATCCAGTGCCACAGCTTGTGCAGAAGCCAGAACGTCAGCAGGTGAAGATAAATCAAGCTGCAAAGGTTGTAGACTAGTTGTAGCCCTCCCACCTGGTCGCCAAGCATGCATGCATGAAGATTCTAGACCTTTTGTTGTTTGTTCGAGTTGTTGTCCGGGACTTTTGAGGTTACCTGACCAATGCAAGATAAGATCAAAGCAATTATTAGAATGTTGACGATATATCCGGTTGTTTCTCTCGCACCAAATGACTAAGCATGTTCCAGTCGTGTTCCAAATCAAGACGATTTTGGATAAAGGATCTGAAATCAGGGGTGTTTAATTTTCTTGGGTTAAGTTAAGGTCTAGGTAGGAGGATTTTTTCCAAAAAGAGTTTGCGAAATTGCACTAAAAAGTGATCAAAGGTCTAGCAGTGCAGGTTGCATAGAGGGCACATCAGGTTAATGTTAAGGCCCTTTTTGATAAGTTTATGCGGTGTTCTGCAAGTAGCCAAGTAAATAATTTGAGTTTGGAGGGACTACAACCCTTTCAGATTTGTTTTGTAAGTGGGCATCTCTCTCCACCATCCATGATGTAGTAGAAGTTCTTTGTTGTTAATTTTCCATTTTTACTAAAGTTCCATTTCCTTAAGTCGTTGTCTCTGGACGCTTATGTAAGCTTGATAAATGGTTGTTATCAAGCTTTATTGTTCATCCTCCAAGTATGTTTTGAATCGTTTCTTGGACCAACATTGTTGAAATGGTTGTTATCCAAAGAAATCTTTTTACAAAGACAAAATATTGTTTGCAATTTGATAGAATGTTTGTCCATATTTCTCCTAAAATTTGTCCTTCGAACCACTTGTTCCACCAAAACAAAGTCGTTGCATCGTTTTGCATGGTAATTGTACTGAAACGGCAAAGAGGTGTTGTCCATTCCACTAGGTCGCGAAGGAAAAAGGAGAGTTGGTTATTTGCATCCGGGAATACAGAGATGTTGTCATGTTTTTTGTATTTTGGTTTGATAATGTTTTTTGCAAAGTCCTAGATTCCCAGAAATGAGGTCCCATAGTTTCTTGATTCAAAGGCTTAAACAGTGCCGTTGTAGATTTAAGATCCCGAGGCCGCCCAAATTTTTTAGCCGATAAACCTTGTTTCATTTCACCAAGTTTTTTTTTACTTTGGAGTTTGTTGTTGAGTTATTTCAAAGGAAATTCTTTCGCAGTCTATCAATTTCTTTGCCTATCAGTTCAAATGGTAGATTTAGCGACCGCATTAATCATTGTTATACAAATTGCCATAGAAAGGTTTTTGGTCTGCCATAACCTGCAATTTTTGCTTTCATTTTATCCATGATGGTTTCCAGGAGAGACATTTCCCAGATCTGTGATGTAAAGGGATTCCTAGGTAATCGAATAGGAGTTTCCATAATTGGCATCCTAGAATGTTCATGAAGTGTTTTAGTTCAGAATCATTAATGTTTGTTCCGCTCAAGCATGACTTCGAGAAATTTATTTCGAGTCCCGATAAGGCTTCAAATATAACGAAAGTCCTTTTGATGTTTGACATGTGTTTGAGTGTCTGGTTTCAGGAATAATATTGTATTGTCTGCAAATTGGAGATTAATGACTCCTTGGAGTATGCCATTTTTTACCCCCATTCGTAAAAGATGGCTAAGAAAGTTTGCTTCCACCAAAAAGAGGAGTGGGGAGAGTGGGTCGCCTTGTCGCAAGTCATAAGAAGATTTGAAATAATATTGTGGTGTCCCATTAATTACTGAACTGCTAAACATCGCCCCAAAATTACTTAAATCGCCCCTTGAAATTACCAAATTGCCCTTCCTCCTATTTTTGCTTATATATCTCACAATTTCACTCTTTTTTCAAAACTTTCTCTTCCTATACCTACTACACAAGATTACGAATGTCTCGGAGGCCAGGGAAGCAGCCAGCAGTTCCCCCGGTGTACCCGTATGAGGTAACATTACGTTATTTATTTGTTTTTATAAAAAAAAAAAAAAAAAAAAAAGTCGTCGGCGTCCGAGGGAGACGCCCCCCGCATGGGGCGGGCGTCCGAGGAAGCCGCTCCCCCTATGGGGGGAGCGGCTTCCGAGGACGCCCGACCCATGCGGGGGGCGTCTCCCTCGGACGCCGACCCGAAGCGGGAGACGTCTGCGGAAGACGTCTCCCCGATGGGGGAGACGTCTTCCGCAGACGTCTCCCCGTAGGAGGAGGCGTCTCCGACAGACGCCTCCACCTTGCGGGAGGCGTCTCTCGCAGACGCCTCCGCCTTTTTTGTTTTTTTAATTAATAAATATCATAATTACTTTAATAAATAGTGATAAATCAAAAAAATTAATTTAACAAATTCTTTTTAAGTTTAACATTTGTGATATTTAGTTTTAACAAATTTTGATTTAGTTTAACAAATTTTGATTTAGTTTAACAATTTTGATAATTAAGTTTAACAAATTTTGATTTAGTTTAACAATTTTGATAAATATGATAATTTAGTTTAACAAATTTAACAAATTTGTATTTAAAATTTCAATAAATAGTCATCGGGTCACAGTGGAGGGAGAGGCAAGTCGATACCATTACACGCCTTCCGTTCTTTAGAGGATGATTCAGCACCGCGTCATCCACGTAGACGGGGGATATCTGCTTCGGTCAGGAGGGAGAGGGAGGCATTACGTCGTCGTGAGGAGGAGGATGATTCCTTCGATGATGAGCATGTGGATAGTTTCGACGACGAGAGCGACGATGATGGCCCGTATGATGTGCGGCCGGAGGTGGAGAGGCAGGGGGATTATAGCGGAGGACGTGGTCGAGCGGGTACTTCTACTTCCGCCGGATGGATGGTGCGGAAGGGTAGGGGTGGGAGGTTTACGGCCGGGGATTCGAGCTCGTGCACTGTTGATCCCCGCGCTCAGAAGAAGAAGAGGGTCCAGGACGATTCTTGGATCGTGAGCAGTATGACGCCTGGTGGTCCTTTAGATGGGAGCGTCATTCCTAGTTTCTGGGGTCACATTGCTAGACGGATCTGGGACGGAGAGGATCGGAAGGTTCTGAAGTGCCAGAATCGGCACAGAGCCTGTACAGCACTACAGGGTTGGCGGTCTACACTGAGTGCTGATATCAGAGAGGAGATTAGTGCCACGCATTTGGGGCACTTACCGTACAGCATGTTCCCTTATCTCGACATGCCTTTGATTTCGGCGTTTGTGGAGCGGTGGCAGCCTGACACCAACACTTTCCACATGCCTTTCGGAGAGATGACGATCATGCTTCACGATGTTTTCCAGATCCTGCGACTTCCTGTGGATGGTCGTCTGGTTAGTGCTCAGGGGTCGACGTCTGAGCTGAGGTGTTATGTGGCAGAGTTGCTTGGTGTCACACCTGATGGTCTGGCGAGAGATACAGCTTTATGGAGTGGTGGTGGTGTCGGCATCGACTCCCTTGAGGACCTATGCAGACGGGCACGACCTCCGCGGGCCGATGATACACAGTTGACGGCGTACCTATTCTTGATGCTCGGAGCCGTCTTGTTTGTCGACAAGAGTGGTTGTCGGATCAGACCACGCGATCTACTGGAGGCTAGGGACCCGGAGACCGTTCGTGAGTACTCGTGGGGGTCAGCGACGTTGGCATACCTGTACCGGCAGCTTGGGATAGCTAGCCGTGCGGATTGTTCTGGGATTGCAGGTTGTCTTACGCTGCTGCAGGCGTGGATATACGAGTACTTTCCTGCATTCCGCCCGCATCGTGAGCGGAAGATTATCGACGAGGGTCATCCACGTTCGGGTATGTGGGTTGTCCGGAGCGAGGACAAGAGCGATGGACGATTGCGTTCCATCCGCGCACGGCTAGATCAGATGACTGCATCAGAGGTATCAAACTTTACACCATTTATTTAATTTTAAGATGTATTATTATTAATGTGTTAAACTTTAGGTGGAGTGGTTACCCTATGGTCCTGACCCAGCAGCGGATGTCCCGAGGACTTTATTGATGGGTCTTATTCGTTATCGGGATATCATAGAGCCTTATATGCCCGATCGGGTCTTGCGTCAGTTAGGATATGTTCAGGTGATCCCGGTTGACATTCCGACACCAGAGCATGCGGTGCGGTCTGCGACAGCAGCGACGTACGACGTCAGGTTCCCCGCTTCTACAGCGGAATCGACTTGGCGGACATTTCCGAGATCATGCCGATTGTTCCTTGGCGACTTCAGACGTAGTCGCGACCCCTCCGAGTGTGATGCACGTTATCTTGATTGGTTCGGTAGTTACTCACATCCTATCATCGTCCGTGGTGCCTCCCGGAGAGCAGATCGACCACCAGATAGGACGTGTGGCGATCTGGTAATTTTTTCATTTTATCTAAATTTATTTGTACCGTATAATTTGTTAATGTACGCTAATGTTAATGTTATGTGCAGTGGATGGGTAAGATGATACGGGCTGTAGAGCCAATCTTGCAGATGAGGGATGAGCTGCCAGACGATGCCAGAGCTGCATGCGGAGATGTGGATCAGATCATACAGTCATGGCATACTCAGTTAGGCATCTCCGACCATGATTCGGATGATGAGTAGGTTGATCTGTTGTACCGTACTCTTAGTATTTGCATTTATATTTGTTTATCTGTTGTACGCTTAGTATTTGTGTTTGCTTATCTGTTGTACGCTTATTATTTATTATTTGTGTTTGTGTTTGCTAACATGTCGTACGCTTATTGTTTGTATTTGTGTTTTGCTTATCTGTTGTACCCTTATTATTTGTATTTGTGTTTGATAACCTTTCGTACTATTATATATAATGCAAATAAAGCAAACATATCAAAACATATTACATAATAAAGCAACACTATATAATGTACAAACATATCAAAACATATTACATAATTATACAAACATATCAAAACATATTACATAATTGTTGCCAATATGCTATCCTATGTTGGTACTCCAGCTCCCATCCAATAACACTCTCATCTCGTATTTGATACCACAGAGTCGCTATAGGAGGTACGGGGAATCCCTCATTCAATTCCAAACGAATGTAATGAGCGTAACTCCCTAAATGAGCAATAATCAACTCTCTGCACGGTCTCGTCACGGTAGGCTTGTAAGTCGAATCCATGCAGATAACGAAAGGATATGTCCGCAACAACTGGACTGACGTCGGATGTGCCAAAAAAGCGTGAGTGACGACATCAGTTTCTGGATCCGCCATAATCCAATGTAAGTACTCACACTGCACTGCTTGGTAGAGAAACTGCTGGACGGGATTCCGATCTTCAGATTTTGTCCTCCTCATGTAATCTCTGAAATTATAAATATGCCTTTGATTTGGATTGTCCTCCGGGAATTTTTCTTTTACTGCCTTCAAGATGTTCCGTGGTTTTGCTTGCGCCTCTGTCATATCACGAACAATCTTCTTCGCCCCAGAACTTAGACCACTAATTTGACGATGACCCTCTGGATAAACTGCCAGTCTGTGGTTGTGATGTCCGTGAGCACTATTAAAAACCAAAACCCATCCATCACGATCTCGTCGCTCCACCACTTTTATTAAGAAACGGCAACCGCAACCCTTTCTTTTGGTGTTTCTTCGAAGTGCAGTATCCATATCCCGAGACTCCATTTGATTTCGCCGGTCGCATCTCAAATAACAATCCATCCGACTATCTGATCTTGTTTTGTACGATGACACGACCAAAAAAAACCCAGCTCCGATAGCTACTTGTTTGGCCCATTTACATGCTTCATCGATTGTTGCAAAGATTTGTGTAGTTTGAAATAACTCACTGTAATCCACTCCATCACCACCGAAATCTGGAACCTACAAAAATAAAATCAAAATTAAAAAAAATAAAAAAATAAATTCGAAATTAAAAAATTTCAAAAATAATGTCGAAATTAAAAAAACAAAATCAAAATCAAAAAAAAAAAAAAAAATAGGCGTCTGTGTTACACGCCTGCCCCATGGATGGGGCGTCTGTGTTAAACGCCTTCCCCAACGGTAAGGCGTCTGCGTAGGACGCCTGACCGAAGGGAAGGACGTCTACTACAGACGCCTTACCCATGGGGAGGACGTCTACATAAGACGCCTATCCCATGGGGGAGGCGTCTGCGTTAGACGCCTAGTCCATGGGGAGGGCGTCCTACGCAGACGCCCTCACCATGGGGGAGGCGTCTAATGCAGACGCTCGGCCCAAAATTTGCCCCGCGCCAGGCTTACCTCACCCGATGCATCACCCTCGTCAGACATTTTCGTGGTGTTTTTACTGATAAATTATGAATATACAAGACCATATGCCTTATTTATAGACACGGGACGATATGGGTATTAAATATATTGTTAAGGGCAATTTGGTAATTTCAAGGGGCGATTTAAATAGTTTTGGGGCGACGTTTAGTAGTTCCCATTAATTATTACATATGCACACGAGGTTGAGATGCAAAGTTCTATCCAATTGTACCATTCAATGGGTAACATTGTGCTTGTAAGTTAGCTAACAAGAAATCCCAATCGATTTTGTCAAAGATTTTTTCAAAGTCTAATTTTAAAATAAGTCATTGTTTTTTGTTTTTTGTCTACAAGTGAACTACTTCGTGAGCTGCAATGACTGTATTCACTATTTGTCTACCCTTTAGAAAGGTGTTTTGTGAAGGCAAGATAGTATCTTTTAATGTCGTTGACAGTCGAGTGGCAATGATTTTTGCAATGATTTTGTAGGTACTGTTGATAAGTGAAATGAGTCGGGTGTCTTTGGGATTAATGCAATGAAGCATTGTTTGAAGCCTTCAAATTCGGAAGTGTTGTTGTAATGTTGAAAGGAAATCCCTAACTTCGATCCAATAAGAATGGAAGAAACAAAGATTGTATTTGTCTGGCCCTGACGACTTGTTATATTCAAATCCGAAAATCGCGTTTTTAATTTCCTTGGTCGTGAAGGATTTTTGTTAATCCTTGGTCGTGAAGGAAAAAAACTCACTTAATTTGACCTACAAGACGTAATTTATCTAGTAATCGATTGTTATAAACTCAAGAACCATCTTAACATCATACCTCAGTTTGTACTCGTAACGACGCAAACCAATCGAGATCCGCATTCATTTATTTTAAGGTTAATTGCAGTTCCCCCATGTCCTTTCTTCTATTGCACTTTACCCCCTTGTCTTTTAAAGTTAGGTAGTTTACCCCCTTGATCTTTTATATTTTGACAAGTTGCACCCATCTATCTAATATTTAGATAAATTATTCCGAAAATACCCTCCACCAACCCTTATAATTACCATAACTAAATAACCTCAAGATCGATCCAAACACTAGTTTAAACACCTTCGTTTAATCCAAGTAAATCACTGAGTTAAAACCATAATCCCCAAAGTTAGATGATCGGGTGGGATGGTGAAAAAGTGTTTAAACAAGTATTTGAGTCAGTTTTAAGGTTATTTGGCTAAAGGTAACTACAAAGACAAGTGGAGGGCATTTGGGAATAATTTACCAAATTATTGGATAGAGGGGTGAAACTTGTGAAAATATAAAAATTCAGGTAGCAAATTGCCAAACTTTAAAGGAATGGGGTGCAAAGTGCAACATAGGTAACATACAGGGTGCAAAATGCAATTAAACCTTTCATTTTAAAACCATTATTATTCCCTCCAGAAGTTTAAAACAGAAAACTCCGTCCCTCTCCCCTAATCTTTCCCTCCAAATCCATGGACCCCAACGACCCCTTCAACCACCACGACCCCGTCAACCCACCACCAGCCTTTGGCTTCCCTGGCCTCCCTCCCGACGGAGGCCTTCCCCTCGGCAGCCCACTCAATCAGCACGTCCCTTTCAATCCGCCACCAGTCCTCAACTTCCCCGACACCGGTGCCAGCCTTCCCCCCGGCAGCCCACTCAACCAGCACGACCCTTTCAATCCGCCACCGGTCCTCAACTTTCCCGGCGACGGTTTCGGCCTTCACCCTGGCGGTGGCCTTCCTCCCGACGATCCACTCAACCCACATGCATGTTGAGCATTAATATTGATTTTATGGATATGCATATGATTGCATGGTGGTGTTTCGGTCGATATGTCCTGTGGCTGTGTGTATGTTTCTAGCAGAGCAACTTAGGAAAGAGCTGCCTAACGGACAGCGTGGAGCCACCCGAGAGAGGAAATAACTGCCTGTCGTTAGTGTGGAGCTACCAGATGTGCGTCTGACAGATTGATAGATTTCAGAAGCACAGGATGTGGTCGAATCTGAATGGGGGTTTCAAATTGATATGCATGCATTTTATTTGTGATGCATGTCTCTTGATTGTGCTTATTGACTGAATGTCATATTCTGTATTATTTTCCACATGATTATGATTCTGATTGATTGATGGTTGGTACTTGCGGGCTGTCGAGCTTACAAATTGTTGATTATATTTTTCAGATTAATTATGGGCCTATCAGATGGATTTAAATATCAGAGTGCGCAGCGGTCAGGATCGTGGATCGTATCTTAACGCACCGGGTTCGGGCGGGTGATCAGTTGTCCGAGCTCGGGGCGTTATAAAAGTAGTAATAACCATGTTCTTACTGAGAAGGTGTAAAGAACTCCCATATTTTAGTGAAATGGAATTACGACGGCGATCACGTTTCGTGCAATTTTGCTTTTTATTGTGATTGTGTGCCTAATGTTCTTTAACTTGTGCTGCCTTAGCATTTGGCCTGACACCTCCATGTCACCAAAACCAAAAATAAAACTTAGGATTCAGAAGTATAACCTGCATGTTGTAATATCTGAAGTTGTCTTGCTCCTTTATGTGCTGTTACTGCTGTAGTCAAATTTAGGGCACCTCAATGACCTAGATGTTTGCCTGTAGGTTGCTAGCAAATTTGGCATACTTTTTCTTCCTACAGGACCACTACCATTGCAGGTTATACTCTTTTATGCACCAGTCCGACCTGACCGGATCAGACCGGACCGAACGTGAGACTATAGAGTGTGAGAGAATCTCACATATTCCAACTCATACATCTCAACATGAATTTCTAATTGAATATTATATGGACCTAAACTAATATTCAATAGTCCAATATCTTGTTGCAATGTGTAAATTTAATCTGCATGTTAGTTACATTAGTATCAACTGCAAGGTATGTGAAGTTACAGATAGTTGGAGTCTAATGGTCAAAGGTCACTAGCTTACGTTCTGACCCTAAGAGTAGCATTGGGTATGTGGGATTCCGCCTTGCAAGGGTAACTAGTAAGTACTCCAGGGTGAACGATAGAGAAGTAGTAATAGTGAAAAAATGGAACTGGGTTTGGTGTGTCATGCAATCAACAGTGAGTATGAGGTTCCTTGTTTGAAAATTGGAACTGGGGTTGTTGATGTGTGTTTTGGATAATTGGTTTGCATTTCATTCCACCTTATGGAAATGGATAAATTCCAAAGTGGAATTGAATGAACGAATAAATTTCATGAAGGTGGAGTTCCTTGAATTGCAATTGAATTAATTTCATGTAACTAGAGTTCCTTGAACTGGGAATCAATTTCATAATGCCAGCTCTCGTCCTAGATGAAGGTGAGTAACTACGTATTTTATATGGAAGGAGATCTGAGATTAGAGGGATAAGTATGAATTGTGATTCTAAGTTGAGAACTAAGTAAGAAATGACAAGTTTCTGAAATTTGAAAGAAGTTGGTTAGAAGTCACATTTTGAATTTCTTCAATGTTGGAAAAGATTTGGGTTGAGGTTTTGTGTTGTAATCTTGCTTCCTCTAAAGTCTAGTTTTTTTTCATATTTAGATGGGAAACGTGTATATTTGGTATGGGTTTTTAATACTTGATAGAGATTCATCATATCGCATTTTTTTTTTAAAATCTACTCTGTAAGACGTTCTCTGTTCGATGGATTTTTTACATTTTCACTTAAATAAAACCCGTATGCTATGGTTGCCAATTTCTAATGATGTAAGTAACTAACGTAATTTTTAAACTGAATAAAAGTGAATATGTTTTCTCAGTTATTATATTATATATGTTCTATAAGATGTCTTTGCTGAATGAGGATTAACTTTGTTCTGAAAATCTCACATAGTTTTGTTTTTGTTATATCAGGATAAAAGAACCAACTCACTTCAAACTGCAACACCATATGAGAAAACGCATGGATCATTTAATTTTTTGTAGTGCTATAATGTTGTTATCTTTCTATGCAATCTGGAAGAAGATTCTTTTTGCTAATTTTTTAAAGATATTCTGAAATGACATAAAAATTATAAGCGAAATGATGCATATTTTTGTAAACTTGGTCATAATGTTTAGGCATGATGGATTGATGGTTGATAGTCCTGAATTTACAAGTTGAATCCCCTCTTATTTATTTTTTGAATTGTCTACGTCTCCATTTGGAACACGTTATGGGTGGCTGTTGCGGTTGCAGATTTTGCAAACCAACCCAACCACAACCTCAAGTCTCCAAACAACATTCTAGAGCTTGCGGTTTGATGGTTGGTAGCGTTTTGGTCATGGTTTTAACAATGTAAAAATGCATTTTGCAAACAACAGGGTTTTTGCCCCTTTCATATATCTGTCATATCTTAGGTTCGTTATTTTAGGCTAATATTTTATTTCTTGTATTTTGGCAACTACATTGTTAGTTTCTTGCCTTTTACCGAATCTAAGTAATTTTTTATATTTATTGTACTTGCTTAAGTAATTGCACGGTCTCTTTTTTGGCATTTCAGCAAATTTTGGTATTATTTGTACAAGACTAATATTGGAGGAGGGCAATTTGGTCCATAAAATAACAAAATGCAAACTAACCTACTGCCTCCAACAAGATTGTGTTTTTAGCTTTGGAAGTAAAGAAACGCAAAGTGAAGTTACAAATGATCTGTCCTCCACCGGTGGCTCAATTGGTTAAGGAACTTATGATTTCGTGAGGTTGTCGATTCGAATCCCATTGGTGCTTCTGACCCTTACATGGCGAGTGGAAGCTTCATCGGGACGAAGGTAATAAAGGAGATGGGAACACACTCCCCCGGGGTTTGTAGCATGATTAACATTCTAAGGATGGTAGTCCAGTAAGTTCCCCCGGTTATAAATTTTTTTACAAATAATCGACACTTCCACAAATCTCTCCCAACGGCAAGTGCATGTGGGATCCAAACAGGTCCTCTGTCTATAAGCATGTGAATCCACTGAGACTCTGAGAGAGTATTCCAAAAGTTTTCTTATAAAGAGAAAAGCCTGACAACTAACTATGTATTAGATTAGAAGGTAGGTATTTGTGTCATGGTTTGCAATTATAATTCATCAAATAAGATGTTTGAGAACAAATTTCGATTCATTCTTCTTTATTCGCAGGTTATCAGAAGTACAAACTACGCCCTTAAAATTGCTCGTGATGTAATATCCTATGCCTCATTTCTTAGCTCTTTTTGTACACCAAGACCATTTATGTTACGACTCATCTGTTTGCTCTTGCAAATTTTGATCTCTTGACCTGAAATCTGGCATCCTTAGTTAAGCACATATAATTTCCTTGGGTCCTTCCAATAGTATGCGGAAGCATAGACAAACAGTACAAAAGGAAAAACAATAACTTAGGTCTTAAAAATAAAGGTGTGACATTACTTAGGTCTTAAAAATAAATCAATATAATAATGTACTCATCATATCAGAGACAGAGTCTTAATATTAACATCAGGTACTGCTACCGGAAAGAAAGTTTTCAATTGATTCTACGTGTAAAAAAATAACTAACCAACGATCTTCAAAATGCAATCTTACACATGCAATCTACATTCAAAGCACGACTTACCATTCAACAAAATCTGCAAAATAAAATACACATTTATAAGTTAAAAAGGTTGAGAATACGAGAACCACTCACTAAATTACTTAAAATAGATTAAAATCCAATAACACGTATTTTCATATTTGTTAACTGGACGATTGGAATTAGAACCAAACTTCATCGAGCCGGGAACGTGTAAAGTAAAAAACCCTATTTTTACTTCCTCCACCCCAACTTCACATCAACAAATCTAGGGTTTCCTTCCCCAATCCCAACCAAAACCCTAAAATCCCAAATTCTCCTCTCCGATCTTTCCAAAGCTCCGATCTTTCCCCAAATCATGGATCCAAACGACCCAACGAACCCTCCCCCGGTCCTCGGCATCGCCGCCGGTGGCCTCCCGTTCCCCCAACCCTACCACCCCATCTACCCCCCAGAACTCTACCAGCAGCAGCAGCACCTCCTCCAAACCCACCAACCCCAAGCCCAACCCCAATCGGAACCCCAACCGCGGCACCTCCAGCTCTTCTGGGCCGACCAGTTCCGCGAGATCGAGCAAACGACCGACTTCCGCAACCACAGCCTCCCTCTCGCCCGGATTAAGAAGATCATGAAGGCCGACGAGGACGTCCGCATGATCGCCGCCGAGGCCCCTGTCGTCTTCGCCCGCGCCTGCGAGATGTTCGTCCTCCAGCTCACCTACAATGCCTGGCTCAATGCCGAGGAGAACCGGAGGAGGACTCTGCAGCAGAACGACGTCTTCGCCGCCATCACCCGCACTGAGGTCTTCGATTTTCTCGTCGATATCGTTCCTGGGGGTGAGCAAGGGCCACACGGAGGAGGTGGGGGAGGAGTTCTGCCGCCGCCTGTTGACGGCTTGCCGTTTTACTATGGACCGCCGTAGGCCGGTGAGTTGGTTGAGGTGTTCTATTAGAGGATTTATGTGGTGGTTTGTCTAATGGAATGATTGCGTCTAGCGCAGCGTGTGATTTTGTAGCGGTGATCGGAATTGTGTGGTCACTGGTTTTGCAATTTTAGAAATGTAACCGACGGGTGTCGGTTCTGGAATAATTTTTGCATCGAAGTGATGCTTGTAGTTGCTTCCAGCGAAATTGAGTTGTGAGAAAAGCAATGCGAGTGGTGTGTTACGAAGTGAAGCCACGAAGGTGCGGATGGTTAGAGTTTTGTGCCCAAAGATCGCTAGCTTACATTCTGACCTGAGTCGATGGGTTAGTAAGTACTGAATTTTTTACAAGGTTTAAAGAATTATGTTCTGATCTTGTAGTGAAACGTAAGTTTAACGAAGGAGCTTTTTCATGCACATTGCCTCTTTTATTGTGATTGTGTGCCTACTTTCTTTTTAGAATTGTCTCTAGGGTTTGAACTTGACTCATTTGCTTGACACCTCTAAGTTACCAAAACCACAACTAAAGTTCAGGATTCTCAAAAGTGTTGAATATATAACATGTTAAGAGTTTTTTTTTGCTCCTTTGCGTGTTATGACATGTTTTACCATGTCCAGAGTAGAATTTATGTTACCTCAATAGCCACTGTAACCTAGATGTTTCTGTGTTGGGTGCTAGGAAATTTGACATACTAGTTCTCCCACTTGGACACCAATACAATGAGATTTTCTCTGCTGATCAATATTAGCAAGTTACACTCTTTTGTCTTTCAACTCTTAGAGTTGTGACAATTTTATGCCAACACGATTCGAAGCTGACCTGAAATAGTGAAAGTGATCCAGTGAAATGAGAGCTGGCTTATATGGTGGAAATGTGGTTGTGGCCATTTAAGTGAAACAGCGGATGGTTGGAGTCCAGTGACCAAAGATCACTAGCTCACGTTCTGACCCTAGGAGTAGCTTAGGGTATATGGGATGCCCTGCGGACCACCTCGCAAGGGTAAATAGTATGTAAGTTATCATCGGTACGAACAGCAAAAAAAATTAAGAGAAAGGTGTTAAGACCTCTGTTCTTGTAGTGAAAAAATGGAAGTATGATCGGTTAGATTTATTATGATTGTGTGCCTCATGTTCTGAAGTACTGTTGCTAAATTATGAACTTCTGCTGTCACCAAAACCACAACTAAAACGCACTATTCTAAGTAGGGTGGATTGTGTAAGTGTTTTCTTGCTCCTTTTGTGTGTTATTGCTTGTCTTACCATTTCCTAAGGCCAATTTAGGTCTCCTCAATGACCATTGTCACCTGATTGTTTGCCTGTTGGTGCCAGTAAATGTAACATACTTGACCACTACCATGACATTTTCTCTGTTGATCAACAATAGCGGATTATACTCGTCTTGGTTAGAATGGGATCTAACAATTTGATGCAGTGGACATAATTCGAGGCCGAGCTGAAAGGGTGAACGTCAGTGAACTCAATCGATATGGCATCTGAGACGTGATTTGTATGATTCCAGCTTTATAACTTCTTGAACAAACACGTTTTTGCTATTGAGAATTGCTCACTTCGTTGCATTGTCTTAATGAACAATCTGGATGTTAGTTATTTACTATCAACTTCCAGCTTCATGTGTACTTAATGCGTGATGTTGCTCACCTCTAATCCTCCTCTTTCCTTCTCCTTTCTGCCACGGAAACTGATTTCCCTAAACGATGGAGAAGTTGCCTAAAGTTGGGAAGTAGACTGGTGATGGGCACCGGAACCTATCACGTTTTCCACCTTAAATCCTTCAACCGTTTGCACAAAGAAAGGCACAACAAATTCAATGGCATCGCAATTTAAACAAGGCGTCGCAAAATGTAGTGTTAAACTCAAAATAGTGCGAAAATCACACCAGAACTTTAAACAAATGATGAACGTAGAGGTAAATTATGTAGTGTTTTAAACAAATATTGTGCTTCGAAAGGTGAGACATGTCATCGTAGCTTGCAGGTGAACATGGTCATGCACGTTTGACATATTAGACTACAATCTCCTGGAGGTCTGCTGCTGAAGCAATTTAAAGCCATACAACATCAAAGAAAGTCGATGTGGCTCACTCACAAACCACTTATCTAGTATTCAGTGTTACAAATAAATAACGGGAATCTATACCAGAGTCAATTCAGTATCTACACCCTCATTCACACAATCATAGTGTCATAAAAAAAACTTAAAAGCCTGATCCAACTTCAATACGTCAACAACATCAATACCTTGGTTTATATATTACTCTGTCAATCTGCTATGGTAGAAAGTGCAACCTGCTCTCACCAGTTGATTCTAGTTGCCTTTATAAAATTCATTCATAAGCAACCTGCAGGCAAATCGGGGACTAGGATAGCAGGCAATACCGAGACGAGAGCATGCCTTACTAGGTGAGGAGCTTAATGATCACATGAGCATAGAGACCCTTCAATCTTTAGTTGCCACTTCCCTTCTTTGCTCTTTTCATACCGAGACCGAGACCATTGTTAAATGGAGAACCTGACCCGGACATGGGCGAGCCTGAGCCCTCCTCTCGGATAGTACCATTGAGCATTGCTAGCTCCCGGAGCTGCTGCTTCTTGTAGAAATCTTGGGATTCATCCTAGTAACCAAAATAAACATCATATCAATGTGTATATACAATTAGGTATCGCCTATGCTATGAACAGTGTGAAATGACCATCATGCAAGTGTATAAATTAGAGGAAAATGAGCAATACCATGGGCTTTAGCAGATCTTCAAGTATTTCACGAGCTTGTAACAGACGTGCATCAATAATTTCTTCTGGCAACTCTGCCTCTACAATAATATGAAGTGGCTCGCTCAAATGTTCATACCCTGGTTTCCCTCTCATAAGTTCCTCCTAAACAGAAAAGATAAACAATATAGTTATATGGTTGGGTAGCAGAACGGAAAAAAATTAAAATTGATGTTTTAAATATTATTGAGTACGCCAAGAGCACTTTATAATGCCTAAAGACGATTACATTGCTTCAATTGACCAAGCAAAAAGATAAGTTTGTACAATCTAAAATTCAAAATCTGTTTGGGTTTCGGATATTTGAAACCAGAATAACTTTTGGTTGTAGCCAGTGATGATCCGCTAATTTCAGTGAATTGGTATGTTGCTAAATCTTGTCCTATCTGTTAATCTTCCATTTTTAATGTTTTACTTCTCAAGGTTCCCGTCATTAGATCCTGAGATTAAAAAAATACAAATACATTCTAAAATTAAAAAGAATACATTCACTTGTATTCTGACTTTCTAAGGCATCTATATATGTCAATAGGCTCTTTTTTTGGATGCATGCTGAATTTTCCTTCAACGGCAGTTGAAGTTTGTGAATACAAAATTAATAGAATGCCAACAAGATATATACCCGAGCTGCATCCTTGATACTGCCACGGCCCCTGATTAGCACACGACATTCAGTGGTGGCCTCAACTCGCTTCAGAGAATTCCCTCTGGGGCCAAGAAGGCGTCCGACAAAGTTGTACTGCAAATGAGAGGGACTTCGATGAGAAATCTTCAATGAATGACCAAAAATGTTTTTGATAAACTTTGTTACATACATTGGGGTACTTGTCTACGGGAATATCCACTCTGATTGTCTTCTTTACGATTAAACCTGGAGATCTTCCATGTGGCTGAAGCCAACTATGCCCGGACTGAGGGATCCCCATCCTCTGCAATTTGGGGTATTAGTTTCTTTAACAGAATTCGGGTATAAGTAGACAAATTTCGTAACAGGGCAGAACAGGTTTCTGAATTATCTGACAAGATTTTTCACATAGGATAAGGTTTGTTGACAAAATAAGATCAAAATGAAACTAAATAAAGAAATCTTCAAGGTTTGAAATATCTGCAAGATTCGATCTATTTCTAAGCATAGAAGGGACAAAAATGTTAGAATGACATTGTTGTTCCACAACACCTGAAGGGTAGATAACCATATTACTCCACAGGTTTGTTAGAGTTCTTAAGCACTCTTAGAGTGCATCAAAAACCTCATTTTAATTCACTTAAGTTGAGTGGCACATGAAATGATTATGATATTTATCTAGAGGACTTCTTAATATCAGCAAATACAGTATTTTGACAGATCTAGACAGGAAGATGAAGTCCTTTGAGACATGCAGGAGCCTCTGCCAGACTACAAGCTCATAATTGCACATGCAGTACACCTCCACCAGAATGACCCACTAATACTTTGGGCATTCTCTTTCAGCCCGAGTGATTTGGCTAGTTGCAGATTAATTGTTTCTTTGGGAATAATCACTCAGGTCGTTGACAGACTTCACTATATAGATTGTCAGATTTGAACTTCAAAGCATGATACTCTTTAGTTTGATAAAATGTGCTGGCAGCAACGTGAGCTTGAAGTTCCTCTCATGCTTCAGATTGGCAACAAAGAACTTTTACATGAATTGATCATGTTTGAGGAGTGTGACCGACAAACTTGACGTAACAAACTGGATGTGTTTTGTTTTTACATGAAAGACATTCCAAGAATCAACCAATTTGATCACAACAATGTTATATTGTAGTATGCTTTTTGTATGGCTGTGACAGATGATGATGACATACAACACATACACATCACAAATGCATGCATGCACTCGCATAGAAGAATTAGAGAATAGAGGGAGAAAAAATATTACCCTCAACATATTTCAAGTTCACTCAAAATATAAGGCATTATGTCAGCAGTTGGCTTAAATTGAGTAAAATTTGATGGAAAGAAGAATCACATCACTTGTGTTGTTAGTACCCATACTTCTGATTGAAATGCCGATGTCCACACATTCATATCAGCAGCGCCCATATTTGGAAATAATCTTCCTCTAGTCAGTGGACTACCATGTTCAAGCCCATTTTGGTCTAAAACTGATGCATTCGCCAATAATGTGGTTATACGCATAATTTCTGCTTCACAATTTCAATTTACAAAATAAGATGGATGTGTTAGCATTAAGAAATCAGTCAGTACAACACCAAAACGAGATTGATGTGTTAGCATTAAAAAATCCGTCGGTATGACACCAACTGATAGAATGGAACATTTAATTAGTTAGTGCAAACCCCAATTCAATGCAGTGGGACATTCTCAACAATAGACGGACAAAAAATAGTGCAAATTAATAGCCATCTGCCTCCAACATTTTGCAGAAGAAAAGGCCATATTGAGTACTGAACAGTGATAAAGAGGTACTGGCGTGCACCGGTTAGCATAGGCATAAGAGGTTGCAAATCAAATGCTTGAGATCTATCTAATTGAAGCTTGTACTGTGAGGACACACTAAGAATCATATAGTGGAATAAGAAAAACTACTCTGTAGAAAATTAATAAAAACCTAACGAAAACCTGAAGAAAAGTATATAAATCAAACTAAACTGATGAAAAAAAGGAAATTCCTAAAAAAAACACAGCAAGCAGATTTCTTATACAACTAATCGACATAAAACTAAGCATAACACGATATAACAAAAATTAGCTCGGAAATACTTACCCTTGTTGAGAAGTCGATAGGTATGGGGAAGAACCGGCATGAAAGGGTTGATTTTCTGGTGCTCCTCTAACAACTCAGTCAAGTACCTGCACAGTAAATTCCGTCACTAATTATGGTTATAATTAAAGCAACCAAACTAAGTTTGTATACAAAAATACCGAAACCCGAACTTCATCTACAAAAAATATCGTATTTTCAAACCTCTTCACCTAGACTTCCAATCCTTTCCCAAAGTAAGAAAACAAGCACCAAAAAAGATCAGAACTTTAGGCTTCCTGATCGAAAATCGATTTTCAAACCTTTCAGCTTAAATTCCAATCCTTTTCCCAAAGCAACGAAACAAGCACAAACACGAAAAAGCCAAAAGATAAAAACTTCCGTCTTCCGGATCGAAATCCACCAACAGAAACACACACACACACACACACAAAATCCAAACTTTCAAAACCAGCTCAGATCCGAAATCCCATAAAACAAAAGAAAAAGGTGAAAACCGTACTTGTCGTGGTCGGGGAGGGTATTGACGGTGGGGGACAGCATGGAAGCGACGCCGACGCGGGAGGACGAGGAAGGGGAGTACGGCATGTACCTGCTGTTGCCCGACGACATGGTTGAATCAAATCGGATCGACGGCGGCGGGCATCGGACGACTCTCTGGAAGGAAGGAAGGAGTGGCGACGGTCTGACTATCCGATAGATAGATAGATAGATAGATAGATGTGGGTAACAAATCATCTGTCAGTCAGGTCAGGGTGTGTATATATATATGTGTGTGTCTGCCAATTCAAAGCAAATGCTAGAAGTGAAATCACATCTTACGTTTATCAAGTGTAATTGTAATTTACCCAAATGTTTGGGTTTGGAAAAAGGAGAACAAAAATGTGAATTGATAATTTAATTCCACTCATGTTTTTTCCAACTTTGGAGTAATTTGGAGCTATTATACTCATATTACGCGCTTCCAATTTAGATATTTTATCTTGTTTAACAGGTATTTAGTAAATTTGCAATGTTTCATGTAATTAAACAACAACATGTAAATCTAGACAAAAACGTGTAAGAAAACTTTGCAAACCACCCTTCCAATAAATTCAAATTCTAACCATTCACTTGAATGATTTTTCTAATCAATACTTGTCTCAAAACGCTAACTCATAAAATTACTTTAAAAATAAAACTTTCGTCTTGAGATCTGTTTGTACGGTCTCAAACCATACTTTACTTGGTTTTTTTAAATAAAATGTGAACCACAATATCCCTTATTTTACCATCATCGTTGTTTTTAATTAACTACTTGAATAACTACCTTTATTCAACTTCTTGTTTCTTGTATAAAATCTCAACCACCAAAAAATAACAATATTTTTTCTCCCCTGATTATTTTTCTCATCTCTTGTTATCCAAAATAAATATTCGAACACACAATAAATGAAAGTCGAGTGAATCGGTGACATTGTTAGTGAAAATCATAGGTTGAATGCTTCATTGTACTAGAATCATGGTCCAATGCACTTGCGTGATAAACTAAACTTATGTATGGCCTGAAACTCAAACGAGAAAGAAGAAAAAGAAGTTAAAACAAATTGAATTTAATGAAGACAATTTTGCAAGTTTAAAGTTGAAACATATTTTACATTAATTTTATCATCAATCATTATCGTTGGTTAAATCGATCACTTCAACTTTGTAACTTTGTCCCTATACATGACAACTTACACGTATATCCACAGACAATAGAGCCTCATTTTAATGAACACTGTGTTTAACACTTCAACTGTAGAGCCCACGAACGTGTTTAATTTATAACTGTAACATCTCTTTGGAGATGGAAAACAACATCAGCTGTCCGGAAGCTGAGAGACAGACGCGTAAAACAACAAGGAAGTAGAGCAAGAAAGTAGCCAGAGGAAATTGTGGAAGATTTGGGTTGTTCAATCCCAATCAGACAGCTGGAGATTAAGAGAGACAGAGTTGTTTGGACGTGTGGTTGGTGGGAATGTAATGAAGACAGACAAAGTAATTAGAAGAAAATAAGTGGCATTTTTCAACTCAAATAGACCAATTGATTTTGGTTGCTTCCCCGGAGAAACCGGAAGCGTCAAGAAAGGTCCACAAATTTGATTGTCACAATGCTTACTTGAATAATAAGCGTGGGTCGGGATTTGCGATGTATGGTTTTTAATTGAGCTTGGTATAGATGATGAAGACGACGACGATAATAATAATAAAAGGTTAATTTGAGAGTGATTGGTGTGGAGGAAACGTTTGAATTTTGTTATTCGTATGATGATCTTGTCGTTGTGCGTTCAAGGTTAAACTGGAGTTTCCTACTTAAATAGTCCGTAATCGGAAAACTTGAAGGGTATAATTAGTTTGCAGATTTTTTTTAGGAAATGACAGATTAGACTTCTCATGTGCTTTTGAGTTGTTGGATTGCAAGAGAACTTAAGTTTTAGGATTTGGGTTCCATGATTTCTGAGCACTGTACATGGTAAGTGTCACACCCTTAAAGTCTTCCGCCATGGGGTGTTGATGCGTGCAGACTGTTTGGGGAACATCGGGTGGTCATATGAGCATAGATGTTATATGGGGGAGAGGCTTCAACTCGAAGGTGAGCGCCTACGGGACTGCACTTATATGCCGTTGGGAGCGTAGGGCTGGTTGGGAGCTGAAGTCGCTTCCCTGACGAGCCCGAGGCAGGGCGAAACCAGTCGATGTTGTCTCACGCGCAGAATAGCTGACTGTGTGTGCATATATATGCGCGCGCGCACAGTGCTGTGCGGGCGTGTGCGACTGTCACCGCACAACTCCGTAATAATTGGTATCAGAGCCAAACCTATACATCCTGAGATGTCCCGCGAAAAGACTTGCAAGAGGCGAGTAGCAGGGGAGCTTCTACATTTAAGGTGTATCGGACGGTTTGGGAAACTCCCTAGCGCCAGTCCAGAAGCTGCGTAGTTGGTCATGTGCTTGTGGGCGAACGTAAGTAGTCAGGAGACCTCAGAGAGGAATGAGGGGGCATATATTCCCACTCGCAGAATACCTGGATGGTGATAAGTAAGATGTGCACGAGGACGTGCACGATTTTAAAGGGAGGAGAGTTTGTCACACCCTTAAAGTCTTCCGCCAGGGGGTGTTGATGCGTGCAGACTGTTTGGGGAACATCGGGTGGTCATATGAGCATAGATGCTATATGGGGGAGAGGTTTCAACTCGAAGGTGAGCGCCTACGGGACTGCACTTATATGCAGTTGGGAGCGTAGGGCTGGTTGGGAGCTGAAGCCGCTTCCCTGACGAGCCCGAGGCAGGGCGAAACCAGTCGATGTTGTCTCACGCGCAGAATAGCTGACTGTGTGTGCATATATATGCGCGCGCGTACAGTGCTGTGCGGACGTGTGCGACTGTCACCACACAACTCCGTAATAGTAAGAGTCATACGTTTTTCACTCTAAAACCAAAGAAAGTCGTTTTTTTGTATATATCATCGCCACCGTATCGAAATTGGGTTCACTAATTAAATCAACTAAAGAAAATTGTCAATTTTAAAAAGTGATAAAAAATACCAAATATGATACTCAAACAAGACATCTTAATGAGAGGACCTCAAGTCTATATTTACATCCCAAAAAATCATCTTACACATACACTTCTCTAAACGGGAGATTGAAACAAAATAGTTGGATGATGTTGCTTGTTATTAGGCATAAGCAGAGAAGCTCAACTAAAAAAAATCTCAAAACAATAAAAAACTTATCGCGGGCCGTGTTTCCAATTTAGGTAAAGTGTGTGCTTTCAGTTTTCTTTTTCAAAACAAGTACAAAAACATCCTACCTTCTTCACGGTCCTAAAACTTACTTCTTTTTTTTTAAAATGTAAAAATATTAATTTTAATTATTAAGTTGAATTACAGATCTATACTCTACCTACCACATGTTTCATTGTAACACTCCAAAATTTAATCTCACATCGACTAACAATAAATCAGTAGTGTAAGATATAAAAACATGAGTCTACTACTACAATAACTAACCAATTTAAATTTTATGACAATATATGGTTTTGTGGGACAGTAAACTCACGAGTAACAGACTATACTCGGACTTGACGTGAATTCAGAAACGAGGAAGAAAAAATCAAATATACATCCCAACCCTAATCCGTTGGTACTTGGCCATACCCGGTCCACGAGAGTTGAGATACACAATGTGTGTGAGTTCCCAAGTTCATGAAAACCAACTCTCCTAGAAAAAGAAGGAAATGCAAACATTGCCTGCATCCAGAATCAGAACCAAACCCGTCTGCTTCTAAAGGTTTATTTGAAATGATACCACCTTGCTTGTGTTAGACCTCATATTTTGGAACAATATGGCGGTAAAACAATTCAAAAAAGCTAAGATCCCAGAAACAAACAACAACATCCAATTTCAGTTCATACTTGAAGCAATATGTCGAGTGGAAATTGGAAGGTTCCAATTGAAACAAACCATCCATTTTCTTCTCTTGCAAAGCCAATACACACGCAGACACACTAAAAAAACAAGCCCAAAGAATTAACAAAAAGAAATATATATATTGGCTTGTAATGCAGGAGATGAAATCATGAAAGCCAGCATACCACCAAAGCACTACTCCCTAACTTCTGTATCCATGCAAGTGCTTAGCCCATCTCCTGGCCATGAACGGATCAAGGTAGTCCCACCTTTCCACATTACTACTTCCGCCTATGCTAAAATCCATCCTCCCCACCTCTGGCCCATGTTCCGCAATTTCACCTTTGCCCCGAGTTTCAACCACCATTTCGCCGGTTCTTAGACATTCTTCAACCCCTCCTTCTATGTAACTGTACCCCACATAGACGAATCCACTCTCGCCAATTGGACCCAATGGAATCCGTCTCTCCTCACCTCCCCTAAGTTCACCGAGCCTTACGAGCGCACCCTCCTCTCCAATTCTCAATTGTGTCTCTCGAATCACACCGCCAAGCAGCCTGAGTAAGAATTCCTCAAACTCATGCATTACGAACCCATTTGATTCACCAAAACCAAACCCAATGTGAAACCGATGTATAGGAATCGGCACATCGAAGTCTCTACTGACGTAGGCTCTTGTCGGGCTGTCTAACAGATGCAAAATGCAGCAAAGAGGATTCTGATGAGTACGATCTTGCAGTATTTTCACACCCTTTTTTAGCCCTTCAATCGGGTCTGCCTCTCCTAAGTAAAACAACCGATCAATGACCTGCAAGGCTGTTCTTTTCCCGTTTGATGTCATTCGACGGAGCGGGAATGCACGTGTTGCAGCGGAAGAATAGGTGATGATAGCTAGTCGGTCAACTGGCCGAAGTGAAAACACCACCAGCGCCATGGACTGCTTCAGGAGTCGTAAGTGTGGGCCATTGGGACTAGCGACCAGGACAATATCAGTGGCCGGTTGGTGCAAGAGACTCACAGAGAGGCAGAGAGCACCTTGCTCATTGGGTGAGCTCTGCTGCGAAGCCAACGTGGAGGAACCGGTCAGTTGGAGCCTCTGCAATGCTGCTGCATGTATGCATTGGTGATGACCTGGTGGATAATTCGGTTGATGTAGCATTGGCATAGGCATCTCAATAAGGGCCATTTGAAGCCGGAGAGTTTCAGGCAAAGTATCTGAATCAATAGGGTCATCATCGTCATATCTCGCAGAGCGAAGAAAGGAATGGCGATGTACACGGAAGGTTGCGATTGAGTCATCAAGGATGCGCAAGATGGGATCTGAGGTCTGAGAGCAAATGGGCAAGCGGAAGGGCGTGAGATCACGAGGCAGCTGGCTCCAGTGGGCACGACATATTGGGCAAGTGACACTCCCATGGCGAACATTGGATGAAATGCATGTGAAATGGAACGAATGCATGCACTGGGCTGTGAATATGGCTTGCCCTCCGGTGCCGTCACAGGTTATTGGTTCGAGGCAAATTGTACAAAGTACCTTCTGCAAACAGGTGACAAAACACATTGTTTAAAATCCAATAACTTTCCAACTTCTTTCTATTGTCAATCAAGTGAAGATAAACCTAAAGAAGGACATAGTTTTTTGGTGTCAAAAAAGGTACTGTAAGAAAAGGTAAGATGCCCGACAAGTCAGGGACTTGACCACGCCAACCTGAAATCAGTAATAACCGAGAACTTGTTCCAAGTTGAGCAGGCAAAAATATAAATCAGAGGCACTAATGTACTTGCAGAGTTGCAGTGGCACATACAAAGCGTGTAAAAAAAAACAGTTCAGCAGCTTCTTCCTAAGGCCCTAACTCCCAAGATCAGGGAGGAACTATACTTTTTCTTTTATCCGTATGAACCTACACCTTAACTTCTTTTGACCTTTTAGCAGTCCATTCATAAATATTGTTCTAGCAGATTGTCACATTTCTACTGCACAATGTGGAGCTCATAGCATATCACAGTGCAAATTCTTGATCATCTAAAGTTAGCATTTTGAACTCAAAATCCACATCTTGTGTCTTGAGAGATGCAATGCTACTTAAAAGACTCATGGGCAAAATTACATGAACTTGTCTTGAAAGACACAGGATGCATTTCACACAAAAACATAATACTAGAATATAAAACAGGTTTTGATTATGCGGAATCACAACAGACCTTAGCCAAATTACATTCTGCTTCTTCTGGAATTCCTTCGTCCACCTTCGCAGATTTACCAGAATCACCCGAGGAGTTTGGTATCTGCGAGATTTCAACCGTTATTAGCCCGATAAATATCCACTAGAGTGCAAAGAAGAAGCACAAAATTCCATTTTTTTTGCAGAAAACCGGCATTTTTTTCCCAGACCGATCCCCCATAGAACTAATCCTAAACAACTCAATTGGTCGGATAAAAGCCAACTCAGATGCAAGGACAAGAACAAATCTCACATTCACACCCTAAAATCACCATAACAATCGGGGAAAAAACTATTTTTTTCCACTAGAACGAGGTCAATCATTGCAACCAAAGACGAATATCATCAAATGCCAAACAAATCACAAACAAAAAAATGGTTTAAAACAAAATGCAAACCTCTTTTCTCCAAAGCCCACAAAAACAAGATTTCGAAACGAGACAACGACGCAAACTAACTGAGAAACACTCCTAAACCCTAAAACTCAAACATCAATCGTAAAATCCCACCTTTCGACCCGAACCAACACAATTCTCCACTCAAAAGCCCTAAAAATCCGATCTTTCCCACAACAACAACACCAACCAACCAACCAAACGCAAAAACCACCAAAACCCAGAAAAAAGATGGGATTTTGACGAGAGAAACCCACTCACATTGGCATGGGAACGATCTCGAACACAGATTTGGGTGGACAAACCCGCGCAGGAGAAGACACACCCCATCCTCTTCGCCGCCCGCTTCAACCTCGACATCCCGCCCGGCATTGTGACTCTCACAGCATCGGAGGTTCCAAGAGCGAGCGAGCGAGCGAGCTAGAATGTGAGTGTTCGTTCTTGTGTTTCGGTCTTGTTTGGTTTTTGTTTTGTCCTTTTATCTAGAGTGACGAGTAAAGTAACGAGTGAGGGAAGGAACTCATTTTTTCCCATTTTTGTTGGTTTCTAAGTTCTGGCTTTCTCAGTTTTCGTGCCTTTCCTTTTAAAATATAATATAAATATATTCTGGTCTTCTGTACCTAGGGGTGTAATCGATCTCTAAAGCGATCCAAGTCTGCTCAAGATCGGCTCGCTAAGGGTTTCGAGCGGAAAATTCTGCTCGTGCTCGGTTCGATCTGCTCGCGAGCGGCTCACGAGCGGCTCGTTAACCTAAACCTTTTTTTTTGGTATTGAATTCCTAATAATGTTGTCCTAATAAGTAAATTATAAAATTACTTAAGACAAATATAATAATAGTTACTAACACAATCTTAAAATTAACACCTAAAATAAAACACAATCTTATAAATTATACGACAACATTAACATCTTATAAATAAGATTATACACTTGAATCAAACAAAATCAACACAATATTAAAATCAAACACAATCTTCTAAATTATAGGACAACTCACAACATCAACATCTTATAAATAAGATCATCTACCTGACCCAAACTTTAATTCATTTGAACTTTTGGTGTAGAAAAGAATGAGAACAAAAAAAATGAAAAAAAATGAAAAGTTTAGTACTAATATGGTTTTGATTATAATGAGTATTTTGGTTTGGTTTGTTAAATGGATTGTTGGGTTTGGTAAATTAGTTTATTTAATGAGTTTAACACTTTACCGATCGGGTAATTGGATAGAATATTCAGGTTAATCAAATAATTGGATATAGTAATCAGGTTTCGAGCGATAATTGAGCGAGCATCGAGCGAGTATCGAGCGAGCGGGGTCTGCTCGTGCTCGGCTCGTTACTAACCGATCCGAGCAATTTCGAGCAAAATCAGAGCAAAATCGAGCGAACATCGAGAGATCTATCGATCCCGAGCAGAACTTGACAGCACTATCTGTACCTGTGTTGTTTTTTTGGATGAGAAAAGAAAGAATACAATACTATTTCTTTAAGGAAAACATTTCAGTAAATAAAATCCTATTTCAAAAAAAAATCTACATTTTTTGTTATGGGTAATGGAGCAACGAGTTTGACTAGGAGTGGCCTCGTGGTCGATCTACTTATATCTAATTTAATTAGTTTAGGTGTTCACTACCTCATTTTAATTTAATTCAAGTAATTTGTTGAAAAATAGTGCCCTGCCCCTGCATTTCTTATGACTCCGGGAGACTGGGTAGACAATACGAATTTAAATAGTATTCACAAAACAAAGTACCAAAATCACACATTAACACGTAGATGAATTGAAATATGAGAGACCAGAACAAGAGTATTCAATTATAATGGGTGAAAAATCCGTTGCTAAAAAAATAATCATCAAAAGTGATGTGTTTAAAACAATCCCCTCGGCAATATTGAGCTTAACTAGTCCCTTAAAGTTACCTCAATCAAACGTTGTACTTGTAGGTTCATATTCCAGTATTTGCAAAAGAACTTAGATTTTCCTGAGACGTATATGTGTATTTCATTCGGTTAAATGGTAAAATAAATTATTTAATTACAAAAAAAAACTCAATGAATATAATTTAGTGTTATGATCAGATACCAATAATTTGAAGAGACAAAAATCCAGCTTAAAACGTGAATTAACCAAAAATGGTTCCAAAAATTAGATCACTACACCAATTGGATCCTTCGAAAATTCAAGACATTGAAATTTCCAGTTTAAAGTTCATTCTGCTGTTCCAAAAGAACAAAGTTGGCATTCAGATGTGGGAAACAAAAGCTGCAAAAAGGTGAAAGTCCACCACGGTGTGTAGTGTAGCATCAAGGCACCTAAAACAATATATAATTATTGACATTATTTTTGCCACATATCCAACACAAATGATGGGCTTCACCAAAAACTTAATATTATAGCAATGCAGTCACATATATGGATCAACTTCATTCTTTTTGTGAAATGATGTTGAGATCTAAGAAAATTTGCGTTACAGCTCAGGGTGAGACCCACTCCTCACTGGAACAGGTCCACCCTAGTTATTATCAGTTAACGTTTTAATGACCCCATTAACTCTTAGAAGAGTTTTTTAGTCAAACTTTTTTTCGGAATCCTATGTGGGCAGCAGGTGGAAAAGAATGAACATGAGAATCACGTATTAAGTAATTCCCATTTAATTCAAATCCTAAGTGTTAGCGGCGTTTATAATGGGACGGAGAAGCTGGGGTGGATGAGATTCTCAGTTCTTTTAAAATTTTGATTTTATTTGGTTTAATTCACCATCACATTATTTGGAGATCAATTTCGGATTTAAAAAATAAAAGAATTCTTTTGTAAAAAATAAAAAAACATATTTTTGTAGAAAATTTGAAGAAAAAAATAAAACGAATTTATAATGAATTTTAATTTAATTAAAGTTTGAGGATAATTTAGGAATTTCCTTTGACAAGACATCACAAACTACCAGAACAAGTTGTTCATAGATTTACATTCCCAAAAGCTGGTTTCTGATCAGAAGCTAGTATTTAGAAGTTGCACCCAAACTAGACCTTAGAACGCGATTGGAGATACTGGGTGGGTTTGGACGACTAAAAAATTGTTCAATTTTCTCGCAAAAAATGATTTTTTTTATCTCTTGAATCAAAACACTGCACACAATGAGTAGAGTTTTCCAAAAAACTCAGAAGCTAAAAAATAAGATATTTAAGTTTTTCGATGTAGTTTTGTCATTGTTAGAGATGAATATTTAAGATATTTTCTATTTAGAAGAAGATTTGATAATGGTAAAATTGACTTTTCCTGTGAAAAATCTCATCCCTGAAAAACTATTTTTTTGGCTATTGTCTTAGTCCAGACAAAAAACTATTTTTTTCTTTATGGCCAAATCATATCTTTTAAGGTAATTTTTCTAGTCTGCAAGACATCCCCATCCCTGAAAAAAAGTTTGCACTTAAAGCCATTACGGCACTACCAACGTTTTTTCAAAATCTCGTTTGGATGATTTTATTTTTGTATTATGATCAATTTATATATAAAAAAAGACTCATCACCGCCAGCCCCCACTAGGCCCAGGCCACTACCAAGTTTCTTCAAAAACTCGTTTAAATGGTGTGTTTTTTTGCATTATGGTCAATTTATAAATTAAAAGGTTAATTACAGTTTGTCCGCCTGAACTATATATTGATATCACTTTACCCTCCTGAACTTTCAAAGTTAACAATTACCTTCCCTGAACTTTTAATTTTGTAACACTTTGCCCTCTGAACTTCAAAAACTCATTATTTAACACACATTCGACGTTTTTTTCCCTAATTTTTTTGTTGTATCCCTAATACACTCCTAAACCTATATTTATGTGAAAGTTTGGATCCAAACGGAGGTCAGATATGGTTGGAATTTGGGTCGGTTTGACACTCAATCCGACCCAAATTCCAACCATATCCGACCTCCGTTTCGATCCAAATTTTCACGTAAATATAGGTTTAGGAGTGTATTAGGGATACAACAAAAAAAAGAAAACAAAACGTCGAATGTGTGTTAAATAATGAGTTTTTGAAGTTCAGGGGGCAAAGTGTTACAAAATTAAAATTCAGGGGATGTAACTGTTAACTTTGAAAGTTCAGGGGGACAAAGTGATACCAATGCATAATTCAGGGGGACAAACTGTAATTAACCCTAAATTAAAAAATAACCATCATCAGCCTAACGTGAGTCGCACCAATGGACCATTATTAACAAAAATCTTGCATTGTGTTGGACTACTGTTGGTGAGAATGTGAGGGTTCACTTGTGACTTGTGAGAGTTAAATCTGAATTTCATATTGGTAAATGGCAGACAGAAGCGAAAACATAGACCTCACAATGGCTCACATCAATCGTGTTTGGGTTTAACCTTTTTTGACGGGCTTTTCCGTAATTGTTTAAAGCTGAGGGGTAGAAAGTGAAGTCAAAAGGAAATTCAATGGACGAAAAATGCCTAGAAAGGAGCTCCGGTGAACTGGATTTGATTGATTGGTTTTTACCATCTTATCCCCTAACAAACTAAAGAGCGATGAGATTGACTGATTACATTTGCTTTTTTGATAATATAATCTACCTTATAACTTTATTTTTAATAATTAAAATGTTAGCTAGAAAGGGATAATGTATTTAATATGTACTTATTGTGAGACATTAAATTTTGAGTTGTAGTATTTGTAGTGGGAAGGGGCTTTGTAGTGCCTAGTGTAGATACGGTGCTCTTTCTACAAAAAATCCAATTAAATGTCCTCATTTTGTGATTAATATCACTTCCCAAATCGAAAATCTTTCCCAAACTAAAAAATATCTCAAACTAATATTTTCCATCCAAAAAAAAAATAACGCACGGACTGGCGATTAAGAAGGATGGAAAATCCTCCAACACATTTCAAGCTTGAGAATATGTCTTCTGGAAAATCAATTTTCATCGTAGGTTAGTTGTTTTTTCGTAGATTTTTGTTTGCTAAGGTTTTGATCCTCTGATCTCTGGGTGCAGAAGAACTGTTACGTCGTAAAGGGCATCGACAAACGAACGTTGATAATTTCCCTTTCATAACGTTTTTTAGGAGTTAAATTAGGTCTTAGAAGGTATCGTTTGACAACTGATTCTTAGTTGGATTCCAACAAGAATCCGATAAGAATCCAGATGTGTTTCATAAACAGATAATCAGTTTTCATATTATGTAAGAATTTTTGATTTTCTGATTCTTAACAATGAAATTTGTATAGAAAGAAGAAGTTGAATTTTTATTACTTCTTTAAGAATCCAAATTTTAAAGTGACATTTACCATATTACACTCGGTTGTATTTATCATAATACCATCATATTTTAATATGTTTATGCGATAAATTTCTAATTAGAAACTATAAATGTCATATATATTATTTTTTTATAATAAACTTGATGAATTTACGGTATTTATTTAATAAACATGATGAATTTACGATATATATTTTAATCCAAACATATTTTAATATTTTAAGATATTTATTACATAAATTTCATATATATTGTATTTTATGATATTTTTTAATATTAGAAAATAACATAAACATTTCTACCTTAGTAATTATTCTACCTTAGTAAACAAATACATACAATATCTTACAATAGCAATATAATTTTAAATTTAGGGGCATATTGATCATTTAACATTTAGAATCATGAGCGAGATTTTTCCCCATCCAAACGAATTTTGATTCTTTTAAGAATCATAATTCTTACATTTTTACTTAAAATTTAAATTTTCACAGGAATACTATCACAAGAATTCAATCCAAACGGACCCTAAGTGATTGTATATTAGAAAATATCTTAATGCTTGTCGGGATCTTATGCATGTCTTATTTTGTTACAATGCTCGTTAGTCGTTAGTACTAGTTATCGTTGAATTGCTTTTCTGGTCCATTTTAATTGTACGATAGTTGTAGTACACGTCTTTGAGATTTTTCAGACTCATGATTTTTCAATTTTGTAAAATAAAGTTGGGTAATAATTCATGCTGAAGTTTTGAAAGTTAAGTAATTTGCATTTTCAAATTATACAATTTTCGAGCCCCATTATTATCAATGTGTTGTTTTAAATTAATATCTTAATTTTAAAAAATATTAGCAGTGGTGTTATTATGGGAATAAAGAAGGGTAGTTATTTTCGGTCCTCTTTTGTTCCTTTGTTTCAAAATTTTATTATACCCTAAAAAAATTCTACCAAAAAGTATCTTCACTTATGTCTGAAATTTACGATAATTTTTTTACTCAAAGATCACATGTTTGAGCAATCTCAGACTCATGAATTTTTAACGAATTTATGAATGTTTAGAAATTTTGATTTTGAAAGTTTAGTAATTTGTATTTCCAAGTAGATTTTTTCAGACCCATTGTCATTATCGGGACATTTTAAATTAATATTTTTTATTGAAAAAACAATAAGATCGGTGGTGTTATTTTAGTCTAAGATTTCTTTAATTAACATTTTGGATTAGCCTTATGTGAGTTCATGATTTTAATGCGAGTAATCTATATACTCCAAACCTTTTTCATTTGCAACATAATGAGAGTCTGAGTATGATACATATCGGATGAGTGCTTTGTTGAAATTACGTTACCAAATTGTACATGTGGCCTGCCATGAAAGGTAAGGCTGTCATAAGCATGGAGTTATGGGAAGGAATTCTATGAATGTCCAAATTACCAAAAGGTAATTTATATTTTACAAATGGAGTTTGGACGTACCATTGAGCGTCGGAAGATTTTGAAGGAAATTATCATGGATAAACTGGCAATCTCAATTGAAGCTCTGAAAAGAAACAAGAGCCTGGAGATGGCCTTATGGTTAATGATTTTTTTGCTTGTTGTTAATGCAGTTGTTATTGTGATTAGATAAATTAGTGGGATTAATTACTAGTGGTAACTTCTACGAGAGGGGTCGTGATCACTTTATCAGTGTGGTTTTTTGTAGCACTGAAGGATATATTGGAAGTTTCATTGCAATCACGATTAAATATCAGAAGACATCACATATTATTATTTCTGTTCGTTTTAATTTGAAAATATCAGGCTCAAATTTCTGTTCATCTTAATTTTGTTTGAAATAAACCGTTGTAGCAATATGCGTAACAAAGGGAATAGTAATACGTTGCTGTTTGAAATATCACTTAATTACAAATCTACAATTAGGTAAAAATAAAAGTTTAAGATGAATTCATAATGACAACGATTGGATAATGTGATATGGCATAGGTTTACGTAGTGTAAAGTGCCATGCTCGCTGGTTAAAGATGAAATCGGGAGCACGCTTATGTCATTCTCCAAGTTCAGATGCAACTATATTGCGCAATATCTGCAAAGATGATTGTTATTCGGCTTACGTCAATGCAACTGCAACATTCTATTTGGCCCTTAATGACAAGACAAATGCTAGTTTCATTCATGTTGATTCTGTTATCCTCTGATGCTCAAATGTAATTGTTGAATATTGATTTATATTTGTTAACGCAGAAACAAGTTAAACGGTTGACTGGTGGAGGAGTTACCGTAGTTTAACGGAAACTTACGAACTAGAGGGATCGGTCGACCAGTATTGGACATCAGTCGACCGGTGTTAGACATCAGTCGACCACCAAACTCCAGGTTCTTTGAGGATGTTGTGATGGGTCGACTGGTGTTGGACATCGGTCGACCGTCAGGGCCCCGACACTTTGGACATGTTGGGTTCGGTCAACCGGTGTTAGACATACACTTTTGTTTGCATTTCTTGAAGAATAGTTATTGTTTCACCAATATTATGGCAAGATAACAACTTATTGGAATCACTGAGTATGTGTAACGCACATAGAATAATTGCTGAGTATATAATTCAATATGAATTATCCATCTACTTGATTAACTTGCTAAATAATTCAAGCTCAACTACATCAATATACTGAATAAAAATGACTCAATTTCATAGTGTTAAATGTATGTCATCCTCCTTAAGTCCAGTACCGAGTATTTAATACTTAGTGAATCCTTTATGAGAATTCAGTAAGAAATTGCTACCTTTAATTGTTTCATGTTAACTTTTTTTTGCAAACTGTTTCATGTTAACTTCACTTTGACTAAATTTCAATTCAACAGTCTATCATGTTTGATTTTAGTCTAGATAAGTAGAAGAGGTGTTTAAATGTCATAATATATTTACAAGTTCATTGCAATATTGCATAACCTATTGAATGGTTAGATTCCCTTAATTAGTAGTTGTGCTAAAAATAATCAATTACACGGTGCAGCTGCATCTATAAATTTTTTATAATAGTTTTTTCATTAGATAAATAAGAAGTTGTGATTCACAACTCCTTAAAGCAAGTCCAAGAGCAAATAGCAATTACAAAATAAGAGCCAGAAGTTTGATCGAATAAGATTACTCAAATATGTAACTAGCAACCACCTGTAGAAGACAACGATTAATCTCCGAGGTCGAGGGAGAACAACGCAACACGTACCCAATATTCCTCCAACCCCTACACCTTTATTCCAACTCACATCGATATTTTTCCACCACTTGGTCGTGTGGGGTGTGAATTAGGCTCGTACAAGTTTGAAGATGTGCAGTGTACTTCAAGACGAAGAGGACAGAAGATAATGGTTTATGGGTAATTTGGAAATTTCGTTTGACAAAATGTCTTGTTGGGAAATTACAGAAGTACTATCCAAACACTTTGGGTTTCCGAATGTGGAGAAGTTGTAACTCAATGACTGAAGCTGAGTTTCTAGTAGAAACTCTCCGACCAGAAATTGCTTCCAAACGGGTCCGGAGTCTGGTTTGGGTCTTAGTGTTTTGTTGAACAACGGTGTATTGATGTGAATACTATAATTGTGACGTCCCGAAACAGGAAAAAATTTAAAATTTATAATCAAAAGACACGAGAGACGATCAACAAAAGGCGGGACTGTTACTCCAATTAAACATCCAAATGGTGTACCATATTACATCAGAGTTTGTCAAAAACTACATGATTACATCAGATATAACAAAAAACACTACAAGTAATCATGACGACCTCAATGGTCTGAAGGAGAGGATCCCGGTCCCAAAATGTGCGTGTCAACGGTCACCACCCAACTGAACCTACTGCGGTCCTGAAATAAACATGCAACAACAATGTCTGAGTTTCCATAAGGAAACCCCGTATGCAAAACTCACCTATATGAATGCAGTAGTACAAATGAACTTATCATACTAGTAGCATGTCATATTATCAACAGTAAGGAAAATAGTTCCCCCGAAACGTAAAACATGACATCAGTCCGACAAACATCATCGGGTTTCCCTTGGAGACCTACCGTAGGCACATATGATCTTACAGAACAATACGTGACGCTCCCCACACGCGGCTATATTAATCATAGGGTTCGGTAAGGGGCGCCCGCAAGGTCCGAGTCGTGAGAAACATATCTGAATCTATAGTGGTCAAACCACACCAATGGAGTCGTCACTCAGTCGGTCCATCAATCATCTCAGTAGGTGCCTAGCTGAGGAATCATAGTCGGAACAGCATCGACAACATCATCGCTGGAGCAACATCGACGGCATCACCAACACAACATCGGTGGTCCAACATACGTCCGACACAACATCGGATTGTTCCGGACCGAGGTATGTCAGGTCATCAGGCTCCACGAGCAGCACATCATCATACATTGGGATCCGCGATCCCTCAGGTCTGCTACTCTACTATGAGTCCATAACTTCATCACGTTAAGCCACAATCCATACTCGGAGGTGACACATCCCAAGTACCCACACTCTTCCACACGGCGGTCCCTGGGCAGGCACGAGTAACGCACCCGTCGTCACCTCCCGGCTCACGCACAAGGTGAGGACACGAGTTTCCGTGGACAGAGTTGACACTTTACTATGGTTGGGAATTCAGTTCTGCGCACAAACGGTCGACCGAAATAGGCAATCCGGTCGATCGTTCCCATGGGGTTCGGTCGACCGAAAGTCTGTAACGGTCGAACTCTCTGCGCCTAACCTAAGTCCCAACGGTCGAACAAGAGTCTAAAACCGATCGACCGATACATGGTCAAAATCCGGAGTCTGGTCAAACTCATACAAGTTTAATTGGTTGACCGACTCGGGGGTCCCGGTCGACCGAAAACTACCAGGGCAATCCTCCGACCGACCATCACAAGCACTCGTTTCTTGATTGTATTCGGGATTAACCAAAAATATAGGGAACTACTAAACGTCGCCCCAAAACTACTTAAATCGCCCCTTGAAATTACCAAATTGCCCTTAACAATATATTTAATACCCATATCGTCCCGTGTCTTTAAACAAGGTTATTGACTCAGTTTTACTAACATTCCTAGTACCAACACCACGAAAATGTCTGGCGAAACACCTAGATCAGGCGAAGTAACGGAGGTGGATTTTTTTTTCCGACACGGGCGTCTGGCTAAGACGCCTGTACCATCGTGGAGGCGTCTGGCTAAGACGCCTCCACCATCGTTGAGGCGTCTTAGCCAGACGCCTCCACGATGGTACAGGCGTCTTAGCCAGACGCCTATACCATTGTCTAGGCGTCTGGTTAAGACGCCTCGACCATGGTGGAGGCGTCTTAGCCAGACGCCTCCACGATGGTACAGGCGTCTTAGCCAGACGTCCCGTTTTTTTTAATGTTTTTTGTAAAATTAAAATTATACGGTGTGTTATCTCAAATTATTTGACGTTTCTTTGCAAATTTTCGGTGGTAACCGGTCGGATTACAATGAGTTTTTTTACAAGTGATGAAGATTCAAAAAAATTCCAGATCCAACATTTTTAAAGTTCCAAATCCCCCGGTGGTAAAACATCATGACTTACAAATACCACCTCGACAGGTCGTTCGGGGGTCTCGCTCCCCGGTGAGCGAGCGGCATTCCACCTCGCCGGTGAGGTGGCGGGGGTGGCAAGGGGGCAGCGCCCCCTGGAAATTTTTTGGATTTTGAAATTGTTGGATCTGGAAATTTTTGAATTTTCGGTGTACCGAAGAGGTATCGGTCATCCGAATATAGTAATTATTAACTTATTAATTAATTTAACAATTATCTAAATTTATAATCAATTATTTTTTCAAAAAAATAATAAAAAATTACGGGCGTCTGACGGAGCCGCCCCCACGTAGGAGGGGGCGTTTGGCTAAGACGCCTCCCCCATGGAGGAGGCGTCTTACACAGACGCCTGTCCCAAGGGCGGAGCGTCTGGGTAAAACGCCTCCCCGATGGGTAAGGCGTCTGGGTAAAACGCCGCCCCCATGGGGAAGGCGTCTTAGCCAGACGCCCCCTCCTACGTGGGGGCGGCTCCGTCAGACGTCCGTAATTTTTTATTATTTTTTATTATTTTTTTATTAAAAAGATGTTAGATGTTTTACCAGATTCGAGTACACTGGGGCGTCCGTTGGTTCATTACTGACCTCCAAAACATTATTTTTTATGATTATAAGAGGAATATGAAGAGAGATGTGTGATAGGAGGGTAAAATGTCGCGTTATAGCAGTAGAAATGAGAGAAGGGCAAAATGGTAATTTCAAGGGGCGATTTAAGTAATTTTGGGGCGATGTTTAGCAATTCAGAAAGTATATTAGAACATGTAACGAGTCTAATCAGCATGTGCAACTTGAGAAACTTACGATATTTCATAATTTTATTTGTTTGGGGGTGTAATACAAGGGTATAAAAATAAATATTTATTTTTCATACCATTGAACTTTCATAAAGATGGCCATTGGGGGCAATTTGGGATTGTATTTACTTTTCCAATCCATCGTGAAATCATATAAATGACATATAGTAAGGGAAAAATTGAGGCAATTGTAAAAATATAATTTGTGATATTATATTGTATGAACAAATAACAAATTCCAAGACATGATTTTTTTATTATCATGAATCATCGTGCATGTAGTTGACATCATTAATCATCGTGTATGCAACTCTACCAAACAAGTCCCACATCATTGCTAAGCACAAGATATATTACGGAATACAAAATCACCAAACTTCAAGGTTACTGGGCAAAATTTTCATTTAAAAAACAAAAAGTGGCCCCACTCCAAACTAGCCGTTGTTAACGCTACTATCTTCTCCTCTTTTCTTTATTTTCTTCATCCTCCATCCAAACAAGAACCCTTATTCCCCGAACCAAATCCGTTTTCTCCAAAGAATCCAAGTCCGAAATATCCCTTAATCCCTCACCTCTTTCACAAAATGATGTTCACAGAAGGACTAGACGAGAAAGCCCTCGACTGGGTGAAGCAGGTGATTGCAAACAAGCATAAACCCTAGATCATTTTCTCCTAGTATCTGATTTTGATCGTATTCCTAGCGAATTTATGGTTTTCTTAATCTTTTCGAGTTACCCATCGGAAGAATTTTCTGGGTTTTCTCCCAAATTCTTAGATTTGCGTGAATCGTGGACCGTACTTTGAATCCCGTTCCGACACTTCCTATCACAATTTGATGTTTTTGTTCTCACACGTCAAAAGCATTTCTGGGTCTATTCCCGAACCCTCAAATATTTCCTGCAAAAAATTTCTCTTTAGGATCCAAAATGTTATTATGTTTTGGATGTCAATTGATTTATTGTTTACTTTGATGTTGGTTTGTACAGGGTACAAATGGGGACCAACTGCCAAGATCTCCTCTTGCAGAAAGGGTTGTGACGGTTCCAATTCAAGATCCACCATTGTCATATAGCACTGATTATTTTTCGCCTAGCAAACTCCCTCCTCTGAAATTTCACTCTGGGCTGTTAGGAATGCACAAGACCAGCAATTTTAGTCTGGATGATCTTGATGTGGATGATGAGGATGAGAGTATCGGTTCAGCGCCAAACCACATTGACATGGATTGTTCCGACTCTGATGAGGAGTACATGGCTTCTTATGATTCTGATTTCGGGAAGCCAAGCACGGTTTGCGATGATGAGGTCAGGTCAGTGTGCAGCAAAATGCCTGCTCTAGTAAGAAGTAAATCAAAGGAAAATTTGACGGTCGAAATTAAGCGAAGAAACTCGATGTCAAACGATCTTATTCGTGCTTACCAACAAATGGGACTCATGAATTCCCTGTTAGGGGTAAGTCTACTGTCTATGTCCACTTGCTAATAGATTGCTAAAGATTCAATGCTACTTTCCATTAATAAAATGTAAACCTGACCATAAACTTGGACGATTTTGTCTCAGCTTATAAAATGCTGACTGTTTGATTGGTAAGTCTGAATTGTGTTTACTTATAAGTGACAGTTCATCAACAAATTCTCAGGAAATAGGACCCCCCAGTGCACCGCCCATAATAGAACATGGAAGCAGGTTTGACCAAGAGGGGGATAGAAATTGTGGCCGATTGGCATCACCAACTGATGATAGAAAACAATACGAAGTTATCAAGACGAACAAAGAAAGTGAGAGTATGTCTACTTTCGAAGAATTTATATCCGCTACTAACGACAAAGTGCAATCGGATGTGACAAGGCAACCGGAACATATTGATTTATGTGCAAGGTACTTTGACTGTAGTCGCTTCATGTCGCAAAATATGTGGCAATGTTTCCACTTCAATGGCAATCGTTGTTTACCGATGCTTTTGTATCATTCCTTAACAGAACTATTTCCAAGGAAACAGATCCATCTAATGTTCAGTGCCAGACCAATAACATGGATCAAGTGAAATGCTACAGCACAAGGTTGGTAACAATGTTTCTTGTGTCTTCTTACAGTTAGAGATCTTTGTAATATTTACTTTGTTTTTATGCTCTTTTGTGTGCAGTGGCCAGAGTGCATGGCAAACTTTTATTGCTTATGATGCGTGCTTCCGCCTCTGCCTCAATGCATGGGCAAGAGACTGCATGGAAGCACCTGAATTTTTGCGAGATGAATGCAATGTCTTGCGTAGTGCATTTGGGTACTAAACTTCTGATTTTTTTTGTTGGGTTTGGTAAAGAAAGTACTTTGCCCACTTTGATCATTTTCATTTTGTATCTTTGAAATGAGCAGGTTACATAAGTACTTGTTACAGCCACGAGGCCAAGCTCCATTTAGAGGGCAGGTTGATAGTTCAGAAGAAACTAGCACTGTGAAGGAAAAGAAAACAGTTGGAAAGGTCAAGGTAGAAGGTATTGTTCTCCTTGTTAATCCAAGTCTAGATACAATGTTAAATTTTTCTTTATGCTAAGAATTTAATGTCTTCAGGTGACAAAAATAGGTTTTCAGTTTTTTATTTCACAAATTTCAAGTATTTTCACTTGAACTAACCTGTAAAAATTTATATGCTCTATTAAATTTTAAGTGTTCTCTTCAAAGTTCAGACTTATGCAATGTGTTTGGCAGTGAAAAGAATCCGGATTGCACCTCAAAAGAAACTCCGCAGTATACGTTCCCTACAATCAATTTATGCAAACGTAGGAGCTCAATATGTTCGAGATGTTTCAGCATTGGTGAAAACAAAATTCAAGTCCTTAAAAGCAGCCACATTTCCCATGCTCCCAGAAGGTTTATCATCTATCATGTTTAAAATATCATTATTTGGATTTAATAAAACAGTATTGCTCCAAACACTTGCACTTGCAGAAACCTTTTCTTGCCTTTTGCAATTAAAAAGCTCGAAGGTAGATACACAGAATGACCCTGGATCCATTATCAGCTTGCAACCGGGAAGCGGGGACTTCTATACATTGTAAGTTTTCCACAGTTTGTGGTTCATATGAATAACATAAAGCAAAAAGCATAATGACTTTATTCTATTTCATAGTATGTTAACCTGCCAATATTTCATTGTTTGATGTGTTTTAACGATTTTAACATCGCATTTCTTCAGTTATCCAAAGAGCCAATCCGATGCTCTTTTGATTGAGGTACAAGATTCTAACAAGGCAACTCAAGGACAAACTACCATTCACGTTTCATCGCTGGTTGACACTTTTGTATGTTTTTCCATCTAATAATTTAAAAAATGAGGATGATTTTACTTTTTCAGTCTCAATAATTCAGTATGATATGAAACTTTAGCAGATTGATAGAGTTCAGTGGTGGCCACTTTACCTTGGTGATGGCGAATGTGTGGGCAAAATTCAGCTGTCCGTTGGCTGTTCCAGTATGTCTAGTGAGATAAGATCTGTAAAGGTATTGGATCTTGCATACTAAGTAGAAACTATGAGGTTATCTACAAGCAACTCTGCCTTCAAAAATAAAAGAAGTTAGTGCTATACAAGTGATCAGTTTAATATAAAAATTACTATACTACAATTGCAGTAAGCTTGGTAAATTTGCCTTACCGATTTCAAAAATCATGTCATTAATTTCAAACATCGGGGCTGACTGATACTGACAGCAAAATCCAGTTTGCAAAACATAAAACCGTTCTTTGTTAGAGTGACAAAAAAAATGCTTATATAAACAAAAGTTGTATTAATGATGCTCTGGTTTTAAGCATTCTACCATTGAAAATTACAGAGTGGATCTGTGGTTGAAACCTTCATTTATGACCTTGTGTTGGAAGCGGCCATGAGAGCGCTGCAGTTTCATTCCCGGAACTTGCATATCCATGGAATTTGGAAGTGGTTGTTGGATGAATTTGCAGACTATTATGGGATCTCGGAAGCTTACACCAAATTAAGGTGCTGAACTCATCTTTAATTTGTAATGGCTTCTGTTCATGTAAGGCATCCTGCCATACCTAGGCTAATAATACTTAACTATTATTCTGCCATAGGTATGTATCATTTATCATGAATGTTGCCACACCCACAAAGGACTGCTTGCAGCTTCTATATGAACTGCTTGTACCAGTCGTAGAAGCTCGTACTGCGAAGAAACTCAACAGACAAGAGGTATCTGCTTCATATCTCCTTTCTGAATATGAGTTGAGGCTATTTGCGCTTATTCACTGCTGTTGTATTACTTGAAGATGTTTGTCACTCTACATAACACATTCCAGTATAAGATGCTTTTTTTATTTTTCGCATTGGAGCAATCTAGTTTCTTCACCAATCATTTACTTGTTGCTAGGATTGAAATTCCTTGCGCGACATTGATTCCTATCATATTACTTCTACTGAAATTTTACTCTATGGCAATCCATACTTGATCGATCTTTATTTTGTTTGCCATCATGTGTAGCAAATGAGGTAGCATTTGGTTTTTTTGTACGATTTTGTGTTTGAAATGATTTTTCATACCCCTTCAACAGGGAAGCTTGCTACTAGATTGTGAAGCTCAAGTCGAGGGTCTGTTGGCGACTACTTTTGAGAACTACAAATCATTAGACGAGCTTTCCCCCACGGGGTTGGGGGATTGGCAGGGACCAGCAACTCTAATCGCTGCACCAGCTTTATTTCCTGCAGTGCTGATATATAGCCTTCTACATGATATTCTCTCTAACGAAGCCCAGGGTCTACTCAGAAATTATTTACAGGTAAGTGACAGTTAGGCATGCACAATGTCTATGTTAAATTTTAAATCATCAAATGGTCAATCATTTCCATTTATTTATCGTCTATAATCTGAACAATTTTTCATTTATGACTTGTTTTTCTGTAAAAGAAACTAGTATTTAGCTGCATCATATGTAGCCATTTAAATGCACTTTCATTTAGATTTGATTATACACATTGATGGCTAAGTCATTTGAATCTGATTTTATGACAGACCGCTGCTGCCAAAAGATGTAGGCGGCATATGGTGGAGTCAGACGAGTTCATGTCAGGGAACTATGACATTATCACAGACCCTATGAATATTTCCACTGCATATCTAAAGATGAAGTCATTGTGTATGAACATCAGAAGTGAGATTCAATCAGATATTGAAATCCACAATCAGCATATACTCCCAAGGTAAATTCACAAAGCACTTCTTTTGACTCCCTCCATTAACCACCCTTGACGCCTAGATTTTGTCCTCCCATCAGTTCGATAGACCTTCCAAATATAACAGCTTCAGTCTATAGCAACCAACTGGGCAAAAGACTTCATGGCTTTCTGAAAGCATGCCCGCCTTTTAGGCCTTCGCAACATGTAATGGAACTTCTGACAACAACTGCTGACTTTGAGAGAGATCTCCAGTCATGGAACATCAGGCAAGTACAGATTGACAATAACTATCATCTAGAGCATAATAATGATGTTTCGTTTTTTGAATGCTTTCCTATTCTAGTCCGACGCACGGAGGTGTGATTGCAAGGGACTTGTTTCATGATTATATAATGGTGTGGATCCAAGATATGCGGGTTCACTTGCTTGAGCTTTGCAAAGTAGACAAGGTATGCATATCTCTTATATATGTCGATGAGATCTTTATTTCTTACTTGCATCGAAAATTCCTAAATCATCGGGTTTAGGTGCCATGGTCCAGCACACTGACACACGTCTCTCTGTCGCCGTTTGTTGAGAATATGTATGACCAAATAAAAGTATCTTTGAGTGATTATGAAGTGGTGATCAGAAGATGGCCCCAGTACCTAATGAATTTGGAGACAGTAAGTTTCTGTTTTGTGATTCATTTATTTGCATCTATATCATAGCATGTTCAGCGGCTTCATTCAGCTTACTGTGATCGGACTTTGAAAGGTCGTTTATGACGTTGAACGTGCGGTTCTGAAAGCATTGGAAAAACAATATGGTGATATATTGACACCATTGAGAGACAGCATCCCTAAAAGGCTAGAGAAGCATGTTCAGAAACTCACAAGAAGGCAGTCTATCTCCGTATACGTTGTTCCAGATCAGGTGAATATCAAATCTATGCAATATCAATGTTGTATTACTTCCTTTAACTAGTATCATTGGAATTTATGATATATATATATGCAGTTGGCGACATTTCTCAACACCCTCAAAAGAATGCTTGATGTGCTACATGTTAGAATAGAGGATGTGATGAAATCTCAGGCACTATTTCTGTCGGTCGTTGGAGATGGCAAGGCCGTCTATGGGGAGCAGATCAACGGAATCACCGTGATGCTCAGGAAGAAGTACAAAAATTATGTCCAAGCAATAGTAGAGAAGCTCGTGAACAATGTTAGTTTCAAAACTCAAAATTCTTTATCTAAAGCTTCTTTTGTGAATGTTCTGACGAAATGTTTCGATGATTCAGACACAAGCAAACCGAAACACAAGGCTGAAGAGAATTCTTGAGGATACAAAAGAGGCAGACGGTGAATCGGAGATACGTGAAAGGATGCAATTGTTATGTTCACAGCTGATAGATTCGATCTCCAATTTGCACGGTGTATTCTCGACTAGAATTTTCGTGACAATTTGTCGCAGTTTCTGGGACAAGATGGGCCAGGTATTGCATGTTAATATTTTATTATTCCTCTTTTTTCCCGGGTGTAATGAATTATAATTCTGTCCATGACTACTGATGGTATTCTTGTCTTGGTTAGATTATTTTGAATTTTCTGGAGAGTCGAAAAGAAAACAGAATTTGGTATAAGGCATCTGAACAGTCTTTAGTGGTAAGCTTCTTCTTTTTTCAGTTCTGTATGTATGTATAAACTCTTGAAGTCATTTTTGTGATATTAAGCTGCAATTTTGTGTTGAAACATGCAGATTCTGGATGATTTATTTGCATCACAAATACAGACACACCTCGGAAACTCTCTGCAAGAGAGAGATTTAGATCCACCTCGTTCTGTGATAGAAGCTCGGTCGATTCTATGCTAGTTGCCTAACATTCCCAGTTAAGCTACTGAACGTCAGTATCATCATGCTGATTTTAATATTTTGGTTCTACAGTGTAGTAAAGTATTGAATATGCACAGAGATTCTTTATTTTTTTGTACAAGTTATGTATCAAGAGGTCTTATGTATATCAAATTCATTCTTGTGTACCAAAGATGTTTTAATTTTTTGTAATATTTTTATACTTCAATAAAAAGACCTTAACAGTGTCATCTGTTTTGCCCATTTTTGTTTTGTTTTCCTCCATGACCATCTGTTGTCATCCTTGGTGACTTGCTTGCAAGATATAATTAGGGTTTATATTCTGGCAAAACATTCACTTCATGAATTATAAATTTATAATCTATCTCAAGGTGGTAACATTGTATTGTTTTATGAAGCAAAAACAGAGCAGCATGCCGGAAGGAAACATGTCTTTACATGTAATTCAAACTTAGGGTATGGGTAACATGATAAGGGAGCAGCATGCTGGAAGGAAACGTGTTATTATAATTCAAAATTCTGTATTGCTGACGTATAAAGAACAGAGCATTAGAAGAAAAAAATGTCCAACTAGTCTGCCTTAAACAACTATGATAATCTCAGCTCCAACAATTGAAATTTGAATAATTAATGATATACCTTACAGTGAGGAACGGTTGCAAGAATTTACAGTGCTTTACACATCTCAAGCTGTGGCCGATAATTTAAGATTGCAGTGCCATAAAACCAGTAATTTACAGATGCTTCTAGCGATGGTCTCCAATAGATACAGCAAGCCAGTACTCGAGGAAATAAAGCAATGGCTTCATGACAGTTCGGTCGAACTTCGAATACAACATCTGCAACTCACATACAACTGGTGCAGCAATAATTACCAGCTCAAGTCTTCAGAGGAATCATATATGACTAAGAATCTGCATGACTAGCAAAACTCCAACTGTATAATTTCATGCCACACTTCGAGCTTCCTCGGAATCTGGAATAATAACATCCAGACGCATCATTGGCTTGTATGCCTCCGGTATTTCTGCACCAGCCTGGACACATACCTCAACCACAGCAGGAGCCTTACCATAGAATCTCTTGAGCACACCTACAAGTGGTGGACCTTCGGGCTCGCAAACATGCCATACGTAATTTGGTGGTAGAACTTCGTCTAGAGTCGCATCCTGCCAACCATGCTTACCGTCCCTCCATTGGTGCTTGAATTGCCCACAAAGCTTCGCATTATGCCCCCATGGCCCAACATGGACCTCAGAACAGTAACCACAAGCTTTTATTGTGTATTTATTCATCAACTGCTTCACTCCGTGCCTTACGTTATTGTATGCTTTTATGGTTCTCTCTGCAATTGTTTTTGCATCTGATGCGGAAAGAGGAGGTTGATCATTACTATAGAATCCATAAGTATCAAGTTCTGCAAGACGGGACCTGGTGGAGTCTTCTGATTGACATGGCATAGGCTCCTCTACATATCCTCCTCTGTCAATCACTTTTTTCCCAAGCATTCTTATAGGTGCAGTCCTTCTACGACAAGGGAACTCTGGTATCTCAACTCCAGCTTGGATGCATAATTCAACAACTGCAGGGATTCTTTCATATTTGAACCTTGTCTCATGCTTAACACGGACACCAAATGGATCAAACATGTGGTAGGATTCTATTGGGATAAGCACGTCATTAATGGAACCTCTCATCCAAGAATGTAGACTTCTTCGATGAACATTCCCCGGACCACGACAGTCATGAATCCGGTGGCCAATAGGACCAACATGGACTTCTTGGCAATGTCTGAAAAAGATACATTGCTTATCAGTTTCAACTTTCTAAAATATTAGCAAAAAAGACATGATTAGTTGAAATAAAGATTAAACAAATGATGTTTTTATTGGCTTGTTATGGCCAATTTTATGCAATCCCATGACTAATCTTTAGGACAAATTAGCAATCAAACAATGAAGTTCACATATAGAATGCATTTACATTTTGAGATTTTTATGGAAAAAAGGAGAGGTGTGATTCTGTTGAGGAAACATAATATGCTCACATAAACAATGCAAAATAATAATAATAAATAACGATATGGTGTCATGTCTAACAATCACATTCTCTAAGAGACCCAAAACCATCAGCTTACCTGCAACCATATACTTGAACAACGGTTAAAAGCTGAGAAAGACCCTTAATAAGCACTTTCCATTCTTCTAGTACTTCATACGCCACAGGTACAAGATCAGGCACCAATATCCCATTTTTGGGTGGTTCAAGAGGCTTCTCAATACCCATTTGTGCCAGTTTCTTGACTTTCCTAGCATCTCTCTGGAGCTTTTTTAGTGGGATGGCATATGGCTTTTTCTTATTTTTAGGTTGTATTTCGGGAAAATCGACATTTTGCCTACGCCAAACTCCTTTCTCCGTTGGCTTGTTGTTTGTCGCTTGAACAGCATAGACATGGGTACCCAGAGACAGTTTCCTGAGAACCCACGGAGACTGGAGTTCGATCTGCAAATAACATGTATTGTGATATGAAACAAATGAAACTCTACACACTAATTACAATCCTACATCAAAAATTCGAAAGATGTCAAAATATATCCATTTTTTCACTTCAAAAATTCAAATGATTTTATAACCCCATGTTGTTTGCTCCAATTACTACCTCTCCTTGCTGATGAAATGAAATGAAATGAAAGCAACAATGAAGCATACAAGTCCAAGAAGAGGGATATGAAATTATCACGTAGACGAGGATTACTCGTCTATAACTAATTTAAGCAACAAACCTTCAAAGTGGGCTATTGCATTCAGAGGTAATTATCAATCAAACATGGAAACATCCAACAAGTGAGTTTTAGTCAGTAAATCCTATAGACTCCAGATAGAAGTTGGATTCGTTAGTTGTGAAGTTCTGATTTCCGAAAACTTCAAATGATGTAATTTGAAATTCATAAATAACATTGTAATTGAATAGCACAACCAAAGGAGGATGGACATTCATATGAATTCCGAAATCACATCCGAAACCACGAAATCTAACGTGGATGGATGGATTCATACCAACACTATTCCCACTGTGAAATCTCTGCACTTATTTGAGCTACTTAAAGTGGGATGGAAGTGATCCCAAATCATGTACAGTTTGCAAAACCCAAACTTTTTTTTATCACACACATCTCTACTTTCCGTAATGCAACACAAACACATATAAAAGAAATAAAAAGAAAGGAATAAAACCTTACTTGCTTTCGACACCAACCAAAAGAAGAGTTTTAGAAACAACAAGTATGGAAGTAACTAAACTTTGGGAAACAGCAGGGATTGGAAGTCAAAGGAATGGGGTACGGACCAGGGAGGAGGAGGGGAAGAAGTGGCGGCGGAGAGTAGCGGAGTCGGGGAGAGAGTAGGGCACGACGGAAGGCAGCGAAGCCATGGGAGTGGTTCGGGACACGCTGGGAACCGGTTTGGAGTTGTCTTCTCGGGTGTGGGTGGTGCGGGTTGGGATTTCGGAAACAGCCCACTCGGGTGGGTTGGGTTGAGTCGATTGGGCTCGAGGAGACTACTGGGCTCGGTTGAGGAGACTCGAGGTTAGGGGGAAAATGTAATTTTTAATCTATTGTAGTGTTTAGTCTACTTGTACGTTACTAATAGAGTCGAAAATTAAGTTATTTTTTTATTTTGGGTTATAATTGACTAAATTAGTGCGGTTCATATGAGTTGTTGAAATTTGTCTGAACGTCAAATCATGAGTCAATTTAAAACATCTTTGTACATCATTTTAAAACCGCAATGTAATAATATACTTGACCACTTGACTACTCTATTGTGATAAACATCATTACAATAATATCATCCGACCTAGGATTATATGTGTGAGAGGTAAGGTAGTGACCTAGGGCTACATTCGAAGATGGCATCAAAACTCAGTACACCACCAAAATCTAAGCACTCAGATAGTAGATGACAATTCAACGTTTATTAGAATATTGCACTTTGTTTTGCATTAAGCGACTGAACTATTATTCTAACAATTGAGACTTTGAGGGCAGATAAGAAGTTGAAATGTTTATTCTTTTGTGATGTTTATTCGATCATACAAATATGTTTGATTAGGTTAAAATACGATCTTGTACTCTTGAGTATTGACATGCCTATCAATTGTACTTACTCCAGTTGGATCTTAATTGTTAACCCTTAAAGCGTCTAAGGCCATTATAAACACTCTTACGACATTTAAAAGATGGAAAATGATTAATGACTTTGTTTAAGATGCCCATTGAGGACGCTAATGAGTTGGCGCAGTCCATGTCATCAACACATAAGAAAGAAATTGGGCATTTTCCTTCCCTGCCCCTCCCCTTCTTTTCTTTTGTTGTCTTCCTAATGCGTCTCAAATCAGTCCATTCCTCATTTTGGCGCTCCTACACAACTGATGGAGTTTCTTCTTCCTTTTGTCTCCTTTTTGGCGCATTATCTTATTTCTTCATTCTCTTGGTTTTCCTCTTTGTACTCCAATGGAAGTCGTTAATGTGTCTTCACCAGTGGAGCAGTCATCAAACATTCTGAAGGAGTAGATGTTTTTTCATTCTTTCGAAGACGCCAAAACATTTTACGTAGCACATGTTGATTCCTGTGGTGTCGGTGTTAAGATAATGCAATCTCATTATGTTTTGTTATACATGTCACACGGACTTGCTCCAAGGATGGCCAGGCTCCAGCAAACCAAGGACAAGGGAAACTAAAGCATAGGTTATCCAGTAGGGTCTGGTGCACTGCTCGGATCAGGGTCTCTGGAAACCCAGCAATGGGGTACCACATTAACTATATTGAACTTAAACATAACCACGTCATGCTTGAAGAGGATCAAATGCGTTTTCTCAAACAAAAACGATCCGTCCCTGATGCCGCCAGAGCACGCATATCGTGCAATGATTCTGTTGGGATATCGACTGCTAAGACCATGCAATCTTTTGTGGTTGAGGTTGAAGGTCATGAGAAATTGACTTTCAACGAAAGGGACCTAAGGTGTGTGTTATTTCTGCCTAACATAATTGAAGTAAAACATTTTTCCTGGTCTTAAACATTTCTGTGTGCAGGAACGTTGTAAACGAAATTAGAAATTTGAAGATGGGACCTGGCGATACACAAGCTCTTCAGAACTATTTCATTAGGATGCAGAAGATTGATTCCATGTTTTTCTATGTAATGGATATGGATGACGAAGAAAGACTACGGAACGTGTTCTGGGCAGACTGACGTTCTAGAGCTGCCTATTCATACTTCGGAGACGCAATATGTTTCGACACAACCTACATTACCAACAAATACGACATGTCATTTGCCCCCATTGTAGGAGTTAATCACCATTTCGAGTCGGTTTTGCTCGGTTGCGCTTTGCTGTCTTCTGAGATCATTGAAAATTACATTTGGTTGTTCCAAAAGTGATTGTCGTGCATGAACAATACAGATATACTTAGGGCCCTGTTCAGTTTGAGGTGTGGGTCTGTCCAGTTTAAAGGGTGTAGCTGTCCAGATTAAGGTGTGTGTATGTCCAGAATACGTTGTGGTTATGTCCAGACCAAGTTTACGTGTTTGTCCGGATTAAGTTACGCGTCTGTCCGGATTAAGTGGTGGGTATGTCCGGACTAAGTTGTGAGTATGTCCAGAATATGTTGTGGTTTTGTCCGGAATACATTGTTGTTGTAGGATCGTGTGGGTTATGGGTCCACTAATCACTATTAATCTAATCACCTACTTGTTTAGCTAAGTCAAGATGCACAGCGGAATTTTAAAGCAAACAAGCAAGTAAAGGAAGAATAAATGCAAACCACAAAGACGCGTCAGTTTTTATAGAGGTCTGACACCCCACCCGGGTCCTAGTCCTCTCTTGTAAGCTCCGCTCGACCCCGCGAGCTCCGTCTACGTCTTCACTAACCACTCCCCGTTTCGGGCCGGGAGAGAACGCCTTTTACAAAACAAACTCCGCGAACAACCTAGCGAGCTTGACTTTCTTCTCTCACAATCCGAGAGGAACACTTCGGGCTTTCACCGAAGTCCTTGCTTCTTGAACAAAGGTTGAGTGGAACAACACTCTCTAAATCTTGAGCACACTTGAGTAGGATTAAGGAATTGATCACTAAAGTGTGGAAATTGAGGTTTGGAGTGTTTGTGATTCTCTCTAAAGTTTGGGACAAGTTTGTAGTGGGACAGTTGTGTTAAAATGTGTTTTACAACTCCTTATATAGGCATTAGAGAGAATAGAGCCGTTGGGATTGATTGGGTATGAGTTGATGTGTGATTACACAAAATAGAACCTGCAGGACCCAATTCTGGCTAAAATCGGTCGACCGGATCGGAATGAACGGTCGACCGTTAGGCAGTTTTGCACTAAGTTTGGTCGACCGGTTAGGTAACGGTCGACCGCCCAACGCTACGACTTAGGTACACTTAAGTCATCGGTCGAACACGAGAAAGGGTTCGGTCGACCGATTTTGTCCAGGCACTTTGGGGTTGACAAACAAAGATCGATTCGGTCGACCGAAACAAGGTCTCGCGGTCAACTGATTTTCAACAGGCACTTTGGGTTTGTCTAGAGATGGACAAACGGTCGACCGATCATGGTCCTCGGTCGACCGATACAAGAAATGTATTTGGGGTATTTTTGGTTTAATACGAATACGACCGTTGGGTATATACGACAAAAGTAACAGTCGGAAAAATTAAGTTCAAACGGTCGACCGAAAGAGATGGAGCGGTCAACCGAAAAAGACAGGGAAACACAAACTGGATTACTTGATCATCCGGTCGACCGAACGACATGTTGTGGTCGACCGTTTTGGTTCAGACAGCTAAAGTTCAGGTTTGGTGTTTTCCGGTCTAAGTTTGGGTGATCTATGGAAGTCCAAATAATGTGAATTTTTGTGTGTGACTTCTATAGGGAACCTAGTGTGTGTTTAAGTTGATTTTATCTCAAGTATGCTCAAAATACACAAGTTCCTAAAGACTCAAATAAATACAAAATACATGTCTTCAAATGAGCTTGATTACATGTCTTGACTTGTTTTCCTTTCTTCATTGAGTCTTGATCACCTGTAGAGGTTAGCACAAAGCAATATATATGCAATGCAATATGTGTGCTACTCTACATGATCATAATTAAGATTAGGTTAATTAAATCATCAAAACATAGATTAAGGTAAAAAAGCCAACAGTTGTATGTCCGGAGTATGTTGGGTGTATGTCATGTTTAAGTTGTGTGTCTGTCCAGATTAAGTTGTGTAGTTGTGTGTCCAGAATAAGTTACGTGTCTGTCCGGAATAAGTTGTGTGTCTGTCCGGAATTAGTTGTGTTTCTGTTCGGTTTAAGTTGTATGTAAGTCCGGATTAAGTCGTGTGTCTGTCCGGATATAGTCGTGTGTCTGTCCGGATTAAGTAGTGTATATGTTCCGAATATGTTGTGGGTATGTCCAGAATTAGTCATGGGTCTATCCGGAATACGTTGTGTGTCTGTCTGGATTAAGTTTTCAAAGTAGTTTTTCTTTGAATATATGACTCACTCCATTTAAATTGTCACATCATGCAGATATAGCTCCCTCAGCGATCATAACAGATCAATGTGGCGCCATTACTACTGTTGTAAGGAATGCCTTCCCAGACACGAGGCACATATCTTGTATATGACATATAATAAACAAAGCTCCAGTGAAGTTACCGACGCAGTATCTGAAGCACATGTTATTTGATCGAAAATTGATTGTACACGATTCCAAAATCGCAACATAATTTGAGCGTAATTGGCATGGTTTCCTTGGTGATTTTGACCTCCAAAACCATAGTTGGCTCCAATCGATTTATGCAATCTGAGAGTCCTCGATACCTGCATTTGTTGGAGATTGTTTCTTCATGGGAATGTCATCTACTCAGAGAAGCGAGAGTATGAATGCAGTTTTCGATAAGTACCTGACATCTAAGACCACCCTTAAGCAGTTCGTTCAACATTACGAACTCGCGGTCCGCCACAAGTACGAGAAGGAAGCTCAATCAGATTTTGATTGTCTTCATAAGAATCCACAATTGGTTTCAATGTATCCCTTCGAGAGGCAGTTCAGCGAGTTGTATACGGTAGGGGTCTTCAAGAAAGTCCAATTAGAAATTGGGAAGATGATATACTCCGATATAACGAAGGAGTTCAATACGGATGACGCATTTCATTACAAGGTATCTGAACGTGTATTGTCTGGTGAGCATCTACTGTCGAAATGTTTCCTAGTACAAATCAAATCTATGAACTTCACATGTGATTGTAGAATGTTTCAGCATGTTGGTCTTCTATGCTGTCACGTTTTTTGTTGTCATTGCACGCTTAGATCCTAATGCATTGCTCCCGGAGTCTTACATCGTTAATCGATGGCGGAAGGATATTCGAATGAGCTATCAAGATAAGATGTAGTTAGACGATGGCGTAATGGAGAAGGATGTGCTTCGTCGTCACGACGACATAATGGGTTGTGTCATTTGGATCGCACAGGAAGCCTTGATTTCACATGAAATGTATCTTTAGGCCATTAAGTCTATTGAATTGCTTAAGGCACGTATGCAAATTACCAAATTCCCTACTCAACTTGCTGAACCTGGGACCACGGGTACATCTATTCTCAATCCAGATAAGGTCAGACGTCCGGGAAGACCGTCGACTAGACTTCAGGTTTCTTTAGCTGAGAAGATAATTAAAAGAAGCCACAAAAACCACGACGAACAAGAGAAGAGAAAGTTCAAGATGAAAGTTACATTGCCGCTGCACGTAGTGGGACCGAAACCAGGGGATCCTGATTTTTGTGATTGGGACATGAATCTGTATTACGATAAACTTCCTCCTTAATTTAAGATTTCTTGTTATTTTCAGTTCTTGTAAAATGATGAAACTTCTACGCACCCCAGTATAAGTTGTGGTGGATTTTTAGTTCTTGTTATTTGAATTGCTGATCTTATCTGTCAGGAATAAGTTGTGTGTCTGTTCGGATTAAGTTGGGTGTATGTCCCGATTATATTGTGTGTATGTCCAGATTAAGGTGTTCAGGTGTCCAGTTTAAGTTGTGTCTGTCTGGTTTAAGTTTTTGTTATGTTCAGTTTAAGTTGTGTCTGTCCGGTTTAAGTTTTTGTTATGTTCAGTTTAAGTTGAGTGTTTGTCCAGATTATGTTGTAGGTCTGTCCAGATTAAGGTTCTAGTCTGTCCGGTTTTACGTTCTGGGTCTGTCCTGATTATGTTGTGTGTCTGTCCAGTTTAAGTTGCGTATGTCCGGCTTAAGTTGTTGTTATGTTCAATTTAAGTTGAGTATTTGTCCAGATTATGTTGTTGGTTTGTCCCGATTAAGGTTCTAGTTTGTCCATATTATGTTGTGTTTGTCCCGATTATGTTGTGTGTCTGTCCAGATTAAGGTGTTCAGGTGTCCAGTTTAAGTTGTATCTGTCCGGTTTAAGTTTTTGTTATGTTCAATTTAAGTTGAGTGATTTTCCAGATTATGTTGTGGGTCTATCCAGATTAAGGTTCTAGTATGTCCGGTTTACGTTCTGGGTTTGTCCCGATTATGTTGTGTGTCTATCCAGATTAAGGTATTCAGGTGTCCGGTTTAAGTTGCGTCTGTCCGACTTAAGTTGTTGTTATGTTCAATTGAATTTTAGTGTTTATCCAAATTATGTTGTTGGTTTGTCCTGATTAAGGTCCTAGTTTGTCCAGATTATGTTGTGTGTTTGTCTCGATTTAAGGTGCAGTTGTTCAGTTCAACCAACAAACATATCTTTCAAAATGGAAAAACAGTGTTTGTAATTTGTACATGTAAAAAAGAAAATAGTCCAAAAATTGGTATTCAGATTTGCACGCACGAACGGGGTCCCAAAGTAAGCAGACCGCCAATTCGCCCTTGATACAGTGAATGGTCTTGGGGTCCTTCTCCTTCGTCGGGTCAAGCTTTAGCATTAGGCACCTTATCCAGTATAAAACATAGGCACCACAATCATTGCTCCCCGGTGGTTGTCGTTGGCTATTCTTCCTGAGGATTCTCAATGGTCAGTCAACCTTCAGTATGTCCCTCCAGTATTTAGCCACCTCTGCTGCTCCGCATTCATGTGCGCCTACCATCTGGTTTAGATCTTCACCTTGATCTAGCTCCCTAAAGATACTGTTGAATTGCAGGATCTCTGCGGACGGGTTGTGGACAACCACCAAGTCCAATGACCTACAGACTAGCATGGTTGTGCGAGTAAGGTCTCTCTCGGGGACAATTCGTTTATTTTTGGGAGGATAAAACCATCAATTTCTCTGCCTTGGCCACCCACAATTCTCCCTGACTCGAATGTTGATATGCATATAACCTTTTGTGTTGAGCGTCTTACTTCGAGAACCAAAATCACAGCTTCAATAGTTTTGTCGCCCATATCCATCCCAGGCGTTATAGGTTTCTTCACGTCGCTGCGTGTTAGACTACACATGTCCCCTCTCCAGATCACCTCTCTCTGGCCCTTACTGGGTGTGGTCAAATTCAATAACATCTTGACCTCATCAGCTGACAACATCCCCAATGCAGTCATGTCAACATCATGTCTCGTCCCCCCTAAGTGGACAACCAACCTGTAATTGTCCTCTACTTTTTTTCCTTTTTTTCTTTAGGCTCATTTGGGTCGTTCTGTCTTTTCTCTTTTGCTTCGCTTCCACCTTCTTCTTCTTAGCCCGCTCTTCATCATCTTTCCTCTGGTGCTCCGTAGTGGTTGTCGAGCGTTGTCTTTTCACACCCCAGTTTGGTTTCCTTCCTTCCTGTCTTCTTCCTTCCCCTCCGCTCTCTTCTTCTCTTCCCTCTTCCTTTTTTCTTCCTTCTCCTCCTCTCTCTTCTTCGCTTCCCTCTTCCTCATTCTCCTCCTTTCTCTTCTTCGCTTCCCTCTTCCTCTCTTCCTCATTCTCCTCCTGTCATCCCTCTTCCACTTTTCTTCATTCTCCTCCTCTCTCTTCTTCGCTTCCCTCTTCCTCATTCTCCTCTTCTCCAATCTTCTCCTCTCTTCTTCATTATCTTCTTTCTGCTTCTCGACTCTCTTCCTTTCATCTTCCTTCTCCTCCTCCATCTTCCTCTGTTCTTCCTTCTCTTTCCTCTCCTCTCTCTCCTCCTCCTCCTCTCAATTCTTCTCCCCTATCTTCTTCTCTTCGTCCTTCTCCTCCTCTCTCTTCTTCTCTTCCATCTTCCTCTCTTCTTCCTTCTCCTCCTCCCTCTTACTTTGTTCTTCCTTCTCTTTCCTCTTCCTCTTCTCTCTCTGCTGAAAGGAATGCGTTCTAAAAGTTTTACTTTTATATGTCAATTATTATGAATTGAATGTGCAAACATTTTGTTCATTGATTATGGTATTCGTCTTTTGGAAGTGTTAAGGAAGAGACGCTTGGTCCTTAACCGTAGAGCTCTAAAAGATAATGGTTTACATAAATCAAATGTTATTCACAATCATGATAATTAACATGGAACATTAATCACCGAGATAAGATTGTCGTGTTGGTCATCGATTGTTGTAACTCTACAAATAATTGACGACACGAGTATATAAAAGAGGAAAAGATTACTTTTATATATTGAATAGACCTAACAAGTAAAACATTATGGAATTGTGTTTCGTGTCATTAATATTTTTACTGTGTCTTGGATCCTAAGATATGAGACTTATATCTTTTCACTCAAGAAGTGCTTAATTTGATTATTGTCAAAAGCTATCAATGAGAGTAGTGATAAAGACAATAGTTGGTTGAGTATGACTTGTGCTGGAAAAGATAGCTAGTCAAACGATTATCATTGCCCCTCTTAATTGAGTAATGATATTAGTGGTCCATTTGATAAAGTAAAATTATAATGTGCACAATGTAACTTGAGTTAAGTTACATAGTTATAATTAGCTTAGAGATATCAAGAAATGAATATAATACAAAGATAACACATTTCTACTTTGTATATATTCTTAATATCATGAGGCAAGGGATGGACACAAGTGCTGCACTTACATCACTAAATAGATCGTGTTTTGGTTCGGGTGGAACAAAGACATCTATGCTATTGGGTAACTATAATGTGTAGCTAGATACCGCTTGTAGTTTGAGATATTAAGTGTTTAATATCGCTGCCAATTTGGCTTAGATCCTCCTATAGGTCACACCACAAAACTGGGAAACAAGATGATTGATTTTAAGTTCATATGATGTGTCGGGTTTCATGTGAAAATAAGACACATGTGGTGAATGAATAAAATCAATATGTCATGAGAATTGACATAATTAGAATCATAATAAATTCATATGAGGTGTATATATTATGGGGTGTAATAATTTAATATTACATAGGATAATATATTACATAATATGTGAATTTGCTAAAAACCCCAAAAGATCAAATTTTGTTGCAAATAAATCCAAAATTTGACAAAGGCAAAATCGAGGTCAAACACGGTGAACCGTTCATGGTTCGGTCGACCGGGGTATCTTTGGATCAGTTAACCGAATAGGGAACGGGTAAGCGCAATTGGTTGACCGAAATTGTCTGGAGTGTCTGGACAATCGGGTTCGATTAACTAAGTGTGCATGGTCAACCGAGAAGTAGTATTTTCGGTAGACCGAATGTGACACGGTCATCCGATGACTATGTCCCAGGAGAGATTCTGGTGGGTCAACGGTCGACCGAGTAAAAGACGTGGTTTGTCCAAATTCTTCTAGGGAATTTTTCTCATACGGATTCGGTCGACCGTCTAGCTCACGGTGTACCGAACACGTGTTATAACCGAACGGTTCGGTTGACTGAATAATTCTCGGTCCACCGAACAAGAACGATTCTGCCTGAATTATTAAGAGATTAATTAAATCATGGGTGGATTAATTCCACGTTTTTTGTAGGTGCTTGTGTGGAAATTAGAGATTAATTTTAGGAGAGAATAAACAAGAGATCATGGCTAAAGAATAATTCTTGATAAGGATGTTTTTGAAGGGAATGTGTTCTAAAAGTTTTACTTTTAAATGTCAATTATTATGAATTGAATGAGAAATCATTTTTTCCTTGTTTATGTTATTCGTCTTTTAGAAGTGTTAAGGAAGAGACTCTTGGTCCTTAACCGTAGAGCTCTAAAAGATATTGGTTTACATAAAACAAAAGATATTCGCAATCATGGTAATTAACATGGGACATTAATTACCGAGTTAAGATTGTCGTGTTGGTCATAGATCATTGTAGTTCTACAAGTGCGTGACAACACGGGTACACAAAAGAGGAAAATACTACTTTTGTATACTTAATAGACCTAATAAGTAAAACATTATAGAATTGTGTTTTCTGTGTCATTAATGTTTTACTGTGTCCTTGGTCCTTTGATATGAGACTTATATCCGATCACTTAAGAAATGCTTGATTAGACTAGTGTCTTGAGCTATCGATAAGTGTAGTGTAAAGACATTGGTTGGTTAAGTATGACTTTTGTTAGAGAAGATAGTTAGTCAAAAGATTATCATTGTCTCTCTTAATTGAGTAATGATATTAGTGGGCCCCTTGATAAAGCAAAGTTATTATGTGCACAATGTGATTTGAGTTAAGTCACATATTTATAACTAGCTTAAAGAGATCAAGAAATGAATACTAATACAAAAATGACACGATACTACTTTGTGTGTATTCTTAATATCATGAGGCAAGGGACGGACACAAGTGGTGCACTCCATCACTAAATGGATCGGGTTTTGGTTCGAGTGGAATTAAGACATCTAACTAATTGGGAGCTATAATGTGTAGCTAGATACCGTTTATAGCTTGTGATATTAAGTTCTTAATATCACTGCCAACTTAGTTTAGATCCTCCTATAGGTCACACCACAAAACTGGGAAACAAGAAATGAGGATTTTGAGTTCATAAGGTGTCTCGGGTTTTCATGTAGAAAATATGACACATGTGGTGAACAAGCAAAATCAAAATTATGTTATGATTAATAACATAATTAGATTCTAAATTAAATTCATATGTGATGTAAATATTATGGGGTGTAATGATTAATCATTACATAGGATAATATGTTACATAAGTTGTGAACTTACTACTAATCCCGAAATGTCAAATTTTGTAGGGGTTAAACCGAAATTTGACAAGTCTGCAAGTACTGTGCAAAAACGGTCCACCGCTAAATGCTAAACGGTCGACCGAATGTTGCACCGGTAACAGGAATTTCGTCTGTTCGTTTTCGGTCGACCGAACATCGCGATGAAATATTTTTGTTACGAACAGTCGACCGAGTTATGAACGGTCGACCGAAACTCGTTCTAAACGGTCGACCGAACCTCGAAATGGTCGACCGGTCCATACAGTTTTATGTAGATAAAATTTAAGAATTAATTAGATCATGCATGGAATTGGTCCATAACTGATTTAATTCGTGGCTAAGATTATTTGTTAGCAAATAATGGATGGTTAGATGGAAGTTTGCATGAAATCATGGGCAAAAGGTTGCACATGAATAAGTAATTTGGAGAGAACTTATAAATACAAGTTTATCTCATTACCTTGTTAATTAATTTATTATCTTCTTGTGCAATCATCATTCTCCATAATTCTCCACGAATTTCCATTAATTCTTGAGTATTAGTTTTAGTTTTCAGAGATCTTCTTCTCAAGGGAACTAAAGAGGGGTTAATAGTTAGATTCTAAACCCTATTGGAGATTGAGAGGCTAGCTCTTCTGTCTCCGATCTTGTTTAGAGTTTGGTGAATACTCGGAGGCATCCAGCGCATCGACAAGCATCCTCAACGTCTCCGGATCGTCAAGAAGTTTTAGAGAACTTCTAGGTATGAAATTCGGAGCCCATGTTTGTTTTAATAAAGTTTTGAAACTAGTTATTGAAACAAACCGATGCATGCATGAAACAAATCATAGAAAATTGTAATTGATCCTTATTGTGCATAAAAATTTTGAAAATATATATGTGCAATTAAACTAGAAATCCTACAGTTTTGGGAGATTATAAAAGGACCCCTACTCCTACTTGTTTAATACTAATGCAAAAAATTATTTCTCTCATTAATCTTTCCCTAATCACCACAAAAATCTCTTAGTAAATTTAAGTTTTAGAGATAAGAATCTCAGGAGCTTAAAGATGAGTTATTAGCTAGATTCTAAATCTTATTAGAGATTGATTGGCTAGCTCCTTTTCTCTAATCTTGTTTAGAGTTTGGTGAACACTCAGAGGCAAATCCGTGGACGATTCAACGGGCAATGCGACTCCGGATCTTCAAAAGGTTTTAGAGAACATTTAGGTATGATTCTACTTTTGTGGTTTATTTTAATAAATGTTGGGTTGCATGTTATTAGAATAAACACAAACTAATGTACATAGAAATTGTTGAAAATATGAAAACGATCTTGTATGTTGTATTTTTTTAAATATATACATACATAGGGACACAAAATCCTACATCTCCTTCCCTCCGCTCTCTTCTTCTCTTCCCTCTTCCTCTCTTCTTCTTTCTTCTCCTCTCTCTTCTTCTCTTCCATCTTCCTCTATTCTTATTCCTCATTCTCCTCTCTCTTCTTCTCTTCCATCTTCATCTCTTCTTCCTTCTCCTCCTCACTCTTCTTCCTTCTCCTCCTCTATATTTAGATCTTGGGTCTTCTCCCCACAATCATTTTCACATGTCCCCGTTCCTCGAAGAGATACAATCTCTTCCCTCAGCCTCCCACACTCTTCCTGGGACATACTTAGTTCTTCCTTCATGTTGTTAACCTCGTCAGTCGTCTTCTTAAGGGTCGATTCGGCTTGCAGCCATTTTGTCTTCACCTCACTCAGCTCCAACTCTTGTAGCAGCGGGTTACATGGAATGTTGCAGTCTCTTAGTTGCAGCCTTGACAAAGTGCCTGTTGAAGCTGACCCTTTGAGGCAAACCTTTTGCTGGGCGCGTTGTTTGAGCATGAATTTGATTTGAACTAATAAGTTTCAGCCTTTCACTTAGTGATGGAGGCACCTTCAGGTCGAATTTGTCGTTGTAAATTTGGTGTAAGGTGATTCCGCATTCCTCCCATTTCCTCATGGTTAAACGTTTCCCAAACATTTCCGTCCAACTTTTCATCCGTGGATAGGCTCGTCTGGGCTCCCCCAATTTGAATTTCTCACAAAGTCACACCTTCAAATGGAAAAAATCAAATGTCACAACTACACAACTTAATCCGAACATACCCACAACATATTTCGGACAGACACACAACATAACCCGGACAAACACAACGTATTCTGGACATACCCACAACGTATTCTAGACAGACACACGACTTATTCCGGACTGACACACAACGTATTCTGGACAGACAAACAACTTATTTCGGACATACCCACAACATATTCCGGAAAGACACTCAACTTATTCTGGACACACCCACAATGTATTCTAGATAGACAGACAACATATTCTGGACATACACACAACGTACTCTAGACTGACATACAACTAAATCCGGACATACACAACTTATTCCGGACATACCCACAACGTATTTCGGACAAACACAAATCTTATTATGGACATACCCACAACGTATTCTGGACAGACACACAACTTATTCCGGACTGACACATAACTAAATCTGGACAGTCACACAACTTATTCCGGACATACCCACAACGTATTTCGGACAGACACACAACTAATTCTGGACATACACACAACTAAATTTGGACAGACACATAACTTATTCTGAACAGACCTATAACGTATTCTAGACGGAAACTAAACTTAAACCGAACACACTAAAAACTTAAAAAATGCTTACTTGTAGTATTGCTACACAACCGTCGATGCAACCCTGCTTCATAATGAAGTTCTCGGTCGTTCTCCTTTCCTGCAGTTCTAAGCTTGCTTCCTCCAGACCTCGAACCAGGGCTACGTGAACTGCACATGCCCATGTGTATCTGTTGATGTGTTTGATGTCCCTCAAATGCTTCATGAACCAGATTTTGGTTCGAAGTGTTCCATCGAAGAACAAAAAATGGTTGAAGATGAAACAAATCAGGAGTCGAACGTACTCCTCGGGGTCGCCCATCACACTAGTAGCAGTCAAATGACCTAATAGTTGAATGTTGTCAATGTTCACCCCGTCTCGCTTCTGTACGCCCACGAGTTCCATAACAACGGTCTTCCCACGCACGCTTAGCCCCAAAATTAGGGCAAAGTCTTCAATTGTAAGGGGGACTATCATTGATCCTATTCTCAACCTCACCTCCTTCATGTCATACTGTTCGACGAACCAACAGAGTATTTCATTGTCCGTTGGAATGTTAGGAAAATGTAGGAAGTGACCGAAAAGGGTCCCCCGTAAAACCTCATTCTCAACTTCCTTCATCCTATCGAACTGCTTTTCGATCGCCGTCCAACCATACTTCGTTCCCCGGAAGTAGTAGGTGCTTCCCTAAAACAAACAAATAAAGAAACGAAAGTTCGTAAATAACTGTAAGAAACAAGGACACAACCTGTCGACGTGCTACTTCCTCTACCCACATCTCCGACCATCTAAGGACGGCTCAGAGAGGAGGGGGTGGGAGGAGCGGCGGCCACACAAACCCTAGCGGGAGAGGCGACGACGGTGCTCAAAGAGGAAACCCTAGCAACCAAGGAGAAGAAATGAAATGGGGGACAATCGGGTCGACTTCGGATCAGCGCGGGTTTTATAGCAACAACGGTGGAGCACCCGATTCCTCTCCCTATCTGGAGCTCCAGATACCCGACTCAAACAATACATCCAACGATGGAGAAGCAACACAACTTGGTGCCCTCGTAGCCCAACTAAACTCCTTTTTGCAATCCAACACCCTAAGTAAAGGTAATTTCTCATGTATGGATTCCTTCTTAGATAATTGCAATGCATATTCTTCTGAAATTAATTCACATAACTCTAGTTGGATTATAGACTCTGATGCGACTGATCACATGACATGAAATATATCGAATAATTCCAAAGAATACTCGAAATCAAAGACTCCAGTTAAGTGGTCAAAAGTATGTAAACATAAAAAATCAGGTGGGCTGGGTATCTTAAATATTGAGCTCCATAGTACTTGCATGCGAACGAACAAATTATGGGCAATACTAAGGGGTCAAGAATCAATATGTATTTCAATCATTAGAAACAAATATTATGAAATCAGCCAAAGATTCGGAATATTCCCGGAGAACTCAAAACTATTATCACCCATCTTCAAAGATCTGGTGCACTGGATACCCGTGCTATGTAATCTTAGCACAGTTAAAGTGGGCAGAGGTGATATAACCATGTTTTGGTTGGATAAATGGTATAATAATATACCATCAGCAGAAAGTCATACAAATCTAAATAGTATAGCCAAACAACGTTGGATCTCCGTAAAACAATTCTGGGAAAATGAATCATTCTCCCCAGGTTGGTTTCGACTTAAATTCAATACAACCTTAACGGATGAACAAACCAATCACCTATACTTAATGTATTTGACATTCACACCCAGAAACGTTAATGACTTAGACAATGGAACCTTTCCAAAAAAGAAAGTTTACAGTAAAAAATTCTTTATGACCATTTAAATGGGCAAAATAACATATACCCATTATATAACCAAATCTAGCGTTCGAATAGTCCTTTAGAAGTAAAGGTCTTTCTTTGGATTATGTACGAACAAAAAATATTAACAAAAGATCGAATTCGAAAAGGATACATCCCAATTGATCTTACCTGCCCAATGTGCGGTATTGAGCCTGAAACGATTGAACATCTTTTTTTTCACATGCAGCTTTACGCGACAATTCGGGGACATCGGAGTTGCGATAAACCTAAACTTAACTTTAGGAATTAATAATGAATTCCGACTACATGCTATAAACCACTTCGGTTTGACAAATGTAGAATGGAATAACCTTGTAAATTGTTTTTTTGGATAATATGGAACGAAAAAATAATCGAATTTTTCGTCAATCTTCAAATTCATATTCTTACATATGATAAACAAATGTTTCAATCTTATTCTACTCTGGACATGTTCGCGTAAGAGAAGTGCTGATGAGCTCTCACAAACCCGTATAAAACGGGCTTGTGCGGAAAATTTTATCACTCTCCCAACAACAGTCATGACTCGCCACTCAATCCTATCAACCACCAATGCTGAATTCATGGGAAGTAATTTGGAGGAGTTGTCCCAACACGAAGAGGTACGCCAAGCTGAAGAGGTAGGAGCAACCGTGGACCGAGACAACAATAGGATGGAGACAGATCATTCGCATGGCGACAACAACCCGCACAATGACTCAGATACCTAAGGAGATTATTCCTGATTGGCTGATTATGCTAGTTTCTGTTGTAATATTAAGCAACCATAACAGTTGACAAACTCTATCATATTTTTTGTATTAGCATACGACTTGTCCTGGATCGGTTGTAATATTTAAGAGATGTTGTGTTTTACCCCTCTCATTTTATCTAATGAAATTAAACATTATCAAAAAAAAATTAGATAAGTCAAAAGCAACTAAATTCAGCCGTAACATTTTTTGGCAGTTACAAGTCTAAAGAAACACTCTCGAGATGTTTAGTCGCGCATCTAAATCCGTAATTGCTCATTCAAACACCAATTGATCGTTTTGTTTAGCCATCATTTCTAATAAACACGTGTTTGTATTTGACATAATCCTTCCTTTCCTTTCCATGACTTTAAACAAGTCACGTCAACTAACTTTAATTGTAATGTCTCTTAGAGCATCCCTTATCGGGATAAAAACCTGGGTCACGACCGGGTCGTGACCAGGTCGTGGGGAAAAAAAAATTTTAACGGGGGAAAACAAGGGGTCGAAGATGCCCAGGTCACTGCTCCGGGCGTTGAAACGCCCGGGTCGACGACCCGGAATTCCCGGGTCGTCGAATAAAATAATATTAAATTTTGTTTTTTGTTTTTTATTTTTTTTGTTTTGATTTTTAGAATTTTTTGTTTTAGTTTTTTAATTTTTTTTTTTGAAAATACGTTTTATAATTGTTTAGATTTTTTAGAAATTTTTTTAATTTTTTTTAAAATTTTACCAAGATAGACCCCGAAATGATGTGGAGGAGAGAGATAGGTTGTTGTAGGTTATGTTGGGTTGTGGTTAAGAGGTGAATAGTGTAGGAAAGAGAAGAATGTGGGTTGAGGAAAGAGAAAGCTGACGTGGAAGAGAGAGAAAGTTGATTTTGAAGAGAGAGAGTGCTGATGACCAGGTCGTCCACACTACAAATTTGAAAAATAGTTTGAAAAATTAGTGATGGCCTTAGCACTTCAAGTTTGAAAAATAGTTTTCAAGATTTCTGCTCAAGATTCCGTGTTTGCATTTCAATGAACAACTACAAATCTAAGATTTAGTTGCTCAAGTCGAGAAATCAAATCTAACATTCTCATTTGTATATTTGAGATTTAAAATGAAGTAGGCAGTAAATAAATTCGAAAAATCAAAATATTTACTCGTACGATAAAATTTTAAATTCGTAACGGCTCGTCCAAACACTAGCGTGACAATTAGTTGGACTGTTGGAGTAAACAAACCTCCTTTCTGGACCCTCTGCCTGTGGGAACTTTTTTTAAGTGCCACAAACTTTGGCATTTTTTGGAAATTTACATTATTAGATTAATATTATAAGCTGACCATCAGTCACAATCAAATCAACAAAATAATGCAGCCTTCACGTGTTCCTGTACTGAGTGGAACATTGATAGGTTGATAAAAATAATTTCGCAATTTTTACATTCTTACCGGTTACCGCCTATATTTGTAATGGGAAATTTGATTCTTGATGCTTAAAATAACTTAAAATTTGAAGGAAAAACTACACTGTGACATGTTTATCATAAAATATCCATTGCATAAATCATTCTATTTCTCGATTATATTCTATAAGTTTAATAAGTTCTCGATAAGAACTTGATAATATACTCGATACAGCTTGATGAATGATCATATTTTATGGTTGTGACTAAGTTGTTCGATGAGTTCGATAATATAAATATTCAAATTGTTAACATAAATATTATTAATGAGTATGCTCGATAGGTGATAAATGCTTAACATGAGTCAATTGTTTTTTTATACAATTTTTTCCATGTGTTGTTAATTGGTTGTGATTTTTTCTTGTTTTGTTTTGTTTTGCAGATGCCGAAGTTAATATTTCTAGTTAGTAATCGTTTTCCTAGTTGTGTGACATATAATGATAATAAGCATATGAATAACAATTTTTTTTTACGATCGACACGTTAACCATCTCAAATACTATTCTAGATAGCCAATACGTTAAACATCGAGTACCCCAAAGGGAATGGTTCCATGTAAGGGTTATTTTAGGTAGTACATGAAACGTAAACTTATTTATACGACCATGTTAAAGTGTTTGATTTCTTTTCAAAGTTTAAGTCAAAATCTCAAATTAAAAAAAAAATCAAAGAAAATGTTTGGATTGTGAAAGACCCACTTGAGGCCGTAGCCTGCCTCGGCTTCAGACTGTTGTTTGTTTGTTTGTAATCTAGTCTCTCCCAGTAGTCCCTCCCTACCCAGGTGAGCCTCGAACGGAAGTTCAGTTGGCCGGAAATCAAATCCGGGCGCCGATGTTCTCGGATCTGATCCACCGGCAGGACGCGTCGTTCTCGCTGGAGGAGATCCACGGCCCCAGCGTCGTCCTCACCGCCGACCCCAAGCCCCGCCTCCGCTGGACCGCCGACCTCCACGACCGCTTCGTCGACGCCGTCGCCCAGCTCGGCGGTCCCGAAAGTCAGTTCCTTTCCTTTCCGTTGCTTCACCCTTCTTTACTCTTCAGTTTTTACTGTTTTCGTTCGTTTAGGGTTCAAAGGTCGGATCTTTTTGCTTGGTCTGTTTGAGTTTGAAAGTTGGGAGCTTTTTTGGGTTTTTTTTGTTCCATGTGTGGTGTCTGGAGATAGATTTGGGAGAATACCGCTGTGTTTCTGGTTCTAGAGAATTCGAATCGGTGTTGCTCTAAGGTAATCGTGCAAAAGGAGGTTTTTTGATGTGTTTCCCTCGCCGTGGTTGCTCGAACCAGTTATTTGTAGGCAAAGTTCGGACCTTTAGGTGTCCGATGGAACTGTTTTAGAGTGGAAATGGGGGAACTCATTGTAAGTTCACGTTTTTAAAGTCGGGGAACTCCAATAGGAACTCTGAATTTCAGAAATTTTAAGTTTTTCAATCTACCCATCATCCGAAACCAAAAAGTCGTTTCAGAAGATTTTTTAACCTATCAATCACACCCTAAGATTTTTGTGCGTCTGCTTTGTTGATTTCGATTTTTTTACATTGTTGTGTTCTCAAAGTATCTTGGTGGAATGGAGAATGGTTAATACTGCGCTGAAATGTATCCGTATCAGAAACCTGAATTTTCAGTTTGCTGTTTAGAAACTCAGCCATATCCAACTATTTCTTGTGCATCATGTTTTCGTATTGAACACCCACAAAGGTGAATAATGTTGTCAAAATGCTTCGACTGAAGCCACATGGGAGCTACTTCCCAGATGGCCTGGAATTTTTCTTCCTGATTATCCTCTAGTTTCTTGACTTATTGCCGTACTATGTCATTAATTACAATTAGTTACTATTAGTTGATAAATTTACTACCTTAGCAACATAAAGTCCTCATTTCCTCATGACATCAGATTTTTGACAGTGAATTACCCTTTTTGTTCAAGTTTACCCAAGATGGAGAATTGTCTTCCTGTATTACTATTGTCAGTTGATATTTTTACTGCCTTAGCAACATAAAATTCTCATATCGACACGACATCAAAATTTCACAGTTATCCTTGTTTGTTGAAGTTTACCCAAGATTGAGAATTATGTCTTCCTGTATTACTATAGTCCATTGTTCAAATTGTCTGTGCAATGCAACATCGATAGTAATCCACTCTTACGTGCTGTGGTCACTGTGGAAATTAAGATGACTGGTTATGTGATTTTTTTAAATACATGTTGTGTAACTATTGCCTTTGGTCATTACAGAAGCAACACCAAAATCTATCTTGCGAACCATGGGCGTCAAAGGGCTTACACTTTTTCATTTGAAGAGTCATCTGCAGGCATCTATCGTCCTACCTTTTTTGTCAACCTGATTTTAATCAGAGATGAGTGTTACTAAATATAGCGTTTTGTCCCACAGAAATACAGACTAGGCAAGCAATCTGGTAAAGAAGTTGGTGATCAATCTAAAGATGGTAAGTCATGCTTTATTCTTAAGGATATACGTTTTATGTTCATGAAATAGTTTTTTGTTCAATCCAATGCTTATTGTATGGTATACTTGATCGTGCTTCTGTTAGACTTGAAGTAGACTCTGATATCTTTGAGTCTGTGACACAATAAGTAGATGTACAGCTTATCTTATTTCTGAATGGTAAGTGAAATGTCAACACATCAGCTCATTATATATTGCTCATGTTTCAGCTGCACATTTTACAAGTTGACCAATACAACAATACTTCCGTTCTTTTGAGCTTTTCTTATGAATAGGACCGTGTTATTATTTAAATGTACACTTGTTACAAACCCAGTTGATGTAATGTTGATTTCATTTTCCACCTGCACCTTCCATGCGAACGTGTACATTGGACAAATATCCGACTTTTGAAGTATTGATAACAAAAAAAGGTTAAATTGCATCTTCACGATATTAACTTTACACACATATGGTTCCTCTGAAATATGAGATCCGGACACCAAAATTTTCAATGTTGAAAAATTTTATGTATTTGCATTTGGATATTTGGCTAATTGTGTTGGCCCACTGTAATCTTACTGTGTTCGTGGAAACTTATATCAAAGATCTGTTTTTTTTTTCTTTCAATTTTTAAGTAATGGTCATTTTGCGTCCCCCATCTAGTTTGGATTAGAGACTTTATTTTATTGTTGTCACAAGGAATGGTCATTTTGTGGGACTTATAACAACGTGACCTTTATTTGTGTTGTAAGGTTCTTACCTCTTGGAGACTACAAATAGTAGTGGCTCTTTGCCCTCGATGGCGCATGCTCCCGATGCAAATGAGTAAGACATACCTTTTTATATGTTTTTACAATTTCGTTTGGAACATAAGTTTTATTAACTATATCTTTGGGCAATGCTTTTTAGTGTAATTCAACTTAATTTAAGTTTTCGTGCTTTTAGAGGTCATGAAGTCAAGGAGGCGCTTAGGGCACAAATGGAAGTGCAGAGACGGTTACATGAACAAGTAGAGGTAGTCCACATTTTACCTCACTCTGCTATTAAGAGTTTAGCATTCTTTAGAATTGAACGTTCTCTCTATTGTGTACCTTCTAGTATAGTTTGCCATTGAATTGCCAACCTAGCCATCTACAACATTTGGTTTGCATAATGGATTCAATAATAATTTGATATTTTTCTCTGGTCCATCACCAATACAGGTCGATAATAATCCATTCAAGAACAATATATACTTTACCATTCAACAAAAAAAGTACAACAATATCTACTTTACCATTCAATTAAAAAAGAACAATATCTACTTTACCATTCAATAAAAAAAGAACAACAATATCTACTTTGAACACCTATGCAACTTGTAAATTTCTTTCATCAATCACTCTCACAGAGTTGAAATTCGTTTTGCTCAGGTGTGATAATTCTGAAGCGAAGCTGTAATAGATAGCCCATTACATATCTAAAAGTCCCATACTATTTAGAGGTCGTCATAGACTGAATTCATTTGCAACCATGGTCTTTTGTGCAGGTCCAGAAGCACTTGCAGATTCGAATGGATGCCCATAAAAAATACATTGAATCCTTACTCGAAAAGGCATGCAGGATCGCGGCTGAGCAAATCACGGCATCTGCTGGATCTGAGACTGCTGGCAACAACCTTGCAGACATGATAACAAAGGGAACCACCATGAACTCCTCTACACCCCCTCAGCTGCCAGTATGTGGTGCATTTGGAGTGCAAGGCCCTGAGGAGAAGCATCTTCATGTGTCCGTTCCGGAAGGCATGCCATACTACCAGAAGCTGCCGAGTCTCAAACGTAGTAATCCATGTTGACATTCATCTATCGAACAATCAACTTATATTATTTATCTCATCTCGAGAAGCACAATTCAGGGGTTCTCCCCCTTTGCTCACTAAGGTATTAGTTAGTTGTAAGTTTAGAGAATCACATAATCCACCGTAGTGGAAATGTGGAAGCAATACTAGAGCTCGGGCTCTGAGCAAAAGAGGTGCCTCTTGGCACAGGAAGACCTTTCTTTAATGGGCATTGTTATATAGCTAATTCGTGAAAGTTTTCTTGTTAACTTCCTGCAACACAATGCCAAATGGTTGATTGGGCTCCTTGCACCAATTGGATTTTTGCCTTGAGTTTGAGGGAACTGTTGCTTTTTGTCAGGGTATGGTCTCAGTCTGTTCCCTTTGGGCGTACCATGATGTTGTGAATTGTGATGGTGGTCTGAACGTTTCTATTAACTTAGGTAGGTTTTTCGGTGTAAAGTTGCATATCAGAAGGTATTCCAGAAAAAAAACATTTTACTTGAGAATGATGAATATTTGGACTCTGCCTCGTGTACACTATGGGTGTGTTTGGCATGACCTTCCCAAAACCCAGCTCCTGAAAGAATCCAGCTCCCCTACCTAAAGATTGAAGGAGCTGCTCCCTCACCACCACCTGGGAGATGTTTGGCTTGGGAGAGCAGGGGTCGGAGGAGATCATGTCCCATCAAAGCCTAATACCCGAAATGCCCTCCAAATCATCAAGGAATATAATTCTCAAATGAAAAACATACAGTCATACACAACAAACATGCATGTTCAGTAAATCAACAATTGTGGTGGTGACAACCTTGAATGCTCTCTCTCAAGATCCATAACCTCCTCCTCAGATTCCACTTTTTCTCCTCTTCGCTCTTCCTGTTTGAACAATTTCTATCTTGCATTGCCACGATTGTGCGATAAAGAGAAGTGATCTTCTCCTGCCACCAAGTTCAAGACCAGCGGTTGGCGGAGATAGGGGAGAAGTCCGACGAGGAGAGGAGAGTTGGATAACCTCAAATCTGATTTTAGAACACACATATTGTTCAGTGGCAGGAATGTAAATATTAACATGGTTTAAGGTGGTAATAAACACCAACATCAAGCCTTCTTTCCAACCAAATTGTGGGACGAAACGAGGAATCACCTCAAATGATCAGGGACAGTTCGGTCCAAAAGTCAAAATTTTCACCACCAAAGTCGTCGAAAGTACTCAAAGCACACCCACCCTTAGCTTCAAAATTTCATCTTGATATCCACGTTGGGACTTGCGATTTCCTCTGAATCAGTCCCGTTTGGATCGTCTTCAATGGAGCTTCATCTCCGGGGTGGTGGAGGAGATGACCTCGCCTCCAACCAAACACATCCTATGTACAAATGCTACGCCTTTTAACATTGACTTTTAGACTCCCAGTAAGTATAAATAAAATAATAAATACACATCGGGTACCTAGAGTGGGGTTACTCAAAGTTTGAAAAGGTTGGCCTCAGAGTGGCTAAAAAGTGAGCGTACGAACTTCACCAAACCTCGTAATTTATCATGCCGTGTAACATGCGTAACCATTGATCCAAGCTTAATTACGTAAACCAACTAAACACGCCTAACCAAAGTCCAAACATAAATGAATCACAGGAAGAGTGAAAACTGAAAATACATAAGGCCGTGGGCCCCACAAAGTTTGTTGTTTCCACTGTCCATACGGGGTCGCAGTGCGTCCCGCATTCTCTCTCTCTCTCTCTCTCTCTCTCTCTCTCCCTCCCAATCCCATTTGTTTCCCAACATTTCAGGCTCCAATTGGTCCGACCTGCCCATCGCCCGGACTAGACCCAACTCGGTGAGCAAAACCTACTTCTCCCCTTCTTTTCTTCCAACCCCGATTTCCCTCCCCCGATCTGAGGCTTTCCTGTTCGGATCTCGGGGATTCCTGGATTTATCCGTAGATGGAGTTTCGTTTGGTGATTTCGGTGTTCTGGAATTTCGAATCACGAATTGGTTGGGTTTGTGAGTCTTAGTTGGTCAAATGTTGGGTTGTTCCTCCAATCTTGCAGGAAAATAGCTCGGAAGCGAAGAAACTGAACTTTCGGAGTAGTTTTTTTGGTGATTGGTATGCATGTAAACTTAACGGAGTTCTGGAAGTTCAGTTTCGAGAGTTTTGAAATCTTATGAATTTGTGTTTGGATTGGTTTCCCTTTCACTCCGAATTTCAAGGAAATCATGGCATTCCAAAATTTCCAAACTTCCTGCAAGCGAATCCACCCTTAGCGTTGGTTTGGACTTTCGAGTGTTTGATGATGCGTTTTGCGTTTTTTGTTTTTATTTTTCCTGAATTTTTTTTCTGCTTTGAAATGGTAACAACTAATGACTTTGCTGATTGCTAAAGTTGTGGTGGATTTTTTTCCTGCATGATTTTGTTCTTGGTGGCCCCTGGGCTGCGAATTTTCATATGCAATTGCTCTTAAGGGAATCTATGGGATCTGTTTTAGTTGAGTTGTTGAAGTTAGTCAAGTTACTGTACTAAAATGATGGCATTTGAAGTGCAGGAGTGACCCATTCAGAATTGAGCATAATTAACAATAATAAGAGAAATTTCACCTTTTTGTGGTTATTAGACTTAATTGTATGTTAGATTTGAAGGTCTTTGAGCTCCCGTTCTTTACTGTTTGTCACGGGATCCTTTTTTTATTTTGGATTGACTTTCCGCTAGTTTGGTTGCTATCTCTCTAGTGAAGCCTATGTTTTTGACAATCTGTGAGTACTTTTTTTCATTTAACTTTTGAATTTTGATGTTTATTGAGCATATTTTGCTTATTAGGCTGAATTCCTTTCAACAATTTGGTCATATATTTATGTGTCTTCATTATATGTTCCTTCTTTTCATGTCACGTGCATAACACATCCCAACTTGTGTGTTTATTCAGATATTACATATTTCTGGTTATTTGTACACAAACCGAAATCCTAGAAATTACAAATTTATGAAAAGAAAATTCTTTATCATGACTGGCTTTATGGATGTCATAAACCATGCTATTAAAGTAATGGATTGTGAAAAAAATGGAGTTTCTATTGGCTCACCTCCTAACTTTATGCATATCGCACTGTATTCTCATCTTTATCCATTTCTTTAAGTGTTTCTCAATTGTACTGGCACAATATGTATTTTGATCAGTGCTTAGATACAATTGTCAGTTAAAATGATTATTTGTACCTTCAGAGACAATGAAAGATGTATTGCCCAGATGCTTTTGCTAGTGCAACTTCAAACACAATCAGTCTTGTTGACAGTGGCCAGTAATTGGAAGTGAATAGAGATGCCATGGATCCGTACGCTGGGGGAAATAATCACAATAATTCATTAACCTCAAGGCAGAGGTTACGTTGGACAAATGAGCTCCATGAGCGTTTTGTGGAAGCTGTTGCACAGCTTGGTGGACCAGAGAGTACGTGTTAAATACATTAAGCTCCTTTTTATGGTATAAGCTAGTGATATACCTAGTACTAGTGACCTAGATATGTGCTCCATTACCTACATTCTAATTTTGCCTGTCTTTTCGTGAGTGTCTTCTATGAATTTTAATACTTTAACTGAAGGTAATTTTGCTGCTGACTGCTGTTAACTTATATCCTTGATCATTTATATGAACTAGTACAATATTGCATCTAGTTTGTGGTCTTCGAGTTGGGCATGAAGTGATTATTCCTTCTTTGAGCACTACTTTGCTCTGCCATGGAAGGTGACATTAGGTGAAAGTTCCATTTTAAGTAAATGTCATTCCATGGCATTAGCAAATCCTAATTCCATCCTAATAAAAAACGAAGTAAAAGCCCATTCCGTCCTGGAGCACTTGAGCTAAAGCATTGTACTCAATGAAGTGGTAAGAAATTAATGATTGTTTAATGTGAGATCAAGGGTGGATTCAGATAGATTTAGTTGATTAACAGAGAACATGTATGATTGGATGTAGATGTATGGACTTGGATGTATGATTGGATCAAATCAAACAATAAGAGTACATGACTAATGGACAATGCAAGGAAGATCGAATGTATCAAAATATACAAGTTATAAACATGATGTGTATTTTCAAGAATAAGTGAAATTGAGGAGTAACAATCATGTCTTCCACAAAGTAGAGTTACATTTACACTGGAATACGGCGAGGTTACACTGGAATGGTATCCCTGTAACTAATCTTACCCTTCATCAAGTTTCTTCTAATGATAGACAACCTTTATCGGGTTTTAAGGGTGAACCACATCACCATTTTTAAGAGAGGGAGGTGATACGGTGGTGGCTACACATTAAGCATGAGGGGATCCTTGTAGATTTTCAAAAAGTTTGATGAAAAAAGTCTAGGTGTCACGACCTACTAGATGATATACTGGGCCCAGTTTGAGGGTGCTCTCCCCTAGGTGTATGGATTATGATCTGAAAACAGTTATGCATCTGGGCTCGAGCTGTAATCTGAATTGAGCTCCAAAGGTCTTTGGCCTTAATTGCAATTATTATTTTATCTCATCTAAGTCACTTGTCACATTGAGGGCAAGATGCCGTAATTAAAATTTTCTTTTGGTCTTTTATTCGTTTCCTTCCATATAACTACAACTACAACTACAACTACTCAAAGGTATGAAATCAATATTTCAGAGTAAAAGTTTAAATTATTTATGTTACCTTTTAGTGTATTCTTGGAGATTGGAACAATACCCTCATTTGAAGCACACTTTCTGAGAAAATGTTATATAATGAAATAAAATGACCAAGACGATTAACAACAAAAATGCTAATCATAGACTGCAAAGAGCTCAATGAATGTGGATTGATTTTAGAAGAGTTATCGACACGAAGGGGTCTTGAGAAAAGAGGAACATGTTTAGTACTTGAAGCTGTCTTTTTTTTTGAGAAATCAAAAAGAACTGTTTTCTTAAGGACATCGATTCCTTTTTTACCATTTTGCCATGTCTGCCTTACATTCAAGAATGAGTGTTTTGAAAATTGCACCAACCAGCCATGTAGGCACCACTCAAGCAGATGAAACTTTTGCACAGAGCTTTCCGTCGTGTGCCCTACTAGTTTGATAGCTAATAGCATAGGGCCTTAGTTTGTTAATCCAATTTCATGCATCCACACAATTTTGAATTTTCGATCAACAAAACCTGTCCGAACCCGGTCAAAGCTTGAAAATTTAACCATCAGCACAACAAATGCCCACATTGTTATTTGTTAAAATTTAAAGTTTAAACCCTTCCCGCAGACCCAACTGAACACAAACTCTTGAACCTGTCTTACCAAGTACAGGGCTCATATTACATTCAGGAAGCACTCACGCCCTAGAAAAGGACCTTATGATTGATAAAGAAAAAGTCTGAACAAAGCAAGCGGCTTAAGCAAGAAAAAACATTGAAGTATTGAACATAGCCAAGGGGCTTAAACATGAAACATACAACCTCCAGTTTCCAGTTCCCATTTTTTTCTACAGTTATTTCCTATCTCCTAGCTTTCCAAGACCCTTGTTCACCTATTTCCTATATCAACAGATAATTGAACAATCTATACCCATTTCTAACACTTTAAGGACTTTAAGCACCTGAATGCAATGTCATATTTAGCTTAGAATTTTTATTAATTGAGTAGATTAGAAATGGATATGCACTACTAAAAAACTGCAACTCAATATTTCTGTTTTGTGGTTTCATCGTAAGTGATAACTGTTACTGTTCCAGGAGCTACTCCAAAGGGTGTCTTAAGGCTTATGGGTGTTCAAGGATTAACTATATACCATGTCAAAAGTCACCTACAGGTTTAACACAAAACATTTTTGTTTTTTGGAACATGTTATTTTCCTTTGGTTCTAACGATACTTCTTCGGTGCACCTAGAAATATCGGCTTGCAAAATACATTCCCGAGTCTGCTTCTGACGGTAATAAATTATCTCCTTTGTTTTTGGCTTAGTATGTTATCTGTAATTGTTCATATCGTTTAACCATTATTCAGCCTCTCTTTTGTGATCTCACTAGTAGCTTTTTAATCTTCAGGTGCACAAGAAGATAAGAAGGATAATCCAGGTGACTTGTTGTCCAACCTGGAAAGCTCCTCGTAAGTGTTTCCTTGTGGCACATTTTTGTCTTGATGCCCTTGTTTCTTTTCTATATATGGTATTAGTATATAATTCGTATGATGTATTTTTCCTCAATATCTGAAAAGTGAAAATGTCATACCATTGTGTAGTTGGTTTCCACTTATATGCATAGCTATTGAAACTCTTCAAGAAAAATGATGATAAAAAAAACCTTTCAAGAAAAATATAATTGACCTTACCTGAGTGGGAGATGCTTCAACTTAAATTATGGGAGATCATCTCCCAAGGTAACATTCTTTTTCATCTTTACTGACAAAATTGCTTGATTCAGTATTAGAGGTATACAATGAGCATTTACTTGGATTAAAAAAATGTTTATTTACTGTCCTAGCAGCTGACACTCTGAAACTTTGTATGAGTGTGTATAAAAAGGCGGTGCTCTTTTGGCAAGGTCTGGCAATTGAGTTGGGCAACTTTATGAAAAATTCTTTACCGTAAGGTGTAACTATTAACTTTAAAAGTAGTTTCTGATTGAAATCTTTCACGTTAGGGAGGGGATGGTGTTTTCCTAATGCTATTCAACCATATTGGTTCTACAACTGTGTTATAAATGTATTCTGGTTTTTGGGATGTAATGGATAGTGAAATAGTATTTTGTGGTGATCTACTCCTTATCAACAATTTATCACCTAAATGGTTTTTACGTTAATTTTCTCGAAATTTGGTTAATGTTGCATTCGGGTAGAATTTCTGACAAGAAAATTGATTTTTGTGTGATAGGCATACTTTCATCTCAAGAGATCAAAAGTAATTATAATCATCCAGCAATCATCTAAGTACACTGACATTAATAATTGTGCATGACTGACAATTGTTGAGTATGATATGCAGAAGCAGCTATTGTCCAAGTACATTGTAGTTTAATGAAGGATTTATGGAATAATTATAAATTTAAAGGACTATGCCGGAGTTGTTCATTTGGTCACATGTGTGTGCAATAAGATTACGCTAAACACATACACTAATCAGAGATAAGTTGAGAACTAAATGTGTGGGAGATTTATATGTTATTGTCAATATATGCATACAATTCTTAAGCTTAAAAAGATGAGAAACTGAGAAACATACTATGTGTAAAATGCTCTCTTCTCTAATTAAGTTTAGTCTTACTATGGTTGGAATTCAATAGATGTTCCTGAAGTTCTCCAATGTAGTCGCTTATCTCATTGTTTTCTATATCCTTGTCAGTGGGATGCACGTATCTGAAGCCTTGAAGTTACAGATGGAGGTGCAGAAACGGCTTCATGAGCAATTAGAGGTATGTTTCCCTTTTATCATATAGTCTATTTTCTAATCATATTCTAAAGAATTGATATATTACCTAATATTCACGTCACTCCAGAAAACATCTAAACTATTGTACATTCATGGTTCTTGGTACATACGCATGGTAGCTTAGTTAATAAATTATAACATGTCTCTGGATATCCTAATATTGCCTAGGCAAAGAGAGAGAGAATGTACTCACATTTTAAGAGCCTTACAAGTTACAACTGAAGCAAAGAAATAGTTTTATTGATAGTCATTCATGAAGGAAATCAATTCTTAAATTAATAACAGTCTCCTACGAAAAACCTATAAAAAAATCTCCTACTTCCAGGCTTTACAGCTCTAGTACTTTCTGATTGGCATAAAGTTCGAAAAGAAATTCAACATGACAGTCCCATGAGGATATCAATATATTTGTTTTGTTGAGATGGAAACTTTCTACTTCGAAGTCTGCAGTAAAAAAAATGAATTGTGAAACCTTGGATCCCCAATTAAGCCTGGGTGGTACACGACATGACCATGGATTGAGATTTTTGACCTTTTAATTTTTTTACTGTTTAAAAATTCAATCTATATGTATTCAGATTCTGGATCTGTCTGCAAAGGAGGAATCCATCTATATTTCAGCCAATCATTTGAACATTGTGCTGATTTTTTTTTGAACAATATTTCCTATATATATTGTTATTTTTTTTAACAACCCCAACTTTGAGTCTGCTATAAAATGTGAAGAGGGTGACATGCTATTTTCTTTTGATGTTTTCTAATAACAATATGCTATTGGATGTTTGTCTGTGTGAAAAATATGAGATATACCGTCAGACGTCCTGACATTGGGTGTTATGATTTGAATGTATTTCTAGAAACTTCACAATATGTAAAAATGCTATACATCAGTGTGTCATTAAGTGTGTGTCGACTTATTATGCTTTTCGTAAGGCTTGTACAGTTTAGCAATCCACAGAAGACAAGGAACTTGCTAATGTCGTTTACAAGTTGAATTGCTAAACTTCAAACATGACCAGGTTCAAAGACAGCTGCAACAACGTATTGAAGCCCAAGGAGAGTACTTGAAAAAATTTATTGAAGAGCAACAAAGACTGGGTGGAGTGCTTTCAGAAGGAATCGACATTTCTGATCCCATTGCTGACCATTACCACACTTCTGAGAAAACTGAGCCATCCACTCCGGCTCCAACTTCTGAGTCTCCTTTGCAAGACAAAGTCACAAGTGATACTGGAGCAAATGTTGATTTGCCGAAGTCCCTCTCTCACAACGATTCCTTCTCATCTTGCAATGAGCCATTAACACCAGACTCCAGCTACCACGTTGTTGGCTCGCCACCAGGGAGCCCAAAGCATGAGAGGCCAGTCAAGAAACCACGAAGTTCCAGTACACATGAACTTGCTAATCAAGAGTTTGTTCTTCAACTTCACATCCTTGAGTCCAGTTCAACTTCAGAATTCCCACGTCGGTCTTTGGTCTCCCCAGCAGGTGCCGGTAACTTCGATTCATCAGGGTCTTCGGATCATGGTCACTAGGTATGCCATGCCTCCTCCTTTGGAAGAAATGTTGTAACTGTAATTTGAAGTGAGTTATTCCTCTCGTTGTCTTTGTGATATGATGTCTGTTTGGAACACGCTGCCAATATGCAGCCACTGCGGTTATACAATTACTGTATTTAGAGAACTTCATACTGGATTAATTTACGTGCAATTGCTGTAAGCTTATTAGATTGTTGGTGTTTTGTTATCATGCTTCATTTCCTCATCGCCTCTACGTTGGTTTACACGCCTACAATTAAGGCAGCCTCCTGCAGTACAAGTGCAGGAGTTATTCTTCGTCATCAGTGATTAATACTTCTGAATCGCTCGATCCCAGTTTTTCAGCAACAAAATTAAGCAGCTTCAGTTGGTGGATCACCCATGTTTGGCTATGTTTTGGATGCTCTCTCTTCGGAGTGCAAATTGACGTAACAATATGTGCTTCTAAGTTAACTTTTCGTCTGTCAGTTTATGCAAGCAGTGTGGATTTAGAATGTGGTAGACGAAGTTGATTCTAGACAAGTTTATGTATCTACAAGCTGTTGATGGAATCTAGTTTGTAATAGTTTGTTTAGTAAATACGTGCATTTTAGATGCTTCGTGGAAATTGGGTTCATTATTGTCAACCTGGTTTGATTGCCTGAATTATTCAATGCAATTTTGAAATCTCTACATTTTGAAAAGTCGAGGACACTAATATAAGATCTCGAATCACCCCACTCAGTATTCGAACTACAAGGTTAATAAGTAGTATCCTAACAGTCGGCCCCAAGACACCATTGGCTCTTTGAACATATCAATTTCGAAACAAAGGAAATGAAAATTATTCCATTGAAAAATTTGAAGACATTTCATGAAGTTTAGGGATTCGTTTGGTTGTGGCTTTTGCCCTAAGCTTACAAAAAAATCTCACTAAACTTATGACTAAACTTATTTTTTCAACAAGTCATTTTTAAAAGTTTATTATTGCTTCTACAAACTCTGCTTTCCTGCTTGTCATGGATTTGTACACCTTTTTGAGTATCGCACTTGTTATTATAGTGTGATTTTATTGTAATTCTGAAGGAATTCAAGGTGATATTAGTAACAACTAAAACAAAAGCTAACAAAAACACCACTTGAGGGTTTTTTTTACTGTGCTTACGAGGAGGAAAAAGTCAAAAACCAAATACAAAAGAATGGTTGAGTAACTTGAGCTTTTAAAAGCTTGGTAAATAAGATAATCATAAGTCACGTTATTGCTTATTAGTCACCAAGAAAAATCTTTGCCAAAGGAATCCTAAGATCAATACTAAATGTATTCTAAATACTCACTCACCTTTTGTTCCATGTTACCAAAAAGATTACACCTCCTGCATACTTATCAATTTCCATACTTTCAACTCATACATAATACGTGGAATTTAGATCACAATTCATCTAAATAAATAAAATAACCGCACCAATTATAAAAACTTTTAGCCTTAAATTAAATATTCCAAATTCAGTTCATACAAATATACAATCATGAATCATACATACGGACTTTACAAAATCCAAGATTCAAGAATTCGAATTCCAAACAAGTCCAACCCCACATTCCGTGTCCCGCGGAGCATCCGACCCCATGCGTCGAATTCAAGCTACGACCCGGTCCCACAAACATTCCCCCGACACTCCACGATCCTCCCATTTCCAATCGGACGGTCAGAACCGAACCGGATCCAGATTCCTTCTAGAAGAACCGGAACGAGCCGTTCCATTAAAGTGAGCCGCGGTTCCCAATAGAGTCCTCTATATAAACAACCCCTCCCGACCAAACCCAATCGAATACCAAAATCGAACCCTAACCGGAGAGGAAGAAGAAGAGAGAAAGGTATCTAATCCTTTCCGGTTTCTTTCCTGTTGTTTCCCATCTTCAGCTCGGTTTAGAGTTAGGTTGATTTTGATGTCAGGGTTTGGTTTGATTTGAGGTGGAAGGGTTGTTTTCGTTAGGGTTTGTGAAGGTTTGGTTTTTTGTTTTGTTTTGATGTGTGGCTTTCAGTTTAGATATAGTGATTAACTCTGTTAATTATTGTTTTATGGGGTTTTGATTCTATTGTTGGTGTTATTGGATCCGGTTTTGTGTGAAAACTGGAAGTTTGATTTGGGAAATAAAAATGTTTTGATCTGTAGTTATTTTTGTTGTTGTTTAGTTCAGTTACTGCAGCTACTTGTGTACGGTGTTTGGATGGCGTCGAAGCGGATTTTGAAGGAGCTGAAGGATTTGCAGAGCGATCCTCCGACCTCTTGCAGTGCTGGTCCGTCCACTTTCGCATCTTCTCTTTAGATTTTGTACCTTTCTTATCTCCGTTGTCGGTGGTGGTTGTGAGTTTAATGTTGTTAAAATTGTTATGTCCAATACATGTCTTGTTTTGGTAGACATGCTCCTTACTATGATCATTTGTTTTAAATGCTATATCTCAAGACTTGTATTTGTAATTATTTCGTTATTCGGCCATATGTATAAGAGTAGGATATGATGATGAAATCGAGCTTCGTGTAGTGTGGTATTCTTTGACAACTTTCGATAAATAACCATTTAGGCTTATTTAGTCTTTGGTCCTTTTCGAAGTTTCTTGTTTTCTGCATGCAACCTCATCTTTCTTAATATGTTCAATTGAAGTATTTAGGTCTATGTGGCGTGTATGGGTAAGTGGGAGTGAGGAAATTTCAGATTTGTTTGGTTCGTGATTGCGTTGAGGTGGTAGTGTTGCGATCTAATTGTAACTGTCTTATTAAATTTATATATGTTGCATCAGTTATGCCTTTTTGTAATTGCTTAAATGGTTATTTAAAATCATCTGAGAACTTTTAGTTCCTAGAATTAATTGGAGCATGGAATTTACAGAAATGTGCTACTCCATTTATACATCTATCTGATTTGGTTGGTTTTCAAGTTAATAAGTTGAGGATTCTGTCTGTAGGCCCTGTTGGTGAGGACATGTTCCATTGGCAAGCGACAATCATGGGACCTACTGATAGTCCGTTTGCTGGTGGTGTTTTTCTTGTCACAATTCATTTCCCTCCAGATTATCCATTCAAGCCTCCTAAGGTAAATTATCAAGTCATAAACTGGTTATGTGCTTTGCTGTTCTTTTGTTTGTTGCACTTGTATATATCTGTTGTATCCAAAGGAAAATTATCATGTTGATTTGTAGAGTGACTTGATATGATTATGCTAAATGGTTCGTAGTTCTTTGTTCGACTATCTTCCTCATTGTTGTTATTCTCTTGTTTATCTTTGTGCCGGGATCTATTAAACCTCATGAGTGTCTTTTATGCAAGATTCTTCAGCTTTTATTATAAGATATCATTCTTGCATACCTAAATAGGAATCAGGGCTAGTTAAGCAACTGCTTTATTTTATTTCAGGTCTCTTTCCGTACCAAAGTTTTTCATCCAAATATCAACAGCAATGGGAGCATCTGTCTGGATATCCTTAAGGAGCAATGGAGCCCTGCTTTGACCATCTCAAAGGTATTAGCTTTTACCTTTTTTTAATCTTCTGGTGTTCAGTTTATGGAGATTGCTGCTGAATCATTTAATCTGGTACCATGACTTTTGTGATTATCTAGAAGGTAGAAGTCATAGTTATACCGTGAGGAAGTGAGTATTGAAAAGTTGACTTAGATGTATTATTGATTAAATATGAAGGTACACTTTATTGATTAAATATGAAGGCACACTGTTGCTTTGTGCCAAGTCCATGCACTCCGAGGACTTCCTCAAAAGATGAGTGCGGCGTGGTATTTTTTTGGATTTTTTTCTTCCCATTGATCATAAACTGGCTTTTAGATGTTGCATGATGGCTCTAAATTTTAGTTATGAATGTTTTAAATTTTTTGATGAAATAACAAGGTGAGATAGTACCCATGTTTAGAAAGTGGAGCCACTGTTGAAATCATAGTATTATTAATGGAAGCTGATATAAAGCACCGAATTAGTTGATGGATGGAGCGGCATCTTGGGAATCGTTTTATTGTTTGTACAAGTAAATCAAAGTAATTTGGGGGTTAAAGGTGTCTTTCCTCTATATTGCATATACTTCTTGGATTTTTATTTCTATTGTGCTTCTTGCTTTGTAATGCTTTTTCAACTTTCAATCGATTATTTACGTGCTGAAAACAAGTGTTGATGTATACAGGTGCTACTATCGATATGCTCACTTCTGACAGATCCAAACCCAGACGATCCTCTAGTACCAGAAATTGCTCACATGTACAAAACTGACAGAGCTAAGTATGAGACAACTGCCCGGTCCTGGACCCAGAAGTATGCCATGGGCTAAACCAATGAAGCTCGTGCCTTACATGATAGGCTTAGGTGGGGGGTTGTATCAGTAAATAAGGAACAATAGGAACTGAATTTGTCCTTTCTGGATGTTTAATGTGGTCACTGTTTTATGATGATAATCCCGCTGGGCATTATCTTATCCATGCTTGTTTGGAAGGGGTTTGTTGGTTCAACTGGTGGTTTGGAGGAAGTTTGTGCTCTACTTTTATATATGCAAATGGTTTGGAATGGAAGTATGTGCTCTACATTTACGAAAGGCCGTTGTATCTTAAAAATTTGTTATCATCAGATTGTGGTGTTTTTTCCTCGATTAGTTATTTGGTTCGTTGCATTATTTGTGTGGTGTTATACGCTGGGTTAATAAACTCTCTTAACAGTTAGCATGGACTTCGGACGTGTGGCACTCGCATGCCATTCCCAACCACACAATTCAGCTTTGGAGGGTGCTACTATGTAAACTCCCTACACATGCCTTGTTATGTCAGAGGAAAATCAGTTCGTGCCAAAGTGATTATGCGAACATTCATCACTTGTATTGGGCCTGCGAGATCCCTAGAAGTATATGAAGCCAAACCTTGACCCACGGGAGGCAACGACGATAGCCAAACTTGCGTATGGGACAACCACAATGTAATATGGGGGGAATGGAATCGGAGGATTATGGAAGGCGATTACCGGGCAATAGAAGTGATCGTGAACCACATCAAAGATGTTGTGTGGATCTGAGGAGCTCAATTTTCGGCAATTGCTAAGGATCAATCTAAACTAGATACACTAATCGATGGGCCTAAATATCGCCATATTTTCGAAAGTGTGTTATGATCGTCAAACACTGTGTATTTATGAGTGAGGTTGGAGTGAGTCTGGTTGCGTGATTTACGTAGCCCGAGTGCTGTAAAACATCCATTATAGTAACGAATTCGGGGGTTCGTTCTTCGTTTTACCTTGCAAAAAATGAAGGAAAACGATAAATATACGCAGTGCGTCCCGACGCATCCTACGTGTTCAATCCATTCAACAGTTCAGCAAAAATCACATTTTTTATCAAAGATTAATTAAATCACATATTAATTATTTTATATTCACGCACACTAAACTATTTCCCAAAACATCCACGAGATCGGTGAGAGGGATGCCGAGGAAGACGACGCGGGAGTGAGTCTTGAAGGAGGTGGGATGCCGACGACGTTGGTGAGGACGTTGCGGTGAAGTTGGTCGACGTGGAGGATGAGGAAGTGGTCGGCGGTTGAGTCTGCCCCGAGTCCGAGGACCATGTTAGATCTCACGAACTCCATGACACGGTGGGCGACGAGACACACCAGTAGGTTAAAATGGATAAACTCACACCTTAAAAAGGACAAACCAGTAGGTTAAAATGGAAAAAAACTCACACCTTAAAGACATACCAGTAGATTAAAATGGACCACCCTTCTCTTGTTTATTTTTATTCTCTGAATCTAGTCGGATAACTGTTGTGTGAAATGTCGCAAGTAGCTGAAACTAGGGTTGTGCATCAGTCCGGATCCGGACCGGACCGAACCCGTATGCTCTCCGGGGTCCGGACCGAAGACCGGACCGATCGGTCCGGTCTAAAAACCCAGACTAGACCGGATTTTTGAGAGGAAATTAGGATTTTGGACCGACTTCGGACCGGACCGGACCGAAAACCGAACTTACCCCGGAGTCCGGACCGAAACCCGGACCGATCGGATTCGGTCCGGACCAAACCCGGACCGATTGGACCTACCCGAATCTTACGCAGCCCTAGCTGGAACCCATAACCCTTTTGAAACCGTAACGTCGTAATGTAAAACGCGGAGAAATTCGAGTTGACTTGGAAACATAATCACAACGTACCTGCACCAAAATATCTTGTTCCAACCGACATCACAAGGTTGTCCAATGTCCAAACGAACTTTATCGGAATTTCATTCTTGACCGACCTGATCAAAGTAGTCCATTAAAGAAGTCACGAGTCATATTTCTCCTTTAATTGTAAAAATAAATAATATCCCTCTCTACTCTATTTCTCTAGGGATTATCTTATGTATAAGTTCACATTAGTTTCAAGACCCTGAACTGAAAAAACAGAAATAAAAATGGCGAAGACCTTCCATTCTGACGTAGAACTTTTTAATTTTTATTAATGATTTTTCCGAGTTGGTAGCAGACATAAGGATCAAACAGATGGTAACCACCACAACTTCAGGTCCAGTTGACCTTGACTTCATAACGTGCTCTGCCATTTTTCCTGAAACATACTTCAGCTACGTGCGGCTGTCAACATAAAAATCTCTCTTTCTCTTCTCCAAACACATCGTCAAATGGATCGGAATCCGTTCTCCGGCGACATGCTCGCGATCCTCCTGTTTCTTTTTTCCGCTTCCGTAGTCTCCTCGACCTTCATTTCCGGTCTCAACTTCTCTTTCTTTGCCAACAAAAGGCTCTTGTTTTGGATTTTTCATTTGGAAAAATTATACTTAGTTTTCCTTTTCTTTTATTGTTTTTGGTTTCCAGATGGCGTGCTCGATTCCCATGCTTCGGGCGGAGGAAGGGCTCTGCTTCAGGCCACCAAGAGTAAGAAAAAGTTTGCTTTCGTTAGTACAAGTTTCTTCTGTAGAAGCTTTTGTTGTTATTGTTTCTGTTGTTGTTAAAAGACTTCGAATTTGATTAGCTGGTTAGGGTGTGTTTGATGTTCAGCTGTAATTCTGCAATAAATTTGTTGATTCTTGCAATACTTGATGTGGTTCCATAAGTTTTTGTGAAGGATATTGTGAATTTCTTCCTTTTAAGATGGAAAAATTAAGGGAACAATCAACTCACTTTTGAGGATTTAAAACACCAAGAAATCATACAGAAATTGGATCAAAGTTCATTGTAACAACAAAAGTTACAGAAATCCAGTTGTGCAAATTAGCGTACGATCATCGCAACCTTCTAAAACGCCGCTACGGAATTTCTTCGTGTCTCTCCTTTCTTGATGATATGATCCGAAACATAATTTTATGTGTTGTTTCAACTGTTTAGGAGAGATTTTATGTGTTGTTTCAGCTGTAATTCTCCAACATATCATGCACATTCTAAGTGTGATGGAATTTGTGTCTGTGGATTAGTGCTCATTAACAGAACACAAGCAATGAAAATCTGATTGGAGGATATGACTTATTAAAGAAGTACTGACCTAACTAAAAAAACATCACAATGTATTTTCCTAGTTTAAATACATTGGAATTTGTGTCTGTAGAAATCTTATGGCAATGTTGTTTTTTGACAACAAATCTGGTCATAGTCAAGTAGGCACGGTAGCCGAATCCCAAGTTTTGTTTAATTTGGACCATTCAATCAAAGACCAACCACTAAGTATTGGAATTTTTTTTTGTGAAAATTCAGACAGTGTTTTCTGTTATGTTAAACAAACATACTTTGAAGAAACGCAAGAAGGTTTTGATTTTTATTGAGGATGTTCTTTCTAGCTTAATAATGTTTTTTTGAATTCGAAATACATTGGTTTTTATATAAGTGCAATTTTATCCGTTGAGTTGAAGTGCCTCGGGAGAGAAGCGACGCGATGCTCCGGGAGGAGATGCGTCAGATGAATGTGTTGGTTGGGCGACGCGACGGTTGGATGAGGCGTCGGTTGGGTGTAGCGTCGGTTGGGTTCTTTAACACTCCCCCTCAAGTTGGGTCCGGAAGAGATTGAAGGTACCCAGCTTGCTGATCATCTGACTGAATTGCTTCTGGCTTAGAGCCTTGGTGAAAACATCTGCTAGTTGTTCCTTACTGGGTATGTATGGAACTTCTATTTCTTTTGCTTGGATCTTTTCGCGAATGAAGTGACAATCAACTTCAATGTGTTTGGTCCTTTCGTGGAACACTGGATTGGACGCTATGTGTCGAGCAGCATTATTGTCGCAGAACATCTGTATGGGCATGTTGGGAGATTGTCTCATATCGTTGAGAAGTTGTTTTAACCATATAAGTTCACTAGTTGTAGATGCCATTGCGCGATACTCAGCTTCTGCACTGGATCGTGCAACAACCTTTTGCTTCTTACTCCTCCAAGTTACGAGGTTCCCTCCTACAAAGGTGCAAAAACCTGTAGTTGATCTACGATCATGACTTCCTGTCCAATCTGTATCCGAGAAACCAGTGATACTGTTAGAGTTATTATTTTTCATAAGTATTCCTTGCCCTGAAGTTTGTTTTATATACCTTAAAATGCGATCAATGATACCTAAGTGTGGTGTTCGAGGTGCATGCATAAATTGACTAACTATGCTAACAACAAATGTTATGTCTGGTCTAGTTACTGTTAGATATATGAGTTTGCCTACAAGTCTTTGGAACTGATGAATATCTTTGACGGGTTCTCCGTCAGTAGAGTTGATTTTGAGGTTTGTTTCTACTGGTGTGTTGGCGGGTTTAACACCAAGTTTTCCTGTTTCTGTTAATAAGTCTAGGGCATATTTCCTTTGTGACAAGAAGATGCCCTTTTTTTAGTATGCAATTTCTATTCCTAAGAAGTATTTTAAGAGGCCGAGGTCCTTTATGTCGAATTTTGTTTTTAGGTAGTGTTTGACTTGACTAATTTCATTGTTAATGTCTCCGGTGATGATGATATCGTCAACATACACTAATACTATTGTGATACCTTGTTTGTGGTGTTTAGTAAACATAGAAGCGTCAGTGGAGATTGGCATACCATGCGCGTGGAGATTGCTTTAGACCATAGATAGCTTTGTTGAGTTTGCATACCTGGTTTGAGGTGACGTTGTAACCTGGAGGAGGAGTCATATATACTTCCTCTTCAAGATTTCCTTGTAAGAAAGCATTTCTTACATCCATTTGATGGAGTTTCCAATTTTTGTTGACTGCTATGGATAGAAGAACGCGAACTGTGTTCATTTTCGCAACAGGAGCAAAGGTCTCTAGGTAGTCAATCCCGTAAGTTTGAGTATACCCTTTGGCCACAAGTCTAGCTTTGTATCTTTCTATGGTTCCATTACTGTTATATTTTATTTTATAGACCCATTTGCACCCAACAGGTTTGATCCCTTGTGGTTTTTGGATGAGTGTCCATGTGTTGTTGTTTTCTAGGACGTTGAGTTCCTCTCCCATGGCTTTGTGCCATTTTGGATCTCCTATAGCTTCTTGGTATGTCTTAGGTTCTAAGTTATTTATTTGGGTTAGGTATGTTTTGTAGATTGGGAGAATTTTATCGTAGGAGATGTGGGTTTCGATGGGATAGGTAACGTGTGAGGTAACAAAGTCGTTAAACCGGACGGGAGGACGTCTTGGACGAGTGGATCTCCTTGCTTGAGGATTTTCTTGATTGTCTTGAGGTGGAGTTTCTTCTTCTTCCTCGTTTTCTTGGTTGCTTTCTTGTCCTTCTCTTTCTTCCATGTGGCTTTGTGGTAGACTTGTTGTTGTAGCCGGGAGAGTCCCAGTTGTACTCTTGTTGTAGTAGAACTCACTCTCTCTAAAGGATACATCTCTCGATATATACATTTTACAAGTATCGGGGTCAAAACATTTGTACCCTTTCTTGCTTACAGAATAACCAAGGAAAATACATTTTACAGAATTGCTGTCAAATTTGTCTACCCGTTTCTTGTGAACAAAACAGACACAACCAAAGACTTTAAGATGATCTAATTGCAGTGCCCAGTTTAACAATATTCCTAAAGGTTGTTTGTTTTGGAGGACGGGACTTGACAAACGATTAATGAGATAGGTGGCAGTTAGAACTGCGTCAGACCAAAAATGTTTTGGTGCATTACTTTGAAATAACAGAGATCGGGTAACATTCAAGATGTGACGATTTTTTCGTTCAGAAATTCCATTTTGCTCAGGAGTATTAACACACGTAGTTTGATGAAAGATTCCACGATTTTTTAGAAAAGTTTGAAAATTGAGACTGGTATATTCTGTCCCATTATCAGTTCTTAGAGTTTTAATTTTGAAATTATACATGTTTTCAACAAATGTTACAAATTCGCAAAAAATTTTAAAAACGTTTGACTTATTTTTAAGAAGATAAGTCCAGGTGTTACGCGAAAAATCATCAATGAATAAAACAAAATATTTGAAACCGTTATAAGATTCGACCGGGGCGGGACCCCAGATATCAGAGTGAATTAAATCGAGCGGAAATTTAGATTTGTTTTTAGATATAGGAAAAGGAAGTCTAGTTTGTTTTGAGAAATGACATACATCACATGCATATTTAGGAGAAAAAGTAGGAAATAAAGTTTTTAGGACATGAGAAGATGGATGTCCCATCCGCTTATGCCAGAGATCCTGATTAGTGTTACTAGAAGTATGAAAAACACTTTTTTGAGAATCTAAGATATAGAGTCCGTTGTTATTGACTCATTTACCAATCGTCTTCCCTGTAGCTCGATCCTGAAAGAATACATCATTTAGGGTAAATACAACATCACAATTAAGGTGTTTTGTTATCCTTGCGACAGATAGAAGGTTGGAAGTGAGATTTGGAACATATAATACATCTTTGTTCATTTGATTTAATAACATGGTTTCTCCCATTCCTTTAATTTCAACTTGATTGTTATTTGCTACGGTTACAAATTTATTAATCAGGTTGGAATTATTTTTAATGTTTTGTAACAAGGACGAATTTCCAGTCATGTGATCGGTAGCTCCAGAATCAATAATCCAATGGTTGTTATATTTAGATCTTGTACTAAGCATATTTCTAGGAGTATTTGCAGTAAAAGTTTGTGGGGAGGAAGTTATACCTGCATAATTACCTGATCTTGGGGGGTTTTGCTGCAAAATGGCACTTAATTGGGATAGAAGCTGATCCCGATCCGGTCTGGATCCGGATCCGGGTCCGCTGGACCCGCTGGTCGCGGGTATAAGGGGATCGGGTCGGCTGGATCTGCTGGAATCGGGTCGTCCTTCATAGGATCCGACCGTTTCTCCGCGCGTGCATATAAAGCCGCGCTGATCCGCGAAAACACCTGATTCGTCTTCCCATCTTATCTCCCTTTCTCCGCTAGGGTTTGCTGCCGCACCATTTCCTGTTGCTCCGCCGTTGTTTTTCTTCCGATTCCGATGATCTCCCCCTCCTTCCCTTGTCGGTCGGAGGTGTGGATGTAGGAACCAGCAGGCGTTTCTACTGTGACCTATTTTTTTACAGTTATCGCAAGTTTCTTGAGATTTATTTCCATATTTCTGTTTATTTTTACTGGGTTGTGGTTTGCCGGCGTAAAACGCCTGAGATTCTGATGCATGGTCGGTATTCTGAGCGGTGGTCCGTCGGGACTCCTCCCGTTGGACCATCGCAATGATGGTTCCGAGGTCCGGCAGTTCGGTGGTCATCAGGACTTGACTTCGGATGGCTTCATAGCTGCCATCAAGTCCGATAAGGAACTGGTAGATGTGGTCCCGTTCCGTGCGTTCCAGTATTGTTTTTTGGTCTGTCGCCGCTGGTTCGTAGATGGAAAGTTCATCCCATCCACGTTGAAGTGCCCCGAGGTACTCCGTGATGGTCTGCCCTTGTTGCTTTGTCTGCGAGATCTCTTGTTTTAGTTTAAAAATATGAGCAAAGTTTTGTGATTTACCGAAAATATTTTGGACGGAGTCCCAGAGTTCTTTCGCAGAGTTCTTGTAGAGAAAGATCGCCCCGATCTTTGGTTGCATGGAGTTGAGGAGCCATGACATGACGAGGTGGTCCGTCGCCTGTCATTCCTCCTGTTTTGTCTCGGTGCCCTCTCCATCTGGTTTTCTTGTATTCCCGGTGATGTGTCCGAGTTTTCCTTTCCCACTGAGGGCCAGTGTGACAGCTCGCGCCCACGACAGATAGTTCTGTCCGTTGAGTGGTTGCGAGACCAGTCTGTGAGCATTGTTTGCCTCTTGATCCATCACCACCTATTTTTTTCTCTCCTGGGTTTGGATGTTGGGTTTTTTTCCTTCAACCCCCCCGAGGAAAAAAGAGGGTCAGTTTTGTGGGTTTGGTTTGTGGGTTTTTTTTCTGAGGGATCCGGTGATGAGTTCAGTGAACTCTGAGGATCACCGGTGATGAACAGAGTTTGTATGTTCTGATACCATGAAGAAACGCAAGAAGGTTTTGATTTTTATTGAGGATGTTCTTTCTAGCTTAATAATGTTTTTTTGAATTCGAAATACATTGGTTTTTATATAAGTGCAATTTTATCCGTTGAGTTGAAGTGCCTCGAGAGAGAAGCGACGCGATGCTCCGGGAGGAGATGCGTCGGATGAATGTGTTGGTTGGGCGACGCGACGGTTGGATGAGGCGTCGGTTGGGTTCTTTAACATACTTGCTTTGTCTAAACTGTTTACCAGGTTGTCCCATAGCTTTTGAGTTCAAGAACTACACGATCATCACGAGCAAGTGCAAAGGACCCGACTACGACACGAAGTTGTGCTGTTCATCCTTCAAGGAATTCGCATGCCCATACGCCTCTTACTTGAACGATGGCACGAACAATTGTGCTTCAACAATGTTCAGTTACATAAATTTGAATGGCGGGTACCCCCCTGGTTTATTCTCAAATGTGTGCAGAGAAGGGAAGCAAGGGCTAGACTGCACTTCTTACATAAACAACTCAACTGCTAACGATTCTGGAAGTAGGGTTCGAAGACTCTCCAAGACTGCAGTTCTTGCCGCTGGATCCTTGGTGGTGTTCACTTTGTTTTGAGGCCAACAATTATTTGTTTTCTGTTTCTCCTTTGGTTGTGGATGGAGAGTTTCTTGATGTGGTTGTGCTGTGGATAGTATAATAATATTTTGCATAGTTGCAATTACTACATCTGTTACTGGCTTAAGATATTAACATTTATTGATTTCACAGTAAATTTTGTTGATTTGCGGCATAATGGCATTTTAGTTGATGCATTGCTTGTGAAAATGGTTTCTCACATATTATAAAAAAGCAATATTTCCAAATCCAATAGTAGTTCTACATTTCCTGATAAAAATATCAGTCTGCTATCATGATACTCCAGCTTAATCATTTTAGAGGTTGATTTATGGTGACGTCTGTTGCGAGTTTTTTGTCATCTTGAAGGCCAATACTATAACAAACCGGGTTAATATTCTAGGCGGAGTTGGGGACTGAGTTGTTACAAAATATACATCTTAGATTGTTTTTGTTTTGTTAATTTGTTCGTGTAAGAATATTGTATTGAATAGCAAGAGATTTCTACTCAATTTTTGATAAACACGCGATCAAATACAGTTGAGCAGTGGATGCTACTATAGTATTTTGCAGAGTTAGCAACAGTTGGAAGCTAAAATGAAGAAAAAGCAAGATGACAGATTATGAGGGAAAGGGCGACTCGGCAAATCGTATTTTTAATGTGAATTTGAAAATTCTGGGTTTTCTCAAATGGTAAATAAAGATCATTTCCAAATAAGTATCCTGGTCGGATCTGTACGGTGGGTAATTACTCAGTACTTAGCTATTGTTCATGTAGCCTGAAATATAAGGATATCAGTTAGTGCAAGCGCAGAGGATCTGATTACCTTCCCAATTTATGCTGCTTTTCCTTCCAGGAACTTATATGCCCTGGTGCAGCTGGGTTAAATGACCCTCTGTTAATTGGGCGTCAACTATGTTGAGTTATATAAACGGTAAAGGTGAATACTCTCCCGGCTTGTTTGCGAATTTGTGCATAAAAAAGAAGGATGGATTGGATAGATCTTCCTTTTCTGCTAACACATCAGACTCTGATTGTTAGATCCTAATCATTGTTTATGTGCTAATTGTGTTTAGGAGAGTATTAGTGATGGATTGAGATGGACGGCTGAGATCGAGTCGGAGAAAGTATATAAAGGTTGGTTTTTCTCTCTCTCCCTCTCTCTCACTCGCATCTCTCTCTCTCTCTCTCTCTCTCTCTCTCTCTAGGCGCGTCTCTCTCTCTCTCTCCATCAGAGTTTCTTCGTCAATTGTGGAGGCGAGGGTGCTGTGGGAGTCGCCGGAACAGCGAGGATCGTCGTTGTGGGAGGCTCGTCGGAGAAGCGCAGGTTGCGAGGTGTTTTCGCGTGGAAAGCTCACCGTCGTTTCTTCAAAGGCTTCTTCAAGCCTTAAGGTATGTCAAACTTGCTTTCAAGCTCACCTAGTATTAGTGTGGGAGTGAGAGCGGTCGACGGTATGCCGTTTCGGGCTCGTCGGACCTGCACAGTCGGTTCTGCACTAAAATTGGTCGACCGGTGTTTTGGTTCGGTCGACCGGTTCTAGTGTAATTTGGGCGAATCCCTCGCACCGGTCGAACGATGCCCTTTGAGCGGTCGACCGGTTGTGCAATTTTAGCGAGAGAAAGACGTCCTGGGTATTTTCGGTCGAACGAGACCCCTTTGTCGGTCGACCGAAAGTACTGTTGTATGTTGGTTGGGGCGTTGACCATCTAAACGGTCGACCGCCTGTTTGACTCGTTCGACCGACGTTTAAGTTAACTTAATGGCCGGTCGACCGGAAGTGTGGTTTCGGTCGACCGTGAAGTGGGGACTCTGGGTGAGTTCTACTGGTTGTTTTCGGTCGACCGATACTGTTCGGTTGTTCGACCATTCTACTGTTGTTTGCGAAAATGGATTTCTACTGGTGCTTTTCGGTCGACCGGGACCCTTTGTCGGTCGACCGTTTGGCGGGTTTTTCGGTTGGGCCAGTTCTCTGGGTGAGGATCGGTCGACCGGAAGCCAAGTTTTGTTCGACCGTTTTACACTGTTTTTGTGTGTGTGTTGCTATTGATTGGCTAGAAGGCAACGGGTCTGTCGGCCCTTTTGGGGCGACGGAGGACATGCCGGCCCTATAGCGATTAGTAGTGACACGTGGAGGGGGATTGTGATAATTGTCGCCGTGGCTCCGGCAGTTGAGGCAAAGCCGTGACTCCGGCGAATGAGACATGTTTTACTAGTCGCCGTGGCTCCGACAATTGATGCAAAACCGTGACTCTGGTAACACTGAGGCAAGAAGGGGGTTGTTTGGCCGTGATTTGGACCGGCGGTGGCTTGTGTGCACGAGTGTTGGTGGGTTGGGGTGAGAGGACCCTTGAGACCCGTGTTGTTGGCTATGGCCGGGAGAGAGGTCCCGGGAACTTAGCGGGTGTATCAGTTGTGGTGTTTACGGTTTTTTGCATATTTCATTTTGTCCATATATGTGTTAGGGTTTGGCATACTGAGTTTCCTCCTGGAAACTCAGGCATTTATTGTCTGCTTTCAGGCCGAGAGCGACGTTAAGTGGGTGGTGACGGCGGAGGGAGCGCTCGAGACCTGATCCTGCTTCCCTATATTTTGAGGTGGTTGTGATTACTTGTGTATATTTTGTGTATATGATCTTTTGATGTAATCACATTATTTTGTAAACTCGTTCACATATATATATTATATGTTGGTGCACCGGTGTGTATTTCTTTTCGTAATGTCCTCGTTGATTGTATGATTTAAATTTGAAATTTTCCGCTGTGTTTGAGGACGTTACACTGATGAATATGTTGGTCATTTTGCTCAGAAAATATTTTGACTCATAGTTCTCTCCAAAAAATTAATTTTGTCCTTCAGCTTACTTTGAAGATAGTTACACTTTTTCGTTCTTGATTTGGTTGCTGAATGTCAACTTTTCTCTAACATTGTATGTCCAGCTCTTTACTTTTAATTGAAAATGTTTATTTCCTGACAAAGAAATTAAGTTTAATTTATTTGTGCATACTATGTTGTCATTCGCCTTGATGGTTTAACAATACCATTGTCCATCGTGGGTTTATTGTGATGGTTAATTTACTTAATATAATATTGCTACAAAGAATATTTAAGTTCCACAGCTGAATACTTTCATACTCAGATAAGAACGGAGATTCTTATCGAGTCGGTGGACTTGGATTATGATACATTATGGTGTTCCTATGAGAAAGAATGTCTTTCATCTTCTTGCCAGGTTAGACAATGAAATATTCATTTTGTTTTTCTTATCAATTATAGATTTCTTCTTTTGTGTCAATGGTTGAGTTTGTTCCATATCTGACAAAGGGATCAAACATCCCAATGCTGTCCGTTGATAAGTTTATTATGGTGCTTGTATTCTCCCCAAATTGAATTAATGAGGCGTAGTAATAATGGGTTTAAGCATATATGAACACTTGGATCCAAAATAAGAAACAATAGAAATAGACACCAGATCCTGAAATTTGACATTGTTGGAATTGCTTCCTTTGATGCCAATTTAGTTCATCCACTGGTGGTGTTTTTAAAACTTCATATTTCAAAATTGCTAATGGTTTGTGTTTCTTATTCTTCAAGCTTGTTTCATAATTTCCATGCATTCATCTTGTATATTACTAAAATCAGCTTGAGTAAATGCAAGTAATTAACAATTTTATCAAGAATTTATGATCACGTTGACAACTGCTCCTAGCATGGAACCTCATGGAGGTCCACAACTTCCATCAAGAAAGTCAACCTCCGAATATAACAACTGGAAATGGGTTGGCAGGAATCTAAAACATTGTTTCTAGCTCTTGAAGAGTTGACCAAATAATGTAAACGTTGAAGACTTTGCCTAGTATTTGCAAAAACAAATCAAGCTAGACTAGTCATGGAGATTTATTTTGAATGCGTTCCTGTAATATGCAGCTAAATTAGTCACTTTTACCTCTGTATCGAATGTTTGTCAGAGAAGAAGGAAATAGACTATCAATCTATCATGGCAGAGTGCGTTGTGTCATTTTTGGTAGAGAAGCTAAATGATCTTTTGGTCACTGAAGCTGCCTTCTTAGCTGAAGTTGGCAATGAGATTGAGTGGATGGAGCGTGAGCTTAGGCGGATGCAATGCTTCTTAAAGGATGCAGATACTAAACAAGATAAAGATGCAAGAGTGCAGAATTGGGTGAGAGAGATCAGAGAAATATCATTTGAGGCAGAGGATGTCATTGACACATTTGTCTTTAAATTCGGGGGAAGGCGACTCAGAACTGGCTTCAGAAACTCCTTTAAAAGGTATGCACAGGCTCCCTTTGAGTTGTATGCAAGGCATGACATAGGTAAAGAAATTGAAACAATTAAGAGAAAAATCAGCGAGATCTCCATAAGTAGGACTACATATGGAATTGAAAGTTTTCATGGAGGTAATCAGGGACAAAACCCCGTTGAGGAACATTTGCGTGAGCGTAGGCGTATGCCTGTTTTCAGTGAAGATGAAGATATAGTTGGGTTTGTGAAGGATGCAGAGAAGCTGGAAAATTTGTTGCTTGGTTTAGACGGCCGGCGGTTGGTGGTTTCCATAGTTGGTATGGGTGGTTTAGGCAAGAGCACTCTTGCGAAGAAACTTTTCACTAGTGTTGGTACTAGAGAATTTGGTTGTTGTGTATGGATAAGCTTGTCCCAAGAATCCAAAGCAAGTGACGTCTTGCAGGAAATAGCAAGAAAGGCAATGGACATGAAAAAACAAGAGGTCAATAATATGGATCGTGAAGAATTAGAGAGGCAGCTTTATGAATTTCTGAAGAGAAGGAGGTATCTAATTGTGTTAGATGATGTGTGGGAAGATAAGACATGGGATTGCATAAAGTCATGTCTCCCGGATGCGAAAAATCACAGTAGGATTCTGATAACTACTCGTTTTCGCGAATGTGCAACACATGCTGTCCCTTGCTTCCCACCCCACGAGCTGAGTGTTTTGGGAGAGGATGAGAGTTGGGAGCTTTTAAAAAAGAAGGCATTTGCAGACCAAGATGATATCAACAAGGAATTGGTCAACGTAGGTAAGAAGATTGTGAGAAAATGTGGTGGATTACCACTAGCTTTAGTTGTGCTAGGTGGCCTGCTTGCTGGAAAAGAGAGAATTCCGAGTTCGTGGTTGAAGGCTGTACAAGGTCTTAACTGGCAGCAAACTGAAACTGGAAGGCAATGTTTGGACATTCTAGCTTTGAGCTACGACGACCTGCCATATCACTTGAAGTGGTGTTTTCTTTATCTTAGTTCTTTTCCGGAGGATTATGAGATCGAGGCAGGAAAATTGATAAGGTTGTGGATTGCAGAAGGGTTTGTGCAAAAGTCCGAAGGGGAAACGTTGGAGGAAACAGGTGAGCGATACTTGGAGGAGCTAATTCAAAGATGCATGGTTCAAGTTGTGAGAAAGAACCTGCTTGGAGGTGTGGAGAAATGCCGAGTTCATGACCTCTTGCATGGTCTTTCCATTTCAAGAGCTAGAGAAACAAACTTCTTCCATGTCAATGGAGAAGCGGATCAGGATACATCAGTTCCCATTTTTGTGAGACGTCTAGCCGTCCACAAGGATATGAGAGGATCATACAGGAACTCAGTTCAGAAAATCCGGACATTATTGGACTTCAGCAAATCTTGCATTGATATCAAAGAATTTAGTTTGCTTCGCGTTATAGATCTGGAGGGCACTCCCATAGATACTTTACCTGGAGAAATCGGAACTATGATTCATCTTAGATACTTGGGTCTTAGAGAAACCAGGTTGAGAAAGCTCCCATCATCTACCAGCTACCTTACAAAATTGCAGACTCTGGATGTGAGGAACACAGATATCGATCAACTACCGGATGGTGTGTGGACTATCAAGGCACTAAGACACATTTACGGCAATTGGTTAAGAAGTCCGCTTGACATCGGTGGTGACAGGCAAAGTCATTTGCAGACACTAGAGGCAGTATCAGCAGGACCTTGGATAGCTAACAGCTTAGAATCCCTAACCAAGCTATGCACTTTATGCGTGTTTAGTTTTGAAGTTGACAAATCATATGCCAACACACTCGTGGTAGCTCTCGCAAGTTTACATCATCTTTACACCTTGCAACTATTTGCCAGTGGAGGTAACAGTCCGCTTCCACTCGACTTGCTGAAGGCTATTTCCAATCTCGACCATCTTAAAGTATTATCATTGCGTGGCTCAATGCTGAGAGCTAATGCAACCGATAAACTGCCCACGAACTTGGTCAAAGTTTCGCTAAAATTCACACGGTTGCCATGGAGGCCCTTCTGGGAATTGCTTGAGAGACTCATTTTTCTTCGGATTCTCGTGCTAAATGAGGATGCACTTGCTGATACTCAATTGATATGTGCTGCTAGAGGGTTCCCTAGGCTGCAAGAGCTTTCTCTTGATAATTTAAAGATAGAGCGTTGGCGGGTCGAGGATGGGGCCATGCCCAGTCTTAGGTACTTGTGCATCAATAGATGCCTCGCGCTTATGAATCTTCCAGCGGGTTTGAAGAGGGTTACCAGTCTTCAAAAGGTGGAGCTTAAGAACATGTCAGCAGCATTTATCAGAACAATTCAGCAAGAGGACTGGAAGAAGATTCAGCATGTTTCTTCTGTCACTATGAATGGAAGAGTGCTCACGTGATTTCGGGGAATGAAAAAAAAACTTTCCTATAATTGTTTTTCTTTTAGTTATGGATTGTCTTTCATTTTCTTTGAAGTGTGAACCAGTTAATTAAAAGGGTTGTTGTCCCTGGCTTATATATGAATAAGAGGCGTGCATTGATTTCAGTATTTCACTATAATCTTTCTAATGTACAGGAATAGAGCAGTTGTATTATATTTTTTCCAAAAGCTAACTCATAGATTAGGAAAACCTTACATCCTTTGATGGAGATCTCATATTGGCCGATGGTATGACCAAGTCTATAAAATGGTCCATAACACTCCCCAAAAAACACACACATAATGAAATATATTCTACTTGGATTAAAATTTGGTATCCTGCAACCTGCAGATGATTTTGTTATACATTGTATCCAATTCTGCGACCTATTCCACCATATTCAGTATTTTTTTTTTCCTTCATATTTCGTGTTGTTAGTAGTAGGCTTTGCGTTTTGTTTCTTTCTTGCAGGAGGTCTGTTTGATTCCATGCTTCTCCTAGGACTCTGCTTTAGGCCCGGAAGAGTACGGACGGATTCTTTTTCCTCCAAATGTTTTTTTTACTTCTAGGATAATGTTGTTCATTATTACTTATTTAAATAAGTTTGTATTAACATTTAAACGACAGATTTATAGTTCGGGAAAATGACATGAGGGGTTCAAACATACCATGCAAAGACATTAAACTCCGCCAATACTCGTAAAACTCAGGTTTCGTGTCAACACCCACATGATTTATTTATTATGCTGGCAATGCTCGTGACAATTTTTTACCTTTAAACAATGAAATATAGTATAAACTTGTCCCATATCTTATTATCCATGAAATTTCTGTGCATAAAAAAATGATGTTAGGATGGAATCTACAATTTTTTTCCACAAATTCTAGTTGTAGAAATCAAAGTTAAAAGTATTAAATGTTATAATGAACATAGAAAAAGAAACTTATTGTTTTCTTGATACATACCCAACTACCTATTGAAAATTGGTTTGTAGAATTGTTAAGTGCAGCAAAACAGGGAGCATCGGTCGACCGTGACTTATAGAAAAAGAAACTTATTGTTTTCTTGATACATACCCAACTACCTATTGAAAATTGGTTTGTAGAATTGTTAAGTGCAGCAAAACAGGGAGCATCGGTCGACCGTGACTTAAGTCACGGTCGATCGAAAAGGTCCAGAGCGTCCAAGATTCGTCGAAATGTGAGATTCGGTCGACCAGAAACTTCCAGAGCCTTCAGGACTCAGTTCGAAGAAAGAATCCGTCGACTGGTGTTGGGCACGCGGTCGACCGGAAACTTCCAGGAGTTTCCAGTCGAGAATCAGCATCGCGGTTGGTCGACCGGAACTTAATTCACTGTCGACCAAAAACTTCCAGGGGCTCCCAGACACTGTTCAGAAGCGCGGAACGGTCGACCTGCTCGGGGTGAGCGGTCGACCGAATGATGGCGGTTACGTGCAAAACAGACAACTGGTCGACCGATGGAGAATTCTGGTCGACCGTTGCAGACGGTTTTGCCGACATCTGCATGTTTATTTGTACGGTTTTAACCCAATATAAAAGGATTTTTCGCCCTAATTTTGTAACACAACATACAATACTTATTTCCTTGAGAGAGATTAGGCTAGAGAGAGATCTAGAGTGATTTGGGAGACATATTGTTTCCAATCGTTTGTAATCTCGGAAACTTCTCTTGTTGGAGAAGAGCTAAAAGGAAACCCGCAGGAGACCCCCCGAAGGACGTAGTCATTTTGTCGAACCTTGTAAAATCGCGTGTGTCGTGGTTTGCTTCAGGTGTGTTTTGTGATTGCTTGTCTATTTCATCTTATTCGTGTTTCTTGTTGCACTAAGATTGGGAGAGAGTCCGAAGTTAAGTTCCGTAAGCAATATTCGTTTTTCCGTGGTGCGTTTAATCTGTATTCGTGCTAGTGCATTGTTAGATCCCCCTCCAAACAGCTGATATCAGAGCTTTTGGTTGCACTTACGATGACGGATGATGCGCGGAATTTTCGGGTGGAGAAATTCGTCGGAGAAGGAAATTTTTGGACATGGCAACGGAGGGTTCGTGCGTTGATGTCGCAGAAGGATGGACTCTTGCTGACGTTTGATGAAGTCAAAAAGAAGCCGTCGAAGATGACCGACGAAAAGTGGGAGAGTTTGAATCTCCAGGCTATTGGGATCATCGAGTTGTGTCTCTCGGATGATCTACTTTTCGAGGAAACGACGAAGACCGCGGTAGAATATTGGAAACTTCTGGAGGAGAGGTTGATGAAAAAGAACCTTAGCAACAAGTTGAATCTGAAACGTCAACTGTACATGCTTTGGATGAAGGAGAACACACCTTTTGTTGAGCATCTCTCGGTGTTCAATAAGCTTATTGCTGATCTGACTCAGCTAGACGACAAGATGGAGGATGTCGACAAAGCAATGTTGTTATTGATGTTACTACCAGACTCGTATGAGAACTTGATGAACACGATCATATATGGGAAGGATTCATTGGTGTTAGAAGAGGTCAAGGGCACATTGATCTCTTATGATGTAAGGAAGAATTCAGGTAGTAGCTCTTTCGACAAGGGTGAAGGATTGATCGTAGCACTGGAAAGGGGCAGGGCGGGTAACAAAGGAAGAAGCAACGGAAGGGTCGGTCAAAATCAAAGGGGAGGTCCTTTGAATGTTTTTTCTGCAAGAAGACAGATTACATGAATCGTGAATGTAGGGCCTTCAAGGAGGCGCAACAGAAAGTGAAAGACGGATACAATTCCGTCAGTGTGGTGGAGGAGAAGAACAAAGCTGATGTTCTAACAATTTGCGCTGCAGGTATCAACAAATCATCATCTGGATGGATTTTGGATACAAGAGCATCTTTTCACATGTGTCATATTAAGGAGTCATTTACATCCTATGAATCACTAAAAGGAGGGATCGTTGTTATGGGCAACGATGCACCGTGCACTACCGTCGGAATTGGTTCCATACAATTTAAGATGTTCGATGGGTGCATTCGAACGCTGACGGGTGTGCGTCATGTACCGGAGTTGAAGAAGAATCTAATTTCTCTAAGAGGACTTGATACTCTCGGGCGGAGATGGTCCGGCGGGGACGGAAAGATTAAGGTCACTCACATGGCGATGACAGTGATAAAGGGAACCAATGTGGGCAACTTGTACTGGATGCAAGGAAATGCAGTAGCAGGAAAGAGTGCAGCAAATGTTGCATGTGACGAAGACAACACCGCACTTTGGCATATGAGGCTTGGTCATATGTCGGAAAAAGGTTTGTGTGAACTACACAAACAAGGACTGTTGAAGGGTGTTAAAAGCTGCAAATTGGATTTTTGCAAGTATTGTGTCTTCGGTAAACAACACAGGATTCGATTCAAGACAGCTATCGACAAGACGAAATAAATATTGGAGTATGTGCACTCAGACGTCTGGGGACCGCGCGCAGGTTCGGTCAAAAGGTGGATCCGAATATTTCATCACATTTATAGACGACTTCTCAAGGAAGGTATGAGTTTATTTTCTGAAAAAAAATGAAGTTTTAGAGAAGTTTAAAGCATGGAAGACCGAAGTAGAGAAAAGTATTGGAAAATTTGTTAAGTACTTACAGACAGATAATGAGGGTGAGTACACCTCAAAGGAGTTCACAAATTTCTGTGAGAAATAAGGCATCACGAGACATTTCACTACACCGCGGAGTCCGGAACAAAACGATGTAACTTGAAGGATGAACAGAACATTGTGTGAACGGACAAGGAGCATGAGGCTCCATGCGGATCTGTCGAATGATTTCTGGGCTGAAGTTGTAGATCTTGCATATTACTAGGTAAATGTCTCACCGTCATCGGCACTTGAAAGAAAGACGCCTTAGGAAGTGTGGACGGGTGAGTCATTTGATTATTCAAGGCTTAGGATATTTGGATGCAAAGCTTATGCGTTGGTCGATGAGACACAACAGTCGAAACTGGATTTGAAATCAAATGAATGCATATTCCTTGGTTACGATAAGGCAGTGAAATGATATAAGTTTTGGGATCCGGTGAGCAAGAAGGTACTCCTACGGAGTAATGTGGTCTTTGATGAGACAAGTTTGCTCAAGAGCCTTGAGGAGAAAGAGCAGCAAGAGAGTTTCGTGCTGGAAAACGAAATCGAAGTTGAGGTAACAACTTCAAGGGATGAATCGAATCAAGAAGTTCAGCAGGAAATAATTGACTCACAAGTAGAGGAAGAAGCTGAACAAGAGAGTATTGCTCAAGGAAGACAAATGAGGATCACAAAGGCACCGGTGAAGTATGGTCACGATGATGCTAGTATTGTGTTTGCACTTGTTACCGAATGTGGAGACCCTTGCACATTTGAAGAAACCATTGAGCAGGAGGACATGAACAAGTGGATGATGGCCATGACCAAAGAGATGGAGTCTCTTCATAAGAATCAAACTTGGGAGTTAACGAAGGAAAGCGTGTGATTGGGTGCAAGTGGATCTTCAGGAAGAAGGAATGGTCAAATCCTATGGAGGAGTTAAAATATAACGCGAGTTTGGTGGCGAAAGAATATGCTCAGAAGGAAGGGGTCGATTACAATGAGATATTCTCACCCGTTGTAAAACATACCTCGATTAGAGTGTTGCTAGCCATGGTGACTATGGACAACATGAAGTTAGAGCAAATGGATGTGAAAACAACTTTTCTTCACGGGCACATAGAAGAAGAGATCTATATGAGGCAGCCAGATGGTTCATCACGCGAGGCAAGGAAGGGCAAGTTTGGAAGCTGAAGAAGTCCATCTATGGACTTAAGCAGTCGTCGAGGCAGTGGTACAATTTTTTTGATCCATTTATGCTTGAGAATGATTTTGTACGTTGCGACTATGACAACTGTGTTTACTTTCGGAGTCTTGGAGACGGTACACATGTGTTCTTGCTTTTGATGTTGATGATATGTTGATCGCGGCTAAGGAGATGAAGCATATAGATGATCTCAAACTAAAGCTTCACGGGGAGTTTGAGATGAAAGACCTCGGGAGTGCAAAGAAGATTCTCGGTATGGAGATCTCCAGGAATACCGAAAAAGTGAAATTCTGCTCACTCAAAGGAGTTATATCCAGAAAATACTCGAGAGGTACAGTCTCGAGAACGCCAAACATGTTGCCACACCTATTAGTGCTCACTTCAAGCTCTTGTTGAAGTGCAACCCCTCTACTGAAAAGGAAAGGAGAGATATGGAGAGAGTTCCATATGCTAGTGCAGTCAGATCCGTTATGTATGCTATGATCTGCATTAGGCCAGACATTTCACACGCAGTTAGCCTCGTGAGTCGCTATATGGCTAATCCAGGAAAGGAGAATTGGGAGGCGTTGAAGTGGTTGTTAAGGTACCTGAAGGGAACCATGGATGTTAGCTTGAAGTTCACCAAAGATGGAGCACAAAGGCAGGTGGAGGGGTACGTTGTTTCAGAGTATGTTGGGGATCTGGATAAATGGAGGTTCACAACAGGATACGTGTTCACTTTGGGTGGAGGTCCAATGAGTTGGAGATATGTTCTCCAACATACTACTGCATTGTCTATGACGGAAGCAGAGTATATGATAGTTGTCGATACAGGAAAAGAAGCTATATGGTTGAAGGGTTTGGTTAGCTCTTTGGGGATGGAACAAGAAGTGACCAAATTGCATTGCGATAGTCAAAGTGAAATTTATCTAGCCAAGGATCAGACATTCCATTCAATGACAAAACATATTGAAGTAAGGCACTATAAGATCCGGGAATGGATCGAGGAAGGGCAAATTGTTCTCCAGAAAATCGACACGAGCGAGAATCCTGGAGATATGATGAGCAAGGTGCTCGAAGCTTCTCAATGTCCTCAGAAACTGAGAAGGAGGAGAGCTCCGGGGGGTAGATCAGAGATGACTAAGGTAACAATTTCAAACCAAGGTGAAAATTGTTGAAATTTGGTTTGTAGAATTGTTAAGTGCAGGAAAACAGGGAGCATCGGTAGTCACGGTCGACCGAAAAAGTTCAGAGTGTCCATGATTCATTGAAATGTGAGTTTCGGTCGACCGGTGTTGGATACGCAGTCGACCGGAAACTTCCGGAGCCTTCAGGGCTCGTATCGAAAGTTCCAGGAGCTTCAAGTCAAGAATCAACATCGCGGTTGGTCGACCAGAACTTAAGTCATCATCGACCGGAAACTTTCAGGGGCTCCCAGGTTGTTCAGAAGCGCGGAACGATCGACCTGCTCGGGGTGAGCGGTCGACCGAATGATGGCGGTTACACGCAAAATAGACAATCGGTCGACCGATGGAGAATTCCGGTCGACTTGTTCATTGATTCATTTTAATTAACCGCAAGTGCACGACCGCGTTGAAGCGGTGACAAATACGGATCGATCCACAGGGAGGTGTGTCGACTTTAGTTTGTGCGAAGACGAGTGAGAAAGAAATGAGAGAAATGAGTTATGATCTAAACTACACTACAATGTAAGAAGAAATGGGAAATACGCAATAAAACTAAACCCCATAGGGAAGACGAGGAGTGATGAATACAATGGAAGATGATGAGTTCTATTTATAGTCAAATAAAAAGGTAATCCGGGACAATCCCCCGGTAGGGACTAAACATATACCAGAAATAAACTAAATACACTCTAATACGCGAGCCAACGAAATCTTAGCAGATCTGGAGCAACCCGGACCGCCAATCAGCGGTCTACAGGGTTTGGATCGGGATGTTGTTTCGTGTTGTCTTTTCTGGATGTTTTTTCTTGTGTTTGATGCATCGAAGTCGGTTGCTGGACCTCCGGATCGAATAGAATTGTCAAAATACTCCCCATGATGGTGTGGAGTTTTTCATTTGCTCATTGGTCTTTTGGTTTTGCATTCGGGTCCCTCTCTCTTGCATCTTAGTCCATAAGTCTTGCAACTTAGTCTTTTTTTTTGCTTTTGAGTCCTTTTTGTGCATCTTCTCCTCAAACCTACTTATTCCTGAAATATAAACATTAAACTCGTTACGTAGCATTGTTTAGGTGAAAGATAATGGATATAAGACACAAAGATATGCATGATAAGATGCCAATCACTGGTGCAGACAATTTTGCCCACGATCTGCATGTTTATTTGTACAGTTTTAGCCCAATATAAAAGAGTCTTTCGCCCTAATTTTATAACACAACATACAATACTTATTTCCTTGAGAGAGATTAGGCCAGAGAGAGATCTAGAGTGCTTTGAGAGACATTGCTTCCAAAAAAAATCGTTTGTAATCTTGGAGACTTCTCTTATTGGAGAAGAGCTGAAAGGAAACCCGCAGGAGACCCCCAAATGACGTAGACATCTTGCCGAACCTTGTAAAATCGAGTATGTCGTGGTTTGCTTCAGGTGTGTTATGTGATTGCTCATCTTATTCGCGTTTCTTGTTACACTAAGATTGTGATAGAGTCCGAAGTTAAGTTCCCCCTCCCAACCCTACCTAAGTGACAAACTTGACATAAAAATACTAGATTTTCATCGCAAATGATTTTTTTCTTCGTGTGTTTGTGTTTTCATCCCTATTGTTGGTCATTTATTGATTCCGAGTCATATACAGGGGCAAGCACATGGATGGAGAAAAAAAAATTGTGGACTCCCATCCAGTTTCAATTCAACGTAGTTTAAGATTAAAATATTATAATTACGTAATTTCCGTAGTCGTTAAATGTAACGTAAAATTTGTAATTTCTTGTTTTCTCCTTTTCTTTTAGACCTGAGTATTGGGCCGACCCGATAATTTTATATATATTTAGTATTTTAGGTATTTTGGAGATATTTAATAAAAAAAATACATTTTTAACGGGTTTTGTCGTGTCGGGTCAGCCCGACCAAGTACCCACGGCTACTTGCTTTCTCCTTGTTAGCATTTTCTTACATGACCAATGTTGGAATCAAGTACAGTTGATGCATATTTTTATCAAAAGGTGAAATATATATAATCCTAAAACACGAACACGATTTCCCCAGCACACGTTCTATGTTCACTGCTGGAAAGTCAACCTACCACTTCGCCTCTACCACGTCGGTTAATTACAAACCGACGTGGAAGACCCCCTTACCACGTCAGTTTTATCAACACCGACGTGGTAGGGTGTCTTTTTAATGTATATTTTTAAAATGAATATCCATGTTGGTTTTCGGGAACCGACGTGGTAGGGGTCTCATGAATATCCATGTTGTCTGAAACTTTTTTTGTGAGTAGGATGTGGAACGGTGGAAGTTTTGTAGATGGAAAGAAGCAATTGAGGAACTCAGAAGGAGTTGAAACCAGAGAATTTGTCTTTATTTCTGCTATCCACTAACTTATCACTAATTCTTATTTGAAGCAAAGTTTGGAAAATCCCATGTAGATATAGCATTTATGCTTTTGAGGACGTAATAGATTATCTACTTTATAAGTTTTAGTTTCATAATCTGTGTACATAGTGTTGATCTCTTCAAGTCAGTTGTATCAAATCAGAATCTGTCTTCAACAACTACATTTGATTAAAAGCTTAAGGCACCATTTCTTTTCTTAGTCTTGGTTTACTACCAGGTGGATGTAAAGAAGTTTCTTATATTATTAGAAAAACAATGAGACAAAAAAAAACCGGTTTGTTTGATATTAATAAAAACAAATTACTTCTTATAAAAACCTTTTTAATATTTATTTTTAAAATTAAACCCTAATATGTTGGTTTTTTGAAAACTGACGTGGTAGGGTGTCTTTTAAAAAAAATTAAAACCCTACCACGTCGGTTTTAGGAAATCCGACGTGGTAGGGTATCTTTTTAATATATATTTTAAAATTAAAACCCTACCACGTCGGTTTTCGGAAAAAGCGACGTGGTAGGGGATCTAGACCCGATTTTCTGGACACTAAACTGAAGTGGTCTACCACGTCAGATTTTAATTAATCCGACGTGGTAGGGGGTATTCCACGTCGGCCTTTACATAGTCTGACGTGGAAGGGTTGAATTTTTTGTTTGGTATAACCGCGTTAACCAAATTGAAATCCCGCCAATCCGAAAATCAACAAACAGAAACCCAAGCCGCCTACCTCTCCCCAACCACATCGACCTTCCCATCCAGAAGTAGAGATGGGTGAGAGATCCATTTCCTTCTCCACTTCATATCCGTTTCCGATCTCATGATCCTACGTTCTCCACGGCTCCAACGTCCCACCCAAACCCTCGTCGGAATCCACTCCTTCGCCTCCAAACCCCGACCTCAACGTTCCACCCAAACCCTCTTCTGAATCCACTCCTCCACCTCCAAACCCCGACCCCAACGTCCATTTTCCGACAAACGACCGAGCTGGAGTCGAGAAAATTGAGACCTTAAAGTCCGATCCAGCGGAGTCAAATCCGTACATCCAGGTTGGGGTTCGATTCTGATTTTTTGCTGTGGATTTCAATTTGGAAGAAATTTGACGTTTTTAGTTTGTGTGATTAGTTACGATGGTTGGTTTTTGATCTAGTGTTTATGCGATAGATCTTGGAGGAACTAATTTCCTGTCTTGCACGTTCAACTTGGTGGGAAGGAAGGTCGTGTTCTAAAGCAAGAATTTGAGGAAGTGTTCATTCCACCACAATTCATGGTTGACTCCTCAAATGTAAGTTCATGTTAATATTTGATTCAGAAATTTGCTCCTCAAATGGTTATCGGAATGCATGCATCCTCAAGGAGCAGAGGTGGTGGCTTGGTTGGAGAAGATAGTGATTGAGATGTTTGTTTATGGAGATCACGTGATGGGAATCCAAGGACCCCGAGTACACCACAAATATTCTCTCACATTCTTCTTTTTATTACTTTCCTTGCAGTGTCATGGTAGTATACAAGTTGTGGATCAATGTGGTTGATCTCTTGAGGGAAATGAAATATTCATTCATTTTTGTAAACTGACTTAAAAACCGATCCATATATAAGAAGGTTTTTTTATTTGTCACCTTATTAGATGTATTTCTTTGTGTATTGTTTGAATGAATGCTGCAATAAATGTATGTGAATTTCAAAGTTGCTGAATTGAATATGAATGTTGCAGGGATTGAGTGTGATTACAGACGTTAAATTTAAAAAGAAAAAAGAAAAAAACCCCTACAACGTCGATTTTCTAGAAAACTGACGTTGTAGGGGGTCTACCACGTCAGTTTTATAAAAAATCGACGTTGTAGGGTACAAAAACCAAAAATAAAAAATATATCATAATACGTCGGGTTTCCATAAAACTGACGTGGTAGATACCCTACAATGTCGGTTTTCTAGAAAACCAACGTAGTAGGGTATAAAAATCGGAAAATAAAAAAATAATATTAAAGGGTCTACCACGTCGGATTTTAGATTGACGTGAAAGAGTACTCCCGTATAATGTCTTCCACTTATCACGTCGGTCAATTAAGCCGGTCAACCCGACGTTGTACCAACTTAATATCTGACGTTATACTCTCTTTTTTCCAGCAGTGGTTACAATTCATGTCATCCTTTGTGTTTTTTATTTTATTATTTAAAAATAAGGTTTTCGATAAAATAAGAGACAATTGATTTTTCCGGTTAATAAACACTTTAAGTGCAAAGAAATGAACCACATTTGTCCTACAAGGGACACACACTAGTTCCGCGTGGGCACACATTATTCCCGCGAGAGACATACATCTATGCATTTTAGAATGTCAATGGTCACATGCATTTGGAAACCAACCGACGTCTAGATTATCACGTAATCAATTTTAAAAACAAATTAAATAATTGATAAAATGCTCTATGTGCATGCAATTTGAAGAATCATGTCCCTCAATATCAAGAGCAGTCATAAAGGACGTGTTAAAAGGAATTTATAAATCATTTCAGTTGAGTTTTAATCAAACAGTGAAGCAACCGAATTTATGAAATAATTATTTGAATGGATCGAATTTTAATTCTCGGAAATGAAGCTACGATTGTTGAAGAATGATTGATCATTGTTAAAGTGCAACTTGTAATGAAATATCACATGAATAGTCCTACAAATACAATGTTTGGTGTTGGCGTGTTGCTAACATAACTTAAAGATTTTAAGTTGAAAACTTGAAATCCCAGGATTCGCTGGCTGGCAGAACTCTATTCAGTAATAGAACTGACAACCATTCCTTCAGTCAGTAGTCCTATAATTGTAATCTCTAATCTGAAATTGAATCAACTTTATCATCATAGAACTGGTAGAAGTGGATTCAGTCAGTAATTCAATAATAGCACGTAACTTTGGCTTATCATTCGTTCTACATAGCCAACTGGATTTTATTAATTTACTAATTAGTTGCTTGGTGGACTTCGAGTCAAGAAACTACTTGATCATAATAAGAAACTGACTAGTGACTACCCCTCACAGGTCATGCTGCCCTGCCTTCAACTTGTATGCCCTAATGCAGCTAGGTTAAAAAATACCTTTGCTACTTGGGCGTCCACTGCAGATGTCAAGAATTGTTAAGGATTTTCTATCAACTTCATATTAAGTTGGACATGAAGTCACTCTCATGCTTGATCGTGCCACATTGTTGGATTGTTTGAAACAATTTCATCTTTTAACCACAATTTTCCATTTTCTAGTAACCATGCTTGTTCTTCCTCTTTTGAGATGACTGTTCTAATTTAGACTTGACTTGTTGGTGGATTAATATATTGTATAGGGCTAAAAGTCAACCACAGTAAGGGTATTAAACTGGTACCCTAAACATCATTTTCATTTGGTGTATTTGAGAAAAACAACACTTGTAGTGCCATTTTATGTTGTATGAAAATGGTAGTTGAGGTGTCGTATTCAATCTTTATATTTTATCAAATAAGTTTTTTAGTCTTACATTATGTCAATTTTGTTTTTTCCTATGATTATTTAAAAAATCCTAAATTATTATTTTCCTAATTGAGTAATATAACTGGAGATAATAGTAAACAATTTTATGTTTTATTGGCTACACTTTAGAGATTTCAAAAGTAATTATCCATGAACATGTAAAAACCATTGCCGTCAATATATTATGTCACACTACATGATATTGTTAACAGTTAGTGTTAGATAATAGTCAACATCGTAGAAATGTCGTTATTCTTCCGGATTATAAGTTGTAAAGTCTTTTTATTTATTGCAAATTAGTTTTAAATAGGATACCCACGTCTTGACGGTTAGAGGCATCCATGATTCTTAATAAAACCAACAAAATTGAACTAGATTGTTAAATGATAGTGTGATGCACACCCTTTACCTCTCTAAATAAAAATGATTGACGTCACACCCACAGACAAGGAGGAGAACGTTGAGATCTTCCATTTGCTGGTGCAACTATTTTTTGTGGAAGAGATCCATGTGTTCTAGAAGACATGATTAACAAGTGAATTAACAAGTTGGTTGTTAGGATTGATTGCTTACTTTCTAACCACATATTATATCCATGTGTGTGTAACTTATAAGCATGATAGGTATATTAGTAAGAGAAAGAGAGGGAGGAATAGAAGAAACATGTGAAAACAATAAAGTGTCAACAGGAGTAAGAGGACAAGGCAATCCTTATCTTCTATGTGTAGGCTCCATCTACTAACTCAATGATTAGATATTTTGTTGTTGTATCACCGAAATGCCCCTGCTAATACTTGGAATTACAAACAACTTTTTTAGAAAATCATGTACTTTGTTGAAGCAGGGCACGATTTTTCAATTTTAACTCCATTTGGCACACTATTCTAGGTTCATTGATAAAAAAACCTTTGCCAATCTGAAGTTTATTTTGTCAATCATAGAAGACCTTAAGAAATATCAGCTTGGAAAACTGTACGTAAGTTTGTCAATTTCTACATTGGAATTTTACGTCGTCAGCAAAGTGTTGAATTTAATGAAGACCATATGTATTTTACTAATATACCACTCGATTCTCTCTAGTGAGAAATCATTTTCACGAGTGATTATAACTTAGAAATCACCGTTATTGGTGTGTATTCTGCATGATTCTTAAGCAGGTAGGAAAGCAGTAACTTGTTGAGAAGGATAATATATGGAGATATTAGTTTAGAATATCTTAATTTCTGTACCAAACGATGGTTGTTGTTCAACAAAAACGTCTGGAATATTATCATATATATATATAGTCAAGTTCTAGTGAGCCTAGAGCTCATCAAATTTAGTTTAAGTCCCCTACAATTTCACCATTGGATCTTATTTACAGTTAATCTCATCATTCATTAGCATAACCGTTTTTTTCTTAATCTACCTTACATTTTGAAATGAGTGGTGAATATTGTGGGGGCTTAATTTAGAAAAATTAAGCTCTGGGCTCACTTGAGAATTCATGTATATATATGTACACACACACACACACATATATATATATATGGTCAACCTGTAGTGAGCATAGAGCTCATCAAATTTAGTTTAAGCCTCATAATATCTCACTATTGGATCTTATTTACATTTAATCTCACAATTCATTAGCATAACCGTTTTTTCTTAATCTACCTTATAATTTGAAATGAGTGGTGGATATTGTTGGGGCTCACTTTAGAAAAATTAAGTCATGGACTCACTTGAGAATTCCTGTATATATATATATATCTAGGTCGAGTTTTGTAGGACCAAAAATTATCATCACCCGTTAGACTCATTCACAGCTAATTTAGACTGCAAAAATAATAATCAAAGTGTATCAATATCTCTCTTTAAAACAAATATCAACATCTTTTGACAAGGAGGTTGAACATCCATATAATTCTTTCTGTTTTTCACTTCAGGTGGTAGGATTGTAAACAGGAGCGTTGAATCTACCAATACTTTCAAATTAGAACAAAATTTGAGAGGTCAAATTTAACTGAACTCAACAATTGATTGTAATCCAATGGTGGATGTTATATTTACCATGAATTGCAAAATTACATTGTTGTTATTGAGAATTGTGATGAGTAACATGCAATTAACTTTGACTAATCTAAGTCTACGATGTGCTTAAAACAAAGGATTGAAAATCCTTAATAGTGAAAAATCACAACACCTAATTTAGCCAATAAATTGTGAAAAAAAAACTATGCTTATTAATTTACAAGAATTCTCTAGTGAACCAGAACTTAACTTTTCTAAATTAAGTCCCCACAATATCCACCGCTCATTTCAAATTATATATATATATTTAGTTTGGATGATTGCATTTTGAATTGATTGTTTTTTGAACCCAAATAAGCAATACTGTACAAGAATAAATGACATATTCACAAATTTCATTTTCGAGACTCATAGTATTACCAAGAAAAAACCTTGTATATGGTTAAAAAAGCATGGAATCATTTCATAAATCAATACAACTTCTGTCAGAATTATGGGTAAAAGACATTGACAATTTAAGAAGAGGATAATATTTTTTTATGGTAAAAACATATTCGGAATGGGGGGATTATAAAAAATAGGGGCACATAAATCTTACGACTACTCAAGGTTGATTTCCAACTCATCAAATGATCGATTATTGTAATAACTCTAGATTTATATTTTAATCCGTCATCACAAAAAGAAAAAAATAATTTCCACGTTCATAAACGAACATGTTCCTAAGTAGGAGCAGACATGGCTCCCCCCCCCCCCCCCCCAGATCTTATTTATCTACGACGCTCCAGATTTATCCTCCCATGTCGTTTAGCAAACTTCACCATAGGATAGGACCACCGTTTTCCATATATCAACACTCCATTAATTAAGTAATTAATTAATCAATCCATTATTTATAATAACAAAACAATTCCGTAATCACGAAAACAAAACTCCAATCGAAACCGACCCCTTTCCGGCTTTCCCCCTTTCCCTTTCCCACCGTCGTGCGCGCAGAGCTGAGCGGTCCGATCGGGGGTTTTGACCGCGGAATCGGTTCACGGAGATTCGATTTGTGTGGATTTTTTCTTTTTCTTTTTGGGTTTTCCCTCTCTCTCTCTCGATCTGGTTGGTTTAGGGGATTTTTGATTGGTTGGTTTGGGGTTTTGAGGTTTCGGGATGTGACGTGAGGAAAGATGGGTTCTTTAAGGTTAATTTTGTTTCCTTTTTTTTGAGTTTGACGAGGGTTTTGATTCTGTTTGTCTGAATTTTTTATTTTTATTTATTTCGACTTGATTTTTTTAGTTTGATTTTGTTGTAACGTGTTTATATAGAAGTGATATGATCTCTCCGTTTGGACATATGGAAAGTTCAGTTTTTTTCCGTCAATTGTTGGAGTAAGAGATTGATGATAGATCATAGATGGGAAGTTTTTCTCCTCTTTAGTTAGTCTTACCGATCTTTGATTTTTAGGATGACTATTTTCCCCAAAATAATGATCATCAATTTAGACGACATGTAATAGTAAATAGTAATTCAACAAGCTTGCAAAAGTAGTTTTGATTAATATGCACTATGATGAATCGCTATAGGTTTGGCGTTCTGTATCTTCCATGCAAGCAGAAGCTTGTTGGAATTTGTTATCCGCTCAGTCGATTTGGGTGCTTAATATATTGTTTGAAAATTGAAGCTGAACTCTGTATCTATTTGCAAAATAGAAGTTGTCGTTTTCTAGTTGAAGACTTGATGTTGACCATGGTGTTTGTTGTCACATTTCAATTATAATTCTCAAAAAGTTCCCTTTGAAATTCCATGTACTAGCAGTATCTAAATCCTAACCTTGTATTTCGTGTCTGCAGTTGAGGGGATTGTTTTATATGGGAGCTTCTCAAAGTTTTCTACAATATTGTCCTAAATGAAGAATAATGCTATTTTTTATGTTCATGCTACAGATTTGGTGTTCTTTGCGTAAAGGATGTCTCACTATCGAGAAGAAGTGATGGATGAATGGATGGATGATGACATGGTTGATTTGGAAGATTACCTTGATGATGGTTTTATTGCTAGAGAAGGAGGAGGTTTAGAGTCTGATGAGGAATTCAGAAATCATGTATGTTATCTTTTCCTTTGCTTCTATTCTCAGTCTCTTTATACCTATATTAAATTGTTGGGAATATTATATTCTCTTCCCATCACATTAATATTTTATAACAACAAAACCTTGCAGGACCCCAGCATAACCGACACTACAGCTGCTGATGCAAGAAAGGGGAAGGACATTCAAGGTATTCCATGGGATAGTCTGAATACTACCAGGGAGAAATATAGGCAGACCAGGCTAGATCAGTATAAGAATTACGAGAATGTTCCAACATCTGGAGAGAACTCAAAAAAGGTATCATTTTAAAGGCCGATATTAGTCTTGCTCTAGCTTCATTTAAGGGTTTCAAGAACTTTCTGCATCACCTCATGTTCAAATATTAGAAGACATGCCGATGGTTAAAATTCTCCTTGGTTAAATTTCTTCATAGGACTGCACACCAACAAAGACCGGAGGAGCATATTATGAGTTCCGACGCAATACAAGATCTGTTAAGTCGACCATTCTTCATTTTCAGGTAGAAACAATCGTTTTTGTTGTTTACGTTGAAACTGCAGTTATTCACGGATAAAAATTTGTGCTCCTCTGTATCTAGGAAGCTGCTTAATCTTTCTATTTCCAATGTCTCGTAATATTCTCTTCTCATGATTTTTTCACTAATAAATGCAAGAAAAAGTAACATCATGTTACTGCAATTTGCCTAAAACAATCTGTAGCTCAGCAAATTGTTTCGGGCAATTCAATCTTGAAATGAAGACTGAAAAGCATGTTTTGGAATAGCAGAATCCATAAGTATAGATGACCCTAGCATTACACGGTAATTTTTATGAAGCCATGTCATTTAGTTCTGTTGTATATTTGATCTATTTTAAACTCATGTGTTGATTTATTCTTTCTGTATTTAAAGTGCAGCAGCTCAAAATTATAACTCTTTATTTCATGAAGCCATGTTTTCATTTTGATATAGATTTGATCTTCCTAAGAATCTCATTCTAGTTTTAGACCACTTTTTCAGTTTATAGTTTGGTTATTAAGCTCTTATATGTAGTGGCTTGTGTCAGTTTTCAGGAATTGGCTAGTAGAGTAGACCTTTCTCCCATTATGGTACCATACTTCTCAGTTCTCATACATGTTGTCTCCCTCATCATTTATTTTTTGCATTATCTCATGATGGGCATGCAAGTAATAGGATCCACTCTCTATATAGTAAATACCTCACACTTATTTATAGCTAAGATCTAGTTTATAAGCTTGAAGATATATTTTTAAAATGTTAGGGTATGGAAGGCCCAGAAGTTCATATTCACATATATGATATATTAGTTTTCTAGGAATTGGTTAGCTCAGATGTTTCATCTCATGTATTTTAAAATTTTGCTTTGGTATCCTTTAGTTTGAATTATTTAGTTATTTACGAGTAGTCATTGTATGTTCTCACTATCTTTCCTGTAGTAATTTCATGTTCCGTTTAACAATATTAAACTAGTCAAAATAAAAAATAAAAAATTGTACCTTTACTAAAGGTTAAATCTTTTTCTCACTTATCCAGCTAAGGAATTTGGTTTGGGCCACTTCAAAGCATGATGTGTACCTCATGTCACATTATTCTGTTATACACTGGTCCGCCTTAACTTCTAAGAGAAAGGTAGTCCTTGATGTTGGAGGACATGTAGCCCCGTTGGAGGTACATTTTTTCTGGAATTTCTGTTGCTCGTTATTGTCATTTATGACCTAGTAGATCTTTCTTCTAACACAGTTCTTGTACAGAAGCATCCAGGAAGTTTGTTGGAGGGATTTACTCATATTCAAGTCAGCACATTAGCTGTGAGGAATAATTTACTCGTAGCAGGAGGAATCCAAGGGGAGCTTATATGCAAGGTAGGCTTTTTTTGTGCTTGTACTATGATTGCTGAATCAGCTAAATTATTAATATTCCCTTGAGATTTTGTTCTCTGGCTGCATGAAATTATCTCTGAATTTGGAAATAGACGGGTTTCAACGTTTTAATGCCATCATCTGGTAGAGGTGACAAGCTAAAATATTTTCTCAAGACAGTGTAGACCTCATTGAACGAAGATAAATGGATAGTTTAAAATAGTGGCCACATTTTAACCATTTATTAGAAGAAGAAAATCCAAAGAACATGATACTTTCTTGTAGGGGTGAAACTTTGTGTCCGAAATCTGTCAATCCGATCGACTCCGTATTCGAAATCAAAAAAAATTATCCGAGAAAAAAACCCGCAACCGAATTTGTATTCGGATATAAACATCCGTAAAAAAACGAAGCGAATATGGATATTAGTACATCCGATTCGAATAATATCTGGTTCGTATTTTATATGCACATATAAATAAATAAAAATATATACAATATATAATTATATATGAATTAAATTATCTTATTTATATTATATTTAATATTTTTTCATGTAGGTAAAAAATAAAGGCTGAAATTTATTCTTGTTTAGATCAATCAAAAAATGTTTTTAAGTCTATTCGGATTTTTTAACGAATTCGGATATCCAAATTCGGAATGGATTTTAAACTTGATTCGGATGCGAATTTATTCGAATTCGGATCCGAATTCGACGGATACGAATTCGGATTCGGATTCGAGAGAAAAAAATGGATACGAATTCGGATACTGGCACATCCGCTTCGTATCCGCTCCGTTTTCACCCCTACTTTCTTGTGTCATGAGGATAGACCGTCTGCATGATGGACAATTGGACTGTTGGACCTGAGTTGTAACACCATAGTGGCACAGTGCAGAGTGTGTTAATCTAATTGTTTTGCATATAGCATGTAAGCATGCATTATGCTCTCACATGAACTTATAAGAAGCTTAAGAACTCAGAAATGATGTTTTTTGCTTCAAACATGTGGAATGGTAGATGGATTCGAGGATATGTTACCAACATGATCAGTTTTGTACTCTGCAATTTTGAATGCAGTATTTAAGTCGTCCAGGAATAAGTTATTGTGCTCGCACGACATACAATGGCAACGCCATCACAAATGCTGTGGAGATTTATGACAGTCCCAGGTGAAAATATCTGCTACTTTTCTGATAGAAATTTACTCTCTCTTCAATTAATGGTATTTATATTCTACATCCTCAGTGGTGCTCTTCACTTCATGGCTTCAAACAACGATGGTGGAGTCAGAGGTTTTGACTTGGAGAAATTTCAGCTCGCCAAGCATTTCCGGTTTCAGTGGCCTGTAAATGTGAGTGCCTACAGTATGTAGTTATAATTTTTTTGTTATTGCCGTATGCTTCAATTAGAGGCCATGGGTTTACAATGTGTAAATTCACCTGTTCCATTTGGGTTTAATGATTTTCGCATTACTGTTTATGTTTTCTTTGTGCGCGTTAACACTTGTATGGATTGACTAGAATGCGCAGTTGTGTTAATTTATCAACTCTACTTTGCAGTGAAAAATGCTATCGTTACTTGGTAATATGATGAGAATTAATCAAATGGAAGGAAAGTGCTGGAAAATAACGCTACAGTATTATATTTCAAATATAATTTTGCAGTCACTATCTGTGCCTGAAACAAGTGATTTCATGGTAAATAATAGTACTAGAAATTGTAAAGTGCTAAGAATTCAAGCTAAGTTTCCATAAGTTCATGAAATGGTTATAATTTGTCTTGGTGATATGTTGCTGACCTTGGTGCTATTTTTGTTTTTCCGTAGTACACCTCTCTGAGCCCTGATGGTAAGATAATCAGTGTTATGGGAGACAGCCCAGATGGAATCCTGGTCGACTCACAGTCTGGAAAGGTAATCTAACAGATAACCTATTCAGATGTTTTATGATTTATATTCTCTTGGTTCTAATATATTTGTTTTCATTTGTGTATGTTCTTGTTGGTCGTCGGACTTCTAGTTGATGTACCTCCTTGTTCTTTGGGAATCATTAAATAAAGTTCCTTTTTTGGTGCAGACGGTACACAAACTAGAGGGTCACTTGGACTACTCATTTGCATCTGCTTGGCACCCTGATGGGCGCATCTTTGCCACTGGGAACCAGGACAAGACCTGCCGAATATGGGACATGCGGAATCTCTCCAAGTCGCTTGCTGTTCTTAGAGGCAACCTTGGAGCAATTAGGTCGATCCGCTTCACTTCAGATGGTCAGTTCATGGCCATGGCAGAGCCTGCGGACTTTGTTCACATATTTGATGTGGGGAGTGGCTTCCAAAAGGAGCAGGAGATTGATTTCTTTGGTGAGATTTCTGGTATGGCTTTTAGTCCTGATACTGAGGCCCTCTTTGTCGGTGTGTGGGATCGTACTTATGGCAGTCTCCTCCAGTACAGCAGACGCAGAGATTATTCCTATTACAACACCATGGTTTGAGTTGGAAATAAATCTCTTCGTCTCTGTCTAGCTCAAGATGTTGGTGAATTCTGCCAGCATGCAGGATTGACAAGAGTGAAGCCCAGCTAAGTCCCCATGATTCTCAGTAACAAGTGTTATTGAGTTGTACAGGGAGGAAATGTATAGTTGGATAGGGACGATGTTAGAAAGCTCATGTTTTATTTTAAATGTTTTTTGTTGGGGACTTGTCTAGCTATGTGTGCTTGTTTCTTGGAATGTTACTCTTGGGTTGTAGAGCATCTGCTGATCCTAGCAGTTTCAAATTCTATCCAAGTGTTTGATGACCTGGGCTTGTATTTTGCTGATTTGTCTTAAACCAAGGCTTCGTTTGTGAAAAGGAGTACGGTTGCGTACGAGCGAATTGCAACCAACATCAATGATATGTTACTTAGACCTGTCAATTTTGGACACGACACGATTACACGACAAGGAGACACGATATAGACACGACTTTGCACGAATTTTTTTGTACAATTGAAATGATTTATTACAATGTTTTGTGAACATATAAATATAAAATAATTGATATATGATTTGACACGAACACGACACGATAAGTTGTTTTTGTACACGAAACAAATACGAACTGCATATTTTGTTAGATAATCAATTGTTTTTACTTGATAATAGTCAATTAAGATGTTATTTAGAATGAAAAATATTAGTATAACATGTCACTTAACTATTTTCAATCTAAACATGATGAAATCTTTTCAATTTATACTATACATGATAACCCGAAATCCTGACACGAATGCAGAAATGTCAACACGATAGTACACGAACACGACCCAATTGACAGGTCTTATTGTTACTACATCTAAATCTTAGGAGTTAGAATGCGGCAACAATTTGAACTGGCTCCTGGATCTGTTGGTATTCTTTGAATCCGTCTGGATCTGTTTGGATGGGGAGATTTTCTGCCACTGACACTTGAGGGGGTCGAGAAATCGCAAGACCTAACCAAACACAAAGCATGCATACAAATAGTATTGAGGGGGCAACGATGTCAAGAATGAGGGAATTGGTATAGCGAAAGGTGCAGGTGAGATGCAACATGGTATGTTTCAGCCCAAACACGTCTGTTGTAAAGAGAAAAAAAATCAACTAGGCACAACGTCTAGTTACTAGTGTCGCAACCAAACGAAACTTTGGTTCTACTTAAAAATGAACCACAAAATCCCATGATTTTAATTCATTCTTATTTTAAGAAAAACTAATTCTTTCACATGTGTGAATGTGTGATACGGAATGTTCCCCGAGAATTTGTATTGGATAAAAACACGTGGAAGAAAACGATTCACGTGTCTGAATCGTGACTCCTTAAAGTTTAATTTCTAGTCTACCCCAACTAGTTTGGGATAAAAGACTTTGTTGTTGTGTGAATGTGTGATACACCAATTAACAAATCAAATATAAACTAAGTTTAGATTACAATATATTGAACTCAAACCAGCAGCAGGTCCTAACCAAATTGAACCGCATTGAAACTCAAACCCAAACAACCCCAATTGCTCACCATCTAAACCCCAGACAATAAAAAAACACAAAACTCGCAACAACAAGCAAGACACAACAACGACCAGACAAATCTCGGATTCCAAACTCATGGACGCCAACCAAATCTCTTATCCACAATCCACCAATCAAATACGTCCACGTCACCAACCAAAATCCAACTCCATCCACACTTCCACACCACATAATCAACCATCCTTCCCTCCTACTAAACCAAACACCCTCACACACCTCCACTCCCAACCCCAACCCCAACCCCAACCCCAACCCCAACCATGGCCACCTCCACTCTCCTCTCCTCCCCACTCAAGCCCCACTCCTTCCACGGCCTCCGCCCCCTCAAGCCTACCGACGCCCACTTCGCCAAGCTCACCCTCCCAGCCAAAACCATGAAGCCCAGAACCCTCCGAACAGTCCCGAGAGCCGAGCTAAACCCTTCAGTTGTCATCAGCATAAGCACCGGTTTGTCGCTGTTCCTCGGCCGGTTCGTGTTCTTCAACTTCCAGCGCGAGAACGTCGCTAAGCAGGGGTTGCCGGAGCAGAATGGTGTGACTCATTTCGAGGCGGGGGATGTCAGGGCCAAGGAGTATGTTGGTCTGCTCAAATCGAATGACCCGGTCGGGTTTAATATTGTAGACGTGCTTGCGTGGGGGTCGATTGGGCATGTTGTGGCTTACTATATTCTTGCTACTTCTAGCAATGGTTACGATCCCAACTTCTTTGGTTGAGTTTTGCATGGGGTACGTGGTGTGGGTGTGTAAGTGGAAGTGGAAGTGTGTGTTTGTATATTTCTATTTTGGCTGTGGATCGATTTTCATGCTGATTAATGATGGGTCGAATTTGGGGTGACGCTAAAGACAAGCGACAGATCCAAATGACGTCGTTCTCTTCTGGTGTGTAGCAATGAATACCTTTGAAGTCCCTTGTTGTTGTTATCACGATTTCCCCGATGAGATAAAATTAATGGAATCGACCAAGATAAGCAACCGACACAAAATTTTAAGGCAAAATCAAGCTCCCCCTTTCCATTTAATTCTCCCTACATAAAGAGAGTTCATAGGTTCTAGATGATTTGCACAAATCTAAAATAACACGACTAGATATCAATAGACTTAATTAAGTAAAACCTAAAGTTAACTATGAAATATTATAACTTTTGGTTCCCACTTCTCGTCTTGCATTGGAATGCAGCTTTGATTGAGGATTTCGTGTAATTGATCAAATATCTATTTACAAGCACGTATAATCCAGATATAGCTATCTCTATGCTTATTTACATAAAGCATAAGAAATAACTTTGGATTTGAGATACACACTCATATTTGTGATAAATAAATGCGGATAATAATCATATGCGAATACAAATCAAGTATTATTTCCTTAGGTTGTAGATACATAAAAAAACAAATGTTATCCTACATACTCTTTAGTAGTTTAGTGTCACCAGTTCCGCACACGTAGCAGTTGCATCTTACGAAACGAATTTATCAGCCCAAAAAAAAAAATAGTTTGAAGAATTGAAATTGGAGGTTAGGTGGATTTACGTGTTCACAAAATAGAGAAAATGGATACACCGGACACGTGAATGGTATTTTGTTGGCAGTTAGTATACGAGTTGTAACTTGTAAGGTAATTGCTATACCTATACATAATAATTTTAGTTTGAAATCATAAGTGAAGGAAAAATGCAGTTATGTTTTAAGTTGTTTAGAGTAGAAATTAGACATCTCAAGTGAAGAAAAGTTAACTAAAGAATCTCAATTTCAGAAACCATTAACTAAATAACTCAAAAGGAAACTACAAAATTGTAATTCTCCATCTTGCTGTTATTTCTTAGATTGGCTTATGATTTTAACACGAGGGTGGTGGATAGTTAAAAGCCCATTCAGCGGCTATTTAAAGTCAAGTCAGAGTAAACTATTTCAAATATTTTCCTTAAAGTTAATAATTATGATTATCATAATAATGATGATGTGTCATCACGGACTAAAAAACCCATATAATTATTATATCACCATGCTAATGGTAGGTGTGGCCTCATCTCAATTGGACCCTTCAAAGAAACCCACGAGGTGACTTCGGGATATCATTAAATTATTACAAAAATCCAATTGCAACAACGTCACGTAACCCCCATTAAAAGTTTTAAGAGAGAAAAACAACGGGCGTTGAGAAAAATAGGATTTGTTTCATTCGTTACTTTACTTACTTACATAAGATTCGTTTGATTTGCTTAAATTAGGAATTTTTCATCCATCATTCCCACTCACCATGACAGTCCAGAAGGGTGAATTTTGTTAACTCTGAATTGGTAACAATGAAATAAATACTACACAAGAGCATATGTTTTATCGATATTAAGTACTAATATACATATGTTTTGCTTTAAAAATACGAAATCAGTTTACCACAACATATGAATAAGATTTAGTACAATTCTTTCCTTAAAAGTATAAAATGAGTCGCATTTGGATTCCTCACCTAAAACTCAAGGGCTAGTCAAAGTCTAATGTTTTGAGACTTCAATTTTTCAAACTAAATCAGATAAATGCACAATCCATCGAAATAGTTATTTGTATTTTTAGATTTCGGAAATTCTAGATTATCAAAATAAAAATAAAAATACAAACCTAACGGTTGAACCGAAGATATTCGTACATACCTGAGAGAACTTCATAATTAACTTATCACTCAGCTAAAACTTGAAGGAGAAAAATGCCAAAATACGCAAAAGAAGGCCATGAAGTTGAGGTCACGTCGGCACGTGGCTTGTGGGGACCACATGATATTTACGACCAGCTGTGGCACGCAATAACGACGTCTTCTTATTTCTTTTCTTCCCATCCCATCCCAAAACAAAACAAAACAAAACAAAACAAAACCATTTCTTCTACCCTCCAAAACCCTCCCTTTTCTTCTCCTCTCCAATCCACCCAAATCATCTCCGATCGCCGCAATATACGTGAGTCTTCCGCCCTTCAATCCTCACCTTCTCCATCTCGCGTTTTTTGGCTGCTTTTTCGGTGCTTTTGCGCCGATTAATCGTTAAGTTGTCTTATTTTTATTTTTTTGCTAAACTTCGTTTTATTGGATGAGGTTTCTGGTACTTATTATGACTTTTTTTTAATGTTTTTTGGGATTTGGTTTTGGAAATTTCTGATATTATAGCAATTTTTCCCGCCAAATCACGCCAACTGCTTGCCGTGGATCGATCGGGTTCTTTGCGGAATTGTTTAGATCGGAGCAGATTTTTTTATTTTAAATTACGTATTACTTGGATGTGACTTATGGAATCGTTCGGAATCCGTTTGAGAGATACTTAGTCTTTCTTAGTTTGTTCTGTTTGTTGAAACTTCGAATTTGTTTGTAGTTAGTCCGGAAAGTACACAAACGGAGGTCGAGTTCGTCCATATAATTTGATAATTGTTTCCATCGAGATTAGTTTGGCTTGATTTTGTGAATTTCATTCGCTAACCATTTTTTTTGAGACAATAAGGCACGATGGTTGAGTTGAGTTGAGTTGGTTGACTTGAGGATTGCCCTGTTGAGCAGAGAAAAATTTATTTGTTTTATTTACCATGTAAACAGCCAAAGTTCTTGATTCTGAAATGATACTTTCACCGTAAGTTTTGTAATCATTAACTAATACTCGTAAGTGATGTTTTCGATTTGGTTATGTGTCAGGCATACTCTTAAATAATGTATTGCTAAATGCTGATTTAGAAGCTTGTCTTCTCTACTTGATCCTTATCTTCTGACACCTCTGGTTTGGAATCTGACCTTGTATTTTTTAAACCTAACATGTAACTACCAGCTATTTCATTTTTCCCCAAGGCCCTTTATCTCTCATACTCAACTTTCGTGCTAGGGTTTACCTCTCGCCAACATTTGTTGGTTATCAATTTGGCCTGAGCCGGATGTAAAAAGGAGCTCGACAAGTATCTTCTGCAATGTTAATCAAGGATAAGTGAGGGAACGTCACATGCTTTTCCAGTAATGATTGTGATAGTAAAACCGTAAAAAATTTAGAAAAATACAAAAACTAAACTATTTTGTCTGGATGTCATTGGTATTGATGAGAAACAATGCGAAATTAGTTAAGTCACTCCAAAATCCTAGTTTTTGGTCTTCTTGTCTTCTCTACAGCCCTCCATTATCTTGTACCATGCCAACACCAATAAAACAATAGATGAAAACTTAAAAAGTAAAATTTGTTAAAATACTGAGTCAACTATTGATATATTACATATCATAGATTCAAATGAAGTTTCATCGATGTTTGGGTTATTCTGGAGGGAATGATTTATCAAGGCAGTAGCCACTAGGTCTATCAAGATCCCGTATATATTCACTTTTTCTGTTGCTTGAATCTATGTAGTCTTCTTCCAAAATTCCATATCATTAAGGGTCAGATTAGTTGAGCTGCTTCTGTTTGAATTCTTTGACAGTTTAATTCTTTTTCATTAAATTGTCAGATCTGTAATGGCAACCAAAAGAATTCAGAAGGAACTTCAAGATTTACAAAGAGACCCTCCTACATCATGCAGTGCTGGACCTGCCGAGGAGGATCTTTTCCACTGGCAGGCAACAATCATGGGCCCTAATGAAAGTCCTTATGCTGGAGGAGTTTTCTTCATTTCAATTCATTTTCCTCCGGACTATCCCTTCAAACCCCCGAAAGTCAATTTCCAAACAAAGGTAGTATGAGGCAATTTGAATCTATTGTTCTGAAGTTATCTCAGGTTCTTCACTTGTTGAATCGTGATGTCAGTTATTTTCCGTGATTACCCATGATAGATGTTAGAAACTTTTAAACCATGGGGATCAGCTTTGTTTTGTTGTGTACTTCACTTCCCTGAACCAGTGATTGTGAAGTGCCATCATTTTATGTTTCTAGAAGTAAACATGGACCTTTTGGGCTTGCGAATTTCAAATGTTTTACATTCTATCCTTTGTCATTGTGAATTCCAAATGTTCCCTTGGTTGCGCAGATGTAGCATGATCTCTGAAGTGAGCATTAAATCACCGATGAGATCAGATCTTTTTTATATTTAAGAAGGTTTTGTGAATGCCGTAGATGAAGGGGCAAACTGTGATGCTACCACTAGTATTAAGTTTTGTTCTTTAGCCCCCATTGCATCGATAGGAGATTCTTTTGATGAAATGGTATAGTGTTGTTGATTCATCCAGCCTCTCTAAACACCCGATTGGTGCATGGTAAGGATCTTGACTGCGTGGACTATTGTAGCACAAAATTATTGTTTTTACTCATTATATTTAGATTTTATCTGAAATATCGATCATGTCCTGCCTTTTGTCTTTCTGTGTCAACACTTTTTGGTTATTAGAACTTCAGCATCGTACTCGTATGAAACTTCCGTACTATAAATTTACAGGTCTATCATCCGAACATCAATTCCAATGGCAGTATCTGTCTGGATATTCTGAAAGAGCATTGGAGCCCTGCCCTCACCATCTCCAAGGTACTCCTTTCCATATGCTCTCTTCTCACGGACCCAAACCCCGATGATCCTTTGGTACCCGAGATTGCTCACATGTACAAAAATAAACGGTCCAAATATGAAGAAACAGCTAGAGCATGGACCCAGAAGTACGCAATGTGATGAAGAACATCCTTGCGTATGATTTATAATGACCGTAACCGATGACTCTGGACGTATATATATTTTATAATTGGTTTTATGTTTGCTTGTAAATTGTTTCCAGTGTCAATGTCATTTACAGCTTTTCGGACATGAAAATCATGTTAAGATTCGTCTGTTAACGGTGCAGGTCTTTGCTTAACGTATCATGTTTGTGGTTTTGTTGGCTTCCTTTGTTGAAAGCTAAAAACGTCTTAAGTTCTGAATGGTATAAATTAAGTGGTGCTTTTAAATAATTTTGTAGATGCATGTATTGTCTTGGTGTTTCCGTAGTTCGATTACTTACATTTCGTTTTGTACCCTTAATTATGTTGTTTTTTACCTTAAATATGTGAATTAAGTATTACTGTGGGAAAAACAGACAGACGGTCGACCGGTAGAACTTCGGTCGACCGATATTTCCGCTTGACGTGTAGCACAAAGTGTCTGGAGTTTTTCGGTCGACCGGTGGTTCTCAATTGGTCGACCGTTTATATTTTTGGACGTCTTGGACAAAGCGTCTGGACACGTCCGGTCGTCCAGTATTTCTCAACAAGTCGATCGGCATTTCTCAACCGATCGACCGATTCGTATTTGCATTCGGAGATTTCTGAACATTACGTAGAGTTTTTCGGTCGACCAGTAGTTCTCAACTAGTCAACTGATTGAAGTTTCAGAACATTACGTGGAGTTTTTCGGTCAACCAAAGGTGCGGGACGGTCGACTGAGGGAGCCCAGAATCAGTTACAGGTTTAAGTTCGGTCGACCGTTTCACCCGTTGGTCAATCGATCAGAACAGTTCTGCCCACGATCTGCACATTATTTACTCTATTTTTTGGGTTCAATTAATACTTGTTTTGGCTTAGTATATAAAGACAATTTCGTCCTCTTTTTGTAACATCATAAGAAGATTAGATCATCTTTTTGTTGTCTACTTTACATTCTTAAGAGAAAGAGAGAGAGTCCTTATGGATTCGGTAGGAGCAATTTCAACTAGGATTTCTTCGTCGATTGGTCCGTGTGTTTTGTAAGCTTCTCTTGTAATTTGTTTCTCTATATTAGATTAACGTTGTGTCGTCCGTGGTTTTTCCCGCATTGGGTTTCCACGTTAAATCTTGTGTTTTGCGTGGTTTGGTGTTGGTGATTTGCATCATTTGTGTTTCTTTCTTCCATCAAATTTACTATTTCGTTCCGCTGCGTATTTTGGGATTGATCTTATTTCCTAACAATTGGTATCAGAACTTTTGGTTTGAATTTTTGGGGTTTTATCGATCTTTCTTGCAAATAGACATGGTGAATCAATGGAAGATTGAGAAGTTGAGCTGATATATTAATTTCGGTTTGTGGCAAGTCAAGATACACGCAATTCTGGTGCAACAAGATGTAGGGGACGTTTTAAGGGCATAGATTCGTTGTCGAAAGAAATGTTCGAACAAGATAAGTTGAAACACGATAAGAAGACGATGTCAACAATTAAATTGTCTTTGTCTGACGAAGTTCTGAGAGAAGTGTTGAAGGAGAACACAACTGCAAGTATGTGGAAGAAGCTAGAGTAAGTCTACATGAAGAAGTCACTTGCGAGCCGGATTATCTTGAAGAAGAAATTATTCCTATTCAAGATGAAGTCGGGTATTTCTCTTCAACAACACTTGGATGATTTTAATGCAATCATCATGGATTTGAAGAAGATGGATGCAAAATTTTCTGACGAGGATCAAGCAATCATTTTACTTTGCTCGTTGAGTTTTTCATATGATCACTTCGTGGAGACAATGATGTACAACAAGACCGACATCTCTCTTGCGGATGTAGAAAACACATTCTCCTCCAAATATGATATGGAGAAGATGTCTGATGGTTCTGATTCGAGCAAAAGTGAAGCACTTGTTGCTCGTGGTAAGGGGAAAAAGAGGAGTTTCTTAAAGAACACTTCTAAGACCAAGTCGAATGACAGATATTATTTGTCATTACTGCAAGACGAAGGGTCACAAGATATCAGAATGTTTTAAGCTACAGAACAGAGAGAAGCAAAAGGGTTCTGGTATAAGTGATCAGTCAGGTTCAAATGTTGCCGAGTCCGATTCTGATTTTGTGTTGGCAGCTATAGGTTTGTCTGAAGCTTCCGATGGTTGGGTGATTGACACAGGCAGTACATTCCACTTAACTCCGAACAAGCAATGATTTTCATCGTATGAACATGTGACAGGTGGAATGGTTGTGATGGGTAATGGTGACATGTGCGAGGTTACAGGAATTGACTCTGTCAGATTGAGGACCCACGATGGCCAAGTCATGGTTTTGTCGGATGTGAGACATGTTCCTAAAGTGAGCAAGAATCTGATTTCAGTAGATTGACTGCAAATGACTTACAAATTCAGCGGTGAGGATGACTCCATATCCATCACCAAATGATCACTTATTCTGATGAAGGGGAAGAAGCTTGGGCCCGACAAGCTTTATATGATTAATGGAGGCAGAGTATATGATAGCGACCGATGGTATAAATGAAGGTCTTTGGTATACCACGAGAGGACGAAGCATATCGATGTCCGTTATCACTTCATTCGGGAAGTTGTTGCTGAAGGAGGCGTGGTGGTGAAGAATATGGGCACAGAAGATAATCCTGCTGATATGTTGACGAAGCTCGTCATTTCAACTAAGTTCATGGTATGCTTGAACTTGGTTGGTTTGAGCTCCGAGTAGGTGGAGCTACGACGACGACACAACGACGAAGGAAATGTTCCTTCAAGTTTCGGGGGTTATTCAAGGTAAAGGTGAAGATTGTTGTTTTTTACCTTGAATATGTGAATTAAGTATTACTATGGGAAAAACAGACAGACGGTCGACTGGTATTGCAGCTTGACGTGCATCACAAAGTGCTTGGAGTTTTTCGAAGAAAGAGAGAGAGAGAAGAAATGCAAGTGAGATGTGTTTGGCTTAAAACCTACTCACCTCACAACCAACCAACACACGCCGATCACCGCTTCTCGTCAGAGATCACCACTTCCTGCCAGAGTTACTGAGCCGAGAGAGACGAGTGAGTGAGAGAGATGCGAGAGAGAGAGAAAAGAAATGAGAAGGAGATGGGTTTATGCTTTTATAATCCCTCACCTTTGCCCTAACCTATCACATCCATCCACCTCAAAACCCTCCATTAATCCACATCAGCAACCCCTAAACCTGATTAACCAATAATCAAGAGTTAGGTTCTAACAATTTGTCTTAATTTCCTATCCATTCCTAATGGTTTCTGAAGAGTTTTATTATATTAGTATGACTCTTTTGGCTAGGGTTGAGCATCGGTCCGATCCGGACCAGACCGGACCGGAAAAAAATTCAAGTCCGGACCGGAAAAAATTTGAAGGGTCGGACCGGAGACCGGACCGGTTCGGTCCGGTCCAAAAACCCGATTTTTTCCCTTAAATTTAAAAAAATGGACCGGACCGGATCTAATTTTTTTGTTTCGGTCTGGACCGGACCCGGACCGGTTGGTTCCGGTCCGGTCCAAAAACCCGGACCGGACCGGATTTTGCTCACCCCTACTTTTGGCACGTTATTGCAAGTAGATGATTTTTTTTTGGGAAGTGAGTACTGATTTGTGTTTGCATGAGTAGTCTGTGCGTACCTTTTCTCATGTTTCTGGTTGCAGCCTTGACCATTCTATAGGAAATGTATGCGGTTATTGTAGTTTGGATAATATTGTCGATTTGACTTGTAATAGTTGCTCTCGGACGTTTGTTTCATACTATCATTTATGCAATTACGTTTTCCCAGATTGGGTTTTTTTCTTCGAATAGTGCACTTTTGAAAACAGGTTATTTTATAGGGTTGCTAAGATTAATTTTAATTATTATATATGATTTCAGATTTACATCCCATCAACCATGGGGTTTTAATAGGTGAGATTTGAAAACGTGTTCCACTTCAACCCCTCCGACTCTGTGAGGAATAGAGCCATTGTAAATTTGTTAGGTACACCTTCATTTAGAAATTGTTTGGGCATATTGGACCTATTTCATATAGCCTTAATTCGAAATTTAATAGATATATTACTTGTTAAAGTAATGGGCCAAAGATAAATACTGGTTTAAGATACAGATGTTTTCATGTTTCATAACCAATGCCCAATGGTGCAATGCTTACGAACTTACGTTAACGTTTTTGGAGCATGATTACCAAAAATAATGCAACCTATGTTGGTATTTTAAATATCTGAAGGGTGTCAATGTGATATGTTGTAAATAAGCAACAGCTATATGAATAGATAAGAAAAAAATGAAGAAACAAAAGCGAAAAAGTAAAAAAGAACCGCTTTGCTGGGGTAGAGCGAGTGATCGACGTTTCCTCAGATGTCGTGATAGAGTGGAAAATGTAGACGACGGAGGCGTTGGGTTAAGCAAAAGTGACTTCCTTCTATTCTTCGGTAAATCTACCATTTCGTTTCGTTTTCTTCCGATTTTAGCAGTGATGTCTATAGAGTATAGTCCCCCACTAATTTAGTATCTAATGTCGATAAACAGTTACAGCAATCCGGCATTAGTCCGTACTTCGATTCCAGTTATTAGGGTTTAGGGTTCAGAACCTCGTTGTTATTTCGTTCCGATCGAAATTTCAGATCTTCCCCAAACAACAAAAAAGGGTGATGGAAGGGTAAAGTAGCTGATCGATGTTACTATGCCATCTTAGTCGATTCTTTTGTTCCGTCGGAGTTTTTGTGATCGTGTGGTTGCTTGAGAGATGGAATGCCTAGTCAATTGTGCGAACGCGTAACACGTGATTAATCACATTTATATTAGACTTACAGTTATTGCCTACAGGCTGCATGAACGCGAGTATAGTCCTGACTGCTCTTTGGATGTTGATTAAGTGACTGGCTTGCCCCAGAAAATCATTCGAGGGGTAACTTATCTAAATTTTTTATGTGAATGTGCGGCTAAGAATGAGAAAGAGAATATAGAGCTATATATGGTCTAGAGAAGGGAGATAGGTAAAAATGTATTAATCTGTATAGTGTGGTTGTTTTCGAGTTTGTCTTACTAACTAGACTAGTTTCAACACTCCCACACATATGCCGCATCATTAATCCAACATGTGTATATGTAAGAATAATGTGGGATTGTTATTCTAGCCATTAGACATTTCAGACTTCGATGCCATATTAAATATGAGCAAGTTAGTTGCTACTGATTTTGAACTACGTGAAAAAAATGTTTTGGGAATTTCAAGGCAAACATGGAGGAATTGTTGGTTGATTTAGAATTCTAACGACAAGAATTCCCACTTTATAACTTCTAATTGTTCCCAAATAAGCTTTGATATTCAATTTGTTGGCCCTATGAGGTCAATTTTCAATTTCCTTATTGATGCCCTCACAAACTGCGTTACTCTGTATGCTCATTCTGTGGTGCCTATGAAGAAAATCATTTGGCTATGTAGGCAGAACAGAAAAAATAACCTGCAACTCCTGACACTTACTGAGGAGCACTTGTGTCTGTTTTAACAGTTGGAAGATACTTGAGAAGGCAAACAATGTCTGCGACATTGGGATAGCAAAGATATCGAGACTTCTGTAAACTAGATGCGAAGGAGTTACTGAAGGCGTTGTATGCAATACTGCCATGGAGCTTTCTCCAACACCAAATGTTGTAATTCCTCGATCTTCCCTTTAGTTTACGGTATCTTGTCACAAGTAGTCTTTTAGATAGGGTGTCAATAGATATCCGGAAATCCGATCACATCCGTATTCCAAATTGAACATTTTATCTAGGAAATCCGAAATCCGTTTTCGTATTCGGAATGGAGTATCCGTCAACTTGCGGAGCGAAAGTCAATATTGGTGTATCTGATCCGAATAACATCCACGTCGGGACTACATATTCATATTTCAACATCAGTAACCGTATTTATATCCGTATATTTATACAATACATTATTTTTACCTAAAATATCCATACATGTGATTATATTTTGAATATAGATTTTAAATTTATTTACTCAAATAAAAATGCATCAACTGGTTACATTTATTTAAGTGTTGAATATTGTTATTATTTTCAGAATATGAAGCTAGAACTTGACATAAATTAAATTAACATTTCAAACCAAATAAATGTGACTATGTATAGGAATTTTTCCAAGTGAAAACGAAAAACGTTATGAGGTGAGTAATTATGTCTACGGATGCGGTTATTATCCGTATTCGCTCCAAAATTTTCAAATATCCGAATGGATATAAACATCTCGTATCCGTAAACAATCCGTATCCGCATCCGTAAATTTTATGCAGATATGAGTATTGATATATCTATATCCGATCCGTATCCAATCTGTTGACACCCCTATTTCCAGAAGTAATTGCTCACTGGGATCAAGGATCTCATCTCATGCTTAAGCTTCCTCCGATTGGTTTCTATTGCGAATTAAATCTAAAAGCTTAATTCATATGGTATGAGAGTTAGTTGCATTCAGCTCTCATTATTCAGTTACTCAGCACGACAATTCTTAAATAGACATGTTTCTATTTCTACCATTTAGGGTGTAGTTCTGGTGTCTCATGCAATTTGTTGTCTTGCTTTTGGCACGAGAGTGAAAAAAACTCTCGTTGACTGTTGGAAAGATGAAAGGATATTGAGACATTCAGTCCTTGAGGTATAGTTGTCCATGTTGAGGAAATCTTTGAATCTACACTGTCCTATGCTGACTTCACTAATAATGGAATTAACCCAATTTTCTATCAACCTTGAAGCTAATGTCTTATAACCTTATCTGGCAAAGACTACACATCTAATTCTATGACGTGAAGAGCACAAAGAGCTTGTTTGGTATGTCTCAAGGGTTGTTGTGGTTTTAATTTGGACAGTAAAATTCGTTTCTCTTGTCATCAAGACACTAGCCAATTGCCATTGAGCTTCAAACCTATTTCGTCCAGATTAGTACAAGAACTATGACAGCGTCATCCCTCGATCTGAAGTGGATGTTGGCTCATGCTGCTTCAGTTTTCCGGTTTATGCTACCAACATTGGAATTCAGGTATGATTACTGAAGTAAAATGTTATTATCTTGTAGGATGTTTTCTGGCCAGGATAGATTTTTGAAAAATTCGAAGTATTTATATTTAATAAGTTTTAAAAGTGTAATTTCTGAAAGTATGAACTGGTCCTAAATTCAAAATTGAAGGTAATGGTACTAAAAAGATGTTTACTAATGTAAGAATTAGTGCAATTTGAAGGTTGCTGTTGAACCAATGTATTTCTAATGGAAACAATTTCTTAATTGTTTGCCGTGCCTAAATAGTATGTTTTGAAGTTCGAAGTACCAAACTAAGAATCAAATATATTTCAAGCTACTCGCAATACGTTTAGCTTTTGACTTCGAATAGGACGTACCATGTCTATAATCTTTCAAATGTGCTGAGATTCTCCAGGATATCAAAGGATTCGTCCTTTGGATCTGCAATACACAAGCTTGGAAGGTAAGACCGTAAGAGCCATCCTGTTGTCAGATTTGTAACTTGTAAGATGATTCTTAGTTTTACAGATTATGGGGTTTTTAAATGAAGTCTGATTTAATCTGCTGAATTTCTATTTCTGTTAGATTTTTAGTATGATATTAAGATGTTATACAACTTACACAAGATATAATAATCTTGTAGTAAGAATTAGTAGTGAATTAATGATCGTGCAATATCACTTCTTATATTATTGATGATAAAATCTAAAGGTTCAAGAAGAAAAATGAACACTTATGTGATTATCCAAAGAAACTCTTGAAACAAGAAGCTCAAGGTAGTTGTGATATGGGAAATGTTTGTTGAACGCAGGGCGTCACGGACGCGCTCTACGTGGATATTCATGTCAGCCCTTACGTGGCGAAAACATGACTGCTTTTTTTGTTTTTTCTTCCTGATGTCCACTCAAATCACATTAAATGCGTTTCAACTCAGTACGTTCTCTCTCTCCACCCAAATACAAATATGATGACACTCTTTCTTTCTTCTTCATTCTTTCTCTCCAGAATAAATCACCATTTCTAGCAAGATATTATGTCGAAGAAGCGTCTGATGCCGACTCCCAGGATTCTTCACAACGTAAGCAGCGTGCATGAGACGGTGCAAAGACTTCCTGATGTTCTTGTCAGCGTTAGCATCGTGAATGTGACAATCCGGTGGTGAAGACTTCGCACCACAACATCTTTGCTGCATTGTTGGAGTCATGACAGAAAAAGAAAGAAGAAGAAAGAAAGAGTGTCATCGACCGTCCCATTCACGTTCCTTACGTTGTGAAGAACCCTGGGAGTCGGCATCAGACGCTTCTTCGAAATAATATCTTGCTCGAAATTGTGATTTATTCTGGAGAGAGGTACAACGCTCCGTGGTGAAGACTTACGTCTGTTCGGTTTATGTCGTACATCTCTTCGTAATAAATCACCATTTCGAGTAAGATATTACGTCGAAGAAGCGTCTGATGTCGACTCTCAAGGTTCTTCACAACGTAAGCAGCGTGAATGAGACGATCATGTTTAAGTCTTACATCTTCTTTCCGATTTACTGGGAAAATATATATTATCTTTGTAATTTGTGTGTGTTTGTATTGTTTGTTTGTGTGTGATTTACTGGGAGAAGATATATTATTTTTGTAATTTTTTTGTGTTTGTGTTTGTGCTTGTATTGTTTGTTTGTCTTTGTGCTCTCATTGTATCTTATTGTGTAATAGTTACCATCAATAATATGTACTATCAATATCTCATTGTGCTCTCATTGTATATACATAAACATGACAAACTTTCTACATAAACTGGACAAACATTCTACATAAGCAGGACAAACTTTCTACATAAACAAGACAAACCTTGTACATAACAGTACAAACTTTCTACATAAACTGGACAAACATTCTACATAAACAAGATAAACTTTCTACATAAACAGGACAAACTTTCTATATAAACAGGACAAAACAGGACAAGCTTTCTACATAAACAAGACAAAACATGACAAACTTTCTACATAAACAGGACAAACTTTATACATAAACAGGAAATCTGAGATGCTATTTTTTTCCTAAACGTAATTCTTGTGGGGTAAAATATATACAGTGGGAGGTTTGTTGAGTTTGTGCGGGGGCGGCAGGGGGCGGCAGCCCCTGCGGGGGACGTGAGTCCCCCCCGCAAAGCGAGTGGGCAGAGGGAGCGCGCTTTTCGGACGTTTTTTTGTTTTGACATCATATTATTGCATTCCATATATTGATTCGTTTATTCCGACAATAATGAAGCCATATATTATTCCGGACTGCAAATACACTTATTCTGGACTGCAAATACACTTATTCCGATTCCGGACAGCAAATACACTTATTCCGGACAAACTTTATGTTCCGTTTCTGGACACACTTTATTCTTAAACCAGACAACAAATACACTTATTCCGGACAACAAATACACTTATTCCGGACAAACTTTCTGTTCCGTTTTTGGACACACTTTCTTCTTATTCTGGACAACTACATTTATTCCGGACTGCAAATACACTTATTCCGGACATCAAATACACTTATTCCGGACAGCAAATCAACTTATTCCGGACAAACTTTATGTTCCATTTCTGGACACACTTTATTCTTAAATCGGACAACAAATACACTTAGTCCGGACAACAAATACACTTATTCCGGACGGCAAATGCACTTATTCCGGACAAACTTTCTGTTCCGTTTCTGGACACACTTTCTTCTTATTCTGGACAACTACACTTATTCCGGACTGCAAATACACTTATTCCGGACAACAAATCAACTTATTCCGGACAGCAAATCCACTTATTCCGGACAAATTTTATGTTCCGTTTCTGGACACACTTAATTCTTAAACTGGACAACAAATACACTTATTCCGGACAAACTTTCTGTTCCGTTTCTGGACACACTTTCTTCTTATTCTGGACAACTACACTTATTCCGGACAGCAAATACACTTATTCCGGACAACAAATCAACTTATTCCGGACAAACTTTATGTTCCGTTTCTGGATACACTTTATTCTTAAACCGGACAACAAATACACTTATTCCGGACAGCAAATATACTTATTCCGTACAGCAATATACACTTATTCCGGACATACACATAACGTAAACATGACAAACACATAATGTAAACTGCACACACACATAAAGTAAGCTAGACAAATTAAGTTGATCCAACGTAAAACTTAAAAACAAATATTTTATTATGATAAGTGTGGGCTCTGCACGAATAATGAGACTGCACGATGTCCTATGGTCTGCACACTGTCTTATCTGTGTATTGGGAAACGAATCGTTCAACTTAAAGAACCGGCGTTTTTTAAAAAGAGCAAAACGCGCGAAGAGAAATTTCGCTGACTGGACGCTGACTCAAAGAAAAATATCTGAGCTGTACAGATCCACGTAAGGCGCGTCCGTGACGCCTGCGTCCGTCTATCACGGCTCTTGTGATATTGGTATTTGTACATTATTTTGTGGGTTATTTTCTTGTATGCACCTCAGACGTTGTGTAATTGGATCTTTGCATTCGGTTTTCGATTATTTATTTCCGTGCACCTACATTTCAACTTTAACTCTTTTTCGTGCACCTATATTCCATTTATTTGCTTGTATGCAATTGTGCCGGTTGTGGGTCTACTATATCACAAATTCCATCCAATTTTGTTACGAATTTTGCAATTTACACTCTCTAAATTTAAAAATATCCTTATTGTTAAATAAAAAATGAATAAAATGAAAAAACTCAAACCCTCACTTCTCCTCTCTCTCCTTTTCTATCACTCCTTTCCTCTCTCTCCGCGCTCCACTACCACCAGGTCCACCACCACTTTCGTCAGTTGGTTGGGAGGGGAGATGACTAGAGAGAGAATTGGATGGAGAGAGAGGAGAGAAGTGAGGAGAATCGAGGGACTCCAGAGAAAGATGAGAGAGAATCACACAGAGAGATGAGAAAGAATTGGAGAGAGAGGAGATAATAGATGGACTAGAGAGAGAGGAGAGAAGTGAGGAGAAGAGAGAGGAGAAGAGAGAGATTTGGAGAGAGGTGAGTGATTGGAGAGAGAGAACGGGAGAGAAAAGAAGAGAGGAGAAATGAAGGTTTTGGTTGTTTCAGTTTTTTTATTTTTTTAAAATGAAAGACAATTTTAAATTTAAAGCGTGTAAATTGCAAAATTTCTAACAGAGTTCGACGCAATTTGTGACGGAGTGAACCACACAAATGGTGTAGGTGCATACAAGCAAATAAATGGAAATGTAGGTGCACGAATAGTACTAAAGTTCAAATGCAGGTGTACGGAAGGAAATAGTCGAAAATCGGGTGTAAATAATCAATTACGCAACGTTTGAGTTGCACCCATGCAAATAATCCTTTTATGAGTTATTCAAGAAACCTTTTCTTTTAAAATAAAATAAATGAATTTATAATAGAGGTGTATAGTCATCCAAAAGACACCAAAATTTTGTGTATAAATTTGGAGTTGCTATTCTGGTCTGTCCTTTTGCATTAATAAATTGAATACCACTTTATTGGATTGTTTGCAAACACACATATTTATGACTTTATCTGTGTCTTTTTCACTGTATGGTTGATTCCACTGAAATATTCTTTCCATTGTATTTGTATCCATGGACCAGAAGTCACAAACCGTCCACACCAAAAAGAAATACAGTGATGTTTAAAGCTAACAATTTACATTTTAAAAGACAGACAACCTGCATAAAAGAATTGCTTTCATAAAAGTCCGAAGCTACCTAGCATTTCATTTCCTTGTCACACTAGACTTTGATTAATCATGACTGTGTTCTGCAGTGTGTATCATGGTATGGGCAGGGATGCTTTATTTGATGCGTATCACATTTTTGTAAGTGCTCTTCCTTCAATAGGATATCTGGATTTGTTCACTGTCTTTAAAATCCACACATTTTGTACTTGAGAGAGTCACATGAATGAATGGTCATGGTCTTTACTCTTTAGGGAATTTATAACCAAGTCTTCACTGCTGAGTACTGTGATTGCACATGATAAAAAAAGAAGTGATTGCACATGAAGTGCAAATATGACACCTGGAGCATACTTAGCTTCTCTTGATCCAACCATTATCTATAAGGCATTCTCAATTTATTACACATACACTTCAGCTTACTGCATTAGCTTACATTTGGTGTTTCAGAAGGAAAATAGAAAGAAAAAAACTTTATATTTTGGTTTGAAGTCTGAACAACGACTCAGTAAGTGAGTAATTTCCGTTAGCATTTGTGTTTTGTTACAAATAAAAAATTAAAAAAAAATCCACATTCACACTTTTGAAAATTGAAACCAAATAAAACATCTGAAAGTACAATCGTGGACCACTTGTCAATTATACGAGATATCAGTACATATATGCACATATCATGGTTGCTTCTTAAACTATCATCACCTGATGTTTTTGCATACATTCTGCAAACATTGCACCAAAAAGGACACTAACTAATCTTGGACCTTGGAAGGGGTGCTCCTTAAAGTTAAAAGTTGAGGGAACAATAAAAGGTGCTCCTTAAAGTTAAAAGTTGAGGGAACAATAAAAGTTTCATATTACAACTTCGATAAGAATTTGATTCCCCAAATCTACATTTTTATGCTTTGGAGAACATACATTTCTTTACCCAGCTTCGACTTCAGATCGACAAATTGTCTTGTTTTGGCTAAGAGAGTAGATTGTCTAATCTCTGAAATGACGGGAAGCCCCACTTGATATGACATTGCATTGTGCTTAAGAAGCCTTCCACTAGACTTTTGGACCACTATACTTTTATTAGTACCACGATGAGGATCTTGCATCACTTCTCTTGAAAAGCGTCGTGGAATTTCGGTTTGCTAATTATTAGGTTACATATCCTAGCCAGCTAGCCTTAAAGTAAAATAAATAAATTTCAAGTCTGAGTTCTTACTGCAACGTGTTTATATTCAGGCAGATATATTCAGTGACAAAAGTGAACCTGATCGTTTCATTATTACATGTATATAGGATTAACTGAAGATGTAATTCAGTTAAAATTATCTGAAATATATTTCAGGACCCACTAAATGTAAATTTCAGTATGCATTTCAACAATTGTTACTCGAAACTACTTACGTTAAACCAACTGAATTAAAGTCCAAAGCGTATAAGAAAAAAGAATGGAGTTCTATAACTAAAATGCTACTTCTTTCATAAGATCTTCAAATTTAATATATTAAAGTATAACTGAAGTAATCTATTGAGGTAAAAGCTAGTGAGCTTCGTAGATTTGTTAGAAACCAAGCTAAATGTACCTACCTTATCTGTACATCACTAGATCAACAATTAATCAATTACAATAAATTAATACTCAGGAAGTATATGAAATGCTATCCCAGTGCATAATACACTTGAGTCAAAGTAGCATCTCTTAGGAAAACCTGCTTACACAGCTGGGCAATCTCACCCAGAATTCCAGAAATCTGGTCAACCCCACATGGAAATGCAGAGCAATTGCCCCCCATCTATTCCACATACAGCTCTGTCAGCATCTCCAAAATATTTCCTTGATTTTTCTTCAATATACAAGACAATATGCTTGTGTTGTGTATGTTGTGAGCTTAGGTCTTAAATTTCAAACAGAGGACACCAACCTTCACATTGTTGTCGGGGTTGGACTGGTCTTCGGTCCGAATTGCAGAGCACAGTTTCCTGTCATATCATATGCACGTCACAACAGGGAGATCCAAACTATGCTCTATCTGTTAAAAGCAACAGCTGGCTCAGCCCAAACGGTCATCCTCGCCCACAAGGCAACATATCTCCATCCACATACAAGGCAACACCAATCTCCACGTATCAAGCAATACCACAAGGCAACAATATCTCCATCTCATACAAGGCAACACCAATCTCCACGTATCAAGCAATATATTTGTAAATATAGGAAACAATTCAAACGGCTATCTCCAGAACATATATATGTATCGACACTTCTGTAATACTTTTTTCAATAATAATAAAAACCAATATTCAAATTGTGAACTTCAATATGGTATCAGAGCGTCGATCTCAGACGTAAAAAGAGTTGCCTCATCGACGGCAATCTCTCAGACCACCGCCTCAGTCCACTCAAGTCATCATTGACTACCCACCAAAATCCAAAACACAAACCACCATCATCGGTCGACCGACCTCAGAAAAAAAAACTCCAACATCATCGGCCGACTGACCTCTGTTTCAAAGCACTCGACGAGGGGGATTGAAGCAGAAGCCACACCCTACCCCTCGCCATGACAACAGACGGGGCAACGCCTCAGAGATTGACCACCCAAGTACTAAATGGTACGAATTACCTTTCATGGGCTCGGTCGGTCACCTTGTCCCTCAGTGGGAAGGGAAAACTCGGTCATATCACTGGCCACACGAAGAAACCAACCACCGACGATGCCAAGATCGAAGAGTGGCAGACCACTGATCACCTTACGATGACCTGGGTGCTCAACTCCATACAACCGCAGATCGCCGAACTATTCATCTACTCCGACTCGGCCAAGGAGCTCTGGGACTCAATCCACGAGCTATACGGTAAACAACAGAACTTTGCCCATGTATTTAAAGTTAAACAAGAACTCTCTCAAACCAGGCAAGGGCAAAGGACAGTCACCGAGTATCTCGGTGCACTAAAGGGTCGGTGGGATGAACTCGCAATCTATGAACCGCCAACAACAGACCCTAAAATAATCAAAGAACGGGTCGAGCAAAATCGGGTCTACCAGTTCCTGGTAGGACTCGACTCTAGCTACGAGACCTTAAAATCTCAAGTTCTGCTATCATCGGAGCTACCGCCCCTCAGCCAGATCGTCTCTATGGTCCAACGAGAGGAAACAAGGAGACATGCCATGCAACAAACTACCAATCCAGAAAATCAAGCATTCGCAGCGGCGCACAACCGAAATCAAAACGCAAAAGCAAAAACACAGTTCGGGAAGCGAAAAGATGAACATTGTGATAACTGCAAGAAACCAGGACATAGCCGCGACCGGTGTTGGTTCCTCTACCCGCACCTCCGACCACCCAAGGATGGCACCGGAGAACGAAGGGGGGACGGGAGAGGACGACTAGGCGGCGGACCCGACTCAGGTTTTTCTCTAAACCCTAACCCTAATTTTTCTGATGGGAAGCAAAAATGGTCGCAGATCGGGTCTGCTACCGATAGCCGAGGTTATATATCCGAGACATTCGCGGATTCTCCCACACCCGACAACCGACCGCCGATAAATGGACGGGTCGACGCACATCCGGGTACACCTGAGTATGCCGCGCACGCCTTCAACCGACCGGATATGCACGCCAATGCAAGAGGAAGCTCTGGGAGCGGGCCGAATTCAGCCCACAAGGAGCTGGGCCTGGTTCTGGCGCACCTCAACAGTCTGCTTAGTAAAAATCAGAGCTCCCAAGGTATTGGGTCAGGTATAACTCAGTTTTTTGCTCATCAAAGTATTAATCAACCTTGTGCTAATCAAACTTTTACACCTAACTCTTGGATTATAGACACAGGTGCCACTGATCATATGACCGGTAATACAGATCTTATACGTGATATCCAATATAACCCAGATTTAAATAAATTTGTGACCGTGGCTAATGGTAATCAAATTAGAATTAGCGGCACGGGACACTCAACATTACTTAATAACACCTCTGAACATGTCCTATATATCCCAGAATTTGCATCTAATCTACTATCTGTAGCAAGGATAACAAGAAATTTAAATTGTAATGTTATTTTCTCACCTTTTGATGTGATTTTTCAGGACCGAACATCAGGGAAGATGATTGGTAGAGGATTTCTCAAAAATGGCTTGTATGTGCTAGATTCAAATAATAATACGATTGCTAATAATGTGTCACAATTTAACTCCAACTTGTGGCACAAACGCATGGGACACCCATCTATGTTAGTTTTAAAACAATTATTTCCTGCTTTAAATTTAAATGCTGAAATATGTTGTGAGACATGTCGTCTTGCGAAACAAACCAGGTTACCTTTTCATGCATCCACCTCTAAGACAGGAAAGCCACTGGAGATGATACACTCTGACATCTGGGGTCCCGCCCCGGTTGAATCTTACAATGGTTTTAAGTATTTTATTACCTTTATTGATGATTTCTCTCGCACAACTTGGCTTTATTTGCTTAGATCAAAATCTGATGTTTTTTCTATTTTTTGTGAATATGCTTCCTTGGTAGAAAATTTGTATGACACAAAAATAAAAATCCTTAGATCTGATAATGGCGCTGAATACACTAGTAATGTTTTTCAACACTTTCTAAAAGAAAAAGGGATCTTTCATCAAACTACTTGTGTTAACACCCCTGAACAAAATGGAATATCTGAAAGAAAAAATAGGCACCTCTTAAATGTCACTAGAGCACTTTTGTTTCAAACTCACGTACCTAAAGTTTTCTGGTCCGAAGCCATCTTAACTGCCGTTTACCTGATTAATCGTCTGCCCAGCCCCATAATCCAAAACAAACAACCCTTAGAAATTCTGAATGGTAGGCGAATGACCCTTGATCATCTAAGGATTTTTGGCTGCACCTGCTATGTTCACAAAAACCATTCTGATAAACTCGATTTTCGTTCTGTGAAATCTGTTTTCCTTGGGTACTCCTTTCAAAAGAAAGGGTACAAATGTTACGATCCTTCTGAAAGTAAACTTTATGTTTCACGAGACGTGTCCTTCTTCGAACATGAACCTTATTTTTCTACACAATCTAATCCCTCAGGCGAGATATCTCCTCTCCCTATCTTTGATATGTTTGATATCTCTTCTCTTGAGGAAACTCCCATTCCTCAAGATGGGGGGGATGAATACACAGGAAATACAGGAGAGCGAAATGACGAACAGGTACAACCACAAGACAGGATTACAACAAGGAGGTCCATGAGACCCACTCGTGCTCCATCTCATCTCCAAGACTTTGTGACTTACAACGTCACATACCCCATCCAAAATTATATCTCTTACAATGCTATATCTTCATCTCATCATAGTTTTTTGAATGTTATCGATCAAGTTAGTGAACCTACCTCCTACCATGATGCCCTTAATCATCCTCATTGGGTACAGGCTATGCAGGATGAGGTAGATGCCCTAGAAAAAAATCAAACCTGGACCCTCGTTCCCATCAAACCCGGAATAAAACCTGTAGGATGTAAATGGGTATATAAGATTAAGTATAATAGTAATGGTTCTATTGATCGGTACAAGGCTAGATTAGTCGCTAAAGGATACACTCAAACCTACGGTCTTGACTATCTCGAAACCTTCGCTCCGGTAGCAAAAATGAACACGGTAAGAGTCCTCCTTTCTATAGCTGTCAACTATGGTTGGAATTTATATCAGATGGATGTTCGAAATGCGTTTCTTCAAGGAACCCTGGAAGAAGAAGTCTACATGACTCCCCCTCCAGGATACAACTCAGCACATAATCAGGTTTGCAAACTCCACAAATCCATTTACGGATTAAAACAATCACCCAGGACATGGTATGCAAAACTCAGCTTCTCCCTTCTCCAATTTGGTTTTTCTAAATGTTCCGCTGATGCATCTATGTTTACCAAACATCATAACAATATCACCACAATTATTCTTGTTTACGTAGATGATATTATAATCACAGGAAATAATGACAATGAAATCAACCTCGTAAAATCATATTTAAAATCCAAATTTGACATCAAGGACCTAGGATTTATGAAATATTTTTTAGGCATTGAACTTGCATATTCTAAGAAAGGTCTTTTTCTATCTCAACGAAAATATGTCATAGATCTTTTAAAAGAAACTGGTAAAATAGGATCCAAACCTGCTAACACCCCCATTGAGACAAATCGAAAGGTAAGTCCCAACGAGGGAGAACCTCTACATAATATAGGACAATTTCAAAGGTTAGTTGGGAAACTCATTTACCTCACTGTCACCAGACCCGATATCACTTATGCAGTAAGTGTAATTAGCCAGTTCATGCATGCTCCAAACACACAACACCTTGATATAGTGGATAGAATCCTGAGATATCTAAAGAAAACCCCAGGGCAAGGGATATGGATGAAAAGAAACAATTCTAATTCAATAATTGGGTATTCTGATGCAGATTGGGCAGGAAGTCATGATCGCAAATCCACTACTGGTTTTTGCACGTTCGTTGGTGGAAATCTAGTCACATGGAGAAGCAAAAAGCAAAATGTTGTTGCACGATCTAGTGCAGAGGCAGAATACCGGGCCATGGCATCTACCACCAGTGAATTAGTTTGGCTCAAACAACTCCTCAAGGATATGAAAATTCCGTATCAAAAACCTATGCAAATGTACTGTGATAATAACGCAGCTCGGCACATTGCCTCTAATCCCGTCTTCCATGAACGAACCAAGCACATAGAAGTCGACTGCCACTTTATCAGAGAAAAAATCCAAGCAAAAGAAATAGAGGTCCCCTATGTCCAAAGCAAAGATCAGCTCGCTGATATCTTCACCAAGCCTCTGGATCAAAAACAATTTCATAACATTCTCGACAAGTTGGGATCCTTCAACCTCTTCCGGACCCAACTTGAGGGGGAGTGTTAAAAGCAACAGCTGGCTCAGCCCAAACGGTCATCCTCGCCCACAAGGCAACATATCTCCATCCACATACAAGGCAACACCAATCTCCACGTATCAAGCAATACCACAAGGCAACAATATCTCCATCTCATACAAGGCAACACCAATCTCCACGTATCAAGCAATATATTTGTAAATATAGGAAACAATTCAAACGGCTATCTCCAGAACATATATATGTATCGACACTTCTGTAATACTTTTTTCAATAATAATAAAAACCAATATTCAAATTGTGAACTTCAATACTATCATTGCCCCCTAACCAACATGGTCTGACCCGCTTGGTTCACCTCCCAACACCCCCACCTTGTTTTCTCCTCTGACCACCACTTCGAACCACGTAAAATAATAACACCCCAACACACTACAAGACGAGCAAAGTGGTCCAGTCACCAAACTCATCTCTGTGACTCTTTTCAAAACACTGTTTCAAATGTAAATGGCCATTTGTTTAGTCACTCCACAGTGTGTCACTTGCAGACCAATCCTCATGAACTACCCTCCTAGATTCCCTTCTCCCTTGAGATTCACAGCTTTGTGGGTCTAGCTTGGGATGGGCTGGGAAGGTGATGGTAGTGGTGGTGGTGGTCTTGTGAGGTTGTATTTTTATTTTTATTTTGAAAGTGGTCCTGTGAGGTTGTAAGTGCTTCAGCTCTTCTATGTTTTCACCCTTTTTTTGGTATTGTAATTATTGGCTAGTCCTTGAGGTTGCAGCTTTTGTGTTTTTTCTACCTATTTTCTTTGATGGGTCTTTGAAAATATGTGTTCAAACCGACACTCTTATTCCTGGAATTTGAAAGGAAAGTAGTTCCAGTTTGGAGGGTTTGGTACAACAAGTGAAGTACCAAAAGATCTCAATCTCGGCAAGTGAGTTCTTTCTAAATCTTTTCTTTGTGCTGTAAATCTTTAGACTAATGGATGTACCAACTGATATTCATGAGAGTAAGCTAACCATCAAAACCTTTAATTCCATTGGTGAATCTGGAGTAGTGTCTCTTCCAATCTCCCCTTCCATTTCCTTCTCTCCACACTTGACCTCTCCATCTACAATCTCACCTCTGTCGTCAGCCTTTGTTTCAGCTCTCCAATCACCCTACATTTCCCCTAGAGCTCTTGTTCCACCACAAGCACATGAGAACCCCACCACAGCTTCCACTACTGCCACTATTCTCTCCCCCATTTCCTATTCCAGTTCCCACTCCGACGATGTGCCCAGCACTTCCTACACTCCCCCGTCCGACCGGTACGATTTTTCCACCGACCCGTCTGATCAGAAGCCCAAATACTCGGATGCAACGCAGCCCAGGATATCATTTTCGTTCCCTGTTCCGAGGATTTCGCTAACCAAGAGCTCGATCCCACCTGCTGCCAACGCGAAGCTGCGGAGTTGTGATGTTTATATTGGGTTTCACGGGCCGAATTTGAATTTGTTTAGGTTCTGCAAGTGGCTCAAGTCGGAGCTTGAGATTGAAGGAATTGTTTCGTTTGTGGCTGATCGGGCGAAGTATTCAAACACGCAGAGCCATGAGATTGCAGATAGGATCATTTGCTCAGCTACGTTTGGGGTTGTTATTGTTACTGCATCTAGTTTTTCAAATCCTCACAGCATTGAGGAACTTAAGTTCTTTGCGCAGAAAAAGAACTTGATACCGCTTATGTTTGACACCAATCCCTGCGAGATTGCACGGTTGTTTTCCACGAACACGGAAGGTAAAGACAGGAAGGAGGCGTACGAGGGGTTGTCCAAGTGCAATGACTTCAAGCTTGAAGCAAATGAGAGTAACTGGAGGAATTCTATCTTGCGCTCGGTCGAGATATTGAAGACGAAACTCGGGAGAAATAATGTTCTAGAGAAGGAGGTCAAGACTTTCGAAGAGTTGCCCTTCCCAAGGAACAGATTTTTTGTGGGCAGAGACAAGGAGCTGGTGGAGATTGAATCTGGTTTTTTTGGATTCTCTGATACTCAAGAACCTGAATGTCCAAGACCGGTGTCAATCAATGCAGGTTCAAGCGGATTCTCGGACGGGTTTGATGATGATGAGAGTGATAGAGGAAGGACCAATAGTAGATACATCAGCTTGGAGATGAGAAAATGTAAAGAACCCACTTTGGAGGCTTGGATTGAACCAGCAGTAGAGTTCACAACATGCAGAGGTCGAGGGTTGACAAAACAAAGATCGAAACACAGGAAATCGAAGTGGGGTAATAACAAGAACCATGGGAACAACAATGTTATCTGCATAAATGGGCCTTCAGGTATCGGTAAGACTGAGCTGGCATTGGAGTTTGCACACAAATACTCCCAGAGATACAAAATGGTGCTGTGGATTGGTGGAGAAGCAAGATATTTCCGACAGAATATACTGAACCTTTCAATGAAGTTGGGGTTGGATGTGAGCGCAGAAGCGGAGAAAGAAAGGGGCAGGATCAGAAATTTTGACGAGCAGGAATTTGATGCATTTCAGAGGGTGAAGAGAGAGCTCTTCAGAGACGTGCCTTACTTGGTCATAATTGATAATCTTGAGACTGAGAGTGAAGGTCGAGAAGGAAAAGACTTGCATGATTTACTACCAAGCAATACCGGTGCTACTCACGTAATCATAACGACAAGGCTCTCCAAGGTTATGAACTTTGAACCAGTTCATCTACCACCTCTGTCCTTGGCCGACTCTTTGGTTTTGGTTAGAGGAAGGCGAAAGAAGAATTACCCTGATAATGAATCGGAAATCCTTAAAAAATTCGACGAGAGGTTGGGGCGGTTGAGCTTTGGATTGTGGTTGGTTGGGTCACTGTTATCTGAGCTAGAGATATCTCCATCACAGCTGTATGAAGCTATTGATAAGATATCAGTCAGTGAGTGCTCATTTTCTGTGAATGCCAACGACGATAGTTTCTGTCTGAACAATTCTTTTCTGATGAAAGCCTTGGTATTTTGCTTTGCGATTCTAAACCAGAAAAATGGGAGGAGAAATTTTGCATATCGAATGGTTCTTGCAGGTGCTTGGTTGGCCCCTTCACCTGTTTCATCCACCCTTCTAGCCAATGCAGCTAATAAAATTCCTGTTAAAGGGAATAAGTTCCAGTGGAAGAAATGTCTTGGCTTTGCTTTGTGTTGCTGCTCTAATTGCTGCTTGGCATCTGCCGAGAGAAGGAATGAAATGGAATCGGCAATCATGTTGGTAAAGCTCGGGTTGGCAAAACGAGCCGGTAGAAGTCCGCGGTGTTGGATCCAATTCCATCCGATCACCCAGCTCTTCGCCAAGTGGAAAGGTGGATTGTCTTCAGCCAATGCCGCCGTGCTTGGCATGGGGAAGATTGGAAAGACCATATTGGTATCTGACCACCTTTGGGCTTCAGCGTTCCTAGTTTTTGGATTCAAATCTGAACCCCCTCTGGTGCAACTAAAGGCTGTTGACATGGTCCACTTCATAAAGAAAACAGCAATTCCGTTAGCAATCCAGACGTTCATGACATTCTCAAGGTGCAATTCCGCTCTGGAGCTTCTTAAGGTGTGCACGAATGTGCTTGAGGAGGTCGAGAAGTCATTTGCGTCGCAAATACAAGATTGGAAGAATGGACCCTTGTGTTGGAGAAGGAAGCTGAAATCATCAAATCAAAAGTTGGACAAGTACGTGTGGAGAGATGTTACGCTCTTGAAGGCTACATTGCTGGAGACCAGAGCAAAGCTACTATTGAGAGGAGGGCATTTCGACAGTGGGGAGGAGCTGTGTAGGACCTGTATCAGCATCAGGACAGTGATGTTTGGGCACAATCATGCCCAAACTCTTGCTGCTCAGGAGACACTGGCTAAATTGGTGAGGCTTAGGAGTAGTTCTTGATGCTACAACTTGGGTTTTCTTTGTGCCCTTGAAATGTGTAGTTTCCTATGAACATTATCTTAGGTAGTTCAATTAAAAGCTGTAGTTCTTCCAATTTTTCATAGCTTGCGAAGTTGTCATCAAGAATGTGGGCGGACAACACCATGTTTATTTGGCAGTTTGATAATTTCAATCAATTTCTTGTACAGAAACACTGAATTGTCTCAAGTTATTTTGGTGTGCAAAACTAATGTTCCAAATGTTGGACTTCTACTGATAATACCAATGAGTTGATGAGTGGTTGGATTCTGAAAAGAGTACAGACCTCAGGCTTCTATAAGGTTAAATTCTTAGATCAATGAAGCCATTGAGATGCTCTTTTCATGCATTTATTGAGCATGCTATGTAAAAATCTAATGCTTGGATATTAATAGTGCAACTCCATTTGAATTGCAAAAAAAATTATACTTCACTTTTGAATGTGGTGGGCAGTAAATGTCAATGAACTACAACACGAATCAGAAGCACTTGCATAAGAATTCCAAAATTTATAGAAATTTAGGGAACGTATAGGTCCCTTCTCCACTAAAAAAATGGATTTTATCAGATATATTCTTTTAGGAAATAGTAAATGCTGATACTATACCATCTGTATTGCTGCTACAGATATCTACTGAAATCTCATTCTCATTCACAAACGCAACCTGGTTAGTGGCCTAGTCCGTGTTTGTGTAGAAGGAATGGAAATGACAGAGATGTAAGCAATGTTTGTCTATTGAGTCTAATTAATTACTTCGTTTCTAGCAATACAACAGATTGGACACACAATTTTCCATTTGCCACTAAATACCTTTTTTTTACGTGATTATATGACCATGAGAAAAAAAAGATCTGAAGTCTATTCTGGTAACAATTTTTTACTTGAGATTTATGCGTTTGGTCTTGACTGTGGTACTAATTTTGAATTGTTAATGTTTGTTGTTTCATTACTGTTTTGTGCCTTCTAGAAAGATACTTTTAAACTTGTACATGTTAGATTCCAGTGTACTGCAAGGAGCATGCATCATGGACCCAAACAAAAAGTTGGGCAAAGTTGATATCGAATTAGAGAAGTAAATAATTGAGCTCTGAAAGCCTCTGGTCTGGTGAGAGGCCCCTGGGCCCAACTACAGTTCCACTCTGAGGTTTCACTAACAAATTTTTGACTTACCTACTAGCATCAGAGAGACATTTACCTAGTAGTCTATAACCTGTTTACTAAACTTTTGAGATGAGACAATCATCTCTTCTCCCCAAATCATTCTATTTTCTTTAAACATAATATTTAGCAAGTGACCAACAGATCTTTCTTAGAACAACTAGATTGACTCACAGCAAAAATCCCCTGAACGAGAGCAAAACTAGAATCCTCCTTGAAGATCAATCTACACATTGCACTTACAAAAGGTTGATGCATAGATTCCAAATGGGTGAGACAATTCAAGAGAAAAGATTACAAGTCCTGTGCTATGTACAAACCAAAATCCAGTGAATCAACAACACCTCCACGGATAAGTCTCCACCACCTCAAAAAATTCACTTACACACCACAGCAATCAACCAAATCTAAGTACTCTTCTCTCTTGTCTCATCAATTGTGGTGCCTCCAGTTGACAATCCATCAAGAACATCCACATCTGTGTCTATTTGCAGCTCTTTGAACATCGCCATTACCTGAATCATCGTCGGCCTCCTGAGAGGCCGATCGTCCAAGCACTCGCAGGCGATCTTTAAATACCGATACATCTCCCCCTCGCCTGACTTACTCCCTGTCAATTCGAGGTCGAACACCTCGCAGCTCTGGTTATCCTTAACCATCTGCTTCACCCATCCGACCAAGTTGTTATCCCCGAACTCGACCGGGTCAATCGGTCGCTTCCCGGATAGTAATTCTAACAAAACCACTCCATAGCTATAGACATCGCCTTTGGTGGTGCATCGGAAACTCTGGTAGTACTCTGGAGGGACGTAACCTGGGGTTCCGGCAAGCGTGCTCACACTCAAATGCGTGTCGAGCGCGTTCATGAGCCTCGCCATCCCAAAATCGGAAACTCGAGCCTCCAAATTTCCATCAAGGAGAACGTTACTAGACTTCATGTCCCTGTGGATTATGTGAGGAATGCAGCTATGGTGGAGGAATGCCAACCCTCTCGCAGCGCCTATGGCGATCTTTTTCCTCGCGTTCCAGTCGAGCTTTAGCGCACCTTTTCTCACGTCGTGAAGGACTACGTCGAGGCTCCCGTGCTTCATGTAATCATACACTAAAAGCCTCTCCTCTCCGACTTTGCAGTAGCCGAGAAGCGCGACGAGGTTCCGGTGCTTAATTTTCCCGATAGTCTCCATCTCGGCTGTGAACTCCCGGTCGCCTTGCCCGGTGACGTGCATCAGCTTTTTAACGGCCACGAACGATCCGTCGTCGAGCCGGGCCTTGTAGACCTCCCCGAATCCACCGGAGCCGATAAGCGTCTCGGTGCTAAAGCCATTCGTGGCTTCCAAAAGATGAGCGAAGGTCAGCTTCCGTAACGGCTTCTCGAACGTGGCGATGTTGATGCTGAGAGGCTCCAGCACGCCGGAGATTCTCCAACCGGACATCCCGGGAGTCGGAAGAGTTTCGGCGTACGTCGCCGTTATCTCCTTTTTCTGGCTTTTCTTCGTCTTGTAGAGGATTGTTAGAAGCAATGCTACGACTAGCACTGATATCGTTATCCCGATTATCATGCTGCTTCCACTTAACCACCGTCTCCGACCGGGACTTAAGTCGGGTTCGCGACGTGCAGTTGAACTCCCGCAAGGCGGTAGCGGGACCCCGCAGAGGCCGGAATTGTTCTCGTACCGCGTGGCAGGGAACGTCATGAGCTGGCCAGACGTCGGGATCGGCCCAGTGAGGTTGTTATTGGACACGTCGAGGTCGGCAAGCCGCGGGAGGGCTCCTAATTCCCCGGGAAGTATTCCGGTTAAATGGTTGTGGGACAAGTCCATAGCTCCCATGCTCTTCATTCCGGCGAAGGCCTTCGGTATGACTCCGGTTAGCCGATTGTGGCCTAAGTTGAGCACTTGCAAGTACTCCATTGTGCCGTAAGTCTCCGGGAGGGTACCGGAGAGAGAGTTGTAGGAGAGGTCGAGGTATATCATGCTTCCGTTGCTCATGAACGTGTACACAGTTTTGCCGGTGTAGATTCTCGTCGTCGGGCAGGCGTGTACTAACGGAAAACTCGCGAGACGAGACGGTCGGATGCCGGCAAATTCGAATATGACTCCTGCGCCGGGGCACGAGGTGCCGCCTTCGTTTCGTAGGAAAGCGAATTCCTTGCCGGAGATAATGCCTGGCTGGATTAGCCCTGCTTGGTCTGCGAGCGAGGGCGGGACGGGTCCGGTTAGCCGGTTGAGGTTCAGGTCTAGCCAAATGAGATTCGAGCAGTTACCGAGCTCGGGTGGGACTTCTCCGGTGAGGGAGTTGTTCCCGAATTGGAGGATGGCGAGGTTCTTGAGCTTTCCCATTCCGGACGGAATCGCCCCCGTGACGTGGTTGCCGGAGAGCGACACCCAGATGAGGTTCAGACATCTAGTGAGGGACTTCGGAATGCTTCCGGTGATCGCGTTGTGGTTCAGAATTAACGTTTCTAATCCACCGCCGGTCGAGCAAAGGTTGTCGGATATCTCACCGGAGATGTTGTTAGCCCACATCACCAAATTTAAGAGCTTCGGGAGGGCGAAAATGTCCGGCGGGATTGCGCCGTTGAGGTCATTGAAGCTGAGATCAATGCTCCTCAGATTGCCACACTTTGCCAACTCTAATGGAACTTCGCCGGAGAGGAAGTTGTCGGAAAGAAGAATCTCGCGAAGCGAAGGCAAGGAGGAGCAAAAGCCTTCCGGGATGCTTCCGGCGAACTCGTTCGAGCTGAGATCGATCACCTCCAGAGAAGTACAGTTCCTCAAGGATTCCAACGGGACAATGCCGGTGATGTTGTTGAAGGGAAGGTAGAGATACTTCAAAGAAGTTATCGTGCTAACGACGGCGTCGACGAAATCACCGGAGAGAATGTTTCTACCGAGGTCTAGAGTCTCGAGTGCGGAACAAGAATTGAAAGTGGAAGGGAGACCGCCGGTGAGAGAGTTGGACGAGAGGTTGAGTTCGCGTAGCGTTCCGCAGAGGCGGCCCAACTCCGGTGGGACGGAACCGGAGAAATTGTTGCTGGCCAGAGAAATGTACTTCAACTTTCCCAACTTAACCAAGAAAGAAGGAATGACATTAGATAAATGGTTGTTGGAGAAGTCTAAGAACTCAAGTCTCCGGCAATTCACCAAACTCCGTGGGAGACCGGAGCCGGTTAGCGCATTGTACGAGAAGTCCAGCATTGTCATGGCATCGCACGAGCCGAAACCAACACCCGAGAGATCGCCGGAGATATTGTTATGTGATAGAATTAACTGGTTCATGGATATCGGAACCCGAGACACGAAATCCGGTAGAAGGTCCCCGGAGAACTGATTGTAAGAGAGGTCTAGGATGGTGAGATTGGAGCACAAGTAGGCGTCCGGGAGTTTCCCGGTAAACCCGTTATTTGAGAAGTTCAAGTAGCTCAAGTCCCCGCACTTGGAAAGCGAGTACTCGAGCAAACCACCATCGGAAATACGATTACTCGATAAATCGAGACGTTGGAGCGACGAAACGTAGGGATAAACCCCGCCCGTAATCGCATTATTCGAAAGGTTCAACTCGACGAGGCGATCACAAGTCGAGAGGAAACGTCCGGCGACGGAGGCCGAGAAATTGTTGGAGGACAAATCAACACTCTCAAACCTACAAGGAGTGTTAGAAGAAATATCTCTTGTGTGGGAGAGATTGCCATAGAAGAAGTTGCCGTGGAGATCGACTCGCTGGAGCTCCGGTAAAACCATTAAATCGTCCATTCGAAGACTACCAATAAGACCCATGTTGCTGAAATCGAGTCCCACAACACTCCCCTCCGGTGAGCAATCAATACCAGCCCAAGAACATGGGCTTGAAGTGTTGCCACTGATGTCCCAGTTTCTAAGTGAGCCCGAGGGATCGGATTCGATCGAAGACCGCTGAAATGCGATCAGGGCTGTCATATCTTCTGATATGGCTGATTGTTGAAAACCCATAAAATAGAGAACAAAAAACACCATCTTGATAGATTTGCCCATGTGGAGAACAACAAGATCAGAACAAGAACAGAACACTCTGGCTCCCTTCACATCTCCTTGTAGTTGCACTGGCCCGTCAAAGTGATGTTGCACCAGTGCAACAACTAAAGTTGTACTTTTGTTACATCAACTAGAAGTTTAGAACACTGTGGACATTAAAAGAATCTGAAAGAAACAAAAAACCAAGAAAGTAAACATATTAGTGATTACAACCATCATGAGAGTATACAAAAAGGAAACAAAAATAGTAACTCAAATAGTCAAATCACCTTTAAGCTTGATGGCTATGTTCTTCTTAGGAGGAGGGTTGAAGCTTGAAGAGATGTGGGGATGAGGAAAGCTGGTCTTGTAAGATATACAGTGATGGAGATTGGCCTTGAGTTTAATATGCAAAGAGGTGGTGGGTTTTTTCTCAATTCAAGAATCAAGAGAGCAGTCAAACCAAGATTTTGATTTTCCCAAGCAAATCTTTTTGGCTCTCCCTCTTTCTCTTCTTACCACCACCCTCTTCCTTTTTCCTCGTCCTCATCAAAAGGAAGGAAAACACAATAATTTTGTTTTTCTTTTTGCTCCTAACAATGAGTGTTTAGTTATGCGTTCCCTCTATCTCTGCATGACTGCATTTATTTAATCCCTGGCGTGTCTTTTACTTTTTGAGATTTTGCATGTGATAAATAATTCTTTTTTTCTCTTTCGTTTTGAAATATGAATCCTCTCTCCAACTATTTCTTGTTTATATATATTTGTTTCCGTCTTAATTTGCGGTAGGGTTTCCCCTCAGCAGGGACAGGGGCTCTTCCAACCATGTCCTGGAGGCTGGAAAATCTGGAATGAACATAAAGAAGTGTTATAATTAATCAATAATAATGCACAAAGAAAGAAAGTTGGCGTAATTACGTATGAAAGTGGTTGTTGAATGGAATTAGTGTCTGTAATGTCAACGTCAAAATTTAAAATTATTGGCAAGTTTCAAAATTATAAGGGGAAAAAGAACATTAACTTACACTTGACTTTGCAAACAACTTTGAGTGGAAACATCTACGTAAAGTATAACCACAAAATTACAATTTCCAAGTTGGATGAAGAAACTAAAAACACACAAAAAAAATCATCAAATTAAATATTGCCAAACTATACCAGAAACTTCACTATGATTCTCCCACCAATCTCATTATGAGAATAAGACAAAGCTGGAAATGGTGATGCAAACATTTTCCGGAAATGAAGCCATTTTCTAATGTCGTCCGTGTAAGTGCAACATAGCTGCATGCATTTCTGTTTCTTGAGGTCCCAAAAATATATCCAAATGTGTAAAAAGATAAGGGGAATAAATGCCGCAAAGGGTGGAAGCGGTGCGACGCCCGTCGATTTCGGGTACAATACGGACCATTATCTTTATCTTCCAATTCAAGGCCCATCTGGGCCCACCACTTTACCTTAATTACCAACATATCCTTCCAACTAATGAAAAATCACATAATTTTCTTTTGAAAGCAATTCGATTACAATAATTTTTGTATCTTTATAATTTTTGTGATGAGAATTAATCAACACAACAGTATTACGTATCACATATCCTAAACTGCTAACACGACCATGTACGTTGGATGGTGTGTAGATTTACAAGACAAGTCACAAAACATGTATTCCCCGGATTAGTGGGTCTTCATCATGACATCCTAACCCTAACCGGTTAGATTTCAATGAAAAGAAGTGCACGATCTGATTTATGTGGCACTCAAAGTGGGCATTCCTTTGCTTGTTTGGGTGAAAGAAAGCTTTGGTCTTTAGCTCCTCCAAGAATTAACCACTTCCAAACATGGGACTACCACTAAAGGAACACAGGGGCAGAACTGTTATTTCCCGTCAGAGTGGGTCAGATCGGTGTTCGTAGGTTTCCTCCCATCACTTACAACCATCCGTGTGCAGTTTCATAACGATATGTGTCAGTGTTGCACGTGTTCACAACACCACTTCCGCAAAATATGTCCCAATGTCATGTCTTCTCCCTTTCTTCATCTTCTTCGGTTTTGTTGGTGAGATGTGACGTCAAGATTGTGAAGGAGGGAAAGTTTGTGAGGGATGACTGTGGACGTGCTCATCATTTTCCCCAAAAATATATATATAGGTGGTTGATTTGTTTGTGTTAGGCTTCGGAATATAATCCTTACTTAGGAGTTAGGACACATCAGCACGACATTTTTTGTGGATGTACTGTACATGGAAAATTTTCTTCTACCTGAAGAGGAACAAATCATGTTCATGGGACCCTCACACGTCACTTGGAACGTCGCAATAGGTAGTGATATTAAACCTAGAAGTGATTTTTTTTAGAAAAAGAAAAAAAAGGTGTCTCACGTCGAGGACTATATTTGCCTATATTGTGCTGTTAAGAGAAACTTAAGAATAAAATGTGATTTGCAATTGACATCCAAAACATTGAATGTTCATACTAAAGTAAAAATATGTTCGGATAATTATTTTGAAATCTGATCAAATTTTAGAAAATATGATTATTTGCAATCAAGTTTTAGAAATGCAAGATGCGATGCGACAAGACACCGCATCTAACATATGCAGTATGCGGATGCGATGCGGGTTCATAGGTGGATTGCGATTTAATAATTAAATAATATAATATAGATATATTAATTATAAATTATTTATATGTAACTAAAAAATTAGGTAATTTTTTGAATAATTATTAAGATTAATAAATTAATATTAAACAAAATCAAAATAAAAAAAACCAAAAAATGGGTGTTCTGAAATGCGGTTGCATCGACCCGGATATGGGGCCGCATCAGGAGGGCCACATCGGGGAGATGTGATGCGCCTCTGCCCCTCATTTGCATATGCGGCCGTATCGGGCCGCATTTCGAAATAGAGGTTGCGATTACAAATTGACCTTAGGTCAATAAGGATGCACTACTAAATCCTACGAAACATCTATAATCCACGTACCCATGAAAATTGCTCATCAAGTCGCTTCACCAATCTCTCATGGTTTGTTGATCAGGTGGACCATTTGGCTGCTTACATCTTTGGTTTACTATTGATTGTGTATTTTGATCAAGTACAAATGTGCACGTAAGAGTGCTTATTTTCAAATTTAATTTTCTTCCGACCAAGTGATTGATTGTGAAGTTTAAAAGCGCAACTACTGCACGTTTGCGTTGAAACGGTGGTAAGTACGAGTTAATCCACGAGGAGTTAAAGTGGGTTGTGTCGACTATATTCGAGTGGGATGAGAAAAAGAGATGATAGGTAGTACTAAATGATGCTAATGATAATTAATAAAACAAACACGACTAATCCACCAATGAAGATGCGTGAGGTGTGTGTACAATTAAGTTCTAATAACATGAAAAATCATAATGATCATAACCCAAACTATCTCCACATGAATTAAGATTTATCATCATCATTTAATATACCAAATACTACTCAATATAAGGTCAAAGATAATAACATGCTTACATGTCAATCTTATCTTTTTATCCACTCAAATCTTATCCTCCCTTGTCATTCCCCAATAAGTATGCTCACTAATCAAAGCATGTGTCAAACATCTATTATGATCATTAACACATCAAATGCAAGAGTATGAATTCAACAAAATGATTATAGAAATCATATGAAGCTCAAATATTAAAATTTAAACACACACAAAAAATTATTACATCCACACTTCGATCACATCCTCCACCACCTATAATAGAGATGGACTACTCACTAATCATATCAACAACAAAAGAAAATAACTTAAAACAACACATGAACAATTAAAGAAATTTAAATCTAACCAAGGTAATGAAATAAAAATTGTATCAAATAAAAGACAAGAACATAAAGAACATGAAATCGAAACTTGATTAATGAAAGAATGATAAACAATGGTTTCCTCTCACCCCTTCACTACACTACTTAAACAAGAAAAAAAACTAATATAATGGGGGAGAGGGAGAGGAAGGAAGAAGAAATTGTAGGTTAAAAGTCTATTTATAGAAGATTAGAAGATCTAGATTAATCTAGACGAGATCTGACAGTTAAAAATCAACTTTGCATTATACATGTGCACTCAAAACGAGAACCCGAGCCACTACAGAAATCATGATGTCAATTACTCAATCGAATCCACTATTGGTAGGAGTGAGCTAGACGTTGTGCAACAAGCAAGGGACGAAAAGAAGAATGCAAAGCTTCCCTCTAGTGATCCTTCATCTTCGAAAAAGAAGCAAGCGACACCGGATCGTTGGTTCCGATCTGCCATAATTTTCAACAACAATTTAAGTTCACCAATTAAGCATGTATGTTGCACCGATCCGTTAGTTCGAGTCCAATTGACTTTAATTGCTGGAAAACTTCTTCGGTTCTTGAGTTTAAGGAACTTTTGCATAAAATATTTCTTGTTTGCATTTGGGTCCTTCAATTAGGTCATTCATGTCTTGCAATCAAGTCATTGGACATTATAAACATGTTCAGAATGCTTTCAAATTAGTCATTTTGTCTTGCATTTGAGTTTTTTCGTTTTATTTCTCTTCTTTATTGTCTAAAGCCTGAGATACATGAAACACAAACTCGAGTAACACAAATATATGATAAAATAAAGATATATAACATAAATGTATTGTATGATATACTACTAGTCACCAAACATATAAATAACTCATCCAGCTCCATCTATCTTTAATTTGCTTCCTCTATCTTTAAGCTAGCTAACAAAACGTGTAGTCGGACTTAAATCTTTTTTTGTTCCTTGTTGTAAGTGACATAACTCTTCATCAAGACGTAGTAGAAGTTTATGTGTATTGTCTCTTATTTTTTTAGTTGAAAACCTTCTCCATTGGATGAATTAAGCTTCCACTAATTGTACCTCCTTCTCACCTAACACTTGATTTAGAGGTCCGAAAACATGACTTAAAGTTACAAGTTGATCCTAAAATCTTGAAAGCTCTGCTAGTTTTGCTTCAGCCGCCTTCATTCTTCTACGACTTATTTTGTTGCTATTTTACGTCTTCTTCTTTTGCTTCTAATTTTCAAACATATATGTTGATATATCATATAGAGTCCTAATAAAGTAAGACACTTGTGTCACCGTCAATGTTTATGATATGGACGCGGTGCATTTGGTGCGTCAATGTCATCATTTGTGTTTTTTATTTTATTATTTAAAAAAATTAATTTCTGATAAAATAATACGGTTAATTTTCTTATAAAATAAGATATTTTAAATACAAAGAATAGATACATATGTGTCCCGCGTGATACTTACTTTGCATTTGGCTCGAAGAATTTATGCCCCTTCACGTTATCATTTTTCTATCGTGCATGCCTGTTAATTTACAAACCCGTGAGCGTTGGAGTTTGAGTTAAATTTTTCGTGACACGAGAGTTTTGTGTGTTGCGGTAAGCTAACAGCTCCAACCCTCTCGAGACATCAGCACTGGTCAGTTTCATGCCTATTTTAAGGAGGATTTCTGTCAACCTTGTTGCTTGAACTGTGGAACATCTGCGATACATTACTTTATGCTACCAATAATTTAGAAATAGTATTAACATAATGACTCGCCGAACTCGCACATGGTGGTATTTAGTCAGGAATCTTAAAATTGAGAAAAATAGCCAAATACAATGGTGACAATCAAAATATTCACATTCATAATCCAACTAATTAAAAGTTAAGGTTGACATTTGAAGCTCGCTGGGATAGGGTGCATCAAACAGCTGCTAATTCAATAAGCCAAAAATATCATGGGATAATTTCCTATACCAAACAATCATTTGAAATTATTACCAATACGGCAACACCCTCTAGTTCATAATATCTCAAACGCCCTCCAATTTGAAGAAAAAAAATGACAACGATCAGGGCGGATCCAGAAAAACAATTGGTGGGGCAGACCGTCTTCACATTGATTGATTTTTTTTGAAAACACCCAACTTAAACATGATAATTAAAATATTTTTTTTTTTTAAAATATCGTTCTTATTTTTAATATTTTTCCAAACCCGAATACATTAAAAATCAAACATCCAAAAGAATTTGTTACAACCATAAAACATTACACATCAATTGAACAACTAATTAACTAAATAATTTAACGTAAAAAACACAAATAAAAGTCATTACAAAATCATTCTTCTAGACTTCATGTGTTATGAAATAAAGTGCACGACGCACTGACAGGGAAGGAGTTGTGTCAATCGATTTGGGGAGGAGGCGAGGAGCTGAGGAGGGATTAGATTTAGTGAGGATGAGAGGATTGAGTTTGGGCATGACTAGGGATGACAATAGATCGATTGAGTTTGGGTATTGGGAGAGTTGGAACCGGATGCATTTTTATTTGGGTATCCAAAATCGAATCGAATCTGAGTCGGTTCCCAACTTGGGTACTTAGAACCGGATCCGATGGGACCACAAGTACTCAGAACCGGATCCGACACTAAATCTGTAATAATTTTTATTTTTACGTGTAAAAATGGTTATTTTCTTTTTTTACAACAACTTTTTAAGATTAATTTTTTTTTATTTTAATAATACACCGGTTTCAGATCCAGTAGCTAGAATCAGAGCTGAATTGGAACCAAGTCGGTTCTGAAATTGAGTAACCATATCCAACTCATATCTGTTTTACCTTGGTTCGGTACCACAGGATCGGGTTCAGTTTGACCAGTTCCGGATACTCATTGAAACCCGTAGGAGTGATTGTGTTGACTGAAAATTAGGATTGAAAAAAAAATGTTGAGAAATTTGGGTGGGGTAGGAATTTGTAAAGACGATAATAAAAATAATTGAAAATTCGTTAGTTTAGTTTGAATTTGAGTATATTTATGTATTTTCCCTTAATGGGTAAACTGTTCTTGTACTAGACAATTTCATTTAACTGCCTGAATATTGATATTCAAAAATATCCAGGGGGTCGGAAGCTAACACTAGTGCAAAAAAGTCCATATACGTCGGATATATAGTGGTATAGACGTCGGATTTCTATGCTCCAAGTACCTGACGTCTATTTCCCCGTCGTCTATTCCTTGTTGTATAGACGTCGGCTATATACGACCGACGTCTATACAGTGTATACACGTCGGCTATATACGACCGACGTCTATTTTATGTTAATTAACAAAAAATACATTGGAACGTATATCGGACATTCTGCACTCACATTAATCAAGCCCAAGCTGCCCAAGTGCCCCAAGGGCCAAACTTTTGACAAATAACCACGAATATCAGGCCCAACATGCGCAAGTGCCCCAAGTCGTTCGCGTTCAGCAGTAAAGGAGTGGTGGAGTACATCAACCACATCACAAAAAAAATCTCCGATGTAGGACTAAACTATTACACCAAATAGACGTCGGATATATACATTGACCGACGTCTATTCATACAGCATGACCTATAGACGTTGGTCATGCTATACATCCGACGTCTATACTTTGAAATAACAATAATTAATAAAAAAAATACGTCGGCTACCATATACAACCGACGTCTATACATGGGTTAATAGTAAAAAAACGTTGCAACCATTTTAAGCCCCAAGTGCCCCAAGTGCCAATTTTTTGACCATTAAATATATATATGTATCTCACTTGCATTTTGTAGTGTGGTACCAAACTACCATTTAGAAGTGAAGGAGTGGTGGAGTACTTCAACTCCACCAATAAAAAAACTTTCTCCAATGTGGGACTAAACATGTCACCATACATACACATGTGTACAACACAACACACATGTGATTGTAATTATTTTTAAATCCACATTATTCTTATACAAAATAATCCACATAAATTCTTACACTAAATAAATCCTAAAAATTGCGTTATTTCTTATACAAAATAAATTCCAAAAAAATGAGTTAATTTTTACACGAAATAAATCCCAAATAATTGCGTTATTTCTGATACAAAAGAAATCCACATAAATTCTTATACGAAATAAATCCAAAAAAATAAACAAAAAATATTTTCTTCTTTCAGGAGGTATAGACGTCGGTTATACTAAACAACCGATGTTTCTACAAACTTATAGACGTCGGATGTCCAAATATCCGACGTCTATACCTATAGACGTCGGTTGTTTGGACATCCGACGTCTATTCGGTGACGTCTATCGAGCATTCTGCACTAGTGTAAAGTGCCAAATATTCAGGAGGTTCAATTCAAAATATATGCAAAATACTAAAATTTAGGTATCAAAATCTAAAAGGACAAAAAAATCAAGAAAGGACACCCAACCTCCTATCGTCTATGTAACACTGCCCTTGATTAGTGATATTTTTGATAATAGTGAGGATAGTTAAGAGATTGTCTCAATAATTAAAGTGAAATTGAAACATAATTCAGGAGGTAAAGTATAATTAACCTAATTATAATTCACCTTACACATGTAATTTCCATTTAGATGTGCACATTTGTACTTGTTGGAACGCCTTGGAGCTTGACTTCACCTAAAAATTTAACCATGATTTGTAAGTTCACTACTTTGGTAATTCGACAATTAAGAAGGTATCACACGCCTGCATAAGTCATCGATAACCCTAAACCACACTGCCTAAAGTAGTGGGCTCTCCTTAATCTACGAACCTTAGCCCTCACTCAGCAGATAACTCTCTTGGATGGAGGGTATGATTCCTTGAAATAGAAGATTTTTGTGCTCTACTTGTTATTAATGTACAAGCCTTCATGCATGTTAATTAAGCAAGAGTACTGAGTTTGCTTCCCCATGAAATATCATATGATAGTATCGTTAAGTGCTGTACGTGCTTCTTTTCTTTTTGTATTTTTTATTATATAACTTTTTTTGTGTGTATTCTGACTTTCTGAGTAAGAATACTTTAACAAGTTCTTCTATATATAGTTACTTGTTTAGTACTTTTACGTACACATGTTGGCCATAGCAGTAGTCATGGTTAGGGTTAATTTTTCAAATACACTCCATAACTTCCAAAATATCGTCAATACCCTTTAATTTTCTTTAAAAAATCTTTTAAGTTAATTTTCAGTTGTGACTTTAATTTAAGCTTGGACACTATGGATATATCAACACTTTTCACAATATTTCCTTCCTCAACATTACACCCAAAGTGTTTGTACATACACACACACACACACAACAAAAGAAAAATGCTCCATGTTTCATTTATGAACAATAACCGTAAATAGTATCTTACTACAAGTCAAAATAAATGCATGAGCATTGTCCCGGCGCTCAACGTGGTAAACAGCACTAGAAATAAATGGACCAAGGCATGAATGTTTGAGCTCTTACATCCACCAAGAGTTCGTACTTAAGTTTGATTAATAACATAAGATCTTCAATTCCAAGGTTTTATTCATTTTCATATGCACAAAAGAATCTAATCAGATCAACTCATCTCGGAATGAGGGATTATAGAATCAAGTTTCAAGATTTCATCTAGTTTACTATGGTATGTTTACATAATCTTAGACATTTGTTCTTCCCAACGTGTTGTTCCCTAGCCATTTAGGGGTCAATTAAGAAATACAAATCCCCCCCCCCCCCCCCCCCCCCCCCCAAATTGCATCTGTTTGTTTGCAATGCAAAGGAATCCTTGGGTTTAATGTTTACCATCTCTAGAAACCATTTCTTCTCTTAAAAAACAAGAATAACTGAATCCACTTCTCTCATTGGATTGAAAACCCACTCGAATACATGCGCTGCCATGTGGAATTACACCACCCAATGAATGGTGAGAAAATACAATTTCATAAAAGAAATAGAGATTAAGACATTAAGATGTAGAATCTCAAAATAAAACAAAAGGTACATGTAATTTGATCTCACGAATGGATACTATTTGGTCTTACCTTTCAACCTCAAAATATGAGTAATGTTGCCACAAATAGAAACAAAAGGAGAGCGCTCTTTAGAGATTGTTTAACGGGGTTGTCCCATGACCGCGGATGACCACCCCCGGTTGGGTCGTTGGACGACCGGGTTTTGATTTTATTTATTTTGTTTTCATTTTTTGTTTTGTTTTGTTATTTGTTTTAATAATTAGGAGTTTATATTTTGATAAATAGTTAAGATTTAAGTAGTTGTAGTTTATATTTTGATAATAATTAGGATTAGGGTTGATTATATTTTGATAACGTTATAATTAAAGTATGAAAATTATACTGAAATACACTAACTTTACTAAAATAGGGAATATTTTAATAAATTTAAAGTAGAAAACAACAACTAAACTGAAATAACAACTGATATCTAAACTGATAAAATAAACAGGGAACATAAGTCTTGAACTGAAATTAAAATTGAAAATAGGGAAGATAGGGCATAAACTGGAAAAAAAATGACGGAACTCTACTTAAAGATTTTGTCACTGATCATTTCTAGATTAATTTCATCCTTCAAGGTCAGGATGTCGAGTTCCTTGACCTTTAGAAGTGAAATATAAAAATCGTACTTCAGCAAAGTACATTTTCATCCCCGGCATGTTTCTTCTTTCTCTAATTTCAATGCTATCTTCTCTCAGCAAAGTACAATTTCATCTTGTTGGATCAAGGCCGCGACCTGAAGAGACTGGAAGCGTGCGTCGTTGTCGACCACGTCTGGATCCTCCGTCACCGCTTTACCTTTCCTTTTGGTTTTCTTTACACCCACCGGATAGGGTGCGCTTGAAGTGACAAATTTTGGGGTCGTTGATGGATGAGGAGAGCCTAAGAAACCTTCTTCTGATGAATTCGTACGACCCTTTTCCCGGACGAACCGGTGGATGGGCGGGTAGGACTACTTTGGAAATTATCCCCACACATCATCCCAGGCATGGGGATCGTAGACCGCCACTTGGGGTACTCTTTCAGCATCAACCAGGTGTGGTAGTACGTGAAGGTTGCCCCGTAAGTGCGCTCATAAATTGCGTAAGCTCGCCCGATGAGGTCGTGCGTGTTATCCCCACTTATGGTTCGCCGAGTGGCCTCATCCATGCAGCTGCCTCACTTCATAGTAGTCTCATTTATCCTCCTCCAACACCCTTTGAGGGAGTCGAGTTTTCGTGGCTTCAATTGCTCGTTTGTGAGCCTCATTTCGTCATACAAATTTTTCACGCCATGTACAAAGAAACGAGGACTTCATCTTCCTCTTTCGCCCATACGTTGGGAGCTCCCCTAGTTTTGGTGCGGAGGTGGAAGTTGGGAGCTCCCCCAATTTTGGTGCGGGGGTGGATGTTCGGATTATGGTCCGGGAAATGGTTGGATACTACTTCATACGTTGTGTGATAGGTTGGTAGTAGGGATATGGTTGGGAGGACGCGGTAAATCCTTGAGGTTTAAAAAGACGACGAGGGACCGAGGGTGTTTGATGACCCTCGGTGTTGTGGTCAGGAGAATACATGGGTTCAGGAGAGTTTGGAAGGTTGAGGGAAATGAAGTTGTGTGTGATGACTAAAGTGGGCTAGAAGGTATTTATAGATAACTTCTTTTGATTTAGCTTAACTTCCTAAACATGTTTTCCAGATTATTAGTTTCCCAAAGATAGTTTTACGATAATTATATTCCTATAAAAGGTTTGAAATTTGATATCACACGTGTACTGTAGATTGTGAATCCAATAAGATAAGACATCACGCTCGTATTGTAGATTGTCAGTCCAACAAGATAATGCAAAACAAGTGTATTGTAGATAAGTGTATTAAATAAATAAAGTATATGCAATAAAGAAATACAAGATTTTTTTGTTTTTTTTGTTTTTTTCCAAATAGATTATTAATGTTTTGGGTAAATAAAAATGATTTTAGAATATAATAAAAGTTGAGAAGTAAATTAATGATGTTGAGGAAAGAGAGTGGGATGTCATATGTCATGGTTAAGGGGTGAATATTGAAGGAGAAATATGAGGTTAGGTCATGATGACGTGACATGAAAAGAAAGAAGATAGAGAATGTTGATGACTTGGGTCATCCGGATGACCTAGGTGAGGGTTGTGCATGCTTTTATCAACTAGAGAAGGAAAGCACATACATATCTTGATAGACAAAATGAAAGTTTAAGCAAAACTTATATCTTATATTGTCATTAAATAAACATTGTTTTTGCCTAGTTCGTTTACCTTTGCCCTCAGCGGTCTTTGGGCATGCAGTTGTAAGCAGTGGAGGGCTAGGAATTTTGTGGGGGGCGGAACCATGAATTTTGTTTAGGGGGTGAAAACATAAAGGGAAAAAAAGTTAATATATAATTCTATAAAAATTACAATATGTCTCACGTGTTTTCATATTTTGAAAACGATACATGATTTCCTTATCGTTAACTTTACTAAGTAAATTATTTTTAATACAAGCCACCAAATTGGCGTTCAATCAATGATCTTCTATTCGATTTTGCAAAAAGTTCTTGCAATTTTTATTGTCGAAAGTGATCTTTCAACAATTGCAACAATTTTCTCTGCTAAAACATCAATTTCTTCCAAATTACAAGAGTTACTTGAACTACACATGTCAAATATATGTGTTTGAATCTTATTTAAAAAATCTGACATGATATACGGTGAAGAATTCATTAGGAATTCATGAGCTTGAGTGGTGCCTTGCAAATCAATAAATTCATCTTGATAATATCATGTAAAATTTGGCAGACTCGCTGTTTTTGAAGTTAAGCATTAATTAAGTTGAAGATAATACACACTATTTGAGAGCATTTTAGATATTGTTTACGATATTACGTACCAACAAAGATGAACTCAGACAATCTAAAATTGACTTTGTTAGAGGTAGTTAGAGATAGAAGTCGAAATCAATCTAAATATCTAATTATAGATTTGATTGTTATTTGAACTTCGTCATCTCACTTTTCAACAAGTTACAGCTCAAATTTGTTGCAATTAGACGACATTGACGATCTCATAAACCACACTTCGCAACCAACCTTAGAAAAATATAGACTACCCGTGCTTCGACCGTATGTGGAACTTTTGTCCACATGTGACTGTATCTCATGGACATAAAAACGCTTTCCCTATTTTATGCAATCTAGAGAACACCAAACTATAATTAAGTTAAGTTTCATCTTGGATGAATAAACAACGCCACAACTTTGTCTACTCTCTAATAATTACGTCTTGCTTTGGTTTTGATTGCATTGCTTAAAACATTGGGACGAGTGGGGGCCTGGGGGGTTTTAAAATGGTTTTGAACAGCTAACCCCACTGTTAAAAGGTTGATTCTTGAGCTAAAATACCATTGTAGTACTAAGCAAGACAAACCTGTGGTGGAGCCACTAATTATGGCCCTCGTCGGCTACCACTCTTTGTGATGGTCTCTTGGGTTAATTGGAATCTTTGGACTTTGGTAGTGTCCAATCAGACTCGACACTAATTCAAGTTGTCACATGAATTCGAAATTTTAACGTCAGGGGGATCAAATCTTCTAGATACGGAACTAATCCTCCTAGATAATATTAGATAGGCATGAGAGGGTTTTGAAATTAGGACTTGTTGATATAGGAAAGCTACCTCTTTTTTCTTTTTTGTTTTTATTCTACTCAATTCTAAATTGTAGGGTTTGACATTTGCACCTTAGGTTGAGCCTGTAGGGATGTAATTGACGAGGAAACTTTAGGAGGACTCCTACAAGATCCTCGGAAGATAAACCTACGGTTCAGACCCACGTATCAAACATGTGAAGCAGGGAATACAGTTTGTGGAAGATCCAGATCTTTTAGAAACACATATCTCAGTAGTATTTTTTGCAGGCATCGAAGATTAGCTTATAAGAAAAGGTTGACAATAATGGGGAAAAAAACATAAAAAGTCCCGGATCAACAATATATTACTAAAATTCGTCAAGAAGCAAATAAAATATCTTCAACAGATAAATACACTACAAAAAACCCCATATTTGGATGACAACTTGGTGGTCAACTCGTCTTGGAGTAAAATTGATGCAAATGAATCACTGAAAAGATTTAAGAGCATAGACATTGTGGCAAAAACAGAATAGATCAAATGTGCATTCTAACTTTCCAAGCTTTTGTACAAAATCTTCTGGCTAGCTAAAGCAGAAGCAGAAAAGAATAACCAGGGTTCCTCTGATGTTTGCTAGTTTTATACAACAGTCATAGATTTCAAGTTATGTTTCACTAGTTGTTGATTTCCCCTCACCAGAAAATCTTGGAAGATTTACCAATGAATTTACTCTAGTAACACCTTCTAACGCAGACCATTCTTCCTCCTCTGCAGTGGAGATGCAATCAGAGAGTATTCTTGTAGAATGGCATCTTTCATTCATCCTGTCAACTTTGACTTCAGGTACGGGTTCAATCTCGTTGATACGAGTGTGATGATCATAATCAGCGTTAACTAGTTGAGGGCCAATTAACAATTGAAGATTCAACTCTTGTGTGTTTGTGTTTCCTTCGTTGGTTGGAGTCCCACCAACCCTTTCCATGGATCTGTTGATTGTTGAACACGAATTGATTTCTGATACATGATTTGATATGGGTGAAGGATTCAAGTACAGACAAATGGCTGCACAATCATCTGTTTTAGATGTTGGGAATTTAAGACGCCACGCTCTAACTGCACAATCTACAAGAGCTCTAGCAGCTGTCGAGCACGTTGGAGCAGAGGCAACAATATCCACAACTTCTGTGTTTGAGAGCACATCCCATATCTGCAATTGAAAAGGCTTTAAGACTATGTGTAATAGATTTACATTTCAAACAATATGATGTACAACATCTCATCGTACTTTGTAACAACCCAACACCAAAGGCCAACAATTTCCAAATTGAGAAAATCTTAATAAATGTGAATTTAACATTTCCAATCTGAGTCAGTTGCTTTTCAGTAACAAGTTTCACTTAACTTTAACCAAAACTTAGGCTGATAACTTAAAAATGCAGTTTGTAACATGGATGCCCTAAATGCATAATTTACGAAGCGAAGAAAGAAAATTGGGGTGAAACACCCCAGTATTTAAGCTAAATATCAAAGAAAACTAAAATGCTCCAAAATTTTCCAGACTAGAGAAAGAAAATGAAGTAATGCTAAGGCAAGCTTAAGTTTGTAATAGGGGAAAGCAACTTCTTTCAATATTAGTAGTTAGTACTTGGACCAAACAACATGTTTGATGTTGAACTTAATCTGAAGCATGTAGATCTTTAAGGGTTCTGTCTAATTTTGCAAAATGTAGAATAACTCACATGAAACCAGGATGGGAAATGTAGTGGGGGAATTTTCCTATTTATGAATCAAAACTACAATGAAATACTCGGAAATTTATAAAAACTAGTTTTTCCAGTTTCTTAAAATTCCGGCAATGTATAAAGATAACTTAAGAAAAATATGATCCATCAGCCAAGCAGAGGATGACATGAAATAGTGTACCCCATCAGTGGCCAAAACAATAAATTCATCTCTATTTGTAAGTTGACGATATGAGATATCTGGAACAGATATCAAACCATAATCTTTCAAGCAGAAGTCTCCAAAAGCTCTAGCCATAGCAAGGCCAGGGGAATCATTGTTGGGTAACCAAACACGTGCAACTTCAGGTTCATCCTGCAAGGCAAAAACCCTTCCTTTGCATTGCTGGATTCTCGCAGCTTCCCCTATCAATCAAGAAATAGGATGACAAACTTAGGCTGCATCATGCAATACAAATAGACAGTGTCTATTTGTACTTTTGTACTAAAGCAATGGAAGTGTATATTCTCCATTATTTTTACTTTTTGAAATTGAAATCCAACTTAAATGGTCCCCACACCTGCCTACATTTAAAACAAATAGTCTTCAATGGCAATATATTATCTTCTAGTACTTAAAGATTAATGAATGAACAAACCAACTTAAGAGCTGACAAAAAGTTTGCACCCAATTCCCTTGCTTTCAACAGTTCAGCTAAAACAAATAATGATAAAAAGTTGCATATAGGTTCAAGTCAAAATTGCATACCTGGAAGGTTTGGCTTCAAGTCAACTGTCAATTGTACAGGGACTAATGAGTTGTCTTTACCTCTTGTTGCCAGAACAGCTCTAGAGTCTCCAACATTTCCAATAATAAGATCTTGTCCCTGAAAAAGGTAGTGCAGCTCCGTAACAATCAGATAGCTGAATAATTCAAAAGGACTGCAGATAACAATAACTCAAGTTAACAATGCATGGACATTAATTGTTGCGGAACCATTCTTGTTGAGCTTGGAATTAGTAGATGTACACAATAATAAACACATACTTAGTTCAACCAAAACATGACCAAAAGCAGAAAGAAAGTCATGCAAGTGACAACATGAAAATGATAAAGAATAAATTTCAGGATATGACCTGTTTTATTAAGGTAACAGCTGTAGTCCCACTGCAAAAGCAATCAATACTTTCATGTAACTTCAATTCTTTATCCATCTGCTTGAAGGCACTTAGAAATGATTGTCTCAGCATGAAATAAGCTTCGGGAGGGGTTTCACTTTCGTAAGTATCTAATGTTTCAGGGCATTCCTCTTCGATGCTAATTGATCCAGTATCTTCAGAGTTTGAACTTCCCCTGGTAATGCCATTTTGGTGAGGGCTAAGCTTGTCACTTCTAACAGCATTCCATTGATTACAGAGTTTTAATGGAAGAGCATCTCTCACTTTCTTGGATACCATATGGCCAAAAGGACCATGACCATCAAATATTCCACAGAATACGGTATCGTCTCTTGAGGCAAAATTCTAGAAATAAGAGGAAAAAACTAGCCAATAAATGTGGTACTCTCTTCATAGCGTCAAACACATGTTGGAAAGATAATATCCATAAGAATAATAACATGAGAAAAGCAGGCACTCTTTACAGTGCACAGAATTTTCAAGGCCTATAATTAATGTAAACCTTTTACTTTTACTCTTAGGCTTCCTTCTGTAATGACGGCTAATAAACATGCTTTATATAGGGTAATTCACCTATTACCTGACATTAATTGCATGAAATCGCCAATCAAAGGAATCAACTTTATCGCGAAGAGATTTTTGTAATGCAAAGAGTTCACCAACCGATGAAATCATGCTAACATAATTATCAGGGGAAAGGCCAACATACACTTGCTCCATGAAACAGCACGATGAATTCCTAAATTCGTTTCTAAATCTGTTTAACCTGAACTCCAATTAAAGGATCTACTAAGCTATAAACATTGAACACAACATACTATTCAAAAACATGTAGTTATCAAAGCCGGACATCATCTATTCATCTCCTTAACCCTAAACAAGGGAAGCATACAAAACCAACACAATGTGAGTTTTTCAATGGAATGTCAGCACAAGTACTCCTCCCCAATTAGCAATCAAAAACTCAAATCCACCAAAAACCCAACCCTCACACTCCCATTCCCACTACACCAACACAACATCCCCAATCCCCCTCCATGAAATAATAACGCAACACATACTTGCTCTACGAATCAGCACACTGGAATTGTAAATTCATTTCTAAATTCACTTAACTTCAACTGCGGTTAGATGATACGCTAAGCTATAAATTACCAACACAATATACTATTCCAAAACTAGTACTTACCAAAGCCGGATAGCATCTCGTTAACTCTAAACAAGTGAATCATACAGAAACAACACAATGTGGGTGTTTCAAGGAAATGCTAACACAACTACTCCTCCACAATCACCAAGCAAACACTCAAACCCACTCAAAACCCCAACCTTCACATCCCACTCCCACTCCACCAACACAAATCCACCAAAAACTCGAACTCCACAAGAAAAATCCCAAAAAATATCAAATCTTGAGATTGGATCGAGCACCTCCCAGACGAGCATGGCGTCCTGGTTGGTCCCCTTCCGTCCCTGCTGCGTGAAGAGGCACGCCCGCTGGCTCGCGCCGTTGAGGAACGCCCGCCCGGGAACCCGGTGGAGCTCCTCCTCGCTCACCAGATCTCCGCCGCCGGAAGGCCGCTTCAGGTCCCCGGACCGGCGGAAGCAGGAGAGGAGCCGGAGGGAGCGTTTCTTACGAGGGGTGGAATTCTTCCGGGTGCGGGCCGGGGTGAGGGAGGACATGCAGGTCCCCATTTTGGAGGTGGAGGCGGGGATCTGGAGAGGGAGGGAGAGTAGAGGAAGAAGATGGTGTGCTGTGGTATGGTGGGGTTTTTAAATTTGCAGTTAAGTACTTCGACTTTGGACCTTTTAACTGAACTCGACTTGAATATAAATTTCGTGCGTCGGGTCCGTCTGAAAATGAATGCAAATACCTAGCGGAAAATTTTGGGTTTGACAAACCGAACCGATTCGGATTCAACCCAACCCGACTTGAGAATTTTGGGTTGGGTCGGACTCGAATTTATTACAATTACAAGCTCAAATTTCCTATCCAATAAATTAACCAATTGAAAAATAAATTAACCAATTCAGATAATTTGAGATAGGAAAATAAAGGCATGTTTTCTAAATTCTAACATTACATAAACCGAATGTCAATACATCAACATCAAACATTAATAAGTAAACACTAAAACACTTGAGCAACCATCTTCATAATGTCTTCATCCTCTGAAATAGTAAAACATACAATACAAAACACATATAAGATGTGATTCATAAATATTAAAGTGATTACAAATGTAACTGATTCGTATAAAGAGTCTCAAGTTCTTGAAGCTCTTCAAAACTTGTAGGCAATTTAACTTCAAAGTTTCCTCGCACTCAATCTTGTGTATAAATCAGACATTCAACAAGTTTTGGAGTAAGTGAACTGCGATAATCTTTAAGAATACATCCGCATGTACTAAAAGTTGATTCAGAAGAAACAATTGAAACCAGAATGACAAACAAATCTCTTGTTATTGATGCAAGAGTGGGATACTCGTTTGTTGTAAACCTTCCACCAATCCAGTAACACAAAACTTGAATTATCATCTTCACAACTTTCATCAAAGTAATTGTCCATTTCTGATTTTACATTTCAGTCGTCCTCTTGTATTATTTTTTTTGAAAATCAATCCTAAAGTGGTCATCATCAATGTCTTCATCAATACCAAGATTTGATTGTATAACAATTTGCATATTATGTGCATTCTCATTCCTCTACGAGAGGCAATATCAGACAGCTTGTATTCCTAAAAAAGTCTTTAATTTCTTCAACACGTTTTCAGTTTCTATGTCAATATTTGTTTCAGTATTGTATAATTTACCATAACAAAACTTCACAAACTTAATTTTGTATCGAGGATCTAAAACTACTGCAATTAACAACATTTCATTCACTTGTTTACAATACTGAAACTTCAATTTCATTTTTAAAGTCATAGAAGATAGATGTACATCATTATTCTTGGACCATTCCTTCAGCATATTATCAACTAAACACACTTCCTTGAGGTAAAGATTTGACGTAACATACAAAGACATTGACAGTCGCTTCATTAACTCATAAAAACGCCTCAAAATTCTAAGCAAAGTACGAGTTTTAACTCAAGTTGGATTTTCTGCACCAATATCGCTAACAAATAATGGAACTTGTTCTTTCATTCGATCAAAGACCTTTTGATACTGCAAAACACTATCTAACATTTCATACGTTGAATTCCACCTAGTACAAACATCCAAACTCAAGCTTTTTTCGAAGTTATGTTTTCTTGTTTAACACGTGTTTTAAAGTGTTATCCTCTTGCAGTGGAGCTTTTGGTGTATTTAATTTATAGCAGTACAAATTCTTTTTATAGAATCCTCCACATTTGTTAGACCATCTTTGACTATCAAATTCAGTATATAAGCGCAACATCAAACATTGAAAAATTGTCCACCTAATATTAGATTGTTCTTCTTCACCAATTTGTTTTTCTAGTATTCAACAATTGTTAAATTTGCGCTGGCATTATCAAGAGTGATGCAACAAACTTTTTTAATTTCCCAATCAAGAAGAAACAACACAATGACTTTACCAATGTCTATGCCTTTATGACTCGAAACACTAACAAAGCTTAGTATTTTTTTTGTAACTTCCAATTGACATCAATGATATGGTCAGTGAGACACATGTAAGACACTTGGGTCCTAGAAATCCATTGATCAGAAGTAAGACAAACTTTTTATGTAACACCCCAAAACATTAGTCTCATATTGTCAAACATAAAATGTTGGGGTGAGTTATAATGACACGGATCCACTACCACAACACTTACCAACTTAAGTTTTGTGACAATAGATGGGTGTTGTGGGTCAATGAGCTCATGGGTGACGGACCAGGACCCAGGCTCGGGGACGAGACATTACATAATGGTATTAGAGCATGAACCAGCCAAAATTGTGGGAACTAAGTGTTACACTAAAAGGATGTAAGTCACGTCTAGAATCCCACAACGTCTGGTTACTGACTGGCTTGACCTTGACGAGGACGTCAGATGTTCAAGTGAGGTAGGTTGTAACAACCCAAAATATTAGTCCCACGATGCCTAACAATAAATGTTGAGGTGAGTTATAATGTCATGGATCTCTTAACACAACACTTATCAACTTAAGTTTTGTGGCAATAGGTGGGTGTTGTGGGTCAGTTGACTCATGGATGACAGACTGGGACTCGGGCTCGATGAGGGCTGCGGGACGGGACATTACACTTTGACCAGTAGGCAATATATTTTTCAATTCTTTCTTTTTTGTTACGAACAACTTGACAATATCTCTAGCATGAGTTGTTTTAGAAAGAATTTTAAACTTTAATTGGATCTTACTCGTGAAATTCTTAAAACTCTCTTCATCTCTAAAGTTAAAAGACAATTCATTGATCATAATTGACTCATTTGCAAAAATCACCTTTTTAGTACTGGCAACTGCAATTACATTTTGTAACACGAATTAGATTTTTATTTGAATTTCGGATCTCTTTTTTGCTTAGATATCCCTTTAAGATTTAATATTGGAAATTTAAGGTGTAGTTAGGTTAGTTTCATGTACTAAAAGAAGCATAAATATATTTTCCACAACTCTATCAATTCAAACTTTTGAAGTTCAGTTGTAAATACCTTTAGCTTTTCCCAGACAAGGACGAAAAGCATCAATATATTTTTATTTTACCTCGAACTCGTTGGATTCGAATTGTTTGAAAAAAATATAAGCAACTCGAAGTGCATAATCTCAAATGAGTTCTGCTTTTTAAGCATCTATTAGTCTTTAGAAAAAAATCAAAACCCCAACATAGAGTTTCACGCGGGGTATGTTTAGGTGGCCGCGATGTCTTGCAGTGGAAATTTGCATTTCACCCGCAACGCCGACGTCCACATCAAATACTTTTCGGATTTCACAGTGTAGGCGTTGGTGATTTTTCAGTGTAATAAAAGCTCTAGCCCTGCCTATACCTTTGACGGTGAAAGGTATATGCAGGGGTGCACACGGATCATGTTGAATCCGAATTGGACTGGTCGAGTAGAGTTGGGTAGGGGTTCAATTCGGGTCGGGTTGGTAAATCTGAAAACTGGTCGTCTCAGGTCGGGTTGACCTGACCCAACCTGAGCTCGAAGTTTTTTTTATAATAAAATAGACCCAGAATAATCGGGGTCGTTCAAATTAGAGCTCAAATCTGTCAACCCTCAAGCAGCTCCACTCCTTTTCGTCAATTCCTCCACCCTCCACCGACTCCACTACTCTTCGTCGATCCCGCCGACCAAGGGCAATTGTCGATCAACTCCAACATGACCTCTTCGTAGAATTATGTCCACGTGCTAAACTTCCAACCTTCGATCTATCTGATTTACATTATTTTTAAAAACAAAATTATGTGATACAATTTTAGTATTTTTGATGCATTTTTATGTTGGTTTAATGGTTTGCTTGGTTTTTAGTATTTTTTGATGTTGGTTGATGCTATAATTTCACATTTCAGTGGTTTGCTTAAGTTTTATTATGGAAAGGTGTTGCAGTGAATACTTGGAAAGTTGCAGAAACTGTATGCATAAAGATATGATTTTAAACTTTCTTTTATCTATGATCCTTGATAGATATCGTTTGATCAAGAAAAAGACCTTGTCCAATTTTGGATGTTATTGATGAAATAGTTGAATATAAACGTACTGCATCTGAAAATAAGAAATGCAAAAAACGTAAGTCTGAAGTATGGAGTCACTATAAGAGCGTCAAACGAAATGGAGGTATTGAACGAGTTGTCTGTAACTATTATTAGAACACAGATTATTCATGTAATACTGCTCATGGAACAAGTACAATGTAGAAACATCTTAGGTTCATGTGTCGTAAAAGTCATCTTAAGTCAGAAAGTCAAGTGCAAGACCAAAATTAGAAAATATTGTCCTTTATGACATTTAGATCAAATATTGGAAGTTGTAGTACTTTGTCAGTGTGGAAGTTTGACCAAGAGGTTTCTGGATATGCCTACACTAAAATGATTTTTTATATAGAAAGTGTTATTTCTTTGATTTTTATATAGAAAAAAATTACACCTTAAGCAATCAAATTAATCTTTTTATTAATTTCAATTTTCAATTGATACCAATGTCATTAACAAATTAAACGTGACAGGGACCGTGAAATAACTAAATATCCATTGGAAGCATGAACATATTACATGGAAGGTACAATGCAACAACCAAGAACAATGAAGAGAATCATCAACAAACAAAAAAATTAAACTGATAAATACATATGACAAGGTCGTGGAAGTGAACTTGGAAAGTGGATCTCCCGAGTTGGACGAGTAGAAAAAAAGTTGCTTTCACGAAGAAACGTAGGAAGTTGATGGAAATAGCGTTACGTTGAATGATGATGAAATGGCAAGAATTAATGCGAAATAGTATTCCACATTTGGTTTTCCATGGGAGCCAGCACAAGGGCCATTTGGATGGGTGCAAAAGTCCAACCAACTCAGTTAGATAGTAACTACGTGTGTAGGTAATCAGATATATGTATATATTTCTTATTTTGTGCTTAAAGTTTATCAGAAAGTATCTTATTGTTGTTGTTGTAGTTTGATAAATTACATTGTGATTATATTTTAGACTATCATTCTATTACTGTAAACTGATAAGAAGATGTCTGAAGATTTCTTATTGCATTAAAAGAAAATTTTAATGAGCGACCCTACACTAATAAATGGGTCGGTAGGTGCACCATAATGTTGTTTGTGATTTGAGCAGTAGTAGAGGTGGTTGAGCAGAGATCACCGTCGGTGATGTTAACACATGATGCTTACGTGCTTACATCTACTCTCTTGCCATGTTTGGATCCAGTGAGGTTTTGTGATATTGAGAAGTGGATGAGGATATTGTTTGAGGTTGAGCCACTAGTTCATTCTACGAATTTCTGTATTCAATCCTAAGGTGGAATTTTATGGAAATTCGTAATTCAGTGGCTAAAATTTGCGATCTCTTGTGTTGTGTTTGGTGTCAACCTAGCGTTACACAGACAAGCTCATCGTTATGCTTTCATGTCAAAAGGATAGCATTAGCACCAAAGATCCACTTGTCTTTTTGTTTGCAAATTTAGTATGGCTTCGCGGAAGTTTGCAAAGTAAAATATTGGCTTTTGATTCTGCTTACCTGTCATGCGCTTGTATTTTGTTGGTTGAGCAATAAAGAAGTGAAGGTCTTTATTTAACTAACGAACTAACATGATTAAGAGTATGTGAAAGTACTTGACAAACTAATCTTCTAATGTTCCTTAAGAATTTAGTATGGCTTCGTTGAAGCTTGCAAAATAAAATTTAGAATGGCGAAGTCTTTGGTACTTGATGACCGAGCTGGCATATGTTAAACTTCAGTGATGTGGAAGTCTTTGACAAATGCTGGATAAAGATGTATTGTACACCTTAGGTAACCTAATAATGAAATTAGGTGATATCTCTTCGTGGACCAGGTAACGTTAGAACTTTGCTGGAAGTACCACATCTCTATTACCTATTTATCAAGATCGATTTGTAACACAATTTTAATGGGCCACCTCGGACCGACTGGTTTGGGACAGCATAAAAGAACTGCCTTTGAAGTTTGATCCAGTGAACAAGGCCCTCTTAAAGAACCCAGTAAAGAAGGCCGACTTAAAGCCTCATTGGTCGTGCGCTACTTACTATCGATAGCAAATTAGCAACCATATATACTCGTAAGAACAACTTTTAAGGTCACTCAGTTTGGATTTCAGGGTTGAAAAATCTGCAGAATATACCTTACATTGGTGAAACATAAAATCAATACGATATTTTTCAACGCTGTAATTTGAAAAGGGTTACTATTTATCGTCCACGGATTACTTAAATCGTCTGTGTCAATTACTATTTTGTCCTTACATTCCATTTAATACGCATTCCGTCCCGTCTCTTAAAATAAGGTTTTTGTCTTAGTTTTTCTCACTCTACCAGTACAAACACCACGAAAATGTTTGGCGAAGCGTTTGGATTCGGCGAGGTTAGTATAAAAAATAATAAAAATCGATCGGGACGTTTGCAAAAAACACCTCCCCTGTGGGGGGCGTCTGGCTTGGATGCCAAACAAAACGCATCCGAGCAGTAAGAATAGGTAAGCAGACAACTGCGTCTCCTCGGCCCGCGAAGGTCATCCCCGTCTGCATAACTCGTCAATAGAGTCAATGCTAACACCAGCGCCACTCCAACATGAGTTATCCTTCCCAAGGTTATCAACACTCACCCTGAATACTCTCTGCTACATAACTTTTCAGCTCAGTCGTCGATGCCTGAGCACCGACCATACGACCCTCAACAGGAATGCGAAGGATGTGGACCACGTCATGCAGCATGATCGTCATCTCTCTGAAAGGCAAGTGAAAAGAGTTCGTGTCAGGTTATCATCGCTCCACAAACGCAGATATCAACGACACGTCAATGTGAGTGAACATGCTCCAAGGCAAGTGACCTAAACTGCTAGCAACAATGGTCTTCCTGATATCGACATTCAAAACTGACCGCCAACTCTGCAGTGTATTACAAGCTCTGTTTCGATTATGACACTTCAGAACCTTCTGATCCTCGCATGCCCAAATGCGTCTAGCGATGTGACCCCCAAAACTAGGAATGACGCTCTCATCTATAGGACCACCGGGCATCATAGTAGTCACGATCCAAGAATCTTCCTCAACCATCTTCTTCTTGTGAGTTCAGGCATCCACAGTGCAAGACTCGAATCGTCGATCACAAACCTACCACATCTACCATTCCGAACTAGATATTCAGCAGTAGAAGAACTATCATGTCGCCCCCGACCTCTACCATACTGTTCATCTTGCCCCCGTCCTCTACCATACACCCTTTGCCTCTCCTCCTCATGCCGCTCCAACTCAAACTCATACCGGCCTTCATCGTCTCTCTCGTCGTCGTCACCCTCCACCTCATCCGAAACTTCCTCATAATCGAATGAGTCATCATGTCTGACGACGACATAAACTATCAATATCCCTCCTAACCGAAGCAGATATATCCCGTCTACATAGATGACGAGGTGATGAATCATCTTCGTAAGCATGTACAACGCGTTAAAGTATGGATTTTCCTCTTCCTCCACGGTAACCCCGATGACTATTAATTAAATTTTACAAAAAAATCGTTAAATGGATTTAAGTTACTAAATTAACAAAATTCTTAATTATTTTTTACTATTTACCAATTAGCACTAATTATTATTTACTAATTAACAATTATAACTAATTAATAATTAATTAAAAATAATAATTTTTGGGCGTCTGGGGGAGGCGAATTAATTAAATTCAGCTTTCTCTATTTTCCACATTAGCTTTCTCTCTCCCTAACCAACTTTCTTCTCTTTCCTACACTATTCACATCTTAATCACAAATCATCACAACCTACCTTTCTCCTACACATCATCTTTTATTTCCACTGACTTTTATTTTATTCCAAAATCAATTATATTTACCCAAAAATTAATAAATCAAACAAATATATATATTGATTAGCAAATAATTATTTTTATCAATAAAAAAAGAAAAATACATATTTATTTAAACCATTTTACGTAGCGCAATACAATAAAAAAATACATTACCTAAATTTCATTTAAATGAAAAATGCATACTACTAAAAAACAATTAATTTGCGGTTCCCTCGAATCGTTCCACTGAGTTGGACGGAGCCTTTCGAAGAGGAACATCATGAAAGCTCGCCTCCTAATTTTCCTACGACGATCCCTGAATTTATACAACATCCTGAACCTCGTCCTACCGGCATAAAAAGAAGCAAAAAGAAAGGTAAAGCGGTAGCAGATGATCAAGAAGAGCACGCTACAAACCCGGTTGCTCGTCCTGCTGAACACACCACCGTAAAAGATAAATAACTCACATACAGAGAACACAAGTTGGAGTTTCAAAAACAGAAAGAGGAGCGACGTGTTAGGGACAAACTCTATAAGATATACCTACAACTACTGAAGGTTAAAAAACTGGGTTTAATGACTGAGGAGGATGAAATCCAGCTAGCAAATGTACGTAAACAGTTGATGTAATTTATTTTCCGTTTAAGCGTTGTAAATCTAGTTTAATTTCAATTAAGCGGTGTAATGTAGTTTAATTTCAATCAAAGTGTGCTAATATAGTTTAAATATCAAACTATTTACCAAATAATACATCAAAACATTTAAACCAAATAATAATTAAACCCAACATCTACGACAAATAAATAAACCTAACATTTAAAAAAAATCAATACATTTTTTTAAAATAACGAAAAAATATAATATAAACAACCCAGACACACGTCACGTGGCACGTCCGGGTTGGACGACCCTGTTAATTCTGCTCTAAGCACCTTCCTATGTTTTTTTTCTCTTTCTTTCTTAAAAACACTTCAGAAGACATAATTAATGGCCGATCAGCTAGGAATTGAACTCGTTTTATTCCCAAAAAATAAATATCTACCATTCCAAACAAGTCAACCCACACGGGCCACACGTCAAACATAACACGACTCCGTCGGAACCCACATGGGGGAGGGGACCAAATCCAGATCCACATCACGAACCCTCCCACGCCCTTCCGTGGCGTGCCGGTCTTCTCTCCCACCCCAAAGCCGGTCCACACCTATAAATACCCTTCCTCCCCCAATTCCCGATCCAAACCCACTCCTCCATTTCTAGGGTTCCGATTCCCAAATCCAGTTCAATTTCTAGGGTTCCGATATGTTGGAGCAGCTCCTGATATTCACCCGCGGGGGGTTGATCCTTTGGACCTGCAAGGAGTTGGGGAACGCCCTCAAGGGCTCCCCGATCGACACCTTGATCCGCTCCTGCTTGCTCGAGGAGCGATCCGCCGACACGTCCTACAACTATGACTCCCCCGGCGCCGCCTACACGCTCAAGTGGACCTTCCACAACGACCTCGGCCTCATCTTCGTCGCCGTCTACCAGCGGATTCTCCATCTTCTGTATGTTGACGATCTCCTCGCGGCCGTTAAGAAGGAGTTCTCGCAGATCTACGATCCCAAGCGGACGGTGTATGGGGAATTCGATGAGACGTTCCGGCAGCTCCGGGTCGAGGCGGAGGCGAGGGCGGAGGAGATGAGGAAGGTTAAGCCGGTGGCGGCGGTTAGGGCTTCGACGGGGAATTCGGGTAAAAAGAAGGGACAGATTTCCGGGAAGAAAGGAGGGGCGCAGGGTGATGGCAAGCAGCTGGGCGGTGCGAAGGATGATTCGGATGGCGATTCAGGAAAAAGGAGCGGTTTTGCAAACGGTAATTCTAATGGTGTTGTAAATGGAGGTGTAGATGATTCCCGTGTTGCTCAGGGGAAGGAGAATAGGAGCTCCGAGGCCGGCGCCTTCGATGTAAATAAGTTGCAGAAGCTGCGGGCCAAAGGAGGGAAGAAGACGGATAGTGGTGTTCTAAGCAAGGCTTCCAAGGCGGAGGCCAAGAAAAAGGTGACAAAGAAGAATAGGGTTTGGGATGACAAGCCTACTGAGTCGAGGCTGGACTTTACTGACCCGGCTGATGGGAGAGGTGATGAGAACGTGCAAGTTGTGAAGGCAGATGAAGGGGAAAGTATGATGGATAAAGAAGAAGTCTTCAGTAGTGACAGTGAAAGTGAGGAGGATGAGGAAGCTGAAAATGTGAGGCCTAGCACCAAAAAGAAAGGCTGGTTCTCGTCTGTGTTTCAGAGGTACAAAATTTGCTCATACATGTATCTTTTCATTAGCTCTATCAATATTGTTGCTGACTTTCAATCGGAAAAAATGTTGTTGCTGACTAATGCTATACTGCGGGTTTATATGGGTGGCCCATGTACTTATCATTGTAAACGTAGTCAAATGTGTATTTCTCCAATCGCTAGACATGTTTTTTTATTCTGCGTAAAATTCCAAATATGTTTTTAAAGGATGCATTTGCATGCAGTAATAATTTACTATGATTGAATATCCTAAATTAGTGTACTAGTGTAATTCTAAATACAAGTCAAGTATCTTCTGTTTCAGCAGAAAGTATGATGTAGAGAATGGCCACTAGGTTTGAGGTGCATAGCAATTCACTGATTGGCGATTAAAATGGAGTCATTTTTTATATGCTATGTTGTAGCTTCTGGTTACGAATTATGTCTAATTTGATTCAACTTTCAAAGAAACAAGATGAATCTTCATAGACTGGACTGACAGTTGATATTCCACTATTTCCATAAAAATGTTACGTAGTCTTTGTTTGCAAATTTATGTTGGATGATTCAAGGAGTTTGCATATTTTAGGATTGTTATATGGTATTATGGATGAAATTATGCTTATTGCATTGAAGAGATATTACTTTGCCATGATTTGATTCTTATGCATCAGACCCGCTACCAGGCTTATTAGTCCAACCTGTGCAAAAGTAACAAAGATTGACTTTGTTTGTCTAAGAACACATGGCAAAACATGGCTATTCGACTTGGTTAGTGCATAGTGCTTGAGTGAATTTGGAACAAAATAAAAAAAAGTAACTGATAATTCATCATTGTAGTTTTTGGACTCAGGATTTGTATATAATAAATTGAATTTAGGTAGAAACGATGTAAATCTTCTTATATTTGATAAGATCAGACTTTATTTGCACAGAATCCATGAATACGTATAATTTTTATGGAGATTGTCGGAGGATCCACTCTTGATGAAACGAGTGGTGTTCATATCAGCGTTGCTGGGATTAGTTGTAAGAGCAGTAGTTATTGTTTTTATGCATATGCTAGGACTTTACCCTATCATTTTGGATATTATAGCGCTTAAAGAATTTACATGTAATTGTTCAAATGACAAGTACCATTAGGATATCATCAATATTGGAATTACTACAAAATTGAAGTTTCTTCTGAGGTTTGTTTTAAATGTGTGAATCTCAAGACTTCACTATGAACTATTAATGCATATTCTTGATTCTAGTTATTTTGTTTTTCTCTTGATAGTTCAAATGAATGATGTCATTGATGGTTTATCTTGTTATGTATTGTTCGTTGAATGTTTTTATATTATCTCACATCTTATCTATTATTTCAATACCACACTTTTCATGCTAATGAGACTTAACAGTTATTATTAGAACATTCGTCCTTGAACTAATTATTATTGGAATAAATGTCCCATTTATCTGATAATAAGCTCTTGGGTGATTTCTATGACAGTATTTCCGGAAATGCTGTTCTGGATAAGTCTGACTTGCAGCCTGCTTTGAAGGCCCTTAAAGATAGGTTGATGACTAAGAATGTGGTATGTGATTCCTTCTTTTAAATCTGCTTACCTGTCTTCTTGTTATCACGTATTGACCAGCAATTGTTGATGGAATTGCTAGGCTGAGGAGATTGCTGAGAAACTTTGTGAATCGGTAGCTGCTAGCCTTGAAGGTAAAAAGCTTGGTTCGTTTACAAGGATATCTTCAACCGTTCAGGTTAATGTCCTTTTCCTCTCCATTAGACTCTTTTCAATAATGTCAACATGTAGTAAATTGGATAAGGCACAAAATGAGGCAAAAACAATAGCCTTTTGTTTTCATTCTGCAAAATTGTCAGAGTGGCTTTATTTTATAGGTCATTCTAACATGCAAAAAAAAATGCAGACTGCAATGGAAGAAGCCCTTGTTCGCATTTTAACTCCAAAACGGTCTATCGACATTTTGAGGGATGTGCATGCTGCTAAGGAGCAGGGCAAGCCATATGTTATTGTTTTTGTTGGTGTTAATGGTGTTGGAAAATCAACCAACCTTGCTAAGGTAAGTGCGTTTGAGTTTTATATTGTTTGAGAATTAGCATGCTTTGTCCCAGCAATAGATTATTTTCTCACCATAATCCTTGTCATAATGCTAAATATTATCTGCAGGTAGCATACTGGCTCCTCCAGCACAAGGTTAGTGTTATGATGGCGGCCTGTGATACATTTAGGTCTGGTGCTGTTGAGCAGCTGCGAACCCATGCTCGTAGACTTCAGGTAGATAATATGCACTTAAAATACTGAAAGTACTGTATCCTCATCAAACTCAGTTCTGTCATGATATTACATTCCAGATTCCCATTTTTGAGAAAGGGTATGAAAAAGATCCTGCTGTGGTAGCCAAGGAGGCAATCCAGGAGGCTAGTCGGAACAATTCAGATGTTGTTCTAGTTGACACGGCTGGCAGAATGCAGGTGCTGGTTGTTCAATTGGCATGCTTTGCTATCTATGTTTTATTTATTACTTATCTAACTTGTATGTGCTATCATGTATCACCAATAGGATAATGAACCTTTAATGAGGGCACTCTCCAAGCTGATCAATCTGAACAAGCCAGATTTGGTTCTCTTTGTTGGTGAGGCTTTGGTCGGAAATGATGCTGTGGATCAGCTTTCCAAGTTTAATCAGGTTGGAATCTAATGAGAAAAGTGTTGTTTGATTGAAGTTTCTAGGTTTCTGCATTATTTTGTTTGAGAGTGCGTGAGCTTATATTTCTCTCTCTCGTGTTCTGCAGAAACTAGCTGATCTTTCAACAGTCCCCAATGCTAGGTTGATTGATGGAATTCTACTCACAAAGTTCGATACTATTGATGACAAGGTAGTCCTTGAGCAGGAGTTGCAGTAATCAGTACTATTTAGTATTTACAAATGTACTTGCGTTTGTGGGGTCATTAAGCTTATATTGTTTGCAGGTTGGAGCAGCACTCTCAATGGTTTATATTTCAGGATCTCCAGTAATGTTCGTTGGTTGCGGGCAATCCTATACTGACCTGAAGAAGCTCAATGTGAAATCAATTGTGAAAACTCTTTTGAAATGAAACCTGCAGTAGCGGATGCTGCCCGTCCCCTCTGAAGTGAAACTTGTAATGCTTGCTTTGTTCTGTTCCCAGAAACTACTCATAACTTATGTACGAATTCAATCCCCCATGACCCCATCGTCTTGACGTGAAATGTGGTTTGTATTCCTCTCCATGAGAGTATCATTATCTAAGTGTTTCGTTTATAGATTGTTCATCTATATTATGAACTTTCGTTGATTGAGATATCTAGAGTTGTCAAAGTAGAGTTGCAGGCTTAATTTCATTCGGTGTTTCTTTTATGGTCTGTTGAGCTATCAATGCAAGGTCCAGATGTGAAACCAGCCCTTTATGGCCAGAGTTGGTCGTAGTTAGATGTTTCATTGGTTTATTACAAATATATATTTTATTTATACATTCTACTATTTTAAAACCCAAATTAACATCAAAATGGCTGATGGATTGAGAAGGGTTATATCATTGGAAATATCTTTGAATACAGTCCATAAAGTTAGAGATTACATGTAGTGCTTATCAAAGGAAGTAGAAAAGTTGGCGACGTCAATTATCTACATTACGTTTCATGCTTTTTGTGAAGGTCACATCGCATTAATCAGAGGGGGCCGGCAGGCAATGCACGCGTGCTTCCAATTCTCCAGTCTTCCTTCCACCGTTCCGCGGTACCAATTCTGCACTTTGTAGACCCCAGCAACACTAGTTACACTATAATAAAGTAATCATGATCCTTATAGACTAATGTCATGCCCAAGAAGAATCCCAGCTAAGTGGTAGCCTAATCAAATTAAGTCGTAATCTACTGGCACGGGCTCAAGTCAGATAGCTAGTTGTGGAATCCCATAAAAGTCGACTGCGCGTTGTGCATTAATGGAACAGTAGTTAGAGTGTGGCGTGTGATAAACTGATATTAGCTTCTGAGTTCTTACCAATAAAAACAAGTTTTGAGATTTACTGGATGTGTAATTAGGCAATGAATACATAGCATGAGTAATAGCATCTCATGTTCTTAGCCACGTGTGTATTCTGTCTTTCGATTTTAGCAGTTCAAAAGTTGTTAAACTTGATAATGCCAGAGTTAAATGGTCAATCCAATTCAGTGCCCCAAACCCACTCTCTCCACTGCCTCTCATCCTAAAGGAATCTTCCTTCACCAACCTTGCCAGCGTGGTAAGAATACAATACCATGCCTGTTGTTGCCAACTTTCTCCTTACCCTTTGATAGCTATCTTGGCAATATTGGTTCTATTTTGTCCTGTTTACTTTAGGATGCGAAATCTCAAAAGGTCGTTCAGTTCCATTAATTATACATAATGACAACTGTACCATTCAATTTTCAATCACACAAGACAACAAACCATAGTACAAGACATTTGTCATCTTAGAATTGAATAGGGTAACCATCAATGAATTATTGAGAATAATTTCATGAGTTTTGAGTTCAATCCTGACACATCAATCAAAGCATTGAGCTCATTTTCCTTGGAGTTTCGACTTTCGACTACATCACTTAAATGTCCCTTTTAAGAAAGAAGCATGAAACTGAAATGATCATGCCACCAATTCCTCCTAATCCTGTTAATTCGTCATGCTAACTCTTAAAACTTACTACAACCCAAGAAGTGGAGACAAAAGTGAAAGGAATTCATATTGAGAAATGGAGACTCCAATTAGTCGAGAGTGGGGTGTGGGGTTTGGCCAGCAAGAAGGCACTGACCACTACCACTACTGCTTAGTATGGCAAATAACAACAAAGAAGCTGAGTCAACGAAGCAAAAGATCAAGTGCTCACACTCTCCAATTGACCCCTAGCTAGAAGGTGCATTGCTTTGCAAGAGAGAGATGCATGCTTGTTGATACAATATCTAGCTATCTACCTAACTTTATCATATGCATACATTATATTTAAAGACATTTCAATTTGACATGCAAATATGCTTTATTCTCCTGTTGTAGCAATAGTGATGATTTCTCTTGTTGCCCAACCAAGTGAACAAAGGTCAAAATGCAATTACACGGAGGAAGTATATTTTGAGGGTTCAATTACTGCATGTCAATTGTCAACGTAGATGAAGGCTTGTATTAGGGACAACTGTCTTCTTTTGATTATACCCTTTGGGTGTAAGCATGTAACCTTCAATTTCCAAGGGGGCTACTTAAATGACTTTGGATCGAGAACCTTGCTAAGTGTTGACCTTATTCATGTTTACATGTCTACGGGGGTAATGAACCACCAAAGAGATTATCTAACATTATTCTTGTAAGTTAGGTGTGCATATAAATTGAAAACATCATTCAGGTGTACAATTTAGGGGAAATAAATAGCCGGAAGAGCATGTTCACAATACCATTAATTAGTTAGTATCACCAATAACATTTTATATTTTAATATTTAACATAAGAATCTAGGACATAGATGCAAAACATCCAGAGATAATAATAAGTAATACCCTAAAGAGCTTATAGAGCAAACGTGCAAGTCTGAAGCCATGTTATATGTAGTGGTGCCTCACTACACTTCTTAATTAGAGTTCTCTTTTTCCTCTCTTTCATGGCTTCTTTCCCTTCCATCTTTCTCCATATCCTCCTTGTGGGGTTCTCTCTGTTACATTGTTGTTCTCTTCCTTCTCACTCATCACAGACTCATCATATTCTTAAATTAGAGTCTTTGCTTCCAAGCACCGTTTGCTTATCTCCTGAAGGTATGCCCACAATTTGCGAATTCTAAAAACCATGTTTTGTTAAAACTTGAACTCAATAGCATGCATATCATAGGCTAAAAAAATTACCAACTTGGGTGATCAAGAGACCCATGGCCTAGGCCCTAGGTTGGTGAGTGGTGACCTCCATTGCACTTAGAGGAGTGCCCTTTTAACACCTTCCCAAGCGGGAGGAGTTCACGTCATAATTTGATATCTAAATGTCATCCACTTTTATTAATTTGAAAAAGATTTGAGATGTGTTTGCTAGAATGAGAAAACTAGAGTTGGGTTTCATTAGGTAATGAAAGTTCGAACCTGAAAGGTAAATCTAGTTTGAAGATAATTTTGTGGCTGTGTGCTGAAGTATTAGCTTAAAAATTCCGATTATATATTCATTTCTAACTTGTGACAACTTGATATAATGGTGATCCAGAAAACATACACACTACTTGGCTTAAAACAAAAACCGTTAAAATAAATTCTTATTTGTGAGCAATATAATAGCAAACATCTAAGGATATTGTTTTCTTCGTTGTTTCCTCTTGTTTGTTTCAATTTTAGTTTACCTTTACTAATCTTATAATAATCAATAATGTGGTTTCCCCGAGAGAATATTTGTTGAATCAAATATATATTATAATAGAAAGTGAGCCTTTTGGATCCCAAAAGCAAACGACACAAGCACACCAAAGAGAAGTACAAAAGTACTGTCAGAAACATACATAAGAAAATCAATTACAACTGTATAATGTCTTCAGAACTCACCGAACCATGTTGGATTTGGTCAAAGAATGTTTAATAAAATGGTCGATTTGAGTTCTTTTTATCTTGGGATCGGAGAGCTCTCACATGATTATTTTGGAAGTTTATCCCGTGATTAGCACAAATAGCTTATCCTCTTTCAAATTGGTATTTCCCTGCAATGTTTGTAGATTCTTATTGTGTGGTTTCTTACTTTCTTATTGGTTGTATTGGCATAGAAACCGTCAACAATTATTATTTGAGTGAAGGTCTTTGTTATGATTTTTTTAATTTTTTTACTGGTACTATTTTTATATGTTACACGTAACAATGTGTAAAATGTAATTACTTTAAGTACAGATAAATACAAAATATGTAAGGGCTATAAAAACTTAGGGAAATAAAAATTTAACAACAGATCTAAGGGCTATTATTTAGACCAACATAATAATAATATTTTCTATTTTTAGATTCTTGGGCATTTAAGTATCTAACACAAACGTAGCAACACATTTCCACCGAAATTATATATCTTGCCTTCTTAGTACTTACGTTGATATTCTAATGTTTTGAGGATCACAATCATCATCATCATCATCATCATCATCATCTTGCTTAATAATAATTTATAATTAAATAAGCATTACGAAATTTAAGCAACTAGTTTGGTATTTGCATAAACTACTGTTTACGATAAACAGTTATGCATAAAATTGCACCTTTCATCCACAGCAATGAGCAATACTGTCACTATCTTCTCTGAAAATCTACATACACTAATAATCTTTGAAATCACTATTAACTTGTTTTTTGGCTATTAATAACCACTGTCAACTAGTGATGTTTCCACGCTCTAAACCAATAAGCTACTATCTAGTGACTGTAATTTTTTTACTTTTTGAAAAACACTACTAATGTGAGTTATCATGTAACTCACTGTTAATATTTGCTTTGACTAGAATCCACGTCGGTCAACACAACCGGAGCAAAGATCTTCCACCTCCGCAATCCATGTTCCTCAATTTTGCACCTCCAAAACCTCAACTCCAAACCCCCAACCTTAACACAATTTCTCCTTGAAGACGAAGCCCGGGCCGAGACCCTCCTCTACCACCACCGCCACCACCACGGCCACCACGACGGTCACCACGGCCACCACCACCCAACCAATCCTTCTACCACACTCACCTCAATCCCCGCCCACACCGGCCGCGCCTTCCGAACCGGTAACTACGTTGTATCCATCGGTCTCGGCACCCCAAAGAAAGACTTCACCGTCGTCTTCGACACCGGCAGTGACCTGACGTGGATCCAATGCCAACCGTGCGCTCGCCAATGCTACAAACAACAAGACCCCATCTTCGACCCGACACTCTCCTCCTCCTACGCCAACCTCACCTGCTCCTCCCCCCAATGCGCCCTCATCCCCTCCGCCACCGGCAACCCCTCCGGCTGCTCCGGCACCACCTGCCTCTACGCCATCCAGTACGGCGATAGCTCATTCTCAATCGGCTTCGTCGCCTCCGAAACTTTAACACTATCCTCCGACCAAGTCGTCGAGAATTTCCTCTTCGGGTGCGGCGAGAAGAATGACGGACTCTTCGGCTCCACCGCTGGCCTCCTCGGCCTAGGACGTAACCGACTCTCTCTTATTTCCCAATCGAAAAACCGCTACGATGGAGTCTTCTCTTACTGCCTCCCATCGAAAACCACAGGCGTCGGTTACCTCAACCTCGGCGCCGACGCCCACACCTCCGGCGTCCGTTACACCCCGATGGTGCCCCACCAAAGCATGGCGTCCTTCTACTTCGTCCAGCTCGTCACCATCAAACTCGGCGGCAAAGCGTTACCCATCAAGCCCACCATCTTCAAGAACTCGGGAATCGTCGTGGATTCCGGCACCGTCGTAACCCGCCTCCCGCCTACCGCCTACGCCACTCTCCGTGATGCGTTCAGGAAGCTCATGGCGAAGTACAAATCGGCGCCGGGGGTGTCGATACTCGACACGTGTTTTGACCTCACCGGACAGAGCACGGTCTTGATTCCTACTGTCGAGCTGGTGTTCGCCGGAGGGGCGTCGATAAAGGTCGACGCCTCGGGGATTCTGGTCGTTGCTAGCGTTTCGGAGGTGTGTTTGGCTTTCGCCGGGAATGGGGACGATAGTGATATTGGGATTCTGGGTAATATGCAGCAGAAGACGTATAGGGTTGTGTATGATAACTCGAAAGGTACGGTGGGGTTTGGCGCCGGTGGGTGCAGTTGACTGGACAGTTTGCCGGAGATGGATGCCGTCTTTTTATCCGAGTCATTATGGGGTTTTTTAAACCTTTTTATAAGGTAAAAATGTTTGAGATAATGGTGAGTTTAAATGTAGCAGGTAATAATGTAAGCGCCCTTTGTAGATTCCACAGAGGATGTCACATTGTTAAATTTGGATGGTTGGAATAGGGTTATTAATTGAATCAATCACTTACTCATCTTTATGTTTTTATTTGTGGTTTTCTAATGAAATGTTTCCTTAGTTATCGTTGGATATATTCTTGTAAAAGGCGATACAAGCAGATGAAATATGGGAATGCAAGAACTATCTATTTTCTAGCCTAGTATACGTGCATTCCTTCGAGGAGTAAGATTAGGGCTGTAAATGGGTCAGGTAAAAACCGTTTAACCGTCCTAACCGAACCGACGGGTATGGTCACGGGTTGTAAAAATCATAATCGTTTAATAAATGGACAGATAAGGGTTGTGAAAATCATAACTGTTTAATAAATGAGCGGATAATGTTAAATGATTTAACTCATCCGTTTAACCGTTTAACCGCGAAACATAATGAATATATATAATATTTTGTTATATATACTATATACATATAATTGTTTGTATTATTATTGTCATTATGTATGAATGTTTGCTGTTGTTTTTATATGAATTTGTAGATGTTTAGGTTATGAATTTTTGGAGGTTTTGATTATAAAATTACAGATGTTATGATGTTTTTAACAAGCCTGACAAGTTTTTGTCCATTTAACAATTTACCCAATTCTTATATCGATTTTAGTATCCATTAAGTTTTAACCATATAACCATTTAACCGTCCATAACCGTTTAATTAAAACAAACGGGTAGGTTCATGAGTAGAGGTAAAAATAAACGAGTTTCAAATCGAACCGCGAACCGTTTAATTAGGCGGGTAATGTCACGGGTAGGCCATATAACCACCCATTTACAACCCTAAGCAAGATCTAGTTTATTTACAGGACTCTGGGTCTCTGTTAGTGGGCCTTGGGCTTTAGTGTTTTTGTGTCAAGTCTAGCCCAATGGGGCTCAATGTAACGACTTATTGGAAGTGAGGTGTGACTTGTAAGTAGACATGACAATCATGTCATATTGTGTACTTTCATGTCGTATTTTTTAAATGTACTTGTCAATTCGACCATACACGAACACGACTCAAAACTATTTCGTATACCAAGATAAGATATACGACCTAAATCATTTCGTATAAACACGAAATAACCCGAACATACACAATAAATTTGATTAATTTAAGAAACCAAATCACGATTTCAACTAATAAACCATAATATTTCTTTTAACTCAAGAACTCCACAAGGAGGAAGTCTCATTCAAGGAGTTTGGGTGGCAGACACGTGTTGTTTATCCTTTTATAGCCATGGCTTGGGAGGAGTTAGTTAAATTAGTCGTGGGACTAAAATACTGCACGTTCTACGATTCATTGAAACACAAATATAATACAAAACTTAGTCGTGATTCTCAGTTGAGGATCACCTTTTGCTGGCTTTTTTTAATAAAAAAATACTACACCTAGGATCGAATCTCACATCACAACATCCTAAGGGCCTCAACAGACCACTCGACTACCACAACACATTTGTCCATATTTCTACTAACATAATATTATCATATCATGTATATTTAGGTATTTTTCGTGTTTGTATAAGCTAACAAGATAAGGATATTATCTAATCAAATTACGCTTAATTCCTACTAAATCAACAAGATATGCAACGGAAATAATAAACAAATCAAGTAGGGAAGGAAACATGCAAACCACAGTGGACGGGTTTTTTTTATAGAGGTTCGGTCTCCCGTCTACTTCCTCTCTTATAAGCTCCACTGGATTCCATGAGCTCCACTCACGACTTCACAATCCACCTCCCGTTCCGAGCCGGAAGAAAACACATTTACACTTCAAGCCTTGCGAGCACCCTCGCAAACTTGGATTCCTCTTCTCACAATCTGAGAAGGATGCTTCGGGCTTTCACAAGAGCCTTTACTCTTTTTAACAACAAAGAAATTTAGTGGAACAACACTCTCTAGCTTGAACACATTTTGAGTATGATATTGAAATCATCAAAGATGTGGAATTTAGGCTCTTGAGTGTAAGATTTGGGAGTTTTAGGAGTTGTGGATTTCTCTCTAATGTCTGAGACAATTGGAAGTGTGAGAGTTGTGTAAATAAGGTGTACGGACCTCTATTTATAAGTTCATAAAGTTTTCTAGTCGCTGGGGAAAAATTGATTGATTGGTGTGAAGAACACACAAACAGAATTCAAGGTTCAGTAATTGCGTCCCTCAACGGTCGACCAAATTGGGGTAATCGGTCGACCGTTTCCTTAAAGGTAAGGAAACATTCAAACTGAATTAAGCACCTATCGAACTAATTTGGTCTTTCACTTACGTTATCGGTCGACTGATAATAGGGCGGTCGATAGAAACCACAGTTTTGGCAAGGTTAAAGGATATATCGATCGACCACAAAAAAAAGGTCCGGTTAACTGAAAATAATAGACACTTTGGTGTCTCAAAATGTTTCTGTTCGGTTGACCGTTTCTAGGTCCACAGTCGACCGGTGATCAAATGTATTTTGGGGTTGGAGAAAAAATACGAACACGACCGTTGGTATAATATGCAAGGTTAGCGGCCATCTGGAAAATACGGGACAATCGGTCGACCGGAAGGTCAAAGTCGGTCGACCAAACTAAGGCTAAATTTGCACTTAACAACCGGTCGACCGTAATAGGATCGGTCGATCGTCTAGGTGCAGACAATTCTACTAAGCTTGGTTGTCTTATGAAATTGGGTTGCCTAATCAAGTCTGACTGATATGGAAATTTGTATGTGACTTCTATAGGTTCTCTAGAGTCTCTGTGAATGGATTTTACCTCTTGTATACTCAAGATTACATAGAATCATAAGACTCAAATAAAAGATCAAATTACATGTCTTCAATAAGCTTGCTTACATGTCTTGACTTGATTCCAGTTTTCTTTGAGTCTTGATGACTTGTAGATGTTAGCACAATACCATATATATTTTATGCATTATGTGTGCTACACTACATTTGATTTTGATTAAGATTATGTTGACTAAATAATCAAAATACGGATTAAGGCCAAAAAACCAACAATGGACACAAGATAATTTTGGATACCCAAAATTTGACACGAACATGACACAAAACACAAAATCCTTAAACCCAAACACGAATTTTTCGTGTCATGTTCGTGTCTTGTTACGTGTCATTCTCTTCACAAAATTGTCAGGTCTACTTGTGAGAGGTTATTATGGATCAAATGATGTTCCAACTCGTTTGCAACATACTATTATTAATACAATTAATCTCCTTTCTCTCCACTCGCGGTTGCTAGAAAGATCAAATCCAATTCTCGATCTTCTTCAGAAATATATAAGAACACGAGTCTTAGCACTGTAACATCAACCAATTTATGACATTGGTGTTGGCTTTTTGGCCTTAATCCTTGTTTTGATGATTTAATCAACCTAATCTTAATCATAAGTAATGTAGAGTAGCACACATATTGCAATGCATATATATTGCATGTGCTAACTGTCGGATCGTGTGGGTTATGGGTCCACTAATCACTTTTACGCTAATCACCTACTCGTTTAATCGATCGAGTTATATGCAGCGGAATTTAAACAACTAAACGAGCAAGTAGGGAAGGAATAATGCAAACCACAAAGACGCGTCGGTTTTTATAGAGGTTCGGCACCCCACCCGGGTCCTAGTCCTCTCTTGCAAGCTCCGCTCGACTCCGCGAGCTCCGCCTACGTCTTCACTAACCACTCCCCGTTCCGGGCTGGGAGAGAACGCCTTTTACAAAGCAAACTCCGCGAACAACCTCGCGAGCTTGACTTTCTTCTCTCACAATCCGAGAGGAACACTTCGGGCTTTCACCGAAGTCCTTGCTTCTTGAACAAAGGTTGAGTGGAACAACACTCTCTAATTCTTGAGCACACTTGAGTAGGATTAGGGAATTGATCACTAAAGTGTGGAAATTGAGGTTTAGAGTGTTTGGGATTCTCTCTAAAGTTTGGGACAAGTTTGTAGTGGGAGAGTTGTGTCAAAATGTGTTTTACAACTCCTTATATAGGCATTAGAGACAATAGAGCCGTTGGGATTGATTGGGTGTGAGTTGAAGTGTGATTACACAAAATAGAAACTGCATGACCCAATTCTGAGTTAAATCGGTCGACCGTTTGGCAGATTTGCACAAGGTTCGGTCGACCGGTTAAGCAACGGTCGACCGCCCAACGCTATGACTTGGGAAAACTTAAGTCATCGGTCGAACAAAAGAAAGGGGTATGTTCGACCGATTTCGTCCAGGCACTTTGGGGTTGACAACAATTGGATAATCAGTCGACCGAAACAAGTCTAGCGGTCGACCGTTTTTCAACAGGAGATTCGGGTTTGTCAAGAGATGGTCAAACGGTCGACCGATCGTGGTCCTCGGTCGACCGATACATAAAATGTATTTGGGGTATTTTTGGTTTAATACGAATACGACCGTTGGGTATATATGACAAAAGTAACGGTCGGAAAAATAAGCACAAACAGTCGACCGAAAGAAAAGGTGCGGTCGACCGAAACTAGACAGGGAAACACAAACAGGATTAATTGATCATCCGGTCGACCGAACAGCCTGTATCGGTCGACCGAATGTGGGCAGACAGTTAGGGTTCAGGTTTGGTGTTTTCCGGTCTAAGTTTGGGTGATCTATTGAAGTCCAAATTATGTGAAATTTCGTGTGTGACTTATATGAGGAACCTAGTGTGTGTTTAAATTGATTTTAGCTCAAGTATGCTCAATATACACAAGTTCCTAAAGACTCAAAGAAATATAAAATACACGTCTTCAAATGAGCTTGATTACATGTCTTGACTTGATTTCCTTTCTTCCTTGAGTCTTGATCACCTGTAGAGGTTAGCACAAAGCAATATATATGCAATGCAATATGTGTGCTACTCTACATGATCATAATTAAGATTATGTTAATTAAATCATCAAAACATAGATTAAGGCCAAAAAGCCAACACTAACCTCTACAGGTGTTCAAGACTCATGGAAGGAAGGAAATCAAGTCAAGATTTGTAATAAAGCTATATGAAGACTTGTAATCTTGATTTTATTTTGAGTCTTAGGAACATGTGTAAATTGAGCATACAAGAGCTAAAAACTTATCACATACACACTAGGTTCCTTAGAGAAGTCACACACAAAATTTCACATTATTTGGACTTCATTAGATCACCAAAACCTTTGTCGGAAATCACTTAAAACCTAAACCCAGAATTCCTATGTGAACCGGTCGACCAAACCAGTTCTCAGTTCGACCGGTTTATAACAGACTCTCCACAGTGATTTTACCGAACTCTACCGGTCGACCGGTTCTACCTTTTCGGTCGACCGATCCCAGATTTTAATATGGTTGTTTTCCTTGTCATATTCCTATAACGGTCGTATTCTTATAAAACAAACTTAACCCCAAAATACATTCGGTAACTGGTCGAACGACGACCTTGTTTCAGTCGACCGGTTGAACAGAAACCAAATTCCCTGCTATCGGTCGATACATCTTCGTTCGACCGTTGCACCTTTGTCTCAACCGAATCCCCTAAACGGTCGACCGCCCCATACTTTGGTTCGACCGATTAACTTAAGTAGAGTTAAGTTCTAGCTCGTTTGCCCGAACGAATATTTATTTGTTTGACCGTTCTCCTTGAAATCAAGTGAACGGTCGACCAGTTTAGTAGTTTCGGTCGACCGATTCTGGACAGATTGGCAGCCCGATTTTCTGCTTTGTGTATCTTGCACAAAACCCAATCAAATCTTGTCCAAACGGCTAGAAATCTTTAGGAACTTATAAATAGAGGATCAAGATCTGTTGTTAACACAACTCTCCCACTCATACTTGTCCAATACATTAAAGAGAAACCCAACACACTCAAAGCCTCAAACCTTCCACACTTTAATTACAAATCCAATCTCATTCAAGTGTGCTCAAGTTTAGAGAGCGTGTTCCACTCAAGTTTGTTGTTGTCAAAGTGAAGTAAAGGTTTCGGTGAAAGCCCGAAGCATTCCTCTCGGATTGTGAGAGAAGAAAGTCAAGCTCGCGAGGTTGTTCGCGGAGTTTGTTTTGTAAAAGACGTTCTCTCCTGGCCCGGAACGGGGAGTGGTTAGTGAAGACGTAAGCGGAGCTCGCGGAGTCGAGCGGAGCTTACAAGAGAGGACTAGGACCCGGGTGGAGTGCCGAACCTCTATAAAAATCCCCGTGTGATTGTGGTTTGCATTACTTTCCTTTACTTGCTTGTATTTGTTTTTAATTCCGCTGTGCATATCTTGATTGCTTAAACAAGTAGGTAATTAGCCCTAATTGTGGACCCATAACCCACACGATCCTACAATTGCCTCATACTTAGGAGTGCAAACAATACGAATATTGGGTATATCCATAACTATTTTCAGGTATAGATACAGATACAGATCATATGCGGAAAACAAAAAATTATATCCATATCCGCCCCAAACAGATGCAGATATGGATTGGATATGAACCATCCGGCCGGATACGGACAAACTCAGATATGGTTAGGATATAAAAATATATATATCAATATTTCTCAATACATAATAATATATTAAAAAATCATATGTTAAAAGACATCTTAAATAAACAAATTAATAAGAGGTATGCTTTGTGTTTAGAGCTTAAGTGTAAAATTGCAACGACAAGTTTTGTATTCTAAAACTTTTACCTAAACTATAATATTTATATAATTATGAGATACTTATGTTGCTATATGGGTACTAAATACATATTAATATATATTATTTAGTATAGAATATTAGAAAATATAAGGAGCAAATAAAGCCTTAGCCCGATCTACGCCCGCTTGCTTTCAGAGAAGCCTTACCTCCTGGTTTCCACCTGTCCTGTCCAAAACTATGGAAGTCATCTGAAAAGATGAATTTCTAGATCAGAACGTGAACTCTGAGAAGAGGGGTATATTCTACTTGAACCAGTAGACAGTAGAAGCCTAAAAAATATGGATACAAATACTGATTATATATATAGTTATATTCATATTCAATTATTATTCTATAATCCGAATACAAATACGGATAATCTACAAATACAAAACTAATATCCATTTTCATTTTCTAGTTTGGATTTGGATACAGATCATCAACGGATAAAAAAAATCATATCCATATAAAATGGATACACATATTAAAAGTTTATATCAATATTCTTACAATTTTGGGTTAGATACAAAACGGACTGGATAAACCGTATGCATTTGCATCCTCACTCATACACAAAGGCATAGTTGACAAACTGATTCCGACTTAGCGGGGGCCTAAGAATCTATTGGTACAAAACATGCTACTAAATTTCAAAATATTTTTAATAGTAGAGTAACGACCCCATCGAATAGAGTAAAGAAACTCAAAGGGTGCTTTAAAATAAATAGGGTTAATTACAGTTATCATTTTGACTTATTCATTGATTTTACTTTGCATCATTGAACTTTAAAATGTGACAATTATCAATTGAACTTTCGTTTTGTAACACTTAATCCTCTTGAACTTTAAAAATTCATTATTTTAACACTCATTTCCAATATTTTTTTGATTTTTTTTGTGTTGCATCCCTAATTCACTCTTAATACAAAATCAACGTGAAACTTCAGATCAAATCGGATGCCAGATATAGTTGGAATTTGGATCACATTGGTACTAAATCAAATATACAATGCAAAAAATTAAAAAAACTACAAATAAGTGTTTAAATAATGAAGTTGTAAAGTTCAGGGGGACGAAGTGTTACAAAATTAAAGTTCAAAGATGTTAAATGTGACATTTTAAAGTTCAATATGCAAAGTGAAATCAACGCATAGTTCAAAATAACAAACTGTAATTAACCCAAAAAAATATAGTTCCAATAATTCTTTGATTTCACTTGCATATTTACCAATATTTTCTTTTACCAATATCATATTATTAATACTCACTCACTTTACTTGTACAATAATGAATAGATTGTTTTCCCTCCTACGATTTAAAGCTCCTGAAGGGCTAAGTTTTTATTATCAAATCCAATAATATTATATGTGTGTGATGTACATTTTCTGGCATTAGACGAAGAAGGTAGAAGCTTAAAGAATGCCAAAAAATATACTATATTGAACTTGAAGTTCATAAAAGAATATACATACAAATATGATTGAACCTGAAGTTCACAACAGAATATACGTACAAGTACGATTGAACCTAAAATTCTTAAAATAATTAAATTGCAATATCTAGCAAGTAATTGTCATGCATATTTATTGATCAGAAATGAGTGACTAAGTCTTCTATCTCCACAATGTAAGATATATATTTGAACTCAACCAATGCCAGAAGCATGGATCGAAAATATATCATTCGTGGAAATAAAAATAATTAGTTACTTATTATATCTCCTGAAGAAGTTATTTCTGAAGAATACAAACCCGGAAATGTTGCCGCTAAACAATCAAATTTTCAGGGAAATAGAACGGTCAAATCCTAAAGTTTTGGAAAACGTCGATGATTGATTAATTATTATTGACGTAAAACTTGCAATCAACTATATATGTTGATACAAGAGATATTAAATAATTATTAAAATTATTGTCGATAATTCATTTGTCTTATTAATAACATGTTATCTAAAGAGAAAACTAGATATAAGAATGTTAAAAGCATTCATATTTGATATAAATAAAAGAAGACGAACAATATAGAATAAACTCGCTGAATAAATATATTATTTGGACATGTAGTCCTAATTTCTAAAACTATATCCCTGAGGGATACAAAAAGAAATCACAATAACAATGTGATACATTATAAAACGAGAAGTAATATAAGGGTATTCGCAGGAACCAACATCTCTCGTAATATTGATAATACGTTCTGTTACATGATCAATATTATATATATAAGATATGTTGTGGCTTTAAATTAAGTTTTATAAGTCACTCAATATTGGTACTTATATGAGAGTCACTGAAGGAATAAGAAGACAAAGTACAATATATAATGACAAGAATCAAAAGATGCACCATACAAAATTTGAAATTAATTATCACTATATGAAGAAACAAATAAGAGTGTTCATATAACCTCTTCAATCAAAGTTATCCCGAACACTGATACGAACTTGATCTTATTCGTCCATATGTTTGACCAAATAACAAAATTTACTATTATTTATTATATTTGTTACATGCTTATGACTTGATGTCAGATGATCTCCTGCAGAGTTTTCGAAAACATGTGAAATATTTAAAGGACAAATTTTTGAAATAAATGACTAAAGAAAAATCAATTGTTTTCGACATGAAGTTCGAACATTCTCTAGAAGAAAATTGGTACAATGATTCAATTGTAGAAAGAGAATATTGAAGAAAAATACTCTACTAAAATGCTCACAATGAAAGCACACTAACAACATGGTGTCTATTGTATATCGACAAAGATCTAATCGTAATATGACTTCAAGTTCCTTATCAGAACTTCATGAAAATTTTCTTGTAACTATAAACCTAATAAAGTTCATATTGAATGTTTTATCTAAGCATAATGTCATTAAATTTGTTTAATTATGATGTATTTGTTTATTGAATTCTCATGCACTTTTGTGTTTAAAAACTTTGTAAAATATATTCGTAAGTTTGGTAAACTATGAATCAAATGGAGCAGATTTGTATTTTTCGCTCCTGAAGGACGGATATCCGTGAAGGATAAAGTCCGGAAGGCTTGTAGTTGCACTTTTTTCCAATTTTTGTCCTAAAAGGTTTTATGGGTTAAAAGTTTTTAACAAGCCAACTTGTGTAATTTGGTTAGCGTATGTTATGCATTCTTTTTTTCCTTAGTTTCACCCACAGGGTTTTGTAGCAAGGTTTTAATGAGACATGAACATAACACATATTGTCTAAGAGAGTATTATAAATGTATGTTGAATTGATGGGGAGAATTATATATTCTGCACTCTTTTTTTCCTTTACCAAGTTTTGTCTCACATAATTTTTTCTTGGTAATATTTTAATGAGACAGACGGAAAGACGTATAGCAAATGTGACCATCCAAGGGGGAGTATTATGAAAATTGTATATAGTAGATGATTCACCTTCCCAGATGATTCGTCTTCCAACCAATCCTTGTAATTTTTCTATTAAAATATGTTTTAATGTGCATTGTATTTACAACAGTATTTAGTGTAAACTATGTAACTTCCACACCTCTATGTGTATATATACATAGTTGTACTATATGTTAAGATATACACAAAAAAATATTCATTTTCCTCTCCCTCCACGTACTTATCTTGTCTTGTTATTTTTGTGTTTGCAAGTATCTTCAACATATTTAGAACAGTTTGAGATATTTCAATAATATTAAAGAAAATGTCGTAAAGGGATAGGCTCAGCAAGATTGCCATTTGCCAATTTGCCACGTATTGCATGTTGTCGGGCCGACAATATGCTTTTATGTCTGAAAGTGCATTCTTACATATTTAGGAAAACATCTCGGCATAATGTAATTTATTTATTTCTCATGACCATTTAAAAAAACAGAATCGGCTGGCGCCACATTTTGGATAACTAATTTATAGCATGTTGGCGTACTTTATTTCGTGTGACCATTTTAAAAAACAAAATATGTTGGGGCCATTATTTTCAATAGCGAATATAATATATAAGATAATTTGCGATCAGAGGCAAATTTCATTCTCACACGTCATCTAGTAAGTTTGCAAGCACGACGACAAGCTATTTTAATGATTAATGGGGACTAAACTATCATAATACTTCAAAAATATTCCAAGTACTTCGCCGACTTCAATTATTCGACAAGCTATTTTAATGATTAATGGGGACTAAACTATCATAATACTTCAAAAATATTCCAAGTACTTCGACGACTTCAATTATTCAACACAACAAGTCTGTAATTAATACACACAATTATTTTTCTATTGTTTAATTTCCAATTAATAAGAAAATGCATTTGATGTTGTATATCCAAAGTTGTCTTTATCAAAACTTGATAAAAACAACTGTATTCGTTCCAACATTCTGTTTGAAAAGTATAATAATTGATATATGAGTTGTTTGTTTGGGTAAACAAATGTCACTATTAGAGTTTCGCACTTGAACTTTCCAATAATTACTTTGATGTACTTATGAACTTACATAATGGGATTACTACGTACACTCACAAATGTGTTAACATTGTAACTTGTAATTAAGTCTCACTTCCGTTTGAAATTCGGCACTTACGTATCAAAGTAATTGAAAATTTTGCATTTAAATCCTACTAAGAGAACACTATTTCAGTTTGATCCTTAAACTTACTCAACTTTATAATTAAAATATAATTGGCCAAATTCAATATCAATCCTAACGTACACGGATAAAAAACATTCCAATTCCCAAATCATTTTTGTAAATAACTTTTAAGATTTAGAAAATATTTTAGAATATTAGATGGAAAGTGAAATGTTTTCAATGTTGGGATAAAATTGAATTTGGTTAATTTTATTTTAATTACTAGCTTAAACAAATTTAAGGATCAAAATTAAAAAGTGGGTATCCAACTCAAAACCAATTGACAATTAGTAGATGGATCCTACTAGTTATAACCTAGGAGAATGATCTCGTTAAGACGATGTGAGACTATTCTCTAACACTAGCTCTTTGCACGCCTGATCGGGTATTTCTTCAGTGTTTACGCCTGTACAACAAATGGTGAATGTGTCAAGCCAGCCATTGAGTCTTACGGGCTCTGATACCACATTAAAGTGTGAGTGTCCAACTCAAAACCAATTGTCAATAAGATAAGTGACCTCACAACTTATAACACAGGAGAATATCCTCGTTTAGACGATGTGAGACGATTCTCTAACACTCCCCAGTCCCCACACGCGTGACTGGATTTTTTTCTTTCCGTGTGTACGCGTTGATAATAACAAGAGTTGGTGCGTCAAGCCGGTCATTGGGTCTTACGGGCCATGATACCATATTAAATTGTAGGTATTAAACTAAAAACCAATTAACAATGAACGGAGATATCCTACGACTTGTAACTCAGGTTAATATCCTCGTTTAGACGATGTGACATTATTCTATAACACAAAGTGAAATAACTTTTTCTCAGTTGTGTCATCCAAATTTTGAACGAAAGTGGGACATAAACGTTTGCAAGTGTACTACTTCAATTATGTGATCGACAAGTTACAAGTATTGTAAAGCATTTTCAAAAACTAAATTACAAAGTTCAATATTGAGCTTTCACAAATGTAGTCGAACAAATAACCCGCTCTTCACGAATTCACAGAACCGCTTGCGTGATTAAAATGAAGAATAAAAGAAATGATAGACTCGAAAATATCTATAAATAGATCCGCGTTCTGCATTTTTCATAGCTGTGACAAATCAGAAGCATAACAATTCTTCTTGCATTAAAACAGCATAACAAGTCCACAATTATGTGGTCTCGTGTTCCTTCAGTTTTATTTCATGTTCTTATATTTTGCTTCGCTGCTTTTGTTCATGGAGGCCAACCAGAAAATACTCTTTCAGTAAATATTGCTAGCATGCTGCCTTCTGGTACATGTACCACCCGTCCAGGTGTGTTTCTAAACCATTCTATATATCTAGATTCATGAGTTTTACAGATTCGTTAACCGTTCGCAGAGTAAAGGTTTTCATTAATGTCCTATTTTAATTATAAGTAGAATATATAGAATAAACACTTGCGAGCTAGAAAGAGCTAGAGATTTGTCAAAGTACACAATCGAAAGCTTTTGATTTGATTTTGATGAGCAAACATTTTGATGTTGGCTTATGTCTTTTACCGTACGTGTTCATTTGTTGGAATCGGCATTTGGCAAATAAACGTCCATGTTAGTTAGTTTGAAAGAAATTGTATACTAGTCTAGTATATAGAAATATTATACATCATGCATGCACCATTTCAATTAGCTAGCTAGGCTGAGATTTTCTAAAATATTGGGTTTTAGGTCGGGCATGTACAGTTCACAGAAATATAAATGGATTTGAATTTGGGCAAATTAAATTAAACCATACGCGTAAGTATCCAATTAACGATGCTCATCACTATTTGAGATGTTCCACAGCTTCTGGGAATAGCTCCTTGGATATGACATTTCCTTATGGTCCATGTTCACCGTCGGGAGGGAACACCACCACAAATAACCCCACTCTCCAGGATTTGATGAAGTGGGATGCACTCAGAGTTGCCTACATCCTCGGACGAACGAGGAAACCATCTACAGCAGCAGCAGTTAAACCAACTTATCAGTTTGGCTACACAGGCTTCGTCACGAAGATTGGTCTGGGCACCCCCATGGTCGTACAGACAGTGCATGTGGACACCGGCAGCGAACTCAGCTGGGTCCACTGCAAGCCGTGTTTGTCCACTTGTCCTACACAGACAGATCCAATCTTCGATCCCTCCACCTCCAGCACTTACCAGACAGTCGGCTGCGCCACCGGCACGGCCTGCGATGAGATACCAAAGAAGCCCTGCACTGCGCAGGGAGTGTGCCACTACAAGTACGAGTATGGTTTGGATGCTTCCACGTACAGCTTAAATAGTGGGTCTCTAAGCCGGGAGATGTTGACTCTCACTACCACAGATGCATTTCAGAATTTCGTCTTTGGATGCAGAAACGAGGACAGTGAAGGTTTGCATTTCCGTTATATACATATATAGAAATTAAGCGTCTAATTAAATTCACTTGTTAAGTAAGAGTTGTGTTTTATCTATATTTGCCAAGGAAAACTAATGATAATTACCTTACCTTCTATATATATATATTCTTTTTGAGAGAGAGAGAGAGATTGAGAATTAATAGATGAAGAACGAAAATAATTGTTAATAAATTAATTACGTATTAAAAATATTAAGGACGATAAATCAAAAGCTAGCGATGGTTTTGCAAATTAAATTCTATTACAATTTCCATTTTGAAGCTTTCTAATTAACCGTGTATTTTAACCAATAACTTCGAAATCGACTATGAAATGGTCCGGTCTGTTCGGTTTCGGCCGAGGTAAGTTATCGCTGGTGACACAAACATCCGGCAAATATGGCAACGTCTTCTCTTACTGCATTCCGTCGTCATCTAGCTCGACCGGACGCCTCACCTTCGGTCCACCAAACCTAAACACCAATGTGGTCTACACACCTATGCCGCTTCTTCCAGAGTATTCCTCCACCTTTTACTGTGTGACGCTTTTGGGCATCAGCGTCGCCGGGAATAGGTTGAACATCCCAAGTTCGGTCTTCAAGGTCACAATAATGGACTCGGGACTACCGGGTTTGCCATATGGCTTGTAGTAAAATTAGGTAATTTTATACGAATTTTATGGTGAGGCCCGACCTTATTTTTAAAATGGGGAGCTCCTATCCTAACATCCATTAGATCTTGATCAACCATCCTTATTAAAACAAACTTGTATCTTTACATAAAACGGGTTTTTTGTAACTTCAATTTTTCCCAAATCACACTCCACCGAACCGGAAATCTCCCCAGCCCCTTCAACAGAGAATGTCACCTTGTTAAATTTGGACGGTTGGGATAGTTGATCAATTGAATCAATCACTTACTCATGGAACATTTTTATGTTTTTTAGAAGTGGTTTTTTAATGAAATGTTTCCTTAATGAAGTATTAATACAAGCCGATAAAAATGGAAATGCAAGCTGGATCTATTTTCTTGCCATACGTCCACTCGTTCCAGCGAGATCATAGAATAACGACTAACAAGACTACGAGTCTCAATTAGTGGGCCTTCTGGGCTTTAGTGCTTATAGTGTCAAATCTAGCCTAATGGGCCTCACTGTGATGAGTTATTGGAAGTGAGGTGTGAGATATTGCGAGATTATTATGGATCACGTAATTTCTGATGGTCCAATTGTTTTATAACAAACTCTAGTATTAATAGGGTTACTTACGATTTGATCTTTTGAACTATATCTTGGTATCACTTTGCACTCCTGAATTTTCAAAGTTAAGAGTTACCTTCCATGAACTTTCATTTTGTAACACTTTACCCTTCTGAACTTTAAAAATTCATTATTTAACACACATTCGACGTTTTCTCCTAATTTTGTTGTTGTATCCAAACGTGAAAGTTTAGATCGAAATAGATGTCCGATATAATTGGAATATGATTAATCCATCATCTATTCTTACAGTGGGATTGAATCTCAAAAGTATCGTTCCCACGTGTTAAGATGTTTGAGATCTAGAATGCAGTGGGTCATAGAGTATATAAAATAAAAAAGATATCAATTTCAAATCTCAATCTTCTTAATAATAGGTCATAAGAATTCTAGTATATTACTATAACATCGACCCGTTTAAGTTTTGTGGCGACCTTGAACTCACATATTATCAACTAAATCCGACTTCTCAGGGACCTAAGGATATCTTTGCACAAAGAATATGAATAAATATCAAAATAGTTTTATTGGTAGAGAAACATTCTTTTCCCCTATTTGGTAAAGAAAATCGAAGTGTATCTTCGAAAGAAACATAGTTCCAATATGTCTTTGACATTACTAATATCAGGGTGATAAGATTTTAAATACTTCGAAGCATTTATAATGTTTTGAGTTATTTCAAATATATAAAGAAAATGACATAGAGGGATAGACTATTCATTATTGCCACTTCAAGCCTGCAGGTAAGAGAACAGAGGATGTAAAAACTGGAATGCTTTCTCTCAATCTCAAAATTAGAGAGTACTCTCCAATTTATTATAAATCGTATCCAATTACAAGATGGTTGGTGGCGCATAACAAACTCTCTCAACAAACTCATAGAATTACAAACTACATAACAACTCTAATACCCCCTACAAACTCATGCCGTGTCAATAATTATACTAATCATGGGACGGATCTTGATTTATCGAGCTTGATGGAACGACATTGCGTTGTAATTAAGTAAACTTCTGAGCTTCTCTCTAACAAATATTGCCTTATCTGACCGTGCCAACAGTTTAAAGGGTTAACAAAACGATGAAACTTGCACAATTAAAATAAGTTTCAAATAAGCTGATAAATTAGGGACATATTTTTGATATTGAAAAAATTGAATAATTTCTTACAAAGAAAATTGAAGTTGAATATGTCTTTGAGTTGGAGTTATTACTAGGCAGCACTTCCAAAAAATTTAGTAGACCGTTTATCCTCGTGTATTTTTTTATTGCTCAACTACACTGGTTAACTCAACTACTTGGTCTAATACTAGGGGTGAGCAAAATCGGATATCCGAGTTTTTGGATACCCGAAATCCGGATATCCGGTTTTCCGGATCACCAAAATATCATTCCGGATCCGATCCGGATTAAACTGGATATCTGGATTTTGGGTATCCGAAAATTCGGATATCCGATTTCCATATATCCGGTTATTGTTCCCATAAATACATGCATAAATTTTCACACATTCTCTAAGCTTTCCAATCCAAATTCAAGTCCAAAATAATAATAAAATTATTGTATCAATAATAATGCAGGGATAAATAAATCATAATCACCAAAACATTCACAAAATGAATTCTCCACCATAAACACGAAAATATCAAATGATTCGTAACAAATAAAAATCACAAAGTCAATTTGAAATTCAGGAGTCCAATACAAAGTCAATGTTCTTATAGTAATGTCGGAGTTGGAGAGGAAGGAGTGGATGAACTAGAGATGTTAGGGTTCGATCAGATGAAGAGGGACTCGTGGGAATCCGATTATTCGGATTTGACAAGCATTCATAATTCGGATATTCGAATTCTCCAAAGGCTTGATCTGAATCCGGTCCGAAAAAGGGGTTAGAAAATCGGATCGGATAGCCGATCCGGATTATTATGGTCGGATATCCGAATATTCGGATGTAATAAATCGGATACCGGTTCGAAAAACCGGATATCCGAATTTTCGGATTTTTCTGCTCACCCCAATCTAATACACATGAAAACGTGTAGAAAGTAGATAGAAATATTTGAAATGATCTTATCCATTTGGACCATTCCTAGATGGATCGTTCCATCACCAAATGGACCATCCCTTTTAGAAAGGGAATTGTTAAACGTCGCTTGGGTTTTACTAAAACTGTCTGTCCCAATTACTTTTTTGTCATTTACAATCCATTTAATAACCATTATGTCCCGTAAAAAAATTAAAAAAATGAACGTCGGTTAGGACGCCTCCCCTACAGAAGGGCACTAATGCAGACGCCCCTGGGTTTTTTAATCTTGAATTTATACCGTGTTATTTCAAATTATCTCAGGTTTCGTTGCAAGATTTTGATGGTGATGGGTGGAAAAAAACACAAACGTAAATAAATGGGTAAACTCATCAATATCTGGCGTACAATAATAAGGTGTCGAAACAAAAAAAAATCTAAACTAGCGTCTCCCGCAGGGGCTTCCGCCCCCTGCTGCCCCCGCATTGTTACTCTGATTTTATTTTTCATGGTTATTTTGTGTTGTAGTATGAAAAGATGAAAGTCTATTGGGAGCAGAAATAAGTAAAAATGAGATAATGGCAAAAAAAAGTATGCTTGATTAATCATCCAGTCTATATATATTTTTAGGAATCCATTATTTGTAATTAATTTTTCTTCGATCAATACAAAATCCCTAACGAATTATTCATTTCTTCCCTCTTCCTCACGATTGGATCTAAATCTTCTTCTTCGTTTTTCATCCACAATCAAGCCTTGTATCACCACATCCGATTACGATCGTCGATTTCTACATGGTATCAGAGCGTGGATCGAAGCAAACTTCCGCAACTAAAATCAGAAATTGTTGATCAAATTGAGGTGTAGAGTTCTTTGATCGGATCAAGAGAGAAGAAAACCTATCAGAGAAGAGGATAGGGCTTGGAAGGAAATTCAGGGTACAATCGCGAATCAAGAATCTGGTAACCCATTTCATCTTCCACCTTCTGACAATCCTGGCATAAATCTAGTTTCCAAAGTGCTTAATGGGGATAATTACCCAACATGGTCAAGGGCTATGCGTATGGCATTAGGGGCTAAAGATAAACTAGGTTTTGCCGATGGAAGTGTAGAAATACCTTCCAAGTAGTTATCACCTAAAGAGTATGTGAAATGGAGTAGAGTCAATGATATGGTAATGTCTTGGGATTTTGACTTCTTTAGATCAAGAATTTGTTGATAGTCTAATCTATTACGATACAACTGAAGAAATGTGGAAGGATTTACAAGATCGTTTTTCACAATCAAATTTACCAAGAGTATTTCAGTTTAAAAGGGCAGTAACCACTGAATCAGGACAACTATAGTTTAAGAGATTATTTCTCAAAGCTTAAGAGTTTTTGGGATGAATTGTCCACCCACACAACAACATCTACATGCAGATGTGGAGGATGCAAGTGTGGTTTTATGAAGGAGGTGCATGAGAAAGAGCAACATGATAAGACTTAGCAATTTCTTTTGGGGTTGAATGAGACTTTCTCTGGAATAAGAGGTCAAAATTTGCTTTCAACACCTCTACCACCTGTTATTCCTTGATACGTCAAGAAGAAAAGCAAAAAGAAGTAGGTGCTTCCAATCTCTCACTACAAGATGCTACAACTCTTGCTATTGGAAAGGGTAACAAGTACAACAATCAAATAAACAATCACAAGCAAAGCAATCAAAACAACAAAAACAATCAAACATTCAAAGGAGCAAAAATAAGTAAAAATGAGAGAATGGCAAAAAAGGTATGCCCGATTAACCATCTAGTCTATACATATTTTTAAGAATCCATTATTTGTAATAATTTTTTCTTCGTTCAATACAAAATTCCTAACGAATTATTCATTTCTTCCCTCTTCCTCACGATTGGATCTAAATCTTCTTCTTCCTTTCTCATCCACGATCAAGCCTTGCATCACCACAGCCGATTACGATCGCCGATTTCTACATTGTATCAAAGTGTGGACCGAAGCAAACTTCCGCAACTAAAATCAGAAATTGTTGAACAAATCGAGGTATAGAGTTCTTTGATCGGATCAAGAGAGAAGAAAACCTATCAGAGAAGAGGATGGGGGATTTGCAAGGAAACTCAGGGGTACAATCGCGAATCAAAAATCTGGTAACCCATTTCATCTTCCACCTTCTGACAATCCTGGCATAAATCTAGTTTCCAAAGTGCTTAATGGGGATAATTACCCAACATGGTCAAGGGCTATGCGTATGGCATTAGGGGCTAAAGATAAACTAGGTTTTGTCGATGGAAGTGTAGAAATACCTTCCAAGTAGTTATCACCTAAAGAGTATGTGAAATGGAGTAGAGTCAATGATATGGTAATGTCTTGGGATTTTGACTTCTTTAGATCAAGAATTTGTTGATAGTCTAATCTATTACGATACAACTGAAGAAATGCGGAAGGATTTACAAGATCGTTTTTCACAATCAAATTTACCAAGAGTATTTCAGTTTAAAAGGGCAGTAACCATTGAATCAGGACAACTATAGTTTAAGAGATTATTTCTCAAAGCTTAAGAGTCTTTGGGATGAATTATCCACCCACACAACAACACCTACATGCAGATGTGGAGGATGCAAGTGTGGTTTTATGAAGGAGGTGCATGAGAAAGAGCAACATGATAAGACTTTGCAATTTCTTTTGGGGTTGAATGAGACTTTCAACAGCTCTACCACCTGTTATTCCTTGATACGTCAAGAAGAAAAGCAAAAAGAAGTAGGTGGCTCCAATCTCTCACTACAAGATACTACAACCCTTTCTATTGGAAGGGGCAACAACTACAACAACCAAATAAACAATCACAAGCAAAGCAATCAAAACAACAAAAAAAATCAAACATTCAAAGGAGAAAGGCCAACCTGCACAAACTGCAAAAAGGTTGGACACACAATAGGAAAGTGACATTGGATTGTTGGTTTTCCTCGTAAAACTACAATCAGAAGAACAAAAAGATAACTGCAAAAGATAAGGTGGATGGAGCAAGGATCTTCAGTGCAGAAAACCAAGTTGGAGATTCCAACATCACAAAAGAGCAATACAATCAGATACTGCAAATTCTGAAAAGTAAGGAGAACATGGTTCAAGTCAATTTAGGTATGAGATCATGCCACTCTTTTAGTACCAATGATTCTTGGATCATAGATAGTGGTTGCCACTAACCACGTGTTCTATTAAGTCCATGATGACCAACATAACCAAGTTACATAATGATATACCGATTAGATTACGCAATGATAAAGTTGTTATCGCTAAATATGTTGGTCAAGTTAGACTTAATGACTCATTAACTCTTCACAAAGTTTTATATGTTCCAGAATTCAGACTTAACTTAATTTCAGTAGCTAAATTAAGTAAGCATTCTCATAGTTTAGTCATTTTCTATCCTTCCTTTTGTGTCATTCAAGATATTGCCAAGAGGAAGATGATTAGTATGGGTAAGGAGACATGTGATCTCTATATCTACAACAACCAACATCAAACTCAAGAACATATGAAATCTTTAGTTTTGACTGCAAATAAAAATAATCATGATTGTCATAGCAGGTTAGGACATACATTTCAATAAGATGGAGGTTACAACTGCCAAACATAATGATATTAGAATAAATAACCACAAAAATTGTGATATTTGTCACATTGCAAAACATACTAGGTTTCCTTTTCTTTTAAGTACATCAAATACTTGTATGATTTTCGAATTAATACATATTGACATTTTGGGCAAATATTTTGCCCCTTCTCTTGATGGCTTACAATACTACTTAACTATTGTGGATGATTTTCAATAGAGTGACTTGGACATACCTTATGAAAATGAAATCAGATTGTTTCAATATTATCAAAAAAATTATTACCATGGTTCAAACTCAGTTTAACACTAAAGTGAGAAGAGTTAGAAGTGACAATGACACAAAATTTCTATCTGCCAATACACAACAATTATTTCAATCACATGACATTTTACGTGAAAAAAGTTATTCTTAATATTTCAAGATTAAGTCACCACATACAACATTTTAAATACGAAATTAAACAAATCACCACGTCACGTTTAATTTTAAAAAATACATGATTTTGTTCAATTAAAATAAAATTTAGCATGCATTTGTACTCAAAAATAAATGTAATATACAAAAAATACTTTATTTATGTATGTAAATATGTAATATTTATTTTAATAAGGATAGTCGAATATACGGGTATGAGCAAATATCATACCCATATTTGCCTCATTTATAGACGGGTATACGAACGGAGCATATGGTCACAAAATTATAATCGAATTTAATTTTTGTACTCTTACCCAAATTATGATCGGAAGGAAGACCTCGAATCTTCCAGTCAAATCTTGAGTTCAACTTAAATCGCACTTGCACTTGGCTAGTCTTGATAGACTCCCCTTGGGATCCCATCAGCAAATAATCTTTAATTAAAAATCTAAAATTTGCCCCGATTGAAACATTTTCACGCTATGAACCGAATCTACTACATTCGATTGGCATGATTTGGCAGGGAGAAGACGAGATGTAGTTTTTATCAAAAAAGCAAAACCTAGTCCAAAAAAAATCAAAAGTTAGAAGCAAAAAAGTCAAATCAAAACTTCGGATGGTAGCCAAAATATAGTAGGAAGCTTATCTGATAAACCGAAATTGACAAAGTTCACGAAGAAAACGATTTAGTGATTCCTAAGAAAAAAACAACTAATCGACGAGAAGTCACAAATCGTTGACAGTAACTACAAAAAGAAAAGAAAAGAAGAAGAAAACGAAAATAGAAACATGAAGGGCAGAAGACTCACAAAAATCGAAGTCGGATCTAAGCTACGGTTTGAACTTGGGAACTACTAAACGTCGCCCCAAAACTACTTAAATCGCCCCTTGAAATTACCAAATTGCCCTTAACAATATATTTAATACCCAAATCGTCCCGTGTCTATAAATAAGGCTTATGGTCTTGTATATTCATAATTTATCAGTAAAAACACCACGAAAATGTCTGGCGAGGGTGATGCATCGGGTGAGGTAAGCCTGGCGCGGGGAAATTTTTGGGCCGAGCGTCTGCATTAGACGCCTCCCCCATGGTGAGGGCGTCTGCGTAGGACGCCCTCCCCATGGCCGAGGCGTCTAACGCAGACGCCTACACAATGGGAGAGGCGTCTTATGTAGACGTCCTCCCCATGGGTAAGGCGTCTGTAGTAGACGCCCTTCCCATCGGTCAGGCGTCCTACGCAGACGCCTTACCGTTGGGGAAGGCGTTTAACACAGACGCCCCATCCATGGGGCAGGCGTCTAACACAGACGCTTTTTTTTTTTTTTGATTTTGATTTTGTTTTTTTAATTTCGAGTTTATTTTTTAATTTTTTTAATTTCGAATTTATTTTTTTATTTTTTTAATTTTGAATATATTTTTGTAGGTTCCAGATTTCGGTGGTGATGGAGTGGATTACAGTGAGTTATTTCAAACTACACAAATCTTTGAAACAATCGATGAAGCATGTAAATGGGCCAAACAAGTAGCTATCGGAGCTGGGTTTTTTTTGGTCGTGTCGTCGTACAAAACAAGATCAGATAGTCGGATGGATTGTTATTTGAGATGCGACCGGCGAAATCAAATGGAGTCTCGGGATATGGATACTGCACTTCGAAGAAACACCAAAAGAAAGGGTTGCCGTTGCCGTTTCTTAATAAAAGTGGTGGAGCGACGAGATCGTGATGGATGGGTTGTGGTTTATAATAGTGCTCACGGACATCACAACCACAGACTGGCAGTTTATCCAGAGGGTCATCGTCAAATTAGTGGTCTAAGTTCTGGGGCGAAGAAGATTGTTCGTGATATGACAGAGGCGCAAGCAAAACCACGGAACATCTTGAAGGCAGTAAAAGAAAAATTCCCGGAGGACAATCCAAATCAAAGACATATTTATAATTTCAGAGATTACATGAGGAGGACAAAATCTGAAGATCGGAATCCCGTCCAGCAGTTTCTCTACCAAGCAGTGCAGTGTGAGTACTTACATTGGATTATGGCGGATCCAGAAACTGATGTCGTAACTCACGCTTTTTTGGCACATCCGACGTCAGTCCAGTTGTTGCGGACATATCCTTTCGTTATCTGCATGGATTCGACTTACAAGACGAACAAGTATAAGATGCCTTTGTTCGAAATGATTGGGGTCACACCAGCAAACATGAATTTCCTTATTGGATATGCGATTTTGATGGATGAATCTTACTCCAGTTATTTGTGGGTGATGGAGAAGTTGAGAGATCTGTTATTGGGGACTGTCAGCCCGACTGCAATAATAACAGACCGGGAGTTAGGCCTTATGCGACCAGTGAGAGAGGTTTTTCCTGACTCTGCTCATTTACTCTGCACATGGCACATCAACAAAGACGTATTGAATTACGCATACCACGTATTCGGCAAGAATAAGGAGATGGCAGAGACTTTGAGGCGTGGAAGATGGAGGAAGATCATGCTTTCTACTTCAGAAGCCGAGTATGATAGAGCTGTGTATGCTCTGAAAGATTTGTATAGATCGTGGCCGGCTATCACGGAGTATCTGGACACCACGTGGTTGGTGCATAAAGAAAAGTTTGTGCTGAATTGGACGAACAAAGTCCTTCATTTTGGGAACACCACGAATTATAGGGTCGAAAGTGCTCATTCGGCTCTAAAAGAGTGGATTTCTACATCGACTGCAGCTCTGGACACTCTTTTCGAGCGCGTCAACGCGGCTACTGAAATGCAGCTGACGAATATTCGAAACTTTCTTGAAGACTCGAGACGGCGAAATTTGACTAATTTCGGACATGCTCTATATCGTCACATAAATGGTAGAGTCTCGCATCACTGTTTGCAGTTGCTGAGTCAGGAGGTGAAGAGAATGCAACAGTTAGATGATGAAGTTGAATATCGTTGCGAGTGCGCTTTTCTGACTTCTCATGGGATACCTTGCGCATGTACCATCCGTGGATGTCTTGAATCAGAAAACGGAATTTACTTAGAGCAGATTCATTCGTTCTGGAGGACACTTGTCATTGGGGAAGGAGCCGGGAACGCAGAGTTTGTGTCTCAGGCAGCTCAAGACGCCGAACATTTTCGCAGTCTGGTTGATGAGATTGCAGGAAGTGACCCTACCGTAATTCGATCTGCCTCTCGGGTTTTATTCGAGCAGCTACACCCCGAACATTCGAATTTGAAAGAGCCTGCAGTAAAAACAAAGCTACGAGGTCGACCAAGGGGAAAGTCGACACGACGGGACCCTAGTGCGTTTGAGTATGCAGAGCGAGGTAGTGGTCGATCTTCAGGTAGTGGGAGTAGAGGTCGTGGTCGTTCTTCCGGTAGTGGAAGCAAAGGTCGTGGTCGATCTTCTGGTTCTTCGTCAGTGAGAGGAGGATCAGGTATACCATCCTTACATTTATTATTATTATAATTTTGTTATTTATTTCAGTAAATATGTATCTTTTGTTATTATATCTGACTGTATTTTTTGTTCATATTGTAGTGACTGGGCGGGCTGACGTAGACGACTTCCCATATGGAGATAGAATTCCAGGAATCATTATGCCATTCCTACACCAGTGGAATGATGTACGTGCTGATGGAAACTGTGGATTTCGATGTGTCGCCGATGTTTTCCACGATGGTGAAGACAATTGGCAACTCGCCCGTCGTTCGATTTCAAATGAGATAGCTGCGAACCCATCTTTTTATGAGCACGTATACTACGACGGTGTGGCGGAGGCTCGTCACCGGATTAATTGGGGCGGGGGACCTTGTGGCGAGAATCACTATATGGAGACGTGGACGGACTTGTTTCCCATTGCAAATTTTTACAAGTGTGCAGTTATGTTCTTCTCTCTCGGAAATGATGGTTCGTTGTACCCATGTCTTACAGTTCTACCTTGGGAGAGTCCGCCTACCGTGACGAGACCGTGCAGAGAGTTGATTATTGCTCATTTAGGGAGTTACGCTCATTACATTCGTTTGGAATTGAATGAGGGATTCCCCGTACCTCCTATAGCGACTCTGTGGTATCAAATACGAGATGAGAGTGTTATTGGATGGGAGCTGGAGTACCAACATAGGATAGCATATTGGCAACAATTATGTAATATGTTTTGATATGTTTGTATAATTATGTAATATGTTTTGATATGTTTGTACATTATATAGTGTTGCTTTATTATGTAATATGTTTTGATATGTTTGCTTTATTTGCATTATATATAATAGTACGAAAGGTTATCAAACACAAATACAAATAATAAGGGTACAACAGATAAGCAAAACACAAATACAAACAATAAGCGTACGACATGTTCGCAAACACAAATAATAAATAATAAGCGTACAACAGATAAACAAATATAAATGCAAATACTAAGCGTACCACAGATAAGCAAACACAAATACTAAGCGTACAACAGATAAACAAATATAAATGCAAATACTAAGAGTACGGTACAACAGATCAGCCTACTCATCATCCGAATCATGGTCGGAGATGCCTAACTGAGTATGCCATGACTGTATGATCTGATCCACATCTCCGCATGCAGCTCTGGCATCGTCTGGCAGCTCATCCCTCATCTGCAAGATTGGGTCTACAGCCCGTATCATCTTAGCCATCCACTGCACATAACATTAACATTAGCGTACATTAACAAATTATACGGTACAAATAAATTTAGATAAAATGAAAAAATTACCAGATCGCCACACGTCCTATCTGGTGGTCGATCTGCTCTCCGGGAGGCACCACGGACGATGATAGGATGTGAGTAACTACCGAACCAATCAAGATAACGTGCATCACACTCGGAGGGGTCGCGACTACGTCTGAAGTCGCCAAGGAACAATCGGCATGATCTCGGAAATGTCCGCCAAGTCGATTCCGCTGTAGAAGCGGGGAACCTGACGTCGTACGTCGCTGCTGTCGCAGACCGCACCGCATGCTCTGGTGTCGGAATGTCAACCGGGATCACCTGAACATATCCTAACTGACGCAAGACCCGATCGGGCATATAAGGCTCTATGATATCCCGATAACGAATAAGACCCATCAATAAAGTCCTCGGGACATCCGCTGCTGGGTCAGGACCATAGGGTAACCACTCCACCTAAAGTTTAACACATTAATAATAATACATCTTAAAATTAAATAAATGGTGTAAAGTTTGATACCTCTGATGCAGTCATCTGATCTAGCCGTGCGCGGATGGAACGCAATCGTCCATCGCTCTTGTCCTCGCTCCGGACAACCCACATACCCGAACGTGGATGACCCTCGTCGATAATCTTCCGCTCACGATGCGGGCGGAATGCAGGAAAGTACTCGTATATCCACGCCTGCAGCAGCGTAAGACAACCTGCAATCCCAGAACAATCCGCACGGCTAGCTATCCCAAGCTGCCGGTACAGGTATGCCAACGTCGCTGACCCCCACGAGTACTCACGAACGGTCTCCGGGTCCCTAGCCTCCAGTAGATCGCGTGGTCTGATCCGACAACCACTCTTGTCGACAAACAAGACGGCTCCGAGCATCAAGAATAGGTACGCCGTCAACTGTGTATCATCGGCCCGCGGAGGTCGTGCCCGTCTGCATAGGTCCTCAAGGGAGTCGATGCCGACACCACCACCACTCGATAAAGCTGTATCTCTCGCCAGACCATCAGGTGTGACACCAAGCAACTCTGCCACATAACACCTCAGCTCAGACGTCGACCCCTGAGCACTAACCAGACGACCATCCACAGGAAGTCGCAGGATCTGGAAAACATCGTGAAGCATGATCGTCATCTCTCCGAAAGGCATGTGGAAAGTGTTGGTGTCAGGCTGCCACCGCTCCACAAACGCCGAAATCAAAGGCATGTCGAGATAAGGGAACATGCTGTACGGTAAGTGCCCCAAATGCGTGGCACTAATCTCCTCTCTGATATCAGCACTCAGTGTAGACCGCCAACCCTGTAGTGCTGTACAGGCTCTGTGCCGATTCTGGCACTTCAGAACCTTCCGATCCTCTCCGTCCCAGATCCGTCTAGCAATGTGACCCCAGAAACTAGGAATGACGCTCCCATCTAAAGGACCACCAGGCGTCATACTGCTCACGATCCAAGAATCGTCCTGGACCCTCTTCTTCTTCTGAGCGCGGGGATCAACAGTGCACGAGCTCGAATCCCCGGCCGTAAACCTCCCACCCCTACCCTTCCGCACCATCCATCCGGCGGAAGTAGAAGTACCCGCTCGACCACGTCCTCCGCTATAATCCCCCTGCCTCTCCACCTCCGGCCGCACATCATACGGGCCATCATCGTCGCTCTCGTCGTCGAAACTATCCACATGCTCATCATCGAAGGAATCATCCTCCTCCTCACGACGACGTAATGCCTCCCTCTCCCTCCTGACCGAAGCAGATATCCCCCGTCTACGTGGATGACGCGGTGCTGAATCATCCTCTAAAGAACGGAAGGCGTGTAATGGTATCGACTTGCCTCTCCCTCTCCACTGTGACCCGATGACTATTTATTGAAATTTTAAATACAAATTTGTTAAATTTGTTAAACTAAATTATCATATTTATCAAAATTGTTAAACTAAATCAAAATTTGTTAAACTTAATTATCAAAATTGTTAAACTAAATCAAAATTTGTTAAACTAAATTAAAACAATTGTTAAACTAAATCAAAATTTGTTAAAACTAAATATCACAAATGTTAAACTTAATAAGAATTTGTTAAATTAATTTTTTTGATTTATCACTATTTATTAAAGTAATTATGATATTTATTAATTAAAAAAACAAAAAAGGAGGAGGCGTCTGCGACAGACGCCTCCCGCAAGGTGGAGGCGTCTGTCGCAGACGCCTCCCGCAAGGTGGAGGCGTCTGTCGCAGACGCCTCCTCCTACGGGGAGACGTCTTCCGCAGACGTCTCCCGCTTCGGGTCGGCGTCCGAGGGAGACGCCCCCCGCATGGGTCGGGCGTCCTCGGAAGCCGCTCCCCCCATAGGGGGAGCGGCTTCCGAGGACGCCCGACCCATGCGGGGGGCGTCTCCCTCGGACGCCGACGCCTTTTTTTTTTTAAAAAAACAAATAAATAACGTAATGTTACCTCATACGGGTACACCGGGGGAACTGCTGGCTGCTTCCCTGGCCTCCGAGACATTCGTAATCTTGTGTAGTAGGTATAGGAAGAGAAAGTTTTGAAAAAAGAGTGAAATTGTGAGATATATAAGCAAAAATAGGAGGAAGGGCAATTTGGTAATTTCAAGGGACGATTTAAGTAATTTTGGGGCGATGTTTAGCAGTTCAGTTGAACTTTGAAGAGAATGGGGAGGGTTTTAGAGGGAAAAAAGATGTCGTTATCCACGTTGGATAACGTTGCGTGCCACAGCTGGTGACAATATCGATCCCAACCGACCCATCCCAGAAACTACGTGACCTAAACTTCACAAGTTTTTTTGTTTGGCTAAATTATATTTACATTTTCTTCAACTACTGGAAATCTAATTTGCTCTTTTGACTACGACGATATTTCAGTTTTGTCCGTTCAGTTAGGAAGATATAACAACATGTTATCCTTAACATTGTTGTTCACACAAAAAATACATCTCAAATTAGAGTAAATTTTCTAATGATCGTCGACCAATTGTCATCACAACCCAGTGGAGATGTATCAATTTGGAATTGTATTGAAATGTAGATTAAACAAGAGCACCAAAATGAAAAGTAAAAGAATAAAGTGCAATTTAATGTAACATCTCGGTGATTTAATCCCTTAATCTATGTTTATTATACTGAATTGTTATTCGTCGCCCTAAAACTACTTAAATCGCCCCAACAGATTACCATTTTGCCCTTCTCTCATTTTTACTGCTATAACGCGACATTTTACCCTTCTATCACACATCTCTCTTCATCTTCCTCTTATAATCATAAAAAGTAATGTTTTGGAGTTCAGTAATGAGCCAACGGACGCCCCGGTGTACTCGAATCTGGTAAAATATCCAAAATCTTTTTAATAAAAAAATAATAATAAATTGCAGGCGTCTGACGGAGCCGCCCAGCGTAGGAGAGGGGCGTCCGGGTAAGACGCCTCCCCCTAGGGGAGGGCGTTTTACCCAGACGCCCCTCCCATGGGACGGGCCTCTGGCCCAGACGCCTCCCCCATGGGGGAGGCGTTTTCGCCAGACGCCCCTATCCTAGGCTGGGCGGCTCCGTCAGACGCCCGCAATTTTTTATTATTTTTATATTTTTTTATTAAAAAGATAATTGATTATAAATTTAGATAATTGCTAAATTAATTAATTAATAAGTTAATAATTACTATATTCGGATGACCGATACCCATTCGGTAAACCGACCCAATGATTCTAGGAAGATCAAAAACTTACTGTCTTTACGATCACGGTGGACCGATGAAAACTCGGTGATCCGCATGGAACATATTCGGTAGACCGAGAAGCAAACGGTCGATCGTCCGATATCTCACCTTACAACGAGTTTTTGCAAGTGATCAACATTAAAAAAATTCCAGATCCAACAATTTCAAAATCCAAAATAATTCCAGACCCCCGAACGACCTGTCGATGTGGTATTTGTAAGTCGGGAAGTTTTACCACCGGGGATTTTGGATCTTAATTTTTTTGAATATTAATCACTTGCAAAAAAACTCATTGTAATTTGACCCCGTTACCACCGAAAAACTTGCAACAGAACCTCAAATAATTTGAGATAACACATCGTATAATTTTAAGAATTTATTTATATTTTATTTTTAATTTTTTATTATTAAAAAAATACGGGTGTCTGGCTAACACGTCTCCACCAACGTGGAGGCGTCTAGCTAACACGCCTCCACCTATGTGGAGGCGTCTGGCTAAGACGCCTCCACCTATGTGGAGGCGTCTGGCTAAGACGCCTCCACCATGGTGTAGGCGTCGTATCCAGACGCCCGAGTCGGAAAAAAAAATCCGCCTCCATTACGTCGCCGGATGCAGGTGTTTCGCCAGACATTTTCGTGGTGTTGGTACTAGGAATGTGAGTAAAACTGAGTCAAATACCTTGTTTAAAGACACGGGACGAAATGGGTATTAATTGATTTGTTAAGGGCAAAAAAGTAATTTTTGGGGCGATTTAAGTAGTTTTCCGGCGACGAATAGTAGTTCCCTTATTATATTGGACGTTGAAATATAGTCAAAACACGAAGAGAATTGGAATATCACAAGATACAAAGGTGAAAATGATATTTTACCATTTAATAAAAATCAAATAAATTTGTTGATTTTAAGCATGCACGTAATATGAGCCATGGGTTACTATTTTATTTTCAAAAAAAAAGAGTGTCAACCACGTCAGCTTCTCTCTCAACCACGTCAGTTTCTCTCTCTGTCACGTCAGCTCAACCCAACCACCCTAAATTTTTCTTAATCACACCCAGAAATAACTCAAGCGCCTACATTCTCTCCCCTACACGTCATTTCGGGATCAATTCTAGGTAAAACACAAAAAATGTCAAAAAATTCAAGAAAATATAAACAAGTAAAAAACATTTTTTCATAACTTTTTTTATAAAAACGATTTTAAATAATTTTTAAAGCATTTTCTAAACACAAAAACTAAAAAAACCACCAATGGGAGGGGGCCACATACCCCCCACCCACCCAACCCATCCGCCCGGGCGGATGGTGTGGCAAGCAAATTTTACCTTTTTGGTGAACAGTGCCTACGTGGACGGGCGGTGAAGAGTGTCGTCTGGGCACACAGCAGGTGTCAAGGATGGCCTAACATTCCATGATCAAGAGAGATGGTTATGAACACGGCACCATACCCCACGTCTCTCATACTCCACATCGACCACATCTCTGCCAAACTCAAACCAACCCCCACGATCATCAAACCAGTCCCCACGATCACCAAATCCACATCCACATCTCATCTCACATCTCACTCTATAAATATTCAGTGAGTTTTCCAAATCGGAAGTTACAAAAAAAAACATACACACCACCCACCGGAAGTCCGCTACTTCTCGGACTCCCTCTTTAATTCACAATTCCAACACCGACTTCGACTTTGCAGTTGCGACTCCGGCAAGTACAACAACGTCGGCAATCATTTCATCTTAAAATAAAACAAACCTCAATCATTCCGGTCACTTTCATTTTGACGAATTATATCCGGATGGTTGTCAACGTACACGGTTATTCCGGTCACTTTCCTTTTGGGAAATTGTATCCGGATAATCGTCCAATTTCTCGAACTCGATCATTTCGTTCACTTTCCTTTTGAGGAATAGTATACGTATGGTTGCCAACTTGGTTATTCCGAACACTTTCCTTTTGAGAAATTGTATCCGAATAATTGTCCGATTTATCAAACTCAATCAGTCCGATCATTTTCCTTTTGAGGAATTGTATCTTGATGGTTGCCAACACGGTTATTCCAGCTACTTTACTTTTGAGGAATTGTATCCAGATAATCTTCTGATTTATCAAGCACAATCATTCCGACCACTTTTCTTTTGAGGAATTGTATCCGGATGGTTGTCTACACGTCATTCCAACATTTTTATTTTGAGGAATTGTATCCAGATTGATCGTTTATATTTTTAGCAATTAAAAAGTGACGACAGAAGGCTGCCGAAATTTGGCTAGAAAATACAACGGTTTATGTTTGATACAAGAATAATAATAATAACCAAAATCGCATCAAAGTCATGTCGTAACGCTGCCTAAATCGTACAAGAATGCATGGTCTTTATCCTTAAATCAGATGAAATGATCAGGACTCGTATTGTTTAATTCGATGGTAGGCCTAAGGTAAACTGTCGAGAACATTAATTAATTAAAAGGAATTTGTTGGAATAAACAATAATACATATCAATGTAAATTCATAATTGGATTCTTTGGAAACCTCAAAGTGGTGATTAGTTTAACCCTTTTGAATTCGATGGTATTAATCGATCTATGACCTCACGTGGTCAAAATCATAGGAAACAGAAAGTATACCACCATCATAGTTCTAATTCTTAATCCCAAAACTGAATAGGGTAACACCAGTTACAGAATTGGGTTCAAATTTATCGAGAAAAGTCACATAACCATATATATGTTTATGATTGGATGGGAATATACACACCATAAAAAGAAATTATGTAATAAGAAGTTAAGTTCAAAAAATACTCCATTGGAGTTCCAAATTGAGATATCATATGTCCACAATATTGTACGTGTGTGGTCATATTGTAACGTCCCGAAACAGCGGAAGATTTAAAATTTCAAATAACCAACATAACAGACAACTCACGCGGGAACGTCACTAATATATAAATATATAAATCCGGGTGCACCCAAAATACAAGGAGTTTTCCAAAAGAAGTACAACTACAATACTGATACAAGGAATAGAATACAAGTAGTCGTACGGTCTAGCAACTGCCGAAGAGGATCCGACTCCAAAGCGCTCCGTCCTCGGTCACCACCCACCCGGACCTACTGCGATCCTGAAAAAGATGCAACAACAATGCCTGAGTTTCCAGAAGGAAACCCCGTATGCCAACCCACCTATATGCATGCATCACATAATGAACCTATCATACTAGTAGCATGTCATGGCATCAACAGAAATGGAAAACAGTTCCCCCGAAGGGTAAAACAGGACATCAGTCCGACAATCAATCATCGGGTCTCCCGAAGAGACCTACTGCAGGCACATGCAGTCTAGTAGCCCGCGACATCGCACCCCCCACACGCAGCTACACTACTCAAGGGTTCTGCAGGGAGCCTCTGTCACGTCTACGCGCCGATAGAAACAGATCTGTAAATCTCAGTGGTCGGGGCCACAGGGACCAACGGGGCCGTCGCCCGGAAGGTATAACAACATCATCTCGGTAGGTGCCCAGCCGAGGAAAACAACATAGCCGGCACAGCCTCGGCCCAACAATCATCATCGCCGGCACAACCTCGGCGGCATCACCGGCACAGCATCGGTGGTCCATCACAACGTCCGGCACAGCATCGGACGGTCCAGACCGAAGTCTGCCAGGTCATCGGGCTCCTCGAGCCGCGAACACCAACCGCGCCGCTATAAAAGCAGGGCAGCGACCTCCGTAGCCCCAAGGGCCGGTAGTCACCTCACCCAACGCCAGTTGCGTGCCCGCACAACATCAACACTGGGATCCGCGATCCCTCAGGCCTGCTATACTACAAAGTGCCAACGATCATCTCAAAAGTCACGGTCCATACATGGAGGTGACGCGTCCCGAACACCCACACTCTTCCCAACGGCGGTCCCTGGGCAGGCACGCATCACGCGCCCACCGTCACCTCCCGGCTCACGCACAAGGCGAGGACACGGGTTTCCGTGGACAAAGTTGGCGTTCAAAAGGGGAACCAGGAATTCTGTCCTGGGCCCAAACGGTCGACCGGAAGAGGTGATTCGGTCGACCGGTTCCAGGAAGGAATCGGTCGACCGTACTCCTAAAACGGTCTACCGCTGCGCTCAAAACAGAACCCCCAACGGTCGAACAATGGTCTAAAACCGGTCGACCGAACGAGGTCAAAATCCGGAGTCTGGTCAACAATAAATTCCACTCTATCGGTCGACCGACTCAGGGGTCTCGGTCGACCGAAAACAGACAGGGTCAACCTAGTATTCTACGTCATCAAACGGTCGAACGTAAACATACTACCGGTCGAACAAACATGCAATCGGTCGAACGCAATATAAATCGGTCGAACAATTCATACAATAATAACAGGTACACTTAAGTTCCGGTCGAACACAACAAGGACCGGTAGACCGATAACAGGTAGGAAAATCCCAACTCACCAGCAATAATGCACTACCGGTCGACCGCCCCAAGGCATCGTTCGACCGGTGAAGGTTAAAGTCGGGCAAACAGTGCTAAAACGGTCGACCGCCCGAAGGATCCGGTCGACCGTTGGTCGTCTTCAACCTCGCGCCAGCCGAGGATTTACGAAGAAACGCGTCGCCGGAGAGGTCCTCGACCTCCCCCGACCGACCAACAACACCCTTCCACAAGGGTGAGCAACATAATCACACTAATGAGCGGCATACCTCGAAGGAGACAACGCAACCGCCGGAGCTCCGCTCGCGCTTGCTGCCTCCGGTGATCTCCTCGTGTGCTCAACTCCGCACCTCTCCCGCCTGGACTGCCCGTCCACCTCCGTCGCCGACCTCCGGAGCTGCTCGACGACAAAGAGAGAAGAAGGTGAGGATGGCGTGGAAGAGAAGAAGAAAGGAAGAGGAAGAAGGGTTGGGTGGTTTATCCAACACACACACACCCCTCCCATCCCCTACACCCCTACCCCTCACCTCACCCATACCTCCACCCACAACAAGTCAAACCCCACCATACTCCTTCTCTCCCCCCCCCCCTAATCCGAATTAGCCCTAAAACGGGTTAGGGATATAACAATCCACCCAACTTAAAAGGATTTCGTCCCGAAATCAAGCAACTACTCACCGAAAAGCTCTGGATACTGCCTTCTGACATCCTCCTCAATCTCCCAAGTGGCCTCGCGCTCGCTGTGATGCTGCCACCTGACCTTCACCATCGGAATGGTCCTCCTCCTGAGCTGGTGATCCATGCGATCAACAATCTCGACCGGCCTCTCCTCGAGCGACAAGTCCTGCTGAATCTCTGGCACTGCTATCTCAATAACGTGCGACGGATCTGCAACGTACTTCCTCAGCATCGATACATGGAAGACGTTGTGAAGACCCGAAAACTGCGGCGGCAAAGCAATCCGGTAGGCAACCTCTCCAACTCGGTCCAAGATCTCGAACGGCCCAACATACCTCGGACTCAGCTTCCCCTTCTTCCCAAACCTCATCACACCTCGGGCAGGGGAAATCTTCAGAAACACATGGTCGCCCACCTCGAAACTCAGCGCTCGTCTGCGTCGATCTGCATAACTCTTCTGCCTGCTCTGCGCTGTGGCCAGTCTCCTCCTGATCACATCCACCTTCTCTGCATACATCTGCACGATCTCTGGCCCAACTAACTGCCTCTCGCCCACATCACTCCAGCATACCGGTGATCTGCAAGGCCTCCCGTACAATGCCTCGTACGGTGCCATCCCAATACTCGAGTGGTAGCTGTTGTTGTAGGCGAACTCTATCAGCGGCAGGTGCTCATCCCAGTGCCCTGCCCAATCCAGTGTGCATGCTCTCAGCATATCCTCCAAGGTTTGTATCGTCCTCTCTGACTGACCATCGGTCTGCGGATGAAACGCTGTACTGAATCTCAGACGCGTCCCCAAAGCCTGCTGCAGACTCCCCCAAAATCTGGAAGTGAAACGAGGATCTCGATCAGAGATGATGCTCACTGGCACCCCATGCAACTTGACTATCTCCTCCACGTACAACTTAGCCAGACCCTCCAAAGGTAACGTGGTCCTGATCGCTAAGAAATGCGCCGACTTGGTCAGTCGATCGACTATCACCCAAATCGCGTCGTGGAATCTCCTCGTCTTCGGCAATCCCGTGACAAAATTCATCGTCACGTGCTCCCACTTCCACTCAGGAAGCTCGATACACTGCATCGGTCCTGCTGGCCTCTGATGCTCAATCTTCACCTGCTGGCAGACCAAGCATCGCTCCACAAACTCGGCAATATCCTTCTTCATGCCCTTCCACCAGAAGTTCCGCTGCAGGTCCTTATACATCTTCGTGCTCCCCGGATGAATGGTGTATCTGGCTCTGTGTGCCTCCTCCATGATGTCATCTCTCAGTCCATCGCTCTTCGGCACCCAAATCCGACTCCTGAACCTCAGACCACCATCAACCCCCACACTGAAATCTGATCCATCTCTGGAAGCCAACTGTAGCAGACCAGCTAGCTCCTCATCCCCCTGCTGAGCCTGAACCAACCGTGAGACAGTCTGCGGCTCCACCCGAAGCCCAGCAATCACTGCTCCCTCTGTACCCTCTGTGAACGGTCTCCACTCTGACAAGGCCTCGAGTAGCCTCCACTCCTGGATGCACAGACTCGCAACAGAAACCTCCACCTTCCGGCTCAGCGCATCTGCAACCGAATTCGCCTTCCCCGGATGATAGGAAATGGTGAAGTCGTAGTCCTTAATGAACTCGAGCCATCTGCGCTGCCTCATATTCAGCTCCTTCTGCGAGAACAAGTACTTCAGACTCTGATGATCGGTGAAGACCTCGAACTGCTCGCCATACAGATAGTGCCGCCAGGTCTTCAACGCGTGAACTACCGCCGCCAACTCCAGATCATGAGTAGGGTAATTCTTCTCGTGCACCTTCAGCTGTCTCGAAGCATACGCGACCACCTTCCCATGCTGCATCAGAACACAACCCAAGCCTACTCCTGATGCATCGCTGTAAATCACGTAGCCTCCACTGCCACTCGGTAGCGTCAGAATAGGTGCTGTCGTCAATCGCCTCTTCAGCTCCTGAAAGCTGTCCTCGCACTTCTGGGACCAAACGAACTTGACGCCTTTCTGCGTCAATGCTGTCAGCGGCGATGCAAGTCTGGAGAAATCCTGGATAAAGCGCCTGTAATACCCTGCCAGACCTACGAAACTCCTGATCTCCGTCACGCTCGTCGGGGCTCTCCACTGAGTCACTGCCTCGACCTTCGCCGGATCCACTGAAATCCCATCCGCTGACACAATATGCCCCAGAAAAGCCACCTGATCCAACCAAAACTCGCACTTCGTGTACTTGGCATATAGCTGCTGATCCCTCAAGATGCCAAGCACAATCCTCAGGTGCTCTCGATGCTGCTCCCGGTCAGGCGAGTATATCAAAATGTCGTCTACGAATACAACGACAAATCTGTCGAGGTACGGCTGGAAGGTCCTATTCATCAGATCCATGAATGCTGCAGGCGCATTCGTCAGTCCAAATGGCATCACCAAGAACTCGTAGTGGCCGTACCGCGTCCTGAAGGCTGTCTTCTGAACATCTGCCTCCCTGATCCGCAACTGATGATAACCCGACCGCAGATCGATCTTCGAGAACACTCTCGCCGTCTGCAACTGATCAAACAAATCATCAATCCTGGGCAAAGGGTACCGGTTCCGAACGGTAACCTTATTCAGCATCCTGTAGTCGATGCACATCCGCAACGACCCATCCTTCTTCTTCACGAAGAGCACAGGCGCTCCCCATGGAGAAACACTCGGTCGAATGAACCCGGACTCCATCAACTCCTGCAACTGCTTCTTCAGCTCTGTCAACTCTGCAGGTGCCATACGATACGGTGCCTTCGACTGAGGTGTCGTACCCGCTACCAGCTCGATGCCGAACTCGATCTCTCGGTGCGGCGGTAACGCTGGAATCTCCGCTGGAAACACATCCGGGAACTCCTGCACAATCTCTATGTCCTCCAGCCTCCTCGTCTCAGGATCAGGAACTACCAGCGTGACCACAAACGCTCTGCCTCCCTGCTGTATCAGTCTCTGTGCCTTAACCGCAGACACAATCAGACGACCCCCTCTGCTCCTCGCACCTCTGATCAGAACATCTGGCAAGCCCTCCATCGGAATCAGGATCTTCTTCTCACGGCAAAAGACCCGCACGTCGTACCGGGACAGCCAGTCCATCCCCAGTATGACGTCGAAGTCCACCATCGGTAACAAGACCAGATCTGCCGGAAAATCGTGGTCTCCCGAAGCAACTGTGGTGCCGGGGAAAAAGCTCCCCACAGTGCCCACCTCACCCATGGGCGTGCTGACCTCCAAAACATCAGTCAGCAGCACAGGGGTCCGACCCAACTCGCCAGCAAACTTCTCCGAGATGAAGGAGTGAGTGGCGCCGCAATCAAACAACACACGCGCTACTGAACCAGAAACTGAAAGCGTACCTTCCACGACGGTGTTGGAGTCCCTCGCCTCCTCAGCCTGGATAGTGAAGACTCGCCCGGTCCTCCTGCTCTGGCCCGGTGCAACAACTGATCGGCTGCCTCCGCCTCTGCCTACTGCTGGTGGTCCCGGCCTCCTGCTCGGCTCACCCTGACTCTGAGGACAATCACGGACAAAATGCCCCATCTGACCACAACCCATGCACGCTCCAGTCCGACGGGGACACTCCTGCCCCGGATGGAACCTCCCGCAGTAAGTGCACACTCCTGACTGACGTGCTCCTCCACCATCGAACCTGGGCCTCTTGCCCGAGTTCCCTGCTCCACGACCAGCGACTCTGCTGCCGGTGCTCACTGGCGCCTTCCGCGCCTCCTGAATACACTCCCTCTGGTCCTGCTCGATGATCGTAGCATGCTTCACCGCATCTGCAAGGGTCCGCGGCATGCTGTTGATCACCCGAGATCGAAGCGGCTGCCTCAGTCCCTTCACGAACTTCCTCGCCCGCTGCTCTGGGGTCACACAAATCTCAGGGCAGTAACGCTCCAAAACGTTGAACCTGCTGATGTAGCTCGTCAGTGTCATGTCCTTCTGCTCCAGCGACATGAACTCCTCCCTCTTCTGATCCCTGACATGCTGGGGAAAGTACTGCTCATGAAACACCTCCAAGAACTCCTCCCAGCTGACATCTGCACGGTCATCAAACAATACTGTGGACGTGGACCTCCACCAGTTGGCGGCCTCGCCATCAAACACATAGGTGGCCAGCTCCACCATCCTCCCAGGTGCTACTCCAATAGCGCGGAAGATCTTCTCCATCCTGAAGACCCAATCCTCTGCAACCTCTGGGGCCCTCCTGCCATCGAAAGTCGGCGGGTGCTGACGCATGAACCGATCGTGCTCAGCTCCCACCCCGCTCTGAGCGCTCTGAGCAGCCTGACGCTCCAGAAACTCGCCCAGCCTGTCCCACTGAGCACCTGAAGTGTCGTCACTGGGATCACGATCGCGTGGAGAACTCCTCACGCGCCTAGGTGCCATCTGTCACCACAACAATCAACAGATAAGCAACAATGCATGCATGAGCTACGAAATTAATGCATGCCTCTAGCACTACTCCTAAGGGTGGTTCTTTAGACGAAGACACAGGAATCGACCGCTCTGATACCAAGTTGTAACGTCCCGAAACAGCGGAAGATTTAAAATTTCAAATAACCAACATAACAGACAACTCACGCGGGAACTTCACTAATATATAAATATATAAATCCGGGTGCACCCAAAATACAAGGAGTTTTCCAAAAGAAGTACAACTACAATACTGATACAAGGAATAGAATACAAGTAGTCGTACGGTCTAGCAACTGCCGAAGAGGATCCGACTCCAAAGCGCTCCGTCCTCGGTCACCACCCACCCGGACCTACTGCGATCCTGAAAAAGATGCAACAACAATGCCTGAGTTTCCAGAAGGAAACCCCGTATGCCAACCCACCTATATGCATGCATCACATAATGAACCTATCATACTAGTAGCATGTCATGGCATCAACAGAAATGGAAAACAGTTCCCCCGAAGGGTAAAACAGGACATCAGTCCGACAATCAATCATCGGGTCTCCCGAAGAGACCTACTGCAGGCACATGCAGTCTAGTAGCCCGCGACATCGCACCCCCCACACGCAGCTACACTACTCAAGGGTTCTGCAGGGAGCCTCTGTCACGTCTACGCGCCGATAGAAACAGATCTGTAAATCTCAGTGGTCGGGGCCACAGGGACCAACGGGGCCGTCGCCCGGAAGGTATAACAACATCATCTCGGTAGGTGCCCAGCCGAGGAAAACAACATAGCCGGCACAGCCTCGGCCCAACAATCATCATCGCCGGCACAACCTCGGCGGCATCACCGGCACAGCATCGGTGGTCCATCACAACGTCCGGCACAGCATCGGACGGTCCAGACCGAAGTCTGCCAGGTCATCGGGCTCCTCGAGCCGCGAACACCAACCGCGCCGCTATAAAAGCAGGGCAGCGACCTCCGTAGCCCCAAGGGCCGGTAGTCACCTCACCCAACGCCAGTTGCGTGCCCGCACAACATCAACACTGGGATCCGCGATCCCTCAGGCCTGCTATACTACAAAGTGCCAACGATCATCTCAAAAGTCACGGTCCATACATGGAGGTGACGCGTCCCGAACACCCACACTCTTCCCAACGGCGGTCCCTGGGCAGGCACGCATCACGCGCCCACCGTCACCTCCCGGCTCACGCACAAGGCGAGGACACGGGTTTCCGTGGACAAAGTTAGCGTTCAAAAGGGGAACCAGGAATTCTGTCCTGGGCCCAAACGGTCGACCGGAAGAGGTGATTCGGTCGACCGGTTCCAGGAAGGAATCGGTCGACCGTACTCCTAAAACGGTCTACCGCTGCGCTCAAAACAGAACCCCCAACGGTCGAACAATGGTCTAAAACCGGTCGACCGAACGAGGTCAAAATCCGGAGTCTGGTCAACAATAAATTCCACTCTATCGGTCGACCGACTCAGGGGTCTCGGTCGACCGAAAACAGACAGGGTCAACCTAGTATTCTACGTCATCAAACGGTCGAACGTAAACATACTACCGGTCGAACAAACATGCAATCGGTCGAACGCAATATAAATCGGTCGAACAATTCATACAATAATAACAGGTACACTTAAGTTCCGGTCGAACACAACAAGGACCGGTCGACCGATAACAGGTAGGAAAATCCCAACTCACCAGCAATAATGCACTACCGGTCGACCGCCCCAAGGCATCGTTCGACCGGTGAAGGTTAAAGTCGGGCAAACAGTGCTAAAACGGTCGACCGCCCGAAGGATCCGGTCGACCGTTGGTCGTCTTCAACCTCGCGCCAGCCGAGGATTTACGAAGAAACGCGTCGCCGGAGAGGTCCTCGACCTCCCCCGACCGACCAACAATACCCTTCCACAAGGGTGAGCAACATAATCACACTAATGAGCGGCATACCTCGAAGGAGACAACGCAACCGCCGGAGCTCCGCTCGCGCTTGCTGCCTCCGGTGATCTCCTCGTGTGCTCAACTCCGCACCTCTCCCGCCTGGACTGCCCGTCCACCTCCGTCGCCGACCTCCGGAGCTGCTCGACGACAAAGAGAGAAGAAGGTGAGGATGGCGTGGAAGAGAAGAAGAAAGGAAGAGGAAGAAGGGTTGGGTGTTTTATCCAACACACACACACCCCTCCCATCCCCTACACCCCTACCCCTCACCTCACCCATACCTCCACCCACAACAAGTCAAACCCCACCATACTCCTTCTCTCCCCCCCCCCCCCCCCCTAATCCGAATTAGCCCTAAAACGGGTTAGGGATATAACACATATACCCTTGCGCTTCACAGAATAAAAATATTGGATTGAATGAACTATCTTACCACCTCATTAGCGACAAACTTATACGTGCGTGTGGTCATATACCCTCGTTCCGACACTGGTAGATTGATGAAGTAAAAGAAATACAAGTCATGTACGTGTATGAATGCAACTCGTGCGAGAAAATTGTTAAACAAACGCAGTTTCCATGTGTGACCTTTGAAAATTAAATGTCTAAATTTTTCCAACTACGGCAGGCATTGGACACAACAAATACACTCGATTTTGCAAAATAAGTCATGACTCTTGATCATTAAAATCAACTCAAACGACCACGAGTGTATTGCCAGTAACATGATGCAATTTCTAATATTAAAGAAATTGAGATACTAAAGTTTATGCTACAGAAACTGAGGTACTAAAGTTCATACCAAATGGTATTGGTTTATAAAACACCAGAACTTTACATCTACCGGCATGGTAACTCTTCTTATCCATGCACGTGAAGATTTTGCATGCTTGTCCCATAAATAAGTTAAAATCAAGGAAAATCCCCAGTATGTGACGAATGAAAAGTAGTCCACCATGATGGACAAAATTGCAAAACAATCCAAGATATGGAAAAAAATCTGTCAAATAAACCCCACGATAAATATCAAATTGGTTCCCCAAATGGACAAAATCACGAACCCACCCCTAAACGTGAAGAAATTGCAGCAATACATAAGTTGTATCATTTGATATGCAAATCAACCTGAAACTACAATTAGTCCCCTAAATGGACAAAAGTACGAATCGACTCTCAAATGTGGAAAAATTGCAACAATACATAAGTTGTAAAATATGTTAATCAATCTTAAAATACAAAAAAAAATACAAACATCGACTACTCTAATGGTAAGAGAGAATGCACGCTGATCGTAATCTCGGGTTTCCTCTCTCTTATTGTTTGAGTGGTTAGAAACTAAAATACGAACTACCTTAGTCGTAAACGATGATGCACGTCAAGCTTGATCTTTGGTACTCTCGCCTACTAGCGACGAAGTCTTCATTTCAACAAACCAAATAAACAAAAAATACACCTAAAATTATCTCCGGGTTATGAGGCTAAACTGATCAAAATATTATGATATATGTACTTAAAGAATAATTATCCAATAAAACATATACACAATATTTCTCTTAAAAACAGAATAAAATGTTTACAATGTCTTCTAAATACAACAAAAAGCCTTATCGTTAATAAAAAAAAGTCTCCTAAATTAAACGTTATGCGATATTACAACAAAATGCCTTACCGTTAATCAAAAAGTCTTACCGTTAATTTAATACCATATATATAATTGACATTTATGTCATTGGCCTAAATTGACTCATACTAGGTAATCTTCATCGCAATAATGAAAATTGTCAAGTCAAGTCAAATCAAGCTAAACAAAATACATACGTAATCTCTCCAGGTTACGAGGCTAAGCTGACCATATTATGACGATATATCACAATAAAGGAGCGAATATCGTTGAACCAACCAAAACACGAGTCTATAAATCCTCGTTTTACGCATATCAGGATACAAAAATCTTTTAAACTCATGCGAGTTTAAATTTAAAAAAAAATTAAATTGTTAATATAACAACAATTTGGTTATAGTATGGAGAAATGCTTATGTATCTTTCATTCGTGTAATAAATAAATATATCTAACTCTTGTGTATCATATTTATTCTTTTATTTAATGAAAGAAAACGTTGAACTTATTTACTTTCTAGTTAGTTATTTGCATTTATTTAATTCCTATATAAATAAATGATATGAGTATGACATGATGAGGTATTTTTCTATACGAAGTTGTAAGGTGCGAAATTTCATCATGAATTCTTGAGAGGTCTTTGCAACACCAATATATAATACAAAAAAACTCACGTTAAACACTTGCCAAAGTTCTATTCTAGAATTTTTTTTGTTTCTTTTTTATTAAGTCAAAGATTTGTGCTTGGGGCTTTTAAAAGGATTTTCACTTAGATACGAAGCAAAGAGAATATGGAAGATAGGTAGGGAACGGGGAACTTGAGATTTCATATCAAAAGTCAGTAAAAATGCTATCATAATTACAAATCGAAAATACGCATAAATGGTTAATTTTTAGATAGAGTAAAAATGAGACTTCTTGCGATTCACAAGGGCACCCACTGTGGGGCCAAAAAAAAGTGTGGCCGATTGGGTATCCTTTTTTTTCCCGCCCCACAATTGGGGCAGGGTATGCCCCGAATGGTGGGCCGGGGGGACACACGTGTTCCCAGGCCATTGACTGATTATTTATTTTAAAATTATTTAAATTTTATTTTTTAAATATATTTTTTATTTTATCCCGGATGGACTTCCAAACAATTCTAACGAGGAACATTTTTATTATTCTATCGATTGTATCGTGGATATTAACAAATACTTGTTCTACTCGATATATTTGTTATTTAATTATAATAAGTAATTGTTAAAATGAATTATTATGTAGTTTGTAGATTTGTGAAACAATAAAAAATAAGGTAAAAGAAATGATGTGGGCAAAAATAAAAGAAAAATGGAAGATTGTAGTTGATGGTTTTTTTTGGAATTTGATGGATTAATAAGCACGATGACCAGGTAGAAAAGAAAGTCTTATTTGGGGGAGAAATGTGAAGGTACTGGTGACCTAGGAAAACCATTGTATAATCCACAACGCACATGGGATTCTAGTAATCCCGATCTTGTTCATCTATCTTTTAGGTAGTTTTCAATTAAGATATACTTAATTTGTAGCCTTATTAGTTTAGTTTTCGATGTCAACGACCGTAATAAGCTTTCGTAATCTTATTGCCTCGCGACTGCTTTAAATAAAACATTTTCTTCTTCTTCCGTAGAATGTTTTTTTATTGAAATTCCGTAGAATGCTGGCATATCGACTTTAGTTTTTGATGAATTCCTCTCTTGATGACGAGGGAAAAACTTTAATTTATTTCAACTTCCTAATGAAAACAACGTTTACGACTCCAATGTAAATTACGAATTAAGAAAAGTTGGTCTTCAGATGCAATTGATAAAATTGTATGGTATAGCTGATGACCTGAGGGGTTTTTTCTTGTTTGAAATAGAGGTATATTGCATTGTATATAAAATTGCATGGTATAGCTGATGACCTGAGTGTGCAGTTTTTTAATACAGAAATAAATAAATAAAATGGTCAATTTTGTTAGGGGTGTACATTATCGTGGATCCTGAAGTCTGTATTCTTTGGCGCATTCAAAATTGAGAAACATGCAGATCAAAATTTCACAACCACATATTCATGTTGTATATAATTTATGTTAGAGCACAAATAACAGCGCTCGGGCTACCCCCGGGCACCCTGCACTCTCTCTCTGCCACGTCAGCTCACCCAACCCACCCAAAAAAAACCCTTACTCATGCCCAGGCTACCCTCACCCACCCTACACTCTCTTTCATCCACATCATTTCTTAATTAAACAAATTTAATTCTCACACATCATTTAACAAAATACATTTTATATAAATCTAATTCTAATTACATTATAATTCTATTTTAACTCGAAATATTGTTAATAATTACTGGTAAATCATGAAATTATTATTAAATATTACGGAGCCACGTTACATTTAAGACAAACTGAAATAGGAAATATTACACTCAAAGTTAAGAAACAACGGTACATATTACATAAACTAAAATTTCAAATACTACATTACCAACTACGTTAACCGATTTTCAAACCGCTCCTCTTCCGTAGCGTTGCCATATATGCTCAATTAAATTGCCTTTCAGATCCAAATGTTGGTTCCTGTCACGCACTCGATCTTGATTGACAAAAAACTCGTGAATATCCGCTATACGATCGGTCGAATACGACGTTTCCTCAGCTGAAGTTACAGGACGATCTTCCATAAATTCGCGAATATCTCCAAAATTAGCATAGCAGTCGCGTTCGTCCTCCACTATCATGTTATGCATGATGATACAAGTTGTCATTATTTTGGACAGAACGTCCTTGCTCCAAGCAAGAGCCGGGTTTCTGATGATCGTGAACCTCGCTTGCAACACTCCGAAAGCGCGTTCAACATCTTTACGCGTTGCCTCCTGCACTTCAGCAAACAATCTGTGCTTCGGGGTATGAGGGTGAAGGATGGATTGGATGAAGGCCGCCCACTGTGGATAAATATCATCAGTAAGATAGTATCCCATATCATATTGAACACCATTTACCTCATAATTAACAGGTGGTGCTCGGCCTTCTAGTATGTCGTCGAAAACCGGAGATTGTTGCAGGACGTTTAAGTCATTGCATGAACCCGGTATTCCGAAGAAGGAGTGCCAGATCCATAAGTCGTACAATGCCACCACCTCAAGGATCAGAGTTGCTTTCCCAGCACGCCCTTGATGTTGTCCCTTCCAAGCAGCTGAGCAGTTTTTCCACTCCCAGTGCATACAATCGATACTCCCCATCATACATGGAAACCCACGTTGCTCACCAACGTAAAGTAGGCGTGTCAAGTCATTTGCAGTTGGCCGACGTAAATACTCAGGGCCGAAGATGCGAATAACACCTTCACAGAATTTGAGGAGAGCATTTCTGGATGTTGCCGCACTCATTCGTAGGTACTCATCGATCCCATCAGCGGCAACGCCATATGCTAGCATTCGCATTGCTGCCATACTTTTTTGTAGACCGGAGATTCTCATCCTACCAGTTGCGTCCGGTGTTCGTTGGAAGAAGACATCAGATGCTTCGATGGCATTGTGGATGCGCAGGAAGACAAGTTTTCTCATCTGAAATCTTGTCCTGAAAAGAGTATCAGAATACACAGGGTTGTCAGAGAAATAATCGTCTACAAGGCGTCTGTAACCTAGTTCACGATCTCTATCTGGGTTCGTCGTTCTCCTTCGACACTGCTTAGGACGTGTAGTCCTTTTGTAAACAACATGTCCGGCTAATTCAATAGCACGGTCCATTAGATTTAATGTCTCATTCCAGTTATCATCGTCGGATTGACCGGAGTTTAAACTATTATCCGACATTGATGAGAGAAGAAGTTAACAAGTTGAGAAGTTAAGGAAATGTGAGGAATCAGGAGATAGATAGATGTATTTATAGTTGGGAGGGTTTGGATGTATTTGTGGCACTGTTCACGCGTGATTGCACAGTTTACTCTTTGGAAGCGTGATTAAAGTGCACGCGTGATTGCAAATAGTGCACGCGTGATTGAAAACAGTGCACGCGTGATTGAAACAGTGCACCCGTGATTAAATACTGCACCCGTGATTAAACAGTGTATTGGTTCTGGAAATTTCTTAATTTTAATCACTTACAAAAAATTATTACCCCACATTTATAACAAATACCCAATCCATTAATAATAAAACCTAAACTAAATAAATTTTTAAAAAAAATAAACCAATCGGAGGGGGACACGTGTCCCCCTCCCTTGGGCGCCCGGGCGTCTGCCCTGGACGCCCAACGCCCGGGCACGCGCCCGGGACGCCCAACGCCCGGGCACGCGCCCGGGCGGGCGTCCCGCCCGTTAACGGGGGTGCGCCCGGGCGCCCGACCAGGGCACCCCCATTAAGGGTGCCCTTACACCACATTTGTGCTACACGGTTTGTTGTTACATGTATTTCATGTTTCAAGCAATAAAGAATATGAAAGAAATAAAAACAACTCAAATGCAAAAAAATACTCATTTGGAAGTTTTCTGATTGCAAGTCAGGATTGACCTAATCGAAACCCAGAGGGACCTAATCCTAAAGAAAATATTTTGATGGTAAAAGTCAATAATCTCAAGAATCTGTGAAGTAATTCTACAATTACGACCAAATCGACTCAAGACAATATACCAGAGTTTCACTCCGACATGCGTTAAAGTCAATTTAACCCGCTACCCCTGTGGCAAGCTAATCGGATCCACCGGGTCCGTCAATGCAGATTTTCATCCACCGATGGCAAACAATCCGGATCCGATAACAATTAGATTTTTCAGGGCCGATGAATAAGAAGTTTGTTAAGTTGTCAAGCATAAGTTCACAATGCAAATCCTTGGGACATTTGCTTAACATAAATTTGATGAAAATACCAAAAGAACTTTTAATAGTGGTGATACTTGAAGAGTGTCCTTCAAAGAAAAATCTAATTCCAAAATGCCTTTCCCTTAATTTACTAATTTAAGGTATTGATAATGTTTCCAGATATTTGGAGAATATTAACGAAAATTTGTGCATAAGCGTAAGATGGCGCCTTTCTGTAAGCCTGGCATGTTGGACTCTTCACGTCGTCCAACCTAGGCTATAACGCCTTTGTATAGGTCTTGAGTCGGAATATGCAAAGTTTATGGGTTGATATCAAAATTTCCATGGTATCAGAAACAGGTTATTGTGTGGGCAATGTCCTACGTTATGGTTCTATATCGGATTGCATTGTTGAACTCTTTCGTTTATATGAAAAACATAATTTCGTATTATATAGTTTGTGTGCTATATTTCTAGTACACTTTGAAAAAGAACTGTATGATGTCATTGGTTTGAAAAGGAATTGAAGATATAATCTACGAACAAGTTCAGGTGTCTCCCTCACAACTATCACGTTAGCGATTGGAGATTAATGGCCAAACAAAATAATTGAGAGATATTATAAGTTCAAGGACTTCAATTATTCAATACATTATCGATCAATCGAAGAAAAAATATCTAAAGGTCCTTTTCAATTTGGTGATTTTGTAAAGCATTTTGGTCTATTTTTAAAAATCCCAAATTATTAGAGAATAATCTCAAATTTTGTGTATGGTAATGTAAGACTATTTACTTAACACTACCTTGCACGTCTAACATACATTATTTTCTCCAATTCTACAAGTAAATAATATAAGTTGTATTATTTGAGAGTTATCCTGGTTTATAAGTTGAATAGTCTTTCCACTCATCATCAGTTGATTTTGAGTTAAATACTCATACTTCAATAATGAGAAATTTGGTTGGTTCACCGCCTCTACAAAACTAAGCAATTAGTTGAAGGTAAGTAGATCTAACTCTATTGTAGAGTGTTGCATACAACTTGTGTTTAACAATGTGTGACAAAGATGTTTTCCCAACATTCGATTGTACATATGCCTGACTAGAATTATTTTTTCTTTGTTTCTATGTGTAAATAATATGAGTTGGAGTGAGCCCTAGAGGTTGATCGATCATCTCTTATACCATGTCAAATTTGGTTTGTCTACCACCTCTACAAAATCTGTGCATTAATTAGTTGAAGGGTATTCAAGTCAACTCTATCATGTTCATATCATGTGTTTAGTAATGTGAGACTATTTGCTCAGTATTCTCCTACATGTCTGAGTGAGGTTATTTTATCAGATTTTACGTGTGGGCAATATGAGTTGGAGTGATCCCCATTACTCGATCATGTCAATTTAGTTGGTCAATTACTTTTACAAAACCTAAACACATAGGTGAATGCTAGTGGATGCAACTCTATTACACAGTGATACACACATCTTGTGTTTAGTAATGTTGGAATATTTGCTAAACACAAATTTGATGAAAAATTATAAAAGAACTTTTAATAGTGGTGAAATTTGAAGGGTGTCCTTCAACGAAATCTAATTCGAAAATGTCTTTCCCTTAATCTACTAATTTAAGGTATTGATAATGTTTCCAGATATTTCAAGAATATTAATGATTTTTTTTACATAAGCGTAAGATGACGCCTTTGCGTAAGCCTGGCATGTTGGACTCTTCACGCCGTCCAACGACTCCAACCTAAAGCTATAACGCCTTGTATAAGTCTTGAGGGTTGATATCAAAATTTTCATGCATTATGGTTCTATATCGGATTGCATTGTTGATTTTATTTTATTTTTTTGACGAAAAACATAATTTCTTATTATACTTTGTGTACTAGATGTCTAGTGCACTGTTGGAGAAAAAATGCGTGATGTCATTGTTTTGGAAAATGAAGATATAATCAATGAACAAGTTCATGTGTCTCCCTCACAAGTTCAAAGACTTCAATTATTCAATACAATTATGGATCAATCGAAGAAAAAATAACTTGAATTAAGAAAGTTAATTAACTTGTTATATGTCCAGAAGTTATCGCTGTCGAGAGTGAGAGAAAACGATATTTTTGACAAGTCTAACAATTGATATATGTGTGTGTGTGAAACCATTCGCCGTAGAAATCTTCAAAAGCATTAATTTTAAGTATTACTTGATTTCAATTTTCACCTTGTGAAAATATTTTCTTTGTCAATGTCGGTTGGCTGAACTATGGGCACATGGTTTGCTTATTTTACAATATATATGCTCTCTGTTGTACCTGATGTACGTAACTTAATGTGCTAGGACTATGGACATGTCAGTTTTCTTCATCAAGGTTGTAATCTTGTGGATGCATGATAATTGTTATATTAACTAGTAGTCCTAAACTCTTAATCTAGTTAGTAGAGTGACTACGGAAAATAAAGAGTAGGTTCAAAATATTTTCTTCATCATCTATTTCTTGTTCCTCATGAGTGTCATTATGAAGCTATGTTCCTTAACTTAAGAAAAAAGAACGATGTTAGTTCCTCTACTAAATTATTGGAAACGACTTCCAAAACACAAGGTTTCTGGCCAGGTACGTATTGACAAGTTCAACGAGGAATGAAGTCCTTTTCTTGTAAACTGCCGTGTACATTACACTTAACACATCCATTAATCTAATTAACATAAAGATGGCGTCACGAAAATCGAAAAAAAATTATAAGTAGCTGCGGCATTATGCATTCCCAGCTTATAGTGGTAATTAAGCAACCAACAGAAAACAATCCGTTACCATGTGTTCTAGGGTTCCTTATTTGTTTCACCTTCTTTTATTTTGTTTCGTTGCGCTTGTTCATGGAGGCCAGGATCAAGAAACTATATCAGTGAATGTCAACGGCTTGCTGCCTTCTGAGACATGTTCTACCCGTCCAGGTATGTTTTCATGAGCTTTAGTTCTAACATACCTTCTTCAAGTCCATAACTCGTAGAAATTAATCCGTAATCTATTTTCTTTTCCAAAATTACAGTTTTACAAATTAATTACTTGTGAAGGAAATTATTTATCACTATATAATATCTTTAAGGCAATATATATCACTATATAACATTTTTAGGGCCAATATATGTACTGGAGATTGGTAGGATAAAATAACGTGGGCGAGAACAATTAATGTTTACGCCTTTAGACATGCCTATAAAAAATGGCATAATTTTTTTTAAAGTTTTTCTAAAGAAGAGGAAAAGCAATTTCCTAAATTCATATATCTTGATTTAAACTTGAAACTTACAATTTTTTGTTTCAAATGGTTATAAGTGGGAATTATCCGATGAGATCGATGGAGAGACCATTTTGATTGGCATAAATTGGGCAGGCAATAAATTCATTTTATAATATATAACCATATTCAAGTATATTTTCCAACCCGTGTATTTTTTGTGTCAAACTAATTTTTTCATTTTTACATTTTCATTGTTTTTCTTTTCCTTAAATTTCTATATTTTGTGTTTTTTAAGATTATAATTTGTAATATAACTGAGTATTATTTGTTTTCTTATTTGATATTAAATAAGAAATGTTTCTAGTATGGATCATACTTGATAACTTGAGTTATTAATTATCTTAATTTTCTTAAAATTATTAATTTATCAAATAACAGAACGTTCATTTAATAATCCATTAAATTTTTAGGTTAAGAACTTAAATGTCTCCCCCAAGCACAATTATGACGAAGTACTTTTCCATATATAAATTATCTTTCAAATCCTTTTTTTGCATGATTATTTCCCTCAATTAAATCTAATACAATATAGTTTATTTTAAAACCTTAGGGCTCCAATTTCATCTATATGCAAGATTCTTTATTAAATCATAATCCTCTAACGGAATCAACTCCTCAATGCAAGTGGTCCTTAGCTATTAAAGATACAAATGATCTAATGGTATATTGAAAAGTACAGATGCACAAGATTACATAATTTTAATAGATTCACAACACGTACGTTACGTCATCTTACAAAGATAGGAAAAGGATTGAAAAAGAGGATCATTTATTTCTTTATATTTGAATAATTACGCTTTAAAAAAATTTGGCAAACCGTACCCAATTAGCCTTTGTATTTAAAGGAGATCCATATCCAAATACAATACAGATTTCTTAATCTAATTTAATATAATATGTTAGGATCTTTGCGTCGATGGTTAGTACGTCGAATTGATGAATAAACTTAATAGACATTAAGTTAAGCAATCAGTCGAACATCTACCCAACATCTAGCCAAATCTAGGAAAAACACAAGAAATAAATCGAACAAAAGCAAATTCAACATCAAGTTTACGTGGAAACCCAAATCTGAAAAAACCACTGCAACACGACTTGGGTTCCCCGATTTGGGTTTCCACATGATTCCGGTGGTGTGTTCATTTTTGTTTAATTAATTGCTTTGCGTTTGTAAGATGTATTACTTAACTTGAATTCTATTCGTATATATATACAAACCACCAACCTAAATCCTAACATGATCAATTCTAATAAATATAAACGCAATCTTAATTTGTTACTATGTCCAACAGCTTCCGGTAAGAATTCCGTCGAAATGTCACACCCCTACGGGCCATGTTCTCCCATCGGCGGCAAAACAGTGGCAAACCCCACCCTCCAAGACCTCATAAAGTGGGACAGACTCAGACTCCCATACATCCACCACAGATTCGGATCTTTGAGACCGACCTCGACTCGTCTTCCCGCCTACTACGCCGTTCCCTATGGCTACACTGGCTTCGTGATCAAGATCGGTCTCGGCACACCTTCGGTCCAGCAAACCGTGATTGTTGACACAGGTAGCGACCTCAGCTGGGTCCACTGCAAGCCGTGTTTGTCCACTTGTCCTACTCAACAAGATACAATCTTCGACCCCTCCAAATCCAGCACGTACGGGAAAGTTTCTTGTGCCGCCGGCACGTCTTGCGACGAGATTAAGAAGAAGACTTGCAGTTCAAAGGGTGAGTGTCAATATTTGTACGAGTATGGTGTGGACGCTTCGACGTATACGTTCAACCGTGGGTATCTTAGCCGGGAGAAGTTGAGTCTCACTTCAACGGCTACATTTGAGAATTTTGTGTTTGGGTGCAGCAACAATGACACAGGTTTGTGTACTCTCCAATGCTATTAATGAAAGAATCGGAATTACCACGAACAAAACCAAATATAATAATTATATCATAGGCCAATAAATTAGTCAACTACAGGTGGTTATTTGAGAAAAATATACCTTTGTATGGTTGTACTTTAATTTATATGCTTTCGTAATCTCTGACACTTTGGTAATGTTTTATTCGTTATTTTCCTCGTGCATACAACTGAATTATAACAATCACCGATAATAATAATAAAACTCTTAACAGTCTAATTTAACTTCAAAATGTTATTCAAAGTTAAAAGTTGCTATATAAGTTGATCATAAGTGACCTTTGGACAATAAAATCATTAATAGAAGGCACGGTCATATATATGAATAAAATTCAGCTGCAGGTTTATCAGTTTTCGACGATGCTAATTAACCAAGCTTGTTGATTAACCAACAGTTTCCTCTTCCGGTGACAAATGGGCTGGTCTATTCGGTTTCGGTGGCGGAAAGTTATCAGTGGTGAAACAAACATCAGCCACATACGGCGGCATCTTCTCTTACTGCCCTCCGTCCTCCAGCAGCACCACCGGAAGCCTCACCTTCGGTGATCCCCAACTAAACACCAAAGTTGAATACACACCAATGCTGAGGTCCCAACGGCATCCAACCTTCTACTTCGTGGACCTTTTGGATATCAGCGTGGGCGGGCAGAGGCTGAACATCCCATCATACGTCCTCAAGGTGACAATAATGGACTCAGGCACAGCCATAACTAGACTTCCGCGCGCGGCTTACTCTGCGCTTAATCAAGCGTTCCGGAGTGCGATGACGAGTTACACCCTGGTTGAGATTCATGGATTGACGTGCTATGATATGACCGGATTGTCTTCTATAGCTATTCCACGTGTGGAATTGTACTTCCGCAATGTGAGATTGTCGTTGTCGGCTACCCAAACGTTAATCGTTGGTAGAGCGGATTCGAACACGGTGGTTGCGTGCCTGGCGTTCCTACCGTCCCCGGTTTCCAACCCTCTAGGCATAGTTGGGTACATCCAGCAAAGAGGGCTCGAAGTCATTCACGACTTGACGATGGGGCGCGTGGGGTTCGCGGCTGGAACTTGTTAATTCCTCTTCATCTTTATTTGTCTTGTTTGTCTTGATTTGTATTTGGATGAGAGAACGGAAGGATGGTAGGGGAAGAAGTCTTGAATGATCTCTTCCTAAACTGCGTATTATTTTGGTGATTTTTGCATCCGCAATAATGCAACACTCGTTATAAGAAAATTAGGAATTCCCGAGTCGAGATATATCCGTGGGGATTAACTCCTAAATGCGTCTTGATGAAAAGGCAATAAGTAATGGTCTGTCTACCATACGGTCTTCAGCATTAGCAATAACCATTGCCGACGGACAATGGTTTTTGCTGAAGGACAACTTGGGAATAACACCCCAACATAGCGTCCATCGACATCATCTTCACTTTGGCGCCAAATAATCTGTCGGGAAAGACTAGTCAGTTAGCTGTGTCTGTGTCCGCAAAATAAAAATATATTCTTTTTGTTCGTTTCTATTGTCTAGAATATACAGAAATTTTTTCGTACTAAATTGTAACAAAGTACAGCAAAGTTTTAAAATTAATACGTTTATCAAACTTATTTAATAATTATTTTTATTACAAAAAAACTTAACTATAAAAATATTAAAATCATATTTTAAAAATTAAACAAAATGATTATCTTTAGAAAACCATGATAATATGTTACAAAATTATACCATAAAACTAAATAATAAAAATTAGCCATATGAATACATTTTGAACTTCATATTGTCTTGTTATGATAAAATTCTAAAATAAAATATTATTCAAATTTTAATTTAGTAGACTATTTTAAAGTACATGACTACACTAATCTTAGTATTTAATTTACTCGTCAACAAAGTATATGTATATCATATATAATTCACATATCACATTTTTTAGTTAAATAAAACTAAAATGTGCAATGTCTATTTAAATTTTAACGTATAACATATTTTCACAATAAAATTTTACATTTATATATACTACAATAATCTTTTTTAGTTTACTCTTCAACAAGGTATAATATATAATTCACACATCATATTTTTAAGTTAAATAAAACTAAAATGTGCAATGCATATTTAAATTTTACTATACAACATATTGTTCACAATAAAATTATACATATATATATATACACAATATTTACAAATAATATCAATTTTCCATAAATAATGGTTAATGAATTCAGTTTTTTTTAAATTTTTCCAGGAAATTTTAGTGGCTTGCACCAACAAAAGAATCTTGGTAAAATAGAAACTAATTTCCTCGATTTTTATTTCTTATTGTTTTCCCTGTGACAGGCCCGGCCCAATAGCAGGAGCAGAGTGAGCTCCTGCTCCAGGCCTCATTCCGGGCCTCACTTTGAGGGGGCCTCAAAAAAAATAAAAAATGTACATGACCTTATTGGGTTGCAAAAAAAATTAGTGTTAACACATAAATAACACTTAAACATTGATAAATTTGTCTCAAATATTGCTAAGAGGACAAAAAAATCAATTAATATTGCATTAAGTTAGTAAATTTTTTATTATTTAAATTAGGAGGATAATTTTTTTCAAATTTAGGAGTCTCGTTGTTGATTTTCGCACAGGGCTTCAAAAATTTCCGAGACGGCCCTGCCCTATGACCACAGAATTTATTTTGCTGGTGGTTTTCTTATTGTTTGGTTATTCAGAGATTCTGAGTTGAGATACTCAACTGAATAGGTTTTGGAGAATGTCAATGTCTTGTTTCGATATCCTAAAATAGCCTGTTTTCAAAGCATAAACGCACAATATGGTATTTCAAACCAACAAAGGTGTTTAGATATATAGTTCCAAATCATGCATTATTAATTTAATAAAACTTCTTTTTTCTTGTTAACATAGTTGTGTAGCTTCCCCCTCATTTCTCATGAGAACTATGATTTTATGAAAACTGTATTTTGTATCTAAATACATTTTATATATAATAATGTGTTTTTTAATTTAGTTTGTACACCACTTAACCACACGAATTTACTTGCGTACACGTTCATCATTGTTACTGTTTTGATGACGTTAATTTTCTGCTACGTTTTTTTATTCACGTTTCTAATTTTCCAATCACAAATAGAAACGATATATGAGTTGGCAATTTTTAGATAATTTACATTAAAAATATTTTTTTAATATTATTCTAAATATTTAGAATATTTATTAAATATTATACAAAATTTTCTTAGATATTCTTTTTAAGTCTAAAATATTCCAATCATTGTACGTTTATGAATCCTTTCTTTTTATGATCAAAATATTTTTGATTAACGTAAATAGATAAAATAATCATAGTTGTGTAAAAAATACAAATTTGTATGCTTAGGAGGTGTACGGGAGAAATTCAAAGGTTGTGAGATGCATGCAAGTAAATTCGAAAAAAGGAGGCAAAGAACTAATTATAATCATTTCGAAATGTACCCAAACAAAACCTCCAAGATAGTAAAATAAATATGCAGACTTTTTTTTTAAATACCAGAGCCACGTAAGGTTTTAATAACACCAAAGCTAATCTAGACTTCAAACCTTTTTTAGTCTTTCATTATTTTCTTTCCATTATCTTTTTCATAGTCTATCAGAAATTTTATCTATATTAGCTCTACGATGTAAATTCATGACTCGCGTTTCACGATAACGAAGTTTTACATTATTTAAGGGGAGAAGGAGCACCTGGCTTGCACGTAAGCATATGCCAAGGTGTTATGGTATTAAAAAATTACACGAGGATTTCAATGGTATGCACATAAGTCGTAATTCTATGACAACCTGGTGGATATTAAGCGGGATGACAACCAACCATTGCGAAAAATTGAACGTTCATTTTTTGTTTACATAATTACTTGTTAGTAGGTTTATATAATTTCATAAAAGCTAAAGGATGATTACACCTCTACGCAAATAATAAATTTATTGTGGGCTTTTGAGTTGAAAACGAATTTTATAGACCCCGTAAGTAAAATACATATTTTTTTTATGTAGGCGCACATCTATACTATTTAAAGGAAAATTTGTATCGACCATTGATCATGTGATCGCCAGAATATTCAACTCTTTTGACTCCATCTGGCAAAATCCTTTAATGTTGTCTTTAACTAAAGAAACAAAAAATATGTGCAACTCCACTATTTCAAAGTCATCAATATCATTCAAATACATGAATTTTAATTGTAATACCTATCAAATTTTTACAATCATAAATAACTAGAGTTCATAATATTTAAAATGTAATGAGATTGTCCACTCATATATAATTTGGAAGTTTGTAGTATTTGTGCCAATCATAAAGTAACATTATAATATAATAATAAAAATAAGCAAAGAAAATCGATCCTTGCAATTGCAATTAACTTGCGTAGTCAAAATGAACATTTGTAATAAAGGAAAAAAATAACTATGAACTAAGCCTCGTGAGCAAAGAATAACAAGTATCAACTAATTATAAAATAAGTTCTTTCAAATTAATTTAGTTTTAAACACATTACATACTTGAATTAGTGGGAATTAATTGCATGCCACTTCCGACAATACTTAATAATAACGTTGCAATTTTATAACCGTCGTTAAGAGAATAAGGATGCATCATTAGATTGAAATTAATTGTTGAAGTTAGTTGAAAAACTTAAATTTTAGGCCAAATTGAGTAGGTAACGAAGTAATTTCTGCGAAGTTAAGAACAATGTACTGATTTATTTTCACGATGACTATGAATACTGAAAATTGAAATAATGATGAACCCATTCTGTCTAGGAGTGGTTCATCATCCCCATCTCACATTTATTCCCAAGCGCGCAAAAGAAGAACTGCGACCAACTAAAAGTGAAACAACGTACACAAACATCACATCACATCACATTATATATATATATATATATATATATATATATATATATATAAACCAACGTTCAGGCACCGTCCAGGGCTGTTGTGCGAGCCTAGGCGGCCGGCGGCGTCCGGTCGCCTGGGCGATCGCCTAGGCGGTTGTGCGACCGCCCAGGGCTGGGCGGTAATTTTTTTTTTTTTTAAATTCAATTAATTTTCATAAAATAGATAAAAAAATCAGGAAAAATCGGGAAAAATAGAAAAAAATACACAAATATTTTCTAAAACTACCATACATGTTTAGGCTTCGAAAAGACACCTAGTTCCTCGACCAAGGCCTCACTAGGCACCCCCTCTACCCACCTAAACACTTAGGTATACAATTTATTGCTCAGTAGTACGATTACAAAGTAACTCAGAGTTCATACAATAGTAGCTAAAAGAGAAAGTAGAATTACAAGCTAACTAACTAATTCCATTGGACACATTGATCTAATGTCCAACTGGGAACCATATCATATCCTCCACCACCATCAGAGTCGTCGGAGTCGTTCTCATTCGGATTGTCGACGTAGACATCATCTTCTTCAGTTTCATTCATCGTCGGTTTGGACATATTGCTCGTCGATGTCCATCGGTGGTTGAGAACTCGATGCACCTGGATCTCTAGAACTGATGTGAACGATGGCATCATCCATGCCACGACCTAATAATGGCGCGTCAGATGCAGTAGAACACCGCGGGTCAGATGCAGTGGACATGGATCGAGCAAAGCGTCTCCGTGAAGAAGAATGTCCCAAAGCTGCTTCCTCGACATCGGCCCATGTAAGCTCCTCTCCAGCGAAGACCGGATCTTCAGTTTCTACCAACCACGGATGCTCGTCGAAGAGATCGTACTCCACACTGATGGGGTCATAAAATCCAGGCTTCTCCATCCTTTGCTGAAACCTTTGCCTTAACTTTTGGTTGTAGTTCACATACACCAAGTCATTCATCTTCTTCACAGCCAACCTGTTCCTTCTCGTTGAGTGCAACTGCTCGAAGACACTCCAATTCCGCTCACAACCTGATGCCGAACATGTCAATCCCAACACCCTCACGGCCAACCTCTGTAATGCAGTCTCTCCCATGTCTGCGCCATACGATTGCCACCAATCTATAGGTCTTCTTTCCGACCTTTGTCTGACGACCATATCCCTCGAGAATATTCCGAGGGAGTTCTTGTAACGATCAAGTAAACCGCAAATCTTGTCTTGTTCTGCAGGAGTGGGGACGAGCCGCTCTACGACATCCATGAATCCAGGCATATGCTCATTGAAAGCTATATTTCGATCCTGAGGTGGGACGGAGAAGAAGGTACCAGGGTTGAGTAAGAAACCAGCAGAATGTAGCGGTGATGACATCATCTTCCCTGGACCCCACCTGGTGTCGATGAGGTCGATGACTTGCTTGTACAACCTCGGGTTTCCGTCAAAGTTCCTCATGATTTGTTCTTTGGCTTTCTCCATTGCGTCACACAGATATCCCATCGCTGGTTTCTCATCGCCGTCAACAAGTCTAAGAACCTGAACCATAGGTTGTGAGGCCTTCAGTGCCTTTACGACGTTGGTCCAGAAACCACTTTGTAGAATGGTCTCGGCAACTTCAGTAGAGATCTCCTTCTTTTTCTTGTTCTTTATCCAACTTGCATTAGGATCGTTGTACCCCGGGGAAACAACAAAGGCTCGGAGTTTGTCTTTCTTCAGAAATAACCTTTGCAAACTCAGAAATGCGGTGGCAAATCTCGTGACAGCAGGGCGTAGCAGGTTCCCTTCAATGGCAATTCGCATCCTCTTCAACAACATGGCAGAGCTGTTGAAATGTTTGATGATCTTCCGAGCTAAAGCAATAGTCTTCAAAAACAACTTGCTAATATCCTCCAAGATGAGATCGATGCAATGCGCTGCACAGGGAGTCCAAAACAATCTCCTTCTTTTTTGTTGCAACATCCTACCGGCAAGTACGTACGCGGCGGCGTTGTCGGTGACCACCTGAACAACGTGTTCTTCGCCAATCTCGCCAACTACCTTGTCCATCAGCTTGTACAGGTAGTCTGCGGTGTGAGAGTGACCGGAAGCATCTACAGACCTCATGAACATGGTACCTGTCGGACAATTTACTAGAAAATTGATTATACTCCTACCGGACCTATCAGTCCACCCATCTGTCATCAACGTGCACCCGTATGTTGCCCAATCTTGTCTGTACGATTCTAGTATACCTCTAGTGTAGTCAATTTCTTGTTTAAGGCACGAGTCACTAACTTCATGATACGTCATGGGTTTAAGTCCGGGTCCGTAAGTACTAGTAGCGGATATTGCTTCCTTCCACTCAGGCGTCCTTACAGTGTTGAATGATATACCACATCTATAGAAAAACCTAGCCCATTTTTGATTAATTGTTTTCCTATCTTCTTTTCTAAAGGTTCTTTCGATGGTTGTTTGTTGGGGGCCGGAAACCACGTCCTTCCCACGTCCGCAAAATGGTGCCCACAAACGTTGTTTTTGTCTCTTTCGACCAGGAACGGGGCGAGAACGGGAGGTTGGGGTCGGAGCAGAACCGGAACCCGACCTGGTTTCTAGATCAAATTCTATGTTTTCTCGGTCTACATAATCATCAAGACATACATTTTCGTTTTGTAATGTCCTACTGTTTCTAATCATGTATGCAGTTATGTCTTGTTTAATAGAGTCAGGAACTTTATCACAAGGTCTAGCATTGCTACCGGGTGTGTGTGCAAGATGTTGTTTGTGACGGGCTATACCACCTCTAGTTTCCTTACCACATAACTCACAGACAATACAATTTTTATCATTAGCGCTAATGTAATGGGCAGTATTCCAACCGGGGTCATTTGTACGGGTAGGTCTTAGGTCATCGTAACTCTCGTGATGCATAGGTAGACTAGTGCCGGGTACGTAAGCCATATCTTAAAACTAGACTAATATAAAATTTAGACTAATATGAAAATAAAATACTAATTAATTTAATTCTAAAGAGAAGTTAGAAAGAGTGCACTTGATTTTGACGGTTGAAGAATGAAGAAACGGATCGGAGACTTCACTTTCCAACTTCAAAACTAAGCACCAGACCGGAGACTTAATCGCAAAACTTGATGATTAGGAAGGTTGATGATGAGAATAGGATTATGAAGAAGAAGAGAATGAGAGATGTGTGAAAAATGAAGAGGTTTGGAGGGGTTTATATAGGATTTGGGGCTAGTGGCAAAGTTGTAATTTTTGAAAAAAAAAATAATAAAAATATTAAAAGGAGAGAGCCGTTGGAGAGCCTCCAACGGCTCTCGCCTAGGCGATCGCCTAGGCGAAATGATCGCCTAGGCGATCGCCTATTTCGCCCAGCTCTGCTGGGCGAAAGGCGGTGGTCGCCCAGGCGACCACCGCCACCGGCGACCGCCTAGGCGACCGCCTAACGCCTAGGCGGTCGCCTACGTAAACGTTGATCTAAACTTATATTTACGTGAAAGTTTGAATCGAAACGAAAGTCGAATTTGGTTCAGACTAGTATTGAATTTGACCTAAATTTCAACATTTGTTTCGATCCGAACTTTCACGTAAATATAAGTTTAGAAGTGTACTAGGGATACAACAAAAAAATATTGCAAAAAAAGACGAATGTGAGTTTCAATAATGAATTTTAAAGTTTAAATGGATAAAGTGTTACAAAACGAAAGTTTATTAAAACGAATTGTCAATTTTAAAAGTTCAAAATTATAAAGTGATATCAAGTCATATTTCAAGTGGTCAAACTATAATTAATCCTAACAAGTTCTTTTATTCCTTCAAATAATTGTAACATTTTAAAAAAGTGTTATACATTAGAAATAGACATCTTAGAAATAATTTACATTTAACAAATAATAATGAAAAAAAATCCGAGAAAGTTTATTAGGAAGATTTTAAGTTAGTGAACCAACGATGATTGAATAACGAGAAAAATGTTAATTTTGTGTTTAAAATTAATTTTGGAGCCTTTAAAGTTGATTGGATTTACATGGTAGAGAAGAAACTTACGATATTTGAGAAAAATGAAAGTGTACACATAATTGTTGTAGTTTTAGATTTATAATCTTATAAAGTTAATTAAAACATATTAATATGATACATTACAAATAAGTAAAAAAAATCGATTTTTTTTTAAAATTCATTTTAAACAGTTTTAAGAAGTATTTCTCAAACTATATCTGCTGCTACCACGTCATGACACGTAGTGACAATGAGTCTTGGATTTTAGTGTATAAAGAATTCACGTCTCGGACGTCGAGTTTTGTAGAAATGAAAATTTTCACAGAACTTCTCTCGGAATTCCGACACTTCCAACGTCTCAAATAACACTTGCAACGTCGAGTTCTGACACTTGTGAATTTTTCTCGCACACCCAGTATGTTGCGCTGCCAGTTTGGAATCTAACTTGAACTCGACACTTATAATGCCTAGTTCATTTTGATAGAACTCGACACTTGCAACTTCAAGTTCTGACATTTATAATTTTTCTCGCACAACCAATAAGTTGCACTTTTAGTTTAGAATGTTGGTGAATCTTACTCTCTTAATTTCAATCTTGCCTTCGATCGGCCCGCGGTCCACATACTACAGCTTCATCCAACACTAGTTGGTGGCATTTACATGTTAGATGTAAATGTTGGGATTTTGCTTTGTTTCTAAGTACCTTTTGACATTCTAACTCTATAAATTTTCAACATGAAAGTTTTTCAAAATAATATCTTGAATTCCAAATTGCAGTGCTGGATCTGCGAGAAAAAAAATCTAAATGTCAGAACTTGACGTCATAGGTGTTGAGTTCTATCAAAATGAACTCGGTGTGGAAAGTGTTGGCTTTTTTGTCTTATTCTATGTTTTGATGACTTAATCAACATAATCTTAATTGTAATCAATGTAGAGTAACATACATATTGCATTGCATATATATTATTTTGTGTTAACTTCTACAGGTGATCAATATTCAAAAAAGAAAGGATTCAAGTCAAAACATGTAATCAAACTCATTTGAAGACATGTAATTTGCATTTCTTTGAGTCTTAGGAACATTGTGTAAATTGAGCATACTTGAGCTAAAATCAACTCACATACACATTAGGTTCCTTATGGAAGTCACACAAAATTTTACATAATTTGGACTTCAATGGATCACTCAAACTTAGACCGAAAAACATTAAACACTTAACCTGAACTGTCCACATTCGGTCGACCGAAACAGACCGTTCGGTCGACCGAGTGATCATTAATCCTGTTAGTGTTTTACTGCCCGGTTTCGGTCGAGTTTGTATACCTTCTCGGTCGACCGTGTAAACGTATTTATCTAACTTTTGTTTTGTCGTTTATACCCAACGGTCGTTCGTATTATTTCTAAATACCTCAAATACATTTAGTGTATCGGTCGACCGAGGACCTTGTTCGGTCGACCGAACTTAAGATGTCTCAACAAACCCAAACTGCATGTTGGTTTTTGGTCGACCGAATATGATATTGTTTGTCAACCCCGTCTCCATTGTGGTTTGCTTGTCTTTCCTTACTTGCTTGTTTATTTGTTTTAATTCCGCAGCATATACTTAATCGATTAAACAAGTAGGAGCAATGAATGTTATTCAAAATTTAAGATTTACAATGAATGAGTATATGATATGTCAATTAAGCATGTACAACGTAGACTAGAACCAATTAATTCAAGAAATTTAGAGGATATGAAAGTTATACACACTTTGAAGCTTTGAATTGGTTTCAATCTCCATTTGGTGATGCAACTGTCGTTGAATTTGACTCTGAAGCTCGCCCGGTCACCATCGATTTCCCATCTTCTTTAGGTACCTACAAGTGTAGATTTTGATACCCATTTTTCTTTGGGTCCATTAAATTTAGCTTTTGGTACCCATACCCAAGTGGATTTTGGTACCCAAACACTTGAGGTTCTTTTCATGGCAATATGATGCTTTCCATTTGTGTTATCTTGAACAAGATGATTTTTAACATAAAAAATTGTAGCATAAACCATGTTTGTCTAAGGATTGTCTTTGATTTCCTAAAAGCATATCAAGGTTTTTCTTGCCATTTGTGAACTTATGCAAGTCATTAATTAAACTTTGATTTGAAGCATTTAGTTCACTATTCTTTAGCACAAGAGATTCATTTATGCATTTAAGTTTTTGAATTAAAGAAGTATGTTTTTCATTCATTTGATACATGCGAATCTCTAATTCGACACATTTGTCGGTCATGCAATTTAAGTCATTCAATAATCTCTTGCTTTCAAGATAAGATACATCAAGTTTATCAAGCAAGTGATTCTTTTCATTTTCAAGCATATGACTATCAATAACATGAGATGAGTTGGGTTTATTTTTCAATTTCTCATTCTCATCTTTTAAACATGCATTCTCTAAAATGATTTTGTCAAGTTTAGCAAGCAAATCATTTGTGTCATCCAAGATGGCTCATTGACACATTGTAGATCATTTGCTTGTTTATTAGCTAGTTGATTCTTTTCACAAACCACTTTGTATCTAGCAACTAAATCATGAAATGCATGTTGTAGTTCTTTAAAAGAATATGTTTCATTAGTTGAACTACAACTAGAACTATCGCTAGAGCTAAAGGATACCTCGATTTCGTCCCTCTCTAATGTCATGTAGCTCTTTTAGACAACTTCTCCTTTGGATGAGCTTGATGAGGAATAAGATGTGGAGGTGTTCTTGTCCCATCTTTCTTGAGCTTCATCCATTGATGTCGATTCATCTTCACTTGAGTTTAGTGAAGTGTTGCCAAAATGATCTTCAAGTATAAATATCATGTGCACTTTCACAAGAACAAATCACATTAAAAAGTTCACTTGCAAGTGCACAATATAACACATTCATGGTCTTAGCATTTGAAAAGGCTTGTTCGATAATACAATATATGTATTATATATTGTATTATAAATATAGTATATGTTATAAAGATAATAAAGGGGGTAACTTGAAGTTTGATTATAATTGAACAAAAACTATGCACATCCATATGGAGAGCATTTACATACATAATTTACATCTAAAAATTTAGTATTTGGGGTATTTAGAATATAATACCCCAAGCCATGAATGCGTTATATTGTGCACTTGCAAGTGTATTATTTCTAAATAACCCAAATACATTTAGTATATCTTCCGCTGCATATACTTTGATCGATTAAACAAGTAGGTAATTAGGGTTAAAATTATAAGAATTAGAGACTCATACGATCATACAGCAAGTACCGAGTTAAATTTAGATTCCAAAATCGCAATGCACCATACTAGGTGTGCGAGAAAAATTCTAAATGTCAGAACTCGACGTTGCAAGTACCTAGTTCCAAGACCCACCCGACAAGTGTCGCGACGTGGTGAAAACGAATCTATTTGAAAATATTTTTCAAAGATGTTTAAAATGATTTTTTTAAAATTATTTCGAATTTTTTTCCTACAAATAATTACTAGTTTTAAACAATATATATATAATTATAATCGTATAACATATATATAGCTAGGTTTGTAGTTAATATGTATTACAATTTTTCAATCGTGCAGATATTTGTATCTGTATTCAAGAAAAAATGATATATTTGTATCTTTATGTGTATCTACGTTTTTTTGAACTTGATATATGTATCATTATTTGCTGGATATGAATTTTTTATTTTTGTATCCTTACAATGTCGAATAAGAATACACATACATAACGGAGCAAATATCATTGCTCTTCTATAAACCGTGATTGTCAGCAAGAGCTCCAAATCATTTACACGCTCTGGTTTCCCTTGTAATAATTTTTTTTCCGCACAAACAACTATTAGAAAGAGGATATGTTACTTTTGTTTTATAAATTCATAAATGTTTTTTGTTTGTTTGAAATAATGGTGTAAAAAAAAGAAAATTAGAAGAATGTAAAACAACAAAATTTATTTGGCAAACTACGCTTATTGAAAACGGCAACTCTGCTGTCGTTTTCATCAAGTAAAAATGACATTAGCAATGTCGTTTCGATTCATTAAGGAAGACGACAACATGGATGCCGTTTTCACTAGAAGGGAAAAATGACACCTAAAATGCTAATTTTCAGTATGGTAAAATGACAGCCGCCGACGACCCCTATTTCCCCACTCCTACCATAACCGCCCACACCCTCTCCTCCTCAATCTCTCCAGCATTTTTCGACCTCCCGGTGGCAGTTTCACATTGCACATGCTCTTTCAAAACGCCGTCATTACTACAGTTGTGTTTTAACATGTACATCTTCACTTGAAAACATTCTTTGTTTTGACTGTAAGAGACATGTATCCTTCATTCACACTTTTTTTCCAAACAAAAAATGTAAATATTTTTCCCCAGGCGCTATCACTTTGAATTAGACATTTTTTTTGCAAATGTCATTCCTTCAACTGCAGCAATAAATCTTCTTTTGTGGCAAAAATTCTATACAACCAATAATTATGTTCATCTTCTAAGTTATCATATTCATTGTATGCAACAATACGCCAATCAACATTTTCAATGACCGAATCTTCGATTCAGTCCTCGTTAAGATCTATGTCGGACAAGTGCCTCAAATCTGGGAGTATTGACAATGATGATCATTCATTACTAACAACGACTTCATGTACATTGTTATTAGGTTCTCGATTCACTACATCTGCCATACGACGAAACATGTTCTACAACTTTGGAAGTGGTGTTGAATCTACATCAACAATGTCTATCTCCTCACCATCCATCTAACAATCTGCCTCACTAACGTCTGTCCCATCACTGTCTGCACCTTCAACCCGTCTTCCATGAGACTGTAACTGAACTACGTCTGCTTCATAATTACTAATATTCATTGGTGTATGCTCAGATGGTTAGAAAAAAGACTGAGGAACTGCCGACGATGAATCTGCTTCATATTGGCTACATGTCTGTGTCATTGCTTGATAATCTTCAGTCAATTGACTTTGATGCACAATAGTATAATGCTTGAGTTGTTAAATAACGATAACATCGTTGTCGTGCTCTGATAATCAAACACATCAGCATAAGTATACTTTTCATAAGGTGACCACTTGCAGGTTAACGTCAGGTTAAACTTTTTTTCTCGAAAACCACAAACTCGTCAAACTGTTTTACAAAGATCATCATATCGCATTTCAATATTAACATTCATCATCCGTCTCTAATTACCTTCATATTCTGGAATGTCATCTACGAAAGTAATAATTCCATCGAAAAAATTTATAATTAATCCGGTACCGGAGCTCATTACTTCGGGTGTACAAAATCTACATTTCAAAGTAACAATCATACATTAACTATACGTGCATTACATTTCAAAATCAAAAAAACCCCAAAAAAGAAAGAAAACCAACCTGAACTTTGATTGTTGCCGGTTAGAGGGAGTAACGAGAAGTGATGAGTGATTTGCAGATGAGAGGAGGAAGATGATGGCTAGCTGACTCATTTATGTCCTAGATAAAAAACGACATCTCGGATGTCATTTTTCACTAGATGTCGTGTTGTCGTTTTCTTTAAGGAATAAAAACGACATTGATAATGCAACTTTTACTTAATGAAATCGACAACAGAGTTATCATTTTCAATAAGCATAGTTTGTCAAATAAGTTCGTTGGTTTACCTACTTCCTATTTTCAGTTTTTACACCATTATTTCTAAAAACAATCCTTCGTAAATTGCATTTATCAAACACACATATAACAGAAATTGCTTCTCACGTGCAAACCCATCTTTCACTCGCCCATTCCTCGTCGCAATCGCGACTCATTGCAAACAAATTTGCAACCATCAAATCAGTCCGCAACAAAACCCTAGACCTCAAACCCCCACGCATCCACTCCCACCCAATGGCGAAGAAGATCGTGACCCTCTTCCGGGGCCGAGCACTGAAGCAGCTCCGGCAAGGCACGACCAAAACCGGCGGCCGCAACAACCACGGCCGGATCACCTCCTTCCACCGCGGTGGCGGTGCTAAGCGGGCTATCCGCCAGATGGACATGAAACGCTCCACCGTCGGCCTCACCGGCACCGTCGAGCGCATCGAGTACGATCCCTTCCGCACCGGCCGGACCGCCCTCATCCGCTGGGACGACCCCGAGACTGACGACGACCCGAAGGAGGAGGCGGAGAGGGGGTGTGGGAAGGTGAGGGATGTGGAGAAGGGGGTTTTGCCGAGGGGTATTAGGGATTTGGGGAGGCGGGAGACAAGGGAGGTGGTGGCGACGATATGCGGGGTTCCGGTTGTGGAGCGGAAGGCGAGGGAGAGGGTGATGGTTACGATTGATGGGAGGAGGAAATTTTCTTCTGCTGCGGTGAATTTGGGAGATGGATTTCATCAGGTATATGTGTGCTTTTGCTGTTGTTGGTGTATGCTAAGTTGAATTTTTGTTTTTGGAATGAGTTCCTTGTTAGATAGGGGTTAATTCAGAATTTGCTTCTTTGAGAGTTAATAACTTCGATCTTTAAGTCTATAACTCATTGTATGACTAAGAGGAACCTTTTGTCATCTAGTGTTATATTTGACCCCGTTTTAAGTAACCATTGAGCAAGTGTGTTGATCAAAACACGCTTTTGCTAAGTCCATAAACTACATAAGATAACCAGCTCAATGTAGTATTCTTTATGAGCTACCACTCATATCAAATAATTACGTTGCAAAGGTACCATAAAAAATAACCAATCACTTATTTAAAATGCAAATACTTGTTGTAGGTTGTGATGGGAGGTAGGGTATGTGTCATGTATGGAAGTTATTATGTTCATTTGTCTTAGACGAGCCTTAAGCACATGGAAACAAGATAACTAAATTATGCTTTTGAAACTTCGTTGTGCTAAGTGATGTCTGATTCTTGTTAGCATTTTGGGTCATTTGAGCAAGTGTGGTGATTGGGACATGCCTTGTTCTAAACAATTAACCATATAATGTACTAGCTTAATTTATCATTCTTGGTGTGCTAATACTTTACCAAATAACTACCGATAAAAAAACTTTATCAAATGACTAAACTGTCAAATGTACAAAATTAACTACTTTGAAATGTCTATAGTTTATATCGTGTGTTGTAATTAATTTCTGACAGGATGGAGATTCGAGAATGTGTCATATAAGGGTGCATGTTGTTCAGTGTCTCAGATTAACTTTAAACCAGTACAAATGTGTTAAAATTTCATTGTGCTGGGTGTTTAGTGAAAGCATGTAGATTTTTATTGAAAGTGTCAACGCTTCTTTTCATTTTTATTGAAACCTTGGTGTTTTTCATATGTTTATTTTGTCACATGGTCATAGTATACACGGGTGTACCCTCATGTCTTGTTATCTTAGGGTTGGCTGTGCAGGACACCTTGTGTCTTTGACTAGGAATCGTAGTACTAACCAGAGCATAGAGTTTTTTTTAACTTTGGTAGAACTACTTCAGTTGCTTCTAACCAGAGCATATGTAATTGTTGTTAGCGCTAAGGCTGTAAGGCAGAAAATAAAGGATACAAGAAGAGTTGTGCTAAGGTTATGAAGAAAGCAAGTGAGCTTCAATGTTTAGAGGGAGACCAAGGGACAAATATTGTAGTCTATTTTTATTTGACTATTTGTTCTTATTTACGCATAACCATTTTAATTAAACAGGAACTTATAGCATTTTACACTTCGTTTATGTCTTGTTTTGAAAATGATTGTGATCCTGATGTTTTTTTTTGTCTTACTTTGGTGATCAATCATGCTAGGAGTTGAGCAAAATGAATACAGAAAGAGCCCATTGTCCGGAGGAGAATTTTAATAGCATCGTCACAAAAGTCAAAAACAGTACGATTGACATGGGCTTCAGAAATGCAGAGGGGGCTTCGTGTGGTTTGAAGGTTATTTTTGAGTAAGTGGTTTGAAGGTTATTGCCATGGAAAAGAACGAGCCCAAAATGGTACAAGAAATTCGAAGGGGAATTGCTGCTTTGCTGTAAGGGGATGAGGACGTTGCAAAGGAGATGATGTTAGAAATTTGTAAGCTAGGAACTTGGTGGCTGCATTTTTGCCAGTCAACAGGAACAATGTGAAAATGGATTTTTTATTATCACCGTCAATAAATGCTTTTATCTTTCCTCCAAACGTTTGATATGCCTGTTCTCTAGCTTCAGGTCTCACCCTCACAGTTTTATCGCTTCTTTTGTGTGGTTTTTGTCTGTCTTTGTGAATTTTCTGCAACACTGTTATTACTGAAAAGCCTCTGCTTGAATATTGGTGAAGTACAAGAGATTTCAACCGATAATTTTAGTAAATTGGTCTACTGAGCTACTTGACGTTGCTTGGTGGGGTTGATCTTGTCATTGAGCATCACGGAATGCTAGTGCATCTTCTGTTGACTTCAGGAGAATGCATTCAGTCGGATCTAGGCTCCCATTGATCCGTCTAATTCTGTAGGCTTGTAACGCGGATTCGGCTGCTGAGTAAAATGTCCACATATAAACACACGATAAAATGGTATAGATTGGGGTAAATGTTATGTTTTAGTGGGAAGTTGATAGACTTGGGTGCTGGGTCAGGTTGGGTCTAACTTCGGTCAGGTCGGGTTTAAGGTCTGGTGCGTCTAAATTTATTATTATTATTATTTAAAAAATACATTCAAGAATCTTTTTAAAAAAACAACTAAAATACATGATGATGATGCGAAAGTGAAAGAAATGTTTTTTTTAATATAGAAGATAAATTGCATTCGATTAAAGTCCCGCACTATGAACCACATTGGGGGTAAAATTTACAAGAGTATTAAGGATTATAGAAATAGATACATTCATTCATTCAAAAGTTTGATCCACTCGAGTAGTTAAAAACTAAGCAAAATTCATCATTAAGGTCCTCCAGCATCATCAACTTCTGGTCTACCCCCACCAGCTACTTGCACAGGAGCCCGTAGCGGATCAACAGATTGAGTGAAGCCAGTGTTTCGAATCGAACCCGATACATCCCTATTTTGAAGGGTTCTTTGGATGGGAGAATCCAAAACCATAGAGATAGCTAGCGAAGCTGGCGAGTCCAACATAGAAGCTCGAGCTCACTTGAAGCCACTAGTTCGATTGAGGTCTTCTCTGAGTCGCTTAAGAGTTCCTGTTCAAAGTTCAAAGAAGTATTAAGGAGCAAATTATTTGTGGTGAAGGTTTGCCTGAAAATTCTATTATTTCTTTCCAACCAGAGACGCCAATTAAATGTGTTAATTAAAAGCGAAAGAAGTGTTGTTTGGTACTACACTACTACTTGACATTTTTGATTTGGGGAGGAAAAATGTGCTCTAAGATTCCTTCAGAAAACTCGTCAATCTTGCACTAACGTTGTCCAAGCATTTGCACAATATACTAATGTCGACCAACTAAATCGCTTTACCCGTTGATTATTCTCAACTTATTTACAACATGTGAAAATAAAGTACTAATCATGCTCAACGTCGCACTTCATAAGTATATTAGGAAAATCATTTAATTAGACATCTAAATTTTCTATATTCCCAGAGTCAATTTTGACTCGACTCGATAGCTCAATTCGAAATCGACTTGAAAAACGTTCAATTTTAGTTTATAACTTGAAAATGAAATTTTTTGATGAAAAATAAAAAATCTTCGAACTTAATTTGATAAACGAAACGTACAAACCTGGAAAAATTTGAGACTCAACCTGATAGTTCATTTGATTTTTTTATTGTTTCATTTATAATTATTATTTTTATATTGAATAACACCGTACGATAATATTTTTAGTTTACACAGCCGCGGAGCCCAAAAACCTGTTTGTTGATAAACACAATAACGTAAAAAAGTAAAACCATCCTTCTCCCTCCGCATTCCTATTCCTCTTCTCCTCGAACCGAACCCGCACTGCAAACAACCGTAGATGGAGTTCATGTCCTCCTCTTCTTGCTCCACCTCCACTTTTCACCCTAATCTCACCAAACAAACCCCTCCCATACCTCGCCTTTCCTCCTCGATCAAACCTGCGTCCACGCCTCTCCGCTTCGCCCCGCGCTCCAGAAGCCTCCGCTTACGGCTCGATCGTCGGGATGCGGGAATCGCGGTGTCGAGTAGAGGCGCAGCCGTCCCCTGGTGTAGTGCGGCCGGGATTCCAGAAAAGGTGGGACCTTTCGAGAGGAAGAGGCTGGCGGTGTTTGTCTCGGGCTGGGGTTCTAATTTCCGGTCCCTCCACGAGGCTGCGCTGAAAGGGGAGGTTAGAGGCGACGTTGCCGTTTTAGTCACGGACAAACCTAGTGAGTTTATTTATTTATTTTAGTTTTCTGTTTCTCTGTTAGTTCTTGTGATGGTTTTGTTTGGTATGGGAGTTGTATAAGTTTCTATGCTAGAGAAGTAGTATCTGTTGACATAATGTCTGGTTAGCTGCTGGGATTACGATTTTACCAATGTGAGGGCTGGCGATGTTTCAGTTTTGATTTCGTTTAGTTTCGTTGAGTTCGTGCTGCTTGAATACGTTTGCAGACAATATAATATCTGTTGATTATCGTTAGAGGCATGAATTTTGGGGGAGAATAGTTATATAACTTAAGGAAGCTTGTTTGCTCTTTCAATGCTGAAAGTATTACTTCCTAAAACTTCTGCAGGTTTTTTTTAAACTCTCTTAAGTCTTTGATGGAAGCACTAGGTTGTACAGACTTGATTCAATGCCTCGAAATGGTACTAGAAGTAGTTGTATAGTCAATCTGGGTGATCAGAATCTTATGTTAGTTATTATGAACAAAAAAGTTGTTTCAAGCAACTTGAGCCCTGAGAAATATGGTGTGGAGTTTAACTGTTGCCATCTCTTTATTTCTTATAAAAATTTCAGCTTCCTAATTAAGGCCTTTCTTGTTGGTGGCTTCTTTTACCACAACAATAACAACAAAGCATTTTAGTCTCAAATTAGTTAATTGGAATGTTACCGATAAAAAAAGATTTTTGAGTCTGGATGGAATGTTATACATGCTTTGCTGACTACCTTAAATGTTTCATTTTATTATGGACATGCATAAGAAGTGTAGATATTACTATGATCATTACAGTTTGAGTCTGTGGAGTGTGCATCTTTTTTTCTATTCTTTTGGAAACTTTATGTTAATTTGAAATCCAAATGCATGTACATATATAAGTATCATTTTGAATTATAATACAGGTTGTGGTGGTGCCAAATATGCTGCAGAGAATGGCATTCCCACCTTATTATTTCCTAAATCTAAGTCATCGGTAGATGGGATGTCTGCTGTTGAGCTTGTTGCTTCCTTGAGGTCAGAGTTCTGTTACTGAATTTTCCACTATTATTTTCAAAAACATTGTTATTCTATCAGTTAATATTAATATTGTCTACTTTTTCACTATATTGCTTCCACTCATTTTAATGATTTTATCCTCCTTTATTCAATGCTCTTGTACTTCCAGAAAAAGTGAATCTGTTGCCTTTTTTCAAAAGAGAATATTGCCTATTTCAAGAATGTGCTACGTTTTGTTATGTACCCGTATTTGTCATTGCTATAAATATTAAAAAGTGTGTATCATGAGCCCTTTATGTTTATCTAGCGCTGCTTTTCTGTTATGAAGACCACTTTTTCAGTGCTATATCCAGCTTCAGCTTTTTTAACTTTTTCCCCCTAAATTAAAACAAGTGCTCGGCAATTTATAAGATTACATCAACAAGATTTATTCTTGTGTTTTGAGGCTTTTAACTATTTGATTTTCCTCCTTGGTTTGATGCTTTCTACACAACCCTAGATGAGGCTCTTAGAAATTCCATTTTATGACAACGACATGCAATACATAACATGGTATATAGAAGTACGTGGTCCTTGCCTCTACTTAGTGGATGAAAAACATAGATATGTGAATGAGCTCTCGTCTTATTTTACTCTTCTAAATGGTAAATCAGATGTAATCATACCATTTAACATGTTATTTTACTCTCTCTTTTACCTTACTGAGCATTAACACCGATAAAAAAGACATACTGAGCATTAACATTTTCCGCCATTTATGCAGGCAGCTGGACATTGACTTCGTTCTTCTGGCTGGATTTCTGAAACTGATTTCTGTTGAGTTGGTTCAAGCTTTTCCAAGGTCCATTTTGAATATTCACCCTTCGCTTCTTCCTTCTTTCGGGGGCAAAGGTTTTTATGGTGCAAAGGTGCATCAAGCTGTCATAGAATGTGGAGCTAGGTAAAGACAATATTACCATTAGGTGACTCACGTAATGGAGTTAACTTGTTTTTTTTTTGTGATTGGCGTTCCTGGTGTAAGTGTAATACGTTATCCTGATTCTGTGCATGTCAGGAATAATTTCTTGTGGTGTCGACTTTCAGTAGTATATTTTTGTCGATATAACTTCCGAGTTCCGATTACTTTTCTGGACATTATGGTTTGAATTATCACATTGCTACTTCCAACCTTTTTACAGCTGTTTGAAGTCTTTAGATGCCGCATCCCGTTAATTTGAAACCATTTTAGATTTTCATACCTTTGGGCCTTGGTGTTTTACCCAGAGGTCATAATTTATTGATCATCCATATTTATGTCTTATGATCATTTAACTTGTGTCCGTTATTTGTTTCCTATACCTGATAGGTATTCTGGTCCCACGATCCACTTTGTTGATGAACACTATGACACTGGTCGCATCCTAGCCCAGAGGGTTGTTCCTGTTTTAGCAACAGATACACCTGAGGAATTGGCTAAAAGAGTTCTTCACGAGGTAGGTTAATTTATGTTGATAATTATAGTTTCATAACTGTTAGTATATTGTTTTTTTTGTTGAAGCACTTATAATCTTATACGTTTTGATTCAATTTAGTTGTTATTCTAGAAGAAGCTTGACTTCTTTTTTCTTTTAATTTCTGTCGGGTTTTCTTTTCCTTCAGGAACATAAGCTTTATGTACATGTGGTTGCGGCATTATGTGAAGGGCGAATAATTTGGAGGGATGATGGAGTACCTCTCATACAAAACAAAGAAAATCCAAATGAATATTCATGATTTCTGACCATTGGGATTATAAGATCATAACTATTACCAGCTAGCTAACAACTTCAGTTTTCCAGGATAAAGAAACACGAGCCTTATTTTCATCATGCGCATTATTGTTCTATAATCTTGAGGTCATTTTCATGGACTAACTAAATGACATTTTGTTTCTGTTCCAACCTTGAAATTATAGTCCCCATATTTGATCATTCAAATCTCTTGGAGCAGATAATCTAATGTCTATTGTAACTTACAAAGAATGGATCATTGATGGTGTTGTTTTGTTGAATGACCCAGACATATGAGATAATAAGAAGGTTATCTTCTATGTAACATTTATGATCAATTGTTATATTGTGGAGATTAAGTTTATTGTTTTCATCTTTATTCGCATCACCACTTTGAAAATTATAATTGGGGTTGCAGGGTTTGATCTATCTGCAACATATCAGGTTACTGAATCCTTTTTAAATCATCACAGGTTTCAGAAATCACCAACAAAAAAGATCCCACAATATCTGGTATGGCTGCTTTTTCCTCCGAAGCCACATACGATCCTTTAGTTGGGTCTCGGATAGGCTTGTCTTCTTTAACGTGGCGTGATCCTTATGTGTAAGGTTCGCTTGGATTCGCTTCCTTTAAAGATAGTAAGGGCATACACTGCCCCCTCTAACCTCTCCGCAACACCGAAGTTGGAGTTGTAAGCTACCCCAACACAGATGGGGCAGCGAAAGAAGCGAAGAAACCCACCACACTTCTCCCTAAGCAACCAAGCAATTTAGACCACTGGGACGATCACAAGGTTGGATCGATTTAGGAAGCTAAAAAAGATCTTTGCAAGCTAAATCCTTCCTATTATTTTAATTCCCAAGCACCACTAGGAATGCTTGGGAAGTCTCAAGCTGTTTACAGCAGCTCTGGAAGCACCTCGCACTTTGAGTTTGTAATATATTTGCAAGACTGCAATCATCCTATCATTCTTTCTATATATATTTTTACTGGATGGATGTGTAATTTCTTTCGAATTCCATACTTTCAAGCAAGATAAAAATTGTGGGAATAATCAATTGGACGTTTTTCTTTTTTTGTGGAATATGATTTCTTAATTTTCATGCACTTGAAAGGGGGCGAAAATATAAAAGAAAAAGTTAATATATATTTCTAAAAAAATTACATTTGACATCACGAGTTTCTATATTTTGAAAACATACATGATTGTATCATTGTTGACTTTACTAAGTAAATCCTTTCAATATAACCGACCAAATTGTCGTTCAACAAATGATATTCTATTGGATTAGACAAATGATTCTTAATAATATTTATAACCGAACATGGTCTTTCGACGGTTGCATTGCAACCATTTTCTTTGTTAATGCACCAATTCCTTTTTAAGTTACAATACTAACCCGAGCCATGTCAAAGATGTATGTCTAAATCTTGGTAGAAATTGTCATATTTTATAGTGGAAAATTCATTAGGATAATATATTGTTAAACTACAAGTTTTGATCCAAGCACAACATACAAATGAATAATTTTGTATTTTTTGTTAGAATGGATGTTTAATTCTTGAAGTTTTCTATGTCCATATGATATTCTGTTATGTCTTTTGAAGAATATTATATAATACTACTCCTTTAAAAGATTTCAAAATTCCAAGGGCAACGGCCCTCATGCTCCCTTTCTTCCAGCGTGAATGTATAACCATCAAATCAGAAACCAGCAAATAAGCAAAGAATCAATGTCAAAATAGTACGACGGAAGGGATGGTAACTTGATGTACCCTAGTCTGCTACTCTGCCCACGCTGCGTCACCAGTCATATCACTAGTGTTACGCTTATTTGGTACGTGTTTCACACGACTCGGAACATGTGACAAATACAAAAAAATCAAATCAATTTCACTATGCATGCATATGATCTACTACGTAAAATACATTAATCTATTCAACTACTATTAAGGGTAGTTTATTTGGACGAAGACACCGAACCGACCTAATTTGATACTAAGTTGTAAAGTCCCCAAAAATAGTAGAAAATTTTAAATTTTAAACACAGATTCCAATCAACAAACACGAGCACAATACTCATATAACATATCAAAGATGCACTATTTATACAATAGTTGTTAAGAGTATGATTACATCAAAAAAACAAGAAGGATTATACTCATGTAATCATAACAACCTCAAAATAAGACTAGAGGATCTGGTACTGGTGTGCTTGTCTTCCGTCCCCACACTATCAAAACCGCTCTGGTCCTGAAAAATAACATGAAACAATGCCTGAGTTTCCATAAAGAAATCACATATACTAAGTCCACCTGCATGCATATAACGTACCGTACATGAAACCTATCATACTAGTATACATGACATATAATAATGCAACATAAAGCTTTCCCTAACAGTGGTAACAAGGAACGACTACATCATTAATAACGCCAGGCCCCATAGGGTCACCCTTCACATCCACATACTGTAGTAGGTGAAAGGAATGCGTTCTAAAAGTTTTACTTTCATATGTCAACTATTATGAATTGAATGTGCAAATATTTTGTTCCTTGATTATGGTATTCGTCTTTTGGAAGTGTTAAGGAAGAGACGTTTGGTCCTTAACCGTAGAGCTCTAAAAGATAATGGTTTACATAAATCAAAAGTTATTCACAATCATGGTAATTAACATTGAACATTAATTACCGATATAAGATTATTGTGTTGGTCATCGATTGTTGTAGCTCTACAAATAATTGACGACACGAGTATATAAAAGAGGAAAAAATTACTTTTATATATTGAATAGACCTAACCAGTAAAACATTATGGAATTGTGTTTCGTGTCATTAATGTTTTACTGTGTCTTGGATCCTAAGATATGAGACTTATATCTTTTCACTCAAGAAGTGTTTAATTTGATTATTGTCAAAAGCTACCAATGAGTGTAGTGATAACGACAATAGTTGGTTGAACATGACTTGTGCTGAAAAAGATAGCTAATCAAACGATTATCATTGTCCCTCTTAATTGAGTGATGATATTAGTGGGTCCCTTGATAAAGCAAAATTATAATGTGCACAATGTAACTTGAGTTAAGTTACATAGTTATAATTAGCTTAAAGAGATCAAGAAATGAATATAATACAAAGATGACACATTTCTACTTTGTATATATTCTTAATATCATGAGGCAATGGACGAACACAAGTGGTGCACTTACATCACTTAAATGGATCATGTTTTGGTTCGGGGTGAACAAAGACATCTATGCTAATTGGGTGACTATAATGTTTAGCTAGATACCGCTTATAATCTGAGATATTAAGTTTTTAATATCACTGTCAATTAGGCTTAGATCCTCCTATAAGTCACACCACAAAACTGGGAAACAAGAGGTTTGATTTAAAGTTCATATGATGTGTCGGATTTCTTATGAAAATGGGACACATGTGGTGAATTAATTAAAATCAATATGTTATGAGAATTAACATAATTAAAATCATAATAAATTCTTATGAGATATATAATATGGGGTGTAATAATTTAATATTACATATGATAATATATATAGGATGTGAATTGCTAAAAACCCCAAAAGATCAAATTTTGTTGGAAATAAATCCAAAATTTGATAAATGTAAAATCGGGGTCAAACACGGTGAACCGTTCATAGTTCGGTCAACCGGGGCATCTTCAGGTCGGTTAACCGAATAGGGAACGAGTAAGCGCAATTGGTTGACCGAGATTGCCCAGAGTGTCTGGACAATTGGGTTCGGTTAACCGATTGGAAACGGTCAACCGAGAAGTAGTATTTTCGGTAGACCGAATGTAACCCGGTCATCCGATGACTATGTTTTAGGAGCGATTTTGGTGGGTCAAAGGTAAACCGATTACAAGACGTGGTTCGTCCGAATTATTCTTGGGATTTTTTCTCATACATATTCGGTCGACTGTCTAGCTCACGGTGCACCGAACACGTGTTATAACTGAATGGTTCGGTTGATCAAATAATACTCGGTCTACCGAACAAGAACAATTCTACATGAATTATTAAGAGATTAATTAAATCATGGGTGGAATAATTCCAGATTTAATTAAAATGTTTTTTTGTGGGTGATTAAGTGAAATTTAGAGATTAATTTTAGGAGAGAAAAACAAGAGATCATGGCTAAATAATAGCTCTTGATAAGGATATTTTGGGAGCCTATAAAAGGGCACCTATTCCTACTTGTTTTAATACTAATGCAAAAAAAAAATCTCATTAATCTCTCCCTAATCACCACGAAAATCTCTTAGTAAATTTAAGTTTTGGAGAAAAGATTCTCAGGAGCTTAAAGATGGGTAATTAGCTTGATTCTAAACCTTGTTAGAGATTGATTGACTAGCTCCTTTCTCTCTAACATTGTTTAGAGTTTGGTGAACACTTGAAGGCAATTCCGTGGGCGACACAACGTGCAACACGACTCCGGATCATCAAAAAGGTTTTAGAGAACCTTTAGGTATGATTCTATCTTTGTGGATTATTTTAATAAATGTAGGTCGCATGTTATTAGAATAAAATACAAATAGATGTACATAAAATTGCTGAAAATATGAAAACGATCTTGTATGATGTATTAAAAATTTAAAAATATATACATACATGGGGACACGAAATCCTACAGTACGGAGGTATGCTCACACAAGCTGAACCTTAAGCTGCTCACACAAGCTGAACCTTAAGCTGCTCACACAAGCTGTTAAGCCATAGACAACTCTCACAAGCTAATACCTCAAATGCTGACACAAGCTGACATAAAATTGCTCACACAAGCTGACATAAAATTGCTCACACAAGCTGACATAACATCCACTGATCAACTCCGCTGCCATAAAGGCTAGGCAAAGCCTCATCTCATGGAGTTTGTCTACTTCGCCACCATGAAGGGTAGACAATGTTCTCGTCCCCACAGAGTTGTATAACATCAAATCATAATGTATGGAAAATAACATGAACTATTACTTACAAAGCAGAACAACTAAAATGGAGCATCACTGGTCGACCGAAATGGTCGAGTGGTTGACGGTTGATGTTATACCGAACCATCAATCAAACTACGACTCAAAACGGCCGAACAACATCATGCCAACGGTCGAACAAAATCACAAGAACGGTCGACCGTTTAGAAGTCTAAAATTATTATAATATTCACATCCACGGTCGAACGACAAAGGGATCCCATCCAACCAAAATTATCACAGTCTTCCTATGTTCCACAATACATAATCGGTTAAACCAACACATGAATCAGTTGAACATATATTAAGTTAATTTAAGTTAACGGTCGAACCAAGGACTATGACGGTTGACCGAAAATGGTATATGCCCGAATCGACTTATCTTAAATTCAAACGGTTGAATGGCAAATGAGTCATGTTCGATCGAAATTATCAGAGTATTCTTCTTCCCGCGAAATGTGCACAACCGGTCGACAACCAATAGCATTGTTCGACCGGTGGGGGGAAAGATCTGACTTTTACACTACAATCGGTCGACCGATACTAAAGTCGGTCGACCGTTCCACCACAAAACTTCTGCTGCATTTTTCACTGACCAGATTTCAGACCTCCGGCAATCACCCCAAACCCTCACACACCTAGTGTGAGTTGCTAAATTGAACTTGACATACCTTATGAACAATAATTAGACACTAGCTATTGAAGTGAAAATTACCAGTTTTATGGTGTTGAAATTTAACAACGTCAGTCCGACAGAAGTGTAACTATGTAAGAATCATCGTGGTAAAAACTTGTTTGCGCAGACTCCAAATGTGAACGGATGGTCTGATGCTGTTGCACATGCTCAGGATTACTGTGTAAAAGCACCAAATTAATGGTCACTTTGAGGTTGCTTTTCGGAGTTGCTTAGTGTTGACCTCAGTTAGCTCTGGAATGGCAGACGCCATGTGGGCTGCCGTGAGATGTGCTCCGCTGCTTCTGCGACCATCCAGGTTTGCGAACTCGGTGCAAAAATTTACTTTTGATAAAATGGTGATTGATTAAAGCTTAGTGCAAAAAATGTAGTAGTCAAACTTGCAGCACACAATAGCAAGCGACTTGAATCATTTTCCTCAATCCATCGAAGCAACATTCATAATAATTTCAAAAATTGCCAATACTTTTGTTTATATGTAATTGTAACGAACTTTTGATGCTCAGTCGGTCCATTGCAAAACAAAGATAATTGCACGAATGTAGTCGTAATTAACGAGACAAAATGAAGGGTGGAAGTTTAAAAAAACCCTTAAGAAAAGGGCGGGCAGTTCAAGGAAGCGTCGGGACCCACGTGGCTCCCCACATTAAAACCTTTCCCACTTCCACACACTGCTTGCTTGCTGCTTCTGCTCTCCGCTGCCGAAACCCCAAACCTAAACCCTCCTCTCTCTCTCTCTCTCTCTCTCTCTCTCTCTCTCTCTCTCTCTATAACGCAAGATCTCTCGTTTCGCGTTTCAGGTAAACCTTCCGCTCCAATTCCACCCGTTTCGGCTCCTTTTGTTCTATTTTCCGAGTAGTAGATGCCTTCCGATCTCCCAATCTCGTGGTCTCACACTTCTCGCGTCGAGATCTGGGTTCCGAAGCTAGTTTCAGTTCGATCCTCTCCAATGCGTTCGTTTTTGGTAACTTTTGTGTTGGATTGTGTTTCGGTTGGACGAAATGAGGGCTTGGTCGGGTGGATTTTGATGTGTTTGGAGTTTTGTATGTTTTGTTTTGGCTGGTTTGGTTGGCGAAATGTTAGGCTTTCAGTTTGTAACGGATGGTTTCTTTTGCAATGTTTGTCTGATAAATGTTGGGTTAGTTTGCTCGTGCACGCCGAAATGAGGTTGTGTTTTTCTTGTATGGATTCCGGAACTTGCTCTGGGTTTTGCGGTCGTGTGCTTCGCTCTGTAGTTAAGCGGACTGCAAGATCCTTGAGTTGGATTGATTTCCTTCTAAGTTAATTGTTATGTTTTAGGTGGACATTGTGTCTATGTAATTAGCACACTGCACTAGGTGGATTTTTTGGGGTGATGTTATCTTTTGACGGATCTCAGTTGAATGGGACTTCAAATTGGGATTCATATGTAGCTCGTTTCATGGACTTGAGCTTTGTTTGGTAGCAGCACACCATGAATTTCAATTGTATATTTGGGTCTTGCTGTGCTGATATTAGGTGCTTAATGTATTGTGATAATGATTGTGATTTGGTCCAAGTGCGCGTAAAGATCTGTTGTTATTAGACCCAAACTTCAATGACAAATTTCAACATGTCTATGGAATTGCAATAATTTTTCTTTTGGTGTGGGAATCGCAATAATAGGAATTAGGAATTCTTACCAATCCGAGTCAACATTGCAGGTTGTGATCAATGGCTCAAAACCCTTTACTCGGCGATATTACTTGTGGGTCTCTTTTGCAGCAATTACAGGTGTTGCTTTTCTTTTCTTTTCAAGCTTAACATGGCATTTGATATAATTCTACAACATGCCAAATAATGGGATTTGCATTTTAGCATATATGGGATGAGGTTGGTGAAAGTGACGAGGAGCGTGACAAGATGCTGCTTCAATTGGAGCAAGAGTGTTTGGATGTTTATAAAAGGAAGGTTGACCAAGCGACAGAGTCACAAGCACTCCTCCTACAGTTGTTAGCAGATTCTAAATCAGAGTTGTCTTCTCTTCTTTCTTCTCTTGGTGAAAAAACATTGGTAAACATTGTGAGTACTTTTCTTCCTTGCATGTCTTAACCATGCTATTGTTCATGCATTCATGCTTGAATTGCATAAAACTGCCAGCTTGGGTATGTATCAATAAGATTCTTGTAACTACTAGTTGAACCATGGTGCTTGCAAGGTAGGGGTGCAAACGGATCGTATACGAATTGGGTATGGGTATTACTATATCTATATCCGTATATGAGTTGCATATACGGATATGGATCGCCTCGGTTGAAAAATGCGTATTCTTATCCTTAAGAAACGGATACAGATACAAGGCAGATATTTTTTTAACGGATACGGATAAAAACAGATTTTTGCGGGGTACATATACAAACAAAAAAGTGTTTATATTAGTTCACATAAATTTGTACCTATTAAATTGGATAAAATTATATCTTAACCATATTAGCTTAGAAATGTAATAATTTTTATGTGTATTAGTAAAATTTTAAGTAAAAGTTGAAAGAAATCATGAAAAAATCACAATTTTTAACATATATAGGGAAAATATTATATTAATTCTGTGTATATCCATATTCTAATCCGACCAAATTATGTATATCCGTATCCGTCAATTTCAAATTTCATATTCATATCTGTATCCATATCTGCAAAAATTGGAAAACCGATATCCGTATCTGCCCGGATATGATAAAATGATATTCATATCCTTAAAAAATCGTATACGGATACAGACTATCTGCGGATAATTCATATCCGTTTACACCCTTATTGCAAGGATTATCGTAGCTAATACTAAAAGTTTGAAACTGAAATCATAGTCATTAATATGCCAATTGTCTAATTATTATGGAGTCCATTGAGAATTTTCATGCCAATATGCAATGACTATGTTTGTCAAAATTCTACTTCTTTAGTGTGCAACTAGTGCCATATGCATAAATGCTAAGGAAGTAAATTTTCAGTTGTGTTGTTTCTACAGCCAGATAAGTCTTCTGACACAATCAAGGAGCAACTTGCTGACATAGCACCTGTGTTGGAAAGGCTCTTGAAGAAAAAGGAAGATAGAATAAAGGAACTTTCCGATGTACAGTTACAAATCCAGAAAATATTGGCCGAAATATCTGGGAATGTGAAGTTTGGTGATCATGTGAAGCCACCAACAGTTGATGAAAGTGATCTCACGTTAAAGAAGTTGGATGAGTTTCAGGCACAGCTCCAGGAGCTTCAGAAGGAAAAGGTTGAATATTTTCTTAACGAAATCAAGCAAATTAAGCAATACATATTGAAATGATACCTTTTTTTTCTTGTTCTTGGCTTCTCGCAGAGTGATAGGCTTCAAAAGGTGTTTGACTTTGTCAGCACAATACATGATTTTTGTGCAGTCTTGGGATTGGATTTCTTTAGTACAATTGTTGAAGTGCATCCAAGCCTGAATGACTCAGTTGACGTCCAATCTAAGAGCATAAGTAATGACACGTTGTCGAAGCTTGGAAGAACAGTCCAATCTCTTAAAGAGGAGAAAAAATCTAGACTGGAAAAGGCAAGTTTTTTTTCCGTCTTCGTTTTGAATTCTTAGCATCATTTGTTCAGATGTTTAGTAATTTTGATATGTCAAGGTTGGTTGTTGCAAACATCTCAGACACTAAATATTTACGAAAATTTTATTATATATTTCTTGATGTAAGAAATTAATATTAAGAGGTAAAAAACTTAGAATGTTGTGTATAAAAAACTTTATGTTAAAGTTATTGTCTTGCTTACCGTGTAAAGTAAAGCTTGACGCCTTGACCAGTGATTTATAGTTTCTCACCGAATATCTCTAACAATTGAAGTACACATTTGTTGTTATATTTTGGAGTAACCATATGTTTGTATACTTCCAATTAACGTCCTATTGAAGTGAATTGTGGACCAAAATACTCGGACAAAATTTTGGTCGACTTTGAGGCGCTTCAACAGTTCAACCCTCTAACATGCATGCTTCTATATGATTCTTAGGAAAGTCTTTCTGACTATTTTCTTCACCAAATTACAAGAAAATTGATAAATAGAAGTTCTATATGAGATATAAAGGTCACATCCATATATCTTCCTTGATATTCATGATTGCTATCCAGATTGTGGATGTATATATAATTTATTTATTTGAACATCAAAAGTGTGGTAAAAGTTGCTCTAATCAAGGAGCCCTTAGATTTGGCCATGCACTTTCTATCTATTTTTTTTTTAAAGTACAAATACCAACCGTCTCCCGAATGGAACGATTCTTTTAAGTTTTAAATCAATCCTGTTCCTACCAATTTGTATTGAAGAGCAGTAATCATTTTTTTGTCGACATTAAAAATTCATCCTTAATACTTGGGGCTCCGTGAAGCCAAAACTCAAAAGTTACTATGTTCCTCCTATGAACATGTTATCAAAAGAAAATAAAGCCTAAGATGCCATGACAATAACTTTCTTGGCCATTCCTCTTTTCCAGCTTCAACACTTAGCCACACAGCTTACAGATTTGTGGCACTTGATGGACACTGCTACCGAAGAGAGGAATTTATTTGATCATGTTACCTGCAATATATCTGCCAAAGTTGAGGATGTCACAACTCCTGGAGCACTTGCCATTGATCTAATTGAGCAGGTTAGGGAAGTAAATAACTATTCCATTTGGAAGACTACATACATAATTTTGCTGATTTATTTTTTAACACATGTTACTGTTTTATAAAGGCTGAAATAGAAGTTGAAAGATTGGATAATCTAAAAGCGAGTAAAATGAAAGAAATAGCTCTTAAGAAACAGGCAGAACTTGAAGAGATATATTCACGTGCTCACATCGAAGTTGATTCAGCAATTGCCCATGATAAAATAATGGCAATTGTTGATTCTGGGAATGTTGAGCCTTCAGAACTTTTCTCTGACATGGATGACCAAATACAAAAGGCAAAGCAGGAGGCCTTAAGCAGGAAGGAAATATTGGAAAAGGTTGAAAAGTGGATGTCCGCTTGTGAAGAGGAGAGCTGGCTGGAGGACTACAACCGGGTACAGCCTTCTTTGACTTCACTCTTTTGGTTAATGCTGCTAACTTAAGTAGCAACACCGAATTACACAAAAATATCGGGACATCAAAAGGCATTACTTACGTAGTTACTAAACTTGTAGTGCATACACCTTCCTGAACAAAACAGTACCTCAGTTTTCACTGCCTTTTCTGCGTTCTTTCTTGGTAAAATAGAAGTCCAATGATGTCACATGAATTTCATAAGGTGATCACAACTTTCTGACAATGGACACCTGCATCTCAGTTATTTAAGTTCATAGAAATTATTTGCTATCGGATATGAGCATTACATGCGAATTAACTCACTAGAGACTGCTAAATCTTCAATACTCTGCCCAACATTGTTTCTCTTGCCCATGTCAATTGATGACAAAATTGACGTCGTAATTTTCTTGTTATACGGGTTTCTTATCCCATAAATAAGATTGTCATTCCTTGAGATTTCGATCACTTGAGTTGTAAATTATATATTTATTTTGTTTGAGTTGCACTTGTAGGATGATAATAGATATAGCTCGAGCAGAGGTGCACATTTAAACCTTAAACGTGCAGAGAAAGCTCGTGTGCTCGTTAACAGAATACCAGGTACATATTCTGTCCACCAAGTAGTATGTCTGTTTTATTCTCTAATTTCTTTTTTCAGATTGCTGGAATGTCAATTTGTTTTGAAAAATGTATTCTTGAACAAGTATTTGTTTTTAAATGAATTGTTCTTTCTTCTTTTTGAGGTCTGAAAATCACTAATTCTGTTTTTTTGCGTCTCTTTTGCTTTAATAATTTTCTGTAATAAATGTTTAATATTAATTAGTGATTCTCACCACTTATTTTGAATTTTTTTTAGACTATTAAGATCCATATCGCCGTGGGTGTGAACTGTGAACTGCTTTGAATAAGAAAAACACAATATCCATGCACGATAATGCACTGAGATGACAATATAGTTTTTGGAATGACATGTTTGATTTTTTGCCCCTTGTAATCAGCTCTTGTTGATGCACTGATTGCCAAAACTCGAGCCTGGGAGGATGATCATGACATGTCATTTACATATGATGGTGTTCCTCTTCTGGCAATGCTTGATGAATATGCTATACTGAGACAGGACCGTGAGGAAGAAAAGCGTAGAATGAGGGTAATCACCTCCTATTGTTCCTTTAGTAAGGGAATGCCGGTCTTATATAAACTGTTACAGTATTGCATTCCTCCATATAAAATTAACTGCTCCACTTGTTTTTTTCGGTTTCCTTTTGTTTTTGTTTTTATCACCTCTTGTATCCATTTTTACTCTATAAATGATCCCTAAAAAAATAAAATTAACTGCTCCACTTTAGATAACGCAAAACAATGAGGGGGGAATGATGTCATCAATAGGTATATATTGGCATTTGGGACTGATTTTGGGCTTAGCAAGAGTTTCCATATCCATTACTGTTTGTCTCTTCTAGGTCCCTGTTAATAGAAGTTGCAATTTGCTGATATAGTAATAATGCTTTTCATAGTTGGAGTACCCTGGTTTTTCACATGGACATCTATAAGACTAACATTTCAAGAACACTGCTTTTAAGATAATAATGCATTCATGCCTCCATATTGCAGGACCAAAAGAAAATCACTGAGCAAGTTAGCTCAGATCATGAGACTGCTTTTGGTTCGAGAATAAGTCCTCCTAGCAGGCCTCTGGGTCAGAAAAAGGTGGTTGGTCCTCGTGCCAATGGAAGTGTGTCAAACGGAACTCCAAGCCGTAGACTATCAGGAAGCACCAACCAAAGCACCGGTAGCAATGTCAAATCTGCAGCTTGTAGAAGCGGGAAACGGGACAGCACTTGTTCAACCACTCCAGCTAATAGTGTCGCTACATCAAAGGAAGGTGCAGCAGCTTATGTGTCTGGTGAAGCTCCAGTTCCTAGTACACCATAATGCTTTGGGTATATCAGTTAACATGCCGATGTAGCTTGGTTAGGAGGTTGAGATTTGTGTATTGTAGAGTAATTAGAGAACAGGGAGCAATTGTCTCTTTGTGCTTAACCTAGATACGTCTAGATATGAGAAAATACATGCCGAAGATGTTATTTCTATTTTCTAGTACCATCTGATTTCTGAAGTTACTGGTAAGAGCAAGTTTCCAGGACATTGGGGATGAATGTTTTACTACTGCCGTCCTGTTGTAACAGACTGATAATAACATTTTGTTCTTTTATTGCAACCAAGGGATTTAACACCACTTTAGGAATGCAATGCGGTGCCTATGCAGCCGTTTATGTGCCCCGGTCAAAATCTAGGTTGGTATACATTTTACAGGTTAAATACAAGCTGGTATACATTTTAAAAGGAAAATCCAAAATCCAGCAGAGTCGGGCCCAGGCCCCTTGGTCCCTACTTGGCATCGCCATTGCCTACCCCCACATTACCCTGATGCAGTACGGATTCATCAACTGCATTCCTGAACTGTAGTACTTGCAACGCAAATAATTGATTTTTATAGGCGGTGGAGTTTTCTGTAAATGAAGTACATGCACATCCTTCACCAATTTACGAGCTGTATGTTGGAACAGGAGTTGCATTGTTCAAAACTGGAAGTGTTGAAGACAGATAAAGTTGCCATCCCCACTTCTTACTAATGTACTAAGGTTTAAAGATGTGGGTAGACTGGTAGACCAATTACATTGAACAAAGCATATTGCTTGTTTGAGGAATAGGAATAGGAATATTTGATGGGACCAATTACATAGAACAAATCGTATTGTTTGTTCGAGGAATGTTTGATGGATTGGTTGAAAAGAACAAGACAGGTTTATCAGACAGTTCATTAAAAATAACGCAGACAGTACTCTAGATTCGTAGTTTTGTTTTGCCCCTCGACTTTAGGAGGCACCGGATTTTTAACGTACCGTTTCCTTTTTCGTAAAACTTTTGTCAATTTTGAGTAAGCTGGAATTGAGCGAGCAGACTAAGTTTGATCTCGGTTCGTTTAGTTTTTTGCTCACTCGTGACTTGAGTCTAGCAAAAAAATCTACTCAGGCTTGGCTCGTCACATATTCGTGAGTTACTCGGCTCGTTTGCTTGCTTGTTACAATGCGATTTTCATGCTTAATTAGATAGTATTGTTTATTATTTTTTATTTTCCATTTGGTAAAATATCATCCCAAAATAGTTAATGGTAAAAAAATTTAAACTAAGATATAATTATCCAACCAAACATGCAAATTAAATTACAAGTTCAAACAAAAAACATAATGATAAAGTAGTAGTCTCTACAAATTGAAAAACAACATTTGTATAACAAAACTAAATAAGAGTTTTTAACCTTTTATTTTGAAAGACAACAAAAAATAAACCAAAGGTTTATGATTTGTATATTTGGATATCTATACGGGTTTGTGTAAATGAGTAATTGAGTGATGTAATTAAGTTTGGATAATAGATATACGTGTTGGATTTATCAAACTCAAAACTGTTGTCCTTGATTGCAATTATCAAGAAGATTGGGTTGGAAAATCAATTTACCCATTTAATATTTCCCACAGAAAACCGCCTCATCCAACACATATATCTATTATACGTGTGGGTGAACAGTAACCATCTCATCTCGATCCTGGTGCCGGCGGAGAGAGAGATTTGGAGGAGAGAAAAGAATGGGTGATTCCGGGTCGCGTGTTGGTCTGATTGAGGTGTCGTTTCTTCCTACGAGTTCTTTTTGGTGTTCCCGTCATCGTCTCCTCGTCTTGGAGAGCTTCCGAGGTGAAATCCTAGGGTTTGCTTAAGCCCTAGAGATAACATTTGTATCTCCCCAATCAATCTATTTGTAGATCGTGTGTCTTGGATTTTGGGCAAAATTCGAGAGAGAAAACTCCCTTGTATCCCGTTGATTGATTAGTGAATTGGTTTGCCGGCTTGCCCTGTGGTTTTTCCCGATTTTGGGTTTCCACGTTAAATCCTTGTTTTTGTGTGTTTTTCTTGTTGTGTGCATTCTTGATCGTTTTCCAGACGTGTTTTGGATTTCCACTGTGCGTATTTGGCTCTACTCGATTCGTAATAATTTTTGCTACAGGGGTTTAATTTCCTTTCAATACGAATTGTATTCGAACAAGCGAGCAAACGAACAACTAATGTCGATCGACCACCGAACGAGTAGATATTTGTTTGTGCTTAGCTCGTTTAGATATTGTAGGTGATTTATTTGCTCGTGTTTGACTCGTTATTATCCGATTTAAACCCTGAGAGATTCAATCAAAATCGAATGAACATCGAGAGAACCATTAAGCATGAAAACAATCCTGATTTTGAGTCTAACTTGTTTGTATAATATTAAGAGATTGTAGGTCAGTAATCGGTCATTTCGTTCCAACAATACAAAATCTAGCTACCAAACAAAAGTCTTTTAGCGATGTACCAGGTCTTAGACTCTTAAAGTCTTAAACATCGCATATCGTATTTATTGATATTTCTCATGAAACGTTAGAATAGTATTTATCATTTATGTAACATAACAAACCAAATTAAACCCAACGACCTCCCAACAACCTCCTCGGGATCCGGTCACCGGCGCACGATGTTCTTCTACTGGCACGAGCGGAAGCTGTACCCGTTCCTCGGCTCCCTCCTCCTGGCGTTCTTCCTCTTCTTCAACTTCTACGACGGTCACCTGATCCACCTCTTCGTCCCCTTCTCCTGGCTCCAGCCCTCCATGGCCTTCGTCCACCGCAACGCCACCCACTTCCACGTCGCCGACCCCCACCGCAACGCCTCGCTCCCGTTCTACATTAACGGGTGGAACTCCTACTGGTTCCTCGAGGAGCTCTCTTCCGGGGCTCCTGATTCCAGGGCGAAGGTGTCGAGGATGCTAAGGAAGGGGAGGGAGATGGGGATGGAGGTGTGTCGGACCTGGGCGTTCAGCGATGGCGGCGTAAACGCCCTCCAGATTTCGCCTGGGAAATTCGATCCCGGCGTTTTTGAGGTGGAATTGAAGAGATTTATTTTGTTGGGATTTGGGTTTAGGTTTTTGATTTTGGGTTGTTTTTTTTGTTTTTTAGGCTTTGGATTATGTGATATATGAGGCGAGGAGGAATCGGGTGTGGTTGATTCTGTCGCTGGTGAATAATCTGAGTGCATTCGGAGGGAAGGAGCAGTATGTTAAGTGGGCGAAAGCGGCCGGTGTTAACGTCTCCAATTCTGGGGACGAGTTTTTTTCGGATCATACGATCAAGGGTTATTACAGGAATTACGTCAAGGTGAGGCATGTTTTGGTTGATGTTTAGATGATTTTTGGTTTCTGCTGTTGTGTTGAATATATAGAATTATGATAACGAGAGATAGATTTGCCGCTGAGCATAGTGTATGCCCTGTGTTTGTGGAATTGGTTATACTGAATAAGAGTGATTGATATTCTGATGTCTGTGGTCTATGGAGCGGCTTATTATCCCCATTTAATATGTTTCTTTCCAAGCTCAATTTGATCTACTATGTTAACGAACACAAGGGAAACGCTAAAATTGCGGTATGTTAATCTAGCTACTACACCAGATTAGTCGTTTGTTATCATTGCTTTTTAAAATGGTGTATTCTGTAAGTGTACTATTGGTCTATTATCATGTCAGTTGCTAGCTACACTTCCATTACTATATTTTCTCAAGCATTTTCCGGTTAAACGTAGTCTTTTCCCCCCTAGAATTGGGACTTCAATATCTACACCATCGTTGCTAACTGTTATAACGCTTAAAATCGTCAGTGTCTTGTTTGATTGGTCCAGGGACCAGGGATCTAGTCTTTCTCAGTTGCATCCCTTTTTATTGCTGTCTACAGTTTCTATTTGCCATGGATTCTGATTTTATTCTTTCAGCAGAGTAATTCAACTAATAGCAGCATAAAGATCTGCTAATGCAATAACCACTGGCACTATTGGGCATTCACTCATCACAGGCTAATTCGTGTTTCAGGCAATTCTGTCAAGGAAAAATTCGTATAGTGGAGTCCGGTATTCTGATGAACCTGCTATATTTGCTTGGGAGCTAGTGAATGAACCTCGTTGTGCTTCCAACTTATCCGCTCCTCTTCTGCAGGCAACCATTAACCTGCTTTCTTTCATTATCATATATTTCATTCGGGCTTCTCATTTCTCTGATTTTCTTTGTTTGCTTGAACTGTAGTTAATGGATCAAATTTCTTTGGCCGTCAATTGGGTGGAATTTTTAACATTTGATTCTTTTCCATCCTTAGGCTTGGATTGTGGAAATGGCCTCCTACATAAAAAGCTTGGATAAGAACCATCTTGTCACAGTTGGCCTTGAGGGCTTCTATGGGCCAGGATGGTCTGAAAGGGCGATGACCAATCCTGGGGAGTGGGCAGCATCACTGGGATCAGATTTTATACAAAATTCAGCTATTGCAGATATTGATTTCGCATCTGTCCACGCCTATCCTGATTCATGGTTAGTGCTATTTCAATCCCGCATCCATGAAAATTTTATTATTTTCGTAATAATGCCTATTAGAGAGTCCATATTTCCTTGCCTCTTCTAGGTTGCCGAACGCTACTTTGGAAGAGAAGGCAACGTATCTTGCTCATTGGGTGGATGCTCATGTAAACGACAGCGAACATATATTGAAGAAACCGGTTCTTTTTACCGAGGTTGGCTCCTACTTGAATACAAAGAGCCAAGGATTATATGACAGAGATGTCCTATTGAAAGCTGTGTACGAGAGATTGTATAAGTCAGCTAAGGAAGGACGAGCGGGGGCTGGTGCCTTCATTTGGCAACTGATGGTTGAGGGAACGCTACGTTTCGGCGACCAATTTTCTCTGGTGGCAAAGGACCACCCTACCACATATACATTGATAGTGCAACAGTCTTGTAGATTGCGGTATATGCTTAGCGGAGCAAATAACAGAAAACAGAAAATCGAGTGGCCCTGTGATGGTGTACAGTTATGAGTGCTGCGTGATGTATGGTGACATTTCTTAAGGTTCACAAATTGGCTTCAAGCTTTGAAGGGTTTTGCGGAGCATGCAGATATTTAGATTATTCTTTGTTCCAAGTTGATGAAGAAATTTGGGACGATTCTTCTGTATATCTATTAGGGGACATCAATGAAAGTCATAGGAGGTGACAGCAAAGTCAAGCTACTGGTCGCATGCCCACATGGGCTTGCAGTGGTGCCCATTGTAATTTTGGAGGTAATTAGAAGAAAAAAAATCTTTCAAAATTTTCAATTCTGTGGTCATAATATCCCCATTTCGATTCTATAATAGAGATAATTGAATGTTTAGTTTTTGTATTTGTTTTTCTTTCTTGTGCAAGGAAATCTGGAAAATGTAATTTATAATTCATTTGAAGAACATGTGATACATACATATTTACATTGGGATCACATGCTACCTTGTGGAAGCTATTCCATCATAGCATGTCTTTTGAACAAACACCGGAATGTTTGCAGATCTATAAGCATTGTAATTTCTTGCTGGCTTGAGCTGTAATGTCCCCATTGCAGTATCTGCAATTTCTGTAACTTTAAACCGTCTTATCCACTATTGTTTCCAAACTGGGATTCTGTTATGCTGAAAGTATAGGTGATTTGTATTTAATCATTAACATTTTACAACATTAACATCAAATGTATCATAGGAGGCAATTCCAGTGCCCTGAAATTGGTTCTGCAAGCCCTGAAATGATGGCATTTGGAAGCAAACAGAGTTCGATCTGTAAGTAGCCGCTCACAACCAATTCCCAGTCAAACTAAAGCTGCTGGAACTTCGGAAGCAATAAAATGAAATTGAAGTTCTCAATAACATCAAATAAATTTGGAATTGCAGTAGCGTCATTTTAGCCTATTTAAATAAACCAACATGCAGGTAGGACACCAAAACGACTCAAGCTATTGCTTAACCTTTTCACATACAAGACTAATAAAGCCATTTATTTCTTATTTACATAAAATTCCAATGCTTTTATGTTCTTCCCTGCACTTTTCATACCTTGGTCCATGTATTTTCTCCTTAATCCTAGCAAATACACGACAATTGTTGGGTTTGTGGACGTAAGATGAAAGAACAAATTGACAGGTGAAGTTGGAATTATACGTGATTCAGCAGCTTTAACCGATTGGACCTTGGCACATAATTTTTGTGAGGTGCTATCTTTATAGGCTTCAACTGATTCTTTGCCACTCTATGCATATCACTACCGGCTCGAGAAGACATCACAAATTTCCCAGAGCTCACAGGAATGTCATTAGAGGCGCAACTCTCCTTTCCTTCAAACGAGACATCGAGTTGTCTACAAAGCAACAAGGATTTTCTGTTGTTGGTATTAGTATCAGCTTTTTTATCTGCAAAACCTTCGACTGAGGAATGCTCGGGTATCCATGTGGCCATCCATCTTTCTAGCCAATTCCATCCGGGGTTGGTCTCCTGAGACCCACATTGTGTCGAGTTTTTTTTCGACGAGCAAGTCCTCAACTACAATAAGTTGAAGCACAAACTTGTGAGCGTCAAATCCTTTGTGGGGATATGCATGCATCAAACATGGTTGCAACTTGCAATACCTGCTGGGAGAAGGCATAAGCGAGAGCTCTCTCCCTTCTGGTCATTGCCTCGTGTCTATTCTTGATTCTCAGCTTCGATACATTGCTACTAACTGTGCTATCATCCCATTCCTACAAAATTAAAAGAACATTGCTAAATAATCCTCATGAGGAATAAAATCGATTGTTACTTAAAAGGATCTGTATATGATCCTTTAAACCTTAATTTAGTGTGGAGACATGTTAGCAATGGATCTAATGTAAGCATGCATGTCTATCGTCAAGTATAGTTAGCGCAATGTGTTGACATCAGGTCTTGTTTTACGAAAACAATACCCATGAAAATAGTCTCTGATCAGTTGACATGATTTTCTCTAGTCAACCTTGTTTCTCTCCCTAGCAACTGAAACAGCAAGATGCTAGACAAACCAAAGTTGAATAGCATTTGAAGGAATGTAGGGAGTATTTCAATGATGCAAAATAAAACCATGGTTACTTTCTGTCTAATTCTAAAATTCTTTGTTTGGGAGAAAAAAGTTGTATTACTATATAACTATTGCAGGTCTAAACCATACAAAATCCGCAAGCAAGGGTTATTCATTAAGTAACAGGTAAAGGCAGTGCAAATTATCAGCTCCATAGAATTTTCTTTTTCTTGCTATGCTTCTTCTTTCTAGTTCTTACCTTGAACTGGGGTGTCTTCTGTCTTGCTTTGTGATGCATCTTTTGTTGAATTGAGACTAGGCTTCCTTGACATTTATCCTTTTTCACAGAATCCCCAACCTGAACTTCAATTGAAGTACCCATAGAAATTCTACTTGAAATTTCTGTTCCCTCACTTTCAGAACTCATTCTCCGTCGACGCCTAGCCTGAAACCAAAACAATAAAACGTTATAAGATTCATTCAAACAAGAACAGTTCGTGTGGACCAAAAAGCTAGAAACATAAGAAGTGTTATTTACCAACCACAACACTTTCTCAAAAACAAAAAATTGCCTGTACATAAGATGTCACAGTTTGAACGAATCAAATGTGAAAACAATACCAGGAATTTCCGGTAAGCAGACTGGATGACTATGGCTGCACTCTCCTCTCCCAATGATTTAGACTCTGAATGATTTTCTTCGTTGTTTTCTTCTGCCTCTTCTTCAATGTGATTATTCTGCTGGGTTTGTTCATCCCTAACGGTTTCAGTCTCTTTAGTTGCAGCCTCAGCTTGGGTAATAACTGACTTTGAATTTTCGAGGGACGCACAAGCATCCGCTTCATCAGGAACCCAGGCGATGTCATCACCACAGAATTTGAGCTTACCCAGTCTCCATGCAGCTTTGCCAACACCAGAATTCTTTTTCTGTAGGTCAGACAGCATAAAGAGTATGAGTTGAGCAAGACATCAAGTGGCAAGTCTATTTTAACCCCGACTATGAAATAATTTGATGGCATGAAACCAGAAAATGAACCTCATTTACTTTCTACTTCCCAAGTGAGGTTGGTTGCATAATATTGAATGGCTAAGAGGTTAGAACAAAGACAAAGTTATGATGTTTATGGTGTTTCAATGGTGGAATCGAAACCAAATAATTGACCGGATTTTCTAAGTTTAGTTTCTCATTTAGGTTATTCTTATTTTGTTTTATGCTCATAGATTTTATTGTTAATCAATTTTAATTTTCATCTTAATCACCTCAATTCACTACTATAAAATGAGCTGAAAATTATCAAAACAGAGACTTCTCTTTCTCCAAAGATCCAGGTTAGGAAAAGTTCATGAACTACATAATCAAACAATGATACCGAAAGATATACAAATACCGATCATTAGTTCTAACCAAGAAAGAGCCAAATCTTGTGACACTGACCGAAAAAACATCTACCAAAAAACCAAACGAACCAATTAATTGCAAGAAGACCACAAGCATATGAGCATTTTCCATTTTATCTAAACATCCCACAACAGACCACAAGCATGTCAAGCAGATTCCACCAGAAAATATGACAACTGGGCGGCAAAAACAATTCTAAACAAAACATCAAAGGCATTACAGAAGATACGTTGCCATATCTCCCACTTGCAGAAGAGCAAGTCTTGGAGAAAATTTTCTTGACACAGCCTCCAGCCAGACCCATTCAGGACAATTTTGCAAACAGATGAACCTCAGTTGCTTACAACATCAAGCCACAAACCAGAGAATGAGAGAAGAGTTGGGAAGGAAACAGGTGGGAATTCTGGAGTGGAGAATAATAACACACTTAACTACACTACTAAAAGAAGTTTAGTATGGGCTCAACAGTTAAATTGCCCCCCATTGCATATCAAGCGCTAGTGGGGTGAGCTGAATTTAGGGGGTGCCCATGTGTGGGCATAAGCTGGAAACAGCATTTATGTTGGGGACCAATTGTTCTTTTGTTGGCAATCTTGTTGGAAGTGTATGGTGTAGATGACTGGTGGCTACAATTTCAGATCAGCTTTTCTGTGTAATTTCACTTTGTAGTTTATAGCTGCACTTTGTTCTTGGTAGCCTGTTAGTAGTCATACAAGTACTCCCTATATTATCTTGCAAGGTACGCGATGCTGAAATAATTTTTGGCTTGTAGTTATTTTTTTTTTCAAAATAAAAGAGATTGTAACTGGATAAGTAGTTTGAGTCAAGTCTCAATTATTAATGAGTTGTGGAATCAACGTAGGCATTTCATTAACCAGGATTGTTTACAGGAGGTAGAGCTGAAATCCCAACACATACTCCAACCAATTGAGACACAATAGTTGTAATTCAATTCATTAGTGATCATTGCACGGATATCTTTCCAGTTGAAATGAGAATGTTTATATTGACCACTTCTAAAGCTTTCACTTTTGTTGGACTTATAGTTCTATTATCACGTCCTGATATTGTTTTTCAGTACCAATGCGCAGTCATTTAAAGAAAATGCAACATTTCGATGCAACCATCAAAACGAGAAAACGCTCAGTCACAAAGCACGACTCCTTGGTAAGAGGTCGAAGCATCATGGTTTTTCCACACCATCATCTTTGTACCCTGCTGTGTCATTAGATGGAAAAAGGGTCAAAAGAAGTGGCACAGACAAGTAAAGCAATAGGCATGCCTTGCAGAAGAGCACAAGGCATCTATTTCACCTGAAGCACCGACTCATGGAAGATGGCATGAGCAGGTAAAATGATGTATGTACACTTCTAAGCTTTTACTAATGCTAATAACGATGTAGAATGCTTCAATACGTGCAGAAATTTTTTCTAGTTTACGATGTAATAGCATTCCATACATGTTTGGTAGACTCAAATAAGCTGAAAATGTCCTCCAAAGCAATTTAGAAGAAGATACATGAAGAAGCTTTTTCTCAATGGATACAAAAAGATGTTTTGAACAACTGATCAGTTACATGTACTGGGATAATGAGGGAAAACACCCTTTAATCATCTACACCGTAGTTGCAGGAAGCCAAGTATTGCTTCCTCCATCTAGTTGAAGTCCACAGGAACACAGAGGGAATGTAGCACCCAGAATTCTAATCCGAACCAACTGTAAAAGCCAAAACGGCTGGACAGCGAAAATGCCATCTGAAAGTAGATAACTGCATCCTGTGAAAAGAGCCTCGCGTATTCATATTTCAAGGCATATGCCTAATGTGACCATTTAAGAAACTGTGGAAGAAAAAACCATTTTGGTTTTAGAGAAAATAATCAGGTGCTGGCTTTTTTGAAGGGACCCCTCTTGATTCCTGTAAAGACAAATATCAGGTCAGTTTAGGAAATCATAAAAAATATCAAAGGCTAAAGGAAGGAACAAACGTGTGGAGCTGCGTCAAAGACACGAAACTGCTTGTTCAGATTCTCATCAAGCTCAAGGATGGCAGCCACATTGCCACACCTGAAAGACGACAAAAAGTATAAGATGGTGAGAAAAAACAAATGATACTACATTGCATAATTTGTGTATAGTGATTAATTCACCTGCTGTATAAGTTTTTTTGGACCACTGTATAAGTTCGTACTATATATCTAATTCTTTACAAATATCATGTATTCATGTATGTTACTAACATCAAGTAGAGCAATAGTTCTACAAATAAAGCAGGAGCGCAGAACCATTGACAGCAGTCCTCATTCATAGTGTACAAAGTACAAACCATGTAAACTAGAGAAGCCAAAACAAATAGCGAGTGTAACAGGGTAAAAGCATGTAAAAGGATAGCAAAGAGGTCAGAAAAATACCGAGAATAAGCTTTCATATCAGCATTTGGAAATGTCTGTGTAGAGTAAATTTACATTGACAGAGAATAGAGAACAATAACCTGTAACAATAATTTGGAGCGGACCACACTGTCACAATTTGGTTGTGGAACATCCATTTATAACCTTCCATCACAAGCTGGTGTGCACGGCATATGTAGTCAATGTTATTTGCACGGTTAAAAGAGTGAACCACAGTGCTGCCAAACAAAAAACCAGCACCTCGAGGACTTAAACCCCAGCCGTCAACATTATCGTCAGGATCTGACCATAGAAGGTCACACATGCCACCATCATGAGGCACTTCCTGCTTCCGATCTATTGTCCTAATCTGTTAAAGAATTTGCCATCACGGAGAGCCAAAGAGTCAACTGCAGAAGGGCACAAGATGATAACGACAAGGAAAACACTCTACCTGGTCTAAAGTTGTTATGGCAGGAGAAAGACCTCCATGAACACAGAAAACTCGATTCTCAACAAGTGCTGACAGGCTGAATTGAAGTAGGAAGATAATATACGTACAAATAAGCCCCATAAATGACACCGACAAATTATTAAGTGCAAAATAAGCCGAAATACGAATAACACCTCAAGTAGTCAAATATGTCTGTGCAGTATCTCCATACATTAACAGAACCATATTTCCGGAGACACTCATCATAAAACCCATAAACCTAGCAAAGAGAAAACCAATTGAATAGCTGATTAAACTTAGAGATAAACCAATTTATTAGATTAAAGTTAGTCACTGCCTTGAGAACTAAACAGCAAGGACCTGAGTAATCTGCCTGCTCTCGTGATTTCCTCGTATAAGTGTTATCCGGTCAGGATATCTAACCTGCAGCAACCAGTTTAGAACATATAACACTGCTAAACGGAGGGATGTATCTGTGATGGCATGCAGCATAATATGTTGTGGCTCACTAAAATGATGACGAATAAGGAAACCAGAAGGTTATGAAGTAGCTCATAACCTTTAATTTATATCGGAAGCATGAGATCCCTGAAATTTAATATCAATTATTTTTACTTGGATAATGTTTTTGAATATAAACATACTTCAAGAATTCACTACCAATCTTGCATTGTCTTATTCCATATTTCTCTACTCCCAACCATCAAAGCCACCACTAACATCTTAACACCAATAGCAGCAACCACCTATGTTCTTCATCTGGTATAGGCTTAGTAACATGAAGAGGCTAATGATTGCAAAACAAGGATGGATACTTGCGGTTGTGTGACAGTAAACAAGAGCCAACAAAATAATCATATCAAGATCTTGGTGTTCATGATAATGAGCATCGCCGCTTGTGCAGGCATGATCATACTTTACTTGCATATTGGAACAAAACATATTTTTTACGCATTGTACTCCTTTTATCATGAATATTTTACCAAGAGTATTTCATCACTTCAATTAAGGAACATAAAATGACCCCAGGCCACACACTGGAGAAAAAATTCTGTAAACTGCCACAATATGAAACATACATTCATTCCTCCAAACTGCAAGTTTTTGTTGATGTTATTAGTTCCTAAAGATCTTTATGATCATGGTTGGGGTGGCAATATCGATAAGCGAAAAAAATGAATCTATTTGCACAAAAGTTGATATTTTAAGGTAATCACAGTGACAAGATAAACAGGATTTTAAACCATAAATTGTATAATACTGCATGTTCAGATTAATGAGATCTATCATAGATTCTTGGGCTGCAATGGTTTCTTTAACCTTGAAGTGCTACTCAGGTATCAGTTCCTCTCCAAAAGACAAAATACGAAAAACAATGAACACAAAAAAAATATTGAAATATGCATCTTGGCACTTGGATGAAGAGCAATTACTGCCAATAACTTTGACAGACGTTGAATACTTCTTGTTCACAAGGCACACCATGAAATTCTAGTTCTCAACAAAAAGCTGGAGCAATCACATTTTATTTTAGTGATAGACTGATAGAAATAGAGTTTTTGAAAGGATTGTCACCTTCAGCGCTAATAGTAGCAGAAACGTCTCAACAGAATAGAACCCACGATCAACAAAATCACCCAAAAATAAATAGTTTGTCTTTGGGCAGTCACCTCCAACTTTGAATAGCTCTTTCACATCATAAAACTGTCCATGAATGTCACCACATATCTACAAGTATAATCAAGAGATACAAAATCAACAAATATTTCTTTTACATGAAAGCTCTTGCCTGCAAATTTACAAATTAAATTTGCTGCGTAAAGTGCATTCAGATACGTTTAATCAAATAAAATATGGAAGGATGAGGAAAAGGGTCCAAACTATTAGTATAAATCTCTCCACCCGATACCTGAAACATTTCCAAACCACACCAGTTGGAAATCCACAATTTGAAATTGATGAGATTAAATTTAATTCAGTGGGCGGGGGGGGGGGGGGGGGGGGGGGGGGGGGGGGGGGGGGACATGATATGCTGGTAAAAAAAAGTGAAATCATCTAAAGTTGTTCATGGCCACAAACGCCTGATTTCTACATTACAGTAAACTCACTTCACGGTGTATACATGAAATACAACAAACATGAAATTAAGTATAGACGATTTAAGCCCCTGTATCCCCTTTTTGCTATCTATTAATGATAATAATAAAATGTATCGACAACTTAAGAACTTTAAAAAGACTAGATTGATGATAAACTGAGGCTGTGAGATGCAAACCCAAAATACGATCTTCAAGGTGGGAGATCATCTCTCATTTAGGGAAGGAACTTTACTTAAGCATCTATTGGCGCTTTTTCACTTTTTCAGTATGAAAAATGAGGTAAAGATATCACCTCCCATATATGTTTACTGTAACTGTACACCTTTACCATACAAAAAACCTTTACATTACCTGTTACTGACGCCCTCACTAACACCTATACAGTCATTTTGTCCAAATTTCTCTAAGGGACTCAATTACAATTTACAAGTAAGCCTTCATTCTTGTCAATATCAAGTTTCCATGTGCAACAGAAAAAACCAATCTATCTCGTATAGATAGTGACTTCCCCTCTGTTTATCCTCAAGTTTGTACCATTTGTACTGAAGTGCACTTTTTCTTCAAGAAAGTTCTTTACATGTCTTTGTTCACATCAGAAAGTTATGAGCCATCAATTAATTTTAGCTACTAATGTTGGTTTGTAGAAAGTATAATTGTAAATGAACCAACACTTTAACAGGACTTGAAAGAAAATGTTTTTGGGCAATCCCATTACTCATTTTTTGCATCCGTCAAACCCTTAATTCAATGTGGGGTCTAATCATTCTACATTTGAACCAACCCTACTGCTTAGCTCCAGTCAGTTTCTTTCATGATTAGTTGGTACATAATTTCATAATAGTGTGGCACAACCAATTGACCAAATGAATGGTGTTTGATATAAAAATACTCAAGACAACCCAGTTATGCTTCTAGAAAAAGTGTAATTTCAACAATGTAATTGGTACCCAGGAAAATTTTAGAGAAACTGGAAACTGAACTTTTAAAATGACTTTTGAATGATTGGTAGCCAGGAAAACTTATAAAATTTAGTACTTGAATTCCAAGAGGGGTACTATAACTTACAAGCACCGATAAAAAAATATAACTTACAAGTTTATACTTAGGTGTGATTGGCTTGCGGGAAAACCTTAAGGTTGTTGGGGATTTGAATTTCTAAGGTGACTTCAAAGTGATTAGTTAGCATGAAACTTAAAATTTCTGAATTGGAGTTCCATGACTTCAAGGACTTCCAAAACTTCGTGTTAGAGAGTTCTCCCACTTCCACTCCAAAACCAAAGAAAGTTCAGTTCCTTGTATTTTATCTAAGAGATGTCTCTTCTGGTTATGTAAAAATAGATGACTTTTCTTCATTTTATCATAGCCCACATATTTGTACCAATCACCAAAATTTGAGAACTAAAGCTCTAGGAACTATAGTTCTAGAACTGGAGTTCTAAATTTTCCTCCACTTCCTGCAAACCAATCATACAACGAGTTCCACCACTTCCAATCTAAAATGAGAAGTCATGGAAGTGAAATCCTAGACTTCCCTCCACTTCCTACCTACCAATCACACCTACACAAAACCATCAATTAAGTGAACTTTACTGTGCAAATAAGTATAGCAGAGTGCTGCTTTCCACACCGTTCATATCATGTCCGAAACAAAGCATTATTCACATTAACCCATCATCAACAACAACAAAAAACCTCCCTTCAAGATCACCACAGCCACTACCAGTCTGCATCCATTCGCAACTCAACTAACCAGTACAATTGTACAAACAACCATTCCACTAAAACCTCCATCATGCAAAAAATCACATTTTCCCCAAATCAAACATTTCACAGCACATGCACGAAAAAAATCTCCAACATTAGGGCAAATCTGGATAAAACCCCAAAAGGAAAGCGAGAGGAAGAGAGCACGAACGGTGACGGGGGCGTCGACGCGCTGGACGTTGCTCTCCTCGACGAGGATCTCCATCGCCTTCAAGCACAGCGCCTTCACCTCCGCCTCCGACAGCGGCTCGCACCGCTTCAGCTGCTCGATCTGCCTGTCCAGGTCCGACATCCTCCTCTCTCTCTCTCTCACACACACACACACACACACACACCCGATCCACCACCACCGCGATCTAGTGCTCTCCTCTCCTCCGCATCGGCTTCGTCGGGACGATTTGGGGGGATTTTGGGGTTTGGAGTTTATTTGGGCGCTACTGGTGGTGTCTGCGGTGGTATAGTGCTGGTCTCGACCACATGTTTGTGGTTTGGGAACCCCATCACTGAGCTCTTTTTGCGGTTTGTATTTCGATTAAATTATTCTTTAATCTTGGTCCGGGTTAGGATTTTGATTGGTGGATTAACTAAATAATGTGATCTGGGTAGTGTTCGACATTTTTTTTGTGGGTTATGATATCTTTGATTGTTCATGTGTAATACAATTATGACGTTGGATTGGGTTGGATGGAGGAAATTCTGTGTTTATACTCCAATTTTTTTTAATTAATAAAAAAAATTACGAAATTATTTATTAGGAAAAAAAGAACCAGATTTTGACATCCAGTCCGATCGAGCTTGGTAGGCCCGAGCCGTGGAAGCACCGATCGGACCTCACCGCTCGAGCCTGCCTGCCAGACTTGAGAGGTCCGAGTCGTGATTATTTTTACTTTTTTGTTTTGATTTTTGTTAAATTATTTGTAATCTGTTTATTAAATATATATTTTTCAAAATATGTTTTCTAATTATTATTATTTTTAATTTTTTTTCCATGATCGACCTACAAATGACGTGGAAAAGAGAACGTGTTAAAAATTTATGTTATTTTATCTAATAAAAAATCAATTCTCTTATCTAACATAATAAATTATTTACAACTAAATATTAAACAAAAACTAAAATTACTTAAAACAAAAAAGTGGGGTTGTCAATTCTGTGGGGGTGTACACTCGTTTTTTGAAAAGTTGATTCACGAAAAAAAATAAAAAATAAAAAAATAAAACCAATTAGAAAATATATTTTAAAAAAGAGAAGATTTAAAAACATATTAAAATGATTTAAAAAAACAAAACAAAAAACCAAAACTAAAACTAAAATAAAAAATGATTTCATTAGTTTTGGTTTTTATTTTGTTTTTTTAATCATTTTTAATCTGTTTTTTAAATCTTCTTTTTTTAAATATGTTTTCTAAAACGTTTAAAATATGCTTAAAATGTGTTTTCTAATTGTTTTTATTTTTTAAATTTTGTTTTTATTTTCTTCCTGAATTGATCTCAAAAAATGAGTGTAATGAGTACACACCCCACGTACTTAAGACAACTGCACCCATTTTTTTGTTTTAAGTAGTTTTAATTTTTATTTAATATTTAGTTGTAAATAATTTATCATGTTAGATAAGAGAATTGATTTTTTTATTGGATAAAATAACGTAGCTTTTCAACAAGCTCTCCTCACGTCATTTGAAGGTTGATCTTCGAAAAAATTAAAAAAAATTAAAAACTTAAAATAATTAGAAAATATATTTTGATTTTTTTTAAAAACAGTTTACAAATAATTTTAAAAAAATCAAAACAAAATAAATTTCCCGCTTGGGCCCGGCAAGCTCGAGCAGAAATCCAGGTTTTTTTTCTTTCAAAATTTTAATTTCTTATTAATTAAAAAAGTCGTTTTATACTCTTATTTTTTGATATTTGTGAAAAATGCATTTTTAATACTTCAAGATAACTCACCAATAGTCTGACATACAAAACACACAACGTATACACGAAGTTACACCAAGGTTCAGAAATGCGGGACGCGGATGAGATGTGGGTGCATATGCAGTTTGTAATTTAATAATTAAATAATATAATGTAGATCTATTAATTATAAATTATATACATTTAATTTAAAATTTAGGTGAATATTTGAATAATTTTTAAGATCATTACTTCAATATTAAACAAATCATTGTAAAAAACAAAAAAAACCAAAACATCCCAAAAAAATCAAAAATAAAAATAAATAATTGTTGTTTTGAAATGCGGCCGCATATGCAGGCTCGGATGCGGACCACATCGGGGAGATGCGATACGCTTCTTCCCCTCATCGTGCCCTAATCCGCGTATACGACCATATCTGGCCACATTTCAGAACACTAAGGTGCACATGTGATGATTCAAATGATTTTTTGACAAACACCTCAAACAAAATCGTCCAAGTTGGTGTAAATACAACGAAAATCTAGAGTATAGATGCAAGTAGGGGAGAGCATCGGTCTGGATCGGACCCTGATGATCTCCGAGGTCTGGACCGGACTAAATTTTTGGGAGAGAAATTGGATTTTGGATCGGGTTTGGACCGGACCGAAATTTGGACCGGAGTGAACCAGGACTGCTCTCCCTGGAGGCAAGGCATCCACTAATTATTGAACAACAAATAGGATTTGGTATTTTCGGCTTATAGGTGTCATGACAGAGAGCCAGAGATCGTTTTAACGTGATGTCGTTTTGCATGCTTAATAGAAAAGACATTTTCTCTAAGGAATGCATTATATAAATTGTTAGGCTACGTAAGCTGGTTGGTGTTAGTTTGATCCGATCAGATCACGTCTCTGATTCAAATCGGAGAAAAGTAAATGGTGCTTGAGATCCTTATGTCCCAAAAAAGTCTTTAATCCGTAGCAAGGACAAATGATTGTATAATTATTTGATTTAAATTGGTACTATGATTATAATTTTAAATTAGTTCTAAGTTACAACTTAGCACCCTTAACTTCGAGGTTTGTTACATTTTGCAACTCGAAAGTTGATGTGTGGTTTCATTATTATTTTTAACTTTTAATTTCAAATAACTCTACACAGAACTTCATTGGAATAGCATACATCGACTTTGCGAGAGTAGTTATATTAGCCGTTCCCATTTGTAGATTTCAAAATGAGATTATTAGGGGCTGAACTGTCTATGTTAACAACAGTAACATTCATGTTATTGTGAACCAGTACAAATATTATATGTATTATCTAATAAAGAAAGTAACCAACAATACAAGATTCAATTAATCTAAGATAAAGTTTTCATCATATGTTACTTACATTTTTTTCTAAAATTATTAATTAGTGCACAAGGGCAACCCAAAAGCAATGTTAGGCCCGTTTGGGGTTTGATTCTTGTGAAGTGATTTTCACCGAGAATCGATTCTAGCATTGCTATTGAAGAATCAATTTACTTTTAAGAATCGATTTTAGTTTATGTGTTTAGATAAGAGTAGGTTTCTAACTAAAGCAAATTACCAAAAATTCTTGACATATTTAACAAAGTACTACTCATTTCTTTTCTTCAATTTCAAGTCTACCAATCATGCATACTTCCAAATAAATTTACGTGTACTTTGAAACTTCACATCTTCCTAAATTGAATCATACTTATTTAAATATAACTTTATTTCCTTAACATATCGAAAACATTTGAACAAGTATACAAAGAAGATATAACACAAAATGCAAAAAAATAACTATATCAATAGACCAAAAATTGTTAGATCCTAACCTTGCTTAGGCTAATCCCGTGTTTAGTGGAGGGATTAGCATGGGGAAGAGGTGGTGAATAGTGAGCTGGTGATGGGTGATGGTGTAGGGGGGCTGGTTGCTGTTGGGTTTTGGGTGGAGCGTAGGAGAAAACGTTTCTCTCCCTCATTCATTTCCTTCTTCTCCCATTTCCAGTTTCCATCTCTCTCTCTCACTCTTCTTCTTCTCTCCGACGTCCAGAGGCGGTGGAGGAGACCCCGACGCGTGGTGGTGAGCGTGGAGTTGAGGAGGTGAGTGGAAGGCGCGCGTGATCGGAGCTGTCGGGCGTGGACGTGGACGGATCTCCGGTATTCTTCGTCGTTCTTCTCGTCGAGGTATGTCAGCTTCTAGTTTGATTTTATTGCTTCCCCACGTTAGGGGGAATGTTGTTGGTCGGTCGGGGGTGGTCGGAGGCCTCCCCGGCGACGAGAGCGACGTAAATCCTCGGCTGGCGCGAGGTTGAAGACGACCAACGGTCGACCGGGTCCCTTCGGGCGGTCAACTGATGTAGTGTTTTGCCCGATTTTAACCATCACCGGTCGAACGATGTCTTGCGGCGGTCGACCGGTTGTGTATTGTGCTGGTGAATCGGGGCTTCCTGTTGGTTTTCGGTCGACCGTCACTTGGCGTGGGTTCGACCGGAACTTAAGTGTACTTGACTTTTATGCATGTTGTTCGACCGATTTATGTATATTGTTCGACCGTTATATGACGTAGACTATTAGGATGACCCTGGTAGTTTTCGGTCGACCGGGACCCCTGAGTCGGTCGACCGAATAGTCTTTGGTGATTTTGACCAACTCCGGATTTTGACCTCATATTCGGTCGACCGGTTTTAGACTTCTGTTCGACCGTTTGGACTTAAGTGACGCGCAGAATAGTTCGACCGTTGTAGACTTTCGGTCGACCGAACCTATTAGGGACGGTCAACCGGTTAGACTTTTTCGGTCGACCGTTTGTGTGCAGAACTGAATTCCTGGTCTTGTGATCGTGTCAACTCTGTCCACGGAAACCCGTGCCCTCGCTTAGAGTGTAAGCCGGGAGGTGACGACGGGTACGTGCTCGTACCGCCCAGGGACCGCCGTGTGGAAGAATGTGGACACTTGGGTCGCGCCACCTCCGGATTGGACGTGGTGTGACGTGTTGTTACCTTACTCTCAAATGAGTAGCAGACATGAGGGATCGCGGATCCCAATGCGTGTGACGCATGGCTCGTGGAGCATGATGACCCTGCAAACTACGGTCTGGACCCGTCCGATGTTGTGTCGGCGATGCCGCCGAGGTTGTTGCCGGCGATGATGATGCCGACGATGTTCCGGCTTGTGGTTGTACAATCCGATGTTGTGTCGGACGTATGTTGTACCGCCGATGTTGTGCCGACGATGATCCTCGATTGGGCACCTATCCTAGGATGTTGACCGACCGGGCTACGACTCCGTCGAAGGTGGTGTTGACCACGTGGTTCCTTGCACGGAAGTGCGGACGCTCCTCACCGATCTCTTAGGCTCGTGTAGTCGCGTGTGGGGGGGACGCGTTGCGTACTGTCCGTAAGACCGTATGTGCCTACGGTAGGTTTCTGAGGGAGATTCGTTGTGTTTATTGCTGGACTGATGTCCTTGTGGACCCTGTTGAGGGTCGTGGTTGTTGGACTGAGGTCTCGTTTACCCTGTTGAGAGATTTGATGCATTGCAGATGTGACATGACATGCTTCTAGTATGATAGGTTCATTTACCGTACTATTGCATGCATATAGGTGAGCTTGACATACGGGGTTTCCTAATGGAAAACTCAGGCATCGTTGTTTGATTCATGTTTCAGGACCGTAGTAGGTTCTGTCGGGTGGTGACCGCGGGCGCACACATCTTGGGGTCAGGATCCTCATCGGACTCTTCGAGGTCGTCGTGATTACTTTATCTGTCTTTTCATTGTATTATTTTAATCACGTCTTTTGACAAACTCTGTTGTATTATTGGTGCACCGACGGTTGATTTATTGAGTGACATTCCCGATGTTGAGTTTATTCTGATGATCTCTTGATAGTTTAAATTTTGAAATTTTCCGCTGTTTCGGGATATTACAAAAATACTATATGCAAAAAATTGAAATAGAAAAAAATTGGCTGAAAGGAGAAGGTATGGAGTAGATAACGAAGTGAAGAAGAGAAAAATGGGGAATTAGGATTCTATTGTCTACTAATGGAAGTGACAGGATGATAATTACTTTCCAAGTAAATAATGTACAAGTCAATGGATTAAAATGGTATTTCCAAATCTAAAATTGTGAACAGTGATAGAAATCACAAACAAAATGGATTCTTTGAATAGAGAGGATTGTGTGAGCATGAATCAACGAGGGAAATCAAGATTTAGGGAATCACTTTTCACCTTTGGATTTCAAAAAATCGACCTTAAATTCAAAAACCCTAAACGGGACCTTTGTGTCTCTACTTGGTAATAAAAAAGTCATCTTCCCAGAGTCAAGACGGAAAAATAGCTTCACAAAGGCACTTGACCCAGGCCCAGCAACAACCAGTCAACCAGAACAAAGCAGACGAAGGCCCAGAATGGATTGGGCTAAACGCAATTTAGCTTTATACAAAGAAAAAATTTACTCTTTATGACCCAACCTCTAGAAAAAAGATCACACTTGACATCATCTGAAAAATATGTTTATGTTTTCCGTTCTACCCAAAATATCATTGTCTTTAAAAACATCAAAAACTCATCTCTGTCACTCATCTTATCTCTTTCTCTTTCATGCAACCCTTCTTCGTCGTAGTCAAACCCAGATGTATTTTAGGGGGTTTTGTGTTGGGATTGACCAACACTCCTTATGCCCACTTCGACGGGTCGGTCGGGGGTCTCGCTCACCGGAATGTATTTTTGGGTTTGGGGATTATTATGAATTCTAACAGTTTGGATACCAAAAACAGACGTTTCTGTGTTTCCAACGAAACTCGATCGGCTCGATATGAGTTCGATAGAAACGCGATTGTTGTGCTCGATTATTTTTGCATGTGAGCTCGATAGGATTAGACTGAGTGTTTTGTAGAGTTGATTGAATCGATGGAAGTATGACCAATCTTTTGTGTTTCTAACGAAGCTCAATGAGCTCGATATGAGTTCGATAGGAACTCGATTGTTGTGCTCGATATGTTCGATTTCTTTTACATGTGAGCTCGATAAAGCTCCGCCAACAGTTTGTTGAGTTTGTTTTAATTTAATGTTGAGTTTGTTTTTGATGTGCTTGATGGAGCTCGATAGAATGTGCTCAATTTTAGGGCGTCTTATGATGAACAAAAATCGAATCGTTTGGGTGTGGAGAACTGTAAACTCGATGCGCTCGATATGTGCGCGATATGACCTCGATAATTTAGATTTTTTTGAAAAAACACGACTTTTCACCGCATGATTTTTAGGGCGTTTTATGATAAACGCAATTCGAATCGTTTCGGTGTCGAGAACTGTAAACTCGATGAGCTCGATGTGTGCGCGATATGTCCTCAGTAATTTAGATTTTTTGAAAAAATACGACTTTTCACTACACGATTGTTGAGGATGTTTTATAACGAACGAAATTTGAATCGTTTCAATGTGGAGAACTCTAAACTCGATGCGCTTAATATGTGCGCGATATAAACTGTTTACCGCACGATTTTTGAGGACCGAAAGAGAGTGAATAATTGGAAGAGAATGATCACACACAGTTCAAACATGAATATTTTGTAGAGAAGTGGAAAAATAAGCATATTTTTAGAGATAGTCAAAATGAAGTTGAGTCACTTGGAGCATAAAAAGTCAAGTTTTCTTATACAAATTGTATTCCAACTAAAGTTATCACGTCATTGTTTTAAGAGGAGTTGAGGAACACCGTTTAGCTCGTTACTCCCACTTGGAGATGCAAAGATTGAGCATAAGAACAAATCATTGTTATACTGGAGTAAGATCGAGTATAAGAACAAATCATTGTTATACTGGAGTAGGTGGCGTTTGATAACTCTTAAAATGACTATGCTTATCCATCCAATAAAATAACTAAACAAAGTCAGAACTTAGAGAAGGCCAACTAAATCAACACGACGTGCCACAATTTTTATTTTTTATGGTTAATTACAGTTTGTCCTCCTGAACTATGTCTTGGTATCACTTTGCCCCCCTTAAGTTTCAAAGCTAACAGTTACCTCCCCTGAACTTTAATTTTGTAACACTTTGCCTCATTGAACTTCAAAAACTCATTATTTAACACGCATTCGACGTTTTTTTTCCTAATTTTTTTGTTGTATCCCTAATACACTCTTAAACCTATATTTACGTGAAAGTTTGGATCGAAACGGAGGTCGGATATGGTTGGAATTTGGGTCGGATTGAGTGTCAATTTGACCCAAATTCCAACCATATTCGATCTCCGTTTCGATCCAAACTTTCACATAAATATAGGTTTAAGAGTGTATTAGGAATACAACAAAAAATTTGGAAAAAAACGTCGAATGTGTGTTAAATAATAAGTTTTTGAAGTTCAATGGGCAAAGTGTTACAAAATTAAAGTTCAGGTGAGGTAACTGTTAACTTTGAAACTTCAGGGGGACAAAGTGATACCAAAACATAATTTAAGGAGACAAACTGTAATTAACCCTATTTTTTAACATACTTATTGGTTATTACACTTGGAAGTGAAACAAAACACAAGAGCGCATTGTCTCCTCAAAGTTCTTATTACAGTCTTTACCACATTAGCATAAGGCCATATATTAGACGAACCCCATAAACCTCGGGCAAAAATCTCTGATTAGTGGAGGTTCAGAGGAAGAAGTTATATAATTAGTAGAACCACTTCCTGCAATAGTTATTGTTCCAGCCACCGCAACAGTACTTGGATTTAAGGCACCCCCTGGTGCAGTGAAAGCCATTGCGTAACCCTACCGCAACATTAATCCAAGTCGAGGTTGATGTGCCTGTAACACCTTTTTTTAATTTAAAAATAGTTGGTTTCAGTAACACCAATTTTCGCAGTAACCGTATGAGTGCATGCAAAATAATAAATAAGTCACAACTCATCACAATTGAACAACAAAATGATCAAACGTTCTTTCTCCAAGATAGAACAGTCGCACGTTTTTGTTGGCGCAATCCGACTGTAGACTAACCACGAAAGCAAATTGAGACCCACACGAAGATCACTTGAGAATAATGGAGAGAAAGGAGATAATGATTTTTCTATATCTTAAACCCATAGAGCAATCGAATACTCCGCCCGAGTAGTTGACAACATGGTCTTTGTGGCACAACAAATCAATTATTTGTTAAATGTAATATAAGATAAAGCTCCAAAAAATTAAATGCATACAAGAAAACTTTATCCCGACCGCACCGCACCGGACCGGACCGACACATGTGTATAAGAAGCATAAGTATATAAATATTTCTCCACTTCCTAAATTCATCAACGTGAGAGTAAAGTGAGGAAGAGAATCATATGATCTACCTTTACGGCTCAACATTGGATCTGAAATTTCATATTAATTGAGTTTAACGCAAATATTCAATAGTCCAACAAAACTAACCTCCTACAGTTTCAGGGTTTTGTTGCCTGGGCAACCACTAAAAGACGTCAGAAATGATGAGCAGGAGGGGTGGCCATGAGAACCAGTACTAGAACGAGGATAGGCTTCGAGGCCATCTATGATTTTCTAAGCTAATTTCAGTGATTTAAAGTTCTTAAGGACTGTTTTTGTTTTGAGACGAGAGACTGAGAGAGTATCGCCGTTGTGTTTATTTATAGTGGTTAGTAAGCTTTGGAGACTCTGCAATGTTGGTTGCATGGGATTATTGGTGAATGTAGCTTTCATCGTAAATTAAATAAATGTGCAAGAACTGGTCATGGTGTTTCGTTGGATCGAGACAAGGTCTAGATCGAGTATATGTCATCATATTTGATTTTACTTTGATTAATCACAATGTTGAGGTGCATATTCAAAATATTGAAGTGACACCCACGTAACAAAAAATTGAAGTGTCATCTCCAAAATTAAATATTAGTCTCACGTGGCCAACAATAGGATGTCAGACGATTTTATATGTTCGTGACTTTCTTCTTTATCACTCAGCATATTTACTCACCTTCTTGACTCATGTAATGACATCAACATGTTGAGATTATTGGTAGTTGGAAGATATTATTTCTAAAATCTATTTTGAATTGTTGATTAATTTGATAAGCAAACAAGTTGAGCAGACTTACGAGCAAACAAGCCGAGTTTAGCGGCTCACGAGCAAGAACCGTAAACACAACGGAAATGAAAAATTCATCATGGATCCTCATCTTGCTTTTTAATATTTTCTAGTAACTCTACTTAAACTTTCCATCATAAATACTACCCAAAAGAAAGAAAGAAAAAATCATCATAAACCATCATACCACTTTTAAAACATTTTCTAGTAACTTTAAGGTTGCAATTGCCAAATACCAACAAATGTCCTCTAGCTATCCGTATCACGGGCTACAAATTAAGTACATAGAAAAGGGATTCATCATACATTGATTAATTGTCAATCATGGTTAGTATTTGTGTAATAACCTTATTCTAAACACTTTAATTAAACTAAACTAAACCTAATTAACCATAATTAAGCATGTTACAGTAGATGTAAGGGGATAAGATTGGGGAGATGAGGTGGCTTGTTATGGTTGGAAGCTTTGGAGGTGGAGTTAAAGATAAAACTTGATTTCTCCTATAAATAGAGGTGTAAGGTTAAATAAAACGTTTTCTTCTTCCTTATCAAATTCCAGAGAGTGTGAGACACAATCATTGGACTGAAGGTCGAAGAGAATGAGAAGAAGAGGAGGAGAAGGAGAAGAAGAAGAGGAGAAAGAGAAGAAGTTGGGTTGAGGTTGCCAAACTTGGGAGGCATCCACGAGCTCCAAAAAGGTATGCCAAGTCTTCATAATAACTCCCCAAGAGGTGTGGGAGTGTAGAGGGCGGCGTTGGTGCCGTTTCTCCGGTGAAAACCCAACTGGAAGGAGGTTGAAGACGCTTTGTTCGGTCGACCGATTGCGGGTTCGGTCGACCGAACGACGCCTATATGATGCCTGTCCAGTGGGAAGATGTATTGTTCGGTCCACCGGTAGTTGGGTCGGTCGACCGATATTTATAAATATTAACTTACTGCCCGAGAACGGTCGGACGATGTCTGTGTGACGGTCGACCGTTTATGCCAAATTTTAGCGGGAATTTAAGGGTTACATTAGCCGGTCGACCAGTGTTGTCTCGGTCGACCGAACAGGTAGACAGGCCTTCGGCCGACCGAGTGTGTGTCTCGGTCGACCGAACTGCGCAAGGTCGGTTAAAAGCGTTGACCATCTAAACGGTCGACCGCTCTGGATCCGGTCGACCGACCGCGTGCAGTTTTCCTGTAATGAAGTGCTTGTTGATCCGGTTAACCGGAAGAGTTCCGGTCGACCGAATACAGTGGGCAAGATTCATGCAGGCCTTCTTATCGGTTGAACGGACCCTGGTTCGACCGACAAGATATATATGTATATAAAATATATAGCGTAGACCTTCCAAACGGTCGACCGCTAGATGACTTTTGTTCGACCGATGGGTCGGTAATTCGGTTGGCGTGGTTCGACCGATACACTTGTTTGTACAGTACCGAGTACTGTGTGGAAGACTGGTCGACCGGTGTGCTTGTAGCGGTCGACCGATCTGCCGCAGGTTGGTGGATTTATCCACACGCGAGCCGTCGAGTATAGGTCGACTACCGGCTCCGAGGCGACAGTCGATTACCGGCCTTGAGAGCGACGGATTTCACCTTCGACGAGGGTGTATTATTGTTGGCCTCTCATATCGAGCGGGGTGTGAGAGATGAGTGACGTAAACCTTGGGCTGGTTGCTGGGGTTTGTCGGTAGGCCGAGGATGTTCCGGCAGGGTGCGCGTTTGGCGGCTCTTGGGGGAGCAGCGACTGTCGTCTGACCCGAGTTGTGTATTCGGCGGGCTGACTCGCTTCTGGGGTGGCGGCGTAGTGCCAGGGTTCCTTTCTGCACTCTTGGGGAGCAGTGGTGCCGACTGACCCTTGTGAGGCAGCGGTGGACTGACTTGACATAGTGGTGGCAGGAGTGGTTCAGTACCGCAGAGGCGGAGATGAGTATTATTATGGACCCGAGGCGGATGATCATGTGCATTGCATTGCATTGTCTTTAATTCCATTTTGTATTTTAGGAAGTTTGGTATACGGGGTTCCTTCAGGGAACTCAGACATGTTTCAATTGTTTGCATTTCAGGTAGTGAGCAGCATTAGAGTCGAGGTGGTGACCGAGGAGGGTGCCCCCGGAATCTGATCATGTCTTCCTTGTATATCTTTTTGTTGAGGTAGTGATTACCCGTTGTATACATTTTGTTGTAATCACAATGACTCTTATGTATATATATACTTCCACGTGGATCTATATCTTATATATATTATATATGTTGGTTTGTTTTTTCCCGTGACGTGCCCGATGTTGACCGTTGACGGTCTTTATTATTGTTTAAATTTTTCGCTGTTTTCGGAAAGTTACAATTTGTATCTCTCCCTATTTTCTCTTGAAAGAATGCTAAAATAGACCTTTTACTCTTATATGGTGCCGTTAAACAATATAGTTTGATAAAGGTTTTGAGAAAGACTAACTAAAACCAACATATGACACATCTTTATATATGATTGAAGCAAAACAAACACACGCAAGTGCATCGATCTCCTTGAAGTTCTTATTACAGCACGCACTGATGCACATAAATATGTGCAATTTATTGTTATATTATACTATATGAACTCCATCAACCTCAAGAACTAGAGTATTGACAAAGAAACATAAGACATACACGACCTTATCTAGTAACACCACTTCTTGCAGTAGCCATTATACCATCCACCACAACAGTATTTCGTAGGTTTATAGCACCACTTCTTGCAGTAGCCATGATACGATCCACCACAACAGTATTTCTTAGATTTATAGCACCACTTCCTGCAATAACCATTGTACCACCCACCGCAGCAGTATTTCTTACCATAAGAATCAGCAGAAACTTCATCTGCGTAAACATATCATTCATATAAAGGTTTAGTCACAACTTAAAATTATGATGTTGACACTAGCTAATAAATCGAATGTATATATCTACTTGTAATTAAATTACCTCCTACAGTTTCAGCATCAACTGTCTGGGCAGCCACTTGAAAATCAGAAATGATGAACATAAGGGTGGCCATGAGAACCACTAAGACAAGGATAGGCTTCGATGCCATCGGTGATTGTCTAAGTTAATTTCGGTGATGAAGGTGTGGATAGCTTGGTTTTGTTTTAATGACTTGATAGATATGTGAAGTGAGAAACACCCATTGACTCTATTTATAATTAGCATGGAGACTATTTTATGTGATAAATTAATAGACATCAAGGTGTAAAAGTATCAACACAACCGATGTCGAGAACGATTCGTGGTGTTTAGGTGTATTACAAAGTCTAACGTATTTGTTTATTCTTCTTGTAGCGAAAAGTCTTAAGGCATATATCATCAATGACGTTTAATATATATGTTGCTTGAGTTTTAGATATTGACGTGAGGATTGTTTCTAAGTCCAAACCATTGAGATTTCTTTTAAGGTGCGTACTCTAAACCATTTAAAACATGCATGCGAGTTCATTTACAGGCCATACAAAAGAATACGCTTGCAGTGGGAAATAACTAGAATGAGGGAATCTATTACCCCATAATCCATTTCCCTCCTCCTCCATGGGATACAAATTATGAAAATTTATATTTTTTTCTCACTTCTAACACTTATTCATTTGTAGAAATATATTATAGGACGACAAAAAACTAACCTGGTTTGTAATAATTACTTGGTTCGATTGGTTTGAGTTTGTCTAAGTCTGACGTTGTTAGTCTATGAAATTTTCATTTGACATATTAAACCCAAGTAAATGTAATTATAACGCCCTTAAATGACTGCGTCCCTTTCAGTATCCTCAAAATCTTTTCTCCCTTAATTTCCCCCCTTAATAAAAAAAAGAGGTTTTCCACGTTCCTTTTACTATTTCAGTTTTTTCTCTTGATCTTACATGTCTTGTTTTGCTCGATCTTAATCGAGCGGGATTTTGACGTGTGAATTTACCTAAAAATATGAGTTAAATTTCCCGAATCCCTTTAACTCTGTCAAAATAACAATCCATTTCATAGATACGTATTTATCAATTATGTCATGTATTGAAGTAGCTTAATTATCTAATGACTTCTACAATGCAAATGGAGAAACATCCGCATGTTTATCAAACAAAAAGAAACTTATGCATGGATAAACCTCTATGGCGTCTTTGACTTCAATTATTACCATCCATTTGAAAAGAACCTCGAACACTCAAATGTTATTAAACCGTATTTTATCTAAGGTTTTCAGAACCGAAACGGTTATCGAACCGATAAAACTCTAATTTTGGTTCAATGTGGTCGAACCGTTGATAACGTCAGCACGACATCATCATTTTTAGACCCGAAGTTGGACCAGACCGAATAAATATTAACGGTCGGACCAGTTTGAACCGATTTCTGTAAAACTATTTAATATATACATACCAAACATTAAATATAATACATGATGTTAATCACAATTTACTTAATTCAGTAAATTTGTTATGTTTACCTAACTCAACAAATTTGTTATCTTTACTTAACTCGACAAGGTTGCTTGAATAATAATTAGAGAAAACAATATTTGGATTAAGAATCTAAAATCCTCGTATTTTCTGATTTTAAAAAAATTAAGAAAATTTGAAATATTTTTATGTATGGTCCGACCTGGCCCAATCCGTTTCATAACGGTTCGACTAGAGGCTCAGTTTTTTGGCTGAACCGGCCGTCGGACCATCGGTTCCCGGTCCGACCCGGTCGAACCGTCTGGTCCGGTTCGGTTTTTAAAACCGTGATTTTATCAGTTCAGATTACAATTAAAAGAGGGATTTTATTAGACGCGACAAAGTTGGAGCGCGAAATGGCACGACCCCAGCTGTCCACCATTAATTCTCCCAAAACATCTCTACTTCTCGGCTCCTTCTCTTCTTCTTTGTAGGCTTGTTAGCCCGCCCACTTGTTTGAGACTCTCTCAATTTCGCGTGCTCAATAGCTTGTTAACGAGTTAAGCACAAGCTAAAAATTCTGTTTGGGAAAATAAATGAGCCGAGTTGAGCGAAACTTTGCTCGCTAAGTGCTAGCTCACTCACTCGACTCGGTTGATCGTATATACACATATGAGCATACATTTTTATATACACCACATATACATTACAAATACACATCTTTATACATGGAGAATTAATAAAAACATAGAAATTAATTTCTGCAATATTATTGCAAGAAAATAATGTTTGGAAAAAAGGATGAATAATTACATAGAAAGTTATCTTATAGTTTTTTAAATATGAGATTAAAACAAATTAGTTTCAAAGAAGTGAATTTCATTACACAAAATAGAGTAGTTGAACTACAAAATCCCAAAACAACTAAAAATTGAAGTGACACCCACGTGACAAAAAATTGAAGTGTCATCTCCAAAATTAAATATTAGTCTCACATGGCGAACCATAGTCTGTTAGACGAGTTTTATATGTCCGTGACTTTCTTCTTTATCACTCAGCATATTTGCTCACTTTCTTGACTCATGTAATGGCATCAACGTGTTGAGATTATTGGTAGTTGGAAGATATTATTTCTAAAATCTATTTTGAATTGTTGATTAATTTGATAAGCAAACAAGTTGAGCAAACAAGCCGAGTTTAGCGGCTCACGAGCAAACAAGCCGAGTTTAGCGGCTCACGAGCAAGAACCGTAAACACAACCGAAATGAAAAATTCATCATGGATCCTCATCTTGCTTTTTAATATTTTCTAGTAACTCTACTTAAACTTTCCATCATAAATACTACCCAAAAGAAAGAAAGAAAAAAATCATCATAAACCATCATCCCACTTTTAAAACATTTTCTAGTAACTTTAAGGTTGCAATTGCAAAATACCAACAAATGTCCTCTAGCTATCCGTATCACGAGCTACAAATTAAGTACATAGAAAAGGGATTCATCATACATTGATTAATTGTCAATCATGGTTAGTATTTGTATCTCTCCCTGTTTTCTCTTGAAAGAATGCTAAAATAGACCTTTTACTCTTATATGGTGCCGTTAAACAATATAGTTTGATAAAGGTTTTGAGAAAGACTAACTAAAGCCAACATGACACATCTTTATATATGATTGAAGCAAAACAAACACACGCAAGTGCATCGATCTCCTTGAAGTTCTTATTACAGCACGCACTGATGCACATAAATATGTGCAATTTATTGTTATATTATACTATATGAACTCCATCAACCTCAAGAACTAGAGTATTGACAAAGAAACATAAGACATACACGACCTTATCTAGTAACACCACTTCTTGCAGTAGCCATTATACCATCCACCACAACAGTATTTCGTAGGTTTATAGCACCACTTCTTGCAGTAGCCATGATACGATCCACCACAACAGTATTTCTTAGATTTATAGCACCACTTCCTGCAATAACCATTGTACCACCCACCGCAGCAGTATTTCTTACCATAAGAATCAGCAGAAACTTCATCTGCGTAAACATATCATTCATATAAAGGATTAGTCACAACTTAAAATTATGATGTTGACACTAGCTAATAAATCGAATGTATATATCTACTTGTAATTAAATTACCTCCTACAGTTTCAGCATCAACTGTCTGGGCAGCCACTTGAAAATCAGAAATGATGAACATAAGGGTGGCCATGAGAACCACTAAGACAAGGATAGGCTTCGATGCCATCGGTGATTGTCTAAGTTAATTTCGGTGATGAAGGTGTGGATAGCTTGGTTTTGTTTTAATGACTTGATAGATATGTGAAGTGAGAAACACCCATTGACTCTATTTATAATTAGCATGGAGACTATTTTATGTGATAAATTAATAGACATCAAGGTGTAAAAGTATCAACACAACCGATGTCGAGAACGATTCGTGGTGTTTAGGTGTATTACAAAGTCTAACGTATTTGTTTATTCTTCTTGTAGCGAAAAGTCTTAAGGCATATATCATCAATGACGTTTAATATGTTGCTTGACTTTTAGATATTAATGTTTTACCCTGAAAAAAACATTTAGATATTAAGGTGAGGATTCTTTCTAAGTCCAAACCATTGAGATTTCTTTTAACACAATGATGTTAATTAAGGTGCGTAGTCTAAACCATTTAAAACATGCTAGCGAGTTCAATTACAGACCATACAAAAGAAATGTTCAACTAGAGTTTCCTTCTTCTCCAGTCCTTCAAATACGCTTACAGTGGGGAAATGACTAGTTGGAGGCAATCTATTACCGGCTATCAGGGTAAATGGGTAATCCATTTCCCTCCTCCTTAATGGGATACAAATTAAGAAATTTTATATTTTTCTCACTTCTGAGTTCTGACACTTCTATTAATTTGTAGAAATATATTATACGATGACTAAAAAACTAACCTGATTTGTAGTAACTTGGTATGATCAGTTTGAGCTTTTCTAAGTTTGATATAGTTACTCCATGAAATTTTCATTTGACATATTAAACTTAAATAAACGTAATTGTAATGCTCTTAAAAGACTGCGTCCCTTATTGTAATATCCCTAACCTTTCTTAAGGCCTAATGGTGTTTAGGAGAAGGGTTTAGGAGGAGAGAGAAGGTTTGCATGGGGAGTTGGAGAGGGAATAGTGGTGACTTGAGTGGAGTGACGTGAAGGAGGTGGGCTATGGTGTAGGAAGAGGGTGGAGGCATGGGCTGAGGGAGGGAAGTGTTGTGTGGTTGCTGTTGGTGTTGGGGTTGACGAGGGTATGCATATATATATATATATCTCCCTCTCTTTCTAACGTTTCTTCTTTTCTTCTTCTTCAACTTTTCTTCTCTCCACCCATCCATTTCTTCTGATCTTGGAGCTCCGGTGTTGAGGGTGGCGGAGCAAGGCGGGTGTGCTGGGCTTGGCGCGGACTGGAGAGGTGCAAGGTGGTGATCGTCGGAGGCGTGGTCGTGTGAACTCCGGGGCTCGTTGTTGTCGTCGTTCTTCGCTTAGAGGTATGTCAAGTTCTTGCATTAGAGGCCTTAGTTGATCACCCACGTTGGGGTGAGGTTGGGGTCGGTCGCGCGAGGTCGGAGGCCTCGCCGGCGACGAGTTTCGACGTCAAAACCCCGGCTGGCGCGAGGTTGAAGACGTCTGTCGGTCGACCGGGTCCCTTGGACGGTCGACCGATCGTAGTGTATTTTCACTGTCTGTCGTGTTTCGGTCAACCGCGTCCCTTGTTCGGTCGACCGGAACTTGAGTGTACCGGTAGGATGCTAGTGTTTTCGGTCGACCGTTGATGACATAGAAATATTAGGTTGACCCTGTAAGGTTTCGGTCGACCGATAGATTGGATTTTGATGTTGACCAGACTATGGATTTTGACCTCGTTTCGGTCGACCGGTTTTAGACATTCGGTAGACCGTTTGGGGTTTTTTTGTTGCGCAAATAGTTCGACCGAGCTGTCACTTTCGGTCGACCGTTTTCCCTTGTGGAAGCGGTCGACCGGTTGTCACAGCGGTCGACCGATTCCCTTGAGGAAACGGTCGACCGAGTGTCTCTTTCGGTCGACCGTTTTTGCACAGGACAGAATTCCTGGTTCCCTTTTTGAATGCCAACTTTGTCCACGGAAACCCGTGTCCTCGCCTTGTGCGTGAGCCGGGAGGTGACGGTGGGCGCGTTCCGCGTGCCTGCCCAGGGACCGCCGTGTGGAAAAGTGTGGGTGTTCGGGACGCGTCACCTCCATGTATGGATCGTGACAAATCTGGTGGATCGTTTGACTCGCGTTAGAGTAGCAGCCTGAGGGATTGCAGATCCCATTACTTCTGCAACACGCAACTGCCGACGGGTGCAGTGACTACCGGCCGATGGCTACGGAGGCACAGAGACTACCGGCCAGGATTGGCGACGGAGGTCCAGAGAGGTACCAGCCTATTGACGGCGACGGAGGTCGCGACCCTGCTCGTATGGAGCCGGAGTTGGTGTTGCGCGTGGAGCTCGTTGACCCTGCGGACTTCGGTTCGGATCTGTCGATTGTCTGGCCTTGTGTGGCGGATATGTTCGACTGGCCTTGATGGCAGTGATTGCACGTGTCGTGCGGCCTGTGTGGCGGCGGTAGGGCCCCTGTGCTGTCTGTGTGGTGGCAGGGAGGATCGCGCGTAGCTTGTGTGGTTGCGGCGATGGACTGCCGATGATGTGTTCCGGCAGGTAGCTCGACTGGGCACCTATCGAGTGATATCCCGTGCGGTCTGTGTGGCGACGGTGGATGGACCGACCTGAGCGACGGCTCCGTTGGTGTGGTGGTGGACCACGATGTTTTCAGATCTGATTCTACCTGCGCGGAAGTGCGAACGCATCCTCACTGATCCCTTGGCTTGTGTAGTCGCGTGTGGGGATGTGTTGCGTACTGTCCGTTAGACCGTATGTGGCTACGGTAGGTCTCTACGGAGACCCGTTGTTTGGACCGTGCGGCCTGTGTGGTGGCGGTGATGTTTGACCGTGTCGCCTGTGTGGCAGTGGTGGCGATTGTAGACCGCGGGGCCTGTGTGGCAGCGGGAACGATTGCGGGACGGATGTCCAGTTTGGCCCTTGGTGGCAATGTTGTTTTACTGCTTTGTATTCCATGCCATGCTATACTAGTATGTTAGGGCATTTAGGTGAGCTTGTCATACGGGGTTTCTTTGTGAAAACTCAGGCATTGTTGTTGCATCTTTTTCAGGATCACGTTAGGTTCCGGCGGGTGGTGACCGAGGGAGATTGCACTTTGGGACTGGATCCTGTCGTTTACCTACTTTAGGTTGTCGTGATTACATGTACCTTGTGTTTTGTGTTATGATGTAATCACTCTTTTGACAAACTCGTATTGTATTATGGTGCACCAGACATATTTATGTATTTCTTTCAGTAATGTCCCCACTCTTGATGGTTTTGTCCACGTGTTCCTATTGATTTTAAAAGTTTAAATTTTCCGATGTTCGAGGATGTTACACTTATGGTCTCCTCAAAATCTTTTCTCCCTTAATTTCACCCCTTAATAAAAATAAAGGTTTTCCATGCTCATTTTATTGTGGTTGTCTCGCAATGAAATATACTTTGAGATCATTGGTTCGAATAATCAATGTAGACACTGGTGTATGTTTAATTTCAATGCATTATACCGATTTCAAAATAAATAAATAAATAAATCATTGAACCATTGACTTATCTTTGCTTTCCCCGTCCAACTACTTCCATGGATATCTAAGTCGTTGACATTATTTTCACAAATTTTTAATAAATTTAATTTACCTGTCGTTCTTGACTTACCTTAATATAACGACCGTTTGAGTTATTTTACATAAATAAAATTATTTTAAAAATTATATTCCAACCACGCCACCACGGTGAACACCACAATCAATATTACCTTTCCTAGTACGTTCAAGTACGGCAGAAAATAAACGACGAATTATATCGTACTTAAAAAACTATGAATCAACAACCGAGAATTTCTATTATCACAGGCAAAAAGAAAATTGACAAAATTATATTGCAAAATATCAAAATTCGCATATATTATGCCTACATCTCTGTAGCTTGCGTATGTATCTGAAAATAAACAATTGTATACGCAAACACGAAATATCTACTTTTGACATTAGAATTAAAGGACATTTTGATTCTCCCATGAATTTATATGATTCAAATTTACTTTTGGTAAATTATTATTTTGTCTTGAACAAGTTGTTTTGTGATGGCCAAAATTTACAAAAATTAACTCTAAACAATTAAGTCGTATTCAACCACTATTTTGCCATCAATCTATGAGTTTTGTCATAAACTTGGTACAGAAGTTCTCCGAAAGCAACTTGATACCAAAGTTGATCTCCGTGTTATATTCTTTCCTATCCTTTGCAATTAAATGTCATACAAGTTAACTGTTAGGTCAACCTACCATCCCCAAGGAAGTTTCTCTCCGTCATTAGTTAATTACCATTAAATGACATAAGTTTTGAACTTCAACTTGTACGTTTGTACCTAATCTCCAGGAACCATTCTTTCTCCTATTGTTTAAAATTTCACACTTTTAAGTCCATCACCCTCCTTTTCTACTCTAAATGGAGAACCTGGTTCACTTATCATCACTTATCACCTTTTGGACATGCATATTATCATGTTTTGGACATGAAACTACAAAAATATTTTATGTTATGAAAATATGTTATGTTGTATGTATTTTGTTTTTCATGTGGTTGTACATATTTTAAGTTATAAGATCGTATGAGTTCTAATCACTACTACAAAAATGACTTTTGCCGACGGATGGTTCCGTCAGCAAAAAGCACTCCTTCTGTCGGCAAAAGGTCATGTCGACAGAATTTTCGTCGGTAAAACTCCACCGGCAATACTTGCCGTCGGCATGCTCCTAGCCGACGAAATTTCCGTCGACGGGACCTTTTTCATGCGTAAAATATGGTGCGCCCAAAAATGCTCCGACGGAAATTCCGTCGGGAAATTAAATGAATTGCCAATAGTGTCGACAAAAATTCTGTCGGCACTAACTACTAGATTAACTTTGGCCGACGGAATTTATGTCGGCAATAACTACTAGATTTACTATTACTGACGGGAATGGTAACGCTTGCTACCAAAATAATTGTTAATGATGCAATAAAAACAAGCCACGATACATTAAGAACACTTCCATTCACAATCACATACATTCACACATTCACATATTCACATACAATCACATAATTCGTCAAATTGAAAGGAAATCATATATATATAATCACACATACAATCGAAATGAAACAAACGAAGTCATACAATAACGTACAAGTTTATAAGTCGAAGTCATAAATCAAGTCTAAGTCTAATACATATGTAAGTCATAAGTTATAAAAACCATGTATAAAACAACAAACGTATACCGACTACGGTTCAGAAGAAGTTGGATCCTTCGGTGGCTCTTCCTCGTGCTAAGATGATGTATTGATGTCATCACTCTGTAAAAACAATAAATTTGGCTTATTTGAAAAATCTGAAACATATATATTATTTTAGCAAAGTAAAACAACAAACTAAACATTCATCGTAAATATACCTCATATCTTCCAAACTGAGTCGCCATCAATTTAGCAACTTGAGCTTTTAACTTCTCGTGCTCCTCCTGCACTAATGTATTTTAATATTACTCTACATATAATGAACTTGTAAAATAAATATATGATTTTAAGTATACACTTACAATTGAAACACTCTGTGAAATCTTGGTTTGAAGATGGTCCATGTGAGCGCTGCTATGTTGACCACTCGATGTCTTGCTGGCCTTGTAGTCTCCAATACTAGCACCATGAACATTGTCTGTTTTCTCTTTGCCCAAGACTTTTTCTAGTACCTCCATCTCGATCACCTCGCGAGCCTTAGAACACTCACCTTGCTCTTGAGACAATCTTTGTTGCGTCAATTCCAGTATCTCAAGCTAAAAAGACTTCAAAAGCTTACGGATATTTCAAAGTTCAAACTAATACTAAAGTTAAACTAGTAAAAAGTTAAAACCTACCATTTTCGGTTGATTTGTATAACATAGAACCATCTTTTCAACTTTGGTAAGAGGTGTGGCGATTTGGTTTTCATCCATCTAATTATTTAACAAAAATTAAACAATGTTAATTAATTAGGATACAATAACAAAGATCACGAAAAAGGCATGTTTGTCTAATTATGTATTACAAACCAAACAGAACTACAAATGGAACACATAACAGTCCCATGTACACATAATAAGCATAATTGAAATATCGATAAATAGTAAGCCGAGATGAAGATTGGAAATCTTAAAATCAGCAATATGGAAACTCCAATCATACCACATGATAAATATGTGTCAATTCATCGACCATGATGAGCAATGTTACTAACATAGAAAAGAAAGGTAACCACCACCAACAGAGAGGAGAAATGGTGTATTAGTAAGGTTCCATTCTTCTGCACAAAATCCACTATCATTACTTGCAAAAGAAACACTATCATCAACTACAATTCTTTTGAGAAAAAATTAAAAATATCATGCAAAATTCGTACAATAAAGAACTAGAGTTACCAGTTATGGCATATGACACGACGAAGAAGAAGAACAAGAAGATCATAAAAAACAGATTAAAACAACTTAAAAACGTCAAAACTTACATGAAGTTTCGCCTTGTTTGCAAAAGATTTTGATAATGTCTTGTGGTTCATCTTCTTGCGGTTGTGATTGACACTGTTTGTTACGGAATTTTTCTACATTTAATAAAATAGTTTAAGGTCAAAATGTGATATTAGAATTACAAAATCAAATAATTAAAGACCGGAAATATTATTACTTTTGCATTTTCAGTGTTTCATTCCTCACACTGAATGCTGAATTGGTCGGGATGAACGCGTGGATCGCCTTTCGAGATCAAATATTCAAGCCACACGAGAAGAGTGAGGCGTGAGGTGGAGACGACGAAGAGAGGACTAGGGACGACAGTGTGAAGTGGAGACGACGGAGAGGACTCGACGACATAGAGGGGAACGCGACGAGCAACTACCATGACCGACGGTTGGAATCAGAGAGTGCGGTGGTGACGGAAATCAGCATATTCAATTTAGGGTTTTCGTCGTGTGGGAATATGGATCGGGATTTCCCCCCCTAATTAACTAACCTGCCGAGGAATTGCTAAGTTCAGCACACACTCAACGTGTGCCACAACTAATCCGGCGCGATAACAAATACTTCACGCGCTGACCTGACAGAATTCCAATCTAGCGGGCGAAATTTCCGTCGGTCTGTTAAGATCGACACGTGCTCAGCGCGTGCCAAAATAATCGGGCGCAAAAATAATTATTTCACGCCCGACCCAACGAATATTTCATTGTGTCGACGGAAATTACGTTGGCATGTTACGCCGACGGAATTTCCGTCGACCGATGTCTGTCGGTAATGACAGTTTTTGTTGTAGTGAATTTATAAAAAAATAAAAAAATCTAAAGACTCAAGTCAGTCAACCTACTTAACCCGCCCCACACCCACTTAATCCACCCTTAAGTAGCGGTTGTTAAATTTTTACCCTGCCCCGCTCACCCACTTAACTTAGACGGGACAAGTAGCGGTAGGGCAAAAACCCGCCCGCTCCATGATAATAACAATATTGTAGAAATGCTTTACACGCCTAGCCACATGTAGGGCTGTAAGCGAGGTGGGCGAGTTTTTGCCCCACCGCTACCGGCCCGCTTAAGTTAAGTGGGTAGGGGGTAGGGCAAAGAAACCACTACCCGCCCTGCATAATGTTGGACTAGGTGATGCAAGGCGGGTTATGCGGGTCTGGTGGGTTATTTTTTTATTTTTTTTAAATTTTTCCTAAGAAAAACAAATTAATATCAAAACTATTAACAAAAATAGTACATTATACACGAAGTACTCCATTTTCCTAAGCTAAAGAGATTAAATCAGTGCAATGAATACATATAATACAAACAATTCAAAAGAAATCGTGAATACAAACTTATAATACAAGTATAATACAAACAATTCACGTATAATCTACAACCCTACAAGTATAATACAAACAATTCAAGTATAATCGTGGATACAAACTTATAATACAAGTATAATACAAACAATTCAAGTATAATCATGGATTTCTTTGGATAGTCGGTAATTGGTAAAATCTTTGTTGGGTAGTCAGGTATTGGACAAATGGGGTCGGGTACACGGATTTTTGGGTAATCGGTAGTCGGGTTATCAAGTGAGGCGGGTGACGGGTTATGCAGCGCTGGTTGCGAGACAACAACAACTCACCCCCATTAGTAGGCGGGTTATGCGGGTGGCGGGTAAGGTTTTTTTACCGCTACCCGCATTTGGCAGGGCGGGTTTGTGGGTAAAATCTGCCCTATTTACAACCCTACCCACATTGTATAATTAATTGTTTTCAATAAACGAAATAACTTACTATTTTTAGTTAAACATATTGGGAAAGTTTAGCATGCACTTGCTATTTCTCCTCATCCCGTCTCTATTTCTCTCTCTAATTCTGTCCCAAAACCTTTTCCTTACAAAACCCACAAATTTCCTATCTATTTATGATGAAACTCATTAAGAAAACTTCTTACAAGTTACAACATGTAAACACGTTCCCAAATAAGTAGGACTGGGTGGAGGGTTGGTGTAGTGGGTTGAGGTATGGTACGTTAAGGTGAGGGGAGGTATGGGATGCTATGTTGGGTGTGGTTGGGGTGTTTTACAAGGGAAAACACACACCATCCTTCTTCTTTTTTCTCTCTCTCATTTCCTCTCAACTCTATTATCTCATCTTTCATCCACCATTTTCTCTTCCCCTCTTCTTTGCTGCCTGGAGAAGGTTGATAGTGTTGGCTTTTTAGCCTTAATCTTTATTTAGTTTTGATGATTAAGTAATCTAATCTTAATCTATATTTAATCAATCAACCTAGACAATCAAAGTAAGCAAACATGAATACATGCATTGCATATATATTCGTGTACTTGCGATATTCTTAATAGGTTGATGAAGAATCAAGCTAAGGAGCTTGGGGACAAGAAGATAAAGACTCAAGACATGTAATCAAGCTTTGGACCAATATGTAATGTAGTATAATTTGAGTCCTAAGGATTAATGTAAACTTGAGCACATTAGGATTCTGTCCCGTATCCCCACGGTTAACCGAACCCTTCTCGGTAAACCGGATCTTGTAGAGTTCGGTCCACCGAACAGCTTGCGGTCAACCGTGTAGAATCCTTTAGGTGTTCCCTGGAATAACCACCTCGGTATACCGAACCGCCTTCGGTAGACCGAATTAGCCTGGACCGGTTTTGGACTTTGCTCCAACGGTCGTATTTAAATGTTGACCTAAAGCCAAATTGACTTATCCATATTCGGTACACCGAACTTCATTCGGTCAACCGAATCATATTGCTTTAGGAGACCAACGGCTATTTAACTTGATCGTTATTGGTAAACCAATCTCCCACGCTTTGTCAGCGCAATTCCCGCGCTACTTCGGTATACCGAAGTAGACACGGTCAACCGAACTTGAGTAGATCAGAGCCCAATCAATTCTACTGTCCACCTTGGAACGGTGAACCGAATGGACTTCGGTGAACCGAATTTAATTAGGGCTAAATAGATAAAAGCTACTGGAGGTTGGTGAACGGTGATCCGATACATAATCGGTCAACCGAGTTCTTTGTTCAGACCAATGTTTCGGACTACCGTGTGGATAACGGTTGATTGACATCATTTCATGCTTATATTTGTCCCTTATATCCATTTTCTTACACCTAAGCAATGCTATGTGACGAGTTTTATGTTTAGTTTTCAGAAATAAAGAGGTTTGAAGAGAAGAGCCATGAAAGGACCCAAAAGCAGGAAAAAAGGACCTAATTGTGAGACCTGGGGACCAAGATGCAAGGGGGAAGGACCTGATCGTAAGACAGAAGGACCTAAGAGCAAAACAGGAAACTCCACACCATCATGAGGAGTATTTTGTCAATTCGATTCGGGTCGGAGCTCCACTAAACCAGCTAGATGCATCCAAGACCAAGAAACACACCAAGGCAAGCCCACCAGAAGACCCAGCCTGATCTGGGCTTTATAGGCCGCCAATTGGCGGTCTGGAACCGCCAATTGGCGGTCTGGTTAAGCCCAAATCAGCCAAGATTCTTCCTGGACTTGTATTATCATGTGTTTAGGCTATTTGTGGTATTGGTTTTGTAAAGACGTGTAAGAGAGAGAGAGTGGTATGGGGTGGGTGTATGAGGTATGGAGAGGTATGGAGGGAGGTATGGTAGGGGTGTAGGGTTGGTGTGGGGTTTTGGTTTAAAAACACCCAACCCATCTCTTTTGCTTCTTTTCTCTCCATTCTCCTTCCACTCACCACCATCTCACCACCTTCCCTTGTTCCGGCGACCAGGAGGAGAAGATCTTCGGCGACGTGGTGGAGGCGAGCAAGAGGGAGGAACGTGAGGAGGTCTTCGGAGGCGACGGGCGTGAGTGTTGCTCCGGCGGATTCGTCTCTCTCTCGAGGTATGCCAAGCATTAGTGTGTTTGTGGTTCTCCATGTTGGGGGAAGTTTGGGTCGGTCGCGGGAGGTCGGGGACCTCGCCGGCGACAAGAAAACGGCGTAAAATCCTTGGCTGGTGCAAGGTTGCTGTCGACCAACGGTCGACCGGTGCCTTCGGGCGGTCGACCGGTGCTAGTGTAATTTGATGTTTTGCCCAGAACCGGTCGGACGATGCCTTGGGGCGGTCGACCGGTTATGCCAAATTTCGTGGGTTCGTGTTTGATGTTGCCTGTTTCCGGTCGACCGAGCCTTGTGGTTCGACCGGAACTTAAGTTGTTGTTGTTTATTGATTGTTGGTTCGACCGATTAGTATATGCGTTCGACCGATTATATGACTTAGAATTACTAGGCTGACCCTGTAATGTTCGGTCGACCGGGACCCTTGAGTCGGTCGACCGATAGTTGAATTGTTTTTGACTTAGTCAGACCTAGGATTTTGACCAGTCCGGTCGACCGGTTCTTCCCGCTGGTTCGACCGATTGGAGACAGAGTTTTGGGCACTTTGTTCGACCGTTTGGAGGAAATCCGTTCGACCGTTACTGTTGGTTTCGGTCGACCGGTTTGCCTGATTCGGTCGACCGATGGGGCACAGTACTGGTTTTCTTGTCCTAGTGAGATGTCAACTCTGTCCACGGAAACCCGTGTCCTCGCTTAGCGCGTGAGCCGGGAGGTGACGGTGGGTGCGTTCTGCGTGCCTGCCCAGGGACCGCCGTGTGGAAGAGTGTGGGCATCTGGGACGTGTCGTCTCCACAGATGGAGGGCGACGTAGCCTTGATGTTCTGACTCACAGTAGAGTAGCAGGCCTGAGGGATTGAGGATCCCGGTGCACGAGGTGCACGGCTCGTTGGAGCATGTTGACCCTGCGGGCTGTTTGAGCTCGGATCGCTCGTGTAGACGAGGCGATGATTGTTCCACCCGATGCTGTTCCGGGTGATGATTGTTCTGCCGATGCTGTTCCGGCGGAAGTGCCGTCCGACGACGTTTCCGGGCGATGGTGTCCCACCGATGCTGTTCCGGTGAGGGTATGGACTGCCGACGATCTTTTCCGGCAGGGTAGTCTGGACGGGCTCCTCCAGATGAGTGGACCGACCTGGGCGACGGCCCCGTTGGTGAGGTGTTGACCTCGAGATTTCAGCTGATTTCTACTTTGCGCAGGCGTGCGGACGCTCCTCACCGATCCCTTGACTAGAGTAGTCGCGTGTGGGGTTCGTTGCGTACCTTCTGCTAGACCGTATGTGCCTACGGTAGGTCTCAGAGTGGGACCCCTTACAGTTTGCGGACAGAGGTCCTGTGGTTCCCCGTGGTGGGATTGTTTACCCCGTAGTGGGTCTGTTTACCCGTTGAGGGATTGTTTATGTATCGCATTGATGCCATGCCATGATGACTAGTATGATAGGTTTCATTGATAGTCTTGCATGCATTTAGGGCTTGGTATACGGGGTTTCCTTTCAGGAAACTCAGGCATTGTTGTTGCACTTTTTATTTCAGGACCACAGTAGGTCCGGGTGGGTGGTGACCGAGGACGGAGCGCTTTGGAGTCGGATCCTCTTCGGCATTTGCGAGATTGTACGACTACTTGTATTTTCATTTCTTTCATCTGGATTGTAGTTGTACACCTTTTGTAAACTCCATGTATTTTGGGTGCACCCGGATTTATATATTTATATATTAGTGACGTTCCCGCCTTGAGTTGTCAGTTTTATTCGTTATTTCGAAATTTTAAATCTTCCGCTGTTTCGGGACGTTACAACTTGGTATCAGAGCGGTCGATTCCTGTGTCTTCGTCTAAAGAACCACCCTTAGGAGTAGTGTTAGAGGCATGCATTACTTTCTGTAGCTCATGCATGCATTGTTGCTTATCTGTTGATTGATTGTGGTGGCAGATGCCTCCGAGGCGTGTGAGAGGTACGCCCCTGCCGCGTAGTTCCAGTGAGGGGACGGGAGGCGCGGCATGGGAGGAGGAGCGGCGTACGCTCTATGGCACTATGGACAGGCTGGGCGAGTTTCTGGAGCGCCAGGCTGCCCGAGCTGAGCAGGCAGGACCTGGTGTGGTGCACGACAGGTTCATGAGGCAGCATCCTCCGACTTTTGAGGGCGGAGTGGATCCTGAGCTGGCTGAGGACTGGATCTTCACGATTCAGAAGATCTTCCGTGCGATTGGATGTGCACCGGAGCTGCAGGTAGGTCTGGCTACCTACGTGCTGAGAGGTCAGGCGTCGAGCTGGTGGAGGAGTACATCTGCAGTTGTGTTCGCCGACCGAGATGATGTGACTTGGGAGGAGTTTCTGGAGGAGTTTAATCAGAAATACTTCCCGCCGCATGTCAGAGATGCGAAGAGAGAGGAGTTCCTGGCGTTGGAGCAGAGGGATATGACGTTAGCTGCCTACGTCGATCGGTACAACGCCCTGGAGCGCTACTGTCCAGAGATTTATGTTACTCAGGAGCAGAGAGCGAGGAAGTTTGTGAGGGGACTGAGGAAGCAGTTGAGGTCTCGTGTTCTCACCAGTATGCCGCGGACTCTGGCAGATGCAGTGGAGTGCGCGACGGTTCTTGATCGGGACTTTCAGGAGAACTACCAGGAGGCTAGGAGACCTCAGGGTAGTGCAGTGGGGCGTGCAGCTGGCCGTTCCGCAGTGGTGGCCGGCAAGAGGCCTCGGTCTGATGGGGGAGGAGCGCGTCGGCCCGGGATGTGCGGTTCTTGTGGTGGAGCTCATCCGGGGCAGGAGTGTCCCCGTCGTACTGGAGCGTGTCTGGGTTGCGGCCAGATGGGGCACTTCATTCGAGATTGTCCGCAGAGGCGGGGAGAGCCGAGTAGGAGGCCAGGACCGCCAGCAGCAGGCAGGAGCGGAGGCAGTCGCGTAGTTGCACCACCGGGACCGAGCAGAGTCGCCGGGCGGGTTTTCACCATCCAGGCTGAGGAGGCGAGGGACTCCAACACTGTGGTGGAAGGTACTCTTTCTGTTTCTGGTCGTGTTGCTAGAGTCCTTTTTGATTGCGGTGCCACTCACTCCTTCATTTCGGAGAAGTTTGCTGGCGAGTTGGGTCGGACCCCTGAGCTGCTGACTGTGTGTTTGGAAGTCAGTACGCCCATGGGTGAGGTGGGCACTGTGGGGAGCTTCCTCCCCGGCACCACAGTTGTTTCGGGAGACCAAGATTTTCCGGCAGATCTGGTCTTGCTACCGATGGAGGACTTCGACGTCATACTTGGGATGGATTGGCTGTCCCAGTACGATGTTCGGGTCTTTTGCCGCGAGAAGAAGATTCTGATTCCGAGGGAGGACCTGCCTGATGTTGTGATCAGAGGGCTGAGAGGCAGAGGTCGGATTATGGTCTCGGCAGTGAAGGCACAGAGATTGATCCAGCAGGGATGCAGAGCTTATGTGGCTACACTGGTAGTGTCAGATTCTGAGTCAAGGAGTCTGGAGGACATAGAGGTGGTACGGGATTTCGCAGACGTGTTTCCAGTGGATATCCCGGGGCTACCGCCACACCGAGAGATCGAGTTCGGCATCGACTTGGTGGAGGGTGCGACTCCGCAGTCTAAGGCTCCGTATAGGATGGCACCTGCAGAGTTGGCTGAGCTGAAGAAGCAGTTGCAGGAGTTGATGGATACTGGGTTCATCCGACCTAGCGTCTCGCCGTGGGGAGCGCCAGTCTTGTTCGTGAAGAAGAAGGATGGGTCGTTGCGGATGTGCATCGACTACAGGATGCTGAATAAGGTTACCGTTAGGAACCGGTATCCCTTACCCAGGATCGAGGACCTGTTTGATCAGTTACAGACGGCGAAGGTCTTCTCGAAGATTGATTTGAGATCGGGGTATCATCAGCTGAGGATCAGGGAGGCAGATGTTCAGAAGACAGCCTTCAGGACGCGGTACGGCCACTACGAGTTCTTGGTGATGCCATTTGGACTGACGAATGCACCTGCAGCATTCATGGACCTGATGAACAGAACGTTCAAGCCGTACCTTGACAGTTTTGTGATTGTGTTCGTCGACGACATCTTGGTGTACTCGCCGGACTGGGAGCAGCACCGAGAGCACTTGAGGATTGTGCTTGGCATCTTGAGGGATCAGCAGTTGTATGCCAAGTACAAGAAGTGCGAGTTTTGGTTGGATCAGGTGGCGTTCTTGGGACACATCGTGTCGAAGGACAGGATCTCAGTGGACCCAGCGAAGGTGGAGGCAGTGACGCAGTGGAAGGCTCCGACGAGCGTGACTGAGATCAGGAGTTTTCTGGGGTTAGCAGGCTACTACAGGCGATTCATTCAGGATTTCTCCCGACTTGCTTCTCCGCTCACGGCTTTGACGCGGAAGGGAGTTAGGTTTGCTTGGTCCCAGAAGTGCGAGGACAGTTTTCTTGAGTTGAAGCGACGGCTGACGACGGCACCGATCCTGACACTTCCGAGCGGCAGCGGAGGGTTTGTGATTTACAGTGATGCATCAGGGATCGGTTTGGGTTGCGTACTTATGCAGCACGGGAAGGTCGTGGCGTACGCTTCGAGACAGTTGAAGGATCATGAGAGGAACTACCCCACTCATGACTTGGAGTTGGCGGCGGTAGTTCATGCACTGAAGACTTGGCGGCATTATCTGTACGGGGAGCAGTTCGAGGTTTTCACCGATCACCAGAGCTTGAAGTACCTATTTTCGCAGAGGGAGCTGAATATGAGGCAGAGGAGGTGGCTCGAGTTCATTAAGGACTACGACTTCACCATATCCTATCATCCGGGGAAGGCCAATTCAGTTGCTGATGCACTGAGCAGGAGAGTTGAGGTGTCGGTAGCGAGCCTCTGCGTTCAGGAGTGGAGATTGCTTGAGTCCCTGTCAGAGTGGAGGCCGTTTGCTGGGTCAGCAGAGGGGGCAGTGATTGCTGGTTTGAGAGTTGAGCCGCAGACTGTCTCGAGAGTTGTGCAGGCTCAGGGTACCGATGCAGAGTTGGCTGGTCTGGTGCAGTTGTCTGCTCAGGAGGGATCTGATTTCAGCATTGGAGCAGATGGTGGTCTGAGGTTCAGAAGCCGTATTTGGGTGCCGAGGGTGGATGAGCTGAGAGAGGAGATCATGGAGGAGGCACACCGAGCACGATATTCCATTCACCCGGGGAGCACGAAGATGTATAAGGACCTGCAGCGTAATTTCTGGTGGAAGGGGATGAAGCGAGACATAGCGGAGTTTGTGAGCAGATGCTTGGTCTGCCAGCAGGTGAAGATTGAGCATCAGCGACCAGCAGGACCGATGCAGTGTATCGAGCTTCCCGAGTGGAAGTGGGAGCACGTGACGATGGATTTTGTCACAGGATTGCCGAAGTCGAGGAGATTCCACGACGCGATTTGGGTGATAGTCGATCGACTGACCAAGTCGGCGCATTTCTTAGCGATCAGGACCACGTTGCCCTTGGAGGGTCTGGCTCGGTTGTACGTGGAGGAGATAGTCAGGTTGCATGGGGTGCCAGTGAGCATCATCTCCGATCGAGATCCACGATTCACTTCCAGATTTTGGGGGAGTCTGCAGCAGGCGTTGGGGACGCGTCTGAGATTCAGTACAGCGTTCCATCCGCAGACCGATGGTCAGTCAGAGAGGACGATTCAGACCTTGGAGGATATGCTGAGAGCATGCACACTGGACTGGGCTGGACACTGGGATGAGCATCTACCTCTTATCGAGTTCGCCTACAACAACAGCTACCATGCTAGTATTGGGATGGCACCGTATGAGGCGTTGTACGGGAGGCCGTGCAGATCGCCGGTATGCTGGAGTGACGTGGGCGAGAGGCAGTTAGTGGGTCCAGAGCTTGTGCAGATGTACGCAGAGAAGGTTGACCTGATCAGGAGGAGGTTGGCTACAGCACAGAGCAGACAGAAGAGTTATGCTGACCGACGCAGACGGACTTTGAGCTTCGAGGTTGGAGATCACGTCTTCCTGAAGATTTCACCAGCTCGGGGAGTGATGAGGTTCGGGAAGAAGGGGAAGCTCAGTCCGAGGTATGTTGGACCTTTCGAGATCTTGGACCGAGTTGGTGAGGTCGCCTACCGGATTGCTTTGCCGCCGCAGTTTTCGGGTCTGCATAATGTCTTCCATGTGTCGATGCTGAGGAAGTATGTGGCAGATCCGTCGCATGTCATTGAGATTGCAGTTCCAGAGATTCAGCAGGACTTGTCGCTCGAGGAGAGGCCGGTCGAGATTGTTGATCGCATGGATCATCAGCTCAGGAGGAGGACCATTCCGATGGTGAAGGTCCGGTGGCAGCATCATAGTGAGCGAGAGGCCACCTGGGAGATCGAGGAGGAAGTTCGGAAGCAGTATCCGGAGCTTTTCGGTGACTTACCCCTCTGATTTCGGGGCGAAATCCTTTTAAGGAGGGTGGATTGTAAAGACGTGTAAGAGAGAGAGAGTGGTATGGGGTGGGTGTATGAGGTATGGAGAGGTATGGAGGGAGGTATGGTAGGGGTGTAGGGTTGGTGTGGGGTTTTGGTTTAAAAACACCCAACCCATCTCTTTTGCTTCTTTTCTCTCCATTCTCCTTCCACTCACCACCATCTCACCACCTTCCCTTGTTCCGGCGACCAGGAGGAGAAGATCTTCGGCGACGTGGTGGAGGCGAGCAAGAGGGAGGAACGTGAGGAGGTCTTCGGAGGCGACGGGCGTGAGTGTTGCTCCGGCGGATTCGTCTCTCTCTCGAGGTATGCCAAGCATTAGTGTGTTTGTGGTTCTCCATGTTGGGGGAAGTTTGGGTCGGTCGCGGGAGGTCGGGGACCTCGCCGGCGACAAGAAAACGGCGTAAAATCCTTGGCTGGTGCAAGGTTGCTGTCGACCAACGGTCGACCGGTGCCTTCGGGCGGTCGACCGGTGCTAGTGTAATTTGATGTTTTGCCCAGAACCGGTCGGACGATGCCTTGGGGCGGTCGACCGGTTATGCCAAATTTCGTGGGTTCGTGTTTGATGTTGCCTGTTTCCGGTCGACCGAGCCTTGTGGTTCGACCGGAACTTAAGTTGTTGTTGTTTATTGATTGTTGGTTCGACCGATTAGTATATGCGTTCGACCGATTATATGACTTAGAATTACTAGGCTGACCCTGTAATGTTAGGTCGACCGGGACCCTTGAGTCGGTCGACCGATAGTTGAATTGTTTTTGACTTAGTCAGACCTAGGATTTTGACCTGTCCGGTCGACCGGTTCTTCCCGCTGGTTCGACCGATTGGAGACAGAGTTTTGGGCACTTTGTTCGACCGTTTGGAGGAAATCCGTTCGACCGTTACTGTTGGTTTTGGTCGACCGGTTTGCCTGATTCGGTCGACCGATGGGGCACAGTACTGGTTTTCTTGTCCTAGTGAGATGTCAACTCTGTCCACGGAAACCCGTGTCCTCGCTTAGCGCGTGAGCCGGGAGGTGACGGTGGGTGCGTTCTGCGTGCCTGCCCAGGGACCGCCGTGTGGAAGAGTGTGGGCATCTGGGACGTGTCGTCTCCACAGATGGAGGGCGACGTAGCCTTGATGTTCTGACTCACAGTAGAGTAGCAGGCCTGAGGGATTGAGGATCCCGGTGCACGAGGTGCACGGCTCGTTGGAGCATGTTGACCCTGCGGGCTGTTTGAGCTCGGATCGCTCGTGTAGACGAGGCGATGATTGTTCCACCCGATGCTGTTCCGGGTGATGATTGTTCTGCCGATGCTGTTCCGGCGGAAGTGCCGTCCGACGACGTTTCCGGGCGATGGTGTCCCACCGATGCTGTTCCGGTGAGGGTATGGACTGCCGACGATCTTTTCCGGCAGGGTAGTCTGGACGGGCTCCTCCAGATGAGTGGACCGACCTGGGCGACGGCCCCGTTGGTGAGGTGTTGACCTCGAGATTTCAGCTGATTTCTACTTCGCGCAGGCGTGCGGACGCTCCTCACCGATCCCTTGACTAGAGTAGTCGCGTGTGGGGTTCGTTGCGTACCTTCTGCTAGACCGTATGTGCCTACGGTAGGTCTCAGAGTGGGACCCCTTACAGTTTGCGGACAGAGGTCCTGTGGTTCCCCGTGGTGGGATTGTTTACCCCGTAGTGGGTCTGTTTACCCGTTGAGGGATTGTTTATGTATCGCATTGATGCCATGCCATGATGACTAGTATGATAGGTTTCATTGATAGTCTTGCATGCATTTAGGGCTTGGTATACGGGGTTTCCTTTCAGGAAACTCAGGCATTGTTGTTGCACTTTTTATTTCAGGACCACAGTAGGTCCGGGTGGGTGGTGACCGAGGACGGAGCGCTTTGGAGTCGGATCCTCTTCGGCATTTGCGAGATTGTACGACTACTTGTATTTTCATTTCTTTCATCTGGATTGTAGTTGTACACCTTTTGTAAACTCCATGTATTTTGGGTGCACCCGGATTTATATATTTATATATTAGTGACGTTCCCGCCTTGAGTTGTCAGTTTTATTCGTTATTTCGAAATTTTAAATCTTCCGCTGTTTCGGGACGTTACAGGTTTAGTCCCACATCGGGGGATTGTCCCGGATTAGCTTTTTCCATGCTTATAAATAGAACTCTTCACCTCCCATTGTATCCATCTCCTCTTGGTGGCCACCTTCCCTACTAAGAGTGAAGCCTTGAAGCAAAACTCTAGTGGAGGAAGAACTACTTGTAATTGAGTGAGTTAATAATAGAAGTTTTTCTTTTAATGATGTTGTTTCTCTCTTAGTTTAATTTCCTTTCATTTGCATGCTTGTTGTTTGTTTAAGTTTTATGCTTCTTTAATATTTCTTGCTTAAGTAGTATAAATTTCATTTCAGTATTATGCTTTCCTTTGCTAAATTAGTTAGTGTAATGAGTAGTGAGTAGTTCCATCCCCATTTGGGGGGTGGAGAAATATGTGATATAATAATGTAGTGTATTAAGTGTGTGTTATTTTTATCCCTTGAGCTTTATATGATTTCCATAACCATCTAATGGGTCTCCACTCTTATCTTTGATATGCTAATGCTCTTGAATGAAGCTTAGCTTATGCTTTGATTAGTGGACCTATTTTATGGGGAATGATATAGTTAGGATATGGATGAAGTTAATGTTGGAAACACAATTTGTAGTGTATGTACTCTTGTTGCCTTTTCCTTAGCTAATGTCTTGTATGTTTTAATGATGTAGTCATCTTAATTCATGTAGAGGCATAGTAGGGTCTAGTCTTTATACTTGAGTTCATGTAGCTTCATTCCAATCATTGTCTTGTATGTTTTAATGATGTAGTCTTATCTTAATTCATGTAGAGGCAAAGTTGGATGTAGTTTTATGATTTCATGCACTACATGTTGTGAGGAGCTTAATTGAACACACACACACACACATCTTTATGTTCACATCAGTTCTCTACCCCCTTTGGGGTTTAGTTTTATTGCTTATCTTCATTTCCTTTGCATTTCATTTCAGCTTTGTAGTTTAGATTAGTGTAATACATCTTTCTCCCTTCTTTTTACCTCTCGCCTTCGAATAAACCAAGTGTCGACACACCTCCCAGTGGACGACCCGTATTTGCCACCGCTTCAACGCGGCCGTGCACTTGCGGTTAAATATAAAACGAGATCAATCAACGGTCGACCGAATCTGTCTCGATTTCTGGCCGAGCTTAAGTCACATCTTGCTTTCTCATTGGTCCATTCCCCACCAACTCCCAAACGGCTAGATGACCTTGAAGGCTTATAAATAGGACCTCATTTGGTTGCTTTGGACATCTTGAACACTTCCTATCTATCCAATACTCAAAGCCAAATCCTCTCCATCTTCAAGCTCTCAATCCACAACACTCAAGCCTAAACTTCACCACTTGCATATCCAATTCCATATCATATCCAAGTGTGCTCAAGTATAGAGTGTTAGTTAGATTGTGATTCCAATTCCTTATTCAAGAATCACCAAGTTGTAAAGCTTCGAGGAAGCTCCCTCTCGGGTTGTGAGAGGAGACACGAGCGAGGCGAGGTTGTTCGCGAGGCTCGGTGTTGTAAACGACGTTGGTCTCGGCCCGGAACGGAGATCGGTTAGTGGAACCGTAAGCGAGGCTCGGGGGATCGAGCGAGGCTTGCGAGGAGGACTAGGACCCGGGTGTGGGTGCCGAACCTCTCTAAACTCCGGTGTCGATGAATTTGTGGTTTGCAATTGTCTCTTCCTTAATCCTTCGATTAATATTTTTAATTCCGCATTTTTCTATCGATTAGAGGGTCATAGATCCTAACAGATAGAGTGCGGGTGGTCGGCATGTGGGGTGGCGTGAGGCGCACGGAGGCGACAACGACTTCGTTGCTGCCGTAGGAGCGCCAAAGTTGCAAGCCAAGGTGGTGAAGGAGGAACAAGGTAAAGCGTGACCGGCGAGGAGGCGACACAAGGAGGCGATCAGAGCTCCGATGATCTCGAGAAAGAGGTATGCCAAGTTCATTAGGTTGCTCACACAATGTGTGTGAGAGGTTTTTGTGGCTCGTCGCAGGAGGTCGGAGGTCTCGTTGGCAACGAGGAGCGGTCAGAGACTGGCGTCTGCCGACACAGCTAGGCAACGCTTAGGCATTGCCTGGCGTAGCCCAGACACTGGTCGACCGATGCCATGGTGGTAGTCGACCAGATGTAGTTAGATTGAGAGCTTGTGAAGTCCATGATATTTTCTGTCGGACGTGACCCCTTTGATATTCGACCGTTGCATCGTTTGTTTAGTTTATTCCTTGCCAAGACCTTCTAAACAGTCGACCGTCGTAGACCTTGGTTGGACCGTTAACTTAAGTTTTAGCTCCAGTGTTCGACCGACTCGTGCTTCTGTTCGAACGTATTCCTATAGGGAATTGGTCGACCACTTTGCAAATTTCGGTCGACCGTTGGTGCCTAGAATTGAATTCTTGCCTTTTTCGTTATGTGTCGTGTTGTTTCCTTGGAAATCTGTGTCCTCTCCTTGAGCATGAGTCATGAGGTGATGGTAGGTGCGATGAGCGTGCCTGCCCATGGACCGCCGTGCAAAATGAGTGTAGCCATGTGTTGTATTGTTTCTCGGACACTCATGTCCTCGCCTTGAGCGTGAGCCGAGAGGTGATAGTGGGTGCGGTGAGCATGCCTGCCCAGGGACCGCCGGGTGAAAGAGTAAGGACACTTGGTACGCGTGCCACCTTTATATTTATGACCTTTTGTATGACATGTTGCATTTCATAGAGTCACCCTATGTAGTAGACCTAAGGGATCGCAGATCCCAATGCATTGCATTGTTATGCAGCTTCACAGAGCGAGATAACTGTCCGACTTTGTTGGCTGCGGAGATGATCGACTGACGATTATTCTGGTGGGTATGATCGCCCTGTTGTGGCACGACCCGACGAGTATGATCGACCAGGGTGACGACTCTAGCGAGTGTGGCGTGTCCACGAGATCAGATCTGTATCTATGACGCGAAAGTGCACACGACCATCACCGAACCCTCATGATTAGTATAGTCGCGAGTGTGGTGTGTTGTGTATCTTCGTAAGACCGTGTGTGTCTGCGGTAGGTACCCTTGGGAGACCCGATGTTATTGATGGGACTAAGTCCCTTATTTCCCCTACATGATGATGATTTTATTTTGCATTCTTTATGTCATGATATACTAGTATGATATGGTTATTGTATGTTGATTCATTCATGCTTAGGGAGACTTGGTATACTGGGTTTTCGTTATGAAAACTCAGACATTTTGTCATGTTTGCATTTCAGGGCTTTGAAGGGTGTTGAGTGGGCAACGACCGAGGACTAGTACACCCGGGCCCGGATTTTCCAGTCTTATCTCCTAGGTTGTTATTGTTAGTTTTATATGTACCACATTTGCTTCGATGTAATCATATTTTAATTGAACATTCTTTGTAATGGTGCACAATATATTTGAGTATTATGAGTAATTTTCCCATTCCTTCTGGAAATATAAAATTTATGATATTTTGTTTTAAATTTTTTATTTTTCAGAGACGTTACGTAAACGATCGACATCAAGGTGTAGAAATATCAACACCAACAATGTGGAGAACGGTTCGTGGTGTTTAGGTGCGTGACAAAAGTCAAAAAATAAATAAATTGTGGAGAAAAGATCAAAGCACATATATATCATCAACGGCATTAAACATGTTGCTTGACTATTATATATTGACGAGAGGATTTTTTTTTAAGTCCATGAAGTACTTTGTTAGATAAAAATTGAGATTTCTTTTAACAATGATGTCATGGTGAGTAGTCTAAACCATTTAAAACAAGCATGCGAGCTCAATTATAGACATACAAAAGAAATAATGACTAAGGTTTGTTATGGAGAGAGTAGTGGGTAAGAAAGATTGCACTTTTCATAATTTCTTTCTCTCGTCTTTGTGTATCTGGCTCCAACTTTTCGCTTTCACGATGGAAGAGAGAGGTATTTCTGTTATATATTTTTCTTCCAACCGAATATGAATACGAGTATACAACTCAAAATCAATTGGTCATGAGTAGATGAATCCTACAACTTATAACACAACAGACAATCTTATTTTAACTAATGTAGAACTATTTTCTAACAATATAAATTTAATTACTTCTACAATTGAATTGAGAAACATCTACATGCATAGATAAACCTCTACGGCGTCTTTGACTTTGATTGCCATGCATTTGAAAGAAACCTCGAACTACTCCAATTTTGTTAAACTGTATTTGTATTTTACCAGTCTAGATTACAATTAAAAGCTAAACAGCTTTGGACTGTTGACTTGGCTTCCCTTTCCCCATGGTGAGTAGTTCCATGGATGTCCAAGTCGTCCAAGACATCATCTTCTAAAAAAACAATTACGCGAATTAATTTACCTGCCATTCTTGACTTATCGTTCCGATAAAATTTTCAACCTTATCAATTACAGTTTGAAGTTTTCAAAAAAATAAAATAAAATTAGAGTTCAAAGTTTGTACATACAACATATCTAAAATTTCCTGTCCAACCACGTTGAACATCACAAGCAATACAAAAGTATACGGCGTACATTAATGTACGTACTACATCACATACCTTTAACCTTTGAGCATCTTCATTAACAAATTATGAATTTTCAGCCGAAAAAAGTTGTATTAGCTTTCAGGCAACAAGAAAATTGATGAAATTATTTTGCAAAATATCAAAATTCGCAGTATGTACCTACATCTCTATATCTTACGTATGTATCCGATAATATACAAACAAGAAAGATCTACTTTGGAGGTTAGAAATTAAGAGACATTTTGATTCTCCCACGAATTTATATGATTGAGTTTATTTTTGATAAATTATTAATTATATATGAACCAATCGATTTTGTGAGGGCCAACATTTACAAAAACCAACTTTAAATAATTTTCTCGTATTTAACCATTAGTTCATATTGAATTAATGGGTTCCCTGAAAGCAACTTGATACCAAGGCTGATCCACGTGTTATATTTTTTTCCCATCCTTTACAATTAAATGTCATACAAGTTAACTGCTGTTAGGTCAACCTCCCATCTGCAAGGAAGTTTCTCTCTGTCATTAATTAATTACCATAAAGTTAAATGACATAAGTTTGAACTTCAACTTGTACGGTACCTAATCTCCAGGAACCATTCTCCCTCCTACAATCATTTAAAATTCCAGACCTTGACGTCCTATCACCCTCTTTTTCCACTATAAATAGAGAACCAATCTAGTTCACTCATCATCTCAAACCACATCACTGATCACAACCTTCACACCAGTACAACTACCTAAGAAAATCACCAATGGCCGCGAAACCAATTCTTGTGTTGGTGGTGCTCCTGGCCACTGTCATGCTCCTCACCTCCGATGTGTTGGTGGCTGCCGAGACAGCTGAGGCTGAAATCTTCGGAGGTGATCCATCAGTCTCACAAACACATATACTAATTATATGTTTCATATACCAAATTAATACTACCATATTTCTATTAAAAAAACATGTAATTGATGCTCATTGTTTTTAAAACTTTTTAAAGATTATTTATTATTTAATAGAACGAATTAATGTAACATACATAAGCTTCGGGAGGAAGAAAAATCTTAGTTTCCTTGTAGCTATACTGGAATTTAAGCTTGTAATCTTTGGTTAAACCCCATGATGACATGCATGTAATTGATGCTAACTACGTGCTGCTTCACGCATGCATGTGTACAGATGAAGTTTCTGCTGATGCAAAGGGTCCTAGCAAGAAGTGCTGTGGTGGATGGCACAAGAAGATGTGCAAGAAGTGGTGCCACCAGAAGTGCTGCGGTTGGAAGAAGAAGAAATGCTACAAATGGTGCTGGTAACTTGTTACCAAGCTACCTACCACCCCCATATATAAGTTCTCCTTGTTTTTGCGGGGTTATTATGTATGTCTTAATAAGCTGCACATATGAGTGCAGATTGATTGTGTAATAAGAGCTTCAGCAGATCATTAATTAATACATATGTGACATTTTAAGGCAGTATATGCTTAACTCAAGGTGGCGCGCGTTCTGATGAATATTGCTTTATAAAAAAATAGTGCTTTATGGTCATTAAAGAGTATGTTCTTTTTATCTTGCATGCAACCAAAAGAGTTGCATCATTAACAACATATGCTTTTTTGGTTGCATTTACAACAATTTCATCTCGGATAACATTATTAAAACTAAATGGGCGAGTTCATGAAAAAAATTGCCAAAAAAATATTTTAAAATTTGTTGTAATGATACTGCCATCAAAAGGTGAAGAACAGTCAAATTATGACTTAAACGATAGTTCCAAAAACGGACAATCAAAAACAAATATAGGAAGCTTGTTTAATCACAATCTGAGTTCTATTTTAGAAACGTCATATTAGATTAATTTTAAAAAGATAAGTTCAGACTCCAATTTAATTAGTCTACGTACGCTAGATTTCTGTGTATATTTTCCTCCATTAAATATATCCTCCGAAATCCAAATAAGAGGTTCTTTTTCTAACCAAATGTTTTCTCCAGATTCTGCTATACCCCACTATCCATAAATAATTTTTCATATAGACATGATTAATGTTGTATATTTTGTAGGTCCAACGATATAAGATTATCTTTTCCAATGTTTAGAACGTCTTGACCTTGCTGTTAGAATAAGCCATGTATAACATAAGAGATTAGTGTTGTGTATAGTCGGGTCTAACTATAGACGTCGGCTATATGGAAGACCGATGTCTATTAAGCGACGACTATTCACTATTATTCACTATTATGCACTAGTGATTCTAACCCAACCTTTACAATTATATGCCGAGTTGCCAATTACTAATTTTTTAACTACGTCAAAATGTACTCATAATTAGGTTAACTAAACAAACATGTATCCGTCATGGACTCTATCAATATATCCTTTTGTGTATTTTTATTTTATTTTATATTTTTCTGATCATTACGTCCATATATAGGTGGAACATATTTAATCCCAACACATTTAACAATTGAATTCGGAAATAAGAATAACAATACGTTATGAGTCTTATGACAGTTAGTGAAATGTCTCAGAAGATACACAACTGGATATGGAAGATTAGGGATTTTTTGTTCTGTGAACATTTTACCACCATGGTAAATCCAATGTCCATAGGATTCCTTAATTAACCCATTAAATGGTGACAATGGCAAAAATTAAACATGGAACACATTTCTTAGTAGTAATATATATGTCATTGTTTGAGAACCAATTGAAGTATTCCAACACATTAACGCACATAAACTGGTCTCTCCCAAATCCATAATTATCTCATACACAAGTCTGCAGCATCCACTGATAACAGCAGTTTATTTACCAAAAAACTAGGTAGAAGTAGCAATAGCAATAGCAATATATGCCCAGCCAGTAGCGCCAGCACCACTTTTTGCCGCAACCATGGTGCGACCCAGGCTACAACACTTCTTGTAGCACCACTTCTTGCAGTAACCTTTGTACCATCCACCAAACATGTCTTCTTACCATATATATGAATCAGCAGAGACCTCATCTTCTTAATATATACTTATATGAATCATATAAATTAAGAGTAGACGTTATCATGATGTACTAGGACGGTTTGATCATTTGGATGAACTCCAACTGTAACGTCCCGAAACAGCGGAAGATTTAAAATTTCAAAATAACCAACATAACAGACAACTCACGCGGGAACGTCACTAATACATAAATATATAAATCCGGGTGCACCCAAAATACAAAGAGTTTTCCAAAAGAAGTACAACTACAATACTGATACAATGGAATAGAATACAAGTAGTCGTACGGTCTAGCAACTGCCGAAAAGGATCCGACTCCAAAGCGCTCCGTCCTCGGTAACCACCCACCCGGACCTACTGCGATCCTGAAAAAGATGCAACAACAATGCCTGAGTTTCCAGAAGGAAACCCCGTATACCAACTCACCTATATGCATGCATCACATAATGAACCTATCATACTAGTAGCATGTCATGGCATCAGCAGATATGGAAAACAGTTCCCCCGAAGGGTAAAACAGGACATCAGTCCGACAATCAATCATCGGGTCTCCCGAAGAGACCTACTGCAGGCACATGCAGTCTAGTAGCCCGCGACATCGCACCCCCCACACGCAGCTACACTACACAAGGGTTCGGCAGGGAGCCTCTGTCACGTCTACGCGCCGATAGAAACAGATCTGTAAATCTCAGTGGTCGGGGCCACAGGGACCAACGGGGCCGTCGCCCGGAAGGTATAACAACATCATCTCGGTAGGTGCCCAGCCGAGGAAAACAACATAGCCGGCACAGCCTCGGCCCAACAATCATCATCGCCGGCACAACCTCGGCGGCATCACCGGCACAGCATCGGTGGTCCATCACAACAGTTCGACACAGCATCGGACAGATCCAGACCGAAGTCTGCCAGGTCATCGGGCTCCTCGAGCCGCGACCTCCGTAGCCCCAAGGGCCGGTAGTCACCTCACCCAACGCCAGTTGCGTGCCCACACAACATCACACTGGGATCCGCGATCCCTCAGGCCTGCTATACTACAAAGTGCCAACAAACATCTCAAAAGTCACGGTCCATACATGGAGCTGACGTGTCCCGAACACCCACACTCTTCCCAACGGCGGTCCCTGGGCAGGCACGCGTCACGCGCCCACCGTCACCTCCCGGCTCACGCACAAGGCGAGGACACGGGTTTCCGTGGACAAAGTTGGCGTTCAAAAAGGGAACCAGGAATTCTGTCCTGGGCCCAAACGGTCGACCGGAAGAGGTGATTCGGTCGACCGGTTCCAGAAGGGAATCGGTCGACCGTACTCCTAGAACGGTCTACCGCTGCGCTCAAAACAGAACCCCCCAACGGTCGAACCAAGGTCTAAAACTGGTCGACCGAACGAGGTCAAAATCCGGAGTCTGGTCAACATTAAATTCAATTCTATCGGTCGACCGACTCAGGGGTCTCGGTCGACCGAAAACAGACAGGGTCAACCTATTATTCTAAGTCATATAATCGGTCGAACGCAAACCTCCAACGGTCGAACAACAAACGATCGGTCGAACGAACCATGAAATCGGTCGAACAAAACATGCAAAACTAACAGGTACACTTAAGTTCCGGTCGAACTCAACAAGGACCGGTCGACCGACAACAGGTAGAAAAATCCCAACTCACCAGCAATAATGCACTACCGGTCGACCGCCCCAAGGCATCGTTCGACCGGTGAAGGTTAAAGTCGGGCAAACAGTGCTAAAACGGTCGACCGCCCGAAGGATCCGGTCGACCGTTGGTCGTCTTCAACCTCGCGCCAGCCGAGGTTTTACGAAGAAACGCGTCGCCGGAGAGGCCCCCGACCTCCCCCGACTCGACCAACGCATCCCTCACATGAGGGTTAACAAACAAACCACACTAAGGAGCGGCATACCTCAAAAGAAACGACGAAAATGCCGGAGCTCCGCTCGCGCACGTCGCCTCCGGTGATCTCCCCGCGCGCTCGACTCCGCACGCCTCACGCCGCGCGCTCTCCGGTCTCCTCCTCAGCTGCTCGCCGCCACACGCACCAGCAAGGAAGGGAAGGAATGAGGGAAAGGAAGAAGAAAAGAAGAAAGGAGAAGAAAAACTAAGTTTTATAACCCCGTCTGCTACAGTGCCCACCAACCTCACCATCACCCTACACCCTCAGGCCACTGTAGCCCGCCTCTTCCCCAAGCAACCCAACTTCCCATGCAAAGCAAACCCTAATTCTCCTCTAATCTCCATTAGCCTCCTAATCTCGGTTAGGGACATAACACCAACAGTCTCGGTGTCAGCCGTCTCGGCGGCCGGCCACTAGCATGTCTGGGGTGATGAGCATAATTAAGGGCGGCCATGAGCACCACCGGTACATGAATTGGCTTTGAGGCCATGATTAGCTTGTAACTGTGGTTGCTTTGCAACAGATGGTGTTAAATTGTTAATGGATGTGTTGGTTTGTGATGAGAATTAGGGTAGAGAGGTATCCTCTATTTATGGTGAATTTCATGTAATATTGCGCAATCCTTCTGATCATCAAGATGTAGACAATTTTCATTATGAAACATATATGATATTGCGCAATCCTTTTAAGCTCTTGTTATCTTTTGCTTCTGACTTTGTAGACACAATAGTTTATGGTTTGAAAACTTAATTTGGACTTGTCGTATCGTATCATCCAAGTTCTCATTTTTCTTTATTTATTTTATATGTTCCTTACTACGAAAAAACTCTACAGCTCCACTAATGTCTCAATTTTCTATTTGTCATACCTTGATTTTACTTTCAATTAATATTTATTTTTCTTTCACCCCTTCAACTTTTCTAGCTGCTTAGTAATTACGTCAAGACTCGAGAAATATGGCAAACTAAAAACTTTTCCAGCGTCGGAAAAAAAGAGAATTCCAAGTGTGTATATTTGAAGTGTGCTTACGTTTAAGGATATTAGTGCAAAATATCTGTTGATGAAGGCAATTATTTTTAATTGCTTGGTCAACGTACAATTAATCCGAAATTATTTAAGAGAATACTTAGGAATATGCTGCCTGGTCCAATTCAAAAGGTTAGAACTTAGAAAGACGGGTGGAAAAAACTTAGCCCGTGGTTAAAAGACCAAATAATATTGCTTGAAAGAATTTGTTTAAATGCCTTAGGATGATTAAGGATAAGTTCTCTGAGGTTGATAAGACCCATTATTGTTGACTTGCTCTATTTTTATTTTTATTTTGTTTCAAATCTGCCGTGTGGTTACAAATAAGTCGTTCTCTTTACATTGGCAGTGTACCACTTCTGTCTTTAGTGATGTAACAATACATCTTTAGCTCGATTTTTATTTTATTTTATATCGAAACAAAAGAAATTGAAACAAAAGATAAAAAGAGACAATGATATATTTTTAATGTGACAAGTGCAAAGATATATGGAGGCATTTCCAAAAGGTAGTCGCCATTAATAAAACATATTTAGTGTCTGAATACGCGCATCTCATGTGCAATATGCATGATTCCGAAAATTGGAATTATAATGGTACGTCTCTATTAATACGAGAAAGATAAATAATAGAAAGCTTAGTGAGACTTATGATAAGAAAATAAATGTCGTTGATTGATCAGTTGTTGATGGGTCATGCTACGATGGCGAATAAGAATCACAATTAGTTATATTCTAAGAACCCAAAAGAGACTATAACTAAATGGACAAGCTGCATGGGCCCTAAGTGCGAAGGCCTGAAGGGCCTCATTCCCATCGGGCTTTAATGATTCACAATGATATTGCCATGTAAATTTGTTGTCATTTTCTGTTTTTTGTTTTGTTTTTGACTCGAGATACCTTTGGATATCCTTCGCGAGATCTCAGATGCGACAATAACATAACACGAAATAGTGGCACCATTTAAATGCAGCTTGACATGATTTTTTTTTTGTTGATCCGATTTGCTATGATGATCTAGACATAAGTATCATAATAAGAATTAAACACGATTTGACACGAATAGAAGACGACGTATTAATTTTGTATATGAAATTTACCTGATTAGTATCTTTCATAACATAACCAATTGTTCTATACTTCATAATTATTGTTCAAGATGTTTTTAGTATGATAACATAAATATAACCATTTAGTTAAACCACTGTCAATCTTAACACGATTAATCATCTTCAAATTGTATTTAACATAGTTAAGACGAATTCCTAACAAGGTTATATGATTGTCTGACACAAAAGGTAAAACCACGATTATTTGGGAGAGGGGATGCATGTTCTAAATTAAAGATCTTCCAAACACTAACCGCACTGAGACACGATTTCGTAGAATTGTGTAAGCGCATTTCTAAGGCTCAATCAAGCTACAAAAGAACCAATACAAATTCCAATACCAAGCATGTAAAAAGTCCCTTACATACATGAGAAAAAGTAAAACCCTTCTTCTGTCCAACAATAAGGAACAACATTAAAGAACTTACGTTAAAAAATATCATAATCAAATTATTTCACCAACTTTGGCAACCCAAACAAATTCAAAAAACACAACATAAATTAGTTTGCTAATCAAGTAATCAACAACCATACCAACATTCACTTCGCATTAAACTCCACGGGACCCTTGAGAAACGCCTTGCAGAGCAGCTTAAGCTGCTCATTATCCGCCTCCCTCTTCTCGACGCTCCTAACCGCCTCGTCGGCGATCTGCTCACCGATAACACCGGCACGGTACCGTATTATATCCAGCACAACATCCTTCTTAAACTCCGGGTGACACTGCACTCCCAACACGTTCCGTCCGACAGCGAACATCTCGATTTCGGTCCTCTCCGACCACGCCAGAACCCTCCCGCCGGGTGGGACTCTCAGGACCTGATCCCGGTGACTCTCAATCACATTCATCCTGGGCCCCACGTCGACTCCGTAAAGTTCCTTGATGCCCTCGGAATCCACCTGAATTTCCTTCAAACCGATCTCCCACCCGACGGAGGCTCTTCCGGTCTCGCCCCCGAGGGCCCGGGCCAGGATCTGGTGCCCGAAGCAGACGCCGAGAATGGGTTTGTTGCGGTCGTGGAGGAAGCGGAGGGCGTCGATGAGGCGGAGGATCCAGGGGTCGTCGGCGTGGGCGTCGGCAGCGCTTCCGGTGATGACGAAGGAGTCGTAGGAAGCGTAGATGGGGAGGAAGGAGAAGTCGTAGTCGAGGACGGGGAAGATGTCCCAGTGCTCGTCGGCGTCGGCGTCCTTGAGGAGGGTCTCGAGGAGCCTCGCGTAGCCACCGTAGGTTCGCTCGGTGTAGTCGAGGGCGTTCCCCGTCTTCAGCACCGCGTATCGACGACGCATTGGATCTTCCGCTTCTACGATCCCACTGGCCATCTGTGCTGTATGTGGAGTGTGGGTTTCTATTTCTGGCTGATGTTTGTTTTGTTGCAGCGTTTGTTTGTTTGTTTAATTCAACAGGTGCTGGTGGAATCTATCTTGAATTATTTGGAGTGTGAACTGTTAAAGGGGTAGTGCGAGTGTTGTAACATCCTGAAACAGCAGAAAATTTAAAAATTCGAAATCAAGACAAAGATCACAATAATCAAGACGGGATTGTTACTTCTCATAAACAAATAAGCGGTGCACCATAATACATCAGAGTTTGCCAAAATGAATACATGATTACAACAAAACGACAAGGGAAGATAAACGTAATCATGTGGACCTCAGTGGTCAGACTAGAGGATCCGACTCCAAACGCGCGCGCCCGCCGATCACCACCCCACTGGACCTACTGCGGTCCTGAAAAAATATAACAATGCCTGAGTTTCCAGAAGGAAACCCCGTATGCCAACTCACCTATATATGCATGCATTACACAATGAACCTATCATACTAGTAGCATGTCATGGTATCGACAGAAATGGAAAATAGTTCCCCCGAAGGGTAAAACAAGACATCAGTCCGACAATCAACAACGAGTCTCCCGAGGAGACCTACTGCAGGCACATGCAGTCTTACAGCACGCAACATCGCACCCCCACACGCAGTTACACTACTCAAGGGTTCGGCAGAGAGCCTCTGTCACGCCTGCGGGCCGATAGAATACAGATCTGCAAATCTCAGTGGTCGGAGCCACAGGGACCAACGGGGCCGTCGCCCGGAAGGTATAACAACAACATCTCGGTAGGTGCCCAGCCGAGGAAAACAACATAGCCAGAACAGCCTCGGCCCAACAATCAACATCGCCGGCACAACCTCGGCGGCATCACCGGCACAACATCGGTGGTCCATCACAACAGTCTGGCACAGCATCAGACAAATTCAGACCGAAGTCTGCCAGATCATCGGGCTCCTCGAGCCGCAAACACCAACCGCGCCGCTATAAAAGCAGGGCAGCGACCTCCGTAGCCCGTGGGCCGGTAGTCACCTCACCCAACGCCAGTTGCGTGCCCGCACAACATCAACACTGGGATCCGCGATCCCTCAGGCCTGCTATACAACAATAAGTCCAATCAATCCATCACATTTGTCACGCTCCATACCTGGAACTAACACGTCCCGAACACCTACACTCTTCCCAACGGCGGTCCCTGGGCAGGCACGCATCACGCGCCCACCGTCACCTCCCGGCTCACGCACAAGGCGAGGACACGGGTTTCCGTGGACAAAGTTAGCATTCAAAAGGGAACCTGGAATTCTATTCTGGGCCCAAACGGTCGACCGTAAGAGGTGATTCGGTCGACCGTTTCCAGAAAGGAATCGGTCGACCGTCCCTAACACGGTCTACCGCTGCGCACAGAACACAATCCCCCAAACGGTCTACCGAAGGTCTAAAACCGGTCGACCGAACGAGGTCAAAATCCGGAGTTGGTCAACATTACAAATCATTCTATCGGTCGACCGACTCAGGGGTCCCGGTCGACCGAAAACTAACAGTACATCATTTTCAATCTTTTAATCCATCGGTTGACCGACTCAGGGGTCTCGGTCGACCGATAACAGTTAGGGTCAACCTACATTTCTACGTCATATAACGGTCGACCGAACATATACCACGGTCGAACCACATGCATATAAAATCCAATATATTTAAGTTCCGGTCGACCGAACACAAGGCCTCGGTCGACCGAAACGCAACAGCAGTAAGTAAACACATGCATTCGGTCGACCGCCCAAGGGCCGGTCGACCGTCCGGTCGTCTTCAACCTCGCGCCAGCCGAGGTTTCTTCGCCCAAACGCGACGTCGGAGAGGCCTCCGACCTCCACCGACCGACCAACACGACCCTCTCATGAGTGTCAACAACAAAACCACACTAGAGAGCGGCATACCTCAACCTCAACCACGACGACGAAACGCCGGAGCTCCGCTCACGCACGTCACCTCCTCCGGTCTCCTCGCGCTAAGCCTCCGCACGAAAGTCTTCCTCGTCCGCCCCCTCCGCGACAGCTGCTCCCACCGCGCGCACCAGCAAGGAAGGAAGAAGAAATGAGGAAGGAGAAATGAGGAGGGAGAAGAAAGAAGAAGATGAAAGAAAAACCCTATTTAACTTGGATGCTACAGTACCCGACCCTTCACCTTCCTATGCAACTCCTGCACACTTACCTTCCCCATGCAAACCACACCTTAAACCCGAGTTAACCCTAAACCCGGGTTAGGGTTCTAACAATCCACCCTCTTAAAAGGATTTCGTCCCGAAATCAAAGCAACCTACTCACCGAAAAGCTCTGGATACTGCCTTCTGACATCCTCTTCGATCTCCCAAGTGGTCTCGCGCTCGCTGTGATGCTGCCACCTGACCTTCACCATCGGAATGGTCCTCCTCCTGAGCTGATGATCCATGCGATCAACAATCTCTACTGGTCTCTCCTCGAGCGACAAGTCCTGCTGAATCTCTGGCACTGCTATCTCAATAACGTGCGACGGATCTGTCACGTACTTCCTCAACATCGACACATGGAAGACATTATGCAGACCCGCAAACTGCGGTGGCAATGCAATCCTGTAGGCAACCTCTCCAACTCGGTCGAGGATCTCAAACGGTCCAACATATCTCGGACTGAGCTTCCCCTTCTTCCCAAACCTCATCACACCTCGGGCTGGGGAAATCTTCAGAAACACGTGATCGCCCACCTCAAAACTCAACACCCGTCTGCGTCGATCAGCATAACTCTTCTGCCTGCTCTGTGCTGTGGCCAACCTCCTCCTGATCACATCCACCTTCTCTGAGTACATCTGCACAATCTCTGGCCCCACTAACTGCCTCTCGCCCACATCACTCCAGCATACCGGTGATCTGCAAGGCCTCCCGCACAGCGCCTCGTACGGTGCCATCCCAAAACTCGAGTGGTAGCTGTTGTTGTAGGCGAACTCTATCAGTGGCAGGTGCTCATCCCAGTGCCCTGCCCAATCCAGTGTGCATGCTCTAAGCATATCCTCCAGGGTCTGAATCGTCCTCTCTGACTGACCATCTGTCTGCGGATGAAACGTTGTACTGAACTTCAGACGCGTCCCCAACGCCTGCTGCAGACTCCCCCAAAATTTGGAAGTGAAACGAGGATCTCGATCTGAGATGATGCTCACTGGCACTCCATGCAACCTGACTATCTCCTCCACGTACAACTTAGCTAGACCCTCCAAAGGCAACGTGGTCCGGATCGCTAAGAAGTGCGCCGACTTGGTCAGTCGATCGACTATCACCCAAATCGCGTCGTGGAATCTCCTCGTCTTCGGCAATCCCGTGACAAAATCCATCGTCACGTGCTCCCACTTCCACTCAGGAAGCTCAATACTCTGCATCGGTCCTGCCAGCCTCTGATGCTCAATCTTCACCTGCTGGCAAACTAAGCATCGCTCCACAAACTCTGCAATGTCCCTCTTCATGCCCTTCCACCAGAAGTTCCGCTGCAGGTCCTTATACATCTTTGTGCTCCCCGGATGAATGGTGTATCTAGCTCTGTGTGCCTCCTCCATGATGTCATCTCTCAGCCCATCAACCTTCGGCACCCAGATCCGACTCCTGAACCTCAGACCACCAACAACCCCCACACTGAGGTCTGATCCATCTCTGGAAGCTAATTGTAGCAGACTAGGTAACTCATCATCCCCCTGCTGAGCCTGAACCAACCGTGAGACAGTCTGCGGCTCCACCCGAAGTCCAGCAATCACCGCTCCCTCCGAACCCTCGGTGAATGGACTCCACTCTGACAAAGCCTCGAGTAGCCTCCACTCCTGGATGCACAGACTCGCAACAGAAACCTCCACCTTCCTGCTCAGTGCATCTGCAACCGAATTCGCCTTCCCCGGATGATAGGAAATGGTGAAGTCGTAGTCCTTAAGGAACTCGAACCATCTGCACTGCCTCATATTCAGCTCCTTTTGCGAGAACAAGTATTTCAGACTCTGATGATCGGTGAAGACCTCGATCTACTCGCCATACAGATAGTGCCGCCAGGTCTTCAACGCATGAACTACCGCCGCCAACTCCAGATCATGAGTAGGGTAGTTCTTCTCGTGCACCTTCAGCTGCCTTGAAGCGTACACGACCACCTTCCCATGCTGCATCAGGACACAACCCAAGTCTATCCCTGATGCATCGCTGTAAATCACGTAGCCTCCACTGCCACTCGGTAGCGTCAGAATAAGTGTTGTCGTCAAACGCCTCTTTAGCTCCTGAAAGCTGTCCTCGCACTTCTTGGACCAAACGAACTTGACGCCCTTCTGCGTCAATGCTGTCAGCGGCGATGCAAGTCTGGAGAAATCCTGGATAAACCGCCTGTAATACCCTGCCAGACCTATGAAGCTCCTGATCTCCGTCACGCTCGTCGGGGCTCTCCACTGAGTCACTGCCTCGACCTTCGCCGGATCCACTGAAATCCCATCTGCTGACACAATATACCCCAGAAAAGCCACCTGATCCAACCAAAACTCACACTTCGTGTACTTGGCATAAAGCTGCTGATCCCTCAAGATGCCAAACACAATCCTCAGGTGCTCTCGATGCTGCTCCCTATCAGGCGAGTATACCAAGATGTCATCCACGAACACCACGACAAATTTGTCAAGGTACGGCTGGAAGGTCCTATTCATCAGATCCATGAATGCTGCAGGCGCATTCGTCAGTCCAAACTGATCACCCGCCCGAACCCGGTGCGTTAAGATACGATCCACGATCCTGACCGCTGCACACTCTGATATTTAAATCCATCTGATAGACCCATAATTAATCTGAAAAATATAATCAACAATTTGTGAGCTCGACAGCCCGCAAGTACCAACCATCAATCAATCAGAATCATAATCATGTGGAAAATAATACAGAATATGACATTCAGTCAATAAGCACAATCAAGAGACATGCATCACAAATAAAATGCATGCATAACAATCTGGAACCCCCATTCGGATTCGACCACATCATGTGCTTCTGAAATCTATCAATCAGTCAGACGCACACCTGGTAGCTCCACACTAACGACAGACAACCATTTCCTCTCTCGGGTGGCTTCACGCTGTCCGTTAGGCAGCTCTTTCCTAAGTGGCTCAGCCAGAAATATACATACAGTCACAGGACATGTCAACCGAAACACCACCATGCAATAATATGCATATCAATGAAATCGACATCGATACTCAGCATGCATGCAACTACGAATATCAAGAGAGACAGACATGATATGAACTGAAGAATAACGAATCAGTACTTGCCTCAAAATCTCCATCTTTTTCTTCTCAATATTCTTCTCAAAATTTCATCTTCTCCTAAAACCACACAATCATCCAACAATCTTAATTAGTCCATTAAGATATTTGATTATTACCTAAACTAAAAAATTCAGGATATTACAAGTGGTGTGTGTGTTAGGAGGTTGACATGTCGTTATCGTGTCTCTCTTCTTTTTTTACAGATTTAGAAATTTCACATGATCGCATCTCCCCCTTACTTACATGTTTGCTAGACCTGGTGGAATGTCCTAGTGTATTCGTAAGACACCAAGGGATGCGGAACCAATGGTTTCGGTTCGTGCCCTCTTGATCTTAATTGTTTCTTGAACGAATTAGTGGGAATAGGATAATCCCTAAATAATCTATTATTTCTCTCCTTCCATAACGTCTAAAGTATTAAAATAATGTCCCAACTAAAGTATTCTAATCATCGGTCCCTCAATCGAGGCGATTTTGAACCGAAAGTCTGAACCGAGCATTATTTCCTCTTATTAACTTCAAGTCTAAGTTTGTAGTTCACTTTGATTCTCGTAGTAAAATTTGTTTATCGCCTGTTAGAAACCGAAAGACTTGAGGCTAGATAGAGCTATCTAGGATCAAATGTCAACAACTCTTGGACCTAAAGACTAGATCAAGATCATGACGAACTTGGTCGCACTTTAATTTTCTCTTCCCTTTCCTCTAAGGGGGTGAAGACTCAATGTAACGAGAAAAGATTGCAGATTGCGTTTGACCAAGAATTTTCCTGTTGTTTGTGCCAACCCAGGAAAATAAAAAAAGGTTTCCATTGATTTCTCAAGTATAAAAATAAACAAAGATAAAAAAATCCATTATAAAAAACTATTTTTTCAAGGTGCATGGTGCATTTTCTATAGTTTTAATTAGTTTCATATTTATTTATATGTGAATTATATTGGTTAATGTACAATATATTTGTATATACATGCAAGTATGTGCAAAAAAATAAACGTCTTCTATGCATATGTTATTAAGTTGTCAATTCAGAATTTATGTGTTTTTTTTATTTAAATCTAATATGAAAAATTACAATTTCAAATTTGAAAATTTACTGAACTTTCCATTTTCTATTCTTATCTGAAAATTTGCTAAATGAACATTGAATTTTACCTTTTAAATCAATACTAGGTTGTAGCTATTAAGGACTTTCCGAAAATGTCAATTATAAACTCATCAATCATTCAATATAAAACTATTAATTTTAAATCTTACAATTAACATCGAATAACCTTATTTAGCCCAAAATGAAGTTGACCTTCATCAACGCCATTTTAAGATTAATCATACTTTACCTCAACATTAGTGCAAATGTATACATAAATTAATATTTAGAAGAATAAATCTTCAAATTGGAACAAATGACCCCCAAAAAATATAGCAATCGATATTGGAATTAGGATTCCAAAAGGGGTGAATTGAATGATATTTCACTTAGACAAGAGAATTAACTATTCCAAAAGTGGGATTCCATTTAATGAAATCAAAATAAGAACATGAATGAAAATGTGGAAAAAATTGTAAGTCCGCTCCATATTCGAACTTATTTATCAAATAAATACAAAAATCGAAAACTCGCTAATCCGAATAGGTAGTAAATGAGATCATCTTAAATTAAGTCGATTCGACCACGGTCGACGAGTTTTAACCAGAATTGAGTTTTAAGGTTGGACGGGTCCACCTACCTTTTCGGGCCCCGATTCAACTGATCAAATCAGCGGGGTCTGAGTTCGTTTAAGAAATTAAAAATACAATATAAAAGTTTTTTTATTAGGATTGTTATTACTTGCGCTGAGAATATAGTCCTACATTGTTAAATACAAAAAGTGTACAACACTCTATAATAGAGTTGGAACCACTACCCTTCACCTAAGTGCTTAGGTTTTGTTGAGGTGGTGGACCAACCAAATTTAACATGGTATTAGAGCAGGTTGATTGACCTATGGGGGCTCACTCCAACCTATATTGTTCACGCGTAGACACGGAGAAAAATTATCCCGGTCACGCGTGCGGAGGAGTGTTGAGAATATAGTCCCACATTGCTAAATACAAAAAATGTACAACACTCTATAATAGAGTTGGAACCACTACCCTTAACCTAAGTGCTTAAGTTTTGTTGAAGTGATGGACCAACCAAATTTAACAACTTGGATGGGAACGGTAACAATGTTCGGTCGGGTCTGAGTTCGTATAAGTTGGTACTGGATTAGACCAGACCTGAATATCCAGAATCCATGAGACTGAATGCCTATCCAGGTACTTGTTCAGCGCAGTTAGAGTTTTTTCCTGGTTGGAGCCGAACTAGACTGGATCGGACTAAATCTCAATCTAGTCCAGTTTGGTTGCCGTACTGCAAGCCTGTTTGTATAAAGCTATTGGTTTTCAATGAAATTAATATAGCTGAAGAATTTAATCAAAATATCATTCTCCGATAAGGTATCCAGAGGGTATTTTGCGGTTTTTTAAAAAAAAATTATCTCTTGAAAACCTTGTATTTATATCATTGTTATCTTCTTTTTTTTGACACTTCTTAAACACCAAAGTCTTAAGGGTCTTTTTGCAAATATTCTATTTTACCCTGGGAAAGAAATACATAAACCAAGACAGCGAGGAAAGTGGGAGGGCAGACGTGCGGCCAATTAAGATTTAATTAATTCTAATCACCTAAAACTTCGAACAACAAATCACAAGGCTGGCTATATTCTAGATTAAAGAAGGGAAAGTGGCCCAAAAGGTCAACAACCCACACGAATTCCCTCCCTCCTTGGGCGCAATGCAAGCCGTGTATTTTTTGAAAGGATGAATAGAAAAGAGTGGAACCACCAACAAGTCTTCAACCCTACCATTTGAAACAATTGTCGAGCCAGTTCCATGTGCTTCTCATCCATTACCAACCACCAAACTCAAACTCAACTCCCCAACATCTTATGTGTTGGGGAGAAAAGTTGAGGTAACTATTCTAAGGTAGCTTTAGTGGTGGTAATGATGATGGTTCATGAACATTGTGTGTGCCATGGTGATTGTTATAACATGATTTTTTTATTTATTTACAACACACCAGCTAAAAAAAATTTTGATGAAAATTTGATCATAGAAGTTTGATTAGTGTGGACTAACCAAACATTTATGTTTGTGAGGGTCCGATGTGTTAATTTCTCGAAAGTGTAGCAAGTATTCACGATTTCTTTTCCTCCTGAAATCAACTAATTAATTTCATCTGTCGGTGGAGATTGCTTTGACCGACTTCACCAAAAAGCATGAAAAGAAGATAAAATGGGAAAAATCAAGTGAACTTCTGATAATAAACATTATACATGTAAATAACTTCCATTGCCAAGTTGAGAAGAGCTTGTGTAACAGTTAATTAACACCGTACCATCCTCTCTATATTTTTCTTTCTTTTCTTCTTCTAGAAAAGAAACAACAATACAATAACATGAGATGAAAAATTATGCAGCTAGCTAGAGGGGAAAACATTATATATAATTAGTAGAAAATATAGTAGATATTAAACAAAATGATGGTGAAGAAGAAGAAGAAGAAACTAAAAAAGGAAGAAAAAAAAATGCCTGGCTTCCCATGTATGCCAATGGCCACCAATGGGGGATGCCTTTTGCCGGAGATTTGTGTCGTCCTCACCGAAGAATTGTCTGAACAAACCGGCCTTCGGCACCGCCGAACATGCATGGGCAAGACCCACATGGGATCTGAGGAACAAACCTCAAATGATGTTTTGCAATAGCCTTCTTCTTCTTCTTCATGTTCGATCTTCACAAAAGAGAGAGGAAATAAGAGAGCTATATATGTTAATGCTCTATCCTATCCCCCTCTCTGAGTTACTAATGGAGTCATTGTCATAAGACAAAGACACCAAGAAAGTTTTGTTTATATATGGAGAGAGTGAGAGAGGAACCAAAGTGTGTATTGACAGTAGTTATTTATGTGAATATAGGGAGAGAGGAAGGAAAATGTGAAAGAGGTTCTTGGGAGGGATTCTTATTTGATTACCAATAGTTTAATCCTCGTGGTCCAGACCATTTTTAAGAGGGGAAATTAGTGTAAGCACGTTATTCATAATTAACACTTGCAGTCTTGCATGTTTTGTCAAATAATAACTCTAATGACTTGTAAATTGTGAAAAGTACCAAAATTGTATAACAAAAGTATAAACATTGATTTAAAAATGACAAGTACAGATAGCTTAACTCTCCTTCTTGAGTTTTCCACAACCAAATATTGCATGTTCATTCTCAGTTGCTACAAAGCGGTTCGAATTTTCTCCCTCTTGTTTTCAAGACTTACGTTGACTACGTTCATTCCGTTAAATAATAATAAATGTTAAAAATAATTTTCATTTTAAAAAGAAATTCATACCCGAAGTGGTTTGTGGTTAGTTTTCTTTGGAGTTTTTTTTACCTACACTTCCATTTCATAGGACTGATCTATTCCAATTCTAAATTCTAAATTAATGAGCAGATCAACTTTACTTCTTCCCATAATGTAATTCAAGTATTGTTGTCGAAGTGAAAGTTGAACTGGAATTGGCATACATATATATGACTCACCAACTTACCAATTAAGTTTTCTTAATATTGAGATTTTCGTTTGGAAATTTGAGAAAAATACCAACCCAAGGGATCTATATGGTATAGTTTTGATGGGGCTTTTTTTGTTTGTTAAGTTTGTCTGAAACATTAATACTTGCTGAACAGATCCACTTAACAACTGGACATACTCCTGGACGGTCCTGTGCTTGTCGGATCAGATTCTAGTGATCTAAACTAGTCCTTCTTGTACTTTAGTTTCGTTGCATTTTGTTTACATTTTAGAATTCCAACACCAAATTTGTCGGTTGTCGAGATGAAGAGATTGAAGATTTTATAAGCTAGTAAGGATTTGTCACCTTTACTATTGTGACCCTAAGTGAGTCGGATCAAAGTCATCACTATTCCGAGAGGAAACTATTTCCGAATTCCAAATCACCTAAGAAAACATAGCAAACACGTTTTTGAAAATTTCCCCATTATATTCTTTATTTTGAGAAATAAGTGCACAACAAAATTGAACTAATGCCTGAGAAATTAAGCCCAAAATCTGCCTCCAAAACACAAGCTTTTTTAAATTCAAATAATTCATTTTTTTCAAATTGAATTCACATTTCCATCCAAACACTACAAAGAATCACATGAGAATAGCAAATCCCTTGAAATCCTAGGAGTGAAAGCCCCTTGTACTGTCTTGTTCCACTAAACCCATCAAATGGTCCTTTTACCCCATGCATGGTGATGGTGTACTTCTTTAGCGAGCTAAGTTGCATAGGCACTAGCAAGTAGCAACACTAGGATGGTCCTTATTACCATGGAGCAAACTATAGTTACTATACAACTACAGAACTACTCCACAATACCAAAATTAGAGATTTGGAAACAGAGGGATAGATTAGGTGGCCTAGAAACAAAAACCCATTATATATGTTCATACCGACAAGAGAGTGGACCCTAGAGTGGGTAGTGTGGACCGAAGTTTACTACAGAAACTTATAAGAAAAGCTTATAAAAAAACTATAAGAATTTTTTTTTAATCCTTTAAAATGAAAAGTTGGCATTGATCAGCTCCACCATTTCGCCAATTTTTTTACCCCTAGACGCTCTTCCAACACCACCTTATAGGTCTTGAGATGTTGGAAGAAGTGGGTGATTTTGAGATTTGTGAGGTAAAAATCTGAAGGCACAAATCGACCTACAATAGTAAGGAAATATGGTATATTTACTCGAGTTAGCTAATTTTAGATTTATGAAGCATACTAGGATAGTATAATTAGAAAAAAAGTTGATCAAATAGGACATTTCCGATATCGTATAAAACTTTAGGGTATTTTGATATTTCAATACTAATGCGACTACTGTAGGAGTTATAACTAATTAACATTTTTTGTGAAGAAACAAAACCCTTGATTCAAAAGCCCCTGGTACTTCTAAATTGAATGTCAAGATGACTACTCTTGTAGTTAAAATAATTAGTAAAATTTTAACTTTTAAATTTCATGTCAAGATGACAGGGATACTAGTCCTTCGGTCAAAATGAAGGCAAATTCGGCAGCCCATCTAAATAGGGTGGTTCGTGGGCGGTTATAAAACTTATTTATGATCCTACCTACCTAATTAAACAGTTTGCGGTCGATTAGAAACTCGTTTATTTTTACCTCTACCCATGACCCTACCCGTTTTATTTAATTAAACTGTTTTGAGCGGTTAAATGATTATATGATTAAAAGTTAATGGATATTAAAATCGACATAAGAATTAGGTAAATGTTTAAATGGATAAAAAATTGTCAAATAGATAAATGGATAACAAACTCAACTTATTATTCTTACAATATTTAACATCAAACATCTATAAATTTATAAACAAAACCTCCAAAAATCCATAATCTAAACATTCACAAATTCATATTTTTAAACAACATCAAACATCCACGCATAACGAGTAATGATAAACATCAAAAAATTATATGTATATAGTATATATAACAAAATGTTATATATATATATATATATATATATATATATATATATATATATATATATTCATTATGTTTCGTGGTAAAACGGATGGATGAAATCTTGTACCGTTACCCGCTCATTTATTAAACGGTTATGATTTTCACAACCTTTATCCCCAAATTTATTAAATGGAACCCGTGATCATACATGTTCGTTCGGTTAAGACGGTTAAACGATTTTGACTCTACCCATTTTCAACCCTACGTGTAAACCTTCTAATACATTTGAGCAACATGATAAGATCATACTATATATATATATATATATATATATATATATATATATATATATATATATATATATATATATATATATATAAGATCATAAAAGGATTGAGATGAATATTACAAATAAGTCCTCAAGGAAACATCAAAATTAAACGCAAAAATTAGAAAATTAACCACTACACGGTTACTAAACACACCAAATGAAATTCAACTAGGCTTACTAACTCAAGTTAGTCAGTTGGTGCATTCTTGATCTTAAAATAAATAAAAATATCTTAAAATTTATTTAGAGATCGTTTGAATACGATTCTGCAAAACAAGAATCAAGTTTGTCAAACATGTAACATAAAATTGATTCTCCAACAAGAATATGATTCTTCTCCTTAAAACTCGCTCTAGCATCTCATGGAATCTTGGTTACGTGTTGTAACGCCTCGAGCCCGAACATGTGTTTAACCGTCCGAACCCGGTACATTAAGATATAATCCACGATCCTGACCGTTGCACACTCTGATATTTATATTCATTTGATAGGTCCATAATTAATCTTAAAAATATAATCAACAAATTGTGAGCTCGACAAATAGAATCATAATCATGTGGAAACTGATACAGAATATGACATTCAGTCAATGAGCATAATCAAAAGACATGCATCACCAATAATATGCATGCATAACAATCTGAAAACCCCCCATTCGAATTCGACCACATCATGTGCTTCTGAAATTTATCAATCGGTCAGACGCACACCTGATAGCTCCACACTAACGACATATAACTCTTTCCTCTCTCGGGTGGCTCCACGCTGCCCACTAGGTAGTTCTTTCCTAAGTGACTCAGCCAGAAACATATATACATACAGTCACAAGACACGTCGACCGAAACACCATCATGCAATCATATGCATATCAATAAATTCAATATCAATACTCAGCATGCATGCAACTACGTACGAATATCAAGAGAGACAGACATGATATGAAACTGAAGAAAACAAATCAGTACTTGTTTGTCTCGCAATCACAACATTAATTCCACAAATCACATGTAATTTCCATATTTTCGTTTATATCTCTTACATCAGAAAAACATAATCAAATATAGAGATCACTATCCAGATCGCTATCTACAGAGTTGACCAAATCATTGAAGTTCAATCACAAAAATAAGGTAGATTAGTTCTTACATACCTCAAAGTCAACCCAAAACCAAACCTCCTTCACGGAACCTCATTCTCCGTATCTTCTCAACCTTCTCTCTCACGAGTCACTCCACCTCTCTTTTCCCTCAGCTCTCCAACTCACGTGTCACCCCCACCTTTTTCTTCTGTCACGTTGAAGTAAAGAATTTCTGATCAGATAAACACCACTTAACACTTATATACAATTTACTTTTACTCCACCGTCGTATCCTCCGATCATCAACTCCCATCTCACTCTATTTAACACCCCCACACGTCACCACTTCAAACAAACTTTCCTTCCACACGAAAGGTCAAGTGCCCTCTAATTCCTCACTCTAATCTAATTAGTTCATCTAATTATGGTTTAAAGTTTAAGGTTCTAACACATATGACAATATTAACAGTTAACACCATTGATTGTGATATTTATATAACTTCTATGATTTTTTGGGTATTTCATTTATTAGGTTTTATTTTTTTTATCTGGATGTTTCGTTTTTTTATTTGGGTTTGTCGGTTTGGGTGTTGATTTGCTTTGTTCTTCACCTTCGGTATCTTGTGATTCTTGTTTTATATAAGTAGAGATCTTGATTTTATCGGTCTTTTTCTATTCCACAATTCCTTTACAATATTTTTAGGTTATTTAAGTTACGTTGACACATGGGAGAATTAATACGACCTAACACATAACATAGAAAATTAGCTTCACATGAAGAATCGAATCACGAAGGAAAGAATTAGCTCGAGAAGCTGATCCATACGGGGTCTTAGCATAGTGTAGAGCAGATATAGACTTAAAAAAAAAACCAAGTTTGCCTTCTTGGCTCGAAGCAACGACGTTTTCTTTCCTTTAAAATACCATAAATTTGTAATTTGAGTTGTATGATGTTTACCTGGCAAGCTGTGCCGACTTTGTGCAAGCAAAAGATCCTTCTGATTTAGAGAAAGCGGAGGATTCGTACAATGAAAGGTCATTATCACATTAACAAGGAAAACTGTTCACAAGATAGCAACTTCTACATCTTCTCTGGGGATAATACGGGATTAGGTTGTCCATGAAATCGAATGCAAATTTAACTCACTGTTTCAGGAAAGGTACACAACTGGAATTTTCTTATGTAAGATATTGTCTGTACAGAACAACAACGCTTATCAAAAGAATTTTGTAACATTGAAGTGAACTTTGATATGTACTGAAGTGATTAAATATGTCATGGTCACCCCACAAGTAATCCTTTGTTTACTATCGTTAAGATTCCTCGCTTGACATTGAGACTTTGGAAGCCTTTTGCTTCAGAAGGCCCATGTGAGTGTTTTGGGAGCTTTATCGCTTCACGTTATTTTAACTCTAGTACTCGGTATTATTAGGTGCACAACATGACAAAGATGTTGCAACAAAATTGTCTGAACAGATTTTGAAATACTAAGAATTGAATCTAAGCAGCGATAACTTGGACTTGGAACATAAATCTGAGTTTAGAACGAAAACTACAGAGACTAAAAGGTCAGAAGAAAGCCAATGTAACCAAGTGGTTGTGTAAGAATAGTAATAATAATTAATAATTTAGACTATTGAGATAAACAAATAAATAATTTGACAATTAAGACGGTACCCAATCCAAAGTACCAACAATAAAGAAAGAGAGCAAGCACCCAATGAACAAAACATTCAGCAAATAGACCAATTATGAAATTAAAGATATACACTACTACTGCTATTAATTTGGACACCATCCTAATGAAAACATAATAAGTCCAATGTAAGGTTTATACTTGTATTGTTTCTTGTTTAATCGAAGCATATAAACAAGAACATATTTACGACACAGAATATCTAATCAGGGTTCAGTTACAGCTTAAGACAAAACAGATATTGTGCGTGCAGGAAGGACTTCACTTACATGCTTCACAATCCTGAGGGATAAAACAGCAGTGGGAGGGTATGTCTGAACATAAACGAATAAAATGATGAAATTCTGCGTCGCAAGGGGGTAAAATCAATTCTCATGAACACCCAAACAACCATATCTGAACATTAGACGGTTCAGGAAAACAATACCCTCACAATTACAATTAAATCAACTCCAATTTGCCTACACTATTTGTCATCCAAACAGTTCATGAACAAATGGTTAAGCATTAAATGAAGCTAAGGCAAGATAAAATAAAACGATCCTTTATCGTTTCTGAATCTGCAGGCTGGTGGAAATTTTGGTTTTCGACTCTCTGTTATGAACACTGGCAGAAACTCCTTTCGTGTCTGAGGAAAATATCATTTCAGCTTGTTCAAAGCCATTCTTTACGAATTTCAAAAGTGTAGTTGATTTCCAGGTAACACTTTCCATCATCATCAATGAACTGCAAGATTAAGCCACGGATATGTAATTTTAGAATTTGATGAGAAAATTAAAACATTGTCAAACGAGTATTAGTTCCACTTCCAGGGATGGAAATACAAGAGAAATTGATATGAGAAACTTGATCTCACTAGATGTGTTATATAACTTATAATGAAGATGAAATTAATTTTGCTAAATGCACAATTGTTTAAGTTGTGCTACAAGATAGTCATTTTGTGTATGGCTTTTTACTTGAATTATCATCGTAAATACCAAAATATTAAGTGGCAATATGTATATTAATTAACATATTTATGAGGAAAAGATTGAGAAAAATGGTGACTTTTACCCTGGTTCTGGCAGAGTAAGACCCCCTTGCAAAAATACCGGAGGGTGTGGTTTCCTCAGCCATCTCATGGACATAAGGTTCAGGCTGAGGGCTGAAGGTTCCAAGCATTTCCTTTGCGCTGTCGACTGAAATTACCACAATAATGTCAAGCTAAAGAGATAGAGTGGAATTTTACATTGGTAATATAATTGTTACTTTGCATCCAAAATGAAACGACTAAGAATAATAATGGAAAGAGGGAACAATTATCAACGTACCTTTAATACCAGTTTTCCAGACCGTATTGGTGTATCTCAACCCACAAACAATGTTGTTGCTAACCGAGAAGGTGAACTTGAGCCTGTATTGGCTACCTTCTTTCAGAGTAAACCATGAACCCTTGGAGTTGGAGATCGCAGGAATTGGGAGAACAATATCGGGCCTCCCAGGGGATAGGATAGAGACACCCAGGATCTTAACCTCTGGATCCAATATTTCTAAACGTGGAGGAAAAAGGACAACAACAAACACCAGATCAATATGCTACCAAATAAACAGCATCAGTTCTTCGATCGTGCTAAAAACATTGAACCCTACAAAGATGAGTATTTCAATTGCTGACTTGACAACAGCAAAAAATTTCAAGCCAAAGCATACAAAACCAAAATGCTAAAAATTCATTATATGCTCTAGCAGGGATACATTATCAATCTACGTAGGGGAAAAACCCACCAATTCCTGAAATCATGCACTAGAAAAGACCACCAGAATTTAATTAAATGAGCTTTCAACAAAAAAAGTGAACTAAATGAAACCATCATCCAAACGGGCCTAAAAAGAAATTGCAACAAAAATTGGCGGTGAATTTTGTTTACCTCCAACGGAATCGAAGTCCACGCTGCCCAAAAGCTGTTCCTTCCACCTTCTCAAGCTCTCATCATCCTGCAAAATGCAAATTCCGACATGAACAAAAACCAAAACCACAAAAATAAAACATAAACCAAGAAAAAGGGGAAATGTGACCAAACCTTGTCCAATTCAAGCTGATCCTTGAGGCTGACCTGAGGCCCAACATCAATTTTCTTATCACACTTGCCATCCTCATCCTCATCGTCATCCTCCGGCTCGCAAAGCGAAGCCTCACTCATCTGCTTGCTAATCTTCTTCTCCTCCTCTATCTCACTCGCAGACTTCTCCTCTCCATCCCTGAACCCCATTTCCAAAACCCACAAAAATCCGAACCCAAAGGCACGATCTTTGGCGAAAAAACGGAATTTCAACCCCACATGAAAGGTACCCACAAAATTTGAACCCCAAAAGAGGCCGAAAAGGAGAGAATTTCAACCCCCCTCTCTTCGTGGAATGGAGAGGGGCGTGGGAAAGCGAGAGAGGGAGAGGAGGTTGGAATCTATGAGAAAGGGAAGGTTTGAAAGGGTGGGAGGAGGAGATCGTGAGGGCCACAACTGTGGAGGGAGAAGAGGGATTGTGTGGAGGAAACCCTCCCTTTGACCATTTCTTTTGCTACTTGTTTTTGTAAAACTCAATTCCTTCCATCCAATCATTGGATTATTATTTTTAATATAATTGAATCAATCATTGGATTATCCGAACACAAAAATCTCATGTGCTTTGTTTTGGAAAGTGCACATTTAGGATTCCATCCATGCCCTCCTTTATTTACTCTGCTTTTTTAGGTGGGGGCTTTGGGTCAATTTAGTTGATAAAAGTGTGTGATTTGCATTTTCTGGTATGCAATTTAGTAAATTAGTCATGATAATAGCATTTCCGTTCCGACAAAGCACCACCTCAATTTCGACCGAGGAAGGTAATGTTGCTATCTAAATCTAGTCTCACATGGTTTTCTCCACTTTAGAATAAGTGAAGTTTAATTTTTCATCGGAACTCAAGACCATAGTGGTTGATCACTAAATTTCGCATCGATAGAGTTCAATTGACTCTCCATGGAACCTAATTTGAATCATTCCTCATCGTACTTCCGCAAATTGGGTCACAAGCTAGGCAACTTATAAGCACCACATCAGTCTTATAGGAACCTCGTGATCTGTAACATATCACTATTTTTTAGAATATTGTGTTCACTAACTGGTATGTATGTTGATAATTAGAGGAAGTGATATTTCATATGATTTTAAATCTTAATAACATCTTATTGTCATAGGTGATGTGTGTATCTTAATAACTGGTATCCGAAATTGAGTCGTGTTTTTTTTTCCTGAAAAAAGGGTTTTGTAGTAATTTTCCAAAATTTTGGATGTATATGTTATTTATCTTCTGAATCTTGGTCGATGGCAAATGACAAGCATGTGGAGTAGGAAGACATCCAGTAACTTCATGCACTATTTAAATTTCAAATTGTGGTTGGTTACAAGAGTGACGGAGTTGGAGAACGCTCGTAGTTTCATGTGTATTTAAATTTCAAATCTTGTTTGACCTCAAGAGTGGTGGAGTTGGAGACAACTTCCAAAAGGTGGAAAATTACATTAGAATGGAGCTTGCAAGAGAAGGTTGGATGTTATACCTTTCTAGTTCTCATTAGTTCTAATTATATAACAAATCCATTTGGAAACACACAGATATTTTAATCAGATTCAATTGGAGCCTAAACCAGTGGGCGTAATAAACTGCATACTGCCTGAGAGTTTAAAAAAAAAGGGAAACGTTAAACGGTTAATTTTAAAAGTGTCACACATTTTAATTCAATTCCAACAAGTAACTCATAATGTTAAGAATTGATATCTAATTTAGGATAATGGTTTAGGTATGCGAGATTCGGATGATCACATCAAACATATACAACATGCAGGCATATACGCGGAAGTGGAATTGTGTGGATTGAATATTTAATAAGAAAATAATGAAATTAATAGACATTATAATCATAGATTGTAAATTATATGTGCGGATTAAGAGATGAAATAATTCCGATAGTGGTGGCCGACAAGTCTCGTCGACGAGGAAGAGGGGGTAGAGAAAGAAAAAAAGGGCAAGCGGTGAAGGTGGTTCGTAGGAAGTAATATTTATTTTTATGGGTTAGGATTTTGTGGGAGATTTTGATATTTGAATTTGAGTTAAATGTATTACATTTGGATCTAAATATCCGATTAATTATAAAAAAACATTGTTCAATTATGTTGTACGTTGCATAACACAAGCATCCACATCTGCATCTTCGGCTATCTAATCATGCAATATTCTTGAATCTTATTTAAAACTAAAGATGTACCAATTGAACTTTACCCAAATTCCGAGTAATAGCTGATAAAAGGTGAAACTGAAGACCGTCTCTTCAAATATATAATAATAGGTCAACATCTATTTTATTCTTATATTTCATATTCAAAACGCAAATTCGATCATCGTGCTTGATCAAACCAATGCATGTCGTTCCCTAATTTCGTTTGGTGCTCGGATCTTAAAGTAGTCCAACATGGGAGCACATCAACTGGGAATCAGGTGCAGATCATAGTTCATGTTGCTTGACGTGGAAAGTTCGTTTATTGTTGGCACGTCTGCGATGCTTCCCTTATCTTCCATATATCATATGTATTCCATGAATTATCAAAATTAATAACCTATACATGTTCGGAAGGGGCTTCAAAGAGAGACCAAACTGCTAACAAAAGGCATAAGATAGCATTGGTGTGTCTTCGGATTGCAACAAATTAAATATTAGTTCTCCAAAGCTGATGTAGAGCATACCACTTTTCCAAAGGCAATGTCGGCTAGGTGTTTGTTATTTGTCGGATTCACACGCAGAAGGCCGTTGGAGGACAAGAGAAAGAACTGGAAGAGGGGATGGGAGAGAACGGAAAATTGTGACTTCGCGTGTCTCGTCTTCTGCCAACTCAACCAGGGTTAAGTTATGACCAGAGTTTCTGCAAGGCAAGGGCTAAGAAATTGGTACTTGAGGAGGACTTGTGGAGTTTGATCAACCTTGCGAGATGCTTCTCCACAAAGTCGTCTACTCGAGTCGAGTCGAGTCGTTCCATGCCTTGCAAACTTATCGAAATGGAATCATGACAGTCAGAGTAGGGAGTCATGAGAGGATCTCTAGCTAGAGATCAGGAAGAACGTCTATGCACTTGCTTTTGTTGGAATATTGAGTTTGGGCTAGGCCCATGAATAGCTCAATTGAAGAAATCCAATGTTGAGATGATGATTAGAACTATTGCCCCATGTGCCATGTGCCCACCTCTACTTTTTAGTCCCACATTGGTAAAGCTAACAAGTTGAAGGATGTTGATAAACATACTATTCACTTGTCACTTTGTAGGTGGAAAGAGAGGAGGAGAGAATTCTCCACACACGCGCGCGCGTGCGCCCGTCTCGGTCCGGGGCGGGACGTGACGTGACGCACTGGTATGTGGGCCGATATTTTCTCTGAGGCAAGTCGCCTTCCGACGGCTCGGTCTAAGAGGTCGTTTCTGATTCATGTTCCTTCGTTTCTTGTTTTCCTTTACATGTTTTTGTATGTTGGCTTTATCTGGATCCTTATGGAATATTTATTCGACATATGTAACCCACTGTATTACATGATCATATTTGTAATTGTATCAACAGCTTTTTCGTGTTCTTCTTGGCTCTCTCTTTTCCATGTACATTCGGTCGTTCGAAATAGGAATAAGCGTTGTTTCAAGAGGATCCGACTGGTGACGGATTTTGATGTGAATACATCTTCCAACTTTGCCCATAACTTCACCACGATCTTCTCGTGCATATCACCTCACGAAGCACCTCATCGGATAATGAAAAGTGGATGATGGTGACTGCTTTCTCATCAAGCTTCACCTTCTTTTGAGGCGGCATTGTCTCCGGTAACACCTCCAGAGTAAGCACGTTAGAGACTCCGATTTGTACTAATAATGCATTCATCTTGATTTGCCACGTTATGAAATCTACATCTCTCGGGAGTTTGTCTACCTTACATTGAAAGCTTATCTTCAAATCCACTTGATAAACACCTCAAATGTTAGGATCTTTAGTGTGGTGGTTCGTATACGAAATGATGAATAAAATCAATAGAACTCAAGCAAAACAATTTATCCAACAATTAACATGCATCTAGCAATCTCACAAGTAGGGGTGTGCAAAAACCAGTCCCGGACCGGAACCAACCGGTCCACGTTCTGATTCAGACACAGTTGAAAATTCGATCCCAATCTAGTCTGGTTCGGTTTTTTGTTTTTTTTAATTCTTGAGGTAAAAATTCGGTTCTGGACTGAACCAGACCGAATCCAACCGGTACGGACCCCGGAAAAAAAATCCAATCCAGTTTGAACCGGATGCACACCCCTACTCACAAGCAATCAAATAAACACAAACAAACACAACACCGGATTTACGTGGAAACCCAATTTTGAAAAACCACGACGGCTTAGATGGATCAAGCTTCACTTTGTGAACGGTTGGAGTACAAGGAATGAAACCATAGATGACTTGCAACACCATATTGGAGGTTAGATGATGCTCAACCAATAAGATTTTTCCCGAATCCAAAATCCTAAGGAGCATGGTAGCTAAATCTATCTCTCAACTTTGGTGACTCTCTTTTCTCTCAAGATTTTCAACAACATTAGAGTTCTAACCAACTTAGTATTTATAATAGAAGTTTAAGGTAATCCTAAATGACTTAACAATACTCAAAGTACCGCTTAATGAAAACTTTTCATGTCCAAATTTTGATTGCCGGTTGGAGAACATTCAACCATTTTTTAGATTCCACTAAATCGCCAGACAACTACAGTTCACTTGGTTTCGGTCAACTGTTTGCCAGACAATGGACTGGATCCAAACGACCGAATAGAGTTTGGTCATCCATTTCTGGGAATCCTGTAAATTCCCATGAAGATTATGTTGGATGTGTTCCGCTCTACCAAATGAGATCTAGTCGATCGTTCATAATGTTGTTCTTCAAGACAACTTTCTAACAACCACCCATCGAACCCAACACTACTTGAATGAATCAGCCAACCACAAAATGATCAAAATACTAATCAATCGAAGTAATTGATTTATTGTTTGTGTGGTGAAACTAACCTCCTACAGTTTCAGCGTTTTGTGGCCCGGGCAAACACTAAAAGACGTCAGGAATGATGAGCAGGAGGGTGGCCATGAGAACCACTAGAACGAGGATAGGCTTCGAGGCCATCTATGATTTTCTAAGCTTATTTCAGTGATTTAACGTTCTTAAGGACTCTTTTTGTTTTGAGACGAGAGACTGAGAGAGTATCGCCGTTGTGTTTATTTATAGTGGCTAGTAAGCTTTGGAGACACTGCAATGTTGGTTGCATGGGATTATTGGTGAATGTAGCTCTCATCGTAAATTAAATAAATGTGCAAGAACTGGTCATGGTGTTTCGTTGGATCGAGACAAGGTCTAGATCGAGTATATGTCAATGTCATCATATTTGGTTTTACTATGATTAATCACAATGTTGAGGTACATATTCAAAAGGAAAGACGCTACTGATTGTGGTGGAATCAAAAGTGTTTTGACAAATTAAACAAAATTATCGTAGACAACTGGACAATTCCAAAGGATTGACAAGTTGACTGATTTGTCATTTTTTACTAACTGAGCCATACATTTGTTGAAGTAGTTAAGTGACAAATTTATTTATTTATTTGGCTTGAATACGCATCCAAGATATTAAAATTCACGTGGTGCTCGTGCATATGAATTAGTATGAGGTTCATATCTGCTAGGCACACGTGACAGTTGTTGTCACGAGATTCTAATGGATGTGAGTCTCGTACCAACAAATATATATGCTTATAATGTCGGGAATAGGTAAAATATACATAAACACGTAGGTATCATGCAATGTCGGATTTAGGGGTGACCACGCGTAGGCAAGTGAACAACATTCCCTCTACATTTCTTTTGTATATTAAATATGTGACCACGTAAAAAAATCTTAATTAGGAAAATATTTGATGTAATTTTATATAGAAAATGTTTAGTGGACGCCGAAGTATAAATAAAATGTAACTTTATATTATTTATCTCTCACACACCCTACGTACATTCTTTTCCTTTTATGTTTGCATTCAAATTCTGGGTTAAATAAATAAATAAAATTTAAAAAATAAAAACAAATGAAAAACATATTTCAGAAGATTTTTGTAAAATATTTAAAATGACCTTAAAATAAATATATCAACATTATTTAATAAATTAAAAAAATCAAAGAATGGGGACATGTGTCCCACAACGAATGAGACTCCCAATAACAACCTGTTTCGCCGCCCGAGCAGGTCCCCAAGGACCTGCTAAGGACCTAGTGTTTAAAATAGGTCGACCGTAAGTATAAAACGGACAAACACAATGTTTAAAAAAGTAGTACGTCATGGACATCCGCGCCCGCCTATAAGAGTCATGTTAGGTGATCACCCTAATATTTTATTCTGGATCCGCGTTTGTGTCTGGTTGATTACCAAAGGGGGGAAACCCAAAAACTACCATATTTGTATATGCGTGTAAGTTTTTCATGCTCATAAGGATCAAACAACAACACATATGTTGTCCATTTGACAAAGTCCAAGAGCCTCGTATGTCATACTTTTTTGACCTCAGTACTCTCTCTATAGGAAGTTTCATCTAAAAGATATACATGTGACTATGTGAGATGGACGACGGGGAACGATGGGAGTGGCAAGGGTAATCTTTGATTGGTCGTCGGGTTCACGACCAGTAAGTACTATAGGGAACTTATCGAATTGCATGCACAACAATCTGTTGGAGGACGCGTGGATGAGTTTGGATGAGAGAGGACGACAGCATCTGACTCTCCGCTTCCCGTTTTCTTCTAACTCTACCATCACAGTTAAGTCGTAGTCGTGGGTGGAGCTTGTGGGAGGCAACAAGAAGAAATTGGTACGCGGGGAGCTCTTCTGGAATTAGATTGTTCTCGCGAGATGCTTTTTGATGAATATGTCTTGTCGGATCATGTCGTTCGATGACTTGCAAACGGATCGAAAACAGACCAGAGACTGGGTAGGGAGGCACGAGAGGATCTCTAGTTGGAGGTCGAGAATAACTGTTGGAAATTTAGAGTATGAATGATGAAATCCATGATTGTTTGATAAGAGTTGCAAGGTCATGGTGAAGTGACTTGAATCAAACATGTAAAATAGGAAAAACGGACCCGTCGCGACCCCTCTGAAAGGGCAAATTTTATGGAAATTACAGATTCTGGATCGCACCCGAGATAGTTTCGTCGCACCCCCGTCACGGTCACGGTCGCAGTTATCTTGCGAGCCTGTTTTTATCCGTTTGAAGCATTGCGTTTGTTAACTGCTTTGTTTCTGTTTTCCTATATATATGTGATGTATGATGGATGGTTAGACACATGAAATCATTCTTATCATTTTATTTTCTCTCAAAGCAAGTTAAGAAGTTTTCTTCATCATTTCAAAACACAATTTCTGGTCTTCATTGAACAACTCTCATAGAAAGCGTGATAGTTGTTGTTTGTCTTCGTTGTATCTCAATAGTAAATTCCGTGTAACTCGGGCTTTCGATAGGGTCGAAATATTGCTATTTGGATAGTGATATTACGCCTCGAAGGATTTGTTGTTGTTACCATCTTTGTGGATCCTTGATTGAAGCCCCATATTATACAAGCAAATAGCAATAAATTTTCAAAGATGGCCACCATTAAGGAATTAACAACAAACTTCAACAAACTTGACAAGTTTGAGGGAGTTGGGTTTCGTAGATGGCAAAAGAAGATGCATTTCCTCCTTACTTCTCTTGGAGTTGCTTATGTTTTGACAACCCCCAAGCCCCTGGAGGAAGAGGACGAAACCGTCGTGGTTACAATGCGAAGAAGCAAGTGGGAGAATGATGACTATATTTGCCATGGTCACATTCTTAATGGTATGTCCGACACTTTGTTTGATATTTATCAATATTATGGTGTTGCTAAAACTCTTTGGGATGATCTTGAAACTAAGTATATGGCCGAAGATGCTTCAAGCAAGAAATTTCTTGTTAGTAATTTTAATAACTTTAAAATGGTGGATAGTAGGCCGGTTATGGAACAATTCCATGAGATCCAAAGAATTTTAGGCAATTTTAAACAACATGGTATAAGTGTTGATGAAACTTTTGTTGTGTCCTCATTAATTGATAAACTACCCCTTCATGGAAAGATGTTAGAAACACTCTAAAACATAAGAAAGATTATATGAATGTTGAACAATTGGGCGCCCATCTTCGGATTGAAGAGGGTATCCGTATTCAAGATGGACAAAAGGATGCAAATGCAAAATCTTCAACCGTTAACATGGTTGAAGATGGTAAGTCCAAGGATTCTTACAATCCTAAGAAAAGGGGTAACAATTCCAATGTTGATAAGGGCAATAAGCCTAAAAAGGATGATGATGATGATGTACCACCAAGATTGAGTGGATGTTGGGAATGTGGAAAACCCGGTCACATGAAAAAGGACTGCACTATTTGGAAGAAAAAGATGAGCAAGAAGAAGGCTCAGAAGGGAAAGGGCGACTCTAGCCATTCCCAAGACAAACAAGGTACTTGTACACAAGTTATGCTTAATTCTTTCATGAATCAAGTATGTGTGATTTCTGAAATCTTTTGTGTGCAGGATGATTGTTCGTGGTATATCGATTCAGGAGCATCAAGACATGTATGCAAGGAACGGTCTCTGTTCAAGACTTTTCATGAAGTTGACAATGGAGAAATCCTATACATGGGGAATGATTCAATGGCGAAAGTCCTAGGCAAAGGACAAGTAGAATTGTTGTTTAGTTCTGGAAAATCTCTTATACTTAGGGATGTGGTGTTTGCTCCGGAGTTAAGAAGAAATCTTGTCTCCGGTGCTATCTTGAATCGATTAGGTTTCAAATTAGTGTTTGAGTCCGATAAATTTGTATTATCTAAGGGTGGTTTATTTGTAGGACTTGGTTATTTGTGTGATATGATGGTATGTTTAAGTTAAGTATTTCTAATTGTATTAAAGACAAAGTGTGTGTTGTGAATGACAATTCTAGTTTATGGCATTATCGTCTTGGACATGTTAATTATAAAAAGTTGTATTTTATGTCTAAACATGCTTTGATTCCTTCTATTGATCCAAGTATTGATGATTGCCGAACATGCATGCTAACCAAAATCACACGAAAACCATTTCCAAATGTTAATGAGAAGAATACTGCATTGCTAAATTTGGTGCATAGTGATCTATGTGATTTTCATAGTACACCTTCTTTAGGTAACAAGAAATACTTGATAACATTTATTGATGATTATTCAAGGTTTTGTTATGTTTACTTATTGTCATCTAAAGATGAGGCCCTCGACAAATTTAAAATCTACAAAAATGAAGTAGAATTGCAAACAAATGAGAAGATTAAAAGGCTAAGAACCGATAAAGGTGGTGAATACTATGATCCAAGTTATTTCCAATCTTTAGGACTTATACATGAAACAACCGCTGCTTATACACCACAACAAAACGGTGTTGCGGAAAGAAAGAATAGAACTTTACAAGAGATGGTTAATTCCATGTTATCCTATTCGGGGTTGGCCGATGGTTTTTGGGGAGAAGCTGTTTTAACGGCTAGTTATATTTTGAACAGAGTTCCCATAAAAAGGAATGAGGTAACCCCTTATGAGCAATGGTACAAAAGAAAACCAAACTTGAGTCATCTCAAGATTTGGGATTGTAGGGCAATTGTTAAAGTGCCGGAACCCAAACGTAAAAGTTGGGAGAAAGAGGAGTGGAATGTATTTTTATAGGATATGTTATTCATAGCAAATCTTATAGGTTCTATGTTATAGAACAAAATGACTTTTGGTCAGTCCACACAATCATTGAGTCTAGGGATGCTATATTCGATGAAAATCGATACCCTTCTATTCCTAGACAAAAGGATGTTCAAAGTACAAGTGCTCAAGTTCTTGATCAAGTTGAATATGATCAAGGTGTAGATGATCAATCTCAAGTTGAGAATGAAGCATCTACTTCCATCCAACCACGAAGAGGAAAAAAGGCAAGGAAAAAGAAATCATTCGGCCGGGATTTTCATGTATAAGCCTGCGTAGCCCAACAATAAAAAGGTCATTTTTTAATCTAAGTCCTAAGATATCAACTATCCAGACATTCTAAATAGACTTGGGAGTCAGACTGGGCCGGGAAACCGGCCCGTCCAATTTATTTTAAAAAAAACTCCAAAAATCTTATAAAATACTCAAAATACCTCTAAAAATCTACTAAAATACCAAATATATATAAAATTACCGGCCCCAGTACCCAGGTCTAATTCTAAAACTAGATAATGTCACAAAATCAATTATAAATTTATGAGCCAAATTACAAATATTAGCTGATGCATGGGTCATGGATATTAACAAACATGTTTGTATATTCTCCTATATATATGTAGTTGCATAAGGTTTTAGCCTAAACTAAAGGCATGTGTTTTCTAACTCAGCTTAAATTGCTCAACCTTCGACTTATATGATTTAACCAGACACAAACAAGTAGCATCCCAATATCATAAAATAACCAACATGAAACTCCCCAGGTACTTCATGGTAGGAAGGTGTAACATGGACCCCATGATTCTGGTGGGAACCATGTTCCTGTCCATGTGCCTCATGTGTCCAGACTGGTCCATGTTCAACTTTTTTAGATACACTGTCCCACTGTTGGAAACTGAATCATGCAATCAATTATCTTCATATTCCTTGCTGATTTTGGTGCGTCCAATCATAGAGGGCAATTCGGACATTGGATTCCAGGTATGTCAAATGGTGAAAACCTCCTGCCAAAGGATGTATGGATTGTCCAATCATTGGGTTGTTATATGTTATGCCCCCCAAGCAAGGTTCGTTATGTATCATTTGATGGATGTATGTATGTATTATTTGATGGAAGATTGCAATATGTTTTGAATTTAGTCAGCATTGATGTCAGAATATATCTTAATAGTCAATAAAGGTGAAAACTACTCGTGGAGAAGCTAACAAGTTAATGTGGAGTCGGACATCCACAGAACAAAGCCTCCAATGAGTACGCGTAAATTAAGTAAAACAGAAATAGTTAAATGAGTTAAGTGCAAGTAATTTATATTCTTGTTTAATTTTTTGGATTATCATTTTAAAATGATAATTTTTTATTGATTTTGGAGGAACCACATGAAGATGTTGCCTTTCTGCTTGAACTTTGGAATACTTGGTTCGATATTTGAATTTTCTAGACTATCACTTTTCATCTCTTTCTTAAATAAAAATGTGAAGTAATTGAAAGTAACAAAAATAAATTTCGCATTAGTATTTTCTGAGCATTTGTAATTAAGAAAATAATGTGAAAAGGAAAAATTAATCTGCTGGAGCTCACCAGCTTCTAGAAAAACTTCTGGCACTTCCAGTTTCAAACAAAATCTAGGATTGCCACCTAATTATTAAATCATTTAATTATCTGAACTCTATTGTTAGGAACTAATTCCTTTACGCCAATTACATCATAACAAAGCGAGAAGCGCATAATTGTCACCTGACTTGAAACATTAAATGAGCTATTGAAGAAAAATAAATCCACGCCTTGATTGATGGATTTTGGAAACAGTAAACACCACTTGAACACTAAACTTAGCTCATATAGTCATATTAATATAATCACGTCTACTTATAAAGTATAAACAACTATACAACTTTTTCTAAAAAATATATAGAACGATCAAATGATATAAAGAATTATTAGTATAAGGTCAAACTACACCACAATTCTTATTCAGCCCGAATTCCAGCATGACACCAAACAGCAAAAAGGAACCAGCTTAGAACCTGAACAAATATGACACGTTGCATTCCAAACAAATGCCCAATCACCAAAAAAACATATAAAATCTAAATGTACCTTTGCCAATCAGTTTATTCTTCTTAAACTGTCATTATTATAATCTCCCTTTTCTGAATTAAGTCTTCCCAAGTTATGTCCCCCACACGTCTTCTTGAAGAGATTGGTGTAATGGAGAGCACAACGCGGCCCCGCCGGTGGGAGATTGCGACACCATAGACTTATTAATGACTTGTGGAATATTAATCTAATTTTGAGATAAGAAATTGCTTACAACTCACAACTAACATCCGAAATGGAATCACGTACTACAAAAATAATTCCAAATAAAATTTATTTTCTTAGAGCATGATTTGGACGGAATAAAAAGAAACACATAACATGAATATGAATATATAATCATACAGTTGGATCGAACTCAAACCAAAAATATGAACTTATTTAGTAGTTAATTAGCCTTTTGGAGAAGCGTACTACGACACAAGCAATTTAAGAAATTCGAGGGCTTGATAACTAATTAAAACCCTGCAAGACATTGTCAAACACGAGGCGCCCATTTTCACGAAAACAAGTAAACAACTGCATGCTTTTAATAATATTAATAATTGCGTGATTGATCAAAAGACAATATACGTGAAGTTCCGGAACAACTCATATCCTAACTTCACCGGTTCAGCCGCCTGCAATGGTGTAAACGAGCCGGAGTTAAGTAAAAATTTAAGCTATATATATTATCTTATGTTATTATTAAATATAAAAAATAATTATAAATAGAATAATAAAAAATTTGAACGAACTATTGAACTAAGTTTCAATTTATTTCGTCTATGGACGGTTCGTTTACCGAACCAAATTGGAAGATTTTTTTTTGTTTTTCGTCGAGATTTTTTTTTCAAGTTAAACTAGAATCGAGTGTTTAGTAAAACTATCGAACCGATTCAAAATTGACATCCCTAACCATACACGAGTACATGACATAAAAGACCTTCATGGATCTTACTTGCATAGGTTAGCCATGCACAAAGGCCAACGTTTAATAAAATAAATATTATTCAAATTAATTCAATCTAGTGAAAGATCAACATTACGCATATCGTTATCTAATGAGAAACTTTAGGAAGACCAGACGCTCCTCATGTTGGTGGGACCTTCAATGTTATGGACTTATATGGGTGAACAGCTCTTTCACAGCTTTGGCTTTGAAAGCAATGGGGTTGACGAGGACATCTTAATTCATATCAATTGTCAAATCCGACGTGTGGTTAGTTATATTAATGGTTATGATTTATGAGTAGTGTTCTCTTAAGTTTCTTCGTTTTAGCGGTTAAGGTGGGCAAAAAAATTCAAAAATTCGGATATCCGATTTTTCGATCTGGTATCTGATTTATTACATCCGAATATTCGGATATCCGACCGTAATAATCTGAATCGGGTATCCAATCCGATTTTCTACCCTCCTTTTCTGATCGGATTTGGATCAAACATTTGAAGGATTCAGATATCTGAATCCGAATTATGATTGCTTGTCAAATCCGAATAACTGGATTCTCACAAATCTCTCTTCATCTGAACGAACCCTAACATCTTCAGTCCATCGTCCCCTTCGTCTCCAACTCCGACATTACTACAAGAACACTATAAGAACGTTGACTTTGTATTGGACTCCTGAATTTCAAATTGACTTTGTGATTTTTATTTGTTACGAATCATTTGATCTTTCCGTGTTTATGATGGAGAATCAATTTTGTGAATGTTTTGGTGATTATGATTTCTCTATCCCTGCATAATTATTGATATAGTAATTTCTATTATTATTTTGGACTAGAATTTGTGTTATGGATTAAAATCAATCCAAGTACGCAGCGGAATCGAAAAATAGCAAATCCAATGAAGAAAGAAACCACAATTGCAAATCCAAAACCACCAAATCACGCAAAACACGCAAAATTTAACGTGGAAACCCAATGCGGGAAAAAACACAGACGACACAACTCCAAATCTACTATAGAGAAGCGTATTACAATGAGAGGCTTACAAGGAACACGAACAACCGACGAGAATACCCGGCTAAATTTGCTCTCACCGAATCAACAAGGATGCTCTCTCTTTTCTCTCAAGAATGCAAAGTAGACAATAACAATCAATCTAGTTGTTCTCATACACAAAGGGGGACGAAATTGTCTTTGTATATTAGGTCAAAACAAGTATAAGTTGTACCAAAATCGCGTGGAGAAATGTACAAATCGTAGGCAGAACTGAGTCAAACGGTCGACCGAACGGGTAATAGACATAGTTAACTGATATAAATAAATTACGAAATGATTTTTAGGGCTTATTGAACTTTGATAGCCACAATTTTGTTTATAGTTTTGATAATCAACATGATTCTAAGTTTAATATGCTTGCACTCATACACTAAGGGTATTTGTGAGGATACAAAAGATATCTTCCGGCGTGACATGAAGTCCTATGACAATTTAGTCATCATATCTCACTTTGATGAACATATTATATTGCTCAAACTCACTTATTCACTATAAATCATGAATTATGCGTATACTAGGAAAAAAACCAAACATCAAACTTTTTGGTGACTAGAAATACAGATCATTGTGAAAAGTCATCATTCTTGTACCATATAACATTTTATCAAAAATCCATCACCTTTTTATACTCTAATAAAAAACTAGTAAATCTAACGGTTCTCATGCGAAGGAGGGACAAGAAATAACCATAATAGAATAAAGAAAATAAGATTCTCTTTTCACAAAATTGTAGGATCGTGTGGGTCTATGGGTCCACAAACTAATCACAATTAAACCCTAATTTACTACTTGGTTGATCGATCAAAGAAATGCAGCGGAAATTTAAACTAAATCAAACACAAGTAGAAAGGTAATGCAAACCACAAGAAGACACGTCGGTTTTATAGAGGTTCGGCCGCGCCTACGTCCTCTCTTGCAAGCACCTCTCGAATATCCGTTCGAGCCCCTCTTGCGTCTTCACTATGCCTCCCCGTTCCGGGCCGGGAGCAACACCTTTTACAAGTCTTCAAGCTCGCGAACAACCCTCGCCGAGCTTGACACCACCTCTCACAAACCGAGAGAATCACTTCGGGCTTTCACCGAAGTCCTTGCTTCTTTGTCTTGGGCTTTCACCAAGACCCTTGCTCACTTTACAACAATTGCTAGATGATTGTATGATGATTGATGTGGAAATTAGGCTTTGGATGACTAATTTGGAGCTTGGAGGTTGTGGAAAATCTCACTATAGGTTTGACACTTTGTGTGGGGTATAGGATCGTGTGGGTTATGGGTCCACTAATCACTATTAAGCCCTAATTAACTACTTGGTTGATCGATCAAAGAAATGCAGCGGAAATTAAAAACAAATCAAACACAAGTAGAAAGTAATGCAAACCACAAAGAGAAGACGCGTCGGTTTTACAGAGGTTCGGCCGCGCCTACGTCCTCTTTTGCAAGCCCCTCTCGAATCTCCGTTCGAGCCCCTCTTGCGTCTTCACTATGCCTCCCCGTTCCGGGCCGGGAGCAACGCCTTTTACAAGTCTTCAAGCTCGCGAACAACCCTCGCCGAGCTTGGCACCCCCTCTCACAACCCGAGAGGATCACTTCGGGCTTTCACCGAAATCTCTACTTCTTGTCTTGGGCTTTCACCAAGACCCTTGCTCTCTTTGTCTTGGGCTTTCACCAAGACCCTTGCTCTCTTGACAACACAAGTAACCTTGAGTGGGATTCACTCTCTAATTGAGCACAACAATTGCTAGATGATTGTGTGATGAAGGATGTGGAAATTAGGCTTTGGAATCACTAATTTGGAGCTTTGAGGTTGTGGAAAATCTCACTATAAGTTTGACACTTTGGAGTTGTGAAATCTTGTGGAAAACTAAGTGTGAACCTCTATTTATAAGCTCCTAAAGATTTCTAGCCGTTTGGACAAGATTTGATTGGGTTTTGTGCAAGATACACAAAACAGAAAATCGGGTTCAGAAATCTGTCCAGAAACGGTCGACCGAAAGGTGTATCGGTCGACCGAACCCTTGAGTCTGTTGATGGATCGGTTGACCGAACATAGGTACTGGTCGACCGAATCACTTAAGTTCTATAGGTCAACGGTCGACCGAACAGGTACCGGTCGACCGAACTACTGGGTTCGGTAGAGAGAAATCTTGATCGGTTGGACAAACTTGTGTCGACCGATAGCAGGGGGGTTTTCACGAATTAAACGGTCGACCGAAAGATGTATTTTGTTCGACCGGTTCTAATGTATATGGAGGTGTATATAGTTTTAATACGAATACGACCGTTGGGCATATACGACAAGAATAACGGTCGGAACAGTAAGTTCAAACGGTCGACCGAAAGATATGGTGCGGTCGACCGAAACTAGGCAGGAAAACACAAATTGGATTACTTGATCATCCGGTCGACCGAACGGCATGTTGCGGTCGACCGAATGTGGGCAGACAGTTAGGGTTCAGGTTTTGTGTTTTTCCGGTCTAAGTTTGGGTGATCTATTGAAGTCCAAATAATGTGATATTTTGTGTGTGACTCCTACAAGGAACCTAGTGTGTGAATGCATGCATATTAGCTTATGTTATGCTCAATTCACATAAGTTCCTAATACTCAAAGAAAGGTAAAATTACATGTCTTCAATCCTAGCTTGATTACATGTCTTGACTTGATTTTTCTTCTTTCTTGAGTCTTGATCACCTGTAGATGTTAGCACAATACAACATGTATACTATTATACTACATGTGCTAATCTACATGTCTTAATTAAGATTAGGTTTAATTACATCATCAAAATACGGATTAAGGCCAAAAAGCCAACAATCTCCCCCTTTTTGATGATGGCAACCTATATCTTAAATCAACCTAATACTTGAAAAATGTATAAGTTAACTATGCATATAAATGCTCCCCCTATGGATGTGCATAGTTTTTCTTGACAATTTTCATGTATATTTCAAGTATCCCTAATCTATTACTTCTCCCCCTTTGACATACATCAAAAACAACAATTAATTATGACTTTAAGCATAGAGTTTGGATGTCTTGTAATGAAGTAGCTCCCCCTAAATTTAGCACTTCATTACTCTAATAAAAGATATAACAATTAAGGTCCCCCTATCAATAAGGCTAGATGAAAACTATTAATATGATTCAAGTTAAGTTCATTTAAGTTTCAACTTAAGCCTTATTCTAACATCCATTTAAAATTTGACATTTAAAATCAATGGATGTGGTAAAAGATTTGCAATGAATAGGGTTAATGATTTTCAATGAATTGAATTTTCTAAAGATATGACAATTAAGCATATTAACTAGATTAGAGCTATTTTTCAGAAATTTTAGAGATAGAAATTTTTATACCAAACTTGAATCTTGAATAGCTCCAATCTTGATTTGGTGATGCAACCGGATTCGAATTCGACGCTTTGGCTCACCCGGTCACCACCAATCTCTTCCTCAAGTACCTACAAGTGTAGATTTTGGTACCCATTTTTGCTTGGGTCCATTAAGTTTAGCTTTTGGTACCCAAATCCAAGTTGATTTTGGTACCTCTACACTTACTTTCCTTTTCATGGCATAATTATGTTTAACAATTATTTGAAATGGAATGTTTTTAACATAAAAATTGTTTTTATTGCCATGTGTGAACTTATGCAATTTATTTGACAAATTTTCATTTAAGACATTAAGTTCACTGTTTTTAGTTGCTAGAGATTCATTTAAGCAATTTAGATTTTTAATCATAGAATTATGCTTTTCATTCATGTTAAGCATGTGAATCTCTAAATTTGCAACTTTTTCATTCATGCAATTTAAGTCATTTAAAGTTTGCTTGCTTTCAAGATATGATTTATCTAGTTTCTTTAGCAAGTCAATTTTGTCATTTTCAAGCATATGACTTTCAATTGCATTAGATGAGTTAGATTTAACATTTAAGCACTCATTCTTCAAGCATGCATTTTCTAAATTAAGAGCATCAATTTTAGCAAGCAAATCAACTTTATCATCTAACATAGATGCATTTTGACATTTAAGCTCATCTATTTGCTTGTTTGCTAATTTATTTGATTCATGAAGCTCTTTACATTTTTCTACCATTTTCAGAAATGCATTTTGTAGTTTATGTGAATGCGATGATTTTCCACTTGAACTACAACTTGAAGAGTGACTAGAAGATACCTCATCTTCACTTTCTCCATCGGATGAGCTTGATGTTGAACAAGATGTTGAATTGATTTCTTCACATCTAACTTGAGCTACATCCCTTGGAGTGGCTTCTCCCTTTTTCCCGGTTGGTGAATCTCCTTCACCAAAATTCTTTTCTAATGTTTGCCATATATGATGAGCACTATCACATGAGCAAACAAGATTAAAATGTTCATCTCCTAATGCACAAAATAAGACATTCATAGCTTTTGCATTTAGGGATGCATTTTTCTCATCTTCTAAACTCCATTTACTAATATGATATCTAGGTGATTCATATGGAGTTTGAATCATAAACCACAAGTTAGCATTCATGGATTTAATAAATGAAGACATTTTAAATTTCCATGAGCTAAAGTTATTTCCATCAAAATATGGTGGTTTACATGATTCATTTGGTGTGGATGCATTAAGAGCCATGTTAATTTATCGATTAAGAACAAAATTAACGAACGAGGCTCTGATACCAAATGTGGGGTATAGGATCGTGTGGGTTATGGGTCCACTAATCACTATTAAGCCCTAATTAACTACTTGGTTGATCGATCAAAGAAATGCAGCGGAAATTAAAAACAAATCAAACACAAGTAGAAAGTAATGCAAACCACAAAGAGAAGACGCGTCGGTTTTACAGAGGTTCGGCCGCGCCTACGTCCTCTCTTGCAAGCCCCTCTCGAATCTCCGTTCGAGCCCCTCTTGCGTCTTCACTATGCCTCCCCGTTCCGGGCCGGGAGCAACGCCTTTTACAAGTCTTCAAGCTCGCGAACAACCCTCGCCGAGCTTGGCACCACCTCTCACAACCCGAGAGGATCACTTCGGGCTTTCACCGAAATCTCTACTTCTTGTCTTGGGCTTTCACCAAGACCCTTGCTCTCTTTGTCTTGGGCTTTCACCAAGACCCTTGCTCTCTTGACAACACAAGTAACCTTGAGTGGGATTCACTCTCTAATTGAGCACAACAATTGCTAGATGATTGTGTGATGAAGGATGTGGAAATTAGGCTTTGGAATCACTAATTTGGAGCTTTGAGGTTGTGGAAAATCTCACTATAAGTTTGACACTTTGGAGTTGTGAAATCTTGTGGAAAACTAAGTGTGAACCTCTATTTATAAGCTCCTAAAGATTTCTAGCCGTTTGGACAAGATTTGATTGGGTTTTGTGCAAGATACACAAAACAGAAAATCGGGTTCAGAAATCTGTCCAGAAACGGTCGACCGAAAGGTGTATCGGTCGACCGAACCCTTGAGTCTGTTGATGGATCGGTTGACCGAACATAGGTACTGGTCGACCGAATCACTTAAGTTCTATAGGTCAACGGTCGACCGAACAGGTACCGGTCGACCGAACTACTGGGTTCGGTAGAGAGAAATCTTGATCGGTTGGACAAACTTGTGTCGACCGATAGCAGGGGGGTTTTCACGAATTAAACGGTCGACCGAAAGATGTATTTTGTTCGACCGGTTCTAATGTATATGGAGGTGTATATAGTTTTAATACGAATACGACCGTTGGGCATATACGACAAGAATAACGGTCGGAACAGTAAGTTCAAACGGTCGACCGAAAGATATGGTGCGGTCGACCGAAACTAGGCAGGAAAACACAAATTGGATTACTTGATCATCCGGTCGACCGAACGGCATGTTGCGGTCGACCGAATGTGGGCAGACAGTTAGGGTTCAGGTTTTGTGTTTTTCCGGTCTAAGTTTGGGTGATCTATTGAAGTCCAAATAATGTGATATTTTGTGTGTGACTCCTACAAGGAACCTAGTGTGTGAATGCATGCATATTAGCTTATGTTATGCTCAATTCACATAAGTTCCTAATACTCAAAGAAAGGTAAAATTACATGTCTTCAATCCTAGCTTGATTACATGTCTTGACTTGATTTTTCTTCTTTCTTGAGTCTTGATCACCTGTAGATGTTAGCACAATACAACATGTATACTATTATACTACATGTGCTAATCTACATGTCTTAATTAAGATTAGGTTTAATTACATCATCAAAATACGGATTAAGGCCAAAAAGCCAACACTTTGGAGTTGTGAAATCTTGTGGAAAAATAAGTATGAACCTCTATTTATAAGCTCCTAAAGATTTCTAGCCGTTTGGACAAGATTTGATTGAGATTTGTGTAAAGTACACAAAACAAAAAATCGGATTGCAAAAACTGTCCAGCAACGGTCGACCGAAAGATATCACGGTCGATCGAACCCTTGAGTAAGTTAAAGGATCGATTGACCAAACATAGGTACTGGTCGACCTAACACTTAAGTTCTATAAGTCAATGGTCGACCGAACAGGTACCGGTCGACCGAACTACAGGGTTCGGTAGAGGGAAAACTCGATCAGTTGAACTAAGCATGTGTCGACCGATAGTAGGTAGATTTTCCCTAATAGAACGGTCGACCGCACAAGGTATTTTGTTCGACCGGTTCAAAAGTATTTGGGGGTGTATTAAGAGAAAAATGTGTATACGACCGTTGTATAATACGACAAATATAACGGTCGTATTTTTACCAGAAATAGCAAACGAAACGGTCGACCGAAGAGCTACTGGTCGACCGAACAGGTCTGGGTAAATGGTTAACAGAAGTGTGATCGGTTGAACTGATTGGTCTGGTATAACAAATATTGTGTATAACCGGTCGACCGAAAGGTGAACGGTCGACCGAACTCAGACAGACTGGCGACCAATGTTTTAGGTGTTTAGGTGATCTAATGAAGTCCAAATGATATGATATTTTGTGTGTGACTCCTACAAGGAACCTAGTGTGTGAATGTATGCATATTAGCTTAAGTTATGCTCAATTCACATAAGTTCCTAATACTCAAAGAAAGATAAAATTACATGTCTTCAATCCTAGCTTGATTACATGTCTTGACTTGATTTTTCTTCTTTCTTGAGTCTTGATCACCTGTAGAGGTTAGCACAAAACAATATATATGCAATGCAATATGTGTGCTACTCTACATGATCATAATTAAGATTATGTTAATTAAATCATCAAAACATAGATTAATGCCAAAAAGTCAACAAAAACAACATATGTTCTGGATAATTGTGAAAATTAAGTAACTGATAATGGAAAATGTGTTACTTATTATGAATTTTTTCTTAATTATTTTACCACACAAGAATTGTAACACACTTTCCATTCTCAGTTACTTAATTTTTGTTAGTCTTCACAGACAAATTTTTTTTCTCTTACAAAAAATCAACATACTACAGTAGAAAGACATCGGTAACGCACAAAGATGAACTCGGGGGACGTGGTAGAAAAATCGAATTCCCCCAAACATAAATTCTACAGGGGGTTTTTGCAAACAGCACCAGAAATCTTGGCGCAATATAAAAGATTAAAAGCTGCCCAACTCAACCTCCTCTGTCAAAACACTCCCCACTCCAGATTACTCCCAACCCCTAACCAGATCCTCTCCTTCTGCTCTCCTCTCCGGCTCCAATGCCGGGATTCGCGTCGAATCTCGCCGGCGTCGTCTCCGTCCTCCTCTTCCTCCATCACTTCTCCGTCCCCGCCCTCTCCCAGCGCTCCCGCCCCGCCTCCCCCTGGCAGACCCTGTCCGGTACTGTAACTCTTCTTACTTCCTGTTTTGCTCTCTTGCTTCGATTCTGGTTGTGTAAGTTAGGTTTTGATGTGTTTCATCGGAAGTAGTTTGCTGCGTCGCTTCTGCAATCGATCGGTTTTTTCGTAATGAGTTTGGTTGTTTGGATGAGAACCTGATGCTTAGGAAGCTTGTGTTTTTCTTACTCGGAGTTTGGTCGATTTCGGAGTGTTGGTGTCGGAAGTTTTACGGTTTGTCTTTATGGCTTTTACGGTGCCTTAGGACTTGGTTTATTCCTAACACAACCTTGTGAAGTGGAGCCCCTGTTTCCTTGTTCGGTATCAGAATTTCGGTTGGGATCTATTTAGGTGAGACTTCGTCTCTGACTGTTGTATTATGTGAAGTGTTCGGGTACGGATTCGTTGTGGATTCTTCTACGGCCTTTGAAATTTTAGATATGAACATGCCAACCCTTGGATTATTATGTTATTTCAATATACGTCTCCTGCTATAACATTATCTATAAGTTTGCTTGATATTGAAGTTGTCGGTTATTTGCACAGGTAAGGTGTGACTATAATGTTTCTTTTGTTTTTGCAGGAGAACAACCTGCTATTATAGCAAAGGGTGGATTTTCTGGTATTTTCCCGGATTCCAGTTTCGCAGCTTATTCCAGTGTTGCGGGATCTAGCTTAGAAGGGACAATCTATTGGTGCGATGTCCAACTGACCAAAGATAATGTTGGAATATGCCTACCAGATATAAACATGTCCAATTCTACTGACATTAGCGTGTCCACCCTCCCAAAAACAAATACAACTATCAATGGTGTTGACATAACTGGATGGTTTCCTCCAGATTTCACTTTCATGCAATTAAATGTTTTTTGTAAGTCTTTTTTTATCACAATTTGTTGTTATCTACTTTGAAAATATGGGAGGGAGAGAGGCTTTACATCGTTAACTTAACTGTCACACTGTCAGTTTGAAATGGCTGATATATGTCAGACCTGATTGCCGACACAACTTTTTTACCGTTCAGTGCCTTTTCCCTATTCAATGCTTCCCACCTAAGGATTTGGCTTAGCATAGGATGTCACATGCTGGAACTGTGATTTTGATGAGTTTCATTTTTAGTTGGGGATTAAAGGCTTTGTTATTGATGTTTAGTACTTCCCAATAAATTAAAAGTTTGGCTGGAGGGATCACCAATGTGGTTTTCTTTTGGCGTTCAATACACCCCCAATAAATGAGAATTTTGATTGGAATGACGTAGGGATGTTATTTTTTTACTTAGATACTAAAAGGAAATCTTCCTCTTAAAAAAGATTTCGAAAAATTCTAAGATTTTTTTGTTAGTCCAGCTTTGTGTTATGCCATTTTTCTCATTCATTGTCAATTAGTATTATGTTAGGTTCCAAATCAAACGATGTTATCACTATTGCATAATCTAATTTGCTGGTTTAGTAATTGATATGTGAATGGCTACATAGTTCTAGATTCATTTTCATGATTGGTGCACTAATTCCTATTCTTATAACGTACAGTAATACAAGGGATTTTCTCTAGATCTCCAAGGTTTGATAGCTCATTTTCTATTACTCCTGTGGAGTCTCTGGGAATAGCACCACTAAATGGCTCAGCTATTTGGTTAAATATTGAGGTAAGACTATGGATTAACTATAAGGCTACATAGAGATGAGGCTATTATTTTTGTTAGTGCTAAAAAGTGGAACTCCTGATTCTTCAAATTTTGATGATTGATTTTGTCCCTCTTTTGACATCAGCATGACTCTTTCTACAAGAAACACAATTTGAGCATGCAAGACTTCTTAAGTTCAACTTCTAGAAGCATGGCAATTGATTACGTTTCATCCCCAGAAGTGGTTTTTCTTGTGAATGCTGGACCGATTTTCAGGAGATCCAACACAAAGTTTGTATTTCGGTTTCTTGATGCTGACATGACAGAACAATCTACAAAACAAACTTATGGTTCTCTATTGAAGAATTTGACATTTGTCAAGACTTTTGCTTCTGGAATTCTTGTACCCAAGGACTATATTTGGCCCGTAACTGCCAGTCTTTTTCTCCAAGAACCTAAGACCATCGTCTCTGATGCACATAAGATTGGGCTAGAAGTTTATGCATCAACTTTCGCAAATGATGCGATTATTGCTTATAACTACAGTTACAACCCAATTTCTGAGTATTTATCGTTTGTTGACAACAAAGACAATTTCTCCGTTGATGGGGTTATAACTGATTATCCAGTAACTGCATCTGAAGCGATAAGTGAGATTCTTCAAGTATGGAATATGTTTTGTATTTAGTGGTATGCCAGTGTTTATAAGTTGTAGACCTCAACACCATAGCACGGAAACTATACTTCAGCAAGGAAAACAATTGCTTGTTATCTCATTTTTATGATTTATGATATTGTGCTTACATTTAAACAGACTTGGATTTCTAAAATTGCCTTGTGACCTTTTTATTATTGGTTTGGTAATCATGGGTTTGTTTACTAATTGTTTCTAGGTCATGGATTGTGTTTTACTAACAACAGATGAATTTTGTCTTCAGGTTGTTTTTCTCACTTAACAAACACTACCTTGGGTACTGGTGGTAAGTGCATTTCGGAAATAATTCTCTGGCACCTTATTTACTTGTCTACTCATGATTAATGCACCTTGACTATTGTCTTTTAGTCATCCTTGACAGATTTTCATAAAGCTAATAATACTTTATGTATTGCTCTGTGCTTCAGAAAAGCCTTTGATTCTCTCTCATAACGGGGCTAGTGGCACGTTTCCTGGATGCACTGATTTGGCTTATAAGAAAGCTGTTGATGATGGCGCTGATGTAATTGATTGCCCTGTTCAAGTGACCAAAGATGGTATTCTTATATGCCAGAGTTCTATGAATCTCTTGGAAACAACCACTGTTACCAACTCACCCTTTGCAACTCTTACGTCGACTATCCCTACAATTCAAAGTGGTCCAGGAATCTTCACTTTCAATTTAACTTGGGAAGATATCCAAAGTTTAAAGCGTAAGTGGAGACATTTAGCATATTGTGTTGTGGGGTATACTCTTGGGATGCACTGATAATAAATTAAAAAAATTTACCACATAGAAGAAGATGATGAATGTCTTGTTTTGAACTTTTTACTGGCCAGCCCAACCAACACATTTTGAATGGAGATTGGATCCTTGTTAAGAAGATCTGGATAGAAATGCAATCTCCTCAGGTGTTGGTATACTCGGAAGGTTGCGAAAATATCTAGAACTTGCTCTATTAAGTTGTCTCTACTTATCTCCAAACCGGAAAATTAACCGATATGTATGGTAAACCTTTGGCATGAATAGTTCATATTGCTTATGCAGGGACAATAACTAGGATAATCAGGGCCACTACCTAGCTAGTATAGACTAGCATTTTAAGGACTAAATTGGGTGAATTGGTAGGTTGATCGTGGATTAACTTAGTCCATTGGCACACACATTGGTGAACACTCGTTTTGGGTTGATATCAGGTTGTTACTCTAGTTGCATCTCTTCAACATAATTGGCAATGATATAACAAGATTACAAGAGTTAATCCCTTTTTTTACCTTTGTCATTTAGGTTATGCAAATAAACAGTTATAGCAGTTGTGTTCTTGTTTGTTGTCGAATTGTTATCATTGTCTTTACTTGGCTTTTATCCTAGGAGTGTAGGACAGATACAACAATAAATGTAGGTTGGTAATATCTTCAGACATTGTTTTTAATAAATAATAATTGTTTTTATACAGCATACACTATACAAATGAATATTTCTGTAAAATTGATACAATCTGGATTTTATGTGAATCTAAAATTTTCACATGCACTAACATACTCTTGTATTGTTTGTATATGTTTTTTTTGTTACTTAACATGTGACTATGGTATTCTTTTCAATCTTTTAAAACATTTAATGATTTCATGTTCTATTTTGTGTAGCTGAAATTTCATCGCCCTATTTCGATCAATACAAACTACTTCGAAATCCAGCTAACAAAAATGCTGGGAAGTACATGACATTGTCTGATTTTTTGGAGTTTGCTAGAGACAAACCATCACAAATCATGATCATTGTTGAGGTTAGTCTTTGTTTTTTGTCCTTATATTATGTTTCAATGTGATGAATGAAGATGCATGTTGTCAATTAAAAATAATTTAAGGCAACGACGAGTATAAGATTATAGTATTTTAGCGGTTATTACAACTATAATCCAATATCTTATACATGTTGGACTATAAGACTCCACCTACGTAGGGAAGCGCTAAAAATGCTCACATTGGCCAATGTGGGCTATTCTTATGACATACTACAAGTCTGGGTATCTTGACTCATTTCCAATTGGTTCTTAGTTGTAGGCTCACACTTCAATCAAATGAATAGTAATGTCTTTGCTCTGAAAGCCTTGCTTTATATAAACTTTGACATACCTAACAAGCTTTAGACCCAGTCTCTTCACTGCACCAATTCTTTGGGTATTGAATCCTAATATTATGTATGGTACTAGAGCCAAAAGGCTGCCTCGACAAATTTATATGAGTTCAAGATTGTACATCTGAAGGGAAGTTTTTAAAATAATCCTTACATCTGAAATCAACAGATATTTTCATCTATACCAAGAGTCTAAGACCGTGGCTCCGAACTCAACCCCTAAGGTTTTGAAATGACAGCTCTAACCTTAGTATCTTTGCCATACATTTTTTTCTTGTCTGTTAATTGTTAATTCCTTTATAATCTAAAGTTGGTTCACTTTAAAGTTCCATTCAATCAAGAAGGAATAAAGAAAAAAATGAAACTCACATTCTCAGTACTCCATTTGCCTTCAGAACATTAAGAATGTTTCTGTGAGTTTATTTTAATCTGCTTCATATATATATATATATATATATATATATATATATATATGTTTCTGTGAGTTTATTTTAAACTGCTTCATATATATATATATATATATATATATATATGCAGAATGCAGCCTTTATTGCACAGAACATTGGTTTTGATATTATTGGTTCAGTTATCAAATCACTTGATGATGCTGGTTATAAGGACGAAACAGAGCCTAGAGTTATTATTCAGTCTGCAAACAGCTCTGTCTTAGTTGATTTCAAGGAGAAAACAAACTACAAGCTCGTGTATAAGATTGATGAGGCTATTGATGATGCTGACTCTTCATCATTAAAGGATATAAAACTCTTTGCTCACTCAGTGGCAGTTACAAGGAAGTCCATATTTCCTGTCTCTGATCTATTTATCATGAAGCAAACCAATCTTGTAAAGACATTACAGAGTGCAAACATCTCCGTATACGTATATCTTCTTCGGAACGAGTTTGTATCTATTCCTTGGGACTTCTTTGGCGACCCTATTGTGGAGATACACAATTATGTTGCTGGAGCTCGTGTTGATGGTGTTATTACTGAAGATCCATCAACTGCATCATCATACAAAAGTATCCTTCTATAACATTATCATGTTTGTGACTTACAATTGGAGTATTTCCATTTTCCATTAAGATTCTCACCGTTTTCAAGAATTTATTTGCCCGATCGCATATTATCATGCTTACATGAATTTATTGCTTAACTTATCATCTCATGCTATTAATCATGCTCATACTGTCGTATTCATCTCAATTGGCATGAATTGCACTTATTTATTCATGTTTTTCTGGCTTTCTGCAGAAAATACTTGTCTGGATGGGAGAGGCTACAAATTAGTTATTGCCGAGCCTGGTGGTCTGGTTGCAGCCACCACGGCAATGCCACCAGCCCTCTCACCTCTTCCATCTCTTACCGCTGCTGATGTGTCCGAACCACCTCTTCCTCCACTGAAAGCTAACTCTACTTCTGCTGAAGCTTCGAGTACCGCTCGCAACTACCAACAACATATATTGCCCTCACTACTGATTTCTTTTGCAATGATTGTCGGGTCTTTTCTTCTCATTCAGTAAACTGCTGGCTCTCCAATAGCAACATAGGCAGGTGAGGTACGTGCTGTGACGATATTTTGCGTTTCAGCGACTCAGGTTCTACGTTGGTCCTTTGTTTTGCCTATTTTTTCTTTGGAGTGTTCTTGGTCTTTTCTATTGCGATATTTTGAGGACATTTTGTTGTAAAACAACTATTTGTCCATGTTGAATGTATTTATGTATTCTTGGTTGAGGCTAATGAGACTTTTCCTCTTTACAATATTCCATGTTTGTTCCATTTCTGTATTTCTATGTAGCCAATGAACTACAGCCTACAAGATTTAGAAAGGAATCTCTGGTGGTTTTGATGCTAGACCATTGGGAACTGGGATGAGATTGCACTCCAAAAAAAAACTGCAGTAAATATAATCACTGACCATGTTTGATATCATAAATCAAAAGATCAATGGCGATGACATTCCCTATAGTCATGCTCTGTTCGTTTAGTGTGGATGCTTATTTACGAGAGAGAAACGTTGTCACTTGTCAGAAAAAAGTATGTTTATTATCTCCTGCATAAGTACTTAAATTTTGCACAGGTGGTAACCAATTCAATATAGAGTATCAATTTGACTCTTCCAAAGCCTTTATTATAATAAATTTAAAAGACTTCTAATGTCATTTCAGATACACCATAATAAGACTTGTAATGCTATATGATGCGGAATGTTAGACTACTAAAAGACAATATATACAAAAAATGAGTGTATCTGAAATGAGGATGTTGAAGTGGATGCGTGATCATATGCGAATGAATCAGATTAAAAATGAAGATATTCGTGAGAGAGTCAGAGTTATTCCAATGGAAGAGAAAGTTATACAACATAGACTGAGATGATTTGGACATGTACAAAGAAGACCTATGGATGTACCTATAAGAAGAGAAATATTGAATTAGATCGAAGACACAAAAAGAGGAAGATATAGACCACGATTGACTTGAGAGGAAATAGTTAAAAGAGATCTAAAAGATTAGAATGTTCCTTGGAAATTTGTATTGGATAGAAACGTATGGAAGAAGACGATTCACGTGCATGAATCGTGACTCCTTAGAGTTTAATTTGTAGCTTACCCAAACTAGTTTAAGATTAAAAAATTTGTTGTTCCAATGTCATTTCCAAATAAAATTGTCCTCACGCCCTATTTCTTCTTCGTTCTAGTGTCTAGGTGGTACACCAAGAAAAGAAATATGTCACGTGAGTAGCATATACAAGCATACAACATTGAAATGGAATGTCGTTTTCAAGCTGGATCTCAGAATTCCAATCGTTCCAACAAGCATAAGGTTTAGTGACCCGTTTATTTGAAATTCGCAATGCGGAAAACTTGTGTCAAGCTAATGGGTTTCTCCTAATGAACAACCTAACAACGACGGCTTGTCCTCCCTGCAGCGACTTCCGACAATTTCTTATAAGAGTCACGATGACCAAGACGCTTCGAAGTTTGAGATCAGATGGAACTCTAAATACGTTTTATATCCATCTTCGAACTGAACATCAGTAACGGAAAGCAAGCGCATACAGCGCTAACCGTTCACATATTCCTATCATTACCATTTTTCCAAGCAATATTGACCTTTTTATTTATAAAGAAACACTATGTTACTATCAAGGATGCCGGACATGCGAGCCTCAACCCTCAATAATCTATTAAGACTTGCATGCACGATAAATAAAAACACACAAGACCATGACATACAAAAAATCCAGTTGTCCAGAATTCAATCCATTTGTTGGGTTTCATTCTTCTGGAGCAATATGCTGATCAGATTGGTGTTTGTTCTGTTTGTTCTCCTGTATCACTGCCCGAGCCCAGTGGTTGCTCTTGCACCGGCAGGTGCTCCTGCATGGCAAACCCTGACAGGTACGATCTCGCTTGTGTCTACGTTTTGACTTTGTTGTTAATCTCAACGTTGTGCAATATCACAAGTTCTGCAGCCTAGTTAGAAGAATCGGATTGTTTTTGACTTTTGGATGCCAGTATTTGTCTTGTGGTGGTGATGTTGTGATCTACTTTGTTTGCTTTCAAGTCTTGCCATAAGTTACTGATGTCTGTAATTTGTTTAAAATGTAATGCTTGCATATTACCATGCCACCCCCCCTTATATTATCTTGTTATTCACTATATACGTGTCTCCTTTTACATGAGCTTCACTTTTGCTTAATATTGAACTTGTCAGTTGGTTATTTGCATATTGTAGGTAACATGTGCGTCTATTGGGTTTTTTTTTTTCGGCAGGAAAACAACCTGTTATCATCGCAAGGGGTGGATTTTCTGGTCTGTTTCCCGATTCCAGTTTTGATGCCTATACCAGAGTTGCGAATACTAGCTTCGAAGGGACAATCTATTGGTGCGATGTTCAACTGACAAAAGATGGTGTTGGAATATGCCTACCAGATATAGAGCTGTCCAATTGTACCGACATTGGCTTTTCCAACCTGCCAGAAACAAATGCAACTGTCAATGGTGTTAATGTGACCGGACGATTTGCTCCGGGTTACACATTTGAGCAACTGTCAATTAATGTTCGTTGTAAGTTGTATATTTTGAATAAAATTATGTTAGTTATTTGCTTTGTCATCTCTATTTTTTTGGAAATAAATATGGACAAGCTTGAAGGCTTCAGTATTATTAACTAAATCGTCAGTTTCAAACACCAGAAATATATTGGATGTCTAATATGTGATATTTCCTGAATACATGCTACTATCTGAAAAAATTCAACTCATCTGATGGCTTTAAGGGATCAGGTCGTAACTGTTTTTGCATCCGAGCGGGATGATAGTGTTCTACTAAAGACAGATCTTGTAATGAAAAAAGATGTTGAAAACTTCTGACAAAATTCTTGAGTTACAACATGAATAAATATGATGGTAGCCAAATAGCCATCACTACTATTCTTTGAGATAGTGCCAACAGCGGTTTGACGTAACTGGACAATCATGTAATGCCTTTGTTTCTCATATAGTTATCAATTATTTCCTGTTAGTTTCTAAATCAAATGATGTTACCCGCCACTGCAAAATCATGCTTGCGGGTCGAGTAATTTATAAATGAATTTTACATGGTTCCTTGATTCATTTCCTCTTGGGATCTAACATACATTTGTAACTTCAAAATATATTCATGACAGCTGCATTCATTTCTATCCTCAAAACATTGCAGTAATACAAGGGAATCCCTCTAGAAATCCAAAATTTGATGGCGGACTCATTATTCCTGTGGATGCTCTGGGAAAGGAACTACTAAATGGCTCAGCAATTTGGTTAAATATTGAGGTATTAACAATACAGCTGCATTAAGATGATGTTTATATTCAAGTTGGCTCTAAAACGTGAAACTCCTAATTCTTCAATTTTCAGTAACTAATTTTTGTTCCTCTTATGACATCAGCATGACTCTTTCTACAAGAAATACAATTTGAGCATGCAAGACTTCTTAAGTTCAACTTCGAGAAGCATGGCAATTGATTACGTTTCATCCCCAGAGGTGGCTTTCCTTGTGAATGCTGGACCAATTTTCAGGAGATCCAAGACAAAGTTTGTATTTCAGTTTCTTGATGCTGACATGACAGAACAATCTACAAAACAAACTTATGGTTCTCTATTGAAGAATTTGACATTTGTCAAGACTTTTGCTTCTGGAATTCTCGTACCCAAGAACTATATTTGGCCCGTAACTGCCGGTCTTTTTCTCCAAGAACCTAACACCATCGTCTCTGATGCACATAAGATTGGGCTAGAAGTTTATGCATCAACTTTCGCAAATGATGCGATTATTGCCTATAACTACAGTTACAACCCAATTTCTGAGTATCTATCATTTGTTGACAACGAAGACAATTTCTCCATTGATGGGGTTCTAACTGATTATCCAGTAACTGCATCTGAAGCGATAGGTGAGATTTTTCACTATCGAATATGTTCTGTATTTAGTGGTATGCCAGTGTTTATAAGTTGAAGACCTCAACACCATAGCACGGAAACTATACTTCCGCAATGAAAACAGTTGTTTGTTATCTCAGTTTTATGAATTCTGATATTGTTCTTACATTTAACAGACTTGGATTTCTAAGATTGCCTTGTTACCTTTTTATTATTGGTTTGGTAATCATGGGTTTGTTTACTAATTGTTTCTAGGTCGTGGATTGCGTTTAACTAACACCAGATGAATTTTGTCTTCAGGTTGTTTTTCTCACTTAACAAACACTACCTTGGGTACTGGTGGTAAGTGCATTTCGGAAATAATTCTCTGGCACCTTTTTTACTTGTCTACTCATGATTAATGCACCTTGACTATTGTCTTTTAGTCATCCTTGACAGATTTCATAAGGCTAATTCTTTATGTATTGCTCCGTGCTTCAGAAAAACCTTTGATTCTCTCTCATAATGGGGCTAGTGGCATGTTTCCTGACTGCACTGATTTGGCTTATAAGCAAGCTATTGACAATGGCGTTGATGTAATTGATTGCCCTGTTCAAGTGACCAAAGATGGTATTCTTATATGCCAGAGTTCCATAAATCTCATGGAAACAACCACGGTTACCAACTCACCCTTTGCAACTCTTACGTCGAGTATCCCTACAATTCAAAGTGGTCTAGGAATCTTCACTTTCAATTTAACTTGGGAAGATATCCAAAGTTTAAAGCGTAAGTGGAGACATTTGTAGCATATTGTGTTGTAGGTTATACTCTTGGGATGCACTGATAAAAAATATAAAAAACTAACCACCTAGAAGGAGATGAACGTCTTGTTTTGAACTTTTTACTAGCCAGCCCAACCAACACATTTTGAATGGAGATCGGATCCTTGTTATGAAGATCTGGACAGAAGTGCAATCTCCCGATGTGTTGCTGTGTTGGCTTACACTCAGAAGGTTGCGAAAATATCTAGAACTTTCTCTATTAAGTTGTCCCTACTTATCTCCAAAATGGAAAATTAACCGATACGTATGGTAAACCTTTGCCATGAGTAGTTCATATTGCTTATGCAGGAACAATAACTAGGATAATGAGGGCCACTACCTAGCTAGTATAGACTAGCATTTTAAGGACTAAATTGGGTGAATTGTTAGGTTGATTGTGGATTAACTTAGTCCATTGGCACACACATTGGTGAACACTTTTTTTGGGTTGATATCAGGTTGTTACTCTAGTTGTATCTCGCCAACATAATTGGCATTGATATAACAAGATTACAAGATGTAATCCTTTTTTTTACATTTGTCATGTAGGTTATGCAAATAAACAGTTATAGCAGTTGGGATCTTGTTTGTTGTCGAATTGTTATGATTGTTTTTACCTGGCTTTTATCCTAGGAGTCTAGGACAGATACAACAATAAATGTAGGTTGGTAAAAGTTCGGACATTGTTACTAATAAATAATAATTGTTTTTATAAAGCACACACTGTACGAATGAATATTTCTGTAAAATTGATGCAATCTAGATTTTATGTGAATCTAAAATTTTCACATGCACTAACATACTCTTGTATTGCTTGTATATAATGTTTGTTGTTATTTAGCATGTGACTCTAGTATTCTTTTCAATCTTTTAAAACATTTAATGATTTCATGTTCTATTTTGTGTAGCTGAAATTTCATCCCCCTATTTCAAGCCATACGAACTACTTCGAAATCCAGCTAACAAAAATGCTGGGAGGTTCATGACATTGTCTGATTTTTTGGAGTTTGCTAAAGACAAACCATCACAAATCATGATCATTGTTGAGGTTAGTCTTTGTTTTTTGTCCTTATGTTTCAATGCGATGAATGAAGATGCATGTTGTCAATTAAAAATAGTTTAAGGCAACAACGAGTATAGGATTATAGTTTTAGAGAGGTCATTACAACTATAATCCAATATCTTATACATGTTGGAATATAAGACTCCACATACGTAGGGAAGCGCAAAATATGCTCACATTGGACAATGTGGGCAATTCTTGTGACATACTACAAGTCAGGGTATCTTGACTCATTACCAATTGGTTCTTAGTTGTAAGCTCACACTTCAATCAAATGAATAGTATTTGCTTTGCTCTGAAAGCCTTGCTTTATATAAACCCTTCACATTAATATGACATCATAGATGAAAGAGCCCAAGGACAGGACAAGCACATCCATTCATCTTGTAACACACATTTTAGAGTTACGAGACCTCACTAGGTAGTTATAACATCCTCAAAACAGCAGAAAATTTTTAAATTTATAAACACTCAATCAACAGAGGATATTACGCAATAAAAGGGACACAGGTGCACCAACATATATATAATATATATCCGAACATCAGAGTATACAAAAGTTGTGATTACATCAAAAGCATATACAAAGGAAACAGTAATCACACGACCTCAACTGAGAGAAAGCTGGATCCGGTAGCAGCGCTCCTCTCCTCGGTCACCATCCCCTAACGCCAATCACGACCTGAAAGTAAACATGCAACAATGCCTGAGTTTCCAGAAGGAAACCCCGTATGCCAAGACTCTAAATGCATAAATAAAATCATCCTAGCATGCAATTCTACTCAACAAGAAAAGCATCCCAACACGCCCAACACCAGGGCACACTACTGGTACGGGGCTCCAGGTCTAATCTCAATCAACCGCCGCACCCACCACAGTTACGGGGCTCCAGGTCTAATCTCAACCAACCGCCGCGACACACTCGTCGCCAAGCTGGGCTCCAGGTCTAATCTCAACCAACCGCAGCTACCACGACACGACCAAGGGCTCCAGGTCTATTTTCAACCAACCCGAACGTATAAGGGCTCCAGGTCTAATTTCAACCAACCCCTACACACAGTCCTTTCTCAGGCTCCAGGTCTAATTTCAACTAACCCGAACGCACTACGGAGCTCCAGGTCTAATTTCAACCAACTCCGTACAGACTAGCTGGGCTCCAGGTCTAATTTCAACCAACTCCGTACAGACTAACTGGGCTCCAGGTCTAATTTCAACCAACCACCACAACACCACAATTCTAAGCTGGGCCTCAGGTCTATTTCAGTCAATCCCAAGCTCACACACGGTTACGGGGCTCCAGGTCTAATCTCAACCAACCACCGCAACCCTCGTGCACCTAGCACACTTGCCGGAAGAACATCGGCACCACGACTCGCCCCACACGGGCAACCACGACCATAGCACCTCCATAGTGCAAAACAGGACACAAACGGTCGACCGAACCAAAAGTCCTAGTCAACCGAATCAAACAAATACAGGGCAATCCACTTCGACCGGCACTCCATCGGTCGACCGATTCCCAACACCACACTCGTTCGGTCGAACCCAAATCAAGGGACGGTCGACCGTTTAGATGGTCAACTCCCGGTTCAACAACAAAATGACCAATCGGTCGACCGACAAAGGGGTCCCGGTCGACCGAAAGTCACTAGGGAACAAAATCCCACAACTCCACAACGAATTCGGTCGAACGCCGAGCACATCTCGGTCGACCGAATCTGTCCAGGGAATAATCCCTCACACGCACCATGAATTCGGTCGGACGCCGAACTCACCTCGGTCGACCGAATTCCTCGAGAGCGTTCCCCACGCTCAGCGCACAAGTCCGGTTGACCGAACCCTCATTCAGTCGAACCGATCACTATGCTCACTTAAGTCACGGTCGGACGAAAATCAACGAGCGGTCGACCGTTTAGATGGTCTAAGCCCCAACCGACTTAAGACAGTGCACACAATCGACCGACAAAGGGGACCCGGTCGACCGAATCTCTCCAGACTTGCCTTCTATGTACAATCGGTCGACCGCCCCACAGGCATCGTTCGACCGATTCGAGGCAGAGTCCGAATTCTCTTCACGAACGGTCGACCGTTTGCACAAACCGGTCGACCGATCAGGCAGTGAAATCCGCTGCATGTTTACTCGCGACGAGCCAAACGGCCTACCGTCAACTTCCAAATACTCACAGTAATTAAGTGAGCGAGCTTGACATACCTAAAGGTCTGAAGAGACCTTAGAAGAACTACGACGACGCCTCCACGAGCACGCCTCCCCAAATCACGATCCGTCGACGAACCTCGCGTCCAAACGACGATCAATCGTCTCCTCGACGATCCACAGCAACCACACTACCTCCAGCAACCTCTACGACCCAATCAAGACCACAGACACGAGTTAGGTAGAGAGGGTGAGAGAACCAACGCCAAGAAGTGAGTCAAAAACCAACACTCACCTCCAACCACCACCTTTGCTTCGCCGGAGCTCCACGCCTCCACGCCGGCGCGCACCAACAGAGGGTGGAAGAGAGCTACGAGAGAGAGAGAGCTGTGAGGGAGAGAGCATCGAGGGAGAGAGAGGGAGAGAAGATTTCCCCCCAAATATCCTCCCCCCTTCAATCCACACCATCCATTCCACCTCTCCATCTCAACCACACATCCACCCAACTTCAATCCAAGCCCTCCATCCATCTCCTCTCAATCTCAGCCATCCATCTCTAATCCCCTCTAATCACCACCTAATCAACCACAAAGCACAATTAGGATTAAGATTAGGCTAGAATCCTACAGTAGTGTTGAGTATAAGTTCACATTGAACAATTTAAACTATTCTTGACCTGCAAGACTTTGGATACTTCCACTTGTTATCATTTGATCTCGAGTTGTTCTACTCAAATGAATTGTATTTGATCTATGCTTAAATATCTAATCTCAAAGCGTTTGGCTCTTTACTTAAAACTTTGACATATCTAACAAGTTTGAGATCCCATGGTCTCTTCACTCAATGGACTCTTATATCTGTTAGACTTAATGAAAACTACATTTGAAGAGGAACTTTAAAAATAATTCAGCATCAGAAAAGCAACAGATATTTTTGTCGAAGCTAAGAGCATGCATCTCTAACCTTGGTTTTGAAATGAAAGTTCGAACTTGATAAAAGATGATGCTGATCTCAAAGTAGTTAATTCCGACTTTGATATTTTTGTCTTACATTTTTCTTGTCTGCTAATTGCTTAATCCGTCTTGATATAAAATTAGTGCAGTCTATAATTCCTTTCATTCAAGAAGTAACGGATTTGGATTACATCATTTTCTTGGAAAGAGTGGAAAAATTGAAACCTGCCTCTGGTACATTTCTGAATGTCTCTGTGAGTTTATTTTAATCCTGTTCATAAAAATTGCTGCAGTATGCACCCTTCATTGCAGAAAGCATTGGCTTTGATATTATTAACTCTGTTATCAAATCACTCGATGATGCGGGTTACAGCAAAGACGCAAAGAGTAGAGTTATGATTCAGTCTGCAAACAGCTCTGTCTTGGGTGCTTTCAAGGAGAAAACCGACTACAAGCTTGTGTATAAAATTGATGAGATCATTGATGATGCTGACTCTTCATCAATAAAGGCAATAGAAACCTTTGTTCACTCAGTTGCAGTAAACAAAGAGTCCATATTTCCCGTCTCTCAATTGTTCATCGTCAAGCAAACCAATCTTGTAGAGACATTACAGAAAGCTAACATCTCCGTATACGTATATCTTCTTCGGAACGAGTTTCTATCTATTCCTTATGACTTCTTTGGCGACCCTATTGTGGAGATACACAATTATGTTGCTGGAGCTCGTGTTGATGGTGTTATTACTGACAATCCAGAAACTGTTACTTCATACAAAAGTAAGCTTCCCCATTATATAGATCACCATTCCCCCCCCATTTTGTGAAGTATAGTTGGCATCTTTACTCTTGCACTACACTTTCTTTGTCAATAAAAAACTAAGGACGTGCCATGGCCAGTTGTTTTAAGTTTTAATTCCAAATAGTCTAAGATACACATGAGGTTGCTCTATATTGACTTGGCCTCAGTTTTGAACCTACGGTGTCGGCCTTTCAGGTCACCAACAAACAGAATTGTTTAATTCGGTTGATCTACCACCTTACGACAACTCAAATGCTGACGTGGAATATAGTGGGCAAACTCTTTTATATAGTAATTATAGATTTTCAAGATTGAACTTAAGAACTATATTTCCAACTATAACTTGTCACCTTTGATGATCAATTTCAATTCTAAAGTTAACAACCCAACAGCTACTACTGGAAAATTGAGGAACATAACCTTCTATTGTTATAAGCCTTGTATTAATTTCTATATTTAAAATATCTCAAATAATAATCTCCTTTATTGACACATTTCTTTTATTTACCTGTATAGTAATAGATTAATAGATAATATAGAAAATTCTCTCAACCTGTCTTGTTCTTCAAAGGTTTCAAGGTGCTCAGCACATAAATTGATGAGCTTCTTTTAAAATTGATTCTGATGTTACTTGTATTTTTCGTTGCTTCTACAAGGATGATCATATCATTATGCTATATTGCTTCGCAAATGGTAGATCATTGTCTACTTTTGCCTTTTACAGGAAGAACATGTTTGGAGGGGAATGGGTTTAAACTACCTCTCGTGCAGCCTCGTGGTTTGTTCAATGCTATGTCTGACTTGCCACCGGCACTCTCTCCTCGCCCACCTCTGACAGATGACGACGTATCAGAGCCACCTCTACCGGCGCTGAAAAGTTCAACTGCAAGACCACCCAGCCCTCCTCCACCGAACATTGGGCAGCCACTTGTGCTCCCCTCCACACTTCTCATGTCATTGGCAATGCTCCTCAGTTCTTTTGTGCTCATTAACTAAACTTGTTCTTGCTCTGTCACCATAATGTGAACTACTGTGTTCCGAGGTGCTTTCTTCAGTTGGTCATGTCGAATACAGCTCTGTATACGTGTTTATACTTGGTTCATCTTGTTCTCGTGGTAAGGCCTTGTATTTGAAGGTCAGCCAGAAGACATACAAATTTGATTTTCTTTGTTATTTGTTGTACGAATGTTATCTGCTTTTTTATGATGTGAAAAGAGTCATTCGGGGAGATATGTTGGTAAATATTAGACGCAGAACATAAGGGATATATAAGAAAAAAACTAATAAGAATAATTACTTCCGGAAAAAGCAAGGTTTAAAAGATGATGATGTTAGCTTACATGCTCCAATTTTCTAATTTTTCCCTAAGGAAGTGATTCAGAAAAGATCATGTATGTATTGTTCGAATTGGTCATCAAATCATTTAGCACTAGCATCTAATTTTTTTATAGTTACATCAGTTAGAGATTTACAGTTAAATCTTCGATGGCAGATCTTGATGTTGACAACATTGGTAAGACTGTCTAAATTGAGTTCATAACGTATTTGTGAATTCTTCGAACGGAGGAAGAAGAAAAAAACTCACGACCACAACAAATTCTCTATGGTTTGCTTTTCCCACCTAACAAGCAATAGCTCAGGGCTTGATGGTAAGCTCAGTTTAGGAGACGACAATCAGATTTTTAAATTAGTAAAATTAATATAAAAAATTCCGTATCTTAATTTGAAGTTTGAACTACAGAAAAGCCTTTAATCATCTCCCATAATGGGGCTAGCGGCATGTTTCCCGACTGCACTGATTTGGCTTAGAAGCAAGCTGTTGATGGTGGTGCGGATGTGATTGATTGTCAAGTTCAAGTGACCAAATGGTCTTCTTATATGTCAAAGTTCTATAAATCTCATAGAAACCACCACAGTTTTGGAATCATTCTTTAGAAGTCGTATATCAGTAACAACTGAACTTCAAAGTGGACCTGATTTTATTTTCTTTCAATCTAACTTGGGACGACATCCAGCATTTGCAGCGTAAGTTGCATTCTAGTTTTAGAACTTGGTTTCAGTAAGTGTTAGAATCCAAACCTAGGGTTAGTGTGCTAATGAAGATTAAAGATGTGTTTAGCATGGGGAGATGGGTTGCACAGTGGTGTGCATGGGGAAGAGGAGGTGGCGTGCACTGTGGATGAGGGGTAAGGTGATGGAGTAGGGGTGGAGTTAGGGGTGAGCTTCGGTCCAGGACCGGACCGAACTGGACCGAACTGGACCGGACCGAAACCCGAATTTTCGGGAAGTCCGGACCGAAGACCGGACCGAATAGGTTCGGTCCGGTCCGGTCCGGGTCGGTCCAAAACCCGAATTTTCCCCTTAAATTTTCGGTTCGGTCCGGACCGAAGACCGAATTTCCAAAATTTTGTGGACCGAAGACCGGACCGAAAAAATTCGGTCCGGTTCGGTCCGGACCGAAAAATTCGGTTCGGTCCGGGTGCCCGGACCGGACCGAATTTTGCTCACCCCTAGGTGGAGTGATGATGGTTTTGTTGGGTTTTGTGGAGAGAAATCTGTTCCTCTCCCTCACTCTCTCACTCTCCCTTCCTCTTCCTTTCCAGCTGCACCAGAGGAGTCGGAGGCGGAACCAGCTGTGGGTGTGAGCGGAGCTTAGCGCGCGAGGGAGGCCGGAGGTGACGACGTGCGTGAGCGGGCTCTGGCGGTTCGTCGTCTTCGTTTGAGGTATGTCGACTTGTTAGTGTGGTTTTGGTTGCTCACCCAAGTGTGGGGGAGGTGTTGGTCGGCCGGGAGAGGTCGAAGACCTCTCCGGCGGCGTGTTTCTTCGTAAATCCTCGGCTGGTGCGATGTTGAAGACGACCAACGGTCGACCGGGTCCTTCGGGCGGTCGACCGATTTAGTACTATTTACCCGACTTTAGCCTTCACCGGTCGAACGATGCCTCGCGGTGGTCGACTGGTAGTGCATTTTGCTGGTGAGTTGGGAGTGCCTGTTGTGTTTTGGTCGACCGGTTCTTTGGGGTCGTTCGACCGGAACTTAAGTGTACTGGATTATTATGCATGTCTGTTCGACCGTTGTTATATTTGCGTTCGACCGTTATATGACGTAGAATAATAGGTTGACCCTGTTAGTTTTCGGTCGACCGAGACCCCTGAGTCGGTCGACCGATAGTGTTGTTTTTTATGTTGACCAGACTCCGGATTTTGACCTCGTTCGGTCGATCGGTTTTAGACCTTTGTTCGACCGTTGGGGATTGTGTTTTGAGCGCAGCGGTAGACCGTGTTAGGCGTACGGTCGACCGATTCCTTTCTAGAACCGGTCGACCGAATCACCTCTTCCGGTCGACCGTTTGGGTCCAGGACAAAATTCCTGGTTCCCTTTTTGAATGCCAACTTTGTCCACGGAAACCCGTGTCCTCGCCTTGTGCGTGAGCCGGGAGGTGACGGTGGGCGCGTTCCGCGTGCCTGCCCATGGACCGCCGTGTGGAAAAGTGTGGGTGTTCGGGACGCGTCACAGTAGGTCCAGTTGGGTGGTGATCGACGGACACGCGCATTTTGGAGTCAGATCCTCTACTCGGACCACTGAGGTCAACATGATTACGTTTTATTTTCTTTTGTTGTTTTGTTGTAATCATGTATCATTTTGACAAACTCTGATGTAATTTGGTGCACTGTTATTTGTTTTATGAGAAGTAACAATCCCGTGTTTGATTATTGAGTTCCATTGTCTTGATTATGAATTTTTTAATTTTTAAATTTTTAAAGTGTGGATGTTACACAGTAAGTGATAACTTTTAATGCATGTGCATGAAGTGTAAAACAATGTTACGTGAATTTTGGATTTCGTTTAATATAATATCTTTCACCTGCTGAATATGATTTCTTAGGATAATGACTGGCATTTTACCCTTCAAATTTTAAATGTATGAAATACTTCTTCAATCTTTTCAGCAAATGAGTCCATTAAAATTTTCATCTCTCATAATTGCAGCAAAAATATCAAATCCCTATCGGATATCTAGTTTATTACGTAATCCAGCAAATGGAAATGCTGGAAAATTCATGAGATTGACATATTTTTTGGAGTTTGCTCGAAAAAATCCTTCTGGAGTCAAGATTGTTGTCAAGGTTAGTGTAACGCCCCGAGTCCGGACAACTGCTCACCCACCCGAACCCGGTGCGTTAAGATACGATCCACGATCCTGACCGCTGCGCACTCTGATATTTAAATCCATCTGATATGCCCATAATAATCTGAAAAATATAATCAACAAATTGTGAGCTCGACAGCCCGCAAGTACCAACCATCAATCAATCAGAATCATAATCATGTGGAAAATAATACAGAATATGACATTCAGTCAATAAGCACAATCAAGAGACATGCATCACAAATAAAATGCATGCATATCAATTTGAAACCCCCATTCAGATTTGACCACATCCTGTGCTTCTGAAATCTATCAATCTGTCAGACGCACACCTGGTAGCTCCACACTAACGACAAGCAGCCCTTTCCTCTCTCGGGTGGCTCCACGTTGTCCGTTAGGCAGCTCTTTCCTAAGTTGCTCTGCTAGAAACATACACACAGCCACAGGACATGTCGACCGAAACACCACCATGCAATCATATGCATATCCATAAAATCAATATTAATGCTCAACATGCATGCAACTACGAATATCAAGAGAGACAGACATGATATGAAACTGAAGAATAACGAATCAGTACTTGCGTCAAAATCTCCATCTTTTTCTTCTCAATATTCTTCTCAAAATTTCATCTTCTCCTAAAACCACACAATCATCCAACAATCTTAATTAGTCTATTAAGATATTTGATTATTACCTAAACTAAAAAATTCAGGATATTACCGTTAGTGTTTTCTTCTAACATTCTACTCTAAGGATGGACTTTTCTCATAATTTCAGGAAAGGAGACTCGAAACTGCTAAAAAGTTAAGATGCAGTATCAGGATAATCCATATGAATTTGGTCTCAATTTTGAAGCTCTGATGTCAGGTTACAAGCCGATCATATGTTAATTTGAATATTAAAGCAATGAGCCGCTCAGCCGCATATTTGCTTAATTATCATGTTGTTCAAGTTCCTAGTGAAAATGTTTCAGTTGTTCATAAATGTCCCATGTTATAAGATCACACGAGGGGGTCACATTATTCATGTATGTTGCGAAAACAATGTTAGATTATCACCTTTTTTTGTAGGAAGAATTGCCTGAATGAGACAGACTTTAAACCGTCTCTTGCCCCACTCGGTGGTTTAATTGTTAGAAAAAGTGTCGACTTCAGCCTTGCCACCGGCCGTCCCTCCTTTCCCACCACTCGCAGACGCCACTTTGTCGGAGCCACTTCTACTGCGGTTGAAAACAGACTTCAGTTCACCCGTGGAGCCACCCAGTCCACCAAATGCACAGCAACTTATGGTACCCTCCTCACTTCTTTTGTCATTGACAATTCTTACTGTCACCAAAATGTGATCAACTGTGTTCTGAGTGGCTTTATTCAGGTTGGTTATGTCAAATATAGTTTTTATTATATGTTTGTACTCGGCTCATCTTCCGCTGTGATGAAGTGATGTAATTGAAGAAAATCAGCCTGATTGAAACAAATTTGTTTTAAGTGAATCTTAATTTGTAGTGCACATGACATGCCCCATGTTGGAATTTTTCTAAGTAGCCATTGTTAGAAGGATACAAGATCCACTCCAAATTCCAGCTAAGATGAGAAAGAGAACCATATCCATTCCAAATATTTTATCTTTCATAGAATGCTTTGGGCTGTTGGGTGGAATTCAGTTCCAGAAGCTCATTGTTATTGATTGACACGCAACTTGGTATCAACCTATTGGTCAATCAAATTATAATTAACAAAGACAACAAAACTTAGGTGAATTATCCTAACATAAATTTGCAGTTTCCAGAAATAGGTTTGAACATGTTAAAATACAAATACAACAACTCAGACACAAACGGTCAGCAACACAAGTTTGGACATCAATCTTCAATCAAGCAAATCATCCATCCACTCATAATCTTCACCAAAGGCAACAACCATTCACACACCAAACATCACAACGGCTAGTTCATGTATTAGGAAACAAACCAACACACACACACACATATATACATGTATCCTGTATTATTCAAATTCAAGAATAAAATAAAATATATACGCCAAAAATTTAACAAGGTATCAGAGCAATAACTAGGACTTAGAAAGAGACGCTCATCACCGACGACGATCTCCGATCGTCGCCTCATAAGCAAAAACCCACCAACATCACAGACCCTCCCGTCTCCCATTTCACCACCAAAACCACACCCCAAAAGCAGAATCCACCAAAAACCATCATCGGTTGATAGGACCTCAGATCACCCCATAATCTGAGAAGAGGTTGACGCACAAAGACGACATCCAAACCCTCTCCATGGCCGAAGGAGCGGCAAACACGCCTCAGCGGTTGACCACCCAACTCCTAAATGGGGCTAACTATCTCTCATGGGCACGCTCAGCCATCCTTTCCCTCAATGGCAATGAGAAGTTGGGCCACATCACCGAAAAAAATGCCAAAACCCACAACTGACAATACAAAACAAGAGGAGTGGCAGACGACTGATCACCTTGTCATGACATGGATATTAAGCTTCATGCAACCACAAATCGGCAAATTTTCATCAACTCCAACTCGGCCAAAGAACTGTGGGATGCTGCCCACAAAATGTACGGACAACAATAGAACTTCGTGCATACATTCCGAATCAAGCAAGAAATTGCACAAACCAAGCAAGGTCAAAAATCGGTCACCGATTATCTCGGATCACTCAAGAGCCGATGAGACGAGCTAAGGGTTTACGAACCACTAAGAACCGATCTAAAGGTTATCCAAGAACGACTCGACCAGAATAGGATCTACCAGTTCCTGGTAGGGTTTGACTCAAGTTTTGAAGCCCTCAAATCACAAATTTTGTTATCATCAGAGCTTTTGCCCTTCAACATTGTCGTCGTCATGATCCAACGGGAAGAAACAAGACGACAAGCTATGACCCAACCAACCGAAAAGGAAAATCAAGCATTCACAACGTCTCGCAACCAAAATCAAAGTACAAAAGGAAAAACTCAGTTCGGTAAGAGAAAAGACGAACATTGCGATATTTGTAAAAAACAAGGGCACAACATGGACCGTTGCTAGTTCCTCTACCCACATCTCAGATCATCGAAAGATGAGATGGGAGATTCGAGAGGAGATGGAGGCGGAAATCTGAGCGGTGGTGGTAGAAACCTGAGCGACGGTGGCAGAAACCCTAGCTCTGGAAACCCTAACCCTAGCGACGGGGGAGAATGGAACAAATGTGGGTAAGTCGGGTCTGCGCAAAGTTCTCGGGGTTTTATATCCGAGTTTGTCGCGCATCAACCCAGATCTGAATTGATTCTCCCTACAAGCGCGTGGACCCACATCCAGACTTGAATCCATGGATGTCACAACCCACAGTACAGCAACATATGGGTCAAGTATTGGCCTAATTGAATAGCCTCCTACAAAGTTAAAATCAAAGTCAAAATTTGGGTAGTTTCTCATGTATTGACTTCCCTAACAACTCTTTTAATTCCAGTGTTAATCATGTTGATACTAGTAACTCATGGATCATAGACACATGCACCACATACCATATGAGAGGAGATAAAAACTTATTAAATAATGTTCACCTTGATCCTAAATTGAATAATCAAGTTACAATTGCTAATGGAAATCAAGTAGAAATTGATGGAATAGGAGAATCGATTTTTTTAATAATATACCTGAAGAAGTTCTTTTTATTCCGTCCTTCATATCTAACATATTATATGTTGCAAGGATCACTAGAAAATTAAATTGTAATGTTATTGTCTCACCCTTTGATGTATTGTTTCAGGGAGGATGATTGGTAGATGCACCATCATAAATGGTCCTTACATATTTGATAGTTCAAATATTTTTTTACAAACTAATAATGTGTCCTACGAGTCCCCTGAACTGTGACACAAACACATGGGTCACCCATCGTATACCGTTTTAAAACAATTATTTCTTAGTTTGCATGTTAATTTGATTTATGTTGTGATATTTGTCGTCTGGCAAAACAAAGCAGATTGCCTTTTCATTGTTTCACAATAAAATAGGGAAGCCCTTGGAATTAATCCACTCGGATATTTGGGGACCTGCCCTGGTAGAATCATATAAATGTTTTAAATACTTTATCACTTTTCGATGATTTTTCCCACACAACATGGTTGTATTTGCTTAAATCAAGATCTGATGCTTTCTCCATTTTCTATGAATATGTCATATTTGTAGAAAATATGTATGACACTAAAATTAAAATCCTTAGGTTTGACAATGACTCGGAATATGGTAGCAATGTTTTTCAGCATTTTTTGAAAACTAAATGCATTTTTCATCAAACTACTTGCATCAACACCCCTGGTGTTTCCAAACGAAAAAATCGTCATCTTCTTAATGTCACTAGATCTCTGTTATTTCATAATCATGTTCCAAAAACTTTCTGGTCTGAAGCCATATTAAACGTTGTTTATTTTATTAATCGGCTCCCTAGCCATCTCATCCAAAATAAACAACCACTTGAAATATTGAATGGTAGATGTATAAGCACAAATCACCTTAGAATTTTTTGATATGTTTGTTATGTTCATAAAAAAAGTTAACAAATTTGACTAAAACTCTATTACATATGTTTTTCTTGGATATTCCTACCCAAAAAGTGGTACAAATGCTACGACCCTCAAGGATGTAAACTATATATCTCTAGGGATGTTTCCTTCTTCGAGAATGAATCATATTTTGGGTCTACAGATAACCTTTCTGCAGGTCAAAATGTCACACCATCTATTCCGCCATCTACCCTCCTGACTATGGATTTATTTGAAGAAATATCTCCAGGTCTTGAGGAAACTCTCATCCCTCAAGAAGGGGATACGAAACACCACGGGTAATAATGGTAATGAGAATATTGTGCAAGATGAACCTCGAGGAAGAACCCCCACAAGAAGGTCCACAAGACCAACTCGTGCCTCGTCTCTCCTACGAAACTTTGTTACTTACAAAGTTACTTATCCTATTCAAACTTATGTTTCCTACAAAGCTATCACTCTTTATCATCAAAGCTTCCAAACTACAATAGACACTCACCAAGAACCAACCTCGTATCACGAAACTCTTAAGGATCCAAATTGGGTAAAAGCCATGAAAGATAAACTATAAGCTTTAGATAGGAATCATACCTGGTCCATGGCCCCTCTTAGAACGGGAACCAAACTTGTAGGATGCAGATAGGTATATAAAAGTAAATACAATAGTAACGAGACAATTAATAGATACAAAACTAGGTTAGTCACTAAAGGATACACTCAAACTTATGGTCTTGACAATCAGGAGACCTTCACTCCTGTTGCAAAAATGAATATTGTTAGAGTTCTTTTATCTATTGTTGTTAACTATGGTTAGAAACTATTTCAAATGGATGTCTGGAACGCCTTACTTCAAGGGACCCTTGAAGAGGAAGTCTTCATGACTCCACCTCCAGACTACGATTGTCCCCAGAATCAGGTTTGTAAATTTCACAAATCCATCTAGAGTTTAAAGCAATCTCCTAGAGCATGGTATGCAAAACTTAGCCACATCTTCTCCTTTTTGTTTTTTTCAAAAAGTTTTGTTGATGCATCCATGTTTATTCAGCATTACAATACCAACACTATCATTGTTCTTGTGTATGTAGATGACATCATAATAACTAGAAATAATGATAATGAAATCAACCTAGTAAAAACCTACTTAAATACCAAATTTGACATCTGATGAGAATTAAATTTATACCGCAAGTGCACGGTGTCAATGAAGACGTGGCAAATACGGGTCGAACACAAGGAGGGAGAGATTTGTTATTAATGTGATTTCGATTGGGGAAAGAAGGAGAGAAGAAATAAGTGGGTTTTGAGATTTTTGGGTTTTAATTATCTAAAGCAAGAAACATGAACGATTAAAACTAAAACAAGAACAAAGAGGTGAATTCCGTCGGGTGGAGGTTTAGATTTAGGGTTTAGATTAGAGAATTCAGAAACTTATAATAAATCATGTTAGTTATGAAGCATTACATGATAAATGATTTAACATAAACTCAAGTAATCAAAATATACTAATCACGAACTTAAAATAATAACATTCATTCATCTTCTCTTCACCCTAAATCCGTCACCTCCACCCTTTGGAAAGAGTTAGAAACTCATAGAGGGAGGAAGAAGGGGTCCTAGAGGAATTACAAAAGAAAACATAAAAACACAAGAAATAAAAGACAGAATTTTATTACTCCAAAGAAAAGACTACAAATAAAAACAACAACTAAAAACTAGGTCTAAGGCCAAGGACCCTTCTAACATCGTTCTCGGGGCTATTTATAGTTGTTACAAGAGACCTAAGTATAGAATTGAAGAGTACACGTGTCCAGACACGACTGGACAAAATTGGAGCACACGGATCGCTAGGGGGGGGGGGGGGGGGAAATCGCCGCAGATGGAAGGTATGGTGCGGCGGAAACGCCGCATATAATGTTCTGATTTTGTACGGATTTTGGTTGAATGTTTATGGTATGATTTGATCCTCCTTTGCGCGTCTGGATTGATTTTTTCCATTCTTTTGAGCTCCGGATTAATTCCTTCATATATTTGGAGATCCACATTGATTTTTCTTTAGATTTTCTCCAAGATAATAAAAGCTACTCGTGATTTGCAATTAGGTCCTTGACGTTTTGCAATTAAGTCCCCGGCTACTTTTGTGCTTAAGTCCTTGTTCTTTTCGTAATTAGGACTTTAATGCTTTTACGCCTGGATACATTTCAATTTGAAACCCGATAATCTTGAGCTTGGTCTTTATGATAGAAATGAGTCTTTTGCACGCGTTTATGCTCGGGATGTGGGTAATTTGCATTCAGGTCCCTGTATTCTGTAAATAAGACTAAACACATACCTTAGTAGCATTTATTGATATAAAAGTAATCTAAATGAAAGACATATGATGCAATGTATGCAATGCATCAACATCAAAGATCTAGGGTTCCTAAAATATACTTTTTAGGCATCGAGATTGCACACTCCAAAAAGTAGGGCTGAGCATCGGTCCGGTACGGACCTAACCGGAAAAAAATTTAGGTCCGGATCGGACCGGAAAAAAAATTTAGGTCACGATGGTGCAGGCGTCTTAGCCAGACGCCCGAGTCGGAAAAAAAATCTGTCTCCCTTACTTCGCCTGATCTAGGTGTTTCGCCAGACATTTTCGTGGTGTTGGTACTAGGAATGTTAGTAAAACTGAGTCAAAAACCTTGTTTAAAGACACGGGACGATATGGGTATTAAATATATTGTTAAGGGCAATTTGGTAATTTGAATGAGCGATTTAAGTAGTTTTGGGGTAACGTTTAGTAGTTCCCTAAATTTAAAATAAAAAAAATTGGACCGGACCGAACCGGAAAATTTAAAATTTGTCGGACCGAAACCCGGACCGGACCGGATTTTTCAAAAAAATTCGGACCGAACCCGGACCGACCGGTCCGGTCTGGTCCGGTTGACCGGTTTGACCCGGTCAATGCACAGCCCTACCAAAAAGGCATGTTTCTATCCCAACGAAAGTATGCCCTTGAACTACTTCAAAAAAACAGGAAGATGAGGATCCAAACCTGCAAATACTCACATTGAGACAAGCCGAAAGGTAAGTCCCGCTGATGGAGAGCCTCTAAAAGACATATGACAATTTCAAAGATTAGTAGGAAAACTCATTTAACTTACTGTCACCCAACCCGACATAATTTATGTTGTTAGCACAATGAGCCTATTCATGCATGCTCGCCACACTCAACATCTTGACATTGTAGATAGAATTCTCAAATACTTGAAAAAACTTTGGTCAAAGCATATGGATGAAAAGAAATAATTCTAATTCAATAATTGACTATTCAGATGTAGATTGGGCAGGTAGCCATGATCGTAAATCCACTACTGACTTTTGCACATTCATTGGTGGAAACCTAGTCACATGGAGGAGCAAAAAGCAGAATGTTGTGGCAAGATCCAATGTTGAAGCATAATATAGAGCCATGATATCCACCACCAGCGAGCTTACTTGGCTCAAACAACTTCTCAAGGAAATGAACATTTCCATGCCAAGGACCAATGCAATGTTATATGATAATCACACCGCTCGACATATAGCTTTCAACCTCGTGTTTTACGAACGAATCAAACATATCGAAGTAGATTGTCACTTCATCAGAGAAAAGATCCAAGCAAAGGAAATCGAAGTTCCCTATGTTCAAAGCAAATACAAACTCGCAGACATCTTCACCAAGTCATTGGATCAAAAGCAATCCCATACAATTCTCCACAAGTTGGGATCCTTCAACCTCTTTCGGACCCAACTTGAGGGGGAGTGTTAAAATACAAATACAATAGCTCAGACACAAATGGTCGTCACAGCAAGTGTTATAACCCAAACCAAATTGATGGATTAAGGAATTAAATCAAGTCTTTGGATGCATGTGTAAATTTGGGAGAATTGGAGGTGGGAGTGCAATTTACCCACGCCCTTTCCACGTGCATTGGAATGAGAGGAGAGGGAGATGGAGTATAGAAGGAGTTGAGTTGAAAAGGAGAATGGGATGTTTTGTTGAGTTGAGAAGAAAAGTTGAAGAACGAAGTTGAGAGAAGGATTTTGCTGAGAGAGAAGTTGAGAAGAGTTGAAGTCTGAAGCGAGGTTGATAGAAGAGAAAGAAGAAGAGAACTCAGAAATCAGAAGAAGAAGAAGAAGAATCAAGCTTCGGGAAATCAAAGTTCGTCGGAATTCGAAGAAAGGAGGTGATGATCGTTGTGGTTCTTCAGAGGCTTCTTCAAGCATTAAAGGTATGCCAAGTTCAATTAGAGGTTCACAGGAGATGTGTGAGGGGTTGGGGGTGTCGTCGGAGGTTGGAAATCTTGTCGATGCTAAGATACAACAAGGTTCCTGCACTGGAACGGTCGACCCGCGTGTGCCTTGGTTGACCGATTGTATTGTAATTGTGTGATTTTAACCCACACCGGTCGAATGATGTCATATGGTGGTCGACCGGTTATGCTTGATTTCGCGAGAAGATGACTTTGTTAGAATTCGGTCGAACGGGTCCCCATGTCGTTCGACCGGTTACACTGTTGGTGAGTCGATTAGGGGCATATACCATCTAAACGGTCGACCGCCTATATGATTTGTTCGACTGTTGCTTTGTGGACTGGTATGGACAGAGCGTGGACCATCTAAACGGTCGACCGCTCTAAACTCCGGTCCGACCAGTAGCTTAAGTAAACTTAAATCTGTTCGACCGGTTCGTGCCTTGTTCGATCAGTTGTGGATTTGAGAAAACGTTGAAGTCTTTGCTATTTTCGGTTGACCAGGTCCCCTTGCCGTTCGACCATTGAGATGATTATTTTAATGATATGAGTGGTGTATACCTTCCAACGGTCGACCACCAGTAGACTATTGTTCGACCGTTAGTAATGTTTGGTTGGTTCGACCGATGGATTGTTGTTCGAACCAAGTACCAGTATTAACGACCAACCGGTCGACCATATGACCCGTTTCGGTCTACCGTTTGAGCACATGATTTGCATGTTTGTTTTATTGAGCGCTTTGGCACGTGGATTTCTTTTATGGCTTATGTTTCCATGATATGACATGTGCATCGAGACCTAGGTAGTAGACCTGTGAGACCATATTCCTTGTTGCATGATCTTTATGATATGGCTTTACAGAGCAAGATGATCGTTAGCATGTGTGGCAACAGAGATGACCGACCGATATTCTTCCGGCAGATGTGCTTGACTGATGTTGTTCCGGCAAGTATGATCGTCCAGCTGTGGCACGACTGGTGAGTATGACCGACTAGAGTGATGGCTCTGGCAGATTGTGGTCTTTCGACCACGCGATCATATCTGATGATGACTCGGAAGTGCGTGCGACCTTCACCGAACCCATATGACTAATGTAGCTGCGAGTGTGGGTGTGTCGCGTACTTTCCGTATGACCTCATGTGCATGCGGTAGGTATCTTCGGATGTCCAAATGATGTAGAGATGATGACCATATGACCCCTATGTAGGGAAATGACTGTATGATTTTACGTTGCCATATATATTAGTATGATATGACATGTATTGCATGTGCATGTAGGTGGGTTTCCTTATGGAAACTCAGACATTGTTATTATGTTTTATTTCAGGGTCCCCTTCGGGAGCTGGTAGGGTGGCGATTGAGGACGAGTACATTTAGGAGTCGGGACTTCGTGTCTATTTTGAGGTTATTATGACTACTTGTATTTATGTCTGTTGTATTTTGATGTAGTCATATTTTTTACAATTCTTGTATACAGTGCATCACTTGATATTATGTGTGTATATTTTGAATAACGTTCCCATGTGATCTGATTATCTATGACTATTGAGTATCTTTTAAAAGTTTAAATTTTCGTTGTTCGAGAACGTTACAACGAGTTTGGACACAAATATTCAATCAAGCAAATCATCCATCTACCGCTAATCTTCACCAAAAGCAAACCATTCACACACTAAATATCACAACGGCTAGTTCATGTATTAGGAAACAAACCAACACATATATACATGTATCTTGTATTATTCAAATTCAAGAATAAAATATACGCCCAAAATTCAACAGAACATGTATATATGATTAGACCATAGAATATAACATGCAAAGACAAATTAAGTGTGACTTTCTGTGGGCATGGCATGTGTTTGACAGAACCTGTGGAAGAAACTCAGCCATGCAGAACTGTCTGCCGAATTTTATTAATTCACCTAACTTGTGGTCGTGTGGCTGCTGCTTCTGGGATGTCATAGGAAGCACTAGTATGTTCAGCTTTTCTTTAGTTTTGGTGTCTCAGTCATAACTCGGTGATCTAAAGCAAATTCCATTTTCAAGTTTGAAGTAATCATTCGATTTAATGGTTAAGATACATATAACTAGTTATGATTAGTTTGAATAAACTATGATATGTACAAGGGACTCATTATAAGTTCAAGTTATCAATAAAAAAACATATTCTTGATTTAAAAATAATAAATGAAGTATAGTGGGACAAATAATTGAATTTTTCCCCCTCCTGTTGTTTTGTTTGATCTCCATATATTTCTCTATTCAAAGCTTCTATTCAAATCCATATATATCTCTATTCAGAACTTTTGAAATGATATGCATTGCAACTTTCGACATCTAGGTAAGTAAAGCATCACAGGAGTTGACTGCATGGAGAGTTATTTAACCGATTGCATGTAGATTTGCGTAATTAAATTATTCCACTTCCACTTTGAGCCTTATCGTTACTAGCTACTGGAGGATATTTGAAGAAACTTATTTAGCACTTATCCTTGAAATTAGTAACTTTAGTGTGTGTGTTTTCCTTATAGGTTAATTAAATTGCTGTAGTACAAATTTATAAATAACTAAATACGTTGCTTTTTTTGACTCTTTTTGGCAGGAAATTTTTTGACAAAGATGTTAACTCTTCATCTGATCTTATTTTTCTAGAAACCATTCAGATCTTTTTGACAAATCATTAAATCAAAGATGTAACTCGGCAACCATTCTACGATGGTTGGCTGGTTGCCTCAAATGATTGCCTTCAATTATTGTGAAATTTGTAAATAAAACCCTCATTTCTCTTGAAGCATAAATCTTTCATTGTTGAAAAATTTGATACACCACTCTCTATTCGGATTTTTCCGACAACCCTCATTGAGTCATTGTTTTAATTATGACTTTAGCTTTATTGTGGTTATGGCGTCTCTTATTTCTCATAATTAAGTTGCCTTCCATTTTCTCTGCAAGCTAAACTTTGCCTGCCTGCCATGTCTATTATTCCTATAATCGTCTCCCTTCCATAGTGAAATCCTGGTTTGCCACTTATGACACAATTAACAAACAAAACGAAAACTAGTCTTGGCCACGAACGAACAACCAAATTGATTTCAAAACACATATGAACGATTGAAGCAAGCGTTGATAAGGATTTAGTGGATGTCATCATGGCGCATGACTGAGTTATTCAAAGCACCCCAATTCCATATATTTTTTGGCTTTGTTCCGGTTAATTTTCCTTGCTACAACTTATAAGAAGAATCGTTACTTTGGATGATACCTCTGTAGAACTCTCAAAATGTGTTGAGTTGGAATCTCGTTCTACGGATTAGATTTGTTAGCACATTTAAAACAAGAAATCAAATCAGAAATGGATAATAGGCCATGTTAGATCCTAACCCTTGCTTATGTTTTAATGGTGTTTAGGGGTGGATTAGTGAAGATTGAGATGGACGGCTGAGATCGAGTGGGGGAAGAGTATATAGAGGTTGGTTTTCTCATCTCTCCCATTCTCTCTCTCTCGCGCGATCTCATCTCTCTCTCTACTCGTCTCCCTCGACAGCAAGTGAAGAGTCGGCGTCGTGCGTGGAGTTGGAGTCGCCGGAGGAGCTCGGGTTGTTGCCGCGTCGAGTTGATCGGAAGGTTGCCGGAGTTTAAGCTATCTCGTGGAAACGCTCGCCGTTGTTTCTTCTAAGATTTCTTCAAGCCTTAAGGTATGTCAAACTTACATTTACGCTCACCTATTATTAGTGTGGGGGTTGGAGCGGTCGACGGTAGGCCGTTTTGGCTCGTCGGACCTGCACAACAGCTTCTGCACTAAAATCGGTCGACCGATGTTCTGGGTTCGGTCGACCGGTTATAGTGTATTTTGGGCGAATCACTCGCACCGGTCGAACGATACCCTTTGGGCGGCCGACCGGTTGTGCAATTTTAGCGAGAGAAGGACGCTTTGGGTATTTTCGGTCGAACGGGACCCCTTTGCCGGTCGACCAAAAATACTGTTGTATGTCGGTTGGGGCGTTGACCATCTAAATGATCGACCGCCTGTTTGACTCGTTCGACCGACGACTTAAGTTAACTTAATGGTCGGTCAACCGAAAGTGTGGTTTCGGTCGATCGTGTAGTGTGGACTGTTGGTGAGTCCTACTGGTGGTTTTCGGTCGACCGGAAGTCTTGGGTCGTCCGACCGTTTTATCGTGGTTTGCGAAAATAGATTTCTTACTAGTGTTTTTCGGTAGACCGGGACCCCTTTGCCGTTCGACCGTTTGGTGGGTTTTTCGGTTGGGCCAGTTCTCTGGGTGAGGATCGGTCGATCGGAAGACAGATTTTGTTCGACCGTTTTACACAGTTTTGGTGTGTTTGTGTTACTATTGATTGGCTAGAATGCGACAGGTTCACCGGCCCTTTTGGGGCGACGGACAGGCCGGCCCTATAGCGATCAGTAGTGACACGTGGAGGGGGATTGTGATAACTGTCGTCGTGGCTCCGGCAATTGAGGCAAAGCCGTGGCTCCGGCGAATGAGACATGTTTTATTTGTCGTCGTGGCTCCGGCAATTGATGCAAAACCGTGGTTCCGATAACACTGAGGCAAGAGTTGGGTTGCGTGGCCGTGTTTTGGACCGGTGGTGCCTTGTGTGCACGAGTGTTGGTGGGGTTGGGGTAAGAGGACCCTTGAGACCCTGATTGTTGTTCGGCTTTGGCCGGGAGAGAGGTCCCGGGAACTTAGCAGTTGTATTCGGTCGTGATGTTTATGGTGCATTGCATGTTTCATTATTTGTTCATATATGTGTTAGGGTTTGGCATACGAGGTTTCCTTTTGGAAACTCAGACGTGTTTCATGTCTGCTTTCAGGCCGAGAGCGGCGATAGGCGGGTGGTGACTGCGGAGGGGTCGCTCAGGACCGGATCCTGCTTTCCTTCATTTTTGAGGTGGTTGTGATTACACATGTATATTTTATGTTTATAAGTTTTTGATGTAATCACATTCTTTTGTAAACTCGATCACATATATATATATTATATGTTGGTGCACCTGTGTGTATGTTCTTTCGTAATGTCCTCACTTGATTGTATGTTTTAAATTTTAAATTTTCCATTGTGTTTGAGGACGTTAGAATCCTAATGTGACCATGAAGATAATCGTTTCAACAAGTTAATCACTTTGATTACTATATAAAGGGTGTGTTTGTTGAGTTATGGGATATGTCTGCTTTAGGTCGGGAATAATGTCCTTTTTTCTCTTTCATAAATAACTTCCTTCTTTCGTAATGCTAAAATCTCCAGCATTTGAAACTTTCCTTGCAACTATTACATAAAAGTGAGGGATAACACTGATATTTGCAATATTATGGTATTTGATGCAAGCACATTCGCAATAAAATAAGACCACAAAAAAAGACCATGATGACTTAATCTGTGATCACGCATATTGATCCATTTAGATCTGTTGAGTACGTGGGCCATTGTATAATTTTATTTTAGAGATTATGCATTCTGAAGCTTATTCGTTTATCCATTCATTTGTAACTTGATGTAACATTCTGGTGGATATAGTAGATTAGAAGGTGTGTGGTGTAGGATTCTGATTCTAATCCTATTCTAATTGTACTTTGTGGTTGATTAGGTGGTGATTAGAGGGGTTTTGGAATGGATGGCTTGGATTGAAGATGGATGGATGGAGGGTTGAGATGGAGAGGGGATGAGATGAGTGGTGGAGATGGATTGGATTGGATGGTTGAGATTGGAGGAGGAGGAAATATTTATATGGTGAGCTCTCTCTCTCTCTTAACTCACGACTCTCTCTCCCTTTGCTCACTCTCTCTCTACCTCAGAGGTGCTCTCCGGCGAGGAAGGTGGTGGTGATCCGGCGTGGTGGTGGTGTTCTCCGGCGAGGCGAAGATCGGTTCCGGGGAGTTGGTGGTTTGAGGTGAGTGTTACTCTCTCGGCTCGTTTCCGGCTCGTTTTGGTTTCTCTCTCTTGACCTCACTCGGGTTTTGGTGGTTGTGGTTGGATTGTGGAGGTTGCCGGAGGTAGTGTGGTGTTGTGGATCGTCGAGGAGACGATTGATCGTCGTTTGGACGCGAGGTTCGTCGACGGATCGTGATTTGGGGAGGCACGCTCGTGGAGGCGTCGTCGTGGTTCTTCTAAGGTCTCTTCAGAGCTTTAGGTATGTCAAGCTCGCTCACTTAACTACCGTGAGTATTTGGAAGTCGATGGTAGGCCGTTTGGCTCGTCGCGAGTAAGTGTGCAGCAGATTTCACTGCCTGATCGGTCGATCGGTTGGTGCAAACGGTCGACCGCCCGTGAAGAGAATTCGGGCCCTGCCTCAAATCGGTCGATCGATGCCTGTGGGGCGGTCGACCGATTGTGCATTGGAGGCAAGCCTGGTGAGTTTCGGTCGACCGGGTCCCCTTTGCCGGTCGACCGTGTGCAATGTCTTAAGTCGGTTGGGAGCGTAGACTATATAAACGGTCGACCGCTCTTTGATCTCGTCCGACCGTGACTTAAGTGGACTGAGTGGTCGGTTCGACCGAATGTGGTTTCGGTCGACCAGACTTGTGCGCTGAGCGTGGGAAACGCTCTGGAGGGATTCAGTCGACTGAGATGTGCTTGGCGTTCGACCGAATTTATGGTGCGTGTGAGGGATTATTCCCTAGACAGATTCGGTCGACCGAGATGTTCTCGGCGTTCGACCGAATTCGTTGTGGAGTTGTGGGATTTTGTTCCCTGGTGACTTTCGGTCGACCGGGATCCCTTTGTCGGTCGACCGATTGGTCGTTTTGTTCGTTGAACCGGGAGTTGACCATCTAAACGGTCGACCGTCCCTTGATTTGGGTTCGACCGAACGAGTGTGGTGTTGGGAATCGGTCGACCGATGGAGTGCCGGTCGAAGTGGATTGCCCTATATTTGCTTGATTCGGTCGACCGTTTGTGTCCTGTTTTGCACTATGGAGGTGCTGTTGTCGTGGTCGTCCGTGTGGGGCGAGTTATGGTGCCGATGTTCTTCCGGCAGGTGTACTAGGTGCACGAGGGTTGCGGTGGTTGGTTGAAATTAGACCTGGAGCCCCGTAACCGTGTGTGAGCTTGGGATTGACTGAAATATGCCTGAGGCCCAGCTAAGAATTGTGGTGTTGCGGCGGTTGGTTGAAAGAGACCTGGAGCCTCGTAACTGTGTGAGAGCTGTGGTTGGTTGAAAATAGACCTGGAGCCCAGCTAGTCTGTACGGAATTGGTTGAAAATAGACCTGGAGCTCCGTAGTGCGTTCGGGTTGGTTGAAATTAGACCTGGAGCCTGAGCAAGGACCGCGTGTAGGGGTTGGTTGAAATTAGACCTGGAGCCCTTATACGTTTGGGTTGGTTGAAATTAGACCTGGAGCCCTTGGTCGTGTCGTGGTAGCTGCGGTTGGTTGAGATTAGACCTGGAGCCCAACTTGGCGACGAGTGTGAGTCGCGGCGGTTGGTTGAGATTAGACCTGGAGCCCCGTGACTGTGGTGTGTGCGGCGGTTGGTTGAGATTAGACCTGGAGCTCCGTACCAGTAGTGTGTCCTGTGGTTGAGTTTGAGAGAGCCCTGGTGCTGGGCGTGTTGAGATGTTTTTCTTGGGTTGTAGAATTGCATGCTAGGATGCTTTTATTTCGTACATTTAGAGTTTGGCATACGGGGTTTCCTTCTGGAAACTCAGGCATTGTTGCATGTTTACTTTCAGGTCGTGATCAGCGTTAGGGGGTGGTGACCGAGGAGAGGAGCGCTGCTACCGGATCCAACTTTCTCTCAGTTGAGGTCGTGTGATTACTGCTTCCTTTGTATATGCTTTTGATGTAATCACAACTTTTGTATACTCTGATGTTCGGATATATATTATATATATATTGGTGCACCTGTGTCCCTTTTATTGCGTAATATCCTCTGTTGATTGAGTGTTTATAAATTTTAAAATTTTCCGCTACTTTGAGATGTGTGGTGGTCGTGATTTTTTCTGTTCAGAATTTCCACGTAAAAGTTGTGCGTTATGGTTATTTATTTGTTGTTTGCTTCTTTAATTTCGCGCCTCTAGTAGGTAAAGTTCCTAACACCATCTTCTTTGGTATCACAAAAATGGAGAGCTCACAATGATTGAATACTATTATATCTTTTCTTCCAATCCAATTTGCCGAAAAAACCAATCCACACAATCAATTACACCGCACAAGCCATGCAATGAAAACCACTAATCTCATTTCCCTCCTCACACGTATATAAACACCTAACTGTCATCAACATAACACTACCAAAAACCAAACCAACTAACAACATGGAACATGGAAGCAACAGAGCCCCTCTTCTCCCTCTCCAGAAGAACCCTTCCTTCCGCCTCTTGTCTCCACTTTTGTCCACCAAAAACATCTACGTGGCTTTGGGCCCTTTGGCTTGCCTCCTCATATGTTTGTTTGTTGATGTCAAGGGTAAGAATATGCTTGGAGCCTTGGCTTGGGTTTTTATTTGGTGGCTCACCGAGGCGGTGCCCGTCCCGGTTACCTCTTTGGCCCCTTTCTATCTCTTGCCCATCCTAGGTGTCTCTTCGGCGGATGTCGTGGCGAAGTGTTACATGAATGATGTCATCGCTCTTGTGCTTGGGAGTTTCATTCTCGCCATCGCAGTTGAGGATTACAACATCCACCAACGCCTCGCCTTAAAAGTAAGATTTTTTTCGTTGTTAGATTTGATCTTAGATTAGTCAAGATCAGACATTTACTTAGTAGTAAATCAAGTCGTAAGTTGAGTTTAGATATATTTAAATTTACGATTAAATGGATATAGAAAAGTGATATATAATCCTGATGCCTATTTTCGAATACGGATACGAAACAGATAATCCTGATGTTCTGTGGGGAGCCACCAAACGTGCCGCTCCTTCTACTCGGGATCTGCGGTACGACCGTGTTCATAAGCTTCTGGATGCAAAACACGGCGGCGGCGGTGATGATGATGCCGGTGGCAATGGGGATACTCCACCACCTCCAAGACAAGGACGACGACCGGGAGGTCCACCCGGACGTGGAGCGGTTCGGGAAGGCGGTTGTGCTAGGTGTGATGTACTCAGCGGCAATCGGGGGGATCTCAACGGTAACCGGAACCGGCGTAAATCTGATTACGGTGGGCATGTGGGCAACTTACTTCCCAGACGAGGACCCGATTAGTTTCAGCTCGTGGTTCATGTTCGGCTTCCCGCTGGCCATGGTCATGTTCTTGGCTCTTTGGGCTACTCTTTGCTTCCTTTACTGCTCCAAGAGCTCAGGAGAAGTTCTTGCCGAGTATTTGGATAAAAGTCGGCTGAGAAGGGAGCTGGAATTGTTAGGTATGTTTATTATTCAGCTTAATCATTACTCAACTTGCTAGTTGGTTGTATTATTGAAACAAGATTAGGAATTAGGATAGTGAGACGTCTCATATAAGTAAGTCGTTTAACTCATTTTCTTTTGTAACTTCGTTGTATTAAATTCAAGGAATTTGTATACATCACTGATGACGACAACCTTTTGGACATAAGTTTTCAAAAAAAAAAACTGTAACTGTAATTACAATATTTAAAAAAATCACGAATAAATCGTCACTTATAAGAGTTGAAGACTAACTTCTGGCACGAAAGGCACTAACATCTTATGCGTGAACTACCTCGAACTTTTAAGTTTGACTTTCATCATCTATTTCGTCATCGATTTCGTCCTCTGATTTTAGGAAGATTCCCAACCTTGTTTTGCCTCATTTGACTCTACTACGGTAATAGAAATTGGACTTGTATTCATAAATGATTTACCAACTTTAGACGGTGCCGGTGACACATTGGCTTCAAGATATATCATATATGGAATGGGATCGTAGTATATTTGGGAATTATTGCCAGATAACTTGTCGTCTTCTAATTCTTTTCTTCCTTGTATTTGAATTTGACCACAATAAGTTTTTTCAAACGTGGCAGGTCCGATGGCATTCGCTGAGAAGACGATCTTGTCTGTTTTTGGTGTAAGTGTTACTATTATTTTTTTATAAGTTGTAAGATTAATTTGAATGATTAAGGTGAGTTATGTAAATGCATTTTATCCATCATGAATAGTAACGATAGTAGGATCACACTTGCATCCTAATCTTATCCAATTAGTCATTAGATCAACTAGAAGTCTAGAATACATATTTTGTGTTTGATAGTAAGATCAAACTTACATCTTAATTAACCTTATCAAAATTAGTCATTAGACCAACTAGAATACATATCTCGTCTTAAGTGTTATGGTCAAGAGGTAGTTAATTACGTAAAGTTGCGTTTCCACGAGACACTAGAGTTGTGTAGTAAACTCGTATTCTTAGAGTCTTCCTAACGTTTTTCTGTTATTAGGCAAAGTAAGACTATGCTGAGATGTTGATTTTAGTTTTTTCAAGAACTAGAATTACGAAAACATTCATTTCCACGATCGATATTGAGCACCACACATAGTTCGTAAGTAAAGTAAGTGGAAGTTGTGGTTGGCAATAAAGCTTGTTAATTATTCTGTCGTGCAGGTGTTGGTTGTTTTGTGGTTGACACGAACTCTGACGGACGACTTCCCAGGGTGGGGGACCCTGTTCGATGATAAGGTTGGAGATGGAACCGTCAGCGTAAGTCGTTTTCTTGTATTTACTTGCACGAGTCTCATTCGCTTACATAATTCATTTGCCCTTCAAACCTGAACTCTCTTATATATACTAAATAATGCGAAAAAGAAATTGTTGTTTTGCCATTTATTGAATCGCAATGCCTAAACGTTTGGGATAGGAACACCATTTAGTTTCGGCTTTTAGGGTCATATTTAAAGCTTTTTTTTTTGGAAAGTGATTTTTTTATATTAAAGTTAACGAAGTTATTAATAAACTTTTGGGATGATACAGAAAATGACAAGCCAAATTAATTATTATCAAACCAATGCGCGCGCAGGTGTTGATGGCAACATTACTATTCATAATCCCAAACACGAAAAATCAAGGCGAGAAGCTAATGGACTGGAACAAGTGCAAGAAGCTCCACTGGAACGTCATCCTCCTCCTCGGCGCCGGCTTCGCCATAGCGGACGGCGTCCGTTCCAGCGGCCTAGCCGACATGCTCTCCAACAGCCTCAGCTTCCTCGACACCGTCCCCCGCCTTCTCCTCCCACCCCTGGTCTGCCTCCTCAGCAGCGTCATCACCGAGTTCGCCTCCAACAACGCCGCCGCCACCCTCGTCGACCCGATCCTCATCGAGCTGGCTAAGTCCATTGGGGTGCACCCGCTCATGCTCATGATATCGGGCTCCGTTGGGGCGCAGTTTGCGTATTGCCTCCCTACCGGGACGCCGTCCAATGCCGTCGGGTTCGCCACCGGTCGGGTCGGGTTTAAGGACATGATCAAGACCGGGATGCCTCTTAAGGTCGTCGGGATCGTAGCTCTCGGGGTGTTGATGCCAACTCTAGGTACGTGATTTTGCTTTTGTTAGTGTTTCTATATATATATGTGTGTGTTGAGATTTTATATATGCTCTAAATTAATGACATCTTGGTTTTTACAATGTCATGATTCGTCGATTATCCATCTTTTTTGGGTATGTTCTTCATGATAAAATGTTAAATTTTTGTATTGTTAATGTTGAGATGTATATTTTAGATATTAAATATTTAATTAAGCTTGTTGGTGCAGGAGTATTGGCGTTTGGAATTAGTGGGAGGCAAATTTAAAGAATACATAAGAGTTTGTTGGATGTACAAGAAGGGGAGGTTGGCTCTTCGATTTCATCAGTAAAATGTGCAATTAGTTTGCTCGCTTTTGATGAGCTCAGTTTTGCCTCCTATTGCATGTATATGATTTTCATTTTGGTCGGTTATTATGTTTGTATATTTGAGTTTGAAATGTTATGGTGTCCTTTAATAAGTCGATACCATGAAACCACTATGTATTCATTTTCACGACTTAAATATAGTTGCATCGATGTCCAAGATTTCTACGTTCGTTGTCCAATGTGCAATGATTCTTTTTGTACCCAGTTAAGTCACCTTATTATAATTTCAAATATGATTTTTTTCAGAATGCATGTATGAAAGAAAAATGGTGAACCTAACAATGAAAAAAAAAACATAACTTGCAAAATCAATTAGGATTTTCCCATGGCTTCAATTTTTTTCCTTCAAATCTATGAATGATGCAGCCAAAACACATTTTCATGGGATCGTAAACCAAAGGCATCTTCTTTTACATAAGAGTATAAGACACTGTTACCCGTCGAACTTTGAAAAATACCCAACTAACCCACGTGAACAAAACAAAAAAACCTTAATCTAAACACTACATATTTACATAACAAACTAAATCGTTGAATCACTTGAACCATCAATTTATTTACTTTCCAGCAAGATAAGTCCGACCAAAGACCAAACTAGTCGGCGACCTGTCTACAGCGCTGAGGTCGTAATTACCACTCCACCCTCGAGGTTTGGAAGTCGTAACGGTTAAGGTCGCCCCTAAATCGAAGCGAGCCGAAGCCCCAACCCTCGCGCTTCTCTCCTTCCCTTCCGATGTCGAACAGGTGAGAATCCACTTCGCTCTCAAGCGATGCCCCGTTGTGTACTGGAAATTGCGTGGTTTTGTAACGTTTGATGGTGAGGATCGAATATTTGGGGATCAATTGAAGTTCTCTTATGACCTAGATTTTGAAAAGAGTCGCTCTTTCCGAAAAGAAATGGTTTTTAGTGAAAATATAATTATTTATCGACTTTGGGCTGCCTTGATTAATTGAATTCCTAGAATATTGTTACGTTGAGTTTTATTGGGAATTGAGTTTTGGCAGTAATATTGCGGAACGACTTGATCGTGTTAAGGAGTTTAGTCTCGTTACGTTGTGTTTGCAAATGGATTTTGGAATGTGCTTGATTCGTGGATACGAAGAATTACTAAACCAGTGCCAGTTTCGTGAAATTCGGTACTAATGCTGTGGTGACTTACTGAAATACTCTGATGATGAAAATTGAGTTTTAAGAGTAGTGCTGCTTGGAATACCATAATCATGTCCAGGAATTTTGTCTTGTTATGTTGAGTTTTATTGGAAATTGAATTTTGGTAGTAATACTGTAATATGCAGAATGACTTGGTCGTATTACGGAGTTTAGTCTCATTGTGTTGTGTTTGCAAATGGATTTGGAATGTACTTGATTCGTGGATATGTAGAGTTACTGAACCAGTGCCAGTTTCGTGAAATTCGGTACTAATGCTGTGGTGACTTACTAAAATTCTCTGATGTTGAAAATTGAGTTTTAAGAGTAGTGCTTCTTGGAATACCATAATTATGTCCAGGAATTTAGTCTTGTTATATTGTGGTTGTGGGTGGAGTTCAGTTCAGAATGTGCTGGTTTCATAGTTATTGAAAATTACTGAGATCAGTTCACGAAGACATTGAAGTTGGTGCTAGTGCTGTGATGACTTCCCAAAATACTGGTATGTTGAAAATTCGGTTTTAAGAGTAGTGTTTGGAACATCATGGCCAAGTAGTGTTTTAGGAGTAGTCTTGTTATGTAGTGTTTGTGAATGGAGTTTAGGCTGTATGTGCTTCACAGTTATGTAAGAATACTAGAAATCACTCCCATGCAAGTGGAAGTTGGTATCACTGATGTGATATCCTTAGTAAATCGTTCAACCAAAAGTTTAGTTATTTGTGGTTGATGTCCTTTCTGCTCGAACTAGCCTATTCAGATGTCAATAGAATAAAAATATGTTTTATCTAAAATTCAAGTGTCTCATTGCGATGAAGGAGATTAGTTGGACATGGATAGTGGATGGATCACTTGAGGAGTTAGGGTTCTGGATATTTGAACACCCCAAAAAAACTTCCTTTTGGGATTTGGTTACTTTCTTGCACCTTTTCATCTCCAGCATTTTGAAAAATGTATTTTCCCCAAATTGTCTTGTAGAATTATTGATATTTAGAAATACTATAACATAACATGCAAATTTTATATTTATACATGGAGTAACTTGTTTTCCCTAGTGTTTTAGAGCGCTGAGTAGGCGACTATTGTGTGGTATCCTAGATGCCAACTGAAAGAGTAGTGTCAGCATCTACCTAAAAGTAAAAACACATAGCGAGATAAACAATTACATGAACTGTTCATAGAAGGTAGAAGTACGAAAAAAATACTAATGACGATTGCTCTATCGCAAGCCTTGAATAATACCACATAAGGAAGAGAATGTTGAGGTGATGCCTTTTTTTCTTATCATAATTGCTACAATTTTTTCAGGGTTCCTTGCAAGTTTTTTCCACGTGGGGCCTGTCGGAAAGGGCAATCTTGTAAATTTTCACATGATTCAACAGGTCTTTCCAACAAAGTAAGAGCTACTTATATTATGTACAGCATATGTGTGTGTATGTAAGAAATGTATTTTTTGTGGTAAACTTTCACCGCATTTGGCTAATGCTTCTCTCTGGGTGCAGATTTGTACCTTCTATCAGAAAGGCATATGCTCTTATGGGAGTCAGTGTCGATATGAACATGTTGAAGTGCCTGAAGATCCAGCATCTGTATCATTACCTGCAAATTCTCTATCTAGGCAAGCTGGTAGAGAAACAAACTTAAACATTTCATCACTTTTGCCTGCTGTAAGTACACTTTCCTGTCCTACAACATCAGCATGTAATCAACATATAGAACCTGTTGGTTTGTTTAACAACATTGATGGACGGAACTCTATATTTGTTCGATCTGCTGAAACCCCCATCTGTTCACTTGCTAGTGATGGTAATTGCCCTCGTGGGGATCTGTGTTCTCATATTCATGGCAATCTTTGTTCAACATGTGGAAAACATTGCCTGCATCCATTCCGTCTTGAGGAAGCAGAGGTGCATGTGAGATTATGCTTGAAAGATAAAAAGCGTCGTGAAGTTTTAAGACACAGTCAGGAAATAGAATGTTCTGTTTGTCTGGAACGTGTTCTTTCCAAACCTGCGGCAGCTGAAAGGAAATTCGGCTTGCTACCTGAATGTGACCATCCGTTTTGCATATCATGTATCCGAAACTGGCGCAATAGCTCTCCGGATTCTGGCATGGATGTCAATTCTGCTATACGTTCCTGCCCAATTTGTAGAAAACTTTCATATTTTGTTGTCCCAAGTGTTACGTGGTACTTATCTAAGGAGGAAAAGCAAGAGATAATTGATGGTTACAAATCCAAACTGAGGTAAATATCTTTCCCTCTGACATATACTGTTTTGCCATAATTCCTTCCCCTTTTTATCAGCAATATCTAACCAAGCAGTATATGGTTAGTCTTCCCAACAAATTGCTTTCTTCCTTATTCCATAAACTATTAAAATGATTCTGTGGTCTCTTTAGTTAGAATAAAATGTTGTTTTCCAGGTCAATTGATTGTAAGCATTTTGACTTTGGGAATGGCTCTTGCCCGTTTGGAAGTAGCTGTTTTTACAAGGTAATCTTCAAAGTCATCACTATTAAGTAATCATTTTTTATTTTTAAAATGTTAAGTTGCATCTCATACTTGTTTAGGTAGGAAAGGATCTTGCATCTGCAGTTTGTAATCACTTATGCATTGTTGTTTCCCACTTTCCACGTTAAAATGAGGCTTGCTACTAAGAAATGTGGTTAGGTGGTCGGGTCCAATACTCCAATGCAGTGCATTAGATATTATCGTGGGAGAGAATTTGAGGAAGGTGAAAAATATTGTGCAACGTTGGGCATACATGCATATACTCATTTGTGTATGTATACACCCCTGCCATTTTACTTTTTCTGGAAGTCTTAAAGTTTGTCCATTGAATTTACTTTCTTTCTGTACTTGCGTTCCAGCACACCTACAAGCCAGAAATGATCAGGCTGCGTTCAAGTAGATCCCACCCTTCCAGTTCACGCACACACAGGCCGAGAAGAGACAGCGATACCATTTCAGTCCGCATTGATGAAGACTCAATAGTGGGTGTTCGTATCGGAGATCCAGGATTCGAAAGTTTCGTGCGGCAAATGGCTATTGCTATGCATTATCTTGATTTAGATGGCTTGGTTGGTGAGGAAGAGGATTACGGTGCATTTAGCGATGAAGAGTATGAATATGACCTCTTGTAACTCGTTACTGATGTCTGTCCCCCACCAGTTTTGACCGTGGGGGATCATGATATTTGTTTATAATGACTTACGTACATTATCTGTGTTTGAAGCTGATGTAGCTTAATCTGTGAGATGCTTTGTTTGTATGCTACACATAATACTAGATCGTTTTCTTTTATCTTGTCAGCATTTACAGTTTCTATGATCTAAGTTTCAGTAGTCTCAGCGTTTGTTTTGTAACTTCTTCGTGGAAGTCATGAAGTTTGTGCTGCGCTTTAACTGTAATTGCAGGCGTCGGCGTGATTAGTGTTTTAGTTTTATGATCTGATTAAATTATTTGTTCTATTGTCTTTGAACTCTAGCGCATTGGATTTAGCTTAACCTGCGTAAATTCCAGCTTCAGAAATCTAAAATCCAGGCATGCGCATGGTTATAATCCAATGGATTTTGAAGTCTAAGTTATGCAAGGAGTAATGAACCATTTCGGTTTATTTTTTCCCCATAATGTACAATTCATTCTTGCAATTTGACATAAAGTTTTCTTGGAGACCTCCTTGGTCCAAATCCTAGTTCTATTCGAAATGCATAATTTTTTAAATTTAACTATCTTCCCAATTTTGCATTTTTCTTCTTCTTCTTGTTCTTGTTCCCAGCATCGCAAGCTAATGTGCCGGGTGGAGATAAGGATTTATCATAAAAAAAAAATAAGTAAACGTTGTTTCCGACTTAACAAAAATAAAACTAGATCAACAAGCAACTTTGGTTAGGCCCACAAATGATGGGCTCGGCACTAGTACACCCTGGTTCTTTTGATTCTCAACTCAACCCATTTGACTGAGCAACTGGTCGGTGCACCGCAAACTAATTTTAAAGTTATAAAATCCTAATTATAATACTCACCTGCATTGAAATCAACACTCGATTAGAAACATCTCCACATGCACAGCGCATTCAGATTCCAAACATTCCCACGAGATGTCCTCCGAATTATTCAGAATGATAAGTGTCAAAAATTTAGATTAGGGTGACAACATTTATAAAAACGATTCAAGATGTCAAAAATCAAAAGGGTTTTGATCCCTAAAAGTTCTTATAAATTAGACAAAATCTCAAATTTCAAGAGATTAAAATCAATCCCCAAACATCACTACTAACTAAGTGAAATCTCAAATCCAAAAGTTTGACTGACTCCCTAGAACCGCCCCTAATTATTTACATATATAACTATTGTGCTTGACAATAATAAAAAAATTAAGTTCATAATCTTACAAGTAAACTAACATTCGTTGCCATCATACACCTCAATGGGTGATGGGTCTTGGGTCCACACTTCTTAGTTGTTACCAACCACCAGTTCCATTATATTAAGACAACTCTTATTATAGACATGCAAAAATCTCTGTTCCTTCCACCAACACCACATGCCCACCACCAACCTCAATAGACTAAAACAGAAAACAAGCCCCCCATTCTTAGCAAATTGTAGGCTAAACCACACTATATAAGTCCTCCCAACATAACCTCTTTCCACCAACACAAACCACAATGGAGATGAAGAGAATTGCTTGTGCTTTCGTCGTCGTCGCTGCCGCCACCACCACCGCATTGGCTGCCGATGCACCGGCACCCGTGCCCACTAGCGGGTCGGTTATTGTGGGCCCTGCTGTGGTGTCGCTTGTCGGCGCCTCCGTCGTGTCTTTGTTCGCCTTCTTGTTGCATTAAGTTGTGTTTGGAGAGACGAGGCGTATCGTTGTTTGAATTGGCCGTTGTATGGTGTCTTGTGCATGGAAATGTGAGGAGTTTGATTTGAGCGGGTGAAATAAAGGAGGTTGTAGTTGTAAGAACTTGGGTATTTTGTAAGATTGCTTGAAATCATTAAATCGGTTTCATATTAATTGTTTTCTGGATTAATAGTGTTCTCTGAGTTGTACTTGTGTTTATCGGATATTGAAATTGATGTGAAAGTTGGAGTCCGCGTGGGAATGTGTGAAAACTTGTATAGGCATACAGGTATACTTTTTTCTTAATGACACACAAATTTACAACCCTACTTGTGTTGAGGTGAAGTAACTTGGACTTGGACGGTGTGGATTATCTCACGTTGGAATGATATAACTAATTTATAAAGTCTTCATGGTCTGTTTTGTTGGAATTGGTTTATAATTGTTGATACAGGAATTCTGGGAGAATCGGTCGACCGAAACTTAAGTCACAGTCGACCGAATTACTCCAGGAGCCATGGGGCTCAGAAAGATCGAGGATCGGTCGACCGGTTCTGGGAATTCGGTCGACCGAAAAACGTCAGTAGATTCGGAGCTCAGATCAATCGAGATTCGGTCGACCGGTGCTGGGCACGCGGTCGACCGAAAAGCGACAGTAGATGCGAGATGAAAATCGGCATGCAGATCGGTCGACCAGTGTTGGACTCGCGGTCGACCGAAAACGTTCAGGAGCTTCGGGCGCTATTCAGAAGCGCGGAACGGTCGACCGGCTCGGGGTAAGCGGTATACCAAATGTTGGCAGTTACGCGAACTAACCGAAAATCGGTCGACCGTTTTGAGGCAATTATGCACGATCTGAATTATTCTCTGTACGAATTTAGCCCATTATAAATATGTTTTTGCCATAATCTTGTAACATAACATACAATACTTAATTCCTTGAGAGATATTAGGCTAGAGAGAGATCTAGAGTGCTTTGGGAGACACATTGCTTCCAAACGTTTGTAATCTCGGAGACTTCTCTTGTTGGAGAAGAGCTTCAAGGAAAGGAAACCCGTAGGAGACCCCCCAAGGACGTAGGCATCTTGCCGAACCTTGTAAAATCGCGTGTGTCGTGGTTTGCTTCAGGTGTGTTGTGTGTTTGCTTGTTATTTCATATTATTTGTGTTAACTTGTTGCATTGAGATTGGGAGAGGGTCAGAAGTTATTATTCCGCATTCAATATTCATTTTCGTGATGCGTGTAATCCGTGTCGTATAAGTGCATTGTTAGATCCCCCTCCCAACATGTTTGGTACACCTAAATTAGGTCCCAGCGTAAAATTTTGCATTCCCATCCTAGGGTTGATGGGTGCATCAAATAACACATTTGACGTTGACTTTTCAATGAAATAAGTAAGATTATAAATTGACGGTTCATAGGGAGCTAATGGCTTACCCATACTCGTAACAATCTAATTATACGGTTCAATGTTTGGTTAGAAATCTATTTTTTTCCCCGTCTGTAATTGTATATATCTGATGTAGAGTTGATTTCGGATGAGTTCATGGATAAATGGAATCAAAAGAAGCTAATCAAGTTGCATAAGGAACGAACCATTGTAGCTGAGTGATGGGGCCAAGCAACATTGCTTTGTGGACTAAATATGTGATGTCCAGTTAATAAAGTTGAATAAAGATATTGATACATTCTTTTATTTCTATTATTTTTCATTTCACCAAACATTGTTATTGTGTGATTGGGTCGGGCCCACCTCATGTAAGGATCTTGCATATAAAATCATGAATGAGAAAGGAAAATGGATGAGAATTAGATCCAAATTTCCTTATCTGGTTTTCATCACGTTGGTAGATTCCGATGGGATCCTATAAGAGTTTTGATCTTGATCCGTAGTCTATAGCATGTGGTATTAAAGCTAAGGATACTTATTTCTATATCATGTGGTATCAGCATACAAGAAGAATTTGCTTATAACAGTGTCGTACATAGTTCTGCAAACTTCTCTCTACCGCCTACCCCAACTCCACACGCATCACACTCAACTTTGAAAGGCCAATCGAAATCCAGACTAGCGACGATAAGAGTTGTAGTTAACTTCTCTTTAATGGGGAAACTATCTTCAGCCTCTCGGGTCATGATGGAACTAAAATTCCGATAAACCTGCGATAGAATGTTGCGAGTCCATGGAAACTATGCCCTCAGTTGCTAATCGAGGCGTTGGCCAATCTCTTATAGATTGTACTTTCTCATCCTCCACTTGAATGCCATCCCTGATAACCACAAATCCCACTTCAATGAGGAAATGTCACTTCTCTAAGTTGAGATGCAATTTGTATTCAAGGAGGATTGCCAACACTTGATGCAAAATGTCGAAGATGCTCATCTTGCCCGTCAATATAAACAAGTATGTCATCAAAGTAGACAACCATGAAGGACTCAGATAAATGGCTTGAACACTTGGTTCATTTACCGTATGAAGGTGCTTGCGGTATTTGAAAGCCTAAATGGCATCACAAGCCATTTAAAAAGTTTGTCTTTTGTCTTAAATGTTGTCTTCGATTCGTCACCGGGCCAATGCGTATTTGGTGATACATGTTTCGCAGATTAATCTTTGAGAAGTTCTCTGTGCTCCCCCAGCCTATCCAACATATCCTCAAGCCATTGGATGGGAAAATGGTACCGGATCGTTATCTTGTTAATCGCTTTGTTGCCTACACACATGCGCCAAGAACCATATTTCTTTGGGGTCAACAACGGAAAGCACGTCACACGGGGATAATTCTTTTACCTTTTGTGCCATTTGTCCAGTCTCTTGAGGATTCATGCGATGGCGAGAGAGATTCGGCAGACTCCCACTCGGAAGCAAGTCGATATGGTGTTGAATGTCGCATTGAAGGGAATGTGTTATAAAAATTTACTTTTATATGTCATTTATTATGAATTGGATGTGCAAACATTTTGTTAATTGATTAATGTATTCGATTTTTAGAAGTGTTAATGAAGATGCTCTTGGTCCTTAACTGTAGAACACTGAAAGATAATGATTTACATAAATTAAAAGTTATTCACAATCATGGTAATTGACATGTAACCTTAATTACCGCGAGATAAGATTGTCGTGTTGGTTATAAATTATTGTAGCTCTACAAATATTTAACGACACGAATATATAAAAGTGAAAAATGATTACTTTTATATATTGAATTGTAGGATTTCATGTCCCTATGTATATGTATATTTTAAAAAAAAAAAAATACAGACATACATGATTGATTTCATATTTTTAATAATTTTATGTACATTATTTTCATGTTTATTCTAATCAAAATCCAACACCATGACAAAAACTAGAATAGGAAATTTAGATCTCATCCCGATCACTTTCCCTTTCTCGTTCATGCCTCTTATACGCAAGATCCTTAAATTAGGTGGGCCCGGTTCAATCACACAATAACAATGTTTGGTTAAATGAGAAATAATAGAATGTATGAATATCTCTATCAGCTAGATGTCCTTATTCAACTTTATTAACTGGACATCTCATATTTGGTCCACAAAGCAATGTTGTTTTGCCCCCGTAACTCAGTTGGAATGACTCGTTCCCTCTGCAACTTGATTGACTTCTTTCGATCCCACTTGGCCATGAACTCATTTGAGTTCAACCTTTACATCACTGTCCCATTTAAGTAGCTGGTTTCAAGGGGATAAATTGTTATATGTGTAAAATTTAGTGAATACTAAAATGGATAAATAGACTCCGTAAATGGGTAACCGGGTAAAAATATGTTAACTAGCTAAAAAACTTGTAATTGCTACAACATTTAACATACACAAATTGATAATCAAACATCCACATACCCCGTTTATTAGGGTAAAAAGTAGGTTTTGGTTTTTTAGGTGGTTTTAGAATTTTAGATTGGAAATAAATTATTACATATATGTAATTATATAATTATATATTATTTAGTAAAATGGGACATATATGTAATTATATAATTATATATTATTTTAGATTGGAAATAAATTATTACATAAATGTAATTTTACAGTTAAACGGTTAAACGAGTGAGTAAAATGACATATCCCTAAATGCCTCATTTAGTAAACGGTTAAAATTTTCATACCAATAACTGCACTGTTTATTAAATAGTGAGAATTTTTCTATCCATAAGTTTACTCTCCCGTGTGGTTTGGGCGGTTGAACAGTTTTTAGCATACTCACTTACATCCCTTGAAGTAGGTGTATGAACTAATGAATTTATACAAGGGTTGAAAAGTTGGGGCGAATGAGCTTGTCACGTCTGAGCATTTTTACCTTAACCATTTTTTTTGACCAAACATGGAGTCTGGGTGTGTAAGACGCAAACATTAGCACACCCAACGGAACCGGAAACTATAATCAAGATCAGCCAAACATATCCAAATCCTAACATCAAAACCATTCATATCCTATATAAGGTAACACTTTACCTTACCCATGAACATAACTCGGCTTGCGGTTAGGGCTGCAAACGAGGCGACGTGAGTTTCCTGCCCACCGCTACCTACCTCGCCAAACTTTGGTTGGTTAGTGGGGCGGGGCTGGACGGGTTGATTTTTTTTTCACTACCCACCCCACTTAAGGGAGGATTTGGGACGGGACGAGTTAGGTGGGTTAAACGGGTTGATTCATGCATAATGTTAATCTTGTGCCCATAACATGTATTGACAAATCAAAACATGTAAAACATGTATCGCAAATAACTAGTAACTTTTGGATGGACTAACAAATGATATTTATAAACCAAATAAATACGGAAAACCAACACCTTCACGATCTGAGACAAGAGGTCTCAATTTCTCAGATGAAGACGGTGGAGGAAGAAGAAAAAAGGGATTAGGGTTGGAGAGGTTGCAGCGGAGAAAAAGATGAAGAGTTTCTTTTGATGATTATGGTTTGTTTGGTTACATAGTATTTATACAGACGTAATCGGATCAACCTATATCCGGATCCGTTTATACACAGTGCACATCTAATTACAAGTAAGTGAGCTACTTCAGAATTTGTGAACTTGATCATGAGACAACCTCAGAAAATTGGACCTAATCATGAGCCAATTTGAATGAGCATGAGTTCACTTGCACCAACACTTATTTGATGGGCACAAGTTTCTTCACACCTGCATTTCATGGGCTGGGTTAGTCAGATTTTGTCCAGTATCATCATTGGCTATGGATTGGGTGATATTCTCAACACTCTCCGTCAAGCTTAGCCTGGGATGAAGGCTGAGCTTGGTAGAAGCCTTGCGAAATTCATCTTTGCCAAGAGCTTTGGTAAACATATCAGCGAGCTGCCCACCGGAGGGAATAAATCTTGTGGTGAGCAATCCGAGAGCTACTTTTTCCCAAAAAAAAATGGTAGTCAAGCTCTACATGCTTTGTTCTAGCATGAAACACAGGATTAATAGATAGATGTAGTGCACTAATGTTATCACAAAAAAAAGTTGGAGGTTGGGTTAAGAAGACTCCCATATCTCGAAGCTGAATACATAGTCATGACTGTTACCACGGTAGAACTTATATGGATCACATTCATGGACAAAATACGACTAACCCAGCCCATGAAATGCAGATGTGAAGAAACTTGTGCCCATCAAATAAGTGTTGGTGCAAGTGAACCCATGCCCATTCAAATTGGTTCATGATTAGGTCTAAAATTCTCAACAATAAAAAGAAATTAAAAAAGAACATCTCAAGTTCTTAGAAGTATAATTTTAATTTCGTTTTCATAACAAGTGTCGTTATGGATCAAAACTTGTAAAACCATAACAAAATCAAACGTAAAACAAAATAAAAATCCGTTTAATTTCAGGACAAGTCCACCATAGACGTGTTAAATAAAAATACAAGATAATTAAACAAGATTTATTTTGTTAATCTTAACATTTTAAAGTCAAGCTCTAGTGAGCCCAGAGCTCATCAAATTTAGTTTAAGTCTCCTACAATCTCACCATTGGATCTTATTTACAGTTAATCTCACCATTCATTAGCATAACCGTTTTTAGCTCACTTTAGAAAAATTAAGCCCCGAGTTCACTTGAGAATTCCTGATATATATTATATTTATAAAAAATTGGTGAGTTGGGAAGACGAGATAAAATTCAATCACAACCCGCACCGTTCATAGAAGCAGTTGAGAAGTTGCGGGTTGCAAAAATCTGAACGTTACCCGCCGAAGCACAACCCTGTTCGTGGCCCATATTGTTCAACAATGACGAGTCAAACCACACCCGATCTGACCCGGATCCGAATCCGAATCCGAAACGATAAAATGCGAACGAAACGCGCGACGGCAGCAGCCACATACCAATTCCAACAAAATTCCCCCTTTTCGACCCCCATCGGACCTCGGGATCTAGGGTTTAGTCTACCCCTCATCCCTGCCTTCTCCGATCTCCTTCGTCATCTTCTCCTGCACCGGGCGAGGTACGGATCGGTCGATACGGAAGGTGAAAATGCTGGTTTTTGACACTTTAGTTTGCGAGATAAAAGGCTGTTGTTTCCCATCGTGGTTGAAGTTTTGGGAATAGTTGTTTGGAAGTTAGTCTTTTTTTTTCGAAAATCAATGGAATTTCGTGTATTTGTGTGAGATGGATGCTGTTGGTTCCATGTGACCTGTTCTGCTTAAAAAAACCAATTTTTATTTCTAGAATTGGCTGTTGCAGTCGCAATCTCTCCTTTTTGTGGTAAATTAGACTGAATTGCTACCATTTGGTAATGTAGGCTCAATTTTGATAGAAAGAAATATATTGAGAATTGACTTGCCTTGTAACTTGGTGTTGAAATGTAGGGTTTAGTACCAATTTCTCCGTTTTTTTCATCAATCTGAAAACACATGCCTTAATGGGTTTCTTAAATGGAAAACATGTACTTTTGGTACCACTAATTTTTTGGGATCACTCTAATCAATTTAAGAGAGGTTCTTTTCCTTTAGTGCGTGAGGTGTTCTATTCATTGTCTGCATCTAAACTTATGCTTTTGTTCGAGTAAAGATGTTGTGAAACAGTATCAGTGTATCACTTAATGTAGTTTACGTATTACCAGGAAGCATGTAGGACCCGTGAGGTAGGAGTTAGCATGTGGCAATTATCTACTTTCCATTGAGACCAACCCTTGTGCTACTCCCACATGTAATATGTGGGTGCGTCTACCTGCCTTTCAGACCGACATGTGACTCTTGAATAGTTTTTAAAAAGTTAAATGAGATAATGCCTGTTAAATAGAGCATGAGAATCTATATCCCACGAGATTCAGGGTCAAACTGTCAAACAGCTGATTTTTCAAACTTATATATTCATAAGCTTAATGTTGGCCTCTTGATTGAGGTGCAATAGTTGCCAATTAAAATGACTCAAACAAGCTGCCCGAGAGGATTTAGGTTGCACTGGTTCGTAGTGCATGATATAGACAGTATAGTGTTACAGACTTGTATATAAATGCTACAGGTTGCATATATTGCTTAAAAAGATTCCCATTGGAAGCTGCAAGTTCATATGAACCATGCTGGTTAGATTAACAATGTTAAACGGGCAGATGATAGGCAAACATATGAATTGGAACCTACAAGTTTTTTTTCAAAACTATAAGTAATATTTTATTCCCATTTGGCTAGCATGGTAACAAGGTAAATGTGAGCTGTATATTTTAATAAACTCTGAGTTATAATCATTATGACAAGTAAACATATAGTGCCAGTGACCAGTTGCAATTTCTTGTGGTGTTGAAACTTTTCCCATTGATTCAGTGTTCATTTTGGTAGCCACTATGTGGTTGCAAATATTTTGTTGCACTGTTTTTTGTAGCTCCCATCTAATCAAAACACGAAAGTATGCAGCTGCCTGTAAAATCGCTTAGCTGTTGGACTTGGAGATACACATCTTTGGGGATTGATTCGTTGAAGATTATCTGGAAGATTTTTCATCCATGGAAAAGGGAATTCCACCTGGAATCTTTGTGAATGATGGTTCATTTATGGAAAAATTTAAGCAGCTCCAACAACAGAATCCAACTGATAGGACTACCACAAGGTCTGTGATCGATACTTCTGATAGTCCGTCCTCTCTTGAATCTGGTTCCCTCTCCAACAAGAAAACTGTCGGCATCAAAATAAGTGACACGAAGAAATCAGGTTCTGCAAGTTTAGGTGGTAAGCTTGCGTTTAGCTTGAAGCAGAAATCAAAAGTTGTAGCACCTGCTGTGAAGTTGGCTGAAGATGATGAGGATGAAGAAAGGGGTACGGAGAGTCAATCTAATGAAGAGACAACAAAGAGACAAAAAATCAGTCAGACTGGGTTTTCTGGATCATCACACAGTCAAGGAAGCTTTGGTAATTTTTCCCTTATGTGTAGATTAGCCTTTAGTGGTCCTGACCATGCCATTTATTTTCCCTCTGAGTCATTTTGTTGTTTCACTCATTCAGTTATTGCACCTTCTATGGTTTTATGTTCCCCGAAGTAACAATTCACTTTCCGTGAATTGTAATTAGGACTTGTTTACTTCTGCCTATGAAAAAATTGTAAAAGTAACTCCATATGCTTGGTGGCCTTCAGCTGGTGGTCGTAGGATGCTAACTTTAGATGAGGGACTCCATTAATGTGTCAGTCTTCTGCATATTGCGACAACCTTCGTAATTTACATATTTTTTGTTGCACTTGTCATGTGGTTAGCATGTTTTTGTTGCTGTTGGAAATGTGGCAAACATGAGAGTTTATTAGCACCTGTTTTAAATTTTTCCAGGTTGTTCTCGAAGCTTCATAGTGTTTACGTAATTATGTTATAAATGATATAATGTAACACTTGGGGCCTTATACACTTTTAGATTGCACCAAGATAAGATTTCTAGTATCACATCTAGCCCAAAATGCTTGTCATTTATGAAGTCAACTATAAATTACCACAAAGTGAGCTATTAAGTCATCTAAAATAAGTTAGCTATTTAAGAGTTCTGTAATATTTTACTCGTTCATAGGAGTGGTATATGTATGATGTATCTTATTTTATTATTCTTTTTTGCCTTAGAATTAGGTCCTGGTGTAACGTCAAAAATTCACGATTCAGGTTCAGGTTGTTCTTTGTAATCTTGGCCTCATCATTGTCAATGTATGCTTGTAAATGGGTTCAGGTATTCCATGTTGAAGGCGAATAAGGTCAACTTTTATACCAAATCCAGGGAATAAAAGCATTAAAATATAAGTTTTCTTTTCTTCTTGACTATTCCTTGTTTTGCCGTTACTCGTGTGTTGTGAACAGTGCTTGAAGCTTGTTCTCAGCAGTTGTGTGGTATATGTTGTGATACAAATATACAATATGTACCTGAGAACTCTCTCCATTTTGTCTTTTTTCTACATTTATGTATTTTTTGGACAGTTGCTAAATACCCTTCAACAGAGTCTGTTTCCTTCTCTCTGGCCTTAATTGGATGTAATATGTCAATAGGCCATTCTTGATGTCTTATTCTCTCATGAATGCAGCTTTTGTTTCCGTAACTATGGACCTTCATAGCAAGATCTTGATTGAAAGAATTGGAAAATGTGGAATTGCGTACTACCACATATTTCAATTCTTTGCCATGCTCTTGGTATTAATCAGTTCTTTAAGTGACATGCAGCACCTTCTCCTCCAAGCAATTCTGCAGTGAAAAATGTTGCAGACAAGTTGGCAAGCTTTGTGGCAAAAAGTGGGCGGCAATTTGAGGATATAACACGCCAAAAGAATCCTGGAGACACACCTTTTAAGTAAGTTTTCTGTGTTTATTATGTTTGGCAACAAACTATATATTTGGTCTTACATTTTTGTGCCTTGCATAATACGACAACAATAAAGCTTTTAATCCCAAACTAGTTGGCGGTATTGCTTGTCTTGCATAATGGTAAAAAAGACAATGTCTTGCATGTGCTAACTTCTGTGAAAGTAAGTGTTCCTGACAAATGGCAATGCAAATTGTAATGTCTTAGGATAGGTTCACCAGCATGAAGTCATGATTTTTAAGAACATGTATGTCTGGTGATCCCCTCTTGATTGTTATCTAAATGGGACATTGTAATTTTGAGTTTCCCTTTACCCAGTTTGTTTTCATATGGTTTTCAATTTATTAAACCATAATTACTGTTACTGGTAGGGTCGTAGGAGTTCATCGTAAGTTCTGAACTTCTATTCGTTGGATAAAATACCCAGTGTATAGTCAATTCAACTTGTGTTCTACTTACTATAAATAATGATGATAAATGCTAGGTGCAGTAAGGGGGAAAGATCCTGTGACTGTTGGTTATGCTTTTTTTGGAACTTTCCACATTAATTACAGCATATTCTGTTTTTTTATATATCATACGAAATGTATTATAAACTACGGAAAACGCAAACTTTCTTTTGTAGTTTGAGTTTGATGATTGCATCCTTCTCTTTTAAATCCGGTTTTTCTACGTGCTTCCATGTTTCTCGGAAGATCACGAAGCATTACTTTTTGTCTTCATGGTGCAAAACTTATTTGTTGTGGTTTCCATGTATCATTTTCCTCTTTTGAAGTGCTGCCTTGTTATATTGTTTGTTTATAAAGTAAAATGGTTGTTGTTTCTTAAGGATGTTTGTCTCCAGGACAACCCCATTTACTTCAAAAAATAGTGTTTGGTATTCGTGACTGCCGTATATAATTTTAATCCTTTGAGCTGATGTCTCTTTGTACCATTGTTTATTTTAAAATAAAATGGTTGGCTGTTTCTAATGATGTTTGTCTCCAAGAAAATCATCTGTAATTCAAAATATGGCATTTTTTTGTGTGGTCTACACGTATCATTTTCTTCCTTTGGACTGCTCCTGTTTGTACCATTTTTTGTTTAAAAAGCAAAATGGCTTGTGTTTGTTAATGATGTTTGTCCCCATGAGAATGATATGTACTTAAAAAACTGGTTCCATAGCATATGACATTCTTTTCCCCTTTTGCAAATTATTTTTAAATAACTCGTGTATTTTGTAACCTCAATGATTCCTTGTTAGGTTTCTGTTTGACACAAGTTGCCCGGACTACAAATACTATGAGTACCGTCTTCTTGAAGAGGAAAAGGCCCTTGAGCAGACAAAAGACTCTCAGTCATCTTATATAGGCAATATACCTGTACACCCATTTGCTTTTCTTGCTTGGTTAATTTATTAATAATGGATGACCCTATGTGATTCCACATCCTATTGTATTTCAGTTAGCAATAGCACACCAACCCAGAAAACACCCAGTGGATCCCAGAGAAGTTATTCTGCACAGCATCCTAATTACCAGACCCCAGCATCAGCATTGTATGGAACTCGAGGAGAGACATCACCTCAATCATCATCTGCTGGTAGAGTCCTAAGCATGCTTAGTCTCCTTCACAGAGATTTTTTTTTTTGTCTGTGACTCTTAACTCTGAATATACCTTTTTTGTTATTTAGCAGAGGCACTGTGATTCCATATCTTTGCCCTTGTTTTCGGGTGATAGTAGGCCATTTTTGTGTTTGAGCAGATTTTTTTGTGTTTTAGCAGATTTTGACTTGTGTTGGTTTTCTTGTGAACTCACTGATTTTTTATAAGCATGTAGATGGGTGATATATTATACCCATAAAATTGATTTTTGATCGTGCTAGTACCTCTGTGGTGCCTTATGTTGCACTGCGATTACAATATATATGTGCTCTAGATTTATGTTGTATTTATTGTAAAACAAATAATCACCATCCATGTTTATGTAACTTAATATCATATCATTAGTTGGTATTTTTCCCCTTTTCCGTGGTCCATGCGACCATTTACTAAAGATTGATGTTGCACTGTGACCATAAAAAGACATCAGTGTTTGCTTGTTTTTTGCTACTTCTCCTAGACAAAGCCTTTGCCATGATACCGATTGACCAATGAAGGAGGGACAAACTTCAACTGATCGAAAATATAAAAGTATTTGCATTTCCCATTTATGAGAATCGATGACATTTCAGTAATTGCTTGTTGGATGTGCTCTATTTCTGGTACCTTCTTAATATGTATATGTTCTGTTTGGTGTAGCTGAATTCATTCCTTTCTTTGTTCTTTTCTAATCTACAAATCTTGCAGGTGAATCCAGTGCACCGTCAGCATCAGATCCTATTGCGATGATGGAGTTTTACATGAAGAAAGCCGCTCAAGAAGAGCGTAAAAGGCAGCCCAGATATTCCAAAGATGAAATGCCACCGCCTGCTTCTCTTCAAGGTTTCTTTTCCTTTTAATTCATATTAGCATTTAGTCCGTTCTATCTCTTGTTAGTCCTCTGCTGTTATGATGGGCAAATTCTTTATGTTGAGTTGTTGATAACGACTTCGAAGATTCATGATTTTGTATCATATAAGAATATTTAGGGAATTAGGAGTGGGAGCAAGTGTGCAGTCAACTTCTCATTAAATGTCGTGTATGTTGAATTTGGCCGGTCCCATTATGCAGTCACGACTGCATAGGCCTGTCCTTAGTCTCAGTTTCTAACAGCTCCTTTCTTCAGATCTTTGTGTGTGGTTTAATTTAGCTTTAGCATTGAGGAAGTCTATTTGTGATAGTTGTTTGATCCTGATATCTGAATTCTTGGCCAAAGACCATCAAGTGTTGTGACGTATCGTTCCCATAAACTGGACTAATTTGAGGATCTATCTACTTTGAATCGCCCATTTTGTATGAGTAAGAATGGAATCATAGTTTTTTATTTGGGTGGCCATCTCCAGAATAATTTAGTACTGTCAAAGCTGTGGGTTTTTGAAATGTTTGAATGCCCTTTTCTACTTATTTCCTTTTGTTAATTATGGCTGTAAACTATTAATTATGTTTAAATTCTCACCTTGGACAACATGTTTGTTTGTAACATGTGACATCCCTCTTTCTTTTTCAGGACCTCTGAAAAAAGGACACCACATGGGAGATTATATACCCCAAGAAGAACTTGAGAAGTTTTTATCATCCTGCAATGATGCTGCTGCACAGAAAGCTTCAAAAGAGGCTGCAGAGAGGGCTAAAATTCAAGCAGACAATGTCGGGCACAAACTTTTATCTAAGATGGGTTGGAAGGAGGGTAAGTGGAACTCTGGCTGCACCTGTTTGCATTTAGATTATATATTTAATGTGATTGAGCTAACAAATGACTATGTGGCTGATGTTTAGGAGCCTATGTTGGCGGTATCACTATTATATCAACTGTCATTTAGGTTTCGGTTTTATATGGAAGCATTCTTTGTGCAGCATAATGATTCAACCTTATTAAAGATCCGATAACCTATATACTATAAAAAACCTAAACCCTGCCCTGCATCCCAAACTGTCGGCCGCCCCTAGATAACCTCCACCCACCGCCCTAGCTCCACATTAGCCAAGTCTGCTGATTTCTGCAATGCCGTGGCGACTCCTCTAGTGACTTCTCCGATGACGGACCCTTGGAGACTTTGAAGTTGAAGTCTTGTGAAACAATATTATCTCTTTTAGTTTGGTGTTTTATGTGTGTGGCCTTGCATTTTCTTACCAGGTCCCCCCCCCCCCCCCCCCCCCCCGCCCCCCCCCCCCCCCCCCCCCGAGTAGTCCAACTAGTCCCAAGCCCTCTGTGCCGATTGTTGCCTGCTAGCCAATTGTTATTCCTTGGTCATCATTAGGTTTCGTGTAGCATTTTGCTGGAAGAATAACTCTCTGCGGCTAAAGAAGAGTTTGTCCGTTTTAACTACATAATGTTGAATCATTTTGATATTTGCTGGAAATCAAACAACTAAAAATGTTTTCAGGTACCAATCTCTGTGTAGGACTGTAGGTTATTCTGAATCGCCTCGTAGACTCTACATGCTGAACATCCTCCCCAACTGTATAAATTAGTTTATTTCATCGTGTTGCAATTTGGATTATGTTCATGTACTTTATTGGTTCTTTGTTTTGTCTATTTTTTCCACATTAGACTATATCAATCTCAGCAATTCAGTTTGCATGATGTGGTTTGGATTGCAGGCGAGGGTCTTGGCAGTTCAAAAAGCGGCCGGGCAGACCCTGTAATGGCAGGCAATGTTAAACTGAATAATTTGGGTGTTGGGGCAGAACAACCTGGTGAGGTTACTCCTGAAGATGACATATATGAACAGTACAAGAAACGCATGATGCTTGGGTATCGGCATAGGCCGAATCCTCTGGTAATTCTCTTTCCTTTCAAGGCTTTGATACTGTTTCCTGTTGTGACTAAATAAATTTTAGGTCATTTAAATAAACTCCTGTCTCCATGCTGCAGAATAACCCTCGAAAAGCTTATTACTGAGTCTTGGTTGCTTAGCAGGAGGTACCCCTCTCTTTGTGAATTTGCTTTATCTTGTGATATTCGACACTGAAAACATTATGGTGGAAGAGGACGATGGTTTGGCGAGCTGGAACGGTTTCTTGGTTTCACCTGATTGTATTTTACTATGTGATTCTTTACTGTGAAAGAATCTTATTTTCAAGACTTATTGAAGCTTTTGTATGAGAACAATGGGGTTATCCCCCGTCATGTAGGAATGAAGTTGTTGCTTTGAATCCAAATAATTCTCAATTTTCTGTCATTGGTAATCTTTTCGTGCTTTCATGCAAATGCTAACGATACTCTGCCTTTTTTCCCGTGATTTGGTTCAATAGTTGTCCAGCTGATAATCCTGAGGGTATCCAGGACGACCCCTGAGAGCATCATTAACAGTGCTTTCATGCGCCCGGGTAGTTCTCGAGCGTCCTGGTTTCTCTCTCCGCCACGTCAGCTTCTCTCTCCGCCACGTCAGCTCAAACCAACCCCGTAAATTTTTCTTAACCACACCCAAAAACACCCCCAAGTGCCTTACATTCTCTCCCCTACACGTCATTTCGGGATCAATTCTAAACAAAACACGAAAAATTATCAAAAAATTTCAGAAAATATAAACAAATAAAAAACTTATTTTCATAAAATAAAATTTGAAAAAACGATTTTAAATTATTTTTAAAATATTTTTTAAAACAAAAACACAAAAAAAAATCCACCAATGGTAGGGGCCACGTCGCCCCCCGCCCGGGCGCCCAGGGCGCATTCCCGGGCGACCTATCGCCCGAAAATGCACCCTGGGCGCCCTGCCCAGGGTGTGCCCTCCCATTAAGGGTGCTCTGAGGGTATCCGTAAGGGTGCTCTGAGGGTATCCGTAATACGACCGGGTCGCCCAGCCAAGCACGTTTTTTAAAGTTTTTTTTATTTTTAAAATTAGTTTTAATTTTTTTTTGAAAATATGTTCTTAACTTCTTATTGTTTTGACTTTTAAAAAAAAAATCCAAAACGGACCCAAAATGATGTGAATGAGAGATAGATTGTGGTTAAGAGGTGATAGTGTAGGAAAGAGAAGAAAATGAGTTGGAGAGAGAGAAAGTTGACGTGAAAGGGGAAAAAAATTGATAGTAGAAAGAAAATTCATGATCAAGTCACCCGGATCATGGTCATTGATGGTCTTACCTCTTGAGTAGAGCAGCCTTTTTCGCGCTATGCCTGGCTGTGGCATTTTGCGTGCCGATGAACCTACGAGTGCATAATTTAAACTACGTGAAAAATCTGAAGCCACTATGATCTTGTAATTTTACTTTTACAATATCTAATTTATTTACATAATAAAGGAGGCTAATGTCCTGGTGGAGTACCATTTTAATCATGGCCTGCTTGGATGTTTGGAGGCAGGAACTTTAATAAGCTGCAAAACTGCCTCTGCTAGTGGAGGCTGACAATCTGTCACGTATGAAATGCCCCCAGTGCAGTTGTCTTCTTGTTCTTCAAATTGATCACAAATAGGATAGGACACCAATTTATTTTGAAGTGATTAAAAGACGAATTATGTATTTGAACGAGGCCATCCTCCAATGAATGTGCATCTTCTTTTGGAGTACTGTATACGGCTACATTCAGTGGAAGTTCTATAAATGATATCTTTTGGAGTACCCACTACTCCTTGGCTTTTATATGGTGCCGTACCTTTCTCCACGTTACTCACATTGTGTTGGTTTATGTGACATGTCACCTTGTCTTTTAAATATTTGTCTGTTTCTATGGCTCTTAGCTATTGGACTTCAAAAGACAGATATCAATGATTTCTTGTCCGAAACTTTGATGTTTCCTAGTTTTGATTAGAAGTAGAAGTTGAGAGTAACCTCAGCATAAAAGCCAATAAGAGCACATTTAACAGCGTCCGGGCTACCCTCGGACGCCCTGCACTCTCTCTCTGCCACGTCAGCTTCTCTCTCTGCCACGTCAGCTCACCCAACCCACCCAAAAAATCCCCTTATCCATGCCCAGGCTACCCCCACCCACCCTACACTCTCTTTCATCCACATCATTTCTTAATTAAACAAATTTAATTCTCACACAACATTTAACAAATTACATTTTATATTTTAAATCTAATTTAAAATATACAGTGGGGGATTTGTTGAGTTTGTGCGGGGGTGGCAGGGGGCGGCAGCCCCTGCGGGGGACGTAAGTCCCCCCCGCAAAGCGAGCGGACAGAGGGAGCGCGCTTTGCGGACGTTTTTTTGTTTCGACATCATATTATTGCATTCCATATATTGATTCGTTTACCCGTATTTACCTACATTACGAAATATAAACGGGTAAATACGTTTACATTCCGGCATTCGTTTACCCACATTAATAACAAATACCCAATCCATTAATAACAAAACATCCACTAAAAATTAAAAAATTTAAAAAAAAAATTTCGACGAATGGGGGGGGGGGGGACACGTGCCCCCCACCCGATGGGCGCCCGGGCGCCAAATCGGGTGCTCCGGCACCCGATTGCGCACCCGGGCGGGCGTCTGGGGCACCCGGGCGGGCGTCTGGGGCGCCCGCCCGACAGGCGCCCTCCCCGTTAAGGGGAGGGCGCCCGGGCGCCCGGGTCGGGCGCGAGGGCGCGCCCGACCCATTAAGGGTGCCCTAAAGAACACTATGCACCCATCAGTCCACCAGAGAATCTTACCAAATATGCCGAGTGTGTAAGTTTCTCAGATTTCACCACATGAGTGTTCATATTAGTTGGTAGTGTAGTAATGATGTTCGCTTGACAATGATTCGTTAAAAAAATATCTCCTGTTTAAACTTTAAAATATTAGAGGTAAACTAAATGCCTGTCCTTAGCACCCAGTTTTCACTATTGAAAATGATTTGTATTGAATTATTAGAAGGCTGAAATGGGATGGTGCCCTCATCCACACGGAGTTTCTATTACAGTTGTGAGCCGAACAAAGGGAAAGATATATAATTCTTTGGAAATTATAGTTGCAAATACACCTCAAGCTTTTTAATATTATAAGAGTGCTCTCTTTGTTTCAATCTTTAGCATTTTCTTATACCTGTAATGACCCTTTCGGGCCCAAATAAGAGTTAAACATATTTTACTGTTCATGATTGAATCGCGATTTCGGGTTTTTCTAAACCATGCATATGTTGCGATAGAAGTGTAACACCCCGAGCCCGGACAACTGCTCACCCTGCCCGAACCCGGTGCGTTAAGATACGATCCACGATCCTGACCGCTGCGCATTCTGATATTTAAATCCATCTGATAGGCCCATAATTAATCTGAAAAATATAATCAACAAATTGTGAGCTCGACAGCCCGCAAGTACCAACCATCAATCAATCAGAATCATAATCATGTGGAAAATAATACAGAATATGACATTCAGTCAATAAGCACAATCAAGAGACATGCATCACAAATAAAATGCATGCATATCAATTTGAAACCTCATTCAGATTCGACCACATCCTGTGCTTCTGAAATCTATCAATCTGTCAGACGCACACCTGGTAGCTCCACACTAACGACAGGCAGCCCTTTCCTCTCTCGGGTGGCTCCACGCTGTCCGTTAGGCAGCTCTTTCCTAAGTTGCTCTGCTAGAAACATACACACAACCACAGGACATGTCAACCGAAACACCACCATGCAATCATATGCATATCCATAAAATCAATATTAATGCTCAACATGCATGCAACTACGAATATCAAGAGAGACAGACATGATATGAAACTGAAGAATAACGAATCAGTACTTGCCTCAAAATCTCCATTTTTTCTTCTCAATATTCTTCTCAAAATTCCATCTTCTCCTAAAACCACACAATCATCCAACAATCTTAATTAGTCCATTAAGATATTTGATTATTACCTCAACTAAAAAAATCAGGATATTACATTCTACCCTCCTTAAAAGAAATTTCGTCCTCGAAATTTGATCTTAATACTGTCTCAATCCAAACAAATCAATACAAAATTTTCAACTCATTATTTATCAAATCTAAAAACCTAACACCACTTATCGCTCATAATTTAGATAATCAATCCAACCAAATCCAAATTCACATTTAAACTCAAGTCCAAATATCTCTAAATTCATCTTTCATTATTTATTAATAATTTGGTAGCAAATCCAACTAAGTCAAAATTCACATTTAAATCAATAGTCAATACTTCTAAATCCAATTTCTCAAATTCTAATTCAATCAAATTTTTATTTCAAATCCAAATCTCGACTAATTCCGAGGATCGTATTGCTCTGATACCATTTGTAACACCCCGAGCCCGGACAACTGCTCACCCTGCCCGAACCCGGTGCGTTAAGATACGATCCACGATCCTGACCGCTGCGCATTCTGATATTTAAATCCATCTGATAGGCCCATAATTAATCTGAAAAATATAATCAACAAATTGTGAGCTCGACAGCCCGCAAGTACCAACCATCAATCAATCAGAATCATAATCATGTGGAAAATAATACAGAATATGACATTCAGTCAATAAGCACAATCAAGAGACATGCATCACAAATAAAATGCATGCATATCAATTTGAAACCCCATTCAGATTCGACCACATCCTGTGCTTCTGAAATCTATCAATCTGTCAGACGCACACCTGGTAGCTCCACACTAACGACAGGCAGCCCTTTCCTCTCTCGGGTGGCTCCACGCTGTCCGTTAGGCAGCTCTTTCCTAAGTTGCTCTGCTAGAAACATACACACAACCACAGGACATGTCAACCGAAACACCACCATGCAATCATATGCATGTCCATAAAATCAATATTAATGCTCAACATGCATGCAACTACGAATATCAAGAGAGACAGACATGATATGAAACTGAAGAATAACGAATCAGTACTTGCCTCAAAATCTCCATTTTTTCTTCTCAATATTCTTCTCAAAATTCCATCTTCTCCTAAAACCACACAATCATCCAACAATCTTAATTAGTCCATTAAGATATTTGATTATTACCTCAACTAAAAAAATCAGGATATTACATTCTACCCTCCTTAAAAGAAATTTCGTCCTCGAAATTTGATCTTAATACTGTCTCAATCCAAACAAATCAATACAAAATTTTCAACTCATTATTTATCAAATCTAAAAACCTAACACCACTTATCGCTCATAATTTAGATAATCAATCCAACCAAATCCAAATTCACATTTAAACTCAAGTCCAAATATCTCTAAATTCATCTTTCATTATTTATTAATAATTTGGTAGCAAATCCAACTAAGTCAAAATTCACATTTAAATCAATAGTCAATACTTCTAAATCCAATTTCTCAAATTCTAATTCAATCAAATTTTTATTTCAAATCCAAATCTCGACTAATTCCGAGGATCGTATTGCTCTGATACCATTTGTAACACCCCGAGCCCGGACAACTGCTCACCCTGCCCGAACCCGGTGCGTTAAGATACGATCCACGATCCTGACCGCTGCGCATTCTGATATTTAAATCCATCTGATAGGCCCATAATTAATCTGAAAAATATAATCAACAAATTGTGAGCTCGACAGCCCGCAAGTACCAACCATCAATCAATCAGAATCATAATCATGTGGAAAATAATACAGAATATGACATTCAGTCAATAAGCACAATCAAGAGACATGCATCACAAATAAAATGCATGCATATCAATTTGAAACCCCATTCAGATTCGACCACATCCTGTGCTTCTGAAATCTATCAATCTGTCAGACGCACACCTGGTAGCTCCACACTAACGACAGGCAGCCCTTTCCTCTCTCGGGTGGCTCCACGCTGTCCGTTAGGCAGCTCTTTCCTAAGTTGCTCTGCTAGAAACATACACACAACCACAGGACATGTCAACCGAAACACCACCATGCAATCATATGCATGTCCATAAAATCAATATTAATGCTCAACATGCATGCAACTACGGATATCAAGAGAGACAGACATGATATGAAACTGAAGAATAACGAATCAGTACTTGCCTCAAAATCTCCATTTTTTTCTTCTCAATATTCTTCTCAAAATTCCATCTTCTCCTAAAACCACACAATCATCTAACAATCTTAATTAGTCCATTAAGATATTTGATTATTACCTCAACTAAAAAATTCAGGATATTACAAGAAGGGTGGAATCTGATTGTCCATTCTTGTTAGGGCGGTTGATTTTTGGTTGGTTTGTTGGTTTAATTAATCCAACACGTTTAACAAAACGTAAAAGTACTTGGATAATATATAAGAATCCAATTTTAGCAGGAAAAGTTAGATTGTATTAATTTTTCCTTCAAATCCTTCAACGTGTCTCTAGCATTACTATGTTATATAACACTGTTTTACAAGATCTTGTTCTCCAAGAAGCAACTAAATCATCCACCTTCCCATTTTTCACAACCTTCAGGATTATCTTTCACTGAAGGTTGTTTGAGGGTTCCATTGATAAACCATAACTTGCTCTTATAATTTAACGCTCCCATTAAGAAGCTTCGAAATTCTTAGGTACCACATCTACTTTGAGAGAGACCAAAGCAACCCTACGCAATATCAGATTCATTGAGGTACATTTTTATTACGCCTTTGCATCTCGAACTTACGTATAGAGGGAATTTCGTGCGTTTAATTATTTTATCGGTAATTGTGATTTTTATTATTATGTGAGATCGCCTTCTCCCTCTATAATCAAAAGTAATTTCGTAGAGACAAGCATGGTGGGATCTGCAGTGGACGGTGACAAATAAAATTGGCCAAGATCTTAACATGAGGTACATGAATTAGACAAACCCACTGAATACTCTAAAAAACGATGCTGTCGGTCACGTGATTCTTCTTAAGAGAAGTACATGAATGTTTTTACGTGGTTTCTCCCATTGATTCGAAGTAAAATAAAATGGTTAAATGTATAAGATCATGATCGTAAAGATATTCTTAATTGCCAATTCGTCTGAGTTGAATAATCAGTTGATCGTGATAACTTTGAGGTGGGACCCGAGGGAGTATATTTGCCTATTCCTTTCCTTTACTAAAGCTGCATATTCCATTAGTAGTGGATGTGGTTTTGCTGGAGAGTAGGACGTTTAGGAATGATATTTTGATGCCTTATTTGATTCTAAGGCAAATATATGTAATTTATGGACCACACATTCTCTTATTTTGCAGGTATACAAGAGTTTGAAGCAGGAAAACTGTTCGTACTTTGTATACTTTGAAGTTTGAACTAGATATTGAAGTACATACTGGTGTAGACGTGTTTAGCGAATATGACTTGTTAGATCTAAAATCAACATGTGTTAACCAGGTCATAACGCCACTTCCACTAGCAAACAATCATTTGTATAGGCTGTAGGGCGTTGTCAAGCAATAAATTGTGGACATAATAACTTAATTACCACTCAAATTCGATTCATGTCTTGCTTGTTTGTTGCGTGGTCAACCTATCATCTTTGATTTGTACATCACCGGTTCTTAAATCGTCCAACCTAGTGTTAAATGCAAACCAAAAGGAATTCCCAATCACAAAAAGGTGCAAGTTGTAGTACAAGTACTGTAAATTACTTATTGTAGACAAAACTATGGTTTAAATCAGTAATACTTGAAGCTTCTACTTAGGAACAAAACCTTATTCTCAAAATAGGAAAAAAAAACTTCTACTTTGGAAATTGTGGTACCATCCTACGATTTTGACCCTCACCAATTTGACAATAATTAGTACGTAAATGTCATAGCAACAGTAGATCTCCTCCATGTACGGTGGTTGTGCCGGGAAGGTGAAGGTGAAGGTGAAGGTAGGCAGGAATCCATCCATAAATGCTGTCAACCATAATCTCTCTTTCAATTTCCCAAAATGGACAAACCAACACACCTCACAAACCCACTTCCTGACCCAATCCCCGTGCAAATTTTCCACTTAAAGAAGGGCATTTTCATCATTTTAAAATGTCAAGCTTATCCACAAGTATCCAAGAACTCCAGGGGCATTTCCGAAACATGTTCGGTATCACCACAACAACCAGAAGTGTTCTGTTCTTGTCTTCCAGCCATTGGCTGCTCGATTTCTACCGCCGCAATCCCACCCAAACACTTCTCCCAACTCGAGATCTCGCTTCCATGTGAAAAGAAGCTTCTTTTTGCTTGTCCAGAGCGAGAAGATCGGGGAAAGGTCGGTCCTTTGGGTTGCTTTGGACGTTTTCTTTACTGGGTTTTCTTCGGATTGAAGCTTAAGGGAAGGAAGGAAGCAAAAGTGGGGATTCCGACGAATTGGGTACCCTTTTCTAAGCCTCTGGTGTTGTCAAAATCTGATATGATGTACGGATCCAAAGATCTGAACCTCACCTTCAAGCAAGCGAAGGAGGAGTCGGATCTCTTCCAGCAGCAGAGGATCAGCTCCGGATTGCTCCGGTACCGGTCGGCCCCGAGCACTCTGCTCGGGGACCTCTGCGAGGAGTTCATCCCCCACCGGGAGCCGGAACCCGTGTTCGGGAGGTTCATGCCCGAGAAGCAGCCGGTGGCGGTGTCGAATGGCCAGAGGAGTGCCCAATTCATGCCTACCGTCGACGAGGAGGCGGTCGAGGTGTCGAATTCCGCTACTCTTCAGATGCTGTTTCAGTCCCCCCAGCAGACTCAGGGGTTCGGGGCGGAGACCTGTTATCCGAATTCTATGGGGATGGAGACCGGAGAAGGGAAGGTTGGTGTTGGTGTCGGCGCCGGAGGGTCGAGTCTTCTCCGGCAGAGTAGCTCCCCTGCTGGATTCCTTGCTCAGTTGAATTCGGAAAATGGTACTCACTTTAGATTCTTTTCGGTTGTTTCAGATATATAATTGAGGTGTGTTTTGGAAGTATATATTATGATTTTGGGCTTATCTAGAAACGGATTTGTTTAGTTCCACTTGATTGGATTTGTAATTGATATATATTTGGTGGTTCGTTTGTTTTATCTATTTTTGGCAATTCGTTGAATATTGAATATTGTCAGGTTGGTCAAAAACTGTATTACCAGAATTTCAATTCTCATGTTCAGGTTTTTCCATGATGAGGGGAATGGGAGGAGGTTTTAGACAGGGTGGCGGTACAAATGCCGATTCCAGTGCCGGAACCTCGGGTAAATTCAAGGTTCAGCTTAACTTCCCTTCCCGACAATATTCCGGACATATGTCTCAAATATCAGAGATTGGAAGCGATGGCGTCGGGCGAAGTAACCCCGAGGATGCTGGAATTGGAACCAATAACGGCGGCTACCAAGGTGCCTCTTGGGAGGACTCAATGCTCCTCTCTGATAGCTTCTCCGGTAGCAAAAGGACTAGAGACCATTTGGAGGTAGAGCTTGTTGATGTTTTGCTCTTGATTGGTTGTTTTGTCTGCCTGTTTTTGTGAAATTAGTGTTTTGTGATTAGAATGGAGAATTAAGGAGCCATGTCTCTAATCTAACACACCACTTGAGCTTGCCGGCTAACGTCTCGGAGATGGCCTCCATGGAGAAATTCTTGCAGTTCCAAGACGCCGTTCCTTGCAAGGTTCGTGCGAAACGCGGGTGCGCCACTCATCCCAGGAGCATTGCTGAAAGGGTACATTTTCCTCTCTATTGATCCTACAGACCTAAACCAAAACCAAGACATTTTGACACATTATTGCTGAATGAAGATATGATTCAACATTGGATGAAATCCAATCATTGTGGTTTAGTTTCTCTTGGGCCTGTGTAGATGAGAAGAACAAGGATCAGCGAGAGGATGAGGAAACTTCAGGATCTCGTCCCAAACATGGATAAGGTAGAATTTCTAACAACTTTTAATTAGCCAAACCAGCAATAGCAGAAGACCTTTGTGTAGTTCACTGACATACATTGTTTAGAAGTCACAAGTTCGTTAGAAGTGACATATCCTAACTATCTTTTTTTATTTATATAAAATATTTTTCAATCAAAATCCTCATTCTTCCACTAATGTATGCTTGTTCAGTGCGTTGACTTTGTATAATTCCCTTGTTGTAGCAAACGAACACAGCAGACATGTTGGATTTGGCCGTGGAGTACATCAAAGATCTTCAGAAGAAGGTGAAGGTATGTAATTCAGGTGATATATTTCCAAATATAGCTCCCATAAATAGCTATTGATGTTGACTTGAAGTCTTAAACACAATTGCTACAGAGATTAGGAGATGACAGGGCGGGTTGCACGTGTTCTGCCAAGCACAAGCCATGACATGAGCAAAGGAACCAATGGAGGAAGAGAAAAATTAATTTGCCACTATTTCCTCTCTGAAACTACAGTGGTCACCTTATTTAATCCGTAGAGATTATATATTTTTCCCCAACTTGGTAGGTAGGAGAAAACAGTATTGCAATCTCCACCACCAATAACAGTTCAGAAAAAAAGGTTTAGTGCAAGTTGCAAAGCAAAGGTCAGCGCAAAAACAGGAAAAGGAGTCACAAGTCGTCTCCTTTTGAAACTAATCCACACGTTGAGTCTCTTGTAATTGATTTTTAGCCGTTTCGGGTATTGTCATTAAATGTATTTGGGAAAATAAGTGGGTTGGTCTTCATCTGTATCTGTAGTTTAATAAATAAAACGAAATAAAGTAAGCCTTTCTCTCTTTTTGAAGTTTTTTTACTGAGCCATTTGTGCACGTCTTGTTCATTATCCACGAAAATATGCATTTTGTTGAAGTTTTATTTTGTACCTTCTGCTTACTATTGTTCTCTAAACTTGGATCCTGATTATTTAAAAGTCAAGTAATACCAACTACACCATTTCACGTTACTTTTAAGTTGACTCTTTCGATTAGCCGTTACTACAATCTCAACAACAAGCTTGAGGCTCTCTCTCACGAGTACTTAACAACCCATTTTTGTCATCTTTAAACTCACTAACATTATGAATGAAAGTAATCACGTTATTCATAGTAAGTAAACTTACTGTAACTAAATCCTAGTTAAATTTTTGGAGGTGGTCATATGATTTGATATTATTGGAGACCAGAAGATGGAGATAAAAGTCAAACATGAAAAATAAAAGACTATCAAGAGACGCCAAATATGGACAAGCAATCCCTGCCCTTCTCTTTCATCACACCAACCAAGGTTCCAATATCCTATTCCTACGTGACGCCTCAAGATCATTAAAACTTTGGGAAATGTTTGTTGAACGCAGCGCGTCACGGACGCGTTCTACGTGGACATCCATGTCAGCCCTTACGTGGCCAAAGCATGAATATTTTTTTGTTTTTTCTTCCTGATGTTCACTCAAATCACATTAAATGCGTTTCAACTCAGCACGTTCTCTCTCTCCACCCAAATACAAATATGATGACACTCTTTCTTTCTTCTTCATTCTTTCTCTCCAGAATAAATCACCATTTCGAAGAAGCGTAAGCAGCGTGAATGGGACGGTGCGAAGACTTCCCGATGTTCTTGTCAACGCTCCGTGGTGAAGACTTACGTCTGTTCGGTTTATGTTGTACATCTCTCCGTAATAAATCACCATTTCGAGTAAGATATTACGTCGAATAAGCGTCTGATGCCGACTCCGAAGGTTCTTGACAACGTAAGCAGCGTGAATGAGACAGTCATGTTTAAGTCTTACATCTTCTTTCCGATTTACTGGGAAAATATATATTATTTTTGTAATTTGTGTGTGTTTGTGTTTGTAATGGAAATCTGAGATGTTATTTTTGTCCTAAACGTAATTCTTGTGGGGTAAAATATACAGTGGGAGATTTGTTGAGTTTGTGCGGGGGTGGCAGGGGGCGGCAGCCCCTGCGGGGGACGTAAGTCCCCCCCGCAAAGCGAGCGGACAGAGGGAGCGCGCTTTGCGGACGTTTTTTTGTTTCGACATCATATTATTGCATTCCATATATTGATTCGTTTATTCCGACAATAATGAAGTCATATATTATTCCGGACTGCAAATACACTTATTCCGGACTGCAAATACACTTATTCCGGACAGCAAATACACTAATTCTGGACAACAAGTCCACTTATTCCGGACAAACTTTATGTTCCGTTTCTGGACACACTTTATTCTTAAACCGGACAACAAATACACTTATTCCGGACTGCAAATACACTTATTCCGTACAAACTTTATGTTCCGTTTCTGGACACACTTTATTCTTAAACCGGACAACAAATACACTTATTCCAGACAACAAATACACTTATTCCGGACAGCAAATACACTTATTCCGGACAAACTTTCTGTTCCGTTTCTGGTCACATTTTCTTCTTATTCCGGACAGCAAATACACTTATTCCGGACAACAAATCAACTTATTCCGGACAAACTTTATGTTCCGTTTCTGGACACACTTTATTCTTAAACCGGACAACAAATACACTTATTCCGGACAACAAATACACTTATTCCGGACAAACTTTCTGTTCCGTTTCTGGACACACTTTCTTCTTATTCTGGACAACTACACTTATTCCGGACTGCAAATAAACTTATTCCGGACAGCAAATACACTTATTCCGGACAACAAATACACTTATTCCGGACAAACTTTATGTTCCGTTTCTGGACACACTTTATTCTTAAACCGGACCACAAATACACTTATTCCGGACAACAAATATACTTATTCCGGACTGCAAATACACTTATTCCGGACAACAAATCAACTTATTCCGGACAAACTTTATGTTCCGTTTCTGGACACACTTTATTCTTAAACCGGACAACAAATACACTTATTCCGGACAACAAATACACTTATTCCGGACAGCAAATACACTTATTCCGGACAAACTTTCTGTTCCGTTTCTGGACACACTTTCTTCTTATTCTGGACAACTACACTTATTCCGGACTGCAAATAAACTTATTCCGGACAGCAAATACACTTATTCCGGACAACAAATACACTTATTCCGGACAAACTTTATGTTCCGTTTCTGGACACACTTTATTCTTAAACCGGACCACAAATACACTTATTCCGGACAACAAATATACTTATTCCGGACTGCAAATACACTTATTCCGGACAACAAATCAACTTATTCCGGACAAACTTTATGTTCCGTTTCTGGACACACTTTATTCTTAAACCGGACAACAAATACACTTATTCCGGACAACAAATACACTTATTCCGGACAGCAAATACACTTATTCCGGACAAACTTTCTGTTCCGTTTCTGGACACACTTTCTTCTTATTCTGGACAACTACACTTATTCCGGACTGCAAATAAACTTATTCCGGACAGCAAATACACTTATTCCGGACAACAAATACACTTATTCCGGACAAACTTTATGTTCCGTTTCTGGACACACTTTATTCTTAAACCGGACAACAAATACACTTATTCCGGACAACAAATATACTTATTCCGGACTGCAAATACACTTATTCCGGACAACAAATCAACTTATTCCGGACAAACTTTATGTTCCGTTTCTGGACACACTTTATTCTTAAACCGGACAACAAATACACTTATTCCGGACAACAAATACACTTATTCCGGACAGCAAATACACTTATTCCGGACAAACTTTCTGTTCCGTTTCTGGACACACTTTCTTCTTATTCTGGACAACTACACTTATTCCGGACTGCAAATAAACTTATTCCGGACAGCAAATACACTTATTCCGGACAACAAATACACTTATTCCGGACAAACTTTATGTTCCGTTTCTGGACACACTTTATTCTTAAACCGGACAACAAATACACTTATTCCGGACAACAAATATACTTATTCCGGACTGCAAATACACTTATTCCGGACAACAAATCAACTTATTCCGGACAAACTTTATGTTCCGTTTCTGGACACACTTTATTCTTAAACCGGACAACAAATACACTTATTCCGGACAACAAATACACTTATTCCGGACAGCAAATACACTTATTCCGTACAACAATATACACTTATTCCGGACAGACACATAACGTAAACAGGACAAACACATAATGTAAACTGCACACACACATAAAGTAAGCTAGACAAATTAAGTTGATCCAACGTAAAACTTAAAAACAAATATTTTATTATGATAAGTGTGGGCTCTGCACGAATAATGAGACTGCACGATGTCCTAGGGTCTGCACACTGTGTTATCTGTGTATTGGGAAATGAATCGTTCAACTTAAAGAACCGGCGTTTTTTAAAAAGACCAAAACGCGCGAAGAGAAATTTCGCTGACTGGACGCTGACTCAAAGAAAATATCTGAGCTGTACAGATCCACGTAAGGCGCGTCCGTGACGCCTGCGTCCGTCTATAACTACTCTAAAACTTTATCATTAGGGTACGGGTATTGTTCTTTGATGCTGACTGATCATGAAATAAAGAGCAAAACCTGCCAAATTAGTCACATCTTTTCAGCCTTGTTCTCTTATAGACACAATTGGATCGTGCACTGACGGCAAAATTATACGCCGACATGGAAATGTAGAAAACTGTTACATACTTTTTATGTACGCAAAGGTTACCTAATACGCCCTCTGTTTGGGCTCCAGTCCATCATCATTTCTTAATACATATAAAAGCCCAGTACACTAATAACCACAACTGCACAATTTTACCCACCTTTGGACTTTATACTTTAGGCACACGGTATACCTTAACCTTATACTTTAATTGGTTGGTATTATTTGTGAAGTATAACTCGGAGCACGACATAAATATGTTCACGGACACTGCTGAGTTGGTTAGGTACGTGAGTTCACACACCTTAGGTCACAAGATCGAATACCAGCAAGACATTTTATTTAATGTTAATGCGTTCCGATGAAAATGGTGTTGGACCACCCTTAGTTTGGAGTCGCAACCCGTCTGTCCCAAGTGGGAGCGGGTTTCGGGAAATTCTAGGTCATAAAAAAAACATAAATATGTTCATCTTTTTTTTTTGGAAAGTTGCTAATTAGATATCATAGATATTCTAGATGGAGGACCCCATCTAGACTCTAGAGCCAAACTACATAGCCGAAGTTTTGAGCATTGCTCATAAAAGTGCAAGCGAATTAGGGAAATATAAGTAGTAGTGAAATGTTTCTAGACTTGAAAGTATAGATAATCTCTCTATGGTTGAGTCAGGGTTCGAGCATCTAGGAGTTAGGAGTCTGGCGATGAAAATATGTTCATCTTGTCTTGAATTTGATCTCTTTAAGGTGTGAAAACTGAACCATACAAAATCCAGTGAAATTAAAAAAATATTTACAAATTCATTTCATAATTACAAATGCAATTAAACATCCCAACTCAACACCAACAAAACCATAAAACTCAAAACACTTAATCGGTGTTTGGTTGGCTGGAATGGAATGAGAATCTCATACCATGTTGAAATGGATTCTGGAATAAGTAGGTAAGGTTTTAATTCCTAAATATGGACTGAAATGTATTATAATTCTAAGCCTAAAATAGACAAACCAAACAACTGGTTAGAATGAAATTCATTCCATTCCAGGCACCCAACCAAACACCCACTTATCCCTCCCACATCATAATTAACTCACATTATAACGTATAATAACAACATCGGAAAATCAACGAACAGAAGCGTATTGTTGTGGGCCCACATTCATCTTCGGTTTCGAACATCAAAACGTTGACCATTGGACGGCCAAAAACCCGTCCCTCCAACACTCCCCCAAACCAACGGCCCAGATCAAACCTCCCCCCTTCAAAACCCCCACTTCAAACCTCTCCTCCCCTTCCCCACCCATGGAAGAACCACAAACCCAAACCCATAATCTCCCCTTCCCCCGCCGGAAATGGCCGCCTCTCCACCTCGCCGTCCCTCCCAAGACGGGTTGCCCATTTGCGTGGATGTCTCTCCAAGGGAGAGTCGTGGGCTTGCCGGAGGCCACGGCGGCGAGGACGGTGGGGTTGGGAGGGGAGGAGGCTGTGGCGTGGGAGCTGTTGAGTCCCTTGCATAGGGTTCTCGCTGTTGCCGTCGCCGCCGCTGCTGCGGTGGGATCCGAGAAGGAGCTGGAGATTTCCAGACTCAGGCGATCCGTCGATCTTAGGGTTCGTCCAGGGGGAAGTTCTGATTTTTGTATTTTTAGGGATTTGGTGGTTACTTTGGTTAGTAGCTGGGCGTGTTAGAGAAAATAGTCTCAAGTTGTTAAACACAAATTGTACGCAACACTCTATAATAGAATTGGATCTATTATCCTTAACCTAAGTGCTTAGGTTTAGTTGAGGTGTGGACCAACCAAATTTAACACATTGTGTGGAAATTATGTTTGTAGGTTAACTTTTTATGTGTTTTGCTTCTTATGTTAGAGTTTTGGTTCAGCGATTATTCTACTTGAGATTTTCGGATAGGATCTGGCGGCTGTGGTTTTTATTAATAATCCGTTTAAGTGATCACTTCACTTAGATTGATTGGTGGAAAAGATTGCAAAGGCATATGTAAAACTCTAGTGATTACTGAGTAAAGCTTGTTTATGTTCGTTGAGAGGGACGGTTCCGATGAGTGTATTGCCTGTTTGAAAATTGTGTGTCATTTTGGCAGAGCTTTCTGTTAATAGGATTTCGTTAGAGTCCCATTCTTGCCTCGGTGAAGTGAGAGTTTGCTGATTAAACATACTCTCCTGTTTGTAAGCATATTCTTTTTAGTTTGATCAATATTTTCTTTAGCGAATCTTCTTTAATCTTATTTACTCTGTCGTTATGTTGCTATAGTTGCAACTTGCAACTAACTTTATTTCACTGATAAATTGCCTTTTCATGTCCCACCGACTCTATTGCTGAGTTAAATGTAGTCAGTTTGTTGTTTTGATGATTGTTACATTAAATTTCAACTTATTTATTTGGCATTTAGTTACAAGCTTACTAGCTGCAGTAAAATGCTTGAGCTCTCTTTTAGGAGCTTAATTGGTGGACTTCTACTTTCTTTTGGCAGGACCAAGTTTTGCTACGCATGCAACAGAAGCTTGATGATTTGTGTGAGAACATGTATCCATTAAATGATCAATCCGAAACAGATAGTGAATGCTGGGGTTCTGATGGAAAATATATTGAAGAAGAAGGGTTAAATCCTGAAGAATTTCAGTTCTGCAGTGATGATTTTCATGCCCCTGAAATGGGTATTGGAATCACACATGATTCCTTATATGCAACCGTTGATGATATCGAAAAGGTAGAGATCACAATTTTTGAAATACAGAATTGATTTCATAATTTATGCTTAGTTCTTTCTCTGAGTTATTTTTGAAGGAACAGCAACTATGACGAGGCCAGTTGCTGTACTCTTCTTAGTGATCATTCCTTTAACACTTACGATATCTGGTTTCTTCTTCAGGGTGCTGTTGGAGGCATTTCTAGTGCAAAAGAGATATTTAAAACAATCCATGTCAGTGCCACCGAGCAAGAGGAACGCCGCATGTCTGATTTATCTGATTTCTTTTCCAGTTCAACATCTTCTCTTGACATTCAGGTTATCTATGAACAACCACCAATATCACTTTAAGTTGACTGCCAGAAGCATGCCATTTAAGTTTGTCTGAATTTTCGGTCTGTCTTCGGGTAATTTAATTTCACAATAGCTTTCTCTGCAAAGCATTTTGGTTTCTCGTCCTGTATATTGTTGGCTTGTTACATTACATTAAGAATTCACAATTGCACAACTAGTCGTTCTCTATACCCTTTCATCTATATGGCCCTATCTTGAAGTGTTGTGATCTTTCAATACTTGGAGCAACATAACAGGCTAATTCTAATTTAAATTTTTGGGGTGCTGATATAGAAGTAACTAGCAAGCAAACTATGATGACTTCACTGTTGGACTGCAATTATGCCAATTTATTGATCTAATTGTGTTTGTTCAATATAAATTGTTTAATGAATGGATGCACTATTGAAATACGATAATGTGTTATTCACAATTTGCCATGTGTGATTGAAAAAGATATTTGAATATTTATTCACGTGGCTTAAAATTTGCTCCAGATGAGTATGCTTGCTGAAAAGCAGGATTATTATAATGTCCGAAAAGAGTGTGAGGAGAAGGATGCCACCATTAAGGAGTTAACAGCAGCTATCCTTGCTTCTAATGTTGCAGAATCTAAGGTATTTATCCGTTATGCATCATAAAGTAGACATGGAATGTAATTTGAAAATTATGTGGAATGACTGGCTAAAATTTGTGTATGTTCATGGTACTCAGAGAATAACGGAGCTGGAAGACATCATCAAAAGGAAAAGCTTAGTAATTACGAAGCTAAGGAAAGATATATTGTTTCTTGAGCAAAAGGTAAATGTCATTTTCCGTTATTAGTTTTTGACTATATGTGAAGTGCTTTGGATTCAGATGCTAACTGAACATTTGAAAAAGGTTGTTCAACTCATGAGAGTTCGGCGGCCGTCTTTTGTTAAATCTGACTCAGATAGAGTACAACTCCCACTGATGTCAAGCAACATTCTATATGACATGAGTAGCAGTAGTACATCATCTTCAGATTCTGATTGCCCCCAGAGCAGTAAAATTCTTTCTCACGTAGATGCTTCCTTGTCTTTAAGAACAGACAATTCGTGCTTAACAGAAGATCTTTTATCTGAAGCGGCTTCCTCTAACAGACCATTGGACAGGTCGCTCAAGCATTCTCGTGTAACTGTCAAACAGAATCATTTTGGAACACATATGCCTAAATCTGCTGCAGCATTTAAACCAAAGCCAAGGATATCATCTGGGAGAAATACAAAGAGGATCCTAAACTGTGATCATCAGAAACCCATAAGGCAAACTTCTCAAAAGAAATGGACTTAACAATATAGAGGTAATCTTTTTTTGTTATTAGTATGTCTACCTTGTTTATTCTACCATTTAAATCATAGGTCATAATTGTATTCTGAAATACTTTGCATTTTGGTATATCCGTGGCAAGTAGTTGGTTTATTCTTAATCATATTGCGTCAGAGTTTCTACCTCATACCATCCCATTGTTTATTTTAGTCCCGATTGCTTCTACATTTGCATAAAGCATTGTAGTAGTACCTTTTCAATGAATTTTGACCTTTTATATATGTTTCCTTCACATATTTCTAGATTGTCTACTTCTATGGACTCAGTTAACAAATTCACATTTATTACAATTAGAATTGTGATTACGTTTCTTCTTCTTCTTCTTCTTGACTTCTTCAGATATGACAAAGATCAAATATTATGTTTTTCTTTCGTCGTGTCCCAAGACCGTGGTGCACAAATTCATGGTTATAGTCATTCAGTTACAAGCCCCAAGGAATTATTGTGTAATATATTCATTCTGTAGTGGTAACTAACAGCTTATATCACAATAATCCCTGAAGTTCAGATGCAAATATAATAATTAATTAGTACGACTTACCATAACCAATTCTCGATTATGCCGAGAATTCTCAAATTGTAACAGAATTAAACTGAACCTTTAACTTATGATATAGAGGTCCCAAGTAACAATTCCTTTGTTCTAAACTTAGAGCAGTCAATAATGTTCATTAGAATTCATGAATATTTATTTGCTAGTCTCTTTCCTCGGTGCATTAGAGTACATATTCTTAATTCTTGAGCCAGTGCGCTGTTATAATCAGGTCTCTAAACTTGCCTTGCGTCTTTTATCACTTATATCTCCCTAGTGAATTAACTTTGTTAGTGAATCATCATTTCTTTGCTACAAATCTGAACATCTTACCTCGCTCCATGAAGACATTATTTCGTAGAACGATAGAATTTTTTGTTACCAGAACATGTAACTGACATCCCTCTAAGTTGCAGGATGTCCTTACAAAATCAGCATGACACTGCATTGTTTATAATTGCATTTGGATAGGAACTGAGTTGCCTAGCCTTTCACCTTTACTTTGTGATGGTATTTTGTTATTTTGATGTATTTTTTACCTACTGATGCCTACGTCGTCTATACACCTGCTATTCTTTGATGCAGATTTAGTTAAATTCCAGATACTATGTAGAGTTTACTTCTGTAGTCAGTACAAGAAATTAAGGGGTTGAAGGTGATATCATCATTGCAAAAGATTGAGGGCAGAAAATGTTGGTGCGACATCAATATCATTACCAGATGGTACAGCAAATGGGAAGCTTGTTTCAGGATTCAAGTGCCTTGTGCAGCCCAGGTGGTAGTATGTAGTCTGCGTTGAGCCTGAGTTTCCTGTTGAAACATTATATTTCTGAGTTTTGTTGCTGAAAACCAATCTATTTGGAAGATGAGAGAGCTTGCTAGGACATATATGAGTATGATACCCGATGTTCATTTTTGGAATGTACTGCAAAGAACAATACTTGAACATTTCTATTAGTCAAAACTTACTTATATATTATATATCAATCAAACCTTTCCCAGCAAATGATTTTTATGCTATAAGGCTACGATAAAAATTTAATGAATGTTGAATGTTAATGCTTTTGATGGCTTAGGGAATTTGTCCCTCAATAATTCCTTTCATGGGTATAAGTTCCTTTCATTGTAGATTGTTTCTGTTGCATTGATTTGGTATAGGTAAATTATCATTTTAAGCATCTAAACTATCAGTCGCTATAGTAGTTACGCTTTACTCGTTTCAAATTCCAGTGCAGATAAACACATAATCGTGACTTGCAATAAGAGTTAGCATATGTCATTATGTATTTACTGATGGAATAAGCTAAGTATTAATATATTTTTTTAAGGAATAGGTGAAGTAATGTTTCTCCGGTGAAATAGATCGTTCCTTAAATTTTAAGCTCTGTTTATTAGGAGTAGGTGAAGCAAGTACGTACGTAAGAAGAGTGGTAAGAAGAAGCATTTATTTCACCAAACTTTTTCTGAAAGTTCGTTTCACCAACTTTCTTGAAACATTATTGTTCCAGTCCTCATGATTGGAGTGGAAGTAGCTCACACAGCTGAACAGCATGAACGTGCAGAAAACCAAAAGAATAAAAGATATGACCAGCCAGCTGGTTCAGAGAACAAGTCCAACCACTTCATTGTTCCAAAGTTCTAAATATGTCTCTATACACATCTCTGTAATGGATTTTAATATCAGTTGAGCGCACATTTAAACCCTAAATTTAAAGCAAAGGACATCTACGATAAACAACTCCATGTATGCAAACCAATTGGCATTAATGTTTTGCCTTTTCTTTGATGCATATCCTTTTATGATGGCCAATGTACTAATGATTTTACTCTTGTCTGGGCCGAGCTAGCCAAAGGGAACTAAGCGCTCTTAGGCGATGGAAGTACTCGGCCATGGCGAGGAGGCCACGTGCTGCCTGAACCGTCGTTAAAATCTGGTGGAGCCGGTGGAGGGTGTGCTGCCTGAGACTGTCGGCCTGCAAGAGTTGTAATACAATGAGATGCAACATTGAAACTGTTAAAATGGGTAGATATAGTTCATGTTTATTAGCCCAAATATTAAACTATTGTCAAGAAACATAGATATGCTTAAAGTTAATGATATGCGTATAGTTCATGTTATCTTATCAGACTATATTGTTAACACGTGAATATATATGCACGAAACTCACGATACATTGATATGTGTTTATCTATGTTACGTGATCATATTACTATCTGGAAGCATGAACATGATCTCCTTGTAAAAAACATTGTTAAATATGAGACATTCACTAAATACGGCTAATGCTTACCAAAAATAAAAAATAAAAAATAAAAAAACCCAAAAAACTTAATGCACTTAGTGCATTCATGTGAGTATGTAAGTATATGCATATTCCATTACCTGATGGAGGAAGCTTTCGAGAGTGGAGAGCTTGTTCATGGCGAAAGCCATCTGACCCATGTAGTTGGCCATGTTGGAGGGGTAGGTGAGGGCGTCGGAGGCGATGGTGTCGGAGAGGGACTGGTGGAGGGCCTCCAGGCCTTGGCTGAGGGCGTCCTCCGTCTCATGTGTTGATTGTTGGAGACTACAGATTCCCAAGATCTGCTGCTCACTTAGTGGCTCTATATGCCTCACTACTATCTGCATTTTAATTAACCATACCCATCAATTTAATTACCCATGTTAGGTTTAATTTATCCTGGCGTACAAAAATTCAACAACTTCACAATTACTATGATAAATGGTGTACAACTTTGCAATATGCATGTCTTTGGCCAAGACTTAAAAGTTATATACCAACTTAACATGCGTTTCTTTTGTAAAATAGACAAATCTAGACTTGGTCAACACATTTTATATTAAGCGTGCATTTGTAACAAAATTATAAAATATCTTGTGATATATGGAATTTTTAAGAATGAATTGTACATATCGACGTAAGAAAAGTTGGTTGAAGCTTCAGGCACAAGTCTCATGCTTGCACGGCTCAGCATGTCATTGTTTGGTTTTGGTACTGTTTTATTCTGTTTATCTATTTCTAGCTGAAACTAACTTGGCTTTATCGAATAAATTGAAACGCATGACCCTTTCCACTACCTTTTATGGACATGCCATTCCCCACCACATCTCCAACCCCATTCCCTTACAACTAATCCCCCAAAACTTTTTTTTCCAAAAAAAAAAAATCTAGCTGAAATGCAAATAAAAATGCCAATATATAGTTCATCTTAAGGGTATTATCATCTTGCAACTCCTCCCACCTTAGAAAGGTTCTACTTTTTCAGAGTGATGATAATATGAATCGAAATGATAATTTTGATCACTAGAAATTTCTATATATATAACTACAAGTAATTATGAATTGGTTGAATCTATTCATCTATAAATAACATTAAAATTGCACATATAATCCCACTCAATATATAGATATACCAATTACCCAACTAGGGTCAATCCAATTTGTAGATTTCGGACCTTGGATAGACAATAATAGGGATGATGCTCAAGCAAAGTGTGTTGGATCTTAGATTTAGATGAAGTAGAGTAGAAGAAAAAAAAATATAGATATATATTTAACATCTATTAAACTAATTAAATGCAGTAATTCTAGCAACAATTACCATAAAATTAATAATTCTCTCTGTTATTATAATTTTTTCTTGGCAATTTTGAAAGTGTAGATATGAAGAGTGAATTAAGGACCTTGATGACGTTGGACGGGCGGAAGCCTCCCATCCACAAGAAACAACGCTCCGCCGGAGTCTTCCACACACCGGAAATGAGGTGGAAGATGTCGGTTTTCATGGCCATACTCTTGAGGTTCAACATCTCGTTGTAGTGTGCCAGACAGCTCTCCACAAACATTCTCAGCTCATTCTCTGGCAGCTGCTCCTGCACCGCCGCCCGCAGCTCCCCCATCAGCCGGTGGTGCTCCTCCAGCCACCTCGCGTATTCCATGTCGAACATCGCCGCCTCTTCAATATTTACAACTCAATCCATTAGCAATCTAAATTCAAAATTTATTATTAAGGTTTTTTGTTTTGTTTTGTTTTAGAATGTGCCTGAGGTGAGTCCACCAAACCCTCCGGGAAGGCCTTGATCACCAAGTTGAGCTCCACCACCAAAGAATATTCCCTAGTAATTTTTTTATACAATTAGAAAGAGATCTAATTTATGGGGGCAAAAAGTAAAATTTTCCATAAAGATTATCTACTATATTCTTCTGAAGTAGGGATGCAACTCGCTATATCACTGGGTTCGATACACACAAATTATGTTAAAATTAAAAATAAGTTGCTGGTTTGTGAATTGTGATGAATAGTTCCACGATATATGCATGGACGTACCTGAGATCTTGCCCTCTGGAGCTCTTGCTCAAGCTGAGTTAGCTTTACTCTACTGGACTCTAGTTGTTGGACATATGCCTGTTAACCACAAATGATCAAATCAAAACTGGAAACTGTGAAGAAGTCTGGGGTTGAAGCAAAACATGGAAAGGTAATGATCCATGGCAGATTGGCAGGCAGCTCTGAGGGTTTAGTTTACTTTCAGTTGGGTTGACTAACCTTTTTCCTCAGCCTACTTTTTCTTGCAGCCTCCCTATTCTGAGCAAGCCTTCTCAGTGTCTGCAAAATAGTAATCATCATACTTCAGTACTATATTTATATATTCTCATTTCATTTTTTAACCAAAAAAAGAAGAGCAAGATTCCAACACTGCCCTCTTAATAATAAGTTTATCTGTAAATAAGCAATTAACTCACCCTTGGATCTGGTGTTTTCGGCCCTTCATGCTCAGAACCTGATGCGGCTGTGCCCTTCCTTGTCCCTTCACGCTGCCCATGCACATCAACAACAATTAAACCAACAAAACCAACCATTGCAATAATTTTCTTCAAAAGCAATTTATAGTTTTTAAGTTAAATCTTTAGGATTTGATACTAGTTTAGGTTAAATTAAAAATCTACCGACTAAACTAACTTCCTACCATTACAACGCTTGATAGGCAACAAATTAAGGGTTTTAATTTCTCTAACCTTCAAAGATGAAACTTTGGAGTCTTTGGCAGCTGAATTGTTGACCTCCATGGGCTTGTTATCTGATGGTCTAGCGTTTCCAGTATTTGAAGATCCCAACCCAAGACCACCCTACATGTTAACCCAGAAAATAAACATAACAAGATTGAAACCCTAAAACAATACATACACATCCATGCAGATAAAAAATTAGGTTTCACTCACCTTAGTAGATGGTTCTTCATGCATGGGTTGGGAGGGAAAGATGTTCAAAGTCTCTGCATACATGAATTCCTGCAAGCATTAACTCCCTGAATCCAGAAGGTGGTGCAACTTACACACCCACAACACTTAACTAAATCCAAGTGTGCAAGCAAGTACTATACAAGGAAACACAAATGCAACCTTTCTCCTCCCACGTTCTTATGTTCATGGATACACTACCAAAAGCCAACCCTAATGAGCAAATCTAGATTCTCAAGGCCAGTGAAGAACAAAAGGAAGTGAAGAGATGGAGGTGTGAAAGAGAAGAGTGCAAGTGTTGCATCTTATAATTGATTATCACCACCACCACCACCACAGTTTGTTACATGTCATAGTCTACCCCAAAAGGTGAAGTACAAAAGGGAATGAAAGGAAATAATGAGAATATTTCACAACATTGTGTGTGGAAATGGAAGTTGAGTCTCACATGGGGTTTCCAGTCGGAATATCTGTACCAACACTGACAGTATCCGGTCAAAAAACAGTCATATAGGCCATCATGTTCTCATGACCCCCAAAAGCCTTTCACAGCTATCAAATATTCCTACCTTGCTACTTACCATATCTCAATTTGATCCATACAATCACATGCGTATGTATCATGTGTGTAAGCATTCAAACATAATCATATATATTAATTTGTAACACTATTACTTACAACAAAAAAATTACTAATAATGATAAAATTGTACTAACGTTTTTGCTCTTGCATGGATGAGTGATCTTGTCCATCTAGATATAGGAACAAAGCCTGGTCAAGCTCCCCTAGTTCATAAGCTCCATGTTCCTTGTTCCTGCAAAACAAAATAATCACAAGTTGATTAGCTAGATTTCTCATACAATAACATAACTATTAATTGGAAGTTAATATAGTAGATATATGATGTAGAGGCATTGGTGTTTATGCGGTGCATCAATATATAATTATTATATTTACATGCAATATCAAGTTGATATGGTTATACATGAAGTTGGTCGGAGTCGAGGACGACGATTGGACCATCGCGAAAGAGACTTTGTGATGCCCTTCCTGCTGCCTGTCATGGCTGGAATTGGCTTGGGGTCTCTCCATCGATCGTAAAGAAGAAGAAGGGATTGTGGAACAATAAACTTCCTTCGATCTCTTGGTTGACTTCGATCAGTTTCCTCCAATCACTTTCTCAACAAATATCTCATCGAGGAAGGAATCACTTTGGTTTCTTTCCATCCCAAACTCACTCCAACAGCTTCTACAAGAGTAGGAAACATAAAAGTTGATATCTTTTCACGTGTTTTGGTGGGATTTGGGGATTATGGTGGCCTTCTCCATCTCTGAACTGACCAAGCTGAAGACTTTCTTAGAAAAGAAAAGAAAAACCAAGGAGAGAGAAAAGCCGAGAAGGAAAAGGAGTGAGAGAGATAGGGGAGAGAGAGGATCAGGTAGAACAATCCCAACTGATCCCTTAAGGACAGAAGACAACAAAATCTCCATAATATATACACACACAATTGTCTTTTGACTGGTTGGAGCTGGAAAAAGTATTCCTCTTATATTTCAATTTCCCCTTGCGTTTTCTTTGCTTTTGTGGGGCTTGTGTTTTTAGGTTTGCTATACTAAGATAAGCTAGATACTTTGTTGCTTTGGTTTGGTCACTTAGAGAAATAATTATTAAAGAAATAACAAATCCAAGTGAGGTCCATTTTAACAGAAAGATATATAAGGTAATTAAGTCCCACAAGACCAAATCCTGATTTCACTTCTTCTTTCCCTTTAACTCATTATTATTTCGTATTTTCTTGTGGGCTTGGTCTTTATCATGCTAGTTTTGGGCATGGACATGGTGTTCACAGTTAATAAGGTGCCAACAAGAGTGTGCAAAGGCTACCTTTATATGTTAATTAAAGACTAAGAATGTATACATTTTAAAAATACTAATTAGAACGCATGCATGTTTTAGAGGTATCTATGGCTACTTTCATCTCCGACCTTACTTTAGTCAAGATTAGACCAACGCCTTTGATTTTGATATATTGCCATTCGTTCCACCAATATGGTATTTATGCAAAAAATAAAATAAAATAATCAATCACTTGAGACTCTATCGTAAGTTTTGATCTTGTGCTATATCTTTAGTATCTTCCAATATTTGAAGGTAAATGCTATGTGATATACATCAGCGTATTAACATCTGATGTTACCACACATTGACATTTTTAATAATTAATTATAATAATATTGTTTAGTGTGTGCATTTTATTATATATATAAAATATGGGGGTGCGTTCTTGATTATCTAAAGTTTTAGAAATGCTTTATTTTACCTGACATGTTGTATAGTTGATAACAGTTAGAACTTAAGTATGTCATCATGAACATGACAAAGTGATTGATCTTTATAAAAGTTTTGCAATGATTTTACATATTTTACAAATGATAAAAATATGCTATTTTTATGGATGCGTAAATGTTGAGATACTTGTTTAACTGTCCATCACTTCTTTTAACCTAAGTACATAATTTTGCTAGAGAAATTAAGTAAACCTAACTCCATATATAAAGCTTTATGAATTTCTAATTTTGACCACACATACAAGACTATTTTTCTCTAGCATGCAAAATTATTATTTATGTCAAAGCATAGGCAAATATAAATTAAAGTGGACTTTATAGGTTGATTGGTTTGCTCCGATATCATGTCAATTTTGGTTGGTATAATATTGTCTCTTGACACAAGTTCTTGTAGGAATATATGTAGTGAACTCAAATATCTTATGGATGGTAATAATTAAGTAATAACTTATGTAACTAATTAATAATATAGTTAAAGTTGAAGGGTAATGCCGTAAATATGCAATGTGTAGGATTTTTATGAAAATTTACCTATAATTTTACATGTTTTGGAAAGGAGAAGCTTTAACGTCCCATTACAGAGAAATTTTAGAACAGTTCTGCAACATTGTGAATATTGTTTCACTGTAAAAGATGAGGTTTAACTAAATCAATTAATAGAGAAGAACGAGTAGCAAAGATGGATTTTTGTTGCATATACTATTACAGCTGGTCCTAATTGTGTAAATCTATGATTACACACGGGGGTGGTTCACCAAAAACATCACAGAAGACATCATCATTCTAGACGATATCTCTAATTTTAAATCTGCAGCTTTATATATTAAAGAAAACATGTACAGTTTAATTGCACATACATGTTTTGATCAAGTCGTATATATTGCATTGGTACTTACATTTAACTTGGTACGAAGTACATATGATGAATGAATCTCTGTAATGAACAAGTCAGCATTTTGTTTGATACATGAATAGAACCACATTACATATATCTAACGTGAGCATATTATTGCAACCTTTTCACCAACAAAAGCTCAAGCAAAATTTACTTACTCAACCAATTATATTAGACTAGGATGGGGTTGACATGGAAACTACAAACATATTATTGGTCGAAATGTGGTGTTGGGTTTAAAGCGTAATTTCCTCTCTCTCTCTCTCATTCTCTCCATTCACTCATTCTCTCCCTTTTCTCTTGTGCGGTGAGTAGCTGAGGAGGAGCTTCCAGCGGCGTGAGGCGTGCGGAGGACGGGCGCGAGGAGGTCACCGGAGGCAACGAGCGCGAGCGGAGCTCCGGCGGTTGCGTTGTCTTCGTTGAGGTATGCCGTCTCATTAGTGTGGTTTTCTTGCTCCCCAAGCGTGGGGGAGGTGTTGGTCGGTCGGGGAGGGGTCGGAGACCTCTCCGGCGGCGGGTTTCTTCGTAAAACCTCGGTTGGCGCGAGGTTGAAGATGACCAACGGTCGACCGGTCCCTTCGGGCGGTCGACCGAATGTACTGTTTTACCCGACTTTAACCTTCACCGGTCGGACGATGCCGTGTGGCGGTCGATCGGTAGTGCGTATTTGCTGGTGAGTTGGGACTGCCTGTTGTGTTTCGGTCGACCGGGGTCTTGTGTTCGGTCGACCGGAACTTAAGTGTACTGGATTTTATTGCATGCTTGTTCGACCGATTGTTGGTTGCGTTCGACCGTTTATGACATAGAATTGCTAGGTTGACCCTGTAGGATTTCGGTCGACCGGGACCCCTGAGTCGGTCGACCGATAGATCCGATTTTGATGTTGACCAGACTCCAGATTTTGACCTCGTTCGGTCTACCGGTATTAGACCTTTGTTCGACCGTTGGGGGGGGTTCTGTTTTGAGCGCAACGGTAGACCGTTTTAGGAGTACGGTCGACCGATTCCTTTCTGGAACCGGTCGACCGAATCACCTCTTCCGGTCGACCGTTTGGGCCCAGGACAGAATTCCTGGTTCCCTTTTTGAACGCCAACTTTGTCCACGGAAACCCGTGTCCTCGCCTTGTGCGTGAGCCGGGAGGTGACGGTGGGCGCGTGATGCGTGCCTGCCCAGGGACCGCCGTTGGGAAGAGTGTGGGTGTTCGGGACGCGTCACCTCCGTGTATGGACCGTGACTTGAGATGGATTGATTGGGCACTTTGTAGTATAGCAGGCCTGAGGGATCGCGGATCCCAGTGTTGATGTTTGTGCGGGCACGCAACTGGCGTTGGGTGAGGTGACTACCGGCCCACGGGCTACGGAGGTCGCTGCCCTGCTTTTATAGCGGCGCGGTTGGTGTTTGCGGCTCGAGGAGCCTGATGACCTGGCAGACTTCGGTCTGGACCGTCCGATGCTGTGTCGGACGTTGTGATGGACCACTGATGTTGTGCCGGTGATGCCGCCGAGGTTGTGCCGGCGATGATGATTGTTGGGCCGAGGCTGTTCCGGCTATGTTGATTCCTCGACTGGGCACCTATCGAGATGTTGTTGTTATACCTTCCGGGCGACGGCCCCGTTGGTCCCTGTGGCTCCGACCACTGAGATTTGCATATCTGTATTCTATCGGCGCGCAGGCGTGACAGAGGCTCCCTGCCGAACCCTTGAGTAGTGTAGCTGCGTGTGGGGGTTGTCACGTGTTGTAAGGCTGCATGTGCCTGCAGTAGGTCTTCTCGGGAGACTCGTTGTTGACTGTTGGACTGATGTCCCGTTTTACCCTTCGGGGGAACTGTTTTCCATTTCTGTCGATGTCATGACATGCTACTGGTATGATAGGTTCATTGTGTAATGCATGCATGTATAGGTGAGTTGGCATACGGGGTTTCCTTCTGGAAACTCAGGCATTGTTGTTATATATTTTTCAGGACCACAGTAGGTCCAGTGGGGTGGTGATCGGCGGGCGCGCGCATTTGGAGTCGGATCCTCTAGTCGGACCACTGAGGTCAACATGATTACGTTTATCTTCCTTTGTCGTTTTGTTGTAATCATGTATTCATTTGGCAAACTCTGATGTATTCTGGTGCACCGTTATTTGTTTATGAGAAGTAACAGTCTCGCCTTTGATTATTGTGCTATTTGTCTTAATTATGAATTTTTTTAAATTTTCCGCTGTTTCGGGATGTTACACTTAATTTGGAAAACAACCACACGTAGATCTTAATTATGTCAGTCACGGACGGAGTCAAAAAAAAATAAAAAATCATGTGAGGGCTAAAAAAGAATAATACCTACAGGTTTTATGTCTTGGTCGGTTTTTGGTTGTGTTTTAATGGGCTGAAATTGGCTTTTATGTGTTAGATTCTTGTAAATTTTAAATACATGGAGGTTTTTATGTGTGATGTTTGTACAATTTTAAATTCATGGGAGCTTTACAATTTAAGCCCCCAACAGTCCCCTCCTTCCCCGTCCCGAGTCACTGTCTTGGACCTAACATATATGTGTACGGGGACTTCGGACTTACCATTCCATTTTGAATTATTTGAGCAAATATACATACCGACATTGACGAAGAATAAGGTGTCATGTAATAAGATTGACAACCGATGCTAGTTCGGATAGAATATGTTTAATCTTGAAACAATCAAGATTCTCTAATCAAATACCGACAAGTGCATTCACATGTTTAAGATTTAAAATAAAATACGATAGAGTGGGGGAAAAACCAATAGAGATACCACGAAGAAGAATTTCCAAAAAGCAAAGGAAGAACATCACTCTTCAATCTCTCCCGGAAGTGTTTGAGAACTTCTAACACTAAATCTGGAAGTGATTGAAAGAGGTATTTAGATGGAGGCTTAAATCTGGAGAACTTCTAACCACCAAATTAAGCAGTTCTTTAACCATCCATCTCACAGTTCGTTATATTTATTCGATTTCATATTATGAAGCATAGTGTTTCAAAGTAGGATGAATGTAAAATACGAGTATAACGAGAATTAACCATGTACTATTAAAAATCAAACCATCAAATCTAGTGTTGTCAGACCTTCAAAATTAGAAAATGAGAAACACATGCTGGTAACTGACAAAACTCAACAATTAGACTCCTCAAAATGTCATTATTTGGAAAACAAAAGGAGATCATCAAGTTGCGTATTAACCTTAACAACCATGCAATACTTTTTACAACGTGTTTTGGACTTTAGTGGCTGCGTTCTTATGTTTGAGTTACACAACAATAAGGTTGGACATTTTAGGAGCAAAATTCTTTGAACAACAATCTTTTTTAATCACCTCAAAGTAAACAAACTTTTTTCTATATCGTTTCTTAAATCAAGTATCACTATCACCTCTATTTTCTATCATTTCAAACTCTAGTTGCATCGTTTCTGTATACGTCCTATATATAATACCAAATTAAGTCTAGTTGATATAAGGACTATGGTACATGCATTAAAATTAATGACGTTATTGTGATGTGAAGTTAAAGGCCACTAATATTTATCAAACAAATCCCCTAAACCTCCCCCAACCACTCCCCTTACCATCGAAAAGGCGTAAATCAAAGCGATATCGGTCGTTTTCGAGCGAAAAATCACCCTCTTAGCTATATCAAAGCTTGAATAATTGTAGAAAAATCAAGTCTTATCTCGTTCAAAGATATAATTAGTTTAATGAGAAGCCGGTGAGCAGTGCAACTGCCGTAAGGAATTTTGGTGAAACCTCTAATTTTTTAAGGACAAGATAAAAATCACCACAGTGATAGCTAGACATGTATTGTGTAGAAAATATTATATGGTCGACTTTACGCATGACATTGCATTGTCAATGTGATCAATTTCAACAGATAGTGATTGTACAACAAAAACATTGGTTGATTGCGTGTCATAGATATTTACAATCTTCGTCATGCACCCTCTCCATGATTTGTTGTTTATCAATTTTTCCAATATATGGTAATTGGTAGAGGTTGATTTTGCACGCGAACTTGAGTTTTACCTTGACCATCGACATCAACATGCATTGTTATAAGGATGGAAATCGAGCTTGCTTCCCATGTTTATTCAACCGAATTGCATGTCATGTTCTTCGTAGATCACGTTGTTGCCAACAAACTCAAATCATCCAATCCTTGCATCAAAAAGGAAAAAGGCGTGGGGCTGTTGGGTCGAACCTGAGGAGTTGGTGAGGACCAGAAATTGTGCAAATTAATGATTCTTACTTTTCCAATTAAGTTGGCAGCTAACGAAATCTAGGAATCATGCATCTTGGTTGGTCGTTACATGTTTCAGAGATGTCTTTTGTTTTGAAGTTTGACATGAATTAGGTGGTCCAGTGCCACCCAGAGTACGTGCTTGAGTTTAAAGCCTAGTCTCATCATTAGAGAGAGATTAAATAATCTGATAAAAATGGTTGTTGAAGAACAAACGGAAAGAGTCAAGAGTTTGTGGAGGTAACTTTCAGGTCACAAATGCTTTCTAATGGAAATTATAGTGAAAATGCTATATCTTGATGATTTTGACAAAAGAAATGGGTATTAGGGTTGGATACGTGTAATGATTGAACCAATCAACAGTACTATAATACTCCTCTGATTTTGAGTTGTGCTTTTTTATGTAGACTTAGGCTATTGTATACATTTATTCGAATGCCGCACATGTAGTTAGTCTACTTTCTTAATGTTGTCTGCGGGTGTTGGTTGCCAACCTCTTGACTAGAGTCAATAGTAAAAACTTTAATCCTAGAATTTAAGTAGTTCATATATGATCATCTCAGCCCTAAATTAAGGTGCACAATCGTTCTTGAAGCATTTCAAGAGCATGCCAGATCCCCGAGTTTTATATGTAAAATAGAAGGCATTCCTTTCAGTTGAATAATAAAAGAGCATTTGTTTTCCGAGTCCTTATACACGGACGCGGGCGTCACGGACGCGCCCTACGTGCCTTCAAAAAGTGGAGGAGTCAGCGTCTACTCGGATTGCCATGTCACGCTTTCCTTCCGAACGCGCCTTAAATTGTTTTCAAATTTTTTTGACGGCTTTCGAAGAAGGACGGTTCGTTTCCAGATTAGACAGCGGCAGACACCCTACGAAGACGGTTTGGATACCGAGGAAGATAACATATCCAGAACTAAAGGGAGACTCTCGCTTTCTTTCTTTCTTACATGTGAACGTAGGAAGCGCACCTGTGAAGCTTTCCCGACTTTCTTTCCCTGTGAAGCGCACCATCTAAACGATAATGAAATCTTCAACTCCGGCCGTCGATATCGAACACGTCCCAGAGCGGTGGGTCTCTAATTTTTTCTTTCCCTGGGTCGTTATTTTTTCTTTCCCTGGGTCGTTTATTAAATTATTGGTTTTAGGGAACCACGTACTACTTCCGGGAATCACGATGCTCCTGGAAGGCCATCCGAAAGCAGTTTGACCGGATGAATAAGGTGGAGAAGGAGGCTTTCCGTAGCACCCCATTCGGTCACTTCCTAAACCTTCCTAACATTACGACGGACAACGAAATAGTCGGTTGGTTCGTCGAGCACTACGATACGGAGGAGGTGGGGCTGAGAATAGGATCAGGGGTAGTTCCCCTTACACCGGAAGACATCGCCCTAATTTTGGGGTTACGTACGCATGGGAAGGCCGTGGTGATGGAACCATTGCGCGTCCAGAAGCGAGACGGGGTGAACCTTGACAACACCCAACTTTTAGTTCATCTGATGGCAAACAGTACCATGGGCGAGACGGAGGAGTACGTTCGTCTCCTGATTTCTTTCATCTTCAACAATTTTTTGTTCTATGATGGAACGCTGCGACCGAAGGAATGGTTCATGCACCCTCTGAGGAACATCAAACGCCTAAGCAGCTACGCATGGGCAAGTGCAGTTCACAAAACCCTGGTTGGAGGCCTCGAGAAAGCAAGTTTAGAACTGCAGGAGAGGAAAAAGGCAGGGAATTTCATAATGAGGCAGGGGAACGTCGAAGGTTGTGTTGCCATACTACACGTAAGTTTTTGTTCCTGCTTCACACTTCCTCTCTTCCTCTTTTTTTGTTTTTGTTCTTTTCGGAAGACGATGTGTGTCTGTTCGGAATACGTTGTGAGTCTGTTCGGATTAAGTGGTGGGTCTGTTCGGATTAAATGGTGGGTCTGTTCGGGTTAAGTGGTGGGTCTGTTCGGATTAAGTTGTGGGTCTGTTGGGGTTAAGTGGTGGGTCTGTTCGGATTAAGTGGTGAGTCTGTTCGGAATAAGTGGTGCGTCTGTTCGGATTAAGTTGGGTGTCTGTTCGGATTAAGTGGTGGGTCTGTTCGGATTAAGTGGTGAGTCTGTTCGGAATAAGTGTTGCGTCTGTTCGGATTAAGTTGGGTGTCTGTTCGGATTAAGTGGTGCGTTTGTTCGGATTAAGTGGTGCGTCTGTTCGGATTAAGTTGGGTGTCTGTTCGGATTAAGTGGTGCGTCTGTTCGGATTAAGTGGTGCGTCTGTTCGGGTGAGGTGGTGCGTCTGTTCGGATTAAGTGGTGGGGATGTTCGGAATATGTGGTGGGGTTGTTCGGATTAAGTGTTGGGTCTGTTCGGAATACATTGTGAGTCAGTTCGGAATACATTGTGAGTCTGTTCGAAATACATTGTGAGTCTGTTCGCATTAAGGGGTGGGTCTGTTCGGATTAAGTGGTGGGTCTGTTCGGAATAAGACGTGTGTCTGTTCGGAATAAGAAGTCTGTCTGTTCGGATTAAGTTGGGTGTCTGTTCGGTTTACGTTTAATGTATGTTCGGATTCAGTTGTCTTTCGAATATGAAGGTACGTTGGTATAGTAGTTCTCATTTTTTTCCTTTCCATTTGAAGGTGTGGCTTTGTGAGAAATTTAAATTGGGGGAGCCCAGAACTGGAGTTTTCCCACGGATGAAAAGATGGACAGAGATGTTTGGGAAACGAATATGAAGGTACGTTGGTATAGTAGTTCTCATTTTAAGTTTTGTTTATTTTTTGGTTTACATGTACAAAATGTTTACATATTCAGTTCACAAACTATTTACATGTAAAAATACAAACATTACCAATGTCATTCTTAAGCTAACTTTATTCCGAACAGACAGTCTTCTTATTCCGAACAGACCCACCACTTATTCTGAACAGACTCACAACTTAATCCGAACAGACGCAACACTTAATCCGAACAGACTCACAACTTAATCCGAACAAACGCAACATTTAATCCAAACAGACTCACAACTTATTCCGAACAGACAGTCTTCTTATTCCGAACAGACCCAACACTTAATCCGAACAGACGCAACACTTAATCCGAACAGACTCACAACTTAATCCGAACAACCGCAACATTTAATCCGAACAGGCTCACAAATTATTCCGAACACAGTCTTCTTATTCCGAACAGACCCACCACTTATTCCGAACAGACCCAACACTTAATCCGACCAGACTCACAACTTAATCCGAACAAACGCAACATTTAATCCAAACAGGCTCACAACTTATTCCGAACAGACAGTCTTCTTATTCCGAACAGACCCAACACTTAATCCGAACAGACCCAACACTTAATCCGAACAGACGCAACACTTAATCCGAACAGACTCACAACTTAATCCGAACAAACGCAACATTTAATCCAAACAGAACCACCACTTATTCCGAACAGACCGAACACTTAATCAGAACAGACCCAACACTTAATCCGAACAGACTCACAACTTAATCGGAACAGAACCACCACTTATTCCGAACAGACCGAACACTTAATCCGAACAGACTCACAACTTAATCCGAACAGAACCACCACTTATTCCGAACAGACCGAACACTTAATCAGAACAGACCCAACACTTAATCCGAACAGACTCACAACTTAATCGGAACAGAACCACCACTTAATCCGAACAGACTCACAACTTATTCCGAACAGACACACCACTTAATCCGAACACACACAACTTATTCTCAACACACCCACAACATATTCCGAACAGGAAAAACTTATTTCGATCAGACACAAGTAAATCTGAACTGAACTTGTATAACAACCATTTACAAATCAAAACAGATCAACAATTACAAGTTTCTTGGTTTTACAAGAACGGGAAAAAACAAAAAAATGTAAATTAAGGAGGAAATTCCTCGTAATACAAACTCATGTCCCAATCGGAGAAATCAGGATCTGCGGGTTTTGGTGCTACTTCGTGAAGCGGCGAAGTAACCTTCATCTTCCACTTTCCCTTCTCTTGTTGGGCGTGTTTTTTATGGCTCTTTTTAATTATCTTCTCAGCTAAAGACACTCGACGTCTAGTCGGCGGTCTTCCTATACGTCTGACCTTTTCCGGATTAAGGACCGATGTACCCGAAGACTCAGGTTCATCAGGTCGAACCAAGTTTTGTGTAGTGTGCATACGTGCCTTAAGCATTTCAATACACTTCACGGCCTCAATATACCTTTTGTGGGAGATGAAGGCTTCCTGTGCGATCCAAACGACACGACCCATGATGTCGTCGTGACGACGTAGCGCATCCTTCGCCATTACACCATCGTCTGGGTACGTCTTATCTCGATAGCTCCTTCGAATATCCTTCCGCCATCGATTAAGGATGTAAGAGTCTGGAAGCAATGCATTAGGATTCAAGCGTGCAAGTACAACAAAAACGTGGCAGCATAGAAGCCCAACGTGCTGAAACATTCTGCAATCACATGTAAAATTCATGGATGTGTTTTGTACTAGGAAACGTTTCGACAGTAGCTGCTCACCAGCCAAAACACGTTCAGATACCTTGTACTGGAATGTTTCATTCGTATTGAACTCCTCCGTTATATCGCAGTATATCATCTTCCCAATTTGTAACTGCGCTTTTTTGAATACCCCTACGGTATACAACTCGCTCAACTGACTCTCGAATGGATAAATTGAAACCAACTGGGGTTTTTTATGAAGACAATCAAATTCTGATTGAGCTTCCTTCTCGTACTTGTGGCGGAGCGCAAGTTCGTATTGTTGAACAAACTGCTTAAGGGTGGTCTTCGAAGTAAGTTACTTGTCGAAGAAGGCGTTCATACTCTCGCTCCTCTGAGTAGATGTCATTCCCGCGAAAAAAAATCACCAATAAATGCAGGGATCCACGACTCTCGGATTGCATAAATGGATTTGAGCCAGCTGTGGTTCTGCAGGTCAAAATCAAGAAGGAAACCCTGCCAATTACGATCAAATTCTGCTGGGGTTTTGGAATCATATACAATCAATTTCAGATCAAATAATATGTGATCCCGATACTGCGTCAGCAACTTCACGGGAGCTTTGTTCATTATGTGCCATATACAGAATCTGTGTCTTGAATCTGGGAAGACATTCCTTACAGCAGCAGTAATGGCACCACATTGATCTGTTATTATAGCTGGGGGGGTATATCTGCATAAGGGATCCAATTCGAAAGGAGTGAGACATTATTCCGAACAGACAGACTTCTTGATCCAAACAGACAGTCTTCTTATTCCGAACAGACACAACACTTAATCCGAATAGTCAGGCCACTTATTCCGAACAGACACAACACTTAATCCGAACAGTCAGACTTCTTATTCCGAACAGACAGACTACTTATTCCGAACAGTCAGACTTCTCATTCCGAACAGACACAACACTTAATCCGAACAGTCAGACCACTTATTCCGAACAGACACAACACTTAATCCGAACAGTCAGACTTCTTATTCCGAACAGACACAACACTTAATCCGAACAGTCCGACTTCTTATTCCGAACAGACACAACACTTAATCCGAACAGAACCACCACTTATTCCGAACAGACCGAACACTTAATCAGAACAGACCCAACACTTAATCCGAACAGACCCACCACTTATTCCGAACAGACTCACAACTTATTCCGAACAGACTCACAACTTATTCCGAACAGACACAACACTTAATCCGAACAGTCAGACCACTTATTCCGAACAGACACAACACTTAATCCGAACAGTCAAACTTCTTATTCCGAACAGACACAACACTTAATCCGAACAATCCGACTTCTTATTCTGAACAAACACAACACTTAATCCGAACAGAGAGACTTCTTAATACGAACAGACAGACTTCTTATTCCGAACATACACTCTTCTTATTCCGAACAGACATACTTTTTATTACGAATAGACAAACAAAAAAGAGGAAGATATGAAGAGGGAAGAAGGAAAAAAACTTACCGTTCATGCACGACAACCAGGTTTGGAACAACCATATGTAATTTTCAGTAGTCTCATAGGACAGCAAAGCGCAACCGAGCAAAACTGATTCGAAATAGTGATTGACTCCTACAAATGGGGCGAATGGCATGTCGTATTTGTTGGTAATGTAGGTTGTGTCGAAACATATTGCGTCTCCAAAGTATGAATATGCAGCTCTAGAACGACTGTCAGCCCAAAAAACGTTGCGTAGTCTTCCTTCGTCATCCATATCTATTACATAAAAAAACATGGAATCAATCTTCTGCATCCTAATGAAATAGTCCTGAAGAGCTTGTGCATCACCAGGTCCCATCTTCAAATTTCTGACTTGGTTTACAACATTCCTGCAAACAGGAACCAGTAAGACCAGGCGCAAAATGTTCAACTTCAATTATGTTAGACGGAAAGAACACAAACCTTAAATCCCTTTCGTTGAAAGTCAATTTGTCATAACCTCCAGCCTCGACCACAAGAGATTGCATGGTCTTAGCAGCCGATATCCCAGCTTCATCATTAACCGATATCCGTGCTACGACGGCCTCAGGGACGGTTCGTTTTTGCCTGAGAAATCGCATTTGCTCCGGGTCAAGCATGGGATGGTTATGGTTAAGATCCACAAAGTTAACGTTGTAACCCCTTGTTGTGTTTCCGGATACCCTTATCCGAGCAGTGCATTGTACTCTGCTGGATAACCTAGGCTTCAATTTTCCTTGCCCTTGGTCCGTTGGTGTGGTGCCCTCCTTGGAGCAAGTCAGCGTGGCCCGTATAACAACACCACGATCGTAATGAGATTGTCTTGTCTTAACGCCAAAACCACAATAATCGGCATAGGCCACGTAAAATGTTTTGGCTTCTTCGAAAGAGGGGAAAAACATCCCCTCATGGGGAACGTTTGATGGCTGCTCCACTAGGGAAGGCACGAGAACGATTTCCATTTGAGTACAGAGGAATGACCACAGAAGAGAAGGGAAGGAAAAGGAAGAGGCATCTTGAGATTGATAACAAGTCTTCTGTGCCGTGTAGGAGCGCCGAGCGCCAAAATGATGAAGGAAGAGAGTGATTTGAGTCGCATTAATGAGGGATGGAGGGAAGGATGGTGGAAATGATGAAGGTACGAAATAGAGGAATAAAAAAACCAAAAACATTTCATATCACTTCGCGCCAACAAAGCAGCGTCTGCTGAGTGGACTGGCCACATCAGCGCGCGTCCGGCCACTAAACATTTTCCTTGTTTTCCTATCATTCGCACATACTCTAATTTGGCTCACTGAAATTTTCGAAAATGAAATTTTGTTTTAGCATGAGCTAAGGAAAATATATTCGAAACTGAAACTCAAATTTTATATGTGAAATGCCAAACAATTGAAGACCTAAACTAAATTGGGATAGTACAATACATGTCATGCATGAACACCTAACATCATCATTGTCATCAAGCGCAAATTAATCAATCAGACAGACATTGTAGGTTTCCGGACTCATCCCAAAATCTTTCATATGATACCATTATTAGGGGGATCATGTCGGCATGATATTGACTGGATACCAAGTCTATTACGGTTTATTTTTCTGTGTATTTGAGATTCTTATAAAGTCTCCTCTCAAAAAAGAGAACAACCAACCATCTTTCTTCGAAATCTAGGTTGGTATTAGAAAATAATAAGAGGAAGGCCAATCCGGAAGCCTCACCGCTGGAGACCAGATAATACTAAACGGGCTGGTATTGATGGCCCAATAAACCAGTTAATCAAATCACTGAAATGACATTCATGATTCGTGAATATAGTATAGAAGAAAAAAATACTCCTCGAGCGAAATATCTATTATTTTAGCAAAGAAGGACGGCTTTATAATACTCAAAATAATTTCAAATCAGATGTAGATTATGCATTCCGCAAATTGCTAAATATTGTAGTTATCTAATCTTTAATTTGGGGTAACTATCAAAGAGAAATTTTGAAGTAGAAGCAATTATTAGTGCAAACAAATCCAGCAGAAGGAACATTGAAGACCCTGTCTAAAATTATTACCACGTATTATTAAAAACCAACATATGTTTAAGACCAGCACAGAATGTGCCCAATTCATTCTTATTTACTACAGAACACTTTTAAGCTCATAAAGCAGACTTCAGAATAACTTCCGGATAGTCAAGCACAACCAGTTTAGCATCTCACCTCTTCTGTAAGACTGAGACAATATCAAGCAGTTTTCAAGAGAGCTTCTATCTTGTTCTCAACATGGGCCTCGTGATCTTCCAGACGGCCACTGATTGCATCGTTCTCCCAGCGCACGAGGGTAGGAACACCCTTAAGTTTGAAGATTGGGTCGGTCCTCAGCGGGTGGGCAGGGTTCCTCCAAGTCGGCCTGTCTCCAACATATGCCTTGAGTAGTACTACATCATCAGATGAAGCTTCTAGCTTCTTGTAAATCACTGGTTCAGCCACAACACAATCTGCAGAACAATTTTGTGTGTGTCATTTAGGTATCATAATTCCCATGTCATGTTTTGGTACAAGCATCAACGATACTGAGTAGAAGTCGTACAACATACATAAGTTGCACAACGTGACATTGATGATCACCTTTTATGCTGATCACCTTTTGAGTTACTTATAAGAGATCAATTCAGACGTGTTTTGCCATGTAGATACAAAAAATGGACCCTCGAGAGTTAACTACTAATGATTGGATAATAATAATGCTTGATTATTTGGAAAAGACATAATCATAATTTTGAGAAAGCTTGGTCTTATGTTAATAACACTCTTTTAGAAGAATACATTAGCGTAACACTCGTTCTACACAATTATAAGTATTGTTAGACCAAAAACACAACTTTATTATGATATTGTAGCAAAACCGAGAAATACTTCGATCTATAGCAACTAGTTGTAGACAAGCTTCCCCAAAGTTATAACGACGATTAAAAAATTTAACTTTACAACAAACAAGTTAACTCAGAAACAATCCATATATGTTCATGGTGTCTGTACTCTGTAGACTCTGTCCACTATAATGACAAGTTTATACATTCTTTAAGAGAAAAATGCATGCTTCCGATTGTTTACTATTTAATTGATACTTAGCAGTAGACAACCAACATAAGTGAAGAGAAAGTTTGCTTGTTTACAGAATTCAGGGTAAAAAGTTTACTTCCTCGCACTTCACTCCATTTATAAAACCCTCACCTCATGAGTTGCATTCCAAGATATTTGATTTGCCATTTCAATTTCCTCAAAAATGTTGTAATGGAATATGAAGGTAGATATTATGAAAGGCCTTCCTTCTGAAATTGTAGATAGAAATCATAATTCCACAGAAGGTTTCATAAGAACAATTCTCTCCTGCGCCATATCGAAAGACAAGTTTATTTCAAGTTTAGACTTCTCGTGATGTGTTTTAGTACTCATCGATTATCCAATAGATGTCATCTCCAATACTAATTTCATGAATTTTACTAATGGATTCATTCTCACAACTGAAGGACAAAGAAAATTGATTTACGAACATCGATATCGCGGGGTTCGATTGGGGTTTAGGGATCATCGAATCGACGCATTGAACAATCCAAAATCGATCTTTGGGAATGGAAGGAGATGGGGAATATATGCATGATTATTTATACTGACCAGGGCACCAGCTGAGGGAGGTGGAGGGGTCTTTGTCGGCGAGGAAGAGGAGGAACTTCTTAGCGCCGGCGTTCTCCGATTTGAATTTCTCGAACGCCGTCGGGAAATCGGCGACGGCGACGTCCACGGTCGACACCACAGCCATCTTTTTTTCTTCTTTCCTTCTCTATCTATCCAATTCCAATTCCTTTTTTTTTATCCACGGCCGTGTGTTTATTTAGGATAGGAATCACCAAAATATGCGTAACGTTTACGTTGGGTGTTACCAACAATTGTTTTATCCAAATCAAGCTTTTTCTTTGGAGTCAAATATTTTTATACACATGAAGATTTTATTAGTATACTCTCCGTATTAAAATGGATGAGAATGCTTGTACTCGATTTTCTTATCCACGGTATATCTGTATCCCTATTTCCATTTCAAAAAACGTCATATTTCGCGTTTCCCGTTGAACATTAAGGAAACGACTTAAACTCTTCAAAGCACAATAATGACCAGCAACCATGGTACAAGGCATTGAATAAAGAGTTTTACAATTCAGAGTGTTTGAATGTTTAATTGTCATATTTGATATACTAAACAATCAAATTCATGGTTCAAAATACCAAAGTGATTTTCTAATATAGTTGAGGGCACAAAAGAAAATATCTTTATTTCCTGATTCTCCCTCCCTTGGCCGTTCCCAAACACTACTCTGACAAAGTTACTTATCATGAAAGACCGAGAGTACTACTGCAACTGCAGAAGTAATCTCATCAACGTGACATCAAATGAAGGTGTTGTTCAAAGAGAAAGGAGTCCATAGATGAAAGAGCAGTTGAGAACAGCAAATTAGTTTTGAATATTTTGATCCACAGATCCAGCAAAACAAAAATAGTCGTATCTTCTGAAAACAAGTACAAATTACATCCTTTTCGATATTGGATACAACATCCAGATGGAAATAACACTTATTTTGGAAGATCATGTTTTCCTCGTTTCTCAGAAAAACAGGAGAAACACAAGTTTCCTGAACAAACACACGACATGTAAAGCTCAGCCAGAAGACAAAAGGACATAGATTCAACAAATTGCTAGCAGGTGCCAATGGCCACCTCGAAGCAATTATCCACTCGGTGGTCTTTGCTTTAATGTGTATGCCGAATACTCCTTTCCAGAGTCGAGTCTCGTGGTTTGTTTACCAGCATCTACAAAAGCAGAGGTGAAAGCCAAGGCAGATCCAGCAGAAAGTGCGGTAGGAATGCTCCTCCCTGCAAGATAGAAGAAGCAAGAAATAGGCATTACTAGGACACATTCAAAAATAGGGGGGAAAATGGTGAACAAACAGCAGAAATTAGAAAGCACGCAAAAGTACCCTAAACCCTGAAATCAAGATTTGCACATAGGATCACATGAGTGGAATTTGGACTAAATGATTAAGGCAGCTCAATTTTGGTTCAATAATCACAGCAACTCATTACTAGGATGATTTTCCCTTTCTTCCAACACACATTTGTAAACCTACAGTGAGGTGTTTGACCTGTTTGATATAGAAGAAATAAAAAGACAATTTTTTGGTATCCTGTCTGATATAAACTTAAATTAACAACTAAACAAGAAAATAAATGACAATTGAAGTTTGACATGACAATTTCGTCAAACTGATGTTACAAATAAGGAGTAAGGATAGAGAAAACAGTCTAATCATGAATCTCCTATGTTTATTGGAAGGGACTACAATATTACATGCAAATGTTTTTTCAAAGAGGCCCAGAGAAAATAACACAGTAATTTAGTATTAAATGCAACTCAAAGTGAGATGTAAGTAAACTACAGCAGTTATTATTAAAAAATGAATTGGGTTTACAAATCAATTTCATTCTCTTTCGGTGACACTGCTGAAGACAAAAAATTATCAGAAGATAAACATAAGTATTGTCTAAACAATGAGGCAAGTGTGGTGACTTTGGTTGAGCTAATAATGTACATAAAAAATTAAAAGTATTATGTGTTGCAAACATAAGTTGTGACTATATTCCAATAAATAAATAAAGCATGGTCAATGAATAAACTGTATGATCTACATATATTACGTGTCTAGTCTTCTCAGATACGGAACATAGCTTACATCTTCGAAGTTTTCATTTATTGTTGAAACCTGATAAAATGGCTTCCATTCTAAAATGTAAAGGACAGCAGCCTGCGTGGAAGTGATATTGTCACACAGCCAAAGGGCTACAGGTTCGATGTGTGGAAATAATATTCTTGCCAATGGTATAGCATATTAGCAATGGGTGTAAATCAGCATGACAGTTCGCCAACCGTCGCATTGTGCAGCAGTGTTGCCCTTATAATATTTTATAAATATGCACACATGCTAAGAAATTCTTCTTAACCTGAAGTAATCCTATGAAGCCACACAAACCAATAAACGTATACCTTCTGTAGCAGTCATTTAGGGACAACGTTCCACTCCAATTACTTCATGTCTAAATTTGGCAGCTTAAATGGCAGTCCAATAAAATACGGCATATATGAAAACTTAAGGAAAGTCATCAACCAATTGAACGTACATGTGTGCATTGCTTAGTGATCATACATGATCCATAAAATGAAACTTTATCCTCTTCCATTCAGTTCCTTGATACAACCGAGACAACAGTAGGGACGGTCGACAGAACCAGGGCAATGGTAAACCAATTTGCATCAGATGCTTGCAGTAGCCATACAGCTTATTAAGGGATTATCAATTGAACGACAGATTTCTGACATTAACTTCTGACTATACAAAAGGTTGATAGATTTTCGTGCTGCTCAACCATTAGGCCCAAAAGTATTTTAAGGCTATCCAGGGGAAGTTTTAAACCTACACTCTCTACATTAGCCTCATGTAAGCTCTCTATACCCCCCTTTAGGGAAAATAACAAAATTAAAAGGTAGAGCACTATTTTGCCTAGGTTTTCAAGAGTTGATTGGGAATTCCAATTATTCTTGGAGAGATCTCTCTTGCAAAACCTAACCCTCGACAGCTCCACTTGGGTTTAAGTTCTCTTGTTCTACCACATCCCTTGTACTTGTACACTTCGGATACACAATGCAAAGTTACCGGACGTTCAAACTTGTGGTTTCTCTTCTCACATCAAGTTAAAATTTCCATGCAAAACCTTGTCTCTCTAGTCGTCAATCATTTGTTCATCGTGGTATTGTCCTTCTGCTTGCTTGTAGTTTTTATCTTTGTTTTCTTGGCATTAGGGCACTCGTGTTTCTGCCTATCGACACACAATTTCCTGTCATTTCCCATTTCTCCATTTCCATTTTGCTCAATCTAAACTTAAACCCAAGGACATACTTCTTCATTCAACTAAAGAACTTCAATCAATTGACCACACACAGCATAGTTTTGGTTAGGATCAAACAAAGCAAATGCCCATTCAGATTTCACTCTTAACTCCGAGGCACAATTTCGTCTTAAAGGTCGTTGATTTTCCATAACCCACTAAAAAGACGAAAACTTTCTAATCACAATTCCTATCCGAAATTACATTTATTAGAAAACAAAAAAAACACCCAAAGACAAAACCTAAACCCGAACATCGAAAACGACGACGACTCGCTCACCTTTGAAGCCCAGAACGGTAGCGCCGGCGACGAAGGCCCCAACGGCACCATTAACGAAATCCTTCTTGGCCCGGAGCTTCTCCATGACCTGCTCGACGCCGATGTAGACCCCACCGATGGCGGCGAAGGTGGCACCGTAGTTGCCCATCATCCGGACGGTCCGGATGAAACCCGGCATGGAGACGTTCCTCTCCACGCGGGGGACGTCGTGCCACGTGGCGACGATGGTGCCATAGATGGTCCCCGCGACGAGGCCCGTCGTCGCGGCCTTGATGGTCTTCATCGTCGCGGTGTCGTCGTCCGCTAGGTTTCGCAGCTCCGTCGGATCCATTTGGGGGGAGACGAAACCCTAGGGTTTGGGAATTGGAAATTGGATCCGAGGATCGTAATGGTTGGGGATTGGGGAGGAACGAACCAAAGGCCTCACTCTAAAAGTATGACTAACGAAGGCGAGTTGAAATTATTTATTTTTAATCACTTTTTTATCTAATGACCTAATAATTATTAGCTTAAAACGCATATAAGGTCCTCATAATAAGATCGAATAAAAAAATCATATAGTAATGAAATATTTGATAGTTTGTATAAGAAAATTTATAAAAGGAGCACTCAGCTCGACTTGTGGAGACGAACTATTTTTGTTTTTTCAAGATCTGATCGTCGTTATGAAGATGATCTACAAGACATGTTGTAGGTAAGTACTAAATGATTTTGTGTTTCGTATATGCAGGTATGTTATCATGTCAAAGACACATCGAATGATGGATAAAAATGAGAATGAATTAAATAAATATAGTTGCTTGTAAAATTTATAAAATGAACTTATAAAATTACAAAACTATCATCTTGAGGAAAATGAATTGACACGACTTGTATGGATATGAATTGACAATTGGATCATCGGATAACAAATTTGACAAATGTATATGAATGGACACATGAGTTGTATGTACATATCAAAATCAAACTGCTAATTCAACTTTGATTTTCTCTAGATTTTTGAATTTCAAAGTGTGGCATTTACAAATAACATGTTTGTATAAAAAATCATGGGAATTCACAAATCCCTCGTGCTACTTTGCAAGTCCACGTCTATATAAAATTTGGAGAGAAAAAAACCCACATAAAAATGTGTAATTTTAAAATTTCGTACGATTTATTTTTACTATGGCATTCAATATAATATTAATACGTGTTAATATTATATTTCAAATTGGTTCTTATGAAAATTTTATGTGTTTTTTATGATTTTGTTACAATTATTGTGCTATATGTGAATTTGTTAATAAATATCATTATAGTTTCTAAAGTGTTTTTCACAACTCTATTTTTCTCTCAACATTTATTTTACTCTAGTCAATTAGTATTACATCATCTACAAGAATCATGCGTCATAGGATATTATATGTTTTGTGTAACCCTTGTCCATCACTAATAAAGTAACATGTTTATCTAAGCAAAATAAATACAATTGTATCATTTTAAATTTTGATTTTGAAAATTTCGTTAAGTGAAAGTTCTATGGGACTTGCAACCGCCACATCCAACCCACTAAAAAGAATTTAACTTATCGCATAATGGGACAAAAAGAACTAGTGAACACTGGGATCTTATCGGTTATAACTGTGTGTGTATATATATGACGTCAATGTTTTATTTTCAAAATAAATTATAAATTTACAACATGTACTGTACATGGTATAATCGTTGCTTTTCACACAAATTACATTACATACAACGCTTACATAAACGAATAATTAAAGAAGCGAAGACAATTTAATACTCACAAAAGAATACCAATGCTCACTTCGCGGTTCAAAATTGTGCTCTGACGTGCTATTCTACCGAAATTAACCGAGGTCTGGAGATTACTGGACGATCAGGTGCTTCGTTCTTATTCTTTGATCCCATTCATAAACTCAATTAACGAATTAATTTAGAAGAATGAAGTCTCGCTGTGGGATATCACGTCGACGACGTGGTTGTGTTACACATGCAAGCCGGAATAGGATAGGCAGTGACATCTTTCCCAGCTCTAAGAGTGACCTCCGGCTGGCCAATCGATCCGACATGAAGAAGCTTAACGTATCTGTTGAATTCAGGTTCGGAGATGGTTTTGTTCAAGAAATAAGTGATCATTTGCCTCTTGTTCGGGATAATGTGCTTCTTGTGCCCAGAAAAGGCTCTTCGCCCCTGCAACATTTTCAGAAATATATTCTCTCAGTCTTGCTCAATATCGAAATTATAGAAACCATGTAAAAAAAATTGTGTCCACTGTCTCTCATTTAAACACTTATACTGGAAGGAAAGGTGACGACCAACCAAATTTCACATTAAGGTAAGTTGTCATATCTGAACATTCAAATACATAACCGAAACAGAAAGAAAACATGTATGTACCTGCAATGCACGGCCCATATTGCCACCGTGGGATTGCATGAACACATCACTTTTTTCTGAGACAATGTAGTCTATTGCTGCAAGAAGAGAGGATCTATTGGCCAAAGGCTCCAACTCTCCCGGCAAGGCGATGTCCTCCTTGTTGTATAGGAAAGGGTATTCTTTGATCAGTGGTTGCAGTGCAGCAAGTCCTCCAAAGGGCTCTCCTCCAGCCCAGTATATCCTCGCATTCCTCGGTGCCTCTAATGCTTTCAATAACCTGCAAGAGTTCTCAAGAAAAAGAGAATAATAAGTCGATTTGCCGTCAAATCTGTTTTCATGAGATGGCTGGTGTCTCTTATCCAATGTATTGAGAACTTGTGAGTTTGTTGAATTGTTGTACCTTGTGACTTCAAGAGCAGTTAGGGGGCATAGACCGGCGAGTTTGCGGGCGTGGAAGGACATCTTGAATCTCCCAGTGAGCAATTCCGGTCTGTTAACTCTCTCGCTACGGATGATCTCGTCGTACTCAGGGCTAAGGCCAGGAAGGCAACCGGTTCGAACCCATACATCTTTCTCCATTCGTAAATGCAATGCGAGGTATGGGCCTTCGCTTCTCATTCTCTCTGCCAGCTTGTTGCCTAATTCTTGGATTGGCGCTGCGAATCTGAGCGCTTCGAATGCAACCTGCGCATTTCAATAAAATACATGGTTAACCACTTTGTCCAGGTTGTATAATTTGGCCCATTTACACGAACAAATTAGGTTTCAGACTGAATTTGTCATGAGAAAAATCAAGATCACAACTCATTGGACTAGCCATTAGTGGTCGCCGATGTTACAAAGTTTTAACTCAATATTTAAGCGGGAAATTTGATGGTTTAGAGGATAAACTATTCTGTCGACCTCATAATTCAGAACGGTAAGTTGGTAACTACTACTTACCTTAATAAATTGATTGAAAATTTTAAGTGGTATAATTACCTTGCATCTGAGCTTTTGGAGGTCTGGTGGAAGGTCCTTTGAAAGACGGGAATCGAGCCCACGTAGAAGCAGAACGCCTACTCTTTTAAGCTGTCATTGACAAAATGATGCGCTATGTTATGATTCTAATTTGCGATAAGCTTCTATTTGTGGTTATGATATCTATAACTGGCTGTGAACGCTTACCCGCTTCGAGTACCTGGATCGAATCCAATCAGCAGAGGCATGGAGTGGGGTTTGACTCTCCTCCACTGGTCTAGTTCTTATGTGAGAAGACGGAAGCGAAGAAACTATTCTGACATCAATCTCCAGTACTTTCTTGAAATGTTCGACATCGAAAATATCAGAGAACTCACTGCAAAAGGAATAGGAAAATAAGATTACAAGAAGAAATATCACTAGCAATAAAACCATGTCACAGTCATGTCTCCAGCACAAGATTAAATGTATGGAGTTTGATGGTATTTCGAATTTCTAGGAATTCCACCTTAAGTTTTGGGTATTGTGAAAGTTTTTCGACCGAATTTTCGATGGTTCTAAATTGGGAAATTCAAACTTTCACCGTGTCAGGTAATACCAGTCCCCGAATGTATCTGGATGGTTGCTGGATAAATTTAAGGGTAATGTCGAGCACATTAAGAATGCGACGTGAAAGAATCTTACAAGAAAATAATGAAAGTTGGCCCTTTTTGTTTCAAAAATTGGTTAGACTTTGGAGTTTGGAATCGTCATGGTCACCAAGCAACCAAACCTTAGTTGAATAATTAGGTATTATTAAACTCCATTTGAAAATTTATTATGTAAATGTTCTGCATCATAATATACAGACCAGAAATGCACTCTTGAGAGCTGGAATCTGCACCCTCTAACTCCTCTTCGTGAAAACTTATCTACTGATATACAGAGGGGAAGTTGACTTATACCCAATAAATGGGAAATTTTGCATGTTCTTGTCTTGTGGAAACTATTAAGATAAGATTTGTCAATTGCATATATAGCAGCAAAAGCAAACATTCTATTAAATTTAAATTAGTTTGAATTGACATTGAGGCAAGCAACATAAGCTATGAAATATAAAACCGACACTATTTCATCTCTATTGAGCATTTGGAGAGGTATTTTGTCAATATTTTATGTTCTACATTCAATATGTAACTCAACTAGCTAGTCAAAGCACTAGTAGGCTGCAGTTGGTGAGAAGTGATTACGTAATTCACCTTATTAATTAAAACTAACCCTACCATTTATAAAGAACCAATTATTCCCTTCCTATTTGCAATTATGTATTCATGGGAAGATGTTTATGCACCCACTTCAATTAGTAACAGTTCCAAAAAGCAGATCAATAAACTTTATCCAGTGAAAGCACAGCTTAAATTAGAACACATCTACGTTGTGTTGGGAGGAGATCTAACAATGCACTAACACGATACGGATTAAACGCACCACGTAATACTGAATATTGACTTGTGGAAATAACTTCGGACCCTCTACCAAACTTAATACAACAAAAACACAAATAAGATGGAAATAAACAAGCAAACACAAACGCACACCTGAACAACCACGACACACGCGATTTATAAAGTTCGGCAACATGCCTACGTCCTTGGGGGGCTCCTGCGGGTTTCATTTCCTTCTTCCGCTTCTATAACAAAAGAAGCAACCGAGATTACAAGTATATGGAGGCAATAGGTCCTCCAAATCACTCTAGATCTTTCTCTAGCCTAATCTCTCAACTCGCAATGAAGAAAATATTACACTTGTACGTTATGTTAAAACCAAAAGCAAACAAGTCATTTTATAGACTCAAAAACCGAGCTACAATTAAGCAAAACCGTGCTGAGAATTCGTGGGCAACGGTCGACCGATGCTCATTCGGTCGACCGTCCTTGACTAAACAGGAACGTTTCCTGTTGCGATTCGGTTAACCGACTCCTTCCCGGTTGACCGTTGGAACGTTTCTTCATGCGGCTCGGTATACCACGAGAACACTTCTCCCACGAACTAAGTAATTCTCCAACAAACCCATGGTCGACTGAACACCCCTCGGTGGATCATTCCAATTTCGACAGAAACTTTTAGATTCTCGGAATACCAAAAACCTTCCAACGGTTTACCGAACCCGTTTTATTCGGTCGTCCGATCCCAGCTGCACCCGAAGTGCCTGGAATTCTTGGTTCGGTGGACTGAATCCAATTCGATCGTCCGAACCCTGCATCGCCAAAAGTACCTGGAATTTTGGATCGATAAACTGGATCCCATCCGATCGACCGTTTCTTCCTAGATTTGTTTCCTTAACAACTATAGAACAATATTCAACCCATTGCACTTCCCACTTCCAGACCTTCCAAACTGTAGTTCAGATATCTTAGAGCTCACGGCCCTTCAAATCCAATCAAAGGGTACCCCAACGCCAAACCTCTACGTCACCACACACCATTCGCGATAATTTCCAACTCAAAATACATCACTTGGGAGGGGCTCAATCATGATTGATAAGAGTGTTGTGGGGTCCAACTGAACCTCTGCCTAAAATCTCTGGAATTTGGAACGACTTGTGGTAAATCTATCTTGGGCAGGCCATATATAACGGTTGGGACCGTTGGATGTCTATCGGACGGCTGGGAATAGTGGAATCGCTGAAGACTGTCTGAACCCAATAGTGCTTTGATTTCTTTAATTTTCGAAAAATGTCAGGGCTCGTGAAAGAGCAGAGTACTTTTCCTACTATGCTATATGTGAAAGCCTACTGTCAGGTACAATAGCACGTTTAGTATCTAATTTGTTATATTTCATCTAAGTATTTTTCAAGAGGATTTTTGGAAGAGAAAATGCCATCAAGGCATATTGTCAAGATGAACAGTATCATATTCTTTACAAATCTTCTTAATTAACATGAAATTTTGATACTCAATTTGTTTTCAATTTGGTGGGGGAAGAACAAATAATGCACCGTTCCATCAACCTTATACCTTGTAAAATCAACAATAGTTGATTTCTTAACTGGTACACTTTTGCAGAGCATCATAACAATAGGATGATTAAGAATGGCTATTTAGTCATTTGTTTCATTTTTTTGGTTTTCATAAAACTAAAATAATCCTTTTGGTTTTGGTGGTACGAATAAGCGGTGGTTACACCAAAACCACGGGTCAGGTGATCCCTTTGAAACTGAAAACTCACATTCACATAGGAGAAAATGTGAAAAGAATAAACTGAAGTTTATATACATGTTCTGGAACCATAAATTTGATTTTCAACCCTTCAAAAGTTTTCTCTTGTATGATTTTGTTCCTCCAACTCTCTTTTTTTTAAATTGAAAATGAAAGTCCAAAAGTACAATTCAATTTGTGACCAGAGAAAATTCCTACATGTGCATGTGAACTATAAAGAAAATACATGCATTAAACCACCACCGGACATACCAATCAATCAATTTCCTTACGACATTCCCATTCGACGAACGAACAAGTATCAAAATTAAAAATCAGATGATCATCAACAACAACAAGAACTGACCTCTCGTCGCCCCAGACGACGTTGACCTGAAGAACGGGCACAACAAGCGCGGCCCCGAGAATCCTGGCGATGACGACGGCATCGACAATCTGATTCTTCTGCTGGTTCAGTCCCCCGGAGACGACGACCAGCAAGTACTTCCTCCTATCCCCGACGATCCCAGGCGTCTTTGTCCTATACTCGTCACTGAAGTTGAGACAAGGGAGGTAGCCCAGCCCGTCGGGCTGGCGCCAGAAGGCGTTGGAGGGGGAGATTGAGCAGGGTGGGTCGAGGTGGAGGCCGAGCTTGATGGAGAAGATGAAGGCGAGGGCGATGAGGAGGAGGAGGATCGAGCGGGGGTTGCGGGTGGAGGATTTGGTCGGGGTTAGGAGTAAGAGGACGGAGATTGGAGATTTGGTCGTGGGTTTTGGCTTCGGTTTCGACATCGGATGGAAGAGATGGTGAAGACGAACGAGAGAGCGCCAAAGGGTGGCTGCTGGTTTTGTTTGGTGGTGAGTGTCAATTTATTTAATATTAGGAGTTTTTACTTAAATATGAGCTCCAGTTTGAAAACAATTTCTCAAAGCCGTTTCTTACTAAGAGATTGAGAGTTGTTTAGATTGGAAGAAAGATTCTACAAGTTCTGAAAAGTCTTGTCGAAATAAATTCTCAAATTACTCTCTAGACATTGATTAAATTAAAGTTTATGCATGTATATGTTGGAATCAACCGAGATAAAATCGTTACAAAAATCCAACAATTGGAGAAACTGTCAAAAACTCCTCTCATGAGGTTCTCCATCTCAATACAAAATATGTCTCAGTTGTGTTGAGAGTCCAACCTACGAGGATTCATCCCTATGTTTGGATGACATCATCTCACTGTAGCAGCTCGTGATGAGGAGGGGAGCACTCATCCAAACACCCTCTAAGTCTATAGGGTTCGGTAACTTCGGTTCCTTCGAATTTTGCATGGTAAAATGATAATAACTGAATTGTTATTCATCGCCCGTACGAATTACCATTTTGTCATTCTGTCATTTCTACTTATATAACTCTTCATTTCATTCTCTTAACACCACTCTCTCTTCATATTACTCTCATATTCATCAGAAAGAATGTCTCGGATGTAGGATCGTGTGAGTTATGGGTCCACTAATCACTTTTACGCTAATCACCTACTTGTTTAATCGATCGAGTTATATGCAGCGGAATTTAAACAACTAAAGCAAGTAGGGAAGAAATAATGCAAACCACAAAGACGCGTCGGTTTTTATAGAGGTTCGGCACCCCACCCGGGTCCTAGTCCTCTCTTGCTAGCTCCGCTCGACTCCGCGAGCTCCGCCTACGACTTCACTATCCGCTCTCCGTTCCGGGCCGGGAGACAACGCCTTACAACCGTCAAACTCGCGAACAACCCTCGTCGAGCTAGGAATCCTCTTCTCACAATCCGAGAATGATCACTTCGGGCTTTCACCGAAGTCTATACTCTTTTGACAAACTTTGTAACTGAGTGGGATTCACTCTCTAATTGAGCACATTTTGAGTAGGATGAGTAATTGATCAAGTGTGTATAGTTTAGGCTTATGGAGTGTAGAAATGGGAGCTTTGAGGATTGATATTTCTCTCTAATGTATTGGGACAATTGGAGTTGGAGAGTTGTGTTAACAACATGTATTGATCCTCTATTTATAAGCTCCTAAAGATTTCTAGCTGTTTGGACAAGATTTGATTGGGTTTTGTGCAAGATACACAAGGCAGGAAATCGGGCTGCAAATCTGTCCAGAACCGGTCGACTGAAACTACTAAATCGGTCGACCGTTCACTTGATTTCAAGGAGAACGGTCGAACAAATGAATACTCGGTGGGACAAACGAGCTAGAACTTAACTCTACTTAAGTTAATCGCCCGAACCAAAGTATGGGGCGGTCGACCGATAAGGGTATTCGGTTGAGACAAAGGTGCAACGGTCGAACGAAGATGTGTCGACCGATAGCAGGGAATTTGGTTTCTGTTCAACCGGTCGACCGAAACAAGGTCTTCGTTCGACCGGTTACCGAATGTATTTTGGGCTCAAGTTTGTTTTATACGAATACGACCGTTATAGGAATACGACAAGAAAAACGGCCATATTAAAATCCGGGATCGGTCGACCGAAAAGGTAGAACCGGTCGACCGGTGGAGTTCGGTAAAATCACTATGGAGAGTCTGTTATAAACCGGTCGAACTGAGAACTGGTTCGGTCGACCGGTTCACACAGGAAATCTGGGTTTAGGTTTTAAGTGATTTCCGACTAAGGTTTGGGTGATCTAATGAAGTCCGATTGATCTGAAATTTTGTGTGTGACTTCTCTAAGGAACCTAGTGTGTATGTGATAAGTTTTTAGCTCTTGTATGTTCAATTTACACATGTTCCTAAGACTCAAAATAAAATTAAGATTACAAGTCTTCATATAGCTTTATTACAAGTTTTGACTTTATTTCTTTTCTTTCATGAGTCTTGATCACCTCTAGAGGTTAGCACATGCAATATATATGCAATGCAATATGTGTGCTACTCTACATTACTTATGATTAAGATTAGGTTGATTAAATCATCAAAACAAGGATTAAGGCCAAAAAACCAACATCGGAGGCCAGGAAAAGAGTGAGCGGACACCCCAGACTACTCGAATATGATAAAATATCTTATTTAGTTTTTTTAAATTTAAAAAAAATAGAAAAATTGGGTCGGGCGTTCGAGGGAGACGCCCGACCCAACGGGCATCCTTGGGTCGGGCGACTCCCTCAAACTCCTGCCCATAGGGGGCGGCGTTTGAAGGAACCGCTCCCCCGATGGGGGAGGCGGCTCAGCCAGCCCCCCCCCCCCCCCCCCCCCCCCGTAGGGGCATATAAGGCAGACACTCCATTTTTAAAAAAAAATAATTTTTTTTAAATTGATTATAAATTGTGATAATTGCTAAATATTCGGATGACTGGGTAGAGGTCGGTAAACCGACCCAAGGATTCCAGGAAGATCTGTCTCTACGATCACAGTGCACCGATGGAAACTCGGTCATCCGCATGGAACATGTTTGGTAGACCGAGAAGCAAACGGTCGACCGTTTGAGACCTCACCAACTCACCAGATATTGCGCCCGTGGTTAATTATACGGGTTGGATTACAACGAGTTTTTGCAAGTGATGAAGATTCAAAAAATGTCAGATCCAACAATTTCAAAATCCAAAAAGTTTTCAGCGAGACCCCCGAACGACCTATCGGGGTGATATTTGTAAGTCGGGAAGTTTTACCATCGAGGATTTTTGGATCTTGAAAATTTTGAATCTTTATCACTTGCAAAAAAACTCATTGTAATCTGACTCGTTACCACCAAAAATTTACAATGGAACCTCAAATAATTTGAGATAACACACCGTATAATTTTAAGATTTGTAATTTTTTTTGGACGGGCGTCTTAGACAGACGCCTTAGCCATGGGCGAGGCGTCTGGGTAAAACGACTCTCCCATAGTGGGGGCGTCTGACTAAGACGCTTTAGCCATGGGCGAGGCGTCTTAGCCAGACACCCCCACCATGGGTAAAGCGGCTTAGCCAGACGTCCGAGACGGAAAAAAAATTCTGACTCCCTTACCTCACCGGATCCAGGCGTTTCGTTAGACATTTTCGTGGTGTTGGTACTAGGAATGTGAGTAAAACTGAGCGAAAAACTTTGTTTTAAGACACGTGACGAAATGTGTATTAAATGAATTGTGAATGGTAAAATGATAATTGTTTGGACGATTTAAGTAGTTTTCTGACGACGAATAGTAATTCCGTGTAATAATTAGGATATTATTTTTCCTGATTTTGAATTTGACCTAATTACCATTTGCATTATATCATCAAATAACTTTTGGTTTTTTTGTTAATTTGAAAAATATGATATATTGGTTTTTAGCCGGAGAAAAAGAAAATAGATTTATGTAACAATTGTGTTAGTTCAACTAATCACATAAAACTATAAATGTATCATCAAGTCCCCCTTCTAACTCCTTCCGGTCCTTCTACTGAAATTTGTGTTTCTACTGAAATTTGTAACGAGAAGTAGAATGTTGAGATTCTTCTCAAGTCTCAACCAAGGAGTTTGTGTTCTACAATTGGAGGAATTTCATTGGCATCTGTGACACGACGGTCATTCCTAGTGACTTGGTCCTCTTCATTGATGGAAGACTTGAGTATATCAAACTTATTGTCAACAAATAAATATGGATGTTGATTATGATGGTAACTAAACCAAAATTCCAACAAATTATTATTGTGGAAATATTCTGTAAGAAACGTTGGAAACATTCATGAAGAAACTTGATAGGCCACGGCGTGAAGCTAAAGATATTTTCAACGAAAAACAAAAATAATTGCATTTGCAATTCAGTGAATATCTAGGCGCAATGCCAGTCAAATTTAGAAGATCCCACTTACTTGGCAAACTATATATGAAACTGCTTTGCATCTATTTTCTCAATATACTTTTTTGTCAAAAAATCTAATTCAAGAAATATTGTCAAAAGGGTATTTGTTTTGATAAGTAAAAGAAAAGGAAATAGTGGACGAACCTCACCGTCAAACTTTTATGAAGTTTTTCGTGTCTTCGTTTTTCGTGTCTTTAATTTGGGTATATTTGATTGGGTATATCTTCGTTTTTCGTGTCTTTAATTTGGTTTGGTGAAAGCATCTTGTCAACTTACGCCACAAGGAAACCAAATTAAACAAGTAATAGTAATAATAATAATAATATATGGAGTTAGTTCAACCTCGTTCACATCGTAATATTTGTTTTCGAGCATGCTAAAAAATCCAACATGAAAGCATAACATTCGATCTAAAATTGCCGTGATAATGACCTTCAGTATGAGACCCTCATTTTGTAACTTAATTAATTCGAAAACTCACTGACTACGGAAAGTCGCGAACCTTTTCTCATATAATTAAACCTTAAAAACAAGATTAATTCTTTACAGCCGATGTTTGCTCCATCTACTCACCCAATATTTGATTGGGTCGCGTTGACCCTACCTTTAGTTTGTTTACGATAAAATCTAAATCGTTCTCAGTACTGATTTGACTGCTTCTTATGTTTTCTCACATCATTGATAAGATACCACCGGAAGTACTTGAAGAGGTACATAAGATAATTCAACGAAAATTTCAAGCCCAATTAATCCATGATTGTAACTTATGATTTAATTTCTAACCTATAAGAAACTAAAGTAGTAAATTGTGATAGGTCCTGATTACTTTTTGGGGTTCTTATACCAATATACCATGTATGTAAAAGTAGCAATCATTGAATAAAGCATATATATATATATAAGGCAGAAGATATTAAAATCTCCCACTGGTGATTAAACTAACCATTTATTGATTAACACTGGAATGATGAGACTTTTGGTGGTAGATCACTGTCTGGAAAAGAATATGCTGAGCTGGAGGGTGTAGCAAAGAGATGAAATTAGTGGTTGAATTTGAAGGAACCAAGCAAATCCAGTCTCCATGCACCCACGCAAACCTACAACTACAGGTCCAACATTTGATGGGCTCTCTTTACCTGACTTTGATCTTGACACCACAATAGACATGTTTGTGTTCAGCATTAGATATGCAACTCTGTTTTATCCAAATATCAATTCAGTACTGAAATTCGTATGAAGTCGGATTGTGGGCATTAGGTTAGTGGTCAAATTTATATTTGTTGTTGCCATACTCTCTTTTATTTCTTTTGCAATTTTAACGTGACTGCAACTCAAGCAACGCACAATAGGATAATGGTAGAGATAAGAATGTTCTTTTTTCTGTTTCTTGAAGCCGTCGCAAGTCTTGGAGATGATACACACAAACATCTAACAAATTTTAGCGTTGACTTCTCTTGATACAAAAATTCAATACAAAGAAAAACTAAAATTACACTCCACAACATTGTCTAAGGACCAAGTTTCTCCAACTAGGATTTTATTAATTTCATCGTGATTGATCAAATTTACATCTATAATTTTTTTAAGAGACAAAACTCGGCCTCCCTAGTCTCCCTCAGAAGAAGACATGTATAAACTGTCGTTATAGCACAATCACATCGTGTCCATTTCGCCACCAAAACCGAAGCCTTTAATGGGGCAATAAACGTGGGGAAGTTGCACGTACCTAATGTTGCAATAATTTTTATAAAAAAAAGGTTAGTTGAAATGATGTATGTGCGTAAATTAAAATGGATGGCATTCCCAACAACCAAACTAATAAGTCATGCAGCGCCAGCCCGACATCGTGGAAAGACGGGAAACGTTGGGCTCCCAAGTTAGTGATGAGTGCCGCACGTCATCCAAATTTATTCACATTGCATTTACACCCTCGATTTATTTGAGTTTTGGGATGTTACTATTATATCTTTGTTATCATTAAGACTTCAGATAAAATGTATACTTGTATTGTTTCCAGTTGTCACTACGCACAAGCATCTTATATGGTTGTATTTCCTCTAGTTATTGTTGAGGAGTATTGGAGTAAACATATATTTATGTGAGTTTTAGACCTCTTCACAATTTGATGTCCCATTATTCTCATATTGATTGATAATAGTATGCATGTATTTCATCAAAGAATACAAATTCACTTACTTAAGCTTGAACATTAAAACGACATCCATTTTGGAAGTAAATATGGTGCGGTGGGGTTTTCCAAAACCTATAGAATGGGAATGTTTGAGTGCCATACGTATAAATACAAAAAAGTATAAGGTCCAAGTATAAAAGGTCCATTCTACTTTTTTTTAGAATTTTTAAGAAAGTCCTTTGTTATATATCTGCCGTCGACGTGGGATTGCGGGGCACGAACTCAAGTTTGTATTTTTATTTTGTCTTCGTGCAATTGTTTCATTAAGATCTTAATCCTTTCGATTTTTTTATAAAGAAGAGCGACGACAATGTTGAAGTCATAGAAACCAGAGATGCCTTGTGGTTTGTGAAAAATGTCGAATTGCAATATTGTTAACCGACAATGGTTGTTACAATATCGTGAGGATTTACGACAGATAAAATAAACACACACACTTTTTTGGTGCATATATAATTGAGATACCACTTTATTAAGTTTGCGCTATAAAGATGACCTTGACTAAATTAGTGTCACATCGCATGAAGCGTAGCGTATCACATCTCATAATTTTATTTCCTCAATGGTGAACACTAGTGTTTTTATCAATAATCATAATTTAATTGGACAAATTTGATGGCAACAAAGGAGAAGAGTAGTTGGAGCTGAGATGGCAGTGGTTCGGAGGTAGATGTCTTTGCTTGTAGTGGAAGATGTAATGGAATCTCGTGTGGGGGTTATGAATTATTTGTGCCACCTTCACACCTAATCTCCCATAATCATTGCAATCTGCATTAATTTTGTTAACAAGTTCGCCCATTTTATGAATTTGTTGATTAGTGTGTTGAGTTTGAGATTGGACTTTATGGAAATTGGTTATATTTATGTTCAGATGCTCATTTTGAACATAATGTTTGCATTCTAATAATTATTTGGATAAATCTCCATTGGGTGTTGTATTTGAGAATGATTTTAGGATATACTAGATTATTGAAATTCATATCATTTCTTGAACTTGCTAATGAAAGCTACCACACGAGCTAGGCTTAGGTCCAATAATGCAAGGAAGGATATCCGACTTCCTCGCTGTTGCTCTCATATATGTTTGAGAAAACGATTGGTTATATGATATTTATTCTAACAGTTGCCTACTTGAGAACGTGAAACTATATCATGCTATTCAATAATTCAAATATAAGCAAGTCAAACTATACCAGCCTAGGTGGCTTACAAGACCACAATTCCATAGCACTAAGCCTGGGCTTACAAGACAGTTCCATAGCACTGTTTTATATCTGGCATACTATTTTACAAATCTTTCAATTCTAATTCCGTTCAATATCAATAATTTAAGTTTGTTTGACTCTCAGTCATGTTTTACGTGATAAATATTCCCGACTTTTGACTATGGTAAAAAGTTAAGGACCCCATTCTGTGGGATCATATGAACAACACACAGAATTTGTGTTCAAATATCTACAAGAAATCTGTCAAAGAAACCAAGGATGGAGCCATGGAGGCATATTTGACGAAATGGAGCAGAATAGAAAGATATACAAGATAATATTCAAACCAAGATGTTAACATAAACATGCCTAGAATGAAAAATATAAGAACCAAAACACTCATTGTGTTTTAGAGACTTCGGCATCAACATTAAGAATCGAGCCCCAACAGTCCTGAAGTGCTACAGGAGCAGGATCATTTAAGACCTGACAACAGTAGGATAATCGAATTATCAAAAACAAAACAAAAACAGTAGGATAATCGACATCAACAGGTTCCCAGAAACTAGCTTGTTCAGCTCATGATCCATCATCAGCAAATGAGTATGTCACAAGGCATAGGGATTCCTCAATATAGTCAGTGAAATACATGAAAGGGAAACAAATGGCATACATCATAACACATAGGAAATCTGAAAGGTGAAGAAACGTTCTAACATGGACGAAGCTTAGTGGTACAAGATGGATCGTATGACCTTCCGTGTCCATCTCCCCAGCACCGCTTATTACTTGAAAAAGTAAGCCCCACCTGGCTGCTCAGATCACCACCATAAGCGGTGGATTCACCATACGCTGCAATTTGAGGGAAGCCCAGTGTTGAGTGTTTGAAACTAGTTCCATGTCTCTGGAAATTCCACGAACTGCTATGGAAATTAGTTTCATTGGATGAAAGAACCATTGGTGCATCTTTAGAACTGATTTTTTGGTCGGGGATGACTTGAAAACTTGCTGCAGTGGCGTCGCATTGCTGGGCTGACAGAAGAGAGAGAGCACAACCAGAGTATGCAACTCCGGGAGATTTGCCTTGTGGAATTTCCCAGGCTGAAAAGTTTAATTCACCTGCGGCTTCTTGATTGAAGGGAAGTGTTATTTGTGTCTCGTTTCTTCCGGAAGGGAACACATCGAGCTTGTCAGGCCATTGGCTGCTACTATTCATCGACTCACCTGATTTAGGAGTTGCTCTTTCAGCACTTAAATTACTGAAATTCAATAGAAAGCCTCCTACCTTGTCACCATATCCTGAAAAAAAAAAAATTCTTAATTACAGAATGATTCATTGCAGAACAATAACAACGTGAACAATGGAACAAAAGATTACACAAAGCTTACCACTGAAAGAGGAGAATCGACCATAGCATGATGACAAGTACACTGGTTGTGGCTTCCTGCGACGCTGATTATGTCCTGCGAGACGTCTTCGACAGCTACGCTTTCGTTGGTCAAATTCCGGAAGTTGATGAAACCTTCATAAAACCATTAGAGCCATTCAATCATTCTGTGGTGCTGTGTCATGAAAAGAACTAGCCATTCCTCCTTTATGGTGAAATTAAATGTAGGGAATCAAAAAACAGAAAGGACCTTCTGCACATCAACAATGAGAACATGGTTGATGATTTAATGAATGTAGTTAACTGGGAGAGTGTGGAACAAACACAACTTATTTCAACCTTACAGGCTCATCATACACGTACACAGGTGATCTTTACTAAGAATGCAGATTCACATGAACATGGCCGAAATGCTCATGTGTTGCAAGTGTGGTCACGGAACAATGAACATGTATGCACATGATGATGCGGTGATTTGTGCCTATACGCCATTTCACAAGGCTATTGACTTGAGGCCTTTATCTAATTCTGACGGGGGGGTTTCCTATTCTGAACACCGAAATGGTGGAAAGTCCATCCTTTAAAGTTCAAATTGAGAACCAGTTTTACTAAGACATATTTCCTACTTCCATGATGACATTGTATCTAGAATTTTCTCCTGAATCTATATAATAGGTAAATGAAAGAGCAACCTTAACAATTTTTTATTCTTTTATTCTCTATAATAATCATGTAGAAAATTGAACAAACTTAAAGTCCACAAGTACATTACTTAAGATGTTTATGTTGGTATATTACTTTGTTAGATATATTGTCTCTAAATATTTAGCTTATATATCCAGATATTGTGTTCACATACAAGCTAATAAGTGACAACACAAGTATTGGGCTCAAGTGGGTTGGAGTCTAGTAACATGTATATATAAACTCTAGGGCTTACCCTACACTGGTTGGGATTCCAAATCAGATCTCCCACGGTTTAATACTACAAGCATCCTTCTCACACCAACACAAAATCTCATCACCTCCAACAGTTTCTCTATGTTAATCATGCCAAAAATGTCTCTTCATTAGTTATTGGGACTCCAAATTTGTCAGGCCTATAACAACAAGCTGAGCTTTGCCTTTTCCAATCATGGCACAAGAATATTCTATATTTTCACCTATTTTAAGCTAAAGTAGTAAAAAAATTAGTATCATCTTCTGTTATTCTAAAGATGTGCTTAAAGACGAGAAGAAATACAGATTTACCAATATCATATTTCTCGAATTTATTGTTGCAAAGGAATCCCAAGATATATAAATCACAAAAGCTTAGTTCAAATTTAAAGATCTTAGATGCTATAAACAAGTTCCTTATGTAATCCTTCTAGAGTTACAAACTCAAAAATCTAAGTGAAAAGAATAAGAAGTAAATAGAAGAAATAGTAAAGAATGTACTCGTATCTCAACATCACAATTTCAAAATTGTGATATTACATTCATGAGATAAGTAGCAAAAATGATCAAGACAAGCATAGTTTTTTTTACTTTATATGTTTCATTAAACTAATATCATATGAGCATTTTCTTTATGTGGTCACTATATTGAGGTGGTATAAAAATCATAATGACAACAACAACAAAGTCTTTTATCCCAAACTAGTTGTGGTATGTTAGAAATGAAACTCTAAGGAGTCACGGTTCAAACACGTGAATCGTCTTCTTCCACGTGTTTCTATCCAATACAAATTCTTGAGGAACATTCCAATCTTTTAAATCTCTTTTGACCGCTTCCTCCCAAGTCAATCGTGGTTTGCCTCTTCCTCTTTTTATGTCTTCGATCTGATTCAATACCTCTCTTCTTATAGGTGTCTCCATAGGTCTTTTTTGTACATGTCCATATCATCTCAGTCTGTGTTGGATAACTTTCTCTTCCATTAGAGCAACTCCAACTCTCTCACGAATGTCTTCATTTCTAATCTGATCCATTCGCGAATGGTCACACATCCACCTCAACATCCTCATTTCAGATACACTCATCTTTTGTATATGTTGTCTTTCAATGACCCAACATTCCGCACCATATAACATTGCAGGTCTTATTGCGGTTCTATAAAACTTTCCTTTTAACTTAAGTGTAATTTTCTTGTCACATAAGACACCTGAGGATGATTGGTATGTGTTTGGAATTTTCATTCATCCTGCTCTAATCCTATGGTTAACATCTTCATCGATCTCCCCATCTTTTTGAAGTATTGATCCAAAATATCTAAAAATATCTTTTTTACGCACCACTTGTTCATCTAATATAATCTCATCTTCCTCAGTATTAACGGTACTGAAATAACATTTCATATATTCAGTTTTAGATTTACTTAGTTTAAAACCTTTTGTTTCTAAAGTATTTCTCCACAACTCTAGTTTTCTCTCCACACCTACCCTACTCTCGTCAATTAATACTACATCATCTGCAAAAAACATACACTATGAAACCTCACATTGTAAGTCTTTTGTCACCTCGTCCATTACTAAAGCAAATAGATATGGACTTAAAGTTGAACCCTGATGAAGTCCAATCTTAATCGGAAAAGCTTTAATCACACCATCACAAATTCTAATGCTACTTTCAACTCTTTCATACATATCTTTAATTAAATTCATAATGACATAATGACAAAAATATTTTTTTATAATACATGTTACGATATACTATCTTGTCTGATTTGAAAATTACATTTGTAGAACACAAACTAATGCAGGCAAATTCATAAAATTGGTTTAGACTGTCGTTTCGTTGGCAACTATTTTGCCTCTGAAAATTTTATGTCAGACTTTCAAATACCATATAGAGATTTGCATCTATCAAAATTGTACTTGATAAAAAAACACATTATATCTATATAAGGTCACTTACCAACTTATGTAATATACTATTATCCTATAAGGTCACTTACTGATTTACGTAATACTTAGTATGGGCCTTTTTTGTTTAATTTGATTTGTGGGAATACATCAATAATTCATGGGAAATTTTGCATTTTACAAATTCCTACAGAAACAAATTCTCATTTTTTTTGGTTGTCTATTCATCTGATGACCAACATGAAGTGCAAACAAAATTTAAGTTTAGTATATGAATTGATATAGAAACCCCGAACTCGTTACGAAATGAACAAATGATGCATATATATGAACTTGTTACATGGGAAACCAATAACATTGTAAAAATTCACATAGTCATTGTGAAGACACTCTGTATACGTCTCCCATCACCAGTATTATGGTCAAGAATTTTGAAAGGATGTAATTGTCTATGAGGAAAAAATTAAACTATTGGATTCAGGATAAGCTGAAGTGTTGAACATCTAAAGCAGAACAAATAAAATTGTATGACCTAACATCATTAAACAGAAAGCCCCTAAATTCCCCCAATGGGAAGTTGTCATGTACAATGTATGCTTCAATCAGAGACATCAAACTATTTTTTACTAATCTGGGTCAACATGGTGTGACCTTTAATTCACCAATTAGGTATAAAATCATCCCCAACAAACAACTTATTGCCAAATAAGTACTTCTAGAATGTAGTGGATAAATGATATATTGGGTTTGGGTTTGTTTGTGTATAAATGACATAGTGCTTAAGTGATAAGTTTAGTTCCCAGAATTTCAATTCTCTTCCTAAGGATGGGAGTGGACGTGTACTTTATGTTAAATTGGGGGAGAAGCCAACTATTTTTAGGTTAATAGAGGGTAAAATTAAGGACCCATTTGGGTCTAAAGGTTTTGAAACATTGATTTCAAAATTACATGTTTCAAGTTGGCATCCAATTCAATAATTTACTTTGAGAATGCATTATTCCAAACACCTTTTGTAAGATTGAAAATCGTATTTTCTAAAGCATACAATTTAAACCCACGTTATTTTGGGTCATCTAGACGCACCCTAAGACTTTCTATGTTGTACATGTAGAAAAGACTGCCAGGATTTCAAATCAGGGGGCACAATTCTTATGACATCAAGAGGGGGAAAATAATATCACACATTAACAGTTTAACATGCCACACGCAAAAAAGTTATTTTTTTGTTTGTTTTACACATTATAATTGTAAGCTTCACCATCCTTCGTAGCAGATCTATAGCCAAGTCCAGAAGTTGTCACTGTCAAAAAAAACTCCAATCTTAAAACTCCTAAAATTTCCAACAAACTGTGAAATTTGGTTGGTCCACAGCTTCTACAAAATCCAAGCACTTAACGTGAAGGGAAGCGGAATCCAACTTTCTTACAGAGTGATGCACGTTTTTCGTGTTTAGCGACTATTTTCCCAAACACATACCAATCATCCTCAAGTTCATCTTCCCAAATCAACCCTAGGCACGACGACAACACCAAACCAACACTAACCAGAGCCTTAATTAACAAAAAAAATCAACAAAACCTGCTGCACTGCTGGCAGAAGCGCTGGTGGACGCCGGCGACGACGACGCGGGGGGCCTTGGAGTGGGGCACGCAGACCTTGTGCCGGCAGTAGTAGGCCTTGCTCCCCCTCAGATCCATCCCGCACCCTTCCACCTGGCACCGTGGAGCCCCCGCCGCCGCTCCGTTGACTCTCCTCCTCCTCCCAGATCCGGACGATCCCGACGTTGAGGAGGAGTTGATGGTCAGATCCATTTCGGAATAACCAAAACAAGACCCTCTCTCTCTCTTTCTCTTTCTCTTTCTCTCTCTCTCTCCTCTAGTGTTTCTGATCCATCGATTGGTTTGGTGTCTGAGTTGGGATGGAATTATTATTTATTAATATTGGACTACAGTAGTGTGGTGGGCCAGAGGGTGGACTGTGGATGTGGTGGAGTGGTGCTTATTTTAGATTTTCCTCTGACTTTAGTTATTAAGGACTTAGGGTTATCATTATTCATTAATCATAATCAAGTGGGTTGATAAAGTTCGGGTTTGTGTGTTTTAAATAGTCGAGGAATAACTTACGGTTAGTTTGAGTATTGATTTTCAAATTGGATAGTCAAATGTCATTAAATAAATAACATATTTATTTTGTATCACATGTAAATTTTATTTTCCTCATGCAATATTATGTTCTCAATGTAACATTTGATTTCCCCATGCAACATTTTGGTTTCCTTATGTGACATTTGGTTTCCTCATGCAACATTTTCCTAATACAACTTATTCTGAACAGACATACAACTTATTATGGACAAACACAAAACTTATTATGGATAGACACACAACTTATTCTAGAAAAACACATAACTTATTCAGAACACACACAACTTAATCTGGACATACACAAAACTTATTATTGACACACACAACTTATTATTGACAATAAGGCGTGAGTCTGTCAATTTTAAGTTGTGGATCAGCAAACCAAATGTTGCATTGGGAAAGTAAATATTGCACGGGTAAACAAAATGTTGCATTGGGACGTAATGTTGCATTAGAAAAGTAGAAATTGCATGTGATACAAAATAAATATGTTATTTAATTAATTTCAGAAAGTAAAAGACATTTGACTTTTGATGACTAGACTGTTGGTTAGACTGACCATGTCAGCGCACGTCCCGGACGCAAACATCCATTAATCATTTTCCTTCTGAAATATCTACAAGTAGATTTGCGTGTCGGCGGGGTGTGCACGCCAGACCTGTTCGGCCTGCCACTTTTACGCAAACTCTATCACCCAAAAATTATTATGAAACCCAGATTAATTCTGAAATTCAGAATCTGATTCTCACTTTTAAATTGTGTCCTCACATTTCTCTCTCCATATTCCAAGAAAATATTGTTCACAAAATTTGGAAAAAATTTGGAAAAAAACGTAGATGGTCTCGTTGGTTTTGTTTACGGTAGGGGTGGAATCTTAACCAAGTCAGATGAAAGTGTTTGGAAATTTCAAATTGACTTCAAATTAGTGAAAGTAGATTGGTTTTGTTTAAGAGTTGTGTTGAACATTTGAACTCATTTTTCGAATGAGTCTATTATGTTTATTTGGTTTCATATGTATATATATATATATATATATATATATATATAGTTAATTTTATTTGTTTAAGCTCTTTATAATCTCACAATTAGATTCTTTTCTTAGCATAACCGTCAAAATCTTAATGTACCTTACATTTTCAGATGAGTGATGAATATGCTAGGAGTTTAAAATATGTAGATTAAGTTTCAGGCTCATTGGAAAATTATTCTACGTGTGTGTATATATATAAAAATATATAACACATATATATACACAGGGGTGGATCCGGAATTTTTTTCTGGGTGGTGCAGATTGTTTTTCCATTGGTTGAATTTTTTATGTAGGACCTACAACTTTAAAATGATATTTTAAATAATTAATTAAAAAAACAAATAATTTGAAAATATTCTTTTTATTTTTAACATTTTTCCAAACCTAAATATATTAAAATACAAACATTCAAAATAAATTTTTACAACTATAAAACACGACACAATTAAATTGATTTTATTCTTACAACTGAAATTCCAATATCCAAACACAAAGCATATTGTTTGGTAAGATTTATTTGTTATGTTTGTTTTTAAGTTTAAAATTGATAAAATTTAGACAAACAGAGAGAGCAAAATAGTATATAAGTATAACCTAAAATTATAATAAAAGAATTTTGTAATAATTATTACTACTCATGCTCATTGCTATTTTCATTCGTGGAATTGTAGACTTTTGATTTATTATTCATTATACAGTTCTTATGTATAGAATGACTTTAATGAATAAATTTCCTATAAATACTAGTTTATTTTAAGTATTCATTCCATTTTTAGTCAACCAACGAACTCGACAGTGTCAAAGTGAGATATAATATGTCAATAAGCATAATTGTACTTGAAAAGAAAGATTGCACGTCATAATCAAAAAGTCAAATTCAAACATTTAAATCAAATTGCTTTGTGTACATTTTTATTAAACATAACTAAAATCTATGTAATGTTCATTTTCAACTAAAAAATTATCAAACTTACACAACAATGCAAGTCCAAAAGATTATAGCTTATCTTCCAAATGTAGTTGTTCAAAATAACTTCAAAGTCCCCGATCTAAATCAAATTGACTCTAAAATCAATTTTTGTCAAAATATTATCTTAACTTCTCTCAAATTCCAAATTAAATCACATTTAAACAATCATATCACAAACTTCAACATACTATACTTAAATATATATGATTTAATATAAAAAATTTAAAAAAAATGGAAATTTTTTTGAGAAAATTTGGATGGGATAGGTGCCGCACCTGCCCACGTGACTCCGCCGCTTTATATACATATATGTGTGTGAGAGAGAGAGAATTTTCCAATGAGGTTGATAGAAGCTAAATGTGGTTGCTAATTTAAATGGTTGTATTTAAATCTAAAGGTTGATAAATCGCTGAGTTGGACTTAGTATTTTTGGAAAACTCAAGTAGCAGAACCAAATCAGTATGGATACTAAATATCATAAAATAAGTATTAGTTTGTAAATTTCAAAGACATAAATTAACAAGTTCACGCTTTTATTAGGAAAGTCTACCAAATTTATAATCTTTTAATTTATAAACGTACCAGATTATCTGATCACCAATTTATTACGAAATTTATAATCTACTTTCACTTTTTGTTTATTTAAAAAAACCTTAATTATCAAATCTATCGATTGAATTATAATGTTGCTATTATATTTCGATTTTGGTATGATTTTAAAGTCATTATTTTTTCTTTTTTGTTATGTAATTGTTCGGATGGAAACTATATATATGTCATTTTCTTGCTTCATTTTTGTATTATCTTTTTAGAATCAATAATTGTACAAATCTTGTTACAACACAAAATGCATTTTTGAAGTCGGTGTTTTGTGAAGTTTGTATTATTAAAATTCTTATATTATGTTTTCGAAGTCCTATGATTCAAAATTGGTCATTATTTTATTAATTTTTGTATTTTAAGTAATTGCATTATTGAAATATGCAATTTTCTCATTGTTTTGGATAATTATGCATTATTACATTTTTATTAAACGTATTGCATTTGTATACATTTTTTTCAATTCAAGATGTATTTATTGAACTCATTAAATTTGTATTTTATTGAATTCATTAAATCAGCAATTTATTCTTGTTTTAGATAATTATGTATTTCTGATAATTGTTTTAACCTACTGTAGTTTTGATACATATATCTGTATTTTGTAATTCATGATGCATTTACTAAATTCATTTGATTTTCATTTTCCGATAATTAATTTTTTTTTCTGCTTCAAAAATATGCATAGCTCACATTTTTCATCATTTAGTTTAGGATTGATGCAATATTCATGGTAAAATACACGTATTTGTTAAAGAGAATGATGAGTTTAATCAGAAATGTTCCTTGATTCGTGGGAGATATTATTGCTTTTTTAAAAACTTATGATCTTGCAAATTGAAGAAAATAATCTTAAGATTTTGCACTAAAGTCAATAGATTGTCAAATTAAATAATTTTCATATCTGATTGTCACAAGAAATTCATTGGATTAAAATATGACGATTTTTGTTGAACAACTTCGTTTGTCCTTTAGTGATGTCAACCTCGTTGGAAATACTTTATATATATATATATATATATATATATGCAAAAATTATATATATATGCAAAAATTCTCTAGTGAGTTTGATGTTTAATTTTTCTATTTTAAGCTACCACCATATTCACTATTCATCTGAAACTGTAATGTAGATTAAGATTATGGGTGATTATGTTAATAAATGATCTAATGATGGATATTAACGGTAGAATAAACGTAATTTAGATCTAATTGTGATATTGAAGAAGACTTAAATTAGTAAAATGAGCTCTTGGATGTGTGTGGCTACTAGATCTTGACTCATATATGTGTGTGTGTGGCTACATGAGTGATTATAGCCAACTTGGATGTCTTACTTAAAATTAAGACCTTTTAAAATTGATATTTTAAATCAAACTGAATCACATGTATTTTTATCTCTTAATTTATGAGATGTTACAATTTTAGGTCAATCCAAGTTAGTTTTACAGTTGATCTAAAATGCTCATATTTGAACGACTGAAATTTTCTGAATTCCGAAGGGTTGGATCACGGTAATAGTTCATTTGATATGAAAAATTTACCATTTGTTTTATATATATGGTATATCTTACCCATAAATTTTCATACAAAAAAACTAATAAGTTATTATACATCAAGGTATGATTCAACCAAATTATTATACCTACAACATTTCTATTTAAAACTAAAAGTTTGCACATTTTAAAATAGCTTAAAGGATAATAAATGTAGATTGAAAATGTAAGACCATTCAATTTGATTTTTTATTGATATTAATTTCGTTTGTATACGGAGAAAGATAGTTATTCTAGAGAAGTCTCTTGTTTTAATAAGGAAAGGTCATATCCTAAGAGTTAATTAAGTAAATGCAAAAAATTTAAAAATAAAGAAGAAATTAAAAGATAGACAAAACCAACTTATATTAACATTCAAAAATAATTATTGTTCAGTCTGTTGGTTTTAAATTAACCTTCCAAGTAGGCCTGTAAACGGGTCATGTGCACGTCGGATATGTCGTTACCTGTATCCATACCAAGCTAAATTAACAGGTACAAACTCAAAAATGACCTACCCGTATCCGCAAAGTTAACAAGTATGCGACAGGTAAATGGGTATAATATAAATATATAAATGTTATATATAGATATATATGGGTTTGAATTTTTGTATTTTTCATTATTAGTTATTTAATATAAATTTAAAAAATAAAAAAACTCGTCCCTGCTCAAGACCAGTTCATCCACCTCCCAACTACTCGTCGCCACCAGTCCGTTAACAGGTATACGGATATGAGTAATGCATATACCTGTACTCGACCCATTTATTAATCGGGTAAACAGGAATGAGTATATACGGGTATGAATTTTTAAATAGATATGATTTTTTTATCGGTACTTGATTGAGACGGTTAACCGGATATATGAGTGTTACTCGTCGTGTTTACAACGTGCTTCCCAATCAGTTATATAAGCTGTTCTAGGTACACAAGTCTTATAAAAATTAAATCTGTCTTGAGGAATCTTAAATAGTGCATGCAGCTGAACTCTTACACACCCTCTCCTCGAAGATAAGCTAGGTGCAGTAATAAAAGTACGTTGTAGAGAAAGGTAACCTTTTCTATTAAATTCTCCGAGGAGAAGTTGCCAAAACTTGTAAATGTATACAAACATTATAGTCTACTTACATATACATATGCATAATTCTAATTCTACATTTGTATTACTGTAAAAAGAAGGGCAAAGTTGCTGTGATATCACAATGAACTACTGCAGTTTGAGCTGTCTTCAATGTTACAAGAGGGAGATCGGAAGCTACTGGATTCTAGTTCCGACCAATAAACCTCATTAATTATAGGACAATTTGCATCCGACAAAACCAGGGATCAAAACAAACAAACATACATGACATCCAAAGAACTTAAACCTATCCCAAACTATAAGTCTACAACTAAGTCTCGCTGTCAAAAAAAAGAAACTCTAAATTTGTGTTTAACTGTTAAGACTAAGTTAACATCCAATCTGATCTAAAACCCCTAAAGGAAAAGAAAAGGAAAGAAAACATCAGAGATGAACACCAGCTCCATCTGGGGCGTATAAAATTTACAAAACCTGCCATATATATTAGTCACCTCCTAGCTCTTTTACGTGCAGCCGCGGCTCTCGTTGGTGGTAGAGGCGAGACCTCCTTCTCAACCGTCCCGGCCCGTTTGGCAGGTGGGTACAATGGAGTTGGTTGGGGTCTTTTTGGGGGCCTTCCGACGCTCCTCTTGGCTGGACCACTCGACTCCTTCCTCTCATCTCCTTTCCCTCCCTTCTTCTTATCGGATGGTCCTTTGGTGCCACCACTTCCAGAGCTCTTCAGTGATTGAAGCAACTTATCGCCATTCGAGGAAGATGACATTGAGTTCTTCTTCAATCGATCGAGGAATACAGCAGCACCCTTCTTCTTACTTGAATTGGGAGCTGACTGGTCGACAGCATTGCTTCCACTGTTGGTCTTTTTTGCAACCAACTTTTCTGTTTCTACTGAATTATCAACCGAATCAAGTTTATTTTCCGAGGAAACATTATTGATTGGTGTTACATTGCTTCTCTTGGTTGTTGCACCTCGAGCCTTGGTGGTTCTCAACCCTCTAGGCAGCGGCCGGTCCCGCTTCTTCTTCTCTGCTTCCGCCAACTCCTTCTCCAAATCGTGCTTCTCCTCCGATTCCTCCTTAACCATCCCTCCTACTTTTGCGTTAGTGGAACTCCGCTTCCTGCATTGCAACAAAGGAGCTGCGTTGGCTGGTCTTAGCGGTTTGTCGTCATCGTCCAGTTCAAGCTTCAGTTTGGATGCCAGTGGCGGTAGAGGTGGTAGTGCAGCGGACGATTCAAAGGGTCGCTTCCAGTGATGGGTGGCTATCTCCTTGTTGATGATCTTGCGGAGGTGAATTGCCGCTGTGGATTCAGCAGATTTTGCGGGGAAAAAGACGACAGCATTGTTACAGAGGAGGAGGAGATCCCGGAAAAACTCTGCGCTGGTGTAGAGACCTCCCTCGAGCTTAGTTCTGACCATATTGAGATCTATGTGCTGCCGGATCAAGTTCCGGTATCTCGTGCTCTCCTGAAGTATCAAAGAGATTCAGATAATCATAAATCGTAACAGAGAATGTGTTTCCATAAAATGTTTTCGAGCCTCTCTTAATTATAACTTTTAGGGTAGACATTAACTGACTGTTAGCTTACGAGCTACAATCAGGACTCTAGCCTAGGGAATGTCAAATTTTGATTTACCAACAATGTTCCCACCATTCCAAAGAAAGTTGATGTTAGCACTAATGAATGCAAGACTGCGGAAATTGGAAATGCAGCAGTAGTATTGGCTTACATTACCGAACAGTCAAATTAATTTACAGTTTACACCCATTCCGTTCTGTATTCCATTTCTATAATTGGCCGAACAGTATGGTAAGGACTAAGGAATAAGGATCGATGATTCGTTGTGTATCTTAATTCTTAACATAACCGCATCCAAAATAACACGTGAGACGCTCGTGAGACATAACTTTGACCAACCTGCGTCCAGTGCGGGACAACGTGGCGGAGTTGTAATGGTCGCAAAAACTAGTAATTTCAATTCCCGCCCTTCTCCTCGGAACGTTTCTATGCAACACCGAACTATTTTGCATTTTACCACTTCCATAATTCAACTACCACATCAAGCTCCATCAACGGCACAATCACATGCACGCATGCAATTATAAACTAATGGTTAAATCACGAATTTTGGTGTCTATTTTAAACCTCTTACTCAGTTACTCCTCTCATCCTTATTATTTACAGTTTGTGTTTATACTTTCAATAAAAGTTTGAAAGAATTAGGAGCAACAACTGATGTTCCAACGGATACTTCTGGCCGCACGATCCCTATCCAATGGCTGTTGGCTGTTGCAACGACAAACATGATGTTTCCATACGAGCCAATCTTTAGGCCAGATATCGACTGTCTTAAAATTTTAATAATTCCTTCTGTGGGTCCACCAGTCTCGGTGGTACATAATGGTACCTAAATCTCTCTTCAATAAAAACTGATCTCGCGATATCTAACCATCCATCATCTCCTCATCATATCGCAACATGTTCCGACCTGCGCTTAAACATCAATTTATCGTCCCAAAGCATTTCTTTATTCACCACCAAGATATTATAATACTCTTTCCAGTTATGTTCTACTTTTTCAACAGGCGAAGATGTTGAAAAATTTAGAAAAAGAAATCAAAGACGTAATATTTTTTTGGTAGAATATTGTTTAACGAGAAATTCCGAAGGCGAGAAATTGGATTACCTGTATCTCGAGCCGGCGTTCGAAAACGGATCCGTACTTGTTAGACCGGATAATCTCGAGGAAAGCCGCCAACGGCTGATATTTCTCGGCCTTCTCCTTACTCGGAGGCGACACCTCGTCGCGTTCGGGCGAGTCCCCGCCGCTGCTGCCGCCGGAGACCGTTATAGCTCTCCGGCGAACTCCACGCCGGCGAGTCAGATTTGCTGAGCTCTGCACGTCGCTGCTCTCCTTTGCCGTCTCATCTTTCGACTCCGCGATCGACTCGCCGGACTCCGGCTGCCGGACCTTGGGTCGGTTGTCCTCCTCCGCGTTTCGCACCTTCGCTATTGAATCCGAACTCCCGTTGCAGGACCCCTCCGCCGGTTTCTCCTCGCCACCGGCGACCGGATCCGGCTTCTCTGGTTTGGATTCCTCTTTCGGGGAGTTCGACTCGTTGCACGACGGTCCGCCGGATAGGTCGTCCTTCTCACGTTTAACATCGTCTTCGGTTGTACCGTCGACTTTGTCGTCGGCGCCGGTTTTCTCGCCGGCAGATTCGGAGCGGCTCCGTTCGCGGTCTTCCGTCAGCTTTTTAACTTTCAACTGTAGCGAGCTGCAAAATGACCAAACTAACCAAAATAAACACCAATCCCAGATCTCGAGATCAAATCAAAATCTAACCGTCCGATCCCCATCCAACGGTCAATATCATTTCCTCTTAAAAAAGTAACGAGAACGATTCCGGTTTTTACACGATTGAAACGTCGCTCCTCTCGACCTCCCTCCGGAGCTCGTCGACGCGGAGCCGCCGGAGCTCGCCGAGCCACGGGACGGGGCCTTCGACACCATCACCGGAGTCGATCGCGTCCTGGAAGTGGCGGCGGAGGAGGTAATAGCGGCGCTCGCAGGAGAAGGGGGAGAAGAGATGGGGGGAACGGGAACGGCTCCCGACCTCACCGGCGACGGCGTCCCAGTGGTCGGAGCCGTGGCGGTTGACGGCGGAAGCCAGAAGGAGGTCCTCCCACGTTCCCCAGATCGCCTTCTCTCCGCCGTCCGATCTGTCCATCGTCGCCTTGCTCGCTCATCTCGATCCGTCCATTCTGGTTCGGCCTCGTTAGGGTTCCGACCTTTGGTTTGGTTTGGTTTGGTTGATTTTTGTAATTCGATTGCGTTTGGTTACCGATTCGGTTTATCGATCGATTTATATTGTTGACACATTTGGTTTCGGTTCGACCTCCCAATTCCCAAACGAGGCGATTGCCATTTTGATTTATGTATGCATATTTTCGGTCCTTCTCTTTTTCTCCAATGACGTATTTGCCCTTCACTTCTCCGAACATTTACGGGTTAGTTAGAAATTGAAGCAATTCCTTATGTATACGACACCTTGCGTTTGTTTAAAATCACATGTGCTAACTTTCGTCGCAGACATCCTATTTGCAGGACGTGAAGGGTATTGTAGTAATTTGGTCACCTCACTCAACTCGGTTTAGTAAAGTTTGAAAATTGAATTAAGGAAGCGATTTCCTCCTATTTTCAGGCGTTATTAAGGAAAAACTCTTCAAGTTATTCTAAACATACAAACCGCTCGTAACTTTCTAAGTTCAAAAGCTGTTAAAATATACAACATTTTACATCACCATCCTCCATTTCAACCAAAATAACCGTCTATTGTTTTTGTTAGTCTGTCCCAAGTCGCTAATTATAATCACGTAGTTTTTCACATTGTTATATTTCAATGTCATTTAGACTTCCTTTTTCGTTCCCACAATATTCATTTCATTAGGAATACGAAATTACAAATGCATCGAAGAAGTCCTCGATTACGTTACGACCCATGAGATCACCATTAATTCGAGCTCCAACAGTAACGTCGAGTAAAACATGTTCGTCCAAAACTTTGTATCCACAGACGTTGGATTTGGAATGTACATACATATATACAGAATACAAGTTAATTAAATCCCTATGATACAGAATACAAGTTAAATCCCCATGATACATATATAATACAAGTTCAATATATAGAATACAATTATATAAGTTATAAATACAAAAATCGCTATACATCTTGGGTGGGTGAGCGGCAAGGCATACGAAACATAATCTCGATGGTCTCCGCCCCCCTACAATCCCAACATATCTCCGGCGTTCGTCTCAGAATTTCAAACTCAAGACACAACCATCATAATTCGACGGTGTTGTCTAAATTAATTAAAGTGGACAAAATGTAGATGTGTTTTATGACGTGTCACCATCGATTGGTTGGAACTTGTTATTTTGAAGGTATGGTTCCTACTCATTCTCATTTAATAGAGTTGGGTTAACTTTGGCTAAAAATAATCCCCCTTAAAACCGATACACAAACTCAACTAGCTAGTAGTTGTTACAAACATTAATGTCGTAGTTAGAATCCACACACGAATTGATGTTTAAAGATGAAGCCGAGTACTCGAATTGATAGACCCTAATGACCTCGTCCGTTTCATTCGCCACCAAAATACTGTACATTATGTATTCATGTAATGAAATTATAGGACAGAATGTACAGGCATATGGACATAATTTAGACTACGTAAGGCTCAATACTCAATGATGGGATTGTGTGTATAAATATTTTGACGACATATTTGGATAATATTTACATTCTAAGAATAACAAGTGGAAGAAAATCTACCACGACTATTTTAGAGAAAAAACGAGCATATAATTATTCATTGCATCAAATTAATGGCAATAAATTGACCGAAGGCAAGATCTAATTGACATACATAACTTAATTAACGTTGGATTTTTGCGGTCAAATTTTTGTATTAAAATTCAAAAGGTATTCGCCTACTACGCTTTGTGTTGTGTCACATAATGACATGTTTATGTAAAATAAGAGGGTTTTTTCCCCTTTTTTCTTCATTGCCCCTGACTATGAACACCTTTGTCTGTAAACATAAAGAAATGTCGTATTGGTACTGTATCCGCCACGTAAGAAACAAGGAATTAACGACATAAAACGATTGAGAAAATGTAGGCACGTTGTTTCGTGTGTAATGTGTTTAACCTTTGTCATTTGAATCTTAATTCTTTCATATTTATGCTTTGTAAAACGACATCCTAATAAAATGACGGAATAATAGTAACGCCACGAAATATGTGCACTTGTCTCATGCCACGTGTGCCGTTCTTCGTTGACATAAGTTTTCAACGTATCACATACCAAATTATTTTTTGTATCTCAAACGTACGTAAACAAAGATGGTAACCGATTGAAACAGATGTGGACGTACCATGTGCATATGTGTTACCGTGTCTAAAACCTAACCTAACCTAAACACAAATATTAATATTAATATTGATATTTGTTGGGAGAGGATTCTATCGACACAACTAACAAAATACGGATTAAGGAGGACGTGTGGTAAATAAGAATATTGACGTGGAAAATTAAACTCTCAGTCTCTCCCATTTCAAACAACAAACACGTAGATAAAATGAAAATCACAAGCAAAATACAAACACACCTGAAGCAAACCACAACACATGTGTTTACAAGGTTCGGCAATATGCCTATGTCCTTAGGAGGGTCTCATACGAGTTTCCTTTCATTTCTTGTTTATCTCCAACAAGAGAAACCTCTGAGATTACAAACATTTGGAATCAATATGTCTCCCAAAACACTCTACATCCCTCCCTAGCCTAATATCTATCAAGAAATAAGTATTGTGTGTTATATTACAAAATTAGTACGAAAATTCCTTTTATAATGGTCCAAAACCGTACAAATAAATATGCAGGATCGTGGGTAAAACCGTCTCCAACGGTCGACCAAAATTCTCCATCAGTCGACCGATGCACGGTTTTGTGCATAACTGCCAACATTCGGTCGACCGCTCGCCCCGTACCGGTCGACCGAACCGCAATGCTGATCCTCGTTTTGAAGCTTCTGGAAGTTTCCGGTCGACCGCGTGCCCAGCACCGGTCGACCGATCCGTACTTCGATCCGAGCCCTGAAGGCTTAAGAAGTTTCCGGTCGACCATTGTCCAACACCCGATCAACTGTCTCCCCTTCCGATGAATCCTAGCACGCTCTGGACTTTTCCGGTCAACCGTCACTTAAGTTGCAGTCGACCGATTCTCTATGTTTCCTGTACTTAACAATTCTACAAACCAAATATCAATAATATTGATATCCGCATTTATATTGCGCATATCCATGAAGTAGCTAACTAGCTACTAGTTAAGAAAGGATTAGCAGTTGCTCTACCAGTGGATATGGCTAAAGAGCCTTCAGAATAGAAAGAATGGGTAGGATCGATGAAAGCCTACCCCTACCCGTTTGCGACATGATTATGAATAGGAGTGAGCTTCGGTCCAGGACCGGACTGGACCGTACCGGACCGGACTGAAACCCGAATTTTCGGGAAGTTCGGACCGAAGACCGGACCGAATAGGTTCGGTCCGGGTCGGTCCAAAACCCTGATTTTCCCCTTAAATTTTCGGTCCGGTTCGGACCGAAGACCGAATTTCCAAAATTTTGTGCCCGGATCGGACCGAATTTTGCTCACCCTCGCAATGCTAACATATATGTGAAATTGTGAATGCATACAACATATTGTTATCGGTTATGGGACATGTCCATTTCCGCATTTATCTTGAACAGATACGGATAGAATCAACTTGGGAAAAAGATATTTGATTTCGCAAATTAAACGTTCGCATTAAATTAGAATATAAATTCCCTTTTAAAGTATTTTTTATTTTTAATTAGATCTGACATATAACTCAGAGATGAAGAATAATTTTAGGCCCTTGATAAACTAGGCCCAATGGACTATAACAGTGTACATAGTAGCAGCAAACTTGTGAACCACATTTGTCCACAAAAAACAGTATTAGTCATCTAATCATCCATGGCTCTACACGTAAGTATCCAGATAATGGGGCAGGATTCCTCCTGTTCATCATCTCCTGAACACGACGTAAGTGTATTCCCATTATATTTTACTTAAACAATGTTTTAAAGTAGCATGTCACGTAAAAGGAAATCCCACGTAATCAGGTTACTCCCATAATTTTATTCCTTGTTATTAAAAAGACATAGCATTTCTAAATTCCCTGTTATTAAAAAAAATATAACATTGAAAATTCTGATCATTTTGCTGCCGATATTTACAACCGATGGGATTTGAACATGAGAATTTAGGTTGAGGGAATTTTAATGTGACCAGTTGAAACCATATTAATTTGGATACATATGAGAATATCGGTATAATTGATAAAAACGAAATTATATCCCAAGGCTCATCTGTGCATAATTCGTTCCGTTAAAAATTAAAAATGATAAAGAATTTATAATATCTTTCATTAATGGCAGACATGGAATATCCTCGCAATGCTTAGGAATAGGAGCAACAGGTCCCAACACCTCCACGTTGGAAGATCAAGGAACAACAAAAACAAGGAAGCATATATACTTACATTCCGTGAACAACATGTTGATACAATTACAAATATGATCATGTAATACAGCGAGTTACATATGTCGAATAAATATTCCATAAGGATCCAGATAAAGCCAACATACAAAAACATGTAAAAAAAACAAGAAACGAAGGAACAGTGATCAGAGAGGACCTCAAAGACCGAGCCGTCGGAAGGCGACTTGCCTTAGAGAAAATATCGTCCCACATACCAGTGCGTTTGATGGTCTGCCAGTTTTCTCCCAGGATAGAACGGTCGCACCGTCGATTAGGCGCACACCGGAGTCAACGGACCACGAAAGCATCGCGGAACCTCGCAAGAATCGGGCGTTGAACAACTCTGGATTCAGAGATAGGAAATCGCCGGAGATGGACGATTTTCGTAGAGAGATGATGGGAAATAAGACGTGTATGTTCAGGAGGAAACCGTCATGATATATATATGTATTTATTCTTGTAACCGTTAAGGACTTAATTGCAAAAACAATTATCTTGAGGTCCAAAAATAAATACACCCATCACCCTGAGGCTAAAGCCTCTAATTTCTCCCAAATCCCCCGCTGTCACGTCACGTCACGCCACGCCTCGCGCGCATGTGTGGAGAATTCTCTCCTCCTCTCTTTCCACCTACAAAGTGACAAGTGAATAGTATGTTTATCAACATCCTTCAACTTGTTAGTTTTACTAATGTGGGACTAAAAGTGAGGTGAGCACATGACACATGGGGAAATAGTTCTCATCTTTATCTCAACATTGAATTTCTTCAATTGAGCTATTCATGGGCCTAGCCCAAACTCAATAATCCAACAATCCCCCACAAATCCATTGTTGATCGAGCGACCAAACCTTGCAGCCTGGTGCTTTCAGTAATGGTACCTTTCGGGTTTGAACCACGACCTGAGTCCTTCAACTTTACCCCCACATGAACTAAGTGAAACAAAGTCTTGAACTTCAACCTTTTGTGTGGAGATGTCCATTGAGAACAACACTAAGCAGGTTATGCTGCAATCTACAGGGTTGATGCTTTACGGTCATGCATCCGTATCCTGTTTCATGAATGCTTTCAAGGAATGACCCCCATTCCTCTAATTGCGGCCACACAATTGCATTCACATAGTTGGGCTTCTCCAAAGATGCACTGCTAACATCTTGTCTCAAAGACTTGAACCCATTCAGAGTCTACACTCTTACTAAACTTGCAGTTTCAACAACATATTCATTCTTTGAGGGTATTGACACAGATACAATGTATGACCTACAATGTATCACCAATGAGTTGCACTTGACTCACTCAAGAACTTGTTATTACCGCATTGAACCAGCTTCGTGGGATCTCCACTCAGATTGGTTGGGTTGCCATTCTAGATGAGTCATGTAATGGGTCTCAGTCCCATCCCCAACTTGGATTTCAGAACTTGAGCTAGATCAAGTCCTTTGGTGAAAGGATCAACTGTATTGTCTTTGGTACCAACAAAATCAACAACTATCACCCTTTCCGAGATCAATTCCCTTACAGACTTCAGTCTGACTTGGATGTGTCTCCTTTGTTTGTGCTTATACTTTGTGCTTCTTAACTTTGCAATAGTAGTCATACTATCACAATGCACAGATATTGCAGGAACTGGTTTGCTAGTCATTGGCAATTCAGAAAGGAGTCCTTTCAGCCATTCAGCTTCCATTCCACTTGTATCTAAAGCACAAAGTTCAGCCTCAAATGTAGATCGAGACAATATGGTCTGTTTTGTAGACCTCCAGGAGACTGCGCCTCCACCCAGAGTAAAAACATACCCTGTAACACCGTTACTCCCAGAGTTTTTGGCTATCCAGCTTGCATCACTGTACCCTTCTAGTACAGCTGGGAATTTCCCATAATGCAGCCCAAGGGTAGAAGTACCATTCAAGTACTTAAGTACTCTATCCAAAACCTCCCAATAAGTACGATCAGGACAACTTGTGTATCTACTAAGTTTGCTCACCGAGAATGAAATATCTGGTCGTGTGCAATTTGCAAGATACATCAAACTACCTATAATCTGAGAATATCTCAGTTGTGAAACTGGAACACCACTCTTGTTCTTGTACAAAGGTTTTGATGAATCATATGGGGTTTTCACAGATCTACAATTCGTATAGCCAAATCTCTCAAGAATCTTCTCAACATAGTGAGATTGAGATATGGAAATACCATCAACTGACCTAGTCAGTTTGATACCCAAGATCACATTTGCAACACCCATATCCTTCATCTCAAACTTAGTACACAAGAAGGACTTAGTTTCATGTATTATATTCATATTAGAGCCAAACAGTAAAATGTCATCAACATATAAACACAATGCAATACATGCATTACTTTGAACTTTGCAATAGAGACATTTATCAGAATCAATAACCTGGAATCCAAATGATAATATAATTTTGTCAAATTTCTCATGCCAAGCTTTTGGGGCTTGTTTAAGTCCATAAAGAGACTTCACAAGTTTACAAACTTTGTTCTCATTTCCAGAAGCTACAAATCCTTCAGGTTGGTCCATATAAATTTCTTCTTCAAGGTCACAATGAAGAAAAATAGTTTTTACATCCATTTGATGGATTGTAAAATCATATACAGATGCCAATGCCAAGAGCACTCGGATAGTAGTCATAGGAGACACTGGAGAATAGATATCGAAATAGTCTATTCCTTCCTTTTGTTTAAACTCATTGACAACTAATCTGGCTTTATACTTATCGATGGAACCATCTGGTTTTAATTTCTTTTTAAATATCCATTTACAACCGATCGTTGAACAACCTAGAGGAAGATTTACCAACTCCCATGTCCCATTAGAGACAATAGAGTCCATTTCGACCTTAACTGCGTCTTTCCAATGCTTTGCTTCAGATGAAGTCATATCATCCTTGAAAATGTTAGGATCACCCTTGAAGTGGTATGTGATAAAATCACTTCCCAAATCCTTGGCAATTCACTACTGCAGAATGCTCAATAGACGTCACCGAATAGACGTCGGATGTACAAACATCCGACGTCTATACCTATAGACGTCAGATCTTTGTACATCCGACGTCTATCTGTTTGTATAAACGTCGGTTTTTTTAGAACAACCGACGTCTATACCTCCTGAAAGAAGAAAATATTTTTTGTTTATTTTTTTTTGAATTTATTTCGTATAAGAATTTATGTAGATTTATTTTCTATAAGAAATAAATCAATTTTTTGGGATTTATTTCGTGTAAGAATTAACGTAATTTTTTAGATTTATTTTGTTTAAGAATTAACGTAATTTTTTGGGATTTATTTTGTGTAAGAATTTATGTGGATTTATTTTCTGAATTGCTAAACATCGCCCCAAAATTACTTAAATCGCCCCTTGAAATTACCATTTTGCCCTTCTCTCATTTCTACTGCTATAACGCGACATTTTACCCTCCTATCACACATCTCTCTTCATCTTTCTCTTATAATCATAAAAAATAATGTTTTGGAGGTCAGTAATGAGCCAACGGACGCCCCAGTGTACTCGAATCTGGTAAAATATCTAACATCTTTTTAATAAAAAAATAATAAAAAATTACGGGCGTCCAAAGGAGCTGCCCCCACGTAGGAGGGGGCGTCTGGGTAAGACGCCTCCCCCAGGGGAGGCGTCTTACCCAGACGCCCCAGCCCATGGGGGAGGCGTTTTACCCAGACGCCCCCTCCTACGTGGGGGCGGCTGTTTCGGACGCCCGTAATTTTTTATTATTTTTTTAAAAAGACGATTGATTATAAATTTAGATAATTATTAAATTAATTAATTAATAAGTTAATAATTACTATATTCGGATGACCAATACTCCTTCGGTACACCGAAAATTCAAAAATTTCCAAATCCAACAATTTCAAAATTCGACCCCAGAACGACCTGTCGAGGTGGTATTTGTAAGTCATGATGTTTTACGACCGGTGGATTTTGGATCTTAAAAAATGTTGGATCTGGATTTTTTTGAATCTTAATCACTTGCAAAAAACACATTGTAATCCGACCGGTTACCACCGAAAACTTGCAAATAAACGTCAACTAATTTGAGATAACACACCGTATAATTTTAATTTGACAAAAAAATTAAAAAAAAACGGGACGTCTGCCTAAGAAGGTTGTACCATCGTGGAGGCGTCTGGCTAAGACGCCTCCACCATGGTCGATGCGGCTTAACCAGACGCCTAGACAATGGTATAGGCGTAGGCGTCTGGATAAGACGCCTCAACGATGGTGGATGCGTCTTAGCCAGACGCCTCGACGATGGTACAGGCGTCTTAGCCAGACGCCCGTGTCGGAAAAAAAATCCACCTCCGTTACTTCGCCTGATCTAGGTGTTTCGCCAGACATTTTCATGGTGTTGGTACTAGGAATGTTAGTAAAACTGAGTCAATAACTTTGTTTAAAGACACGAGACGATATGAGTATTAAATATATTGTTAAGGGCAATTTGGTAATTTCAAGGGGCGATTTAAGTAGTTTTGGGGTGACGTTTAGTAGTTCCCTTTATTTTGTATAAGAATAATGTGAATTTAAAAATAGTTACATCAATGTAACTATCACATGTGTGTTGTACACATGTGTTGAAGTTTAGTCACACATTGGAGAAATTTTTTTATTGGTGGAGTTGAAGTACTCCACCACTCCTTTACTTCTAAATGGGAGTTTGGTAACACACTACAAAATGCAAGGGGGTATATATATATTTAATGGTCAAAAGATTGGCACTTGGGCTCAAAATGGTTGCAACATTTTTTTTTACTATTAACCCATGTATAGACGTCGGATGTATAACATGACCGACGTCTATAGGGCGTAAAAGTTTAGTCCCACATCGGAGAATATTCGAGAACGTTTGTTCTTTCTAGGTTCAATTTCAATTTGAGAAGACTCAAAATCAGCAATAGACAAATCTACCCCCACATGCTCGTGGATTGAACCAGACGTAGAGGGATCAACTGAAGAAAAAACTTGTTGAGGAAATCCAGATTTCATGGGAAATACATCCTCAAAAAATGTGGCATCACGAAATTCATAAATACACCCATCACCCTGAGGCTAAAGCCTCTAATTTCCCCCAAATCCCCCGACGTCACGTCACGTCGTTTCGCCCTGGACCGGGACAGGCGCGCGCGCGTATGTGGAGAATTCTCTCCTCCTATCTTTCCACCTACAAAGTGACAAGTGAATAATATGTTTATCAACATCCTTCAACTTGTTAGCTTTACCAATGTGGGACTAAAAGTGAGGTGAGCACATGACACATGAGGCAATAGTTCTCATTTTTATCTCAACATTAGATTTCTTCAATTGAGCTATTCATGGACCTAACCCAAACTCAATAATCCAACACAACACTAATCAAGGAAAAACATGAAAGGACCTTATTCAAACGTAGAAGTTGGTTGAATTTCCCACAACACTAAATAAACGCAAAGCTCTTCCACCATTAATTGGAGATCAAAATCTCCACCACTGATGAATAAAATTTCTTGAATTGGACATCAGGATCCTGATCCACTCATTTTTATCCAAAGTTCATAACCATTTCTTCCATCAAGTATTACACTAAATACATTTAACCCGCAACAGAAACACAAAGGCAAACTTAATAACAGTAATAATAGCAAAACACTGTGATCAACCATACCTACAACTTACTACATATATACCGGACATCTTTCTCTTAAGTATGTATCAAACCAAACTCGATGATAGTACGTAGTACTAACAAATCTAGCTACACAACAACCTATATGTACCACAAACACACATTAATGTCTACGTACGTACATTCATTAGGAATAAGAAACAGCAGATACATGGAACCTAATATATTAATTAATTATGTTATATTCCGGTGCCACCATGGTAGTGACCAGTAACACCAGGTCTTGTTCCAGCACGAGATTGCTCCCTCTCCCTGTCGATGGCATGTCTCTCACGTTCCTCCTGATTTCGGAACTCCGCTTCTTCTTCCCCCTCTAACTTCCTCTGCTCAGCCGCCTCCTTATCGGTTAGGTCGTGGGTCCTCATCCTCTCCATCTGCCACCATCACCAACGACTTAATTAGTTATAGGTTATGGTAATTAATCAAAAGTTGTTTCAACGAATACGATCGGACAGAAGGAGAGATTGTACAAATAAGAATAAGCCAGTTTTTTTTTTTTGAATCATTCTTCTTTTAGACTTGAGATTCAATCTAAACCCGCATCTATTTTTCGAAAAATCCGTAAGAAATTAATATGGTTCAAATGAAAGAACTCAAATGACGAAAACTCATGAACTAGTTAACCAAGCTGCTATGTACGTATTTTGAGCTATTTAATATAGACATAGTGTTATTAGTTACACGTATATATGCACGTACGTCAGTAATTATTAATTACACTTTTAACTTTAGTTCACTAACCTTTCTAATACACTAATATATAAAAAGTGAGTTAAGAATGTGAGGGTATGTACGTACCTTCTCTTCGGCGCTGGCTTTAGCCTTGGCGGAGGAGCCTAAGTTCTCGGGCTTCTCCTTCACAGCAGCGGCTGCGCCTTTCCCTGACTGCATTGCTCTTGTACGTACGTGTTTTGTTTTTGCTTTTGAGATTTAATTTGATAGATATTCGGATTGGGATTGCTACAGTTCTTGTTCGATAGGTTTATATATTGGTGTGTCGACTTGTGTGTTGTGGCGCCACGATTTTTGTCGGACGACTCGTGTCGTACGTGTTGCATGGGTGAGGTGCGGACTCGTGTTGTCATTTTGTCAAGAATTCATTTGGTGATTTTTGTAGATGCTTATTATGGAATAATGGATAGACATGGCATGACAAATGACTATTCGGTTCTTAATTACTATCGTCAAATTTTATCAAGTACCACCTTGTATCTGGCAGATCTAGCCAAAAAATCGTATGGAAATAACACAAGGGTGCTGATATTCTAGGGAGGAATGGTAATGGTGTATTTTAACAAAAATGGAGATACCATTTCCAAAAGTAAATGATGATGTACTCAATAAGAAAAGTAAAAATCGGGAACTCAACTACCGTAGCTCCTTATATTTAGTGAATCGGGAATTCTAATAAAAAACAATTCTAAATCAGTTTTAGATTGCATGATATGATATTGTTTCTGTATTTTGCTAACGTACTCAGAGTTCTTTCTTTTTTCATCAATTCAAGTACCTTATTATCTAACTTCTGTTGATTTTGAAATTTAAAATTTATCAATTATAAATTAGACATTTCAAAACAATACTAATGTGGTGCTTGCTGAACAATTCCTCTAAGCCAATTCGACATGCCAATGATGTAACCAACAATATCAAAATTTATGATCCAGGTGCAAATGTATAACAAGGTTAACAATTGGACTTAGGTGGTGCACCACAGGTTCAATGCCAAGCCAATTCGATCGACATACCAAATGCCGACCAAATTCCATGATTAGGTCCATATCCGAGGCAAATTCGGCCAAATCATCTTGTTTAGACTCTATCCATTGTTTAGATCAAGCGATTCAAATTCGATCATGTTGGTAGATTGGGCTCAATGATTAATTGTCTCAGAAGTTATGTATGTGGCTAATTAGTTGGTCTGATTATGTTTAGGCGTTCGATACGATTATGTTGGCGGAGCCGGACCAATCGATCAAGCGAGTGCGATACATATATGTATAAATATCTAGTACACAGTAAAAACCCTAATAATATTTTCTCTTCTTGGGTTCCCTCACGTAGTCACGTTCATAACAAAACCGGACTAAACCTAATATTCCCGGTCCAATCTCCTGAGACTTATTGTCTCATATCTTAACTTGGATCATCTTTCCAAAAGCATTTATTAGTTTATCAAAAACAATAAGTGTATGTTGATTGTTAGCGAATTTGAATTGGTAGAGCGATCAAACCAACGCTACGAAAATAAATATACAACCACAAGACAGATTTTTCGTGGAAACATTTTCAGATCAGGAAATCACAGCCACCTCAAATCCCCCAATCCACTATTAGCAAAATGTTACGTTACAGAAGAGAAGATAATCCCAATCCGAGATTAATTTGGACCGGACATCATAAAAAGATTATTTAAAGTCCAAAATGGCCCACAAATAATTGCTCTCACAAACAACAAACGTTTTCCCCCTATTGTTATATCCAGGCAGACCATTAAACTCTATACTAATTTTAGTACCATATGACATTAATGAGCTCGGTGCCGTTGGATAACCAACAAGGCATCATATTTGACAATGTTTTAATAACCGTTTGTCGCCTACCCACAGGCCACCACATAATAACTGGGTAATTAGTCACACTATCTACATCTAAAATAACATATAATAAACCCAACCAAGATCATGGTCAAACATGCACTAACCTAACACTAACACTAAATAGTACATCATCAAAACTTGCATGCATATATAATTCACGTGAAATTGCCGCTACTCCCATAGCTCCCGGGCTCGGTGCTCCCCGGCCGACAACGGCGGATGCCGCGGCTCGAAGTCTCCGGGGCTGTGCCGACTATGTCTCTCCTTCTCGGCGGCGTTGCGGTCGTAGGCCTCGTGCTTCTCCCTCTCCGCCTGCTTCATCCTCTCCATCACCCTCTCCTCCGCCTCTGCCTTCTCACCCACCTTGTGGGCCCTCAGCTTCTCAACCTAAATATATATGTTTATTAAATGCATGCAATTTTATCATCTTTAATTTTGATGGTCGCTTTGTAGATTTTTTTGATTATTTAGTTTAATTGGTTCACTATTTTCAGAAAATATAAACATTTAGGTAAAAGTAGTGAATATAACCTTTTTTTACAGAATAACACATATCTCGTGTTATTGTAACAAACGAACGTACCTTTTCTTGGACGGTGGCTTTGGTCTTCCGCGCGTCGGCCTTGACGGAGGCCACCATGTTCTGGGCCTTCTCCTTCACTGACTCCATGTTGGCGGAGGGATTGAGGAGTGTTGTGGAGTAGAGATAGAGATGAAGATCGTTTGATTGTAGTAATGGAGAGTCACATCACTCATCTGGTGGAGTCGTGACACATGTGACATCTTTTGTGTACGTGGCTGACGATCTCCAAGTTAGCGACAAGCGACGGGCATGAATGGGTTGTTTGGATTACTTTGATGGTATGGGCTTGTTAGTAAATAAATCTAATTTGGTATATTGATTTGGTGGCAACCCTTTTTTTTCATATTTACTACCACGACGTATTAGGATTGGATGAGTTTTCTTATTTTACTATTTTAAAATCGAAGAAGTTAAAGAATGGAAGTTTAATTTATGTTTTTATCTATATTTTTTTTTCTATCTATAAGTTAAAAGAATAATCTAGACTTCCTTCCTTTTTGATATCTCGAAGTCTAACCTGTGCACGTTTAAAAATGGATAGCTTCTTTTAGCTCTGGATGGATGGAAGGATGGAAATGTGTATGTATTGAAGGTGTTAAGTCTTTAGGATCTGATATCCGAACGTGAGTGTCCACTTCAAAATCAATTAGTATTGATTATAGTTCTTAGATTTTTAACAGTTTAAATTCTCTACTTGGTGAAATTATGATCGAAAATTTACCGACTCATCTCAAAATCCACCGTGAGTGCTTCCATATCAAGAGCTTATCAAAGTTGTACGAGACACATCTGATGCTACTACAAGATCGTTGATAGAGTCTCTACATTTGTCAAAAAAATTGCTCGTGGTGGCTTCTTGGTTAGTATCGAAACCCTACTAATAATTGATGGTGGGTTAGACATAACTTCCTGCTGTTTTAAACCTATAACCCTGTAGCAATACTTAAACTAGTGATTGCAGTTTTTTGTTGTGATCACAATCGAAGATGAAAAAAAGAATGCTGAAACCACAATGCAGTAAGCAAGAAGCTTCAGTCCTTCCACGCACTAATCCCAGCAAGAGTCTTCCACTAACGCTTCGCCACTAAAAGCTGAACATAGCGAATGAGAAGAAAAAAAAAATTGAAAAATACAAAAAGTCAACTAATTTACCCAATTCCAAATATTTCAAAATATCAATATGCGATCACACTAGAAGTAATTAAATTGAAAACATGCACCCATCATCAACATCAACCTTATAAAATCCTACAATCTAACCACAAACACACCACTCGATCATAACATAAACGAACTCAATCCCCAACTCACACAACAACAACACATGACTAATCAACTAACCAAACAAACTACAATTTCCTAATCATTTACACAAGTCCACTCCACAAGTACTAGAACAATTCAGAGGGACCAATCTTGGTGCATTTACTAACCCATGCACCACCTTCTCCAAGTCTCCAAACTCCCCACCCCAAACCTCACACCCGAGGCCGTCGAACTGATTCATCTCCGAGTCGACAGCACACGTATTTCCTCTTAAATCCTTCTTGTCGTCGATTGACGACGAAGAAGTTGTACTCCTTTTGCTGTTGTTCTTCTTTCCAAATCGACGACTAGATTCCAAATTCTTTTCCACAGGTTTCCCTGTGAGACTCTGAACGAGTTCCCGAAAATTCTTGGCATCCGTCTTTATGACCTCCGGCGCGATAATGTGCACAATGCGGATCTTGGGTGGTCTCTTTTTCTCGATCCGGTGGGATTTCTCCGCTAGCGTCGACACACATTGTGGCCTCACTATCGCCTTACGCTCCATTAGAGATGAGTTGAATTGGTCTTGTGGGATGGGGAATTAAGAAGTTGTAGCTAGTTTATATAAGTGTAGCCGTGGGGGAGAGGGGGTGTGGAAGCAAGAATTGGATGAACTCTGCTGCGTTTGACAGAACTGCGACAGCGCCCACTTGTGTCTACGTGCATGTTTGATTTTGTGCAAACGTGATTAGTAATATATAAAATAGACATAATTGATATATATATATATATATATATATATATATATATGTATATACAGGAATTCTCTCGTTAGCTCAGGGCTTAATCAAACTAAATTAAACCCCTATAATATCCATCACTCATTTCAAAATGTAAGGTAGATTAAGAAAAAAACGGTTATGCTAATGAATGGTGAGATTAACTGTAATTAAGATCCAATGGTGAGATTGTATGGGACTTAAACTAAATTTGATGAGCCCTTGGCTCACTAGAGCTTGACCCTATGTGTATATATATATATATATATATATATATATGGTCAAGTGAGTTCAAGGCTCATCAAATTTAGTTTAAGCCCCCTACAATCTCACCATTGGATCTTATTTACAGTTAATCTCATCATTCATTAGCATAACCGTTTTTTTTTCTTAATCTACATTACAATTTGAAATGAGTGGTGTATATTGTGGGACTTAATTTATAAAAATTAAACCCTAAGCTTACTAGAGAATTCTTGTATATATATATATTTATATAGTGCAGTAGAAATGCTTGCCCATCTTCGACTTACGAGGTCATCAGTTTCTTTCGTTGCTTCACTTGCTTCATGGAGCAAGTACTAAACATGTTAAACTTCGTCGTCAGTTCAGATTATTTTCATATGATCTGTAGATAATTCCATGCATTAACAATACCATTTAAAGGTATGTTTGAATAACCTCAAATATCATATTTTTAAAGGGAAACCGGATTATTCAGAAAATTACAATTTTAAATGCTACGAGGGTGTTTGGATAACCTGAATAATACATTATAAATTTGCATTTTATTTACTGAAAATGTGTTTTTTGAAAGAAAAAAAAGGTAGTGTGTCTTTTCTTTCTTCTTTATTTCTAATGAAATCTTTGATTTTACTAAAAACACGTTTTTTAGTTAAATACATTGTTAAGTAGGATAATATATTTTCACAACATATTATTTGAATTGGATTCGAAAAAATTGAAAATACTTTTCTCAAAAATCTAATTTTTGCAGATTTTGAGAAAATAATAAGATTTTTTCCTTCTAAAATCTCTATTCTAAAAATGGTTGCCAAACAACCCTTAATGATATTTTAACCAGGGTTACTTTGAATTACTAAATAACTGACTGACCCATATATTATCCACTGTGATCAGTTCATAGTTCAGAGATTGTGATTCGTATGCAATATCCGTGCAAAACCGACCGTCAGATCCACACGTGATTGGGTATACTTGCTCCTGACACCACTGACAAACTTCTAACTCGTGTCTGGTTTCGATTCGCATTTTCAAGTCGAGGCAGTTTCAGATCCCCTCGTGGGGCCCTTTTGGATGAGTAAGCACAGCCGATGTCAAACTGTGGTGGTTGGTTGGAAAGACTTTGGTTCATCAGCTTGTTAGTTTCAACTTTCAACTATGAGAAAAGAGTCGCAGATTTAAGCCATCGCCTGTAACTTGGCTATAAGTACGATTGTTAACCCCAAATTATGAAGAAAAAGAATATTCTTGATGCCAATAATTACCAGAAGCAGATCGCAAGTATGATTGTACATGCTATAAAATAGTCATTAAGAAGTTTTGAGTACATTTGTTGATTTGTTTTGCACATTCTTGCACCAACTTTGAAGGGCGAAGATGCGCAAGACCTGATGAATTTTGTTCCAAATTGCTTTATGCAGGTCCAGGATCAACTCATGGATGGACCACTAGGTTGTGCCGAAACTGATTGGACCAACTAAGTGGGCCAAGTCTAAATCAGTTCAGACGTTGCGGTTCATCATAAATTCGTTTCGGCTGGTCCAAATAAGTGGGTAACACCGTAACATGTAAGGATGGATTACTTGCAAGGATATAATACACGAATTCGGCTGTATACTTAAGGCTTTCTTTAAGTTAGTTCCGGCCAAAAGTTTCTACATCCTATATTTCTCGAGTCTTCTTCACAATGTGAGTTGAAACATTTCTTTCTTTACTGCCAAATAGTTCAAGTTTTCCCAACGACATTTTCGACCACACATAGCTTTACGTTTACACCTCTACCTTCAAAAAAATGTATCGTTAAATATCCACAAAATTCAACACCAAAGTGAAGTTTAACTACCCAAGCTATACTCAACAGAAAAAGTTTATACTCAAAGATCTACACATATGGTTAAAGATAGAAGTTTCACATATTAAATATGCCTCTTCTGCTTATATATTTAACTTGAATCTATCATTCCACAACATGCTTCACGTTAAAACATCATAGCAAACCAGTCTTGAAGCACCATCTATAAAACATCACTCTTACTTCTTGACTTGGAAGCAAAACAACCCCACATCCATATAAAAACCTACCATTCCCTCCAATTCACATCAACCATCACAAAACACAAACACAAGCACACCGCCAACAACAATGCCCAACTCCACAATTCTTACTCTCTCCCTTCTCTTTCTCTCCACTCACCTCCTAACTTCAACAGCCCTCCTAAAGGAGTTCTCCATTGTGGGCTACTCCCCTGATGACCTCTCGTCCCACGATCACCTCATTGAGCTATTCGAGTCATGGATGCATAAACACCGCAAGACGTACGAGAGCCTCGAGGAGAAGTGGAGGAGGTTTGAGCTCTTCAAGGACAACCTTAAACATGTAGACGAGACCAACAAGAAGAAAACTAGTTATTGGCTTGGTTTGAATGAGTTTGCGGACTTGAGTCATGAAGAGTTCAAGGCCACCTATCTTGGGTTGAAGGGCGAGTATAGGAGGGAGTACAAGTCTAAGGGGGAGTTTAGGTATGAGAATGTGGCTGATGTGCCCAAGTCTGTGGATTGGAGGAAGAAAGGAGCTGTTACAGATGTGAAGAACCAGGGTGCATGTGGTAAGACAACCAGTAGTTGTTACTTATAATGCTAATAAATTGATTCAAGAAAGTTGAAAATCATATAAAAAATCTTATTTTACTAATCATATGGTATAATCCTCAAAAAGTCTGAATACCAATGCTTAACATGTATTACATTATGATAACTTTTGAAATTCAAGTTTTTTGGTTGACGCCTTGACCCCCTTCTACCCAAGCAAGTGCTATTAAATGCCAGCTGACATAACTGAGAAATGCAGGGAGTTGCTGGGCTTTCTCGACAGTGGCTGCCGTTGAAGGCATCAACCAGATTGTCACCGGCAATCTAACTTCTCTGTCAGAGCAAGAGCTTATCGACTGTGACACGGAGTTCAACAATGGTTGCAGTGGAGGGCTTATGGACTATGCTTTCACCTATATTAGTGGAAATGGAGGACTTCACATGGAAGATGACTATCCCTATCTCATGGAGGAGGGAAAATGTGAACAAAAGAAGGTGACACTTGTAGTAGTTTGATCAAGAATAACAAGACTCGTGATTAAGAACTAGCTGACATGAATTTGGTTTTGTATAGGGAGAATTGGAAGTTGTCACCATTGATGGCTACGAAGATGTTCCAGTGAACAACGAAGATGCACTTATAAAGTCATTGGCACATCAGCCTTTGAGTGTTGCCATTGAGGCCTCTGGTAGAGACTTCCAGTTCTATAGTGGGGTACGGGATGTCTTCCTAACATACTTCTATTCATGATCTAGCAGACTTCTATGAACTTATCTTATTGAGAAAACGAAAATAAAAATTTCTGACTTTGGTACAATACTGTGATACCTGCAGGGCGTTTTTGATGGCCCATGTGGGACGGAACTCGATCATGGTGTGGCAGCAGTTGGATATGGAACATCCAGGGGCCAGGATTACATCATCGTGAAGAACTCCTGGGGACCTAGGTGGGGAGAGAAGGGGTACATAAGGATGAAGAGGAACACTGGGAAATCTGAGGGACACTGTGGAATAAACAAGATGGCCTCTTACCCTACTAAAAAATGATGTTCAATCTGCTATGCCCTTTAGAAGTTTTAATGTTGTGATTTGATGTTTACCTTGGAATAAAATAATTACTTTTATTATGCAGCTACCATTACACATAACAATGATTTTAAAATGCACCTTTAACTCTTAATAAATAGGAAAGAGTTGTGCAAAAGTGTCAAAGCAAACTCCTACAATAATGATGACATGTTAGAAGGTATTCCTCTTTTTAACTCACCCCTGCAGCCCTGCTGCATTTCCTTCTCACGGAAATGAAACAGCTTCCAACAACCTTAATATTCTTTCTTGTTTTGGGAAAGAAGCGGCCATACTATTAACTTTATGTAAATTAATATGAGCTGCTATAAAAGCAAATAATTAATTGGAAGAAGGAATGACCGGGACTTCCTCAGAAGTTTGCGGCCTCGTTGAATTTGAAAACACAATCATACAGCCTTCCTCCCAAGAACTGAGCAACTTCAGGGTGTTTGACCTGTTAGCAAGTGGAGCACAAACCGAAACCAGACATCAGAAGATACCAATAAAATGTAAACATAATCAAGGTATAAAAGAAAGGACAGAATAAGTACCATGCCAATCTTGATCGAGTCACATTTCATTTGAGCATAAAGATTGGTCTCAATTGCACGCCCCTTTAAATACAATTGAAAATTTTGAATGTGCATTAGTATAAACTACAACTTTTACTTGTTTCAAATTCAGTTTTTAGTTGTCAATATAATTTGTATATGTTACTACCATTCCCTCCATGACAACAAGGTCAGCATCCGTTGCAAGGTATGCTAGCTCTGGTGAGATATTTGCTAAATCGATAACCTGCAAAGAAATAATTAGGACATACAGAATAGTACGACAGGAACAAGAAAAATGGAGAATGATGCTTTAACACTTACAGGTAGATCATTTCCAGAATTGGCGATCAGAAGATCAGCTGCATCAACACCCATGAGCTGTCCCTTCTCATCCTTAAGCTGATATATGCAAAAATAAAAAGACGTAAGCATCCATGTGTCTGTGGATAGGAAACTAACCTTTCCTAGTATTTGGGTTCTTATGCAATAAGTGTATCTATATTGAAAAGCACTGTGAATGCATACCTTTGCGATAAGCTCAACCAATTCAGGGTATGTTACATCATTGATGGAGGGCAGATCATTGGCTGCTAAGACAACCTTGAAGACAAAAAACAATATCCACAAATAGTTAAAGGTTGCGAAGAGCAATTTTCAACCAATGACAAGATCCAGGAAGAACACCAGAAAAATGTAAAAATAGTATACTTTGTTAGAAGGACAAGGTGCAAAGATCTAAACTGATTGCCAAAAGCTTTTCTGAGAATTAAGATTTCTACAGAGTGCTGGCATATTTTAATGCTCAGGATTCAGATAGGAACAACAGAAGATAAAATTACTAAACACACGGTCAAATAAAAAATAAGAAAGAACAAAGGCAAACCTTTGTACCACGCTGAAGTAATTCCCTTGCAAATGGAAGTATACCAAGAATGATATCCGCACCAGAATTGTCAACAAAAATGATAGCCTAAAATAATGATATGCCGATAATGAGAAATCGGCATATGGAAAGAGAATCAGTCAAAGAAATGTCTAGAATAGAGTAGTTTTCTCTTTAAGCTGCTCCAAATAGGTTAAATAAAAGTATAATTACAAAGAGTTGTAATGTTATAAGCATTGAAATTCACTCAACCAGTAACATTTAATGTCTTAACCCATTCCTCATAGGCAAGTATTTCTCCCTGTTAAGTTTCTATACCATTGAGTAGAAAACCCATCAAATTGTAACCAGCCTCATGCTCATGTTAATCAATATGATGTGGGTACTAATCTCTCAATGACTCATAACAGAGAACACAACCTTCACAGCATAGCTACTATAGAGTATAGACACACTGGCTATGAAGACATGGTAGCAAAAGAAGAGTTGCAGTACTGAATGGTAGGTAATTAAAACTTTTTATTATCGGTGTAGGTAATTAGAAACATTATGACAACATTCTTTGCACTTTGATAACGTACTATTCCAACTCAAATTAACTAGCCCCAGCAAATAATATGTACAAGATGACTTGACATACTGGAGAATAGTTGGGTCGTGGAGGTGAAAACTGAACAGATTTTGCACATTTGGAATGTAATAACTTGCAAATAGATATGATGCAGATTTAATGCTAGCATTTGACCTTCCTCTTGCAATTGTTTGACAAGAATAACAATTCAATATAGAGATAATGGCTACATTTGAAGAACACTAAGAGACTGTAGCACATACCAACTAAGAGCAGCATAAACTCCAAACTGATAACTTAGCCAGCAGAAAATAATATAATATGATAAAGGTATATTCCGAATTTCATTATGCACAATCAGTGGGGTAAGTATGTCAGTAACGCAGATAAGATGCTTGCCTTCTTCCATGATTTTTTGGTCCACTTCAGTTTAAAAGCATCCAAATCATCAATAACCCAAGGTCGAGGTACAAGATTTTGGCAGCTAGCCAAGAAAGACATTCCATCTTTGGCGAAAACTTCCGCAAGCTTTATTTAGAAAAGAAAGATTAGAGTGGTATCAGTTCACAAATTTCAAACAATTACTACTTGTAAATACAAAAGCCCTGCACACAAGAAATTATGGAAGGAAGAACATAACAAGGAACTTGACATCGAACGCAAGTCCTGGCCAATGCGTTCCGGGATCAAAATATTTCATTATCTGAGATAACAAACAACCTTAACATGAAAATTCTAGGGCTGTATGGGGAAGACAAAGTTGGATCCTTGGTCACTACGTATGATTGTGTGCCTTATTGCAACATCTATATAATTTGAAGAAAAGAAGCATGGATCATCCTTTTAAATCTTCTTGTAGTGTCAGGAATTTTTTATTGATCTTGTAGCGTCAGGATATATCCATTTCCATTGTGTTAAAGTCTATATTATTTTTTGGCATTTGGAGCATCATGGAGTATATCAAATGACTATTTAAACGATCTGCATTTCTTATCTAGTGTAAAATCGTAACATGGTCAGTTGCATTTTGCATCATTGGGTCAATTAGAAACAACCTCACTGTTTTACAATAGTAGGGTTGCGTACACCCGACCCCCCCACCTCGCCTAGGCGGGAGCCTCTTTTGAGGCAGTGAGGTAATGTTGATGTTGATGCTTGTAGTGTCAGGATATTGTTGGTTACCCTTTAATACATCAATTTTAAAATTAAGCAATTGTACAACAATCAAACTCGTCGTATTTACCAAAAAAACCTACCTGTGCAGAACCCAGATCGAAAATATTTCCAGCCAATATACCCCTGATCAGACTTTCAACACGGTCACTTTCATCTACGATGGCATCATTGAGCTTAGCAACATCTGGAAACAATGATATTGCTTTTATGTTTTCTTCATCCTGTCACAGTCATGCAGAATTCCTCAATTATCATAATAATTAGTAACCCTGATATCGAAGTTATACCGGAAAGTACAGCAAAGAAACATGAACATTATGCATAATAAGTTATCTACCTTCACTTTTTTGAATATGTCCTTGAACCCTAACTCTCTAAGAACTTGCTCGCGCAGCCTGCAAAGAAGCTGAAATTTCCACGAAAAATCAAACAATCAGAAAGTGGAAGTAAAAATGATATCAAATAATTCCAATTACCATACAATGGGTACTGGCAACAATTTTAAATAGAAAAGGCATGATCAAGAGTTTTCAGCGATAAGGGCTTACAATGCAATCTGGAGGGCCACCATGACTCTCAGGATCCTTCTTCAATTCTTCGAGTATCTCTGTGTACCTTTTAAGATTTACATAACCAAAACAAAAGGTTAAAATTTAAAAAAACAAGAAAAAGAAAACTTGATGAAGTGAATTTCGTTATGCAATCACGAATTCCACACAATCAGGCCACACCAGTATCTCAATCAAAGTGTCTAAAAGCATCAGATAGTCGTTATGAAAACATCAGAACTGAACACAACAAACAATAGTACATCAATTAGGAACCATAAGTTAGAAATTTACATAACCAAAACACGTTGAAATTCAAAAATAAATCCGACAAAGTGAATTTCGTTTCACAATCACGAATTCCTCAACTACAGTGTCCACAAGCATTGGTTAATAGTCACAAAAACACCAGAACTTAATCGAATAACAAGAAGTACATCAATCAGAAGCCAACAATTTAGAACTTCTACTCATTTCCAGAAATAAACCAAAAACAAAGAAAAAGTTATACCTTTGAGCGAATTTCTCCGCTTTCGCCGGCGCATCAGCAACGGTCGGATCACTCTCGGCCCGCTGCCTGCATCACGTCCTCCACGTCAGAAACTTCAAACATCAAGTTACTTTACGAATTCCGAAAGGGCAATATCGAACGAAAATAGGGACCTGAAGGAAGGGACGGATTTGAGGAAGAGGTCGATCCACTGGAGCTCGACGGGGGTGGGCTTGCGGGGGTTGTCGGAGGGGAAGCGGTAGGGGATGGTGCAGGCACGGTAGGTCGACTCGATCGGCGTCTGCAGCAGCGGGAACGGCACCGGCGGTGATGCGCTCTCCATCGATACCTGCCCTGTGTGTGCTCGAAAAAATGTGGAGACGAGAACGAGACGAACTCTAAACTCTCAAAGAAGTCGAGAGTTGGGCTCCGTGTTCGGCTCCCGTCCCGGATCTGTTACTGCTTACTAATTATTTGATTTGACTGGTCAAATCTTATATTTATTTTACACGTAGATTGTGTTACCTGAGGAAAATAAGTACATAGGTCAATCGTGTCGTGTATATTATTTTATCTGATAGTTCTCTATTTATGTTAGAATTTTGTGACTAATTTATGTTAGTACAAATAAATAAAAATTATCGTATTTAAATTGAAAATAATTAAGTAACGTGTTTATAGATACTTCTTTTCAATTAATTGTATCACTTCGTGTCATTTTGAGCATAGAGCCCAATACTTTGATTCTAGAGTTGGTTTAGTTAGTTCAGCTTACGATTGGTTTCGACTTTCTGACTTTAGAATGAGTGGAGGATGGACTACCATAGAAAGAAGAGTGGATGTTGGGATTTCGACGGTAATTCGTTGGTAATTCGTTGTTTGTATTTGTGTTTGTAGTGGTATCTGTTACATATAACATTGTTTTTTGTAATTAAAAATTCATCGAATACATGACGATGAGATTTGGTATAATAATAAAAAATTGGGCCGGATGCGAGCCCATGATTGTGTCCAGACCTTGTCGGTTTGTGGTCCTTCCGCAATAAAACCAGGTCGGCTCCCGAAGTCTCGTTTCTTCTCAACTCGAGATTTCGAAAGCCGAAGCGCTAAAACTTGTTCCAACGTCGGAATTAAGGTTTGTTTCCTCTGCGGATTACTATTAGTTAATCCCCGATCTCTGGTTTAGATCCTTTTGTTCGTCTTCCATATCTCCGTCGTTACATCCCTGGCATACTGGATTGGCTTGTCTTTGTAGAATTAGGGTTTTCCTCTAGCCGTTTTAGAACCCTTAAACAAGTTCTTTAAGTTTCAAAGTCATTTTGGTGGTACCGTTAGAATAACTTAAATCTGGAAAAACATACTTTTAGAGTTGATTGTACATGAATTGACGATCTAATGGCTTTAGATTTGGGAGATTAACTAATTTTCATAATTGGTTGTGTTAGGATCCTAACCCATGTTTAGGGTTAACCCGGGATTAGAGGGGTTTGCATGGGGAAGAGAAATGTGGCGAGTACTGTTGATGGAAGAGAGGTGATGGGTTGGATGAGTAGGTTATTGTTGGTGCAAGATTTGGTTTTGGGTTTAAGTGTAGAATCTGTTTCTCTCCCTCATTTGCTCTCTCTCTCACTCACTCCCTTCCTCTCTTCCGACCAGACCTTGTGGAGGCGTCTCCGGCGCGTGGAGGCCAGCTGGGTGTTGGAGGAGAAACGCGAGGCGCACGGGGCGTAGGCGGCTGCTGAGGAGTTGGTGCAGTTTGGATCTCCGATCTTCTCCGGGGATCGCACATTTGAGGTATGCCGATTTTTAGTTTGATTTGTCGTTGCCCACCCTCGTGGGAGGGTTGTGTTGGTCGGACGGGGAGGTCGGAGACCTCTTCGGCGTTGTTTTCCGTGGAAAACCTCGGCTGACGCGAGGTTGAAGACGACCAACGGTCGACCGGACCCTTTGTGTTCGGTCGACCGGAACTTAAGTTTATTGGATTTTTATGCATGATGTTCGGACGTTGGTTTTCGTTCGGTCGACCGTTATATGACGTAGAAATAATAAGATGACCCTGTTAGTTTTCGGTCGACCGAGACCCCTGAGTCGGTCGACCGATAGATTCGATTTTGATGTTGACCAGACTCCGGATTTTGATCTCGTTCGGTCGACCGGTTTTAGACATTCGGTAGACCGTTAGAATTTCTTGTGTTGCGCAAATAGTTCGACCGTTGCAGACGCTTCAGTCAACCGATTTCCCTGGTGGAAGCGGTCGACCGGATGTCACTTCTGGGCGACTGATTCCCTCGAGGAAAACGGTCGACCGAGTGGTCTCTTTCGGTTGACCGTTTTCCACTCGGTCGACCGTTTTGCACAGGACAGAATTCCTGGTTCTTTTTTTATGCCAACTTTGTCCACGGAAACCCGTGTCCTCGCCTTGTGCGTGAGCCGGGAGGTGACGGTGGGCGCGTTACGCGTGCCTACCCAGGGACCGCCGTGTGAAAGAGTGTGGGTGTCTGGGACGCGTCACCTCCTTGTATGGATCATGACTATTTGATGGATTGATTGGACTTATAGTATGAGTAGCAGACCTGAGGGATCGCGGATCCCAATGCGTGTGACGCATGACTCGTGGAGCATGATGACCCTGCAGACTACGGTCTGGACCCGTCCGATGTTGTGCCGGACGTATATTGTACCGCCGATGTGTCGGCGATGCCGCTGATGTTGTGCCGGCGATGATCCCCGATTGGGCACCTATCCTGGGATGTTGACCGACCGGGCTACAACTCCGTCGAAGGTGGTGTAGACCACGTGATTCTCTGCACGGAAGTGCGGATGCTCCTCACCGATCCCTTAGGCTCGTGTAGTCGCGTGTGGGGTGATGCGTCGCGTACTGTCCGTAAGACCGTATGTGCCTACGGTAGGTTTCCGACGGAGACCCGTCGTTGTTGTTGCTGGACTGATGTCCTTGTGGACCCTGTTGAGGGTCGTGGCTATTGGACCGATGTCCCGTTTACCCTGTTGAGGGATTGGATGCATTGCAGATGTGACATGACATGCTACTAGTATGATAGGTTCATTTACCGTACTATTGCATGCATATAGGTGAGCTTGGCATACGGGGTTTCCCAATGAGAAACTCAGGCATCGTTGTTTGATTCATGTTTCAGGACCGCAGTAGGTTCTGTCGGGTGGTGACCGCGGGCGCACACATCTTGGGACTAGGATCCTCATCGGACTCTTCGAGGTCGTCGTGATTACTTTCTTTGTCTCTTCATTGTATTATTGTAATCGCGTCTTTTGAAAAACTCTGTTGTATTATTGGTGCACCAACGGTTGATTTATTGAGTGACATTCCTGATGTTGAGTTTATTCTGATGATCTCTTGATAGTTTAAAATTTTAAATTTTCCGCTGTTTTGGGATGTTAGAGATTGAAAGGAGATGAAAATTGGGGTTTCCTGTATTTTTTAAACGTTAGCAATCTCGATATCTATCTTGGTGTTAAACTTATTTGATATTTCGACAGGTTTATTGCAATTTATTCTGTACGCCGGAACCAATGGCCGAGCACTTGGCGTCGATATTCGGCACGGAAAAGGACCGCGTGAACTGCCCCTTCTATTTCAAGATCGGCGCCTGTCGTCACGGGGACCACTGCTCTCGTCTCCACAACCGTCCCACCATTTCGCCCACCTTGCTTCTCTCCAACATGTACCAGCGGCCTGACATGATCACGCTGGGTGTTGATCCTCACGGTCAGCCCATTGACCCCCGCAAGATACAGGAACACTTCGAGGACTTCTACGAGGACATCTACGAGGAGCTCATCAAGTATGGGGAGTTTGAGAGCCTTAACATTTGCGACAATCTCACGGATCACATGGTTGGAAACGTTTATGTGCAATTCAGGGAGGAGGAGCAGACGGAGGCTGCTTTGCGGTCGCTTCAGGGAAGGTATTATTCTAGACACCCGATTATTGCTGACTTCTCTCCCGTTACAGATTTCCTTGAGGCTACGTGCCACCAGTTTGAGGAGAACAGCTGCAATCGAGGTGGATATTGCAATTTTATGCATGTGAAGCAGATTGGAAGGGAACTCAGGAAGAAACTTTGTGGGAATTACAGAAACTATAGGGTCAGTAGGAGCAGGAGCCGAAGCCCTTGTCCTTACCGTCGCAGGGTACACCGTGATCACGAAGATTACCGTGATGGCAGGAGGAGGAGTGGAGACCGGCATGGAAGGTATGAAAGTGATGGAGGGATGCGACGGCATGGGAGCCCTGGACGGGCTAGGAGTCCTATTAGGGAAGGAGGTGAGGAAAGGAGGGCGAAGATTGAGCAGTGGAATAGGGAAAGAGGGGCTCAGAAGTGATGGCTATGCTACTTTTGTACATTTTGTATCAGTCTGTTTTGATGTGGAGATGTCTTGATATTTCTGCTCGACTTCAAAATTTGTGTTCTGGATTTCCTATTTGCGAACCTTTCCTTCCGTGTCTGACTGTTTTCTTCTTATTTAGGTATGTAGGTGAAGTGATGAAGTTCCAATGCTGTTGAACTATAACATTGATTGTGCTTTATTATGCCTTGGAATCAGTTTTATCCATCTCTATTGCTGTCATTTAGCCCGAAAAGTAAGATTATGAAGCTTTTGTAGCCATCTGAATGCTGCTTATGAGCTGTACTTTAATTTTTTTCCTCGGTTCTGATTGTTTATTGTTATTTTATGTGTAAGCAAGGCATCCAGTGATCCAGCAATTGTAACATCCCGAAACAGCGGAAAATTTAAAAATTCATAATCAAGACAAAGAGCACAATAATCAAGGCGGGACTGTTACTTCTCATAAACAATAAAGCGGTGCATCATAATACATCAGAGTTTGCCAAAATGAATACATGATTACAACAAAACGACAAGGGAAGATAAACGTAATCATGTGGACCTCAGTGGTCTGACTAGAGGATCCGACTCCAAACGCGTGCGCCCGCCGATCACCACCCCACTGGACCTACTGCGGTCCTGAAAATATATAACAACAATGCCTGAGTTTCCAGAAGGAAACCCCATATGCCAACTCACCTATATGCATGCATTACACAAATGAACCTATCATACTAGTAGCGTGCCATGACATTGACAAAAATGGAAAACAGTTCCCCCGAAGGGTAAAACAGGACATCAATCCGACAATCAACAACGAGTCTCCCGAGGAGACCTACTGCAGGCACATGCAGTCTTACAGCACGCGACATCGCACCCCCACACGCAGCTACACTACTCAAGGGTTCGGCAGGGAGCCTCTGTCACGCCTGCGGGCCGATAGAATACAGATCTGCAAATCTCAGTGGTCGGAGCCACATGGACCAACGGGGCCGTCGTCCGGAAGGTATAACAACAACATCTCGGTAGGTGCCCAGCCGAGGAAAACAACATAGCCGGAACAGCCTCGGCCCAACAATCACCATCGCCGGCACAACCTCGGCGGCATCACCGGCACAACATCGGTGGTCCATCACAACAGTCCGGCACAGCATCGGACAAATCCAGACCGAAGTCTGTCAGGTCATCGGGCTCCTCGAGCCGCAAACACCAACCGCGTCGCTATAAAAGCAGGACAGCGACCTCCGTAGCCCATGGACCGGTAGTCACCTCACCCAACGCCAGTTGCGTGCCCGCACAACATCAACACTGGGATCCACGATCCCTTAGGCCTGCTATACTACAATAAGTCCAATCAATCCATCACATTAGTCACGCTCCATGTGGGAGAAGAATGATCTAGCCTATGGTCGTTGTCTTGTTGAGATCATCTCAGGTAGTAATATACATTCTCCGAAATTTGTTCACGAGTTTTATCTATGCTTAGCTCGTTTAGTGATGATACCTAGGACACTAGAGGCTATTTCTGCTCAGAAGTCCAGTAAAAAAATATTTTCATGTCTGAATAGTAAATAGTTGCATCTAAGATCAAAAGTAGTGGTAGTTTTCATGCGTGTTGATTTTTTACTGGTTGCAACCTGCAAATTTTAAGTAGTCGTTTTTGCTTTGTAAGCTAGTTTAAGTATCGATTTGACTGTCACTTCGTTATTTATGTTTGGTAATGGCTTTCAAGTACGGAATGATAAGAGTTCAGATGTCATTACTCTTCTGATCTTAAGGATTTGTATAAGAAAAGCAGAATCATATTTGGCTAACTTCATTTCAACAAAGTGCATGATATCATATTACTAGCTCTTTATAAGTTGAATACCATACCATCGTGATGCATTCTTTACTAGTCTACATCTGCCTTTTATTGCTCATGGCTCATTTCCCTTGAATTAGAATTGATTGATAGTGAGGTTCGTGTTCCAGTTAGCAGTCAGCATCAAAAAATGGTTTCATCAAGAATGTTTTATTTCATTTTTTACTGTTAGCAAACATTTAACTTGAATTTATAATATTCCCATCCAGAATTGCATTCTGGATCTGCTATTTTGATTTTTGAGACTCTAACGTCTTGCTATTCAGTATTCAGGGGTTTTATACTTTAGTTGAGCTGGTGTATGCATGCCAAATTTAGGTCATAGGTGGTTTAAAGAACTTTTAGAGGCGAAACTGTTCAGCTCAAAAGGTTACGAAATTATCACTATATTCATCTTTGAAAATGAACAGGGTTGAGAATACTGTGCAAGCATGGAGCAGAATCTTTTGTGTTTTCTAAGCTCCATTATCTGTAGATATGATATTGTTTATACATAGTAGTCTGTTGCTTTCTCAAATTGTAGTCGCGCCCTCTGTACCTCAAACGAGCGCTTGTATTGGTATGAAAAGATTGTCATATTGGTATGAAGGCAAGAAAGAAACAAGTAGTTTGTGACATGAAGCCTTGGTCTCTTTGTTGTAATGTAATTTGCTCATGTTTCTTGATATAATCAGTTTTTTTCAGAATACTCATCAAAGATACGGTGGTCATTAATATTATTACTGTTTGAATTTTCTATGTTCCAATTCATTGCACAGATTCTGGTTTCAAAGTTAGTCTATGCATAGTATGGCGGCATATAATGTTTCTGAATCATTTGTTTTGAGAAACACTACTATGGAATTGTAGTGTGTCATACAGTAAATAAACTACTTGTTAAGTTTGTGTTGAAAATCATCCAAGGCAGCAGATTGTATCTTTGCATGCGTGGTGCATGTAATGAAATAGCTTGTAGTGGTAATCTGTCTACGTTAGGCAGTAAATAGCATCACCAAGTTGTTATAAATAAGAGTGTTATCCTTGAACTGACTCTTGGAGCGTAAACCTTGTACAATTTGTTTTCATGACATTTTATCTTATTCTGCTAGAATCTCATTTTTGATGGAAAGACTGGTACAGCTTCTCACATTGTGCATCAAGGATTTTAGAATCGAACATTATAGGCAAGAAGAAGTTTGGTCTAGAGGAAATGGAATTCATTGGTCCTCTTATGATCAAGCAAAGTTTATTCTTTGATCCTACATCTATTTCTCGTGCATGAATTCCGACAGAATGGAGATTGTTTTGAAAGACTTCTAATACCCTATTTTGTACCAACATTAAAACTTGAGTTAGTGATACGACGCAGATAAGATTCCCATTTCCCAACCAAAATCCTGCATGGAAAAGGAAGCATAGCTTAATTTCCACCTGTCCTACGCTACACACCAACACCTGACCAGCCTTCGCCACATCGCTTACACGCATCTCTGCACTTCCTTAAACGTTCCGCCCATGCATTACCACCAACATGTTTACATTCTGTCCCTCTCATATCCTCCGAATTACCGGCCCAACCAACTTCCTCAAAGTGGTATTTTCGTAATATTTCTGGACACCAATGGTATTTTTATGTTTTGCTGCTTCGGTGCAAGTATTTTATATAACAAAGAGCAAGAGAGAAACAAAGGCAAGAGTTGGGAGTGTTAGAATGGATTCAGATTACGGGGTTCCGAGAGAATTGTCGGAGCTACAGAGAAAGAGAGCCCAGTACCAACCACAGCTTCCTCCTTGTCTTCAGGTTCTCTATGATGCGAATTCAAACCTTCTTTTAAACCGACGTTTTGTTTTTTTCTTTTAATTCTCCCTCTTCATTTCTTTTGAAACTTATGATCTTAGTTTTTTTATCCAGACACATTAACGTGCACATGTTTTTAAAATGCGTCCTTTGAATTGGTTATCAACTTGACAAATTCTGTTTTGAAATCATATATTCAAAACAGTGCGGCCCGCCCACAAGCCGACACTTTAGGTTGTGTTTGGATACAATATTTGTAAATTCCATGGAATTTGCAATTGACGTAATTTATAAATGTGATTTGTAAGTACAAATAAAAATTTATGATATTTTATTACTTCTTAATTTAATGTTGCATCCAAACCATAAAAATCACATCCTACCGTGTGTGAAATTATATTTGAAACATAACATTAATATTTTGTATTAATTTGAATAACTAAAGTTTAAAAAGTTGAGTGAAATTTCGAAATCTCACATCTGAATTTGATTTTGACAAATTTTGAATAGAGGTGGAATTCCAAAATGGACGGCTGATTTGCAAATTCTAGCACAAATCAACAAAACATAGTACTTGCAAATGCTGCACTTTAAAATTTCGATCTTCTAGTGAATTTTCAGGTTGAAGTGATGCATCCAAATGCAACCATAGTTATCCAAACGAAACCTTAATATTGGATAGCTCTAGTAGTTCAGACCCTGGTTGCATTTGGATGTGGTATTTTAACTTGAGAGGAATAAGACTCTGTCGTTTTTAACTTGTTCATAACTCTTGGATGTGGTATTTTCGTGGAAGATTTTTCAAATGTAATTATGATCCTTGATGGTACACAGAAACTTCCCACTAATAAATAAGTATCCTTGATTTGGTTTGTTATGTCATAATACGTTTTTTTATACTAGGGAACAACTGTGAGGGTGGAGTTTGGAGATGCCACAACTACAGCTGATCCTTCTAGCCATAATGTGATGAGCCAGTACTTTCCTCTTACGTATGGCCAGCCTTTAGCTCACTTCTTGAGAGCAACTGCAAAAGTTCCGGATGCGCAGATTATATCAGAGCATCCAAAGATCAGGCATGACTGCCTTATCAATCACTGATAATTTTAATTATCTTTCCAGATTCAAGTGCAAATGCTAACACGATTTCCTTTGAGTTAATCTTATACAAATAGAATAGTTAGTAGTCCGTTCACCTTTTTGTTTCAATTTTATAGCTCAAATAAGGACTTCAAGGTTGTGGATAATATTGTTTTCCCGGTCTTCCAATGTTAATAAAGTTACAAAATAATGAATGCATCAATAACGAAGCGAGTTATAACAAAATTAAAGGATACAAAAGTGTGTGAAGAACTATAGTCACATTTATGAGGTCTTGAAAATGCAGTATGCATTAAAAAAATGATGTCATCACAGCATTCATTACTCATGTCTGTGGAGCGAAGTAGGTCCAACACAACGAGCTAAAATTACCTTGCTAGAATGTGTTGGGAGGGGATCTAACAATGCACTAACTCGACACGGATTAAATGCACCACATATAATAGAATATTGATTGCGGAATTAACTTCGGACCCTCTCCCAAACTCAATCGCAACAAGAACACTAGCAAGATGAAAATAAAACAAGCAAAGAACACATGCACACCTGAAACAACCACGACACACGCGTTTTACAAGGTTCGGCAACATGCCTACGTCCTTGGGGGGTCTCCTGCGGGTTTCCTTTCCTTCTTCAGCTTCTCCAACAAGAGAAGCAATCGAGATTACAAACGCTTGGAGGCAATAGGTCCTCCAAATCACTCTAGATCTACTCTAACCTTAATCTCTCAACTCACAATGAAGGAAACTAACTTGTATGCAATGTGTTTTTCGAGCAAGGACAAGCAAGTCCTTTTATAGACTCAAAAAACCGAGCTACAATTAAGCAATAACCGAGCAGAACTATTCACGCGCACGGTTAACCGACGCTCACTCGGTTAACCGTGAATGCTTCAACAGGAACTATTCCTGTTCTGATTCGGTTAACCGAATCCTTCTCGGTTGGCCGAGGGAACTATTCTCGCGCGTCTCGGTAGACCGCGAGAACGATTCTTGCACGAACTAACGAACTATTCCAACAACCCTTCGGTAGACCGAGTGACCCTCGGTAATCCGTTCCAACTTGGACATGCACTTTCCAGATTCTCGGAACACCAAAAATCTCCTCAACGGTTTGCCGAACCGTTCTTCCGAAGTGCTTCAAAACCTTCTGACGGTAGACTGAATCCAATTCGGTCGTCCGATCCCAGCTACACACGGAGTGCCTGGAATCCTCGGGTCGGTGGACCGAATCCAATTCGGTAGACCGACCCGTTTTCGCCGAAAATCTCCTGGGTTGTGCGTCGGTGAACCGAATCCAATTCGGTCGACCGACTCTTCCTGGTTTTGCTTCTTTAACAAATATAAGCCAATATTCAACAGAATGCTTATGCCTATTAGCAATCAACCCAGTTAAGTTTAGATAACTGTTTGCATATTGATCAGAAATTCTAGCAGCACTAGTTAGGGAGCAGCTGAAAAGGCATATATTTGTCACAATTTATCTGAATTTTGTCTTATTTGCAGAGTGGGTCTTGTATTTTCTGGGAGGCAGTCACCAGGAGGCCATAATGTTGTATGGGGTCTGTATGATGCCCTCAAGATCCATAACCCTAATAGCACTCTTATTGGAATTCTTGGTATGTTCATATTTCAATTATCTTTTTGATCTGCTTCGCCGACATATGTATAAGTAGTACTGAGGGACTATGCGTTTATTTAGGATGCACTTGATCAATCGAATGTCGATGGTATCTTATAGAAGGGATTTTGTTTTTCACATGAAGTAACATCTGAGATTAGAAACACATTTCCTTCCTTATACCTTTGCGTGTGCTGAGGGAGACACAACATCACATTAGTGTGTTGTTGACTACTACTTTTTGAATTTATGATGCATTATTGTGGTGGTCATTTGAGATATAGGTTCTCATAGCGTTTTGATGGCTGGACAAGCAAATTAAAATTTCAGTATGAAAAGGAAATCTTCACAAAAAGGGGTTGGTTTCAGGATTTGAGGTTCTTGTAAAATAGTTCTTATGCTTTCCATCTGGCTAATTTAATTTCTTCAACTGAACAGGTGGAACAGAAGGTTTATTTGCGCAAAAAACATTGGAGATCACAGAAGATGTTCTTTCTACGTATAAAAACCAAGGTTCATTATAAAAATGAATTCGGCCTATCACCTCAAACAAAGATTATACAGGACTCATGTTTCTTCCTAAACTCCCTTTCTGCTGTCGTGTTATCAGGTGGCTACGACATCTTAGGACGAACCAAAGATCAAATAAGAACTGCAGAACAAGTTAGTGCTGCACTGATCTCATGTCAAGCCTTGAAGTTGGATGGTCTTGTGATTGTTGGAGGTAAGTTACCACTGCATGTTCACATTTCATGTTCTATCGTTCTGATGGCTAACAAGCATGTTAGTGATATATAGTGATGTATAATGTTATGTTCCTGTTGCATAGGTATTCCATCTAATGCTGATGCTGCTCAGCTAGCAGAGACATTTGCGGAGGCAAATTGCATGACAAAGGTAACTTTGACCAGTTTACCGATTTGTTCTTGTCATGTAAATTCTTCTTCTTTCCCATCGGCATCGAATGTCTTTTGATAATTTGTTTGTCATTCACAACAACATCTTGGGTTTCATCATTAGCAATGATGATATCATATTCTATATGAACATGCATGCAACTTTAATGACGAGTTAGTAGTTCTGGAATTGAACAACTTACAAAACAGGTTGTGAGTGTTCCTGTTACCTCAAACGGAGACCTGAAAAATCAGTTTGTGGAGACAAATGTTGGCTTTGATACGGTTTGCAAGGTAATACAAAAATCCTGCGCTGTTATTGCTCATTGATTTCACGACATTTCAGAGAAATATGGTAACTTAAATATGATTCTTTATCAGGTAAACTCCCAGCTTATTAGCAATGTTTGCACGGATGCTCTCTCTGCAGAGAAGGTAGACATTTTTGTATTGGATTTTCACGTTGCCAACAATGACTGATTAAGACGGACTTAAAAGTATATTTTGATTTTAATTTCTGAATGTGCTGTGGTCTGGGCTCCTTGCACTTGTTATCTGACTACTTGATACTTTTTTTCTTCTGTAGTACTATTATTTCATCCGATTAATGGGACGCAGAGTGTCTCACGTGGCTCTAGAATGTACTCTCCAGTCGCATCCGAATATGGTTCGCTTTGCTCTTAACACAGAAACATTATTCTACTTATTCTAACACAGAAACACATAATTTTAACCATTCCTAGCACTAATCCTTATGAAGTATCTTGTTCTGTAGGTAATTCTTGGTGAGGAAGTTGCCTCTTCAAAACTCACCCTTTTTGACATCACTAAACAGATAACGGATGCTGTTCAAGCAAGGGCAGAACAAGGTTTGTATTGAATGTATATTTCTAGAAATTTGCACTACCTGATTTTTGAACTTATATAAGCCCATTTTTATAGTGCTTAATGACTCTTTAGAAACATACAATTGCATTGTCCTTGTTGAAGCATTTATATTTTATACACATGTTTACTCTCTTGTGCAGGTAAGAACTATGGTGTTGTCCTTCTGCCCGAAGGACTTGTAGAAAGTGTTCCAGAGCTGTATGCTTTACTGCAAGTAATAAGATTAAAACATAGATGTTTTTTTTCCTCATAAAAGACCAGATGGTGATAGAATTGACATTGCAATTTCCATTTGTCGCTATATATAGGAAATAAATGGCCTTTACAAGCAAGGCATCTCTACCGATAAGATAAGGACACAATTATCCCCATGGGCGTCTGCCTTGTTTGATTTTCTTCCACCCTATATGAGAAAAGAGGTGATTAATATTCATCAGTCAGCATACGCTTTTGTATCCTTTTATTCGTGGCAACCACTTTTTATTTGAAACAAACCCTTTCCATGACTAGATGCTTCTTCTTCCTGAATCCGATGAGTCGGCACAACTATCCCAGGTAATTGGGAACATTAAAATCTTCTTTCTCATTCACCAGGAGATGTTTTGATCATGTAATTCCCTCAATGCTTTTGTAGATTGAGATGGAGAAACTTCTAGCATTTATGGTGGAGTCGGAAATAAACAAACGCATGGTACAAACTATTACATGTGATTTTTGAAATTTCTCTCTAGATATCCACTCAGAGACTGTCTATAATATATGCATGGCCAAAGTATTCCCATTAAGGATTGAGCATGCAATTATTCTTGTTTCCTAAGCTCTTATACTCTTATATATTCTCTTCAAACTTTCTATGATGATATTCTAGAAAGAAGGCATCTACAAAGGAAAGAAATTCAGTGCCATTTGCCACTTTTTTGGATACCAAGCTCGAGGATCTTTACCATCAAAGTTCGATTGTGACTATGCCTATGTACGTTTTCTTTAGAAGATTTAACTTCTCTTGAGTCTACCATTTTCACTGAGAATATCATTGTCATTATGTGCAATAACAAAACAAAATGTATAACAGGTCCTTGGGCACATCTGTTATCATGTGCTAGCAGCTGGCTTGAATGGTTACATGGCAACTGTTACAAACTTGAAAAATCCTGTAAACAAGTGGAAATGTGGTGCTGCCCCCATATCGGTGCATATTACAATTTGTTCATCTCTTCGATCTTTAATTATTAAAATTTCCCCCTCTTTCAATGAATACCAAAATGAACTACCGTTTACAAATCTATCTGGCTCATTATCCTTTTGTTGGAATTATTCTCAGGCAATGATGTCCGTCAAGCGTACCTCATCACATGGCCCTGGGGCTGTATCCATTGGAAGGCCTTCCATTCTTCCTGCCACTGTGGATCTGAAGGGCCGAGCATACGAGTATACTTTGTCCTAATTGATTTACATCTGGTATCTACATTTTGGCCTTCTGAAGTATAAAGTTTACTTGTTTGTTTGTCGCTATCAGGTTGCTGAGAGACAACGGTATGAAGTTTTTAATGGAGGACGACTACCGGAACCCAGGACCACTCCAGTTCGATGAACCAGGATATGATGAGAAGTCCATCACCTTGTGTGTTGAAGATCAAGACTACATGGGAAGAATCAAAGAACTTCAGGAGTATCTCGACAAGGTCAGTTTACTTTTACGTTTCGTTCCTTACTTCGCTGATGAAACTAATAATTTTTGAACTAATGAAAAACATTTGATATGGATTGTTATTTCTCTGTTAGAATTTTTCCTTCCTACAGCTCAAATTCAACTTCAATATATATTTTCAAACAAGTTAAGTTGACTTATCTTGCCCATTTTTCTAATAGCTTTACCAATTGAAGTGGATCAAATTTTCCATTAGCTAAGTTTGGTTTAGAATTCTACTTGTGTAGTATTGTTGGAAGTGAATTTTCAGAACTTGAATATTGAGTGCTTCATTTGAGTTAGGATTTGTGGAATAAACAACAAAAATCTACAAATTCTAAACTCTGGTTTTGAAGAGTGTTTTTAGAGAACAAGTTGTTCAGCAAATAGCCCCACGTTGCTAAAAAATAGTCCAACATTGTTCACAACTTTAAGTTCAATAATCCATGAGAAACTTGTTTCCATTGTCTGTAGTCTAAATACTCAGGTATTAAGGAGATGGTAGACCAACTAATTTTCCAAAACGACAATTCATGTTCTAATCTGCTTTTGCAAACTTTGGTCTCCTAACATGGTTCCAACCATAATTTATCTACACTGCATATAATAGGTGAAAAGCATGGTCAAACCAGGGTGTTCACAAAGCGTTCTGAAAGCTGCTTTGAGTTCCATGGCTTCTGTTACAGATGTGCTGTCTGTGCTGACTGCTCCATCCACCTCAGGATACTCCTATCTTTGAGTGGGCTACTATACTACTTGTCACCTTTGGTTATAGTTATGTTTCCTCGTCATCTTTCAAACATGATAATGTCATAACTCATAAGATAGCTGGTAATAGTTTTGTTGAAGCTTATCCTCAATTACATGCGACTTTCAAACATAGTCATCATCATGCCATGTTATAACTGCTGTTATTAAAATTTTGTTTTACATGATAAATAAACCGAACTGTATTTCTTTATTGTCTCTTCCAAGTTTAAAACATTGATATTTGAAAATCGATATCAAGCAAACTATTTTTTCACTAATATACTACAGAATATGTTCCCTGATGGTGTCTTGTTTTTTCATTAACTACTGAAATAATGACTTCAATGGCTTCAGATACAATAGTTTATGGAAGTTAAAGATACTAAAATAGCTTGAACACAATTATGTCTCTTGCTAAGCTACCGTTTCATGCTGGTCTTGCAAGGGTGACAAGATGAATGGAAGTTCCAGCTTGATGTTTAAAAAGTGCAACATGAAATTTTGTTGTTTGCCCTTTCTCTGAAGCCAAACAACTTTGTCTTAAAGTAGTATACGTTGTTTGTCTCAGGGAAATGTGATTTTTTTGCCTACTTTTATGATAAAAATGTTTTAGTATATATGCGTCAACAATGGACAAAGATTAAGTTGTTTTTTGGCATTTGGAGCATCATGGACTATATCAAATGACTATTTAAACGATCTGTATTTCTTTTATTGTGGAATCGCGGATGGTCAGTTGTATTTGCATCATTTTGGTCAATTGGAAACAACCTCATTGTTTTACAGTGGTAGGGTTGCGTACATCCGACTCCCCTTACCTTGCTTAGGTGGGAGCCTCTTCTTAGGCATTGGGGTTATGTTGATGATGCGTCAACAATATGGTTTGGAGTGTGCCACTGTATTAGAAATTGGTTTAATTTTGTTAAAGCAGAAAATGACAAAACGGTCGACCGGTGGAGAAATCTGGTCGACCGAAATTATAAACAGTGCTCAGAGGTGAAGAACGGTCGATCGGTGTTGGATACTGTTCGATCGAAAATAACATGAACTTTTTTTGGAGTCAAGAATGGTCGATCGATGGTGATCCTGGTCGACCAGAAAGTAGTTCGAAGCTGAAGATAATGGTCGACCAGTCGGTTACACTGGTCAGCCGTTGCCCACGTTTTTGTACGGTTTTTGAGTGGTCTATTTAAGGTTCATTTGCACTAATTTGTGTACAACGTACAATTCTTATTTCCTTTATTGAGTATTGAGATATTAGAGCTAGAGTGTTTTGGAGGACGTATTGTCTCCATGAACTTGTAATCTCAGTTGTTTCTCTTGTTGGAGAAGCAAAAAAAGGAAAGGAAACTCGCAGGAGACCCCCCAATGACGTATGCATGTTGCCGAACCTTGTAAAATGTGTGTGTCGTGGTTGTTTCAGGTGTGCGTTTGTTTATTGCTTGTTTCTTTATCTTGTGTGTGTGTGTTTTGTTGCTATTATGTTTGAGAGAGAGAAGTTTTGTTATTCCGCATTCAATATTCAATTTCCCCCGTGCATTTGATTCACCTTCTCATAGTAGCATTGTTAGATTCTCCCCCAACACATTGCACGTGGACAGACTCCAATGATAGTGAAAATCATGCTAAGGATAAAACTAATTACAGGTGAAATTGCGGTCGGGTGGCCTAACTCGATCGACTTGCTCATCAAGCTGTAGGTGGGTCACATCAGTGTTTAGCCATTTTTGGTTCGACCTCTCAAGCAATGTTACAATGTGGTTACATCTAACAATGCACTAACACGAATACGGATTAAACTCGCCACGTAAAACTGAATATTGATTTGCGGAATTAACTTCGGACCCTCTCCCAATCTTAATACAACAAGAAACACAAATTAGATGAAATAAACAAGCAATCACAAACGCACCTGAAACAACCACGACACACGCGATTTACAAGGTTCGGCAATGTGCCTACGTCCTTGGGGGGTCTCCTGCGGGTTTCATTTCCTTCTTCCGCTTCACCAACAAGAGAATCAACCGAGATTACAAGTATGTGGAGGCAATATGTCCTCCAAAGTACTCTAGATCTACCTCTAGACTAATCTCTTAACTCACAATGAAGTAAATAATACACTTGTACGTTATGTTAAAACCAAGAGCAAACAAACTCTTTTATAGACTCAAAAACTGAGCTAAAATCAAGCAAAACCGTGCAGAAATCGTGGGCAACGGTCGACCGAACTAGCTCCTTCGGTCGACCGTTCTGAGTAACAGGAACTCTTCCTGTTGCGATTCAGTTAACCGAATCCTTCCCGGTTGACCGTTGGACCGCTTCTCATTGCGGTTCAGTTAACCGCTAGAACGCTTCCTTCAACAATTCGGTTACCCGAATTGTTCTCCCGGTTGACCGCTTCCACGAACAGACTTATTCTCCAACACCTCCACGGTCGACCGAACACCCCTCGGTGGACCGTTCTCTTTTCGACAGACTCTCTCGTGATTCTCCAATCCGGTCGTCTGATCCCAACAACTCCCAAAGTGCCTGGAGTTTTGATGCGGTTGACCGGATCCCATCTAGTCGTCCGAACCCAGCATCTCCAAAAGTGTCTGGAGTTTTGGAACGGTTGACCGGATCCCATCCGGTCGTATGAACCCAGCATCTCCAAAAGTACCTGGAGTTTTGGAACGGTGGACCGGATCCCATTCGGTCGATTGTTTTATCCTAGTTCAGCTTTCTTAACAAATGTAAACCAATATTCAACGGTTACCTTAGTTCATGAGTTGGAGATGAGATTTGCTGGTATGGATACTTGACTGATATTTGTTTTAATAAGTAACAGAAACTTATGTGTAAATGTAGTTACTTAAAAAGAAAAAGATGAGCGCAGATCATAAGATATTGTGGTTCACGTTGAAAGTAAAACCAACTAAGTATGATTTAAGACTATATTGTGGTTTTAACACCATACCAACATATCTCATCACCGTTAGCTCGCCAGCCTCATTCGATCTACAAATCTAATTTGTTTACAAATCACCATTATGGTGCCCCCTTCTTCTCTTATTCATAAGCGTCAGCCATCAACGAGTCAGAGAAACATCGTTGTCGTGATATGGAGCGAGATAATGAAAAGATTAGGGAAGTCTAATTAAATTGTCCTATGAGACAAAACATAAATAATAAGAAACATTGTTAATACATGAAAATTGACGTATTGGTAATGAATCCGTTGTCGTAAGACACAGGGGACCATATCACACATTAAAAATTTCCGAATACAGATTGAGGTTTGAAACTTAGAATGTATTAATAAGATCTGTCACAGGCTTCGCACGGAATAGTGAAGCACCTTGGATATGCATAACCTGATAGTAGCCGCAGACATTGAAAAAGAAGAATCTGCAAAAGTCAAAGCAGCAATATTTAGTCTCTTGTTCTTTGGCCAATTATGTTTTGCTGATTGGAATAAATTCCTTAAGTAGTGCCACTGAAGCTGGATTATAATTATTAAATGGTAATCTTGGCTTAGAGATATTTGTTGTCAGATGATGTAAACTAAAATGTGCTTGGATATTTACCTCTAGAATACAAAATATGTTAACTTGCAAAGCAAAATTGGAAGAATGGTTTCGAGTAGAAAGTAGTTTCTTCTCAGTCCAGCTGCAATCTTAGAGTGCCTGTTATTATAAGACCAAAATCTCAGTTGAGAAAACACAGAACCAGAATATCTCAACTATGGATTACATTATTAGACTAAGCCGAGCTTACTGTATGTTTAGTTTCAAATCTCATTTTACAATTTCAAAATCTATAGGTATGGTTTTTATACACGGTTCAAGTTTAAGTTTAGGCATTACTTTTAAACTCTCAATGCAGTAGGCTTTTTTGGAGTTTTGAGGATACTGAAAAAAGTGAGATTCCATGTAAATTTAAAAATTAGCTAGTAAGTGAGAACACACGGGTCTAATGACATCGCCCATGAATTTTGTCATTACGATGCGAGACTATTCTTCACACTCTCTCAGATGTGTGACGTGTCTTTGTACCTGAAAATGAGAAATTCTTGATTGATAGAACCAAGTTCAATGCCAAGAGAAAACGAGGCATAACGTGAGAGTTCATCTTAGAGCTCCCTTAACGGGGAGGGCGCGAGGGCACGCCTGGGCGCCCACTCGAACGTCCATTCGGGCACCATGGGGGGACACATGTTTCCTCCCATTGGTTCTTTTTAAAAAAAATATTTTAGTGGAGGATTTGTTATTAGAGTTAATTGGTAATGTATTGGGTATTTTTTTAGTAACGTGGGGTGATAATTTTTTATTATTGTGGAATCACTGTTTAATCATGTGTGCACTGTGTCATCACACTTCGACTATTCAATCACGTGTGCACTATGTAGTCATGTTTGCACTGTGCATTCACGCGTGCACTGTGCATTCACACGTGTATTGTGCAACGGATACCTCTATCTACTCCCAACTATAAATACAGCTACCTATCTCCTTTAACTCATCACATTTTCTTAAATTCTGCACTCTTATTAGTTTCTCATCTCAGTGTCGCACCGTGCTATTGATTTGGCCGTCCGGGCTGTGTATGAACGAAGTACACGTCCTAGGCTTCGTCGAAGGAGAACGACGAACCCAGATAGAGATCGTGAACTTGGTTACAGACGACTTAGAGACGATTATTTTTTCTAACAACCCTGTCTATTCTGATTCTCTTTTCAGGAGAAGATTTCGGATACGAAAGCATGTCTTTCTGCACATTCACAATGTTGTTGAAACATCTGATGTCTTCTTCCAACGAACACCGGATGCAACTGGTAGAATGAGCATTTCCGGATTACAAAAAACGACAACAATACAAATGCTACCTTATGGCGTGGCAGATGATGGGATCGATGAGTACTTACGAATGAATGCAACAACATCTAGAAATGCCCTCCTCAAATTCTGCAAAAATGTTATTAACATCTTTGGCCCTGAGTATTTACGCCGACCAACTGCAAATGACTTGGCACAACTACTCCACGTTGGCGAGAAACGTGGGTTCCCAGGTATGATGGGGAGTATCGATTGTATGCACTAGGTTTGGAAAACTCTCGGCTGCTTGGAAGAGACAACATCAAGGGCGTTCTAGGAGAGCGATCATGATTCTTGAAGCGATGGCATCATACGACTTGTGGATATGCCATTCCTTCTTCGGAATTCCGGGTTCGGCCAACGACTTGAACGTCCTGCAACAATCTCCGATTTTCGACGACATACTGAAAGGCCGAGATCCTTCTGTAAATTATGAGGTAAATGATGTTCAATATGATATGTGATACTATCTTGCTGATGGTATTTATCCATAGTGGGTCATCTTCATTCAATCCATCGTTCACCCTCAATCCCCGAAGCACAGGAGGCGACGCATAAAGATGTAGAACGTGCTTTCGGAGTGTTGCAAGTGAGGTGAGCGATCATCAAAAATCCCGCTCTCGCCTGAAGTAAGAACGTACTATCCAAACTAATGTCAGTTTGCATGATCATGTATAACATGATTGTGGAGGACGAACGCGACTCTTACGCCAATTTTGGAGATATTCGTGAATTTATGGAAGATCGACCTGGAACTTCTGCTGAGGAAACACGATATTTGACCGATCGTATAACGGATATTCACGAGTTTTTTGCCAATCAAGATCGGGTGCGTGACAAGAATCAATATTTGGATATGAAGACGATTTAATCGAGCATATATGACAACGCTACGGATGATGAACTGTTTGAACATGGGTTTAACGTAATTTCTAATGTTCTATTTCGAAGTCCAATTTATGTAATATGTATGGTCGTTTGTTAACATTGAATGTAATATTTTGAATTTAAGTTTATGTAATATGTAACGTGGTTTCGTAATATTTAATAATAATTTCGTGATTTAATAGTAAAAATTAAATATTTTCGAGTTAAAGTAATTAGAAGTAGTAATTACAATTAATAGTATGTAAAATGTAATTTGTTAAATGTTGTGTAAGAATTAAAATTGTTTAATTAAGAAATGATGTGGAGGAAAGAGTGTAGGGTGGGTGGGGGTAGCTCGGGCGTGGTTAAGGTTTTTTTGGGTGGGTGAGGTGAGCTGACGTGGTGGAGAGAGAAGCTGACGTGGCGGAGAGAGGGAGCAGGGCGCCCAGGGGTAGCTCGTGCGCTGTTAAACATGGTCTTGAAAATCTAACTCATAGTGAGCACATGAACCTTAGAGCACCACAGTAATGACATAGGTCATTTCATCCACTTTCTTTTTCTTCCTTTTCTCCTTGTCACGTCATCGTGACGACGTGACCTAACATCATATTTCTCCATCATTATTCACCCATTAACCATGACCTAGGTCATCCCACTCTCTTTCCTCCACATCATTAATTTTCTTCTCAAATTTTATTCTATTCCAAAATCATTTATATTTACCAAAACATTAATAATCTATTTATTTCCAAATTGCATATACTTTATTTATTTATCTTGTCGGACTGACAATTTACAGTACGCACGTTATACCTTTAATCTGACCGATTTCAAATCTTGTCTGGGAATATAATTATCTTCCAACCATCTTTAATCTGTTTACCTGTTTATTTACGTCTGTGGTTTATTAAATTATTCTAGTTCTTTTAAATAAAATTTAATAAATGCTCAACTATTTACAAAATAAGACCCCAAATCATAACCCACCCCGACAGGTCGGTCGGGAGTCTCGCTAACCCTAACCCTAATTATTATCAAAATATAATAAACCATAACCATAATTATTATCAAAATATAAACTACAACTACTTAAATCCTAATTATTTATCAAAATATAAACCCCTAATTATTAAAATAAATACCAAAACAAAAACAAACAAAAAAACCCAGTCAACGACCACGAGCGACCGACCTGGTGACGACCATGTCATCCCGGGCGGGTCGTCGGGGGTCATCCGGAGCGGATGACCCCGCTAAGGGTGGCCTTATAACTGTACTGAAGAATACAATTATAGGATTGTTTTTGTAACAACTAATTATATTTTTCTTTCTAAAGTAAACGACTCAAGAATTTAAAGTACATTTACAATGTGAAACAAAAGCACAGTACAATTTACAGTACTACAAAAGAACTGTGCAGTCAATACCTCGAGTTGTTCATTTTTGGTTTCATTTCAACCTGCCATTTGGTCCGAACCACTGTTTCTTGAGAATCTTGGGGGCCTATTAGGAGGTGTGATCTGTGACCGAGCCACCATTTGTGGGCCTGAAAATAAAAGTGCAATCTTACATTATTTTTTTTAAAAATAAAAATACATCATGTTAGCTGTGTCTTGAATAAACGAATATCACAACTCAATTCTCAACATGAGAATAAATGTTTGCAATTTAATTAAAAATAAGTAATGCTTTCCCAAAAAAAAAGTTTTTCAAAACAAAAGCAACTTCCTTGTTTAGATTACCAGGAGAGTAAGGTGGTTGGGTTGTTGGCAGTGGTGGAGCTGTTACTCCACTTGGGGTTGGGCCCCTGTATTGCAGCATATGATTACCAGCCACATCATAGCCCTGAAATGCTGTGTAATCGTATCCAGCAGGGAATGGGTGGAGATATGAATAAACTGATTGATTACTGGTTCCAGGAACTCCCTGCACTTGCACGTATTGCCTCCTTTGGTTGTTGTAGAGATTCTATAGATAACAGTTTAAATATAGTAGATGTTAGTTTGTTGTTGGTATTGGTTAATAGAATATTTAATTTCTTTTAAAACATGAAGATTGTAAATGTAAATTCTAGCATGGTAATAGTTCACCTGTTGATACATCATCTCAGGTCCATAAGCCATGTACCTGCATAATAAATGGGATGAGAAATGCTTTTCTATAATTCGAGATGGGGTTATCTTATCTTATATTTTAGGGCAGTCGAGTATAACTTAGGCGATATCATATCTATATTCTTGAAAGTTGTGGAATTGTGTTTTTGAAATTCTGTAATATTATGTTTTATTAAACATATATAACAAACTCAAAGTGTGTTGTTACCAATCATTCAAATCATGTGATAAAAAAAAATGGGCATATTCTTGACGGTTAACCTCTTTGGAAGAACATTTATTTACTAATAATGAAAGAAGAAAATTCACAGCAATGGTATGCAAAACAATTTTATCAAATAATAAAGGCAGTATTGTTCGGCTAATTGAATTCATTAAGTGCTGGGTTTTAATTATGACTTATTCAAATGCATTGTACAATCTTTCAACAATTTCAGATTTGTATCAGCTTGACATCCATGAATCGTTTGAAATCATCTTGTTTTGCAGATAAAAATGGAGATTGGGAAATGTGTGTGTGTGTGTATATTCAAAAAAAATGTTTATATCACCCACCCGTATGACATGTAAGGAAGTCCCTGCTGATAATTGTTGTACAGAAGTGGCTGGTAATAAGCAGAGTTTTCATGAAGAGCACTTCTTGAAAGTGGTATACCTCCATACAAAAGATCTGCAGGTCTAACACGTGCTACAGTACAAACCCATCAAAATAAAACAAATGACACCAATGCAATAACAGCAAAAGAAATGTCATGTAGCAAAGAAACAACACAATGGACATTCTCAAGCACATCATCTTATTAATTTTAAGGAAAACAAATGGAATTGCCTAACTGGTTTATCTAAGCTACTTTGGCAAATAAATTTCCAAAAAAAATGGTGATGTTGGATGAAGTGTTCATCAAATGCAAATCCTGTCAAACATTTAACAGGTCAACTAACAACATGTTGAACTGTTTTGATTGATATGTCCATACCATCTGTAAGAGTGGACTGAGGACGCCCCATTGAAGCCAAATTGCAGTTTGTCCTTCTATCATCAATTATAGGATTTGGATCAACACAAGCCCCCCTGGCTGATTCAGGATCACTGAAAGTTACCTAAAACCTCCACAAAATATCACCATGCAATCCAAAACTCAAAATCACAATAATTTGTCTGATCAACAATTTTCCATTCCCACCACAAATATTTCAACAAAAAAAAATCCATCTTTTTGATTCACAATTCACAAACTAAGAATACTCACAAAACCATAGCCTTTTGACCTCCCACTGTTCTTATCACTGATCACAACAGCCTCCATGATTTCTCCAAACTGCTCAAAGTATTGGTGCAATGTCTCACTGGTTGTCTCCCATGCCAATCCTCCCACAAACACCTTGGTGTAAGTGGTGTCGCCGAACGCAGAATTATGGAAGTGAGCCCTTGATTCCAACGCAGAACCGGTTGTTGGGCGATGATAAGCCATGACAGCAAGCCCAAAAACAGATACCTGAGCAAACCAGGTTCAAGAATTGGATTGATCAGGTGATTCTGGGGTTGACCCAGAAAATTTTAGCACGGAAAGAACTGGTTTTCAGAGAGAAAGGGAGGTGGGGATTGGTTAGGTCAAGGGAAGTTGGGTTCTTGGTGTCATAGCTTTTGTTCAATCAAGAAATGGTTTTGCTTAAGAAAGAAGGAAGAGTGATGGAATTAGAAGAGACAGACAGACTTAGAAGGAAGGGGGATACATGTCATTCTTTATCATATCAACAAAAAATGTGATGTCATTAATTCTTGTGGTAAATTTCTAAGATGTTTCTTTTATCATCATGAATCATGATCCATAACCTTTCAGACAGCTTTATACCTGTCTGGGCAGTTATGTTTTCAGCATGGGACTCTGCTTCAAGCCCTGTCCATGTTCCTAATTATAATTATTATCCAAGCTGGATATAGTATGGTGAAACACAACTACTTTAACCTTGAGTGTCTGCATGAACAACTCAATCCCAATTTTAGATATTAACAGTGTTTGCCCATGGGTCACTACATGCTCTTTCCATGTTTTCACACTCTTTTGATTGAATTGGTCCAACTCAGAAAGTTAGGTGTAATATTGTAAAAAATTCCACATAAAACATAATCATATTAGTCAGCCCACAATTACGTAAGCAATCAAAGCAAAGCCTCATTCAACCACGCCAGTTGCTATATTGCAACATTTCCTTTATTAATTTTCTACAACTTGAAGACCATCATCCAATCAAATCCATCTGTTCTGAAATACCCTTTATAAACAAATTATCATGTGAATTTGTTTAGTCACCGAACGTGCTTGCGACCAAGTTACGACATATATATAGAGTGAAGTTTTTTCATATTCTCCGTAGAATTAAATACAACAGTAACATAAGAAAATTGATAGTACAAATTGTAGATGCAACGAATGCTATAAATTTCTATCCTCTGGGGCTCTGAGAGGTGAGAGTAGTGGATAAATCTTAGTAAAACCAAACAGAAATGTGAGTGTTCTGTTGAGAAAGTGACACCCCCACTCTGGATAAAGAGGAGCGATGTCGTGGGCATCTTGTTCTTATTCGGATTGAATGGAAGTTATCCATGTTTTGGGCCAACATTCATTTAAAAGGGAAAAAATATGAAGTGGCCGTTTTTCCAGAACGTGTGCGGATGAAAGACAGGTGACAGATCAGCGGCGCAAAGTGGTGTCTGCACAATCACTATGATCTGTTCGTGAGTTGTTGGCATAAAGTATGTTTCGAGATACGAACTGAGTATATATAGTCATCTGTCATGTACGCCTGTCTCGAACTCGAAACCCTTCGAAATAAAAGAGATACAGTGAAAATTTTAAAAATTATCCAATTCGGATCGGAAACGAGCCGATTTGAACTTAACTCGACTTGATGACTCAGACTTGAGATTTTTAACATGCAATTTGTATTTATTTTGTGATATTTAGTAATCGGGTCAAGCTTAAGTGAGTCCAGAGCTCATCAAGTTTAGTTTAAACATCCTACAATCTCACCATTGGATCTTATTTACAGTTAATCTCATCATTCATTAGCATAACCATTTTTTTCTTAATCTACTTTACAATTTGAAATTAGTGGTAGATATTGGGAGGGTTAATTTAGAAAAATTAAACCCTAGGTTCACTAGAGAATTCATGTTTAATAATAATATATATAATATGTAAGACTCGAAATTTTAACTCGATTCGACTCACTTACCCTCGTTACTATCACGTGATCACTAGATTTTTTTATACCTTTTTTCTTGTCTTTTTCCTTGTGCTTTTTTTTTCTTTTATACGTAAGTAAAAGAGTGTATAACAGTTTATAGACAAGGAAATCTTAGTATGTAGCTAGAATTAGGCAGTACAATATTCTACAATTAAAACTTGTTATACATTGAAACGACACATATACAAGTTACTACAAGTGTGAAAGAGATTTTATGGAAAACTAGTTGATAATGTTAGCTAGCCATTGGGTTAACTGTTATGGTTAAGAATAAGGTTTTATGAATACTTAAATAACATTTAAGTAAACAAAATATAAGAAAGTTGAATTTCTCTAACTTGGATAACAACCTAATATGAGGAAATTGAAAGAAATGGAGAGAATACGCTTATACACAACTTTCTCTACGATTTTAGAGAGAAATTGATTGCTGTAATTTTAGAACTTAACTGTCCTTATTGTTTTCGAAATGAAACATTTACCCAATGATACAAAAAAGAATCAGTTTACAACGATTTACTTCTTCCCATTTGTCTTCTTTGCTCTTCCATGTTTCTAACGAAACAAGTCATTAAAGTCGACTTAGATGATGGATTTTGACCTTGACCTTCTTGCAAAATCATGCATCACTCGGTTGAATTGGTCCAATGCTTAGTTAGATATATGTGTATTATAATATAATAATGGCACTTTTTTCTGTAAATCCTACAGTTCGCGCTGAGTTCAGATTAGTATCATACTATCATACCATAAAAGATAGATGCTTGTACCACTAATATATTTATCCCAAAATCCGATATTTTTAATCCAAACAGGAATGAATGTAGTAAAGACAAATACATATGGCTCGTTTCAAGCTAGGAATACGTGATTTATTATAATAAATCAATAACAACAAGAGGTTGACAGTTGATGCAGTATGAGCAAAGGTTGAACGTTAATGTGCAATTAAACCCACAAAAGTCAAAAGTAAACCATTTAGGAACTTGACCACTGTTGTCACCACAGTAGCACTAATCCGATATTAATTTTGAGCAAACCCAATGCATAATATTACAAACCCAGTAGGGCTGAGTGGTGAATCACTAAGGGCATCAAAATAAGCTAGCAAGACACCCGTCTGTAGTATCTCAGAATAAACTCGTCTGTAGTACCCAATCACAGTGGGATCATCGACAAAATATAAGGCGTACTAGGGACAAAGTTCTACTGCAATTGGTTGGAGCATTGACCTGTTTTAACGCCCGATTTGCTTAGAGCCAAATGACGACGACGAGGCTTTTCTTCTCAAGATGTTGGCTGCAAAGATATCCTTACCTAAGCTGGCCTTGAAAGGGAAATGCTTCTTGATATGATGCTTGATGGAAGAACTTCCTCTCCTAAGCATAGGAAGAGATTGGTTTCTCTTAAGATTACCGTCACTCTCAAGATGGCTATCCATTGGTGCATCTTCATTTATGACATTATCATGTTTCTTGCGTGCAGCCCTTAAAGCAACCTGTAGCGGTTCAGAGAAAGAAATGGATTCGGGAATGTTAACAGCTCCCACACATGTGGGACAAGGAGGATCATGAATCTGCATTTTGGGCGTCATTTCCTCCAGACAATCAGCATGGAAGACGTGGCTACATGGTAGTACGCCGGCAATGGGCATATCACTGTTTCTAACGATTCGGCAAGAACTCCATGGAGACTTCTGACATAATAGCCTCTTGCACAATCCACACTTCTGATCGGTTGAAATAGGGGACCACGTACTATTCATGCCAATGCTCTCAGGTATGCTTACTCCATCTTCATATCCAAAATCATAGCTGCTAGCATTGCTCCACCTAAAACCCTGCCTTCTAGAACTTGAATCTGGTTCTGGAGAAGCTTCCATCCTTTGGGGCTCGCTGATGGACTTATGGAATTTCAGTTCTGGGCTTGAATCACTGTCTGGCCATTCAAAAGGTGTCTTGCAGTTTGGGGCGGTGGGTGGCAATCTGCTGCCGCTTGACTCACCTATTCCACAAGCTTCATTGTCTGAAACTGGATTGTGGAATACAAGTGGATACACAGGTTTTGACATGAAAGATCGCCTGCTTGAGTGCCGTGACGGGAAAGGGCCTTTGCTGGTAGATCCCCAGATTCCAGATTCTGAAAGTGGAGATCCGGATTCAATACTGTAGGGTACTGAAGAAACACCAGTAGCAAGACTCCTCTATGGCCAAGGCAAAAGAAAAGGATCAGTAGCGTAAAGAAAAACATAAAGCAAAGATAGGATAAATGGTTACCTCATTAGAATGAGACAATGGAGAAGCTTCAGGTCTTGCTCCTGATCACGTAAACAGCAACCAATTGGATTTTAGGTGGGGAAGAAGCATCAACTTATAAGAAAAGACAAAAAGCTTTAATTCACACCCGCATAATTACAACTGCAGATTCAGATACCTAATGATTTTCACTTTGACAATGCACCGTGTTATTAACAATAACAAGACGGGGTCATGGGAAACAACGAACTTTTAACCATATGCTATAACTCACTACCCTACTGCTTACTTCTACGGATTACCGTAGGGTATTCTCTCAGAATCTCTACTAACTTCCATTCACAATTAGTCAATAACTTGTGAAGCTTCCTTTTGGGCCATTATTAGAGCTGACATCTACACAATAGTAGAACCTGTTTTTAGGACCTTGAATAATTGTGCCGCTAAAGTATCAGCAGAGCTCCACGGCTTAATTTTCCATCACAGAGTTTTAGTGTCAAGTGTCATGCAATCACATGAAGTTCAACAAATACTATATGCAAATCAAATGAATAGCATAAATGAATTACTGCCTCTCCTTGGGGTCAAATTCCATATAAAAATAAGACAGTGGTCACGAGTTCCAACATACTCCTGCCCATCGGCCTCTTTCCAAACAGAGTACAATATACCTATGATTAGAAATGAACTCTCCTAGAAATAGTTGCTTCACAATGGAATATTAGACAAAAAATGGAAAAAAATCCATCTGTGTTTTAACAAGTACAATATGTTTTGCAAATGAACAAATAGCTGTGACCTCAAAATGAAAACAAGGACCCCTTTATTTCAATTTCACAGATTTACTTAGACCCCTAATTAGGAAAGATGCATTTAAAATTAAATGATCAAAAGCACATTTAAAGGGACAATCTTTTGCAGGTTGAAAGCCCATCAATATGGAGTTTGTAGGTGAGCCGCAATAAATGAGGGGCTCTAGCAGAAACATTATTGGGCTTTGCATACCCTATGTTTTCAACATACTGCCATGTGTACCTCTGTTTCCAGCTATTTGCATACATAACATCACCTCTCTGTTGTCACCTCTCGTTAATTTTATTTAATTACAGCATTGATAATTACAAGAACATAAAGAAACTTACCCTTGATACAACCTAGCTTTGAAGGATATGTTTGTACAAAGTAATAATATTTGTCAATCCCCAACTTGTCAAATCAAACAATTCAGCTTATCCTGAGGTAATGGTGGTGTAGTACTATTGTCGAAACTATCGTAGGCACGTTGAAACAAACAATGGAGTTGATTGGGTCTTGTAGCGGCATAGTAGGACTTTTGTTCATACTAACATAGGGTCATCATTCACAAGAATTTGTTCTCTTCACTAGTATTCGGTATTCTAATGTAAGTGATGGCATCATCAAAATCAACCAACTCAACGGGATTTTAAGATAATTGCTAGTGCTATAGACTGGACAGTAGCATTATGGGAATATTTGGAAATGACGAAGATGAACAATGATAAGTTTGGAATGGAAGTGTTGAAGGCAACAAAAACAAAGCATTTAATCCCAAACTTATGTCTACCACTATAGTATTATACTACATTCATCCTTAAATAATAATAATAATAATAAATAATGGCCAAGTATAAAATAAATATGTAACTAAAGAGCAGGTGCACCTTGAAATTAACAAAACGGAAAAAACTAGGAAAATAAGGACAAATAATAAACTGAATCACGATAAGACTTGACAGAGAACATTAAAAAAGTACCTCTAGCAGGAGTAGCAAATTCACCCATATCAAATCTATGTACATGCGGCATCCACCGCGGAACCTTGAAAGTATTGGATGGGCTACCAATGTAAGAAAGAACCCCATCAGAAACAGAATGATAATGGTTGGAATACTGATCGGTGTTCATTCTCCTTCCACTTTCTTTACTATTTGAGGATAAAGAAGAGCCAACTGTAGGTGCATCACAAGATTCATGAGGTGATTCATCAGGTTGTAATCTCAAGTCCCATCTCCTAGATAGAGGAGGAGAGAAGCTTGAATTCATCCGCCAGTGAGCCTCAATGGGATCCATGGAAAAATCCATACTGCCAACACTAGATTTTGATCCATGTGGCCTAGCGGCCACACAACAAAGAGCACCCGTTTTAGCAATTATTTGTTAATGATGTGCAAGCATTTTCTAACAACCTTAAGAACTGTCAGTTTTTTTCCTTTTTCTTGGTTCGATAAGAGACCTATTTCACACAAAACTAGACGTTAGTTGAAATCAACAAGTTTATTGAGAATAAGCTAGCTCACTAATTATGTAAAATTAGACCACCATGTACCATTCTTACCTCTATTTTTTTATCACACTCTAAAATCTATATGTAACTCCGCCTATGTACGTGTACATAGCCTGACCCAAGCCAAGATGAATGAGGAGGGTTGCGATAGGTGTTGCCAGCGTAAAATCATAGCTACTCCCATGGAAATGAAACTTAAAAGAAAATCGTGTTTGGGGCGTCACTAGAAACGCGTGGAAGAAGACGATTTACGTGCCTGAACCGTGACTCCTTAGAGTTTCATTTCTAGCCTACCCCAACTAGTTTGGGATAAAAGGTTTTGTTGTTGTTTTGTTGTTTGTACTCTAAAATCTATATGTCCAAATGGAGAAACAATCTCAAATATTCATGCCAATAGGAAACACTTAAAAGAGGCATGCCATTAAAATACACAAACTCACAACAAAAACATGAAGAACCCAAATCATAGCCAAAGATAACGAGTACAACTATACAAGTGTCCTAAGCCCTAAAAATTATGTGCATAAATAAGAAAAAAAAGGTAGCAACAACGGAAATACATTCCTACGTAGTTTTTATTCCTTTTGTTTCTAAAAGGTACCCAAGAGAAGAAAAAAAGGATGTTATATATCTGCGTACAGGAGACTACTATGTTCTGTTCTTGATTTTTTGGCCATTAGTAACGATGGCTAACGATTCTTATCAACTGCAGAGACGATGAATCATCAAAGTTCTTGGTGGTGGAAATATTCCATGCCAATAACATCAGCATGAAGAACCATATAGTGCCATCCCTTCTCTTTCACATCCAATATCATACTTCAGTGCACATCCTTATCGTTGTTTTTTCATTTATCAAACAAAGATTCCATATCAGACCCTTGAGCACTCCGTAATACATCCACCATATGCTAAGTCAAGAATAACAAACACTACATTGTACTATACAAATCACAAACTTACTACATCAATTTCAGTTCTTAAGATCAACAAAACAAAGTAGATAAAAATCGAACTCACGACCTGCTTGTCCTATCACCCTAAACCCAAAACCGAACTAAAAGCGCCACACCCGCTTCCTCACCCGACCAAAAAAAGCTCCCCATAACCACCTTATCGACAACCTATCGTACGTCTGGCTCAAAATAAGCTTGAGTGAGTTGTTGTTTCTGTTGCATTCAAAATCGCCTCTTTTATTAAATAATAAATAAATACACTAAGAAAAAACACAATTCCCCCTAAAAAAGAGCTACTGACGCTTCCAATTCCAACAAGTCAACAACTCCAAAACCAAACACATCACATATATATATATAAGTAAAGGTGGAAAACAGCAGCTTTTTTTACCGAAGTTACGAATGAGTCTAGGGTTTGGTCGGACCCCAGTTGGCCGATCGGAGGAGGAGAGGACTTACGGAGATGGTCGGAACGGCGAGAGAGGAGGAGGATGGTGTTGGAGTTTTGCCCTAATAATCCGGAAGTCGACCGCCAGTTGAAAATGCTATTATTGGGACCGACGATTTTATACTTTTCTAAGGTCTTTGTCTGGTCTCTGTTGAGTCGGAGTCCGCAATTGTACGTACGGATATACCAGTTGAGTCAACGAATTTAGCGTATGTTATAACATGTTCTATTAACACATTCAAACTATTATACGTAAGGTTGTAAATGGGTTGGGTAAAAACTGTTTAACCGTTCTAACCGAACCGACAGGTAGAGTTACTGGTTGTAAAAATCATAACCGTTTAATAAATGAGCGGATAAGGATTGTGAAAATCATAACCGTTAAATAAATGTGCGGATAAGGTTACATGATTTAACCCGTCCGTTTAACCGCGAAACATAATGAATATATATAATATTTTATTATATATACTATATATATAATTGTTTGTATTATTATTGTCATTATGTGGATGTTTGACGTTGTTTTATATGAATTTGTGGATGTTTAGATTATGAAGTTTTGGAGGTTTTGATTATAAAATTATGGATGTTATGATGTTTTTAACAAGTTTTTATCCATTTAACCATTTACCAAATTCTTATATCGATTTTAGTATCTATTAAGATTTAACCATATAACCATTTAACCGTCCAAAACCGTTTAATTAAATTAAACGGGTAGGTTCATAGGTAGAGGTAAAAATAAACGGGTTTCAAACCGAACCGCGAACCGTTTAATAAAGCGAGTAGGTTCATGGGTAAACCCTATAACCGCCCACGAACAGTCCATTTACAACCCTAAATATATGATGTCAAATAGAGGATTACAAGTGCATGTCTGGGTATTTATAACTTGATGGGTAAAAATTGTTATCTTATTGGGTTCAGTCACCATAGTTGTTCGGAATCCACAAACTATTCTGACTGTCCGTAATAATTTCTTCAAATATGTTCTTGAATTTATTCAAGACTTAACTATTAATTTATATTACTATCAAATACAATATATATATAAATTGAGCAACAAAAACCTCAAGTTGAGTCTTAGTTTTTTCGAGATGAAGCTGACTCGTCTACCACGTTAAGTTTGAAGATTTTATTATTATTTTTAAGTTTAATTTGATTCGGATTTTTTTTGAAGCAAATGCTAGTCAAATTTCCATCTCCAACCAAAAATGACAACCTTAATATTATATTGGTATGAATATATTTATCTTGGTGGGCTTTGTGAAGGGGAATAATAATACTCGTGATTGTAGTGAACTTTATCAATGTTTGGAATTTACCAAAACAACAACCAGCGTTTGTAGTCCAACGGTTAGGATAATTGCCTTCCAAGCAATAGACCCGGGTTCGACTCCCGGCAAACGCATTTTTTTCGTCTTTTGTTTTTTTTGTTTGTGACCAAGAATGATAATGGGCTTGCATGATGGGCCGAACCTGAACGTTTAACACTTTAACCTCTAATAAGCCAGAAAACCGTTACACCATTTACGAATACTCGATTAACTCTGATCGAATAGAATCGTCTGAAAAGTTAAGTCAACAACTGTGTTGATAACAAAATTTCATTTACCGGATATAAGATAAATGGAATATTCACATATGGTTTTCACATGCTAGACGGATCAATCACATCTATGCTTTGCTTTTCTACCTCTTCTCATGTTTCCTGTTTAGATAGGAATGGTACACGAATAGATAACATGGAATTGTTTAGCCATTATGTTAGGACATTGTGGTTCGTATGCTTTTCTACCTCGTCTTATTTCCTTGTTATAGGAATATTATACGAGTAGATAACGTAACATTGTTTAGCCACTATTTTTGGATTTTTAGTGTTGTGGTTCAAGCAATTTACCGAATAACTAACATGCATTTAACAATTTCCAAATACAAACAATCACAACACCATATTTATGTGAATTACCTAATTGAAAGAAATGACAACGGTGGACATGGATAGAGTTTCACTACGAGGATGGTTGAGGTACAAGGAGAATGGTTGGGCTTGGATGATCCTCCCACAACAAGACTTTTCTTAAATTCTAATTAAGTAACTCCTCGGAAGACTTTGTTGGCCGAGTATCGGTAGACCGAATGATGTTCGATTATCTATTTCTGGGAATCTAGTAAATTCTTAGTCTAACTTTGATGGATGCATATATATATATATATATATTATTGAGCGTCATGCTTGTGCTTTATTATGAGTACTTGGTCGAAGAAGTACTTTTCTTATATATTCGTGGTATTTTAGTGTGTTAGAAAGTTGTCTACAAGAACAACATCAAGAGCGGTCGACCGAATCTCATTTGATCGACGAAAATGCATCCATCAAAGTTAGACTAAGAATTTATATATATATATATATATATATATATATATATACTGAAGAGAAAAAAACATTAATGTTGGTTCTTTGAAGGAGTGATTCTTAGCTGGCTAAGAAGCGAAGGAAAGTATAGAACTTCGCTTACATGGTCGGCTTCTCCTCTTTGTCGTGGAAGTGATGAATCTCACTCAAGTATGAATTTTTAAGTCACCTAATTCCGCCTAGAACCCGAGTTCTTAGATTTCATTTTTTTTTTGGGGACTAATTGCTTAGAAGTCATTATAAAAGTTTGTTCTCTACTTCCTTACTGTTTTCTTGGATACAATATACTCACACTTTCAGGTAGCAAGATTTAGGACTTGAGGACCATATTGTTTGCTCGGGGTGGGGAAGAGTTGACACGGGAAAGTTGACGAGTTAAATAATCTTATTTTATTAGAATTATTTAGGTAAATACAAACAAAGTTAAATCAAATAAATTAGATCTCTTATTTCATAAAAATCATCCGAGAGTCGGTCAACGTGGATGGTGGACATAACCGAAATAAATATAATTTATTTATTTTATTTTAAAAACAAAAAAACAAAAAAAAAACCACGGTAAACAGAAAGGTATACTCAAACCAGCTAGTTTCGACCCTTTCATCTTTGCCATGTTTGCTTGCCCTCTCCTTATGTTGTATGCATGATGCAGTGTGCTTGTGTTCTCTCCGTCAAGTTAGTTGGGATGGAAATTGACACTGACAAAAAGGTGAGGGTGCAAACTACAACTTACCTTTCAAGTGAAATTTCATGTCTTAATAATGCACGTCTCTATTTATAAACACACCAAGTGGAAGCATAAGTTAAAAATCAATCCTTTTTGTGTCCAAGTTGAACTTAGCAAAATGGCATAAACATGACACGAAGAAACCATACAACCCTGTCACTTTCCCTTGTCTCCTCAGTATACGAATTCAAGATATTAGAAGCACGTACAAATGTGATATACTCCATGCAAGCGTGCATCCTATCAAGTCACATCCACGTCTTTCTCTTGAAGGAACTCCATTCGCTACTCATGCAAACTTTGTCCTTGTCGGAAGCATGAATAATGCACTATAGTTTAGTTTTTGGACGTATCCGTTCGAATGGAAGGCTAACATACCGGCACGATTAGTGGAATTTGGATTCATGAGATTGTGTAACCCAATCGCCCGGAATTTTCGAAGGCTGTCATGGTATCTGATCTAGCATAATGCTTCTTTTAAAATCCTCCTTCAATGATGAGATATTGAGCTATCGGAATCCGACAACACAATCTTTGGACAAGTCACATTCCTGTTTTTACTCCGAAAATTTGGTAATATTAACTGGTTCCAAGTATTTAAGAATAAGTAGACTTGAAATCACTCCTCCATATATAGGGACCCTCTCCATGGTAACCAATTACTTATCGATCATATATATGAATCTACTTTATGTTCTTATGCTTTAGTGTTGTTGTAAACAACTAGATATACACAGACATCGTGCATGAAGATGAGATGACTGCTCCATTATATCAAAGTGTTTTTGAATATATGTATATAAATGAATCAAAGGGCATGATTTAATTTAGAATGAAATTAAGATATATTGTAATGGCGATCATCAATCACACCGTATTACATATAAACATTTGAGCAAAACTAGCTAAAAGTACAGGGGAATAATATATAACACTACTAATTTCCAAATAATTCAAAGTATCTTTGCCGTTGTCAAATTTTAAAATATCTTAGCTTGATATATATATTCTCCGGTTTGAGCAAATTAATTTTCAAGTGTATTCTCGTATTAATTATCCTTTTAAGAGACCAACCTCTTGTGCTAGTTGTAATGTTGGGATAAAAAAAAATCGAAGTTCTAAAGTCGACTCTAAATGACGTCATCGGATATTCCTCTTGTGGCGAAAGGTTTTTTTTTCTTCAAATTAGAGATCTCATTTTTTTATTAAAAATTGAAATACATGGACTACATGCTTATAGTTTTCTCAAAGGTTTTAGTTAGAATTTCAGGCATGGATTTAAGCCCGATCATAGAGCAGATCCTTACATTATGTATGTGTTATCTAACTGGGGATTGTGAAAGTCCTGGAAGCTGCTCATGTCAAAGATGGTGCATTGCACAAAGTCACAAACTTCATTAACATATGTATCAGCCTCCCAAATGCCCAAACTATAGCTTATTTATTTAATTAGATGAAAGAGACAAAGTCACAATTAAGTAACTTCCCACGAGAGTTTTATACATAAACATCAAGTTTCATGCATGTGAGTTGTTTAACAAATGCTAATTAGGATCCCCTAGACCCTTTTGCTTAGTTAACAAGTGAAAAGAAAAAGGTCCATTATCCTCATTAACAAGCTTTAACAACCAAACCAACAAATCCAATCCAGACAAATTAAATATAAGCCGTCAAAGAGTCACATAAATATATATAAATATAAGGATACAAACAAGCTAGACAACAATTTATGAATCAAAATCAGCACAATAAGCGATCCCTCTCATAGCACCGCTCGTCTAAACAATGGATAATGAGCAAGTTAAGGACTGCTAGCTATCACATGAAACAAAATTAAACCATATATATATATATATTTATAATTCATATAATAAGTTGATGATGATCTCATAATTCTGAATCAGCTCAAGTTGTGGCAATGCAACATGGCTCCCATATGAAGAGCGGGCTGTGGTGGTCACTGCACCTCCTCACCTGGTGCAACAAATCTTGCCTATTCATCATCTTCTTGGAGCTGAACATCCTCTTGTTTAGCGGGCCGACCGAGCTCGGGTGGCCACACCCCCACCAATCCATTTCCGACATGGTCGTGGTGACAAGCGGCACGATGTCTAGTGTAGCCGCCATATTAATGGACGAGTTTGGTTTGGTCTGGGTGACATACCAAGTGGGGACCGGAGTCTCGTTGTTGGTGGTGTCAATTATGATTGGTGTCCCAGACACGAATTTGTTGATGACTAGGGATGATCGTCGAACTTGCATTCCTCCTCTTTGAAGTTGAGGTAAACTACTAACCTTGACCTCCACTACTATGCCTCTGTCCACCACCTCCACCTCCTCCGCCATCTCGTCTAGTAGTACTTCTTCGTCGACCTCTAGGCGTTGCTCCGTTTCTTCCACTTCCTCTAATTCGTACGTAATTGCTTCTTGTTTGTTTTTTACCACTACTGCGGGGTCGTCGATGTCGGGGTAGATCTCCTCGAAGGTGGTCTCGATGAAGGAGAGGAGGAGGCGGCCGCCTTGGCGTTGGCAATGGAGGTAGTTTTGAGAAGGAACTTGGGCGGCACGAAGCACAAGTCTACCGTCTTCGCGGTGGTGCCTCATTTGGAGGCATGGACCGTCGCGGCGGGAGATGGATGGGAGAGGTGGAGGGAAGAACTTGGTTGGGTTGGTCTTGTAGTTGCTCGAGCAATGGTAGTTCACCTCCGCCAATTGCTTCTTCTTATTCTTATTCTCCTCCCTAATTAATTCCCTGCATCCACCAATCGGAGTGTCGACGGCGATCATGAATTCCTCTTCTTGATCGGATTCCTCAGAAGTAGAGTAATTTGGATCCGAGAACACATCCGAGCCGGTCTCGGACCCAAGGCTCTCAGTGCACAACTCAAGGCTCTTCTGGCTCAGCGAGTGGGACGGTCGCCTTAACATAGGGTGGACGTAAGGCTGGAGATCGATTTCGTCCGGCGACGGCTTTTTAAAGGAGTCCAGCTGAATTAAGCCCCATATGTCGAAGCTCCCTTTCACTTCCACTTCCTCTTTTCTCTTCTGCACGGCAACCTCCTGTTGCTGTGCCAGTTCAACACATCCACTTGAAACTACCGCCACCGACATTTCTCCGGCAGCTAAAGACGTACAGAAGAATATATATGGTTTATATATATTGGCTTATGTCGACTCGATCACTGCAATCATCACAACCAAACATGCAATAAGCACGTGCAATTATATATATATGACATCTCAAATTGATGACACGTTGTTAAGGTTTTGATGATGTTTACCTTGTGAGATGGATGGAGTTGGTAACTATTTGGCTTGTTAGAACTTAGAAGAGTTTGAGTTGTGATGAGTGGCTTTAATTTGGCATGCACAGATGGATGAGGAGTGAAGAGTGAGGATGGGAGGTATTTGTAGGGGAGTGGGAAGGGACCCACACAAACTAGCTTTGCTAGTGATTAGTGTAAACTTGTGGATGTTGGACGTCCACCATCATTATTTTGCTTTCCAGCTCCCTTAACTTTGATGTCCCTATGGAATTGATGAAGGGTTGTCCCACCCCCACCTCTTTTAGGTCCATCCTGTATAACATTATTCTTGTTGCTTTTCTTTCTATTTTTATTTTTTTTATCAAAAGAAGGATGGAATATTATGTATGTATGAGAGATGGGTATATATTGCAGCTTAAGTATGAAGCAAATTGTGATAGCATTTGAGGTGAAACGATTGGTTGCCGTCCAAACGCATCCTCATGGAATCCAAGGAAAGAAATGTTTATGTGGGGATTTTGGAATTGGTGTCGACCCATCTGCTTAGGGCACCCTTAACGGGGGTGCCCCGCCCGGGCGCACTGGTCGGGCGCCCGGGCGCACCCCCGTTAACGGGGCGCCCACCCGGGACTCCCGCCCGGGCGCGTGCCCGGGCGTTGGGCGTCCCGGGCAGACGCCCGGGGCGCCCTTAGGTGGGGGACACGTGTCCCCCTCGCATTGGTTGATTTTTTTAATTTTTTAATTATTTAGTGGATGTTTTGTTATTAATGGATTGGGTATTTGTTATTAATGTTGGGTAATAATTTTTTGCAAGTGATTGAACAGTGCACGCGTCCACTGAGCAAACACGCATGCACTGTTTTCAATCACGCGTGCACTTTAATCAAACTTCCACTGAGCAAACACGCATGCACTGTTTAATCACGCGTGAACAGTGCAACAGATACATCCAAACCCTCCCAACTATAAATACATCTACCTATCTCTTGACTCCTCACATTTCCTTAACTTCTTAACTTGTTAACTTTTTCTCTCATCAATGTCGAATAATAGTTTAAACTCCGGTCAATCCGACGATGATAACTGGAATGAGACATTAAATATAATGGACCGCGCTATTGGATTGGCCGGACGGGTTGTTCACGAAAGGACTACACGTCCTAAGCAGCGTCGAAGGAGAACAACGATGTGGAAAATTAAAATTGTTTAATTAAGAAATGATGTGGAGGAAAGAGAGTGTAGGGTGGGTGGGGGTAGCCCGGGCAAGGGTAAGAGGGGTTTTTGGGTGGGTTGGGTGAGCTGATGTGGCAGAGAGAGAGTGCAGGGCGCCCGGAGGTAGCCCGGGCGCTGTTATTTCTGCTCTTATTGCATCCACACACCTGAAACAAGCACTTCTGGAGTGGCCTCCAACATGTAATAATAATTCATTTATACATATACATGCATGAGAAAAAATCTACATCAATTAAAAGGTTAAAACAATCAATCTACCATTTATTCCTATTGTATATCTCAACCATTTGTCTCATAAAGAACTAGAAACTGAATTTTCCATTGATTTAGAAGAATTAATACAACTATAATTAATTAATCAGCCATAGAAAGTTGTGACTTGAATAAGTACTCATATATAATTTCCTCCTTTTGAAGTATAATGGTCTTCTGCTTTAATATAGCCAAAGAAAGAGATATGTTTGAGAACAATTATTGACATAAAGGGGGAAAACGAAGAAATCTTCCCATAAACTGTGGAATTGTATGTTACTCTATCCACATTAATAGAAAGTGAAGTAAGAAGCCAAAAATTTCAATACATCACTTCAACAATGAACTTGTACATGTTTGGCCAATCTTTCACTTAATTTGGAGTACTGTTGTAACACTTCATCCATCCACATTCCAGGATTAAGAACCATCATAATCACAAAGGCCACAACCACAAAGGTGCATCCATCAGCATCTTTCTTGAAAGCTATTCTTAATTTAATCCCATTGCAATGGCACATTAATTAATCAAAAACCCAACAAAGAGCGCATAAAGATTAATCTTTAAACATTATCAACCAAATCCTCTTTCGGTGGTGGGAGATGCATGCACTTCCCCCAACTTAATTTTAGGTTATGTCAGTCTATCTCACATCTAGATACTTATTGTCGTAAAAGAATCTACAACCCATGAAACATGTTCTACTTTTGTCACAAAAAATAGTACCCCAAACCATGTAGAGACAAGGGTCAAGTATATAGCTGACCAGTTTGCGTCACTCTCACCTTTGCTGAGTGGCAAAAATTAAACAACTAACACTACAAGTATTCCAATTGATTCTAAGATTAGTTTGATGGAGATGATACGTAAGTTTGAATCATATTTTCATAACAATCCGTGATTAATAAGACGTAGTTATGCAATCCATTTTAAGAATCAAAATTAACCGTACCACTTATTAAAACAAACAATATTTCACCATCCAACCCAATGCCCTGGCACTAAGGCCATCTTTAACCCCAACCCCAAATATCTTTACACCTCAGCTTTCTCTCTCTGTCACGTCAGCAAAAAACACTATACAACCCACAACCCAACCCAACCATTTTTCTCTTCTTAACCCCAACCCCACTTTCAACACTCTCTCTCCTCCACATCATTTCTTTTTACCTCATTTTCTATATCAACATAATAATTCACAAACTATTAAATTTATTATTTTTATAATAACTTAATCTAATTAAATTACAATAATTACGAACAACACATAATAATTAGATTTTATTAAAATTCGACAATTACATATTATAATAATTCAAAGATAAAATATTACAATACATATTACAAACATAATTAATTCTCATTCCGTCCAAAACGTCGCCATATATTCTCGATCAAATCGGCTCGCAATGCCATATGTTTTTGAGCGTTGCGAACTCGATCTCTGTTACGCAGATATTTGTTAATATCCACGATACGCTCAGTGGAATATCGGAGACCCGACGGATTTGAACTTTCACTGATTTCTTGAGAGCGCTCATGTATAAATTCGTTTATATCCACCAACTGTTCATAAGAGTCGCGTTCGTCCTCCACGATCATGTTGTGCATGATTATGCATGCAGTCATAATTTTACCGAGAATGTCTGGAGTCCATGCTAACGACGGTCTTTTCACGATGGTGAATCTTGCCTGAAGCACTCCAAATGCACGTTCCACACCTTTCCTTGTTTGCTTGAAACATATTGAACTCGTACGAACGGCTGCCCAGCTCGTCGGTGAGCTGGCGGGGCTGTCCAGCTCGCCGGTGAGCTGGCGGGGCTGTCCAGCTCGCCGGTGAGCTGGCGGGGGTTTCAGGGGGCAGCACCCCTGAAAGGTAAACACAATTTGAAATTCGATATTAAATTCAATATTGATTTTATTGTAAAACAAACAACTAAAGATGAATGATTGTGAGATGGAGAGGTGTATGTATTTCTTCTCTTGTCTTGTGACCAAACATGTACAATAATCCCCTATATATAGGGTGAGGATGTAGTAGGAGTTACAACCAAAATAAATGGAATTACACCACATAAATAAGAGTAAAACCTACATAAACTATTGGGGGTTAAGGAATGTGAATCATCCAAGAAACCTTTGGAATTCTCAACACTCCCCCTTGGATGATCACGTTTATACGTTATGGATGTTGCCTCGTTAAAAACCTTACCAAGAAAAACCCAGTGGGATAAAAACCTGGTCAAGGGAAAAAGAGTGCAGCGCGTATAATGCTCCCCCTGACTTTAGCAAACATTCTTCAAACGACGAACACCAATCTTGTGAACAAGCCCCTCAAAAATTTTAGTAGGCAACGCCTTTGTGAATAAATCTGCAAGATTCTCGCATGATCTGATTTGACAGACATCTATCTCTCCATTCTTTTGTAAATCATGCGTCGAGAAGAACTTTGGTGAAATGTGCTTTGTCTTGTCTCCTTTGATATAACCTTCCTTTATTTGAGCAATGCATGCGCTATTATCTTCATATAGCAATGTTGGCTTGTCCTTTATTCCTTCAAGACCACATTCCTTTTGTATGTGTTGGATTACTAATCTCAATCATACACATTCTCGACTAGCTTCATATAATGCAATCAGTTCTGCTTGATTTGAAGATGTTGCCATCAGGGTCTGTTTTGTCGATCGCCATGAAATGGCGGTGCCACCATACGTGAACACGTATCCTGTTTGTGATTTTGCTTTGTGGGGGTCCGATAAATATCCAGCATCTGAATATCCAATAAGTTCGGACTTCGAGTCCTTTCTATAAAATAACCCCATATCACGTGTCCCGCTAAGGTAGCGGAATACATGCTTGATTCCTTTCCAATGCCTATATGTTGGCTCAGAGCTGTATCTTGCTAGAAGGTTCACAGCAAAACTTATATCAGGTCATGTATTATTAGCAAGATACGCTAAAGCTCCAATAGCACTTAGATACGGTACTTCAGGACCGAGGACTTTGTCACCCTTTTCTCGGGGACGAAAATGATCTTTTTCACTTATAAGTCATCGAACGACCATTGGTGAACTCAATGGATGAGCTTTATCCATATTAAAGCGTTTTAACATCTTCTCTATATAATTTTCTTGGTGAATAAAAATTCCACTCGGAAAGTGCTCGATCTGCAGGCCGAGGCAAAATTTAGTTACACCAAGGTCTTTCATCTCAAATTCAGTTTTCAAGTATTGAGCTGTAATCTCAATATCCTTTGGTGTCCCAATAATATTTAAATCATCAACATATACAGCTATAATCGTAAAACCAGATGAAGACCTTTTAATGAAAACACATGGACATATGTGGTCATTTTTGAATCCTTTGCTCAGAAGACTTTTGCTTAGACGATTGTACCACATTCGTCGAGATTGCTTTAATCCATATAAGGATCTTTTTAATTGTATGGAGTACAACCCTCGCGGTTTGGAAGTACAAGTCTCTGGTAGTTTTAGTCCTTCAGGGACTTTCATATAGATGTTTGTATCTAATGACCCATATAGATAAGCAGTAACTACATCCATGAGTCGCATTTGAAGTCTATTTATGACTGTGAGACTGATAAGAAATCTTAGTGTTGTCGCATCCACTACAGGTGAATACGTTTCTTCATAATCAACACCGGGTATTTGGGTGAAACCTTGAGCCACAAGTCGGGCTTTATATCTTACAATCTCATTTTTCTCATTTCTCTTTATCGAGAACACCCATTTGAACCCCACAGGTTTTACGTCATTGGGTGTAAGCACCACAGGTCCAAAAACATTATGTTTTTCAAGCGAATGTAATTCTGCTTGTATTGCATTTTTCCATTGTGGCCAATCATTTCTTTGTCGACATTCTTCAATAGATTTTGGCTCACAATATTCAACATTCATTATTACTTCATTTGTTATAGCATATGAAAATTTTTCATCAACGATGGTTTCGTCTCGATTCCATCTTTTCTGATTGTGCACATAATTTATTGAGATCTCATCTGCATTTTCATTTTTAGACACTTCGGTCTCTCGTTGGTCTATGTTGTCATTTTGTTCTTTCACTACCTCTTCAGGGGTATGGATAATATTAGCAGTAACATCTTCAGGTGCTACACTTTTCTCTTTCCTTTTTCTTGGTTTTATATCTTTTGACCCAATTGGTCGTCCACGTTTTCGGTGGATATTTAACTCATTTGACAACTTAGGAATATCAACTTTTGCTGGTGCATTTTCAGCATGTATATGTGATTTTGTAACTTTCTTTGCATCTGTAAATGCATCTGGTAATTCGTTTGCAATTCTTTGCAAATGAATAATCTTTTGAACTTCTTGTTCACATTGGTTTGTACGGGGATCAAGATGGGACAATGAAGATGCATTCCAAGTAATTTCAGATTTTTCCATCTTCTGTTTTTCTCCCCCTAAGATTGGGAATACTTTTTCATCAAAATTACAATCAGCAAAGCGTGCTGTAAAAATATCACCAGTTAATGACTCCAAATATTTAATAATTGATGGAGACTCAAAACCGATGTAAATTCCCAATCTTCTTTGAGGTCCCATCTTTGTACGTTGTGGTGGGGTTATTGGGACATATACCGCACAACCAAATATTTTTAAATGGGATAAATTTGGTTCTCTACCAGAGACCAGCTGTAAAGGGGAATATTTATGATAAGCTGTCGGTCTTATTCTGATAAGTGCCGCAGCATGTAAAATGGCATGACCCCAAAGAGATTGTGGTAATTTTGAATTCATAAGTAATGGTCTTGCAATTAGTTGCAATCTCTTAATTAGAGATTCAGCTAGACCATTTTGTGTATGGACATGAGCAACCGGATGCTCAATTGTAATACCAATTGACATGCAGTAGTCATTAAATGTTTGAGACGTAAATTCTCCTGCATTGTCCAATCGGATTTTCTTAATTGGATAATCAGGAAAATGCGCCCTCAATTTTATCAATTCTGCTGGAAGTTTAGCAAATGCAACATTTCTAGTTGACAAGAGACTAACATGTGACCATCGGGTGGATGCATCTATCAATACCATAAAATATCGAAATGGTCCACATGGAGGGGCAATGGGTCCACAAATATCACCTTGAATTCTCTCTAAAAATAAAGGAGATTCATCTTTAATTTTGCTTGTGGACGGTCGGATTATCAGTTTTCCAAGAGAGCATGCTGCACATGAAAGCTCTTTCGATGATATAATTTTCATATCCTTCAGGGAATGACCATTTGAATTTTCAATAATTTTTCGCATCATTATATCACCGGGGTGTCCCAATCTATCATGCCAAAGTTTATAATGCACTTGATCAACTAACTTCCGGTTAGTGACCATATTTGATTCCAAAGGGGTGATATAAGTGCAATATAATCCCGATGAAAAGGCTTTCATCCTTTCTAAAATGATTTTGTTACCATTCACGATGGAGATAATGTGAAGGTATTCATCATTATTTTGATTCATAGTTTCAAGATGATAGTCATTACGACGTATATCCTTGAAACTTAGTAGATTTCTTCTGGATCTACTAGAATATAAAACATCACTTATTTGTAATTTCGTGCCATTGGGCAACAAAATACAAGCTCTTCCAGAGCCTTCAATCAAATTACTAGTGCCAGAAATTGTGTTAACACTTGTCTTCGATAAATGTAATTCGGAAAAGAAGGTTGTATTTTTCAAAATCGTATTTGTTGTTCCACTATCTACTAGACATTGATCTCCATCACTCATGATAGTATCAACCATGTCTTTGTCCTAAAAAAAGGGAATAGAGCAAAAATTATCTTTTTGTATATATAGTATCATAATACTATAGTATAAAATTTTAAGGAAAAACAAAAGCAAATATTATATTATAAAGACACAAGTCTTACATTATTTTTTGAAAAACATCAAAAATAGGATGTAGGAAAACCAAACTAAGCATTTTGATGGACATTTCCATCATTGACAAAAACATCGATATTGCCATCATTTAAAAGAAAATCCGAAATATCTAAATGAGTGTCCATGATCATTCCATCTTGGTTGTTTTCAACCAAGTTCATTTCGGCACCTTCTTTTTTCTTGAGTGATGCTTGATAAAGATCAACAAGGTACTTGGGCGTACGACATATACGCGACCAATGATTTGTCATGCCGCATTTGTAGCAAGCATTCACATATTTCTTTGGAGGATTTTGCACTTGATTTCCTCTAGCATTTCTTCCATCATTATTTGCATTGACATCATGACCACCACGATGGCTACGGCCACGTCCATGACCACGTCCTTGATGTTGCCCGCGTCCGTCTGCGCGACTACGACCACGTCCACGTTTACGATTGTAAGATGCCGCATTCGCTTCAGGGAATGGGTCGCGTTTGCGTTTGTGATTAACCTCATTCACTTCAGGGAATGGAGTGGAACCAGTGGGTCGAGCTTGATGATTTTTCATCAAAAGTTCATTATTTTGCTCGGCAACAAGAAGACATGATATTAGTTTCGAATATTTCTTAAAACCACGTTCTCGATATTGCTGCTGCAGGAGCATATTCGAGGCATGGAATGTGGAGAATGTTTTCTCTAACATATCATTATCAGTAATTATTTCTCCACATAATTTAAGTTCAGATGAGATTCGGAACATAGCAGAATTATACTCGCTTACAGATTTAAAATCTTGTAATCGCAAATGAATCCAGTCGTAGCGAGCTTTTGGGAGAATCACTTGTTTTTGGTGGTCATACCTTTCTTTCAAATTTTTCCATAACTCTAACGAATCTTTCACCGTTAGATATTCAGCTTTTAATCCTTCATGGAGATGATGTCGGAGAAAAATCATTGCTTTGGCACGCTCCTGCGGGGAGACCTTATTTTCATCTTTGATTGTTTCTCCAAGATTGTTTGTTGTGAGATGAATCTCAGCATCAAGGGTCCAAGGGAGATAATTTTTTCCCGAAATATCAAGGGCAGCAAATTCAAGCTTGGTGAGGTTTGCCATGATAATAACTTCAATAAAACAAATAATTAAAAAAAATACACCATACCATTAAGACCGAAACATGAACATTATTAAGTAAAGTATAAATGGCAATGTCCGTGTGAATTAGTATAACAACATAATAATTGAAATTGGATGTTATGAGACGTCGTATAGTAATAAAGCGCTAGTGACAAGGCATGATGAAAAATGTTTGTACTGAATGTTATGAGAAATATCAGAAATAAAGCATGAGATTATTTAAGTCCCATTCAAATACAAATATGTGATATGTAATGGCGGTTGTACAACTGAGTACTAATAAAAATAATAACTTAGTAATAATAATAAAGCTAAACAACAAAATGCGTGCCAAATAATATGGTGAATCGTGTTCTAAGTTATGATATTTTTTATCAATGATAAATTAGTGAAGTTTGTAGTATGCATTTATGTTAATGAGAGTATTAGTTAGAATACAGTGATAAAGTTACAATTGTTAATATTAATTGTATCCGAGAATAAATGTAGCTGCTGTACATAATGATGTGTAACTTTAATGTTGTTATCGTTGTGCGGTGATTAATTTATTGAAACAATGTCTAGAAATAATGTGTAGTAATCATATTTGTAAAAATTATAGCAATAATATATAATATTATTCATTTTCATTCTCTATATTAAATAATATGTCGTATTGTATACATATATGTATATTCTAAATAATTAATACGTTGATGTGATTAAAAATGTTTGATTTATTCTACAATACGAATTAAACTTAAAAATGCATAAGTAATGTAAAATACACTACAGTAAAGTTTTCGAAATAGAAGTAATACCAATAATGAGACGAGATAACATATAGAATTAATTCGTTTGTGATGAAATAGTATTTTACCTTGAAGCCTCTAATCGATAGAGCTTCGTGCTGATAACGTATTGTAAAACAAACAACTAAAGATGAATGATTGTGAGATGGAGAGGTGTATGTATTTCTTCTCTTGTCTTGTGACCAAACATGTACAATAATCCCCTATATATAGGGTGAGGATGTAGTAGGAGTTACAACCAAAATAAATGGAATTACACCACATAAATAAGAGTAAAACCTACATAAACTATTGGGGGTTAAGAAATGTGAATCATCCAAGAAACCTTTGGAATTCTCAATAGATTTTGTATTATTATAGTTAATGCAATTGATTTATTTTATTAATTATTTTATTTATTTTATTTATATATATTATTAACATATTATTTAACTAATATAAATAACAAAAAAAATAAAACATAAAAAAACCCGACCAACCAGGTCTGACCAGGCCAGACCTGGGTCGTGACCCAGATCGGGTCGCAGACCCAGGTCGCGACCCGACCCGGGTCCGCTCCCCATTAAGAGGAGCCAAGTCGGGGCGAATTTCGTCCCGACCCGAAAAGGGCCTCCGTTAAGGAGGCCCTAAGTGGCAAAAGCTTGTGCCATCTCACTCAAGTACAATTCCTACGAGGATCAAAGTTTCTCACCTTGACTTACTTGGAGGAAAACGATATGTGAGTTTCACTTTTCTTTAAAGATTTGTAACTTCCTCCACCGAAGATAGGTTGAGGAAATTCTCAATATTAAAAAAACTACACCATTCGAATCTCCAACCACACCAACGTTTGTTTAATGCATGCAAATTAAAGACCTACAAGAGTTAGCCTGAGATTCGTTGTCTCAGCACTTGAGCATGATGCCTTCCTCATCACATTCAATCAAACTCACTTTCTACCTTTTCCAAACGCGCGCGTCATCCGTTCATAATGCAGACTTGTTTAATTATGGACCAGAAAAGGGGTGAAAGGAGGGATGATGCAACTCAGGGTTTTTACTAGTTTTTTGTTTGTTTGATTAGTTTATGGTAATTATCTTGTATGCCTAGACTACATGGTGGGGTAAGAATAAAATATCAAAATATCATCGGGAAGTCAGAAATGTCATCGTGTAAGAATAATGACCGGTTTCTTCGTAAACTTACATTATCATAAGAACAGAATAAACACACTAAATAAGGGTTCTAAATGAAGCAAAGTGATGCTCTTCCAGATAACATAAGTATTATATATTCGAAAGAAAAAGAAAAAATCATGCATTTTGGGGAAATCTTGTACAAAAGTACCCAAAAAAATGGCTCAAACAACTATACGAAGCGTGCAACAAAAATAAAAGGCAGATACATACATAAGAAGGAACAATCACACAGACAAAATAGTACTTGGATTAAAACATGCTTTGATAAACCTAAACCTCTACGAAAAATTCTCTAGTAGAAAAGGGATTTAATAAAGACATATTTCTTCAATAGCTCAATGAGTTTAATATATATGAAATTAAATTAGGTTGACTCTACCAATCTTGATACAATAATCATTAACATTTAAATATATTATGTATACGAAATTGGTGATTAATGCTACCATAAATATGTAATAAAACAGTTGGCTTCTTGATGTGGCTAATTTACAATGCCGTTTACAATGCCGTATAAATATATTATGTATACAAAAGATTCCTTGTATCTGCTTTACAATGCCGTTTTCCATTAATTTAATATGCTTTTGGTCTTGCTCACGTAAGAAAGCACTATTTGATGCTCATTTACAGATACCTAGACATATATTGTATATAATTTAGTGGATTTATTAATGCAAAATATTCGAATAATGATGAATTAATAAAAAATTGACAAAGTATAGGAGTTGTGGAAATAATTGGTAAAATAAAAATCCGGTAGAAGGGTTAATATCTTCAAAAGAAAAAAAGACAACTCCAACACCGCTTTTCTTACAAATCCTTTTTTCAGAAATCATATATTTCAATTTTAAAAATCCGAACTCACTTTTAATATGATAAAATAATTTTGGGTATTTTTATAACATATTCATGTTTCTATTTTTTTTAAAACTTAAGTACGACATTGTTAGGATTAATTGCATTGACTTTTGAAATTATTATTATTTAATTGTAAATTAGACATTTCAATAAAACTATAGAAAATTAGTACTTGAATTAAAGATAAAAAGACGAAGAAACTGATTTTGTGATCAAAATAACAAAAAAATCTCATTTCTTATGTATAAATTAAATTTATATTTTTGAAGTGGGATGTATGCCTTAATCTCAAATATTTAAAAATAATATTTGTAGGAAAATTTTATAATTTTGGTTTGAGATTTTCTATTTTTTTCCGTTGAGAATATACTATTTTAGGATTTAAGTAGAATATGTTATTCTCCAGTTGGATTTTTTATTTTTTATTTGTGTTTTAGTCTACGAGGATTTAAATTAATTTGCTATTAAGACATACATCTAGCTTAATAAAACTAATTTGACTTTAACTCATAAAATGACTCTTTTTGATATTTTTGTCACAAAATCGAAATCCTCATCTTTTTAACATTAATTCAAGTACCAATTTCCTATGGTTACATTGAAATTCCTAATTTTAATTAAAAATATTCTATTTTAAAAATTAACAAATCCTCACAATGTGGTATTTGAATTGATGACAAAAGAAGATAAATATGAATATGTTATCAAAATATCCAAAAAATTATTCTATCATGTTGAAATGCATGATTTCTAAAATTAGGATAAGTTATTATGATGTTTGATTTACATTTTTTTTTTACTTTTGAGAACGATAACTCAACTACGAGTTTATATTTTGTCAATTATTTCTACAAATCTCATACTTTGTCTCTTTTTTGTCATCATTATTTTGATTTTTTCCTTTATTAATTATAAGAAACTCATTCACAAGTTAAAACACAATCCATAGTAATCAAAATGGTAGGTCGAGTTGCCACTAACGAGTTGAGAAATTAGTGAAGTTGAACATTAATGAAAATGCTGAACTTAGTGAATTTGAGTTCTTCATTTCAATAGAGTTAAAAGAAAACATAGTAATTAAACTAAAATGGAATTAGCTAGTTCCGAAAGATACGATCGATTGGCACTCATAATGTTAAACCCAATCGAAATTATGAGAGACCACAAAGCAGACAAAGGTGGAGAGAAAGGCACAAGGTTCTCTCGTGATTTCATGGCAAAAATCTAATGAGTGCTGCACTATGGCCATAGCTGTTGTTGGATTCCTACTTGCACTTCCACTTTTTTTCTATTTAAGCTAACATCTCAATAAAGCAAAATATATATATATAGTTGGCAGTTTATTATCATGGAGAAGGGAGATCCCAAGGAAGATACCCAGTTGGGGCCCTTTTTGTTGGTTTGATCTTAATGTAGGAACAGAATTTATGCTCTATTGTGTTCAGTGGGGGCACATGTTGTTCTCATCACGAGGGCTTCATTATTTACAAGAATATATCACTGCATTTTCACTACGTCTCTCTCTAGTCTCTACACATTTTTATTTCTTTTCCACATTCATGCATGTCTCTAAGACAATTTGTAAATTTTGGTACTCCACTACTTCTAAATGTTTAGGCTTCACGTAGCTCACAACCGTGCCTATAAACAAATTGTTTTTTGTACTCAGAATGATCCGTGGTTGATGGTTCACATGGAATTGTTTGTGACTTGCTTTATGGTGATACAGGTGAAATTTATAGATATGCTAAGAAAGAATTACTTTAATGCGCATATGGACAACTGTTACGTCAATGTCAACAAATTCTATAAATATAGCCATAATATCTTTTTCTAGATTCCCATGCATCTTCAGACGCCGATGTATATATGTCTTATGATTTGACTGAGTCGCACCTATCTATCTAGCTAGGAAAATAGTAGTAACTAAATACTAAAAAATTTAGTTGCATTTCTTTTGCAACATGATTAGGGCATACTCACTACTGCAGAATTGGGAATACTCGTCGCCTAATAGACGTTGACTGTTACAAAGGCCGACGTCTAATATAGAGAAGATCGAATAGACGTCGGCCGCATATAACTCCGACGTCTATACCCAATAGACGTCGTCTGTTATAATACGACGTCTATATTCAATAGACGTCGGGGAATAGACGTCGGACTTCACAGAAGCCGACGTCTATTGGTGACGTCGGGGAATAGACGTCGGAGATATGCAATATCCGACGTCTATATGTCTTTAAAAGAAATCAGACAGTTGTGTTTTCTTTCACTCTTTCCAGACAGAAAATACGAAACCCTAGCCGCCGCGATCCGATTCCTCGATCCATCCCGTCTGATTCCTCCGATCCATCCCGTCTGATTTCTCTGATCCATCCCGCGATCTCCTCCGCCACTACAGTTCCACTATGGGGACGTCAGATTCCATGTAAGTAAAGCTTTATTTTTGTTCATTTGTAGTTTATTTTCTCTAACAATGATGTGTTCACTTTTCTAATTATGTTTGAATAATTAGATAGATAAAAACATTCACACGGCGTATGTGAAGGCGATACAGTCTGCTCAGCATTTTATTTACATCGATATGGCCGAACAATGATGTACAAGTAATTGTATGGCGTCGACGGCGGCGTCAATCATCTTTAAACCTACCTTCCTCTGTTTGCAGGTAGATTTAAAGAGGATTGGCGTCGTCGTCGACGCCATGCGTCCGCTTGGTTTCCCCAAGACCTTGGTCTGCAAAATTGTCAACAAACTCCTCAAGGTGTCTCCTCCTTACCTAGCTAAAATCCTAATTAATACACTAATTAACAACTTTTTCCTTTTCCTTTTCCTTTCCTTTCAGCCCACACTACATGATGAGATACATGGAGGAAACTGAAGACTTGTGTTGTACATTTCTTTGTGTTGTACATTTCTTTGTAATGAATGAATGAATGATTGTCTATATATGCTTGTATGTTTGTGTTTGTGCAAGATGCTATTTTTTTTTGTCAATGTTTAGGAATAGACGTCGGATGTCTTGAATATCCGACGTCTATTCCTTGGACAATAGACGTCGGATGTCTATACGTCCGACGTCTAAGAATAGACGTCGTGCGAATACACGTCGGATGTGAGGGTGCTGATATCCGACGTGTATAGGCCTTAACATCCGACGTATATGACATTTTCTGTAGTAGTGATTGTTTCTGATATTAGTGCTAATTTTCAAGTGAGTAGATGAGCGCGCTAATTCATCTTATCTTTCGTTTTTTGATTTATTAATGACTATGACAATCTAATTTCTAAGTTATCATGTACAATAAAGATAAAAATATGGAAGAAGATAAAGATGATAGACGTTTCACAGATGTAGAACATATTCATCTCTATGCAGTGGAAATGAAATCTTCAGTGTAATATGTACCAAAAAGAATATATTGAGTGGTGATATGAATCAGAACATCAAGGCTTTACAGAATTTAATTTAATTACTTTCATAAAGTGACGAAGATGTTTAGAAATGATGATCCAAAAATATTTAACAATTTGTTTTTTAAACCTAGATGCCTTACTATTTGACTTCTCCTCGAAAACTAAAATATAATTTCTTAAATCCCACCAATACCCTCTAATGTTCCATAATATCTTAGATACCCGGAAATTAAAATTACAAATTCACATGTTCTCTCGTGTTTAAACAAAAATTTAGAACATAAGTCATCAACCATACTATTGGAATCTACACCAGAAGAAGATGAGAAAAGAGAGGAGTGCACGAGTACTTAGAAAAAACATGAAGACACGTATTAGATCATCCGTAATCACGATCAGGGTCAACTCAATTATGAGTTTTTTTTTCTTCCACGTAAACTTTCTTTTTCATCTACATCAGTTTTCTCTCTCTCCAACCCACTTTTTTTCTTTTTTTTTCAACATTATTCACATCTTAACCACAACTCATATATTTCCTTTGCATCATGTTTTTATTTCCACTAATTTTTATTATATTCCAAAATCAATTATATTTACCCAAAACATTAATAATTCAAACAAAATATATATTAATTAGCAGATAATAATTATTAATGATAAAGCCAAATATATATTTATTTAAACGATTGTACGTAGTACAATACAACAAAATATTACATTACCTAAATTTCATTAAAATGAAAATGCATACTAATAAAAACACAATTAATTTTTGCTTCCTCCGAATCATTTCCATATGTGGTCGATCAAGTCGGATCTGAGGGTGAGATGCGTGCTTCTTTCACTGATGTGGTCTCTGGTGTCCATGTACGTATTAATGCCCACAACATGACCGATGGAGAATCGATGTAATTTAATTTCGGTTTAAGCATTGTAATGTAATCTAGTTTAATTTCAATTTAAACATTTTAATGTACATTTATTTCAATCTAAGGTTGTGTCATCCTATTTTCAATCGATCAGAACCTCAAAATTGTTTTTAAGTTATTCCAGTTATTTTAAATATTAATAAATACCCAACTATTTACAAATAAAATAAAATTAAAACCAATAGGGACACGCGGCGTGGCACGTCCCTTCCACGACCTGGTCGTCGACCATGTCGTTCAAACGACCAAGTCCAGGACGACTGGGTTGTCCCGGCCCCGATGAGGGGGGGACGACCCCGTTACTTCTGCTCTTAGGAGAGTTCTTGAAAATTCGTTGTTGAAGTGATGAAAGAATGTGATTTGGGGTTATTAATTCAGGAATATTGAAAACTCTGCCTTTACGATATTTAGTTTGAAATTTTGGTGTTGAGTTAGTTTTAGGTTGAAATAAGTGAAGCAACAGGTTTTGTTCCTTTTTAGCATATATCCACTGATTTGTCTATAGGTTTAAACGCACAAAATGACATTTCAAACGCAAGACCTCAAAAGTCAAAATTAACCCTGATGTCATTCTAGAGTTCTCCATTTCACTTTCCTAATATTTTTTTATGCATCAAGTATATCTTGCCAAGCATAAAAACCAAATATTTTTTTATTCGTCACCTGTGAATTACTCAAATCGTCTGCGCCAATTACTATTTTATCATTCACTTTCTATTTAATACACATTCTGTCTCGTCTCTTAAAAGAAATATCCTCTCTCAGTTTCCCTCATTCTACCAGTACCAACACCAAGGAAATGGCTGACGAACCGTCTGAATCTGGCGTGGTAAGTCCAAAAGAAAGAAAAATCGGTCAGGGCATCTGTAAAAAACGCCCCCTCCCCCATAGGGGTGGCGTTTGGCGGTCGAGTGACGTGAGCGTGATGGATGGTTCGTAGTTACTGATAGTTCAAATGGTCAGCACAACCACAATCTTGTTGTTTATCTAGAGGGTAATCGACAGATAAACGAGTTTAGTCCTGAGGCTAAGAAAATTGTTCGTGATATGACTGAGGCACAAGCGAAACCGCGTAACATCTTGTTGGCTGTAAAAGAGAAATTCCCAGAGGACAATCCAAATCAGAGACACATTTATAACTGTAGAGATTACAAGAGGAGGGTGAACTCTGAAGGCAGGAACCCCGCTCAGTAGTTTCTGCATCAGGCAGTGCGGTATCAGTACTTGCATTTAATTATGGCCGATGAAGAAACTAATGTTGTCACTCATGCATTCTTGACACATCCGACGTTAGTTAAGTTGTTACGCACATACCCTTCGCTAATTTGCATGGGTTCGACGTACAAAACGAATAAGTACAAGATGTCTTTGTTCGAGATGGTTGGGGTGACACCAACAAACATGAACTTCCTTATCGGTTATGCAATTGTGAAGGGTGAGACTGAGCGTAGTTACCAGTGGGTATTGGAGAAGTTAAGAGATTTATTATGCAGTATTGTCAGCCCTACAACAATCATAACAGATCGGGAGTTAGGCCCTTATGCGACCAGTAGGAGAGGTATTTCCTAACTCTGCTCATTTACTTTGCACATGACATATTAACAAGGATGTATTCAATTATGCATACCACTCATTCGGCAAGAACAAGGAGTTAGCAAATACTTTTAAGTGTGGAAAGTGGAGGAAAATTATGCTTTCTACTTCAGAGAATGAGTATAATAAAGTTGTGTCTTCTTTGAAAGATGTGTATAAATCTTGGCCGGCTATCACGAAGTATGTCAACGGGATGTGGTTAGTGCATAAAGAAAAGTTTGTGTTGAATTGGACGAACAAAGTCCTTCACTTCGGCAACACTACGAACTGCAGAGTCGAAAACGCTCATTCGGCCCTGAAAGACTGGATCACTTCATCGACTGCAAAACTCGTCAACAGAGTCAATGGTAACACCACTCTAAAAGGTCATATCCTTCCCAAGGCTAGAAACATCACTCCGAGTAGTTTGGCTACATAACCCTTCAGCCCAATCGTCGATGCATAAGCACCGACCATACGACCATCAACAGGAATGCAAAGGATGTGGACAACTTCATGCAGCATGATCGTCATCTCTCCAAAAGGCAGGTGGAAAGACTTCGTATCAGGTTGTCACTGCTCCACAAACACAGATATCAATGACATGTCAATGTGAGTGAACATGCTTCAAGACAAGTGACTTAATCTGCTAACAACAATGGTCTCTGTGACATCGACTCAAAAATGATCACCAACTCTGCAGTGTTGTACATGCTCTGTTTCAATTATGATGCTTCAGAACCTTCCGATCATCGCCCGCCCAAATGTGTCTAGCGATGTGACCCTCAAAACTAGGAATTACGCCCCTATCTAAAGGATCATCGGGCATCATAACAGTCATCATCCAAGAATCGTTATCAACCATCTTCTTTTTATGAATTCGGGCATCTCCAATGCACGAACTAGTATCTGAAGGGAGTGTGTTCTAAGAGTTATTTTTATATGTTAATTATTATGAATTGGATGTGCAAATATTTTGTTCATTGATTAATGTATTCGTCCTTTAGAAGTCTTAAGGAATAGACTCGTGGTCCTTAACTGTAGAGCTCTAAAAAATAATGGTTTACATAAATAAAAATGTATTCACAATCATGGTAATTGACATGGAACATTAATTACAGAGATAAGATTGTCATGTTGGTTATCGATTATTGTAGCTCTACAAATATTTAACGACACAAGTATATAAAAGAGGAAATTGGTTACTTTTATATATTGAATAGACCTAACAAATGAAACATTATGGAATTGTGTTTAAGTGTCATTAATGTTTTATTGTGTCTTGAATCCTAAGATATGAGACTTATATCTTTTCACATAAGAAGTGTTTAATTTGATTAGTGTCAAAAACTATCATTGAGTATAGTGATAAAAGCAATAGTTGGTTGAACATGACTTATGCTGGTAAAGATAGTTAGTCAAAAAATTATCATTGTCACTCTTAGCTTGAGTGATAATATTAGTGAGCCCTTGATAAAGTAAAATTATAATGTGCACAATGTGACTTGTGTTAAGTTACATGTTTATAATTAGCCTAAGAGATCAAGAAATGAGTATATAATACAAATGTGACACATTTCTACTTTGTATAATACTCTTAATATCATGAAGCAAGGGATAGACACAAGTGATGTTCTTACATCACTAAATGAATCGTGTTTAATTTGAGTGAACAAGACATCTATATTAATTGGGTAACTATAATGTGTAACTAGATACCGCTTATAGTTTGTAATATTAAGTGTTTAATATCATTGTCAATATAGGTTAAATCCTCTTATAGGTCACACCACAAAATTGGGAAACAAGAAGCTTGATTTTGTGTTCATATAATGTATCAGGTTTCATGTGAAATGAGATACATGTGGTGAATCGATAAAATCAATATCTTATGAAAATTGACATAATTAGAATCATAAATAAATTCATATAAGATATATGTATTATGATGTGTAATACTTAGACATTACATAAAATAATATATTACATGATATATGAATTTGCTAAAAACCCCAAGGATCAAATTTTGTTGGATATAAATCCAAAATTTGACAAAGGCAAAATCGGGTCAAAGCGGTAGACCAAGTTCTTTGGAACAGTCGACCGGACAGAGATCATATGCGCTTGGGTCGACCAAAAATTATCAAGACATGTCTTGATAATAGGATCGGTCGACCGGGCGTATTACATGGTCGATCGAAGAACTCCAGTAGATATCTTGGTGATATAACGGTCGGCCGGTATAGGAACACGATCGACCAAAATTCATCATGAGCAATTTTGGTCAGTAAACGGTCGACTGGAGTGAGACGTAGTTCAATCGAAATTTTCCAAGGACTTTTTCCTTATAAATATTCAGTCGACCGTCTAGCTCACGGTCCGACCAAACCTGAAAAATCTTAACCGTTCCGTCGACCGATTAGTGATTTCGGTCGACCGTTCGACACGATTCTGCCTAGAATTATTAGAAGATTAGTGTTGATCATGGGTTGGATTTATTGCAATTATGGTCAAACGGTTTTGATGATGATTATGTGTCAATTTGTGATTGGTTTTAGGGAGAGAAAAATAAGAGATCATGGATTAGTGGGTAACCCATGATGTGGGTGTTGGGAGAATCTATAAATAGGTATCATCTCCCTACTTGTTTTAATTAATGCAAAAATATTATCTCTTCCTAACCTTTCCCATAATCCATCCAAATTTCTCTTAATAATTTCGAGCTTTTGGAGATCAAATTCTCAGGAAGCTTTAGAGGGGTTATTAGATAGATTCTAAGCTTGATTTAGAGATTGAATAGCTAGCTCCTTTCTCTCTAATCTTGTTTGGAGTTTCGTGAACACTTGAGTGTGATTCGACGAGGAACGCAACTCCGGATCTTCATAAAGGTTTGAGAGAACATTTGGGTATGATCCTCTTATATTTCTTTTAATTTATATGTAGTTTATATGATATTAGAACAAATACAAAACTATATACATGAAATCATCGAAAATATGGAAATCGATCTTGTATGCATGAATATTTTTTGTAAAATACATACATACATAGGGGAACGAAATGCTACAATATCACCACTCACAAACCTACCACATCTGCCCTTCCAAACTATATACTCAGCAGCCGAAGAACTATCATGTCACCCCCGTCCACTACCATACTCCTCCCGCTTCAACTCCAACCCATACCGCTCTCATCGTCACTCTCCTTATTGTTGTCCTCATCGCCACTCTCCTTATCGTCACAGCGCCATGATCATCAAATATGTCATTACATGTCTGATGATGACGTGAATACTCTCTCTCCCTCCTAACCGAAGTAGATATACCACGGGTACGTAGATAACGAGGACCTGAATCATCTTCATAAGGTCTCACAACGCGTAATGATATTGATTTTCCTTTTCTTCCACGGCAACTCGATGACCATTAATTACATTTTAAATTTCGTTAAATAGATTTAGTTATTAAATTTACAAAATTACTAATTATTATTTACTAATTACCAAATATTACTAATTAATTTTAATAAAAAAAAGGGAGTCTTTCGCCGCTACCTGCCTCCTCTCTTTTTTTCTTTTAAAATGGGTAGAAATTTTACCGTATTCGAGTCTAACGGTGCGTCCGTCGACGTCTTTCTGGTCTTCGAGACATTATTTTTGGTGGTTGAGAAGAAAATGAAGAGAGAATGGTGGTGGGAGAGTGAAATGAAGAGAGAATATAAGTAGAAAGAAGAGAATGATAATATGATAATTAACGCAGTCGATTTAAGTAATTCACGGACGACGTTTATGTTGACTATTAGGCATAAAATATATTATATTTTCTTAACGTAAAGGAACAGTTGACATTTCATACAAAACTGAAACCAAATGATTACCTTGTAAACAACTTAGTTGGATGCTGAACTCAAATCTCTACCACACGAATTAATCAAAGGTGCACGACCTTCAAATAATTATATCTCCCTATAGACTATAATTCTGAACTCAAGAGTGTTGGACTTTGGATATAAAGTCAACATTTAGTTAAGCATTACTAATGTAGTAAATTTAGCTGTATTGACATAGTAATAGTAAGCTTGCTTTCCGAATGATTTTTATTATTATCAAAAGCTATATAAACTATTGTACCTCTGACTACCTTAGGTGTTAAAGCCTCTATTCATTTATACTCATGCGTTGCCCACTTCCGATTTCTAAAATATATAATCTGCATTTTAAAATATATTTTCCTCCAACTAGCTATGAGTTGGAGGCAATAAGATGTTGATTACGATGATAAAATGAATTCTAAAGAAGCCAAAAAAAAACTACTAACGAGAATATGTGAACTGAAAGAGACCTGATTAAGAAAACCAACAAACCTAAACATTCACTAAACCCGAATCCGAATGGTTGACTCACATGGAAGTGGCAAAGTCTCCATCAGTTAATGTTTCAGAGTGCTCAAAAGGCTTCACATCATCTAAGTTTTAATAACTTGATGCATTGATCGTATTCTGAATCTTAATCAAAGTTACACCTTTCCAATTAAACTACAAAGGGAACAAAGTTGCCATCCACTTTGAATTAATATGTGAATTTTGTAGTTGTTTTGTTGTACAATACTTTATAATTTCCGATGTCACCACCCACATTAAAGGAAAAGGTTCCACTTAGATTGGTACAAGCTTCTCTATCTGGATAAGTAACTGCGTCAGCGGGCACTAATCTTTATGATTATTGCCAGTACATAACAAAGAGAAAGTGTTAAATCTAAAGCTAGTAAAGTGGTTCACATATAATAAAAATTAAAAATGAAGGAGTAGTCCTTGCTTTAGCTAGTTGAAATTTCATTTCGAGTAAAAGTCATCAAGAATAGTAGCGGCTAAATATTATAACTAACTTTTTGCATACATGCAGTGGCAAAATTTAAATACATGTTCTTTAGAGAGATTCGTTGGGGGTGTTTGTGTTTGCGTTCCATATTCTCTGACTTAACCGTCCTAAATTATACATTTCTAGACTTTGGACCATTCCTCTCTATAGCTCTTTTTCTCTTTTGGCAAGAGGACCATCACATTTTAGTAATCTTACGTTAGTTTTATGTGTACGTGAGGAATCTCCAATGCAAGTAGACGATATATAAAGGTTGTTTAATCAACAAGAAGAGATGATGACCACTACATCAATTACTCAACCCCCGACTGTTTTAGAGTAATTAAATAACATGTTATTCAACTATGCGGGCATATACCACATAGCTTTGACAAAACGCAATTAGTAGGTCATTTTTGGCTAAGTTGTAGATAACATAACAGAATTCCAATTATATATCGTTATATGCCTTTTATATTTGTAATTATGTTTTCCCAACACGTGTAGGATATACGTCTACGACCAAAAGTGTATGCAATGCCAAAGCAAATGTATGAAGAAAGTTTTCTAATCTTTCTACAAGTATCATACTATTGAATCCGCTAAGATTCCGAGTTGAGGAAACCTGCACATCTTGTTTAGCATTTATATGCTAAGGTTAAGGAAGATTAGTGTGATTCGAAGGAAAGCATTGAGCTGATCCTACAGCTTAGCAACAGAGGAATAACCTTTAATCAGCTTATTGATTTTTCGGTTACGAGTTATCTGGCCCAAATCAATGTAGTCGGCCCATCATCGACTAAGGTAGTACAGCTACGCTCCCTGGGTTATTTGGACCTCACCTGAGTCCATTAACAGCCCATTTCTCTCTCCTCAGTTCTCAAACAAGCATAAAAACCTAAAAGAAAGCCTCAAAGCGAATGATATGACCAAAATTGCGTATAACCTATTGGAATTACAGAAAGAAGAAACTCTACTTATGATTTCGATCTCTTTGCGATATACTGGCTCAGGTCACGATTAATATTAACTTAAGATTGTCTAATTGTAACTTTGTGTGTTGCGACATTTTTTTGGCAGGCACCTACATGGCTGCATATGATTGATATATTGAATTGAAACCTACTCGTTTGTCTATGCATTCCTTTAAACATTAATTCAAGGACCAAACATGGACAGCGGTGAACAAATCAAATGACGGAACAAATTTATTTACCCACTCACAGAAAAAATACCTCATCAAATTTCATATCAAACCAAACCAACGAATTCTCAATTATCTTTTAATCGTCTTTATTTATGAGTTACACATGCATTGTCATGTTATACACAAGTGAGACCATTAAGGTGTGGTGGTTACACATGCATTGTCATGTTATACACAAGTGAGACCATTAAGGCATCACTTGTTTCTAATGCTTCTGTTACCACCCCTCCCTCTTCCAATGCCGTCGACAAGCGCCTCGCCAAGTCCTTCTCCGATACCCTCAATCAGAGCTCCAATGAGCCCGAACAAAGCATGGAATGCCACTTTAGCGGCCTTTCCAAACCGGTTGGTCTTATCCGGTGACCGGATTCCACTCACGTAGAGACCATTAACCACATCTTTGGCGCACACTGCGTGAAGGCAGTAGTTGTTGCAAGCTGGGCAGTGGTAGACGCAGCCAGACCGTCGTCTCATGCACATCGCACAAGTCGTTGAGGGGTCACTGGTTGGAGTGGTTGATACGCTCATGGGGTGGCTGTGAAGTGGGAATTTCATGTGGGGGAGGAGGAGAGTGCAGACAGGGTGCACCTCAAAGTTGCATGTCGTGCACCGAAAGGTGCATCCTTTGGCTGGTTTGGCGCAGATGTCGCAGTTTGGACTAAAGAAACCACCTGCACTTGGAAATCAATACGTTATCGTTATAATGATTGCTATGGATAGTAAGGAATCTGATCTGCAATAGGAAATTTGTAACTCCTAATATCAATCAACAAAAAAGAGTACAGAAGTAACATAACACATTACAAAATATAAGTTTCTGCGTAGCACCATCAAGTATTAGTGTGTAGGTGCTATTTTAGCTAAAGTAAGAAAATATTGAACGAATTATGACAAGAACAAGAGAAGTTACTTGTTTTGATTCAGGTCAATGGGGGATAACCAAGTCTTATTTGGCCCCACCTACATGAATTCACATGTAGTATTCGCGATAGTGTAGTTGTAAACGTGTTATTAATTCATAACAGTAATGTGTTCCAGAAAGAGTTCGTTGTAAAATTGATGTCCAAAGAAATGACTAGTTTGTTTACTTAATTAGAAAATTAAAATATGATTATTAGGAACAGATTGATCAAAGCTAACATTATAGTTAAAAGGCACTATCAACCGATATTTCAAAACTGCTAGCAGAACCTAGCTGTCATTTTTTCATGCAATATAATATTTCTACAAGAACGAGCATATTCTGCAATTCACATGATAGATTTAATATCACAATGTGCAGATAAAAGAACAGAATCACCTTGTTTAGTGATGAACACAAGTTGGTGTTTGTCACCGAAAATGTGACCTTGCAGAGATGGAGGAGCCGAAGCACAAAATTCATGCAGATGCACATCACAGGGCCCACATGAAAACCTCTTCCCTGCACCATATTCCCTGCAGCAAATGCAACTAAACAGATAAGGTGATGTAACTGGAAACAGAGGATGGTGTGGGTGGCTGAAGTGGAACAACTCCAGAGCAGATTTGTCAATTAAGGGAGGCTCCATGGTGGGAGTCCTGGAAAGTCTAGATGTTCTTGTTTTCTAATTAAGTCCCTGGTTCGCCATAATGGTGATTGTGGTCCTTGAACTTGCCCTTTAAGGTGGGCGTAAAAGGAATGGATTAACACTCACCATGGAACTTATGCTCTGGACAAAGTTTTGTCAAGCACATGGACAATGCCAGTAGAAGGTAAAACTAATGGCAACTTGTATTACTGTTTCTCTTTAGGCATAATAGAATGGTAGATAAAAGGCAGGAGCAACCCCCAAAGAATCGGAATATGTAAATCTGCAGGATGTCATCTCAAGAATCCAAAAGATTCGATGGCTTATATGACTGTGTTAATAGCAAAAGATTTTATTCACCAACAGCCAAGACTAGAAAAATCACCTCAGAGTCAGACATGTTTAATGTGTTCAAATTAATAGTAAATTAACAGAATAAAATTGAAGCAATCATGCCCGTCACCTAAAATCCTAAGTCCTAAGACTAAATGCTACTTGTAGATGGTAAAGAAGTAGCAGTTTACATATCATGCAATCATATTCAGTTAAGTGGAGCCGAATGACTGATCCTGGAGGATCATGAATAGAAAGTTACAGCAAAAAAATTAAACTTTTGAGGTGGAAAAGGCATTGCTAAAAGAAATCACATGTTACATGTTCTAATTCCCCAAATCAAACAGCATCGGGCATCAAATATTGCAAGCAGTAACAACTGTTGGAGAGCTTTTAACCCTTTTGAGCTTTTGGTAATGAAATTGGACAACCAGCTGCAGTCCCTGCCAACCTCACTATCAAAACAGAGAATTCATTCCTTTCCAAGAGAAAAAGAGTCCACTGTGGGAGTGCACTTCTTCTCCATAGTGCCAACCATTGAAATGGTAGGGCATGCATCCAACCCTCTCAGATGGTGTTACAGGGAAAATGAAGCCAACGGCTAGATAAAAATATGATCAACTTTAAGTTACTAAATACAAAGAAAGTTTTCGGTAATTAGCATTACATTTATACAGTGACTGCAAGGAAAACTGCAGAGTCCTAGTAAAAAAATTATTGCCACATATGGGAAAACAATACTTATACTAGAACAAGTATGACAATCTCTTATCTCGTAACACATTCCCTTTTGCAAGATCATCCAGCTTGATTCTTTTAACATGCAGCATGTTGCTTCTTTTTTACCGCACAACCCTGCAACTTGCTAAGGCGAACTTATGTTATTGCAGAAATCCCAATGAACTTAAATGTGCACTAATCAAAATATAGATTCTGTAGTCTTCTGGTGCCGTGAACAGTAGTTTGGTTTCCAGACCCAAGTAATTATTGACTTCGGCATCTGATCATATAAATTTGTTGATGCAAGCAGAACTTGCTCTACCTTTACGTGAAGTTGATACAAAGATGAATTTCGGAGTCTTGATTGTACAAAGTGTGACACACCTCAAAAGGTTTCAAGAGGGTGAACAAGTGCTTCCTCATCGTCCCATCTCATACCCTTGACTCTCAAATTTGGTTCCTTTTTAGTCAGTTGAAGAGGCACATCCAGTTGAGGTGCATTCTGTATAGACATACTAACGTGTAAATGTTTCTCTTCTCATTTCTAAAATAGTACTAGCAAGATTTAGTTATAGCCTTCGAAATATACAATTTGTTAAGGTGTTTTGCATGAGAGTGAACAACAGTGACATTTGTTGAAGCTAAGATGAAGTGAGTTAAGAAGAAGTTAAGTAAACCATAGATATTCAATCTTAACAGAGGCTGCAACACACAGAACTACTTCTGGCATGCATGCCATAAGTAGTATGTCAGGCTAACTAATCATTGCTGTGTGAAGCCTATGTTAACAGGCTACTATCAAGAAAAAAGATAACGAAAGAAAGAAACAAGTTTACCATGCAGCGAATAAGGGGCCAGTTGATTTCGCGGAAAAATGGATGCTGCTTAATCTCGTTAGCGCCATACTTCGATCCCAAACGATTAGCTGGATCTCTTTCCAACAATCCATGTATTAACTGCTTGGCTTCTAGGCTACTCTGCACAACACAAATATTACATATAAGAGGGCAAAACCACACCATTTATCTCTCTTCAGATTAAAAGCATCATACATATTTGAAGCATAGGAATGATAAATCAAAGATTTGTTGTAGCAAGTTTTGATGGATTTGTGTTACGACACCACCCAAATTGCACCAAGACACATCCTAGGATTCTTTGACTTACATCATCACAGTGCAATGAGTACAACTTGTCCTTACAGCTTGAAATTCCCACGGAAGATACCTCAAAATAACACATCTTGGAAGCTCAGGCATACGGGCACTGTGAGGGACTATGTGAAGGAGTTTTGGACACTCCTCAGCCCGAGGACAATCTCTCAAATACACCAAATACAAAAGAATAGTATAATTTTGTAGATGCATACGCTGCTCGAAGGAGCATCCTACAAGATAAACATTTATCTTACTTGTATGCTGCTAGGGAATGTGAGGTCCTTCTGCAAAATATTAGCAAAAGTCCTTTGCCTATTTCTTCCTCTGAAAGGTGTACGCCCATAAAGCATTTCATAAAGCAAAATACCTGCATTTTGAACAAGAACTCTCAACAAAACAGCTTCAGCTTAGCAGCATTAAACAACTGAAAATTATCCTACATAGAGGAGCGCTGATGGAGCAACTGAATAATGTCCTACATTGGGGAGCAACTTCAGATTGTTTATATTGAACAATTATATCTTGCATTTATCAATATTTAATCCTGATTCTCTGGACCCAAGGCATTATGAAACTTTAAGAATATACATAAAAAGCATTCTAACTTTCCATGATGAGGCTTGAAAATTCATGCTAGTTGTATAGGACTATGTTCATGCTGAGATCTTATGGATCATTTATCTTTCTTATCACCCTTTGAAAGCACATACAGATTACTTCAGATGTTTGAACATCAAGTAGTCTGGGGTCAATTTCTGGTGCTTTAAGCAGAATTCCTTATTTTAATCTTGCCCATTAGCATACTATGACCACTCAACAGAGGAAAATGCTAATTACCAAGAGTCCACCAGTCAATGGCACTAGTGTGGCATTCTCCTGTTATAATTTCCTGCCAATAACCAAAATACAAAAATCAAACTAAAATCATAATGATTTAAATGCTGATAAGTATCGGTTGTGTTTATAAAGAAATACTAAAGAAAAATATGGAACAAAAAATTCTCTGTACAACTACTGTAGGACAAAAATACCAGCATCAAGCACTTAATAAATAAATGTATAGGCTATATATACATTTTAAAGGGGCTTGAGGTTTTTATTGTCGTTACATTTTAATGTGTACTAGTTCACAATCTGCATCAGCTTGATTTCTGTATATGACATTCTGTATTTAAGTGACTAGATGTCCGTCCACTTTTACAGAAGGAAAAAGAGGACACCCAAGGGAAAAGAAAAGAGTCAAAAGACAATGGTGAAAAGAATTTTGGATGTCAATTAGTAAGTAATAACTAGTTCTGCAGCATAACATTATTTTGTACGTTTTTGTTTGCATGCACACATATAGCCTTCATCCTTGTATAATAAGACATTAGAAATGTACCCTCGGACTCAATATGTTTACTGATCATACCCTTTCTTCTCAAACTCCATCACAGGTCTCAAAATATAAGCAATTTTCTGTGGCTACTTTGGTAGTGAATTACCTTCAATTTTTCTCTCAAATGCTCAAATACTTGATATATGGGGGCACTAATTGGATTCCCATAAGGCTATATTTTCAAGAGAGAAAAAACTATCTACTGATACATGGATATGTGGACTAATGCGGGTTACTTTACGTCCAAGTCCTTCAAAAAAATGTGGATAAAAATGAAAGTCAATTGGTCAAGAAACATCAAGTTTTGCTACTTTCAGCGATATGTCAATATGGATGCAAAAGAACTCGGTTATTGTGGATTTTGGGATATACAAATACAGATCTATGTTTACAAGTCTATGTATCAAAAATCCAATCTTTTTTTTATCAATCAAAAATCCAAATGGAAGGCTTTTGCATAAATACATTCCTGAAGTACAAGTTACACTAAAGACAATGCGAAATGTCCATATTCACTATAAAAGCATTGCACTAACACAGATTACATAAGAAAAAAACCACAAAATTTAAATGCCACTATTGATCTATTTAAAGGGTGATGAAATTAAAATCAGAAAAATCAAAAATTAAGGACAGTCGTGGAAAATCAATAATTTAAACATCAAACTACAGATTACTCGGTACTTACCAATATGTTAGTGTCTTTAGCAACATTTGGATTTAAATTGCTACAACTAAAAGATATCAACATTACCCAGTGCCTCAAAAGAGCCCCCCCAAGGCGAGGTAAAGGGGTTGGGTGTACGCAACCCTACCACTGTAAAACAATGAGGTTGTTTCTAATTGACCCAATGATGCGAAGTGCAACTGACCATTTGCGATTTCACAATAGATAAAAAATGTAGATCGTTTCGATAGCCATTTGATATAATTCATGATGCTCTAAAAGCCAAAAAGACAACTTAATCAGACACAATGGAAATGAACATTACAACTAAAAGATATGTATGAATAATTTTTGTTTTGACAAAACTGTTGATAAATCAGGGTTATGCCATGCCTACTCAACAAGGAGAGAAATTCAATCCTTACAACCCAAGTTCTTCTGTGCTGATTCTTGATGGATAGTCTATTTGCTTCCCAAATGCCACAAAAAAAATCACATTTATACCGTACTTTTGCATATGGACTCAAATTAATGCTCCAGGTACGAGCAACTTCTTATATTTTATATCCTATATGACATCAATTTGCCTAATGAGTTTGAAATGATCAAATAATATTAAAATTATTGCTTTTTGACTGTCAAAGGATCTAGAATCTAGAACAATAATAAACCAATCGGCCAAGAGGAAAAAATCAGACAAGAGAGAGAAGTATTACATTAAAGAATCATATAAAATATGCAAATATACAGGGAATTGAAAGGAAGGAATGTTGTATACAGGTGCTATATATTCCTCGGTTCCAACAAATGAGTTTGAGTGTGAGCTTGGCTCTGCAACAAAAATCGGTGGTGGTTGACCCTTTTTTGACTTCCTTGCCTTCCTGGGCAGAGCATGTTGAATTACCTTGAAATAGAAGTTGCTTAGAAATTATAAAAGAAGCATTTATTCAAAAAATTATATACTGTGAGTCTGTGACTTTAACAACAAAATATCTATTGCATCAACTGCAGAGTACAAGTTAATAAAAAAATGGTGCAGGAACAAGAGGCCGAGGTTTAGCATCTTCTACTGTTTTAAAAGGGTAGTGCACAAAAATACTGTTGTCTAAATATATGACCTATATCCACTTTGCAAGATAAAGGCATTAACCTCATGTTCTTGTTACAATAAACAATTTCCTAAATCAGAACAAATTTTAAATTTTTTCCTAAACCCAAGAATAATTCATCCATCCAGAAATACATTTGGTGTCTGCGGACACTATTCTGATAGAGCAAGGGTTGAGCAGCAGATGCTAATTTGAACACTCTCATAGATTAGGTCGTGCTAAATTTTCAGTGCAGCGATCGTGGCTTGCAACAATTCTAACCAAATAATGAAATACTTGAAAGCATTAACATTCTGAAAGACACAAAACTCATATGCTCTAATCTAAGATAATTTAGTGAGAACTAATCTACCTGAGGTTTGCTGGAAGTCAGAAACGACAAATCAAAATCTGTCAATACAATATGTCCATCTTTCTGAAGTAAAATATTTTCAGGCTTCAGATCGCGATATAATACTCCTGTACGAAAAGTAAGATGAGAACACAACAGAGTAATAAAGACTCCATAGCCATTGGTTAGGAAGTATATCAACAATTACCAAAGAGTTAGACTGCTGTCTTTAATTCCTTCATTGGGATTATCAGTATCAATTATATTAGCTAATAATTGTCAGAAGCATCAAGTGATCAAAGTCACTGGTTCAGGAAAAACATATGCACTATTTTAATCACAACTATGTTTTAACCAAGTATAGTTTATGATTGATTCAAGTATACTACTATAACTTGAGTGAATGAACCTTGAAGACTTATTTTCTACATAGGAAAGCAAGGTAAGTTTGTCTCACAATGTTTGTCCACTTTTACTTAAACAATCAGCATATAGAACAAGGAAACATGAGTAAATCTCTCTAAGTCGAAAGGGTAGCCCGTTGCTTCCGAATAACTCTAGATAATTTGGCTGAGTTATGAGCTAAGCATAGTTCATAGATTTCACAACTCATCACTCATGCTCACATATAATGGAAGACGTGGATTTTTTTGGGTGGATAACATGTGAGCAATAATATTAACTTTGGACGAATGCAAGCATAAAAACATTACAAATAAAAGTTAACTATTCAATTTGTCTTCAGCTTCAATTCGGATAATCGGATACTCGGATAAATTTAAATTATTGAATTTGGCTTCAACTTCAATTCGACTTAATAAGTGCATTAAAATTGATTACTAGAGGGATGCAAATGGTAACTAATTATCCAAGTATCCGATTCAAAATTTTAAATTTGATTAGTATTTGGTAAAGAAGTTCTTACCGAATACAATTTGGAATTGAAATTGATTTATAAAACTTTACCGAAATCAAATTCGGATTCGAATTTGATATGAGTCAAACCATATCCGAATATCCGAAAAATACCAACTTTCTCATCCAATATATGTGGTAAGCAATATTTGTATGATGAGTTAATAATAAACTAATTTATTCCTTTATAAATATATAAAAATACAATATTTAAGATGACACAACAAAAGATATGTAAAAAAGATGTATAAGAATTTGAACGTTATTCGAATCCGAATTCGAAAATTTCTCAAATTCGGATATGAATTTGGTAGGCTATAAAAATTCGGATTCGAATTTGGATTTGGTATGCTTATTTGGAATTCGGATACATGTTATACTTGTACCTACTCCCTATAAATATCCTTACCATGAGTGAACAAGTATGGGAAGGATCCTTCGCATACCCATGCCCTTGCCAATCTTTTTAAAGAGTGGAGAAGTGTATACGGTTGGAACAGATAGAAATTGTTAAGACAATAACATTTTTCTACCCATATGTGTAGCCAATGAGGGGTAGAATGGATATAAAGGAATATCCTCCCCGTTTACAGACTTACCAGAAATTTTATAGGTGTGAATATATTGGTTAGGTATTGTAAACTCCTCAGTTACTGAATGCAAGCTTGAATTGAGAAAAAATTGGTAAACCCTCCAGCTAGTGAAAGCGACCTTGGGTTGAGGGGAAAATTACCTAAACAATGGAGGTACTCCAGAGCTACTACAACCTCGGCAGCATAGAACCTGAAAATCATGAGATAAGCACACTGTTATTCAAGGTAAAGGTATAAGTAAATTTCTGGATATATCGAAGGCAAAAATGTCTAGTGACGCTTGATGTAAATGTATAAGTAGATCAGCATTGTATAGCAAGTCGAGTGGGAAATACTTGTATAACTCTACTTGGTTATATGGCTAAATAAGAAGTTCAATTGCTATTACTAACAAAACTCATCTGTTTGAGGTTGGGGTCTTTTGGCGTCCGTAATGAAAATGATATAGATAAACTGTCTGAATCTTAACCGATAGCTATAATGGCTACTTAACAATTACCAAACGGCTATATTAGCCTTAAGTGAAGTCGTGGGTGTCAAATATTCTATTCCTTATTTACATTTCTACATTAGGCAAGCTAGCACACTGATTGAGATTTCATTACTCGATTATTTTTTGTAATCTCCAATATATAGGTGCATTATACATACAACTTAATACAAGGGGAAACTCCCAATTGTCTCCAACTCTTCATCAAAATGGAATAGAGTCGAAGAAATACACTGCCTCTTTGCTCTTGCACACATGTAAGAGAGAAAGAATATAGCTTAAGTGCCTAGATTTTTATTTTGTGAATGAATATGAAAAATGCAAGAAGCTTGAATGCTTGTTCGATAAGGTCAACATGTTGATTACCTTTATCCTATCCAAAGATTTGTTCTGGAAGGTCAATATGTTTTTACAAGTATAACATTTGTCTTGGATTTGCATCAGTAAACTCTTTTGATCTTTTAATTTTTAATTTTCCCCTCTACAAATACCCTGTGTGCTCCACAATAACTAAAGCTAGCCAAAAAAGGGCCCTCACACAATACAAAGTGGGCCAGGTATGAAGTAGTTGTGATATATAAAGCTTAGGAACAAATCAAAACACATATATGCATGCATGCGCCCGTCCGTACGTACATACATATATAAAGCTTAGCAGACATGCACAATCAACAAGATAATGGTAGAGAGGAAAATATAATAAGTATTTTATACATATTGATGGGATAATGTCTATATATAAAGTAACCTGTGCACAGTAAAGGAAACATGGGAAAGGAAATAACGTTTCTCGAAAGACAACTAGGACCAACTCATAATTGGTACAATCAAATATCTAATGTATCTAATAATTATTGCTAAAAATAATAGTTGTTCATGTATGAGAAAATAGTATGGAAGTAAGAGCATCAAATTTATATATTGTAAGATAACAAAAATGTTCGAGCTGCAATAAGGAGAAAATGGTTCTTGTCTCAAAAATACCTAGCAGCTTCCTCTCTAAATATCTTCATAGGCTGCTTATCAAGCAACTCAAACAACTCTCCACCAGGACAGAAGTCAGTTATCAAACAAACGTGTGAAGCAGTCTACAGAAGAAGAAAAAATACAATCAACGAGTGTTCTAGCGAACATATCAATATATCTATAGCAAATACAAAACAAATGTATAGATGTTGACATCAAACTCTCTAAACAATATGTACTACAAAAAAATCATGCAGTTCTAGCTATCAACTTCTCCCCTATAGTCATCACGATGCCCCTAAAGAGTAAAGAAACTAGTAAGTTTGATTTCTCTGCAAAGATTGAGATGATTTGATCATGGAAGTATGGAACATTGATTTGTTAGTGTAATGCACAAATGTTTCTCTAGATTTTGATGATAAGAATCCAAATGTGTGAACTGAAGATTGACGTGACGAGGGGTTTTGCCTAGGAACCACATGATGCAAATTTTATTTGAAAACACTAAGATGTTGAGACTGTTTGTTTTGGGGTTCCAAGCTATGATGTCTGTCCCTTTATTTTATCATCTTTTGTTGCTAGAATCTATGTACAGCGATCTTTATTCTGTACCAGAGTTTTACAGGTTTTGTTTGGCTATTACTCTATTTTCCCTCTCCCCTCGCCCTTTCTCTCTCTTCTTTGTACATTAGCCTTAATTCATAGCAGAATTATCATTGTGTTCTGCGAATTAAATATAGGCCTGCCTACCTCCCTAAGCACCTTACTCGTCAGGGAGAGAGGAGAAAAAAAAAATTATTTCCTTGAACCCAAAATTCACCATCTGATTTACCACCACCACATTGAGGACCACCACTACAAAAATCACCACCACCAAATCCACATGACCTTGACAGCCACCATCTGGACGTAGTGTTGCTACCATAATTAACCATGTGGATGTCAATAGACAATGAAATGTGTGAGGGAATGAATCCCCTCTTTGGCCTTTCGTTGGACCTTTTTCATGCATGAGAAAATGGAGGCCAATTGGTCGTAACTAGAGTTATGGAAGCCCTTCAATTAGAAATTCTGAAGTAGATATATGAGTGAATAAGAAAGAGTGATCTTACTTATTGGACCCTTCTGAAGTAGCAATCTGTACAAGTCAGGACCAAAAAGGGTCCTCACATTAACATGCATAAATTGGAACCCTACTCATAATTCATATCCTTTTCCAAGTGCCCAAACTACATAACGAGGACCAATTTTCACCAACTTTCTACAACCCAAATAAGGATTTGAAGGAAATTTCTTTAATGTAGGACCTCCAGTGGTATGCATACTACACCTCTAAATGGATGAAAAACATCTCTAATCCTCTACACTCTAAATATATCCTATTGATTGTGCATTAACTACAGAAGAACAAGTGTTTCAGTGGAAGATTTTACCTATAACATCAGAAATTCACAATCCCAAGAGACATGAAACTAAATTAGAACATTATAACTGTAACACATCCACAGCAACGTCATGCATAAGCATATTGGGGAAACATAGATGCCAGAGAACAAACCTGAAATGATGTGTACAGTGTAGGAAGAAACGGGTGATCAAGTAGCGAGCTTATCTCTCTTTCCAAGCATGCACGATGAACCTATATAATGCTTTCAAAGTGATGTCTCCTTATTATCGAAAAATGTGAACAAATGTTAACATCAAAAGCATTCCTATTCAATGCTATTTCCGCCATTGGAAAATTGAAAACATGAAGGTATGGAGATTGACTAGATTTGTATACTAGATGTCATTGTTCTTTACTACAAATTGGCATCAATGAATATCTCCACATATTTTGCATTCAAACCATTTAGAACACGAATAGCTACTACTAATATTTAATAGCTTATCAAGTCTCTATTTTTTCCTTGAAAATTAAAATGTAAAATCAAGTCTTATGTCATATTAATCTTGGTAATGAAAAAAGAACTACCCAAATTTGTAATTTTCTTAAGTGATACGAAGTTTTATACATGGGATTGTGTATTTTAAGGCCGCTGACTATGCAGAATATAACAAGAAGAACAAGAAATTTGATGTCCTTTTGAAAAGAAATGAGCTACAATAATTATAAATGCATATTTTCAGTTACCAGACCTTGTTGCGGTTCAACATTACTGACTTATCCATTGCTTTCATAGCAAACATTTCACCAGTTCCTTCCAGCTCCACCAGATGGACACTGTTTAAGCAGTCAAACAGCCTATTATATAGTGACCCAAAAGTTGTGCTCATGAAATGTCTAACTGCTTCCCGAATGACTTTAACTTTTTAAAAGACAAAATGGCCCTTCCCTTCGTAAAATAGTTACATATTGATATTTCAATGTACCACAACTTCAGTTCATGTTTGGACATTCAATCGACCGGGAACTTGCATCAACCAAAACATTAGAACTAGTAGATGGTAACACTAGTTCAGATGCATCTTTACCAAAAAGAATATATAAAGGTCAACCCCAGAGCACAATGCTCCTAGCTTTGCAGGGGATGGAAGAGGGTATACTTGCCTTTTGGTAAAAGGTCTGTTTTTGTGCCTCGAACCCATGAGCTTATGGTAAAAAAATGTTCTTATCAATGCTCCACAGGCTGCCCTTTTTGTTTATTTATTTTTACCCGCCGACCTTTTAATGAACGAATATAATCTACTTTTTTTAGTATATCATGTTGCTAAATGCATGCAATTACACCTAATCTATTGTATGAGATGATTTTTTTTCTCTCGACCTATGTAAAGTCTACCTAGAAAGCACTTCGAGGAGAAAAGAAGACTAGCGAACAGATTTTCTATAAAAAAATTACACCAACTTGCAAAAGTGGAGAAAAATAACAACATATTTATTGTTTAAACTGGATCCCAAACTAACCATTAACCTAAACGTTCCATTATTTTGTTAAAATGCAACATTATTCTGGTAAACACAGTAAAAGAAAAATAATAATATTTTCTTTCAAATTGTATCCAAAGTTCCAAACCAAATAAACTAACTCCTTTCCTAGTTATACAAACAAGAGATAAGAAAAGAATTTTTTGTTCTCTTTGCTTTTTTCTTTTCTTTACATCCTTGATATCCAAAGATTCCAAACAGACCAATAATCACCTAAAGAGCATGGATTGTCATGAAATGAGTTTGAATAAATATTTATTGGCACTTCATAGCATCAAGAAAAGAGGGTAACATGAAAACAGAACAAAATGAAACATCAAATATGAACTTTGAATCAAGCACATAACTCATTGTAATTGTGCATATTAGGTGGATCGGGTCATCTCCTGTTACACTGCCACATTACTAGAAACGGGATATCAGAAAATTAATGCCTATGCTAACTCGTCTCAAGTTCCATCCAAGTACAAGCACTAGCTAATGTGAGAGTAACCACGTTCTTTTAAGATGCTTGATAGGAGAGTAAATTATTATTTGTAGCATAAAAACCACACGAATACCTCTACTTCTGATCTATCACATATTGTAAATATTATATTGTAGGTTTCGTCTCAAAACCACCACTAAGTGTTAAGTGGAAGAACCTAATATGTTATAACTTGTAAGTCATAAGAATAGTTCAAATAGGACTATTCTCAACACTCTTTGCACATGTGGTGGTGTTTCATATCTCCAAGATGTGTATGTTTAAGATGGGTGGATGTGTTGAGTCAGTTGTTAGCACTTGTTAGCTCTTGATATCATATTACAGTGTGGGTTTCCATTTCAACATGTGGTGTTTCATAGGTCCAACATGTATATGCTTAAGATGGGTGGATGTGTTGAGTTAGCCGTTGGGACTTGTTAGCTCTTGATATCATATTACAATGTGGATTTTAGTTCAAAGATCAATTGGAGTTAAGTGGAGGTAGTCAGGATGTTATGACTTATAAGAAATAAGAATGGTTCAAGTTATCCAATGTGGGATCATTCTCAAAAACAAACATGCTCAATTAAAGTAGATCAAGCATAAACCAGGCCCTTTTTCATACTGATTTTAATAATTAACTCGTGATATTGAGGTAGGGTAGTGTCTAAATTTTATGGATGTCATCGTCACAATATCAAAATAATAATAATTTCCTTGTATTGCTACAAGAGTTCCAACAAAGCCCATACTACGGATATTCTTTTCATTGATGCATAAATTCGATCGCTCAATCTGTCCATATTTCTTTGTTTTCCTTTTCTTCTGTAATATCGGGAGCTTTTGTGCTAAATTATTAGTATGATAGACATTCTATTATGAAATTAATGAATGCCATCAGCAAACTAAAATGAACAATTAAGATTTCAAAGGCTACACCTACGATGAATAAAAAATAATAATAATTCTGATAATGTCAAAGAAGAATGGCAAAAGTACCATCCAGTATCTCCAGAACCCAAGGGCTTTATAAGCTTGAAATGCTTCAACGTTATATGCTTCTCACTTTTAGTAACCTATAAAGTCAAGGAATAGCTATAAACATCAAAGCACGAGCATATATCATATGTAATATGACGTGATCAAGCTAAAGTTATAGGAGGCAAAAAAAAACTATCCAAATACAACTCCAACATTATATATTTCTAATCTAGAGCAAGTCACAAAGTATTTCACTTATAATCAGATGATCCATATTTGTTCCGCTTAATTTTCAAACTTTAGGTTGTTAACTACATTGGTCTTTGATTTATAAGCCACAAATAGAACAAGAATGGCACCTTCTGAATAGCAATCCAGGAAGTACTGTCCCTTCTATGAGGCCTTTGATAAACTGGTCTAGAATGGATCGCCCATAGATCTTCTGGTCGCTACATATTTATAACATCATGGTTAGTTCATCATGAGGCGAGAGAAAACATTGCATCATTTTACAAAATAAAGGAGACAACATAGGATGATCATTTCAAGGATTAGATATCTTGAGTCCTTGACCTTTCAGTGTCTTAAACTTGTCAAATGGCCACACTGATAAATAAAAAAATTTGTCTAATGGCCACACTAGGATAAGAGATGGAGAAAAGAGAATTGTTGCATGTTACTATTCCTTTTTCATTTCTACCACAGTTTTATCTAAATCTCATTATGACAGTTTAAATTATTATTATTAACAATTTCTTGCTTCTGTGACATGGTATTGGTACATGACCATTTGATACTCATCTTCCCCAGTACCATGAGTTCTTGTGTCTTCTCCTCCACAATTAAGCGTAAGTAATCTTTAGCATTACAACACCAACAAGTGCTTTACAATGATGCCCAAGACACAGAAATAGGTAAGAATTCCTCCTTTAAGTAGAAACACCACGTAGAAAATTTTCCCATGATGCGGATTTCCTCCTTTAAGTGGAAGCAGTTAGAAATTGTGACTTCCTGTACTAGGTTCTCCCATGATGCGGATTTCAAGTTGGAAAACAAAGTGGGTATAGGTACAGATATATGCATTTTCCCCCTAGATACGGATATCCTAGGTGCACTAAAATGGCATGTGTATTATTTATGGACTAAACTAAACCTTAATAGTTGACAATTTCCTACAATTAGTAATTTAGTTCTTTATGTTTCAGGTAACCATATCAAATAATAAAAATAATAATAAATTTAAACTACTAACCCCAAATGCTACAACTCCCTTATTCCCATAAACAAATTGTAAAACCAAAAATTCATCATTATACTCCTCTCTTCATTAAACTTTTCTCAACCAACCTATAATCTACCTAAGGGGTCTTTTCTACCCTCTCGCTCTCTCAGTGTTCTCTAATATTAAAATTAAGATATTTGTAAAAATTGTCATCAACTTCTATATAAAATATATTTAGGACACTTTCAGTATATGATGGATATTTTATCAACTGGATACAACAAGAAAGCATTTAATCTCAAACTAGTTGGGGTAGGCTAGAAATGAAACTCTAAGGAATCACGGTTCAGACACGTAAATCGCCTTCTTCCACGCGTTTCTATCCAATGCAAATTCCCGAGGAACATTCCAATCTTTTAAATCTCTTTTGACTGCTTCCTCCCAAGATTAAGTTGTTTTTTGACATTTGGAGCATCATGGACTATATCAAATGACTATTTAAACGATCTGCATTTCTTTAGTTGCATTTGCATCATTTGGGTCAATTGGAAACAAACTCACTGTTTTACAGTGGTAGGGTTGCGTACATCCGACCCTCCCTTACCTCGCTTAGGTGGGAGCCTCTTCTGAGGCATTGGGGTTATGTTGATGCTTACTTTATCATATATTATTATTATCATATACTATTTAATATATGGATATCTATTTTATAAGTGATTCATCTTAGGCATTGTCCTTTTTGGAATGTAGTGTTCACATCCGTTTATATAGAAATGGATTTTGTTTACTACTAATAAATACAAGAACATTTTATGTACACTGGATGATGTATTGATACTTTATTAACTGGGTTTAGACTCTGTACTAAAAAGACGCAGGTATCGTATCTTTGTACATGTATTCTGGAATGTAAACTAGACCTTCGGAACTTAATGTTTCAAGTATTCTCCAACGGTTGGTCCTTGACTCCTGGAGTTGCACACAAGGTTTGCCAATTTATAGGTGAATGTTTTCATATGTTATAGAAATGATGGAACAGAAACATCTTACACTATCTCACCATGATGGAAAGACTTTAGGTACATCATGACCCTACTATCTTTCAATTACCTTATCAAGTTTCAATCTTTTTTTACGCCTTAAATGATCCCCTATGTTTATATAAGATATGTGTTTGTCTAAGTAGTCTTTATAAGTTTCAGGGGACCATCATAAGCAACTCCTTCCTTTTCCATCTGATCCAGAAGAGTCTTTCTGCGGGAGGACCATGTACGTATTTGGCCTTCATTTCAATTTCATTGATAAAAGTCGTTGATCTTATTTACCTTAGCATGCTTATTTCAGCCATCGTGCATATTATAATTCTGTAAACATGGGAGAAATATAATTGATCTTACACTACTAGGATTTCAGAAACGTTTTCTCATTACCTGTAAATTTTGCACCCCCAAATGATCAACAAATTTGTATTAAAACGGAATGTCTAGGCTAGGGAATAATATTTGTTCATAAAATGCATAATTTAAATTAGAAAGATTTGTTTACCAGGTTGGCATCAGGAAGCTCTCGAACAGCTCCATCAATGCCCTCGGCAGTAGCTTTGACCTGAAAAGAAAAGAAAAAAGTTTTAAAATACATTATCTCACATTTGCAAACCAATCATGCTTTGTAATAGTATTCTTCTTGATTATACTCTCATAATATTTGTATTATGCTCAACCCCTTCAGTGATGGCCAAAATCATCAAAGGAAACCAAATTAAAACAACTACAATAAAACATGTTTTTTTGAAAACATAATATAATATCAATATTGATAAAACTTAGTGGTTGCAAAGCTACGTTAAATTATCCCAAAAAAGGATAAAGGAGAAGCGAAAACGCCTACCAGCTCAGTATTTTGAAGTTCTGCCTTCTCTGAAAGACGATTTAGAAGAGGCTCCACAAGACCACTTCCATCTAGTTGCACACCGATGAAGTATTGAATATCACCCTACTCAAGAGATTGTTTTGTTAGGCTAATTTCAACAAAATGTTTTATAATAAGTGTTCTTGTAGGTGATAGAACAAAAACCTTCTGGTCGCGCATAGGCTGTAAGTGGAATAAGTTCCAAAACTTCTTTCCTACAAGTATAAGAAAATAAACACAAAATCCTAATTCATTCATGCCCTTACAGAATTGAAGTCTAAATAAACTCACTTTTACAGTTCTACCGTGAAGATTTTTCAAAACCATGCCTATGAATTTAAAAATTCTTAATGTGCTTTCAAGTGTAAGAGAATCTTGAAGGTTCTTCAAGTGCATGGAGCTAGTTTTATGGTGAAAGTTGAAAACAAAGACTTGCTGTGAAGAAAAGCCTTTTTCCAGTTGATTTTAATATTATCTCACAGCATATTCAATTTGAAATCAAGCCATTTCTGTATGAATAGTTTACTGTAGCACTCATAACCTGTTCTTCATATAGAACCCAACACAGAGACACCTTCCTAGTTCCTAGCAATCAAAGATAATCAAGGTATGAACCACTGGAACACCTTCTAGTGAGATACAGTATGACGGATTGTAAGATGGTTTGCGTTCAGTCAGAAAATACACACTGAATGTTTTGGTGGACCATCTTCGGCTGAAACAAGTCATAACTGTACATTATCCACTCATGGAAGTAACAAAATTCTAGGCATCTTACCGCTCTTCGTATAGTTGATCAGTTGGACAGTGATCTCCCTTTGCTCTCTCACAGCATCTCTTATTTTTGAGACTGTATCCCTGTCCGTTTCTGGACCTTGAAGAAACCTACAACGAACTCAAATTTTGAAAGTGATAAATATTCTATTCCCATTTTCCTGTAGCATTTGTGATTTACCTTTTTTGTTACAATGTCATAAAAGCGGATTTATGTAATTATTCCCACTAGCTAATTTTAAATTACTTTTCTAGACTAAACTGCCTATTCAAGCATCATACATTAGAAGGTATAAAACATAACAAGGTTTTTGCCTGAGCCTAAAGATTTTTAGATGGAGACAAGATGGAATCAGAATCCATGTTCTGGTTTTAGACAATATAATCATTGCATCATGCAAGTGTCACAATTACCGGCAGTTTCTTCCCAGAATTTCTTCGCGGGTGTATTCTGTCAATTCAAGGAAGCTATCCGATGCAAATATCTGTAAATTAAAACAAGTGATCAAAGTTTGCTTCTGAGGGTAAAACCTGAATTTCTAGTTGCTGAGCAGTTCCAATTGTCATTTTTGCATCAGCAAATAAGAGCCCGCTTATATAAGTAAGTCCAATCATTGATGCTTGGACAGTGTCAACAGGTCTAACTTCAATTGCAACATGTATTTGATACATGGAATTGAGCAGAAATCTCAACACTCTGTTTCTTTTTCTTTTTCTGTGATGAATCTTAACACCCTTTACATGATGACTACTTATGTGAAACATTAAAACTTGGATTCAGACTTACTATTGGAATATCCGGGAGCCTGGCATCTGCTATTACAAAATTCTTCTCTATTCGCTCCAAAGTAGTGGCTAAATCAATTCCTTGCCGTATATCTCTCTCTCTCTCAACATGCTCCCAACTTGATGTCCGCTCATCTTCATCTACAACTAAAAAATTGTCCTCTATTGGTGGCACAGGTTTTGCAGATGTACTTGACGCTTTTCCTTTGAGCCTGTAAAGAGTGCATATGATCAACAAGGATAACAAACTACAAACAACAATAAGAGGATGTGAAGACAGTCGATATCTCGACCAAAATAAGAAAGTATGATTGTATGAGACCCAAAATATTTGTCCCTTTAAAGTAGCAAAGCAACAAGTGGAAAACTAGCCTCTTTTGAGTCTTTGAGGTAACCTAAATTGCATTGATAGTCAAAACTAACAGTTTCAGTTTCCAATGACTAATTAACTCAGTCTTGATGCAGTTTTTTGAGAACGTTTATCTTCTTATGCATTGTATATTCCAAGAACCAACAGCTTTCTGTTTCTTTGCCACATCAAAATGTCATTCCTCCCAAGTTCTGACCAGGCTTCGATGCTTAAGGAGGCTAGAAGTGAGCCCACCAGTCCAGTCTCTACCTGTTCTATATTTCAACTTCTCCAATTTTAATGATTTTGATTTCTTAAATTTCCTTGCATATATTCACTCTGACGTCTCATCAAGTTTTCAATAGTTCAATACTAAGATATGCACTCTAGCAGTGGGTGACAACATATGTAACCTACTAACAGCTAATCACACTTGCCAAATTACAAGTTAATAGCTTCAGCCTTCAGGCCCATCTGCACAACTAAAACAAAGGTAGTTTTGTACCAGATAAGTGTAACCCTTCTATTTTCATCCTGCTACCACCTAGGAAGTTAACATGTACATGATGTACTCTTAATAAAGGTAGTGTTGTACCAGATAAGTGTAACCCTTCTATTTTCATCCTGCTACCACCTAGGAAGTTAACATGTACATGATGTACTCTTACTCTAAAGACGGATGACTTCTACTTTGATTTATCAAAAATTATATCAACACTGTTTCTTAATTCTAATTTTCCGTACCCATGAAGCACAGAAACAAATATAAGATACGGGTAGTAAATAGTATGGATACATGGATAGCCATTTTTCTTCAAAGTAGAAAAAATATTTGGCAAGTACATATCACTTGAGAATAGGTATAGACATTATGCCTCCCACCAAAACTAGGAATAAAAAATATTAAACAAAGAAAGCATCTAAATAACAGTCTGAAATTGAAAAATAACCATTTATTAATTTTAATTTACACATGAATCTAAGACTCTATATGATTTTGTCGTTTAAGTATGTCACGGTTTTGTTTCTTTTATTGTGTTTTAATTTTGTTGAAGTTGTTGAGAAAATAGTCTTACATTGCTAAATACAAATTGTGTGCAACCCTCTATAATAGTGTTTGATCCATTACCCTTCACCTAAGTACTTAGGTTTTGTTGAGATGGTGGACCTGTTAGAGATAGTCTCACATCGCCTAAATGTGGAATCTCTCCTGGACATATAAGTTGAAGGGTCCCTCCATTCATTGCCAATTGGTTTTGAGTTGGATACCCTGTTCTAATAGGACCAACCAAATTCAACATCATACAGAGCGGGTCGATTGACCTGTGGTGCCCCACTCCAAACTATATTATCCACACGTAGACACAGAAAAAATTATCCCGGTCACGCGTGCGGGGGAGTGTTGAAAAAATAATCTCACATTGTTAAACACAAATTGTGTGCAACACTCTATGATAGAGTTTGATCCATTACCCTTCACCTAAGTGTTTAGGTTTTGTTGAGGTTGTGGACCAACCAAATTTAACAGAAGCACCCTTATGTATCAAGAAATACCTGAATATGCAGGTAACTAAGGAGCATCCGAAGTATCCATCTGTGTAGAAGTTATAATCGTTTGATTATGATAATCTAGTAGAAGAATAAATAAATCTAAGTCTCAAGCAAGTGTCGATGTTCGATAAGGATAGGTTCACAGAAGCCTACAAACATTTTGTTTAAAATCTTTCAAATCATGCCAAGTTGCCAACCATATTACCATCAATAGAAAATGAATGATATCAAGCAGATTACAGGTGTTTGACAGACATCAACATCAGATTCTTTATAACAACCCACGAATGCCAAATCTGTCTGGTGCCAATGTCCATATTTTCTTATTGGATCTCGAAGTTTTGCATATGATAACCTACAATGAGATGGCATTACCATTTAGTCTATGTGACATGCTATTCCTAGGGGTGAGCAAAATTCGGTCCGGTCCGGGCACCCGGACCGAACCGAATTTTTCGGTCCGGACCGAACCGGACCGAATTTTTTCGGTCCGGTCTTCGGTCCACAAAATTTTGGAAATTCGGTCTTCGGTCCGGACCGGACCGAAAATTTAAGGGGAAAATTCGGGTTTTGGACCGACCCGGACCGGACCGGACCGAACCTATTCGGTCCGGTCTTCGGTCCGGACTTCCCGAAAATTCGGGTTTCGGTCCGGTCCGGTTCGGTCCGGTCCGGTCCGGTCCTGGACCGAAGCTCACCCCTAGCTATTCCAATAACTTCTCAATGCCAACTCACAATATGGGAACGTGATTGCATACCAAGCATGCAATAATCAGCTTTCTGAATCGGTAGAACAGTAGCCATAATAAAAAATACCTCTCCAGATGGAAGGTTCCTCATTGTTTAACTCATTGAATATTATTACAGAAATAAAGTAAATAAACAGTGCCCACTCTAATGCAAATAGTATCAAAGTTTAAACTCCATTCATGTGAGTAAAAAATTAATGAACAAGTGACCTCTACGTCAATTCATTGTTAAATGTGTGCCATAATAATTATTATACACTTACCCAAGCGAGGACATCCGCTCAGAGCCCAACGATGAAGTGTGTGCCGATTTTGGATTGCTTCTATTATGATCCCCGTTACCACTTATTATACATGGCATACCTTCAACATCAACAGAACTTTTCCCACCAGGTGTATTTAGATTTATATCTTCTGCATTTCCTTTAATAGCACTGATAGAATTTTGATTCTTAATAGGCTTCACAAGAACATTTTGACTTGCAGCTTGACTGAAACGAAGTGGATGCTTCACAGTTTGGACAACCTCCGTAATGGAAGACTTAGCAATATCCTTCTGTCGAGCTGATAATCAGATGTGGATAACACAAGTTGTATGTTAAAAAAATCACAAACAAAAAAGCAATACAGGATTACAGGATTAAGGAAAACTTTTTTTTCTTACCATCATATCTAATAAGAGACATTGGCAAGGCATTAGGTCGCAATGCTTTATCATTTAAACCTTCTGTATATTTGCTGACCTCAACCTGCATTCTGAAAGAGAAGAAATTGCAAATATTTGCAAATGAAAAGGGGTGACTAACGCTAATAAGGAAAGTGTTTAAAGCAAAAATATTTGCATTAGAAAATTGAAAATAAATGAACAATCAAATAAACTCTGCCTTCTGTTACTTAATATCATAGTTCAAATATATCTTCAATAGAATAAGGCAGTGTACAAAGTCCAACAATGTCTTGGCTATCTAAAAATAATATTCATCATGAATAAAAACGTCGACCGTAGTTTGCAACTTGTCCATTTCAAACCCCACGCATGGGATCTTCTAGAGTGATGTCATAGTGACAAAACTAGGCCCAGGAATTCATGCAAGTCATTAAAATAATTTATTTGAAATGGTAATGTTGTGAAAGAGACAATTAAGCCACTCAAATCTCCACTAGAAAAATACTTTTCAAAGGATAAATTTTGCTACATTTAGATGATGGTGATCCTAAACCAAAAGGTCCTGGTTGTACCAAAAGCTATGTTTAGATAGTTTTGCCAATCTATCTTTCTGAAAATCAGAAAGCATTTAATTTCAAGGAACCACTTCACCTTTAGAAAGAAAGGATCTTCCATGTAGTGGACTCATAGGCCTTCACAACAAACAAATATTTGACGTAATTGATTGTTAAGGTAAAGGTGACAGAGCCCTAGTAATGACTGTGAACATGAGATGACCCATCATAATCATTGTGGCCATAAGAGTAGCCAAAACAGCCATCAACCTTTTGGACATTGAACACTTGCAAAGATGGTTTTAGTTCTAAAAATCAGAATACATGTTAAACATTAAACGAGTTTAACTGGTAGTAAAACTAAACACCAGAAGGCAGTTAAAGATTTTTTTTTCACCTAGGTTACTCTAATTTGAAACCCCATCCTCAGCTAAAGGGTGAGGAAATCATGAACAATGTTCTTCTTCAACTTAAGTGTGGTATAATATTTGACTTGGTGGCATATAACCACTCAAGCTATAGAAGGTCCTTTAATGTTTAATATTTAGATAAAATACATAAAATATATCCTTAAGTTGAATGATATGGATGATTGCGTCATGCAAGAAATGCCCAGTTAACCCATGGGCAGATACTCATCTAACTACAAATGGTCTTTCTGTAATTTGAAGCTCAAATAGAACACCTTCAAAGATATTGTTAAACTGAATAACATCCACATTTGAAGTAACAAGCTTTCACTAAGCACTGATATCATTTTTATAGTACATTTTCTTCAAAAGAGTCCCATAGCGTACTCCTCAACTTAACTATCTGAGATTGAAAGTGAACTTAAATGTTCTTAAAATTACTAAAAATGGAGAACTCACCCTATGAATTTGATAACTTCACCACTGTCATTCTTGATAGGTGTGATGGTAAGAAGGTTCCAGAAACGGCTTCCATTCTTCCTATAATTCAGGAGCCTGCCGCAATAGCTTTTTCCAGTTCTAACAGCTTCTCTTATTTTTGCAACCTCCATCTTATCCGTCTCTGGTCCTTGAAGAAATCGACTGCAGCATAAACAGAACTATTTAAGAGAACTTATAGTTTACATGCAATTTATTTACATGTTTGATAAGCTAGACAGTCTTTTAGGCTCAGCAGTGAATATGGTTAAATCTGTACCATATTGATAGGCAACAAAGACAAATACAACCAAACTACTTTTTATATTTACAAACATAAGACAAAGATAGCATATCTGCAATTACAATTTCATAAAGTGCTTACCAGTTTCTCCCAATTACTTCATCTGAGGAATACCCAGTCGTACTGAAAAAGCCAGCACTAACATACACAATGGGGCAATCAGGTCTTGTAGCATCTGAAACAACAAATGTTTGCTCCAAAGTAGATAATGCATCTTTGACGTCTTCAGATATGTGTGGAACACTGAATTTTGATACCAGATCTGGTGTTTCAGATGTCCTTGTTGAGTCAATCGACATTTCTCGTGATTTACTAAAATCTTCGCCAGATGACCTTACACCCACGGTGATGCCCCCTCTTTCCCCAATCTCGGATTTAACTACAAGCCCCCACTCCGCAGCTCTTTCAACTGCACTAACATCTGAAAGCACCTCGTCAGATGGCCGATTTCCAACTTCATTTGATTTCTCAAAAACTTCATTGTCATTTGGTCCTTCGTGAGAGGTTGAAAATGCAACTGAACCCTCTTCATGTTTCCTGCTTGTATTCTTTAAGACGTACTGATCTCCAGAAGACTTGGATGAACTTGAAATCATTTTTTGGGATTGAGAAAAATCACTCACTATGACCAGCTCAATTCATTGCCATCCTCGTTCTGATACACAATAGAATCATTTTGGACAAATGAAGTAGAGATAGGATGTGACAAGTCAAATCTTCATTCCCCCAATATTCTAGTGTGTGCACCAGAATGCAGAAGTACAGAGACTAATTAATTCAGTAATATACCTACGCTACTAAAACAGCAGTCATAATACACAGAAGCAATTATAAAAGGGACTATTTGGTGATTCAGCCATAAAGTTCAATTTTTTGGCAGCAGTGCTTCTGCTAACCATGCAAAGCAAGAACACATTCAAACAATAAATTAAAAGGGCACACTTCAGTCGTAACAGCGAGGAGAATTACCTATCTAATTGGTCTGATCAAAACAGAGAAACGGAATTTCAAAAGATATCACCACACGAAATTTCCATCCAAAATCCAATATTGAATTTCAAAACGAAAATTTGATACCACGACGCACAAAATTCCAGAAAACAATTTCAGAATTAAAAAAAATTACACTTGTTCCAAATAGAAAAGAGAACTAACTTACTTATCCAAAGTCCGAAATTGAATTTCAAAACAACAAATCCGCTACCACGATGCAATTGATTTCCACAAAACAAATTCAAAACAAAAAGACCAACCTTCATCCAAACAAGGAGGAGAACTAAGTTACATATCCAAAGTCCGAAATCGAGTTCCAAATCGACAAATCCAACACCACGACACTCGATTTCCGGAATACAAGCTCAAAACTAAAGAAGCCACACTTCTTCCTAACAGTAAGAATAACTAAATTACCTATCCAAAATCCGAAATAGATCTCCAATCCGACAAATCCAACACCACGACACATTCAAGTTTCGCAAAACACATTAAAAAAACTAAACTAAACTTCTTCCAGACAGTGAGGACTGAGGAGAACTGAACTACCTATCCAAACTGCAAGACCGATTTCCAAATCCGATACCAAGATACACTCAATTTCCGGATAACAAACTCAAAACAGAGGAGAACCGAACTACCTATCCAAACTCAAAATCCGATACCAAGATACACTCAATTTCCGGATAACAAACTCAAAACAAAGATGAGAACTGAACTACCTATCCAAACTGCGAGACCGATTTCCAAATCCGATACCAAGATACACTCAATTTCTGGATAACAAACTCAAAACAGAGGAGAACTGAACTACCTATCCAAACTCAAAATCTGATACCAAGATACACTCAATTTCCGAATAACAAACTCAAAACAAAGACGAGAACTGAACTACCTATCCAAACTCCGAGACCGATTTCCAAATCCAATACCAAGATACACTTAACTTCCGGATAACAAACTCAAAACAACGAGGAGAACCGAACTACCTATCCAAAGTCCAGGACTGATTTCCAAATCTGACACCACAACACACTCAATTTCCGGAAGAAGAAAAAAAATCAAAATCAGAAAACCACACTCCTTCCAAATCCAAACAGTGAGGAGAAGTGAACTACCTATCCAAACTCCGAGACCGATTTCCAAACCCGACACCACAACACACTCAAGTTCCCGAAAACAAACTCAAAATCGGAAAACCGCACTCCCTCCAAACATTAAGGAGAATCACCTGCCTACCCAGCAGGTCCGCACAAACAGGAGAAAACGTCAAACCCCACCAAAATCCAGAAACAGCTAAAGAGGTAATGATATGAATTCGAGATAAGTAATAAATAAAAAACCACAACCACCAGGAAAGCGACGCGAGTCGACGACCCGAGTGGCTCCAAGTGAGCCGCACGTTATCCGCCCCATGACCACACGCGAAGCAAACCCTGGGGGTGGTGGGGACGGGAGGTGGGAGTGGAGAGAAGGGGGACACGAGGGTCGGTCGGGTTGGCACGGCGTCCGTGACTCCCGTCTGTTGCTTTCGAGGATTGGCATTGGATTGGGGGTTCGGGTGAGAGTGAGACTGATGTTGTTACTATTTGACTGGTCGGTTGGGTAACTTGGGTTGGGTTCCCGGGGTACAGGGGAAGCCCGAAACTTCGTTTTTCAGGTTTTTCCTCAGATTATTTTTTTTTTCTCTCCCTTCGCTAACTAATTCTCAGAGGGAAGTTTCAAATTTTTCGACCCACCTTAATTTAGTGGTGGACGAGTGGAAGTACAAGTTTTAATATTTTTGACTTGCCCTAGCTTAGTTGTGGACTAACGAAGGTACAACTCATCAGCACCATCCAGGACTGTGAGGATTCAATTCGAAATCCAGAAATGCCCACTATATGTCATCGTCGATGACATTACTTTGGAATAAGTGGATTCAGAATTTAAATAAGAGGTGACCCACATTGTATGCATCGTAGTCTTTTAACTGTCCTAACATATCGAAGTTTTTCGGTAATTAGAGACTCTTCAAACATGAGTTTGCGAGACTAGGAGGGATCAATTTTGAGAGTCATAGGTTTTGTTAAAAATTACAACCTAACCCATATGTGGATTGGGTTCTCCGATAGATAACTTATAACTTGCAAGAAACAAACTTTTCACCTTGCCTGATGCATCTCGGTGTCACGAAAATTTCCCACTGGTTGCAAGGGGTAGCCAAGCAAAATTTTCCTGGGATAACTCCTCAACACGTCCAAGGGTGGATACAAATTCAAAGGCAATTGATTGAGACATGACAACTAGCTTTCAGTTCTTTCGGGTTTTACTTCATTTTGGACAACGGAAATAACACCTGAATATATTTTTTCCCCATAAATGTCATGTTATATTTATCCAAAGCATATCGCATATCACATGAGACCGAGAAAAAATTGTTTTGGAATTGACAGTTCTGAAAGCAATGTTGTAAAAAAACTATTCACTAATAAAACAACTGAAAATTTAAGATTGTCATCAATGTTAGACCGTAACCATGATCCGGACAATCTGGTCATAAATTTTCTCTTTCTTCCAAATCAATTATCTCTTTTTTTCACGTCAACTTTCTCTCTCTCTGACTCACTTTTTTCTTTTTTTCTACAATATTCACTTCTTAACCACAACTTATATCTCTCTTTTTCACTTTTTTTACTTTTCTACACTATTCATCTCTTAACTCCAACATATTTCTCTCTTTCGTATTATTTCGGGATCGGTCTTGGAAAAAATATCAAAAAAATCAAAAAATCAAAAAAATTAGAAAACGTATTTTCAAAAGAAATAAAAAAAAAAGTTGCTTTGAAAACCGCGCTCATGACGACTCTGCTAACGATGAACCATGACATGCAATCATTTTTTTTGTTTGAATGTAGTTTTTTTCCCCTTGAAAGGTATACAACTATTTGGCATATCAAATTTCTTGTTTGAATGTAGTTTTTTTTTCCTTGAAAGTTATAAAACTATTTGGCATGTCCAATCAATATCATAGGAATAGCTAATAGATTGGACAGTCTGTCTAAGACAGATTCTCGTGGTTGAGACATGCCTCGCATTTTTTATGCACAAGAAGCTACTACTGATCTTGGAATAATAATAATAATAATAATAATAATAAATGGGTTAAGGTATGGCTCAGGCTCACAAACAGATTCGTTACAAACAAATCAAGCACGTTAACCGCATGGTATTAGAAACCAACGAAGGATCAGTGAAGCAATTAGCACAAAATAAGGTATGCGATGTGCATAACCTGCATGAGAACAACTCTTAATCTACAAACACACCAATCACCATTAATATACATTGACCGAAATCCAAAACGTAAGAAGGTATATTCGCTAGCACACTACAACGATGGGTATAACATGGTTTCCTAAATTTACGGAGCCTTTTCTTGTACTGGAACCTGCGAGCTCATCATGAACTGTTTGTTGTACTTGCGGTGCCGCCTCTCTCTGGCATAGATGACCCACAAGAGGAGCGACAACATAACTGCAGCTGAAACCGTAGCCAATCCAGCATACACCCATCTGCTGTATTTGCTAAGACCTGGGCAATCTTCGTTGCTTATGTTCAAAAATGTATCTCGCACGAAAGTGCAATCTTGTACCTGAGTGAGGAATGGGGTGTAATGGAACACGCCGAAGGCCACGCTGGTTCCAGCAGTCAACTGGTTATAGATGTCTAGCGTGAAACGACCAACAGAGGTGCATATCTCAGTTCCACCGGAGTTGGACACCTTACAAACATAATTCCGCCATACCTAATACAGAAATCAGTATGTATTAGGAATTCTGAGTTGTGTTGTGTTTGCTTTCTCTTCTTAAAATTTTCCTTACCCGGGAAGCGTTGTTGAACCGGACCTCCCCGGTTGTGCAATTACGATCACTCATATCAGAGGCAAATGGGTTGCAGAGTGTGGGTGCCAATGGTCCGGATTGGTTGTAGTACAGAAGTGGTGTGCCAGGGGGAACATTTCGGTTAGACAGGGTGGTAATCACTTGGTTGATACCATTGACCAATTTGTAGGTGACTTGTTTGCTTTGGGACAAGGACTCGTTGGCTGTCGCCACATCTACACAGGGAAGTATGTCATCCAGTGCAGTATGTGCATGAGGGTTCTGAACCCAGTCATCCATTGCAACACATGTATCTGAAACAACACTGCAAGCATGGGGAAAAAATGATCACGATGAGCTTAACTACTGAAGTATGTTCCATTTAGCCAAAAAGATTTGTGAAGTTCTTTCACAGTTTCATAATATTGCAAATATTTATTTTCCATATCCTTCTTCTAAGTTTAAGACCATGCTCGTTTGTATTCCTTCTATGCTATTTTCACAGTACCTGACTGTTTGGTATACTTTCAGTACAAGTTACCAACAAAAAATAATGATCTAGAAGTTAATTGGATTGCCTAAGCATTCCATTGGAGGGAAAGAAGGGAGATGCCAAGGGGCCAAAGTGAAGGAATAACTAGTTCTGTAACTTCTGTTTTCTGCAATGCCAAGGGATATCCTTTTACAGTTCGATGGATTGTTTCTTTCTCGTAAGCAAGGGGTTGGTTTTCTTTTATATATGTGTAACTCGGCATGATGAGTAATAACAGTTCGTAACTCTTTAAATGACAAGATAACCAGCATTGTCATTAAAGATGACATATAGTCTCATCCATGGCCATTAACATCTAGTCCAGCAAAACAAGTGCATTTTCTTTACAAGTAATTTATACACTTTTTGAAGCTTACAAATAAGAAAGGAAAAAGAAGAGGGTGATTACGAAAAACATCACGACATGGGAGAAAATTATAATAGGAGGTAGCTATGTGATAATGTCTTTAGCTGAAACAAATATATTAACCATGAGGTTTGGAATCCCATATATGACTGGTTCCGTTCAAATCATGTACTGAAATGTTGGTGTCAACCAACTTCAGGTGCCAAAACAACCACATGTATTAACTAAGAACTACGTAGCATCAGGATTTCAATCAGGTACTGTGAAAATAAAGAGGATATTCAAAGTTACACTAACTATAGAGGTATCAAACTCATGTGTCATACTATGAAAGTGTGGGAAAGAGTAATTAAACACCGTCTAAGGAAAGAGACATGTGTTAGAGATAATCAATTTGGTTCCATGCCTGGAAGGTCAACGATAGATGTCATATTTCTTATTAGACAACTTATGGAAAGGTATAGAGAACAAAAGAAAGATCTACATATGATTTTTATTGATTTAGAAAAGGCATATGATAGAGTTCCAAGATGTTATGTGGTGGGCTTTGGGAAAAAGAAAATATCAACAAAATATGTGAATTTAATTAAAGATATGTATGAAGGAGTTGAAACTAACATTAGAATTTGTAATTGTGTGACTAAAGCTTTTCCGATTAAGATTGGACTTCATCAGGGTTCAACTTTAAGTCCATATCTATTTGCTTTGGTAATGGACGAGGTGACAAAAGAATTACAATGTGAGATTTCATGGTGTATGTTTTTTACGGATGATGTAGTACTAATTGACGAGAGTAAGGTAGGTGAGGAGAGAAAACTAGAGTTGTAGAGAAATACTTTAGAAACAAAAGGTTAAGCTAAGTAGATCTAAAACTGAATATATGAAATGTTGTTTCAATACCGTTAATATCAAGGAAGATGAGATTATATTAGATGGGCAAATGGTGCATAGAAAAGATATTTTTGATCAATACTTCAAAAAGACGAGGAGATCGATGAAGATGTTAACCATAGGATTAGAGCGGGATGAATGAAATGGCGACAAGCCTCAGGTGTCTTATGTGACAAGAAAATTCCTCTTAAGTTAAAAGGAAAGTTTTATAGAACTGCAATAAGACCTACAATGCTATATGGTGCGAAATGTTGAGACACTAAAAGACAACATATACAAAAGATAGGTGGATCTGAAATGAGGATGTTGAGGTGAATGTGTGACCATATGCGAATAGATCGGATTAGAAATGAAGACATTTGTGAGAGAGTTGGAGTTGCCCCAATAGAAGAGAAAGTTATCCAACACAGACTGAAATGGTATGAACATGTACAAAGAAGACATATGGAGGCACATATAAGAAGATGGGTATTGAATCAGATCGAAGACATAAGAAGAGGAAGAGGCAGACCACGATTGACTTGGAAGGAAACGGTCAAAAGAGATTTAAAAGATTGGAATGTTCCTCGAGAATTTGCATTAAATAGAAACACGTGGAAGAAGACGATTCACGTGCATGAACTGTGATTCCTTAGAATCTCATTTCTAGTCTACCCCAACTAGTTTGAGATAAAAGGCTTTGTTGTTGTACGTAACTCAACTGAAAACATTGACAAATGCCTAGACCCCGCAATTCATGAGCTTCGGATAGCAACAACAAAGCCTTTCAATCCCAAACTTACTGATTTACTGACAGCTTTACTGATGAAATGGACAGCTATGCTTACTAAATGAAAGAAAAAATAAGGTAAAGACATATCCCTGTGGTACTTACTTATGCAACAGGAGGAAAACACCACTGACGATAAAGGTAGCAGCAATAAGGATCCATCCGATGATAACAAAGCTGCAACCAACCAACCCGTAAGTTTGCTGAGCTTTGATTATGAAATTCTATATTTACCAAATGAAAAAGGGAATTGAATTACAAGTCAATTTCACTTACGCATATACAATAGCTTGTAGCCCAAATATGGAGACAACTGCAGAAGCAAAAACATTCAGGAATAAAATGAAGCAATATAAAGATGTTCTTATAGCAACTAAAGATTTCGAATAGATAACTCGGGAGCTTACGAAATCCAAGAAATGTCAAGAGTAGCATTACAGCAGCAATCACAATCAATAGCATCCTTCTGTGCAATGCATTGATAGGCACTTAAGGTCAACAAAAAAATGAATAATAAATGTATGTACAGAAAAACTACTAAGAAGTTGATCTCATAACCCATTACTTACACGATGTCCAATACGTTCCTTATTCTCTTTGAATTCGTATTTGTACGGGAAGAGAGTTCGTTAGCAGATGTATTGAGCTTCTTTTCAATTTCATCGATTTTGTTTTGGTCTTCAGATGAGAGGAAGAACTGCCTTACTCGGACCTTCTTAGCATCTGAAAGATGATCTGAATAATTCCTGAGGTTTTCTACTGTTAAATCCGCTATACCAACAACGTGGTTTAGAGTGCTTCCAGTACTATCATTAAATTTCCCCTGGCCGATATATAAGAAAATGCAACCGATTCTGCAGATCATAAAATAAATGAAAGGAAGAATTAAATGTCACACAAGACTATCTAAACAAAGCCATTGGGTAGTGGGTAAACAAGCTAAAACTCACATGGCAGCTATAGTGAACAGAATGAGGAGTACAAGCGAGCACGCATATGCCGTGCGAGAATAGGAGTAGCTCCTCCGAGCACAACAGCAATAGTAGCAACACATAAGCAACAAGGCCAACCCAAAGCCCACGAACCACACAGCAGCGATGATGAAAAATGGGGCTGCACTAAAACCAACAGACTACACCCAGCAAAAGTCCATAATAAAAATTAAGATTGGTTGAGCACAAACAAGAAAGTTCTAATGTATACGCAAAGGCTGTCTCAGATACAGTGGGGTTACGGAAACACTCACAGCCCAGTAATTAGTTTCGCTGATATTCCATCCGCCCGTATAACGCTTGAATCCATCCAAAGGGTTTCTCCGATGAGTCCTGTGAGCGGCCAACACGAACGAGCTGTTCTCTATTGGAGGCTGACCAAGAGGAGCATTTGCTGCATCGGCAAGCGACCTTCTGAAAGCAAGCAACCCAGCGTCACTACTATCAACTGAAATAAGAGAGAACCTCGTAAAACACCATTTCCATTAATCAAAACACAACAAAGTACAGATTTCAATGCTCGTGGTAGAATCGAGTGGCAATTTTAAATAACGACGAAATAAGATTAGTTTACATGGAATCCTTAAAATGAGATGTCAAATTAAAACAAGATTACAATATTCCAACAAATCACGGGAAATTTATGTTTTTAAGCCCAAACAAATATTACAATATTGCCAAAAACACAACTTTGCAAAAATATCAACATTAACCACGCATTAAAAAATCCAAAAAACCTCGAAAAATAAGGAAACAAATCATACCAGTTAAAGCCGAGATTTTGGGGTCATGAGAAGAACAATACGAGCAAAACCACCAACCAAACCCACTCCGTCCACTCCTCCCAAAATCCAAACTCTCAAACCTCCAACCCGAAGAACATTTCGCAGAGAAAAGGACAACTTTTTACACAGAAATTAGACAAAACCCAATCGAGAAAACAAAAAAAAAATCACTTTTTCAATTTTACGAAACAGAACCCGCTTGAGAAAACCAAACAAACTCCCGAAAATAAGAAGAAGAAAAAACAGTGACCGCAAAGCATTTTTAAGAAAAAGAAAATATACAACTTTTCCACTAAAACAGAACAAAGCCCACTCGAAAAACCCAAACAAACCCCCGAAAACAATTACTTCAAAGCATTTATAGAGAAGAAGAAAAAAAAGACAACTTTTTCACGGATACGAAACAAACCCATTTTAGAAGACCAAACAAACGCCGGAAAGAAAACAGTGACGGCAAAACCTTTCCAAGAAAAATGCAAAAAAACAACAACTACGGAAGCCAAACGGAAACAGGGGCTTCGAGCGAGAGTACCGAAGGAAGCGGCGGAGGCTAGGGAGAAGAGGAGGAGGAGAAAAGCGGTGGCGGAGGAGGGGAATGGCATGGTTGGGGTTTGGAGATGGAAGGGAAAGAGTGGCGAAACGCTGTGGGAACTGGGAAGTGTCTCTTTCTTTTTCTCGCGTTCCGACGCTACCACTCGATTTTTGTTGTCGGAGTGGAACTGTGGAGTTGGGTTGCGGATTTACCCCTGGTTTTCCGTGGAATTACGGAAGGGTCCTAAGAGAGACACGTGTACGCCTAGTATCAACCACCATGACTATGATTGGTTCGAAGAAAGTTATAAAATCTAAAAATCTAATCCTTATATTTTGTATAAAAAAATATATTTTGATAAAAATAAAATTAATGAATCTATTCATGTAGATTGTTTATTCCTACGTTTGGGATAATTGAGTATCTTCTGATTTTTAACTAAAGCAGATGAATTCACTAATTTTTAAAGTTCTTGAATCCGTGAATTTCACTTTATAGACTTTTTAAGTTTTTCAAACCAATTGACTGAAACTCATCTCAAAAATATTATTTCTATTAGTTTCTCGAGTTTTCTTACAAACCAATCATACACAACTGAATGACGTCATTTATATTCAAATAGACCGATGTAGATTCATATGCAAATAGAACGACGTAGATATTGAATTTTCATATATGAAGTGTTCTTAGTGATTTATCAACGAAAAGTAACCAACTCTAATTCCTAAATGTGGTGGCTCCCCAAAGTTTGGAAGTTAAAATGAGAGATTTCTCTTGTCATTTGCTAAAGAGAACTTATCAGACGACGAATGTATTTTTTCAAATTTATTAAATGCATATATGGTTATTGAGAGTTGCAAGGATAAGTGTTGCTCTCAGGGTGTTCAATTAATAAATATAACATTATTATACGACTTGAAGTTAGTGGATACGAATTAGAAAATTATAACACTACTGATAATAAAAAGTATGAGATTATAACACAATTAATAACAAGCACGACTAACACGATAGTGGAAGATAATTGATCGCGTACTTGCCTACTTGGGTGTACAAAATATGATCAATAACATTTTGTTGTGTTTTTTGAACTTTATGCAATTGGTGAGCTATAAACTATGTTTTATGATTATTGTTATATGTATTAAATGTGTTGCAATATGAATAGGGTTCAGTAACACGATTGTTAAGTGGATCGGATATGGATCAGGGTACGAGGGGTATACATACCTATGACACGATTAATGCGCAACATGACACAGATTGTTAGCTGTAGTTGAGATGCGAGTTCTGATTTTATATAGTTGACATAGTGAAAATGTCACCAAACTACTTCTAATTTGGAATCACGACTCTACCTGTGAATTGCATGTCAAAATATTCGTAGTATATAATGGTATTTAACAACTACATTTATATTTAAAGAATGGTCGTTGTGTGGTGTCTGATTGGGTCTTTGGTAGAGACGGGCATGTCGCTTTCCGTGTCCGCCTGTTCACAGTTTTGACGTGTTTTAATTGTATTTGTTTTTTTTCCCGAATTGAAGTATTTTAATATTTTAAACGTCTGTTTACTTGTCTTATCTAGCCTTCAATAAAATAGTAGTTTTTGCTGTTGGGTATATTACGTAGAAAAAAAACCGAAATAGTGCAGCGCCTTAACTTCAATATTTCAACATTTTTATAGTTTAATACATGTGATTTTTTTAATTACTGGTATTGAAAACTAGATTTTATTTTATCCAAGATCCAAGACATAAGAAACAAAAAAACACGATTATCTTCTGATAATTAATATAATGAGTACTTTACGGGTCATGGACTCATGTCGTTCTCCATTTCTCGGGACATTTCAAATGTAATTTTTCCATAATTCTAAATAATAATAAAATATTACCACTCGCGCGTCACGATTAGCACAGGGTTTAGTTTTTTTTCTAAAACAAAACATTAACATTGTTGGTTGTTCATCATTTTCACATGCGAAAATACATTTTTTGGTAGAAAAATAGAACGAATTAAAAATCAAATTCGCTTCCTCCTCCACCTTCAAACGCACCATTTTAAAAAATGAAAATGAAAATCAACAAACACCTTCACAGAGGGCATGTAGTTTGGAACCCACACGTTATTTTATCACATGAAAACAGTTTAGTCATATCATTTAGTTGGTTGTCTCTTTAAGTTCTTTAAATTATCAATCAAAATTATGCTAAAAGTATCTCAGTTAGGTCCAAGCTCTTCAATTTAGTATTGGATCCTCGGCCCGAAGTGTTCCAGCAAAGAACAATTCAAACACTAATTATGAATCGGTAGACTTCATAATAAATTATTAGCTGTTGTGAAATTAACCACATAAAAAATTCTTCTTTGGTGGATGCAGGTATACCTACTTGTCAGATTTGGACGTGAAGAACAGAAATTCGTGGCAACCTCTATCTATAAGTATCTATTAGCGATAGCGCATATATCTATATTAGCATCAACAGTGGGAATTGGTTAATGCACGTATCCTGCTTGGCTTTGAAATGAAGGTTCATCTAGGCTAAAAAAGAGTACGAGAAAATAATGTACATTATTGTAACTAATATACAACATTTATTTTCCCTAGTTTTCTTTCTGCAAAACTTCAATTATAGTTCCAATAAGATACCAAATGAGTTCACCTCAAGGTCGACTGAGGAGATTGTTTCACTGCATTTTGAAGAAAATGTGGGGGCGGCAAGGCGGCTCAAGGTGATCCACACTCAAATGCGGAAGGTGCAAAATGTAGATGAGATACAAAAATACGAGTAATCATCGGAACATCTGTGAATTAAGTACACCAAGTTGTCCACAAAAGTTTTATACGGAGAAAAAAAAGGGCTTGCGACAGATTGAAGACATTGGACCCACAAGACAAACTTAGCAACAAAGCATCGATTCCTACCAACTCCAATAATCGAGAGCTACATGTTGGTAATTGAATGCACCAGTAATTTCTTAGGCGACAAATCAAAGTTCTTTATATTCTGGCTGCTCCAGATGTAACAGCAAAAGATCTTTGCAATGGAAACACCCAACAAGAATTCTTTGGCACTAAAATAAGTACTGAAAGTAACTTCCACGTTCAAGAAATGTCTTAGAAATTTGGTTCCTTGAGGTGGTTTCTCCAGTATCATCTTTAATGATCTTCTTTCATTTTGATTTAGACCTAATAAAGTTATAAGCATCACTTTTTGGGGGAATGAGATTCACATGTGCTTTGATTTATTGTATCTTTCATGCATTCTTTCCCATTATAAAGCTACCCTATTTACTACATGATAAAGTAAAGCAGATTATGGAATCTGAAAAGAATTAACACCACTGTGGGCCAATACTTGATTAGGAGATCTCTTGTGTTATTTTCCTTTGATATACATCTTCAACTAGACTCAGGATGTTATCTGGTAGAAGAACGTACATAGTAGTAGTACGTATCTTTCTTATTTCTACGACATGTTAATAGTATGTCTCTTTATTTCTACCGCATGTAAATAGTATGTCTCTTTAATTACCTATATCAACAGAGTAGCTTTGGATGGAGACAAAACGAAAGTCTAGGCACATGATGTACAAGCAATCCAAATTCACTAGTGATCACACAATCAAAAAAGGACACACACCTTCGTAAGGCTGAAATTATCAAACTGACTTGTTGTTGACTAACTTGAGAAAGGTGTAGACTCGAGTACAAACTACAAAGATAGGAGGCGTATACTCGAATGCACGATGTAATTGTCATATGATATGGTGGTATATAACTATATATTACTTTAGTTTGTGGTAACAAACTTTTTATGAAACTGATTAAATTAACTTCGGATGAAGAGGGGGCGAGAGAAACCGCCAAAACTTGCATGGTTGAGTCGTTGCTGAAAGTTTAGAAGAAAAATTGCTAGATTTCAGATGCAAGCCCAAATTGCAAACTCTTTTCATAAGTTGACTGGACACTACCAGAAAGAAGCTGAGCCCAAAATAAACGTTCGTCGTTGGTTGAGCTCTATATCTTTCTTTTTAGGCATCCGTCTCAATTTCCCTCTATATTCTTTCGACGTGCCCATGTATTTTATCGTCTCAATTACGAGGAAATTGATACTTGAGTGTGCTGTATTACAAATTTCTGGATAGGCCGATGTATTTTATCGCCTCAATTGAGAGGAAATTGATACTTGGGTAACGTTCCTTAAATTTGTCGACATATATGTCCATGTATTTTATCGCCTAAATTACGAGAAAATTGATACTTGGATATGCTTAATTAAAATTTCTGGATGCGCCGAGATATTTTATCACCTCAATTATGAGGAAATTTGTACTCATGTTACGTTCCTTAAATTTGTCAACAAGCTCATGTATTTTTTTATCACCTCAACCGTGAGGCAATTGATACTCCTCTAGGTGGCCTTTCATATTTTCTGGAAAAGATCAATATCTATATAAATGCAGAAGTCCACCTACTTATTAATTTGCTCCTGTCTCAACGTATCAGTTTTTTATTTTTATTATTAATATAAAAGCAAGTTTAGGGGGTCATGAACCACGACCACGACCACCTAATACAAAAGTGTGTAATGTAGTAAGGGCTGTGATCCAATTACACTAGATCACAACACTCGTCCAGATTGGTGTTTGTTGCAATGCGGGTGGTGATCGAGTTGAAGCGGGATGAGCCAGCCGTCACCGGTTGTTATGTCCCTAACCATGATTAGGAGATAAGGGTGTTTAGGAAGGAGGTTTAGCATGGGGAAGTGGAGGTGAACAGTGGGTGCATGGGAAGGGAAGGTGTAGGGTGATATGTAGGGGAGGTGAGGTGATGGGTGGTTTTGGGTTTTGGTTTAAAAGCTAAAATATCTCTCTCTCTCTCCCTCACACTTGCTCTCTCTCACTCTCTTCTTTCCGTGGTCCGGCGAGCAGCGAAGGAGGAGGAGTTTCCGGTGGCGTGAGGGGTGCGGAGGTGGGCGCGCGAGGAGGTCTCCGGAGGCGACGTGCGCGAGCGAGACTCCGACGAGTTTCGTCGTTTCGGGAAGGTATGCCGGTTCTTAGTATGTTATGTTGTTGCTCACCCTCGTGGGAGGGTTTTGTTGGTCGGTCGGGGGAGGTCGGAGATCTCTCCGGCGACGTGGTTGCGTAAATCATCGGCTGACGCGAGGTTGAAGACGACCAACGGTCGACCGGGTTCCTTCGGGCAGTCGACCGATGTAGTGTTTTTACCCGACTTTAACCTTCACCGGTCGAACGATACCTTGTGGCGGTCGACCAGTAGTGCATTTTGCTGGTGAGTTGGGATTGCCTGTTGTTTTTCGGTCGACCGGGTCCTTGGGTTCGTTCGACCGGAACTTAAGTGTACTGGAGTATTATGCATGATTGTTCGACCGTTGTTATGATTGTGTTCGACCGTTATATGACTTAGAACTGCTAGGATGCCCTGGTAGTTTTTGGTCCACCGAGACCCCTGAGTCAGTCGACCGATAGTTTGAATTGATGTTGATCAGACTCTGGATTTTGACCTCATATCGGTCGACCAGTTTTAGATCTCTGTTTGACCGTTGGGACTTAAGTTTTGCGCAAGGAGTTCGACTTTTGCAGACTTTCGGTCGACCGATTCCCTTGAGGAAACGGTCGACCGGGTTGTCTCTTCGGTCGACCGTTTTTGCACGGGACTGAATTCCTGGTCCCTTTTTGAATGTCAACTCTGTCCACGGAAACCCGTGTCCTCCCCTTGTGCGTGAGCCGGGAGGTGACGGTGGGCACGTACGCGTGCCTGCCCAGGGACCGCCGTGTGGAAGAGTGTGGGTGTTCGGGACATGTCACCTCCATGTATGGATCGTGACTTAATGTGATGGATTGATTGGACTCATTGTAGAGTAGCAGGCCTGAGGGATCACGGATCCCAATGTATGATGATTGTGCGAGCACGCAACTGTCGTTGGGTGAGGTGACTACCGGCCTGGATGGCTACGGAGGTCGCTGCCCTGCTTTCATAGCGGCGCGGTTGGTGTTTGCGGCTCGTGGAGCCTGCTGACCTGACAGACTTCGGTCTGGACCCGTCCGATGTTGTACCGGACGTATTGATGGACCACCGATGTTGTTCCGGTGATGCCGCCGATACTGTTCCGGCGATGATGATTGATGGGATGATGTTGTTCCGGCTATGTTCCTCAGATGGACACCTACTGAGATGATGATTGATGGACTGACCGAGCGACGACTCCGTTGATGTGGTTTCGACCACGAAGTTACATATATGTTTCTTATTGCGCGGACTTGGCGGATGTTCCTTGTCGAACCCCATGATTAGTGTAGTCGCGTGTGGGGAGTGTCACGACATGTTCCATTATACCGTATGTGCCTACGGTAGGTCTCCTTGGGAGACCCGATGATGATTGTCGGACTGATGTCCTGTGTTACCCTTCGGGGAAACTGTTTTCCTTACTGTTGATGACATGACATGCTACTAGTATGATAGGTTCATTTGTACTACTGCATGCATATAGGTGAGCTTGGCATATTGGGTTTCCTTATGGAAACTCAGGCATTGTTGTTACATCTTTTTCAGGACCGCAGTAGGTCCAGTTGGGTGGTGATCAGCGGGCGCGCGCATCTTGGGATCGGATCCTCTCTTTCGGACCACTGAGGTCGACATGATTACTTTTGTCTCCCTTTGTTGTGTTGTTGTAATCATGTATCGTTTTGACAAACTCTGATGTAATATGGTGCACCACTTATATATTTGATGATATGTAACAATCACGTCTTTGATTATTGGTCTCTGATGTCTTATTAATGATTTTTAAATTTCCGCTGTTTCGGGATGTTACAGTTCGACCGTGTTTGGTTGTTGTTGTTTACTCCAGATTATCCCCCAAGGCGCTTGTGTGCTCCTGTCCAAAGGATGGTTAGTTTAAAACATTTATCAATCCTATGTTGTAATTGCCGAAAGATGCGATTATTCCTCTCGACCACCAAACCCAAAAGAAAACAATTATTAGTGTATTACAAGTTCGCATTCCTAAATCGAGGAGATTTTGAACGTTAGATCTTAAGGTTATACGTACTATTTTCTTGTATCATGTTTAAGTCTACGAGAATGGTTATCTCCCATAATTGGTTCGCTAGGTCACACTCAAAAAATAGATGGTTATAATGAGCTATATATATAACATTGCTATATGTATAATTATCTATATAACTCTTTGGACCCAATTAGATGTTTTGTATTCCGGTAATCGGATATCTTGTAACCGGTTATCCACATTTACCATATAAATAAGAGAGGTGGTGGAGAGGAGAGATAAGTTTTTCTCTCCCACCAAATTCGGTTATTCCTTCTAACCAACTTCCACCTTCACGATCTTAACACGTTAAATAATCATTTCGTTGTGAAGGCTGGGGTTGATGTTAATCTTTTTCTTTATAAGATTATCTCTAGTTAAAAGTCCATTCTCAGCCAAAAGCCAAGAAAAGACTCAAACCTTTGGTGGACGGGTTGATTTCCAAATCTCGTTCATGATAGGGTACTTGATACCCCCGTTAATTATGAAGAAGTACAAAAAAATCGTCGTGAATCTGCCCTTCTTGTGGGGTTTCCATTTCCTAATATCCTCTCCCTCGGTTGGGGAGAAGGATAGGTAGCTCTGGTAAAGCCTCTTGTGTCGATTGTCATCTAGATTCGCTTTGAACCTCTTCTTAATCCATGTAGCGTCCCAAGGTGTTTCAGCAAAGAAAGTTGCTACAATGATCATACTATTTTTGCATATTCAGTACATGTCGTCCCATTCCTCGGTGAGGATAAGCCCATCAAACCACGAATCCCACCAAAAAATTGCGTTTGTTCCACTTTTGAGGCAAATATTGCTAAATCTACACAACAGTAGGATCCACTCCACGAGGTCCCTAAGGAAGGGGATAACGTTGTTTTGGAAGCAGGTATGAGTTCAAGGTTATGGGCATTCGGGGGTGGATCCAGACGTGGACACGCGTAAGCAAGTACTCATGCTAGAGAATTGATTTGATACGGGATATTTAACAAAATCGATATGTAACCAAGCTGCCAACCAAACACAATGTGACTTATGAGTGTGTGATCAATTCAAACATTGAGTAAAGAGTTAAACACTTAGAAATTTCATCAAACCATTTGTGATTTTTGATGTTAGATTATTCTAGAGTGTGTTATACAAAGTCAAAAACCACACACTACATTTACATTACATATTATCTCCTTAATTTTTTTTATAAACCTCATCATAAACCATTAGTGATTTTAAAGCATGAAACCTCGTAGGATTACTTTAATAACAAACATGTTTAAAGTTAATATAAAAACTTAAAAACTTTCTTAATTATTATATTAGTTTTTGATTGATATATATTTTAAAGGGCGTTCACCCCTCCATATTGTTTTGGGTCCGCCCCCGAGGGCATTGTGTTGGTATTTTGCTAGGATGATGTTCTGACAGAGTCCATTATTTCTAGTTAGGATGTCCCAGATTTCTTCAACTTTGAGGCAAAGGTTGTATGCCTTGAGGTCTAAGACTCCCAAACCTCGAATTTTTTGGGTCGACAACATCGCTTCCAATTCACCAAGTTTTCACTTTGGAATTTTATGTGGAGTTGTTCCATAGGAAGTTCTTTTGAAGCTTGTCAATTTTTTTAACCACTCTGATTGGTATCTTTCGGAAGCTAAGGAAGTAGGAGGCACTTGAGGTTTTATTGCATTGATCATGGTCAATTTACCTCCTATGGATAATTTTTTTGTGCACCAACTACCAATTTTGTTTTCTTTTTTGTTGATGATGGGGTCCCATGATGTAAGTTTGTCGTTAGTGTGTTATAGAGGTATGCCTAAGTACTCAAAAGGTAATTGTCCCAATTGACATCGAAGTGTTACTTGGAATTGTTTAAGCTCATGCATGTCAATGTTGGTTCCGTTCAGACATGATTAGATGTAATTTATTTTGAGTCATGATAATGATTCAAAGATTATTAGGTGCCGGTATCATAGTTGATGATATGGTTGTGGAATAATGTTCTCCTATACGAGGCATGTGAAATCAATATGTCTATAAACGTTGAGGATGTGCCTTGAGGTTAGAAGTCAAGTTGAAATATCATGGCCGATGATTTTCACTTGCATGTACTTTTTTCAACAGTTTCTAAGAGCAAGCATACACTGTTCTCTTGATAAATAGGGTATAGCTTTATGTGTGGTTGCTTAGAATTATGTTTAAGTGGATTTAATAGTGGGTGGTGGGTTGGACACTTAGAACCTATCGATTTGACGTCTACCCATCTGGTTGGTCCTGGTTTAGATTTTGAAATTGTTAAAAAGTTGGGGTTTTGAACTTGTTTAAAAGCTTGGCCCTCTCCAGACCTTCGCCATTTTAAACTGCTTTTGGTGTTATTGTGAAGTTAAAGTAAGTGGCTTACTGAATATATTACCCAGACGACTTAGGACGAATTCTCTTGATGCATATGGAACTACAAAGTTGTTTTGTGTGTACTTGTGCTTATTAAGTCTTTAAGTCAACAACCATTGCAATATTATTCCTCAACAATCTATGAGTTGACATTAACATACAGGCCCGATATTTCATATGAAAAAGTGTGAAAATTTGGGAACCATTTTATCTAGCAAACAGTCTGAAAATGAGGGTAATGATCCGACTTTTAGAGATTGCAAGCTTTTAGTGCTTGGCAACGTGAGATTATCTTTTCTAACAAACAGTGTAGATGGGAAACCAACCATCGACTCGTGAGAGTTCGTATTATAAAAAGTTATGCTATCTTGCTACATGGTGAAGTATCAGGAATTTCATTTGTTGGCAGTTGTGACTTTTTGTGAGTGCGGCTGCGCAAGTGATGGACTGCCCAATCATAGGCATTGCCATTGCATTATTAGCTAGTACTGATTAACTAATGATAGATCTTGACATTTCATGAACACCAAAAGGTGGCCAACCCTAGAAATCTGCAACACATTCTGCAATGATGTCTAACCACTAATCTCATTATGTCTTCCTATAGGACAAGCATTGCTGAACAGTTTGATAAGTTATCATATGACTAGTGCAATCGTAATAACTATATATTGTTTAACCTTGGTTCTTATAGCATCACATCCCAAGTGAAACTTAAAGAACAGTGGAAGCCTCTAAAATTGATTTTATATCACCCAAACTGATAGTGATATATAACTAATTTTTCTAGGTTCAAAGTTGCTCTAATCATTGATATATTTATTAACCTTGCAAGTTGCAACAGCTGAAAGTTTTTCTTCTATCACAATTATTCACATTACCCACTTAGTTTACCTAAAACCATTAGTGATATCATCGCCAAACTAAACGCAATATTGTTCATTTTTAAATTTTAAGTTCTCAACCAAAATTCTCACTGCCAACTCTCCAAAATAAGAGAAAAGAACTCAAATATAGATAATGAAGACCAACAAAAGAGTCGCATATTAATATTTGCAAAAATGTCAAATATATGATTGGTTTTCCAATAATCTTCCCATATGTTGTCCACAAAATCAGCTCTAAAAAATAGAAGGAAATAAAATTTCAATGGTGCCTGGTCTTGTGCTTTGTTGGTCCATAGTAATCTTCATGAAACACTGGGATCCTGTGTCTATGGTGCAATCTCCATACCCTCCTATTCTTAGTGCAACTTGAACAAAACACATGAGCTCTGCATGCAACATCTCCAACAACACTTCCACTTCCTGCCAACTAAAAAAAATGTTGACAGTCCTACTATATACATGCATATAAGAACTAGCAAAGAAAAGAAAAGAGAAGAGGATCAAGATAGTACAAAAGCAACATGGGTTTTCTTCAACAAGGTATATCTTGTATTTCCTTCCATTCTTCTTCCTGAAACAAGCAGAATACAAGTCTTGACCCTGACACAATATGTTGTATGCATCTGGTTTATATGAGTTATGAAGGTGTTAGTGGGCTTTGCTTACCTTGTGCTATGGGGATGAGTGAGTGAAGCAGAAGAATAAGGAGAATGGAAGGCACTGAGGGATTCATTTGGAGATTGTTGGGTGTTAGAAATGGAAGAGCAATGGAGTATATAGGCAGCAAAGAAATGTGTATTTTGTTCTAAAAAACATTGGAGGCTTATTGGGCCACTGTCTAATTATTAATTGCCAGGGAACCTTACCTTTTTTAGATTTATATGATGTATAAAAATAGAAAAAGCCACGTGGGTGATTCATATCATAAGAGCATGTTTAACCATGCCCGGGCTACCCCGGGCGCCCTGCTCCCTCTCTCCGCCACGTCAGCTTCTCTCTCCGCCACGTTAGCTCACCTCGCCCACCCAAAAACTCCCCTTAATCATCCCCGGGCTACCACACTCACCCTACACTCTCTTTCCTCCACATCATTTATTAATTAAACAATTTTAATTCTTACACCACGTTTAACAAATTACATTTTACATAATATTAATTCAAACTATTTAACTCAAACTATTAAATCAATTAACATTAACCATATGTGTTAGACCATGGGTTAACCATCTTAGACCATACTATTAAACCACCTCGACAGGTCGTTCGGAGGTCTCACTCACAATACATCTTAGACCATATTGGAAATTTTTTGGATGTTGAAATTGTTTGATCTAGAAAATTTTGAATCTTCATCACTTGTAAAAAAACTCATTGTAATCCAACCCGTTACCACAATAATAAAAATTTATCCCCTCACGTTACTAAAAATACCCAATACATTATCAATTAACTTTAATAACAAAACATCCACTAAAAAAATAAAAAATCCGACGAACGGGGGGGGGGGACACGTGCCCCCTGCCCGATGGGCGCCCGGGCGCCAAATCGGGTGCTCCGGCACCCGATTGGCCACCCGGGCGGGCGCTTGCCCGACAGGCGCCCTCCCCGTTAAGGGGAGCCCTCGCGCCCGACCCGTTAAGGGTGGCCTAAGGGTGGCCCTAAGAAGAGACGTATAGATATATCCAAGATCAAGGGTCCCATACTCCCATGTTTCCCAGAAAAACCCGTAGGAATAAGCAGCACTATGGCAGTGTAGAACTGTCGATGATGGAGACATGCAAGTTCACCCGCACCGAGAAGTGTGGGGATCAAACCTCGATAAATGTTTTATGAACTCTTTTTAACACGTAATTTATCTTTTAGGACAGCATCAGAGCATAACGAGATATGATTCTTTTATATTGCATGTACGTGAAGTCATTTATCAGATATTTAATTTGTTTTCAAACATGATTACGTGATAATTTAGGTATCTGTTGGTTTCCAAATGCACGTGTTCATTAACCTTCCAAAATGTATAGATGTGTGTCCCAACGTAAGACTGATACGTCACACCACGGGACATAAAATTTCTTCTTTGCATTTAAAGTGTTTTCTAACAAAGAATTAATCGTTTCTTACTTTATCGGAAATTATATTTTTAAACTATAAAATAAAAACCCACAAATGATGACATAGATGGTGACGTGAAACACGTCCTGTATCAAGACTCTTGTGTGAATAACAATGATAAATACTCAGGTCTCAAGTTTCATTAAGGGTCTCAATATTCATTACCCTTTAGTAGGACTGTCAATTTTGCACGAAACACGATTACACGACACGAACTTAACGGATATGAATTGCGAATTTGAACACGATTAATAAATGAGTTGAATATGACAACACGATTATTAAATGAGTTGGATATAGATTTTTGCTCCAAAAACGATTAACACACGATAAAACACGACAAGTAATCGAGTAATTAGGTACACGATTACAAATACTACACGACTAATACCGACAAGTCTACAAGTAATATATAAGTTATAAATTATAATGAACGGGTGGTGTGCAATCATGCAATATGATATTCGTGTAACAAACAGAACTAATTGTGTATGAATTATTGTTTAATGGTGTAAACGGTAGTCGTGTTAAATGTGTACACGAAGTAACCCATTTAATTATCGTGTATAAATGAGTTGAATATGACAATACGATTATAAACGGGTTAGATACAACAGAAGCCTAGTAACACGATTATTAAATGGGTCGGATATGACACTACCTAAAGTTTATATATAACACTTGACATGACACGATTAACAACCTTGGTTTTCGGGTTGGAATAATAGGCAAAAAATAATTTTTTTAAAGCTCGGATTATATCAGTGAGTAATTTGCAGAAGAGAAAAAAAGAAAACAGGGCGATTGAATTCCAAAAATAACATTAAAGAGATAAGTTCGTAAAGAAACTTCAAAATTACTGAAACTTGAGTTCCACGGAGATTTATACTCTTTTCCACTCTAAAATCAACAAAATCAAGTTCTAAGTTTATTTTTACTTCTTACAAACCAATAACACCTTAAAGAAATCAATTTAGTATTCTATCCATCATCTATTTCTATCAACCAAACAAAAAAGAAACTCAAGCACAATACAAAAACTTTACTCACAAATAGAAAACAGTGCTCCATGTTTGCTGTTATTCCGGGGCTTATCCTTCTATTCAGAAGAATATAGCTGTGTACGTATGTAATAAACTTGTTGAGAAAAGGTAAACAGAGAAATGATATCCAGAAAATCTGAATGAAGCCCATCAATTCAGGGAAACATGTTTGCCTCTAACTCTCAATTCTATACACTTTCTTCCAGCCTTCCCTATCATGAACAAAAGAATAAGCTATATTGTCTTGCATTGGCATCTGTTGCTGTTCAATTGGAGATTCAAGGAGAGCATGTTATGATATTCCCCAGTTGGGTATATTTTCTGTTGCTTCATTCACCATTTTGACTAGAGTAACCTGGAAATTAGAACCAACACGATTTGGTATGAATGTGCTTAAGAGTAAGTTGTAAAAATGAGTTGTGTTAGTTCAAACAAAGAACTATATGTCTATGACTTGTCGTGCATTTTTCCTAGTACATGCATGGACTACGAAGGTTCTATTTGGAATGCAAATCTGATTGATAATAAAAAAATTAAAAAAATCACCAACATGCACGATTAGGGGTGCACATGGGTTGGGTTCAACCCGAAACCCAACCCGAACCCGACTGGTCGGGTCGGGTTGGGTCGGGTTGAGGAGGGGTTCGGGTCGGGTCGGGTTGGGAAAATCAAAAACCCGAATTTTCGGGTCGGGTTCGGGTTGAGGGGGTCGGGTTGACCCAACCCAACCCGAACCCGATTTTTATTTTTTTTTTATTTTTTTTATTTTTTTTTATTATTTTTTTAATTTTTTCCCAAATAAACCCGATCCAACCCGACCCAACCCGAAAATAAACCCGACCCAACCCGAAAATAACCCCGATTCAACCCAACCCAACCCAAAAATTTCCAAATTCGGGTTCAACCCGACCCAACCCGACCCAACCCGAAAATTTCGGGTCGGGTTGGGTTGAACCCGAACCGGTTCGGGTTCGGGTTCGGGTTGGATTTTTTCCCAACCCGAAAATTTCGGGTTGGGTCGGGTTGAGGCCCAAACCCGACCCAACCCGACCCACGTGCACCCCTATGCACGATGCAGCCAATGTAAGCTAAAAAACACATCTATTGTAGCTAACTACTTATTGCATTATGAAGCAGTCATACCACACTTTCTGGGACTCCAGCAGGGGGTAGTGGAAGGTTCTTTGGAGGCACGCTATTTGTATAAGATCTTTTGTCGAACCTCCATTCACCAATCTTTCCGTATGTCAACTTACCCTGGTAGACACAAGAAATAATAGGAAAATTCAGTTTTTGTGAAACATTCTTCAACTGGAAATTCCTTTGGATTGGATAACCAAAAGATGAAGATAAACAATTACCTGTTTATCAAAGTCACATCCATATGTATAATGGATAATGTATTTTGCACCAACGTCTGTGTCCCAGGGAGGCTGCAGTAAATCGTGGTAATTTTCCTCAAAGAGAATAACTAAAATAATTTATGATGAGCATAATACCTGAATCATGAAATCTTTGTGCAAGGTGTTCCCTACACCATGGAGGGCAGAAGCAACGGCATATGCATACCTATTTGTCAGTGAAAGATGCATAATTATAATTACAGATTCATTTAATGATATGTTTGTTTTATTTTCAGATCTAGGAGAATAACTAAATACAAATAAACTAAACAGGAAACTATGTTGTGTCATTCTCACATCTCAAGCACCCAACCAAAAGCCTTATCTGCTTCAGGATCATTCTTCATTGCCAAAGAGATATTCATCCATGTAGGGGCTACCTTCTTGAGGGACACCTAAAGGTAATGAAACAATTTAAGATAGAGAAAAGGAAATATAGTTTCCATTGAATATATATATCATTACCAGATAGATGCACACCTTATCTATAATAACAGGAGAATTTCCTATGGGATCGATATTGGTTATGGGCCCTCTGTCCGCAGGGTAGAATTTCCTTAAAACGTCTTGGTACTTTTTAGGTTCAATGTAAAAGAATGGGAATGCAGCTCCCTGACCATCTCTGGCTAGGTTTGGTATAGGCTTAACAATAATATGATCAGGTTCTGCCATCAAGATATAACTGCAGAAATTGTTATTAATTGCAAAAAAAGAGTAAAATTACCACTTTAAAAATATGTCCTATAATATTCTCACTCTTCTTTGATTTCAGCACTCCGAAGCCACTGAACAAACGCCCAAGGTCTATTTAGAACCACGTAACCCTGAGAAGAAAAAATGATAAAGTACTTATCAGAATAAGATTACCCTCCAAGCTCCAGAAAACTACTCCTGTAAGACAAGTAATGCGACGAGATGTAGAATGAAATGAATAGAACACGTAAGTGATATTTTTAAGTTATCAGTTATTATTGCTCAGAAGAATATTTTTGCAAATGACTTGTTCAAACCTTCCTCTGGATAAATGAAACCAGATCACTTCTCACAAAAACAACTTGGTCATGTTTTGATTTTTTCAGAAAATATGTAAGCTCGTTTGAAGGGGAAAAATGATGGAGGTGGGGGCATTAGTTTAATTTTGTACAGTTTTCATAAATTTGAAGTCTTATACAAATACACGAGCAGTTAAGGTAAAAACTAGAGCATGGATGGCATGGGGGACCAGTACCACTAGTCAAACAAAACAAGTCAAGCACAAATCCTGACATCTGTCATGTTACTAATCACAGTAGCCAATTCAAAGATAATTAGGTAAAAACTCTTTTATAAAGCATAAGATCTGGACCAAAACAGTCAAGGACATCATCAAAACTTCTATGCACAACACATGAATTGCATCCTACGCAACTCCAATACCTACTACGTAAATCTTCAAACTGTAACAAGAGGCTACGTGTAGAACGTTAAATAATTGGCCACCACACAATACAATTCAACAACAGAAGCAAAATCCAGAAAGAACAAACAAACAAACCATAAGGACAAACAACTGAGAGCCCAACTCAACATGAAGACAAATCATATCATCCAATTAGCATGAAGCCCATAAACAAAACCCATGAATATAGAGAGCGGTCGTGTGACCACTAGGTTTTGGGATTTTGCTTGGTCAGTAAAGTTTTTTTTTGGTTTTCAAGCCCCTACATTGTTGATTTTTTTGGATTCTAAAACCATGAATTTCTCTCTCTCTCTCTCTCTCTCTCTCTCTCTCTCTCTCTCCTCTCTAGATCTCGACCCCTTGGATTTTCCTAAGTATCAAGAAATATAAACAGATAAATGGATTATTGACTCTTTTAGACTGCCAAACGAATTTCAACCCCTTAAACTAAATTGTCGACACCTTAAATCGTCTCTCAAAATCAGACCCCAAACCTAAATTCCTAACACTTTAATAAATAGTCTAACAAATTCCGATCTACTTAACCGAAATTATCGACACTTCAAACTATCTTACAAATTCCGATCCCTTGAATTCCCATCACAACCCCTCCACCCAAGTCAACGCAGCCCAGAACAAACCCTCACCTTATCCATCCCTTCCGGCAAGGGATCGGCGACAAACGTGGGGATCTCACCGACCAACTCATCCGCCTTCCCGGAGTGCAAAACCCTGGTAAACCCTCCCATCTCCTTCCCGACCCCCCTCTGCTTCTTGAACCAGTAGTACATGACCCGGCACTGCCACGCGTTGTAGAGAGACCCCGACGAGGTGACGGCGGTGTGGAAGCGTCGGAGGTGGTTGGTGGGGTCCTCGACGACGACGGGGTCGATGGAGAGGAATCCCGGGTGGGACGAGAGGAGCGAGCGTGGGCCTGGGAAGTCGGTGCGGAGAGGCGCCACTGAGGACGCGATGATGTTGTAGGTGAGGAGGGCGATGGAGATGGTGATGAGGAGGGTGTAGAATAGAACCTCGCAGCTCATGGTGGGTTAGTGGGTTTTGGGTTTGGTGGGGATGGAAGGGAAGGGAAGGGAAGAAGACGACTTTGCTTTGGTTTTGTTTGGGATTAAAAAGTGGTTCTGTTTTTTTTAAGAAGGTGGTAGGGTCCGTTTGGTTGGCTTAACGGTGCACATGAGTTTACTTGAAATCGAAGACCGATCCAAATTAAACCGATTGGGTCGGATTGGATTGAGTTTTTCGTATTTGGGTTGAATTCGATTATGGAAAATTTAGAACCGACCAACTCCGATCGGATTTGGTTCTAAACCAAACCAACTCGAGAACCGAAATGTATAGATATTTTTTTAGTTTTTATACATCTCTCTTTATCTCATATTCTCGCTTAAACCCCTACACTTACAACTATCTCTCAAGAAGAATTTGGATGCAATAATGTGTTGAATAGATGCTCAGAAGAACTTGAGTTGGGGAGTTGAAAAGTTTTTGTATTACTGTCCCCAATGGTGCGTTGGACTTCTTTCCGTTATTTTAAGCCACTGCGAGTCTGCGACGTTGGAAGCTCCATTGTAACGCAAGGTTGGAGCCCAAAAGATATCTATAATTTGTTTTTTGTTTTTTTGAAAGTTGAATACGACTATAATTTGTTAACGGGTATCATTTTTTTATTATTATAAATGGTTAGTGGTCTAATTGTTACGGTTAATTAAGTGGTGCTACGTGTGTGTTGGACGACTCTCTTGGATTTAGTATAGATATTTTCGGATTTTGACATACTTGGATTGTTAATTTCTTAGGATTTTGATTTTTTGTGGATTTCTTTTAAACACCAACAAGATAAAATGGTTTGGTTGTACAAATAGTAACCTGTGTATTTCTCTAGGTTTGTGACTGCCACAAAATGTTGTGACTAGGGGTGCCATAACATTATCTATTCTTGATCAAGGCACATTTCAACAGTTTTGCATGAAACACAAGGTAGTCTATACGATGTGTTAATACAAAACTCTTTAATAAGTCTCATTAATCTTATATAAATTATAGATAAGCATGACTACGCTGTGATCATAGGTATGAAAAAACATAGACTTATGGTGTTAAACTTTTCAAGGCAAGGTACTTATTGGCTTTGACGTCTCTTTCATAACCTTTTTTAATGTAATCTCAACCAACAACTCTATATTTTTAACGAGCATGTCATGTGCGATTGCAATTGTTAAGTGGGGTTCCACGAGTTTAAACATGTGCAACGCTATTATCTAATGCCTCAACGATTACATTACAAGATCATCACAAAAATATCTAAGTACGTTTTGTAATGTTCCGAAAACAACGAAAAATTTAAACAAAACATCACAAGTAATAAGATCAGAAAGAGCGGAAACTTTACTCATAAAAATATTCAAACGGTGTATCTAGGGGTGAGCAAAACCCGGTCCGGTCCAGGTTTTTGGACCGGACCGGAACCAACCGGTCCGGGTTCCGGTCTGGACCGAAAAAAAAATTTGGATCCGGTCCGGTCCAATTTTTTTTAAAATTTAAGGTAAAAAATCGGGTTTTTGGACCGAACCGGTCCGGTCTGGTCTTCGGTCCGCCTATCCGAATTTTTTCCGGTCCGATCCGGTTTCCAGTCCGGACCTAAATTTTTTTTCCGGTCCGGTCCGGTCCGGACCGGACCGGACCGATGCTCAACCCTAGGTGTATCATTACACAAGAGTTTCCAAAAAAAGTATGATTACATCATAGTACGCGAGCAATATAAATAAAAGTAATCATACGACCTAGGAAAGTAAGACTGGAGGATCCGATCCCAGAGTGTGCTCGTCCTCAGTCGCTACCCATTCAGCACCTATTGAGGTTCTGAAATGCAAATGAAATAACAATACCTGAGTTTCCATGAGGAAACCTCGTATACCAAATCCTCCTATATGCATATGAAAGCACAGTGCAATGAACCTATCATAATATTATAACATGACATACAAGAGTGCAAATAAAACCTTCCACATCCAGGGTACTGAAGGGCATCTGTCTGACCAACAACAATATTAGGTTCATCGAGGGAACTTACCGCGGGCACACTCGATCTTATGGAGAGTACGCGACACACCCACACTCGCAACAAAACAAAACATGAGGGTTCAGAGAGGATCGCGCACACTTCCACGTCATAGATACAGATTTGATCTTCTGGTGCTCACACAAGTTGTAATATGAGCGACTCACACAAGCTGTAACACCCTGATCTCATGTTACTCACACAAGCTGTAATATGGGTGGCTCACACAAGCTGTAACACCCACCCGCCGAACAGAATCTGACGGTTATCCCGCTCCGTGGAGCCGGGTACTAAACAATGCAATACATTGGATCCATGTTCCCATAGATTTACTACAAATGGTGGATCAATGCAATGCAATAAGTCATACACGACCTAAAATACCATAGGGCACGTGTACCAAATATTCACACCTGGCGGTCCTTGGGTAGGAGAGGTCATCGCACCCACCGTCACCTCCTGATACACGCATGAAAGGAGGACACGAATTTCCGTGGACAAAGTGGTGCTACCAAGAAAACATGGAAAACAATAATGGGCACCAACGGTCGATCGAAAATGGCAAAGTGGTCAATTGTTTCCCCTTGAATCAGAGAGGGGATCGAACTACAATCCAATCGGTCGAACAAACATAAGCATAAACGGTCGAACAAAAGATCATAGGCGGTCGACCATTTAGATGGTCTAGGCCATACTAACACTAAATCATTCAGTGCAACGGTCGAACGGCAAAACGGGCTTGTTCGACCGAAAACAACACGAGCATTCTACGTTCCACCAAAACTACATCCGGTCGAACCAACATATGTCGGTCGAACACCATCAATGTTTACTTAAATTACCGGTCGGACAAGATCTATGGGCGGTCGATTGTTTAGATGGTCTATGCGCGAGGAAAACTAAAAACTACAAGGCAACGATCAAATGCACAAAATGTAGGATTTCATGTTTAATTATACATATATATTTTTTGAATTTTCATGTATAATAAGGATCTATTACAATTTTCTTCGATTTATTTTATACATGCATCGATTTGTTTTAACAACTAGTTTCAAAAACTTATTAAAACAAACACAAAGGGACTCCGAAATTCATACCTAGAAGTTCTCAAAAACTTCTTGACGTTTCAGAGACGTTGAGGAAGTCAATCGTCGCTTCTCGTTGCGTCGGATGCCTTTGAGTGTTCATCGAAACCCTAAACAAGGTTGGAGAGAAAGGAGCTAGCCAATCAATCTCCAAACAAGCTTAGAATCTAGCTACAAACCCCTTCCTTAGCCTCTAAGATTTCTCCTTCAAAGACTTAGAAAACTAAGAAAATTTTCGTGGATTTTTGTGGTGAATTTTGGAGAGAAAATAATTAGAAAACAACTTATGTCAATTGAGGAGAATAAAGACCTATTTATAGACTCCTATCTTACTCTCAATCATAACTATTCTTAAGCCACGAATTCTTGACATTTTCTCTCATAAACTAATTCCAAAATGCATTACATGCATCCACAAAACGTTTGACCAAGTTTGGAGCTAATCTAACCATCAATCAAATTAGTCTCTTAATTATCAAAGGCAGAAAATCGATCGTTCTTCGGTTTACCGAGTCCCACTCAGTTAACCGAATATGTCACGATTGTTTAACCGAGTACGCGACGGGTGACCGAATCTTAAGGAGAAAAATTCTCCTTAACCGATCAGACTAATACTCGTCCAAGACCGAGTGCTATTCGGTTAACCGAAAATATCGGAACTTGACATTGTTCGGTCGACCGTTTCTGGTTCGGTATACCGTACCAAAGATCCAGGCACTTTGGTCAAGTTCGGTCAATCAGCTACGACTATCCGTTCCACGTTCGGTTGACCGATCCATAGATCCTTCGGTCGACCGAACCATAACGGATTACCGAACTTCTACCCGATTTTGCCTTTTTCAAATTTGGGATTTATTTCCAACAAAATTTGAACTTTTTGGGTTTTAGCAAATTCACAACTTATGGAATATATTATCATATGCAATAATAAATTATTGCACCCCATAATATATGCATCTCATATGAATTTATCATGATTCTAATTATGTTATATGCAACATAAATAAATTATTGCACCCCATAATATATGCATCTCATATGAATTTATCATGATTCTAATTATGTTATATGCAACATAATTGATTTTACTCGTTCACCACATGAGTCATATTTTCTATAGGAAACCCGACTCATCATATGAACCAAAAATCAAGCTTCTTGTTTCCCGGTTTTTTGCGGTGTGACCTATGGGATGATCTAGACTAAGTTGGCAGTGATATTAAGAGCTTAATATCACAAGCTATAAGCGGTATCTAGCTACACATTATAACTCCCAATTAGTTAGATGTCTTAATTCCACTCGAACCAAAACCCGAACCATTTAGTGATGGAGTGCACCACTTGTGTCCGTCCCTTGCCTCATGATATTAAGAATACACACAAAGTAGTATTGTGTCATATTTGTATTAGTATTCATTTCTTGATCTCTTTAAGCTAGTTATAAATATGTGACTTAACTCAAATCACATTGTACACATTATAACTTGGCTTTATCAAGGGGCCTACTAATATCATCACTCAATTCAGAGGGGCAATGATAATCTTTTGACTAACTATCTTCTCCAACGAAAGTTATGCTTAACCAACTAATGTCTTTACACTACACTCATCGATAGCTCAAGACACTAGTCTAATTAATAATTCCTTAAGCGATCGGATATAAGTCTCATATCAAAGGACCGAAGACACAGTAAAATATTAATGACACAGAAACACATTTCTATAATATTTTACTTATTAGGTCTATTCAGTATACAAAAGTAATATTTTCCTCTTTTGCATACCCGTGTCGTCACTCACTTGTAGAGCTACAATGATCTATGACCAACACGACAATCTTAACTCGGTAATTAATGTCCCATGTTAATTACCATGATTGCGAATATCTTTTGTTTTATGTAAACCAATATCTTTTAGAGTTCTACGGTTAAGGACCAAGAGCCTCTTCCTTAACACTTCTAAAAGACGAATAACATAAACAAGGAACAAAATGATTTCTCATTCAATTCATAATAATTGACATTTAAAAGTAAAACTTTTAGAACACATTCCCTTCACAAAAAACTCGTTTGACCGAAAATAACTTGGCCTTCCTATGACCAACAAATCGATACAATCGATCGATCGTAAAAGGCACCAGTCAATCGTTCCATCACAGACACTTGTCTGTCCCTCGTCATCGACGACACCTCCGGCCCCTGACGATGATCAGAACCCCTCTCACTCCTTGTGTTAGCACAACTAAAGACTTGGCATACCTTTTGCGATTCGTCTCTACACCGTTTCACCTCGAAGTCGCATACGATCACCCTAACACGTCATGTAGCACCTCCACCATCGTGCCTCCTTGTGCCTCCAGTAGAACTTCCTCCAACCGTCGGCCGCCGAGGGAGTGAGGGAGAGAAAGGGCTGTGGTGAGGGAGAGGAAGATTTGAGTGAAAAAAAGAGAAGAAAGATGCATCTCTCCTTAAACCAAAACCCACCTCCGCCCATCAAGGCAACACATACCTTCAACCATGTCTGTCATCAACCCAACCACTCCTCCTCCATACCTTCCAAAGTCAAACCCCCACCTAATCCTACCCACTAACCCACTTAACCTCCTAATTACAGTTTGGGATTTAACACGTTTGATCGAATCGTTAATAGAAGAATGTTTTTCATACCTTACATGGAAGATGGTCGAAGGTTTTAGATTGACTTTACAAGCAAATCACACGCTGAAATTAATCTACCTCCTTTTGCAAACCCACATGTCTCTAACCAATGACCAGGATTTTAAGTTTTTTAACGATACCTCTTAAAACTATATTACAAACGTGGTCTACCATGACTTAAAAACCCCCAAAAAACTTGGAGGAGTGAACTCCGAAAAAAAATCATTCTAAGACACTGGATACAAATGTCAACAAGGTCTTGGTCTATTGGTTTAAGTTGTGAAGTGATACACAAGGGGCTAAGGTTCATTTCCGGCTAAGATCATCTAATAATTTGGATAAATCAGAATAATCGTTTCCAATGATGATCTACGAAAATTTAATTATACATAATCGTTTCTATCATCTTTTTTTTTGAGAAAATTTCATTCTTTGTGTGTGACGATATATTTTCCAATGAATCATACCAATCATATACGATTGAAAATACTCTAGAGATGCGGTCTTATGTGCCTAAAAGCAAAATGAACAACTCAAGGGAATTGCACTCAAAAGAAAATAATTTGAGGGTATTAGTCACAAATTACCGTGTCATTTTGCAAACCAAACCCTATTACAGTATTACAGAATAGGGGAAAAACCCAGAAAATTGTCATCCTTCTGCTTCCCTCCCTCCCTCCTTCCCTCCGTCTTCCTTCCACCCTTTCTCACTTCCATCCCCAAACCCAGAAGGCCAAACCAAACCGCTTCAGATTCCAAATTCGAACGGACCCCAGAGCAATCCCATGGGTTCGACCAGCAGCAGGTTGACTTCTCCGTCGAGAGGCGGCGGCGATCGCCCCAACTTCCGGCTCACCAACCTCCTCTGCGGGACCTTCTTCCCCGACGACTCGCCGACGCAGGTGAAGGATTTATCCCCTGTTCTCGACTGTCGATGTGGTTGTTCGGCTTGTTGCGGTCTGGATATGTGTGGAAATTTCGAAGTCTGGCCGTTGACTGTGCGGATTGTTTGGTGGATTTTTTTAGTTTTTTTTTATTTGAGGTGTTTTTTGTGTGATTTAGGTTTGATTGGAGATTTGTTTTTGATGCCGTATCTCTTTTGGAGTTGACTTAGTGTGCTGGTGGCCGGCGATGATCAGCTAGTGTTGTTTTGTATCGTACTTGACTACCACTTCATTTACTAAATGTTGAATTGGGATGTGTATCGAGTTTTTATCGAAAGAGCGATAAGAACATGGAAGTGATGATGTTGCTCAAATGCTAGGTAGAACCAACCAAATATGCTTTGAAACGGTATTAGGATATCAAATGGCGGCTGGAAGGTATTGGCCGTGGTAGCTGTTGATTTCCCCAGTAACTAAACATCTGCATGATTTTAGGTGAACCTGCTGCTACCTCTGGTATTAGTTGAGCTGAGACCCGAGAGTAATTCACATTCGAGGTTTCTGAAGTTCCTTTTCTTTTTGCGACTACATTGCGAGAGATAAAGATTTCCATTTTATCACAATTGAAAGCTCGAGGGCACAGGGATGTAGATGTACTTTTTGTACGACTATATTTAGCTGGGTTTCTTACGTTATGTACTTATGTGTGCCCGGGGTTTTAACAGAAATATGTTTTTTTGTGTTCTGGTGTCTGAACATAAACTATTGCTTCATCTTTAAATTCCATGTGCTTTCACAATATTTACTTTTAGTAAGCAACAATTAGGAGTTATTTTACAACAATTAGTTGGGGATAAAGTCTTTCTTCTTCTTCTCCTCTGATGATGGTGATAATTGCCTGGCTAGCACGTCTTTGCACGTTGATTTAATATTCCGTTTCTGGCTTCTCAATGGACTTCCATTGGGCTTCTATTTCTAGTCGCAGTTATTACATTAGTTGTTATGTGTATCGTGGTGCTCACAGGATTTGCCTTTGGTTTTCCCCTTCCTTGGGTCATATTACGAATGACCATCTGCAGTTAATAAGGTGCGATGTAGCTCTTAACTTTGTCTTATTTACAGATTCGAGGTCAGCCTAGAAATGTGTCTGGACTGCTTGTGGATGGTATACCAGGAGACGTAGCAAAGAACCCTATTGCTTCCCCTGATGAACAGCATCCATCCATGTTACTAGGAAATGCTACTTCAAGTCATGGACATGTAAGTGATACTGGTTCTTCTTCTTCAAGAGAGGAAACTAGTAGCTGCATGAAGAACTTGTCCAAAAGTAAGGAGTTACCCTCTACTGACACAAATTCTACTAGCTGTATGAGTGATACACATACTGGAGTTGCACAAGATCAAGCATCCATTGAGTTGCTATATTTAGAATCTTCAGCTACAGCTGATGAAACCATCTCGCTTTCAGCAGATGATGTCAATGTTTCTACAAATACACATGAGCCTCAGATATCACCTGAGACATTCTGCTTAAGTGACGCTACACAAGATGCACATGGCAATTCATCTTCTACTAGTACTTCACCGATTGATTATGAGGTAGGCAATGCAGTGGATTGTTCAACTTACTTCCCATGTTTTTAATTTTTTTTCTCAATCTTTTCCGTTTTCTTTTACCTTCTTAGCAGCTGTCGGACGAACCTGCTCAAGAGGTGGGCACTAATGGTTCTAGAATCCATGGACCTATTCTGAATGGGGGACGAAGAAATTTAGTTCATGTGGATGTGATAAGTATATCTTCTGACTTTGCTACAAGCAGCGTGGAGGATGAGAACGCCAGTGAAGTGAGACAAACTAGTAGAAGGCTCTCCTGGGATGCCTTCTATAGGCACAATTCCAGATTAAGCAATAATCGTTCCTCGATAATTTTGTCATCTGGGAGTGGTGATGATTTTGGCTCTCATAGTAGATGGATTCTTGATTTTAGTGACAATGCTGTTAATTTTGGAACTGAATCTCAAAATGCATCAGCACCTCTGAATGTCAGAGGAGATACACCGCATGAGCAAAGTAATTCGAGGTCCGAGGTGATACTTTTTTTGGTTGCTCTTGCTCTTTTCGGGTTTATGCTTCTGACCATGCATGGCCGTGCATAAAGAAAAACGTTATTTTACATGTGTCGTTTAAAACCTAGCATTCATCATTCTGAAGGTAGGTAGATCACCGTTTAGGGTCACTGCATTCAGATTATCTCTATAAATATGTACTAGAAAGAATGGTCTAGAATCAAAAGTTTCTACCTCTATAAATATATAAGGACTTTATGCTGTGCCTTATTGAAATACTATATCGTCTAAGCTTTCGATGTCCTTTATTTCTCCATTTAACGAGTAGTATGTTGATTATCTCTCAATGATATCACTGATGTCATTATATTCTTGTTCGTTCAAATATTTTGCATTTACGTTTTCTAGCTTGAATCTTCATGTATGGACATCCTCTTATGGTTCATTTAAACCCAACTTCCCAAGGTACATAGCTGATGATTTTTATATTTGCTCATGTCAAATGTTATATACATCTATGCAGATGTGGGAAACACTTCTTGGTAGCATTACTGAAAGCAGTGAAAGTATCACCAATCTTTGTGCATCTGGTCTTCATCCAGAAGGCTCATGCTCATGTGAATCAATTTTGATGTCAGAAGTTTCTAGTGCACGTGCAAGCATCTCACGTATTGTTTTACTAGCTGAAGCCCTATTTGAGGTGATCTTTTCCCAAATGTTTTTCTTAGCTTTACTTTAAGAATCTCGCAGGATTTCCAGCTAAGATTCTACCTCTCATCTTAGTTCACTGTCAGGTTCCATTACCGGATCTCTGAATTTCCACTGATAACGTATCATTCTCATGCACCCAGCAATAAATATACATTATAACTATGCTTGTGCCCATTGCTAGTGTCCCAATTGCTAAAATAGAATTTCCTTCTGTTACAGTTCATCTAATTTTGTTACTCGGACTTGAACAGGTGTTGGATGAAATCCACCGCCAACCAGAATCACTTTCACATCCAGCACCAGAGTCCGTCGTTAATTCATTTCCTACAAAAACTTATCGAATGCCTAAAGACATGCCAGCAAGCAGTGATGATGCTGATCAGTAAGTTGACTCCTATTTGGCCCTGTTCTTGCAGGGCATCATCACTACTACTAACACTGTTCCACTTGCAGGATTTTTAGTTTCTTGCTTGATAAATTGAACAACACAAGAAATTCTGTAACCTTTCGAACTGTATGCTTCTTAGTGTTCCTATTATAAATGTTTTATCCAAGAGCAAGAATTAGCCTCATGAATGCATGTTAGACATAATAAATGTACCAACACCATGCGTAATTTTGTAGTAGTTGCGGATTAAATGAGCCATCTTAAGTAGTTTCCGAACCTGTGTTTAAGTATTTAACTGATTGAAGTCATGAACATGAAAAGCACACTCAATCTTTTGTTATTAATAAATTAGGATAACATTGGTCGTTATTATCCTTCTATTTTTGTATCATCTAGCGTATAACTCGCACCTTGTATCTTGTATAACAACTGACAAGTTACTTCTTGAGTTCTTGTGCTATGATTTCTTTAAACCAACTCTTCGTAAATACTCTATATTCTAGGGCCTTCTACTATTGCATTTACAGAGACGAAGTTCTCAATTGCAAGGTCGAGCGACCAATATTGTTGTCTCAACTTGGTAGCGACATTTTCCCCCCTATGACCTCTTCCCTTGCTCTTTGATATTCAGAAACACAACTCCCTCCTCCCCCAAACCCTTCATAAAAAAATATCATTATCTAACCATAAAGCCCTGTCCTGCAACCTACTTAATGTGGAAGGCACTGGTCATTTCAACGTTCAACAGTTAAAACTTCAAATATTTTTTTTTCCTGGATTTGTGCTGACTTTGTGAGCCATGAACAAACCTCAAGGTTCTCTAATTCATTCCTCATATAGACGACACACTTTAAGACACATGAAGTTAGTTCCCTTAGTTTTCAGAAATAAAAATTAGCTGATTCTTTATTTATTATTTTTTACAATAAGCTGAACTTTGTAAACATATATTGTTTTGATGTCATGATGTGGCAACTGCTAGTACCTCCAACCACCATACAAGTATACAGCCCCAACTAATTCTTCAGTCTCGAACCCTCAAAATAAAATTAGTACCCTCGGTTCAGAAGTTGACTGGCATAACAAGGGGATATCACAATTCATTTACCTTAAAAAGGTTGTGTGAAACATATTTTTTGGGAGTATGATACTAAAGTCGTGTATTATGGAATTTACGGTGCATTAGTGAAATAGTGTAACTGAAAGTGGTAGTGATAAGAAATATACAGCTGCCGGTAATTTTTTATTCTAATTGCAAATGCTGACTTTTGTTCTTACCTGTCTTTTTCCCAACTGAATTAAGTTAAATCATGTTCAATCTGTACATAAACAGATGTCACATTTGCTTGGCTGAATATGAAGAAGGTGAAGAAATAAGGACCCTTCCATGCAATCATGAGTACCACGCGGCATGCGTCGACAAGTGGCTCAAAGATATACAGGGGTATCGGTCCTGACAAACTTTAACACCATCTGAAGTTCCATAACCGTTAGTTCCTTCTGATAATTTCTGTTGTGAATGCAGGGTGTGCCCACTCTGTCGCAGAGATGTTTGTCAGGGTCTGGCCGACAGCCCTACCTTAAGTTCTCAAGGTGCCCTATAAATAATGAAGCTGCACATTCAGGTATGACATGCTTGCATAGCTACATAATGCCTTCATCTTCTTTCTTGTATAAATTTCTTCTTTCAATAACTTGTTGAATACTTCAGCCAAAATTCCGAGTTTGTTAATGGTTTACATGGAAATTGTACATTTAGCTATTTACATGGTGCTGCTTTAAACTTGTTTTCCCCCCTACATTCAACTATTCATGGTGCTTTGTCAATCCCTTTGGATCTGTATGTGTGTTTAGGTACTGTAAGTAATATAAGATGAAAATTAACGCTACATAGTGTCAAATCTAATTTAAATTTCAAAATGCTTCTTAGGGTGGTTTAATAGGCTCTCCTGATGGTGGAAAGGCACATGTTGAGGTAAACGTGGTGGTGACTAGAGTTGGCTAGAGGTTGAGGGATAAAGAAAAAGTTCATGGATAGAGCCTTAGTGAAAGTTAGGTTGAGACGTAGAGTCCTCTCTTGTGATTTTTTTCCTCTATTCGTAGATTCGCTCTTTTAAGTGATCTCATGATTTTTCTCCTCGAGTTAAATGAGGTTTTAAGGTAAGTTTTATTTTCTCGTGTGCGCTTGGTTCTCTATTTCATGTGGTTTGTGCGTTTTTTTGTGTGTTAGATATAACTTTAAGTGGGTGTGGGTGATTGGGTGTTGATTCTGGTGGTCGAAAAACTTAACAAATCATGCAAATACTAAGTTAATGTTTGGTCGCATGCCTCGTATTATAAACAAGTCGACATTTTCACTGTCTACTGTTATTATGAGACTGGGGCATTTTAAAAAAACACGTGCCATAAACGCTTTTCCCCGTGATTGTTAAAAGCGTTTAAGGTATTACAATTTGTACTTCAAGATTATACATGTGTATTTACTCTATTAGGCTGCATATATAGTTTCAATAAGTTACTGGAACGTTGCTATAGATTATGAAGCGCGATTCTATTTAAAATCGAGATGACTTTTAACTCTTTAAAGTATGTTTTTTAATACTGAATTGCGAATACCCTTTATTTGAAAAAGGACGCCGTTTGAAATCTTGATATTAACCATGACTTGATATTTTCAGGCTGCAAGAGGCCGAAATTCATATCACCTCAAATATTATCGACCCTTGTCTGACTCAGACCCGCAAAGTATTTTGGAGAATTATACGCACATTCTCCGTGCCAAAAGAATACTGCCCTAAAATTTTCGTTGCGTAGATATTGATTATGCTTGAGAACTACAGTTGCACAAAATTCAGATAGTAACCCCACAAAATATTAGACGGAAACGTTGATCCAGAAGCAGCGCTATTGTTGGATATTAGACTTTTATGATCAAGAGATTTTAACTTGTCAATACCATAAAAAAGTGGAGATTTATTGGGTAGAGATAAACATTAATCCAATGTTGAAAGTAACACGGTTAGTTGCAGCACATAACAAGAAACCGTAATTAGTAATTTCTAATACTGACAGGGGTGGTGTTAGAAAATTAATTCACAAGGTCCAAATTGTGTCCATAAGAATAAAATGTCAGTATGTAGACATTAACAATACAGTTATATTACGTTACGAAAAGTTGAAAGATTAAAAGAAATACAATTTGCCGAAGTAACATACTATTCTGTGTTGATATGCTTTGTTGACTATTCTGTGTTGATATGCTTTGTTAACATACTATTCTGTGTTGATATTAGGTTTTTCGGACTTGTTGGAGTCAGTTATTTGTTTGGAAGTAATAATTCCCTTACCTCAATCTCTTTACAAGCAAGGCAAACGAAATAAGAAAACAAGTCTTTTCAATGAAATTTAATGGTCCGAAACGCTAGTTTTCCATCTTTCCCTGCTTCTCAAAATATCTTGGTCCGTTCAAAGATTAAACTTTAACAGACAAATTTATTAGTGTGGAATTTGTGGATGCACGACGTCCGAGAGGTGAAAAAGACATAATCATATTAATTCATGATTACCTATATCTTAATCTCAATCCGTTTGACAAAAAACAAACCTCCACAGAACACAACGGGTCAAACTAAAAGCTCCAATGCCACTCCATTAATTAGAAAAAGAAAAAAAACTCTTATCCCTCTGTCGTCAACCATTCTATCCCCATCCCACCTTAAATGTAAGATTAGATACCGAGATATCCTCCCAACGTTCCAAATCCAAAATCTCGAAATCCAAAAATAAATAAATAAACCCCATAAAAAACAAAAATTAAACAAAAATTAAACCAATAGCTGTAATCCAACTCAGCCTTTACCAGTTTGGGCAAACTCAACCATTTCCCTCCAATAGCGACGTCCCCCGCATCCACACTTCAAACCCGGATTCCCAAACTACCCCTCCCAACGCGCTAATCCCATGCAAACCCAAAGCCCCCACCCCTGTCCTCCTCCGTCATTTCCCCACCCTATATGACCCCCCCTCTCCCCTCCCCTCTCCTCCATCAAACCCTAGATCCGATGGAGAGGCTCCGATCCTCGATCTGCTTCCCCTGCTGCTTCCGGGGCCCCGACGTCGACCCCCTCTCGCCGTCGTGGGTCCGGTCCAAGGCCGGCGAGTGCCTGGGCTTGGTCTCCCGCGCCGCCCGTCACCGGCGCCGCCAGCCCGGGGACTTCAAGTACGACCCCTTGAGCTACGCGCTTAACTTCGACGAGGGACCAGATTTCGACGAAGACGTCGAGGTCTCCGCGGCGGAGCACCGCTTCCGTAGCTTCTCCGCTAGGCTACCGGCGTCGCCGCCGACCCGGTCGCCGACGGCGTTGGTCTCCAAGGAGGTCGTGTGCTCTTGAAGGAAGTTCGGTTTTTTCGGATTTGGTTTTTCTTTCTTTCTTTCTTTTGGGTGGTTGTTTTGAGTTTTGTCGTTTTGTGAGTGTGAAAAATATGACTTGTTGTAAAATTAGGGGTGGTTAACGATTTGGGTCGTGTATTGCCGAAGGGCGATTTATGTGAGTAGTAGATTGTGTAGAGAAATTATGTGTTTGAATACTTTGTATTATTCGAATTGGAACCTTAGAAATGCAAGTTATTTTCAAATCAAAGGCGCCAAACGGTGGGCATGTTATTCTATACTAATGTGTATTATGTGTATGTTTGATTATCAATGAGAACAATGGTACAGTTGGAGTTTGGATGCATGTATGTAGGCACGTAAACAGGTCGGGTACGGGGCGGGTATGTCCTTACCCGTATCCTTCTAAATTAACGGGTACAAGTATATTCCCGACCCAATATTAGTCTACCCGTACCCGCTAGGTTAACGAGTACGGGGCGGGTTATCGGGTAACCGAGTTTATAACATATCAAAATTTTCCTAAAAATATCATAAAAATTAAAAATAACACAAACACAAAAAAAAACTCTACCAATTATCAAACAATAGATCTCATCTCAACTTTGGTGCATTTTATCTTACTCTCCTCCTTCAATGTTTCTACCTGTCCAACAACATCAGCTCGAGTTCTGCCATACATTTTTCTTTGTTTTGTTATCGGATGAATCCTCTCAATTTGCAGTCCATGTTTACCAACATAAATTCAAAATTCCACCTCAAGGATCGAACTTTAAAAATCAAATAAAGCAAACACAATATCATGTTTCTGAATAGAACCAACTGAACATCAGCAGCAAACAAGTATCTAGAGCACATCAAACTTCGCAACATCCACACAATAACATCCAGCAATGTTCAAGGACATATTCCCAAAACTAAGATCACATTAGAAGAATTATCACATTAGAACGTAAGAATCTAAGGACATCACAACTTAAGCAACTAAATCTACACACAATACATCATTTCTTCAATTCAGGGACATACCTCAACCCTTCCGGCGGTGTGGAGGTTGCGGCGAGGTTGGGGGGGACCGAGGGAGAGAAGGAGACGAGGAGGCGGTGTGGATGTCACGGTAGGTGGCGAGGAGGTGAGGCCACTGGAAGGAGACGACGAGGAGACGGTGAGGCACAGCGGGATCAGTGTAAGAGTTTTGAGTCAGTGGAGGAGGTTTGGGATTAGGGTTAGATTTGGGGGTTATTCCTTCTATTTTGCCTATTTACTATTCTGAATTTCTGATACATATACATATATATACATATACATATATATACATATACATATATATACATATACATATATATATATACATATATATATACACACAGGAATTTTCTAGTGAGCCTAAGGCTTAATTTTTCTAAATTAAGCCCCCACAATATCCACCACTCATTTCAAATTGTAAGGTAGATTAAGAAAAAAACGGTTATGCTAATGAATGATGAGATTAACTGTAAATAAGATCCAATTGTGAGATTCTAAGGAGCAAGACCTCCAACTGACCCGTCGGAGTGGGTACAAGGAGTATGACACAATCCCAACACATTTTATAGAATGTAGCTACAAATAATAATTATTTCCATTTATCCATAATTATTCACATTTAATTATAATAATGTATGAAAAATAAATTATGTGATATAATTAGTTGGAATTGTGGAAATTAAAAAATGAGGAAAAAAATAAGGTCGAAGTGAGAAAGTGTTGATGTGATTATGTTGACATTTATAGGTGAGTTAAGATTGAGGGGTGGATAGTAGAAAAAGATAGAAGAAAATATCAACGTGTCGTGGTGGAAAAAATGTTAATTTGAATACGTTAACATGCCATGGCTGAAAATGATATGAGGTGAAATATTGTATCTTTTGATGGAAGAGGATACAAATATCTTTGGCTAAATCACCTCGTCTTAGTTATCATTTGATGGAAGTGGACAGATCAGAAATCAAATAAAAATTGTCGCACAATTATTTTTTCTTAATATCGTCTTAGGTATCACCAGGTGTCCACGTGCTATTCGACTTCATGGTTTGTGTTCGATTGTCTTTTTTCTTAATAAAAATACATGTTCACATCGGATTAAGATCGAGGATGCACGTTCTCGTCTCCGGCTATTGTCAATGTCATTTTCAATAAAAAAATAACCTAACATGAATGTATGGCACGTGTCAACCGTCCAACAAAAAAAATCGTTTTAGAAGTACTTTGTATTCTTTAATTATATCCGAAGATGTAACATTTTTTAAAACATTTTCTCAACTTAATTCAAGATTAACGATCTATCAAGATGAGCTAATCCTAATTGATAAATAAACACAGACTTAAAGAATGCAATTAACTTTATCCACCTACATATACGTAAAGATCTCTTCCCTTCTCTTGTACTGTATAGGTTGTGCCTTTCCACTTATTACGCTCTGTTACTTTTGTGTTTGTTAGACTTATATTAGAGAACCACCCCCATGAATTTATTATTCCAACAATCCATTGACTTTGCTGTCTGATATTTAATCAATTGCATTACCTTTTGCTGATAGCTTGTCAAGAACTTATATACTAACCCTAGTTGAGTAGCACAACTAGTCAACCGATAATTTGACATGCCTTACATATAAACATTTCGATTTCTAGCAATTGTGATTTGTTTTGCAATGATGAATTTAAACGTCTAGCTAGCTCCATATATATATATATATATATATATATATATATATATATATATATATATATCAATTTTTTGGTGCTTCTCGACAAATTTTACATAGAAGAGGAGATACAAGCATCCGTGAGAATTGATCTAAGGGATCGTGCTACCTCAATCTGTAGCTATCCACATTGTCCTACAATCTTCTTTATTTCATTACGTATTGGCTTATTATTCCGTCATGGTTGTTATTACCCTGAGCTCATAAGTCATAACATCAAATTGTTGAAATAAGCAGAGACAAGTAAGGGTCATCACCTAAACATTAACTTTTAGGTAAGAAAGCGTACATGACTTATAATCCCAAGTCCCGAAGCAATATTATATATTTTCAGACAAATCATGCCTTACATTTCTGTGGAACAATAGTATGTGGCTCGCATAAGTGTTGTTGCTAAATATGTAGACCATTTGGACTCGAGACTTGTTGGGCCTCCCTCGGAGGACCTTTTTAAGGTGACCCTCGAACGTGTACCTGACATTTCCAGAAATAAACCCAATATATTATGTACACAAATTAGGGGTAAACATGAATTTATAAGGTTGCCAAATTGCTAGCCAGGAAACCACGTTACTATCAGAAACCCGCCATGTAAATCATATATCTTTGCACATCATGAATATCAGGTATTAATTAAAATACCACAAACACAAATACCAAGAATCCCATCTCAAAAGCACCAACAAAAGCAATCATAAAATCATAAGTTTTTATTACATTCCACAACCCAAGGCAACATCCAGATTGCTGAAAAAGCAGATCTGCAAATTAATCCTAAATCCAAGCCCAAAATTCTCATCACAAAAAAAGCATGTGTCATAATTTAGAACGTAGCAGGAAGAGGGCTCTCATCGAAATTAAGAGCATAATCAACAGGATTATAGTTAAGCATTTTGGGACTATTCCTATTCTTCTTGAGGTGGCTGCTGAAGCTGTGAGCTATCAATCTTTGCACAAAGAACTCGACAATTCGTTTCACCTTTCTTGCTCTCGTAATTCTATCGCTGCTTCTGCACTCGCTTGGAATCAAAAGAGGTGCACTTGACAACCCTTTGCTTCTTCTCTGACTGGTGCATGGGAAGCAAGTGGAATTATAGGCTCTGGAAGTGCCTTCTTCAAGAGACTCTTCTTGGTCTTCCTCTTCTTCTTCTGGTCTTTGCCAGGTGCCCATGTTGAGTGGATTAGTGTGGTTTTGGTTTGGTTTGGTTGTTGTGGGATGAGTTGGGACTTGGGATTGTGTCACCTTCTTGCTCTTTAAATGTCTACCTTTTCTGCTGCACGTGGTTTGTTTTTTTAAGGGTATTTTGCGTATACCTCTTCTACTTCTGATGGTATTTGCATAAAGATTGCATGGATTAAACTATTTGTCTTTTATAGTGTTTGACATTTTTCAACTATGATATGTTTGTTTGTTCCTTCGAGGTTTTATTTTGTATGTTAATCAACCTTTGACTCAAATATATATATGGTTTTCAACGTTATTATAGAAATTCACGTGAATCGTTGTTTGACATAATAACAATGTAAATGTAAAAGTTCATTAGTATGTATGTGATGTCAAAATAGAAGGCACGTATGCAAGGTATTAGCGTAACATATAAAAAATTACTTAAGTGCTTCCACAAGATGGTGTGAAATTGAAAAATATTGGAAATAATAAATGTATTAGGGACATTTATACACAAAATCTTATTGCCTAAGGGAGGGGTTTTAAAAGAAAGTTTTTTTTTAAGTTTCTAAAAGTTAGTTGTTGCAAGCATGTATTGTGTTTGGATAATAACGTTTAGATTTATAGGTTGTTTTTCTAAAATATTTGATAAAGATATGATATTTTAAGGGAAAATGCCCATCATAATACTATGGTGCGATAATGTATATATATAAGGTTTAAACCCCTTACAATCTCACCATTAGATCTTACATTATAATTTTATATATAAAATGGGCCTCATTAGAATCCTAGATTATGTAAAAGGGTTATTTTTGCAAAATATCCAAGACCAAAACATACCACGTAAATTTTCTCTCAGAAAAAAAGCATCTTTCTTTCTGAGTTCAGAAAAATCGATCGTACCGTCCAACTGTCTTAGTCTTTTTGTAGGGATGTTGGATCCGACCCATTGTTAGATTCTTCTGCAACCAGAAAGAAGCAGAAGCTTGTTTGATCTCAAGTGAAACGTCACACTTCTTGCTCATTGTCCAATGTCCATGTCAGTTTCATTGAAATCAAGTTAGAATATATATGACCACAACAAAAACATGCTTGTTGTTGGTTTCGGTCCATATTTTGGAAACTTGCATGCGGTCATAGCTGATCTCGGTCTCAAGATTCCATCTCATTTTGATCAACAAAGCATTTTTTAACTTTTGAGATGAGATAAACTCCTCTAGCTATTTTGTTAGTACTATTTTCGGTTGGTTTTAATAGCAAGTATAAGTTCGTTCAGTAAACAAACGAACTTGAATACTACATCGATTTGAATTGTGACTTTGTAACGAGCCTCTTGACATTCAATCATGAAAATTAATACAAAATTTCAAAATCATAAAGAATGCCAAACAAAAACTAGTTGCATACTTGCATACACACAAAAGCTTTGTTGTAGGAAATATTTCACTGATATCCACATATCAAATGAGGCCATCTTAAAGAAAGGACTGTTTTTTTTTTTTGGAAATATAAAAGGATTGTTTGATGTTGCTTGTATCAGGATGGATGTCGCTTGTACCACGAATAATTTCATGTGGTCCCCATACCCTACCAAAAAGATAAAGTTCCTTTATCATTATTGGTAGATCAAATAATAGACCTATATATGGCCCATCAACTTGTGGAGTAGGATTTATGTTTTCTATAACTATAATAGATTGGATGTAGTAGGGCCGTGAAACCATTTAAACGCGTATTGCATTCCAGTGATTAGGATCCACAATTAATGGACGGCATCTTACACTACCAGCTATCTATGTTAGGGTTTTAATTTTAAATGTGACGGGTCACAGAGTAAATTATAATGCATTAGTAACTTAGATGATCTTTATAAATCGGTCAGTCGAGGCAAGATACACTTGTTTTATCAATAGGCATTTGCAACCTGGTTGGTCAATATAAATGGATAAACGAGATACACCAGATTGATATCTTTATTTCTAAGGCATCCACAATTTGCATTGGAATAGAACATGCAACTTAATGAGATTCGGGGTGGATCGATGGGTGAAACTCGTTTACAGATTTTTCCTTCTAAAATATACTGTAACATAATGTAGTATTGGTAAAAACAATCGTGGGCCAAAAATATTGGCCATTTTCTCTCTCTTGTGGATGGAGGACAAAATATTTGAAAAACATGTAATAGAGTAGAGAATTAAATGAGTTTTTATATTCCCCTAAATATTGGTAGAATTACTTTAAAGAATTGTTAAATTTTAAATAATTCATGTAAAGAAATCAGAAAAAGTGATTGCTCTTCTTATTGGTTAGGAAAAGATTTAGTTAAATATTTGCTCCCAAGAACATTTAGACTTTATCGCTGCCATCTATACTTATTTCAAACATATCTTTACTTATTTCAAAAAAAAAACATTTAGACTTTGATCCGTTCTGCCATCTATAGATTCCAGAACAACCTATAGTTGTACAAATATGTTTTTGAAATTCTTAAATTTGTAGGTTGCAAAGATAATATACTAACAATACTCTTACTGGTGGCCTTCTGTAGTATGGAGGCAATGTGGGATTATAATTGCAATGTTACGTTTAATTCCTAATCTTTTTCTCCCCAAAGATCGTCGAATATTTCTAGTCCAGATGAATCTTTATTAGCTACTGTAAGGTATAGGATTTTTCATTAATTTAACGTCGAGGTTTCTGATATAGATGAAGTTTTTGGGCCTCAAGGTTGTGCATATGAATGGACTCTTGAATGCATTACTGCTAGACGATCTTCTATACAATTACTAATATGCAAACTTATAATTGAACAACCATTTAGAAATTAAAATCTCCAACTATGCAAATTTATAATTGAACGACCATTTAGAACTTAAAATATCCAACTTCGGTTTACAATCTCTTCATAGACTAGCTTTATAAGTGTTTTTGTTAAACGTCTCTCTAATGTCACCAGTTCGGGAGTGGGCTTTGGCCATGTTAGGGAATTCATTTCTAAAAGTTTCACGACATATAAGCGTAACTTAAGTTTTGCAAATCTAAACACTCGTATTTTTTCATCCAAACATATTTTTTTTGGGAGTTGATTTTTGAGTCTTGGATTGTCATTTCGGCTTATAACATGCGTTATGTAAAACATCAACCATGACCAGTGTTTTATAAAATGCAGAATTGACATAATTACTACAATTAACCTTTTGAGTTAACACTTCCAACACATGAGTTTTGATGTTTGAATTTCGAGTTTCATAAAAAGATACCTAGACTCAATAGTTCAAAACTAAAAACCCAAACAAGTAAACATATGGTCTAAGGTTTGAAAATAAAATACATTTGAAGTTTTGATGTATGCAACTAGTCTCAAAACGTTGAGTTTTGAATCTCCACCTCAAAACTCAAGTTATCCAAACGGATTCTAACAAATTTATTTTGAGGTAATCATTTACAACATTTTGATTATACTAAAGCCAAAATTAGTTTCCAAAAGCATCCGAATTCCTTGCCGCAGCTAGATTCTTAGAGCTTCTATTTCATAAACCTTGAAGATAGCAAACAATTCATATCAAAATCTAACATCTATATGATTAATACTACGTGGATGGTGTAACGTAGCAGGTTTACTCGAAAGACCTCACAGACAAATCGTAAGGCTTGATTGAAAATTTGAAATAATCGAGGACTATATGGCATGGGAACTCGTCCAGTTGACTGGACCAACATCCCTTGTTTGGTTTAAGTGTTTGACTCACCATATCATTATTTAAACACTCCCTATATCCCACTAATTAAACAATGCAAGAACATATCCGACATTCTGAAACACGTGCCTCTGCATTTAAACATAAATATGCTTAAGCGCCAACCATAAACAAAACGTAGTATTCCTTGTGTTTAATCAATTAATAGTAGAAGTACTACTTTGGGAATCATGCATGGGTGGAAAACAATTCCTACATGCCATTATGACTTGTGCGAGTTTTAGAAGACTGGGAAGATCCAACCAACCAATTAAGTATGGGGACTAGTGTTTGTCAGACCACATCAGTCAGATGTTCCTTTTGCCTCTGAAAGCAAATCTATCACTAGGCGTTAATTGATACGGACGTCTTCGTCCGAGCCGAACATTTCACAACAAACGATTAATTACGTGCATGAACCCAAGTGTGATCCATCTTTTCGCAATAGATACATGTTCTTATGAGTCATGAGAACATGACGTTCATCAACCTTTTGAACCTGAAGGTGAGTAATGCAACCTGGAAGTCCAAAATCAAACAACAAACGCACACAAATGTTTTTTTTTAAATATTCGTTAATGGATGACAATAATCCATGCTTTTGTTGATGTAACAATTTCAATGATAATCAACTGCATTCCTCTTCCCGTTGATTATCGATCTTTGAAAAAAATAATCGCACAAAAACGAAACTAAAGCGTCAACCTCAAAACCCAACTCTTACATTAAAATCCGAACAATCACAAAGCATAAAACAATATCATATTAACAAAATTTGAGGCATAAGCTAGGAGGGAGAGTCAGACAATAATCCTACCTGAACTTCAAGTTAACGTTAGATGACTTACACTACAGAGAAAACAATCACAAACACAAATTAAACAAAAGTAGCAAAATGTCACCCCAGCAAATATAATCATGCATGTTAGCACTAAATAGAACACTTAAATATTTCTTACATCTCTACGTACCACTTCTATCACTTTGGAACAACCCTTTACTACCTATATATATCCTTAAAAAGCTAAGATTAATCAGTTGTTAATTACCCACATCTCCCACCTCGTGCACCAAAAAAACAAGACCAAATCACAGACTAGGTTTAATAACCACCTTATATAACATCTCTCTTCTTCCCAGCATCCCCAAAAAGACTATCAAGCGAAGTCACAGCGCAGCTCTTCCTCTTCTTCACATCCCTTCTCTTCCTCCCAACAGAAATAGCGTTATTATTATTAGAAGAAGAAGACGAAGAAGAAGTAGAAGAGTTGTCGGAGATGGGAACGGGAATGCAGATAGCGGGGGAAGCGAAGTTGGTCCGAGTCTTGGACCCCCTAAGCCTCCTGGCGGCGGAGTCGTAGGCCCTCGCCGCCTCCTCGGCCGTGTCGAACGTCCCCAGCCAGTGCCGGCACCGCCCGATCCGGTCCCGTATCTCCGCCGACCACCGCCCCCACGGCCTCTTCCGGACCCCCCTGTAACAAACCCTAGTTTCTTCTTTCTTCTTGGGGTTGGTCGGTGGGGAGCTGTCGGGCCCGAACAGGACGTAGTACCCCACCACCGCCGCGATGCCGTCAAGCTGAGGTGGGGACGGGAGTGTCGGGGTTGGGTCCATTTTTTGGTTTAGGGTTTTGGTTTTTTTTTATAATATATAATGGAAGAATGGAGGGATGATGGAACGAAGGTTGGAGACTTGGAGTGGAGTGGTCTGTTTTATAGGGTATATATATATATGGTGTGGAGTGAGTTGTGAGTTGTGACTGTTTCGTGCATGGGAGGGTTTGTGAATTGTGATTGACTGAAGGAGTAATGGGTAATGAATGAGGAGAGCTTGATTAGAATAATTAATGGTGGAGTGAGTGAGTGAGTGAGTGTTAGGGGTGTTTGATTGCTTGCTGGGTTTCACTTACATGCACGTGATATGTATCAACGTATGTATGTATGTACGTAGTACGTACGTATATGTGTGTATAAATAATAAATGTAATCATGAGGTTGTGCATACGCAATAGTGGTTATGTATCAATGTCGAATTCGTGACCACCCATCACGAGTAGTTTACAAAGTGGAATTTGAATTCATATTCTACTCGCACTCAATAAGTACTGGGATATGTTGTGATATATGCATCAGATGTAAGATCATAAGATTATTGGTAGTAAATGAAATAGGTACAATTCAACGATCCGATAAATCCAAATGGTAAGTGGAAAAAAACAACCCTAACACTTTTTTAAAAAACTAGGCATTAGCAAAACCAAAAAAAAATTCCAAACCATCGATCCCGTAAACTATAAGAAGAAATGTTGTCTTGACATTTGTCATGCTCTACAACGTATTTTTTTGCTTTCCTTTGGTGGTTTGGCTGAAGAAATTTTGTGATATATTTATCTAATAAAATAAATTTAAAAAAACCAAAAAAATTATGTTTCCATGATCTAAAAATAGACATCCATATTTTTCACTTTTCTCAAAGGAATCATTGCCTTCTAGTTCGTTCCCACTGTTGCATCGCAACTAATCGATGATGAAACGAAAGTTTCGTCCTCCTCTTCCGCCCATATATATTTTTGCTTTTAAGGGGGCTGGTAGCCTTTTTGGGACATGTCAATGGGACAAGGGTCTGCGTCGTCACAATCCTAGTCATTTGGGTAGTGGTATCATCGTTCCTACATGATTGACAACAGAGGAGTTGAGAATACATCTGCAATGGGTCGAGTATAGAAGAGTGTCTCAAGGGTGGATGTTCAGAGTATTGTTGGGCGCTCCCCCAGTTTGGGTGTGGGGTGTAAGTTGGGAGTATTGTTGGGAGCCCCCCCCCCCCCCCCCCCCCCCCAATTTTAGTGCGGGGGTGGATGTTCGGAGTATGGCTCGGGAAATGGTTGGGTACTACTTCCTACGCCGTGTGGAATGATAGGTCAATAGTAGGAATCTGGTTGGGAGTACGCAGCAAATCCTTGAGATTTAAAAAGACAAAGAGGGACCGGGGGTGTTTGATGGACCTCAGTGTTGTGGTCAGGAGAAGACAGGGGTTCAAAAAAGATTGGAAGGTTGAGGGAAATGAAGTTGTGTGTGATGACTAAGGTGGACTTGAGGGTATTTATAAAGATTTTCTTATGATTTAGTTTAGCTTTCTCAACAGGTTTTCCAGATTATTAGTTTCCCCAAGATGGTTTTAAGATAATTATATTAGCAGACAAGATTTCAAATTTGAAATCACACGCGTACTGTAGATTGTCAGTCCGACAAGATAAAGAATCACAAACATATTGTAGATTGTCAGTCCAACAAAATAAGACATCACGCGCGTACTGTAGATTGTCAACCCGACAAGATAAGACATCATGCACGTACTAGATAAGTGTGTTAAATAAATAAAGTATATGCAATAAAGAAATACGAGATTTATTGTTATTTTGTTTTTTTTAAAATAGAAAATTAATGGTTTTGGTAAATATAAATGATTTTGAAATAGAAAAAAATTGAGAAGAAAATTAATGATTTGGAGGAAAGAGAGTGGGATGACCTACGTCATGGTTAAAAGGTAAATAGTGAATGAGAAATATGAGGTTGAGTCGTAATGGCGTGGCAAGAAGAGAGAAAAAGTGAATGACCTAGGTCATGACTGCGGATGCTCCTACATACCCACTGAGAACTTCAGGCGCCCATTCCGGGGTGAAAACTTTACACCGGGATTTTGGTAACACACCAAAAGTCTCAATGACAAACAAGAAACAAAAAGATCCAACCAAAGACTTTCGTAAAATGTGTATTTATGTCAGCATTCATCCTTTTATGTGGGGATATACGCCAACATAACAACTTAACATTTTTTCCTGAATTGATATTCGTCGTCGGAAAACTACTTAAATTGCCCGTACGAATTATCATTTTGTCACTCTCTCATTTTTACTCATATATCTCGACTTTTAACACTCCTACCACCTATCTCTCTTTATCTTCTTCTCATAATCATAAAAAACTATAGTTTGGAGGTCAGAAAATGAGACAACGGACACCCCGGTGTACTTGAATATGGTAAAATTTCTAACTTCTTTTTAATAAAAAATAAAAAAATTTAGGGGGCGTCCGTCGAAGCCGCCCCACAAGAGACACAAGTCTGCAACATGCGCCTCACTCATAGGGGGGGACTTACCCAGACGCATGCCCCATGGGGGTGGCGTCCTAGGGAGACGCCCCCATGTGAGAGCCAGCTCCGACGGACGACCCTATTTTTTTAATAATTTTTTTTAAAATTATACGGTGTGTAATTGTTTTGGTATTAATTAATAATTATATGAGTTGGATTACAATGAGTTTTTGTTAGCGAGACCCCCGAACGACCTGTCGATGTGATATTTGTAAGTCAGGAAGTTTTACTATCGAATATTTTTGGATCTTGAATTTTTGAATTTTCATCACTTGCAAAAAAAACTCATTTTAATCTAACCCGTTACCACCAAAATCTTGCAACGGAACCTCAAATAATTTGATATAACACAAGGTATAAATTTAAGATTTTTTTTATTTTTTTTGGGACAGGAGTCTGGGTAAAACTCCCCCTTGGGGGTATTTTTCCTAGACGTCCGACCCAATTTGTTTTTTACTGTGCTTATTTCACCGAATTCAGACGCTTCGTCAGACATTTTCGTGGTGTTTGTACTGGAAAAATGAGGAAAACGTAGGCAGAAACCTTATCTTAAGAGACGAGACGAAATGAGTATTAAATGAATTGTGAAGGGGAAAATGATAATTATTGAGACGATTTATGTAGTTTTCTGACGATGAATAGTAATTTTTTTGCATGGAAAAAGATAACAATTTTGATTCAAGGAATTTTAGAATAGAGTAAGGCCTACCATGAGTATTAAGGCTGGTTGAGAATCTTGGGATGTAAATATCATTTCCTAATCATCAACTTGTGATGATTAAATGGATCGATCAGAAGGATTACATAAGCTACCCACGAGTTCGCATCCCCTCCAAATTAATTAGTGGGTTAAACAATAAAGTGCTCCAAAAATTAGTTAGACAAGTAAAAAATCAAGTCATCGGACAAGTAAAAAACGTGAACAATAACATGACAGCTAATTCAACATTAGTTGGTGAAAACATAATAAACTGACAAAATACACGAACGAATACAAAGCCACGCAAATATCCATGGCTGGAAAGCTTCTAGGAAATAACCAAGCTCATTAGTATAAATATATGATACATTAGTATAAATTCAAGACAAATGATCTACGAACTAAGTTAACTTTAAAAGATGCACCGGGGAATTGGTACCGGTGCTTTAAAATTAGTAGATTAAAATAGTAAACTGTTTCAAATTTAACTAGATAAAAAAGAGATTAACGATCTATTTCAAGTCGCCCCGGGCCTGATTCAACGGTGTAGGGGATGTGGTCTTGCATCCTTAGTTTGCAAGTTTGAACCCGTCAAGCGTCCAATTAAAAATGATGTGTCACTTCCGATTTAGATCCACAATCTACATGTCGTGATGGGGTGGGTGCTCATGATTATAGGTCATTGGAAGGAGAAGAAAAAAAGATAATATGTTTCAAGTTTTTTCCTTCCTACTAATTATTTCGTAAAAGTTAAAAGCTCTAAAAACTCTACACCTTATAATAATAATGTTGTTTCGGGAAATTGAAAGCTTTTGGTTCCGAAACCTACTTCTGCAGAGAACAGCAGCTGGGATTGATCGATCTCTCTTGTGAATTGCATCTCGTCAGTCATCTTCTCTGACTTGAATCAGAAAAACGCAAAACCGTAACATGGATTACGTGAAACACTTGTACGAAATGACAGGAGCTGTGAGAATTTTGCATGAAAGAGGGAAGTGAAGATCGCACAAGTGATGATGCAAGCTTGATCTTTCAAGTATCAGTTCAACTGAAATCTCAGTATTTATAGTAATTAACACCTCGGAAGTATTTGCAGTGATTGTCATTTTTTTCGCTAAATACGGAAAACACAGAAGGATGATGTCACGAACTGACCCTTTCTTTCCCTACAAGACAGTAAAAGAAAAACACTCCAAAGCAAATACTATGAAAAGCCGAAAGTTGATTTAATATGGTATTCTTGGTTTTGAGGGGAAAAAATCCGAAAGATCGTTAAGGTTGCATTATAAAAAGCGTTGAAATTTGTAATGCATTTTTTGATTAGCGGTAAGAGTTAATTATTAAAGGTGGCCAGAAAATTGGTGGTGGGATGCGAATCCACCTAATTGAAATATAAAATTCATTCTGAAAAGGACTTTGATAAACAAAATTGTATATTCCTGCCTATTGAATGGTACCTTTAAATTTAATTGGTACATAACAATAAAACCTTAGTAGTTATGTGTAACACGGTAAATCCAATTTTATTATAAAATGTTACGCACATTTGGAGTTTAATAATATGTGATTATTTACGAATGACAAATATTATCTGAACTCGTCTTGAACTATTGACACTTATGAATTGACGATTATACATGCATCCCTGCAGAAGATCGCTATAGCAACCATAGTTAGAGTTGCAATCGAGCCTGTAATATCTTCGTTATACTACAAATTATATTCTTCTCGTGTAGGCTCCTTGAACGGTTAAGCATCAAGAATTTATTTTACAAGGTTAAAAGCTGCACTAATCACATTGATTAGTTTTCACGAAAATGGGAATGTTTCGAAGGATGTGTACAGGTGGTCACTGGTCATGTCTCGCCCAAACCAGCTACAGTAGATACAATTTGCAGGCTCCGTCCGACAAACAGTAGATAAAAATTCTCGGGAGGGCAACAAATGATGATGCAAGCAAGCTCCGTCCATCATTCCATCCGTAAACTACTCCCCCATTGATTATGATCTTTGCCACAAATACACTATTTCATGTCACAGACCAGACCTTGATAGGCTGTCAGATGGCATAATTCTGGCAAACGAAAACTAGAGTGGCCATCCATGTGGTAGTATTTGTACTCTGCTAGTTGCAGTGTAAAAGAAACTGGATTTTCCACAGTGATTGCAAAATCTATGCCTGTTCTATCAACGAAGATAGGAAACTTGGAGATTTGGATGGACATGACCATTGATTTTCGTCTGTTTTCAGAACAATTGTTTTTAGGAGGATGGCATGACAAGGGGAACTTGTCTGTTGTGATGATGTCTACAGGATACATAGATCCTATCTGTCCTGGATATGCTATGATGTTATCCATCGAAGTTCAAAATTTGTGCTACCACAAATACAAACAATTGGAGATAACATCAATATGCTTAGTTAAATAATACATTTGTTAAGCTGATCCAGGTTTCAAAACTTACTGATAATATATGTTGGACAAATTTCAAGTGACCTTCGGATTCAAGCCCATCTCCAATCCACGCATAAACCATCCAGCGTGTCTGAAAACTGAAATAGCAGGTTGTGAAGTTCGGGTCATTAGTTTATGAAGGTTCTGAGGTAATTTACTGCCAGTAAGTAAAAAAAAACAGTTTTGCACTTCTGGTACTACTAACTACTGTGACACTAATAATAATGCGTAGATAAGAATGCATTCTTTATGCTAGTCATGCCACATTAACTGGCAGATGGAGAGGAGCCAGGGCCACGGGTTCAGAGTTGGGAGTAATGTGAGATTTACACCAAAATGAGAAGGAAATATTAGTACAACTCAAGCAAGAAAATGCAACTCTTATGCATGATGTTGCTTAGGTCACGGTAAAATTGGAGTGAGAGAAGGTTTTGTCACTTTTAATTCTCCAGAGTCACTGATATAAATTGTTTTGAGTGGTCGATTCCACATAGCGCGAGCATTCTGAGCTCTCTCATCACCAAAGAACTCCGCTAGATCATTGAATTGCCGGATTCTCTCAGCTGGTTTGTATGTAGGAATGGAAGCTATTTTTGTGACCACATCTAACCCTGAAAAGGCAAGGAAAAGCGAGAGTCAAACTAGGACAATATAGCCTCGTACATTCAAAATCCAAAGTCATGACGAAAATAATGTGGGAATCAACTGAGAATGTTTATAAGATGGGGCTTGAGACACAAAATATAGAAAAACTATAAAGATCACAAGTTTGTCTGTGATAGTTGTCGTACAGGAATCATCTTACAAGCACTACAACTTCAAACAAAACTATAGAATCATCTCACAAGCACTACAACTTCAAACAAAACTATAGAAAGCAAATGATCTATTAATTTTCAACAAAAATGAACGATTTTGGGTTTCTTTTCTGATGTTCTGATTTAAATGAAGAAGGCCCTAGGTTTGTTTTCTAATGTTTGGACTAAGCTAAATGATCACTAGGTTGTTATCCCAATGTCACCAAATATCCAATTTAAGATTAACTGAAGCAATGGAGGCAAGAGGTACCAACAGATAAAAACCCAGACAGGAACAAAAGCTATGAGGCTCGCTACCGCAGTGTTTATTTGAACCAAAGATCCATTTGAAGATTGTTAAATATACCAAGCTTGAGTTTTCAAGTCCTTTGATCAGCCAAGACCTTCCTCTGTTGAAAATGCTACATATATTGAAATGTTATTAACACTATCAGAATATGGGACTTCCATAATAACGTTTAGTCTTCATTGCTGTTTGACGTTATAGACCACCGATATATAAACAAAAAAGATGTTATAGAAGTTCATTTCAGTAGGTAGTTTGCTAATTATTTAGCATGAAACTTATTGATTCATCATCTCTCTCGAACCAAGTGAGCGTGGAGGAAGAGAACAAGTCTATGACACAACAGTTTATAATTGATTTTTCACCCTTGTTTTCAACCCGCAGGCAAATGTTTGAATATTCTGATCAGACCATTGATATCTCTCAAGGGACATAGCTACATGTATCTTCAGAACTTAAATGCTCTACCAAACTATCACAATTATATGAAGGGAAAATAAAGTCTTGGTTAACCGAATGTCATGCACATTACAGCATAAGACACCTGAAATTATGCCCCTTCACAGAACAAAATGATAAGCAACAACGTACCATTTAACACTTAACCTAATACTCAAGGATGCAATGGAACTTCGTGGGCTAGATTAGGACTCCTTGATTTGGGTCAAGTTGACCAACATGGTAAGAAAGGGTGATACTGTAAGTTTGTAACAAAGTGCATGATCAAAAGGTCTTCATGAAACTGAAAGGCTTATTGTATGAACAATTTACATTCTTGCTTAAACAAATAATAACAAAAAGAACTCCACTACTTGAGAGAAAAAATGTACTGCTTTATAAACACAACTACTTTTTCCACGAAAAGGTATTTCCTCACAAATGAGTTAAGTGGTGCTAACAATGTATGGAGCTTCGACGGTTGAATACTAGAACCCTAAAGGTAAAACTTCTTTGTCAAAGATAGTTGAATTCTAATATACTTAGCAGGAGGCGGACATTCAGCAACAATACTAACACGTGTTCCCAAGTTCCAATAAGTGGGGAAGTGGGAAGATGAAACTATTTGGGAGTTTTAAGGTGTTGGTGTTTGTAGGGATTCTTTGAGGATTTTGAAAGTAGTGGATATAATCATGTTCCAAAAGGCTAGATGAGAAGCAAAAAAGTAAGGGAGCTTCTATTGTTGATAACTTCATTGGACATGCACAATAACAAGCGAACTCAAACTACTTTCATGGTAAACTTCAGCTACACTTCACTATGCATCTTTATTTGTTACTTTAAAGCCGTGAAAACCAGACGTAAATTATTTGTTCATCACCAAATTTACTGCAACTTCAAATCCTCATCACCCCACTCCATGCATATAATCAAAACAAAATCCATCTTTGATGGCTAACCTAAGTCCCAAAGCTCAACATATAGAGTTTCTATGGGCATGCTTCTAATTGTAGATTATATAGTGAAAGCATTGGGCTACAAGTTACCCACCTATATGTTGCAAAAAAGCATGTTCTTCTTGGAAATTTAGCTGTAAGTGAAAGCCAATTTCATTGCAGATTGTTACACTTAGTGATTTTCTAAAGTTTCCACCCAAATACTTGAGCAGAATTCTCAACCCTCCAGATCTTAGCAACAACATAAATAATATACGCAGTTCTAAAATACCGATTGAGAATTCACCCTTTGATTCTAAACAACACATACGAATAAAAATTTCACCGCAGAATCTCAAAACGCAGAAAATCAAAACCAAAACAAAACTCACCTTCGAGAACGGTCCCAAAGACGATATTCCCATTATCCAGCCTTGGGCACGGCCCAGGGCCAGTTGTAACCAAGAACTCAACATTCCGGTACTCCGGATCCAACCTAACATCCTCATAATCATCATTCTCCTCGAGGCAAAGCGACAGCGTCCCGGGCCGCTCATGCCTCAACTCAAACGCCTTGGGATCCACACTCTCAACATTCCTCCTAACGACGTCGTCCGGAACCCTAACCTCCCCCTTCTCCCTCCTCCCCTGCCGCCCACTCGCAAAGTACTGTCCCTGTAGCAGCTTATGAATCAGCGCGCCCTTGTAGGCCTCGGAGACGCACATGGCCTTGAAGTTGGCGACGGTGACGGGGACGAGCTTCCCGTAGAGTCCGAACACGACGCGTCCGAGAAGGTCGGGGTCGGGGCAAGATCCGAGGTCGGAGCCTAGGGGGCGGTCGGAGCGGAGGTAGCTTGGGCAGAGGCTGAAGTCGAGGAAGACGCGGTCGGTGATGGGGGTGGGGATCGGAGGGGTGGTGGCGGCGAAGGAGGACGAGAGGGGGAGCAGGGTTGTTGTAGTGGTGGTGGAGAGGAGGAGTGTCCGGCGGGAGAGGGATGAGGTGTGGTGGCGGAGAGGAGGAGGAAGGAGAGGTGGGATGGTGGAGGCGGCCATTTCGTTCGGGACATTTTCGGTGGCGAGATTTCGTGTTCCCTTTATTTTACCCGGGTTTATCTTATCTTCACTCTGTTTCCTGGTAATTCTTTTTGGTTAAATACCGGAGACGTTGATATTTTGCTATTTGTTCAGATCACGGCTGAGGTTAGTTGATATTGTTATAACGATTTTAAGTAGTTTCTACTTCAATCCTTTGTTTTCCCCCTGTGCGTACTCTAGCTCGACTTCCGTTAAACTCGATCTCGACTCAAAAAATATTTTTATTCTAGTTTAACTTGAAATGAAAGATCTTAATGAAAAATAATAAAAAAATCTTCAAACTTAGTTTAATAAACGAGCTGCTCGAATTTGGAAAAAGTTGAGACTTAGACTCGATAGTTTAAATTTTTTATTACTTCATTTATAAAAAAAATTATATTTTGTAATAACATAAGATAATACTTATAACTCGAAATGTCGCTTAATTCAGCTCGTTTACACTCCTATCTAGAAGATTTTGTCATATGATAGACTTCATTTGGCTTCTATTGGATCATTTTTGAGTTGTTCGTTTAAATGATACGATAAATTTAAAATTTGTTTTTCCTTAGTAACTTTTGCTTATATCTTTTAAAACATTTTCAATTGTAGTTTCATGTATACATGATCAATGTAACAAGGATATCAAAGGAACACCTTAATAAAGTAGTAGGGTGATGCTAAAATTATCCTCCAAACCCAATCTATATTTGAATCATTTAGGTTACTTTATATATGTGCGTTTTTTGGATCACTATATTGGTTTCATTATGCCGTGTGTAGTACCATTCATTTGAGAATTTCGTATCTTAGAAATATAAGTAACTTAAAAACTTCTAATTTTCCTTCGATATACATTATTCTTCTACTTTAAAATGTATTCTGCATTGATTCTCTCGTTTTCTTCCACTTTACTCCAAAACTTGTCTTAGCGTTGAAATATAATTTTTTTAAAAACAAATTAACCTTACCGATATTGCGTTTGATTTTCATCGACCTGCTTGGTTATTTTCTTGGATTTTTTATATGCTTAATGTTTTCTGGTTTGTGAGTGTAGTCTATTTTTGTTCTTTTTCCTTCATAATCCATTACTGTGACATCAAGACAACTCATTTTTGGGGTTACAACATACATTTTAAATGTCAAATGTTAACTACATCCATTGTTTAAAACAAATTTGTTGTTATGGTTGTTTCACAGGAAGTCTTTTTAGAGTTTGACCTTGCTTATTTTGTATTTGTTCGGAAGAAACAAATTGATGTATTTATTTTCATTGGTTGTAATTGCAGGCTTGGAGTTGTGGTTGACATCATCCTGACATAGTCCCACGAAGGTTTGAAAACAATTTCTATAATGAAGTTAACACATGACCATGGGGTGCTTGAATAATATCGTAGTATCTTATTGGTTGTTTATCTATTCATGAAACAAGCAAACTGATTTAGAAGACAACACTTGACATTCATTAATTCATTCAATGTCTCTTTACGTATATCTTATCTTTGTACCCAATTTTGATTACGAGGAACAACTCACGGGCTTTTGTCACTCATTATTTGCCATTTTTGTTATTTACCTAGCTTTATGTCATGACTGTGTTTAAGAAACTTCAAATTATATGTCGGTAGTCGAGACCAAAGATTGTGGAAAAGGCAATATTGCGGTGCTTCAACGAAAAGATGCAAATGTGTATTGGCTAAAAGAAGATACATTTATAACAAGCAAGATATATCCCATTTTCTTTTTAGTTAGTTGTATTAAAATCATTATTATTAATTGTCGATGTTATGTTAACACATTATAAATGATTTTCTTATTTAGTTTTGAGTTCAAAATCCATCTCAATTTGTGTCATTGTTTTATAATTTGACATTATTTGTATTAGCATAAATAAAACTTACATGTCGACACGTTATAAAGTTATGAGCTATTCAATATAGTTTTTTATTTCGGAGTACGGAATAGAAAGACATGAGCCACATTCCACATCTATCCTGAAAAATGGTAAGACCATATGCGCGCAACACACATGTTTCTTGCTATAATGTTGAGAACATAGGATGTGAGTGGTTGTGTAGCGAGTGTTGTTGAGCAATTGAACTTTGTAAGTATTGCATATGATGTGATATAAGGATCCATTATCCATAATAGTTTGGACGTTTAAAAAGATCTAATTTATGGAAAACAAAGTGAGTAAATATAATGGTTTGCTTGCTTACAGAGGAACGGCACGACAAGATGTTTTTTTTCAAAACGTAAAATAAGTGTTCTCAAATATTAATGGGGATGCAGCTCAAATGGTAGAGGTACAGGGTTCGATCCCCTGCATCTCCACATTTTCATTTCTACCATCGAAATTGTCAACTAGGCATACCCTTTTAAAATTCTTTTTCTATATTCATTTTTATAATTTCTTTGTCGATTTTCGAACATCGACGATAATGTTGAACATTTTTGGATTTAAAATAGTGGAGGTGGTAGAACCCATGTATTAGAATATTCTTCCGAAAATGATGCACAAAGGAGTTGGAATGAATTTCTTTTGATCAAACCAAGGTATTATTAGAACACACATTTAAAATGATGCACTTCTGAAGAAGATGTAGTTTCTCCAATCGAAGTTTGTCAGCAGAATAGGGTATATTCGTCCGTCCCGTTTGGTAAATCAACACATAACTGGATGATGACATATGTTATACTAACAAACTAGTGGTAATTTATAAATATTTTGAATTTTTTTTAATTACATATAATACCTCCACACACACACACGAACAATGGTCCTTATTGTATAGTCTTGTATAGAGAGGCCAAGTTTTGCACCTAACAAATATAAGAATACAAATACTTATTTCAAAAAACACTTAAGGATACATCTTCATCGTCAAGAACAACTCGCTCGCGGTGGTGTCTACAATATGAACACACCAAGCAACAATACTCAAATGCTCCGTTTGGATTGAATTCTTGTGAGAATTCAGATTCTTAGTGGAAATGTAAGAATCATGATTCCTAAAAATATTAAAACTCGTTTGGATGGAAAAAAAATCTTACGTATGATTCTAAATGTTAAATAACCAGTATGTCATTAGATTTAAATTTATATTGTTATTAGATTACTATTGTAAGATATAGTATGATTTTTTTTACTAATGTAGAATATTTACTAAGGTAGAAATGATTATGTTATTTTCTAATATTAAAAATTATCATAAAATACAATGTATATGAAATTTATCTAATAAATATCGTAGAATATTAAAATATGTTTGTATTTAAATATATATCGTAAATTCATCAAGTTTATTCAATAAAAATCGTAACTTCATCAAGTTTATTAAAAAAATATAATATATATAACATTTATAGTTTCTAATTAGAAATTTATCGAATAAAAATATTAAAATATGAGAGTATTTTGATAAATTCAACTAAGGGTAATATGATAAATGTCACTCTACAATTTAGATTCTTACAAGAAGCTATATAAATCCAGCTTCTTCTTTCTATACAAATTTCGTTGTTAAGAATCAGAAGTTGATTTTCTGTTTGAAACACAATTGGATTCTTACTGGAATCCAGCTAAGAATCGGTTGCCAAACGGTACGAAATATACATAATAACAAAAAATCAGCAATAGAAATATAATGGTGTGTCAAATACAATAACGTCACGTCTTCGAACCCATATCGAGTTTGAATCTAATCCATCACTTATAAATCTATGGACCACAACACTTATTGTGACAAAATAATCTCATAAATAACAAAAAATTATTAAGTACCCAAATCAAAAACCAATTTGCAAAAGGCAAAACCAAAAGAAAAACCCAAAAGTTAATTGCAAAAGCCAAATGCATAACCACGTTCAGAAAAACTTTAAAAAAAAAATCAAACCTTTGCCTGATAGCCACTGCATGTCTACATGCAGCACCTCAACCCTACCAAACAAATGACAGGAGCCTCTTCCCTTCCGAAAGAGGAGTTGTGAAATAATTGAAGGTATTTTGGTTCGTATTTCCATTGTTGAGTTATTTGTACTACACACACACATACATCCCTATCAATGAAATGGAGCTCAGATAGGATCATTGTGATTTAGATTGGTTTCGACAAATTCGTAAGATTATAATAGGAAAATGACCAAGAGACGGTATTACACTGTTATTAATTGGTGAAATAAGATGACCATTATTACCAGAAATCAAGAATACAATACAAAATAGTGTAGTATTTTTAGTATGACAATGAAAAATAATGGAAATAATCTAAGGAGAACACGTTCGCTTTAACTTAGGCAGGCTTGATATAAGAATTAGATTAAATCTTGGTAGTAATTTCCATACTGTCGTTAGATTGCATATATAGCATGTGCACGTATGTCTAGTGTATTATGAAAGTTTGTAGTATTCTTATCTAATATATAAGTAAAAATCACGACTACTCATCAAGAAATTAATCAAGTACAAAGGTGTGTTAGATAGAAGCATCATTATCTAGTCGTTCTACTTTCTTGTTGATTCGTGGTCGGAGCTCTTAAAGACGAAGATGTCGAGCCTATATTAACCGCCACCATTCGCGCATCCGCCGGCCGGAAAGGGTAAGATAGGCTCCGTTGACATGAGGTTATTACACCGGTGTGTCGACTTTTCAAGTTGTGTAGCGCACAGCTGCAGTTGCGATGGTAAGGCTTTCGATCTTTTCCCATACCGAAGTCCCCTATGCATCCTTCAAAGACGCATCTAAAGGATCCATATGCTTCAGTAGCCATGAATTGTTTGCCTTTTAATTTCCTTAATGTGTTTGGTGGGGATAAAGATTTGTGTTGACAAGTATGGTATTGAGACGATCACAATGAGAGTATACTTATATAGTAACGAGATTTGTGGTGGTGTCATGGGTTGGTATTAATGCGTGGTGGCAAGTCCATGATGCATGTTTAATTCAGATTCATCGTGGGTGCATGATCTCTCTAGGATTGAGTAATTAGGCGGTTGTTTTCTTAAGTCTATTGTTATTCAATATCGTAGAATGCTACTTTTGAAAGAAGAAAAAAACCTATATATTGTGGCACGCATGTATACTTTGAAATTAAGTTTTATTGAGCTCTATTGACTGTTACTAGACCAGGCAGGATCCTCTCCAATTCTAGAGAAATTGGTCAATTTCTTAAGATCCCCACTCTTATTCTTAAATGAATGGTTGTGGGTGTACCACATCACACTCCTATCAATTAATACATCTTAAAATTGTAAATGTACCATACAATAATGCTAATGTTCCAATTTTTATAACACTCCTATCAATTAATACATCTTAAAATTGTAAATGTACCATACAATAATGCTAATGTTCCAATTTTTATAACACTTTATTATAATAGAAAAATATAGTATTATTAGTTGTTGTTACCAAATATTCATATTTGTACAAGAAGAGTTTGTATATCATGTTTTTCCTACAATCAAAATAAATATTAAGTTTTGCTTGGTCATTATTATATTGATACATATGATTAATTGAATGAGTTTAATATATAAGTGTTGTATATTGGTTGATTGTTGTACGTATGATCTTATACTTTTAAGATAACGTGTGAATTTATGTGTGTGAATGTTTATGTACATTTAAATTTTTTAATATTTACTCATCAAATGATTTTTTACTTAGGAATATATTTTTGGAAGCGGGTAGACTCATATATGTTTTGTTAACAAGTTTTTGTGATTTTTTTAAGTAAAAACTACAATTTATAATACAAATTGATTCATTTTATGATATGAGGAGCTTATCTTATCCGTGTGTACACTATAAAAAACATTTGAATCTAATATATTTTACCATATGTGTAAGTTAAATCGTTGCGTATAAGTAAATGTCTAGTAATAAAGTTAGAATTTAGAAATAATTTTATGGATGTTAAAAAATGATTATACTGTTGTGAGACATAAAATAATGTACGGAATGTGGTAGCATGTAACATACACGCAAGTTAAATGTATATGTATCGATGTTAAAAAATGATTATACATATGCACACTAAATGTAAGTCAAGGACATTTGAATTAGATCCCCGAAGTAAATGTTTAATTGTATTTAAGACAACAATTAAAGTGGTAATTGCCTTCTAATCAATCCTCACCTTACATCTCAAAACTGATGGTTGAGATCTTAAGAATTGGACTTCTCCAATTCCTCTAGAATCGAAGAGGATCACATCCAAAGAAGTTACTAGCACGTCAATACAATAATACATCTAATTAAAGTCCAAAACAACTATGTAACACTTTGTGTTTGGGATCTCTCCGTGATTTTCAACGGTGAATTAGTAATTATATGATGCAATACTAGTAGAACAACATTTGTTTCTTGTTTGAGAGTTGTTTCATATGTCCAGAGAAGGATCATTTTGCAAAGCACCGCCAGTTTCTTTCTTTCTGGATAACTGTATTTTCATGGGTGATGGTCTTGTTTTTCTTGCATGCATGTCATTGTCTCTCCGATGGCATATTTGTTGTTGGTTGCATGATACGTGTTCTGGATATCCGTTATAAACAAATAAGAACTTATCTATCAACCAGTTGGTTAAGAACGATCGTGAATTCGTGGTTGTCTAATGTCTACTACATCTTTTAATTTTCTCATAAATCTATGTATGGTTGAAGAAACATGCATGTTCACAGGTCCATCTTCAAAGCATTTATTTCACAAGTTAATTTGAAGAAGTCCTTTTCTTGAAAGTTTTTAACATTATATATCGGCCACCAATTTGCCGGGGAAATGGGAAATTCATGGTTTTATTTGTGCTTCCAACCACAAAATCATTGAAGTGGTCTTCCAAACTTACCCAATCCACCCATTTAGTTTTCCAATCCACCCAATCCACCCACAAGTTTTATATAAGTTTTATTTTAGGAAAATGATTTATGAACGCAGCGCGTCACAGACCAGTTTATGTCAGCCCTTATGTGGCCCAAACAATGATTTTATTTTATTTTTACTTCCCGATGTCCACTCAAATCACATTAAATGCGTTTCAACTCAGCACGTTCTCTCTCTCTCTCTCCACGCAAATACAAATATGATGACACTCTTTCTTTCTTCTTCGTTCTTTTTCTGTCACGGGCACTCCAACAATGCAACAAATATGTTGTGGTGTGAAGACTTCCCGAGGTTCTTGTCAGCGTTAGCATCGTGAATGAGACGATCCGGTGGTGAAGACTTACGTCTGTGCGGTTTATGTTGTACATCTCTCCGTAATAAATCACAATTTCGAGCAAGATATTATTTCGAAGAAGCGTCTGATGCCGACTCCCAGGGTTCTTCACAACGTAAGCAACGTGAATGGGACGGTCAATGACACTCTTTCTTTCTTCTTCATTCTTTTTCTGTCACGGGCACTCCAACAGTGCAACAAAGATGTTATGGTGCGAAGACTTCCCGAGGTTCTTGTCAGCGTTAGCATCGTGAATGAGACGATCCGGTGGTGAAGACTTACGTCTGTGCGGTTTATGTTGTACCTCTCTCCGGAATTAATCACCATTTCGAGCAAGATATTACGTTGAAGAAGCGTCTGATGCCGACTCCCAAGGTTCTTCACAACGTAAGCAGCGTGAATGAGACAGTCATGTTTAAGTCTTACATATTCTTTCCGATTTACTGGGAAAATATATATTATTTTTGTAATTTGTGTGTGTTTGTATTATTTGTTTGTGTGTGATTTACTGGGAGAAGATATATTATTTTTGTAATTTGTGTGTGTTTGTGTTTGTATTGTTTGTTTGTCTTTGTGCTCTCATTATATCTTATTGTGTAATAGTTACCATCAATAATAGGTACCATCAATATCTCATTGTGCTCTCCTTGTATCTCATTGTATCTACATAAACATGACAAACTTTCTACATAAATAGGACAAACTTTCTACATAAACAGGACATACTTTCTGTTCCGTTTCTGGACAAACTTCCAACATAAACTAGACAATCATTCTACATAAACATGACAAACTTTCTACATAAACATGACAAACTTTCTGTTCCATTTCTGCACAAACTTCCAACATAAACTGGACAAACATTCTACATAAACAGTACAAACTTTTTACATAAACAGGACAGACTTTCTACATAAACATGACAAACTTTCTGTTCCGTTTCTGGACACACTTTCTTCTTATTCTGGACAACAAATACACTTATTCCGGACAACAACTACACTTATTTCGGACAGCAAATACACTTATTCTGGACAAACTTTCTGTTCCGTTTCTGGACACACTTTCTTCTTATTCTGGACAACAACTACACTTATTCCGGACTGCAAATACACTTATTATGGACAAACTTTTTGTTCCGTTTCTGAACACACTTTTTTCTTAAATCGGACAACAAATACATTTATTCCGGACAGGAAAATAGACTTATTCCGGACATCAAATACACTTATTCCGGACAACAAAATACACTTATTCTGGACAGACACATAACGTAAACCGGACAAACTAGGGGTGCACATGGGTCGGGTTGGGTCGGGTTTGGGCCTCAACCCGACCCAACCCGAAATTTTCGGGTTGGGAAAAAACCCAACCCGAATCCGAACCCGAACCGGTTTAGGTTCAACCCAACCCGACCCGAAATTTTCGGGTGGGGTCGGGTTGGATCAGGTTGAACCCGAATTCGGAAATTTTCTCCCAAACTTGGTCGGGTTCGGTCGACCGGTGCTTAAACGGTCGACCGGTGGCTTGAACACCCAAAATTTTCGGGTTGGAAACGGTCGATCGAGTGATGTTAGGTCGACCGGGTTATTTGGGAAAAAAAATAAAAATCGGGTTCGGGTTGGGTTGGGTCAACCCGACCCCCTCAACCCGAACCCGATCCGAAAATTCGGGTTTTTGATTTTCCCAACCCGACCCGACCCGAACCTCTCCCCAACCCGACCCGACCAGTCGGGTTCGGGTTGGGTTTCGGGTTGAACCCAACCCATGTGCACCCTTAGGACAGACACATAATGTAAACCGCACACACACATAAAGTAAGCTAGACAAATTAAGTTGATCCAACGTAAAACTTAAAAACAAATATTTTATTATGATAAGTGTTGGCTCTGCACGAATAAAGGGTCTGCACGCTGTCCTAGGGTCTGCACACTGTCTTATCTGTGTATTGGGAAATGAATAATTCAACTTAAAGAACCAGCGTTTTTAAAAAAGACCAAAACGTGCGAAGAGAAATTTCACTGACTGGACGCTGACTCAAAGAAAATACCTGAGCTGTACAGATCCACACACGAACGCGCACGTCCGTGTATAACGATCCTTTATTTTATATGCAACCACTTGACGAGTCCTCGACCTGTATATTCGTACGGATTTACGGTTGTGGGTTGAACTGGTTGGTGGATTAGAGTTGGGCCTCAGTTTTTGACGTAAGAGCTGTTAGATATGGTATATTCTTCTTCCGAGTCTTTAGGCCTACGGGGGAAGAGTAAAATATTCTATGGACTAATGAAAGGTTAAATTGGTAACCAGAGACATGGTTAAAAGTGTTGTTACATTCCAAATATTGTTTTACAATAACTAATTCACCGTCTTTACCAAACATTATCAATCATACATACGGACTATGATCGCATCATTTTATATTGATAACCTGGTTAATGTTTTTTTTACAAGCTCTGAAATTCATTTATGTGAGAAATAATTATAGACCAATTCTTAAGCCTTACTAAAACACGATAATTTCCACTTAAGGACATATCCACCACAAATCCACAAAAAAGGAATATTTCCCACCACCCATCCCACACCCGGTAACCTCACCATGGGGATCACCTCACCCTCCTCGCAACGTGGAGACCACTCAACAAAACACTTCAAACGCAAACGACCCTCGCCGTTCTCAACCCTCACCGCCGCGATGGGAGGAGGAAAACGCCGATCCACCGGGAAGAACACCCGCGCCGCCGGCGTCTTCGTCGGCGGCGGTCTCCTCGACGATTGGGCCCCAGGTTCACGTTTCCCCCCGTTACCTTGTTGTTTGCTCCAACCCTAAGAGTTTGGATTTTGACTTGTAGGGAGGAAAGGGAGGCCGATCCCGGCAGAGTGGAAGGGGAAGGAGGCGGTGGTGGACAGATCTAGGGTTTGCCTTGAGTATGGTTGTGGGGTGGAGAAGGTGGTCGAGTCAGAGATTGTGCTTGGGAGTTCGAGTGAGAGTGTGGAGATTGTTGCATATGTGGATCGGACTCCGGCTGCGGATCCGAGCAGCGGAGTGCCGAAGTATGAGTATGATTCTTCCGTTGTTGGTGACCAGCATTTCGGATTTGGGTTCGACCATTGTGAGGAGGAGGAAGAGGAGGAGAAGGAGAAGGAGGAGGAAGAGGAGGAAGAGGAGGTTGGAGTTGAAGGAAAGGTGGAGGAGGTTGTGCAAGGAGAGGTTGCTCAAGTAGGCTGTTTGCCTTCGTCTTCTCCGAAGAATAATAAGAAGAAGAATAAGAAAAGGAATGATGGGTATATTTCCATTGGAGGTGTAAAATTGTACACGGTGGACATGTCCTCGGAAGAAGAGGATGAATTTGGTGGTTTTATGGACAGAAAACGGGCTATTGATGACGATGGGTCTTCCGATTCTGATACTGGGTCTTGTTCGGATACGAGTGATGAATGCTCGGATGATGGCTCGACCTCTGATTATGATGACGATACATATGTGGATGATGATGTTATGGAGGACCATTTGGATGGAATTGGAGGCACCTCGAATTTGTTTAGGGGAGGTTATTTGGAGAGGAACATAGTTCTATCGGATGATGAGGAGAACAATTACCAGAATGCTAGGAAAATAGGTGGAACCGCTTTGATGAGTGCATCAAAAGTGTACAGGGTGAAGAAAAAACAGCAAAGGAGTGATAAAAGCATTGGGAAAAACAAAATGTCTGGATCCCCAGCAGAGGATTTTTTGTCACTAGAGTCGGTAGATGTTTCGTTGTTTAACAAGGTTGGTCGTAAAAGTACGCGGAAAAAGAAAAAGCGCTTTTATCAGCTTTGGCCAAATGATGAACAGAAGAGCAAGAGGTTCAAGGAAATCCGAGGTAAACTGAACCTGTCCCGTGTATATGTTCACTGTTTTCCATTTAATCTCGTTCACTTTGGAGTGTGACTGATTTTGATGTGTGGCATTAGGGCTTTGGATACCTCGCATGCCTTATGTACTTCAAATAATAATATATCTACATGGATACTGCATAAATTAATTTTCAGATTCCGTTATTTGCCTTATTGGTTGTATACTTGTATGGTAGAGTCCATACCTTATGTGGAATGCTGCAAACTGGTTGATTATGTTTTAGTCGTCATTCAGTTGTCTAAATGTTGGATATTAAGGCAAATTAAACTTGTTATTGATAAAAAAAGACAATTTCAACTTTTATGAAACTAGCATCCCTATCATCATTGATCACGTATCTTTATTTGTTGCCTATTATTCTACTACATCAAACTTGTCAAACTATATCATGTCTACTGCATGTTATTCTCATTTTCAACAACTTTGATTATATACGATGCTAACTGCTGAAATAAACATTTAGGATACAAGTACTCTCTGGATGACAACAAAAAGAACTTCCGAAGTTAGCATACTAATAATATGTGTTTTGCATTCTAAATGTTGATTTCTTCTGTAATAAATATCAAAATATTATGTTATTTGGAACCAATCAGCCAAACCAATAACTACTAAACTTTGAAATGTTTATGAGCATTTAAGTTGGCCATATATTGCTCGAGCTTTTTAAATGGTTGCTAGAGGCGAAGGGGTTATTTTTTTTACTCTTGGAACATTCATGTTCTTATTAATGGTTGTGAACCTTTTGTTATTATCCCTTCCCACATTTAAAGGTGCCATGTCGTAACGTACTAATGCACTTATCTTTTCATCTTTTCAAATAGCTTGTTTTCATGTGTTTAGTGTGTATGCATAATGCATTATTGCGTTTTTTTCATATATCTGTACTTTTTGGTTTGTCTCCATTTATTTCATTATATTCTTCATATGTTGGAAATTTTTCCCAGGTGGAAAGAAGAAACGTCGTCAAGAAATGATTGCAGTGAAGCGTCGACAACGTATGCTTAATTGTGGTGTTGATCTTGAGCAAATAAATCTGGTAATATATGTCTGGCTTGCTTTGTCGGCAATGACATCAATGACTGATGTATATACACTATGGTTTCCAATCACATAAACAACCGTGATGCTTAATCGTCTTGTGAGTTAGTATTGATCAAGGTTTTCAGAACCGAACCGGACGTCGAACCGGCAACGTCAAAGGTTCAGAGATTCGACCGGGGTCAGACCGGAATCGAACCGGTTGAACTGGTGATGTCAGCATGACGTCATAAATATATATTATAAATATAATAGTCTTAATTAATTAATTATTAAGCAAAAAATTATACAAAAAACAAAAAAACAGGGTTTTTCCCTGAACCGGCGGTTCAACCACCGGTTCTGGGCAAAAACGGTTTTAGGAGGTGAACCGGACCGGACAGGCCTCCGGTTCACGGTTCAACCGGTTGAACCGGCCGGTCCGGTTTTCAGAACAGTGGTATTGATTTTTAATGAATTTAGATATAATTTGGAATAAACCCTCGCTAACATGAAGCACATAATGTTTATTAAATAGCGTATGATGAAAAGATTTGCTACCTTTGGTATGTTCACTAGTCTGTGTGTTATCTTACAGACATTAAGACAGATGGTTATTGGCGGGGCTGATATGGTTGCTTTTCCTACCATGCATTCCCACGATTGTAGCCAGGTATGTCTTTTCATTTATTTTTTGTTTTGTTTTTAGTGAAATACATGTTTCAATATTTGATTTGACCATTCAACAGATCATAAATGAACTATGTTGCTTTAGGTACAACGTCTAGCATCAATATATCAGCTTAAGAGTGGTTGTCAAGGATCGGGGAAAAAAAGGTATTGTATAGGTTTCTTTATCGAAAATATGACATGTCATCAACCAAAAACTTGTGCATGTATGATTTCACCTTTGCTGAAATATCATTTGTTCATATATCATTTGATAATTGATATTGATTGTTATTTTTATTTATATTTGTATTATATTGCAAACAAACTATATTACATATACCTTGCATAAGGTTTCACTAATTTCTATTTAGTTGTCGATGCTATTTTCCTCCCAGGTATGCTACTTCCTATTGTCATGTGAAAAATTGCAAATAAGTAGTATTAATTAAAAAAGCTATTGTATATTCCTGCTTCTTGTAGAATATAACACTTGCCATCTTCAGATTTGTGATGGTTAATCGTACAAGACAAACTTGTTTACCCTCTTCAACTGACAAAATACGATTGGAAAAGGTACTATTCGCTTGTCTTGGAAGTGAATGATTTTTTCCCCTCATTTGTGATAGTTACAATCTGAATTACTTTAATCTTCTTAAATAGGTTAAGATTTTGGTTTTGCACATTATGTTAATGTTATTGCCACCATTATATTCACACATTTACCCATAAATGTGGTAAGTTGCAAATGTTTTTTTTTAGAGCCATGCTTTGGTAAAATGCTTTCTTTTTATAATATTTTTCGCGTGGAGGGCATTCCCTAGTTTGCAGGGCAATTTGTTGTTTTTGGGATCATGTTCTAGCATTCTTTACATTTATTATACAAATTTGTGGTTGTTACTTCTTAGGAGCTTTTAGAATTATTATTCACTCAACCTTTATTAGCTAAGATTTCTAAGGATTCTTGCAAGATCTTTGAAGTTCGTCATTTTATTATAAGTTCTCACTTTGTTTTTTGTGGTTACTTAATGTTGTAACTTGTAAGCAACTTCTTAAGTTCTTTTAGTTCAATGTAATGCTAAAAATCAATAAAATCATCCTCATATGTTAAATGTATTTTTTCACTATTGAATATTCTCTTGGGGTTCTAGATACTGTATGCAGGTGATGACCTTGAGGATTCCACAGTGGATAATGAGCCAAGAGGAAAAAACAGAACTAAAACAAGAGAAACTCGCATGTCTGCTCCTACTAAGTTGAAGAAAGCGAGCCGTAAATACGAAGATGAGGACACCCAAAAAAGTTACGCTAGTAGACCAGTGTCATTTATTGCTTGCGGGATAATGCAGGATGATTCTGCAGAAGCAATGGTTGTTGATTCACCCGAAGAAAGCTCTGTTGAAAAGGCAGTTGAAAGGAGCGTGACGATGTTGTCTCTCTCTGACAATTCTGCTGACAATAGTTCCTTGAAAGTAGGTGCTTTTGAGATGCACACCACGGGTTTTGGTTCTAAGATGATGGCAAAGATGGGATTTGTTGAGGGTGCTGGCCTAGGAAAAGATGGTCAAGGTATTGTTCAGCCAATTGAAGCTATTAAAAGGCCGAAGTCACTTGGACTAGGCATTCAATTCGCAGAGATATCTGAATCTGATGTGAAGACGGTCGAATGTAGAATGGATAAGAAACCAGTCAATGATCATCCAAACCTTCCAAAGGAAGCTCGAAGAAAACACACCTCAGCTCGACATAGTAAGAACCTTGATGCTTCAAGCTCTAACAGTAAAAAAACAGACAAGAGTCAACAAGTTGGTGCATTTGAGAAGCACACCAAGGGCTTTGGATCCAAGATGATGACAAAGATGGGTTTTGTTCCCGGTATGGGACTAGGGAAAGATGCACAGGGTATTGTTAACCCTTTGACTGCAGTAAGAAGACCAAAAGCCACGGGTTTAGGAGCAAAGGCATGATCACATAAACATGTATAGTTAGTTATTAAGTTGATCTTACACTCTCCTAAGTCCTAAGGTCATAATAAAGCAATTGTTCCCCTAAACGTTCAACAGAAGGCTTGTTCCAAAAGGGTGAAGACCAGTTGGTTCTCCTTTGCCTCTATAACGTGATCTAGTGGATTTTTTTGCGTCTGTAACACTGTTTAGTGGATTCTATCATTCTATGTTCTATTTTCTTAGCTCTCTGTAGAAATGTATACAGAAATGCACCTCATTGCAGCAACTCAACTCCTTTGAATGTATGTCTTCTTGGTAGAGTAGCTTGGTCATCCAGGTCTGTTAGATTACAAAGGACAGCTCCAATGAATCTTCTCTAATGTCAAGTGAGATACTATTGATATATGGTATGGATTATCTCTTAACAAGGTCGACGTACCGCGAGTTCTTTCTCGTGATTTGTTTCGATCCTAAATTTTATGCATCTCTCAAATCCCTAGTTTTGGCCTCTGATTTCCTACCCAAACCAACTGACAACGTGCCGGTCGGCCTTGTTAATCGGCCACGGAAAATATAAGCACAGCTTCCAAGTTATGTTAAAATGTTTCCCTCCCCTTCAATTCAAAGGCAGTCCTTAGTCTGAAGAACCTCATTGAAAGTCAAACAGGCCAAGCTACTCTTCCAACAGTCCTTTGAATGTGAAGATCAATCAACTTCCACTACAGATCTCATTCCCCGCCAATAATTCTTGAAAAGAAATGATCATGATTTGGATTTCACGTCCACCACCACCACCTCATCGTTGACTTAGACCGTAGATTATATATCCACAAACAAGCTAACGTTATTTCGCAGCAAATGGGATCTGAAATCTTCCTAACCCATCTTTACTAGCGTCAAACAGTATACTTAACGCCACATTAACCTTAACCACGTTGAAATCGTAACATCACAAGCCACCGACACGTCCTTTCCGATCCAAAGGCCACAATCACACATCCTCCCGGACAGCAATGTTTTTCCTGTCGAATCCCCAAACCAGTCCCAAAAGTAATGTTTTGCAAACCGAGCCGGGCATCGGCAGTTAAGCGTGTTTGACTGTTGGTTCAAATCAGTTCGACCGACGGACGATGACATTATCAAATTTAGAGCTAATGATCAGACCGACCCATTAATTTTTAAAATATGGTTGAAAAGACTAAACCTTGTTAAATTAGATAAAATCAGATTTAACCCGATAGATAATTAGATATTCGTATAAGCTTAAAACATGTAAATAAAAAATTAAGACATTACACTTCTGACTTCTCTTACCAAAATTTAGTTCCTTAATGCAGCCACCGACCCCTCATCATCCTCCACCGTCCGATCCACCATCGTATTTCCACCCTCACTCCACATCCCAACCCACTTTTTTCTATATATCATATCACGCAAAACTCCTTCCCTTCCACATTCCACTCCTTCTCAGATCCGCCATCGACGAAACTGGAAAGCTTCATTTCAGGTAAATCTCTTCCACAAATCCAAGATCTCTTTCCGTTTCCACCAAATCCAGCTTGCAAACCTTCCAGATCTGAACCCTAAGATCCAACCGTAACGAACCCTACCTTCCAGGTTCGAGAGACATGGAAGCCTTGGCGCTTCTCGCATTCTTCTCGATCCTCCTCGGATCCGCCACGGGATTCTACCTCCCAGGGAGCTACTCCCACAAATACCTCGTCGGCGAGAGCCTCACGGTCAAAGTCAACTCCTTGACCTCCATCGAAACCGAGATCCCCTTCAGCTACTACAGCCTCCCCTTCTGCCGCCCCCAGGAGGGCATCCGCGACAGCGCCGAGAACCTCGGGGAGCTCCTCATGGGGGATCGCATCGAGAACTCGCCGTATAAGTTCAAGATGTTCACCAACCAGTCCGACATCGTGCTCTGCAAAACTAACCCTCTGTCGCCGGAGGAGTTCGAGCTTCTGAAGAAGCGGATTGACGATATGTATCAGGTTAACTTGATTTTGGATAATTTGCCGGCGATCCGGTATATGAAGAAGGATGATAGGGCAATTCACTGGACGGGGTATCCGGTCGGGATTAGGGCGCAGGATGTGTATTATGTTTTTAATCATTTGAAGTTTAAGGTTCTGGTGCATAAGTATGAGGAGCCGAATGTGGCGATGAGAGTTATGGGGACGGGCGATGCGGTGGAGATGGTCCCCAATGTGGATCCGAAGTCTGGTGTTCCTGGTTATATGGTTGTTGGATTTGAGGTGGTGCCTTGTAGTTACCAGCATGATCCGGAGGCCGCCAAGAATTTGAAGATGTATGATAGTTATCCGTCGAGGATCCAGTGTGATCCCGCGACGGTTGCAATGCTTGTCAAGGAGAACCAGCCTTTGGTTTTCAGTTACGAGGTGGTGTTTGAGGAGAGTGATATTAAGTGGCCGTCCAGGTGGGACGCCTACTTGAAGATGGAGGGAGCGAAGGTTCATTGGTTTTCCATCTTGAATTCGCTTATGGTTATTGCCTTCCTTGCTGGAATTGTTCTTGTTATTTTCTTACGAACTGTCCGGAGGGATCTGACTCGGTACGAGGAGTTAGACAAGGAGGCACAGATGCAGATGAACGAGGAGCTGTCTGGGTGGAAACTTGTGGTGGGTGATATTTTCCGGGCACCTGCCAATCCTGTGTTGCTGTGTGCTATGGTGGGAGATGGTGTTCAGATACTCGGAATGGCTGTTGTTACCATTCTCTTCTCTGCTCTCGGTTTCATGTCACCGGCTTCTCGCGGCACCCTTATCACTGGTATGATTTTCTTCTATCTGGTTCTTGGGATTGTAGCTGGTTATGTTGCTGTCAGGCTCTGGAAGACAATCAAGGTTGGGGACCACAGTGGTTGGATTTCTGTTTCCTGGAGAGTGGCTTGTTTCTTCCCCGGTATCGGTTTTCTGATCCTGACCACTTTGAACTTCTTGCTTTGGAGTAGTCATAGCACAGGGGCCATTCCCATCTCTCTGTTTATCATATTGATCTTGCTGTGGTTCTGCATCTCGGTGCCACTCACTCTTATCGGTGGTTACCTTGGTGCGAAAGCTCCACATATTGAATACCCTGTTAGGACCAACCAAATTCCCCGTGAAATTCCTCCACAGAGATACCCATCGTGGCTTCTGGTTCTTGGAGCCGGCACTCTCCCGTTTGGTACTCTTTTCATTGAGCTGTTCTTCATAATGTCAAGCTTGTGGATGGGACGTGTATACTATGTCTTTGGTTTCCTCCTCATTGTGTTGTTCCTCCTTGTCATCGTCTGCGCTGAGGTGTCTCTTGTGCTTACGTACATGCACTTGTGTGTTGAAGATTGGAAGTGGTGGTGGAAATCCTTCTTCGCGTCGGGATCAGTTGCCATCTACATCTTCATGTACTCTGTTAACTACCTTGTGTTCGATCTCAAGAGCCTCAGCGGACCCGTCTCTGCCACTCTTTACCTTGGTTATTCCCTCTTCATGGTCCTGGCTATCATGCTTGCAACCGGTACAATTGGTTTCTTGTCTTCTTTCTGGTTTGTGCATTACCTGTTCTCATCTGTGAAGCTGGATTAGATATGGATCCCTGGTACAAGTAGCATTCTCTATCCAACTTTGTTCTGCTTCTGGTAGAAATGTATGAGACATCATTGTATTGTGGTTTATCTTGAAATTTCAGAAGCAGCATGGATTACTGAAGGATGGATTGATGGAACATAGCACAGATAATAATAGGATCAATATTTTATAATTCTTTTATTGGTAAAAGTTCCATTTCAAGCTGTCTGCGTGCACTGGTCCAATATGTTATATTGGAAAGTTTTCCTTTGTTACTGTATTCTGTCCTTGTCAAGGTTTCGGGATTTAGATTATTCAGAATGTTGTAACTTATAAGCCTTAAGTTCCCCAACTTATCTTTGTATCTTCTTTTATATAATTTTCATATCTCTCGTAATTCTAATGATAAATGTTTTTTTCTTTAATGCTTAGGTTTGATGTGAATGTCTACTGGAAGTTATAATTTTATTGTTTTAATTATGTTACAGTTATTGTTGAGCTTCTATTGCTGCAGTAAAAGTGCCTCTGGACACTTATGAGCCTGTATTAGGTATTTTAGGTCTGCATTTTCTGATAATTAAGACACCTTTTTCAATTGAAAGCAGAAAATTTTATTCCATGATACTATAAATACAACACTTCAAAAGATTATTCCGCCCTCGGCGTGGTGACATTTATTTCGTATCTTCGTCAAGGTTTTAAAAATCAGACTGGACGATTCGACTAGTCGGACCGGGAATCGATGGTCTAACGGTCGGTTCAACTAAAAATTGATCCTCTAGTCGAACCGTTCTGAACTGGGTCAGACCGTTTGGTTAGACCAGTTGGTGGTCGGACCGGACATAAATATGAGAGTTTTTTAAAAGCAGAAATATGAGAATTTTTTTACCATTCTTATAAACAAAAACCCACCGCCCACAAACTCTACTCTCCCTCGTCAAACCACTCCGTAACTATGATGTCATGGATAGTATTGAATGTTGATTTTGATTTTAGATTCTTAATCCAAATAATACTTTCTCAAATTCTTATTCAAGTAAATTTGTTGAGTTAAGTAAAGATAACAAATTTTCTAAGTTAAGTGAATTGTGCTTGATATCATGAATTATATTTAACGTTTGGTATGTATATATTAAATGATTTTACAGAAATTAGTTTAAACCGATCCGACCACCGGTCCGACCGTTAATATTTATTCGGTCCGGTCCAACTTCGTGTCTCAAAAATGTTGATGTCATGTTGACGTCATCAACAGACTGATCGTGGTTGGACCGTGGTTGAACCAAAATCAAAACTTTATCGGTTCGTTGACCGGTTCAATTTTTAAAACCTCCCTTCTGCATACGGTCATTTCAGGTACGAGAGGATCCGATTACTGTGGGTTTGGTGGTCCAATATTTGATCCAATGGGCGGATTTTGGACCATTTGTTCAACATGATATTGACAACTATCATGTATTCAGTTTTCTCCTGTTCGAAGTTGTTGGGGGTTATAAAAACTTAGAGCTGAATGATAGTTGACGGTCGATGATTGTCTTAACCAGGTCTGAAGACTGGAGACGTTATATGAACTTGGCTGATTGATGGTTGATGATCAGTGGTTAACTTCATTCTTAAACAGCCCCAGAAGCCACTCATGCATTTAGCATAGTCTGTGGATCTTGGATTCTTGGCATCCATTTTACCATTTCCAAGATTAATTAATTGTCGATGATTTCCATGCCTTGCATCTATTAGCGAATACTTAATTGTTTTCGACGTCATTTGGTTTAACTTTGTCATTGGAAATAATCTGTTGTAAACAAAGCGAAGGTTTCAGTGTCTCTACGTTGGGTAAATAGGTTGGCACTTCGCACGTTGAGGAAAGTTTTACTTGATGTCAGCCGGCAGTTATTCATTGGACAAGTAGTTAGATACTGAGATCACCGGCCACTCAACGTACAGCTCTCATTACTCATTATTATTACGGGTTATGGCGTTGAAGCCAAGGTCACAGGAATTAAGAATGGGACGAAACCATATTTTTTGGTAATGACCGACAGAACTACAATAAAAAAGAAAAACATTATTCAAGCGGCCACATGATGATACCATCAAGGCATCAAGTATAATTTAGAGTGCATGCCTGCCTCAGGGCTGCCATTGTTTTGTATAATTGCAATAAGAAAATATAATTTTGTTTATGGAATCCATCATCACACGATACCAAATTCCAGAGAAAAACTACGAAGAGGGACGTTAGAAAACAAAAAACTTCCCGTTCTTAGATTTACGTGGACTAAACCATCGTCCTTAACATGGACTAGCGCAGCAAACAAATTAAACAACCTTGAACTCCGTAGCAAAACGGATACAAACACTTCTACATATAGAGTAGAATTTGAGGGAACCAAATTAGGAGTAGAATTTAAAAACAATTTTTTCAGTATTTAAGATAGAGTAGAATTTGAGGGAACGAAAGGAGGAGAAGGCAGCGTTGGTTGCACTGTACCATCTGGAATGCTGGGTGGAATCAACACAAGCGGAGGAGTACCCTCAAAAGGACCAATAGGTGGCAATGTGATTCCTGGCCGACCGCCAATCGACGGTGGCAGCTCCACCACCGGAGGAGGATTCCCGAATGAGAACGTGGGTGGAAGAAATGGTGAAGGGTCTCGTATTGGGACCAGAGGTGGACTACCAAATGGGAGTGTGGGTGTGATGAAGGGTGAAGGGTCTACAACCGGGGTGGTGAATGGTGGATTGAAGGATGGGATCGTAGTTGGTGGGTTTTCGACTGTTATGGGTGGAGGAAGAAGGAAAGGTGGAAGGAAGGGAATGGGAGGAGGAAACGTAATGGGTGGAAATGGGAGGAGCGGTGGTGGAGGTGATGGGATTAGTGGTGGTGGTGGGGATGGCGACGGATCTTGCGGTGGACAGGGGCAAGCCAGTGAGGGATCATTAGGGATCGGCGGAAGTTGTATCGGGGGAAGGACAATTGGAGGCAGTGGTGGCCATACTACAGGTGGTGGACCTGGAACTGGGCATGGTGGTGGACTTGGTACTGGGCAAGCTGGGGGTGCTCCTGGAGCGCTTGGAACTTGGCAGGTTGGTGTTGGGGAGGGAACAGTTGGAAATGGCGGTGATGGTATAGTTGGAGTTATCACTGGTGGGGGTGGTGATGCCACAACAGGTGGATGTGGAAGATGGTAAGGTGGTAGCCGTGGTGGATTATGTTGAGGTCGACGTTTCCGATGAGAGCGAGGTGGACGGCGGTAACGAGGAGGACTTGGAAGGATGAAGGGGTTATCTGGAGGAGGAAATGGCCATGTGCCACATTTGCCAAAGAGGTATCTGAAGAGAGGGTCGCAAGAAGAAGGCTGCCCAGGTCTCGTGCAACCACGATCACGTCTGTGATTGTGTCCACTTTTCCCTGCCTTCCATTCACCAGCACTGAAAGCTAGCTTGGTGGAGTCGTGGCCGACGGGATGGGGAAGGGTTCTGGTTTGCACTTGTACGAAGAGGAGGATGGGTAGGACCAGCATTAGAGTAAAGGAATACCAGATCATCTTACAAACTTGTCTTTGCAGCTCAAGCAGTAAGCAGTAGCCTCTTGCATGCAATATGCGTTAAGAGTAGAAAGAATGAAATGGTAGTGTAGTATTGAATCAAAGTGGAATCGAGCGGGCAGATGGTAGTTGGGAAAGTAATTGTGAGTTTCGTTTAGAGTGCCAAACCATGCATACCTACTACCTACGTGTGCGAGAGGAGTGCTCAACGAAGGACCGATAACCCAATCATCTTCGTTTCTTGGAGAAGCATTAAGTGCTGCTTCGGAGTGCTCTCGTTTGGAATATAGCTATCTCAAGTTGAAAACATGAACAACTTTTTAAAATTCAGAAAATTGTCTAAAATTTAACTTCAGCATTCAGATTTCAGAAGCAGAATGCAGGTTCAACGACTTCAAATCGTAAAGCAAATTGTGTTAAGCAGATCGACACCTACCACTAATTGAAACAACAAAAGTATTGAACTAACCTGTAACAACTGAACAATACTTCAAATCCAAAAACAAATTGTGTTAAGCAGAATGGACACCTACCATTAATTGACGCAACGAAAAAATTATAACAGCAGAACAATACCTGGATTCTACAGAAAAATGTGGTTTTTGGCTTAAATTCATTGCCTTTTTAGACTAATAAACTGAAGTACAACACCCATAGAGAGATCGATTATGTTGGTATTGTTTTTATTTTTCCATACTTGTCTGGTACTTGTTATAACAACACATACCGATGTGTAAAAGATAGTTACTTAAAAAAAGAATGATGAATGCAAATCATGATCTATTGTGACTCACATTGGAAGAAAAATTATCCAAGTATAGTTTGAGACCATACAACCATATCTCAGGGGGGGTATTTTGGCTCACATTGAAAGCAAAATCAGCCAATCATGGGGTATTACATTTTGGTTTCGCAGGTGTTTGTTTATATCAATGAAGATATTGAAGAACCACCATCCAGTAATCTCCACAATCTAGAACACTTTGCATGATATATCAAGAAAAAACTGGTACAATAACCCATAAGTGGAACCTCCATGCTAGAACAACTACGGTTATTAAGTTAAATCCCAAACCACACCATGAAGATGAAATTGAAATGAACGGTTGCAAGCTTGAAGCAACTATGGGCATACATAGATGATCTCTCACAAATATATTTCAGAAGGATAGATGGCATGTAGTTTCAAATACTTGTCTGACATCTCAGACTTGAATTATTCCGTCCAATTTAATATCGTTGGAAATAGCATAAGGGTTCAAATCAGTAAAGACTCAGCTGACCATGACGAGTTCCACTAACCTGGAACGGAGCCAAAAACCAGCAAGGAACTAGATCTCTCTAGCTGACATTGTAGAAGGAATCAATGATCGCATCAGCAAGGTATTCACACTTGGCCAATGACAATCCAGCCAAAGATATTCTTCCGTCCTTTGTCATGTACACGTGCCACTTATTTGTCATATTGTCACTCTGGAAAAAGATCACCAAAAATAACCTTTCAGCTTACAAACACCAGAAAAATCAGAGTTCACCTTGATAATCTAACATGTTCAACTAAGTTGTTTAGACTGGAAACATTGAATAATTGAATGACAGCTTCTGCAGGGCAGGATATTAACAATCAATCTACAATACTTAATCAATATGGGCATGAGGAAGGAGGTCAACTTTACCTGTGATTTATTAAGACCAGTAAAAGAAAACATGCCGATCTGTTCAAGGATGAAAGACCAGTCTTTCCTACTCTTATCCTTGGCAGAGAGACTGTCATAAAGTCTTTGTCGGACATTCTTTATCCTCCCTGCCATCATTTGCATTTCATCTTTCCACTCATTAAAGAGCCTTGAATCACTCACTATGTTGGCAACAATTCTGGCACCATGAACAGGAGGGTTGGAGTACATCGGCCGAGCAAGCCGCTTAAGCTGACTCTTAACCCTGATCATGAACATAAACATTGAAACTAACAAATGATTAAAGTGGAAAGTGGAAACTAACATTCTCGATAACAGTACCACGAGCAAATTCACCTTGTTGCTGCGTCTGAAGAAGAGCAGATAACATTAATTGCACCAATTCTTTCTGCATAAAGCCCGAGGTTTTTACTATACGATTGTGCAACCAGCACCTCCATACCCCGAGAGACGAACAACCTCACAGAAAATGCATCAGCATCAAGGCTTCCACTAGCAAAACCCTGGGTTGTTTAAGACCAACTACATTTTAGAGCATGCTCTCAAGTCAGATGAGATGTTAAACTTCAACACACCACTGAAACATACAATTCAACACCTAGAATATGCAACAGCTGTCCAGGCTTTCTTCACTGCTTAGGTACAAATTATAAGTACCGAAATGGCTTACCTGATATGCAACATCAAAAAAAGGAATGTGGTTCTTTTCTTGGATGACATCAGCAATCTTTTCCCACTGTCCACACGTTGGGTCTATTCCTGTTGGGTTATGAGCACAACCATGTAACACAACGAAAGAGCCATCGGGAGCAGCCTAAAATGAAAGAAAAATATTAAGAGGTAGCCTAGGACTTTCAATTGTTTTATTATTAGAGTAATCTGATAACGCAATCCAACATGTGGTTCTGCAGTTACTAGGTATACTGTAGATAATATGATTTATTTTGATAATCCATACAATAAGGAATTTTCATTAGATGTGACATTGAAGCAAAGATCTCAAATAGAATAGCATACTACATTTGGCAACTTAAATTACCATCATAAAGCCAAACAAAATTTTCTTTATCCATTTGAGCTTACAGGATTGAGAAAAAGTTTATCATAACAAGACGCTAGAGAAACAGGAATATGCTGCACTGTAATTCTGAATCCACCAGATAACATAAGAAAATGCAGATGCAAAATAGTCCAATCATATTAGTTTTATTTCCCTTATCAAATATTCAGAAACAGTTGTATCGATATAGTTAAGCTACCTTTATGTCGGCAATCATCCCATCAAAATCCAGCCCTACAGTTCTAGGATCATAATAACGATACTCAGACCAAGGGACCCTGGCATCATTGAAAATGTTCTTGTGATTTCCTGTCAAAATTTATACAAGATAACAATAAGTTAGCATATTCGGGAGACTTGATGAGAAACCTCATAAGTGCATACTTACCCCATGTTGGAGACGAAATCAAAGCTTTTGCATCTGGGAAATATCTCTGGATAAATGCTGCAGCAAGGCGAAGAGATCCAGTCCCAGAAAGACCTTGAACTGTTGCAATCTGAAGTAGAGATGAAAACCACTCAGAAATACAACTCAGCCAAAGATCCATTCTGCCAGTGGTCAGATAATGAATATATAGGAGTTATTTTTACCTTTCCTTCACTTATGATAGGATTATCTGCACCAAGGAGCAATTCTGCAGTAGCCTTGTTAAAAGCAGCTAGGCCTTCTATCGGGAGATACTGCAGAGCAATCATAACTTGAAGGTGAGATGCAAACCATCACAGGATGCACCGAGGAGCTGCTATAAAATGGCTAACCTCCTTGTTATCTCCTTTCTCCAACATTAGATTCTCAGCCTGCAGAACATACAGATGATGGCAATTATGCTCAAATTCAGATGTAGGAAAGAATGACCAGATTGTAATCGCAATGATTCATCTATATCTCTAGAAGAACCATCCTTCACTGAAATAACAAGAACAACCTTTTTTACTACTTTGAGCACATAAGGCCGGAGTTCTTCAGTCCTGTAAGCACCAACTCCTAGATTAAGTTTCATGTCACTAGTGTCTGCTTTGAATGCTTCTGACACTCCAAGGATGGGATCTGGTGGGGCCATAGTAACACCTTCAAAACGAGAAACCTTAACTGATACAGCCATGATTACTCGACCACTAGACTGCAATATCAAAGTTAATACAAATCAAACCCATAAAATAGTGAAGTTTCTGAAGTGACATCACTACAGGGAAGGACAAGGTAAAACTGCAACTCTTATCTTCGATGGCGCAATCAGAAAATCAACAAGTGATTAATCTCTGAAATGCTAAGAATAGAGATCAACAATGTCTGTCTTGACTGATGATTTATTATCTGCTCATTACTAGCTTGATTATAAGTATATGACTGAAATAAATTTTATAAGAACAAGGATAGTATAGCCATTGCATAATTATGACAGAAGCTTTAAGTTACATGAAGATTTAAATATAGAATGGGAAAAACAACCGTCAAAACACAAAATCATATTTTCAAATGCTTCGTGAAAACTGAAAATATGCTGACCTTGGGAATCATTCTTAAATCTACACCCTTAGTTGGTGATAAGCATGACCTCATTAAAAGCCTTATGAATAAACTTAAAATCAAACATATGGCAGCATTTCGTAATTGTGCAAGGGCATGAATAAAAACCACAAATTAATATTACAATTCTATGACTAAAGAGCTTGATGAGTGATGACTAAGAGGAAACCAGTTTACAGGTAGGTCTACAAGAAATTAACCTAGAAAATATACAAGGTGAAATCCTAATATCCCAGAGTGAAAATAGTAAAATTATCCCTATGTAGGCTAACATGTGAAAACTCTATTTTCCATCAATAACTACCAATTCATCAAAATTAAGCTTCCAGCCAAATTAAAAGTGCATTTGCATTCAGAAAACAAGACTATTGATTTGACCAAAACCTCAAAACTTCCATCTAGTATATGACACTAACTTTGAGATGCCTCAACAACTAACGACAGAAACAATGCAGGGAATTTTCCGCTATAATGCACAAAAACAATGACGTCAACAGCTGAAGTAATAACAACATCCAGGCTAAAATAAATCCATATAATAACCTCAAACCTAAAATTTCAGTATTCCCACTTATGCAGAGTAAACCAGAAATTACACAGAACACTAATCATATCAGTTGATTCCGACGGTCAGAATCAAACAAAATCCGAAAATAGTCCATACCTTCCCCTTCATAGACAGATCGCTTCTCTTCTTCCCCATCCCAACTCCACAGATCTCACTCTTCTGGGGGGAAAAGAGAGTCAAGCAAGCGCAAACAGAAGACGAAAGTTCGAAATCAAAACGATTAGTAGCTTCCGTAACTACCTTAAGCCCTTCGTTCGAGGCGGGCGAGGCGAAGGAGAGCGAGAGCATCGTGGAAGCCATGTGCGAGATCAGCAAAGCGAGATCTCGACACCTCGAACTGAAATCCGCCTGAAACCGATCGGAAAACGAGATCAGACCTCGAAACCCAGAATCCGGAATCGAATTTGGAGAGAGGAAAACGGATTCGAACGCGAGAGAGAGTAGAGAAATGGACTCGAAGTAAAAGATGACAAGAAAGAGAGGGAATGTCGTATATATGTTATATAGTGAGTAGTGTCACGAAAAAGCTCCACGACGTTTGGTTTTGGGTCACGAGAAGGGCGTGTTTGGGTTCGGAAATATTAGGCCTTCCGTGGATTGGGAAATGGACTTTTCGGAGAGACGTAGCCTTTTTGGATTTTCCCCTGTTTCTTAAGGTAGATTTTGGAATTTGGGTTGTGAGCAGCGTCCTGGATAATCTTCTCGCCTGGAATTATTGTGGAATTGAAAGCTTTTGATTTAGACTTCTGTAAACATTTGAACTGTCTAGGTAAATTAAGTTATCTTTTTTACTACCTCACGTCGTTTTACATCTCAACATCTCAAACATATGAATAAGACTATTAAGATTTGATCTGTCTTAACTATCTCAGAATAAAATATACAAAACACATCTCACAATCTTCTTGCATGAATTTATTGTGGTTTGTAGAATTTATAGAATTGTTTTTGGACTTTACTAGTTTTCCACAAAGAAATGTATGTTTCATCTTAATAAGGAAAGCTTGATTACATTGTCATGCATATTAATCTGTTTGAATATTATTTATTAAAATTATTAATACAAAGAAAAATGTAAATTATATAATTTAGAAATCTTGGAATTGTAAATAACATCATTTGACTCATCCAAAATGTAAAACCTGCAATGAAGCACTAATAAATTGAATTAAAAAATCCCCTGAACAAACCATTTATAAATAGCATATTTCAGGTAAACTCAAGTTGAAATACAATTTCAAGTTAAACTACTCGTATATTTATATACTATCTACCCATCTACCCGTGAAATCCGAGACATGCAAATGCGCATGTTAGGATTCATTAATTCTATGATCTTGACTATTTCAAGATTAATAATCTTCATGAGAAGTCATTTTTATTGGTCGTTCTTCATGAGAAGTCTCGAAACTGAACTACTAAAAAATGACAAATTGCATCTCGCATGTGTCAAAACAACACAATCTGATCTCCCCATGGCAGAAGGAATTGTTGTTCCATCTCCCGTCTGTTTGCCTATCCCGATAGAATAACAACGGAAAACACTCATCCTTCAAACAGGAACAACTTCGTCCCTTTCGTGTACTCATCGGACATTAGCCGTGTAGGGTCTTCCTTATGGAGCGATTCAATAATTTTCCAACTAACATAATTCCAGTTGGTAATTAAACTTCTTTTTCTAAGACAACCTTTACAAATCAGAAGTTTGAAATGTTTTGTTCTTCTATACATGTAATTTAAGTATTTAACCCTCAAAGTCTAATGCTTATGGGATTTGAGAGACTTACCTTCTTTAAAGCCCAGCCCACAGTATTTAATGCAACAGCAGTCACCATCTTCCTTATTACAACTCACTTCTTAAGCCCTGTTGGCCTCCAAATTTTAATGGGCTTTCACGGCTGTAAATGGTTATTTGTGATTTGTGAGGTTTCAATTTGGTTTTAGAAAGTACCTGGAGATTGTTGACGTTTAGAAGAAGAAAAAACCCCACGTATTTTTTCATTTATGTTACATTTGCTTTCGGAAAGCTGCTACTTTGTAGGTTACATTGTCTCGGTGTATTTAAGTGTTTCCGAAACAGAGAAAACTTACATTGTGTAAAGCTTTACGGTTTAATGTCATTAACTCGTCTTTATGATAACAAATATTTTTTTCCTTTCAAAATCAATGCGACACAAGGCGATTTGCTTAGCATATATAGACGGCCCTATACACATGTCCCATGAACCATCTATACAACTTGAAGTGTTAAACCATTTGTTCTTGAGAAAATGAAGATCTCATCCATTGTAGTGGTGGTCGTCTTTGAATTAGTGTCACTTTTTGTGCTATTGCAGCAATTTGGAGCAGGTCGTGGAAGAATTCCTAAATGGAGCTATATTGTTGCAAAACCAAGTCCAGACGTATGTTATTCATGCAAGTGACCATTCTCTTAGGACATTTTCCTCAATTTGGTCTAATGTGTGATGGATGAAATAAGATCATGAGTGATGGATGGTCATGTGATGATCCTGACAAATACTGTGTGTGAAAGTGTGGGGTGCGTTAAATAAAGGGTGTTGTATTTTGATGTAATATGTTGTTTCATTTCATATCGATAAATATTATGTTGCATATGCTTTGATATAACGCATAGATATTCTCTCACTAAGTCTACGAGTTCTTTTTCTTTTTCTACAATATATCGTTTTTTTAACTCGACTAGGGTTCGTTAAAATAGTTAGAAACAAATTAAAGGTCCAAACGGTACTTATTTATCTAGCCATTAATTAAAATTTCTCCTTATACTTCTCATTTTCTTAGTTATCGCTTGAAAGTTGAAAACATCCAAATAACGATTAACGGAATCCAAATATTGTTCCTTTAAAATTTCTCCTTATATTAGAGTACGATAAATTATTATTCGAGATTTGAGAAATATCTTTTATTAGCTAGATTCAAGAAATATACTATCAAAATGTGGTTACGAAGTTCATCAAATGTGGTTACCGGCCTTTAGTTGATTGCTCAAAGTTCGGCTTAGATTGAAAGGGTGAAAGTTAATCTAACATTTGTGTGTAAAAAAGTTAATCTAGTTTTATGTCTTTTTGGTGTTTTTTCCAACTTCTTGTGGGTTGAGAGGGAAAAAGACAAGTAAATCTTACATATAATTTTAATAAATTTAATAAAAAAATCAAGTTAACATGTACAAACTTTTGAGTAAAGATACTTGGGAAGAATCACAAATGGTTCTCAAGAAATAGTTGGAATGTCAGATTCATGTTCACGTTCTTCTTCTAAGAATTCGTGTCTTCAAAATACTCAGAAGTTTATACCCCTCGTTTCATAAAAAATATAAACATTTTCTAAATAACTTCTTACTTTCAATAAAGTAATCTTACAAAAGTATGATGTTACCCTTCAGTTCTCTACTTCTTGATTATCTCCCGCAAATAAATTACATACAAAGTTAGACTTACATTACATCTTGACATCTTCTAGTTTCCAATTTGTGGAGAGGAAGTCATGTTTAAGTAGATACTGCGAGGATGAGAGTGGGGGCTCTTGATGGGGATGGAGAGCACCAGCAAACATGTGGTCCGATTCTTTGGAGTTAACCACAAGACTACTGGAGGAGAAGTACATTTTCCAAGGGCACAACGAATGGTTTGTGTTTGTCAATTCTATTGGCAATGGGACCTCAGATGCACATGGGATTGCTCCTACCTAGACTTTGGTGGTTTCTCCAATCAAGATTCCTGGCGTTTTCTCCAAAATAAATTGTTTTTGGAAGATTCAAAATATTTAATTTTTTTGCAATAAGTGAAACTTTACTTTGAGCATAAATCTTAAGGTTATGACTTTGCAATTTAGATTCTGTATCAATTTGCTTCCATCTGAAGCATATTCAGCTAGGTTCTGCTATGTATGTTAGATTTTGGAAATTCACGTAGAATGTGAGAATCTTAATGGATTTCGATCTCTTGGATTTGGAGAGTTCGCTTACCTAGTAAAGATTTTTTGGACATTCAAATTCCCTTAGATTTTTTATACTTTATGTTAGGGAACATAATCAATCACAAAATACGTAGCGGAACGAAATAGTAAATCTGATAAAAGAAAGAAACACAAATAATGCAAATCACAAACATCAAACCACACAAACATGCAAAACACAAGGAATTTAACGTGAAAACTCAATGCTGGAAAAACCATGGACGACACAACCTCAATCTATTATAGAGAAACAAATTACAAGAGAGACTTACAAAACACACGAATCAACCGTCGAGAATCCCGATTGAAATTGCTCATACTGAATCCACAAAGATGCTCTCTTTCTCTCAAGAATGCAAAGTAGATAATAATGATGATGATGATGATGATATTACAAAGGTGGACGAAATTGCATTTATATACTAGGCAAAAACAAATATTAGTTGCACCAAAAAACAGAGTAAGGAAGGTGCATATCGTGGGCCAAACCATTCCGGACGGTCGACCGATCGGGTGAAACGGTCAACTGAACTTAAACTTGTAACTGACTCTGGGCTCCATCGGTCGACCGTAGCGTGCCTTTGGTCGACCGAATATCTCGATGTAATGTTTCGAACATTAATCGGTTGACCGTTTGAGAACTACCGGTCCACCGGAAAACTCCAGGCAATGCTTCAAAACTTTCGAATGCAAACACGGTCGACCGATTGATAACTACCGGTCAACTTGACGTGTCCAGAAAACTTTGTCCACGACGTCTAGAAATAGAAACGGTCGACCGATCGAGAATGACAGGTTGACCGAAAATGTCCAGACACTTTGTGTTGCACGTCAAACTGCAATACCGATTAATCAAACTCCTACCGGTCGACCGTTTGCATGTTCTTTCCCATAGAAATACTTAATTCACATATTCAAGGTAACAACAACACTTCGAATTTCGAACACTCTTATCTAAATTTTTGATAACCCAAAAATCAACAGTGCACACGCATTCAACGTTAACAATAACAAGTGTATAATATACAACGTTAAGAACATTAGGGGGGGGGGGGTTGTGCAGTCGGATTCTGAGGGAATCCGACGGAAATGGAATTTGGATTCCGGTTGACTCCGGAAAGGAGGTTGTTTGTGCACGGAGACATGGATTACGTCGGATTCTGTGGTATGTATAAAATTTTCTTTGAGTTTTCCGTCACTTTGAGGTCGGAAAGCCACGGAAACTGAATTTTTTCGGTCGACCGTCAAACATTCGATCCACCGAAATGATTATAATGGACGACCGAACATATTTCGGTCCACCGAATTTGTAACTGGAATGACTCGTTCGGACGACCGAACTTAATTCGGTCGTCCGTTTACGTTCACTTTGAGAAGTCTCATTTCGGTCGACCGAAACTAGTTCGGTCGTCCATTTTTCTTATCCAAACTGTTGGAATTTTTACATTGTGTTTGGTTTTCAGGGGCGCCGCCCCCTTGCAACCCCCGCCACCTCACCGACGAGGTAGAACGCCGCTCGCTCACCGGTGAGCGAGACCCCCGACCGACCCGTCGCAGTGGACATAAGAAGTATAAGCAAACGACAGAAATTCCTCTTCTCCAAATCACTTCCCGATGCATGCACAAATAACTAAATTCAGTCAAAAGGAAAACTATTTTCCACTAGATTCTGTTTTCCTTTACTTTCCGATTGACTCCGGAAATCACTTCCCTTCACTTTGAACGCTACTAACACCCCCTAAGTGTTGGATCAACAATTATCTAAGCAAAAAGAGACAAATTCCGTGTACAATTGAACGATTGCATCACCTGAACATGAAACCATTGATTCTTTTTTAGGTTTCAATAAATCCACTTCTTTTTTAAGAAAAAAAGCTGCTTATAAATACTCCAGGCGCCGCCTCAATCTTTAGAGCATCGTGAACGGCGCCCAGGCAGTTCCCGAGCGCCCTGGTTTATCTCTCAGTCACGTCAGCTTCTCTCTCCGTCACGTCAGCTTATCTCTCCGCCACGTCAGTTCAAACCAACCCCCCCAAAATTTTCTTAACCACACCCAGAAATAACTCAAGCGCCCTACATTCTCTCCCCTACACGTCATTTCAGGATCAATTGTAGGCAAAACACGAAAAATTATCAAAAAATTCTAAAAAATATAAACAAATAAAAAACTTATTTTCATATTTTTTTTTTGAAAAAACAATTTTAAATAATTTTTAAAATATTTGCTAAACACAAAAACACAAAAAAAACAAAAAAAAGACCAATAGTGGGGAACACGTGGCCCCCACCAACCAGGATTTCCAACCGCCCGGTTGGAATTTCGTGCGGGCACCCACACAAAATTCCGCCCGGGCGGGTGCAAAAAACATTTTTTAATAGAACTTGTTCGTGAAAAGTGCCTACGTGGTCGGACGTGAACAGTACCGCCCGGGCACTAAGATGCTCTAAGAGTCTCAAATGCACCACAAATTTGGTTATAATGACCACCGGTGGAACATATAAACTAATGTGGGATTTTATATGTTACATCTATGGTGCAAATACTGCTCACCGATAAGTAGTAAGTTCTTGAGAACTGTATGTTTTAAGTTTAAACGTGTGAAAACAATTACATGCCTTCCCGCAGTCTCGATCCGGACCGAACCGAACCCGGATGCTCTCCGGGGTCCGAATCGAAGATCGGATCGATCGGTCCGGTCCAAAAATCTGGACCGGACCGGATTTTTAAGGGAAAAATAGAATTTGGACCGGGTTCGGACCGGATCGGATCAGATCGAAAACCGAATTTGTCCCGGAGTTCGGACCAAAACCTGGACCGGTCGAATTTTGCACAGCTCTAATTACAAACGCTACTGAGTTGGGTTAGTTTCTTCGAATTTATTGAGAAAAAACCCTTCAAGCATTCAAAACGGAAAACAAAAACTTAACTTAAAAACTTAACTTATTGAATGTTGGAGGTTTCAATGTCATTAACTTGTTAACTAGGATAGCTGTTTTACAGATTTTATTTAATCATAGGTGGCAATTTCTTAATTCCTCAAATCTTTGACGATTTCTCTTTCTCGGTCATTCTTGATTCTTTGTCCGAGTTGTATATCAAGTTGTGACTTAAATCCTCTTCCTTTAAGATAAAAGGCAAATAAACGTTCTAAACTCACATAATTTCCAAACTCTCTCCCTAATTTTTCATCGCTTGGTCAGACACATAGATTCGTGGAGTTTCATCTGAACAACTGAGTGTCCGGTATTAAGCCCAAATACGTGTAATTCAACGAATTAAACATGGTCGTATTACGTTGCAAGACCAATTCCCAATAGTAGTAGAGTAAGAAAAAGAGAAAACACGTGTTTTGAACTTTTGCCCCATTTCATGAATGTGTCCATATCAATATGTTCATGGTATGTTTCCTCTCGCCAATCCATTATTCTTCTCCCACGTACTGGAGAAAAAAAGAAGGTTTTAGGGAAATTTGAACTTTGAATGAGGAGTGACAACTAAAATAATTGATAATGTCCAAATTTTCTTCTTTCATTGAACTAATCTATGAGAGAATTGTCTTTCGAGGCCCAATTTGGTGCTAAATTTAAGAATGCCATCTTTGTTTAAGAATCGTGTTATGTATGTTCTTGATCAAATGTTTGGTTGAGCCTTTTAAACCATTCTATTGGTTTTGACTCTAATTTATTCCATTCGTATCTGAACGTTTTACATGTGTTTGGGAGTTGGCTCTAACCAACGACACCATGGTAGTCGATCTTCGTCTTTCCCATTTATGACTTGCTTGAAAATGTTAGTTGAATATTCGCATCCCACCATTCATCGTGCTTTTTACTAGCTTAATCACCTTTGAAATTATTAAGAAGACATTTTGCTTAATCACCTTTGAAATAATTAAGAAGAACTTTTACTTTTGTAATGCGTCAAAACAGTGTATTGTGCTAAATATTGTTGGAGTTTTCACTGGGTCAACTCCTTCCAAAGTAAGTTGACATGTTATTGTTAGGAGATGAAGCTAACACGTTACTAACAAGATATGGATTAAAGAGGACGTATGGTAAACAAAAATATTGATGTGGAATTAAACTAACGGTCTCTCCCAAGTTTCAAGCAACAATCACACGCAATAAAAATGAAAATAACAAGCAATCACACAAAACACATGCAATCAAACCACGACACACACAATTTTATAAGGTTCGGCAAGATGCATACGTCATTGGGGGTTCTTTTGCAGATTTCTTTTCCTTCAAGCTCTTCTCCAAAAAGAGAAGTTTTCGAGATTACAAAAAATTGGAAGCAATATGTCTCTCAAGACGCTCTAGATCTCTCACTAGCCTAATCTCTCTAGGAAATAAGTATTGTATGCTGTGTCACAAGTTTAGAGCGAAAATTCCTATTATAATGGGCTAAAATCGTCTGCAATGGTCGACCGAAATTCTCCATCGGTCGACCGATTGACAGTCGACCGATCCGTAATGTTGATTCTCGATTTGAAACTCCTCGAAGTTTTCGGTCGACCGATCCGCAATGCTGATTCTCGACTTGAAACTCCTCGAAGTTTCCGGTCGACCGCGTGCCCAACACCGATCGACCGATCCGCACTTCGTTCCAAGTCCCAGGAGACTCTAAAATTTCCGGTCGACCGTGACTTACGTTCCGGTCGACTGATCATTGCTTCGATTCGAGCCCTGAAGGCTCTAGGAGTTTCCAGCCAACTGTTGTCCAACACCCGGTCGACTGATTTTCCCCTTTCGACGAATCCTGGCACATTCTGGACTTTTCTGGTCGACCGTTACTTAATTCACGGTCGACCGATGCTCCATCTTTTCTTGTACTTAACAATTCTATAAACTGATGCTCCATATTTTTTTGTTAACAATTCTATGAACCAAAATTCAACGGTTATAACTTAAAGTCTTAAACCATTTATTTTGAAGTCAACATAGGATTCCATCATGACAATTACAACGTTATATTGGAAGGGCATCTGATGGAACTAACAAAAGTTACAAAACACATGGATACGTAAGAAAGCACGATATTTAGGAGGCGAAAATAAGAAATATTCTTAGATTTAATAATATTAATTATATATTGTTAAATGACATAAAATAAAAAATAGAGACTTTCAATTCATAATTACCAATTTACCATAAGTCTATAACCAAACCTAAACTCCAAGTAATGAAATTAAATTGAGTGTTGAACTAGAGTGTGCCCATAAGATGGAGTTGAATCTTGGATTCTTGGGCTAAGACGTGGGCGAAATTAACAACTGGATAAGAGCAGGCAGCAAAGATCAACAATGGCGAGACAGATCGCACTACACAACAAGTGTAAGAACCCAAACCCTTGTTTAGGGTTAAGCTTGGTTTAGTGGAGGTTTAGGGCTTGCTTTGCATGGGGAAGTGGTGTGCATGGGGAAGAGGAGGTGAGGCGCGCACTGTGGACGTGAGGGGGAGGCGTGGGCTGCCGAGTAGGGCACTGTAGCGGGGGAGTGTGTTGGGTTAAAACGTGATTTCTTCTCTCTCTCTCATTTTCTCTCCATTCACTTATTCTCTCCCTTTTCTCTTGTGCGGCGAGCAGCTGAGGAGGAGACGACGCCAGTGGCGTGAGGCGTGTGGGGGACGCGCGCAAGGAGGTCACCAGAGGCGACGGGCGCGAGCGGAGCTCCAGCGGTTGCGTTGTCTTCGTTGAGGTATGTCAACTTAATAGTGTGATTTTGTGTTTCCTAACCCTTGTGGAAGGGTTGTGTTGGTCGGACAGGGAGGTCGGAGACCTCTCCGACGTGTTTTTCCGTGGAAACCTCGGCTGGCGCGAGGTAGGAGACGACCAACGGTCGACCGGACCCTTCGGGCGGTCGACCGAATGCATGAAGTTTTGCCTGCCTGTTGTGTTTCGGTCGACCGGGGTCTTGTGTTCGGTCGACCGGAACTTAAGTTATTCGGATTATTATGCATGCTTGTTCGACCGTTGCTTGTTGTCGGTCAACCGTTATATGACGTAGAAAATGTAGGTTGACCCTAACTATTATCGGTCGACCGAGACCCCTGAGTCGGTCGACCGATGGATTAAAATGTTGTAAATGATGTACTGTTAGTTTTCAGTCGACCGGGACCCCTGAGTCGGTCGACCGATAGATTGGATTTTAATGTTGATCAGACTCCGGATTTTGACCTCGTTCGGTCGACCGGTTTTAGACCTTTGTTCGACCGTTGGGGGGTTCTGTTTTGAGCGCAGCGGTAGACCGTTTTAGGAGTACGGTCGACCGATTCCTTTCTGGAACCGGTCGACCGAATCACCTCTTCCGGTCGACCGTTTGGGCCCAGGACAAAATTCCTGGATCCCTTTTTGAATGCCAACTTTGTCCACGGAAACCCGTGTCCTCGCCTTGTGCGTGAGCCGGGAGGTGACGGTAGGCGCGTTCTGCGTGCCTGCCCAGGGATCGTCGTTGGGAAGGGTGTGGGTGTTCGGGACGCGTCACTTCCATGTATGGAGCGTGACTAATGTGATGGATTGATTGGACTTATTGTAGTGTAGCAGGCCTGAGGGATCGCGGATCCCAGTGTTGTTGTTTGTGCGGGCACGCAACTGGCGTTGGGTGAGGTGACTACCGGCCCACAGGCTACGGAGGTCGCTGCCCTGCTTTTATAGCGGCGTGGTTGGTGTTTGCGGCTCGAGGAGCCTGATGACCTGGCAGACTTCGGTATGGACCCGTCCGATGCTGTGCCGGACGTTGAGATGGACCACCGATGCTGTGCCGGTGATGCCGCCGAGGTTGTGCCGGCGATGATGATTGTTGGGCCGAGGCTGTGCCGGCTATGTTGATTCCTCGACTGGGCACCTATCGAGATAATGTTTGATGCATTGCATACATTGCATCATATGTCTTTCATTTAGATTAATTTTATATCAATAAATGCTACTAAGGTATGTGTTTAGTCTTATTTACAGAATACAGGGACCTGAATGCAAATTACCCATATCCCGAGCATAAATGCGTGCAAGAGACTCATTCCTGGCATAAAGATCAAGTTCAAGATTATCGGGTTTCAAATGGAAATGCATCCAAGCATAAAAGCATTCAAGACCTAATTACAAAAAGGACAAGGACTTAAGCACAAAAGTAGACAATGACTTAATTGCAAAAAGCCAAGGACCTAATTGCAAATTACGAGTAGCTTTTATTATTATGGAGAAAATCTAAAGAAAATCAATGTGGATCTCCAAATATATAAAGAAATAAAGTCGGAGCTCAAAAGAAAGGAAAGAATCAATCCAGATGCGCAAAGGATATTGAAATCATACAATAAAAAAACAGGAAAAATTCGGATTAAATCGGAGCTAAAAAGGTGGCGAATCCGCCGCACTTTATGTACAAAATGCGGCGAATCCGCCGTATCAAATTAGATTCATGCTCTAAAATTTTTACCGGTTGCGTGTTGACGCGTGTACTTTCCTATTTTATACCTAAGTCCCTTGTATCGGCTATAAATAGCCCTGAAACGATGTTGTGAGAGTCCTTAGCTTATGTTCTAGTTTTTATTCCTTAGTTTAATAAATTTCTGTTGTTTTATTTCTTGTTAATGCCTCTAGGACCCCTTCTTCCTCCCTCCATGAGTTTCTAACTCTTTCCAAAGGGTGGAGGTGACGGATTTAGGGTGAAGAGAAGAGAATAAATGTTATTATTTTAAGTTCGTGATTAATATATTTTGATTACTTGAGTTTGTGTTAAATCATTTATCATGTAATGCTTCGTAACTAACACGATTTATTATGAGTTTCTGAATTCTCTAATCTAAACCTCCACCCAACGGAATTCACCATCTTTGTTCTTGCTTTAGTTTTATTTGTTCATGTTTCATGCTTTAGGAAATTAAAAATCAAAAATCTCAAAACCCAATTTATTTCTTCTCTCCTTCTTCCCCTTAATCGAAAATCACACAAATAACAAGATCTCTCCCTCATTGTGTTCGACCCGTATTTGCCACGTCTTCATTGACGTCGTGCACTTGCGGTATAAATTTAATTCTCATCAATGTTGTTATACCTTCCGGGCGACGACCCCGTTGGTCCCTGTGGCTCCGACCACTGAGATTTGCAGATCTGTATTCTATCGGCGCGCAGGCGTGACAGAGGCTCCCTGCCGAACCCTTGAGTAGTGTAGCCGCGTGTGGGGGGTGCGATGTCGCGTGCTGTAAGGCTGCATGTGCCTGCAGTAGGTCTCCTCGGGAGACTCGTTGTTGATTGTCAGACTGATGTCCTGTTTTACCCTTCGGGGGAACTGTTTTCATTTCTGTCGATGTCATGACACGCTACTAGTATGATAGGTTCATTGTGTAATGCATGCATATAGGTGAGTTGGCGTACGGGGTTTCCTTTCTGGAAACTCAGACATTGTTGTTGCATCTTTTTCAGGACCGCAGTAGGTCGTGTGGGGTGGTGATCGGCGGGCGCGCGCATTTGGAGTCGGATCCTCTAGTCGGACCACTGAGGTCAGCATGATTACGTTTATCTTCCCTTGTCGTTTTGTTGTAATCATGTATTCATTTTGGCAAACTCTGATGTATTCTGGTGCACCACTATTTGTTTATGAGAAGTAACAGTCCCGCCTTTGATTATTGTGTTCTTTGTCTTGATTATGATTTTTTTTAAAATTTCTGCTGTATCGGGATGTTACAACAAGGGTCATGTCTACGGGGGGAAAAAACTTAGAAGAGAGTTGCATAACGTGCCAATGGAGGAAGACAAAGAGTGCACTGTTTTGTTTGCCCACAAAAATCAACACATGCATGTGTGTTTGTCATATCATGCATATTTTTAATTTTTGGGTGAGAGCATTTTCCTGAAAAAGCTTATGAAAGTCTAAAACCCCAAGGCTTCTTTGAAGAAGTAATTGATGATATTCAGATAAATATCGTTGTTGATCGACACATTTGGACATGTAATCCTTTGACAAATAGTTTAAGCGTGGAAAGGAAAATCTAGTAAGTTAAGAAATTGAATTTTATTTTTTTATCAACAACTATATTAAATTTAGGTATTCCTTAAGGTGGACTTGATATTACCATTTAGAGTCGACTCAATTTGTGGATTTCGCATTTGGAATAGATAAGTCAATTCACAATTCCTACCAAACCGCTTTCAAAAACAATTTCTGCCCAAACTTATATGTAAAAGTCTTTTGGAAAGAAACAGCATTGCCCAATTCCCTTGGCAGTTCAGAAACAAATACCAGGAAATACCTTTGAAATGAACATGAACTAAACCTCCATGACTTATCCTTTGAAGATAAGTGGCATATCTCTTCTCCAAAATAACTAATCTTTTTACTTACAAAACTAATATGCTAATCGGATTAAAGAATTTTATTGATAATGAAATATCAAAGGACTTTAGTTTTTCTTCACACATCATATCACACCTTTTTTGTTACATTTCCGCTGTGAAAACTGCTAACGAGTAAGCTACAACGCCCTATGTGTTTAAACGGGTGAAAAAGAAGCTTATGTCGTTTCGTCCTCAACAATAATGGTTGTGGCTAGCAACAATGTCTTTGAAGCTACTAAAAAAGTCTTCGAGAATTAAAAATAGAGAAACTTACCTTCTTAAAAGCTGGGGTAATTCAATGTTAATTAGGATAACAGTACGACGTTATTTGTTTTTTTGGAAAAAAAACCCTACGCAATATAAACAAATTATGATATTATAAATAGTACTATGCACGTATGAGTCATCTACATCCATCTACACAAGTTTAACTTGATATTAAGAAAATGAAATTCTCATCCATTGGAGTGTTGGTCGTATTTGAATTGGTGTCACTTTTTGTGTTACTACAGCAATTTGGGGCAGTTGAAGCAGGTCGTCGTGGAAAAATTCCTAGTTGGAGCTATACTGTTATAAAACCAGGTCCAGACGTATGCTTTTCATGCAAGTAATGGTCACATATATAGATGGGGTCATTCTCCTCAACATTGTCTAATATCTAATGGGTGAAATAAGCTCTAAGTTATAAGGGTCATATGATGATCTCGATAAATAATACATGCATGTCAAAATGTATGGGTGTGCCTTAAATAAAGGATGTGTTGTTGTATTTTGATATTATATGCTATTTTATTTCATAACAAAAATATTGTGTTGCTTATGCATCGATGTAAGGCAGTAGCACTTTCTTATTAACTTAATGAGGTAAACTTTATGCAGAGTATTGTATCCCAAACAGATCCATTATCAATATTTGGCATCTAACACGAGAGTCTTCTTGACTTGTTTGTTTGCGTAGTGCCAAAAAGAAAGTTGATTAAATGAGCTTGATATAATGGAATTTAAGTTCCAAAAGTTCTAACCAACAATTGATAGACGACCATTCTTTAATTTAATTTTTTTATACGTGATAATATCTGCAATGCGACGCTCTTCTCACTGTCATTAAAAACAAATATTTTTAAAATCTCAAAGAAACAAGTGCCATTTCTCTCCTTTAGTAAAAGGTGCCATTTTTCTCAGGGAAAACTTTTTTTCTTCCTTGGATGAGTGCTACGTTATCTGATATGTCAAGCCATTGCGAGATTTTGTGAGAGAGACGTTTGATATAGCTTAGTGATCATTGATGATCAGGTTATCTTTTACTTAATTACAAAAAGAATTTAAAGTAATTTATTAAATAATTTATCTCATGACGTATCTTCCTTGTTTTCAATCAAGTGTTTCTTTTAAGTCCAATAAACCACAATATTTGACTCTTCAATTAAGTTGGTCTCTACGAGACCAAAACGTATGGAAAAAGTCTAATTTTGACTAATATTAATGAACCAGAACTGCCTGGAAGCTAGAAACTATAAGAAAAAAATGACTAATTGCTTGTCGTTGACTCTACGTTAGCTGGCAACGTACGAAAGTCATCTTCACATATTATTTAAATATAAGTTATCACCATGAATTTGGTAATGTTCATTATACTTTCGTGGGTTGGAGAGTAGCTTTCAAAAGTCTTCTGGTTTAGAGTTTAGACTGCTCAAACTTTTCTAGTCTAATACCAAATATTTTGCGGCATGATCACACGTATAAATTCTAAATTGTTGTTTTTAAAAAGTATGAGAGTGGAATGGTCCAATTTAGTAATCACGATGGAGTTTTAACTCTACGACTACTACCAACAAATAAAAAATTCCCAGCAAAGACACCCACTACCATCGGCATATTTAATCTTATAATCTCATCACCTCCTTAGCTTCATTTTTTTTGAAAAAAAGGTGAATAAAGTATTATTCAAATCTTTTTGTTGTCCCCTAGCTTCAATTGTATATTTAAATAGTGAGCATTATGTTGTTCTTAAATCATATCATTCATTGTTAAGGCTTGCGAAGATTTGTTGTCCAAACAACGAATCCTAGCCAGTTCTCCTATCCATTTCAAGTTGATGTCATTGTGTTTTGCCTTGTTGCAATAAAAGTATGTCCACCGTTTGGAAGTGTGTTTTGTGTCGTCAGGCGGCCTCAGCTACTCGATCAAGATTCTTGCCAATCGAAGTTCAAATTTAATATATGTCTACGATGTGCTGATTTAATTAATGTGTATTTTTGTCTATAGTGTAGGCCTATTATCGAATTACTATACTCCACTTACTTTTGTGAGATTACATGATGCAATCTATACACTCATGCATGAACTTTGTCCGATAAAACTCCAAAGGTTGTCTCCTTAAAAACATAAACGACACACAAGCCCATGCATTTTATGTTGGGTATATCAATATTCAATAATAAAATGAGCCCAAGCACGAAAACTATTGGATATGTCATATGTGCAGATGTAATAATGAGCTTGTGCCAAACTCCGGCAAATCCAGAAATATTTGAACACGTACGTACAAATAGATTTGTATTATATGACCTGCTAATTAATTTGAATTCGAATCAATGTAAAATGTCTTAAATTTCCCGAACGCTTTTATGGGTTACATTTGCGCTAACCCAAGAAAAACATGCTATATATAATTAAAAAGTAAAAAACGAAACACAACCCGTTTCCTTTTTAATGTAACAATAATGATGTCAGTTTGTTCTAACTTATTGGAAAACCCTTTGAGCATATTTTTTAAAAAACTTACCTTACTTGTAAACTGGAATTCTCTTATAAAAAAAGCTTGTAAAGTGGAATGCAGTTCAAAGTTTTAAAAAAAAATTAATGCATGATAGTATAAAAAGTGTAATAACTCTAACTTGTTTAATGGATTAATGGTGATTAGGTTGCTAATTGGGGGCTTTGCTTGGGAGTTGAAGGGGTAAATAGTGGAGGTGTGGGTGGTGTGTCGTGAAGGATGTGGGCTATGGGTAGGTGCACAGTGAAGTGTTGGAGATGTGATGGTGGAGGCATGGGTTGGCTGGCTTTGGTGGAGAGAAAACTCATCCTTCTCTCTTCCCTTCTCACTCTCTCTCACGTTCCTTCTTCTCTTCTTTCCTTCTTCTTCAAACCATTCTTCTCTCCATCCAGATTCCTTCCTCTCCTTCAAGATCCTTGAGCTCCGGTGGTGCGGGCTGCGGAGCAAGGCGAGCGTGCTGGGCGCGGTGTGGTGCGAGGAGGACGCGCGTGAGGTCGCGGTTTCGAGGTGCCGTCGTGTGAGCTCCGGTGTCTTCGTCGTTCTTCAAGAGAAGGTATGCCAAGTTCTTGCATTAGAGGCCTTAATGATCACCCACGTTGTGGTGATGTTTTGTTAGGTCGCGGGAGGTCGGAGACCTCGCCGGCGACGAGTTTCGGCGTCAAAACCTCGGCTGGCGCGAGGTTGAACACGTCTATCGGTCGACCGGGTCCATTGGACGGTCGACCGAATGTAGTGTTTTTAGACTGCCTGACGTGTTTCGGTCGACCGGGTCCTTGTGTTCGGTCGACCGGAACTTAAGTGTACCGGACCCTTAGTGTGGTTGCGGTCGACCGTTTTATGACTTAGAAATATTAGGTTGACCCTGTAAGGTTTCGGTCGACCGAGACCCCTGAGTCGGTCGACCGATAGATTAGATTTTGATGTTGACCAGACTTCGGATTTTGACCTTGTTTGGTCGACCGGTTTTAGACCTTCAGTAGACCGTTAGGAAATATTGTGTTGCGCAAATAGTTCGACCGTTGCAGACGCTTCTGTCGACCGATTTCCCTTGTGGAAGCGGTCGACCGGATGTCACTTTCGGTCGACCGATTCCCTTGAGGAAACGGTCGACCGATTGTCTCTTTCGGTCGACCGTTTTGCACAGGACAGAAATCCTGGTTTCGCTTAGGATGCCAACTCTGTCCACCGAAACTCGTGTCCTCGCCTTGTGCGTGAGCCGGGAGGTGACGGTGGGCGCGTTATGTGTGTCTGCCCAGGGACCGCCATGTGGAAGAGTGTGGGTGTCCGGAACGCGTCACCTCCATGTATGGATCGTGACTATATCTGGTGAATCGTTTGACTCACGTTAGAGTAGCAGCCTGAGGGATTGCGGATCTCATTGCTTCTGCAACACGCAACTGCTGACGGGTGCAGTGACTACCGGCCGATGGCTACGGAGGCACAGTGACTACCGGTCAGGATTGGCGACGGAGGTCCAGAGAGGTACCGACCTATTGACGGCGACGGAGGTCGCGACCCTGCTCGTTTGGAGCCGGAGTTGGTGTTGCATGTGGAGCTCGTTGACCCTGCGGACTTCGGTTCGGATCTGTCGATTGTCTGGCCTTTATGTGGCAGATATGTTCGACTGGCCTTGATGGCAGTGATTGCACGTGCCGTGCGGCTTGTGTGGCGGCGGTAGGGCCCCTGTGCGGCCTGTGTGGCGGCAGGGATGATCGCGCGTGGCCTGTGTGGTTGCGGCGATGGACTGCCGTTGATGTGTTCCGGCAGGTAGCTCGATTGGGCACCTATCGAGTGATATCCCGTGTGGTCTGTGTGGCGTCGGTTGATGGACCGACCTGAGCGACGGCTCCGTTGGTGTGGTGGTGGACCACAATGTTTTCAGATATGATTCTACCTGCGCGGAAGTGCGAACGCCTCCTCACCGATACCTTGGCTTGTGTAGTCGCGTGTGGGGAGGTGTTGCGTACTGTCCGTTAGACCGTATGTGCCTACGGTAGGTCTCTACGGGGACCCGATGTTGGACCGTGCGGCATGTGTGGCGGCGGTGGTGTTTGACCGAGTGACCTGTGTGGTACCGGTGGTTGTTGGACCGTACGGCCTGTGTGGCGACGACGATGTTGCGGACCGTGGGGTCTGTGTGGCAGCGGTGGCGATTGTAGACCGTGGGGCCTGTGTGGCAGCCGGAACGATCGCAGGACGGATGTCCAGTTTGGCCCTTGGTGGCAATGTTGTTTTACTGCTTTGTATTTCATGTCATGCTATACTAGTATGTTAGGGCATATAGGTGAGCTTGTCATACGGGGTTTCCTTATGGAAACTCAGAAATTGTTGTTGCATCTTTTTCAGGACCGCGTTAGGGTCCGGCGGGGGGTGACCGAGGGAGATTGCACTTTGGGACTGGATCCTGTCGTCTACCTATTTAGGTTGTCGTGATTACGTGTTTTATGTATTTTGTATTCCGATGTAATCACTCTTTTGACAAACTCTTATGTAATATGTTGCACCTTATGTATTTGAGTATTTCTTTCAGTAATGTCCTCACTTTTGATGATTTTATCCTCGTGTTCTCCTTTGTTTTAAAAGTTTAAATTTTCTGCTGTTCGGGGATGTTACAAAAAAGTCATATACACAAATCCTGCGAATCACGTATGACTAACATCGATTTATATATACAAATTAAATTTGCTAATAAAAAAATGAAGATTTCAACCGGTTGAGTAGTGGTCGCTTTAGAATCGGTATGCCGTTTTGTATTACTATAGGTGTTTGGAGTGCGCAGTTGAAGCGGTTCATGAAACATCAAAAATATTGCTATGATGATACTACGTTAGGAAGCTGGTTTACATATGTTCTTCATGCAAGTAACCGTCGTTCGATCTTTTTGACCAATGAAGTCGAATGCCCCATTTGCGAAATCATAAGAATATATGTGGGAATGTCATAATTCCCATATATATGTAAGTGAAAGTGTATGTATACCTTAAATTAAAGGGACGTTGTATTTTGAGTTCATACATGTTGTTTTATTTCGAAACACTTTTTGTTGTTGTTGTTGTTGTTTTATGTATTGACACGAGGCACAATTGTTCTTACAATAAATTTATGACATATTTGTACTTTTACATTGTATTGTTTTATAATTCACGCAATGAAAACTAATAAAAAAGTTTAAAATAATTAATAAAAGTCTAAATAACAATTATTTATATCACAAACCATTATCAGCTGCCCTCTCATTATCTTAAATGGCCTTGAAAACACTTTATATAAGTCACAGCTATTGGGATCTACAATCTTTGGACTATAACATGTCACAATATTATAATAATTTGATCGGTGTATGACTCATTCAACATCTCAGAATATTACAACAACTTCGGCAAATTCTATAAAAGATGGATGATTTATGTGTAAATAATGATGTATTATAGGAATACAAATATTCAATCCTAGATCGGTTGCACCATTATTCTTATTCGCTCCATGAATTCTTGGCTATTGAATTCAGATACAAATACGATTATACAGATGTTAGATTCTTCGATTAGATTTTTGGATTTTGAAATCCATAACACCCTTAATCTGGTTTTAGTTATGGTTCATAAAATAAAGAAAATAATAATAATATATAATGAGAAAATATAGCATATTAAACTTATTAGTTATCCTCGGGTCAGTCACTCTCAAGTCCAAACTTCTTCCTTAATGGTCGTTGTCATCTTAAAAAACCCACCTAAACGCAATTAACCGCCCCAAAGACCACCAAAAAAGTTGTATTAATACAAGAAGAAGTGCCAACCCCACTTGAAAAGAATCCCTTAAAATTCCACCACCTCCCCTCCCCAAGTCTTGATTAAACCAAACCAGTCTCCCTTCCTTCCCAATGCCATCATCAAAACAAGACTAAAAACCGAACCCACAAGAAAATCCCAATCCTTCTTCCAACCAACCATGCGGCCGGCGTGCTTCCGCCGTCCCCCTACCACCACCCCTGCGGGGCCCACCGTAACGACCTCGATCTACGAAACCCACGCCGGCCTCGCCGCTCTGACGTGGTCCCGCACCGTCCTCGGCCTCTCCCTCCGCGTCGACCTCCGCCTCCCTTCTCCTACCTCCTCCTTCTCCTCCTCCTCCTCTGCCTCCTCCGTCCCCCTCTCCGACGCTCTCACCTTCCGCCTCCGCCCTTCCTTCCTCCTCCGCCGCCGCGGCTCCAAACGCTTCCGCCTCCCGCACAAGTCCCTCCTCTTCTCCTGGGACCTCTCCCGATCTCCCACTTCCCTTTCGCCGGAGCCATCCGGGTCCTTCTTCGTCTCCATCTCCGTCGACGGCGACCTCCTCGCCGTTGTCGGAGATGTTGCTCTCTACGACGTCTTTACCAGATCGAAGGTTCCGGCTCCGTCTCCGGCGTCGAGAGGGAGTCCGAGGAACCCGATATTGCTCTCGAGATGCGAGAGAGTAGTTCTCCCCGCCGGCGGGGGGGATCCGTACACGACGACGGCGACGATGGGGGGTAAGGAGAGGAAGATCTCTATCGACCTCGGCAGGGAGAAGGACGCGAGGCTCTGCGTTGGACTCGACGGGGAGAGATCTCTCCAGGTGAAGCGCCTCCGGTGGAAGTTTCGGGGGAACGAGAGGTTCGAACCGGCCGGCTCAGGCGGGAGCGGAATCCTCGTGTCGTGGGACGTGCACGACTGGCTTTTCCCAAAGAAGCCCGAAAACCCGGCCGAGCCGGCGCAGGCGGTTCTCGTTTTCCGGTTCGACCGGAACGACGGCTCGACCGGGAAAAGCGGGGTTACCTCACCGTGGGGTGGTGGAGGGTACGGTTGGGGGTATTTTGGGAACAACGATTTCAGGAAGAAGAGCCTGGTGAAGACGAGTTCCGGGTCGAGTTCGAGTTCGGTGATGAGTTGGGAAAGTGCCGAGGAGACGGAGTTGAGGGATTCCGACGGCTTTTTCCTCGTCGTTTACATCTCCAGGCGGTGATTTCTACGGGACTCGGTGGTTCCTTCGTTAAATTTTTCTTCTTTTCTTTTTGCGGGATTTACCCTTAGGTTTGAGGAAATTATTTTTTGTGGTTTTCTTAATTTTGGATGGTGTACTGTTGAAATTTGACCCGGGAACGATGTGGATTATATATTTCTTGTAAGAAAACGAGACATGGAAATAATAATAAGAGGTCGATAATAGTCAATAGAATAGACGCGCGGATTTCTAGATTGGATCGAGGGTAATTACGATGTACAAAACATGTGAGTGGCTTTGGCATATATTGCTGGTGTTCTGTCTCGTTTCCGCATTATGTAGTCGTAATAATGGTAATAAGTGATGTGACGTGTGTAATTATTTAATGAGTAGAAGAGATGTACAACTGGATTTGGTCTGATTATTTGACCCACACCAGCTGTACTATAGAATTGCATTTGAGCCCTTTGTATTATTGAGTTTTTGATCTTCGTCCCTGGATGTCAAATCGTGGTTGTGAGGTCACGTTGTTGTTCAGAAGAGCAAAGAGTCTGGGGGGCTTTGGATTTTATTTTATTCCCAGTTGGTGAGAAAAAGGATGTTCCAGTAAAGCTATAGTGTCCACAACTCCACATGCGTTGGTGATTACAACCAAGGGAAGGCCCAACATCACTCCAAAACTCCCTTCATGTGCTGAGTAAGTGAAAGCCAGAAAGGCCTTTGTCTTCCCCTTTTTGTTGACCAAATGCTTCCAATTGATCATCCACTTGTGCCCAACAAATCTTGTATTTCTTTCAGTTACTTGTAGTTCACCTGACTCTCAAATACTCACAAAAGTGGTCATTTCGAATCCCACACTCTACTAATTCTAAAGAACAAATTCGATCTCAGAAAACTTGTTTATTTTCAGTTTTTAATTTGAGGTGAGCCCAAGTGTTTGTATGGCCTGGGCTGGAAGTGATGCTAAATGGACAAATCAGTTCATGATCTGGAATGAGAACGACTCAACAAAGGCTGTGTTTTGGTGATTGGATAAGAATCGTAAGACCATTGTGTAACGTTTCTGTGCCCGCAGAGAACGCTCTAGTGCTCAACCTCCATGAACATGACATGTTTTCTCATTAATATTAATGTCGTTGATGAATATGGTCAAGATGTCAATGGTCCCTAAATTGTCTTTATTCCCGCAAGGACATATGCTGTGTGCGCTGCGCAATAAAACCTCACTCAGCTCCATGCATTACTACAATAATGGGAGAGAAAAAAAATCTAATTTACTTTTCGATATTTTAAAGTTTGTTTCCTTAGCTTAATCAACAACAGCATGAAATGAAACCGACTTCCTACCTGCACATCGATCTTAAGTTTTGTCAATTCCATCGTCAAATTTTGCACTGATTTTTTTCATTAAGCAATTCCAACAGTTTTGCCAAAGGATAAATTCCACTATCACAATTGATCACAAGATTTGTGAGTTGAAATGCTACTAGTTCAGGGGATAGTCAATTTCCTAATGTTATTGGTTACTCCAGCGCAATGTTTATCGGCTTGACCCCCCTTCACTTGGAGAGCTCACGTTTTGCAAGTGTGTTTCTATTAGCCTTTTCTTAACACTATATTTTGGAAATTCACACTTTAATTCAAATATTTGGATCAGTGTTCTTAAATCAGTGAAGTTCTATGCCATACTAACCGAATCCACATTTCACCCTTGAGGGAAGTTTATTGGGCCCCAATTTTGTCAGTGTCTTGTTTAAGTAGTCCGTCTCTCATGGAGCATGTTGATTCACATGCATTAAACGCCCTTATATGTCACATTTACGCTGCAAAAAACTGCTAATCCGTAAGTTAACGTCTCTATTGTTTAAACGTGTGAAAAGAAACACATTTTGTTTCCTTGTCAACAATAATGGTAGTCCTTTGCGTCAGTTTCGAAGTAATTAAAAAGAAACCCTTTGATTCTTTGAAGCAGCATTCAAAATAAGCAAAACTTATCTTCTCAAATGACAATTATTCAATATCATTAACTTGCTAACCAGGATAACAGCTGTAGAATTTTGGAAAACTTGTATAAAAGAGTAAAGCGACGCATTTTAACAATTGAATAAAAACCAAGTTATCAATCATAAGTTAGAATCGTATGTACTCAGCTAATTTGTATTCGTTTTAAGGTTTTCAAAGACTTCGATTTTAGTGGAAAAATGGTAAAGTTATAGTATTCATATGTTTAATTTTTTAAAGAAATCCCAAGAAACCATTGACAGAGAAATTTATTCTGAAAGTTGAGTATTAAACCTCCAAAGTAATTTATTCCAAGTCTATCACACCATAGAAGAAGACGATCGACAACTCTCCATGAAAGAAAGGAATGACATGAAAATACCGGTAGGCAGTTAAAACGATCATTGATTTGAATTGAAGGTTAGTTCTCGTTGAGATCGACGTATGATTTACCCAAACGCTTGAAGGCACCATTTACTTACTTCTCTCTTTCAATCTAGAAACTAACTACCTACTTATATTGACATGACAAGTATGAATCTCAGATACGTATTGTGTATCTCAAGCCTCAACAACTATTACTAGTATCTGTTAGGCGGGTGAGATGTAGGTTAGATCCTTGCTCTAATACATAGCTTGTGGTAGCTAAAATGTGAAATACAACTCATCGTTAATAATTAAAATTAACACATACCACTTATCTAGAAAAGACAAGTAATGTATAAGTAATAAGTGACACATAGGTCTTTCATTAGCTTGTAGTAACAATTATTTTAAAAAAATTCTTTCCTATTTTTCAACATTTTTTAACAACCAACACAATAAAATTAAGAAATAATATACTATAGAAGCGTTTCTCATAAATTTAGTATGAGAACATTAAAATGTGCCTCATCGAAACGTAAAAATATAAAATAATACGTAACATCAAAATCCAACAACACTGCTTTATTTGAACCACATATAAATTTTAATACATAGATCTGACATGATTTAATAACTTATGATCTTACTTCATTCATCAGATATTGATTAAGTCTATGAGATGATCACTTGCATGAAAAGCATACGTCTGGACCTGACTTTATAACATTGTAGGTATACATAGGAATTGTTCCACGACCTGCTCAACAACTCCAAATTGCTACAATAGCACAAAAAGTGACACTAATTCAAAGACGACCACCATTCTAATGAATGAGATCTTCATTTTCTTGATAGGAGGTTTATAGATGATTGTGTGTGGTTCATATAACATATGTATAGGACTATTTCATACTATCACAGTTTGTTTGTGTGCAATTGATTTTAAAAAACTATAGACCCTTGTTGTAGGGGGTGTTCGTGCACCTAGGAACAGAACTTTTCATGGTGTTTGTGTCAGTCTTGAAAAATAAAAATATTTTCCTTCTCTTTCCCTCTACCATCTAGAATGTACTAAAATCTTTTCCCACAATTTTTACACCCCAACGTAAAGCGTAGTAAAGTTGTAAAAGATATACACTTATTAATCAAACTTATTTAATATTTTTTTTCATTATATAAAACTTAACTACAAAAACATTAAAATCATATTTTTAAAATTAAATTATCTTAAAAAAATCATAACAATATGTTACAAAATTATACCATAAGCTAGGTAATAAAAATTAAGAATATATCTTGAACTTCATATTCTTTTGTTAAAATAAAATTCTAAAATATATAATTTTATTATTCAACAAGAGATATATGCATATAATATATAATTCACACGTCACATTTTTGAGTTAAATTAAACTAAAATGTGCATTGTCTATTTAAATCTTAATGTATGACATACTCTTCATAATAAAATTATACATTTATATATACAACATTCATAGATAATATCAATTTCCGGAAATGACAGTTAATGAATTCGAATTTTTTTATTTTCCAGTGGATTCCAGTAGGTTGCAAGAACAACAGAATCTTAGTTCTAAGGAAATTAATTTTCTCTAATTTTTATTTTCCATTGTTTTCCTTTTGACCACAGAATCCATTTTCCAAATGACTTTTCTGTGCATAAACACCCCCTTATTAATTAAGCACGTTAACAACTTCTGAGAAGTTAAGTTTTTTACATTGAATGTTTGAAGGGTTTTTAATAACTTGGAAGAAACTGACCCAAGTTTTTAATAACTAAAATTAAACCACATATGTTTATTTTCACGACATAGAACTTAAATGGAATGAAACATCCTTGTAAGTCACGAGCTAGCGTTTTTTGTCAGAAGAAAGGATTTACAGGAATATATGGGCAAAGACCGATGATAAGATAAACTGGAAAATTTGCAGTTATATTATATGGACCCAAAAAAAAGATGAACTCTAATGTAATAGAAGTCAGTTGGGCTGTGACCGACAATGGGCCGTATCATATGGATTGTGGAGATAAACGTATACTGAACTCAAAACATTTTCTCTCCCAAGGATGTGTTTACACTGGGCTTAATCACACTTGGGCTTAACACCATCAAGCTCCTCGGTTAAACATCACATTTTCTTCACGGGCCGTGATAGACGGACGCGGGCGTCACGGACGCGCTTTACGTGGATCTGTACAGCTCAGATATTTTCTTTGAGTCAGCGTTCAGTCAGCGAAATTTCTCTTCGCGCGTTTTGGTCTTTTTAAAAAACGCCGGTTCTTTAAGTTGAACGATTCATTTCCCAATACACAGATAAGACAGTGTGCAGACCCTAGGACAACGTGCAATCTCATTATTCGTGCAGAACCCACACTTATCATAATAAAATATTTGTTTTTAAGTTTTACGTTGGATCAACTTAATTTGTCTAGCTTACTTTATTTGTGTGTGCAGTTTACATTATGTGTTTGTCCTGTTTACGTTATGTGTCTGTCCGGAATAAGTGTATTTGCAGTCCGGAATAAGTGTATTTGTTGTCCGGAATAAGTGTATTTGCAGTCCGGAATAAGTGTATTTGTTGTCCGGAATAAGTGTATTTGTTGTCCGGTTTAAGAATAAAGTGTGTCCAGAAACGGAACATAAAGTTTTTCCGGAATAAGTGTATTTGCTGTCCGGAATAAGTGTATTTGTTGTCCGGAATAAATGTATTTGTTGTCCGGTTTAAGAATAAAGTGTGTTCAGAAACGGAACATAAAGTTTGTCCGGAGTGTATTTGCTGTCCGGAATAAGTGTATTTGCTGTCCGGAATCGGAATAAGTGTATTTGTTGTCCGGAATAAGTGTATTTGTTGTCCGGTTTAAGAATAAAGTGTGTCCAGAAACGGAACATAAAGTTTGTCCGGAATAAGTGTATTTGCTGTCCGGAATAAGTGTATTTGCAGTCCGGAATAAGTGTATTTGTTGTCCGGAATAAGTGTATTTGTTGTCCGGTTTAAGAATAAAGTGTGTCCAGAAACGGAACATAAAGTTTGTCCAGAATAAGTGTATTTGCTGTCCGGAATAAGTGTATTTGTTGTCCGGAATCGGAATAAGTGTATTTGTTGTCCGGAATAAGTGTATTTGCAGTCCGGATTAAGTGTAGTTGTCCATAATAAGAAGAAAATGTGTTCAGAAACGGAACAAAAAGTTTGTCCGGAATAAGTGTATTTGCTGTCCAGAATAAGTGTAGTTCCTGTCCGGTTTAGGAAGAAAGTTTGTCCTGTTTATGTAGAAAGTTTGTCCTGTTTTGTCCTGTTTATGTAGAAAGCTTGTCCTGTTTTGTTCTGTTTATGTAGAAAGTTTGTCCTGTTTTGTCCTGTTTATGTAGAAAGTTTGTCGTGTTTTTGTAGAAAGTTTGTCCTGTTTATGTAGAAAGTTTGTCCTGTTTATGTAGAAAGTTTGTCTTGTTTATGTAGAATGTTTGTCCAGTTTATGTAGAAAGTTTGTACTGTTTATGTAGAAAGTTTGTCCTGTTTATGTAGAATGTTTGTCCAGTTTATGTAGAAAGTTTGTCCTGTTTATGTAGAATGCTTGTCCAGTTTATGTAGAAAGTTTGTCCTGTTTATGTAGATACAATGAGAGCACAATGAGATATTGATGGTACATATTATTGATGATAACTATTACACAATAAGATATAATGAGAGCACAAAGACAAACAAACAATACAAGCACAAACACAAACACACAAAAATTACAAAATTAATATATCTTCTCCCAGTAAATCACACACAAACAAACAATACAAACACACACAAATTACAAAGATAATATATATTTTCCCAGTAAATCAGAAAGAAGATGTAAGACTTAAACATGATCGTCTCATTCACGCTGCTTACGTTGTGAAGAACCTTGGGAGTCGACATCAGACGCTTCTTCGACGTAATATCTTACTCGAAATGGTGATTTATTACGGAGAGATGTACGACATAAACCGAACAGACGTAAGTCTTCACCACGGAGTGTTGTACCTCTCTCCGGAATAAATCACCATTTCGAGCAAGATATTATTTCGAAGAAGCGTCTGATGCCGACTCCCAGGGTTCTTCACAACGTAAGCAACGTGAATGAGACGGTCGATGACACTCTTTCTTTCTTCTTCCTTCTTTTTCTGTCATGGGCACTCCAACAATGCAGCAAAGATGTTGTGGTGCGAAGTCTTCACCACCGGATCGTCACATTCACGATGCTAACGCTGACAAGAACATCGGGAAGTCTTCGCACCGTCCCATTCACGCTGCTTACGTTGTGAAGAATCCTGGGAGTCGGCATCAGACGCTTCTTCGACATAATATCTTGCTAGAAATGGTGATTTATTCTGGAGAGAAAGAATGAAGAAGAAAGAAAGAGTGTCATCATATTTGTATTTGGGTGGAGAGAGAGAACGTGCTGAGTTGAAACACATTTAATGTGATTTGAGTGGACATCAGGAAGAAAAAACAAAAAAAACATTCATGCTTTGGCCACGTAAGGGCTGACATGGATGTCCACGTAGAGCGCGTCCGTGACGCGCTGCGTTCATAAAACATTTTCCTTTCTTCACGCATGGCTCGAGCATACCACTAAGCACACTTAAACCTAACTAACCAGCTAAGCACAAGCAGGTTGGCACGGTCTGTCTCGTCCATATATATTTATTTAAATAAAAGACTTATCCTATTTGGATGCATATTATTTCTAGTGAGTACTAAAATATTTACTTCATTATACGTAAGTCATCTCTATCATTTATTTTAAAACCAAGAAACCACTAGTGTTTTTACAGAAACTATTATTTTTTGCTATATTTGATAACTAATAAAACTAATTCTCACTCGATTTCAAAGATTTTAAAAGGTATTATTCCAATTTCTCAGGAAATTTTCTATGCTCCATAACCACAACCGTCCCCTTCCTGTACGTTTTTTTAAAAACCAAAAACCTCCATCGCTCTCTTACTGTGCACAAATCCATTGCATCATCCAAATTTATTATTTCTTGTTTTGTCACCCTGCACTACTACAACCTTTACATGATTACATTCTAAAACATTATCTTCGCTTACGAAAAACAACAAAAATACAATATAGTAACTAATAGTAGAACATTAAAATCCGTATATGGTGCTTATTCAATGTCACGGACACGGTGTAAGTGACGCAATTCTAAACACTTCGAAGCCGAATCGCAACAATACTCCACTTCTGGTATTAATCAACACAATTAAAGTGACGCAATTTCCTTTCTACATTTCATAGATTAGGAAATCACAAATCCATACACAAGAGATGAACTATCTCACTTGCGTTGGAGAAGAGAAAACAACAGGATAAGTTCAAAGTTTTTAACAAGAAGAAAACTAACTTAGATAACTACCATGATTGGTTTACAACATATTTATATAACCCATGCACGATGGGCCTACTTGACATGAGTTCAATTCTACACTAATAAACACAAACTATTAAACACACAACACATTAACGGTGTGTTTGGGGAAAAAATACTCCAATTTTTTTTGAATTGCTATTTGTTGTCGAAAACTACTTAAATCGTCAGTACGAATTATCATTTTGTCATTCTCTCATTTCTACTCATATATCCCGACATTTCACTCTCCTACCACTCATCTCTTCACCTTCCTCTTATAATAATAAAAAATAATATTTCGGATGTCAGGACATAAACAAACGGACGCCCCAGTGTACTTGAATCTGGTAAAATGTCTAACTTCTTTTTAATAAAAAAAACTAAAAAAGATTATGGGCGTCCGCCGGAGCCCCCCACCCCATGGGGCAGGCGTCTGGTTTAGACGATCCTATTTTTTAATAAAAAATTTAAAAATTATACGATGTGTTATCTCAAATTATTTCATGTTCCGTTTCAAGTTTTTTGATATTAATTGGTAATTATAAGGGTTGAATATTATACGAGTTGGATTGCAATGAATTTTTTGCAAGTGATGAATGTTAAAAAAAATTAGATCCAACAATTTCAAGACCGTCGAACGACCTTTCGAGGTGGTATTTGGTAAAACTTCTCGACTTATAAAAAACTCACTGTAAATTTTTGGATCTTGAAATTATTGGGTCTGATTTTTTTTGAATCTTCGTAACTTACAAAAAACACATTGTAATCAAACCCGTTAACACCGAAATCTTGCAACGGAACCTCAAATAATTTGTGATAACATACCGTATAAATTTAAGATTTTTTTAATTTTTTTGGACGGACGTCTTAACCAGAGCCCCCATCTCATGGGGGAGGTGTCTCGGTAAAACGCCCCCATGGGGAGGTGTCCGGCTAAGACACTGCCCCCATCGAGTGAGCCTTTTACCTAGACGTCTGACCCAGTTTATTTTTTTTGCTGGGCTTACTTCACCGAATTCAGGTGCTTTGCCGGACATTTTCGTGGTGTTGGTACTGGAAAAATGAGAAAAACATAAGAAAAAACCTTATTTTAAGAGACGGGACGGAATGAGTATTAAATGAACTGTGAATGACAAATTGGTAATTGTGGGGGGCGATTTAAGTAGTTTTTTGGCAATGAATAGTAGTTCCCAATTTTTTTGTAATGAAAAACACCCAAATCCTAATCACATTTGTTGCCCAGCCCAGCCTCCTCAACTCCTTGATCCCTCCGAGACAGACTCCTCTGGTCCTCCTCATCTCCTCCTCAACTCCCTGATCTCTCCGAGGCTCTGACTCCTCCTTAGTGTTGTAGCTTCTCAGCTCCTCCTTTGTGCGGCTTCTCAACTCCTCTGTGCAGGTGTGCATCCCAGCTCAATTTCGTGCGGCGCTCCCTGTCCCGCAACCCGCTCCGACTACTGCTCGGCTCTGACACTCCTAGTCAGGCAGTCCCGCTCCGACACTCCTCACTTTCTCCCACTCGTGCGATCTGGTAAATGGGGTTTTTAATTGATGTGGTTTCTTCTAAAGGGGTTAACTAATTTGCATGTAACTTGTAACATCGAAAATAAATTAGTGATTCTTTTTCGAAAAATTGTTTGGATACTTCTTGTAGAAAACAATCTCCCACAGACCACTGCAGAAAACAATTTGTGAATTGTGATACTTCTTGTCGGATTTTTTATTATTCGAAGTCTAACTTAATTTTCGGATGGAACCTTTAGGGAGGAAATTTTCGGACTTGTTGAACAATAAGAGAGGGGTGTTTTGTTTGATTTGAATTCTGTAAAGGCTGTAATTTTGGAGAATTTGATACAAATATTGTACAAACAGTAGTTTAACAATGACTCTCGAAAAAGAAAGAAGTTAGATAAAGAAAATACAATAAATAGCCTACCTGCTAACCTGTGAGTACAATATGAGATTTTTGTTGACTTTGATTGTGTAATTAGTGATTTGAAGGTTAAAATTTGAAGGTTTGGTTGCTAGAGGTGATTGTGAGAAGAGACCAGAAGACAGTTGGAAATGATAAAAAAATTAGCTGAGTAGTTGAAAATATATTATGCCCATGATATTTCATTACATTACATCCAAATCCATAGTGTTAAGAATTTCTTTCTTTTCTAGCAAAGTTATTTTTATGTTATACTATTTGTGTTTGGATATTGGAATTTGAGTTGTAAGAATAAAACCAATTTGAGAGGTTAATGTATGATACATGTTGTCTAAAAGAATTTGGAAATATTTGATCAGGATGGAAAAATTTATTGGAACTTTCATTACTAGTTCAAACAGAAGTAAACATTCTAGATCTGAACCTTCGACTGTTGAACTCACTCAAGAGTCACATAATTTAAAGTTGTGGGTCTTAAAAAAAAACTAATCTATAGAAAGTCTGCCCTACTTAGAATTTTTTCTGGATCCACCCCTGGTTCCATATACGAGACTCAGACACCAAAATCACAATCCACGTGAGTAACTCATCTTCTTGAGAGAATGGTTTTTAAAACTACAAGACGTCATTCTCATTTAATTTTCTGCATGAGATTGAGGAAGCAGGAGGCCATGTAGAAGCCTTTGCCTCTCCTGAATACCATCAGAAACCCACTTTTTCTTCGTACTGATCTCAAACAACATGAAGAGTAATTCTTCTCTATTTCCAGCATTACAACACCACCAACAGTGGGGAGTAAGACCGACTCTTGGAGGAGAAGGTGGGAGTTTGCGCAAGTGACCCAGTGATCTAAAACTCAATTCCTTCCAAGGGAAGATGTGTCAACGTTTTTCGGAGCTCCCTGAGTAGTAAATTTGGTCAAATAAGCCGTTGACGGAGTTCTGGAACTTGAGGGATGAACAGTAGTCGTCGGAGGTCGAAGTTGAACTAGAGCTCTAGACGCCAATTGATGGCTGGGAAGAGTTCACTACCTTTTCTGGAGCGAAATGGAGTTCCCAGAGGAACCAGATGACACCAAAAATCACCCTTTCACTTTGGGAAGAAGGATGAACGATAAACTCGATTGCGGCAAAGCCTATGTTGGGGATCACGAGGAAAGAAAAAAAATGAACAAATGAGAAATGTGAGGTGGGGTCGGAGGTGGACGAAGAGAGGAAGAGAGAGAGGTTAAAATAGGGTTGGTTGGGAGGAGAAAGAGAGAAATTTATTTTTTTATGTTTTGTTTTTACAATTAAGGACATTTAGATTTTACGAGACTTAATTTTCAAATTGTCCAACGTCGTTGTACGAAAACGATGACGGAGTAAGACCTACTAATGACAGAGGTACATTTGAACAAATACGTTTGACATACAAGTACATATCCAACAATACCAAAAACTCAGATGCATATTGCCTATTAGGTCGAGGTGTACAATATCAAATAGCCCTATAAAAAAGACATTTGATAACGGACACATTTTAATAAGATAAGTTTCTTTAGGTTGAAAGCTAGAAGGGTTTTTAATAACTTGGAAGAAACCGAACCAAATCACAACCATTATTGTTGAGAATGAAACAGACGTTTGTTGAATTTCACCTACTTATTTAAGACACAATGCAAATGGAAATAATCACTAATTATATCATTATACAGCAACATCATATAATACACATCTCATAATACTCTAAAGATTCGACAAGCCATCAATGCATGACAACATCGTTCCAAACTTGGATATTAATTTTCTGAACTGCTATTCGTCGCCGTAAAACTACTTAAATCGCCCGTAAGATTACCATTTTGCCCCTCTACACTTTCTACTAATATAACTCATCATTTCACTTTTTTAACACAATTTTCTCTTCATATCACTCTTCTATTCACCACATAAGATGTCTCGGAGACCAGGAAAAGAACCAGCGGAGACCCCTGGCTACTCACATCTGGTAAATTACCTTGTTTATTTCAATTAATTTAAAAAAAACATTTTTGAGTCGGGCGTCCGAAGGAGACGCCCGACCCAAGGAACCGACGTCTTCGGGAGACGTATCCCACGTAGGGTAGGCGTCTCCCGCAGACGCCCGAGGTTTTTTTTGGTTAAAATTGATTATAAATTATGATAAAATTGAAATAAATTGAATATTATGTTAATAATGAGTTAAATTAGTTTAGTAAATCGTTTATTAATTATAAAATGTGATAATTAATAAATAAATTGATTATTATGTTAGTAATTAGTTGTGTACGATTTTAGTAAAGGATTATTGAATAATTGTGATAGTTTATAAATAAATTGATTATTAAGTTACTAATTAGTTTAATTATTTTACTAAAATCATTAATAAATTTGTATTTTTAAATTGAATTAATAGTCATCGGGTTACCGTGGAGGAAAAGGGAAATCAATTCCCTTACGCGCGGTACGTAGTATAGCAGACGAGTCAGGTCCTCGTCATCCACGTACACGTGGTATTTCTGCTTCAGTTAGGAGAGAGAGAGATCTGTTATGTCGTCGTCACACACCTGGAGAGTCTTTCGACGACGAGGATGATTCAGATGGGGCGAGGAGTCACGACGACAGTGACGAAGGGGGCCGATACGACTTGGGGCCACAGGAGGAGGCAGTACATCAGTCCGGTCGAGGACGGGGCGACACGGTGATCCTTCAGCTGAGTGAGTCATTAGGAAGGATCGAGGTGACCGGTGATTCGAGTTCGTGCACTCAAGACGCTCGAGCTTAGAAGAAGAAGACACTCGGGTTCCGACGTGTCGACTTTCCCCTAGGTCGACCTCGTACCATAGTATTTTCTTCGGGTTCTCCATAATTCGACTGATCGGGGTGTAACTGTTCTTATAAAATACGAGAGGCACTACGAATTACTGCATGGTCGCTCTCCGAGATCTCATCCACTAGCTTCCGAAAATGCTGGGCGTCTTGTGCTGACCGATCAACAAACTCTGACATCTGGACTCCTTCTCCGATAACAAGTGATTTCCAGAATGAATGAATCTGCTCTAAATAAATTCCATCACCTGACGCCAAACACTCGTACATGGTACAAGCACACGGAATCTCATGTGTTGTCAGGAAAGCACACCCACAACGATATTCAATTTCATCACTTAAGTCTTACATTCTCTTCAACTCCTGAGTCATTAACGACAAGTAGTGATGCGAAACTCGGCCATTTATATGCTGAAACAGAGGACCTATGTACTGTGCCAAATTTCGACGTCTCGAATCTTCAAGAAAGTTCCGAATATTCGTCAGCTGCAATTCAATAGACGAGTTGACGCGGTCGAAAAGAGTGTCGAGAGCGGCAGTCGATGTAGTGATCCACTCTTTCAGAGCCGAATGTGCACTTTCCACCCTGCAGTTCGTAGTGTTGCCGAAATGAAAAACTTTATTCGTCCAATTCAACACGAATTTTTCCTTATGCACCAACCACGTGTCTTCCACATACTCCGTGAGCACTGACCAGGACTTGAAAGAATCTTTCAGATTACGGACTGCTCTATCATAATCCGTCTGTGAATCAGAAATCATGACTTTCCTCCACCTTCCACGCCTGAAAATCTCTGCAGACTGCTTGTCCTTGCCGAATACGTGGTATGCGTAGTTGTACACGTCTTTGTTGATATGGCAGGTGCATAGTAAATGAGCTGACTCAGGAAAAACCTCTGCCACTGGTCGCATCAGACTCATCTCCCGGTCCGTAATTATTGCTGTCGGGCTAACAATATCCAATAACAGATCTCGCAACCTCTCCAACACCCACCGGTAACTAGACTCGGTCTCATCCTGCAAGATCGCATATCCGACGAGGAAATCCATGTTTGTTGGAGAAAACTCCAACAATCTCAAACAAATGCATCTTATACTTGTTCGTCTTATACATCGAATCCATACAGATTACGAATGGGCATGTACGCAACAACTGAACTGAAGTCGGATGTGCCAAAAATGCGTGAGTCAAGACATGTTTCTTCATCTGTCACAATCCAATGCAAATACTTATGCTGCACTGCCTCTCTAAGAAAATGCTGCGTGCGATTCCTGTCTTCAGATTTCGTCCTCCTCATGTACTCTCTGAAGTTGTAAATGTGTCTTTGATTCGGATTATCGTCCGGAAATTTCTTCTTTACTGCCAACAAAATGTTACGGGGTCTTGCTTGTGCCTCTGTCATATCACGAACAATTTGCTTTGCCCCAGCACTAAGTCCGCTGACCTGTCGGTGACCCTCTGAATAAACTGCCAATGGGTGGTTGTACTGCCCATACATGCTACTAGAAACAATAACTCATCCATCACGATCTCGTCGCTCCACCACTTTTACCAAAAACCGACAACCGAAACATTTTCTTTTCGTATTTTTTCGCAGTGCAATACTCGTATCACGAGAACTCATTTCACGTCTGCGATCACATCTGAGGTAACAATCCATCCGTTTATCTGCTTTTGGTTTGTACGATGATATAACCAAAAAAAATCTGACTCCTATTGCAATTTGTTTCGCCCATTTACAACCTTCCTCGATTGTTGTAAATATTTCTTTACTGTCAAAAAGCTCACTGTAATCTACTCCATCACTACCGAAATCTTGCAACGGAACCTGAAAAATTTGAATTTAACAAAAAATTAAAAAAAACGAGCGTCTGCCAATCACGCCTCCACATAGGTGGAGGCGTGTTAGACAAACGCCTCCACCTCCGTGGAGGCGTGCATCTAAGCGGCCTCCAGCTAGGGGGAGGCGTTTGGCTAAACCGCATCCACCTATGTGGAGGCGGCCTATCCAGACGCCTCCACTTTGGTGGAAACGGCTTAGGCAGACGCCCGAGTCGGAAAAAAAATTTCACCCCCGAGTCGGAAAAATCAATTAATACCTCGCCGAATTCTGGTGCTTCGCCAGACATTTTCGTGGTGTTGGTACTGGAAATGTGAGTAAAACTGAGTCAAACACCTTGTTTAAAGACACGGGACGAAATCAGTATTAATTGATTTGTTAAGGGCAAAAAAGTCATTTTTGGGGCGATTTAAGTAGTTTTCCGACGACGAATAGTAATTCCCTTAATTTTTGCCAAGATAAGAACCATGACCAACAAAAGGTTAAGTTTATTGCGTGATTTCGCTAAATCACTGTCAATCAAATCAAAATTAACACGCACTTCCAAAAAATTCTATGGATGAGCAAGGGACACGGGGAGAAAATAAATACTACCATAGGTACACAAAAGACACCCCAGCTTCTATCAGCCGCTTCCACTCTGGACAACACACCACAAGAATAGGTCGCAACTGTATCAAAAATAAAATAAAATAGCGACCGTGGACTGCACAATCGCTAGATAACTTCGAAAGATGGAGAATCTATTTCTTTCAACTTCCATTAGATAACTTAAAATGCTATATTTCCTTCGACCTCTATCTTTCGACAGTGACCAACTGTGACTAGTTTCTCTCAATTGGTAGATTCCTGAAATCCAGGATTGAAGATTAAATCCCAAACATTGTGAGTTACGTGCTGAGATTTAATTAAAATAATAAAATTCCTTCAAGAAATATTTTTCCACAACATGAAGAAAACAACTTCTCATGACATGTCTTCTTTGGTTTGCAACAGCCATTGCACTTCTAGCAAAGTGCAAGTTGTTCAAATATTCGTCAATAGACTTACAACCTACACAAGTAAAGCAAACCCATAACAAACCCAAAACACACGAAGTCGTATTCTAGTGCTCGTCTGACTCTTGTGCCTTCACAAATTAGGATATAGTTATTTCTTAGCCAACACTCTCATTTTTCAAATAGAAATGCAAACACAATTAGCTTTCCACCCGTTAAGAATATCAATTTTTAAAAAACTTAAGCAAAATCAACACAAAGAAAAGAGCAATCCGACTAAAGGGAAATTTCATAGAATCTGCATGCACCTATAGTAATCAACAAAATTTAAATCTTTAGTTCCGGGAACATGGTTGAAAACAGGATTGTACAGAAATTTGAGAATACATTGCTCACACTCTACAAACTAGAAATTAAATAATAAAGAAGATTATAACACTACCAAGTAGGAAAAACAAAACAATATACATCACCTTTGGTGTCTTTCCAGAATATGACATGAAGATAAGGTTCTTTTTAGATAGACCCACGATAGAGATCCTTCGGTTTCCTAGAGTGACAATTATTGTAGGAAGATGTTACCTATCTTGCTGGGTCGTACCGGGAAAGCAAATTGCTCCTATTTAATCACCTGTTGACATAAAGAAGACACATCATGGAGGAGTTGATGGCCACATGAATATTAAATTTGAATCACCAAAAAGAGAGTAAATTAAGAAAACATGATGCGACTGTAGCTAAACCGAGTTCATTCACAAAGTACAAATTAAAAAAATAAATTTGGAGGCTTCTTGATGCCCATTAACCTAATAAATACTATATGCGAATCTAGTGGTCCATACTCTTCCACTTCCACTACTAAATTCAATTCTTGTATGATTGAAGCATTGCCTTTACAGTTTGGCACACTGAAATGACCAAACAAACCCCCGGGAATCTCTTTCAAGTTTAGAACCTAGAGCAACCAGGTGATCAGTGATCACCATCAGTGACTCTCCTTGCAATGGCCTCTGAAGCATCAAGCAACCCATTCATTGTCATGAAGAACAAAGAAGAGTGCTGTTTGGGGCTTTCTGACAATCAAAAATCAAAGACAGAAGAAGAGAGAAAAGAATATCATGATACGGAGAATGGTAAGCCCAGGTTTGATCTGAACTTGGGTGTCAGCAATCAAACCCCCGAGCTTGATCTGAGTAAAGTCATGTCCAATGGAGATTCCCAGCACACCCTCCCAAAGGAAACAGAAGCAAAGGAGACAGAAACCCATGTCTTCATGTGCAGATACTGTCGCAGGCTATTCTACAGCTCTCAGGCACTAGGTGGCCACCAGAATGCACACAAGAGAGAGAGGACACTGGAGAAACGTGGTCACCATCATAAAACTCTCAATGGTCGAGACTCCTATTCCTACTCCAGCATGTCATCTCTTCCACTGTATGGATCGCCCAGGAGTGGCGGCCAATCTCTGGGCATCAAAGCACACTCTTTGGTTCAAAAGCAATTCGGCACGCCAACAGCAATGGTCCAGAATGGATACAGTCAGTCGTGGCCTCAGACATCGGCTAAGAGGACGCAAGAAATAGGATTCTTCTTACCCGTTGCAAAGGCACCACGATTTGATGATTTCAATGGTGTAGGCATCTGCATGAAAAGTGAAGAAGAATTGCAGACAATCGACCTGACTCTTAAGCTCTAGGGAGGCTGTTTCCTCCTGTTTCGTTGACCACGGAAAAAGGTTATATTGCAAAATTTTCAGCTCTTTTGATTTTGCCTTTTATTTTCCTCGCTAAAAGTTTGTGGCCTTATTTGCTAGAAGTGAGAAATTTAGAATATATGACAAAGTAAGGAATTCCAAAAGATGAAAAATAAAAAAGGAAAACCAATTTTTTTGTTTTAAAGGTATTATATTCATTCGTAGCCAACACAGAACAGTCAGAACTTATCACAGATATGAGTATAACATCTTCGAGCAACTTTCAGAACCTATAAACCCCAACTCAAATTACTGCTGAGGAGAGCAAGTATTTCTGGTTTGATCTCAAGATTTTTTCTCTCTCACACACCTAAATCCAGATGTGTAAGAAGCAGGCATTTCTAGGAACTAACAAAAATAGAATGAGAACTTATGTAAACTCAGGATGTCAGGTCCAAATATTTGCGAAAAAGGTACTCCTAAATTTGTAAGCCATTAAGCCTGCAACAGATTTTGAAAACAATTCACATACGACTTTACATAAGAAAATTATTAAGAAAACTGTTTATCAAACAAAAGATGTTCAATTTGCAAGACATTGCAATGCCAACTTCAACCATCTTCAAAGATAGTAGGTGATGGTGGTTTAACTGAAAACAGCAAAAAAAAGTGTTAACAAAAACTAGTTACAGATGATTTTCTAATGAAAGGAATAGTACAAGATAATAGATGATAATGGCTACGATCATTTAGTTGAAGAAACATAACAGCACGGTTGATGTTGGAAAAGTAGTTCTACATTGATCAACACTAAATTTGCACTCTTAAACAGAGTTTATCTACTATCCACTACAAAAATGCTAATGTTTTGTAGTGGTGGTAGACAAACCAATTTTAACAATCAATCAGGAAAGAGTAAAAATGTAAAATACATCTACCCATGTTACTTGACTTTACTGTAATAATGGTTCAGGCAAGACCTAGGAAGAAAGCTAACCTCCTTTGGGCCAAACTCATTTGACAAGCAGATGGTAAAGAAATAAATCTTCAACAAAAACAAAAGTATCTTAGTATCTCCAGCCATAGGCATTATATTAAATACGAATGAAAATTATGCTTCAACATATTTTAGTACTGCCATATTTTTGTGGAAGATAATACACCCACATGTTTTTGTGCTCATCTAGACTTCTCTCAACAGCCTTGACCTTTATTTGTTTAATAGTTTTATAATCCATTTATCCATATCTTTCGATTTGTTTCAAGATAGGATGACATTCCTCTGCGTAAAACATATATATCTCAATGCTAATAACTGCAAAAGAAATATACTGGATCCCGCAAGCATATTTCTAACATCTGATAGGGCAACACACATTTCAGGTGGTTTGGGTTTCAAGGCTGCAAATTGTTGAATATCAAATCACTTCGCCTGTACCTGGTTTATATTTTGAATCAACAAGTATAAGTAAGCCCTATGGTTCATCTTCCGTCTCCTTATGATTGTTTATGTGATGTGTCATGCAATTATGTGTTAGTAGTCAGGAATCTATGCGCCAGTCACTCCCACATTTTATTGCATGATGTCGATTTCAATAGAAGAATGAAACTAACATAGTACAGACATATTCAGAGCAATTGGTGATGCACGTACGTATTAAGAAACCTCAACTTTAGTAGGGCATTCTATTTACTCAAAAAACACATAGAAGACATTAGAAGTCCTTCAAACACATTTAAAGAAACCAAGAGGTTATAACGTAGCATGGCATATCACCTTCGTAACTATAATGTATGCTACGGATGCAAGATAACATACAAAGCTGACAATTGACATGTACAATAGTAGATACCAGCTTTTATTCTTATGGATCATTCACAAGGAAAGTGTTTTTCTTCTACAACACATGGGGCCAGTGAATAAGTACTTACAAAGGTAGGATTACCTTCTAGAGGATAGTTTTTTTTATCGGTCCTTTTAGAGGATAGCTTTTCTATTAAGATTTTATGGAACCTCTGGCAAGTGGAAATCCACAACCAGATCTCTCCTTTTTAACTGCTTTTTTTATGTTAGGTTGAAAAATGACAATGACTTCAACAAGACCATAACCTCATACACAATGACATAGTTTGTCTGATAAGAAACCTATAGGTTATTTCAAGAAAGACACTAACAAGTTGTGGTTAATGAAAGAAGCATGAATCCAAGGTCATGGGAGATTTTGTTCGCCGAGAAAGATTTATGACCAAATGCAACCAGGAAGCTAAATTGAGTTATTTGGGAATTATAGTTTGAGCATACATTCCAACTAAATAGCTTCAACGCTTTCATGCAAAATGCAAGTTGACCTTGCAAAAAGTAAGTTCAAGCTATGAAATGTCATGTACTGAGCAAAGCCAAGTAGTTGCATTCGAGATGGTCAATGGAATACGTGCCACATGATAATATGCTAAGATCAAATGCTACAAATCATTCCCAAAACGGAATCACAGCTGGACACTCTTACACTGTAAGTTCAAATTTTGCTACATTACTATCTTCTGATGTAACTAACAATCCTTTCTTAACTAGGAAAGCTTCGCTTGAAGATAACAAAATAAAACAAGAGAGATCTTGCTTAACTTTCAATGTAGGTCTCAACGTTTCTCATCCATCGCACAAGCTCAGACCTATCCTTGTTATTCATGTAATAATGTAGAAAAACAGCGAAGTCATCATTTATTCCCCTTTCAGCCAAGTACCAAATTAACGCCCTTTTTAGTTCTTCATCCAACTCCCTGCACAAGAAATCCAATTCAACCAACAATCACAAACACAGGTAAAAACTAAAAGCAACACACACTCTTGACCTTCAATTGTCGAATCATCGACAAAGACGGCTTAGAACCCATAGTTCATTATATAAGGGGCCTTTCCCAGGGGTGGTGCAAGGTACATTGGGGGGGGGGGGTGGGGGGTCCCGGGTCCCCCTAAATTTGGGGATTTCACCTAGTTAGTCTAGGCACTTCTTGATTTTCAACGTCCTTAGATTTTTTATCCCTTACAATTCCGACCCACCTAATTTTTTCCAAACACCAATAGCAAGATAGGTAAATGAAATTTTACTGATTAGTACAAGAGTATTTATTTACCTACTTGTAGGTATAATACATGATCAAACTTCAAAACAGATTCCAAATCAAAATAACAACCAATTTCCAATTCTTCTTGGTATCCCCAACCTAAATCCCTGACACCACCTCAAAGCCTTTTCATTCTAACACTCTATACTAGGGCTAGAACACTACAAGATCAAATGAAAAAGACATTCTAGAGAAATTAATGGCTCCAAAAGACTTACTTGAACCTCCGTCCGACGAACGTCAACCTCGAATCACCACCGGCAGCAGCAAGAGAAACCTTCCGTACCACCAACTCATCGGGCCAAGCCGAGCAGACGAACTGCAAGACCCCATCCGAACCCCCTCCTTTCGTCACATCGACAACAAGACTCACGTGCAGCTTCCCGTACTCATCAGCACCATCTCTCCTCCCACCTCCGGTCAGAAACGCGTCGAACATGGTGACGTCGACGACAACGTCCTCCTTGCCTCCGTGCCTCTTCCGCATCCGGATCCACTGCTCCCCCGGGCGGTCCTTGACGGCGAAGGACTCGAACGCCATCGGGGGCTGCGCGGGCGGGCGGGACCGGAGCTCGTAGGCGAGCTCGGAGTGGAGGGCGCGGAGGAGGTCGGGGTGGGGGAAAGAGGTTAGGGTTTTGGTCGGGGGTTTGAAGGGAGAGGGGAGGAGAGGGAGGGCTTTGGGGAGTGGGCGGAGGCGGCGCCACATTGGGATCGGAACGGGGCTCGGTTTGGGGTTTGTGTTTGCCGAATGGGTTTCGGTGTGAGTTGCTTCACGCCTAATTTATCTTTTTCTTTTTCTTTTTTTGAAAAAAGTAACATATTTTGAAATATAACTCGATATATAGTTTTTTTTTCAGGCGTGCGAATTTTCCTGGAGCGTACTACCGAACGCTGTGACTTAGAGCAACAACACCTAGGTAGTTCCTTTGCGTCTGATTTTCTTTCCCAGACACGTCAGCTTCTCTTTCCGCCACATCAGTTCAAATCAACCCCTCCTAAAGTTTTCTTAACCACACCCAGAAACAACTCAAGCGTCATACATTCTTTCCCTTACACATCATTTCGGGATCAATTCTAAGCAAAACACAAAAAATTTAAAAAAAATTAAAAAAATATAAACAAATAAAAACATTTTTTCATAATTTTTTTAATAAAAACTATTTAAAATAATTTTTAAAACATTTTCTAAACACAAAAACTCAACAAAAAAACGACCAACAGGGGACACGTGCACCCACCCACCCAACCCATCCACTCGGGCGGAAATTCAGGCAGGTCGGCACCCAAATTTCCGTTCGGGCGGATGGCATGACAAGTAAATTTGTGGATGCTCTTAAGTTCATAATATCCACTTATATGACTTTACAATATAACAAATAATATTTGAGATTTTGCTACTAGTGTCTAGTAGTCTAGTACATGTGACATAGTTTATGATAAATAAGTATTTGCGATTTGTTAAAATATCACGTTTGGGTATGCTCGTTGGGTTTGGCTCCAAATTTCTGTCAGTCGAGAGGTACGTTTGTTCAAACCAAAACTTCATTGAGACGCAAGAAGTTTGGTCAGATTAGCTACTCATTCTTCGTAAAGATCTCCACTTCCAAGCGCCATTTATCCTCCAACCCCAGATGCCCAAGTTGTTGTTTGTGTGCACCTCTATCGTGTGAGTAGGAATGCAAATTTCCAAGCAAGGATGTGTACAGTACCAAACACACAGAGTAGTAGGTTTAGAGTAAAGACCAAACGCCATTCAACATCTTTTTTCCTGCAAGCTTCAAACTGCAATTTGAATTACATTAGAATTTGCTGCAAGTGAAGAAAAGGTGTCGTTCCATATCACCAAAACCAAGATGCTATTAGGCTCTAGCCTACTAAACATTCTAAAAAAACTGCAACTGACAGACTTAGGCCTTTGCTTGAAAACCTTGAACCTATTCTCATATGCTGCTGCATAAAAACATGAAATATCTTCAAGCTGCTTCTACCTGAATTCGGCATGTGCTCACATCATCTCGAACAACTTAAGATCAGAAATTCTTCCGGTCAGACCTGGATCAACTTCACACGAATACGGCCATAATAAGTCCCTGCTGTGAAGTACCTTGTATTCATGAGCCACGCTATCGTGTCATCCTCAAAACTCCTACATCCGAGCTTGAAGTGCATCTTGAGTCAACAAATTAGAATCTGCCATCGCTGCTGCAAACTTGGAAGGCCACAATTGAGAACAAAGCTGAAGCAAACTTATAGCTCGGAAAAAAAGTGACGTTATAGATCTCGAACCATATGTACATTGAATTCCTATTTCCTACACTAAATTGGTTGCTGCCCAAGGATCCAAAAACCACACTCTACTGAACTTCGATTTGCTGAATCTTTTAAAACGTAAGCTACTTGCTAACTTGATGAGATTCAAACCTCATGAAATTCGAACCAATATAAGTGAGCACTGCCACCTACTAAATTTTGTAAGTGAAAATTTGAAATCCACCTCCAAGTTGCTATAGTAAAGCGTTGTTTGCTGCCAACAAACCAATAATCTGCACACAACTTGTAAGTGCAACAGCTACGAAAAAATCACAATCTCTAAAAGCCTTTTGTTTCTGCAATCTGAAGCTAATTTCTCTACTTGATACTAAAATGCTTTTAAACACTCATTATTTGTGATGATTTAAAGCAGACAAATAAAGGCCCACTAAAGATTTGTTATTGTTGTCCATCCAATAATAATAATATGCGGCAATTGAATTTAAAAAAAACTGATTCCTACATTTAGGAGAGTTGTGTCCAAGTGTTCTGAAGTAACCATTAAAACCTGTCATAGCAAAACCAAAATCATGCAAACAGACCAAGCATGTATCCAACTCTCTCTTTTTATTTTATTTGATAAGTGCATCCAACTTTTGTTATGAATATCACTTGTTGCACCACTGCCACTTTCTCTTTGTTAATCGTTACAAACCCCAAGTCCAGTACACATTTGAGAGGAAGTCAAGCAAAACCATACTCTGAGACGCTGGCTATTGCACAAAAACTACATTTCAGCAAATTCAATGCTCTAATCGGCATATTTGAGCTCTAATTGAGAACTAGTGAGTTTCAACCTTCCCATGTGTTATTTTCCATCTAGATTTTAAGTATTTTTCTTCAGTGGTATAGATATCCAAACTGTGATCATTTGTTTCGCATGAGCTTTAAATGTGTGGACTAGTGAAAAGCAAATACCTCAAACCTTTGAACATAACATGCATGTATCCTAGCTCCTAAGTCATTGCAATTGGTAAACATATCATCAAAGTCGCTCCCAAGAAGAAAGTAGAAAAAGAAAAGTCAGCTTTATTTAAGGTTTAGACCCAGCATTATTCAACATTTTTTTTCTGAACACGAGGACTAACTCCCTCCTCAAGCCAAATTAATTGAATTGAGGTTGCCCATCCACGTACAAACATGAGATTTCGAACGACACATAAAAAATGGCGATTAACAGAAATATCAATTGACGTGTACAAATTCAAAAATACAAGGCATGCAGTTGAAAACGCCCACCATCCACATTGAGCCCATCTGACAAAGTCTACGAAGAGACATACTTTGCATTATTAATTTCTACGCACCACACAAGGGTTTTCGTCACGATTACACAGACGCGTTGCCTTCTCCTGAACGATCAATCGCGACAGGGAGAGGAACAAGACTCATCACGAAAGGAACACAAATAACATCACCATATCTACTCTCCACATTTGTAACAACTATACTTCTCTTCTTGCAGTCGTATGTAATATACCGATTCTTGAAGCCTATGAAGATCGTGCGATCATTACAGTAGCAATACACATCCCTACACATATAATCAGCAAAGCTAACCTTAACAATCGTGTTCAAAAGCTCAGGACACTGGAGTCTGAAGATTTGCATCCAAGAATCACCAATCCTCTCTTGAATAATCCTCTGCCAAATCTGGACCGTCGTTCCGGACATCACGAGCAAACCAATGCAACCGCCCAGATCGGTTGGCACCAACACGACATTTGACTCCTCCACCTGATACCACGGTCTGGGCTCCACTTTGGCTACCGACAGGCTCTCGAACTTCTTGTGCCGCATGTCGAACGTCAACAACGCCGGGAAGTGCTTCTTACCGGTGTCTGTCTCCAATGCTTCTCTGGCCAGCCAAACGATCTTCCTCGCGCCGACGACCACTTGGGGTCTTACAAATGGAATCGGGAACGAGAACCTGCCCATGTGTATCCAATGGCTGGGAGTTCCATGGAAGGGAATGGTGCAGTACACAACGTAGTTCTTGCGCATGGCATTCCTACGTATCCACCATGCCACCACATTGTACTCTTTGCCCTCACCTTCGAACCCGAACCCGAAGGCCCAACAAACTACGTCGTTCCTCTCCGTCAGAATAGGTAGCAATAGCAACTCATCTGTGAATGGCTTCAAGATCGCAGTCTGCCTGTCGCCTATCTGGACGCAAACCAGCCCGTTGCAGGTCGAAACGACGTAATTGTACTTCGGCACACGAACCAAGGCGTCGGAGAACCTCCTGTTACCGGCTTGTACTACAAGACCTGTGTTGTCTCCTGACACGGCTCTCCCAGGAAGCAGCATGAGGACGTGGGGTTGACGCCCGGGAGCTAGCCGGAATTGCATGGAACGGGAGAGGTGTTGCTTCGTGAAGCTACAGTGTTGGGTCCAGAAGCTCCAATCTCTGCAGACGGATCGGAAACGGAGGACGGACTGGGAGGGGAGCCAAGACAGGATTTCTAATTGGAGATCAATATGGAGTTGTGGCGGTCGGTCTGGCCGCTTTCGCTTCTTGGGTCTGGACTCCCCTACCATGATCAATATGGAATATTTGTTTGGAAGTTTTGGTGAGATAATGACGGAGGGTATCTCTGTTTTTGTATTTATAAGGGTGATCCATCGTGGCCTCTAACGGTCCTTAACCAAATTCCTACAACGACTTTTTTCTTCTTTGATATATATATTTCCCACGTTTTTTTATAATAACAAGATTTTTACTGGATTCTTCTTTCTTTTGATTCTTCAAATTAGTTTGTTATTCTCACCCTCAAACAAGAAAAGATTGTTGTCCCTCCTGACCAATCACAACCTAGATTGACTTTTGATCCTTCAAATAAATCTTAACCATCTGACAAAACAAGAAAACTACTACGATTTTGTCTTCAATTGTTTATTTATTTGAACATTCGTATTCCTTTTTTAGTTTCTTTTCCTTCTTCTGTAGTCGAGCTTAACTCCATTAGTCAATTCTTCTTAAGAAACACATTTCTAAAGAAAAAATGGGCCAATAGTTTTTTTGTTTTTGTTTTTTTGAGTTTTTGGTTCTAGTACTTGTGATATATGAGTTTTATGATACATAACTTAACAAGGGCATGCAAATACCTTAAATCCTTGAACAAAAAATGCATCCCAAGTCACCACGGTTGGTAACACATCATTTCATTCCCAAGAAGAAAACAGAGGGAAAAAAAATCAGCTCTACTACAAAAAGGTTTCGACCAAGTACCATTTTAACGTCTTTCTTATGAACGACCTAGGTCGCACCAGTCAAGCCGAATTTGATTTAGGCTGTCCCATCTACGAACCTGAAATTTCGAACCACGTACCATGATGGCCATATAGAATGCCGATTAGTGAAATTTTCAACTGACGTGTATGTACAACGGGAGTGGGTAATTTTCCAATTCTAATTGCCACAGACCAAAGTAAATGATATCCATCGAGAAGGATTTAAACACAAATTCAAAAATACAAACAGTACTACTTTGGAAAATAGTGTAGTTGAGCTAACAAAGTTTACGAAGAGAGTGGTTTTGGCATTATTTCTGCGCATCATATATAGAAATGTATTTCTTCACAATTACACAGACGCGTTGCCTTCTCCTGAATTAATCGTGACGGGAGAGAGGAACAAGACTCATAACAAAAGGAACACAAATTACACTATGATCCATCGTTTTTAGTGAAACAACAAACGCTCTCTTCTCGGGGTCGCATGTGATATATCGATTCTTGCAGCCTATGAACATCGTTCCACCTTGCCAAAGGCAATACACATCCCTAAACAATAAACCAGCCAAGTTAACATTAATCCAACTCCTAAACACCCGATTGCGGAACGTGAGCATTAGCGCCCAAGAATCACCTACCCTCCGCCAAACCTCCACAATCTCTCCGATGAACTTGACCAAACCGACGCAACCGTCCACTTCTGTGGGCACCAACAACGCCTCCGCCCGCGCCTCCTGATATGGCCTCGGCTCCACGTCTGTGATAGACAGGCTCTCGAACTTCTCATGCTTCATGTCGAACGACAGCAAGGCCTGAAACCCCTGCGTACCGGCCGTTGGTGTCGACACATCTTCTATAAACAACCAAACGATATTTCGCCGGTCCACCACCACATTGGGTCTTATAAACAGGCGGGGGAACAAGAACGTTCCCAACTCTTTCCAATCCCCGGGAGGGCCATGCATGGGGATGGTGCAGACCGCAACGTCCGTCGCTCCTTCGGCATTCCTCACTTTCCATGCCACCACTTTGTACGTTTTGCTCTCACCTTCGAACCCGAACCCGAAGGCAAAACAAGCAACGTCGCCATAGCTCTTCGACAGAAGAGGCAGCAACACCAACTCATCTGTAATCGGATTGAAGATTCCGATCCGGCTGCTGTCGATCTGGAAGCACACTAGGCCGTTGCAGGTCGACACGAAGTAGAAGTACTCCTGCACAAGCCCCAAGTTGTTGACGAACCTCACATCACCAACTTCTACTAAAACACCTGCCAAGTCCTCCACCCGGACACTCCCGCAATGCAGCATAAGTACGTGTGAGTGACGTTCTGGGTCTTGCTGGAATTGGATGGCACGGGAGAGGTGTTGTTCGACGAAGCTACGGTGATGAGTCCATGAGTTCCATGCGGTGCAAACTGATCGGAGGCGTGTGACGTGCGGGGCGGGGAGCCATGACAGGATTTCTAATTCCAGATCAAGAAAGAGATTTGGGGCCATTCTTATTATGTATTTATTTGAAAGAGTAGACCTTTCAATGATTCGCTGAGCTAATTATACGTAATAATGCTGGAGGGCATCTCTATTTCCTATTTATAAGCAGGGTCGGTTGATCGTGGCCTCAACGGTCCTTAACGAGATTTTAATTTTACACCATATTTATATGTGTTTGATATTTCCCACCTTTTTTTATAACAGCAAGATTCTTGCTACATTTTTTTTTCTTCCTTTGATCCTTCAAGTTAGTTATTGATCTCTTCCTCAAATGTTGTGAAATATAAGTCAGACAAGTCCACCATTTAGTCCCTCGAAATCAACCAGAACCATAACCTCGTCTTTTTAATTCTTCAAATCAGTCTTAACCATCAACTGACACCACAGAATCTACTCTATTTTGATCTGTTGAGTTTTCTTATTCTTTATATTTTTGATAATGAGCTACCTATCTCCTTAATCAAGCAGGATCTTCCGTTGTATAGCAATTTATAAACACTCCTAGCCTTCTATTAAATCTCTTGATTTTAATATTTTGATTTTGAACTACCTATCTCTTGAATGAGTCTTGATCTTCTATTGTATATTATATATTTCAAGAACCATCATTGTTGTCAATTATAAACTTTTGGTCCCTCCGAAACCCACGTACAATCAATCATGTGTTACATACTTAGATGATTTGCTTTGAGTTAATTACATGTTGCCATGTAATTAAGAAACATTAAATACTTTTACAAAAAGGTAAACCCAAGTACTTAAAATAATAATGTAGTCAATGATTTCATTAATTTTTATATAATTGTGATTATTTTGTCAGCATTTTTGACCAAATAATCATTAAATTCATTTAAAAGATTCTTTTAGCAAATGGTTCTCACGTGCTGATCAGAATTTACGAATTTTACTCTTTCGCACCATCTTTATGAGCGAGCACTTCCTGGACATCCTGTCTTCTCTCTCAGCAACGTCAGATTTTCTCTCCGTCATGTCAGCACAAACCAACCCCAAATTTTCCTTAATCACATTCAGAAACAACTCAGACACCATACATTCTCTCCTTTTTACGTCGTTTTGGAGATCAATTCTAGGTAAAACACACAAAAAATATTAATTTTTTTGAAAAGAGTATAAACAAATACTTGCATACATTAAAGAAAATTACGAAATTGGATATGGACGCATGTAGCCGTTTTAGCTACAAAATAAATGGTATTGTTATCACATACAAAATTATATTTTCTAATCAAATTAAATCACATGCAATTAAATCGTTGATTCTCCATTCGGCCTTTGGTCCAGTTGGTTTTGGACCACAACAATCGTATACATTCATCGGAAAAACTACAAGTTTGATAATTCGGGGCTAACAAAACAGAATTCTGCCATTGTTTTTATGATTATATCCGGATCTCGGTCAAAAAAACACTCTCTCGTCTTCTCCGTTCAATTTAATATTCTATAAAAAAAGTTATGTCATTCTAATAAGGTCCAACTTTACTCTCTTTTTTTAAAGTATACCCTAGCGAGGACCCCAAAAATCAATTGACGCTTACACAACGCGTTTGTAAATTTCCATTCGAAGATGTCTAGAAAGAGAGATTCTGCACCCACCACGTTCAGCATATCAGACGTTACTTCTGCAACCAATGTTGAACTAACAATGTCTAGAAAGAGAGATTCTGTATTTCTTACGCATCTTACAATGTTTTTCTTTGCTTGATGCTTCTAAAGCGTGAAGGAGATGAGCAAGACCCATCACATAGGAAACACAAATAACATTAGGACTCGTCGTAATTGGCTTCAGTATCCCGATTCGCTTTGCATCGATCTAGAAACACACCAGGTCGTGGCAGACCTAGTTTGTGTCCAGACAGGCAACAAGCAGATCGGAATCTTGAAGCAAATAACGAATAAGTTGTTGTTTGTTAGAATTGTATGAAAATAAGAGAGGAGATTATGTATTTATAATGAAAGTTTCATAGGGTAAAACTTGATAAACAAGTATTCAATTAATCTAGTCTAATACACTTAGATGGATGTAAGACTAGCTACAAGATGGACCAAATACTAAGTGGGTCTATTATGTAGATTGATCTAGAAGAAGTTTCTAGAAGATGTAGACTAGGCTCTACAGGAGATATATAGATTGATCTAAAAGAACCTTCGTATACGTACGGTCCGGTACGGATATGCACATGCGGAGGCACGTTATGGGCAAGTGGGGACAACTGCCCCACCCAGATTTTTGCAAAAAAAAAAAAAATAATTTTTTTTATTTATTCAATCTCATATATTTAAGTGTATTGACTTGAAATTGGTGGTATAATTGTTTATATGTTGTTTAATTTCAGAAGAGTTAAGATAATATTTTCACAAAAATTGATTTTAGAATCAATTTGATTTAAATTGGGCTTTGAAATTTTTCTGAACTATATTTGGTAAATAAATTCTAATCTTTTGGACTTGCATTGTTGTGTAAGTTTGATAATTTAATTGAAAAATGAACATTGCATAGATTTTAGTTAGCTGTTGTTGATGTTTGGGATTTAACTTTTTTATTATTATGACGTGCAATCTTACTTTTCTATTACAATTATGCATATTAGCATGTTGTTATATCTCACTTTGATATTGTCGAGTTAGTTTGTTGACTGAAAATGGAATGAAAAATTAAAATAAGCTAACATTTATAAGAAACTTATCTATCAATGTTATTCTATATATAAGAGTCGTAGAATGAATAATAAATCTAAAACCTGCGATTCCACGACGAAAATAACAATGACCATAAATAGTAACAATTATTATAAAATTCTTTTATTATAATTTTATGTTATACTTATATACTATTTTGCTTACTCTGTTTGTCTATATTTTATCAATTTTAAACTTAAGAACGAACATAACCAAAAAATCTTCCCAAACCACATGCTTTGTGTTTAGATATTGGAATTTAAGTTGTAAGAATAAAATCAATTTAACTGACGTGTCGTGGTTTATTGTTGTAAAAAAGTCTTTTGGATTTTTGAATTTTAATATATTTAGGTTTGGAAAAATGTAAAAACAGGAAGAAAAAAATCAATTTTTTATTTGTTTAATTAATTAATTTATTTAAAATATCAACTTAAAATTGTGGGTCCTCCAAAACAATTTCGTGCAACGTGAAGAAATTCTGTCCCACCCAAAAAATATTTATGGATCCGCCCCTGTGCACATGTATTTGACCATTGTTTCGATATATAAATATATATATTGTTGTTGTTTACCTTAAATATGTGATTAAAGTATTCATGGAATAAAACAGAGATTCGATCGACCGGAAGGAGTGTTTCGATCGACCGGATGTGTGTTTTGATTTGTTCAGTAAAAGTGTATGTCCATTTTTGGTCGACCAAAACTTAGGATGCGGTCGACCGAGCACACACGAGGAGCTGGGCAAAAGTGCATGTTAGTTTTCGGTCGACCGAAACTTAAGTGATTCGGTCGACCGAGTATGCACTCGAGCAAGCAAGAAAAGTTACTGTCGTTTTTCGGTCGACCGGTACTTTAGTTTCGGTCGACCGGTAAAAGCTGGTTTGTGATACAGTTAGAGGATCGGTCGACCGAAGCACCCGTTCGGTCGACCGTTTGACCAAGTTTCTGCCCACGTTTTGCACATTTCTCCACGCAATTTTGGTGCAACTTATACTTGTTTTTGGCCTACTATATGAAGGCAATTTCGTCCCTTTTGTTTAAGGAGAGAGATTAAGATTAATTTTTCTTGTCTACTTTGTGTTCTTGAGAGAAAAGAGAGTGAGCATCCTTGTTGATTCAGTTGGAGCAATTTAGCCGGGTATTCTCGTCGGTTGTTCGTGTCTCTTGTAAGCCTCTCCTTGTAATACGTTTCTCTATAGTAGATTTGGAGTTGTGTCGTCTGTGGTTTTTCCCGCATTGGGTTTCCACGTTAAATCTTGCGTGTTTTGTGTGGTTTGGTTTTGGATTTGCATTTGTTCTTAATTTTCGTCAATTGGATTTGTTATTTCGATTCGGCTGCGTATTTGAGATTGGTTTTAATCCTTAACATATATATATATATATATATATATATATATATATATATAAAATTTGGTATTCGTTTCGCATGAGATCTAGAAATTGGGTTTTTTAGCGAAAGTAATGCGTTCATTTTTACATCTTTAGATATAACGTAAAATACATTTCAAATTTTATGATTTTTGATATACTTAATCTACATATGTTGTATATCAAGATCTACGGTCTCGATTTTCAATTTTGAGTTTATATTTGATTTTATCAACAAATACAAACGTGTGTCAACGAAATTTAAAGGCAATGAATCCTTTTTTTTCTCTCTCTTTCTATATATATATTAGGTCAATGAGGTTGTAGCAGCTCTTATAGTTAATTTGGTTGTGATACTAAAAATTATGATATTTTAAAGTTATTTTTTTAAATCAAACTTAATCACATGTATTGCTATTTCTTAAGCTATAACATGTTAATATTGTAGGTCAATCGAAGTTAATTTCACCGTTGATCTAAAACACTCATATTTGAATGGTTGAAATTTACTGAAATTTGAAGTGTTCGTACCAAGGTCTACGATGATACATTTGTTCTGAAAATTTTATAATATGTTCCTTATACATGGTATATTCCACCATAAATTTTCATAGAATAAAAATTAACCGGAAGTGATTGAAAAAGTGGTGTCACAACTAAGATGGTTGTATGCCTCGTGCATATCCATTTTTTCCTAAATATAAATAAGAGTTTTTTTTACTTGAGTGTACATCCCAAAGATACCAATCTCTATAGTACATCTGTATTTTCAAATTTTATTTGGATACACACATTTTATTGATTTTTTTATTACTTATGTACACTTAGAACCGACACAGACTCCCAGAACCCAATCCAACGTTAGCCCCCACCGTTACATCCTATGACCCCAATTATATATGGGTTTTTATTTGAGTGCACATCCGAAAGATAGGTATTATGATACATCTTAAGTCTTATCCATCAATTGATTCTGAAAACACGATTATTTTGTTCTCTCCAGTCAATCACGATCGTGAAGTTTTTCAAATTAAACAATTCTAGTACCGAAAGCTTTTCCTTTAATTTGTAAAACTAAAACCTTACTACATAAACTAAAACCAATGTAGTTAACGTTTCACTATTTTTTCAATAATTTGACCGTAATACTTTTAGGGAACTACTAAACGTCGTCCCAAAACTACTTAAATCGCCCATTGAAATTACCAAATTGCCCTTAACAATATAATTAATACCCATATCGTCCCGTGTCTTTAAACAAGGTTTTTGACTCAATTTTACTAACATTCCTAGTACCAACACCACGAAAATGTCTGGCGAACCACCTAGATCAGGCGAAGTAACGGAGGCGGATTCTTAGTCAGACGCCTCCACCATGGTACAGGCGTCTTAGCCAGACGCCTCAACCATGGTGGAGGCGTCTTAGCCAGACGTCCCGTTTTTTTTTTTAATTTTTTTGTCAAATTAAAATTATACAGTGTGTTATCTCAAATTATTTGACGTTTCTTTGCAAGTTTTTGGTGGTAACCGGTCGGATTACAATGAGTTTTTTTGCAAATGACGAAGATTCAAATAATTTCCAGATCCAACATTTTTTAAGATCCAAAATCCCCCGGCGGTAAAACATCCTGACTTACAAATACCAACTCGACAGGTCGGTCGAGGGTCTGGAAATTTTTGAATTTTCGGTGTACCGAAGGGGTATCGGTCATCCGAATATAGAAATTATTAACTTATTAATTAATTAATTTAACAATTATCTAAATTTATAATCAATTATCTTTTAAAAAAATAATAAGAATAAATAAAAAATTACGGGCGTCCGACGGAACCGCCCCGCGTAGGAGAAAGGCGTCTGTCTAAGACGCCTCCCCATGGGGGAGGCGTCTGGGTAAAACGGCTCCCCTATGGGGGAGGCGTCTTACCCAGACGCCCCCCTCCTACGTGGGGTGGCTCCGTCGGACGCCCGTAATTTTTTATTTTTTATTATTATTTTTTTATTAAAAAGATGTTAGATATTTTACCAGATTCGAGTACACTGGGACGTCCGTTGACTCATTACTGACCTCCAAAACATTATTTTTTATGATTATAAGAGGAAGATGAAGAGAGATGTGTGATAGGAGGGTAAAATGTCGCGTTATAGCAGTAGAAATGAGAGAATGTCAATTTGGTAATTTCAAGGGGCGATTTAAGTAATTTTGGGGCGATGTTTAGCAATTCAGTACTTTTATCAACATCTTCCGTCAAGAATATAATTTTTTTCACAGCACTTTTGACCTAGTGGTTTGTTACAATCACTGAATCAAGTGAGTTCTTGAACTTCATTTACTTGAGTATTTTGGTGTCTTTTACGTAGAGAGTTCTTAAACTTCACCATTCCTATTTTGTCGTCGAATTTTGCATATGATCATTCCTATTATTTTATTAGTTTCTTTTTGTTCTTCTTTAGGCAAATCTAACTCCAATTAGTCAATTATCATAATAAAAGACGTTTGCAAAGAATTGGCCAATAGTTTAATTTATGGGGGGAAAGGTAACGTTTTAGTTTTTGCTAACCTGAAATTAAATATTTTAATTGGATTGAGCTGGGTTTTTTTTCAATTCAATTGGATTGAGGTTACCTATTCACATACCTGAAATTTCAAACCACCATGATGGCTATACAAAATGTCGACTAATGAAATTTCAATTGACCTTTACACAATTTATCTGTGTAATTTTCCCATTCAAAATGCCATACACGAAGTAAATGAGATCCACAACACAAGGATTCCTGCAGAAATTCAAAAATACAAACGTTACTTCAGAAAATAGCATGTTGAGCTAACAAATCCTACAAAGAGATTGGTTTTGCACTAATATTTCTACGCATCATACAGAGGTTGAGCTAACATCAATCTATCTTTGAACACAGAATTTTGGAACGTGTCTTCACCCAAGACTGACCTTGTCAAAAGCCGAATGCTTTATTTTTAGAGAACCAAAGACTGAATTGGACTAATTAAACCAAACGACATCTTTAAGTCTGGAAGAAACAAATGCATGTGGTATAATTTGATTAGAAAATATATTCTTAATGTCATTAAAATAGTAATACCGGCCCGTATTTATTAGGGAGCGAAGAGATGGAAAAGGGAGTGATTTCATCGAAGAGGAAGAGGAAGAGGAATGCGTTTATGGATGTGCTTGGAACTGTACGATCTAGCAACGCATATTATAAGTAAGTTATCTTATTAATGCGGTAGATGTATGTAAATAAGATTTGGTCATGGATTGCAATCATGTCAACTTACCTTGATAACTAAAGTTGAACTCGGTTATACTTACAACTTTAATTAAGTTCTTCTTCTTGCTTGCATGCATGCATTTTCTAATAGAGTAATGTGAGACCGTATTAGATGTAATTTTTCACGTTGGTGAGTCTGTATTATTGAGACATGACTAATAGCCCAATTTATTAGTAGCACCCACTTAATCTAATTGATATTTGATAATATTAAACCCACGTCCTGGCATCGATAGATGTGGCAGCATGCATGGTGGGGCCATTTGCATGCGTGGCACGTGCGGAGTTAAAATTTGTGGGTAACACTAAGAGCACGATTAACGGCGCCCAGGCAGTTCCTGGGCGTCCTGGTTTCTCTCTCAGCCACATCAACTTCTCTCTCCGCCACGTCAGCTCAAACCAACCTCCCTAAATTTTTCTTAACCACACCCAGAAACAACTCAAGCGCCCTATATTCTCTCCCCTACACGTAATTTCGGTATCAATTTTAAACAAAACACGAAAAATTATCAAAAAAATTCTAGAAAATATAAACAAATAAAAAACTTATTTTCATAAAAAAATATTTTAAAAAAACAATTTTAAATGATTTTAAAATTATTTTATAAACACAAAAACACACAATAAAAAAAACCAAAAAAAAAAAGTGACCAATGATGGGGGACACGTGCCCCCCACCAACTACATTTCCCAGGCACCTGGGGCGGAATTTCAGGCGGATGGGCGCCCGAATTTCCACCTGGGTGGTTGGTTTGGTATTTTTTTATTAATAAAAAGCTGATGTATCGGGTAGAATTTCTGGGCGTCTTGTTTTTTTTTGGGACGGTTAAGGATGCTGTAAGGAAAGTCGAACACCTGGTATCACGATGAAGATTAACAATCACGAGTATTACTCGGAGCGTAAATGAGATTCACCCAAAGCCAGGTAAAACCAACAATACAATCCACATAGATAACCAAAATCTACTTGGTAACCAACAAGATCTCTTATAGTAACTAAAATACCTAACACAAATGATTTGGACCAAGTATTACTATTCTATTATATTAACTCACCCACAAAGCACCAACCTCTTTCACCTTATTCTTCATTTCTCCTTCTCCATGTAGACGACTCCTCCATGCTTACCCTTATGCTCTAGATCTCATCTCTCTCCATATTCCTCTTCCTCTTGCCTTTCCTACTCCTTTTCTTTCATTTTTCTTTTCTTAATCTCCCTTTTTTTCTCCTCTATCCGAACTCACTCACCTCTATTCTTATCTTCCCTCAAAACATCCCAACACCTCTTCAACATGCATGGTTGTTAGTGACAAAGTGGTATTCTCAAGAAATTTACGAACACATCCCCACATATTTATGAATTTCAATGCATGTCTTCAAAATTAGAAAATACCAATTAGGTCCATACTCATTTAATATCAAAAGCCAAATATTATAACCTACGTACTCAGATAAATAGATTTTCGTTTAATTCTATAAAATCCCAAAGGCTAACTTTGGAAGCTTTACTTCACATTTGAGGGGTTATTGTAAATACGGGATATAACATACTCTTTTTCAATTAATTCACAGGTCGATATTAATCCTTTTCGATTAATTCTATTAATGTTGTTCCACATAATCACACTGATAAGACAAAAAAATAAAATAAAATTCAAAGTCTAATTAACCAAATACTTATACTAACACTGATATGAGTCTAGCTTTATTCGCTAGATAACAATATGAATATATATATACAAGGATTTTAATGAAACCATTTTTTTTTAAAAAGGGAAATGCAAACAAAAAACAACAACAAAAGTTACAAAACCTAAAAGAGTTGCTCTTCTTCCAATCCCTTTGTCAACAACAACTCTTCTTTCGACCGGATGTCAATGCCACAAGAAATCGTCCATTGCTTTTCTTGCGACGTCTACCCGGCTTCTTCTTCCGCCGAACCACCTTCTCCTCTTTCTTTTCGTCACTGCCGGTAAAACCCAACCCCCATAGATTATTTTTGATCTTCACTTCGATAGGAATGAGAATCCCTTGACCATGCCTTCCCAAGCCCATTCCTTCGACATACCCCATCTTTTTCATAATCTGCATGGCAATTGATCCACCATAAAATGGTGCAATCTTGGTTTCTTTCAAACCAGCTTGTTCTCCATTGATGGTTAATTTCGGCTTAGCCGTAACACGCTGTACCAAAAAAAGTATAGGTTTGGTAAAAAAATGACATATATTAATTACTATATTGATTATGAAATTACTCAAATCAGAAAATACTCTATCCAAACGATGCAAGTCATCCGATGAAGGGATACGTGTTTGGTTAGTAATATGAAGCACCAAAATCCTGTATAGAAATTAGAAATTAGAAAAATACCATCTCCAGATGGTGTAGATTAACCTACAAAATACCTTTTTCCACGCACACGTCTTAAATGATACAACGCCGCAACCTTTTCCACCTAAATTATTAAATTTTGAATATCAGTACGTAGAAAGTTTGATATATAAGAAAATTAAAGAACTTACCATATCAAGATCATGATGGCGTGGATCAATGGCAATTTTATCGCATCCGTCCTGCACGATTTGCCTTAACATCTGACAAAATAATTTATACATGATTTGCCAATTAATTAAATTTGTTCATACTTCAAAAGAACCTTGTTATATGATACATAAAAAATTACACTTACACAAAAAAGAGTACAATTAATAAAATGGTGGAGATTGATATCAAAATCTAACCTCATTGATTCCTTTGACCGTAGACTTCGTCTTCGGTGTAACCGCTTCACTCGCATCATGGTATGTAAGCTTTCCTACAAGAAGAACGTACTATTTGTCAAGTGGTAGCTTTATATCTAATGTAGATGGACGTGCCAAAGATCTTTATTGTACTTATAGCATTTCCACGCGTACGATTTTTGGCTCCCATCTGAAGATTGCGGCTGTCGGCAGTGGGGCTGGTGGGGTTGTTTTGGTCGATGAAGAGGGGTTCTAAAATATGGAGAGGGGTTGGGTACGTTGTTGCTATGAGGAGTTTGCGGGGTGGCGTTGTTGGACTAAAGGCTGTTAAAATGGGAATGGTTTGTTGTGGCGAGAAGGGTTGAGGTATTTGACATTAAATAGGTAATGATCGGAATAATGCGGAAAGGACAAACGATTCTGTTAAGTTTCTTGATAATGAAAAGAAAAAAATAGGAAAATGTGATGATCGAGTGGTAGTTGCTCCTAACGGTCAAACCGAATTAATAAAAAAATTAGCAACGAAATCAAGAAAAGTTTGAGAGAGAAAGAGAGATCAATTAAGTACTATTGGATAGGGTCAATATCGCATATATATAGTTAATGATATCTGTATTGACGTACGTGATCAAACTCACGACACAATATCTAACATTTCTTTCATATTAACATATAGAACCAAAACAAATGTTATTAGTTGGTCATGGATTATAATTCGGTGCATGTATGTAAATATGATTTGGTCATGGATTATAATTATGTCAACTTACTTTGCATGATCACTAAAGTTGAACTTTGTAATTCTCTCAATTTCAAATTCAGTTATACTTCTTACTTGCACATAAGGGTGTCAATGGACGTTCGAAATTCGGAAATTCATTCGCGTCAGATTCGAAAAATATTCGGTCCGAACAATATTCGATTCGTGTAATATTCGGGACATGCGAATATGGATATTGATACATCCGCTCTGAATAACATCCGATCCGAGATTGAATATCTGTATTATAATATTTGTATCCATATTTATATCATATACTTATGCAATACATTATTATACCTAGAAGTATTCATATTTCAACATTATGTGATTATATTTTGAATATATAATTTAAATATATTTATTCAAATAAAAATACATCTACTGATCTCATTTATTCAAGCATTGAATATGGTTATCATTTTCAAATATGGAGTTAGAAGTTAAGATAATGTAAATTAATATTTGAAATCAAATAAAGTTATAAATGTGACTATGTATAAGAATTTGTCTAAGTGAAAATGAAAAATGTTACAAGGTGGGGAATTATGTTTACGGATGCGGATATTATCCGTATCCGCTCCGAATTCGTCAAATATCCGAACGGATATAGACTTTTCATATCCGCAAACAATCCGTATCCGTATCCGAATCTGTAAATTTTATGTGAATACGAATATGGATATTCTTATATCCGATCCGTATCTGATCCGTTGACACCCCTACTTGCATGCATGTTTATTACTAAAGTAACGTAGGACCTTATTAGATGTAATTTTCCACGTGGCAACATGCACGGTGGGAGAAAAGTAATAAAATGAATGCACGAAACTATTCAACCTAGCTTATATTTGAAGGATTTGCAGCACATTTGGGTAGAGGGGGATAAAGCTCAAATCAACAAGTTCTAATTGTTGGGTTGAATGATGAAAAGAAATTGAAACAGCAGCTATTAACAGACGAATTAGTGGGTTCTCTTTTCCATGACATAATTTTAAATTTGAAGTTATAAACCTGCTGTTAACATTCTTCATACAAAAAAATTGTGGAATAATTTAATCAATAAAACATGAAGCAAGAAAATATTATAATTGGAGCTCCAAGATCTGAATGATAACTTTAATTTCATTTGGCTATAAAAATTCTACTGATTGATATGGAACGAAGTGTTCGAAAACAAAATATTGCCACAATCAGGAGCACAGGTCACCACGGGTTTTCAATGCAAAAAAGAAAAAAGAAAAAGAAGAAGAAGAATCAAATCTTAACACGAAGGGAGAATGTTTGACCTGCAAGCTGTGATCAAAATTCCTCAAAAAAACAAAAAATACCCAAGTCTAGATAGATCACAAAGTAAACTGGCAAAGCTATGATCAGTGGAAACATAAACCTTGCAGATCCTTTTACAAATTATCAAAAAAACACAATATAAAACTAATTTATTACCAAAAACAATGCATTTTTATCTCCATGTATAGGTTAAAAATTATGATGCGTGGATGTGGCTAGGAAATGGGAATTTGAAAGTAGAAGGACCTCCATGCAAATTAGTTAGTGATGAAGACATGAAGTGATGAAGTTGACGAATAACTCTATCTTTTCAGTATAGAGAGATTCACGGGTCGATACTAATCATTTTCAATTAATTCTTTTAAATGTTGTTGCTACATAATCACACTGGTAAGACATAGGAAACGTTTTTCATTGTCAACTCAGAAGAGCTTCAATTCCAAGGGATGCAAACGATTTTGGCTTTTCCCTTCATGTTCCCTTTCTTACTGGAGGTCAAAGGTAGTCAGTCACTCAGTCCTACTAATTAACATATATATTAGCAGAAAATGCTATTGTTTGATTTTAGAGTTTTATGAAGCCTTGTGGACATAACATTGTTGAATAAACTAAGTAGATTAAATCCATGAACCAATCATGAATTGATCGCTGTTTATAAGTTTTAAGTGGGATTCATCACATTGAAGTTCTAATTGCATAGGCATTTTCACATAAATTTTGATTTTTGACATTGGGCTTTTAGTGATTCTGAATGTCAATTGAATGGTGAAAATTAGATTGATTTGCTCGGTTTAATATAGCTTTCCCTCTTGCTTAATTCCTTTTCCATTGTGTGGATTTTCTTTCTATGGAATCCAACTTACCTCGAGCAACACTAATCAACGTTACGTATAGTCTATGCTCCTCAAGGTATTTTATAATGTTCATGATTTTTTTGTATAGAATAATATCATGTGTATTTTTTTTTGTAATAGTATAGACTTTCGATGGAGTAGTAAGAGAACTTGAGGAAGAAACTAGCGTAAGAATGAGAACTAATCTCGCCTTATTAGTTCTTTTCACGTCCAATTTAATAGGACCACATTCCCATACCAGTCATTTTCTACTATGTCAAAGTGGCAACTAGTCTTCCCCTTCTGTCGAGAATTCAATGTTATGCCAAATACGCTTTCCTGGTGTGCAGGTTGAGACAAAATTGCTGGAGCTTGTTGCTTTTAGGTGAGTTATGTTGTCCTCACTTTTGTTTGAGGAATTCAAATTAATATTATTTAGATTAAAAATCTTATCAATTAATTAAATTGATATATCTAGTAACAGCTTGATCAAAACATCTTTCCATCTGATGAATTTGGCACGAGAGGTTGTAAACAAAAGGATTTTTGTGTATTATTCTCTGTATTTGATTTACGTGATGTATGTGTATATATATGAGCTGCTTGATTATATGACCGTTGTACATAGGGCTGGCAATTTGGGTCATGACACGAAATTCGAACCCGAACCCGACACTAAATATCACGATTCGGGTCGACACGAATGACACGAGCTGTAATTCGGGTCGACACGAATGACACGAACTGTAATTCGAGTCGGGTTCGGGTTAGTGTATTTCGTGTTTCGTGTAATTCGGGTTGACACGAATAACCCGAATTAGAAATACCAAAATCTCAAGATTCCTAACCCTAACTTAAACCACGTCTTCACTCACTCACTCCTTCGGCCGCCTCCAACTCCAAGTCTCCAACACAAACCCGCCTTCAGCCCTAAATCTCATCCACCCGTCTCCACTCCTCTCGCCATCCTCACCACCCCGACTCCTCTCCTCTCGCCGTCCTCTCCTCTCACCATCCCGTCTCCTCTCCTCTCGCCGTCCTCGCCAGTTGCTATTCTCTCCTCTCGCTGTCCTCTCCTCTCGCCGTCCTCGCCAGTCTCCTCTCGCCGTCCTCGCCACGTCGTCACCTCTCGCCGTCCCACCACCACTTCTCCTCCACTTGTGTCGCTCTTCCTCTGCCGAAGCTCAGCCAAAATCCCCCAATTCCTTCCTCCACGCTTGCTCAGGTAAGGTTCTAATCGGTGGGTGTGATTTTAGGGTTCCGATTGTTCACTTCCGTTTAGCCCCAAATTACTTCGATTGTTCACTTCCGTTTATCCCCAAATTACTGTCTTTTTCTGAGTTTATGATTTTTTTTTTGCCTTTTTTTATGATGCGTGGTTAACTGCTATGAGTTCATCGATTCCATTGTATGCTTATTATGATGTATTTTTTGAAATAAATAGATACCTAGTTTGTTCCCTTATTTATTTTTCTATACCAGCTTGTGGTTTTACTTATTCTTACAAACCTCACTAGCTTGTTTTGCCTCTGTAGTCTAGTAATTTTACGATAAAAGTAGAATATACCTTTATAGATTTACTTCAGTTTTGGTTTAACACCGCTTTATGATTTTTTCCCAGAAATTACTTCCTCTCTGTGCAGTATACATATTTGATATCTACAACTTGTACATGCCAAAGAATTCCGAAGTTGATGCTTGATTCATTTCCTTGTATAAATCCGTGATTATCGTGGGTTGCCAAACTTTGAGATATGATTGTGCGATGATGTATCTTGAACCCAACGGTTATATTCTCAACACGCCCCCTCGAGTTGGATCCGGAATAGGTTGATGGATCCCAACTTGTGAAGAATGTTGGAGAAAGTTTTATGATCAAGGACTTTAGTGAATATGTCAGTCAGTTGCTCTTTGCTAGAGACGTATGGGACTTCAATCTGCTTTGATTGGATCTTCTCTCTGATGAAGTGACAGACGACTTCTATGTGTTTGGTCCTTTCATGGAAGACAGAATTTGAGGCGATGTGTCGAGTTGCATTATTGTCACAAAACATCTTCATTGGTTCTTGAGTTTTGAAGTTCATGTCTGTGAGTAGTTTGTTGAGCCAGATCAATTCGCTGGTAATGGAAGCCATAGCACGGTATTCAGCTTCTGCACTGGACCGGGCAACGACGTTTTGCTTTTTGCTTCTCAAAGTTACTAGGTTGCCTCCTACAAATGTGCAGAAACCAGTGGTTGGTTTTCGATCATGACTTCATGCCCAATCTGCATCGGAATAACCAATTATAGAATTAGATTTTTTAGGTTTCATCCAAAGCCCTTGTCCTGGGGTGCCTTTAACAACAACAACAACAAAGCCTTTTATCCCAAACTAGTTATGGTAGGCTAGAAATGAAACTCTAAGGAGTCACGGTTCAGGCACGTGAATTGTCTTCTTCCACGCGTTTCTATCCAATGCAAATTCTCGAGGAACATTCCAATCTTTTAAATCTCTTTTGACCGCTTCCTCCTAACTCAATCGTGGTCTGTCTCTTCCTCTTTTTATGTCTTCGATCTGATTCAATACGCCTCTTTTTATAGGTGCCTTCATAGGTCTTCTTTGTACATGTCCATACCATCTCAGTCTGTGTTGGATAACTTTTTCTTCCAATGGAGCAACTCCAACTCTCTCACGAATGCCTTCATTTCTAATACGATCCATTCGCGTATGACCACACATCCACCTCAACATCCTCATTTCAGATACACTCATCTTTTGTATATGTTGTCTTTTAGTGGCCCAACATTCCGTACCATATAACATTGCAGGTCTTATTGCGGTTCTATAAAACTTTTCTTTTAACTTAAGTGGAATTTTCTTGTCACATAAGACACTTGAGGCTTGTCGCCTTTTTCATCCATCCTGCTATAATCTTATGGTTAACATCTTCATCGATCTCCCCATCTTTTTGAAGTATTGATCCAAGATATCTAAAAATATCTTTTCTACGCACCACTTGCCCATCTAATATAATCTCCTCTTCCTCGGTATTAACGGTACTGAAACAACATTTCATATATTCAGTTTTAGATCTACTTAGTTTAAAACCTTTTGTTTCTAAAGTATTTCTCCACAACTCTAGTTTTCTCTCCACACCTACCCTACTCTCGTCAATTAATACTACATCATCAGCAAAAAGCATACACTATGGAACCTCACATTGTAAGTCTTTTGTCACCTCGTCCATTACTAAAGCAAATAGATATGGACTTAAAGCTGAACCCTGATGAAGTCCAATCTTAATCGGAAAAGCTTTAGTCACATCATCATAAATTCTAATGCTAGTTTCAACTCCTTCATACATATCTTTAATTAAATTCACATATTTTGTTGATACTTTCTTTTTCTCAAGGGCCCAACACATAACATTTTTGGAACTCTATCATATGCCTTTTCTAAATCAATAAAAACTATATGTAGATCTTTCTCTTATTCTCTATACCTCTCCATAAGTTGTCCAATAAGAAATATAGCCTCTATCATTGACCTTCCAGGCATGAAATCAAATTGATTATCTCTAACACACGTCTCTTTCCTTAAGAAATATGGCCTATATCGTTGCCTTTAAGATAGCATAAAATTCTATTTATGATGTCTAGGTGATGGGTGTGAGGTGAGTGCATGAATTGACTAATTATACTAACAGCATATGTAATATCTGGTCGAGTAACAGTAAGATAGATTAATTTTCCAACCAGTCTCTAAAATTGGCCAATATCTGTTAGAGGAGTACCATCAGTTGGTCCTACTTTCTTATTTGTTTCAACAAGGGTGTTTGTGGGTTTCGATCCTATTTTTCCAGTTTCTTTAAGGAGGTCTAGGACATACTTCATTTGGGAAAGAAAAAGTCCCTTTTTGAGTAAGCAATTTCAATCCCAAGAAAGTACTTCAAGAAACCTAAATCTTTTATGTCAAATTTGAATTTTAGGTATTTCTTGACTAAGTCTATTTCATGATCACTGTCTCCAGTTATTATGATCATCTACATAGATGAGAACGATGGTTGTGATGTTATGACTATGTCTAGTAAACATGGATGCATCAGCGGAACTTTTTACAAAACCATAAAGGAGGAGAGAGTGACTGAGTTTGACATACCATGCTCGAGGTGATTGCTTCAGTCCATATATAGACTTGTGAAGCTTGCATACCTGATTAGGGGTTGTGGTGTAACGTGGAGGTGGAGTCATATAGACTTCCTCTTCAAGATTTCCCTGCAAGAAGGTATTTTTTACATCTATTTGGAAGAGATTCCATCCTTGGTTTACAGCAATAGCTAAGAGAACACGAACAATGTTCATTTTGGCTGCAGGAGCAAAAGTTTCTAAGTAAACAAGGCCATAAGTCTGACTATATCGTTTAGCTACAAGACATGCCTTATATCTTTCAATTTGACCATTACTATGGTATTTGATTTTGTAGACCCATTTACATCCAATAGGTTTTATACCGGGTTGTACTGAGACTAAGGTCCAAGTGTTGTTGGTTTCTAAAGCTTTTAGTTCATCTTTCATGGAGCTAACCCAATTCGGATTCTCTATAGCTTCATAGTATGAATTTCGTTCTTTATTGTTGTCTAGTTGAGTTAGGAAGCTTTGATGTTTATGTGATAGGTTGTTATAGGACAAGTGGTCCTGGATGGGGTAGGTGATTTTAGACACAAAACAATCGTTGAGTCTGGCAGGACGACGGGTGGGACGAGTGAACCTCCTTCAAGGTTGTTGTTGTTGTTGTTGTTGATCTTCTTCTTCTTCTCCTCCCCCTTAGTTGCCCACTGGTGGATCTTCGGCATGGGGGGAGCGACTTCCGGAGTGGCAAGAGGTGGTCGCGAAGATCAACAGTGGGCAAAGGAGCAACAAGAGTGTCTTGGTTAGTGAGCGTGTCTTCGTCCGGCTTGAAGAATGGTCCAGTCTCAAAAAATAAAACATCTCTTGATACATACATTTTACAGTTTTTAGGATCATAACACTTGTACATTTTTCCCCTAAAGGAATATCCTAAAAAATACATTTGACAGAATTTTAGTCGAGCTTGTCTTCCCATTTATTATCAGTTGTAGGGCTAGGGAGACGATTGATAATATAGGTTGCAGTGAGAATAGCATCTAACCAAAAATACTTTGGCACATTGTTTTGAAAGAGTAAAGACCGAGTCACATTTAAAAGATGTTGATTTTTCCGTTCGAAAATCCCGTTTTGTTGAGGAGTATTAACACATTAGGTTTGGTGAAAAATTCCTTTTTGTTTTAAAAGAGTTTGAAACATATTGCTCAGGTACTCTGAACCATTATCAGATCTAAATATGCGAATTTTTGCATCATACATATTTTCGATAAAAGCCAAAAATTCACAAAAAACTGAGTAAGCATCAGACTTGTTTTTTAACAGATAAACCCAAGTGGTTCGAGAAAAAAACATCAATAAAACTAATGAAATAACGAAAACCATTATATGAGTCAACGGGAGCGGGTCCCCAAATATCAGAGTGAACTAATTCAAAAGGTAAATGAGTTTTAGTAATAGAGATAGAAAATGGTAACCGAGTTTGTTTGGAATAATGACAAATATCATATAAAAGTTCAGAATTAATAGAAGGAAAAAGACGTTTTAGCACACTCGAGGATGGATGACCCATCTTTTTGTGCCAGAGTTCGTGATTAGTCAAAGATCCTGCATGTAAAGCTCTCTCAGTAGTCTCAAGAACATATAAGCCATTTGTAAGGGTGCCCCTACCAATCATCCTCCCTGTGGTACGATCCTGAAATATTACATCATGAGGAGTAAATATTGCATTGCAATTGAGAATAGTGATTTTGGTTACAGAAAGTAAATTGGCATAAATGTTAGGTACATACAGGACATTATCATACGTGTTGTTAATTAAATTTGCATCTCCTGTACCTTTAATTTTAACTTGATTTCTGTTGGCAACTGTAACAAATTTATCTAATAATCTTAAATTATTTTTTACATTATTTAACATGGTGGGATCCCCAGTCATATGGTCGGTTGCCCCGGAATCGATAATCCAACGTTTAATATTTGATTGAGTTGCTGAAAGGGCACGTATATAAATATCAAGGCAATTTTTCATACCTGAGATATTACCTGATTTGGGGGTGTTGTTCTGCAAAAAACCGTTGAGATGGCCCACCAGAGCACTTATTTGATGTGGATCCGGAGCTCCACCAAATTGCTCGCTTGCAACACCCGCGAACTCGCCTCCAGACCCAAAACTTTGTGGTCCAGCTTCGGGTCCGCTCCAGGTTTTAGTCGGGTTGATCGGTAGGGAGTATCCGGTTGAGTTCGTATAAAAGCCTTCCTTGTTTCCATAAACGCCATTTGGGTTAGGGTTAGGGTTTGGTTCGTCTGAGCGGCCGCCGCCACCTCCGGGTTCGCTGGTGTTGCCGCCGGCTACTCCATCCACCAGGTTTGCTCTTGTGTTTTTTTCTCCGTTTCTTTGTGGCCTGAGATGTGGGAAAAGAAATCAGCATGAGTTTTTATTGTGACATTGTTTCTTACAGTTTTCGCAATGCTTGTTTGATTTGTTTCCGAATCGTCTTTTGTTATTGTTGTTGTTGTTCCCCTGAGCTTGGTTGCGACCGGCGATGAAGGCTTAGTTGTCGGAGCCCGTGTTGTTGGTGTTATATGGCATGGTTTTTCTTCGGGTTTCCTCGTGTTGAACGAGGCTTGTGATGGTAGCAAGGCTTGGCAGCTCCGGCGCCATTAGGATTTGTGATCTTATTGCTTCATAGTTGGGGTCCAGTCCTACCAAGAACTGGTAGATCTGGTTTTGCTCATACCGGATTTGGATGGTTTTGGCGTCAGTTGTCGGAGGTTCATACACCTGCAGTTCATCCCACCTTTTTCTAAGAGTACCAAGGTACTCGATGATGGGCATGAAGTCTTGTCGCGTCTGGGAAATTTCTTGCTTGATCTTAAAAACATGCGCGAAGTTGTCTGCCTTTCCATAATGCTCATGGACTGCGTCCCATAGTTACTTCGCGTTTTCTTTGTAAGTGAAAATTTCCCCAATATGTGGTTGCATGGAGGCAATGATCCACGACATGACATGGTGGTCCATCGTTTGTCATTCCTCTTGCTTATTCTCATCTCCTTCTCCCTTAGGCTTTTGAGATTTTCCGGTGATGTGGCCAACTCTCCTTCTGCCGCTGAGGGAAAGGGTCACCGCTCGGGCCCAAGAAAGGTAGTTTGTCTCGTTGAGGGACGTTGTGACGATGCGTTGTGGGTTGGTCATCTCTGGATGGCTTCCTCCGATGTCGTCCGACATTTTTTTGAGAGGTTTGTTTGGTTTTTTTGGGTTTGGATGTTGACTCCCTTTGCCTTCAACCCCCTTGGATGAGGTGAAGCCGATGAGGAACTCCGGGGTAGTCTGAGGTTGTGAGTTTTCGGATTAATGTTCTGATACCATGATAATTTTGGCACGAGAGGTTGTAAACAAAAGAATTTGTGTATTACCATCCATATTTAAAAACTCAGATATACACTTTCACTGTACTCAGAACTCTGTTTTTATTGACGAAATGATTCCTATCTGCCATGAGAGATATTTATGTCGGTGAGAGATTTTCCCTTCTAATTGTACTTACAATGTTAACCGACCAATAATTCTGAATTATTCTTGTTGCTAAGAGAATTGGATTTAATCGTGCCTAAATACTTTCATCAAGTATATTTTTTTCAAAGCACATTTGACCAAGTAGTTTGTTACAATCAAGGGAGTTCTTGAACATTTTCTTGAGTATTTTGGTGTCTATTACACAGGAAGTTCTTGAACATCATGACCATTCATATTTTGTTGTCGAATTATGCATGTCATCATTCATATTATTATTTTTATTATTTTCTTTTGTTCTTCTTTTGGCAAGTCTAACTCCAATTAGTCAATTATCATAATAAATGACATTTGTAAAGAATTGACCAATAGTTTAATTTATCGGGGAAAAGGCAATGTTTCACTTTTTGCTAACCTTACAAGGACTTGCAAAAGAATTTTGAGATTCATTTTGCTAACCATACAAGGACTTTTTGCTAATCTTAAATCCTTTCCACTATATTATATATAGTGGATATAATATAGTGGAAATGATTTAAGATTTATTTTGTTTTTTAAAAAGAAAAAAAGAAGAAAAAAATTCAAGACGTTTGAGAGAGAGACCAATGTTTAAGGAGATAGTTGAGTTGGTTATTGTAACTTCCCACTGAATAACTAACATACCTTTTTTGCCTACTCTTGACACATAAATACGTAAGGGGCCTTATTGGGCTCAAAGCCTCAAACAATATTGGTGAGAGAGAAAAAAAGAATAAAGAGAAAATTAAAGAGAGAAAGAAAACAATTAATCAAATTTAATTGCAATTGATTAATCTTTTGACTTTTGAGTTCATCAATTCAAATTTAAAGTAATTTAAAAATGACACCCAATAAAACTAGGGATAAATTTTTAAAAATGACATGTTTATAAAAAATTGGCACAAATACGTATTCTCAAACAATTAACTTTTAATGGCATGAGCTTAAATTCACGAAACGTTACGGCCTATAGTAGAATAATAATAAGTGTTTTGACTGAGTGATGGGCAAAAAAACCTTTTGTAAAAGGGGAAAAACTCTTAAATTAGATACATAATACATTCTTGGAAATATTGCTCGCTATCAACAAATATAGTTTTTTAAGCATAACAAGTCATTTTAAGGTTGACATCCGTTAGACTCATAATACAAAACCCAAAATATGTAAATTTCTAATTTAAGTCAAGATTGAGAGGATCAACAAACCTTTTTTATTATTGCGATGAGAGTGTTTCAACAATTGATTACTCTATTAAGTAAATATATTCAAATTAAATGAATTTCAAATATGTCAACAGGTCTAAAAGCAATGACGTTTCCATAAAAAAATTAAGTTACAGTGGCATATCATTAAGCAATTAAAATTCAATGGCTAAGTGGAAACAATCAATCGTAAACAGAAAACGATCTTCGATCACAAGAAAACAACTTTTAACATGATTTTTTCCCCTTTTGTGTGTGTGTGGGAATTATTTTATGAGCATGTAAAGCCATTACTCATATTACTCATAATACAAACCACAAAATATGTAAAATTTTATGCTAAGTCAAAATTGAAAGGATAAAACAAGCTGAGAAACTAATCCTTAAAACTTCATTTTTTTTAATGGTAGGACACGTGCCCCACTAGGCGCCAAGGTGAATCTGCCCCTGATAGTAACACAAATAAAAAACGGATGAGTTTTTGGTTTTAATAGTTACCTCTTCTACCGGGAAGATTGTTACGAGAAAAGAGATTTGAAAGAAGATGGTTTGTTGTTGTCACGTTGAATTGAAGTGGGATATATTATATATAGTGAAAAGGATTCAAGATTCATTTTGTTTTTTACAAAGAAAAAAAGGAAGAAAAAAAAAGAATTGAGATGTTTGAGAGAGATCAGTGTTTAAGGAGATAGTTGTGTTTGTTGTAACTTCCCACTGAATAACAACCTTAATTATTTTTGCCAACTCATTCCCCGTCCACAACACATAGATACGTAATGGACCTTACAGAGCTCGGGCCCAAACAACAATGGTGAGAGAGAGAATTAGAAATGAGAGAAAGTGAATAAAAAGAAAATTAGAGAGAGAGAGAGAGAAAACAATTAATCAAATTTAATTGCAATTGATTAATCTCTTAAGTTCATCAATTCACATTAAAAGTATTTTAAATATGTTACCCAATAAAAGGACGACATGCATCTAAAATTAGGGATGAATTAAAAAATTACGTGTTTATGAAAATAAGGTACAATGGTGCATTCTTAAACGATTAAATTCACAAAAAACTTTCGGCCTGCGGTAGAATAATAATAAGTGTTTTGACCGAGTGACTGTACTAAACGTCGTCCCAAAACTACTTAAATCGTCCCTTGAAATTACCAAATTGCCCTTAACAATATATTTAATACCCATATCGTCCCGTGTCTATAAATAAGGCCTATGGTCTTGTATATTCATAATTTATCAGTAAAAACACCACGAAAATGTCTGGCGAAGGTGATGCATCCGGTGAGGTAAGCCTGGCGCGGGGCAAATTTTGGGCCGAGCGTCTGCATTAGACGCCTCCCCCAAGGTGAGGGCGTCTGCGTAGGACGTCCTCCTCTTGGCCGAGGCGTCTAACGTAGACGCCTACGCAAAGGGAGAGACGTCTTATGTAGACGTCCTCCCCTTGGGTAAGGCGTCTTGAGTAGACGCCCTTCCCTACGGTAAGGCGTCCTACGCAGACGCCTCACCCTTGGGAAGGGCGTTTAACTCAGACGCCCCACCCATGGGGCAGGCGTCTAATACAGACGCCTGTTTTTTTTGTTTTTTTAATTTCGATTTTATTTTTGTAGGTTCCGTTGGAAGATTTCGGTGGTGATGGAGTGGATTACAGTGAGTTATTTCAAACTACACAAATCTTTGCAACAATCGATGAAGCAAGTAAATGGGACAAACAAGTAGCTATCGGAGCTGGGTTTTTTTGGTCGTGTCGTCGTACAAAACAAGATCAGATAGTCGGATGGATTGTTATTTGAGATGCGACCGGCGAAATCAAATGGAGACTCGGGATATGGATACTGCACTTCGAAGAAACACCAAAAGAAAGGGTTGCGGTTGCCGTTTCTTAATAAAAGTGGTGGAGCGACGAGATCGTGATGGATGGGTTGTGGTTTTTAATAGTGGTCACGGACATCACAACCACAGACTGACAGTTTATCCAGAGGGTCATCGTCAAATTAGTGGTCTAAGTTCTGGGGCGAAGAAGATTGTTCGTGATATGACTGAGGCGCAAGCAAAACCACGGAACATCTTGAAGGCAGTAAAAGAAAAATTCCCGGAGGACAATCCAAATCAAAGGCATATTTATAATTTCAGAGATTACATGAGGAGGACAAAATCTGAAGATCGGAATCCCGTCCAGCAGTTTCTCTACCAAGCAGTGCAGTGTGAGTACTTACATTTTCGCAGTCTGGTTGATGAGATTGCAGGAAGTTACCCTACCGTAATTCGATCTGCCTCTCGGGTTTTATTCGAGCAGCTCCACCCCGAACATTCGAATTTGAGAGAGCCTGCAGTAAAAACAAAGCTACGAGGTCGACCAAGGGGAAAGTCGACACGACGGGACCCTAGTGCGTTTAAGTATGCAAAGCGAGGTAGTGGGAGTAGAGGTCGTGGTCGTTCTTCCGGTAGTGGAAGCAAAGGTCGTGGTCGATCTTCTGGTTCTTCGTCTGTGAGGGGAGGATCAGGTATACCATCCCTATATTTATCGTCGCTCCCGTCGTCGGGACTGTCCACATGCTCATCATCGAATGAATCATCCTCCTCCTCACGACGACGTAATGCCTCTCTCTCCCTCCTGACCGTAGCAGATATCCCCCGTCTACGTGGATGACGCGATGCTGAATCATAATCTAAAGAACGAAAGGCGTGTAATGGTATCGACTTGCCTTTCCCTCCACTGTGACCCGATGACTATTAATTGAAATTTTAAATACAAATTTGTTAAATTTGTTAAACTAAATTATCATATTTATCACAATTGTTAAACTAAATCAAAATTTGTTAAACTAAATTATCACAATTGTTAAACTAAATCAAAATTTGTTAAACTAAATTAAAACAATTGTTAAACTAAATCAAAAATTGTTAAAACTAAATATCACAAATATTAAACTTAATAAGAATTTGTTAAATTAAATTTTCAGATTTATCACAATTTATTAAAGTAATTATCAGATTTAATAATTAAAAAAACAAAAATTGTGGAGGCGTCTGCGAGAGACGCCTCCCGCATGGTGGAGTCGTCTGTCGGAGACGCCTCCTCCTTCGGGGAGACGTCTCCTCCATCGGGGAGACGTCTTCCGCAGACGTCTCTCGCTACGGGTCGGCGTCCGAGGGAGACGCCCCCCGCATGGGTCGGGCGTCCTCGGAAGCCGACCACTTTTTTTAATTTTTTTTTAAAACAAATAAATAACGTAATGTTACCGTATACGGGTACACCGGGGGAACTGCTGGCTGCTTGCCTGGCCTCCGAGACATTCGTAATCTTCTGTAGTAGGTATAGGAAGAGAAAGTTTTGAGAAAAGAGTGAAATAGTGAGATATATAAGCAAAAATAGGAGGAATGACAATTTGGTAATTTCAAGGGGCGATTTAAGTAATTTTGGGACGATGTTTAGCAGTTCAGAAAAAGAAACCTTTCGTAAAAGGGAGAAAACTCTCAAACTAGATACATATTACATTCCTGGAAGTATTGCACGCATCCACCAATATAGTTTTTTAAGCATAAAAATCCATTTGAAGGTTGATATTCGTTCAACTCATATACAAAATGCAAAACATGTAAATTCCTAATTTAAGTCAAGATTGAGAGGATAAAATGAGCTGATCATAAGTACACAAGTATTTCCATCAATCGATGACGCGAATAAATGGGCGAAACAAGTTGTCATCGGAGTTGAGTTTTTTTGGTAATATCATCATATAAATCACAAACAAATAATCAGATGAATTGTTATCTGAGATGCGATCGCAAAAATGAAATGAGTTCTCGGGATATGGATATTGCAGTACGGAAGAACACGAAAAGAAATGGTTGCAGTTGTCGTTTTTTGATAAAGGTGGTCGAGCAACGGGACCGTGATGGATGGGTCGTAGTTTCTAATAGTACTCGTGGTCAACACAACCACAAACTTGCAATTTATCCAGAGGGTCACCGACAGATCACGGTCTTAGTCCTGGGGCCAAGAAAATTGTTCGTGAGATGACTGAGGTACAAGCGAAACACTACGAACTGTATGGTCGAAAGCGCTCATTCGGCTCTGAAAGAGTGGATCACTACACCGACTGCAGGTCAGGACACTCTTTTCGACCGCGTGAATGTGTCTATTGAAATGCAGCTTACGAATATTCGAAACTTTCTTGAAGAGTCGAGACGTCGAAATTTGACTAACTACACAAATGTTTTGTATCAGCATATAAATGGTCGACTTTTGCATCACTGCTTGTCGTTATTGAGTGAGGAGTTGAAGAGAATGCAGTGTTTAAGCAATCAAGTTGAATATCGTTGTAGGTGCGTTTTCTGACATCACATGAGTTTCCTTGTGCATGTACCATCCACGGTTGTATTGAGTCAGGCGAATGAATTTATTTAGAGCAGATTCATCCATTCTGGAAAACACTTGTCATGGGAGAAGGAGTCCAGATGCCAGAGTTTGTGGATCAGTCATCACAAGACGTCGAGCATTTTCGGACCTCGTTAATGAGATTTCGGGGAGCGTGTAGGATTTCTAGTTTAATTGCACATATAAATTTTCGAAATTTTTATGCACAATAAGGATCAATTACAATTTTCTATGATTTGTTTCATGCATGCATCGGTTTGTTTCAATAACTAATTTTAAAAACACTATTAAACAAACACAAGGGACTCCGAAATTCATACCTAGAAGTTCTCTAAAACTTCTTGATGATCCAGAGATGCTGAGGAAGACGATCGTCGCTTCCCGTTGCGCCGGATGCCTCCGAGTGTTCACCAAACCCTAAACAAGGTTGGAAGAAAGGAGCTAGTCAATCAATCTCCGAACTAGCTTAGAATCTAGCTACAAACTCCTTCCTAAGTCTTTGAGATTTCTCCTTCCAAAGACTTAGAAACTTAAGAGAATTTTCGTGGCTTTTGTGGTTAATTAGGAGAGAAAACAATTAGCAAAACATCTAACATAATTAAGGAGAATAATGACCTATTTATAGGCTCCAATCTTACTCTCAATCATGGCTATTCTTAAGCCATGTATTCTTGACATTTTCTCTCACAAACTAATTCCATAATGTATTACATGCATCCACAAAACGTTTGACCAAGTTTGGAACTAATCCAACCATTGATCAAATTAATCTCTTAATTATCAAAGGCATAAAATCAATCGGGCTTCGGTTTACCGAGACATACGCGGTTAACCGAATATGTCACGTTCGGCTTCCCGTGCATTAGACGGACGACCGATTCTTAAGGAGAAAAATTCTCCTTAACCGATCGGACGAACCCGCGTCTAAAACCGAATGCCATTCGGTTAACCGAAAATATCAGAACTGGGCAATGTTCGGTCGACCGTTCCTGGTTCGGTAAACCAAACCAGAATTCCAGGCACTTTGGTCAAGTTTGGTCAATCAACTCTGACCATCCATTCCTCGTTCGGTTGACCGATCCACAGAACCTTCGGTCGACCGAACCATAAACGGATTACCGAACTTTTGCCCGATTTTGCCTTTCCAAATTTTGGATTTATTTCCAACAAAATTTGAACTTTAAGGGGTTTTAGCAAATTCACAACTTATGCAATATATTATCCTATGCAACAATAAATTATTGCACCCCATTATATATGCATCTCATATGAATTTATCATGATTCTAATTATGTTATATATCACAACATAATTGATTTTACTTGTTCACCACATGTGTCATATTTTCTATAAGAAACCCGACACATCATATGAACCAAAAATCAAGCTTCTTGTTTCCCGGTTTTTGCGGTGTGACCTATGGGAGGATCTAGACTAAGTTGGCAGTGATATTAAGAGTTTAATATCACAAGCTATAAGCGGTATCTAGCTACACATTATAGCTCCCAATTAGTTAGATGTCTTAATTACACTCAAACCAAAACCCGATCCATTTAGTGATGGAGTGCACCACTTGTGTCCGTCCCTTGCCTCATGATATTAAGAATACACACAAAGTAGTATTGTGTCGTCTTTGTATTAGTATTCATTTCTTGATCTCTTTAAGCTTGTTATAAATATGTGACTTAACTCAAATCACATTGTGCACATTATAACTTTGCTTTATTAAAGGGCTCACTAATATCATTACTCAATTAAGAGGGGCAATGATAATCTTTTGACTAACTATCTTCTTCAACAAAAGTCATACTTAACCAACCAATGCCTTTACACTACACTTATCGATAGCTCAAGACACTAGTCTAATCAAGCATTTCTTGAGTGATCGGACATAAGTCTCATATCAAAGGACCAAGGACACGGTAAAACATTAATGACACAGAAAACACAATTCTATAATGTTTTACTTATTAGGTCTATTCAGTATACAAAAGTAATATTTTCCTCTTTTGTGTACCCGTGTTGTCACTCACTTGTAGAGCTACAATGATCTATGACCAACACGACAACCTTAACTCGGTAATTAATGTCCCATGTTAATTACCACGATTGCGAATATCTTTTGTTTTATGTAAACCATTATCTTTTAGAGCTCTACGGTTAAGGACCAAGAGCATCCTCCTTAACACTTCTAAAAGACGAATAACATAAACAAGGAACAAAATGATTTCTCATTCAATTCATAATAATTGACATTTAAAAGTAAAACTTTTAGAACACATTCCTTTCAGAGCGACCCTGCAGTAATTCGTAGTGCCTCTCGTATTTTTTACGCGTAGTTACATCCCGATCAATCGAACTATCTAGAGCCCGCAGAAAATACTAAGGTACGAGGTCGACCAAGGGGAAAGTCGACACGTCGGGACCCGAGTGCCTTTGAGTATGCTGAGCGATCTCGTGGTCGATCTTCTAGTAGTCACAGCAGGGGTCGTGGTTGATCTTCTAGTTGGTCTCGATCATCCGTAAACATGAGTACACGATCTGATATGATGACATGTTTGTTGTTATTATTATTACTTCGTTGTTGTTTTTTTCCAGTAAACATGTTCTTCCAGTTATTATATATAACTTTGCTATTTTTTCATCATGTAGTGTCCAGACGGATTGACGTCGATAACTTCCAATATGTTGATAGAATTCCAAGAATCATCTTACCATTTCTAGAGATGTGGAATGACGTACGTGCTGATGGGAACTGCGGATTTTGATGTGTTGCCGATGTTTTCCATGGTGGTCAAGACAATTGGTTTACGCCCGTCGTGTAATTTCTAATGAGATAGGGATGCATCCTATTTATGAGCACGTTTATTATGACGGTGTGGTACAAGCTCGTTAGCGAATTGATTGGGGCGGAGGACCTTGTAGTGAGGTTCACTATATGGAGATTTGGTGTGACTTGTTCCCGATTGCCAATTTTTACAAGTGTGCAGTTATGTCTTTCTCAGTGGTAACAGATGGTTCGTTATACCCGTGTATTACAGTGTTACCTTGGGAGAGTTTGTCTACCATGACAAAGCCAAGCAAAGAGTTGATTATTGCTCATTTAGGGAGTTACAGACATTACACTTGCTTAGAATTAACTGAGAGATTTCCAGTACCTCCTATAGCGACCCTATGGTTTCAAATGCGAGACGAGAGTGTTCTTGGATGGGAGGTTGAGTACGAAAGTAGGAGAGCATATTGAGACCAGTTACGTAGTAGATTTTGATTGTAATTTGTAATGTATTGGTTAAATTACTATGATTTTAATGTGTAATATGTTCGTGTTGCTTTTTATCGTGTTTTTTTATATTAGATTTCAAATTTAAAATGCATCAAATATAGCAAATAAGGAGAAGATATGTTTGTTAGAAGAAAAAAAAGATTACAAGAAGTAAGCAAATACAAATAATAAGAGTTCAACAGATAATAAAGTAAATAATGTACAAGCCGACTACAACTCATCATCCGAATCGTGGTCGGAAATGCCCAACTGATTGTTCCACGCATGTATGAAGTCATCCCAACCTACACATGCAGATCTTGTCTCCTCGTTCGGCATCTGGTCCCTATAATCTAGAAACGGTTACGCAAGCCGTATCGCCCTACTCATCCATTGTATATAACATCAAAATTAGTGTACATTTACAAGAAAAACAAAATATACATTATAAATAAAAAAATAATTTACAAAAACTTACCGCATCGCCACATGTCCTATCCAGTGTCTCTCAGGTCTCGAGACGGTACCACACACGAGAGATGGATGTGAGTACCTACCGAATCAATCCAAATAATCTGCATGACATGTAGAGGGGTCGCGGCTACGTGTCAGATCGCCAAAGTGAAGTCGGCCTCATCTCGGAAATGTCCTCCAAATCGTTAGACAACCTGCAATACCAGAACAATCAGCACGACTGGCTATCCTCAACTGGCGATACAGGTATGCCAACATCGCCGACCCCCATGAGTACTGACCAATCGTATACGGGTCCCTAGCCTCCAATAGGTCGCGTGGTCTGACTCTGCAACCGCTCTTGTCGACAAACAAGACGCATTCGAGCAGTAAGAACAGGTAGGCAGTCATTTGCGTATCCTCAGTCCGCGGTGATCGTCCCCGTCTGCAAAAGTCTTCAACAACGTCGATGCTAACATCACCGTCACTCCAAAATGGGTTATCCCTCCCAAGACCATCAACGCTCACCCCGAGCAACTCTGATACATAACTCTTCAGCTCAGGCGTCGATGTCTGAGCACTGACCATACAACCCTCAACAGGAATGCGTAGAATCTGGAACACGTCATGCAACATGATCGTCATCTCTCCGAAAGGAAAGTGGAAAGAGTTGGTGTCAAGCTGTCACTGCTCCACAAACGCAGAAATCAACAGCATGTCAAGGCAGGGTAACATTATGTAAGATAAGTGACCCAATCCGCTATCAGTAATGGCCCCCGTGATATCATCACTCAAAACTGAGCGTCAACCCTGCAATGTAGTACATGCTCTGTGCCGATTATGACACTTCAGAACCTTCCAATCCTCGCCCTCTTAAATGCGTCTGGCGATGTGGCCCCCGAAACTCGGAATGATGTTGTCATCTAAAGGACCATCGGGCATCACACCAGTCACGATCCAAAAATCGTCCTCAACCATCTTCTTCTTCTGAGCTCGGGCTTCTGCAGTGCACGAACTCAAATCACCGGTCACAAACCTACCACTTCTACCCTTCCGAATTACCCACTTAGCAGAAGAAGAACTACCATGTTGCCTCTGCTCCTCCCGCTCTAGCTCCAACACATCCTCTTCGTCGTAAGCATGTACAACGCGTAAAGGTATGGATTTTCCTCTTGCTCCACGGTAACCCGATGACTATTAATTAAATTTTAGAAATAAAATTTTGTTAAATGGATTTAAGCAACTAAATTAACAATTTTATTAATTATTTTTAACTAATTATCAATTAATACTAATTATATTTACTAATTATTACTTATAAAAAATAAAAATATAGGGGGGGGGGGGGGCTCCCGCGAACGCCTACCGTAAAAAATGTTTTTTTAACTTGAAATAAATGAGACATTTTACCAGATTCGAGTGCACCAGGGCGTCCGCTGCCTCCTTTCCTGGCCTCCGAGACATTCGTTTTGATGATTATGAGATGAAAATGAAGAGAGAGTGGTGATAGAAGAGTGAAATGAAGAGATATATAAGTAGAAATGAGAGAATAGCAAAACGACAATTCGTACGGACGATTTAAGTAATTTTAGGACGACATTTAACAATTCACTTGATTAAATGCATTTTTGTAGCATTATCTTTAACCTATTGAATGTTTGGTAAGAAAACGTAAATAATGATTATATAATCTCAACAACTTATCAATCAAACGTGATCAACTAAAGGACAACATGTAACTAAAGGATCAACTTCATCCTTCTAACATTCTTCAACACTTGAAATAACATTTTGATTTTATCATGTTTCATTGAAAATTGTATTTTTTCTATGATGTCAAAAAAGTAACACCGAAGTTGTAAATGTCATGTTCTTCTATTTTTGTTCTACTTTTCGTCAATCAGAAAGTATTATTTATAGGAAATAACCATGTTAACCTTGTTAAAAAATTAAAACAATCCATTCAACGTACCAAAATAATCATGTTGGCGGAACATGATATAAATGTACCAGTCTAATTACACTTTGTAACAAAAAAGTACGTCAAAATTACTTTTTTTAAGACTAGATTTTACTAAATTGCTATTTCTTGTCCAAACTAGATTTATATATATATATACACACACTACTAATGGCAGCCATCAGATGTGAATATTAATGATAATTTTAGGTTTTACCTTAATGTTTAGAGTCGGAGAAGAGTATATTAAAACCAGAAAACAAGACAAGTGAGGGCTATTAGAAGATACATGTAAACAAAAGTACATTTGTGCTTTTAATTTTAAAATAATGAATGGTTAGAAATGGACAATGTGTAGACCATTGGATTGAAATCCAATGGTTCATGTCAACCACTAACAGCCATATTGGTTGTTGGGACACTATAGCTCCGTAATTTTTTTAAATAATAAAAAAATTCGAAATCTGAAATTTAAGAAAAGAAAAAAAAATCGAAATGTACTCGGATCGCGGTTCACACCGACCCGAGTACATTTCGAAAAACAAAATCCCTAAATTTCGAATTTTCGATTTTTTTTATTATTTAAAATAAATACGGCTATAGCTCCGGTTTACAAATTTTTACCCATATACATATATGTTACTGAATATCATATACCCTAATGAAAAATATTATATATGTTTATGGTAATTACAATTTACTCTCGTATCATTTCACTTGTTGGCAGTTACACCCCTAAAAAATAATTATACATGATAAAGTTCGTGGAAACCTACAAGACCTCCGTGTCAATCCCCACCTAAATGACATTTGTATGAGCACCCTTAACGGGTGCTCTTTGGGGTCGGGTCGGGATTCAACCAGACCCCATCCCCCTTAACGGGGGCAAACCCAGGTCGGGTCCCCGACCCAAAACACGCCCCCGGGTTGGCCACGTGGCCAACCCGGGTTGGTTGATTTTTATTTTTTATTTTTTTATGAATGATTTAAAATTTGTTTTTTATATTTGTTAAATAATATGTATGTATTTTTATATAATTAGAATTAATTTCTGAAAATTAATGATTAATGAAAATTAGTAAAATAAATGTAAATAATTAATCAAAATTAGAAAAAATAAAGATAAGCAATTAAAGAAAATTAGTAAGATAATTGAAAATAATTGTAAACGTATATAATTAAAGAAAATTACCTATTAAATAGAACACGCGAATTTACCCAGGTTCACCCAAAAACACATTAGCAACCAAAAAAATTGGTAGAGAATTACTAATAAATTCCAAAAAATCTTCAGGTGGAACGTCGCTCGCTCACCGTGGAGCGAGACCCCCGACCGGACCCGTTGGGGTGGTCATTAAATCTAATTTTTTGTAATTATTTGGAAATTAGCGTAATTTAATTAGATTAAGTTACTGTAGAAATAATTTATTTAGTAGTGATAATTTAATTAGATTAAGTTATGATGAAATAGAAAATGAGGTAAAAAATTTATTTATTTGTAGAAATAATTTAATTAGATTAAGTTATGATGAAATAGAAAATGAGGTAAAAAAAATGACTCGGATTGTGAGAGAGTGTTGAAAGTGAGGTTTGGTTAAGGAGTGAAAAATGGATTGGGTTGGTCTGTGGGTTGCATATTATTTTTTGCTGACATGGTAGAGGAAGAAATTGGGTTGGGAGAGAAAATGGGATTGAGGTTAATGATGGTTTAAAGACAGCAATCTAACGGTTAGGAAGATGAGGATTAAATTTTGCACCTAAAAAATGATTAAAACATGGATGGGTAAAGAGAATACGTGAAATCAAATAGGAGTGTGTGATATTTTTATTCTCAGATTTGGAGAACCCGTAATAACTTTTTGGTAAATCTAAGTGCATATTTGCGATCCTATCTTTTTACCGGTTAGTTTAAGTACAATAATCGATACGTTCCAAACACATTTGAGAAATTCTCTTTATTTTTTCATTAATTTGATAATGCAGAATGTGAAATTGACATTGTTAGTACAACATATTGGTTTTAACTTCTCACACAATTTGAAAATTTCTCAGTTTACGAGCTCCATTAGCTCCAAAGTATAAAATGTACTACAATTGCTGAGAGAGAGATAGAGATTGCAATTATTGAAACTCTAAATCGTAAGAAGTAATTGTAAATTGAAATTGGAACATGAAAATAGATTTGCAACCACATAGGATCATGAACTACAATTGCTGAAATTATAAAATGTAAAGAATACTTTTAAATTATAATTATGTTCGTAATTGTAAAATGTAAACAATGATTTTAAGATAGAGCAGAAAATTAGGATTTCTAAAAAGCAGTCGAAACACAATGATCATTGTATTCAAATTGACCGTTAAAAAAAAGAGGATCACAAATATGTACTTAAATTTACCAAAAGTGGATCATGTGTGTCTGTGAAACTCAGAATATAAGGATGATAAGACCATCAGTAACCATGATCCGGACGACATAGTCATTAGCTTTCTCTTTCTTTTATCTTATCCAAATCAATTTTCTCTCTCTTCCACGTCAGCTTTCTCTCTCTCAAACTCACTTTCTTCTCTTTATTACATTATTCACCTCTTAACCACAACCCAACAAAACTTATTTCTTTCATCCACATCATTTTGGGGTCCATTTTGGGAAAAAAATTAAAAATTCTAAAAAATCAAAACAATTAGAAAACGTATTTTCAAAAAAAAATGAAACTAATTTTAAAAAATCAAAATAAAAAAAATTCTTTAAAAAATGTGCTGCTGCAGACGACCCGGATGACCGTGTCGTCGACCTGAACGTTCGTAACGACCGGGCTGTCGCCCCCCGGTGAGGGGGCGACGACCCGACATCGTCCGGGGGTCGTCCGGCGTTACTGGTGCTCTAAGGATCGTAAATGAGAAACACAAACCCACTTTTGAGTTATGTATTCTTTCTTCACTGTCATGTGTGAAGCCATTATTTATTATCTAATTTTGTTAAAGTCACATTGAATTAATTAGTTACATGTAATAATTACTTTTGTAGGGACCGACCTCTAATAACCGGAGGAGATTCCGGTCCAATGTAAAGAAAGAATAAACACATAGAAAAGAATAAACAAAAATATCAAACACAAATAATACAAACCTCTTTGACTTCTGCAAAAGTGAGACCATCGTTAAAGCCTTTTTGGTGTTTAAGTTTTCCTAAAAAGAGGTACTAATCATCGCAACATCATGTAGTAACACAAATCATAAATGGATGACATTTTTGTTTTAATAATTACATTTTCTACCCGGTTTACTTAATATATATCCTAGGGGGGGATTGCATGTTATCAATCAAGATGGCTTTATAAGCATGTAAAGCATTTAAGGTGATATTGTTAATTGGATTTCAAGATACATAACACAAAATATGTAAATTTTTAGGGAGAGTCAAAATTGAGAGGACAAAACAAGCTGGTCGAATAAGACAGGAAACTAACCCTTTTTACGAGACTATTTCAATAGTGTGCATCATTCAGTAGCTATATATTGTCAATAGAGAGTATCTAGAGCCACCAAATTCGCACGGATTACGGACAAATCCAACACCAAAATTAACCTCATCTTCGCCAAGTCCCTAGTTGGAATGTTGCATTCAAATTGAGAAATTAGAAGACAACAACCGAACACTTTAATCACTATCCTAAAATCTAACATGTACGTACTTTGTTAACTAGACACACATGTCACGTGACAAAGATCGATGTTACGATTTACTGATGCGGAGGCATCCTATTTTATAGATGTTTCCGAACAAGAGATAAATGTTCCGCCGATGTGGGACTATTTTGGGTTTCATTGCTTTCTATCCAATGGTGCGCACCCAATACCCACATCTTGAAATCGATCGGCCTTGTTAGAATGCACTCATTCAAGCTCATTTGTAAAGCCCAATCCATAAGTCTCGTGTACTCTGATTCACATTTAGCTCATATTACTATCATGTCTAGATTCATTGATTACTTGCTTACCAATTCATTATTACTTGTATGCCAATTCAAATATCCTGTAATACTCTCCTATAAAGATCATTCGTCTCTCTCTCTCTCTCTCATATGTTGTTCATGAAGTAGAGATTTCTTTATGTGTGAAGTATTATTATGATGAATTTTAAATTTGATAATCTTCATCCAATATAGAGACAACCAATAGCATAGATGATATGAGCATAAAAACACAATGTCGTACCAACATCTGCTTCCATCCATATTCATCTTGTTTCCCAAATGTAGTTATTATTACGAGGGATGTGTGTGTTCCAAATTAAACTGCAGAAATCGGACCACATCTTATTCAAACTTTCATTCAAACATTATTGCTTCAAAGTCAACCAGTCTCTCTATCCCCACTGTGTGTAAGCTGCAGGAAAACATTCAAGAAAATAAACAAGTTATAAAATCAACCAACAATTATTACAAATCAAATCGGCCAGAAAATGGAAAGAAATTAAGAGGAACTCTGCTTAATTACCCCTCCGAGACAGAATCCAATTGTCATCTGCACCCACAGACCAAGCAAAGTAACCAAGCAGCCCATTGTCCTTAGCATACACCATCTTATCATCTATACTCTCCACGTCATCGTACCCAATCCAAGTCGTTCCGGCATAGCAATAGTTCACCACAGTGTTGCCATTATATACCTGTTTAGAAATTAAATCTTTAAATTTATATTTTAATTTAATTCTACTACATTTTCTCTCGCTTCACCCGCAAAATAGGAAAATGGTTACTGAGAATTTGGTGTTTGTTATCGACAATTTGCATAGTCAAATACATACTTTTAGTTTTTAACATGACAAAATAAAAGTAGACAGGAGTCTAAAGTCGTTGTATTTGGAGCAAACCTTTGTTGCACCATTATCGGCAATGAACTTCCGGATTTGGTTATACGAGATCGCGCCGCTTCCGTCGATTCCGGGCCCAGTCGCAGCCCCAGTGGCCGGAGCACCGAGCCCGTGCTGGCTCGGGTCGACCAGTTTCCAAGCGTACCCGTAGAATGGCAGACCCAACACAATCTTTTTACTAGACAAGCCGGTACTGGTCCAGTCTCCGATTCCGGCACTGGTGCTCAGCTGACTCGTCGAGTCGTACAACGCGGCGTGGGCGCTGGTGACTTTGCGCCAGCTCGGCGTGTAGTAGTCGTAAGCCATCACGTTTATCCAGTCCAGCGTTTGAGCGATGATATCAGCCGGATAATCGGCCGAGTTAAGCGTGGAGGAGTAGTAGACCGCGGCGGTTAGCAGAAGCGCAGTTTTACCCGACGAAACCGCCTCGGCTGCCACGGCTTGTCGCCACTCGGTGAGAAGTTTGCCCAAGTTGAACATGTCCATGGCGGTCCGCGGGTACTCCCAGTCGAGGTCGAGGCCAGAGAAGCCGTTGGAGCGGGCGAGTTGTATGGAGGAGTCTATGAAGGCTTTGCGGGAGGTGGGCCCGCTCGCCATCGCCGCGAAGATGGATTCCGGGGATTTACCGCCGCCGATGGAGAGGAGGGTGGAGACGGAGGGGTTGGTGGCGCGGACGGTGGAGGTGAAGGAGGCGAAGGTGGCGGAATTGGCGGAGGAGATTGTGACTCGGTAGGAGACCGAGTTGAGGTCGGCAAAGGCGCAGAAGAGGTGAGTGAAAAGATTGGATTTGATGGATGAGACCGGGAATGCGCTCTCGGGGAACCAGTACGCGGCCTTCACGACCGGAGGGGTCGCGGCGGAGGCCATGTTGGAGGAGGAGAGTGAGATGAGAGAGAGAAGTCCCACAAGAAGAGCTCTTGTGGACATGTTTTGGAGATTCATGTTCATAAAGATTGTGCATGTGGAATACTTCTAACTTAGATTTATATAGATGAAATTCAGCTGCGCAATGCAAGGTACCTTTGAATTTTATGCCATATGCAATTGCAGTTGCATGTTTACGTCACAAATTCTGTACAGACTAGATAGTCAATTTCCACTCGGAAGGTGTGCATGAATTTTTTTAACTGAGTTATTAAGAATTATTGAGGTGTTAGATCAACGCAAGAATATCCATGAAGAGATAGCGTGTAAGAAACGGATGCGCCTTGTGTTATTTTGTAGCTAATACCTCTGCTTTGACTAACGTATGCTCTTCAGTAGATTCTCTCTCTCATGTTACGAGTCCTACGGTGTAACCGTGTAAGTAAGAATGTTTTACCAAATATTCCCTTTAGTTCATGTTGTGTTCTTCGTTTATTGCATAATTTGTGGGTTTTTTTAGAATTAGATATATGATATATATATGGGTTATTTGCTTGGGTGCTTCTGCAGATGTGTAATTGAGATTTTGCACCCGAGTTTCGTCTATTTGCTTGAGTGCATTTGCATGTCGATGTTATTTGCTTGGTGTACATCTACCGTCAATGAGATTCACTCCGTTAAAAACTGTAACCACACTTAGGGCTGACAAATTCGTGTTTCGTATCGTGTTTGACACGAACACGAATTGACACAAATTGTTTTTCCTCGACTCGAACACGAACACGAATTAATAAGAAATACTCGACACGAACACAAACACGAAAATCTAATCTTAAACCCGAACACGAATTTGGTAACTCGAACACGACCCACGTTGACACGAATTCATTTTTCGTGTTTGTGTTGACACGAACACGAATTAACCCAAATAACTCGAACTGACTTGTTTGACACGAATTTTTACAAACACGAATTAATCTGAACACGAAATAACATGTTTAACACCAATTATGACACGTTTGACCTAAATTTACACAATCACGAATTAACTTGAACACGAACTAGCATGTTTGACACTAATTACACGAAACACGAACTCGACCCGAATTACAGTTCGTGTTATTCGTGTCAACCCGAATTACACGAAATACTCCAACCCGAACCCGACCCGAATTACACTTCGTGTCATTCGTACCGACCCGAATCGTGATATTTAGTGTCGGGTTCGGGTTTCGTGTCATGACCCGAATTGCCAGCCCTAACCACACTGTTAGGAAATTTGCAGTTTATCCCGTATAAATTTAAAAATCTCGTTCATGTTAAATAAAAAATAACAAAATAGAAAACAAAAACACCAATCTCTTTCTCTCTCTTCTCTCTCTCCAAATCTCTTTCTTCTCCCACTTCTCTCTCTCTCTCTCCCTCTCCAATCTCTCTCCTCTTTCCATCCACACCTCTCTCCCAACCTCTCCCCAACAATACCACCTTCTCCTTCAACTTCTTCAACGACACCAACAAAGCCTCCTTCAATTACCTGACGTCATCCAACTCACCCCTGACACCCGCAACAACCTCTTCTTCCTTCAGAACAAGTCCGGTCGCGCAATCCACCTCAGACCATTCAAGCCTTGGGACGAGCCTCAAATAACTAATACTGAACACATCATTGTCTTCCTCCTGGCTTTCCAAAAGAATCATCACAAGTGATGCTGCAAAGAATCATCCAACTTGATTGAATTATTTCGGATGATTTCTTGAAGATCTATCACATCTTTCGTGATGTTATTTTCAACAAAAAAGTGAGTCCAACCAACACGTTTTTATGGAAAACATCAATTCTCTCATCATCTTAACTTTTAATCACGTAAATAATTAATATCCCAACAACTTAACAATCTGCAGATCATGATGAAAATATGAAGATTGAATCACTTAAATAAACAAATGTTAAATTTGATATGAGAAAATGCAAATAACTTTTGCTTCAAGAATCATCACAAGTGGTGCTGCAAGAAAGGTGTTTGATGAAATGCCTACGAAGATATGGTCTTCGAGGCTTTGATGATCCGTGTGTGCGCAAGAGCTTTGAACTTTGGGGTGTTAGACTTTGATAATGGGAATATACTTAGTGATCCATTGTGGATTGAACCCACACCACCACCGTACCAAGCCATGATAGCTTTGGTGGTTTAATCATCAACAATAAGAGTGCACGCAAATTGTTCGACGGAAAGACTATATGGGTCGTCTTCATCGTTAAGAGACTACAACCAGCAATGATGGGATCTAATGCTAAGTTTTGAGATTGGGGGTGAATTATTGAAAGGAATATGTTCTAAAAGTTTTACTTTTATATGTCAATTATTATGAATTGGATGTGCAAACATCTTGTTCCTTGATTATGGTATTCTTCTTTTGGAAGTGTTAAGAAAAAGATGTTTGGTCTTTAACCGTAGAACTCTAAAAGATAATGGTTTACATAAATCAAAAGTTATTCACAATCATGGTAATTAACATGGAACATTAATCACCGAGATAAGATTGTCGTGTTGGTCATCGATTGTTGTAACTCTACAAATAATTGACGACACGAGTATATAAAAGAGAAAAAGATTACTTTTATAAATTGAATAGACCTAACAAGTAAAACATTATGGAATTGTGTTTCGTGTCATTAATGTTTTACTGTGTCTTGGATCCTAAGATATGAGACTTATATCTTTTCACTCAAAAAGTGCTTAATTTGATTATTGTCAAAAGTTATCAATGAGTGTAGTGATAAAGGCAATAGTTGGTTGAACATGACTTGTGCTGGAAAAAGATAGCTAGTCAAACGATTATCATTGCCCCTCTTAATTGAGTGATGATATTAGTGGGCCCCTTGATAAAGCAAAATTATAATGTGCACAATGTAACTTGAGTTAAGTTATATAGTTATAATTAGCTTAGAGAGATCAAGAAATGAATATAATACAAAGATGACACATTTCTACTTTGTATATATTCTTAATATCATGAGGCAAGGGACGGACACAAGTGATGCACTTACATCACTAAATGGATCGTGTTTTGGTTCGGGTGGAACAAAGACATCTATGCTAATTGGGTAACTATAATGTATAGCTAGATACCACTTATAGATTGAGATATTAAGTGTTTAATATCGCTGCCAATTTGGCTTAGATCCTCCTATAGGTCACTGATGCATTGCATATATTGCATCATATGTCTTTCATTTAGATTACTTTTATATCAATAAATGCTATTAAGGTATGTGTTTAGTCGTATTTACAGAATACAGGGACCTGGATGCAAATTACCCACATTCCGAGCATAAACGTGTGCAAAAGATTCATTTCTATCATAAAGACCGAATTCAAGTTTATCGGGTTTCAATTGGAAATGCATCCAAGCATAAAAGCATTCAAGGAGCTAATTACAGAAAAGGACAAGGGCTTAATTGCAAAATACCAAGGACCTGATTGCAAAGGAAAAGGATCAAGTTATTTTGTTGGAAAAGTCAAAAGAAAAATCAAATATAAATCTCCAACAATGGAAGGAATTAATCCGGAGTTTAAAAGAATGGAAAGAATCCATCCAGACGCGCAAATAAAGACCAAATCATGCCATAAACGCACCACAGAAATCCGGGCTAAATACCATCAACCTGGGCGGCGATTCCGCCGCATCTCCCATGCGTTGTGCGGCGATTTCGCCGCACCAGTGTGGATCTGTGTGCCCGATTTTCGTCCAGTATCGGGTCGACGCGTGTACTATCCTTTTATATATTGGTATCCCCTGTATCGGCTATAAATAGCTCTGTAGGACGAATGTAACACATCTTTGAACCTTTGGTCTTGGATCATTAGTAATAAATTTCTGTTTTATTTTGTTTTGTTTTTATTTTCTTTTAATGTCTCTAGGATCCTTTCTTCTTCCTCCCTCCATGAGTTTCTAACTCTTTCCAAAGGGTGGAGGTGATGGAATTAGGGGTAGAGAAGATGAATGCATGTTATTGTTTTAAGTTCGTGATTAGTATATTTTGATTACTTGAGTTTATGTTAAATCATTTATCTTGTAATGCTTCATAACTAACATGATTTATTTCAAGTTTCTCCATTCTCCAATCTAAACCTAAGTCTAGACCTCCACCCGATGGAATTCTCTTCTTTGTTCTTGTTTTAGTTTTTAATTGTTCTTGTTTCTTGCTTTAGTTAATTAAATCAAAAATACCACAAACCCAACTTATGTCTTCTTCCTTCTTCCTCTGAATCGAAAACAACATAAACAACGAAATCTCTCCCTCCTTGTGTTCGACCCGTACTTGCCACGTCTTCATAGACGCCGTGCACTTGCGGTATAAATTTAATTCCCATCAAGTTTTTGGCGCCGTTGCCGGGGAGGCGACGAAGATTTCGTTTGTTTTTGTATTTTTGATTTTATCCTGTCTACATGGTGCGTGATCTGAGTATCTGAATTTGTGTAGCAGGAGACAACAGAGCGCGCGGCGAAATCCGGGAGCATTCTGAGACATCTGGGCGGCGGAATCGCCGCATCTACAAGTGGAAGTGCGGCGGAATCGCCGCACCAATAAGGCATCCGGTCTTCAATTTTCTCTGGGGTCGTCTACATCTTGGATTGGTCGCATTGAGCTACTGGAAATTGCGAGAGCGGGCGGCGAACCCGACTGAGCATTGCGGAGGTAACTTTTCTTACCTTTCTCGTAAAATCTGAATTTTGGAAAAGTTTCCTTTCGTAGAATTGCATGTGTTAGGGCAAAATTCCATAATTGGCAATAATTCAACTCTGACCTAAAATTGGCAAAATTAGAAAGACCTTAGTGCATGCATCATATAATGTTTTGTTTGTATTATTCTTGCTAAATTCTTGCAAATTAATTCTTGTTGAAGATTGCTGGAGACAAGGTACGTATCGCGGTTTTAACGATTGCATTTAAGCATATACTTTAGTTGCATCGAACCTTGCAATTGTCCCCATTAAAAAGACCATTGTTTGACTATCTCTGCTAGATTTAAGTTAAACTACCTTAAGGGCAACTCCGTAGGAAAAGATACGGTGGGGATTTCATCACCCTTCCGTGGCCCACAAATCACAATCCTAAAGTGTCACCCAAGCTTTAAATTTAAAATCAATTAGACATTGGCCCCTAAGGACTCGGACTCAATTAAGGAGGAGATTGGTTTGACTTGCTATGACCTGAAGCTAATTGAATTCAATTTGGTGTCTAGAAAGTGTTTTTGTGTTGACGAAAGTCTTCCAAGCGACGTGGTTGTCTAATTGGCACCGACTCTGTCGGAAGCGCCCCCACTAGCTATACACTAACTGGCCAACTTGGTTCGATTGGTGAGGGAGGTGAATCAAGCAAATCAATTCGACTCAACCAGTTAGGAGTCGTCTAGATCTAAGCGACACTAGGTCTAGGATTGTTTGAACCGTGCTTTCTTAGGAAACCTCTAACCGACCCTCGTTTCTATCTTTAGAGTTAAGTTTCCCTTCTCTTCTGAGTCATCTTCTTCTCACCTACTTATACGTTCTAGACTCCCCCCCTTTACATCCTCTTTTAGCATTTTAGGGTCGAGTCGAGAACTTGTGCTTGCTTAGCCTCATAAGGGTAAGAGTACTTGACTCAAGAGTGTTGTGATGGATGGTTACATGAGCAACCATCCATATCATTGTTGGGACCAGGACAATGCTTCCTGGTACTCTAAAACCATGCAACCTGGGGTGGCTCAGACTAACACCCCATATGGTTGGGACAATACTAATTGTATGACTGAGCAATCTTCATATTGGGGTAACATGAGAGAGGCACCGACTGCTAGACCACAATCTAGTTATGTCGGATCATATGATGGTCAACAAACTGAGAATTTACAACAAGCTTTTGCCTCTTTCATGAGTAGGACAGACAACATGAGTGCACCGGTGGCTCCAGTAGCCGTACCATGCGACTGTTGTGGGTTGAGTGGTCATGTTATCGGGGAATGCCCTTATGATCCCCCAGAGCCTGAGTATGAGCATACATTTTCCCAAAATGCTCAATATGACTATCACGCATCCGCGTACAACCCGAGAGTGATGGATTCGTGGAGAGACAATTCATATCCAAATTCTTATACTTCATTTTCACCTCAGTATCCTCCTCCCGAATACCCAGAATTCTACCAATACCCCACTTCAAATCATTATTCTCAGCCCATCAACACCCAACACCATAATTTCACAAGCTCAAACTTGGACCTCATAGCTGACCACGTACCTAATTCCTTGGAACAAACTTTCCTTACATACATGGAATCCACTCAACGATCCGTACAAAATATAACATCGCATTTGAGTCAAATAATACAACATTTAGGTGAACCTAAGGAGAGTAACTTTTCATGTCAACATGAGGACCCGCCTTTTGATATCGAACCACCACCACAAACACAAAGCACAATATTTCAAAGCCAAACTCCTAGTCAGTCTGAAAGACTTGGGGTTTCAATTCACGATCACTTAGTGGAGGATTCGATACACATTGACCAATTTCATCATGAGTCGGCCCAGGATTGTGCCTTATCTTCTAGCCCCGTGGCCCTTGAGCCACATGATCTTCATGTTGTGCCTCTTAAGGACTCACTTCCGGTGGAGCAAGAGCTCCCTAGCACCCTCAATTTCAAACAACCTGATGAGAGTTTGCCTCTCACTATCGTTCCTGATCATCTTGGAAATGATGGAACATCAAACGACTACAGTGCTCATGAGGGTATTAGGAGTTCCTTGGAGGATACCTTGGGTATGAGACCCATTTTATGTTTACCTGGTGAGTCGGACTTGCCTATCGAGGCTCCTAACCTCGCTCCGACGCACCAGCCAGTTGGCTGGAGAGTTTGGATTGACGATCATAACTTCAGTACCGCAACGGGAGAAACTCCTTTTCCGTTGCCCCTTAATCCCCAAACTCTCGAGAGGTTCAAGCTCTTTCAGTTTGATCCTTTGAATGAGACGCCTTTGCGTCCAATTCATGAACCTCTCATTTCTTCTTGTGCTCTTTGTGAAGGGGGCCCACGCATGAATATTCTGGCCCCACGTGGTGTCATGTTCCCTTTTGAGGTCTTTTGACAAATGAAGATGGGAACTTATGTTTGTACATAGTATAGCTGTAAAACAAAAAAAAAACCAAAAAAAAAAAAAAAAAAAAAATTATCTGTTGTATTTATCCCTTCTTTAGCATCTCACAGGTTTTAAAGGAATTCGGGTTTTTGTCCATCAACAGAGCCATGAACTTTCCTTTGTACTTCATGTTGGTGAGATCTTTCCTTTTTCTTGCATAAATCCATGTACTATCTTGCTCGCATACATTGAGGACAATGCATGATTTAGGTGTGGGGGGGTGTTTATGTATCTATCTATCTATATATATTTCTTCTGTCTTTTATTTGTTTTAAAAAAAAAAAAAAAAAAAATTTTTAATGTTTCATAACATAGCTTAAGATTGAACTGCCAAAACCCGTGTACAAATTGCATTAAGTTTTTGTTCCTTATTATATAGTTCTGCTTGTAGAAATTATGACATAAATCTAAGTTCCAAAGAAATAACCCATGACCCTTGTAAGACATGTATGCACTTAAATTGGATGAATCAAATCTTTGAAGTGGTTGATAAAAAGCAGAGGTTGAGGAAAATATACCGGGAAGTATGGACTTCTAATAGCAATTAAGCCTTGAGGAAAATAAAAGTAAAAAAAAAAAAATAAATAAATAAATAAAGTGAGGAAAGCACATTTTGCAAAATGATTACAAAAGCCCAAGCCTTCGAGTCACTGGTCCGTAGGGGTATCTTGAAACCCGGTAACTTGAGTCTTCTAGCTCGGGATTATCGACCAAACTCGCTACACGAATGCAAAAAGGGTATAAGTGTCAAAAAGGAAAAGCAAATGTGTTGAATCACGGAAAAGAAAAAAAAATAAAAAAAAAATACTTTAAGATACTCAAGGCCCAAAGCTAAAAGAATGATCCATGTCATGGTTGATCCAAATGATACTTCACCACCAGAGGAGGCGTGCAAAATAATTTAAGTAATAACATGTTTAGAAGGGTTAGTGGTGTGAATGTTGGAGGAATAAAGACCAAGTCATATTTTTAATGAGTTAGATTTATATAATGAGCATGCAAGAATTCTCAGTAAGATGTATAAGGTTGAGGTAGGAATATTAAGAGCTATTAATGGAATGTTGAATTAAGACTTTGTGGGTGTGTCAACTGAAAACCCTCACGAGACAAAACTCGTCCTCTAAGGAAACTTGGAGGTTTAAAGGCTTGTTGCACATGCTAAGTGCAACCGTGATTCCTACGAAAGTGAGTTAGGATTGCCCTGTTTTTATTTTTCGTATTTTCTGTTTTGCTAGGGACTAGCAAAATCTAGGTGTGGGGGTATTTGATGCATTGCATATATTGCATCATATGTCTTTCATTTAGATTACTTTTATATCAATAAATGCTATTAAGGTATGTGTTTAGTCGTATTTACAGAATACAGGGACCTGGATGCAAATTACCCACATTCCGAGCATAAACGTGTGCAAAAGATTCATTTCTATCATAAAGACCGAATTCAAGTTTATCGGGTTTCAATTGGAAATGCATCCAAGCATAAAAGCATTCAAGGAGCTAATTACAGAAAAGGACAAGGGCTTAATTGCAAAATACCAAGGACCTGATTGCAAAGGAAAAGGATCAAGTTATTTTGTTGGAAAAGTCAAAAGAAAAATCAAATATAAATCTCCAACAATGGAAGGAATTAATCCGGAGTTTAAAAGAATGGAAAGAATCCATCCAGACGCGCAAATAAAGACCAAATCATGCCATAAACGCACCACAGAAATCCGGGCTAAATACCATCAACCTGGGCGGCGATTCCGCCGCATCTCCCATGCGTTGTGCGGCGATTTCGCCGCACCAGTGTGGATCTGTGTGCCCGATTTTCGTCCAGTATCGGGTCGACGCGTGTACTATCCTTTTATATATTGGTATCCCCTGTATCGGCTATAAATAGCCCTGTAGGACGAATGTAACACATCTTTGAACCTTTGGTCTTGGATCATTAGTAATAAATTTCTGTTTTATTTTGTTTTGTTTTTATTTTCTTTTAATGTCTCTAGGATCCTTTCTTCTTCCTCCCTCCATGAGTTTCTAACTCTTTCCAAAGGGTGGAGGTGATGGAATTAGGGGTAGAGAAGATGAATGCATGTTATTGTTTTAAGTTCGTGATTAGTATATTTTGATTACTTGAGTTTATGTTAAATCATTTATCTTGTAATGCTTCATAACTAACATGATTTATTTCAAGTTTCTCCATTCTCCAATCTAAACCTAAGTCTAGACCTCCACCCGATGGAGTTCTCTTCTTTGTTCTTGTTTTAGTTTTTAATTGTTCTTGTTTCTTGCTTTAGTTAATTAAATCAAAAATACCACAAACCCAACTTATGTCTTCTTCCTTCTTCCTCTGAATCGAAAACAACATAAACAACGAAATCTCTCCCTCCTTGTGTTCGACCCGTACTTGCCACGTCTTCATAGACGCCGTGCACTTGCGGTATAAATTTAATTCCCATCAGTCACACCACAAAACTGGAAAACAAGAGGCTTGATTTTAAGTTCATATGATGTGTCGGGTTTCATATGAAAATGAGACACATGTGGTGAACGAATAAAATCAATATGTCATGAGAATTCACATAATTAGAATCATAATAAATTCATATGAGGTGTATATATTATGGGGTGTAATAATATTACATAAGATAATATATTACATAAGATATGTATTTGCTAAAAACACCAAAAGATCAAATTTTGTTGGAAATAAATCCAAAATTTGACAAAGGCAAAATCGGGGTCAAACACGGTGAACCGTTCAGGGTTCGGTCGACCGGGGAATCTTCGGGTCGGTTAACCGAATGGGGAACGAGTAAGCACAATTGGTTGACCGAAATTGTCTAGAGTGTCTGGACAATCGGGTTTGGTTAACCGAGTGTGAACGGTAAACCAAGAAAAAGTATTTTCGGTAGACCGAAGGTGACACGGTCATCAGATGACTATGCTCCAGGACAAATTTTGGTGAGTCATCGGTAGATCGAAGAGAAGACGTGGTTCGTCCGAATTCTTCCAGAGAATTTTTCTCATGCGGATTCGATCGACCGTCTAGCTCACGATGCACCGAACACGTGTTAAAACTGAATGGTTCGGTTAACCGAGAAAAATTCTCGGTCAACCGAACAGTGCGATTTCTGCATGAATTATTAAGAGAATAATTAGATCATGGGTGGACTAATTCCAGATTTAATTAAAACGTTGTAGATGATGCTTATGTGGCAATTAGAGATTAATTTTAAGAGAGAATAAGCAAGAGATCATGACTAAGGAATGGTTCTTGATAAGGATGTTTTGGGAGCCTATAAAAGGACCCCTCATCCTACTTGTTTATGTTAATGTAAAAATTATTTCTCTCATTAATCTCTCCCTTAATCACCACGAAAATCTCTTAGTAATTTAAGTTTTGGAGATAGAAAATCTCAGGAGCTTAAAGAAGGGTTATTAGCTAGATTCTAAGCCTTATTAGAGATTGATTGACTAGCTCATTTTTTTCTAATCTTATTTAGAGTTTGGTGAACACTTGGAGGCGAATCGGTGGGCGATTCAACAGGCAACGCGACTCCGGATCTTCGAAAGGTTTTAGAGAACATTTGGGTATGATTATCTCTTTGTGATTTATTTTAATATATGTAGGATTGCATGATATTAGAATAAACACAAAGTAATGTACATAAAATTGTTGAAAGTATGAAATCGATCTTGTATGTTGTATTAATTTTTTTTAAATATATACATACATAGGGACACGAAATCCTACAATTATTAGATGTTAGTTAGAAGTAACGATGTGGTGTTGTGTGATAGATCATTAGGAATCGAAGGAGAAGGTGGCATTGTCGGGGAGAGGTTGGGAGAGAGGTGTGGATGGGAGGAGGAGAGAGATTTGAGAGATAGAGATAGAGAGAGAAGAGAGAGAATGGGAAAGAAGGAGACAGACTATAGATAGAGAAGTGGGAGAAGAAAGAAATTTGGAGAGAGAGAGATTGGTGAGAGAGAAGAGAGGGCTTTGGAGAGAGAGAGGAGAGAGAAAAAAGATATAGATGTTTTTGTTTTTTTGTTTTTTATTTAACATTAAAACATTTTTCTAGATGGTATAGTTATTAAAATAGATAGTAATATACTAAGTTTTACCAGTCTGTAGGTTCCCTTTATTCTCTCAAAGATATCTATGCGAACTCACATAAGTCTTAAAATGAAGTGAGGCTATTCCGAAAGTAGATGAAAGTGTAAAAAAAATCCTAAAAGTCAGAGTCTTGGTTCTATAGCTTGTGGAAATATTCAGTTTTGCACATTTGATGATTCTGAATGGATGAACTACTTTCAAGACCATGCATGTCTCTTTCTAGTTGTAGATGTATAATTTCCATTAATTATAAACGCAATACACAAGAACGCCAGTCCTGGTCAAACATATAGACCAAGATATATTGCAAAGAAACAATTGATACAATTACAAATATAACCATGTAATGCAGTGGGTTACACATGTCGAACAAATATTCTGTAAGGATCCAGATAAAGTCAACATACAAAAACATGTATAGGAAAACAACAAAATAAGAAACAGTGATCAGAGACAACCTCGTAGACCGAGCCGTCGGAAGGCGACTTGCCTCAGATAAAATATCGGCCCACCACAACGGAGTCGACGGACCACGAAAGCAGCGCGGAGACCTAAAATCGCCGGAGAGGGACGGTTTTTGTAGAGAGAGGATGAGAATAAAACGTGTGTATACAAGAGGAAACCGTTGTGATATATATATATATATATATATATATATATATAATCTTGTAACCATCGATGACTTAATTGCAAAAAACAATTAACATGAGGTCCAAAAATTAAATACACCCATCACCCTGAGGCTAAAACCTCTAATTTCCCCCAAAAACCCCACTGCCTCGCCTCGCCTCGGACCGGACAGGGACGGGACGGACGGGCGCGCACGTGTTTGGAGAATAGAATGTTTATCAACATCTTTCAACTTGTTAACTTCACCAATGTGGGACTAAAAGTGAGGTGAGCACATGACACATGGGACAAAAGTTCTCATCTTCATCTTAACATTGGATTTCTTTAATTGAGTTATTCATGAGCTTAGTCCAAACTCAATAATCCAACAGAAACGTCATGTTATAATGATATGTAGAAAATATTACATCGTGCTTCAATTATATGAATGATGTGCCCAAAACTTCAGCATCACTGAACTACTTTTGTATGACTTATGCAACAGTACTAATTGCGAGGTTGCTTGTCTTTCTCCAATAGACTTGACCAATTCCCCTTCGCGTGTGGAAGAATGGAAGGAGTTTTCGAATGTGCACATACGGACATACCTATATAGCTACTACACCTATGAAAGATGACATCTTCTCCACTTCTAGAAGTTCTAGTCTTCTACACAGTTGTGAAGTAAAAGTTTCAAAGTTATGCATGTCGAGCGGTTGCCGGCGGATGACTTTTCCAAAGGAACCAAATAACCTATATCGTTTTTTTTCAATTTTCTATCTAATCAAACCTAACGATCAACCATTCATCGTCGGTGTTGGTGCAATATAAATTAAAGTTAATTACAATTTGTCATCATGAATTATGTCTTGATATCACTTTGCATCATTAAACTTTCGTTTTGTAACATTTGTCTTCTTGAACTTCAATAATCTATTATTTAAACACACATTTGTAGTTTTTTTTCCATTTTTGTGTATTGTATCCCTAATACACTTCTAAACTTAGTTTTACGTGAAAGATTGGATTGAATCAGAAGTCATATATGGTTTGAATTTGGGTCGGATTGTACTAAATCCGATCAAAATTCTAACCATATCTGACCTTCGATTTGATCCGAACGTTCACGTAAAACCAGGTTTAAGAGTATATTAGGGATACAACGCAAAAAAATTATAGATATCATGATTGTTCCCAATATGGTCCCAAAGTAGAAAGGAGCATTCATTGACATTATTCAATCGAAATTCATAGGTTTTAACCAAAAGACAAAGGAAAACATTAAGACTAGGGTCTAGTCATGATTGTTGAGAATTCCAAAGGTTTTGTGGATGATTCACCTTCCTTAACCCCAATAGTTTAAGTAGGTTTTACTCTTATTAATAAGGTGTAATTCCATTTATTTTGGTTGTAACCTCTACTACATCCTCACCCTATATATAGGGGACTATTGTACATATTTGGTGAAAAGAGAAAAAATACATACATCTCTCCATCCCTTAATCTTTCATGTTTGGTTTGTTTGTTTTACAACACGTTATCAGCACGAGAGGTTCTACCGCTAATACTAAAACATTTGGTGTCACTCAAGCTTCAAGGTAACAAATCCATGCGTTTGATTCGCATGACCATATACATAATTTCTCTCGTTTACTTGTCAAAAATTATTTGCTTTTATCATAAAAAAAGAGATGTTAGAAAGGTGATTCCATCTTGCATGATTAATAAAGAAATCATGTTCAATCAATTGAGGGATTTACATGTACATGAAATAATAATAAGCATTTATTATATATTTTTACCTTCGAAAAGGGTGCATGTATTATATTTTCTGCATTCCAATTGATTTGGCACTTCATATTTTTACTATTGAAACATCTTACTCCAAGATGCTAGAACGAAGTAGCATCATTGTACTGGTAGCTACTCTAATATCTAAGAAGTTGAAGATACTGCAGAGTCTCTTATGCTTAAGTGGATGTACGTCAGCATCTTGATCCATACTTAGGATTTCACAGAATTTATTGCTCGGCAAATAATTCTTAATGCATAGAGTTATACAACAGAAATACTGATGATATTTTTTTTGTTTCAAGATAGTTGTATATTGCAGAAGGTTGCTTGCTTAATAGATCCATGTTATGTGTTGGTTCATGACGTTTAACTTGTAAATTTTAGTCAAGATTCTACTTATCATAGAAGATTCGTAGTAAATAAATTAGTTGGCTTGTTCTTAAATTGATTTTTTGGTCATCATTGAACTCCTGGATCCAAATCATTGTAGTTTACTTTTCCTTTCAATATTTAATCTAGCTTATTACTGTTTTTATTATTATCTATTTTTGGCGGTTCACATCTCGATACATCTCATTGTAGTTACTTACATGGCAAACCTTACCAAGCTTGAATTTGCTGCCCTTGATATTTCGGGAAAAAATTATCTCCCTTGGACCCTCGATGCTGAGATTCATCTCACAGCAAACAATCTTGGAGAAACAATCAAAGAAGCAAATAAGGCCTCCCCGCAGGAGCATGCCAAATCAATGATTTTTCTCCGACATCACCTTCATAAGGGCCTAAAAGCTGAATATTTAATGGTGAAAGATCCGTTAGAACTATGGACAAATCTGAAAGAAAGGTATGACCACCAAAAACAAGTGATTCTCCCAAAAGCTCGCTACGAATGGATACATTTGAGATTACAAGACTTTAAATTTGTAAGCGAGTATAATTCAGCAATATTTTGGATCACATCCGAACTTAAATTATGTGGAGAAATAATTACTGATAATGATATGTTAGAGAAAACATTCTCTACATTTCATGCCTCGAATATGCTCCTGCAGCAGCAATATCGAGAGCGTGGTTTTAAGAGATATTCTGAACTAATATCATGCATTTTAGTTTCCGAGCAAAACAATGAACTTTTGATGAAAAATCATCAATCTCGACCCACCGGTTATGTTCCACTCCCCGAAGTGAATGAGGTTAATCATGGACACAAACGTGAGTCATTCCCTGAAGCGAATGCAACATCGTTTAACCACAAACGTGGACGTGGGCGTAGGCAACACCAAGGGCGTGGTCGTGGACGTGGTCGTAATAATCGTGGTGGTCATGATTTCAAAGCAAATAATAATGGGAGAAATGCTAAGGGAAATGGAATGCAACATCCTCCTAGGAAATCTGAAAATGCTTGCTTCAAATGTGGCATGACAAATCATTGGTCGCGTATATGTCGTACGCCCAAACATCTTGTCGAGCTCTATCAAGCATCACTCAAGAAGAGAGAAAGTGCTGAAATAAACTTTATTGAGAATAATCAACATGGAATGCTCATGGATACACACTTGGATGTTTCTGATTTTCTTCTAAATGATGAAAATACCGAAACATTTACCGATAATGGAAATGTCCACCATAATATGTAGTTTTTCTTATTGTTTGATTTTCGTTCACCTAGAATTTTGGTCTTTTATCTTCCTATATATGTAATGCTTGAACCTTGAATATTTGCTTTTGACTTTATCAATATTTAAGTCTTTAACTCTAACTCTTATATAATATATTGCTACGATAAAATCAAATTTATTATATTTTCTTTTATTTCATGTAGAAAGACAAAGATATGACTAATGCTATACCAAATGATGGAGACCAATGTCTAGTAGATAGTGGAACAACAAACACAATCTTGAAAAGTACAAAATACGTTTCCCAATTACATTTAGCAAAAACAAATGTCAACACAATTTCTGGCACTAGCAATTGATTGAAGGCTCCAGAAGAGCTTGTGTTTTGTTATTTAACAATACAAAATTAATAATAAGTGATACTCTATACTCTAGTAGATCCAGAAGAAATCTACTAAGTTTTAAGGATATACGTCTTAATGGTTATAACATTGAGACGGTGAACGAAGATAATATTGAGTATCTCCACATTACATCTAATGTGTCTGGCCAGAAGATTGTGTTGGAAAAAATGCAAGCTCTTTCTTCTGGGTTATATAGCACATTCATAAATCCTATTGAATCAAATATGATCACTAACCAGAAGTTAGTCGATCCAAATTTTGAAACTTGGCATGACAGATTGGGTCACCCAGGTGCCATAATGATGTGAAGAATTATTGAAAATTCAAGTGGGCACACAATGAGGAACTTGAAGATTCCTTCATCAAAGAATTTTTCATGTGCAACATGCTCCCTTGGAAAAATGATAATAAGGCCTTCCACAAATAAAATTGAAAATGAAATGCCTATATTTTTAGAGCGAATCCAAGGAGATATTTGTGGACTCATTACTACTCCGTGTGGACCATTTCGTTATTTTATGGTATTGATAGATGCATCAACCCGATGGTCACACGTTTGCCTTTTATCAACTTGAAATGTCGCATTTGCTAGACTTCTAGCAGAATTAATCAAATTGAGAGCACATTTCCGAGATTATCCAATTAAGAAAATTCGACTTGACAATGCTGGAGAATTTACATCCCAAACATTTAACGATTATTGCATGTCTGTTGGGATCACAATTGAGCATCCTGTAGCTCATGTCCATACACAAAATGGTTTAGCTGAATCCTTGATTAAGAGAATACAATTAATTGCTAGACCATTGGTAATGAGATCTAAATTACCATCATATGCCTGGGGACATGCCATTTTACATGTTGCTGCACATATAAGAATAAGACCAACTGCTTATCATAAATACTCCCCTTTACAATTGGTCTCCGGTAGAGAACCAAATCTGTCTCATCTAAAGGTTTTTGGTTGTGCCGTTTATGTGCCAATTGCACCACCACAACGTACAAAGATGGGACCTCAAAGAAGATTGGAAATATATATTGGATTTGAATCTCCATCAATCATAAAATATTTAGAGCCGTTAACCGGCGATATTTTCACAGCATGATTAGTTGATTGTCAATTCAATGAGAATGAATTCTCAATCTTAGGGGGACAAAAACAAAAATTAGAAAACAAAGAAGTGACTTGGAATGCATCATCAATTCCAGACCCTCGAACAGGTCAATATGAACTTGAAGTTCAAAAGATTATACATTTACAAAGAATTGCAAAATGAGTTGCCTGATGCATTCACTGACACTAAAGAGTCACAAAGTCACATATACCAGCTCTAAATGCACCTTCTCAGATTGATATTCCTAATGTTACAAATGAATATATTATACGTCGAAAACGTGGAAGACCAATCGGTTCCAAAGATGCAAATCCACGAAAAAACAAAGAGCAAAATAACGCAGTTGGTGATATTATTGAACCCCCTGTAGAGGTGATAACACAACAACAAATGGACAATGACAAATTTCCAAAAGAGGTACATGTACCCGACAATGAAAATGATGATGAGATCTCCATCAATTATGTACACAATGGAAAAAGATGGAACCGAAATAGAATCATTATTGATGAAAATTTCATGTACGCTATAGCAAATGATGTGATGAATGTTGAATATTGTGAGCCAAAATCAATTGAAGAGTGTCGACACAGAAAAGATTGGCCACAATGGAAAAATGCAATTCAAGAAGAATTGAACTCACTTGAGAAACGTCATGTGTTTGGACCTGTAGTTCCGACACCAAATAATGTAAAACCAGTAGGATACAAGTGGGTATTTGTAATTAAAAGAAATGAGAAAAATGAAATTGTAAGATACAAAGTAAGACTTGTAGCGCAATGTTTTACACAAATACCAGAAATTGACTATGAAGAAACGTATTCACCTGTAGTGGATGCAACAACTCTTAGATTTTTTATTGGCCTTGCAATTGGAGAAAAACTTGAAATGCGACTTATGGATGTCGTTACAACTTATCTATATGGATCACTAGATAACGACATTTTCATGAAAATCCCTGAAGGATTAAAACTACCAAGCACATGTAATACAAAATCTCGAGAGATGTATTCTATAAAATTGAAAATGTCTTTATATGGATTAAAACAATCCGGACGAATGTGGTACAATCGTCTTAATGAAAGTCTTCTCAAAGAAGGGTTAAAAAATAATCTCATAAGTCCATGTGTTTTTATTAGAAAATCAACATCTAGCTTTGTAATTATTGTTGTATATGTTGATGACTTAAATATCATTGGGAACCCTGAAGAGATTGAAAGAACTGCTAAATATTTGAAGAATGAATTTGAAATGAAAGACCATGACGTAACTAAATTTTGTCTCGGCCTGCAAATCGAGTACTTACCAAATGGAGTTTTCATTCATCAATCAAATTATATAGAGAAGACATTAAAACGTTTTAATATGGATAAACCTCATCCATTAAGTGTAGGATTTCGTGTCCCCATGTATGTATATATTTTTAAAAAATTTAATACAACATACAAGATCGATTTTCATATTTTCAACAATTTTATGTACATAGTTTTGTGATTATTCTAATAACATGCAATCCTACATTTATTAAAATAAACCACAAAAGTAGAATCATACCTAAAGGTTCTCTAAAACCTTTTTGAAGATCCGGAGTCGCGTTGCCCGTTGAATCGTCCACGGAATTGCCTCCGAGTGTTCACCAAACTCTAAACAAGATTATAGAGAAAGGAGCTAGCCAATCAATCTCTAACAAGGTTTAGAATCTAGCTAATAACCCCTCTTTAAACTCCTGAGATTCTTATCTATAAAACTTAAATTTACTAAGAGATTTTCGTGGTGATTAGGGAGAGATTAATGAGAGAAAGAATTTTGCATTAGCTATTAAACAAGTAGGAGTAGGAGTCCTTTTATAGTCTCCCAAAACATCCTTATCAAGAGTTATTATTTAGCCATGATTTCTTGCTTATTCGCTCCTAAAATTAATCTCTAATTTCCACATAAGCACTCACAAAAAACGTTTTAATTAAATCTGGAATTAATCCACCCATGATCTAATTAATCTCTTAATAATTCAGGCAGAATCGTTCTTGTTCGGTAGACCGAGAATTATTCGGTCAACCGAACCATTCGGTTATAACACGTGTTCGGTGCACCGTGAGCTAAACGGTCGACTGATTCCGCACGAGAAAAAATCCCTGAAAGAATTCGGACGAACCACGTCTTTTGCTCGGTCGACCGTTGACCCACCAGAATCGCTCCTGGGACATAGTCATCGGATGACCGTGTCACCTTCGGTCTACCGAAAATACTACTTCTCTGTTGACCGTGCACACTCAGTTAACCGAACCCGATTGTCCAGGCACTCCAGACAATTTCGGTCAACCAATTGCGCTTACCCGTTCCCTATTCGGTTAACCGACCCGAAGATACCCCGGTCGACCGAACCATGAACGGTTCACCGTGTTTGACCTCGATTTTGCCTTTGTCAAATTTTGGATTTATTTCCAACAAAATTTGATCTTTTAGGATTTTTAGCAAATTCGCATCCTATATATATTATCATATGTAATATTAAATTATTACACCCCATAATATATACCTCATATGAATTTATTATGATTCTAATTATGTCAATTCTAATGACACATTGATTTTAATTAATTCACCACATGTGTCTCATTTTCATACGAAACTCGACACATCATATGAACTTAAAATCAAACCTCTTGTTTCCCAGTTTTGTGGTGTGACCTATAGGAGGATCTAAGCCAAATTGACAGAGATATTAAACACTTAATATCTCAAACTATAAGCGGTATCTAGCTACACATTATAGTTACCCAATTAGCATAGATGTCTTTGTTCCACTCGAACCAAAACACAATCCATTTAGTGATGTAAGTGCACCACTTGTGTCCGTCCCCTGCCTCATGATATTAAGAATATATACAAAGTAGAAATGTGTCATCTTTGTATTATATTCATTTCTTGATCTATTTAAACTAATTATAACTATGTAACTTAACTCAAGTTACATTGTCCACATTATAATTTGGCTTTATCAAGGGGCCCACTAATATCATCACTCAATTAAGAGGGGCAATGATAATCGTTTGACTAGCTATCTTTTTCCAGCACAAGTCATGCTCAACCAACTATTGCATTTATCACTACACTCATTGATAGCTTTTGACAATAATCAAATTAAGCACTTCTTGAGTGAAAAGATATAAGTCTCATATCTTAGGATCGAAGATACAGTGAAACATTAATGACACGAAACACAATTCCATAATGTTTTACTTGTTAGGTCTGTTCAATATATAAAAGTAGTATTTTTCTCTTTTATATACTCGTGTTGTACATTATTTGTAGAGTTACAACAATCGATGACCAACACGACAATCTTATCTCGGTAATTAATGTTCCATGTTAATTACCATGATTGTGAACAACTTTTGATTTATGTAAACCATTATCTTTTAGAGCTCTACGGTTAAGGACCAAGCGCCTCTTCCGTAACACTTCCAAAAGACGAATATCATAATCAAGGAACAAAATATTTGCACATTCAATTCATAATAATTGACATATAAAAGTAAAACTTTTAGAACACATTCCTTTCATTAAGTTCTCCAATGGTTGTTCGTTCTCTTAGTGCTGAAAAAGACCCTTTCCGTCCTCGAGAGAATGATGAAGACATTCTTGGTCCAGAAGTACCATATCTAAGTGCTATTGGGGCTTTAATGTACCTGACTAATAATACAAGACCTGATATTGCATTTTCAGTAAATGTATTGGCTAGATATAGTTCTGAACCAACACGTAAACATTGGAACGAAATTAAACATGTATTATGTTACCTTTGTGGAACGCGTGATATGGGGTTATTTTTCCAAAAGAATTTAGAGCCCAAACTAATTGGATATGTCGATGCTGGATATTTGTCAGATCCACATAAAGCTAAATCACAAACAGGATATGTGTTTACATATGGTCGCACAACAATTTCATGGCGATCAACGAAACAAACATTAACAGCAACATCTTCAAATCATGCAGAGTTGATTGCATTATATGAGGCTAGTCGAGAATCTGTATGGTTGAGATCAATGATCCAAAGCATACAAGAAGAATGTGGACTCGACAAAATCAAAGATCATCCGACAATTTTATATGAAGACAATACTGCATGCATTGCTCAAATAAAATAAGGATACATCAAAGGCGATAAGACTAAACATATTTCACCAAAGTTTTTCTCGACGCATGATTTACAAAATGATGGTGAGATAGATGTCCGTCAGATCCAATCAAGCGAGAATTTAACAGATTTATTCACAAAGTCATTGCCTACAACAGTTTTTGAGCAACTTATTCACAAGATATGTGTTCGTCGCTTGAAAAATAAATATTGAAGTGAGGGGGAGCATCATACGCGCTGCACTCTTTTTTCCTTCATCAAGTTTTATCCCATCGGGTTTTTTCTTGGTAATGTTTTTAACGAGGCAGTATCCCTAGCCTATAAAGGTGATCATCCAAGGGGGAGTGTTGAGAATTCCAAAGGTTTTGTGGATGATTCACCTTCCTTAACCCCCAATAGTTTAAGTAGGTTTTACTCTTATTAATATGGTGTAATTCCATTTATTTTGGTTGTAACCCCTACTACATCTTCACCCTATATATTGTGGACTATTGTACATATTTGGTGAAAAGAGAAGAAATACATACATCTCCCCATCCTTCAATCTTTCATCTTTGGTTTGTTTGTTTTACAACAATGATATCAATAATTTTTATTAAAGTGGTCCAGTTAAAAAAATTACGACAGTGAATCGAAATTCCTTGGAACACTTTAATAAAAATTATAGATATCACGACTGTTCCCAAGTCTTAATGTTTTTCTTTACTCTGTCTTTGGTTAAAACCTATGAATTTCGATTGAATAATGTCAATGGATGCTCCTTTCTACTTTGGGACCACTTTGTTTGTTCCTAACAAAGTTGGAGTTATGGTAGACTTAAGTGGTCCAAGGAAGGAGACCTGGTCAATACCAAGAAAGATATGGATTGGCTCTGCCAAAGGAGGAGGATTAGGAAAGAGATGTTTCAAGAAACAGGCTTTATTAAAGTGGTCTCCCAATCATTCCACACTGGCTTGTTAGTCTTCTTTTGGACTTGTTATTACTCATCTCACTCCTTGTTTTACCTAAACTTTTGCTTAACTAATGAATAACACTCAAATTAGGTTAAACTCATCATGACAGTGCAAGTATTTGAACACTTCGACCGTTAATACGTGATGTTTTACTATTTACTTAGAATTACTTTTGCAAAGAAAACAAAATTTGTAGCTATTTGAAGAAATATCCTCCTCATTAGAGTTCTTCTATAATTGATTGTTTTTAATTTGCACTTATACATAATTTATGTAAGATATTGTGTTGGGTTTTATACATTGAATTTGTCAAAGTCAAAGTCATGGTGCAAATGCTTATGGAAATATACACTTTTGCACGTATGATGGTTCTCAATGGACGAATTCGTGGAGCAAGTTTTATCCAGAGATTGAATAAAATACCCCTTTGATATTTTAATTGATTTTGTTTTTATGAGTTATGACCGCAACTTCTTGATACTTGCCAACTTTGAGACAGACAGACTGTGATTTTAATTTGGAAGTGATCGAACACCAATTTAGTCGGAGTGTTTGTTGGGGTTCAAATTGGAATCCATGGAAATGAAAATACTTTTTCCATCCTTGAACCTAACCATGGGCCATGTCGCTCAAAACCAATTAATTTATTTTGTTCCCGGCTATTTTAATTGAAAGTTGATGACTTTGATTTCTCTTGATACTTTTTCCAAAGTCAAGACCAAAGACTTTTTTCATATCTTTGAAGATCAAAATGATGAACACAAGAATGGAAGTCCTGATCAAACATATATACCAAAATATATTACAAAGACACGTCTTCATCATGTGATAACGATGTATAAAAACTTACGTCATGTTTCAATTATATTAATGATGTGCTCCAAACATCTGCTTCACTGAACTATTTTTGTATGAGGTTAACACTACTTATCGGGGATGTTGCTTGTCTTTCTCCATTAGATTAGCGTGCGGAAGAATGGAGATTTTGAATATTCACATACCTATACCGGCATACCGCTATACGGCTACACCTATAGAAAATGACATATTTTCTACCTATACAAAGTTGTAAACTTTCAAAGTCACGTGTCGAGTTGATGACCTTTCCAAAAAAAACAATTCATGTATATTTTATAATAATAAAAATATTCCAACCAAACCCAATGATGCAACTGTCTATCACTGGTTATTCCAAAGTAAATTACGGGATGCAAATCTACTGTCTGTGATTTTGCTAATAACATAGGATATTTTGTTCATATATACATCTTCTGAATTACGCCTTCTCAATTGTAGTGCTATCACATATTCACATATCTTTCAAGTTTCAACCCCACCTCGTTATGCCAGAAATATTCTCCAATAAGTTTTTTTTGACTATTTCTCGATTTTTATATTTTCATGTTTTATTACTTTTAGGTATATAAGCTAATATTGAGGTGAAAATATAGGCAAACGGGCCAAGAGTATATAGTCATAAAAATGTATGTAATGGTGCTAACATGTACAGAAAATGGAAACTAAATACGATGCTCAGCATAACAACTTCAAAGTAGAAGTTATTTACTTAAATATGATCAAAATGAAGAAAATAATGCAAAATAACACAATTGAAGGATATATTTTGTATTAGAACATCATATATATATATATATATATACATATATATACAGAAATTATAGAATGAGTCCAGAGCTTATTTAAGCTTAAATGAGCCCCCTAAACATCCATCATCCAAATCAAATCCAACAGTGGATATTAGATCTTCTTACAATTACTCAAAAGAGGGTAAAATTGGAATTGAATTAAATTTTACTCTCAAACAAAACCCTCTCACCCTAAACCAAACTCACGCACACCTCCTCTCTCACCCCAAATCCAACCCACGTACGGCTCACCAACCAAACCCTCATCGCCACATTCCCACCTCGTCGGAGTTTTCCTCGCCGTCCCCAAACCAAGCATAATGGAGGAATCCCGTGGTGGAGCGAACAACCCCCCAACGCCATCCCTTGCGGCTTCGTCACCAAACTCTTTTAGGGAAGGGGTTAGGATTTCCAGGTTGGTGGTGGTTTAGGTTTTCTTGCGCCTCGTGGATGCGGCCATTGGAGGAGAGGAAGAGATGGGGAGGAGTGGATTGGAAACCCTAACCCCCTCCACCTAACCGAATGGTTTAGTTTCGTTGTTGTAGATATCCCCTTTGTAATCTACCATTGCTTGAAATAAAGCTAGTTTTTGAATATCACTATATCAGAAATATGCTTCTCATAACTTGTTGCATTTTGACCATGTTTTTTCTATTTTTTGTGCCTCTTCTGTCTGTTGACATCAATACAGTGAGTGACTGAATGCTTTATCGAGAATGTTTTTCCCTCACTTCTTTACAGGGGAATGTCTTGTTAGCATGTCTGATGTTGAAGATGTTATCAAGGAAATGTTTCAAGCTCCTCATATTCAGGTAAAGAGTTCACATCTTATAAACTGAGCTCAAAATCTATTGTTACAATGAACTTATTCATATCGCCTAATTAAGTTCTCAGGAGAAACAATTCCTTTTTGTAAGCTAATTTACTGGTCTTTTACTGTCAGTAAATTTACTGCTCTTTTTGCAAGCTAATGTTATTACTGTAGAAGACACATTATACATCTACTTGATGTCAAAATAAATATTTGTAAGAAGCAAACATAATTGAGATGCCTCAGGATTTTTCTCCAATCTTAACGTATAAAACACTTACTCCATGTTACCGAAAGTCAATATTTTGAGGTTATAACTTATGAATTAAGAGTTGTGATAGTAACACATGAGTTTTATCCCAATAATCACATAGGAGTTGTGTTACTGTCACAACTCTTAATTCCTAAGTTAGATGACAGCCTTCTTGGTTTTTAAAACTGGAGTATAATTGATCTTGCATGTTGCTTTGCTATATAAGCTTTTTATAGTTATGTAGTTAGTATTTATTATATTACCAAACATTTATATATATTATAATAATCAATTATTATTTCTTCATAAATTTTAATTTTCAACTAAATATGTTTATATAGGCAAAAGACGATATCTTACTGTTATTAACATAATATTACAACATTTTATTATAGTCATTCACTGTTGTTTCTACAACTTATGAGCTTAAATGTTATTTTAGTCTAGGTCGGTGGTTAAGTACTTTGAAATGTCACATAATTTTGAGAATATGAAGAACTAAGACATAGAACATGTATCACGCCCCCAATAATCAGCCACAAGTTTGAATTGTGGATTGTATGTTTTAAAGTTTGCACAATATTTTTTTGAAGAAAAAGAAATATTTGATTCGGAGAAGAATATATGGCTCAGATCTGTGCAGAATGCGTGACTATGATATTTCGTAGAATAACTTCTAACTAGTGTTGATGTAATGACATTATTATTTTTTAGGATTTTGTGTTTCTAGAATGATACATTATTCATGCATTTGTTGTATGATTTATCCTTAAAGTGAATATTACATACTACAATATTGAACCTTTTAATTTGTGGATTTGTAGTTGACAGACTCCACTCCGATTATTTGTCCATAATACGGTTGCGAACATAATGTTACTTTCATTTGGACTAAATCGAAACATGTTACTGTCATTAACATTATTTGTATGTTGAAAATGGGTTACATGAGAGCTAAATGATATTATAGTTATTGAAACATTATTACAATGTTATATTCATAGCATTACACTATATTACGGCTTACAATGTTATATTACGGTTGTGAACATAATATTACTTTCGTTTCAACTAAATCGAAACATGTTACTGTAATTCAATTTGTTTTTACTCACACTTGCATAGGTTTGAAATGGGTTTCATATACTAATAGTCGCATGTTTTTTCTAAATTCGAAACCAAGCGAAAAACTTCATCATCCCATTTTGTGGTAGACTGGATAATATTGAGGCAGACATACAAGATGTTGGATTTATTTCTACAATTGTCATACCTTGGATCTGTGGATTCGGAAGTCAAATTGAAGCAACGTATAGTTGAATTCAAGAAGAATGTGATGAATGGAGTCCAACTGAGTGCAAACTTTATTTCTACACTCTAAAAAATAATCCAAAAGCAAACTAAAACAAATGAGCAAATTCAATACCAAATCAAACGCTACACATGTATTTCTCTAAACAAAAAATCCAAAACCAAACCAAACGAATTCACCAAATCAAAACCCAAATCAATTATCCACGAAATCATCTGATTTTACTGTAAAAAATAAAATCCAAAACCAAACCAAACCAAACCCAATCAGCAAATCAAATCTCAAACCAAATATCCACAAAACCTACCAACTATCTGGGATGCAAAAATTGGAAGGGGCAGAGTTTAGGTATTGGAAGGAGTAGTAGGTGGAAGATTGGGATGGAGAGAAAGAAGAAAGCAACGAAATTGGAAGGGGCAAAGTTGAGGGATTGGGAGGAGCCGTGGGTGGAAGATTGGGAGGGAGAGGAAGAAGAGAGCAACGAAATTGGAATGGGCAAAGTTGAGGGATTGGAATGAGCCGTGAGTGGAAGATTGGGAGGGAGAGGAATAAGAAAGCAACGAAATTGGAAAGGGCGAAGTTGACGGATTGGGAGGAACTGTGGGTGGAAGATTGGGAGCGAGAAGAAGAAGAGAGTAACGAAATTGGAATGTTAAGGATTTGTAAGAAATTACAATAATTTCTGGAATTAATTGGGCATGAGTGAGAATTATTTTACTACCCTTACTTAAAGTAAAAGACTTACAATCCTTCAGATTGAGATAAATGATTAGATCTTTGGAGGAGGTTTTATTATATCATTGCTATATATATATATAAACAAGACAATGATATTGATACTTATGCAAATATGGTTCGCGTGGTATAGAAAATGCCCTTTTGAATTAGTGTTCTTCTCCGTCAAGGCTTTATCCATTCCATTACATGGACCTGGGCCTCTATTGCTCATAACTTTTATAAATCCAAGTCATATCGGTCTTTATTGTGTATCCATTTGGAGACGACAATTGACAATTTGACATGATCATAACAAATTTTGTTACCAATGCGTTCTACGTGATTTTTTTACTCTAAGTTGCGGAGACCTCGAATAATTTACTTTAGAATTTCACATCTTATATCTTTTTATGGAAAAATGTCTTGTTTAAATCACATTGTCGCGTCGTTTATCATAATCACTGAAAATAAATATAATGTAAACATGCACAACAGAACTAAACACGCTCAACGCCAAATTTCCCTTAAAAAACTTGGATTGAGTCTTTATGGAACCTCCTATCTGTATTTAAGTATTTTTAACTCATTTCTGAGAATTGGTATGGTTTATGTATTTTTAAGACCGGGTCTATATAGAATTTCAAATCCGTATTTAGATAGTTTTAACCGATTTTGCGGAATCGATCTGGTTTATATTTTTTGACCAGGTTACAAATAAGATCTCCAATCCATATTTAGGTAGTTTTAAACTAATTCAAGGAATTGATACGGTTTTAACGGCCAAGATTGACTTTCTTTATAACTAGATATTACTTATTTGAACATATGATTATTGGACAGTTTGATTCTCTTAACGCGAGAGGGTCATCAGAACACGGCCAGTTTATATCTTTCGACCAAGGAGATGTTTTATGTGTATTTAGTTTCATAAGAAATTTGACATTTTATTCCTTTATTTATTGAAAGAGAGCGTCACATCACATAAAGTTTGACAATTTATTCCTTTACTTATCTATGTTTATGTATATACATACGTGTCGCTTCATATCATATAGGTTTGACAATTTATCCCTTTATTTAGACAATTAATTTTTTCCCTAATATTATACTACAGAATGTCCAATATCATGTGAGGGTTTGACAGTCTGCGCCATTATTTATCGAAGAGGATTGTCTTCTCACGCCAATTTATTCAATTGCTGAAGCCAAAATACAAGTTTAGGTCTAATTGCAATTTACCATCGTGTCATTTCACTTGTTGGCACTTTGCACCTTCAATCTTTGAAACGTTGCAATTTACATTTACTAATGGATATAGTCGTCAACCGACAGATACATTGCCTCAGTGAATAATATTAGTAACATTCACTGACGGATATGTACCGTTGATGTACATCTTGTTCAGAACCCCAGAAAAACCTATTTATTCTTTCCGATTCTGATTTCTCTGCTAAAAATTAAACAGTCATACATCATTTACCAAACATTTATACATCACAATTCAAATATCTAAACACAAGAAGTCATATATAAATATAGATTCATCTCAAAACACTTCATACTGAGAACTTATAGTTTAACTGAAAATAAGTTTTGAATTGATTAAGTAGTCAACACAAAATATAACAATGACAATAGACAAGAAACATAAACATTAAGCTGTCAAACTTCTTGCTCGGTCTGAAGGTCCGTCGTCGTCATCTCAACTTGCCATATTTTTATTTTTATTTTGGTAATAATAACAGAGGAAGACCATTTTTTTATTTTGGTAATAATAATAGAGGACGACCATATTGCATAAGGACATGGCTCAGTCAACTAGTCTCTCTATCCCCACTTTGTGTAAGCTGTAGAAAAAAAATCCAAATGAACAACCTAGTCAGCAAATCAAAGGACAAACAAATCCAATCGGCGACAAAATGGATAGCAATTAAGAACTCTGCTTACCTCTCTGAGACAGAATCCAATTGACATCTTTTTCCACAGACCAAGCAAAGTAACCAAGCAGCCCATTGTCTTTAGCATACAACATCTTGTCATCTATACTCTCTACATCATCGTACCCAATCCATGTGGTTCCGGAATAGCAATAGTTCACCACAGCGGTGTCGTTATATACCTGTTACAAAATTTAAACCTTTAATTTTATAATTTAATTCTAGTACATTTCAATGGATTCACCCGCAAAAAGTAGGAAAACTGTAATATTGATAATTTGAAGTCTGATATTGACGATTTGGATAGTCCAAAGTGGTTATCTTTTGAACAAACCTTTGTTGCACCATTATCAGCAATGAACTTCCGGATTAGATTATACGGTATCACGCCATTCGAATCTATTCCAGGCCCAGTCGCTATCCCATTAGCCGGAGCCCCGAGCGCGTGCTGGCTCGGGTCGACCAGTTTCCAAGCGTACCCGTAGAAAGGCAGACCCAACACAATCTTCTTGCTAGACAGACCGGTACTGGTCCAGTCTCCAACACCGGAACTGGTGCTCAGCCAACTTGTCGAATCGTACAGAATGGCGTGGGCGCTGGTGACTTTGCGCCAATTCGGGGTGTAGTTGTCGTAAGCCATCAGATTTATCCAATCCAGCGTTTTTGCGATGATATCGGCTGGGTAGTCGACCGAGTTGAGCCTGGAAGAAGTGTACATCGCGGCGGTTAGCAGAAGCGCGGGTTTACCCGACGAAACCGCCTCGGCTGCCACGGCTTGTCGCCACTCGGTGAGAAGTTTGCCCAAGTTGAACATGTGCGTGGCGGTCCGCGGGTACTCCCAGTCGAGGTCGAGGCCAGAGAAGCCGTTGGAGCGGGCGAGTTGTATGGAGGAGTCTACGAAGGCTTTACGGGAGGTGGGCCCGCTCGCCATCTCCGCGAAGATGGATTCCGGGGAGTTACCGCCACCGATGGAGAGGAGGGTGGAGACGGAGGGGTTGGTGGCGCGGACGGTGGAGGTGAAGGAGGCGAAGGTGGCGGAATTGGCGGAGGAGATTGTGACTCGGTAGGAGACCGAGTTGAGGTCAGCAAAGGCGCAGAAGAGGTGAGTGAAGAGATTGGATTTGATGGAGGAAGCCGGGAGTTGGTTTTGCGGAAACCAGTACGCGGCCTTCACGACCGGAGGGGTCGCGGCGGAGGCCATGTTGGAGGAGGAGAGTGAGATGAGAGAGAGAAGTCCCACAAGAAGAGTTCTTGTGGACATGTTTTGGAGATTCATGTTCATAAAGATTGTGTATGTGGAATACTTTTAACTTAGATTTATATAGATGAAATTCAGCTGCGGAATGCAAAAGGTACCTTTGAATTTTATGCCATATGCAATTGCAGTTGCATGTTTACGTCACAAATTTTGTACAGACTAGAGAGTCGATTTCCACTCGTAAGGTGTGCATCAATTTTTTTAACTGAGTTAATAAGAATTATTCAGAGGTGTCAGATCAACGCAAGAATATCCATGAACAGATAGCGTCTAAGAAACGGATGCGCCTTGTGTTATTTTGTAGCTAATGTCTCTGCTTTGACTAACGTTTGTTCTGAAGTCGATTCTTTCTCTCATGTTACGAGTCCTACGGTGTAACCGTGTATGTAAGAATGTTTTACCAAATATTCCTTTGAGTTCATGTTGTGTTCTTCGTTTATTGCATGATTTGTGGGGTTTTTTAAAGTGTGATTTGTTTGGGTACAACTCAAAATGTACGCAAGTGTTGAAATACCTCACGTTTTCACTATTCACTTTGATGCACATATTTTTCAAACATTATTGTTTGCATACCTTCGGACCGTTTATGGACCACATTCTGTTAATTTTTCTGTTGTTACATTTACAAAACACACCCTTTAAAATTTAAATGTCATTGATATTAAATAAGAAAACACAAAACAAATATTTTCTTTACAAACACACTCTCTCTTCTCTCTCTCCCTCTCTCCTCTCTCTCTTGTTCGCTCTCTCATCTCTCCCTTGTTCTCTCTTCTCTCTCTACTGTTCCTTCTCCATTTCTCTCTTGTTCCTTCTTCCTCTCTCTCTCTCTTGTTCCCTCTCCCACTCTCTTGTTCCCTCTTCCTCTCTCTCTCCTCACTCACTGTCTCCTCTCTCTTCCCTCTCTGAGGTAACATGACGACACGTGGACGAATGCCACGCCCAACTCACCACCGGAGGCCACTTCACCAATCCCTCTGCTGCCCTATTCCTCCTAAACCACCTCATCCGGACCACAACAACAACACTTCCTCCTCCTTTGGTGGGTTGTCTGTGTTCCTCCACGTCCTCCGCTCCCACCATCTCGACGCCACACCTTCCTTCCCGTCCTCAAAGCAGCAGAGCAATAGTGAACAATCACTCTTCCTTTGGCCTCTCCCTCCATTCGCTCCTCCTCAAGTCCGTCTTCTCCCACCACCTCCACGTCACCAACGCCCTAATCCACTTCTACGTGCTTCTTCCCAACACCTAGGATGCCTTCGCGAGGTGCGTTGGGGGATTACTGAGTGTGGTCGCGCACGACGTCGTGATTGATCTCAAACTCCCGATCACAACCCTTTACTCCATCAACGACCAACCGATGGTCGCGATGAACGCGTCCGGGTCTCCCTCGGGGACCTCTACGTTGAGGAGGAACGTGACCTCCTCATCGAGATCCGCGTACTGCACGGGACAAAACCATAGGTATTATCTCCAAATGCTATTTCCAAACTCCGGCCACGAAATTGTTGACCGAAACAGAAGCTCAGGTGACGACGTTGGGTTGACTGGAGTGATAGGAGAGGTTGAGGAATATGTTCGTGACGACGCGGGCAGTGACGGAGGCGAGACGACTGACTGAACTGAACAACGTGGCCACGACGGCGCACCTGCTGACTTCGGTGAGGTCGTTGGTGATGCAAACAGATGGAGGGGAGGAGAACATGTGGGTGATCGAGGCGGAGTTGGCCAAGGTTGCAGTGAAGCATCTGGAGAAAGGGAGGGAAGAGAGAGGAGAGTGGAGTGAGGAGACTGAGGAGAGAGAGGGAGAGGGAACATGAGACAGAGGAGAGGGAGTAGAGAGAGAACAAGAGAGAGGAGAGAGAGATGGAAGAGATGGTGTGTTTGTAAAGAAAATATGTGTTTTGTGTTTTCTTATTTAATATCAATGACATTTAAATTTTAGAATGTGTGTTTTGTAAATGTACCAACAGAAAAATTAACGAAGTGAAGTCCATAAACGGTCTGAAGGTATGCAAGCAATAATGTTTGAAAAGTAGGTGCACCCAAGTGAATAGTGAAAATGTGATGGTATTTTGACAATTACACAACTTTTGAGGTGTACCCAAACAAATCACCTTTTTTTAAACGCAGAGTGAGTCATAATTTAGAAGTAGATATATCCTTTCCTAGATGGTATAGTTATTAAAATAGATAGTAATATACTAAGTTTTAACAGTCTGTAGGTTACCTTTATTCTCTCAAAGATATCTATGCGAACTCACATAAGTCTTAAAATGAAGTCAGGCTATTCCGAAAGTAGATGAAAGTGTAAAAGAAAAATCCTAAAAGTCAATCTTGGTTCTATAGCTTGTGGAAATATTCAGTTTTGCACATTTGATGATTCTGAATGGATGAACTACTTTCAAGACCATGCATGCCTCTTTCTAGTTCTAGATGTATAATTTCCATTAATTATAAATTCAATACGCAAGAACGCCAGTCCTGGTCAAACATATAGACCAAGATATATTGCAAAGAAACGTCATGTTATAATGATCTGTAGAAAATATCACATCGTGCTTCAATTATATGAACGATGTGCCCATAACTTCTGCATCACTGAAATACTTTTGTATGACTTATGCAACAGTACTAATTGCGAGGTTGTTTTCTTTCTCCATCAGACTTGACCAATTCCCCTTAGCGTGTGGAAGAATGGAAGGAGTTTTCGAATGTGCACATACGGACATACCTATGAAAGATGATCTACACAGTTGTGAGGTAGAAGTTTCAAAGTTATGCACGTCGAGCGGTTCCCGGTTGATGACTTTTCCAAAGGAACCAAATAACCTATATCGTATTTTTCTTCAATTTTCTATCTATCAAACCTAACGATGCAACCATTCATTGTCGGTGTTGGTGCAATATAAATTAAAGTTAATTACAATTTATCATTTTGAATTATGTCTTGATATCACTTTGTATTATTAAACTTTCGTTTTGTAACAATTTTCTTCCTGAACTTCAATAATCTATTATTTAAATACACATTTGTAAAAAAAATCAATTTTTTGCGTTGTATCTCTACTACACTTCTAAATTTAGTTTTACGTGAAAGTTTGAATTGAATCAGAAGTCATATATAATTTGAATTTGCGTCGGATTGTACTGAATCCGACCAAAATTTTAACCATATATGACCACCGATTTGATTCGAATGTTCACGTAAAACTAGGTTTAAGAGTATATTAGGGATACAACGTAAAAAATGCAAAAAACAAACAAACTGCGAATGTGTATTTAAATAATAAAATTTTAAAGTTCATGTGGTAACTGTTATTTTTTTTAAGTTCAGATGTGCAAAGTGATATCAATACATAATTTAGAGTGACAAACTGTGATTTGTTATGAAAATTGTATATAGTGGATGCTTCACCTTCCAAGATGGTTCATCTTCCAACCAATCCATTATAACTCTTTTATTAAAATGTGTTGTAATGTGCATTATATTTACATCATAATTTAATGTAGACTATGTAACTTACACATCTCTATGTGTATATATATGAGGTTGTAGTATGTATTGAAAACACACAAAAAGGAGATGAAATACAACTCCTCCATTCTCCCTCAACTTCTTGTCCTTTTGTTTGATCGTTATTTTACAACATGATTAACCCAAATTATAGGATGTGAATATATTGTCAACCTCGGTGATCTTGCTTATTACATGAGATTTTTTTGTTCATATCTACATCTCCTGAATTAGGCCCTCTGGATTGTAGTACGTATATCTTTTCAACCCAATATTCACATATCTTTTCAACCCCACCTATACCAAAAATCTCTCCAATAGACTTTCATTAACTATTTATTGAATTTTATGCTTCCATGTTTTATTATATATGTTAAAGAGCATAAGCTAATATTTATTCGAAAATATAGGTGATGGCCTAGTGTTTATGGTCACATGGATGTAACGGTGTCGGCATGTATTGAAATCGAAAACTAAATATGATGGCGTACTTAGCACAACCTCAAAATGGAAGTTATTTACTAAAATATGATCAATATGAAGGACACTAAAGCAAAATAACACAATTAAAGGATATATTTGGTATATTAGGACAACATACTGCAAAAACAATTATAGACAATAGCCTAGTTTAATTGATATCGATGCTTCTGCAAATATGGGTCATGTGGTATAGATAATGGCGGTCTTTAGTTGTGTTTGCAAATGAGGTGATGTTGCGTCAAGTGGATTTTGTTTAACTTAGTGAAAACGTAGCTTCTGGACTAGGTTACAATTTATCCTTGACGTAAGAAGCAAACATGAAAATGCTTGTTTTCCCATCAAATAATGTGACGCAGTCACGCAGCAAACGCGTGATTTAAAAAAACATGGTTGGGTCTAAAGCTGGGACCTGGGCCGTGCCGGGCCGGCGGGCTGGCGGGCCGGGCAGTTGCCGGGCCGGCGTGCCTGCCGTTGGCGCGGGTCGGCACGGCCCGCAACGGCTATGTGCTTTAATTTTATTTTTTATTTTTTACTTTCACCAATCCTATAAATATCCCCCACCCCTTCACTCATTCCTCACCAATTCTCTCAATCTTCTTCTCTTCTAATCATTCCAAATTTCCAATCTTCAAGTAATTTGTGCTAGTCGGGTTTTGCGAAAAGCGGGTCGAGTTTGAAGTAAAGTGGGTCGAGTTGAAGCTTTCCATCCGAGTTTTCTTCTCGTCCGACCGACTTCTCAATCCGACTTCCCGTTCAGGCGATGTCGTTAGAAGACGACGAGGACGCTACATGGGCGTGGTTAACCCAAAAGAAGAAAAAATATGTTTCAAATGTATGTCATAATGAATTAGATTCGTTTTTGAACTTAGATTTATATCTGTCCCCCAAGAATCCAAAAATTTAGATGTACTAGACTGGTGGAAACACAACGAAGATAGGTTTCCCATAGTTGCTAAAATAGCTAAGGACTTATTGTGTGCTCCGGCGTCTACTGTGGCGTTAGAAGCGGCTTTTTCTGCAGGGAAGCGAGTGATGACGGATCGACGACACAGTCTCGCGCCCGACTCGATGCAGATGTGCGTGTGCCTCAAGGATTGGTTGGACGCAGAAGACAGAGTGCAGAACCAATACGAAGCCAAAGACGACGACGAAGAGACGTGGTCGGAGCAGTAGACGTACGTCGAAGATTGTAGCCGAAAACGCGCCAAATGGGATGAATTTTTCCTAGAACCCCCTAGGTTTTTTTGTAATGATTCCTATGTTTCGGCTACAAACTTGTATTTCTCAAAAACCATTAATAAAATTGGCATTTTTTGGGGAAAATCATTTCTATTTTGAGTTGAAAAAAAGTTTAAAATCAGACCCGACACGAAAAAATCCGACCCGACACGACCCGACCCGACCCGCGGCACGACCCGACCCGCGGCCCGGCACGGCCCGCAGGAGCCGGGCCGGCGGGCCGTGCCGGGCCGGCCCCGTCGGCCGGCGGGCAGTGCCGGCCCGCATCCCACCCCTAGTTGGGTCCATGCTTATACATAAGGTTTTTTTTTTTATAAATTTCACAAATCCTTGGAATTCCACGGGCTTCTGAGCTCAGGCCTTATCTCTTCCATTGCATGGGCCTGTATTGATAACTTCTATAAATCCAGGTCATATGTAGGCCTCTATTCCTTCCACATTGTGAGACTTCTACACGACTTCAAAACATAACCATTTGTTCTCCACTAGAGATTGAAAATGAGAACAACTCAGCATCTGATTTCGAACACCCACAAGCATTTTATCAACAAAAAAAAAAGACCCACAAGCATTGGACATCAATTTTGGAGTTTCAGCTTGTCTTACATGGTCGTTCTGATGTTCTGTGCTGTTCTGAATCCAATGTTCTGCCCCAGACTCCTCTCTACTCAGAACAATGCCACTGCCCTTCTCCTCTTTTACTTTACTTTCCTTTGTTTTGCCCGGTTATTGCACAGTCTTCCACTGACATGCCCAATCCATATCTTTCTTGGTATTGACCAGGTTTCCTTCCTTGGACCAATTAAGTCTACCATAACTCCAACCATGGGAGAGCAAAACCTGGTCCAAACCGGATTTTTGGACCGGACCGGACTGATCGGTCCGGGTTCGGTCCGGAAGTAGTGTGTTTGGTCCGGTCTGGTTTCGGTCCGGAAGATTTTCAAATTTCGGGTTCGGTCCGGTCCGATCTTTTTTTTTAATTTAAAAAATTCGGGTTTTGACCGGACCGGACCGATTCGGACCGGTCCGGTCTTCGGTCCATGAGCATCCGGTCCGGTCTTCGGTCCGGACCCCAGATAAAAATTCAGTCCAGTCTGATCTAGCCGGATGCTCCAGCTAACTCCAACTTTGTTAGGAACAAACAAAGTGGTCCCAAAGTAGAAAGGAGCATTCATTGACATTATTCAATCGAAATTCATAGGTTTAAACCAAAAGACAAAGTAAAGGAAAACATTAAGACTTGGGAACAGTCATGATATCTAATTATTCATGTGTGTGAGGAGGGGATTGGCTCTGCCAAAGGGGGAGGATTAGGAAAGAGATGTTTCAAGAAACAGGCTTTATTAAAGTGGTCTCCCAATCATTCCACACTGGCTTGTTAGTCTTCTTTTGAACTTGTTATTACTCATCTCATTCCTTGTTTTACCTAAAGTTTTGCTTAACTAATGAATAACACTCAAATTAGGTTAAACTCATCATGACAGTGCAAGTATTTGAACACTTCGACCGTTAATACGTGATGTTTTACTATTTACTTAGAATTACTTTTGCAAAGAAAACAAAATTTGTAGCTATTTGAAGAAATATTCTCCTCATTAGAGTTCTTCTATAATTGATTGTTTTGAATTTGCACTTATACATAACTTATGTAAGATATTGTGTTGGGTTTTATACATTGAATTCGGTAAGAATATATCCGAACAATTGCGGTTGTCCATAAGACATAAGTTGAGTTGAGATTTTTATGATGTATAGATGAAAGGAGGTAGACCTATATATAGTGATGAAATAAGGAGCCTCAGAGCAATGGATCGCTTGACTAACTGAATCAGAAAGATGAATCCAAGTAAAGACGGTCGACTGATCTAGATCAATGACACGAGCACTTACCATTTAGACGTGGAAAATCTGGTTTGTCGTTTGTTTGATTGTTTCTACTATATGGCGATGCATGAAATTTTAGTCTCATTCTCCAAATACTCTCCTAGCATCCATATATGTTCAGTGCCTATCCTCTTGTCATTGTGCATCGCTATCAGAGCAAGATGTTAAGAACCCTACAAATCAACAGTACGAAGGATATGACATGTCGAGCACAATTAAATTAAGCTTCAATCTATACAACCATATTGCTCGAGCTAGTTTGGATATCTTGTATTATTTAGAATTGTATTTGATCAGTACTTCAGTACAGGATAAACAAAAGATATAAGAACCAACCAAAGTGTAATTAAAATCATATCCACAAATTCAAAAAACATTTAGTCCATAGGGAAACTACCAATTGCAAGTGATAAGTGCTGAAATCAAAATGTCATCTATTTTTATTTCTGAAAATTTTAAGATCATAACCATTCGTATATTTTTCCTACATTTCAAACGCCAACTATCTCCACATACCACCCCATGAGATATCTTATCTACTTTCACGTGGAATAATTATTATTGATATGTTTCCCTGAAAGACTTCAAATCTTCACGTATTATATTGCAAATCATCTTTCGTGAAAGCTAAGGATAACGACCTCTTTTGAGGCCCATCACTGACGAGGTCATGTAGAAATGGTTATTTTATCAATTACGCAGTAATTGATATCATATTTTATCAATTACGCAGTAATTACGCAGTAATTACCATATTGGATCATGGCTCAGTGTTTATAATTTGCAAAGAAACATTTGTTTAGTTAGATACATAGATAGATGTGCATCTCACGGATTACCATGGGCTCTCATGTGGACAACATGGACGTTGTCGCTTGCAATGAAACGGTGGTAGATTGGCAATTGAAATTTCGTAACTGATAAGTGAAAAGCTTCGATCGACTGAGTTGGTGCTACATCTCATATGCTCAGCGTCCGCGTTGGTGCCAGACGTCATAATTCTTGGATTTTTTAAGTTGGGTTTGAATGTCTTTTGAGTATGGATTTTCGAAGTATCATGTTTAGATTGACATTGTGTTGAAATTTGTAAAAAATAAATCACGATACTTTGAAATTCTATTTTTATACAAATTGTCAAAATTAAATTCATGTTGAGAGGTAGAATTTCATTTGACATTGTATTGAAATTTGTAAAATAAATCATGGTATTTTGAAATTTCACTTCTATACAAATTTGTCAAAATTAAATTCCATGTTGAGAGGCAGATTTTCAAATTTCCAAATGAACTTATTTTTACTTTAATCTTTTAAATCAGTAAAAAATATTAATGTTGTGTTTTGACTTTTGAATATGATTTTATGCATAGTAGTATGTGGTTTTTATGGTTTTGATAGAATTCTATACTAGGAGGCTAATAACACATCATATTATTTTTGTATTGTCGGTTTAAAGTAATATATTTATCCAAACATAATAAATACAAATTATGTCATTTGTAAATCGTAAAATTTATAAATTCTGTCAATTATGAATCTCACGGGACTTGTAAATACCGCATCAAAATGTAATCTTATATATTTAGTTATTTGCCCTTTCAGATTTCGAATTTTTTGATCGTGATCCACTTAAACTTTGATATCTTTACTTTTCGAGACTTTATAAGTTTGATTTTTTTTATTACAAATCTTGACACCGTAGCTTCGTGTAAATTTTTAGAGCTTACTAAAACCACAAGGTTGCTCGTGATGGTATTCTCCCACCTTCCCATTGAAAACTGAGGTAATTGGCAAGTCATAACTTATCTGAGGTCGTAATTAGATAGAATATAAATATACTTTCGTAAAGTGGAATTCTCAAGACTCGATAACTTTCTCTGAAACAATCACATCCCTACGGATGGCCTTTTGGGGTCGGGTCAGGTCTCGACCCGACCCCAGGCCTCTTAATGGGAGGCGGCCCAGGTCGGGTCGCGACTTGGGTCCGCGACCCGACCTGGGTTCCGACCCGGGTTGGCCACGTGGCCAACCCGGGTGGGCCCAATTTTTTTTTATTTTAAATAAAGATTAAAAATAAGATTTTTTTTATTTGTTAAATAATATTTAATTGATATGTATATGTTTTTATATAATTAGAATTAATTTCTGAAAATTAAAATAAATGAAAATAATTAATGAAAATTAGTAAAATAAATATAAATATTTAATCAAAATTAGTAAAAATAAATAAGTAATTAAAGAAAATTACCTAGTAAAATAGAACACATGAATTTACCCAGGTTCACCCAAAAACGCATTAGTAACCCAAAAAATCGGTAAAGAATTACTAATAAAAATTTCAAAAATAAAAAATCTTCAGGGGGCGCTGCCCCCTTGCCACCCCCGCCACCTCACCGGCGAGGTGGAACGCCGCTCGCTCACCCGAGCAAGACCCCCGACCGACCCGTTTGAGTGGTCATTATTAAATCTATTTTTTTGAATTTTTTGGCAATTAGCATAATTTAATTAGATTAAGTTCCTGTAGAAATAAATTATTTAGTAGTTTTGTGATGAAATAGAAAAATGAGGTAAAAAATTTTTATGCGGATGAGAGAGAATGTTGAAAGTGAGGTTGGGGTTAAGAAGTGAAAAATGGGTTGGGTTGGGTGGTGGGTTGCATAGTATTTTTTGCTGACGTGGCGGAGTGAGAAACTGGATTGGAGGAAAAAATGGGGTTGAGATTAATGATGCTCTAAGTTTCAAATTGTCAATGTTCAAATATAATGGAGTTTTAGTCATCCATGAGTTTACAAGTGTTTATCTCCGTTAAAACTAGCCACTTGACAACCACGTTTATTGAGCGATTAAAGTTATGATATGATGATCCATCTAAAGTGTTACATTATCTTTAAATTTTACAAGGTTTTCACACTAGAACAGGTTTTCCAACATGATACTAATATATTATACGAGGATATATCATTTTTTTAGTATAATATAGAAAGAGAGATCCGCTTTGTTGATTCAAATTCTCATATGATAGAGATAAAAAAAAGAAGCGAAACTGTCACTACTCACTAGCGCGAAGACCGAATTTGATAATGAAGTAAAACCTTCACTGTAAGCAAATAAAGACTATCTTCTATAATTTTGGAAATACTAATCTTTTCTTTCCCTGCACCATTACTTTTGAAAAAATATGCTACACTACATGTGAAAAGAAAAGACGTGCACGTCAGTGCAAATGATTAAAAGACAAAACTACGATTTGTTTCATGGTTTGTCCTGATGGCCATGCATATGTGAAGATCACATTCCTATCCTTGTGACTTGTGACCCTCCACCTAGAATGAATTCGCTGGGAGACATCTAGTAATTAAGTTTGTCAATAGTTGAAGAGGAATCAATTTCTAAATATCCCTCTGCAGTCTGCAATTCAATTTAAATAATACAAAATTCCTCTTTTTTTTTGAAATTCCAATCTAAGAAGCTAAAAAATACGAATCTCTACATTTATCCGAAACCAACACTAATTAATTACATCACTCTCTTTGCTATTATTATTGCACTTCCAAAACCATGAAATCCACGGAAGAGCTCATTTTGGCCCCCTTATCTCCTCCTAAAATCCCACAAACACCCCTATCCCCAATTCACACACCCACACAAACCCAGGGGCAAACCCGTCAAACGCCAAAAATTGGAGGGGTAATTTAGTCAAAATGCACCCCTCACAATAAAGACCGAACAAACATCGAGGTCCGAAGAATGTCCACCTCTGGCCCCTTTGTTGACTCCCAATCGTATCCCACCCGACTTTGACCCGATCCCAGCCGTCCATCTCCATCTGCTAACCTCACCGCGAGTGACCACACCGCCCGAAAACAAAGACAACCCCACCCAACCTCTGGTCGATTCGAATCCGGTCTGGTACCGATGGGGAATGTGACGTCGACGGTGGCGGCAAAGTTCGCATTCTTTCCGCCCGACCCGCCGACGTACGACGTGTTCCGGGAAGGGGGCGGCGATGGGAGGCTGTTCTTCTCCGGCGTGGGAGTGGACAAGAACGTGGACGTGCACTTGTTGGAGACCAAAGGTGGGAACAAGATCGTGTCCACGTTTTGGAAGCATCCTCTTGCGAGGTTCACGCTGCTGTACTCCCATGGGAATGCCGCGGATCTCGGGCAGATGGTGGAGTTGTTCGTGGAGCTCCGGGCGCATCTTAGGGTTAACATCATGAGGTTCGATGGGGGTATTTTGGTTGCAAGATTGTGGCTTTTGGGGGTTTGGGTTTGAGTTTGTGGTTTGTTGGTTGGTTACTTGAGTTGGACTTTTGTTTGGTTTCAATTTGATAGCAAGACTGGCTTTTTGGAGGGTTTTGTGTTGTGGTTTTTTTGGGTGGTTTGAGATGGATTTTTGCTTTTGTGAATGATTTCATTTGGTTTGGTTTTGAATTGGGAGTTTTTGGTGGGGTTTGTGGTTTGTTGGTTGGTTGATATGGAATTTTGTTTGGTTTCAATTTGTATTGTGACTCTAAGATGGGATTGTACTTTGGGTTTGAAATGGTTTTGTGTTTTGTATGAGTTGCTTGTTTTTGTTTAAATTTGGGAGGTTTGGGGGGGATTTTTGTGGTTTCTTGTTTGGTTGTTTCTTGCGAGATGGATTTTTTTCGGTTTGGTGTGGGTTTTGGTATCAATTGAGTTTTGTTTTGTGTTTTTGGTAGGAAACGTTTGCCTTTGTTGTTGGTAGTTCTTTGCTGGTTTTGAATGAGGAAGGAGGTTCAGGTTGTGAGAGACAGGATTTTGAATCTATATTTTAACGCCAGGTCTAACTGAATTTGATTTGGTTAGTCCGTAAGTGGTTTTGTTTATTCAAGAGGACTTTGGGGGAAATTATTTGGGAAGATAGAAGAAATTCTTTTTTGTATTGCGAAAATGTAGAAGGATTTTTTATAAGATTCATTTCGGATTGTTTTCTGAACAAGCTGGCACGTTGTAGAGTGGATGTATGGACAAATATTCTTTCGTTTTAAAAATGTTGACTTCGATTTTGCCTTTTATATTGCTTGATTGTATCGTAGACGTTTCAATTTTGAAAGCGAATTGCGTCAACTTTCTTTTTTCCCCTTTTTTATTGCTCGATTTTATTGTATACGTCTTCGTTTTGAAAGTGAATTGTGCCAACTTCCCAATTTGTATTTTTTTTCTCTCAAGATTTCCTCAGGCATAGTCGCACAGATTTAACTGGAATTTTGATTTGTTTGCAGTTATGATTACTCAGGATATGGAGCCTCTTCTGGAAAGGTATAGCAAACATTGTGATTTCACTTTATATCTTAAGAAGCAATAGGGTGATTTTCCTGAGTCATTCTTAATGGTTCATAAGAGGTATAACAAGGGTTAAAGTACGTATTTGAAATTGTCCCGCGAGCAATAAATGCAAGCATATTGGTTATAGAATTATATTCATACAATTACTTTGAAATTTGAAGTAATTTGTTACACAAAAAAAGGATAAATTGTTAAATGTTTTATGTGAAATATGGAAGGGGGAGAGTAAAATCCCATTAGAAGCTCCTATGTTACATTTTGGCGTAGTAACATCTTATTCCATACATATGCTACAACTTTAGCTTTTCATTGTGTTCTGTTCATTTACTACTTACATAAATATGTTTCTTTTCATGATGGATTCCTCCTTGATCTGCCCACAGCCATCTGAATTCAACACGTACTATGACATAGAGGCTGTCTACAATTGTCTTAAGAGAGAGTACAGCATAAGGCAGGAGGATCTGATCCTATACGGACAATCGGTTGGAAGCGGTCCGACTTTGCATTTGGCTGCTCGTCTGCAGAAGCTGCGAGCTGTGGTACTTCACAGTGCAATCCTTTCTGGCATAAGGGTGTTGTACCCAGTCAAGATGACATTCTGGTTTGATATTTTTAAAGTATGTTTAGAATTTGATGCTCTAAAACACTATAGTTGGATGCATCGCTTCTCTGCTCATGCGATCATGATGTCTTTATCTTCTTGCAGAACATTGACAAGATACGACAAGTGAACTGCCCGGTTTTTGTCATACATGTAAGTTTCTGAATTTCTTGTGATTTTGGAACATGGGAATTTCAAATGATCATTTGACTGCTTTATATTAAAAGGTTTGCAGACAATGGCTCTGTAATTTGAGATCTGAATATGGTATATTGCCATATTGGTGCCTTTGTTCACTATTTTGATTTGTTGGTTGTGTGAAGTCTTCTGGAACTGTCATTTGTTTGTTGTAAAGTAAGTTAAGGAATTCATAATTTGGTTTCGTCTGTGGATGAAACTTCTTACCTTGAAAATATTTCGTACTGTGCCAGCATTGAAAGACAATTTCTAAAATGTGATGGTAGAAGTCCATGTTTTCTATATATTTTATCAGTCTTATGATTATCAATTTTCACGTATCAATTTTCAAGGCTACCAATCTTTGAGACTTTATTTTCCATTGTGGACTCTGCATTCAGTTTCATCATTATTGTTGTGACACCTCGATAGTATCAAATATATCTTGCATTCTTCTGAAAAGATGATGGCCGGTGATCTGGAATTGTTTTTGTTCTTTTTAACCTACTCATGCTTCTTTTATGCTTAAAAGTGGCAATTTGCAGTGTCTTTTGACCTTTGCTTTGATTTAAATATTCTGGGACATCCAAATATGTGAAAGCTTGTCATTTGCAGGGAACAGCTGACGAGATCGTAGACTGGTCTCATGGCAAACGCCTGTGGGAGTTATCCAAAGAGAAGTATGACCCTCTTTGGATCAAGGGTGGAGGTCACTGCAACTTAGAGACTTACCCAGAATACATCAAGCAATTAAGAAAATTCATAATCATAATGGAGAAGCAATCTCTCGCAAAGCAGTCCAAGCAAAGCAACCCAGCGACAAGCACGGTGATCACGGATCCAAAAAACAACAAATGTTTGAGATTTGGAAAGAAACAACTGGTGCAGTAGAGACGCCGAAGATCACCAACCTACAATTCTTTACCAGAAACAGGCCTCGTCGAAAAGACCATCTTGCTGATATGTGAACAACCTGAGGTGCGCGTGCTTGTGAGTTATTTGACTTAGACGATGCGAATGTCTTCCGGGCTGAAGGGCAGATTTTGATGTGCTCATGTTACAATCTCTATACTAGAAAGGCTTATCCATGTGTTGTAATTTTGGAGTCAGATCATGAAATAGGCTTGTTGATTTATGATGTATTATTTGCCCACTGAAGGCCTTTGTTGTAAAACTTAACGTTCCACCAGAGCAGATATAATATAATGGATCCATTTCTTTGTTCTTTCTAGCCCTCATGGTAACTCATTGCTCCTCCACGCAAATCTTTAATTGATCCTTAAACGCCAAAAATCAGAAACGATGCTGCAAGTTATAACTTGCGAAGTTCAGCTACCAAACAGAAACATACTTAAATTGTAAAGCTCTCTTAGTTATGGCAATGCATTGATACTGCAACGTCTTCCACTCTTCCCTACCAAATGACAGGACACCGGAGTTTAAACATTTTCATGTTTATAACAGTATTAATCAAAAAATTGCTGGATTACATGGTTAATGTTAACATGTTTTTGAGTCTGGACAACTTATTTATTAAATGGGTGTGAAATGCCAGACTGGGTTTCCATGTTATTTCATGAGTTTGTACTTTCAATCATTATAATCGATTAGTTGAACTTGGATTTAGTAAATCAACTCGAATGATGGGTCAATTTGACCCAAACACGATCCTTTGCCATGTATTAAATCAAATTGGACTTACTAAGTACACCATCAAGATCTGTTCAGAAAAAGTACACCATCAAGACCTGTTCAGAAAGATACAAGTCCACTAATTGATTGTCGAGGACGGCAACGTCAGCCCATGGGCCATCATCAGGGGCCCATCATGAAAATACTCCACATCACATGCTGCAGCATCCGGTTTGAACATGTAGATATGTTCAGTCAACTTCCAACAGACAAATACCATCAGTCAACTTCCAACAGGCAAATACCAGTGTCTTCCAGAGACAAATATCGATGTTTGACATAAGACTGTTGTTCTTATGATTTAAGTCACACAAGCAAATGTGAAAAACGGTTGTGTTTTATTTTTCAACCAGGGATGGAGGATAGATTGAGAACCAAATCAAATAGAGGAAGCAACCCGTGATTCAACCAAACCGGTATAAATTGCACCGGCTCATTCACACTTTCCATGCTCTCTCTCTTACCCTGCACTGTCGGCAATCCTCCTCTCTCATCCACGTACTCCTCTTGCCCACCTGAGTCGAACAAAGGTCCACTCCACAACGACATTGACAATCATATAAAGCAATTTTACGATTGAACGACTGTAAGCTATCTCAGCTATCATCTTAAACTAACCTCAATCAAAACTTATGTGTCCGAATTACAGTTTGGTGGTTAAGATTTTCACTTAGAATGTAATGATCGTCGACCGATTTCTGGTACAAAAGCAATCAAACATGTCATGTTTGCTGTTGGAGGTGATGAATGATCGAGATTAAAGTTCAAGGGAGAAAAATTACTTTTAAGTATTATACAATGGAAGATCTGGATATATCCAACAGCACGATATATCTAGAAAAATACAACAGAGTAAAATATCCAACATTTACTGACAATGACATGCAAAACACTACTGGTAGTAAATTGTATAAGTTTCCAAAAGTTTCAACGTTGAGCAAAATATGTCCAAAAGCTTAACAGTACTACCAATAGTTAATCAAATTATCATCTTACGTTTGTATTGCCATCGATTAGTGATTTCTTACTTATACAATTCATGCAATTACTATGGTGATACACCTAGTAGCTATTCATACAATTCATGCAATTACTATGGTGATACACCTAGTAGCTATTCATACAATTCATGCAATTACTATGGTGACCTCCATATATATATATATATATGGACGACTACTACAAATACCCCGGAAGGCTTCACAAACCATTTTAATAATTATCTTACAAAAGATGGGGTCAAGGGAAATAGATGTTGTGAGACGGCTGGAGCTCCGGAGGTACATGGGCCGGTGGTACGAGATAGCGTCGTTACCGAGCCGGCACCAGCCACGGGAGGGGGAGAACACGAGGGCGACGTACGTGCTGGAGGCGGACGGGGCCACCATGCGGGTGCTCAACGAGACGTGGAGCGGGAAGTGGAGGGCCTCCATCGAGGGGACGGCCTACAAGGCTGATCCCAACACCAATGAGGCCAAGCTCAAGGTCAAGTATTACGTACCGCCTTTTATGCCGGTTATTCCGGTTGTTTGGGACTACTGGGTTATTTACGTAGACCGTGATTACCAATGCGCGCTCGTCGGAAGCCCCGATAGACGAGGCCTCTTGGTATGTGCTTGATTATTTCAGTTCATGTAGTTCAGGTGCTACCTAGTTTTCAATTAGGAAACTTTCTACTGATTGAATTGGTTGAGTTTGAATTTCACCAATGTACGTAACATGTGTAGTGCAATCCGTTTATGCTTTACTCATATTTCCTAAATCAGCATTTAAACTTCAAATCCTGATGTAGATTTGTGGGTTTTTTTTTTGTTTCAGATACTTTGTAGGCAACCTCAAATGGACGACGACTCGTTTAACCTTCTCGTTCAGAAGGCCATCCAACAAGGTTATGATGTGAAGAAGCTTCGAATGACACCGCATTCCGACACTCCACCTGAGGTTGGTCAAGGGATCGACGACACCAAAGGCATCTGGTGGATTAAGTCTATCTTTGGCAGATAATCAACTTAAACATCTTGTCTTTACTCGTGTATGATAGTGAAAGAAATCATGGTCGCATATGTTTAGTTACGAGTGTTTTCATATATGTGTTGGCTCTTTCATTGATGTCTTTGTGTTAGTTATATTACTTATATATGTAATAGTCATTTGATTGATTTCAAGTTATGCTTTTTTGGGCCTTTTGCATGTATTTTCTCTCTTTGGTCATATTTACTTAGAAACTCTTCAAACTGAATTGTGGCGTTATCACATATATTCTCGAATTTAATTTTGATTCATCCTGGGTTTTTTCCCATCGTGTAATTTGGATAACACACTTCCTTTTTATACTATATTTAATTTTGGTATAGAAATATAAACTTCAATGGTTTTGTAATTGAGCGGTGGTAAATTGGAGTTTGGATCTGCTTGAATCTGCTTGTTTCGAGCAATGCCTGACAAGTTATATATTTTAAGTGAGCTACCATATAATACTTGTTACACCAACTAGTGAATGAAATGCTAACCAATTACGTTTCAAAACCACATCGATATATAACAGATATATCACATCTTGATTGTACACACCAACGTGGATGTTGGAAGCAATGTCGAAATTGAGATAAGACTTTCAAAGTGTCAAAAGCTCAGCATATCTAGGCACTTTCCCAATGCCAATTTACATGTAAATTGGATTCAGACAACCGAACCAAGATTCCAGACACTTCAAGAGCAGCTGGGATCGGACGACCGGATGAGATTCGGTCTACCATCAGAAGACAACATACACTTCGGAACAACGAGTTCGGTAAAACGTTGGTGGGATTTTTGGTGTTCCGAGAATCACGAGAGAGTCTGTCGAAAATGGAACGGTCCACCGAGGGGTGCTCGGTCGACCGTGGGGTTGTTGGAAAGTTAGTTAGTTCGTGGGAAAACCGTTCCCGCGGTTAACCGAACCGCAGCGAGAAGCGTTCCAACGGTCAACCGGAAAGGAGTCGGTTAACTGAATCGCAACAGGAAATGTTCCTGACTACTCAAGGACGGTCGCCCGATCGACCGAATGAGCATCGGTCGACCGTTGCCCACGATTATTCAACACAGTTTTGCTTAATTTTAGTTCGGTTTTTTAGTCTATAAAAGAGCTTGTTTGCTCTTGGTTTCATTACAACGTACAAGTGTAATATTTCCTTCATTATGAGTTGAGAGATTAGACTAAAGAAAGATCTAAAGTACTTTGGAGAACATATTGCCTCCATATACTTGTAATCGCGGTTGCTTCTCTTATTGGAGAAGCGGAAGAATGAAAGGAAACCTACAGGAGCCGCTCCAATGACGTAGGTACATTGTCGAACCTTGTAAATCACGTGTGTCGTGGTTGTTTCAAGCGTGCGTTTGTTTTTGCTTTTTCATTTTCATCTTATTTGTGTTTCTTGTTGCATTAAGTTTGGAAGAATTTCTTAAGTTAATTCCACAATCCAATATTCGATATTACGTGTTACGTTATCTCTTCCAACGATTACGTAATTAGGCTCGTCGCTTCCTCCGATCCTTCTCCGTCTCATCCGATCCGGATCCCATTCGCCGTTTTCTACGATGATCGGAGCCGGAAAGGCGAAGCAGTACTCCAACGTCCTCGACAAGCCCCTCAGCAAGGGAAGGCAAGAGGTCCATCCGTCCGTCCGTCTTTCTCCCCCTTTTTCCCGTTCCCGAATCCGCGATCTGAATCCGCTTTCCGTCGAATCTTGGAAAAATCGAACCTTAAGCCAGCGTTTGGGATGAATTCTGTTATTATTGGTGTTTGCAGTGACAATTTTCATGTGTTTTGTGTTTCCTGCTGCAGGTTAGCTTGAGCGCGTTCGCGTTCTTGTTTTCGGAGTTGGTGCAGTACAACCAGACTCAGGTTGACAACATCGCCGAGTTGGAGAGAAGGTGATACTTGTTTGCAGTTAACGTGTACTCGTTACTGCTTGAATTATGTGCAAAATCACTAGTTAATGTGAAGGTGGATTTCATTATGGGGAAATCATCCATCTGTTTGCACTTCTTTTTTATCGGTATGCATTTGTATCGCGAAAGCACTTGTCATTGCTGCTGATTATTTTGAATTATGTCCAGCCTGCATTCCGTGCAAATGTTGGATTGTGGGGGTTATGTTTGTGGGTAGATGTTGACAATAATCCGATGTCAAAGACTTAGAGAATGTTAAACGACTCATAAGATCTCGCATTAGTTCAATTGACCTTGGAATGAAAGTTCGGACGGAAAAATTATGATTAGTTTTTTTTTTAAGTGGAAGTGTTGCATACAATGATTATCTTAATTTGATGGTATCTCCTAGGTAGTTAGGTGCATTCTTTGTGTTTCCTAAATAGCTTAAAGCCACCCATAAACTACAGTATCATGATCTGGATGTCATCTATCTATCCTACTAGTCTAAGCTAGAGTCCTTAAAGAGGTCTTCCAGATGCCTTGTTAGACAGCATTCAGCAAGCAAGCTTATATATTAAAAGCGATTAGTTAACTGAGATAAATTTTACCTTCTCTGCGGAGACATTTTTTGCTATTGTTTCTGTTTCATAAGTTCCTATTTCTAACCTCCTAAAGATGCATGTGATTCCCACACAGACTGAATATTCCCTTCTTAAATTCGTTTTCTCTAATATCTTTGTTTACTATTTAGAACCTCCTAAAGATGCATATGGTTAGGAGACTCGAAAACATCTTAGATTTGTGTTATGGAATAACGTTGTTTTTGTTGATGCAATTGTGTTAGGCTAGAGGATGCAGGCTATGCAGTTGGGGCAAGGGTTCTTGAACTTCTTTGCCATAGGGAGAAGGTATGCTTGTGTTATACATTGACTGATGTAGTTTCGTAATATGTATTCTACATACAATGTGCTGCTATTGAGGCAAGCTACAGAACTTTCATATCAAGTAATAGAGATTTACTAAGCCAAAATAAATAAATAAATAAAATGGATACTTCTTATTCTGCGTGGGAGGAGGATATATGAAAATTATGTATTTGGAAGTTTATTCAACTTATACTTCATCATATTCACTTTTTATTTTCTTTATTTTTGCTCAATTGCATTTCCTAGCTGTGGGTGTCCTTTGTATTTTTTGAAGGATAAGGACTTGCCTCATGGTTATTAATATGTTAGTAGGAAGCATGAAACATCTGCATTACATGTTTATTAATGTAATTTCCCCCTGGTGCATGAATGCAGAAACACTTGCAAAGTGATTTTTAGATACAGAGAAAAATGACATGCATTCATTTTGAAATATGGTATTAGTTAATAAAATCAAGGGTATTTAGTTATTTATTACAAATTTACAACATACATGACTACTTAGCTTTATTCTCTATTTTTCTTGCGATGTATCAAATTATTACAGAAGTTGTATTAGAACTTTTAGTTAAGGATATTCATGTAAACCTTTAATATTATCTTTTTTTTTGTGTGTATAGAAGTAGGATTTTTCGTTGTTTGACTATCATATGAAATTATCTTGTTTACACCAGGGAAATAGGAGGGAAATACGATTATTAGGTATATTGTCCTTCGTACACAGCACAGTATGGAAGGTTTTGTTCGGCAAGGTCCACATACTATCTCTTTCCTTGTAGTTAACACCTTTCAAGAAAATTATTTTTCTACTTTAACTTCTATGCCTGCTATGTGCTGATTGTGAATTACTTTTTGTTTTTATAAAACAAACTTTTTTCATATTGTTTTCCTGTTGGGGTTTCTATTTTTATCAAGGCGTTCGATATGGGGTTGGTTTTCTCAGGTGGCCGATTCTCTTGAGAAAGGTACTGAACATGAAGATGAGTACATGATTAGCGAGAAAGAACTTCTTGTAAATAGGTAAGATGCAATTTTAATTTTATTGGTTATACCTAATGATGCATTTTAGTATTTAATTAAGGCTATGTGTTTAACTTTTATTTATGTTACAGATTTATCTCCATACCAAAGGACATGGGTGCTTTCAATTGTGGGGCATTCGTTGCTGGAGTCGTGAGGGTATTTTATTGGATAACATTTATTTCTATTAGCTTCATATATTCCAAAAAATATATAGTTTGTAATGTAAATTCTCTATTAAATTTGCTGGTCCGTGAAGGGTGTCTTGGATGGTGCTGGTTTTCCGGCTGTTGTTACAGCTCATTTTGTACCAATGGACGGTCTACAGAGACCAAGGACAACCATTCTCATAAAGTTTGCCGAAGAGGTTTCTTTCCATTAAACTTATAGTTCTTGTAGTAGATTAATCTTATCCCTGCAACAATAAAACAGATTTGTCTCACTAAACCTTGTTTGACTTCTTAGATCCTACCTGTTCGATATATAAATGGTTTCTGTAAGTATTCATTTGTTCGCTTCTAATGCAACCCCTTGACTATTATTAACTTTTCCTTAAGAAAAAAATGCTCATATTGATTCTTGTTTTGCATGAAATTATTTGGCTTGAAACAAGGGATATAAAGTAGCAAAGCTTTTCGAGCTACAGATTTTGCCTGTTGCATCTCTCTTGGTAGAGAGCTGTTCATCATGTGTCCCATATTTTATAGTTTTTTTCTTCCGTAAACTGATATCAACTGCAAATTCTATGTGTCTCCCCCATTGCATTTTCTTTGCTTAATGATGTATATTGATCATATCCATGTAAATTTCCAAAAGGTTACAGCATACAAACTGACCTGTACTGTATTGTTGGTTTCCTGCGTACGCTTACCGTTATTTGGGTTTTACAAGGATAACCTTCTGCCAAGTTAAGTTACGCCATTTTTTTCCAGGTTCTTCGTCGAGAAGCAAGATTGGGTTAAGTTTTGAAGATGATTGCGACTTTGAAGCTATTCAGTTCCTTGATTTGTGAGCTTCACTTAGTAATATCTAGACATTGTTACTGGCTGCGACTGCCAAAGGAGTCTCTGAATCTGTTGGCATGTAATCCATATCCTTATGGTCAATATATTTGTGCAGGAAAATTTTCACCTTTACGAGATATTGTAACTGTAAGGTCATATCTAATACATCCACTATTGAGTCCATCTTGCTTTTTAGGCTTTACATTTAGTTGCAAAATGGAATGTTTTTCTTCTTCCCGACGATTGTGGCCGCATGCTTTGGATTCGATTGATCAGCAACTGACTTTGAACTTTGGAATTATATTGTATCTCAAGGTTTGGGCATTCCGGCATTTACTTATTTTTCGAACTTGTCGTGAGGCTTAAAATTCTAATTGTGTTGAGAGGATATTCTTAAGTGACTAAATGAAATGTTACTCCCTGAAATATTTTGTCAATGTTATCTTGTAATTTTCCGAAGGTATTCCAGAGTTTGGTAACTTTAAGCATGGGCTTCGATGAATGAAACACGATATTTGGAGTTGCTGAGCCGTTCTTCACTTCACAAGTCTAAAATCAAACTTGTTGGGTGATGGCGATTCTGTTAATCGAAGAATCACAAGCTAAATTAGTAAAATTAGACATCAAGTTTCTGAAAATCTGGGTCAAAATAAATGTTACAATATGAACAGCCAAACTTGGACACCTGTGATGAGAAGAAGAAGAAGAAGAAGAAGAAAATCTGTCTCTGAACAACAATTGAGGTGATTAATATTGGATTTCATTTAGAATTCAAGTTGGGGATTGACATGAAGGTAGCGATCTTCAATTTCAAAACTTTCTACTTATACTGCAACAGAAAATTGGAGTCGGCTGTTCGTATTGACGAACTTCATGTCCCTGGATGTTCTAGTGAACGCTTTAGATCCATTTCAACTTGTTGAATAGTCCATTGCATGCCTTCCAGTTTCTGCAAGAAGAAATACACAATTGAGAAGAAAGTAACCAACAAAGAAAAGAAAACAATAATAAAGGAACAAACCTGGACAATGTCATGGTACTGCCTCGCAATTGAATCAAAATGAGGATCAACACCTTGATATTCACGAAGACGTGTTATCTGGAGAAGAATTCAACCAAAGCTTTAAACAAGAGCCTAAGAACTTATATTAACAATGCAAAGTAGTGGAACATACTCACAAATTTAACAAGGCATGCTTTGGAGCTACCGTAATTCGTACAACGGTAAGATACGTAGTTTCATTTCACGTGAAACTACCCAATGACTGAGACTAACATGTAAATAACAGATATCGGCATATTAGCTGCTTACACACAAAAGGTCACGGGATATTTATTTTGTCGTTTTACAAAAGATAGTCACTGTAGATTCTTAGCATTTTTCAAGCACGTCCCAGATACGAATCTGGTGAAAGTTAACCTAATTCCCATGTTGACAAACATTCTTCTGATTAACGAAGGGTAGTTGTCTTCCTATAAGAAGTGTGTCCAATTTAGCACCACCTAATTCAAAGAACAGAAGACAATAACACTTGGACATACCAGGGATAAAAGGTCCAAGATATTGCATGTGTATGACCAAAGCCAGACACTAAGTCATATGGGCTTAAAGGAAACATAAAAGGCAAAGGAAATTAAGATTACAAACGCATTAGAAAGAGCCTTTTGTACTCAACACTTCAAATAAATGTTATGGTGGAATCAGGAACTTCTTATCAAACATGAAGCTCTATTAGCTCATCGGAAATCATTGCCAAGCTTTTAGCAAGTTGATTGAAACATAAGCCAGAAAGATTGACACTTTATTAGAGAAATGTAAAGAAGATAAGTAAAATGCGCCAAGAAAGTAAACTAGCTGCATAGCAGTTCGAACTTCAAAATAAAAATACCGCTTTATTGTGTGCAAGTGAAGCCTCTTCTGTAGCTTCAAGAAGGTATTTCCTACAATTTTACACTTATTCAGTGATCCTACAATTATCCAGTCCATGGATCTCAAAATTCAGTCTGACATTTAGCATACCTGATTACATGCAAAGCTGGTACAGAATCTTTGGTATAAGTATCACGCAAAAGAAGATGCTCCAGCACCCTGAAGTAGTACAAACATATATCGCATAAGGATAGCCAGACTGGCATATATACAGTTAGTACTTAGTAGTTGTGTTTGGAGAAGAAAACTAACCTCAATTTGGCATTCATAGTCTGACATCTTTTGCAAAGCCAAGTTTTCCTCATCTCATCCTAAAGAAGAATAACAAAAATAACAGAAAAGAAGAGGTCATGAATTCATCTTTCATCTTTTAACCAGCTTAAGGGTATGAAAACCAATTCCAAGCTTAACTCATTCACAAAACGTTTATACCATGAACACACTATAATTTGCCAATTACAAACATAATTACAGGGCATTCATTATCAAGTAGGAAACTTACATATTGATATTGGTGGTGCAACTTCAATTCCTTCACAAATTTAATGAGCACAACTAGTATTTGCTCCAAAACCTTTAAAAAGTACAAGTGCTTCAGAAAATAGCAATAAGCAAGGAATGAGAATATCAGTTTAACAGATGTCTCAAAAAACATAATATGTGAAGGCATACGTTGTAATGTTCCGAGAACTTTCTGTCCATGGAATACAAATCTTCCAGCAGAAGTGCTTCTTCTCTCTCAATTTCTTCTATGAATAACTTAACACTGTACGTGACAAACAAATTCGCTGATTTTCATGATAAAAAAAATCAAGACAAACGTTGATTATAATTGTCTTGATAACAGAACTTATTGCAAATGTGGAACAAGTTATTAATGTGACAGCTTCTAATGCATAGCAAAAAGAGAAAAATGAATTTGACTTTTCTAGAAGTGTGAAAAGAACCTTTCGGGAAGTCGTGAGCTTGTGATTTGAGTCAAGGATGAAGAATCTGCAGACATAAATATTATCAGACAATACACAACTCAAACCTGCATAAATCTGCCTAAAATCCTGCTAATCTAATTACATGTCATACATTTGCTACACAGTACAAACTACCAGAATTAAGTGCAGGAGAGAAAGTTACCGAATGCATTTACTGCAAATGCATTAGCTAACTTTTCACATTTCATTTTTAGTCGTGATTCTATCTCACATGCTACAGACCGCTGGTACTCTGTCATGTCCTGCAACCAAATAAAGAATGTGTTGAACATCTGTAACAAGATAAATCAGGCAAAAGAACAACCACCATCTGCAGGTGAAGAGTTGCATCGATCGATTTAAAGGAGTTTAATTACAGGAGTTGCATTGATCAGTTATACTTTTATATAAAATAAAAACTGTATTCCATAGGTAACTTTTATCAAAAACATACCAAAGTCTTTGAAGCCTGATGCTCCTGTTGGACTTGCCATAAGAAGCTTGGTGTGATTCCAAGGAAACGGTTTGGTACACCACCAACCCCAGGTTCAACAGTGTCAGTATTAGTGGGTGGAGTAGCACTTGATGAAACTCCAGTATTACTAGTGCTGGGGAAGCTAACAGAATTTGTGCTTGAGTTGATTGTAGTACTAGAATTAATACTATCAAGAGAGCTCCTAGACATTCCGCTCCATTTTTCTATTTCTTCCTCGTGAATGTCACCATCAATGGAGAGAAGTGGAAGCCTCAACCTTTGTGCTGCCTCGGCTACAGTTAATCGTTGTTCAAGAGACTTGTAGACCTACACAGCAATACGAATAATAGCTCTATTGGAACAATACGGAATGAAGCAACTCTTGAGTGAGCAGAAATTGAGTAAATGAAATTATATGAATCACAACATCAAATTGTGTTAAATTTGCGAGTATCACCTATGCAACTGATAGTAAGCAAGCAAATATTTTGTCGGTATCTCGCGTGTGCACAAACATGCACGAAATCACTTCTACTGAATCACCAATACCATTCAAGTTATCCATATGTGGGAAGGTTTTGAGAAGACATACAAGTTTACAACTTGGTAGACGGTAAAAAGTCATGCAATAGGGGATTTCACAAGGACAATGTTAATAAAAGCACATGTTTCCTATCATTTTGTGGCTCATTTGTATACGCACTAAGAATTGCTTGTCTCTGATTATGTTAACCTTCATCCTGTTCTAGGAGGTTAGTTAGAGTAAAAGTAAAGCAAAATGGCCCTTAAAACTTGCAGTTGCTAAGGAACCATGACACAGATTCCAATAATTTTGTCATTTCCTTGCTTCCAGCAGCTATTTTCTGGGAAAGATGTGGTTCTTATTATGCTTATTAATTGCTCATAAAAGAAAAAGGTGGCAAAAAAAAAAAATCTACACAAAACTACTTAAACAAGTATAATGTTATCCCTATTCTTATTAACTTTGTCGTTCATCCATACCCTCATGCTTCAGGAAATGGAATCATTCTGATGTTGGAAATCTAAGACAATTCAACCAAGAGATGCACCACAGTTTGAGGCATTTGAAATCAAACCTGGGGGGAACTCAACAATCCATGCTGAGAGTAGAGATTCTGTACGTCTCTCCCACTCCCTATGCTGGCCCCAGATATTGACTGCTGGTATTCCTCAACCATCGCTATTGCCTCACAGTAGACTGCCTAACAAAATGCAAAAAAATAAAAAAAATCAAATCCTAGTCACTTAACTCATCTCAATAAATACTCACTCAAAGAAGCTAAAACCTAAAAATAGAACCTGAAACCTGAAACCCACAAACAGAAACCATTTCCAACACCCATCACACTCAATCATCGGATTCAACCCCAAGAACCGACCTTTAATACTCATTTCAACAAACTAAAACCAAAACACTCACCATTGCCTCCAAGTACATTCTCAATTTCTAGAATTCCACTTCCACGACTTCACCTCATTTCAGAGTGAAAGTGAGGGAAATCACTCTAACTATCAATAGTCATGGAACTCCTATTGAAACTCAAGTGCCAAAAAAATTAAAGTTTACAGGCTACACCCAAAAGTCATTTCAAAAGTCCAACTCCCCACTTCCTTAAAGTTTTACACCAATCACACCCCAATTTCAACACCAACTAGAATCACATCGACGAGTTATAAACTAAAAATTTCAACTTTACAACCAACTCATCCTAATCCACCACCCGAACCCCAAAACTCACAAAACCCAAACCATTTCCGACAGATTCCTACCCGAAGAATCGATCTTTACCATACATTTCAACAAAATTATAATAAATAACTAAAACACTCAAACCCACCATTGCCTCCAAGTAGCGGGTTCGTTCCCTGGTCATCTCTTCTCTAGCCTGCGGTTCCAAATTAGACCGAAAATGATATAAAGAATGATGAAAATCGAGGAATTGTGGAGTCGATTGTTACGAGTTGGAGATCGGCGTGGGCGGATTTGGAGACGTGGGAGCCGTCGGGGGCGAGGCAGTGGCGCTCGAGTTGGTCGATGAGATTGACCACGTCCGCTCCTAGGCTTTGGGTTTGGTGCGATCTCTTCGCCATCGACGGATCGAAGTGGTGGAGGTGGAGAGGAAAGTAGAGAGATGGGGACGGTTTTGAGTAGAATGAGGTGTTGATTTGAGGTGGTGTTTTTTTTCAAAATTATTTTGGACTGGTTTGAGTTTTGTATTTTCAATTCACTTAAATAATTATTTTCTGTTAATATTTTTTCAGTTAAATATGATTTGAATTTCATGAAACTCTGCTTGCGAATTATGTATGTGATTTAGGAACTAGGATTTAGAATGCGGAGGCTGTATGAATGAACTCCGAACTGTGCATAAATTAACAAATTATCAAGTTGAGGCGAAGAGAGCGTAGGTTAAATTTGCAGACACTAAATCGAAACATATGGTCAGAATACCAAAAGGAGACGAGGATGGATTTGTTAGTATGGGTTCGAAGAAGATTTGAGTGATACTTCATTTATGGGTACATACATATCTCACATATAACAAGTGATCGTCCTCGTAATATATTTGAGTAAAAAATATTAGTAATATAATTCACATTGGAAGTGGAAAATAGTAAGTACTATAATGTGAATTGACACTATACTAGATCATCCAATTGCTTATACCACGACCAGTTCAACCGACATCCGGTGTGATGTTGAAAATAAACAATTTCATAAACAGAAGTTGTTAAGAATGTACAATCGTGATTTATTAGGCCATCACTAACCATGACCTGGACGACCCGGTCATCAGCTCTCTCTCTCTTCAAAATCAGCTTTCTCTCTCTTCCACATCAGCTTTCTCTTTCCTCAACCAACTTTCTTCTCTTTCCTATACTATTCACATCTTAACCACAACCCAACACAACCCACAACAACCTATCTCTCTCCTCCACATCATTTCGGGGTCCATCTTGGTAAAAATTTAAAAAAAATTAAAAAAAATTCTAAAAAATCAAAACAATTATAAAACGTATTTTCAAAAAAAAAAATAAAAAAAAAACTCAAACCAAAAAATTAAAAAAATCAAAACAAAAATCAAAACAAAAAAAAAAATCAAAAAATTATTTTTTTATTGTTTGACCGGGTCGACGACCCGGGCGTTTCAACGCCCGGGTCATCGACCCAGTCAGGGATGACCGGGTCATCTCCCCCGTTAAGGGGGAGATGACCCGGTCATCCTGTGATGACCGGGCGTGGGGGGGATTTTCCCCCCCGTTAAGGAATGCCCTTATAGGGCTTCATTATACAAGCTATGAGCTTCTGACTCCTGTATACACAAGGTGTGAATATCCACGTACTTCAGAAACTTGTTAATATCACATTTTTCAAATTTCCCCACAAAATTGCAGCAAAGGAAGGGAAAAACGATGAGGCGTGAGGAGAAATAAAACAAGAGCAAGCCCAATGATATAGACGACTTCGAGGGAACAACCGCCTCGGAAGCTTCAGTCAATAACCTTAGGAAGACAAATGACATGGCTGCAGATTGTCTTTCAAATTTCAATCTTTTGCTAACCGACCACGTTAATGAAATGGATCAAATACCCCTCTAAAGACCGCAGAATAGGCCTGGGCTAACACAAGTTTGTTGTACAATTGCTTCCTGGAAATTGGAAAACACATGCCCAACTGGCCACTACACGTACACAGCATGCGACATGACAAATGACAGTCAAATCAACGTTACAACTTACAAATCATACAATCAATCACAAGCAACGATATATAACAACTAACTTTCAAAAACAAAACGATACATGACAACCTGCGGGACTTGGTTAAACAACCACCTATATAATTAAAATAAACCCACTAGTTGTCAAAAAAGACGTTACATGAGACGTCATCTATACATAAGCATGAAGAGGTTTTACGTAGACGGCGAGATGAGATGTAAGATCAGCAAAATTGACTACGATGGTCAGTAAATAAGCTCAACATGCAGAAAATAATCGTTGTCACTACACAACTGTCTTACCATGGCAAACCCCATAAAATAATGCAGGCTGCGCCATGTCAAATAAAGATGCAAAACCAGATGATATCACACAATGTCTATCTTTAACTTTGTCATTAATTCACTATAAACTATGATATCCTCGTTTCCTATAAATGCCCCATAAGCAATAGAAAACATCTGTAGAAACATATGCAGACTTCCAACAAAATTAACTTGAGCAGAAAAGCAGAAAACAGCCCCTCTAGGTGGTGATCAGGAAATAACAATCAAATTGCCCCACCTGTCCTTTTAGTCATAGTCATAGGATCTCTCGTTTTAAACAAGCACACAAATACTTACTCCCCAAACATACAAACTGAGTGATGAAAATGAAGATAAATTTCATACAACAAGTTAACTATCTTCTATCTCATCGAAATCAGTTAAATATTTTAATGCGTAACAATTTATCTAATAAGCAACAAAACAGAAGTAAATTATGATAAGCAAGCGGTCTTAAAAAAACAATTGCCATGATGTAGGTCTAGAACACTTCAAATCAGAATGGTGGCCAAGCCTCTAGTGCAAGGACATTCATAACTCTAAAGACATCTAAACCAAATGAGAAATCATATAGCCTTCATTAAAAACATATATCTACTATAAACAATTATAGGCTGTAATTCAGAAATTCACTCGGTAACAAAAAACACACCACTTTCAAAATGACAAATTACGATCCTTTAAGGTGCAGAACTAGATATACAGTCACTATCATTAATTAATAATTCACATGAAGATAATGCAGTGAAATATTGATATCATAATCAAATTTTAAGAATCGAAGCATTCAAGAATTGCGGCAACAGAGAATTCTACAAATTACCATGTTCTTGAACAAGGTTACCTAGAAAACTAGCACAATTTACCATTATACATTCAAGCACCAACAGTAAAAACTCATGAATCACAAGGACACTACCACAAACAAGCAGACTCAATTCCAAGGTTAAGTGATCAATGGTGACGAAGCAATGGAGATAATGCAACATGAGCGAAAGAGATGTGTACCATTCTTTTCTGCAATATGTACTAGTAACAATTAGGGGAAACCTTTCTGTTCCCTACTCACCTATGAGGATTAGGCATGCATGCTTGACTGCTTGCAAAAGGAAAACAAAAGGATCAGACATTGAACTCACATGTACCAACCAAACTACGAACGCTCTTCCCGGACTTATTTATTTAGTAAGATTTTCTTTTCTTAATTCGTATTCTGTCCATTCTCAACACCAAGACCATACAGCACACCAGCATACTTCTCAATAGACCCACTAAAGAACATCTCTTTCAACTTCCTAAAGGTGCAAGCCGTGAGCAGGCTATCCGACCCGGCCTGGTGGCAAATCCCAATCCTCTCCACGTCCAACAGCTCGGCAAGCTTGTTCAACCCGCCGTGGAGGCTGTTGCAGAACTTCATGAGGTACTTAATGTCGTAAAGGTTCGGGAAGTAAACGTTGATGAGCTCGAAGAATCCAGCTTGCGTTTCGGGGAGATGGCGGGACGTGAGGATCTTAAGCAAGTACCCGAAGTCGTACCCGCTGTGGAACGTAACCCAGTGAATGTCATGATTAAGCACGATCCCCGACGCCATCATGAGCTCGGCGAACCGCGTTGCGTCCACGCCTTTCTCGAGGTTCTTTTCGAAGTCGATCCCGCTTTGCTTCAGGAGTTCGATGGAATCTGACGCGTAGGCTTCGGTCTGCGGGTTGAACTCGCGGAAGTTGAACTGCCAGACGCAGTGCCTTCCTCCGGCGCCGCAAGTTGGGAGATTCCCGTTCTCGTCGGAGAAGGTGAACCCGATCTGGATGAGTTTCATGATGTTGACGTTGAACTTTAGGGTTTTGTAGTGGAAATCAGAGTTGTTCTTGAAGACGCCGACAGGGCGGAGGATGACGCCGGGGAACTCCGTGTCCATCGCGACGAACGGGAATTTTTCGACGATCTCCCGGATCAAGGCGAACTCCACCTCGAGATTCTCCGCCCAGACGTCCCGGATCTCGACCTCGTCCGCTATGCTCTTCGACATCGTCTCTTTTCGCGTGAAAACCCTAGATCCGACCTGATCCGGGGCATAGGAGGACCTGGAAGGCAGATCCAAGGGAGGAATCGACGGATCTGAGGGGGTTATGGCGGATCTGGAGTGGATTTGGGGGTTTCTCCCACTAGGGTTTTCGCGATTTGGGGGAGAAAGATAAGAGAAGTTGTCCTTTCCCGGAGGACGAGGTTTGATTTCCAGAGCAAAGGGGGGCGGATTCCTTGGTCTGGTGAGACGCCGGGATAGATTAAAGGGTGGTTGTAAAAATCGTACGCGGGAGGAGTTAATTTGTTTATTGGAGGGTTGTAGCGGTACAGGTTTGGGTAAGTCGATCCGAGGGAATGGGTATGGGATTATTTGGGGGAGTGGGACCCGCGGAGACGTGGTGCGCTTTGGGTCGGTGGATGGCGATAAGAGAAAATGATTGGGGACTGCCGTCTTATTTTACTTCCTTTTTTTTCTCGTCGATATTATAATTAAAAATGTTCAGTTATTTTCATGTTTGGGATAATTACATTTTCTTCTCTTTCTTTTTTTTTTCCTTTTTTTAATGACTAAGAATTTCCTGGGATAATTACAGTTTCGTTCGTGATTTCCTGAGAAATGTAGGATCGGAAATGATTTGTACGGTTCCTTCGTGTTTTGATTATATTAGTTTTACTGTATTTTGATTTAACGATTAACAATTTTGTATCTATTTTCTTTTTGTGTGTTTAGTTGTTTATTGGACTTCATTATTCAACTCACGTGTAAAAATGAATTCGAAAAGGTGAAAATAGAGAACATTATGGTTATACGGGGACATTTGGGATTTCGGAAGTTCGTTGTTTTTTTTTTTTCATTCTACCTATCATTTCAATAACCCCGCAAATTGTCATTTCTTATTTTGTATTCCCGATTCGGTTCCTAATGTAGCATGATTTTGCAAACTTTCAAGGTAAAAGAACATTGAGGATGAATCATTCGAATAAAATTAATTGTTGTATGAGATTTTGAAAAGAATATTGTTTTTCTGCTTTGTTGGTTTATAGTCACTCTACTATCATTTAGAGGAAAAAGAATAAATGATGTTGGCTTTTGATGTTCATCGTAATTGCATATCTATTGGATATTCAAACCAAACTACATGTGCTCACTAATTTTATACACTTTCTGTAGAGTATTCGACTTACCTACACCATAATCTAAAATATAGAAGATACCCGAGTAGCTCTCGACCCCTCGTATGTCCCATCCATCTCTACTGTATAATAATAATTATAAATATTATCTTTCCTTACATTTTGATTGATTAGCAAAAACAAAATCATATGTTGTAATTTCAAAGCTTATACCGTACGTTTGGGCACTTGAACAACTCAATATTTATTTAGCTTTTTTTCTTTCTTTCACAATTCAATATAAAAACAAGGGTTCCAGAATTTGAAATCCTCCGCATTCATTTTCCTTCCACTTCCCAAAGAAATGGCTTTTTCCATTTTCCCTCACCCCGCCCATTCCACGTCCAAAGCAAGTCCCAGACCCCCGCGCAATCTCAACCGTCCAACCCTCCCGAGATCCACCAAATGAACGGCCAAGATCAAGCAATCGGACTTGCCCGCGTCCCCTGAGCCCGATTGCATAAACCCGGTTGATTCCGGCCGTGCTCCCTTTATAACCCACCTCGTCTTTATTTCCCCCATTTTTTACTCAAAAAAAGCGAGAGAAAAAATATATTCTCCTAAGAGGAGAAAAAAGCTCCTGTTTCTGGTGAATCCAAACCCTAGTTTCACATTTCCGTGCTTTTCCGGTGGAATCCAGGGGTTTTGGTTCGGATTTGTGTTATTTTAGGGTTTTGACGGGTCGGAATGGCGTGTGAAGGTCGAGCTGTTGCCGAGATGGCGGACTCCGACGCGGAGTTGGAGGAGGACCTCGTTGGGATCGGGAATAAGCTCCGGAACCCGCCTTTGGATGCCGAAGGGTTGTTTCCGCTGCTGGATGTAAGCCCTAATTTGTTTTTTCTGTTTTTTTTGTTAACCTTTTCTTTTTGAAGTTGTCATGCATGGTTTGATTCGGAATAGGGTTTTTGAGGTTTGTGTTTAGTTTGTTGTATTTGTTTGAGTTTGAATCAGAGTAAGTGTTCGTGTTGATTTTATTTTTGAAATGATGTTAGATGGTTTAGTTCGCCAAAATGGTTGGCATTATAGTAGATAGGTAAGGTTTAGAGAGCGTTCTAGTAGTTTATATGGACACGGTACTGTCGCATTTCAGGAACGTGAGGTTTAGTTAGGTCTTATTGGCATGTGGATAGTTGTATGCAGATCTTTTGATCGTTTCGTAAAATTGTGAAAAGTGTTGTTGATTAGATTGGTCAATGACTGGCTGTTTATATGGCACCAAAGTAATCAACAATGGGCCAAATTCCAGGATAAAAAAACCCATGTCAGAAATACCAGAATCATTGCCACAAGAAGCAAAATGTTAAGTATAGCATCAAGTTGTCGTAGGTAGGACAAGCTAAGGTCAAAATGAAAAGGGCACCCCTTCAAATTTTAGGTTGAATGGTAATAACTTGTTTTAACTGTTCACACATCTTCAAATAGCTTTGTATCTGTTCCTTAGACCGTAGGATCCAATAATGAGTACTATTATGTACCTCGCTCTTGTCCTGCTTTTCTATTTTATATCTGAACACTTTCAGTTGTCTTCCTTTTTTTTTGAATGGGTGCATGTCTGAGCCACAATATTTTAAATATGCTTAGTGAGTACTATTCTTTATTTTGGCCTCAAATATGTGATGCAGGCCTCCCAATATTTTTCGTGTATAACAGTCATTTTTCACTGTTTTGTGAGGGTGAACAGATCAGTCTTGTAATGTAGATTCACCTGCGATTTTTCTTTAACAGGAAGCGGAAATCTTACTGTTAAAGGTAGAGCAATCTCCAAGTGCGTCTTTGTCTGCTTCACTTCGGCCTCTTATGGATGCTCTTGTTGCTAAAGAGATTTTGGGACATGTGAATATGGATGTCAAGGTTGCTGTTGCATCTTGCATCAGTGAGATAACAAGAATAACTGCGCCGGAAGCTCCTTATAGTGATGACACTATGAAGGTCTGTATGAGAACAGAAGATCCACACATGCTTTTACTAATTTGTTTCTTCATTTCCTCCTGACATTCATTTGATGTCATACAATGCTTACTTGTTAACATTATTTTCCAGGATATTTTTGCAGTGATTGTTGAGGCCTTCCAAGGATTGGATGATGTTTCTTCTCAGTCATATAACAGAAGAGTTTCAATTCTTGAAACCGTTGCCAAAGTCAGATCGTGTGTTGTAATGTTGGACCTTGAGTGTGATGCTCTTATACTCGACATGTTTCGCCATTTCCTATCAACTATAAGGTAGTGGTGATGATTGATGTTATTTTAGTCAGAAAAAGAGTTGATCCCTACCGGTTCTTTCAGTCCAATGATTATGTTGTCATTCCTTTTAGATTCTCACTTGGTCATCTGCTATTTGCTGATGATTTGTTTGTCAGCTTCTTATGTATGGTTTATGAATTGTGTGTAATTAAGCATTGTCATGTGTTGCTGATACCTTTTCATTGTCTTGGTCCAGTTCATGAGATGGAAACTTCTCGTTTTGTACAAATTCTCATTTCTCTTCATTTCTTTTGTTACTACATATATAAACATGTCGAAGGAAGTGATTGTTTTATATTTTTCCATTATTATCTTGCAAACAAATTGAGGGACTTCAGCCATTAAGTTATTTTATGAGTCATTGTTTTGTTATAAATTTAATTTATGGTCTGTTTTTTGGGAGGGGGTCCTTGCATTTATTTCTCAAATTAGAATTGCTTCCCGGGTTACTGTTCATGCAAGTAATTGTTATTGTGTACCTTATCATACTTTTTTGACTTTCAGGGAGAACCATTCAGAGAATGTTTTTTCTCTGATGGAAACAATAATGACCCTTGTATTGGAAGAGAGTGAGGACATATCATTGGAGCTTCTCTCCTGCCTTTTGGGCAGCGTGAAGAACGACAATAAGGTTGCAATCTGTTTCTTTTTTTGTATATATCTTTTTCACATGTGAACTTGAATAAGTAAAGTTGTTTATTCCCATTATGATACACATATTATTCATAATTTCAGGACATTTTGCCAATTGCACGCACCTTAGGTGAGAAGGTTATCAGAAATTGTTCATTGAAGCTAAAACCAAATCTGTTGGGAGTGGTACGGTCTTCTGGTACATCATTGACAGATTACAGCAGGGTTGTCACTTCAATCTGCCAAGATAACCCCGACACACAGGAGAAAAATGATGTAAATGCTTCAGCTGAGTGCATGGTATGATGGTTGACATAGTCAGTTGTCCCATGTTATTGACTTCATTTGATTCTTATCATAGTGGAATCTGTCATTTGGATTTGTTAAGTGCTAATTTTTATTACATTTAGTAATATGGCATTGACGCTATTTCTTGGTGTGGTTTTCATAAAATGTTTCTTGGCATTCTATACACATTCTTGCTGATTGTTGCCTCTTGAGATTTATGTGGTGATGTTGCATGATTTCAGTAATGTTTACTTAGGTTGCCGAACTTTTGTATGTTGTGGATTTGTTTTTAGCAAAAATTGAAGAAGCCCCTTCAAATAAATAGGAAGGTATAAATTTGGACTTTTTGCTGCTCCTAATGAATTTTTTTAATGAAAATTTGGACATGCTATGGCAGAATGTTGTTTTATGTTTGAAGTATCATGGATTCTATGGTGGTAAATTTCGTCATCATTCTGCAGTTCAATCTCTAGTTCTTGCAGTGCTTTTTGGCAGTGATAATGTGTATTACTAGTACTAGGCTTGGTATGTGATTTGGGGTTGGGCTTGTATAATGCACTAGAGAGTGGAAGAAGTGGAGTATGGAAGCATGAAATAGTCGATGATCTATTTATTTCCACCTTAGTTGAGTTTATCATTACAAAATTCATCTTTGAGGTTCCCTTCAATTTTGCATCAGACAAGATCCTTGTATCTTTGTATATTTCCCTGATCTTTTTGCTATCTCTAGGAAGATGACAGCAAATTATCTGAGAGGACTATATCTGAAGAGCTGCCCCAGGCATGTGTTTTTTTGTTAAATTTTCATGTGATGTGTTTAGAACCTTATGATACATAGCATATTCTTTTCTTGCAAATAGGGATCTGGAAGGACAGGCGTGGAACCTGGCTGTTCTGATGAAGTCAACAATACTGCCAACAAAACGCAAAGTGCTGTGAGCAATGGTACCATTCATGCACCCAAGGGTGGTGCGTTGGATACTACTGAAGAGAATGGTAAGGTGGATAAACAAAACAGAGAAACGACCAAAGTTTTGTCGGATAAAAAAACAGAAACTGCTTCGTCATTAGAGGATGGGCAGAAAGTGATTATTCACCCCCCTAAAGCTACGGATGGTACGCCGAGTGCACGCCCTAAGAGGGGCAGACCTCCTGGGTTAAAGACTTCATCGGAAAAGGCTGGAAAAAAAGATTCTGCTATTCATCAGGGGTTGAAGAGTAATGCTGCTACTCTTGAGCGTGTGGATGAAGCTGCACCATCAAAAAGTGCTAGTTCAGAGAAGCAAGCTGAAGACACCAGTGATTCAGAAAATAAGCCTTTGAAGCATCTAAGCAAGAAGAAACCGGCAAAAAATGTTCAAGACAGTGAAATTGTATCTCCTAAAGACAAGTCAAAAAAAGAAGACAAGGCCTTGAATGATGCTGAAGATGTGTCTAGAAGGCAGGACGAGAAAAGGAAAAAAAGAACTCGAAATAACGAATCTTCAAAAAAAGAATCAGCACATAGAGGGAGACCACGGAAGGCAAGTGGTGTTTCGCAGGATGTTGAAGGAAAGGTGTCTGCTAAGGTTGGTTAGTTAATGCTTTGCTGCTTTACATTGAAATGATGTTGTCACATGTAAGCACTAATTATGTCCACATTTTATATCCATATACACACACAGGTGCCATCTTCACTAAAGACTGAAACTAGGGTGAAGGATCAAAACCAGGCCGTGGGAAGTGAGAAAACCAAATCTGGGCAAAAACGTGGTCGGGGGCCAGAGGTAAGAAAAATTTCCTTGTACTTGTGATATTGTTTTGGTTCTAATATTGGGTCCATGTGAAGGTTGTCATTTTATATTGAGTTTGAATACAAGTGTATAACTGCACATGCAAATCTTGTTGCACTTGCACGTTATATCTTTAAACGAGATCCTAGTATCATACTGTGGCTTTCATGTTGTCCTGACCAAATTTTCAATCCTCAGGGTGCTAAAGGTCTTGATGAGAATCTTGTCGGTTCTTGTATTAAAGTCTTGTGGCCCGAGGACAACATGTAAGAATGTTATTTTTATTATTTGTTTAATGTGGGTTTTTTGTTATTTATTTTTATATTTTGCTGTCAGCAATCTTCTATTCGATTCAGGAGTTTTTAGATTTTTCTTGTTTGTTCATAAATTTTAACTTGCAACAAAGAGTTATCTTGCTTCAGATGCAAGAAACAGAAGTCACGTGCAATAGCAATATGTAGTGTCAAATCTGACTGTGTTTGAATTCTTTCATTGTCTAACTCACAAAGAACCATTGGCTGATTCACAGTAGTAGACAACAGTGGCTATATCAGTGCACTAGGTGTAGATATGTTAAGTTGGTTCTTCAGAGTTTTGGGTGAACAAATAGAAACCAGTTGTGTGGTAGTTGGATTGCACTAGAAGATATCTGACCATTAAAATTAAATAAGTCTGATGGTATTTGGTTGAGAGAACTACAAAAAATTGTAGGAGAAAATTTTCTGCCTAATGGTTGTTGGTGCCTTCAGTTTTTTTTTCCCGTTCTCAATTTGGTGACTTCAGGAATAACCACCCGATAGAAACTCATAGCTATGTGAGTATGTCTTATAATATGGTTGAGAGAAATACTGATCTACCAACTTATATTCTAGCTGGGTATTTGTGTTGTTTTGGGGTGCAACAGTGAAGCGAGATTGCTTTTTCTCCCTTTTAAATTGACTTGCTTTGCTTGCCCTCTTTAGATTTTTCTGGAAGTGCCTTTTCTGGTCCATGATATTCTTTTGGTGGAGTTTTTACTTTTTAGTATTTTCCACATGCTCCTCGTTGAAGTTTCTACATTAACTATTTTTTTTAATATTTGTGGTCTTAATGATGCACTTATGTAATCATCTTTCTTTTGCCTTCCCCCCCTCTTTGCAGGTTTTATCGTGGAATAATTGGGTCTTACGATCCCTGCTCTAAAAAACACAAGGTAAAGTAGTGGAGGGAACACTGCTTTACTGTTGCACTTTTATCTACTCAAGTTATATGTAAAGTCATCACATTTTTTTAGGTTTTATATCATGACGGTGACGTTGAAGTATTAAATCTCAGAAGTGAGGTTTGGGATTTTGTGAGCAGGGTCGCTAGTAATGAGGTGTGCCGTTTATTCTCCTAAGTTGGTCTTTATTTTTTATGCCTTCAACTATGTCCTTCAGTGAGTGTAACATTATCATGTTTTAGTTGCAGGGTGAAGATGTTCAAACTCCAGATCCATCTGAAATGTGAGTGAATCCAATGTTTTCCCCATGCTTTGGTATCTGTTGGGACTTAGGAGGCATTTCTCTTTGGGGGTGTAAGAGAACATGTGGACCTGCATTCTCTCATTGATTTTATTATACTTCTTCGTGGTAACCTTAGTGACATTTATTAACTTGAAAATAGTGGAGGATGTTTAGTGTGTTTTAAAAAAAAAAAGTTACGGGTTCTGGCCATGGGTTTTGTGGCACAAAAAACCGTTGTATGCTGTGTTTTTAACTTTGAGATGCAATATACATCTGGTATATTTGTCTTAACCATCTGCCCTTGTTTTCCTTATGCCCTCAATTATCTGGGAGATTTAATGATGGCTAAGATACCTTTTACCCTTTACTTAATATGTACAGGGTTCAACAAAAGAAGGGAAAAGCTGAGTCAAATTCTGCAAAAAAACAAGCAAAAAATGGCACATCAATGGGAAGGTAATGTTTTTTAAATATCCTTTTCTTTATTTGCTGTATCAGTTAATCAGTGTAATCACTGATTTGGTGCTCCAATTTGTTTTTCTTCAGTGGAGGTATCTCGGAAGGCAAAGGAAAGAACGAGCTGACAAGAGGTAGAAGTAAACATAATAGTGGGAAGAAATCTGTAGGTAAAGGTTTATCTGGTGGAAAATTGAAAGAGAAAACTGGAGAGATGTCTGAATCTTCACAAGATGCTAGTTTGGCTGGTAAGTACCACAAGCCTGAGGAGGAATTTTCTGAAACTCCAAAGTTGGGTGGGAAATCCATTAAGGAAAGGATTGAATTGTCCAAGTCCAAGTCCAAGCGTGAACACCTAGATGCCAAGATGAAGTCTGCAACTAAGTCTAAGGCTAGCACTACTAAAGCTGATAAGCCACTGAAGATCAACACAAACAAAGGTGGTAGTAAAGGTAAAAAAGTTAAGAAGGATGAGGCGCCTGAGGTCAAAACTGATTCTCCTGAAGTTCCTGTCAAAGTTGAGGAGGACAAGAACGGGGCACCGAAGGCTGAGACTAAACCAAATGCAAATGGTAGTTCCGAGAAAGAAATGATGGCCGATTCTCCAGAAGCTGAAGATAACAAAGGTTCTGCCGGGAAACCAAAATCTAGCAACTTGAAGGGATCAAGCAGATCGAAAAACCGTAGACGATCTACCAAAAGCTAAGCTGTATTGCCGTTTTGCTCAGCTTCTGTGACATTCTAGGATTGGCCATTTAGTGTAGTCTATCACTCGTGAAACATCGTGTTTTATTCCTCGTTGCTAGTCAGCCATTGTTAGCAATGGGAATATTTTGAGTAAAAAAAGGGGCAAGGGAATGCAAGTCATGCTGTCTGAATAGTAAATCCTGGCATGAAAAATCTCGGTAGATAAGCTGATGTCCTGTTTATATTTCTCCTTTAATATGCTTCTTCGATTTGTCTGCTGTCACGTTTTGGTGGGCTTCAGGCCCTCGATGTGTAGGGTCTTCTGGTTGGACGGCTCTATAGAAATTATTTTTTGGTGTTGCTCAATGGTGGTATTGGAAGCTTGAATGTTTTGAGTTAGATCTTAGTTGCACACTTGCACTGCATATTTGTTGTTGTGGTTCGAAGTTTTCTCGCATGTATCTTCGATGACTGTTTATATGATCAATTTGTGGGACTGTGACGTTGGGCCAAATCGACATTACGCAGTCGGGATACGGACAATAAGTTGTAGCCCAGTGATAAAGACATGATTCTTACAATAAGTGTGCCCGGGGATCCATCCAAAATTGCATATCCACCCATGATTTTAAATAAATAACTTAGGTACACCTCCTAATCTCTTATCAAGAAAGTGTTCGGGTAATGCGACTCCGTTAGTTTGGGTACTAATTTTGTAAATTTCAGCTGATTAATTTGGATATTTTACCGTCGATGTATTTCTAGCAATCTTTATTTTAATGGTTTACATTGGTACACAAACTACAATCTTTAACTGAACTGCTAAACATCGCCCCAAAATTACTTAAATCGCCCCTTGAAATTACCAAATTACCCTTCCTCCTATTTTTGCTTATATATCTCACAATTTCACTCTTTTTTCAAAACTTTCTCTTCCTATACCTACTACACAAGATTACGAATGTCTCGGAGGCCAGGCAAGCAGCCAGCAGTTCCCCCGGTGTACCCGTATGAGGTAACATTACGTTATTTATTTGTGTTTTTAAAAAAAAAAAAAAAAAAAGTCGTCGGCGTCCGAGGGAGACGCCCCCCGCATGGGGCGGGCGTCCGAGGAAGCCGCTCCCCCCATGGGGGGAGCGGCTTCCGAGGACGCCCGACCCATGCGGGGGGCGTCTCCCTCGGACGCCGACCTCCTACGGGGAGACGTCTTCCGCAGACGTCTCCCCGTAGGAGGAGGCGTCTCCGACAGACGCCTCCACCATGCGGGAGGCGTCTCTCGCAGACGCCTCCACTTTTTTTGTTTTTTTAATTAATAAAAATCATAATTACTTTAATAAATAGTGATAAATCAAAAAAATTAATTTAACAAATTCTTATTAAGTTTAACATTTGTGATATTTAGTTTTAACAAATTTTGATTTAGTTTAACAATTGTTTTAATTTAGTTTAACAAATTTTGATTTAGTTTAACAATTTTGATAATTTAGTTTAACAAATTTTGATTTAGTTTAACAATTTTGATAAATATGATAATTTAGTTTAACAAATTTAACAAATTTGTCTTTAAAATTTCAATTAATAGTCATCGGGTCACAGTGGAGGGAAAGGCAAGTCGATACCATTACACGCCTTCCGTTCTTTAGTGGATGATTCAGCACCGCGTCATCCACGTAGACGGGGGATATCTGCTTCGGTCAGGAGGGAGAGGGAGGCATTACGTCGTCGTGAGGAGGATGATTCCTTCGATGATGAGCATGTGGATAGTTTTGACGACGAGAGCGACGATGATGGCCCGTATGAGTTAGTGCGGCCGGAGGTGGAGAGGCAGGGGGATTATAGCGGAGGACGTGGTCGAGCGGGTACTTCTACTTCCGCCGGATGGAGGGTGCAGAAGGGTAGGGGTGGGAGGTTTACGACCGGGGATTCGAGCTCGTGCACTGTAGATCCCCGCGCTCAGAAGAAGAGGAGGGTCCAGGACGATTCTTGGATCGTGAGCAGTATGACGCCTGGTGGTCCTTTAGATGGGAGCGTCATTCCTAGTTTCTGGGGTCACATCGCTAGACGGATCTGGGACGGAGAGGATCGGAAGGTTCTGAAGTGCCATAATCGGCACAGAGCCTGTACAGCACTACAGGGTTGGCGGTCTACACTGAGTGCTGATATCAGAGAGGAGATTAGTGCCACGCATTTGGGGCACTTACCGTACAGCATGTTCCCTTATCTCGACATGCCTTTGATTTCTGCGTTTGTGGAGCGGTGGCAGCCTGACACCAACACTTTTCACATGCCTTTCGGAGAGATGACGATCATGCTTCACGATGTTTTCCATATCCTGCGCATTCCTGTGGATGGTCGTCTGGTTAGTGCTCAGGGGTCGACATCTGAGCTGAGGTGTTATGTGGCAGAGTTGCTTGGTGTCACACCTGATGGCCTGGCGAGAGATACAGCTTTATGGAGTGGTGGTGGTGTCGGGATCGACTCCCTTGAGGACCTATGCAGACGGGCACGACCTCCGCGGGCCGATGATACACAGTTGACGGCGTACCTATTTTTGATGCTCGGAGCCGTCTTGTTTGTCGACAAGAGTGGTTGCCGGATCAGACCACGCGATCTATTGGAGGCTAGGGACCCGGAGACTGTTCGTGAGTACTCGTGGGGCTCAGCGACGTTAGCATACCTGTACCGTCAGCTTGGGATAGCTAGCCGTGCGGATTGTTCTGGGATTGCAGGTTGTCTTACGCTGCTGCAGGCGTGGATATACGAGTACTTTCCCGCATTCCGCCCGCATCGTGAGCGGAAGATTATCGAGGAGGGTCATCCACGTTCGGGTATGTGGGCCGTCCGGAGCGAGGACAAGAGCGATGGACGATTGCGTTCGATCCGCGCACGGCTAGATCAGATGACTGCATCAGAGGTATCAAACTTTACACCATTTACATTTATTTATTTAATTTTAAAATGTATTATTATTAATGTGTTAAAGTTTAGGTGGAGTGGTTACCCTATGGTCCTGACCCAGCAGCGGAGGTCCCGAGGACTTTATTGATGGGCCTTATTCGTTATCGGGATATCATAGAGCCTTATATGCCCGATCGTGTCTTGCGTCAGTTGGGATATGTTCAGGTGATCCCGGTTGACATCCCGACACCAGAGCATGCGGTCCGGTCTGCGACTGCAGCGACGTACGACGTCAGGTTCCCCGCTTCTACAGCGGAATCGACTTGGCGGACATTTCCGAGATCATGTCGACTGTTCCTTGGCGACTTCAGACGTAGTCGCGACCCCTCCGAGTGTGATGCTCGTTATCTTGATTGGTTCGGTAGTTACTCACATCCTGTCATTGTCCGTGGTGCCTCCCGGAGAGCAGATCGACCACCAGATAGGACGTGTGGCGATCTGGTAATTTTTTCATTTTATCTATACTTATTTGTTCCGTATCTTTTGTTAATGTACGCTAATGTTAATGTTATGTGCAGTGGATGGGTAGGATGATACGGGTTGTAGAGCCAATCTTGCAGAGGAGGGATGAGCTGCCAGACGATGCCAGAGCTGCATGCGGAGATTTGGATGAGATCATACAGTCGTGGCATACTCAGTTAGGCATCTCCGACCATGATTCGGATGATGAGTAGGCTGATCTGTTGTACCGTACTCTTAGTATTTGCATTTATATTTGTTTATCTGTTGTACGCTTAGTATTTGTGTTTGCTTATCTGTTGTACGCTTAGTATTTGCATTTATATTTGTTTATCTGTTGTACGCTTATTATTTGTATTTGTGTTTGTGTTTGCTAACATGTCGTACGCTATATAATAAAGCAACACTATATAATGTACAAACATATCAAAACATATTACATAATAAAGCAACACTATATAATGTACAAACATATCAAAACATATTACATAATTATACAAACATATCAAAACATATTACATAATTGTTGCCAATATGCTATCCTATTTTGGTACTCCAGCTCCCATCCAATAACACTCTCATCTCGTATTTGATACCACAGAGTCGCTATAGGAGGTACGGGGAATCCCTCATTCAATTCCAAACGAATGTAATGAGCGTAACTCCCTAAATGAGCAATAATCAACTCTCTGCACGGTCTCGTCACGGTAGGCGAACTCTCCCAAGGTAGAACTGTAAGACATGGGTACAACGAACCATCATTTCCGAGAGAGAAGAACATAACTGCACACTTGTAAAAATTTGCAATGGGAAACAAGTCCGTCCACGTCTCCATATAGTGATTCTCGCCACAAGGTCCCCCGCCCCAATTAATCCGGTTACGAGCCTCCGCCACACCGTCATAGTATACGTGCTCATAAAAAGATGGGTTCGCAGCTATCTCATTTGAAATCGAACGACGGGCGAGTTGCCAATTGTCTTCACCACCGTGGAAAACATCGGCGACACATCGAAATCCACAGTTTCCATCAGCACGTACATCATTCCACTGGTGTAGGAATGGCATAATGATTACAGGAATTCTATCTCCATATGGGAAGTCGTCTACGTCAGCCCGCCCAGTCACTACAATATGAACAAAAAATACAGTTACATATAATAACAAAAGATACATATTTACTGAAATAAATAACAAAATTATAATAATAATAAATATAGGGATGGTATACCTGATCCTCCCCTCACAGACGAAGAACCAGAAGATCGACCACGACCTTTGCTTCCACTACCGGAAGAACGACCACGACCTCTACTCCCACTACCTGAAGATCGACCACTACCTCGCTCTGCATACTCAAACGCACTAGGGTCCCGTCGTGTCGACTTTCCCCTTGGTCGACCTCGTAGCTTTGTTTTTACTGCAGGCTCTTTCAAATTCGAATGTTCGGGGTGTAGCTGCTCGAATAAAACCCGAGAGGCAGATCGAATTACGGTAGGGTCACTTCCTGCAATCTCATCAACCAGACTGCGAAAATGTTCGGCGTCTTGAGCTGCCTGAGACACAAACTCTGCGTTCCCGGCTCCTTCCCCAATGACAAGTGTCCTCCAGAACGAATGAATCTGCTCTAAGTAAATTCCGTTTTCTGATTCAAGACATCCACGGATGGTACATGCGCAAGGTATCCCATGAGAAGTCAGAAAAGCGCACTCGCAACGATATTCAACTTCATCATCTAACTGTTGCATTCTCTTCACCTCCTGACTCAGCAACTGCAAACAGTGATGCGAAACTCTACCATTTATGTGACGATATAGAGCATGTCCGAAATTAGTCAAATTTCGCCGTCTCGAGTCCTCAAGAAAGTTTCGAATATTCGTCAGCTGCATTTCAGTAGCCGCGTTGACGCGCTCGAAAAGAGTGTCCAGAGCTGCAGTCGATGTAGAAATCCACTCTTTTAGAGCCGAATGAGCACTTTCGACCCTACAATTCGTGGTGTTCCCAAAATGAAGGACTTTGTTCGTCCAATTCAGCACAAACTTTTCTTTATGCACCAACCACGTGGTGTCCAGATACTCCGTGATAGCCGGCCACGATCTATACAAATCTTTCAGAGCATACACAACTCTATCATACTCGGCTTCTGAAGTAGAAAGCATGATCTTCCTCCATCTTCCACGCCTCAAAGTCTCTGCCATCTCCTTATTCTTGCCGAATACGTGGTATGCGTAATTCAATACGTCTTTGTTGATGTGCCATGTGCAGAGTAAATGAGCAGAGTCAGGAAAAACCTCTCTCACTGGTCGCATAAGGCCTAACTCCCGGTCTGTTATTATTGCAGTCGGGCTGACAGTCCCCAATAACAGATCTCTCAACTTCTCCATCACCCACAAATAACTGGAGTAAGATTCATCCATCAAAATCGCATATCCAATAAGGAAATTCATGTTTGCTGGTGTGACCCCAATCATTTCGAACAAAGGCATCTTATACTTGTTCGTCTTGTAAGTCGAATCCATGCAGATAACGAAAGGATATGTCCGCAACAACTGGACTGACGTCGGATGTGCCAAAAAAGCGTGAGTGACGACATCAGTTTCTGGATCCGCCATAATCCAATGTAAGTACTGACACTGCACTGCTTGGTAGAGAAACTGCTGGACGGGATTCCGATCTTCAGATTTTGTCCTCCTCATGTAATCTCTGAAATTATAAATATGCCTTTGATTTGGATTGTCCTCCGGGAATTTTTCTTTTACTGCCTTCAAGATGTTCCGTGGTTTTGCTTGCGCCTCTGTCATATCACGAACAATCTTCTTCGCCCCAGAACTTAGACCACTAATTTGACGATGACCCTCTGGATAAACTGCCAGTCTGTGGTTGTGATGTCCGTGACCACTATTAAAAACCACAACCCATCCATCACGATCCCGTCGCTCCACCACTTTTATTAAGAAACGGCAACCGCAACCCTTTCTTTTGGTGTTTCTTCGAAGTGCAGTATCCATATCCCGAGACTCCATTTGATTTCGCCGGTCGCATCTCAAATAACAATCCATCCGACTATCTGATCTTGTTTTGTACGACGACACGACCAAAAAAAACCCAGCTCCGATAGCTACTTGTTTGGCCCATTTACTTGCTTCATCGATTGTTGCAAAGATTTGTGTAGTTTGAAATAACTCACTGTAATCCACTCCATCATCACCGAAATCTGGAACCTACAAAAATAAAATCGAAATTAAAAAAATAAAAAAATAAAATCGAAATTAAAAAATTTAAAAAATAAAGTCGAAATTAAAAAATCAAAATCAAAATCAAAAAAAAAAAAAAAAAAAACAGGCGTCTGTATTAGACGCCTGCCCCATGGATGGGGCGTCTGTGTTAAACGCCTTCCCCAAGGGTAAGGCGTCTGCGTAGGACGCCTTGCCCTAGGGAAGGGCGTCTACTACAGACGCCTTACCCATGGGGAGGACGTCTACATAAGACGCCTCTCCCATTGAGTAGGCGTCTGCGTTAGACGCCTCAGCCATGGGGAGGGCGTCCTACGCAGACGCCCTCACCATGGGGGAGGCGTCTAATGCAGACGCTCGGCCCAAAATTTGCCCCGCGCCAGGCTTACCTCACCCGATGCATCACCCTCGCCAGACATTTTCGTGGTGTTTTTACTGATAAATTATGAATATACAAGACCATAGGCCTTATTTATAGACACGGGACGATATGGGTATTAAATATATTGTTAAGGGCAATTTGGTAATTTCAAGGGGCGATTTAAGTAGTTTTGGGGCGACGTTTAGTAGTTCCCATCTTTAATGGTTTACTTTGGTACACAAACTACAATAATTTATTACCATCTAAACTTTGTTTGATGTAATTACCCTTCCAAAAAATAACTAAACCGCTAAACGTCGTCCGTAAATTACTTAAATCGTCCATGTTAATTATCATTGTGTCATTCTTTCCTTTTACTTATTTATGCTCCCAATAAACTCTTCTCTTTTCATACTACAACAAAAAATAACTACGAAAAATAAAATCAGAATCGAAATGCAGGGGTGGTAGGGGACGACACCCCCTACGGCCCCACTGCAAAGCGAGCGAACAGAGAAAGCACGCTTTGCAGACGTTTTGTTTCGACACCTTATTATTGTACTCCGAATATTGATCTATTTACTCGTTTATTTACGTTTGTGATTTTTCCCACCCCGTCACCACCGAAATCTTGCAACAAAACCTGAAATAATTGAAATAACACACTGTATAAATTCAAGATTTAAAAAAAAATGAGACGTCTGAAAAAACACCCCAATAGGGCAAGCGTCCTAACCAGACGTCTCGAGTTTTTTTTTATTTTTTACGAGACATTATGAGTATTAAATGGAATGTGAACGATAAAATAGTAATTAACGCAGACGATTTAAGTAATTTATGGACGACGAATAACAATCAAACTAAAATAAAATGTTAATTAATGAATTAAATTAAGGTTGCTAATTACATTATTGATGCTAATTAGACTACTTAGAAAATATTATCCCAGAACCAACAAATAAAGTAAGCCTCTACGAAGTTTTACCAAAACACTTTTTATACATTATACGTAGGGCTGTCAATTTTACACGAAACACGATAACACGACACGAAAACGACACGAAGTTAGCGGATATGGATTGAGAATTTGAACACGATTAATAAATGGGTTGGATACGGCAACACGATTATTAAATGGGTTGGATATGGATTTCTGCTGCAAAAACGATTAACACGATTAAGACACGATAAAACACGATAAGTAATTGGGTAATTAGGCACATGATTACGAATACGACACGATTAATACCGACAAGTCTATAAGTAATATATAAGTTATAAATTATAATAAACAAATTCTAAGAACCGAATGTCATATTTATAATTTTACCAATTATATATACGAGTGGTTTGAAACTTTGAAGTTTGAACTCTGAACGAGTGGATAATCGTGTGTTAATTGTGTGTTAAATGTGTGTTAAATGGTGTAAACGGTAGCGGTGTTAAACGTGTACATGAAGTAACCCGTTTAATAATTGGGTATAAACGGGTTGGATATGGCAACACGATTATAAATGGGTTGGATACGGCAGAAATTTAGCAACACGATTATTAAATGGGTCGGATACGGCGCAACACCTAGAGCTTATATATAGGAGTTGACACGACACGATTAGCACACGACACGACACGATTGACAGTCCTAATTATACGTGTAAACTCAATTTAGGAATCGATGTGTGAATATGTAATTTTGCGAATTTGGATGGATATCCAAGCAAAAATTAATTTAAGATATTAGTATTTAAATTTATTTTAATATTAAAACTAACAAGTTTGACACGTGGCTAACGACGTTAACGGGTCACTAGAGGTATGGGTATTAGACCTGTAAACAGGTCGAGTTAGAGCGGGTATGCCAGCACCCGCACCCTCCCAAATTAACGGGTACGGGTATATACCCGTACCCAATATTGTCTACCCGTACCCGTCTTGTACCCGCTTACTAAGCGGATACGGGGTGGGTAAACGGGATAAGCGGGTAACCTACATAATTTAGAGAATTTCTGATTGGAGATGACGCCAAAGTAACACGTCACTAGCTAGACTATGGTATACTTAGCCTATACAACTAGAAAATAATTTAATTTTCCAACGTGAAAAATTTGATCTCTACAACACAATGGCAGACAAGCCATTTCTCACAATTAATATGTCAAATGACAGTGACTCAAAGTCTTCAGGATTTAACCCTTCAATATATTTTCCATCAGAACCCCAGCAGTCACTATCTGTTTCGGATTGATCATTTAATGGATGTATGTTCTCACACAAATGATCAAGCTTCTGTTGCATGCTTAGCAAAACTTGGTCCTACCAAAAGAAAGTAAAAGTCCACCAATTAAGCTCCTAAAAGAGAGCTCAAGCATTTTACTGCAGCTAGTAAGCTTGTAACTAAATGCCAAAGAAAAAAGTTGAAATTTGATGTAACAATCATCAAAACAACAAACTAGCTACATTTTACTCGGCAATAGAGTCGGTGGGACATGAAATGGCAATTTATCAAAGAAATAAAGTTAGTTGCAAGTTGCAACTATAGCAACATAACGACAGAGTAACTAAGATTAAAGAAGATTCGCTAAAGAAAATATTGATCACACTAAAAAGAATATGCTTACAAACAGGAGAGTATGTTTAATCAGCAAACTCTCACTTCACTGAGGCAAGAATGGGACTCTGACGAAATCCTATTAACAGAAAGCTCCGCCAAAATGACACAAATTTTCAAAGAATTCTTTTTCAAAATAATATTTTTTAATATTTTTTTGCAAAAATAGACCTTATTTAAAAGTATTTTTCATAATATACCCTCTGCCACCTCGTAGTGAGACGTGACAACGACGGTTTTTTTTAAGATTCTAGAGAACTCGACATCACCAGTGCCGAGTTCAGTTTGGTTTTTATTGCCCAACACTTGTCATATTTCATTCAACATGAGTTAAGGAGAACTCGACACTTGTGATGTCGAGTTCTATTTAAACTGTTCTCCTGACACTCAAATCGTGCATGAGACGGTTGACGCGTCAGGACAATAGTGTCTCAAATAGAACTCGGCATCTAGGATGCCGAGTTCTAAAGGAAGAACTCGACGTTTGTAACGTCGAGTTCACTTAAAAAAAGTGAACTCGGCGTTACAAACGCCGAGTTCCGTCGGGCTATAAAAGCAGCCCGACGCCCCCCCTTTCCTCCTCCGCTGAGTTCTCACGATTTTAAAGTTAGAGTTTTGATTTTTTTGGTTTTTCTTCCATTTTCTTGCCTTTTTATGTATTATGATGATATACATTGTTGTTTTAGGTATGATTGTAGTGTTTTTGTTGGTTTAGGAACTCGTTTTTGTTAGATTTCGATTTTGGGTTTTTAGATTATTCATTTCATTTTTGTTGATTGTAGGTCTAAGATAGTAATATTAAAAATAGTTGAATTTAAGTTTGATTATTGTGATTCAAATTAGATTTTTTGTTGTTATTTTGGTTTGAATGTATGTTAGTTTTATTGAATATAAACTTAAAAATTATTTATTTGGGTTTGAATGTATGTTTTTGATTGTATGTTGGAATTGATGTTTGATTATTGTAATCTTAAAAATAGAGTAATGAATATATGTGAGTTTTAATGGGAAAAATGTGTTGAAGTTGAGAAATATGTCTTTTAAATATGTCGTGATTTGTATGTCGTTTGAATTTGTGAAATATGTCTTTATTTAGATGTTTGGAAGTTGAGAATGTTATTTGTAGTATCGTTAGTTCCTTTTACAGTGCATATTTAAATTTTACGAATTGGAAAATATAGAGAAGGTTCTGTGAATTTTTTTTAAAAATCTAACATTAATCGTAACGTTGTTTGTTGTAGTTGATTTTGCTACTACACTCATTGATCGACGTTTACAGCCGTTTGCTACTACACTCGATTGAGGTAATTTTTAAAACTTTTTAGTACTTTTAATGTTTTAATTAATTAGTAATAGAAGAACAACCATATCACTTGAACACATTTTCAAATATAATTAATATATGTTAGGAATGGATAATGATGATGAAGGATCTTTGTTGGTCATGTATAATGGGAAATTAGAATGTAACAGAGATGTGACAGAGTATACAGGATCTGACCGCAAATTGATAGTTGTTCCGTTGAATATAAAATATGGGGATTTAGTGGATGTCATTAGATTCGAATGTTGTTATCCACACAATATGTTTGATGTGAAGTTGACGGCGAAATTACCATTAAACAATGATTGGACATACGCTCCATTAACCAATGATTGATCGGTTTATGGAATGATGTTTTTGTTTAATAAGATGTCTGTGGTTGGAGTGTATGTGGAAGTTGAACCTAAATTGCCCAACCCTACGCTGACAACCAACACTCATTCGTAGGAGTATGGTACAATAAGATCGACCGGTTGGGACTACGAAATAGATTTGAATATAAGTCTAAATCCTACAATCGAAGTTCCAACATACCAGCAAAGTCCATTTTTCCAATCGCAGAACTACCAGCAAACAGACAATGAATGACCAGAAAATGCATGTGACATTCCGTCTACGAGTGCAAATCATTATCCTGGTGTGTCGCAATTTGAACCAATGCATTACAGTCATGATGAGTTTGCTGGTAGGGTTGGACCGTTTACCTCATATCCCTCCCTTGGGCTTGGTTTGTCATGTGTTGACCCAATTCATTTTAGTCAACGAGAATGCATGCAAGAGATGCATAGCGTTGAAGATGATGACACTGAGGAATTAGGGGATTACAGTACACCATTCGCTATAGAATATGAACCTGAAGGTGTTTCTGCTAATGAAGTCGTTCCGGAGACACAAGATGTCATATATGCGATGAGCCAATCCATAAATCGTGAAGACGACGACGTTGTTGATGATGCAGTTGCTAACAACGACATGATTCCAACTCATAATGAACTTCTCGATATCTTCGAGGACGACAACTGGATAGATAATTCTGTAATTGAACACTCATTCTTCGATGCCGCAAACAATTTGGAACGTGGTGATTGACGTACGAAAGATGGTCGTTCTTTTTGGGATAAACGAAATTTCCCAACGAAAGATGATCTGGTTCACGCTCTGCAGTTGTGACACATTAAAAAGTTTGTTCAGTATTCAGTTGTGGTTTCTTCAACGAAACGGTATACTTTTCATTGTCTTCGTCGTAAGGAGGATAACTACAAATGACGTCTACATGCGCCTGTCCCAAAAGACTGCAGATATTTTCAAGTGAAAACGTATGACGCCGAGCACATTTGTTCCAATCCGATGTTGCTAAACAACAACAAACAATGCAATGCTAATTTTGTTTGCGACTTGATAATGTCATCTGTTCGAACTAAGTTCACAATTACTCCTGCTGAGATAATGGATAGGGTGAAGATCAAATACTCACTTGAAATCGGTTACGCTAAAGCATGACATGTCAGGCAAAAAACATTGAACCGAATTTATGGTGCCGAAGAAGACAGTTTTAGGGATCTGCGAAGGTTCCTCACAGTTCTCTGTCAAAACAATGAAGGATCTGTTGTTGAAATAGAGACCGTACATGTAAATCCAGACGAGGAGATGTTTTACCGTGTGTTTTGGGTGTTCGGGTCATCAATTAGTGGGTTTCAATATTGCAGACTTGTTGTCAGTGTGGTTGGAACCCACCTCTATAGCAAATATAGAGGTTTATTGCTAATTGATGTGGGCACGGATGCAGACAACGGAATTTTTCCTTTGACATTTGCTGTTGTAGAGAGCGAGAAGACAGAGTCGTGGACGTGGTTCCTTCAATTGCGGGCAAGTGGAGTGACTTGAAAGAAAATCTTGCTAAACATCAAAATTCCAAGGAAAGAATGAGACAAATCAAGTTTTACGAAGCAGGTAAAACTCATTCCTTTATGAAATTTGAAGAACTATTGAAGGCTATTGCAGAGGAACATAAACCGGTATACGAGTGAATTCAGCATCAAGGTCCTTTGGAAAGATGGACTTGTTGTCATGATGTGAGTCAACGTTTCGGATGTATGACAACAAACATGTCAGAAAGCTTACGAGGGGCACGCAGTGTGCCAATTACGACCATGATTTTGATGACATTTCTCCGTTTGAACAAATTCTTTGTTAAAAGAAGGGACGTCGCTGAGTCATGGAATGAAACATATGTACCGACAGTCCACACCGTGGTAACGACAAACAATAATCTGGCGAGAACTCATACAGTAACTCGATACCACCAGTTGATATACCAGCTTGAAGCCAATGACCAGAAAAATACCTTGTGAAATTTGAAGAATGAGTTATTACTTGCACTTGTGGATACATAATTGCAATGCACGTCTCATGTTTACATGTACTAGTAGTTTGCAGCGGCAGACATGCAAATGTTAGCACTTCACATTTGGTCTTCCCGTATTATGAAGTTCAAATGTATAGACAGGCGTACAAACCGATATTTATCCCAATTCCTGATGTGAGGTATTGGCCAGATCGTGGCAACATCACAATGAAGCCTCCGTAAACCAAAAGACCTCCTGGTAGGCCAAAATCAACGCGAATCCGAAACGAGATGGACGAGCACTCTGGAAGAAGGGTACGGTGTGGGAGATGCGGCGGATTGGGGCATAATAGAAAATGATACAAGGAACCTATATAGTAAAATTGTTTAAAAATGTCTATGATACTATTATGTAGGATTTCAGATAAATGTAAGACTTGAATAATGATTAAATGTAAAAGTTGAATTGATGTGGTGTAAGACTTGATGATGTAAGAGTTGAATGTGGTGTAAGAGTTGAATGCTTTTTAAGATTTGATTGTGATGTAGGACTTCAATGAATGACATTCCCTATTGGTAAAAAACTAGATGTTTGATTTTTATGACTCCAATTTTTCGTAACTGTAAGTAATATTACGTTGATTCTTAAGATATGATTTGCAACACTTCAATGTTTTCTAATATTTAACGTGTTATGTAAAAATGGAGTTTGGTGGTTCCAATACCGGCTCGGTTAGAGGAAGCTACGCTTCACAGGGTCCAGTAGGCAAATCAGTGTTGGTTTTGCAGGCCAACCACAAGTGTGACTTGTTCAAAGATTTTGTAAGCATTTTACTACTTGAAGTGAAATATTTGCACGTATGTATTAATATTCTGACATTTATCTTAAATTATGCAAAAGAATGTTGATGACGTAAAATGCGTTGAGCATGGATCGAATCTCAACGAATGACAGATCACTGATGAGAGGATGTTGTTTCTGCTAGATATGGCGGGGTTTGACACAGTCACTCGATTGGGCCAAGTCTAGTTGGACCATACATTGCTGGGGGCGATGGTTAAGCGTTGGAGACCGGAGACTCATTCATTTCACCTGCGACATGGTGAGATCACTTGCACTTTGCGTGACATCTCTATGATTATCGGCTTACGCGTAGATGGTTTGCCGGTGTGTGAGTCTCAGAAGTACGTTTGGTCAGAGGTCTACATGGATTTATTTGGTCAGGTCCTCGATGACTTGGGTCGTAAGGGTTTCGTAACTTTGGGTTGGTTGCAAGCTCAGTTTTTGTAGTTGCCATTTGATGCTGACGAGGAGACGGTTACACAACACACCAAAGCCTTTATTCTGTTCCAGCTGGGATGCAGTATTTTGGCAGATAAGAGTGGCACGATGGTTTACCTGATGTACCTGTCTTTGCTCGGAGATTTGGTCGTCGCATCAGAGTACAGTTGGGGTAGTACCGCTCAGGCCCACTTATATCACATGTTAGACGAAGCTTCACTGATTCCGACCAAACATCTGTGTGGTTTTCTTATTTGACACTCAATCCGACCCAAATTCCAACCATATCTGACCTCCGTTTTGATCCAAACTTTCACGTAAATATAGGTTTAGGAGTGTATTAGGGATACAACAAAAAAATTAGGAAAAAACGTCGAATGTGTGTTAAATAATGAGTTTTTGAAGTTCAAGAGAGCAAAGTGTTACAAAATTAAAATTCAGGGGAGGTAACTGTTAACTTTGAAACTTCATGGGGGCAAAGTGATACCAATACATAGTTCAGGTGGGCAAAATGTAATTAACCCTTTACATAAATCAAAAGTTATTCACAATCATGGTAATTGACATGGAACATTTATTACCGAGATAAGATTGTCGTGTTGGTTAAAAAGTATTGTAGGTCTATAAATATTTAACGACACGAGTATATAAAAGAGGAAAATTGTTACATTTATATATTCAATAGACATAACAAGTGAAACATTATGGAATTGTGTTAAGTGTCATTAATGTTTTTCTTGAATCTTAAGATATGAGACTTGTGTCTTTTCACATAAGTGGAGTTTAATTTGATAGTGTCAAAAACTATCATTGAACATAGTGATAAAGACGATAGTTGGTTGAACATGACTTATGCTGGAAAAGTTAGTTCGTTAAATGATTATCATTGCCCATCTTTACTTGAGTGATGATATTAGTGAGTCATTTGATAAAGCAAAATTATAATGTGCATAATATGACTTGAGTTAAGTTACATAGTTATAATTAGCTTAAAAATCAAGAAATGAATATAATACAAAGGTGACACATTTCTTCTTTGTATATATTTTTAATTTCATGAGGCAAGGGATAGACACAAGTGGTGCACTTACATCACTAAATGGATCGTGTTTAGTTCGAGTGGACAAGACATCTATGCTAATTGGGAAACTATAATGTGCAGTTATATACCGATTATAGTTTATGATATTAAGTGTTTAATATCATTGTCAATCTAGCTTGGATCCTCATTTAGATCACACTACAAAATTCGGAAACAAAAAGCTTGATTATATGTTCTAGGATGTATCGGGTTTCATATGAATGAGATGCATGTGGTGAATCGATAAAATCAATATGTCATGAAAAATTGACATAATTAGAAATCATGAATAAATTCAGATGAGATGTATGTATTATGAGGTGTAATAGTATGACATTACATAAGATAATATGTTACATGATATATGAATTTGCTAAAAACCCCAAGGATCAAATTTTGTTGGATGTAAATCCAAAATTTGACAAAGGCAAAATCGAGACAAAACGATATGCCGTTTTGGAATCGGTTGACCGAGTTCTTAGGAACGGTCGACCGGACAGAGATAGGATGCGCACGGGTCGACCAAAAATTATCAGGATGTGTCTTGATAATATGATCGGTTGATCGGGCGTGATACACAGTTGACCGAAAATCTCCAGGAAATATTTTGGTGATAATAACGGTCGACCGGTATAGGGACACAGTTGATCGAAATTTACGAGGAGCAATTTTGGTATGGGAACGGTCGACCGGAGTGAGACGTGGTTCGACTGAAATTTTGCAGGGACTTTTTCTCATGCATATTTGGTCGACCGTCTAACTCACGGTCTGACCAAACTTGTCAAAGTTAGAATCGTTCAGTCGACCCGAGTGGTGATTTCGGTTGACCGTCTGACGTAATTCTGCCTTGAAGTTTTAAGAGATTGATGTTGATCATGAGCTAGATTTATTCCAATTATGGTCAAACGTTTTTAAGGATGATTATGTGTCATTTTGTGATTGGTTTAAATTAGAGAAAAACAAGAGATCATGAGTTAATGTGTAGCTCATGATGTGAGTGTTGGGTGAGTTTATAAATAGGTTACATTTCTCTACTTGTTAAGTTAATGCAAATTCTCTATATCCCTAACCTCTCCACTAATCGATACGATTTTCTCTTAATTAGTTAGAGCTTTTGGAGATTGATTCTCGTGGAGCTTTAGATGAGTTATTAACTAGATTCTAAGCTTGATTTAAAGATTGAATTGGCTAGCTCATTTCTCTCTAATCTTTGTTAGAGTTTGCTGAACACTTGGATGTGAATCGACCGACGATTCGATAAACAACGCAACTCCGGATATTCATAAAGGTTTTAGAGAACCTTTGGGTGTGATCATCTTCTGTATTTATTTTAATATATATAAAATACATGATATTAGAATAAATATAGAACAATGTACATGAAATCACTGAAAATATAAAAATTGTTCTTGTATTCATGTATAATTTTTTTAAAATATACACATACATAAGGAAACGAAATCTTAAAGTTTGTTTGATTGCTTGTGAGATTGCTAGATGCATAGTAAGTGTTCGATGAATTGCTTAGTTTGAGTTACATTGATTTCATTCTTCATTCCGCGTACGCACTACGCACTAAAGATTTTAACATTCTTAGGTGCAAAAGGCACATTGGTAGTTGTCCTCGAGTTGAGGCCATTCCAGGTCTCGGTCGTGGAGAAAGCAATAATAGGCCTCTTCGATGTAGACGTAGTCGCAATATTTTCGTAGGGTGGCAGGAAAGAAGCTCTCCTCCACCACGATCCGCCCGTGGGTGACCCTGCGTTCGTACGCCATCTCCATGTACGCCGTCAGACCGTCGTCAACTGGAATGTTAACATTGTTGAGGATGCAAAGGGAGACACTAACCGAACCGGTCCACGTAATCAAGTACATCGTCATTATTGGATTGGATCTAAGAACATGGAAATTAAACCAAACGTCTTACCAAAAAAAAAACCTTGGTGGATAGCGTGCAATATTTCCAAGAATTTTTTTTCTTTTGAGAGTTTTTTGTATCTAGTTTGAGAGTTTTTGTATCTAGTTTGAGAGTTTTTTTCCAATATGTATCTAGTTTGAGAGTTTTTTTCTTTTACAATAGTTTTTTTTGTGTGCTATCACTCGGTGAAAACACTTGTTATTATCCTACCATAGGTCGAAAGTTTTTGTGAATTTATGCTCATGCCATTAAATGTTAATCGTTTAAGAATACACCATTGTACCTTATTTTTATAAACACGATTTTTTTTAATTCATCCCTAATTTTAGACACATGTCGTCCTTTTATTGGGTAACATATTTAAATTACTTTTAACGTGAATTGATGAACTTAAGAGATTAATCGATTGCAATTAAATTTGATTAATTGTTTCTTTCTTTCTCTCTTTAATTTTCTTTTTATTCCTTTTCTCTCATTTTCTAATTCTCTCTCACCAATGTTGTTTGAGCCTGACCTCTCTAAGGTCCATTACGTATCTCTGTGTTGTGGACGGGAAGTGAGTAGACAAAAATTAAGGTTGTTATTCAGTGGGAAGTTATAACAAACTCAACTATCTCCTTAAACATTGAACTCTCTCAAACATAGCAAATCTTTTTTCCTTTTTTTTATTTAAAAAAAATGAATCTTGAATACTTTAATATCACTATATAAAAAAACTCACTTCGTTTCAACGTCACAACAACAAACCATCACTTTCAAATCTCTTTTCTCGATCTCAACAATCTTCCCGGAAGAAAAGATAACTATTAAAACCAAAAACTCATCTGTTTATGATTTGTGTTACTACATGATGTTGTTATATGATGATTAGTACTTTTTGCGAAAATGTAACACCAAAAAGATAGCGAAGAGGTTAATAATGGTCTCACATTTGCAGAAGTTAATGAGTTTAGTATTATTGTTTTGATAAGTGCTAAAAAATTGTTTATTATTTTCTATGTGTTTATTGTCGTTTTACTTTGGACCGGAATGCCCTCCAGTTGTTGGAGGGTCCAGCACCTCTACAAAACTAATTATAACATATAATTAATAAATTCAATGTGAGTTTAACAAAATTATATAACAAACAAATGGCTGGCACATGGTAGTGAATAGAGAGTACGTAACTCAAAAGTGGGTTCGTGTGATATTGACATTCACAAAAGGCACATGATCCACGTTTTCATTGATTTTCAGATTTGAGAACTACACCAAACTTTTGATAAAGCTGAGAACATATTTGCGATCCTCTTTTTTTTTTAGCGGTCAGTTTAAGTACAATCATCAGTGTGTTTCGACGACTTTCTAGAAATCCTGATCTTCCGCTCTATCTTAAAATCATTGTTAACATTTTACAATCGTGAACATAGTTATAATTTAAAACTACCTTTACATTTTATAATTTCAGCACATGTAGTTCATGATCATATATAGTTCCCCCTATCATGCCGTTTCAACGGTGCCATACAAGTAATAATGAATTGGTAAGCAAGTAATCAATGAATCTAGACGTGATTGTCTTATGGATTGGGCTTTACAGGTGGACTTGAATGAGTCTATTTTAACAAGGCCAATCGATTTCAAGATGAGGATATTGGGTACACACCACTACACCAATGGTTAGGAAGTAACCAAACCCAAGATAGTCCCACATCGGCGGAACATTTAAGTCTCATCCGAATTCATCTATAAAAATGGAATGCCTCCGCAATAGTAATTCATTAAATCTGTTACGTGTCGTGCGTGTCCAGTTGAAAGAATCTATTCCATCAACTTTTATTTTCGGTGTGAGGCTATGTTAGTGTTGTAATATCGAATCCCCGGAAATCCCTCCGACCAATATTTTCTTCGTGTGCTTCTTTTGGTATGTAAGCTTTCTTCTATTCCTACTTAGTTTAGTTTTCTTGTTGTACTTTTTGGAGTACTAAGAAAATAGAAGAGAAGAAAAATTACCTACCAAGAGAAAGAACAAGAAGTCCTAAAACGGTTCATACGGGATGATGCACTATTAATTAAATAGTCACATTGCATCCAGCCAAAAGGTTTTGTTTTGTGCTTTGTTTGTTCAGCTTGTTTTATCCTCTCAATTTTGATTTAGAATAAAAATTATATATCTTGCGGTATCTATTATGAGTTCAAATTAACAATATCAACCTTAAATGACTTTACGTGCTTAAAAGTTATCTTGTTTGATAGAATATTGTTTTTTGTTTGTTTATGATCAAGTGTAATTAGGTTTTAATAATTGTCTTCTTCTCTTCTCTATCTCATGAAGTGTTTCATGATTCTCATCTTCCTCTCTTCTTTTCTCATGCCCTCCAACTAATGGAGAAAAATAAGTAAATTTTCTTAATGCTCTTCTCCTTCTCCTGGTGTTTACCTTTTCTTTTATTCCTATGTTGTATTCTTGTTGTACATTTTCGGGCTACAAAAAAAGTACAAAAAAAGAAGGGAAATTACGAAAGAAGTACGAGAAGGGAATAAATCATACTAAAAGATGAACACTATTGAAACACTCTCATCGCAATAATAATAAAAGTTTGTTTCGTGCCTTATCCGATCAGTTCATTTTATCTCTCAATCTTGACTTAAATTAAAAATTTACATATTTTACGTTTTGTATTATGAGTTTCAACCTTCAAATGGATTTTTATGCGGTGTCAAATGAAATTGTGTACGTAAGTTTCGGCAATTTATTTTCTTTTATAATCTATTATTGCCTCATTCCAAATCCCACGCCACCTTTTTATTTTCACGGATAATTTAAATTTACGTCACTGAAAATTGAAATCACGACCTGAACCTGAATCTTTATAAACTAAACCTTTGACCGAGTAATTAGTTGTTGCATGACATGTGTATACGTCCGTTGTGAGTTTGAGTTGGTTTTTTAATCTGTCGCTCTTTTCTCTCTCTCTAAATATGCGCTTGAAACACGGTTTAATATATATATACCCAAAAATTCCCCTAAATGGATTGTAACTTAAGTGTTCATTTTTTTTTATCATCACGTTAATCTTAAGCGTCAATCAATTATTTTCGTTTTTCCGATAATTCTTTACGGTCAAATAAATCTGAAATGCATAATGTGTTTGATTTGATTATTTTCAAAGAAAAGTGGTATCATTTTTTTGCTTTATTTCTTTTTTAAGGAAAGTGGTTTGATAATTTTTGAAATTACGCCTTTGACCGAGTAATAAGCATGGTTGATTTCTTCTTCTTTCTAACATAGGCTTTTTGGATGACATGTTTGTATGTGTAGGTTGTGTCTGAATAAGTTTTTTTCTTCTCGTTTACTTTGATGTTACTCTGAACATTTTTTTATTCAATTTATTTAGGTATACGCTTTCGTATTTAGGTGGTTTTGAAAATAATTTTTAGTACTTATCTTTTGATAATATTCGTGATGAATACTTTTGCATACTTTCGGGTTAAAATATTTTGATAATTTTGAATTAGTTTTCTAATGTATTTTTGGGTATTTTTAATTTTGTTTGTCTATTAATCATTGGCAATTTTTGTTTACCAATTAAGGGAACATGATTAGATAATTTTCTAAAGTAAACTTTGACCAAGTAATTCTTTTGACCATCTCTTATTTTAGGGTATTACTATTTGTCACATGTAAATTACTCAAATTGTCCATGTCAATTAACATTTTGCTCATCACAATCCATTTAATACATATTTCGGTCCAGACGTCTGAGAAAAATGCCTCCCTCGTGGGGATGGCGTTTGGCTAGGACGCCCCCTATGGGGGAGGAGGCGTCTAAGGCAGATGTCCTAATTTTTATTTTATTTTTAATATTTTATATCGTATGTTATTGCAAATTATTTCAGTTTCCGTTGTAAGATTTCGATGGTGACGAGAAGGAAAAAAAACAAAAAAACGTAAATAAATGAGTAAACGGATCAATATCTGGAGTACAATAATAAAGTGTTGACACAAAAAATGTTCGCAAAGTGCGCTCCCTTTGCTCGCTCGTTATGTTACTACGATTTTATTTTTCATGGTTATTTTTTGTTGTAGTATGAACATAAGAGAACATCTTGGAAGTAGAAATAAATAAAAATAAGAGAATGACAAAATGGTAATTGACGCTGGCAATTTAAGTAATTCGCAGGTGACGTTTAACGGTCTAGTTATTTCATTCGAAATGTTACCTTATTTTATTTATTTATTAGTAAACTGACTTTATTTATTTATTAGTAAACTGACGCAAAATCTTGATAACACAGGGACGGTTATTCAATTATAAGACTTATGGCTGAATTTTATCAGCCAAGACGTTTATACAACATAGTCACTAAACAACATGGTCAACATATTTACTTCTAAGTACAACATAGTCACCAAATAAAACAAGCAAAATGTCAACCAACTTTAATGTAAGAAAATTTAACACTTATCTAGCACCCAAGTTGTGATTTGTCTTTAAACCAATAAACATTGTATACCAAAAATCTCTTCTGCCCTGGACAGTGTAAACTCAAAACACATCGGTATGGTGAAGTTTGCCTTCTCTACACTTCTCCGCTCTCTCACCTGGTTTTACACCTGAAACCTTTTCTCTGTTACCACATTAATCATTACGAAATAAGATGTATTATCGAGTTAACAATGATTTACCTGAACAACTTTGGCTTATTATTATTATTATAAGCGAGCCGAGCTGCGTCCCTCCACAGAAGGATCTCATTTTCTTTTTCCTCGAGCCTTTTCTCGACGAATTCTAAGGCGAATTTCAGTTCCTCTATGTGCTCTTGCTGTCTCGTTTCGAGAAGCTCATGTAGTCTTCTCTCCAGCTCATACGGAGAAACCCCGCAGTGTTGGCTGTCTTGCTCTTTGGCCTCAATCTGAATATCAGATATCACACTGTTGCTATCGCACGTAGAAAAATCTTTGTTAATTCCAATGGCCTGCGATTTCGGTGATGACATATCATGTTTGTAATAGAATCTCAAGCCACAAGCAAGTAATGGTGAAATATATAATCTCTATATCTTTGTAACATAAGAAAAGACGGGAGTTTTAATCTGTATTGAGAAAACCACAGTAATCATATTGTCTAGAAGTTGACATTTCAAAATGACTTTGTAGCTTCAGTTTCATGTTTAATTGTATATTAGATGGGAGCGTAAACGGAAGTTTCTTTGGCTAATTATTGAAGGAAAAAAGTCATAATATGACACCAAATGTTATTTCGGATTTTATGCTTCTCAACTCTCAAGAACAACCAATGGATAAAACAGATAATGTAAGGTGGTATTCAAGATTGAATAATGATACCTCGACTGCATTGTCAGAGAGTTCAGAATCCTCATTCAAAAGGCCTATCTGTAGTCGTTCTAATTCGGACTCAAGCTCAGCTTCCAATTGCTGAATTCTACAGGAACCGGAAGTCTTGAACTTCACAAAGCCATTTGACGGAGTTTTGCAGTCAGTATGAACTAATTGCGATGTCGAGGATTGCTGTTGAGTTTGTTGATATACAGTACTGGTGTTGTTAGTTATCTCTGCGGCCACTTCTGCTGCTGAGTAGGAAGACTTACGATCATTTGTCAAATTAGAGGACTCAGAACTCGTAGTTTTCTCAATTTTCCCTTTGACATCTCTAAGCAGAGTCTCCATTTCCTTTCTCAGCTCTACCATTTTTTTGAGTTCGTCTGCGGTCTTTGAGAAGAGTAGCATCAGGTTGAACCCCACAACCAAGTTAAAAGAGGAGTTCCCGGAGGTGTCTCCTAAGAAAAAAAACATGCCAAAAGAATTAGAACTTGTTCCACACATTACGAACTTCGAAATTTTACCATTCATTGAGTTGGAAAAATATACTAATTATAAACCAGAAAAGGTAGTTTTGTGGATCTAATAAACAGATGCATAACGATTGGAGCTAAGTGAGATACCTTTTTTGGTACCAAAAACAAGCAAAACAAAAACTGTGTCAAGTAAAAAGATAATCAGTCCCTAAATCCAATCAGATTAGCACTACGAGAATGGCAATTAAACGCTCAATCATGCTAATTCTGTTTTACCTCTTTTTGTAGACAACGAAGGGCAGAAACCAAGATTACCAATCAAGCTGTAATATGACAAGAACCAAACATAAAACTAACGGGAGTAAACATGACAAACACACCTAATAGATTCCGGTCTTCGGATTCCTTCCCATCATCATCACCTACAGATTTCTCCACTTCTTCTGGATCAAATTGCACTTCCTTCTGCACCCCTGAAGGCAAAGAAGGTGAAGGGTCACTTCCACATTCCACTTCACCTTCCTCCTTACCTTTCTCCTTTCCCTCTCTATGTCTTATGGGTCTTACCCAATACTCCAAACTACTCTTCCCACTCCCTTCTCTCTCAGACACAAAGCCCAACCTCTTCTTCAACCTTTTCTTCTTTTTCAAGTGAAAAGGCCATTGGGTCACTGCCCATTTGAGAGAAAGCTTGGAGCAGGTGTTGGGAGAAGAAGAGGAAGAAAACGCTGGTGACATGGACTCCTTCCTATGCTTCTCCTCTCCAATCTTACATGAACATGTTTCTTCTGGTTCTTGAAGTATGTCCACAATCTTCATCTCAAACTCACTTGGTTTGCAATAAAAATCCCACCTTGCTCTGCTCCAAGGAGACAGGGAGTTGTGTTCCTTCGGTTTTTACTTCGGATAGAGCAAGATTTTGTTGTCTGGGTTTCGTTTCTTGTGTAGCGGAATCGTGCGGAATGTTTGGTTTGTGTTGGATTGGGTGCGTTTGATTTGGTAACGACGGTCAACGACCACCTTAATCAATGTTATTAAGTCGGTGTTTAATGGCGTCAAATGACAGAGACATTAGAGTGGATGCGTCCTTTTGTATGCTAATAATGGCTCTAAAAAGCACAAAGTTTATTTCAATTTATTTATTATAAATTGAGCACCAAAAACAATTTTATAAGGTAATAATTGATAAGTGTTTTCTTCCTGTCTATAAAGTCACAAATGAGGATTAGAATTTAGAATTATCCAAGAGTAAGCCAAAAGAGGAGTAAAGCATGGGGATTTGAAGAGTGTAAGACGGAATCAAGAGGCGCCCAACGATTCAAATTTTGAAAAGGATGTCAATCTTTCTTTCGAGAAAATGAAGTGTCAGATTCATCACCTGATGGTCACCAAGAATGCCAAAAAAGGCAGCTGAATCCAAATGTAAATTTTCAGTGATGTATTGGTCTTTTGTGTTGTCCGTTGTGGCCACCATAATACTCAGTTTATGTTCCCAAAAATAATTGCTCCAATGAATAATAAACACATACGCTTATGTTTCTTGAATGTATGTGATTCTGTAATGCTCAAGAACAAGATCATGTATGAAGATAGAAGAGTAACAAAGTTTTCAGACTTGCTCCTCGTTCAAATACTTGTTAATGCACATCTATGCACAGGTTAACATCAACAATTACACAATAATATTCAGTAACACATTGTGAACCCGCATATGGTGCATCCATACTACTAACTAGTATTCCTGTGGGCATCCATACTGCTCAGTGCTAACAAATTCGTACTAAATAAATGTGTCCTGCTAACTAGCCCTCCTGCTATAACTTATAACTACATTATCTATATCTAAATAGACTAAGAACACACGCAGTCATGACTCAGATGACCTAGGTCATCCACTTTATCTCTCTCCTCCAAATGACCTACCACGTCATCATAACTTAACATCATCTTTCTTCATCACTATTCACTTATTAACCATGACCTAGATCATCTCACTCTCTTTGCTCCACATCATTAATTTCATTCACAATTTTTATTATATTCCAAGATCATTTATATTTACCAAAAATAATAATAATTCAAACAAAATATATATTAATTAGCAAATTATTATTATTATTAATAAAGCAAAATACATATTTATTTAAACGATTGTAGTCGACCGGGTCGCTCCAGCACATGACCGGGTTGGGGTCGTCCCAGGTTCTGGGTGTGGGACGACACCGTTAATGATACTCTAAAAGTGTATCCAAAAGAGAGCATGTGTGCCTCCAACCAATCACAACTTTTCTATTTTCTTATATTTAAAAGAGTATCTAATCTAAAGGAGAGTATGTGTGCCTCCATCCGATCATAATTTTTCTATATAGTTTGTCCCTTTAGCATTAGAGCAGAATTAACGGGTCGTGGGATGAACCCCCCCCCCCCCCCCCGCATAGGAGTTTTAAGTGAATAGTAAGGATTGAGAAACTTTTACTTAACACAACTACTAGATACATTCTCATTTTGTAATAGATGTCAGATGGAGGAAATTCTCTTCGACCATTACTGCAGTGCATCAAACAAATTCGCGAATAGCTGCAAACAGTTATCATGTCATTTACCCACTTCCTGAATTGCTTCACATATGATGCATCCATATCGCTAAAAGTAACTCAGAGGAACTGATCTTTACAGAATCTATAATTCCAGTAAGATTGTAAAATGATGAGCAAAGGGAATACATTATCCATTTTTTTGAGTTGCTGTGGTGAACACTGTACAAAAGAAAAACTATGCCACAATGGAAGAAAAAGATGGCAATAAATCAAATTGATGGACATTATACTATTGGAAGTTGCATCCAGTAGAGGAACCATCTTTACTTCTTTACACCCTCAAAGCCAAAGGTTCTTGCCATGGAAATTTCCTCCTCTTGGAAGTAGATTTTCCGTTCGCGACACTCCTAGACTCCAATTGGTTCACACTCTTAGCTCCAGGAGTTGCTTTCAAGACGTACTGCTTCGGTAACTTCCTTGAGCTTTGATTTTCTGTTGCTACCTGAAACTCAGCTTCTGCTTCATTCTGTGATTGCAGGAAAAAAAACCCTTAACATGAATTGACTGAATTGAAATAATAGTCATTCGTTTCAATTGTAGAGAGAAATTAGACCATTACCAGCATCACTGTTTGATTGAGTTCAGCAGACACTTCCGGAAAAGAAGCTTTCTTTTCTTTAGCGATTTTCCCTTTAATGCGAGCTTTAGTTTTGGAACTCTGGTTTGGAGTCGCATAGAGACTTGGTGTCGTCGAGCATTCAATCCCACTTGTAGATGTAATAGTACATAAACTTCCGAGTATCGGCAAGTAACATCCATTGGATTGATCATTAACAAAATACTCGTATTTACTTCGCAAGAATCTGGAACCATTTGTTACGAACCTCAGCTACATGATGCCCTTTGTGTAAACCAAAATGAAACAAAACCAAAGTAAAAGAACCAAATGCCTTACTTGATTTGGGTTTTCAGACTTTTGAGCTTCTTCTTTGCTCTCAGCAATCTATTCCTTTTGGCCTCCGTGTCCTGAAAAGAGATTTTAATTATGAACAAACTATGCAATTACATAAGAATTAAAAAAGACATTTTTTCTTCTACTTATACATCATGTAAAAATTCCCCCAAATCGAAGTCCGAATAGAATCAAAACAAGATCTTCGAAAGAATCCAACAATCAAACCCTAAAAAATCGAACCCAAACCGTAGATCCAAAAACACTTTTAACACCAAAACCGACCGACCCAAAACCAGAAAACCTCCAAATCCCCCTAAAAATCCCACCTTTAAGAGATCCTCGTAGACCTGCAACAGCGATGGGGTCTTAAACCTCGCCCTCACCTCCTCGCCGGCCATCGGATCCAACGGCGAAACGCGATGGGCACTCGCCTTGGTCGCCTTTCTCTTCATCTCCCTCAAACCCTAATCCTAAAGAAAAGGGAGTTGAGGTGATAATAAAAGAAGAGAATGATGAAGAGAGAGAAAGACAAAGAGATGTTGTGTTTGTGTCTAAAAGACAAGGAAGGGCAAAAGAAGGAAAGGAAGAGAAGAGGAGAGGAGGCCCATGACCATGTAGTTGTGATCCAGGAATAGGAATGGAAGGTGGATTGGTGTTGTGGGAATTTCCCATTTCTCCCTTGCAGAAGAAGAGAACCATTTCTTAATTGCTTTGCTGAATGTGTCAATGGGATGAGAAAGGAGACACCACAACACCACCTCACAATTCATCTCAGGGAAATGGTTTTGGTTTTGGTTTGTCTTCCAATGTAATGATGCTATTTTGCCTTTTTTGTTTGTTAAGGTGAGATGAGGTTTGAGGTCATGCGAGGAGGTGGTGTTTGAAGAAAAATGTTGCAGGGACTTGGGTGTTTTCATGGTGGAGGATGAGTGGTTGGGTGTGTGGGTGTGCATTTTGGTGTACAAACTACAACAAACAAACAATACTTGGATTTTCCTTATTTTACTCCACTCTATCCCTGCAAAAATGATTGGCTTTCACAAGTTTCTTTGGGCCGAGAAGCTCCTCGTGCATGCGTTTTCTTCTTTGAAAAATGGTGCATTCACGGGTCCTCTACTCACTCTGATATTTTTGGTGATTTTTGTGTACACACCCTCTAGTTTTACTATTTTTATTGAAGTCATGCCATGGATTCAACTTCTTAAATTGGTCGTCCAACCAAAAAACACGTAATTCTTTATCTTGATTACTTGAACTAGGTTTGGGTGTGACTTCGTGGAGCTTCTCCAAGAACCAGAAGCTGCATTGCACTAGAAGCTACATCGAAACAATCAAACCCGAAGCTGTGTTGTTGGGGGAGAAGGTCTGCTTCTCGAGGTCACCTTTTACACAAACAGTAAGAGCACCCTTAACGGGTGCTCTACGCCCGGGCGCCCGGGCAGCCCTCCCTTAACGGGAGGGCGCACCCAGGGTGGATTCCCCTCCATTGGCTCGATTTTTTTTTTTTTGTGTTTTTGTTTTAACAAATGTTTTAAAACTAATTAAAATCGTTTTTTCAAATATTTTTTTATGAAAATAAGTTTTTTATTTGTTTATATTTTCTACATTTTTTTGATAATTTTTCGTATTTTGCCTAGAATTGATCCCGAAATTACGTGTAGGGGAGAGAATGTAGGGCGCTTGAGGTGTTTTTGGGTGTGGTTAAGAAAAATTTAGGGGGATTAGTTTGAGCTGACGTGGCGGAGAGAGAAGTTGACGTGACGGAGAGAGAAACCAAGGAGTTCCTGGGCGCTGTTAACGACGCTCTAAGAAGCAGGGGGGAGCTTCTGTCGGATCCTGGGTTTGATTAACTCACCATCCTAACAATTGCCCACTGGATTAGTTGAAATTACGACGAATTATTTACCGTTTTGCCATTACAAATGAGGAAGATTTTACTTTTTCTTCACTTCCACCTAACACTCGCTTATCTCCTTCCCATTCCTTAACACACGCTTGCAACACCGACCCTCCCTTATCTCGGCAACCTTCATCCGAGCGGCACATCGTTGGAGAAATTCACCCATCGTTGTGGATCACCGTCCTCTCAGGTAGGTACATCATCTTCCTTGACGTTATTGGTCAGTATGACTGTGGTTGCTTGAACTCGATCATGAACAAATAGTTGGATTTTCCACCCCAAATCCATTGAGTCGTAACCAATCTACACATTTTATAATTTTTTTGGTTGGTAAATCAGTCCAATGTTATAGATCTATGTTTTATAGGCATTATATGTTAACGTAATTTCCTCCCAAATACTAAGGACGTAACATTGTGTGTGTAATGTCAAAACCCAATATTCCATGATTGTGTCTTTACTAATAAAAATCCCCTACATTTTTGCTGATTTTTTTTGAAGGAGGACATGCATGTACTTTTTGTAGGATTTCTAGTTTAATTGTACATGTATATTTTCGAAATTTTTATGCACAATAAGGATTAATTTACAATTTTCTATGATTTATTTCATGCATACATCAATTGTTTCAATATCTAGTTTCAAAACTTTATTAAAACAAATATGAGCTCCGAAATTTATACCTAGAAGTTCTCTAAAACTTCTTGAAGATTCGGAGACGTTGGGGATGCTTCTCGCCGCGCCGGATGCCTCCGAGTATTCACCAAACTCTAAACAAGATCGGAGAGAGGGAAACTAGTCTCTCAATCTCCGATAGGGTTTAGAATCTAATTACTAACCCCTCTTTAATTCCCTTGAGAAGATGATCTCTTAAGAACTAAAACTAAACTTAAGAATTAAGGAATTTTCGTGGAGAATTATGGAGAGAGAATTTTGCACAAGAAAATAATAAAATGAATTAATGAGGTAATGAGATAAACTTGTATTTATAAGTTCTCTCCAAATTACTTATTCATGTGCAACCCCTTACCCATGATTTCATGCAAAATTCCATCTAACCATCCATTATTTATTAATAAATAATCTTAGCCACGAATTAAATCAATTATGGACCAATTCCATGCATGATCTAATTAATTCTGCATAAAACAGTCAGACCGGTCGACCGTTTGCGAGGTCCGGTCGACCGTTTAGACCGAGTTTCGGTCGACCGATCGATATTCTCGGTCGACCGTTCGTAACAAAAAAGTTCATCGCAATGTTCGGTCGACCGACCGAGAATACTCGGTCGACCGAAAACAAACAAACGAAATTCTCGTTACGCTCGATACACATCCGGTGGACCGCGCAACATTACGGTCGACCGCACAACATTCGGTCGACCGTTTATGGTCTAGCGGTCGACCGTTTTTGCACAGTGCATGCAAACTTGTCAAATTTCGGTTTAACCCCTACAAAATTTGACATTTCGGGAGTAGTAGTAAATTCACAACTTATGTAACATATTATCCTATGTAATGATTAATCATTACACACCATAATATTTACATCACATATGAATTTAATTTAAGACTCTAATTATGTTATTAACCACAACATAATTTTGATTTTGCTTGTTCACCCCATGTGTCATATTTTCCACATGAAACCCGACACATCCTATGAACTCAAAATCCCCATTTCTTGTTTCCCAGTTTTGTGGTGTGACCTATGGGAGGATCTAAACTAAGTTGGCAGTGATATTAAGAACATAATATCACAAGCTATAAGCGGTATCTAGCTACACATTATAACTCCCAATTAGTTAGATGTCTTAATTCCACTCGAACCAAAACCCGATCCATTTAGTGATGGAGTGCACCACTTGTGTCCGTCCCTTGCCTCATGATATTAAGAATACACACAAAGTAGTATTGTGTCATCTTTGAATTAGTATTCATTTCTTGATCTCTTTAAGCTAGTTATAAATATGTGACTTAACTCAAATCACATTGTGCACATTATAACTTTGCTTTATCAAGGGGCCCACTAATATCATCACTCAATTAAGAGGGGCAATGATAATCTTTTGACTAACTATCTTCTCCATTAAAAGTTGTACTTAACCAACCAATGCCTTTACACTACACTTATCGATAGCTCAAGACACTAATCTAATTAAGTATTCCTTAAGTGATCAGATATAAGTCTCATATCAAAGGACCAAAGACACAGTAAAATATTAATGACACAGAAACACATTTCTATAATATTTTACTTATTAGGTCAATTCAGTATACAAAAGTAATATTTTCCTCTTTTGCATACCCGTATCGTCACTCATTTGTAGAGCTACAATGATCTATGACCAACACGACAATCTTAACTCGGTAATAAATGTCTCATGTTTATTACCATGATTGCAAATATCTTTTGTTTTATGTAAACCAATATCTTTTAGAGCTCTACGGTTAAGGACCAAGAGTCTCTTCCTTAACACTTCTAAAAGACGAATAACATAAATAAGGAACAAAATGATTTCTCATTCAATTCATAATAATTGTCATTTAAAAGTAAAACTTTTAGAACACATTCCCTTCACTTTTTAATGATTTTCATGGGGAAAATCTATAGTCCAGGGTGTTTACATGTTAAAATTTGTCAAAAAACTTGATGTGTTAAGGAACCATGTATTTTCTTGAATGAAAACATTTGTATTAATCGAGCCATATGTTTTAACATGAATACTCTTCTAGTTGGTGTTCAAAATATTTTCCCAAATGTTTCACCTCTACCTCTACACTTTTACACATCTTCTTTGTGATTGTAGTATTTTAATAAGTTTGTAGGAACAAATAGGTAATGACTTATATGCTAACCCAACAACTATTGTTATATTTAGATTAAAATGAACCGCGACATGCTGGATAATATGGACGAAGACGATCTAATAGAAAGTGTAGTTCTAAAAGTTATTGAAATTATTGAGGATTACCTCCAAAGGTATCTTATTAAATCTAAGGTTCATACGGCTCAATGCACTAGTCAACAACGTACACATGACCTACTAACCGGGCACTATCGTGTTTGTTTGGACTCTTGTCGGATGATGCCTGATGTATTTGTTAGCTTGTGTAACCTTTTCAAGGAAAAAGGTCTTAGGGGCCTGACAGTTGAGGAACAAATGCATATATTTTTATATGCTCTAGGACATGGTCATGCCAATAGGGCTCTCCAACAATTGTTCCAACACTCGAGCGAGACTATTAGCCGTCATATTAATCATGTTTTACGGGCAATGGACATATGGTGTTGTGATATGATTAAACCTAAAGACGATCTCAATCAGACCCCTGATTACATTTTGCACCATCTCGGGGGGAAGTTCAACCCATTCTTCAAGGATTGTATTGGTGCATTAGACGACACTCACATCCATGCCCGCGTACCAAAGGGGGAGCAACATGTTTATCGATCTGGTCGTGACCCCAAGCGTACAACCCAAAATGTTATTGGTGTGTGTGATTTTTATATGAGGTTCATCTTTTGCTCCGCTGGTTGGGAAGGTAGTGTCCATGATAATAGAGTCCTCAACCATGCCCTCTGTGAGGCTACTAGCTACCCCCCGGTAAAGTCACTGATTTAACCATTTGTATTACCTAAATAGCAGCTTGAGTTGTAACAAAATAGTTGTTGATTTCAGGAAAATATTATTTGGTCGATGCCGGTTATCTGAACAGACAAGGCTTTCTAGCACCTTATCGTAACACCTGTTATCATATCCCCGAGTTTCAAGCAACACAACCGCATGGTAGGGATGAGTGGTTTAACAACATGCACTCATCATTGTGTAACGTGATTGAAATGGCCTTTGGTGTTTTAAAGAAAAGATGGAGACTTCTGAACCTTATGGGTCCTTATCATTAGAGGCACAAGCCATGTTTGTAGCTGCAGCCATGACATTGCATAATTACATAATTGAGCATAAGGGGATGAAATCCTAGATGACACCAACAATGTTGATGTCGATCCTAACCAGCTAGGTCCTCTAAGGAACCCTTTGGTTGGGGGTGATGACGAATCAAAGACCAATGTACGTGATCGAATCCACGATGCAATCGCAACGTATCGCGGGGTGTAATGTCTTGTTCAGTGTGATTGAAAATTGTCTACGTAGAGCAGGATCGTAATGATGATGGGTGGTGTGTAACAATTTAATTATTCCTTGCTTTTAGTTGTAAGTTGAAGTGCCTTGATGTAGTATGGATTTGTATCTATAATTCTGGGAAGAATTATTTATTATCATGATGTTTACGATGACTTCTTTATATTTGTCATATACCTCTTGTTCAGTCTGTAGGACTTCGTGTCCCTATGTATGTGTATATTTTAAATTTTTTAATACAAACACACAAGATCGATTTTATATTTTCATTGATTTTACGTACATGTATATGTTTATTCTAATATCATGCATTCCTACACATATTAAAATAAACAAAAGAGAGATGATTATACTCAAAGATTCTCTAAAACCTTTCAGAAGATCCGAAGATCCGAAGTTCCGTTACTCGTCGAATCGCCCTCCGATTCACCTCCAAGTGTTCACCAAACTCTAAACGAGATTAGAGAGAAATGAGCTAGTCAATTAATATCTAATTGAACTTAGAATGTAGCTAATAATCCATTTTTGAGCTCCTGAGATTTCTATCGCCAAAACTTAAAACTATTAAGAGATTTTCGTGGTGATTAAGAGAGAGATTAATGAGAGAGAGAATTTATGCATTAACATAAACAAGTAGGATGATGTGTCCTTTTATAGACTCCCAAAACATCCTTATCAAGAACTATTATCTAGTCATGATCTCTTGCTTATTCTCTCCTAAAATTAATCCCAAATTGCCAAATAAACATCCTAAAAAAATGTTTGATCAAATCTGGAATTAATCTAACCCACGATCTAATTATTCTATTAATAATTCAGACAAAAATCGTGTTGTTCGGTTAACAAAGAATTCTTCTCGGTTGACCGAACCATTCAGTTTTAACACACGTTCGGTTGACGGTGAGCTAGACGATCGACCGAACATTCATGAGAAAAATTCTCTGAAAAAATTCAGACGATCCGCGTCTTGCTCCGGTCGACCGTTGACCCACCAAATTTCTCCTGGCGAATCTTTTTCGGAAGACCGTGTCACATTCGGTCTACCGCAAATATCTCAAGATAGGTCCTGAATATTTTCTCTCGGTTGACCGATTAAGCCCGGTTGACCGAATCCAATTGCCCAGGCACTCCAGACAATTTCGGTCAATCATTTGCTTTATTCGACCATTGTTCGGTCGACCGTTCCTTAAGACACCTCGGTCGACCGAACCCAAAACGGTTACCGTTTTGATCCCGATTTTACCTTTGTCAAATTTTGGATTTATTTCAAACAAAATTTGATAATTTAGGGTTTTTAGCAAATTCATATCTTATGTAACATATTATCCTATGTAATATTAAATTATTACACCACATAATATATACACCTCATATGAATTTATTAATGATTCTAATTATGTCAATTATCATGACATATTGATTTTATTGATTCATCACATGTGTCCATTTTTCACATGAAACCTGACACATCATATGAACTCAAAATCAAGATTCTTGTTTTCCAGTTTTGTGGTGTGACCTATAGGAGGATCTAAGTCAAATTGGCAGCGATATTAAACAGTTAATATCTCAAACTATAAGTGGTATCTAGCTACATATTATAGTTACCCAATTAGCATAGATGTCTTTATTCCACTTGAATTAAAACACGATCCATTTAATGATGTAAGTGCACCGCTTGTGTCCGTCCCTTGCCTCATGATATTAATAATATATACAAAGTAGAAATGTGTCACATTTGTATTATATTCATTTCTTGATCTTTTTAAGCTAATTATAACTATGTACATGCATGTCGCACGAATCGGGAACGCTCACCGGCCATGTCCCTTCTCCGCACTCCAAAAAGGATTTGTCTGGCTTCCCATCGCTCTACAACACCCGAAGTCGAGCAGGAACGTCGCAAAAGCAGTGCGGTATATGAACATTGTCGATGAGGTCAGTCATCGCTCAACGACGGTGAGGGTGGACGGGAATGCCGACTACAAGAGGAAGGGCGTCTGGTGTGGGAAAGGAAGGAGGGATCATCTTTGGGGGAGATGAAGATAAAAGTGGGGTGAGGGGTAGAATGGTAACCACGTAAGGTTTGACGTCGCATGGAGAAGCCCGTCTTCATGGCCAAACAAGCTTCTGCTTACAATGTGCGGAGAAACCGGAGGGAGAGAGCTTCTTGAGAACGTCGTCTACAGTAAAGGTTCCGAGGGTGAGAAGCGTTTTTGCCCCCAACATCCAAACGTTGCCTTGATAACCAAGTAACCGTTGAATAGTGGAACAGTAGAAGCTATAATCAGTTAATTACCGTATTGCATATTAGTTATTTTCGATATGTGATTGTCAAACTCAGTCGAAAGCAAGTTATAACTTATTTCTACTTTGATGTATTTATATAAAAATACTGAACTGCTAAACATCGCCCCAAAATTACTTAAATCGCCCCTTGAAATTACCAAATTGCCCTTCCTCCTATTTTTGCTTATATATCTCACAATTTCACTCTTTTTTCAAAACTTTCTCTTCCTATACCTACTACACAAGATTACGAATGTCTCGGAGGCCAGGGAAGCAGCCAGCAGTTCCCCCGGTGTACCCGTATGAGGTAACATTACGTTATTTATTTGTTTTTTAAAAAAAAAAAAAAAAAAAAAAGTCGTCGGCGTCCGAGGGAGACGCCCCCCGCATGGGGCGGGCGTCCGAGGAAGCCGCTCCCCCTATGGGGGGAGCGGCTTCCGAGGACGCCCGACCCATGCGGGGGGCGTCTCCCTCGGACGCCGACCCGAAGCGGGAGACGTCTGCGGAAGACGTCTCCCCGATGGGGGAGACGTCTTCCGCAGACGTCTCCCCGTAGGAGGAGGCGTCTCCGACAGACGCCTCCACCTTGCGGGAGGCGTCTCTCGCAGACGCCTCCGCCTTTTTTGTTTTTTTAATTAATAAATATCATAATTACTTTAATAAATAGTGATAAATCAAAAAAATTAATTTAACAAATTCTTTTTAAGTTTAACATTTGTGATATTTAGTTTTAACAAATTTTGATTTAGTTTAACAATTGTTTTAATTTAGTTTAACAAATTTTGATTTAGTTTAACAATTTTGATAATTAAGTTTAACAAATTTTGATTTAGTTTAACAATTTTGATAAATATGATAATTTAGTTTAACAAATTTAACAAATTTGTATTTAAAATTTCAATAAATAGTCATCGGGTCACAGTGGAGGGAGAGGCAAGTCGATACCATTACACGCCTTCCGTTCTTTAGAGGATGATTCAGCACCGCGTCATCCACGTAGACGGGGGATATCTGCTTCGGTCAGGAGGGAGAGGGAGGCATTACGTCGTCGTGAGGAGGAGGATGATTCCTTCGATGATGAGCATGTGGATAGTTTCGACGACGAGAGCGACGATGATGGCCCGTATGATGTGCGGCCGGAGGTGGAGAGGCAGGGGGATTATAGCGGAGGACGTGGTCGAGCGGGTACTTCTACTTCCGCCGGATGGATGGTGCGGAAGGGTAGGGGTGGGAGGTTTACGGCCGGGGATTCGAGCTCGTGCACTGTTGATCCCCGCGCTCAGAAGAAGAAGAGGGTCCAGGACGATTCTTGGATCGTGAGCAGTATGACGCCTGGTGGTCCTTTAGATGGGAGCGTCATTCCTAGTTTCTGGGGTCACATTGCTAGACGGATCTGGGACGGAGAGGATCGGAAGGTTCTGAAGTGCCAGAATCGGCACAGAGCCTGTACAGCACTACAGGGTTGGCGGTCTACACTGAGTGCTGATATCAGAGAGGAGATTAGTGCCACGCATTTGGGGCACTTACCGTACAGCATGTTCCCTTATCTCGACATGCCTTTGATTTCGGCGTTTGTGGAGCGGTGGCAGCCTGACACCAACACTTTCCACATGCCTTTCGGAGAGATGACGATCATGCTTCACGATGTTTTCCAGATCCTGCGACTTCCTGTGGATGGTCGTCTGGTTAGTGCTCAGGGGTCGACGTCTGAGCTGAGGTGTTATGTGGCAGAGTTGCTTGGTGTCACACCTGATGGTCTGGCGAGAGATACAGCTTTATGGAGTGGTGGTGGTGTCGGCATCGACTCCCTTGAGGACCTATGCAGACGGTCACGACCTCCGCGGGCCGATGATACACAGTTGACGGCGTACCTATTCTTGATGCTCGGAGCCGTCTTGTTTGTCGACAAGAGTGGTTGTCGGATCAGACCACGCGATCTATTGGAGGCTAGGGACCCGGAGACCGTTCGTGAGTACTCGTGGGGGTCAGCGACGTTGGCATACCTGTACCGGCAGCTTGGGATAGCTAGCCGTGCGGATTGTTCTGGGATTGCAGGTTGTCTTACGCTGCTGCAGGCGTGGATATACGAGTACTTTCCTGCATTCCGCCCGCATCGTGAGCGGAAGATTATCGACGAGGGTCATCCACGTTCGGGTATGTGGGTTGTCCGGAGCGAGGACAAGAGCGATGGACGATTGCGTTCCATCCGCGCACGGCTAGATCAGATGACTGCATCAGAGGTATCAAACTTTACACCATTTATTTAATTTTAAGATGTATTATTATTAATGTGTTAAACTTTAGGTGGAGTGGTTACCCTATGGTCCTGACCCAGCAGCGGATGTCCCGAGGACTTTATTGATGGGTCTTATTCGTTATCGGGATATCATAGAGCCTTATATGCCCGATCGGGTCTTGCGTCAGTTAGGATATGTTCAGGTGATCCCGGTTGACATTCCGACACCAGAGCATGCGGTGCGGTCTGCGACAGCAGCGACGTACGACGTCAGGTTCCCCGCTTCTACAGCGGAATCGACTTGGCGGACATTTCCGAGATCATGCCGATTGTTCCTTGGCGACTTCAGACGTAGTCGCGACCCCTCCGAGTGTGATGCACGTTATCTTGATTGGTTCGGTACTTACTCACATCCTATCATCGTCCGTGGTGCCTCCCGGAGAGCAGATCGACCACCAGATAGGACGTGTGGCGATCTGGTAATTTTTTCATTTTATCTAAATTTATTTGTACCGTATAATTTGTTAATGTACGCTAATGTTAATGTTATGTGCAGTGGATGGGTAAGATGATACGGGCTGTAGAGCCAATCTTGCAGATGAGGGATGAGCTGCCAGACGATGCCAGAGCTGCATGCGGAGATGTGGATCAGATCATACAGTCATGGCATACTCAGTTAGGCATCTCCGACCATGATTCGGATGATGAGTAGGTTGATCTGTTGTACCGTACTCTTAGTATTTGCATTTATATTTGTTTATCTGTTGTACGCTTATTATTTATTATTTGTGTTTGTGTTTGCTAACATGTCGTACGCTTATTGTTTGTATTTGTGTTTTGCTTATCTGTTGTACCCTTATTATTTGTATTTGTGTTTGATAACCTTTCGTACTATTATATATAATGCAAATAAAGCAAACATATCAAAACATATTACATAATAAAGCAACACTATATAATGTACAAACATATCAAAACATATTACATAATTATACAAACATATCAAAACATATTACATAATTGTTGCCAATATGCTATCCTATGTTGGTACTCCAGCTCCCATCCAATAACACTCTCATCTCGTATTTGATACCACAGAGTCGCTATAGGAGGTACGGGGAATCCCTCATTCAATTCCAAACGAATGTAATGAGCGTAACTCCCTAAATGAGCAATAATCAACTCTCTGCACGGTCTCGTCACGGTAGGCGGACTCTCCCAAGGTAGAACTGTAAGACATGGGTACAACGAACCATCATTTCCGAGAGAGAAGAACATAACTGCACACTTGTAAAAATTTGCAATGGGAAACAAGTCCGTCCACGTCTCCATATAGTGATTCTCGCCACAAGGTCCCCCGCCCCAATTAATCCGGTGACGAGCCTCCGCCACACCGTCGTAGTATACGTGCTCATAAAAAGATGGGTTCGCAGCTATCTCATTTGAAATCGAACGACGGGCGAGTTGCCAATTGTCTTCACCACCGTGGAAAACATCGGCGACACATCGAAATCCACAGTTTCCATCAGCACGTACATCATTCCACTGGTGTAGGAATGGCATAATGATTCCTGGAATTCTATCTCCATATGGGAAGTCGTCTACGTCAGCCCGCCCAGTCACTACAATATGAACAAAAAATACAGTTAGATATAATAACAAAAGATACATATTTACTGAAATAAATAACAAAATAATAATAATAATAAATGTAAGGATGGTATACCTGATCCTCCTCTCACTGACGAAGAACCAGAAGATCGACCACGACCTTTGCTTCCACTACCGGAAGAACGACCACGACCTCTACTCCCACTACCTGAAGATCGACCACTACCTCGCTCTGCATACTCAAACGCACTAGGGTCCCGTCGTGTCGACTTTCCCCTTGGTCGACCTCGTAGCTTTGTTTTTACTGCAGGCTCTTTCAAATTCGAATGTTCGGGGTGTAGCTGCTCGAATAAAACCCGAGAGGCAGATCGAATTACGGTAGGGTCACTTCCTGCAATCTCATCAACCAGACTGCGAAAATGTTCGGCGTCTTGAGCTGCCTGAGACACAAACTCTGCGTTCCCGGCTCCTTCCCCAATGACAAGTGTCCTCCAGAACGAATGAATCTGCTCTAAGTAAATTCCGTTTTCTGATTCAAGACATCCACGGATGGTACATGCGCAAGGTATCCCATGAGAAGTCAGAAAAGCGCACTCGCAACGATATTCAACTTCATCATCTAACTGTTGCATTCTCTTCACCTCCTGACTCAGCAACTGCAAACAGTGATGCGAAACTCTACCATTTATGTGACGATATAGAGAATGTCCGAAATTAGTCAAATTTCGCCGTCTCGAGTCTTCAAGAAAGTTTCGAATATTCGTCAGCTGCATTTCAGTAGCCGCGTTGACGCGCTCGAAAAGAGTGTCCAGAGCTGCAGTCGATGTAGAAATCCACTCTTTTAGAGCCGAATGAGCACTTTCGACCCTACAATTCGTGGTGTTCCCAAAATGAAGGACTTTGTTCGTCCAATTCAGCACAAACTTTTCTTTATGCACTAACCACGTGGTGTCCAGATACTCCGTGATAGCCGGCCACGATCTATACAAATCTTTCAGAGCATACACAGCTCTATCATACTCGGCTTCTGAAGTAGAAAGCATGATCTTCCTCCATCTTCCACGCCTCAAAGTCTCTGCCATCTCCTTATTCTTGCCGAATACGTGGTACGCGTAATTCAATACGTCTTTGTTGATGTGCCATGTGCAGAGTAAATGAGCAGAGTCTGGAAAAACCTCTCTCACTGGTCGCATAAGGCCTAACTCCCGGTCTGTTATTATTGCAGTCGGGCTGACAGTCCCCAATAACAGATCTCTCAACTTCTCCATCACCCACAAATAACTGGAGTAAGATTCATCCATCAAAATCGCATATCCAATAAGGAAATTCATGTTTGCTGGTGTGACCCCAATCATTTCGAACAAAGGCATCTTATACTTGTTCGTCTTGTAAGTCGAATCCATGCAGATAACGAAAGGATATGTCCGCAACAACTGGACTGACGTCGGATGTGCCAAAAAAGCGTGAGTTACGACATCAGTTTCTGGATCCGCCATAATCCAATGTAAGTACTCACACTGCACTGCTTGGTAGAGAAACTGCTGGACGGGATTCCGATCTTCAGATTTTGTCCTCCTCATGTAATCTCTGAAATTATAAATATGCCTTTGATTTGGATTGTCCTCCGGGAATTTTTCTTTTACTGCCTTCAAGATGTTCCGTGGTTTTGCTTGCGCCTCTGTCATATCACGAACAATCTTCTTCGCCCCAGAACTTAGACCACTAATTTGACGATGACCCTCTGGATAAACTGCCAGTCTGTGGTTGTGATGTCCGTGAGCACTATTAAAAACCAAAACCCATCCATCACGATCTCGTCGCTCCACCACTTTTATTAAGAAACGGCAACCGCAACCCTTTCTTTTGGTGTTTCTTCGAAGTGCAGTATCCATATCCCGAGACTCCATTTGATTTCGCCGGTCGCATCTCAAATAACAATCCATCCGACTATCTGATCTTGTTTTGTACGATGACACGACCAAAAAAAACCCAGCTCCGATAGCTACTTGTTTGGCCCATTTACATGCTTCATCGATTGTTGCAAAGATTTGTGTAGTTTGAAATAACTCACTGTAATCCACTCCATCACCACCGAAATCTGGAACCTACAAAAATAAAATCAAAATTAAAAAAAATAAAAAAATAAATTCGAAATTAAAAAATTTCAAAAATAATGTCGAAATTAAAAAAACAAAATCAAAATAAAAAAAAAAAAAACAGGCGTCTGTGTTAAACGCCTGCCCCATGGATGGGGCGTCTGTGTTAAACGCCTTCCCCAACGGTAAGGCGTCTGCGTAGGACGCCTGACCGAAGGGAAGGGCGTCTACTACAGACGCCTTACCCATGGGGAGGACGTCTACATAAGACGCCTATCCCATGGGGGAGGCGTCTGCGTTAGACGCCTAGTCCATGGGGAGGGCGTCCTACGCAGACGCCCTCACCATGGGGGAGGCGTCTAATGCAGACGCTCGGCCCAAAATTTGCCCCGCGCCAGGCTTACCTCACCCGATGCATCACCCTCGTCAGACATTTTCGTGGTGTTTTTACTGATAAATTATGAATATACAAGACCATATGCCTTATTTATAGACACGGGACGATATGGGTATTAAATATATTGTTAAGGGCAATTTGGTAATTTCAAGGGGCGATTTAAGTAGTTTTGGGGCGACGTTTAGTAGTTCCCTAAAAATATCATCATGATCATGTCAAATCCAAAATGGGTGGGTGTTGGGCTATTTTGCCCAAAAAAGTGTAGGTATAACTTAATAATAGTTACGACTAGTGGGTGCCGATATAAATTTCATAATGGAAAATATAAACGTAAATTATATATATATATATATATATATATATATATATAAACGTAAAATTTTCTCTATTCTTCATTTATTATTTAGAGCCAAGCGAGATATGATGATGCTGAAAGTGAGATAGGATCATGATTGAATGGTTTAAAATTGCATTTAAATAGAGCCAATTCTAAGTTAGATTTATTTAAACCTATTCCATTAATGAAAATTAGCATGGGCTGGGTTCCAGGTAGGCACTTGCCAACTCTTGCTGCCATTTGGATAGATCACTGGTGTTACGTTAGTGATTTTTCCAATTTGATATTTCAAATTAAGTGGGGGTATTAATTAATTAATTACAACTAACCCACCTTTTATAGTGGGACATAGATCCGGTACCCATTAATCGGGTACCCGGTGACCCGATTGGCTGCTTGGGTTCAAATTGGTTATAAGGTCCAGTGAGTCTATTACATAAAAAAACTAAATATACAACCTAATACAAACTCTACACTATATCATTCTAATACACTTAGTACATAAATATAATCTCTAACACAGATTTGAGGAGATTTTGTTTGTGTTAAATCTTAGATGTTGAAATTATTTTGGTTGTGTTGTACTGTTTCTTTACTAATATTGCTCAATTTACGTTAATAGGTAGGCATAAAAGGTCAACTTTCAAGTGGTAAGAGTTGAGTTAACTCAAATTGATGTTAAGAGGGTTGAGAGAAGGTTAAAAAAAGAAAGAGATCAATGACATTTGAAATTGAAAGATATAGATAATAATTATTTTTGTTGGAAGGTACAATTTACAAATGATATCCTATTTAATTGGATGGAAAATGCAACAATCAATTACAGAAGATAACTTACACAGCCAGAGAAACCTAAAGTTGACTCACATTTAACATCATTTAATTTTTTATTTCATCCATTTAACATCATTACAACTGCGAAACGTTTCATATGCAAACAGTATTCAACCACAATAGCACATAAACAAGCACACATGAAGTAGCAACAAAAACACGAATCACCAAATAGCTAGCCCCCTAACTAAAGAGCAAGCCCAGAGCCATGAAACTTTTCTTTGGTGATCTCATCAAGTCTCGCTACCATCTCGGGTGTAAGGTTGTTCTTCCAGTCGTCAGCCTCTCCTTTTCGGAAAAGATAACTAAAATCAATCTCGAAATTCGCTTGTTTAGCAGAGCCAGATTTAATAACCTCCAAACTCTTTAAGTTATCAATGCTACAAAGACCAATTATTTTGTCCAAAACTCCATTCTGCTCTTCTTCCACCGAGAACGGTTTCCCAATGAACTCCGCTAGTCTCTTGACGTTCTCCTCGGGGTTGGACAACATGTCCTCGTACTTCAGAAACAACATGTAGTTGGTGTTGTTGGTCGCCTTCCAATAGCCCAAAATATGGTCCTCCCAACATGGACCAGAAAAGGCAACTCCATCACAATAAAGCTCAAACACCTTCTCTATAGGAAATGGTTCCTGAGAATTTTTGTTGGCAATCTTAACACTAAATTGTCTTACCGAGTTAAAGCTGGCCTTGGGATCCCTCCACACGTAGACGATCCGGCACCCCGATTTAACCACCGACACGGGTAGAGCTTGGTAGGGAACGTGGGTGGAGAACATTCCCGGGGACGTCATCGAGTCCACGTCAAGTACACCTTCGGGTTGTACACTCCGATCTCGAGAAACGGAACGTTATCATGAGGGTGGGTGTAGTTGGCCAACGGGTCATCGGAATCGCGATTGGTGATCGCAATAAGAAGGGCCTTGGTCCACGTTGTTCCGGACTTGGGGAAGGTGGCTAGGAAAACGTCGGTCGGGCGAGCTTTGAAGTGTTGTTGGGCGACCATAGCGCCCGCGATGACATGCATTGGCGCGTACCACGATTCTTCCTTGTGGGTAGTAAAGAGGAGGGAGGTGTTCTTTGCACACTGGGAAAGTGGAAATAATGGCGTTGCACCTTTCGTAGGTTTGCTTCACTTCATCCACTTCGATTCTGGACAATTGAGCCATATATGGGAGATGGGAGATAATACTAGTTCCTGCAATTGGACATCCGCGCATTGTGTGTATATATATATATATATATAGCTCCATAATACATCTGTTGTTAGCAATTATTGGATCAAAATTAATGACAATGTCGACTCTGTAGCCCTGTAGGTGCACCAACAATGAAACGTTTTCCTTTTAATACAGAATAATCGCATTGCACGCAACTATGGTTAGGTACAGAAGAGAAGATACCCATTAAAATACAAATAAAATAGTGTATATTAAAAAATCTTCAAAACTTGAAGTCATCTCTCCCACTGCAAACGAAAAATCAAGTTCGTATTTAGTAAATATCCAATTGTTTTGGTTTAAGACATCAAAGTCCTTACTAAAAATACAAACTTCCCATAAGTTTTACTAGCCTTCACCCACATTATCCCGGACTTGGGGAGGATGCAAAGGAGGATATCGCTCGGATGTTGTTGGGCAACCATTGCGCTCGTCATGGCGTACCACGACTCCTCCTTGTGGTGGACCCTTAGGGCACCCTCAAGGCCTCAATTGGGTGCCTTTGTAAATGCCGACCCTTACATTGACCCCCTCAATGGGGGTCGATCGACCGCCAGGTCGTGGAACCTGGCAGTCGATGGGTGGAGCGCACGTGGTCTCTGCCCATTGTTTTTTTGTTTAATTAGTTTTAGTTTTATATTTAGTTGAAAATAATTTTCTTAAATTTTGTTAATTTCTTTGGTTGGGTACTATATTTTTATAGAAGTAATTACAAAAATTAGTTATTACACACAATTCAACTATATTAAAATTACCACAAGTAGACCAAAAAATACATTAGTAATTCAAAATCGGTACAAAATTACTAATAAATTCCAAACTCAAAAAATACATTGTGCTTTTTTCCGACCGACCCGTCAGAGTAGACATAAGGAGTATGACCAAATCCCATCACATTTTATATAAGTAGTTACAAATAATAATTATTTGACATAAAAAAATTGAAAAACAACAAGCAAACATTTCATTTGCTAAGTATCAGGAGGTCGTCCGTAAGTATATGGAACGAACATTCAGAGTGCTTTAAACACGCTTTGCAATTGTTAGGATGCTATCACTCTCCTGGAATCCTAATATTTTGAACAATGTCATGATGGCGTGGATCAAAATGCACAATATGATAGTGGAAGATGAGCAGGACTAGGGATGTTCGCGGAGTGGGTTTGACCCGTCAACCCGCCCCGCCCCACCGTGGTTGAAATTTTTCTCTACCCACCACCCGTTAACCCGCCAGACTAAACGGGACGGGTTGCGGTTAATGTGTTATCCGCCTTGTTAACTCGTTTACCCGTTACAAATATAATTATAAAAAAAATACATATTTATGTATTAAAACTTTCATTATTTCATTAGACTTCTAACATTTATGTCATGGTTTGTGACTTTATGTGTTTGTTAATTGTTAATTTAAGCACTTTAAATCGTAGACTTGTAATTTTATGGACGTGTATAAATGTTTTATGCATGTGAGCTTAATTATAGACTTGAAGAAATGCATTTATGAGTGTATGTGTCAATGTAATAAGTTAAAATGAGTCTTTACAGGAATTCACCCGTTCCGCCTGCTTAACCCGCCCCGCCCCGCGTAACCCGCCCCTAAGTGGGGCGGGTAGCGACCCAATTTTTCCCGCCCTGCCCCGTCACGTTTGCCCGCTTGACTTTGGTGGGGCGTGTAACGGACAGAGCCAAACCCACCCATCCCCGCCCCGTTTGCAGCCTTAAGCAGGACACATATGCTATTTCAGAGATACAACCGAATTCGTTCAGGATCAACCTAGTTCGTCCAATAGAATTCTTGTAGATCAGTGCTTTCAATTTTTCTCCGGCCGCGTTGTTGATATCAACAAGTACTTGATGGAATCGCGTTCAAGACCGTGTTAAACATTTGCAACTCAAAAAAGACTTGATGGAAAACATCTGGCAACGCTACAAACAACACGGGAAATGAAAAGTTTAGTTATTAATTGTGTTTTATTTTAATTTCGAAGTGTTGTTGTAACGTACGTTTAATATTTAATAAAATTTATTTTGAGTTATCCGTAAATATTCACATTTAATTATAATAAGTTATGACAAATAAATTATGTGATATAATTAATTGAAACGATGGAAAATTAAAAAAATAGAAAATAAATAAGGTAAAAGTGAGAGAGTGTTGATGTGACTAAGTTGATATTTATGAGTGTAGTTGATGAGTGAATAGTATAAAAAGAGAATAAAAATGTCATGCTGATATGACGAAGAAAAAGAGTACTGATTTGACTAGGTTGACATTTAAATTAATGTTGAGGATGTCCTTAGTGTCGGAAATAATAAGTTTACATCTTTGGTAGGTTCTCTCCACTTCTTCCGCTTCAAGTCTGGTAGGAGAAGCCATGGATGGTTGTAGACTTGTAGTGGTGTCGCTCACGTCACGCTTAACATACATAACATGTAAAGAATAACAACTCGATGCTCGATGTTTCTTATAATAATTTCAAGCCAGGTACAATATATCTTCTCAAATAGCCAAAATTGTTGAGGTTCCTGATTGAGTGGATAACTAAAACCTCTACCAGCAATTGTTTGGAACGGTAAAGAAATTGAGATCCAGCGAATAATGTTACCTAACGGCTTATTAAACCACCATCATGATATGCATATATGTAGTTGACGGAAGAACGCGCTAGCACGACGTTGCGCGTTAGCACGTGCATCCATGGCACTTTCTCGTCTCGCTCAGCTTCAAAAGGGAAGTGCATGGGCATCCAGTCTCCAGAACTTTCACTCTTTTTACTTTTGATGCCAGATATGACTACTGGGTATCGAAGGTCATAGAGCTTGGGTGGCCAACTTTCACTAATAACGCAGAAACAATCCAAGTGGAGTGACATGGAAATTGGAAAGTGCTCATATCCATCTTGCCTACCTAGAATTCAATTATCTCAACCAGAAGGGATATTCAACTTAGGAACCAAAATGGAAAACTGCATTTCATCATACATTGACATCTAATACATTGAGATCATCTACACTTGCATGAACAATGTAGCACCGAAAAAACTAACAAGCAGATGAAACAAGACATCAAAAGTTTGATTCTCCATAAATGCCTAAACCTAGAATAAAGGACTCTGTCTTAACATCAACTGACTCAAATAAGAGCCAATGAAAACTCTGTAAAAACAATCCAATATAGCTTACCAAATCATTCTGCTTTGATCAATGCATCCACGCCCATCTCATACTAGGAGCTTGTACAAGTACTGCTACGAACTTCCAAGTCAACCTCAAAATTCATTTCCTCATGTTGTTGAACTAAACAGAGGGCCAGACCTTCAATTTCATGAGTAGTTTAGTCGAACTTAACCGATGAGTAGATGAGCCTTGTGAACCAGAAGCACGCATAAAAACCAATGGTGCCAGTGAGTACAAAGAAAGCATACGAGGCTATTAACATGTACCCGAAGTATAAGATCCCAGAAACCAACTTCGTAATCTCCAGCTTTGTAAAGAAGTAGAAAGTGGCATAGAGGAAAAGGTATAGCGCTGAAGAGCCTGAGGTGAGGTATGCCCTCCACCACCATTGGTAATCTTCACTGCAGAGCTGGAAGTAGCACAGTACAATAGTGATCTCGGCACAAGTAATAATAAGAATGCCAAACACGAGAAAGAGAAAGCCAAATATGTAATAGAACTGTTGAAGCCAGATTGAAGATAGGATGAAGAACAACTCAATAAATATGGCTCCAAATGGAAGTATGCCACCAATTAATATTGAGAAAACTGGGTTCATGTACCAAGCTTGCTCTGGAATCTGACGGGGGATCTTATTAGTCTTAACTGGATCTTCAATAGCTGGTTTCTTGAATCCAATGTAGCTACCCACAAATACAAGTGGAACTGAGATACCAAACCACAGTAAAACCAATGCAAACATAGTGGTGAAAGGAACGGCGCCAGAAGATTTCTCTCCCCATATGATAGCATTTAGTATGAAAAAGATGACAAACACAATCCCCGGGAATGTAAAAGCTGTCTGAATAGTTATTTTCTTCCATTCTGCTCCCTTGAACATCTTGTATAGGCGAGAAGAGGAGTACCCAGCCAGCACACCCATGAAAACCCACAGAAGAACCATAGCTGTCATGAGTCCACCACGGTTGGCTGGGGAAAGAAACCCAAGAACCGCAAATATCATTGTAACAAGTATCATTCCAAAGAACTGCACACCCGTACCGACATAGACGCAAAGCATGTCAGAGTTAACTGGTGGCCTGAATACATCACCATGGACCAATTTCCATCCTGTTTCCTCCTGAGCTTCTTCTTGAGTTTCCAGCTGGTTATACTGAGAAATGTCCCTATAAAGTGTACGCAACATGATCATGGCTACCATCCCCGACAAGAACAGGACGATCATTAGAGAATTGACAATTGAAAACCAGTGGATCTGGTCATCAGCCATGAGAAGATAGGTGTCCCACCGAGAAGCCCATTTTACATCACTTGGCTTCAAACAAAAAAAAAATCAAATCAAATCAAATTCACAATTACTGAAACAGAAATCTTCATACAACTCATTTAACAACAAAGCTTTTCACCTTAAATTCAATATCATATGTGAAAACTATGTCCTTCTTGTCTTCAACTTCTTGAGGTGTATCTGAGTTTACAACTAACCGTTTTGAATTAGGATCACATGTAGTGGGGCGGGTGTTCTTATCGTTCCATTCATCATATTCATGTTTGATGCTGGATGAATATAATCAATAAAAGAACAGGGTTTAGATACTAAAAAGAATAAACAGAACACTAAGCAGGAAAATATTAGTGAAATTTATGAACAATATAGGTAGGTGGAAAGAACCTGAATGGGTGGACCTCAAAACCTACGATTCTTGAGAGATCAGTTTCCGGATCTTGGTGATAATTAACAACGAATGAGAGATGATTATTAATAAAATACTTCTCATCTTTGCTCTGCACAAACAATGGAAGTTTTTTTACAAGGTACCCAAACAAAAAGAAGAGCAAATCACGTCGAAAGTAAAGCACATCTAAAACTGAAAAAGTGTTTGTACTTGGCACACACCCCAGCATACTGGCCTTTGACACCAATATGATATCCATGTTGGTAGTATACTGGGGAATCCTGATCTAGCCTTTTTATGGGAACCACCAACGGAAGATTGTCAAGAATCCTGCAAGCCAGAAGGATCAATAACAAGCACCTGACTTGTTTACTATTGAATAGTAATGGCTATTAGCAAGCATAACTTTGCAAACCTCATTATTTTCAGTTTCTTACATGTTCACTCTATACTCATCTTCTATCTTTTCTCTTAGGTCCTTTGCACCCTTCCCATCCAGTGTTATCTTGCAAACAATACGGCATTGTTGATGCTCCCTCATTTGAAACTTTATAAAATCTCTCGAGGTCAGCAATTATATAGGTGAAAGAAAAGAAAATAATGCATTAAGATGGGAAACATACTAACCACATAGGGCGAGTTTTCAATACGGTCACCACGCAAAACTTCCCCCAGATTTTCTGCACTGTCAACAATGTTTTTTGGACGGCAAAATGGAAGAGAATAGAAGGAATAAGGAAGTTGGGTTTTAATGGATGAAAGTTTGTTCACTTTGACCATCAGTTCATCGTTCTGCAAAAAATTAAAAATAATTATAAGCTTGCCCAACACGTACCAAGGCTATTAGCAAGCATACTTGCAGGAAGAACACTTTAGTGCCACATCAACAAATAATATAGTTCTAACCAGTTAATACAAAAAATAAAGTAGTCCTCTTATAATTGGAATAAAATTTGATGATCTCAAAGGATGTGAAGCACAAACAACAAGTGACAGAATAAAGATATAAGAGGAATGGAAATTAATCATTGATAACTTTCACTCATTGTTTTGATCTATGATGAATGGTAAAAGACATAAATGCAAAAGAAAATGTTTTTGATTGGTGAAGATAAGTTGCATAGGAAACAATAAGATCTGCATTGAATTTTTTTTGGTGTCATAAATTAAACTTAGTTTCTTATAATTATACTACAAAAGAAACATCAAACACGATTAGCGGAAGTGTGGAATGAAACAAGCTTTTAGATCATTCGATCTTGATATTTTAATTTCTCATTCCAAAAGTAAATCCAAATTGCAGGTCATTATGCATTTTATTTGGATGTTGCAAAGTGCAAAATATTAAGGGATAGCTCAAGATGCTAACTGAAAAAAAAACTACTTTCGCCCTCAACGTGGATTTTGAAGTTATAGATTACCACTTTTTCCAGTGTCCATTCTTCTATTCAATTCACTCAGGAAAATATAACATTTTTTGCCACTATTTGGAGCAGTTGAAACGGTTTGGTCAAGTTTTTAAAACCCTGAATGGGTTATCATCTTAAAGTTCTTACCATTTCTTCTTATCTTTTTGTTAAGGGTTCTCTATCATTGTCAAAATTGTAATTCTTTTTGCAAATGTTTCACCTTGCTCTACCTAAACAAATAATGAAACTAGCTCCAGCCTCCACTGGTAGCCCTCATTTTGGCGGCCAAGGATCTATCAACTAGAGCAGCTCAAATTGGTATTATAATCGAATTATAAAATCATTCCTGTGAGAAACTGTGTTAACTCGAGCTCTAGAGCATTAAATGAAGCTATGGACGTAGTTTTTATGGTGACTTTAAATTTTTTAATATACAAACACCTTGAAATCATGGACAACTCTAAAGACACCTTGAAATAGTTTTCTGCATCTCCCAACTTTAGGTTTCCTTATAATGCAGCATACACAACAAGAACAAATACAAAAAAAATGCGAAATCCACCTTCAGCAATCCACAACATATCATGTATGACTCCAAAAAAGACCAAATCTCCTTCAACTTCAATTTCAGTTGAACTTAAATTTCCACCAAAAACCCAGAAAAAGTGGGAAAATAATAATTACATGACAGTCGTAGCTCCAAAGTACCCTTTCATCGATCCAGATCCAAATCCACAAAACAATCGAAGGAGGTCTCACCTTCTGGAAATCAGCCGGCGCGACGCCGGGAAGGTAGAAGCCCTCGGCGTGGACGGCAAGGAGAGCGAGCGCGGCAAAGAGGACCGCCGACGATCGGTGGATCTCCATCTCCGTCGCCCTCCTAGGGTTTCAGATCTGGGAATTTCCCCTAAAGAAAATGGTGGTTTTCGTTGCTTTGTTTTGTGGGTGGGGAAATTTATATATAAAATAATTTCTTTTCTTTTACAGTATTGGTTGTTGAGGAGTGTGATTGAAGGTCTCTCGGTTTCGAGATCTGAATCTGGATTTGTTGGGTTCTTAAGATTCCATTTTTTAAACTTGAAAGATTACATTTTGGGGGTTTTAATGATTGTTTTGTGTGTTTGTTTAGGTGATTTGGCACGAAGTGTCGGCGGGATTTCACGAAATTTGCTCATGCACGTACGATAGTTAAATTAGTTACTATTATTTTAGTATAAGATAAAGTTGGTTTGTGTTTATTTAAATAGGATGTTATTAGCTCACAATTATAAAAAATCTCTCCACGTTTTACTTCTCTAGATCAGAATTTATGTGTGTTTTCATGTGTTGGAAAACGTAAAATATGTAGTGCAAACTTTTCGGATACACATATAAAAGATCCGTCGAAAATAACAACCACTGTGAGAGTATGAGTGTGACTCTACGAGTCTATTTGTGTGAGATGAATATGGTCTCTAAGGATACTAAGATTCTCAAAATTTTCCAAATTTCTTCTTCCGTGGAGGTGTTTGAGGTCATCCGTAATCATGATCCGGACAACCTGATCATGACATTTCTCTCTCTTCCAAATTAGATTTCTCTCTCTTCCACATCAGTTTTCTTTCTCTCAAACTCATTTTCTTCTCTTTCCTACACTATTCAACTCTTAACTACAACTCAACTCTCTCTTCAACGTCATCTTTTATTTCCACTAATTTTATTTTATTCCTAAATCAATTATATTTACTCAAAACATTAATAATTCAAACAAATATATATTAATTAGCAAATAATTATTTTTATCAATAAAAAAATCAGAATACATATTTATTTAAACCATTGTACGTAATGTAATACAATAAAATATTACATTACCTAAATTTCATTAACATGAAAATGCATACTACTAAAAAAATATTAATTTGCGGTTCTCCCGAATCGTTTAAACCAAATAATAATTAAACCCAACATCTACAACAAATAAATAAACCTAACATTTAACAAATTTATTCAACACAAATTTAAAATAAACAAAAATAAATAAATAAATAAAACCAATCCGGACGCACCACGTGGCACATCTGAGTTGGACGACCTAGACGACCGGGTCGTGGGAGCTCACGACCCCCGTTACAGATGCCCTAAGAGGTAGGAAAAACCCAAATCTATTATTTGACAAGACCCAAATGCGTTTGGAGTCGAAATGCAAATTTGACAAGTGTCTGGACATTGGTACCTATTCATAAATGTGTTAATTACAGTTTGTCATTTGAATTATGTTTTGATATTATTTTGTACTACTAAACTTTAAAAGATAACAATTACTTCTTCTGAACATTCGTTTTGTAACACTTTGATGTCCCGAACTTCAAAATTTTATTATTTAAACACACATTCGTAATTTTTTGCGTTGTATCCCTGATACATTTGTAAGCCTAGTTTCACATGAAATTTCAGATCGAATCAGAAGTCAAATATGGTTGGAATTTAGGTCGGATTTGTACTAAATTTGAGCTAAATTTCAACCATATCTGACATCTGATTCAATCTGAACTTTCACGTAAAATTAAGTTTATGAGTGTATTAGAGATACAACACACACAAAAATTACAATTTTTTTGTGAATATGTGTTTAAATAATAGATTATTGAAATCCGGGAGAGGTAAAGTGTTACAAAACGAAAGTTCGGAAGAGAGGGGTAACAATTACCTTTTGAAGTTCAAAAGTACAAAGTGATACTAAGACATGGTTCAGATGACAAATTGTAATTAACCCTCGATAAATCTACCATTTGCGTTTGTGGTGTGGTGCTCATGCTGGTCCTACGTGGCCTTATAGCCAATCTTTGTAAGTTCTTACATACAAGTAACTCATAAACGATGAGATAAGGATGATGACCGTGGATATGTTTTACAATGACATGATACAGTTTGAGCTCTTCACGTTGAATCCGACCTCAAATTAAAAATCTTATGCTGAATCGCTGATGATGACCATGCAAATTAAGAGCTTTGAAATGAAATTATTTGCCAATGAGTGGCGTCAGATGTCATGACCAGCCTTTTTGCGGTTATTTTGGCATTTTTCTTCTTTATTTTCTACCAATAATTACCTATGATGTGGTATATAAGCAAGAGCAAACGATTTTAGTTACCATTTTTCTGATCTTTAGGAAACACCTGTCTTTACTTGGCATCTGTAATACAATCAATGTTTGAAACTAGACAAGAACTTCGAGATTTTCAATTTCAGAATTTTGGACTAAATTCTTCAAAAATTGCAGATCTCCGCGAATTAAGTCTTATATGAACTACATGATTTTGTTTTGCTAGACATGTTCTTCTGTTCCATCCCATGTATCTGGAGAAAGCTTAGCTTAAAATGAATCATTGAGAATATAATGTTCTGATGCATGCTTTCCTTCATTTACATGTGGATTTTTTTGTTTCTTCTTGCGACGTCTCAACCACAATCTTTACATTAAACAGGGATTATCTACACTAAGCTAGAGGAAGACCTCAACAACAGAAAATTCTTAAGCAAGAGCAAGTACACCCTGAACAATCTGTGGGAGTGCACTTTTAACTTCTGCAACATCAATGTCTACAAGTCTTCCGGTCCTCGATGCTATGATTTTGCATTTTTTCTCCTCCGCGTTAGGCACGAACAACCGCCCTTTCTCTTCTGAACAGAACAATGCTATGCTGCAGAAGCAATAGATTTAGCTGGTCATGTATTTGAACAAAAGAGGGGAAATCGTGCAGCATCAGTTCACACATGAAATATTTTGACTGTGTAAGGTTGATTGAAGATTAATAAATTACTTTCAGTTTTCTTGAAGTAGCTTACCTCTTCTTGTCGCGAGCATTTGCTAGTTGAATGGCTGCCGTATTGGTGCTGATAACTCCGACGGAATCATTAATAACCGCTGCAAGCTGAACTTACATAAACAATTGAGATAAGTTAAAAGTTTTTCCGAGGATCAAGTTGCTGTCTTGCTGAGAATGAGCTGAGTTCTCTCCCTTAATGGCAGTTGTTATTGAATTGAAGCCACAATATCAACAACGTAAATCAGTTTGTTTATGCGCAAATTTTCCACTTGAAATATAGAAGTACATAGATGATTAGATGGTGCATTGTAGACTGACCTGGCCCGGCGTTGTGATAAACACAATGCTCGAATCTTCTCCAACTACTTCCTCTACCTCTTCTCGTACCTTCTCATGTGGTATGACAAACAAAGGATTAACATCCCTGTTTTCAACATTTTCAGAAACAGCTTCCTTTCAGAAACAGCAATAGGTATGGGAGATATGGTAAATGATTGTGTTCAACAGTTCACACAAGCAAGTCCAAGAGTCCTCTCAAATTTTATGTCATCAGCACTTTCTAAACTCTTGTGTGAATTTTCTTAATAGATAACAGTAACATGATTTAATCACAAACTGAGTTGCACTTTGAACCTTCCATTACCTTATCGAGTCTGTTATTTCTGCCCATACTTCGATCGGCAGCAGGCTGTCTGTGTCCCCTTTGGACTGCATTGAAGCTGCTGAATCACATTCAATACCATGAATCACAACGAATTTCCCTTTCTCAACTCCTGCTTGTGCATATTTTGCCTCAACATGTTCTTTTAGCCTCTTTGAGATTGACACTTTGAGAGGAGGGACAGGCTGCCTTGGGACGGTTTTAGTTGGTCTGCCCAACCAATCCAGCATTTGCTCATACCTGAAGCAGGAACCAAGTTTCTACTAGCCAATAATGACCAAAAATAATTTCAGCAATTTTAAGCATGTATATTCTTTAACGAGTCATTGCGATGATATAAATTACCAACAACATTTATACAAGTATTTCGTTTTGTCGTTTGGATAACATCAATTGGTTTGCTTCCTTTCTGATACAATTATGTTCGAAGTTCTTCCTTTCATGGAACTGATAGGAGTGGAGAGTTGTCTTACATGTCGTATCCACCATCAGCAAGATTCAGAGTTGGAGGACTAAACGTTTCGGACAGCATCAATCCGGCCCCCGCCCCATTCACATCTGGGTAAATGTAGCTAACTCTATCGCGAGCCGTCGTCATGAACAGAAAAGCAGCATGCCCCATCCCTGCCAGTTTGGTCGACAGTACCATGTCATAATACCTGTTCTGCATAAACACATTGACACAAACACAAGCATCAGATCTGAAAAATTCAATTCCAAAGAAAATTAAATTTCGAACCTTCAGAAGCCCAAGCATGTCGGTGTACTCCATCGGTTCGGGGAAATCAACATCGGGATCATACACATTTGCCCATCTCACATTCTTATTGAGTTCATATGTCTGTTTCCCTCTCGGTGTAGTCACCACGTCCACCAGGACCCCAGGGTACCGGTCCTTGAGCAGCTGAATCACCGGAAAGAAGAGCAAGTTCTCGTAGACGCTGCCCGAAACCACACAGCAGCATCTCCTCACATCACCTCTGATCTTCAACCCCAACGACGCGATCTCCACATTGTATCCCATTGGGAATTTGAGGAATCCATAGGGATTGTCGGGGTTATCCGGGGGCCTCTCATCCTCGTCTTGTTTTCCTTCAGTGAACAAGGCCCCATACTCCATATCGGGGTCCTCCCCATCATCGAACGGGTCGAGCCACTGGTTCTTTTTCTTTGCAGAGACTGAGATGGATCTGCGGGGGTGTGGAGGGTGGTGGGGCGGGTGGAAGTTGAGATTCGGGGAGTGGGCGGTGGCGGTCGTGGGTGGCGGAGGGGCGAGGAAAGTGGAAGGGGTGTTGTGTAGAATAGTTGTAGTTGCCATGGTGTTGGTTGTTTCAGAGATTGGGAGGGGAGGTTGTGTTGTGTGGATTTCCCGGGAAGCTGGACGTTAGGATTTGAATGTGTGGAGGATAGATTGGATAAGGGATTGTGTGGGGTCACTTAACTAAGACAACATTGTCCAAGTTTTCTTAGCAAATGACATGCATGTTTTTTTTGAAGAAAAAGTGATAATTGATGTCTGACAGTTCAAAAGATTATGACTTGGGCATCAAATTGAACTATTGAAGAACTTGATATTTATTTCTCCTCTTTAAATTCTTTTTAACCTTTTACACTAATAATTGGATACCTAAAGATATTACTCTGTTAACCCTGTTAACCCTGTTTTATTTCAGGGCTACATAAATACGATCTCAACATTCCATTATATTGAATCCAAATAAGATAATGAAGTAATTTTTGATTCACCAATTAACAGAAGCGTTCATGGCTTCAGTTTACAGGAGAATTATCAAGTGATACATAAATTTAATGAGCACAAATTTCAAAGTTCGAAGTTCAACCGTAAGGCAATTGCAACCTTAAGTACAACATCCTAACATCAAATGACATAACTAGTTGTCCCCATCAAAGCTGCAAATGCTTAGCTCTAAACTACAGCAAATCTTATTTGTATGGAAGTTTATCAATCTAATCTGCGAATGAGATATTCAACTTGGACCTCCTTCGTCATGGGTATGATCCATTCTCCATACAGACGCGAAAACAACGATGGGTTGACCTTGTACCTGTTCTTATCATCTTGTTTAGTTGTTGTTGTGTTGCAATCTAACGTCACATTCCCACCGAAGATCGTCGCCTTCTTCTCCACCCTTTTCATCACTGCCTTTTCAACTCTCTCAAATGTAAGTAGTTCCATCAAGGCATCACTGTCCTGTTATGGCCAAATCAACAAAATGGTGCAAAATTAGAATTTCAAGTTGCCAAAAAGAAAAGAAAAAAAAGAAAAGAGTATATTTAAGAGGTACCCTTTATCATGTTAGCGCATACCTGGGTATTGATTAGAGCGCTGTAGTCCTCAGGTGCTTCTTTGAATTTCACTTCGGCGACAAACTTGCCAAAATGAATCCTTCGCGACAATGCCTACAAAGCGACATCAACTGTCAAAAACCATAAAAAAACAATTCAAATTTACAAACTACAGCAACCACTCTTACCTGCAAACAAGCAAGATCACTTGCAGCTGTGCATGCATAATTCCCATCATCCCCCTCAACCGTAAACAATGGTAGCAACTTTTCAAAATACAAATCCCATACTCTCTTGCTTATGTCCACAGAGGCAGCTGGAGGATGCAAGACCTGTAAAACTATAATTAGTCAAAAAAGAATTTGAGAAAAAATAATAACATATTGCAGAAGATTACTACCTGTGGGTAATCATAAAGAGACACCAGAGGTTCTGGTAATGTGTCGGAGAAGAATGGAATCTCTTCTGGATTTCGATATCTTCCAGCCTGCAAAAAAGAAAACTTTGTTCTAAACCACAGGCTCTGGAATTTTTTGTCAAAAAGAAAAGGGCCAAAATAGATGCAATAACTCAGTTTGTTATCTGCAAACAATTTTTTAAACTATATTAACTGCAAACTCAGTTTTAAACAATATTCTCCTACTTGGAAACAAGTGATCACATCATCATAGTGTAGTCCATCTAATGCTTAATAATGCTCAAATTCCTAACATTAAAAATACAAACATGAGTTTAGTTTGGCCTCCAACATTAAATTTTAAGTCTTTATTTAGTGCAATGCTGACCATGGCTGTAATGCTTTCTTCCAGAAGTGGTTGATATATAGTCATAATGTTATAATAAAGTGACCAAAGTCTGAAATAATGGAAGCTACAATAAAAAATTGAGGAAAGCTACAATTTAAGAGATTCCATTTCCACAAGAAAGTATTTGGAACGTGGCAACTTATCCTCCTCCAAAGTTAAGGTCAGAGCAATTGCTGGAAGCAACAACCAATAATGCCCATATTGCTCCAAGAAATCCCCATTTTTTTAAAATACAAACCATGTGATTCCCACAATGCATTAGGATTTACAAGTTAATAACTTGCTAATCAATTAGTGCACACCACAACAACAGCACAATCTCATAAAAAACACAAAAATGGAACACGAGGCAAGAAATAAATTGGAAAAAAGGTAAAACTAGTTCCATATGAAATTGATGAATTAAAAGCAAAAGGAAGATGAGAACTTTGAAAGGTTACATGTCCTTTCTTAACACCTATAGTTAATAAGGAACAAAATCTCAGACATGAGATAGTAAGAGGAAGGGAATGTTATGTCCTAAATCGAAGTTCGGTTCCTGACTTCTCTAGTGACCGATTACTATACGCTTGACTAGCTACCCAACTTAATTTATACCTTAATTCGTCCTGGTTTTTTATGGTTGAAGATAGTTTTCAGTTGGAACAAAATTGCATTTTGGTTTTGGTTAACCCCTTAAAATTTTCTTATATTTATAGTTTTGGAGGACCAAAACAACATGTCCACTTTTTCTAAAATGCAAAGGGTGCATATTAACCGTGACTATGACCACCATTATGAGGTATGTTCCCCCACAGAAGAGAAATAAACTTCCAGAAAAGATAAGAAGCAGAAAAGTCCAAAACAATTCACAGCCAACCAAACCCCAAAACAAATATATCAACACCCAATTGAGACAACACCCTTAAGACTTCATAAAACCAGAAAATGCCTCACCTTTGCATGAACAGCCTCACTTTCCCTAACGAAGCACTCCACCAGCGACACACCTCCGACGACCGAAGCGTCGTAAGCCGGGGCGTTGCGGGGGTACTTGGCACGCTCGAGGAAGCCGAACACGATGGTGTCTTCCTGTCGGATGAGAGAATTCCTCACGGACTCCAGAGTGCAAGCCATTCGTTTGATTTTGTTCTGGTCTGGTTTGGTTTGGTTTGGTTTTGGTTTTGGTTTGGTTTGGAAGATGAGGAAAGTGTTGTCCACGCTTTTGGGGGTTTAATAGAGTGGGTTGAGTTAATGAGCGCTCATGTCGTTCGCGGGAAGAAAAGCCGTATCTTCTACAGTGAATTTACGGAAATGCCCTCGAGATGTTTCTTTGCTTCCAAGCGAAAACCGCGGAGAGACTTGGTCAAGCCATCTCTGTCTCTCTCTCTCTCTCTAAGAGATGACGCTGACATGACTTCTTACTAAAAGGAGTTTGATACCTTCCAATTGAATTGGACATGACAATTTGTGCTTCCTAGTTTATAGGGTTGGTAAATGTCACGTCTAGAGTTGAGTTGAGAATTTACTTGTGGAATTCGAATTTTTGGCCCAGAAATCGATATGGTAACTTGGTAAGCGAGATGAAGGGTGGGGGTACTTCGGATTTTAACCTGAGATTTTGATATTCTATCTCTTTTGTAAAGATTTTTTGAGATTTCGATCTTCATGGATTCTGTACATATAAAAATTAATTTCATTCTGTTTTCAAATACACCAAACGAACGAATTCTTTAATTATATTTGGACATCCCTTACAGAATCCGACACCTAACCTAAATGTTGGCTCCGCCTCTAGGTGTACTCTCCCCTCTCCGTTAAAGTTTCGGCATCTTTGTCCAAGGCTGCTTTCATTTGTTTTCTTTTTTGTAACCTGTTCTTCTACACATATGTAAGCTAAACAGTGCAAAAGACCAATTGTGCCTCTTTGGGAAACTTTCCTTTCCCCACAACCTGTTAAAATTGTTAAGTTGCACACTCAATCAATTCCTGTCGGGAAACTGGGTGAATGGGGTAATTGTATTCACTCGTGAGAAACAATTTAGTCCTAAAATTAGTGGAAATAACAAGATTGCAAGTTAGACTCTTAAGGTGCAGATTTATAGCTGGTCCAGTCAAAAAGATAAAAGGATCTTATGGAGGATTTGGTGCTAACAAATTTACCCCTTAATTACAGGGGAAGAAAGAAGTTGGGGGTGGGTGAAGAGGGTGCAAGTGTTCTCCGAAATGGATTGCAATTCCTGTTTTTTTTCCCTAGACTAGAATGACGAATGCTCCACTACATTGGACTTCTTAGAAATCAGGGATTTTTTTAAAGTATAGGTTTAAGATAATCTTTTAGTAAAATCCTCTTACATGTATAAATTTGGCAACTTTCCCTCGCGCTTTACTGGGATCATCTTATTTTATCCTAAAAATGACAATTTAACCACGTGTCCATGGTTAATGAGAAAATAAGGGATATGTTTAAGAACTATGTCTGTGATTCAAATTTACAATTGATAAGAATTTAGAAAAGGTAGATTCATTGAAGGTAGGAGAAAATACGACCGATTTGGGCCTTAAGAGGATTTCAATCAGGGACGGAGTTGATATCTCAGGTCCTGAATTCATATCAAAATTTTCATATGACATAAGTACCGTGCTTAAGTAAAAAAGTGAAAAAGAAAAGAAAAGAAAAATACATCAAAATTAAAAATGTGACCGGCATTCTTCCATGGCTACCAAATCTTATATAATCAAATCTAGTTATTTTTTTGTACAATTTGTCTCTCGATGTAGACAACCATTGGATTCGAAATCTTCCATTTTGTTGTGAAATTTTGTTTTAACAGTAGATAAAAATGCACAATAGTTGTTGCACCTGGAGTAGGAAGAGCTAACACAATTAATTAGTTAGATCAATCGATTATCGAAATAGTATGTCTTTTGCTTATCACGATCAACCAATCCTCGACATGATTAAGACGACGTAATTCATATTAATTCCCTCAACTCTAGCAACTAATGAATGACATGACTTTTACTTAATGATGAATGAAATGTTTCCTTCTAGTAAACAACGACTTATAAGAATAGACAAGTGGGCAACAACTAATAAATCAAGTGTGTCTATGATAATTGATATTTTTCTTTAAGAAAGAGTAGTTTATAGTTCAAAAAACTCTCACACACACACATATGGTGCACGTGCTTTCAGTCCAGTCCAAGTAAAATTTGCAAATAATGTTTCGGACGAAAAAAATAACATACAAAACAAACGGAAGGGGTTGAAATTTGTAATATATCGAAATTAACAAGATTTTTCAAAATTATTAGGGAACTTCGTTCTTGATTTTAATATACTAAATAGAAGAAGATCCCTAAAAAGTAAAATAAAAATACAAGGGCATTGCATTGCACTCCAAAATGAAATAATTATAGTTACATAGTACTTATTTTCACATAAAAGGACACAAACATGTACCCTCCTTTGTGAAGATCACATGATTTTTCCCGCCAAATTATGGATTGGGTAGTGCTACCCCCACTAGATTTCCCATTATTTTCTGTACTTAGTATATTTTTTTGTTTTGATAATTTGTACTTACTACTATTGCCACGTTTTATTAACACACCAAAATCTAAACCAACATTTCCCCCCAGGAAATAACAAGCACCTACGCCTAGTGTTCATCCATTTTCTCTGTTTATCCAAGTAGTGTGGTTGCTGTGCTCCACCAAGTAAGCACTATTCTGTGTATTGCCGACCAACATTTTAAGCTAAAGTCTCTAGTAAGTAGTAATGTTGTGTAGAACGTTGTGCATGTGTGTATTATTCCAAAGAGCAAGTTAATTAGTAATTAAGTATTGCCCTTGAATTATAATTTGTCCTGCTGAACAATGGTCCTGATAAAAAGAATGTCCAAAGAACCCCATCAACTTTCAAGTAGTTCCATCCCCTAAAAATCTTTTTGCTGGTTTTGCAGAATTACCTTAATACTTTCCACTTAAGTTTCGTTGAGGTATATACCCGCTCCACTGGATTTCTTTTAATTGTTGGAATAAGTTTAAGAATTCGCCTGCGGATAAGAGCACGTAGAAGGAGATGATGCATGTGTCAAAATCATAAAATTTTCAATCAGTCCATCCCACCTAGATTGTAATTAAAGACATCACCATTCACAATAAAGAAGAGGTAGTTTGGGGCAAATATATAGAAGGGAAGAAGAGGTGAAGGCCAAGATGGGCCGAAGTTTTCTTAGCAATGAACAAGATTGTTTGCAAGAACATTAATGATGTATTACAAGTTTACTACACCTAAGCGAATTTGGAGAAGTATTGCCAAGTAGGATCATAGAACTTAGGATACACTTGGAAAGAGTACACCTCATCAGTAATCTGGATTTTAAGTTCAATGCGTAGGTTCTGGATTCTGAACAGTGGCTGGGAAACCAACTGGGTCACCAGTGGAAACCTGTTAAGATAATAGGTAAACATAAATATGCTCTTCAAGATCAATTTTGGTGTATAGGTTTGTTTTGTACAAGATGCATAAAACCCTTAAGCTGGGCTCACAAAGGTTTTACTTTAATAAGCTACAAATGTAACTTAGAAACATGTAAAAGTACATATGTGAAGACCATTCACAGGTTGAGGTCATCTAAAATTTCTTTACTTACATAGATCTCTATATTGACAAGGTAAAAAAAACTACATTTTCTTCTTCTCGTAATCTGAAGTAACCAGTTCAAATTTAAACTGATATTGAAAGATACCAAATGCTCATATTCTGAACTAACCACTTCAAATGTAAAACTAACAAGGTTAAATACCGACAGCCAGCAGACATCACAAAAGACCAAATCCTGGTAATTAACTAGAATTAACTTACGCAAAGAAGCTAAACTTTCCACCATGCGCTCAATCCAAAATACCAACCAAAATAGCTATTGATTTCTCGAAAATAAACAGTTCATACAAAATAGAGAAATGAACTAATCAGGACAGTACCGCCCAAACGAAGGTAAATAAAAGAACCATTTTGGAACTTCAGCCCTTAGAGGGTAGCAAAACTTTTCAAGTGAACAGCCAGAGCAACTTTTGAGAGGGCATTGTTAATCAATAGTTTTTAATTGTATCCAACTTTATGACTTATCTTCTGATTCATATACTACCACCCTAAATGGGAACCAGCCGTAACGATGAAACCACATTGGCACAGATGTTTTCCACTACACAATAGAAATTCTAGTGATGAATCTCTCTACTTTGTACTTGCATACTTGCCTTGGTTATGATTTCTTTTGGATCACAATTCTGTCCACTCGAAACATATCCCAAAACTCATGCTAGTTTTCTAACCTGAAAAGGCAGCAATTACCGATGCAATAATTTTCAAGAAAATGGAAAAACACGCCTTTGTGAGGGCCAATAAAACAAAATACATAAAATTATCATTACTTTGAATTCAGTAAAGAAGAACAAAAGGAAGCTCTATGATGTTGTAGATAAATTGTTTGTCACTACAACGACATGTGATATTTCAAATTCAATGGAGGAGCTGCAGTTGCTCAGACCTGAAAATGCAAACATAACATACAAATTTTGAAGGATGAATATTGAATTTTTGAAGGTTGACATCACCACCTATGGAATTATTGACTATACAGGCACTACTAATTATGCCGTAGAAGTATAGACAAAGCCATCTAAAGTGGATTGATTAGTCAACGAGAATTCCATCAGCTTATCTTAAAGCTCATAGCAAAGTAGCTCCTCAAGTCTTACCTGTTTATATTGATTTTCAAAAAGACTGGTGACAACGTACTGGCCATGTCAAAGAGAGAGCAATCAATATCTGGACTCCTTAGACATTTACGTAGTTCTTAAGCGATAAACTGCAAAACAAAAGTGATGCAATGATATATTACATATGTGTACTAGTGAGACAATGAAGTAGACATGGTTTGGTTCTTTAGTAAAGGTACTTCCATTTATAATCAAGGAACAAAACAAAGATCATTAATGTAGTGATTGCTTCCAAATCAGGTTCTACATGGAAAAAAACTGCGGGAAGAACTGAAAACCTTCCATTAGACATTGTACATCGTATTAAATAACATGTCTTCGGTCAATTTACTTTACCTTTTATTCTTACCAATTAAAAGGTCTGGACATCGACATTTTTAGCTTTATGGTTTGTATTCTTCAAGAGACAAAAGCTACCTAAAATCCCAGAAATTAGTTCCAATATTGAAGTAAAAGGATGGAGATTATGATGTAATTAAAAGGGATGCCATAAAATCGAAACCAAGTAATGATTGTAAGTAAGACATATAACCAGGTTTCTCTCGATCTCATTCCAGAATCTCTTTTTTCCAAAAAGGATGTCGATGGCTGGTTGGTGTTCCATCCCCACATCTATCACAGTCCTCCACCTATATATATAAATGAGATTGTATCACAGGCCTTAGTGAAATAGTCAAGGTATTTGTAAGAGATACTTGAAGCTAGTCTTCAAAAATTTGTACTCACCAATTAAATCTGACTTTACTTGAGCATTAAAAAGGAATCAATACCAACACACATATAAGTATTTCCCTATTTGTGGGTTACCATCCTTAAGAGATGCTAGAAGACTCTTTGAACATTTGAGCTGTTACATAGCTTTTCTTTAATCTTTTTGACAAAGGACATCTAAAATTTTCCATTGGCGATCAAAGAGAGGGATAAGAGGAATAACGAAACAATTTTTTAACTGCCATCATCATAATTTACTCTCTACTTTTAATGATAATAATATAATCATGTGAAACAAACTACATAATCTTCGGTGAGAACTGTGACCCCTTCATTTTTCAAAAACAATATCCTTGAAAAGGCTACTAGGAAAATGTTTATTCTGTCAAAATGGCAAGCTACCAAATGAATATGGAATAACGTAATTGCATAAGAAATACAAGAAACATATAAAAAATCAGGCCAAAAGGTGAAATTTTTATGCATCGTAAGTCAGCTGATCAAGTAGCCCTTTCATGATGTTGTTAGATTCTGATATGAAGTGACATGTATTAAATCACATCTACATAAAATTAGAAAATACATCCATATACATGTACTTTCTTGTTGATTTACTTTTAAGTATGTCATTTATATTCGTATATGTCCTCAATACATGATCTTAACATAAAATGCCCATTTGTTGGCTAACCATTTCTCACTAGAAACCTTTTGATCTCTTAGCTTTGTCTTTAGATTAGAGTTCTTACATAACAAAACTTACAACCTTAAGATTCAATTTTGTTTCTTTAACCAAGATAATATATAATTATATATACTCTCAAATTACCTTATGAATTTTACTCTTCCCTATTAAAAAGAATACTAATAGAAATCTAATACAACAAATTAATGTACATCCCACAAGCAAAGGAATTTCACCTGAAACAACTGCACGGTAATGGAAAGCATAATGCAGTGCAATTATAAAATTCTAATAAACTTAAAAAATTTAAGCCCTTATGATGAAAAAAGTACCTTGTGCAGAACAAGCAATTTGATGTTATAATGAAATTCATCTGACTTAAGCCGTGATCCTTTGGTTGACGTTTTTGTTGCGTGTACTTTGACTTGACACTGCAACAATTCTGCATTACATTGCGTTACAATGACTTTAAATAAAATTTCACTAATTCAATATAGCAATTCAAATTTATAAATAAGATAATGACATAGATTATTCGATAAAATGATTTGTACGTAGTCTTGTAGTAGATATAAAATGTAACTAATGTATTTTTAGCTTCATAAATGATATTCAAGACACCTTATAAAAAATTAACAACCCTAGTCCATCCGCTAGGGTGTCGAAAATGTTACCAACTTCAACAATGACAAGATGATCCCATTATCTTATGTTAAAATCATGGCAAAAGTGAATTACTCAGATCAAGTCATCCATATTACAAGTCTACATAAAAATTACTAAAAGCGTCATACCGGATCCACTATTGCTGTTTATAATATTTTCAATAATTTGGAAATAATTTATTTGTAAAGTTACATGATTACAAGATAATCAAACCGAGTCAATCGCAAGTGGACCACATAGTGGTTGCATCAGCAAAAAATCATACATGTATTAACACAATTTCTAATCCATGGTTGTGGGTGTTATTGAGGTGGTTCTACTGAATTAATATGAGATTGGGCATCTTGGGAAAATTGAGTTGAATTTTGTTGGGACACATATAGAGGTGTCTATTTCTTCCAATAAGAGACGTGTTGGTGTTGCCCAACAATCATGAAATCAATACCTATATGCATATGCAAACTCCAAAGCCAATGCTTAATTTTAAAAATAGAGCTCTAGAAATATATAGTTGATGTATAGGACCTTCAATTAAAACTCTCATTGTAAAATCCATTTCTAAACGGAACATAACAATAGTACTTACACCCATCCCTATAGAGGGACATTTTTTGCATCCATACCTATAAATTAGATGGTTTAAATTTCCTAAGTTGTTTCCATCCATACGAATAAATGTTTGTATACATCTAAAGATAACAAAAATTGATGCTTTCACACCTTAACTAAATGAAATTTCGATGAAACATACGTGGATATTTTTAACATTTATACTCCGAAAAAAGACATGCCTATGGCACTCTCACTGAGGCGCAAGGACATCACTTTTGGTATGACCACCAATCGTCACACTATTATGAAATCTAGTTATCAATGCAAGATCTCGAAATTTTAGATTATACCATTTTGCACATTTCATGTAGTACATTTGAATCAAAGGACTGCATCCTACTCAAAGACAAAAAATAATATAGTAAATCATATAGTACCAAATCATAGAGATTGGTTTCATTTTAAACATGTGAGACTTACATCCTACACAATTGATTCAATGACATTTTAATAGCATCAAGGGACAATCAAAGTTTATATAATCATGCATTGTTTGAAATCGCTCTAAAAATGCACAATTAATTTTATATTAAACCTAGTCCATGCCTGACAAAAAAAAAACTCATGAGAAATAATTAACATACATCTTGATTGCAATTTCAAGGGTCTTTTAGTCCAACATAACAAATACCGTGATACAATGTCAAGACTACCTAGGCGAACTCCTTCTCTGAATGAAGCTTCTTCCCATTGGGTTGGTGTTAAATTTGTTACATATACTAGTCATAATATCAATTATTTAGATGTGTATTTTGGTGGTCAATTACAATATCAATGTGATTTACGTGTTTATAATTATTTATAAACATGCATTTGACAATTTACAAATATGTAATAAGATTTACATACATCTTGACAATCTAACAACAATGTTTGCATACATCTTCAATATTCCTTACTTTTTTAGAAAAGCATCTGTGAACTTAAGATCCATTTCTAGCCATTCGGTCAAAATAGTTAGCAAATTCCCTTGACACACACACACATATATATAACGAAAATAAGATATTATGGGTAGAGTAATTATGAATAAAGTAAAATTCACGAGGTTTGCAATCAAAGTCATGGACACCAAACATAGAAATCATACAACTCCATATTGAAATATATAAATGCATTTTCTAGATAGAACCACAAAATATTATCTCTTCTTTTCCTATTAACAAGAGACCATACATGATGAAAGGGCCACTAACACAAGTCAATATATTAAATTCATGACCTTAGATTACAAGGTGGTCCTTGCTATAGTTATTGACTATGCTTGCATTTCACTTCAATTGCAATGTGAGTCCTCAACTTGATTTGACAATCATCATAACTTTCATTTCTACAATTGCTGAACTAAATAGTTAAGACCACGGTGAGTTTCCTATTTGATTTTCTCGATCATGCCTCCATACAACTTACTAAGGACATTATCGAAATATATTTTATTGTTTTGTACTACCTTAGGTTGCAAATCCTATACCTAGTAATATTTGCAATCAAGTACTGATTGATGTCATCAAAACCTATCCTATTTCTACGCGTAATTCATGTAGGAGCAATCTCATAGTACTTTTCTACTTGCATCCCTCTAGTTATTAGCCACTTCATGTGATGATGACATGCATTGCTTATCTAATTTGCAATCCCAATTCCAAGGTACACGCCGGAACAAGATAAATTGTTTATCCTAAAATGATTTGAAGTTGCGATTTTAATTTTTCAGTGAAACCATTTAAAATGTGATCTGTGACTGTGATTTGATTTTATCTTAAACCATGGATGACTAATAACATCAGTTCTACATAAAATTCATTTTGTCTGCAACTGAAACTTTTAAAACTTCTTTTAATAGATTTTGTAAATGCTTCTAGTCTAGACATTGCTCCCAAATAATATATAACATGTTTTAAATTTTCAATATGTATCTATTTAAGTTTATTAGTTAAAGAAGAATTCTAGCAAAAGAAAATGACCTAGCATCTTGACCAAACGCTAATATATATGCTTATTGAGATGGCTTAAAGTTCGGACTGAATGTAAGTTGGTAAGAAAATAACTGTTTTGAGATGTCTTTTATAAGAAGATTGCCTAGAAATTTAAACCTGATGATCATGTTCTGCTAAAATGTTGATGGTAATCTAATTAGTAGACAGTTTTCAAAATTGCAAATCGTTCCTTTGAAGAGACAAAAACTTACTTTTATTAGCCTGACAAACAAAAGAGACATGCATGAGATGGTCCTGATTCACAATCTTCCATTATTTAATTGACTGAAAGGACAGAATTTGTCTCTGATGATATTAATAAAGACTCTTACATGAAAAATAAAGATTAGCAACCTTGAGTGTAAGTGTACCTTCAGTTATAAATGCACCACCTGCATCTGATAGATAAAAATGATCTTTGTGCTGAGCTGCGCTTTTCCTTCGTTTCCACTAATTCTACAGAAGAAATAATTAAGAAATAAAAGAAATCTAAACAAGCAATGAAGCCATCACAGGGCCTAACTTCACAAAGTTCATCATGCAATATAAAGTTAATTAGAGTAGTTATTCTTCTAATTTAGAGTATTTATTCTTTCGTTTCTCGGTGGCGAAGAAAAATAACCGAAGGAGGAGAATACGATGATCCAAAAACCTAAAAAAAATCAATCCCCAAAGAGGCTGATGCATCAGACAACCACCCAAGTCCACATATTCATTCATAGAAGAAAACAATCTTTTACTAGAACACTAGAAACAAATGTTTCTTCAAGTTAATTTATGAAATCAAAAACCACAACTTAACCACAAAACCAATGAACCAATTGCTACAAGAAGCAAAATCAAACAGAAAAAAAGGAAATCAACCCTTACCTCTTCCATTTTCCACCATAGTCATAGAACCCCTCTATCATCCCCAAGAAAGAAGTCTCCACCCAAAACAAGCTCGACCCATTTGAGATATGGAGGAGGATAACAAATCAAATCGCCAAAAAGGTGCATTACAGCATTAGATGGAGGAAACAAAATAAAAAGGGTAATCTCAGACATGAGATAAGAAGAGACCAGTCAAAAAAGAGAAGATGTCGTAAGTCTCCACATTGTTCAGACGTGTACTGCTCATCCTCCCATCCATATCCATCACCGCATCAAAAGCCACGCCTTTAACACATCAAATAATATGAGGAAGAAGAAGAATAGTAGAAAATTAGCTACAATTGAACAAAACACGAGGAAACACAAAAGCAACAGACAAACTACAGTAACATGCACTTTGCAGTTTGTACTGGAAATCGAGCCTTAACTACGGACCGCGCGTGCGAGGCTAGAAATTAAGAGAGCCTAAAGGGATCCATATTGTGTGTATACGTGGGTTAAGATTGGCGTTAGGCCGAAGGCTGACGAGAAGAGAAGTGAGCACACATCGGAAGTCCGTAGTGGATTCTACGGATGCTACTTTTGTGTGCTCACTCTCTTCTGTCAGCGCCCACATCGAAACAAATCTGATCGTATGGTTTCAAACCACAAATAAAATTCACAACAAAAAATAAAAAGAAATGCGCGTTTCGATTGAAGAAGTGAACCCAAGAAGACGTTTGAGACGACCCACGAGTTGGAGTTGGAGTTGTGGGGGATTTGGCAGGGGAGGAGTGGGAGGGAAGTTCCTTATCTAGGGTTGTCGCATGCTTGGTCTATCTTGTCTGTGGTCTTCTCCCTTTCCTTTTTCTTGCAAATCTCTCTCTAATCATGGTGGCGCACGTGTCTGCTTGCAGGTTACACTACTAACCCGTGATGGATGTGGGAACCATAGAACAGGTCTTGTTTTGGTCGCTGATTTCCATTGTAAACGTTATCAGACCAATACGGATATGGTAAGTTAGTACTACTACCAAAACTAGTTGCAGTACCAGTACTGGTAAATACATGCACAAGGGAGGGACAATCTTTTGGGGTCTGATGTATCATTTACCACCTCCTTGGAATTGTTTTTTTTATATAATGCAGACCCTTCTTTGTTTGCAAACTCATGGCAAATCTCTTCGATTAGAATTATTATCTTTTATGCTCTTACATCTAAATGTTGGGTGGAGGGGTTGGCAGTTTCCTAGATTTTGAATTGAATTCAGTTTGTAAGAACATTTTGAGAATTTGAGACTCTTTTATATCTGTAATAACTTTTAGAACCCCGACCTCTCAAATTTTTTGACCAATTTTAAATTTTAACACCTTAGTTATCCTTAATTTTAAATATCGTAGTGGTTGACCTACATACCACATCGGCATTTTGATCGGCGTGATATCCCCTTCATTACCACATCCCCCGGACACACGTCGGTCAGCTAAGGTCGGTCAACTCGACGTGATATGTCAAAACATCCGACGTAATAACCTAATTCTGCAGTAGTGCTTGAGTTGAGTTCCTGACACTGAATCTGTCCATATTCACCTCTAAACATGTCAACTACTGTTTTATAATTTGTAAACTTAAATACACCCTTGTATTAGTTTGCCATGTATTACGGAGTGTTTGGCATATCAAATGGACTGTCTTTTCTTGCTGAAGCATCGATCCATGTGATTTTTTTTAAAATCTTTTCTGGATTCTTTGAATCTCATTGCTCAATGCCAGGAACTTATATATATTTTAGTAAAGGATATAAAGTTTTCTCAAGTCTTTGGAGAGTTTTTGACGACTTCACAAACTGATTTATTTTTTTGTTTTGTGTTGAGTAATTAGGTTATGTGAAAACTTCCAACTAGCGTTCTCAAATGCCCTACTTTGCCGATCTGATATCGGTCTCAATTAGTAGGAAACAATGAAAAGGTTCATTTAGCATAAAAAATGGGAATTTGGAGAGGCACAGTGAAAAACCAATTTCAAAAATGTTGCAAAACATGGGAAAAGGTGAATAATATAGTGAAAAAATATGAAAAAAAGTTTTGCTTGCATGCCACTGCAAAACATCAAGTTTAGTTTTCTGTCACTCTTCTATCACTATTTCTCTGTGTCATTACAAAACCCAACAATTTCCTGTATGCCAGTAAGTTTTTGAACATTGTCATTCTGTTTGGTTTTATTGTGTCCGTCGGACACTTGTCGTGTTGGGCGTGGTTAAATTTGTTAATGGTCGAAATTAAGCTTAATTGACAAAATTATTTAATTAATTTTGTTTAGTCACTAATGGCATGTTAAACCATTAACCACCAACAATATCAAATCATATTTCGTTGCCTCTGCCTTTTTCCCCAAATAGTAAATCCTGCCCTAACCTCCCCAAATTGCAATCTTGATTTGCCTAATTTCATATCTTCTCTTGCAGGAGAATTCGACGAAGGAAAATGCCATCGGCCGGTGGTGGTGGGCACACAATGCGTCCACGACGTTTCTGTACACTAAAGCAAAAGAGGTAACCCTTTAATCTTCCAAACTGTGGTGATTTTGGTTCTAGGTTTGGTTGATTTTGGTTTTGATGGAAAAGGTTCGGTCGATCGAGACCCCTGAGTCGGTCGACCGATAGTCTTTGAATTGATGTTGACCATACTCCGAATTTTGACCTCATTTCGGTCGACCGGTTTTAGACATTCGTTAGACCGTTGTGACTTAAGTTTGCGCAAATAGTACGACCGATCCAGACTTTCGGTCGACCGATTCCCTTGAGGAAACGGTCGACCGGGTTGCCTCATTCGGTCGATCGTTTTTGCACAGGATTGAATTCCTGGTTCCGTTTAGGATGCCAACTCTGTCTACGAAAACCCGTGTCCTCGCCTTGTGCGTGGGCCGGAAGGTGACGGTGGGCGCGTTACACGTGTCTGCCCAGGGACCGCCGTGTGGAAGAGTGTGAGTGTTCGGGACGCGTCACCTCCATGTATGGATCGTGACTAATATGATGGATTGATTGGACTCATTGTAGAGTAGAAGGCATGAGGGATCGTGGATCCCAATGTATGATGATTGTGCGAGCACGCAACTGTCGTTGGGTGAGGTGACTACCGGCCTATATGGTGACGGAGGTCGCTTCCCTGCTTTTATAGCGGCGACGTTGGTGTTTGCGGCTCGTGGAGCCTGATGACCTGACAGACTTCGGTCTGGACCCGTCCGATGTTGTGCCGGACGTATTGTTGGACCACCGATGTTGTGCCGGTAATGTCGCCGATGTTGTTCCGACGATGATGATGATGTGCCGATGTTGTTCCGGCTATGTTTTCCTCAGCTGGGCACCTACTGAGATGATGATTGATGGACCGACCGAGCGATGACTCCGTTGGTGTGGTTTCGACCACGAGTTACAGATCTGTTTCTTATGGCGCGGACCTGGCGGATGCCCCTTGCCGAACCCCATGATTAGTGTAGCCGCGTGTGGGGGGTGTCGTGTCTTGCTCCGTTAGACCGTATGTGCCTACGGTAGGTCTCCTTGTGAGACCCGATGATGATTGTCGGACTGAAGTCCTGTGTTACCCTTCGGGGGAACTGTTTTCCTTACTGTTGATGACATGACATGCTACTAGTATGATAGATGCATTTGTACTACTACATGCATATAGGTGAGCTTGGCATACGGGGTTTCCTTATGGAAACTCGGGCATTGTTGTTGCATGTTTTATTTCAGGACCATTTTAGGTTCTAGCGGGTGGATACTGAGGATGGAGGCGCGTTGGGATCAGATCCTCTTTCTGTATTTTTCTAGGTAGTATGACTACTTGTATTTTCCCTTCCTGTACTTTGATGTAGTCGTGCCTTTTGACAACTCTGATGTAATAGGGTGCACCATTTGGATATTTTATGAGTAACATTCCCGTCTTTGATGATTTGTCTTGTGATCTTTTATCTTAAAATTTGTAATTCTTCCGCTGTTTCGGGATGTTACAGTTTCTCAGAGAGACTGATCATAGAGTTGAAGTGTTAGGCCCAACAACTAGATGTTGGCACTTGTACCTGTATGGAGTGGAAGGTGGTTGGTCTTTCTCGTGTCCATGTTGGTGTTGTCTTTGGCACAATTAGAGGAGTGTTGCTACACCACAGAGCGATACAGATTAGCTTATGTTGGAAGCATTAGAGCCATGCTTGATTCAAGCAAGTGGCATATTGTCCATATTGGATTTGAGGCACCATCTGATACTCCAAGATCCAAAGTAAGGCCAAGGGAAAAAAGAATTAAGCCATTAGACGAGGCAACAAGAATCACCAGGACACATAGATGCTAAAGGTGTAAAAAACTAGGATATCAAGTCAAGACAAGCAAAGAACCATTAGGAAACACTCAGTCAATTATAGCTAGGTAAATTGAAATTTAGTAAGAATTTATGTTCATTACTGTACTATGTAAACTTCACTTGATTATGCATATTTTTTCAATGCAAGTCAGGAAACACACCCTCAACCACAACCTCAATAACAACCTGAAAAACAACCTCAATAAGCAACTCAGGGATCACAACCTCAATCACAGCCTCCAAATCAGGCACCAAACTTAACACTAACGACATTTATCCGTCAGTGGAACTAAACATCAATGCAGGAAATATCGATGTTAGATATATTCGTCAGTATTTAACTACACCGACGGAAACACTGACAGATAGTGACATACACCGACGAATATTTTCTATCTGTGAAACCTTATTTTGTTGTAGTGCAACACAACAAAGCCAAGGAAAAAGAAGCAAAAAGATTATTTATCTCACGAAAAAACCTTAACTATTGTTTCATCATCACTTCATATTTGCTTCATTTGCCTTTAACTTTATTTTCTTCTTTCAGGACAAGTAAGCATGAGGAGAAGCTACAAAAGCAAGGAGAATCACAACAACAGAAGTAGCAGGACCAACAAGGGTGGATATCAAGCCCAAGCCAACAACTGGAAGGAAGATGAGCCAAGAAGCATAGTTAGGGATCTACTTGAGGTTGGATACACATTGCAGAATGCTTTGGCAATAGTGGCACCAATGACTTAACTAACTTAGAAGTATATTTTTGTACAAAAGTTCTCTAGTGAGCCCAAGGCTTAATTTTTCTATTTTAAGCCCACACTGTCACCACCTTTGAGATTGGGGATGCCTTAGGGGTGTGCCATGCCGGGGAAGGTTCGTGAGTTTGGATTCTCACAAGGAACTGCGAAGCACACAAGGCAACCCAAGTGCGTGGAGGTGAGCAAAAGGGGGTAGCCAAGGACTCCCATGGTTTTGTAAGGCAAGCACCAAGCATATTCGACATGTGCAGGGGCGCAACACTTGGGGAAGTGTATTTCCACACACAAGTAGCCAAATGCGTTTGGAATAACGCATGGCAAAGTTATGGGCAACAGGGCGTGCACACGAGACAACACGCGAGGCAAGGCGTGAGGAGAATCAAGCGGCATGCAACAACAATACATGTGCGAGAGAGCACGATTGGTGGCTTAGAGCGTATAGGTATGTGGAAGAGCACCAAGACTTGGAGTCTACGGATGTCCAACGGATGTTTGGAAGCCAAGACCAGGAGTCAACGCCAAGTCAACATGGAGTAAATGCCAAATCAACATAGGCCAAGACATGGAGTCAACACCAAGTCAACATCGGGCGACTAGCTGTGGACTGACGAGGACCGGGAGTGGGTCAAACATGGGAGCTAGAAGAAGGCGTGGGACGGTTGTGGAATGAGTCCATAACCGAATGTAAGAGATGTGAGGGGCTGAACGAGCCAGACCCACTTACGCACATCTCTCCCACATGTGTATGCTATTTTGGGAAATGTCAATTCAGTTGTGCACGTTCTCCCCAAGAATAGGAGACGAGTATGAAACATGTCTATAACCGAGCGAAGGGTGCGCATGATGGATGATCGGGTCAGACCCCACTTGCATGAGCCTCCCCAATGTGTGCACATGGATTTGAACGAGTCAGTCCAGCCAATACATATGATCCCCACGACATGCCATGACCAAAGTACATAATCGAGTAGTTCGATTAAGACTAGTTGGCACAACATGTGGAATAATTCCTAGATGGAGGAAGCATTTGGGATGATTTCTTAGGGATTAAATATTCTACATGAGAGGGATCTACTACGTACTTCCTCAACATCGATACGTGGAAGACGCTGTGAAGACTCGAAAACTGCGGCGGCAGCGCAACCTTGTAGGCGACCTCTCCAATTCGGTCAAGGATCTCAAACGGTCCGACATACCTCGGACCGAGCTTCCCTTTCTTCCCAAATCTCATCACTCCTCGAGACGGTGAGATCTTCAAGAAAACATGATCGCCCACCTCGAACAATAACTCTCGTCTACACCTATCAGTGTAGCTCTTCTACCTACTCTGAGCGGTCGCCGATCTCTGTCTGATCACGTCGACAATCTCAGCGTACATCTGTACAATCTCTAGCCCAACTGCCTCTCACTTACATCACTTCAGCACACCGGTGATCTTCAAGGTCTCCCGTGCAAAGCCTCGTACGACGCCATCCCAATACTCGAATGATAGTTGTTGTAAGCGAACTCTATCAATGGCAAGTGCTCATCCTAGTATCCTGCCTAATCCAGAGTACAAGCCCTCAGCATATCCTCTAACATCTGGATGGTCCTTTCAGACTGATCGTCTGTCTACGGATGGAAAGTCGTGCTGAACTTCAACTGAGTCCCCAAGGCCTTCTACAAACTGTCCTAAAATCTAGATGTGAACCTGAGATCTCGATTAGAAATGATACTCACTGACACTCTGTGAAGTCTGACGATCTCCTCAATATACAACTTAGCTAGACCCTCCAGAGGTAAAGTGATCCTAATAGCTAAGAAGTGTGCCGATGATGCATTGCATACATTGCATCATATGTCTTTCATTTAGATTAATTTTATATCAATAAATGCTACTAAGGTATGTGTTTAGTCTTATTTACAGAATACAGGGACCTGAATGTAAATTACCCATATCCCGAGCATAAATGCGTGCAAGAGACTCATTCCTGGCATAAAGACCAAGTTCAAGATTATCGGGTTTCAAATGGAAATGCATCCAAGCATAAAAGCATTCAAGACCTAATTACAAAAAGGACAAGGACTTAAGCACAAAAGTAGACAATGACTTAATTGCAAAAAGCCAAGGACCTAATTGCAAATTACGAGTAGCTTTTATTATTATGGAGAAAATCTAAAGAAAATCAATGTGGATCTCCAAATATATAAAGAAATAAAGTCGAAGCTCAAAAGAAAGGAAAAAATCAATCCAGATGCGCAAAGGATATTGAAATCATACCATGAACACACAGGAAAAATCCGGATTAAATCGGAGCTAAAAAGGTGGCGAATCCGCCGCACCTTATGTACAAAATGCGGTGAATCCGCCGCACCTTATGTACAAAATGCGGTGAATCCGCCGCACCAAATTAGATTGATGCTCTAAATTTTTTACCGGTTGCGTGTTGACGCGTGTACTTTCCTATTTTATACCTAAGTCTCTTGTATCGGCTATAAATAGCCCTGAAACGATGTTGTGAGAGTCCTTAGCTTATGTTCTAGTTTTTATTCCTTAGTTTAATAAATTTCTGTTGTTTTATTTCTTGTTTTTAGTTTTCTTTTGTAATTCCTCTAGGACCCCTTCTCCTCCTTTCCATCCATGAGTTTCTAACTCTTTCCAAATGGTGGAGGTGACGGATTTAGGGTGAAGAGAAGAAGAATAAAAGTTATTATTTTAATTTCATGTTAGTATATTTTGATTACTTGAGTTTATGTTAAATCATTTATCATGTAATGCTTTATAACTAATATGATTTATTATAAGTTTCTGAATTCTCTAATCTAAACCCAATACCTAAACCTCCACCCAACGGAATTCACCATCTTTGTTCTTGCTTTAGTTTTATTTGTTCATGTTTCATGCTTTAGGAAATTAAAAATCAAAAATCTCAAAACCCAATTTATTTCTTCTCTCCTTCTTCCCCTTAATCGAAAATCACACAAATAACAAGATCTCTCCCTCCTTGTGTTCGACCCGTATTTGCCACGTCTTCATTGACGTCGTGCACTTGCGGTATAAATTTAATTCTCATCAGCCGACTTGGTCAGTCAATTGACTACGACCAAAATCACGTCATGAAATCCCCTCGTCTTCGGCAACCCGGTGACAAAATCCATAGTCACATGCTCCCACTTCCACTATGGAAACTCAATCCTCTGCATTGGCTCCGTGGGTCTCTGATGCTTAATCTTCACCTACTGACAAACTAGGCATGTGTCAACAAACTCAGTTATCTCCGTCTTCATCTTCTTCCACCAGAAATTCCTCTGAGGATCCTTGTACATCTTCGTACTACCTGGGTGTATAGAGTAACGAGACCTGTGTGCCTCCTTCAAGATCTCCTTCCTCAGATCTCCTCCCTTAGGCATCCAGACACAACCTCTGAATCTCAGACCTTCATCAACTCTTATACTGAAGTCTAATCCATCTCTGGTAGCCAACTGCAACAACCCAGTTAACTCATCATCGGAACTCTGAGCTTGGACAATACTCGTGACCATCTGAGGCTCCACCCTCATACCCGCAATCACTGCACCCCGTGACCCATCAGTGAACGACTTCCACTCGGCCAAAATTTCCAACAGCTTCCACTCCTGGATAAAAAGACCGGCTACAGCCACCTCCACCTTCCTGCTCAAAGCTTCTGCAACGGAATTCGCCTTCCCCGGATGACAAGAGATTGTGAAATCATAATCCTTAATGAGCTCGAGTCATCTGTGTTGCCTCATATTCAGTTCATTCTGCGAAAACAGGTACTTTAGGCTCTGGTGATCTGCGAAGACCTCAAACTGCTCGCAATACAGATAATGACGCTAGGTCTTCAGTACGTGAATCACTGCTGCCAACTCCAAATCGTGACCACCTGTCCGTGCTGCAAAAGTACGCATCCCAAACCAACACTGGAAGTGTCGCTGTAAATTACAAAACCTCCACTGCCACTGGGAAGAGTCAGAACCGGACTAGTTGTCAACTGACTCTTCAGTTTCTGAAAACTATTCTCGCACTTCTGGGACCATACAAACTTCACCCCCTTATCTGTCAGCGCCGTCAGAGGCGAAGCAAGCCTCGATAAGTCCTGGATGAACCGACGATAATAACCCGTCAGCCCATCAAAGCTCCTAATCTCAATCACACTCGTCGGGACTCTCCACTATGTCACAGCCTCAACCTTCGTTGGATCCACTGATATCCCAGCACTCGATACTATGTGCCCCAGGAATGCAACATTGTCTAGCCAGAACTCATACTTTGAAAACTTGGTGTACAATTACTGATCTCTCAAAATGCCAAGTACAATCCTCAACTATTCCTTGTGCTGCTCTATATTAGGTGAGTAGATCAAAATGTCGTCCACGAAGACAATCACAAATCGATTGAGGTACTGACTGAATGTCATGTTCATTAGATCCATGAAAGCTGTAGGCGCGTTCGTTAACCCAAACAACATCACCAAAAACTCATAGTGCCCGTACCTCGTCCTAAACGTTGTCTTCTGAACATCTGCCTCTCTGATTCTCAACTGATGGTAACCGGATCGCAGATCAATCTTCGAGAATACCTTTGCTGACTGCAACTGGTTAAAAAGGTCATCGATCCTGAGTAAAGATATTGATTCCTAATGGTAACCTTATTCAACATCTTGTAATCAATACATATCCGCAACGAGCCAACCTTCTTCTTCACGAAGAGTACCGATGCTCCCTGTAATCAGGTGAGACATTAGGTCAGATAAACCCAGTGTCCATCAAATCCTGCAACTTCTTCTTCAACTTGGTTAACTCAGCAGGTGTCATCATGTACGGAATCTTCGACCGCGGAGTGGTCTCAGCCACCAAATCGATGTTGAACTCTAACTCCCTGTGAGGCGGCAGACCAGTGACATCCGAAAAGACCTCTAGAAAAACGTAAGCAATCTCTATGTCCTCCAACATCCTCGTCTTTGGATCTGGGACTACTGATGCATTGCATACATTGCATCATATGTCTTTCATTTAGATTACTTTTACATCAATAAATGCTACTAAGGTATGTGTTTAGTCTTATTTACAGAATACAGGGACCTGAATGCAATTTACCCACATTCCGAGCATAAACGTGTGCAAAAGATTCATTTCTATCATAAAGACCGAATTCAAGTTTATCGGGTTTCAATTGGAAATGCATCCAAGCATAAAAGCATTCAAGGAGCTAATCACAAAAAGGTCAAGGGCTTAATTGCAAAAATGCCAAGGACCTAATTGCAAAAGAAAAGGATCAAGATATTTTGTTGGAAAAGTCAAAAGAAAAATCAACTATAAATCTCCAACAATGGAAGGAATTAATCCGGAGCTCAAGACAATGGAAAGAAATCATCCAGACACGCAAATAAAGATCAAATCATACCATAAACGCGTGACAAAAATCCTGATTAAATCCGACCAACGTGGGAGGCGAATCCGCCGCACAATACACATAATGTGCGGCGATTCCGCCGCCCATTGGTTGATCCGTGTGTCCCAATTTCGTCCACTCGTGTATGGACACGTGTACTATCCAATTCTATACCTAAGTCCCTTGTAGCAACTATAAATAGACCCGAGAACGATGTAAATAGGGTCCTTAGTTGTTGTTCTTATTTGTGTACCTTAGTTTTATTAATAAAATTCTGTTCTTTTAATTCTTGTTTTAGTTTTCTTTTAATGTCTCAAGGACCCCTTCTTCTTCCTCCCTCCATGAGTTTCTAACTCTCTCCAAAGGGTGGAGGTGATGGAATTAGGGTTAGAGAATGATGAATGCATGTTATTATTTTAAGTTCATGATTAGTGTATTTTGATTACTTGAGTTTATGTTAAGTCATTTATCTTGTAATGCTTCATAACTAACATGATTTACAATAAGTTTCAGTAATTCTCTACTCTAAACCTAAGTCTAAACCTCCACCCCACGGATTTCTCTCTTTGTTCTTGTTTTAATTTTAATTGCTTTTGTTTCGTACTTTAGTTAATTAAACCAAAAACCCCAAAAACCCAAATTAATTCTTCTCTAATTCTTCCCCTCTAATTGAAAACAACATAAACACGAAATCTCTCCCTCCTTGTGTTCGACCCGTATTTGCCACGTCTTCATTGACACCGTGCACTTGCGGTATAAATTTAATTCTCAACAAGTTTTTGGCGCCGTTGCCGGGGAGGCGACGCAGATTTTGTGTTTTTTGTGTTTTCGATTTTATCCTGTCTACCTTGTGCGCGATCTAAGTATTTGAATTTGTGTAGCAGGAGACAACAGAGCGCGCGGCGAAATCCGGGAGCGTTCTGAGACACTTGGGCGGCGGAATCGCCGCATCTACAAGGTAACTTGCGGCGGAATCGCCGCACCAGTGTGGGTTCTGGTCTTCAAATTTCTGGGGCGTCGTCGACATCTCTGGGTGGTCGCATTGAGCTACTGGAATCTCCGAGAGCGGGCGGCGAACCCGACTGAGCATTGCGGAGGTAACTTTTCTTGCCTTTCTCGTAAAATCTGACTAGTTGAAAAGTTTCCTTTCGTAGAATTGCACGTGTTAGGGTTACAATTCCATAATTGGCAATAATTCAACTCTGACCTAAAATTGGCAAAATTAGAAAGACCTTAGTGCATGCATCATATAATGTTTTGCTTGCATTATTCTTGCTAAATTCTTGCAAATTAATACTTGTTGAAGATTGCTGGAGGCAAGGTACGTATCGAGGTTTTTATCGATTGCATTAGAGCATATAATTTAGTTGCATACAACCTTGCAATTGCCCCCATTAAAAGGACCATTGTTTGACTATCTTTGCTAGATTTAAGTTAAACTATCTTAAGGGCAACTCCGTAGGAAAAGATACGGTGGGGAATTCATCACCCTCCCGTAGCCCACAAACCACAATCCTGAAGTGTCGCCTAAGCCTAAAATTTAAAATCAATTAGACATTGGCCCTAAGGACTCGGACTCAATTAAGGAGGAGATTGGTTTGACTTGCTATGACCTGAAGCTAATTGAATTCAATTTGGTGTCTAGAAAGTGTTTTTGTGTCGACGAAAGTCTTCCAAGCGACGTGGTTGTCTAATTGGCACCGACTCTGTCGGAAGCGCCCCCACTAGCTATACACTAACTGGCCAACTTGGTTTGATTGGTGAGGGAGGTGAATCAAGCAAACTAATTCGACTCAACCTGTTAGGAGTCGTCTAGATCTAAGTGACACTAGGTCTAGGATTGTTTTGACCGTGCTTGTTCAGGAAATTTCTGACCAACCCTAATTTTTATCCTTTAGAGTTAAGTTTCCCTTCTCGTCTGAGTCTTCTTTCCCTTCTCATCCCTACCTTTCTATTGTTTGTTTCTTTTAAAAAAAAAAATTAAAAAAATAAAAATAATAAAAATTTTTTTTTTTTAAAATTCAAAAAAATTCAAAAAAAAAAAAACGAAAAAAAAGAGTAATTAATTCTTGAAATTAAATTTGGAATTTAAATTTCGAATTTGAATTCAAAAATTGATTCAACCCGGTGCACTCAGATTTGGATTCGGGACTTGAGTAATCGACTCTCACGAGTTCATCTAGATTCCAGTCTGGAACTTAACCCCAATCCACCTGTTGCACCACCTCACCCGGATCTAATGGGTGAGAACGTAGTGGACCCGCCTGTTGCGCAACCTATAACTTTGAGGGATCGGTGCTACCCAACGATGGCTGCTCAGCCATCGTGCATCGTCATGCCCACCATACCGGGTCGCGACTTCGAACTTAAGGCACAATACATGAGTATGTTGCCTAAGTTCACCTCTAGGGAAGATCCATATCTTTTCCTTAGAGAATTTGAGGAAATCTGCTCTCTTATGCAATACCAGCATATCCCTGAAGAGGCAGTGCGTCTGAAATTTGTGCCTCTGGCACTAAAGGATGACGCTAAGAAATGGCTATATAGTCTAGCCGAAAGATCTATTAGAAGTTGGGCTGAATTTGTTCAAGTTTTCTTAAAAAAATATTTCCCCAACCATAAGACTATGAAGATTAGGAATGAAATTGTTGCATTCGTTCAGTCTGAGAGCGAGCCGTTCTATTCCTATCTTGAGAGATTTAAGAGTGTCTTGACCCAATGCCCTCATCACGGAATTCCGAAGTGGCAATTGTGCCAAATTATCTATGAGGGATTGACACCCACATCTAGGGTTATGCTAGAATCTGTGAGCCAAGGGAATTTTATGTCCAAAAATGAAAATGATGCCTGGACTTGTCTTGAGGATTTAGCTGAAAATAGTATGCAATGGGACAATGCTAGAACACCCATCAACCCGAGTATTGGATCTAGAATAGCGAGTCAACCCCGACCAGGTGTCTTAGCTATAGACTCCAACATAGCGGCCGAGGCAAAACTAGCTACCCTAATGCGTAGAATGGAAAGTCTAGAACTGCAAAACCAAACCCGACAAGCATCCCCTACCCCTTGCTCTAGATGTGGTCAGACTGGTCATTTAATGGAGGACTGTGTGAACCTGGAACATGTTAATGCCACATTTAACAATTCTAGAAATGATCCTTACGCATCAACCTATAACCCAGGTTGGCGTAATCATCCCAATTTTTCGTGGACCCAACAAGGACAACCTCCTAGACAACAACCAACCCCATATAATCAAAATAATACATCATCTGGGGGTAATAATGGAAATCATGAGGTTAGGTTGACTAAATTAGAAACTTTAATGACAACTTTTATACAAACAACCAACCAATCATTCCAAAGGCTAGAGACACAGGTCAGCCAATTAGCACAGATAATAGGTGAAAGAGAAAAGGGCCAATTTCCAAGTCAACCTGAGGTGAACCCCAGAACTAATAATCAATATCAATCTTATCAACCACCTTCAGGAAATAACAACCCTAGACCGGTTCAAATGGTTAATGAGGAAGGACCGTTCCAACAAATCAATGCTGTAGTATCATTACGGTCCGGAAGACAAATTGACAATAATGTGGTAAACCCTAGAATGACTAATCAATCCAGCCATCAAGCACCCACATATGACTTGACCACTGAACCCGACGTCCAAATTGAAAAGCCCAATCCACCTACCCAACCTGAACCTGTAGCTCAGCCTGAACCTGAGCGAGTCTATGTGCCTAAAGCCCCATTTCCCAATAGACTCAAAAAGAACTCTAGTGCACAAATAGAGAAAATCTTGGAAGTATTTAAGCAAGTTAAGGTAAACATTCCACTCTTAGACATGATTCAACAAATACCTGCTTATGCTAAATTCTTAAAAGATTTGTGCACTAAGAAGAGAAAAACGAATGTACCAAAGAAGGCATTCTTAACTGCAAACATATGCTCAATTCTTTCCAACACATCTCCTATAAAATATAAGGACCCGGGGTGTCCCACAATTTCATGTTCAATAGGAGATACGTTTATCAATAAAGCCCTTCTAGACCTTGGTGCAAGCGTTAACTTGCTCCCATTTTCTGTCTACGAGCAACTCAACCTTGGTCCACTGAAACCTTCTAAGACAACCCTCCAATTCGCTGATTGTTCTGTTAAGAAACCGAGAGGTATAGTAGAGGACGTTTTGATTAAGGTTGGTGACTTCATTTATCCAGTGGATTTTGTCGTACTTGATACTGAACCTGTTGTAAATCCTAATCGACAAATCCCTGTAATTTTAGGTAGACCCTTTTTAGCCACCTCGGAAGCATTAATAAACTGTCGAAATGGGCTCATGCAATTATCTTTCGGGAACTTAAAAGCAGAATTTAATATCTTCCATATTGATAATGAGCCAGAAATAATATGCAACCCAAGTGATGTTGTGATGAGAGCACGTATTTATCAGAATTCTGAATCAAATAAATCATCACATAAGCAAAAAGGAAGTAAGAAAAGAGGGAGTGATTCATTTACTCAACCACCATCACTCGAGCAAATAAGCGAACCAATTCAAGTGAGAAGAGTGGAATCCTTTCCTCAAGTCAACATGGGGAACAATTCAACTGGATACATGCACCAATATGGTGTCATTCAATCCAGTTCTGATTACGGTTGACTCTGAGCAAACTCAACCCCTCTACTGCAAGCCGACTCAGGTAATAAGTGCATTTATTTTATCTATGCATACATTGAGGACAATGCATGATTTAGGTGTGGGGGGGCGTTTAACTATGTATATATCTATTTGCTTGTTTTCTTCTTTAAAAAAAAAAAAAAAAAAAAAAATCAATGTTTCATGACATAGCTTAAGATTGAACTGCTAAAACCCGTGTACAAATTGCATTGAGTTTTTGTTCCTTATTATGTAGTTCTGCTTGTAGAAATTGTGACATAAATCTAAGTTCCAAAGAAATAACCCATTGCCCTTTAAGACATGTATGCACTTAAATTGGATGAATCAAATCTTTGAAGTGGTTGATAAAAAGCAGAGGTTGAGGAAAATATACCGGGAAGTGTGGACTTCTAATAGCAATTAAGCCTTGAGGAAAATAAAAATAAAAATAAAAGGAATAAAATGAGGAAAACACATTCTGCAAAATGATTACAAAAGCCCAAGCCTTTGAGTCACTGGTCCGTAGGGGTATCTTGAAACCCGGTAACTTGAGTCTACCAGCTCGGGATTATCGACCAAACTCGCTACACGAATGCAAAAGGGTAAAAGTGTCAAAAAGCAAATGTGTTGAATCACGAAAAAAAAGAAAAAAATAATACTCAAGGCCCAAAGCTAAAAGAATGATCCATGCCATGGTTGATCCGAATGATACTTCACCACTAAAGGAGGCGTGCAAAATAATTCAAGTGATAAACATGTGTAGAAGGGTTAGTGGTGTGAATGTTGGAGGAACAAAGACCAAGTCATATTTTTAATGAGTTAGATTTATATAATGAGCATGCAAAAATTCTTAGTGAGATGTATAAAGTTGAGGTAGGGATATTGAGAGCTATTAATGAAATGTTGATTCAGGATTTTGTGGGTATATCCGCTGAAAACCCTCAGGAGACAACACTCCTCCTCCTAGGAAACTTGGAGGTTTAACGGCTTGTTGCACATGCTAAGTGCAACCGTGATTCCTACGAAAGTGAGTTAGGATTTCCCTGCTTTCATTTTCTTATACTCTGCTTTGCTAGGGACTAGCAAAATCTAGGTGTGGGGGTATTTGATGCATTGCATACATTGCATCATATGTCTTTCATTTAGATTACTTTTACATCAATAAATGCTACTAAGGTATGTGTTTAGTCTTATTTACAGAATACAGGGACCTGAATGCAATTTACCCACATTCCGAGCATAAACGTGTGCAAAAGATTCATTTCTATCATAAAGACCGAATTCAAGTTTATCGGGTTTCAATTGGAAATGCATCCAAGCATAAAAGCATTCAAGGAGCTAATCACAAAAAGGTCAAGGGCTTAATTGCAAAAATGCCAAGGACCTAATTGCAAAAGAAAAGGATCAAGATATTTTGTTGGAAAAGTCAAAAGAAAAATCAACTATAAATCTCCAACAATGGAAGGAATTAATCCGGAGCTCAAGACAATGGAAAGAAATCATCCAGACACGCAAATAAAGATCAAATCATACCATAAACGCGTGACAAAAATCCTGATTAAATCCGACCAACGTGGGAGGCGAATCCGCCGCACAATACACATAATGTGCGGCGATTCCGCCGCCCATTGGTTGATCCGTGTGTCCCAATTTCGTCCACTCGTGTATGGACACGTGTACTATCCAATTCTATACCTAAGTCCCTTGTAGCAACTATAAATAGACCCGAGAACGATGTAAATAGGGTCCTTAGTTGTTGTTCTTATTTGTGTACCTTAGTTTTATTAATAAAATTCTGTTCTTTTAATTCTTGTTTTAGTTTTCTTTTAATGTCTCAAGGACCCCTTCTTCTTCCTCCCTCCATGAGTTTCTAACTCTCTCCAAAGGGTGGAGGTGATGGAATTAGGGTTAGAGAATGATGAATGCATGTTATTATTTTAAGTTCATGATTAGTGTATTTTGATTACTTGAGTTTATGTTAAGTCATTTATCTTGTAATGCTTCATAACTAACATGATTTACAATAAGTTTCAGTAATTCTCTACTCTAAACCTAAGTCTAAACCTCCACCCCACGGATTTCTCTCTTTGTTCTTGTTTTAATTTTAATTGCTTTTGTTTCGTACTTTAGTTAATTAAACCAAAAACCCCAAAAACCCAAATTAATTCTTCTCTAATTCTTCCCCTCTAATTGAAAACAACATAAACACGAAATCTCTCCCTCCTTGTGTTCGACCCGTATTTGCCACGTCTTCATTGACACCGTGCACTTGCGGTATAAATTTAATTCTCAACAACTACTAAGGTGGCCACAAGAGCTCTGCAACCATGTTGCATCAACTTCCGTACCCTCACTGCTGACATCACTACTCAACCTCGGGATCAGCACATCTGGTAGACCCTTCCTCGGGATCAGAATCTTCTTCTCCTGGCACAAGACTCGCACATCATACCATGACAATCAATTTGTCCCCAGTATGACGTCAAAGTCCTCCATCGGTAGCAAGACCAGGTCAGCCGGGAACACCTGGTCTCCCAAAACAATCGTGACGCTGGGGAGAATGCTCCCCACAGTGTCCCTGCTGAGGTGGCACAAAAGGACGACGACCTCCGTCACTACCTGCTGCTGGGGGTCTCGCTCGAACACTGGACTTGCCTGGCCTACTCGTACAATCTATAGCATAATGACCCGACTGACCACAACTGAAACAAACCCTAGTACGGGTCCCATTCTCTCGTCCCGGGTGGACCCTGCCACACTACCTGCACGACTCAGGCTGGCGTGCACTGCTCCCCTCAATCCGGGGCCTCTTGCCCGGATTAATTGGTAGTGGAACTCCTGGACATCCACTGATTTTCCCCTATGGCCTCCTAGACTCCGTGTAGTTCTCCTAGTTGTCCTGGTCTATGAGGGTCGCAAACTTCACCGCATCCGCCAGAGTCTGTTGCATACTGTAAGTCACGCGAGTCTGGAGCGGCTTCCGAAGCCCCCGTATAAACTTCCTCGCTCTCTGAATCGGCGTCACACAGATCTCCGGACAATAACACTTCAGGGCGTTGAACTTCCGGATGTAGACCACCAGTGCCAGCTCCTCCTCCTCGATGGTCATGAACTCCTCTCTCTTCCCGTCTCTGACATGCTCCGAGAAGTACTGCTCATTGAATTCCCCGGGGAACTCATCCCAGCTGACATCAATTATGCTAGAAAAGACCACTGTAGTTGTGGTCCTCCACCAATTGGACACATCACCGCCCAAAACATATGTGGCTACCCCCACGATCCTCTCCGGCGGACTCCCAATCGCCTGGAAGATCTCTTGGATCTTAAAGACCCAGTCCCCGGCAGCCTCAGAATCACCTCTGCTATCAAATGCATGTGGATGTTGGCACATAAAGCGGTCACGCACCACTCCTGCCCCCGCTGTCTCCTTTCTGCCAGACTGGCGCTCTTGAAGAATGCCCAATCTCTACACAGTGTCGTAGAGCATCCGTCACTCATCAGCCCAGTCCCTAGTCCCAGTCTCCTCGCTGGTGCTATGACCACGTGGGGGAGGTCTCATGCATCTCGGAGGCAACTACACATGAAACATCAGAACATAATCAAATGACTATGCATGCATGCTCTACAATGAAAACTAGCTAAAAGGCTTCTAAGGTGGTTTCTTTGGACAAGTAAATCATAACCGACCACTCTAATACGAAGTTGTAACATCCTCAAACAACGGAAAATTTAAACTTTTATATAAGGTTATTAACACAATCAAATCATATACTGAGGATATTACGGAAAATCAAGAACAACAGGTGCACCAACATATATATATATATATATATATATATATATATATATATATATATACAAGAATTCTCTAGTGAGCCCCGGGCTTAATTTTTCTAAATTAAGCCCCCACAATATCCACCACTCATTTCAAATTGTAAGGTAGATTAAAAAAACGGTTATGTTAATGAATGGTGAGATTAACTGTAAATAAGATCCAATGGTGAGATTGTAGGGGCTTAAACTAAATTTGATGAGCCCTGGGCTCACTAGAGCTTGACCATATATATATATATATATAACCGAATGTTTCAAAAGTTTGATTACATTAAAAGATATAAGGAAATTTACAGGTAATCCCTATAACCTAAAAAAAAGGAAAACATGATCAGATCCCAAATGTGATCCTCCACAGTCACCACCTCTTAGTGTCGTTCACGACCTAAAATACAACCATAAAACTATGCGTGAGTTTCCCATAAGAAACCTCATATGCCAAACCTCTATCACGTAATTGAACTAGACAACTACTAGCATGGTATGATATTAATGCAGTAAAACAAACATCGTCATGAAACGAGGACTCAGGGATCTTTATCCCAGCCTCAGCAGACACGAACCACAACGGGTCTCAAGGGTCCTCTCACCCAACACCCATACGTGCCTCAAGCACCACAATTGGAAACATCCTCGGCCAACAACATGTGCACACTGGCACCACAACCGGAATGATCCTTGGCTAACAACACGCACCACAGATCACTATCAGGCCGACAATGTCCGGAAAACAACAGGGACTCCACATTTCTCAAGATCCACTACCGATCGAACAAGACATGCACCGGTCGAATGGACTTTAAGTCAACTTAAGTAATCAGTCGAACAATTCAAAGAGCGGTCGACCGTTAAGATGGTCTACACTCCCAACCAACTTACTACAGTGCAATCGGTCGAACAGGTCAAAAGGACGGTCGACCGTTTAGATGGTCTTCGTCTCCAACCGACTCACTATAGTGCATTTGGTCGAACGACAAAGGGGACTCAGTCGACCGAAAACACCCAGAGCTTGCCTAACACGCTTGACCGATCGACCGCACAACGCATCGTTTGACCGGTGCAAGGCAAAACTCCCCAAATTACACTAACAACGGTTGACTGTATCACCTACCGGTCGACCGAACGTAGCAGAATTCTGCTGAACAACAATGTCTGACGAGCCTTTCGGCCTACCGTCGACTACTCCAACACCCACACAATCTTAGGTGAGCATAAAAGCAAAGTTTGACATACCTTTAAGGCTTGAAGAAGCCTTTGAAGATCAACAGTGAAGCTTCCACGAGCACTCCTCTCCAAAGCACGTTTCTCCGACGAACTTCTCTCAATTGACGATCGCAACAACCTCAACTAAGCCCCCGCGATTCTCGTGCTCGTCGATCCTGTCCTCTCACCGACGATCACTGTGGAAAACAAGCTGAGTAGAGAGGGAGAGAGACGGGTGAGTGAGAGAGATGTGAGCGTGAGATGAGAGAGAGAGAGGAAGAGAAGAGAATGCTTATAAACCCCTCACCTAAACCTCCTCCAATCGCAAGCCTCCACAACATCAGCCCTCTAAGACACATTAGCCTCCCCTAAACCTGATTAAACACTAACCAAGTATTAGGTTCTAACAATTAGGGTGTAAAGTGGAGAAGAAGGGAAGTGAGAAAAGATTTGTTGTTACTCATAGAAGTAGGGCTGGAAACCAATGTTGTTTATTTTTAAAGGTGGGTGTGCTTGGTGGGAAATTTTGGAGGGAAAAATTAGGGAGTGAATTAAGTTAATTATACGGATGTTTGTCCACTTAAGGTTGTAAAATAAACGAAGTGTTCGTCAATAGTTAATACATTATAATTTGAAATCATTATGTTTTACAATGACATACTGGAAATTATCGGATTTTGTAATAGCAAACAGAAAAATAGTGTTAGAATAGTGAAGGAAAGTTAAATTCAATATTTTAGGGTTACAAGCAAAAAAAACGCAAAGCAATAAAGTCCTACCCATCCTTTGGTAGGGGTACATGTGGGAAGGTACCAGGATAATCACAAGCAGTTAAAGTGACCTCCCCAATGCTGTACGGTGTCCCGCCTCTTCACCTCATCTCGTGATTGCAACCGTCCATCTCCATCGACGCGGGCCCCACACAAGCGGTTCAAGCCACTCAAATGTTGCCAGGCATGGGGCATGTGCGCACACGTTGGATTTTGCTTTTTACGTCCAAGCCGGTGTGTCCACCTGTCGAGATGGAACGAGTTGGTAGTCTTGCTGTGGGGTCCACTCCAGTACAGGCTCGTCGTGTCGTTGTTGGCGGCTTCGACTGGCTTGGCATGGTTTCAGGGTAATTCTACTTTCTTTTGGGCATCATGGGAGTTTGATTGTGTTTGATTTGGTGCGATGAATTATGAGTTTGTTGTACAATCAGCGGGTGCAGGGGACTTTTGGAATTCAATTATGAGGTTGAGGGTGTTTGGTAACATAACATGGGACGGTGGATTTCAGGGGATGGTTTAATAATTTAGTGTGATTATGAATGAGATATGGTACTACTCCCAAGGGTTAAAGATTTTTTTTAAGCTAGATAACTTTATCCATATTTGTAGGCGTTCAGTGCTTAGACTCTTTTTTCTATGTTAACTATATTTTTGTTTGTTGTTTCCTAAAGAAAATTTCACACCAGCAAAGAACAAGTCATTCTTTAAGAATTTTTTTTACTTCTTGTAGGAGACTATAAATTCAGGTTAGAGGTGGTTGGAATATGTATAGACATTTTTTTTCTATAAGAAAGAGTAAATAGATACTTCAATTACTTGAATGAGATCTCATTACCTGCCTAATTATTATTGTTATAAGTACAGGAGATTGAAATTAGTCCGAGTTCCTCACCACTTCAAAGAATAATAAGACCATTAATTGTAGTATAAGATCAAATGAATTACAATTTGTCTCCATAAATCATGTCCTCGTTGTAAATTACCTAAAGCCTTACATCTACCCCCTTTAACTATGCTCTCATTTCACATGTAACTTATCTTTAAGTTTAAGACCTTACAATTAACTCACTTGAATCATGTCCTCATTTTTGTGGTGTCTCCTAAACCTCAACGCCATATTGTTTGGCGCCCTACTGGACCATACCCTCATTTTGGTGGAATTTGAAGGAGAAAAATTTGGCGACACCTTTTTTTAATATACCAGTATACTGAGAAAAGATCATGAATAATATGTATATCTTTTAAAATTAACTTCATAAAACCTAAGGCTAAACGAATGCTGGATTATGAATAGGAACAAAGTTCAAGGGAGGATATATAGTGTAAGATGTACTAATACTTGGGGGAGAGAAATAAAATGAAAGCATAGTTCAAAAGGCAAAAATGCAAGGTTTTTCACTTTAGGGAAGTAAGTGAAGCGAATTAGGACATAATTTACACACACAAACTACAATTTACCCTATAAAAATCAATTTCAAAAAAAAACCCTATAAAATAAAATGAAGGAGCTCAGCTGGCCCACAGATTTTTACACCCCAAATCCCACCTACCCATTGTCATGTTTGTTATAAAATAATATAAAAAAATTATGTCCACCCTAGCAACTAGCCTTAGCTACTGCAACAGTGCAACTGTTAGCATTCATACATGAGTAAATCTTTTGTTGTTTGGCGTTAACTTCAATCATCTGCTGTCTTCCAGTCAAAAGTTTCAGCTGTGAATATGGACGGGATCTGAGCAGGGATTTGTTCAGGAGGTGACGTGCTGCAATTATAATTCAAACCAAAGAAACGAAAAGGCTCTTCTCGTTTAATATTTCAGATGCAATGCACACACAGAGTGAATTTCCGTCTCGAATATATTCACAGGTGCAATGCATACATGCATACAACTATTGACAAGGAATTTGTTTCTATGAAACAGATGCAATGCACTGACCTACCTTATTATAGAAGGTAAGGCTTAGTCCTGGTATTTTCATAAATATCGTTGAGAGTAAGTGTTATATAAGTGTCATAAATACCTTATTATTGAAGGGAACGCGGTCGAGTAAGTATTCTTTCATTTTTAAGGTTATATAGAGTTACGGTACTTGTAATTATGTTACAACTTACAATTATTTGAAACATTAGTGATGATGTGTGAACAGAGTTTTTTTATTTATTTTAAATCACTGTTGGGACAACTCGAACCTTTGATCTCATTCTCATGGGTCCGTAACTGTTCTATTCACCGGTTGAGCTACACTCGGGACATAAACTATGACCTCACGTGAACAATCTTATACAAGGGATTTGAGTTGCAATCGGATTTGGTACATGTCCATCTTTTTAATTGGACTTAGTTGAAGCAATCGTGGAGGTTGGAGGAAGGTTGGTAGAAGTGGTAAAGTAATGGTGTGTTGGTTTGACATCGATCATGGTGGTTGTGAAAAAATTTGGTTGCATTTAGTTTCATTTAATTAATTAATCTTGAACCATATCCTAGCTGCGTCCTATATACTTCTTTGAAAGATTCTAATGATATAGAAAAAGATAAGGAAAATATTTCGAATTAATTTAATATATTTTTTCAAATTAAACATCTCTCAAAAATAAATTTCATGTAAACTAGACCTGTTACCACCACGTCGCGATAGTGGAAGCGGTGTGTTTTATGTTTTAGTGTATACAGAACTTAAAGTATCTAGTTCTGTAAAAAAAATTGATGAACTCGACGTCTTCTTCATACCCAAGCTCAACATCAACATTACTGAGTTCGAACAATTAGACAATGTTCCGCACACCAATAAGGTATGATGCTAGTTCAGAGTCTTTATAGAACTTGACAATGTGATTGCCAACTTTTGTAAAACAACTCAATGTTGCTGTTGTCGAGTTCAAGTATACTGAACTCGGCGCCTAAGTTACCGAGTTTTATATACATGAACGCGACAACCACGTGTTGCGACGTGGTGACAACATATCTAATTTGAAAATTATTTTTAAGAGAGTTTTAATTTGATTTTTTTTAAATAATTTTAATTCGATTTTTTTTTCCAAAAGATAATGGCAAGAACAATAATATTGACCAATCATAGATCCGTTCGATATAGAGGTGTGCATGGACCGGTTCCGGACCGGTTGGAACCGGTCCGGGTTTCGGTCAGGAGGTTTTCAATTTTTCGGGTTCGGTCCGGTTCGGACTGGTCCGATTTTTTGTTTTTTTAATTAAAAAAACCGGTTTTTGACCGGACCGGACCGATTCGGTCCGGTCCGGTTTTCGGTTCTCGAGTATCCGGTCCGGTCAGGTCCGGTTTTTGGTCCGGATCCCGGAAAAAATCCGGTCCGGTCCGGATACTCACCCTTAGTTCGATAGTTAAATTCTTGTGGTCAGCTATTGGAAGGCTTGTTTAAGTTAAAGCTCGATTATTTTCTATTTTATTATATGCATCGAAATACATGTGCAGATAGTGGTCCCTATTGTTAGACCAAGAAACACGGCATGCATTATACATCTATTATTGGTTCATGTAAGGGGAGCATTTGTTTTTAGTTCATTGCCTTCACAGACACCAGCACGTACTTAATTATTGTATAATACTATAATATACTTCCTCTTTAAAAACTGATTGCATGATAATTGAATTATCCAGCAACACATGACACTTGAGATTCAATAGCTTCTTCACAGCATTTGGTTCAGAAATTTTTAGTGCATGAAAAAGGCCTATGGAATCGTAAGATTTCAAGATTATAACTTGTGGTTAGATTTTTTCCATAATAAAAGGACGAGATTAATGGCAAAAAATGTGATATCTTATTTTTTCACATATTAGAGAAAGAAGAAGATTTGAGGCGTTTCAAAAGAAAATTTTGACTTTATATACCTTAAGTGACCCAACCTTTGAAAAAAACTCTCACTTTGACATTATCTGAAAAATATTTTTATCTTTCCATTTCTTCCCAAAATACTTCTGCCCTCTATTCGATGAGTTCGATATGCACTCGATAGTGACTCGATAATTTAGTCGACCCACAACAACACGATTACTAAGAATGCTTTCGACGGTTTGGTTTCCTTCCCTCCAGACGTCACGTCAGTAATTAAGAGCAAAACGTGAAAATTGCACAATGGCGATACAATGTGACCTCGATATGATGAAACAAGAGAGTCGTCTTTGTTTGGATCAATGAGCTAGATATGCACTCGATAGTGGCTCAATAGTTTACTTGACCAACAACAACACAATTATTGATGATGTTTTTGTCGTTTCACTTACCTTATCACCAAACGCCAACTCAGCAATTAAAAATAAAATGTGAAAATTGTATCAATGTGTGGTTCGAAGTGACGCTATGTTAGGATCAATGAGTTTGATACGTACTCGATCTAAGCTCGATAGGTTACGCGACTGTCAATGACACGTTTTTAGGGTGTTTTCCACGGCCGGGTTTCCTTCTGTAAAAAAATGTCTCGTTAATTATGAGAAAAATGTGAAAAACCATACCAGTGGGAGGTCGACATGCGCACGATATGATGAAGAAAGAGAGTTCTCTATGTTTGGATCGATGAGCTCGACATTATCTCGACCATATGATCGCGACTGAAATGCAAGATAATCAAGGGCGTATTCGATGGTCGGTTACATTCTCACTAGACGTCGCGTCTGTCATCCGGATAGTATAAAACGACATTAATTCCTTTCTTCCAGCATCACACCATTACATTTCTCTTGTCAACACCTTCTTCCCTCACCAGATTCCAGTCCCAGAACGATGTGCAACAAAGACATAGCCAAGGTATCACCCATCGAAGACATCCTCTGTTTGTGCGGTTAAATCGCACGACGGGTATGTGTCGGGTCCTCAACCGGGCCGGTGCAAGTGACCTGGCGTTAAGAGGCCCTGAGATGCCAGAGATGCACTTTCTACATGCATGACGTCATGTCTCCGGTACGACCGCCCCTGGAACCACTAGAGGAGGTCAAGCTGACCATAGCGGAACTCCGCCAGTTCCGCCACATGATCGCTGACGTGGAGCGTCGTTTGGCCGTCGTACAAGATGTTGGATTTTTGGCCTTAATCTATGTTTTGATGATTTAATTAACCTAATCTTAATTGTAATCATGTAGAGTAGCACACATATTGCATTGCATATATATTGCTATGTGCTAACCTCTACAGGTGATCAAGACTCAAGGAAGAAAGGAAAACAAGTCAAGACATGTAATAAAGCTTATTTGAAGACATGTAATCTTGATTTATTTTGAGTCTTAGAAACTATGTGTAATTGAGTATACTTGAGCTAAAATCAACTCAAACACACACTAGGTTCCCTATAGAAGTCATACACAAAATTTCATATAAATTGGACTTTAATCGGTCGACCGAGGACCTTGTTCGGTCGACCAAACTATGACATCTCGACAAACCCAAAGTGCATGTCGGTTTTTGGTCGACCGAACCTATCTCGGTGTTCGACCGGTCACTTAAGTGTACCTAAGTCATAGCCTTTGGCGGTCAACCGTTCCTTAACCGGTCGACCGAACCTTAGTCAAAATTGTCAAACGGTCGACCGTTTTGCCCGATTCGGTCGACCGAACTTTATCAGAATTGGGTCCTGTCAGTTGTTGTTTTGTGTATCTTACACAATATTTACCCATTTCATCCCCAACGGCTATAACTCTTTAGGAGCTTATAAATTGAGTTGTAAAACACATTTTAACACAACTCTCCCACTACTATTTGTCATTTACATTAGAGAGAAAGCTCCAAACACTCCAAGCTTCAAACCTTCCACACTTTAGTCATAAATCCTATTCTCACTCAAGTGTGCTCAAGATTAGAGAGTGTTGTTCCACTCATTGATTTCCAAAGAAGCAAGGGTCTTGGTGAAAGCCCAAGACAAGAGTATAGACTTCGGTGAGAGCCCGAAGTGATCCCTTTCGGATTGTAAGTGTAACGTCCCGAAACAGCGGAAGATTTAAAATTTCGAAATAACGAATAAAACTGACAACTCAAGGCGGGAACGTCACTAATATATAAATATATAAATCCGGGTGCACCCAAAATACATGGAGTTTACAAAAGGTATACAACTACAATCCAGATGAAAGAAATGAAAATACAAGTAGTCGTACGATCTCGCAAATGCCGAAGAGGATCCGACTCCAAAGCGCTCCGTCCTCGGTCACCACCCACCCGGACCTACTGTGGTCCTGAAATAAAAAGTGCAACAACAATGCCTGAGTTTCCTGAAAGGAAACCCCGTATACCAAGCCCTAAATGCATGCAAGACTATCAATGAAACCTATCATACTAGTCATCATGGCATGGCATCAATGCGATACATAAACAATCCCTCAACGGGTAAACAGACCCACTACGGGGTAAACAATCCCACCACGGGGAAACACAGGACCTCTGTCCGCAAACTGTAAGGGGTCCCACTCTGAGACCTACCGTAGGCACATACGGTCTAGCAGAAGGTACGCAACGAACCCCACACGCGACTACTCTAGTCAAGGGATCGGTGAGGAGCGTCTGCACGCCTGCGCGAAGTAGAAATCAGCTGAAATCTCGAGGTCAACACCTCACCAACGGGGCCGTCGCCCAGGTCGGTCCACTCATCTGGAGGAGCCCGTCCAGACTACCCTGCCGGAAAAGATCGTCGGCAGTCCATACCCTCACCGGAACAGCATCGGTGGGACACCATCGCCCGGAAACGTCGTCGGACGGCTCTTCCGCCGGAACAGCATCGGCAGAACAATCATCACCCGGAACAGCATCGGGTGGAACGATCATCGCCTCGTCTACACGAGCGATCCGAGCTCAAACAGCCCGCAGGGTCAACATGCTCCAACGAGCCGTGCACCTCGTGCACCGGGATCCTCAATCCCTCAGGCCTGCTACTCTACTGTGAGTCAGAACATCAAGGCTACGTCGCCCTCCATCTGTGGAGACGACACGTCCCAGATGCCCACCCTCTTCCACACGGCGGTCCCTGGGCAGGCACGCAGAACGCACCCACCGTCACCTCCCGGCTCACGCGCTAAGCGAGGACACGGGTTTCCGTGGACAGAGTTGACATCTCACTAGGACAAGAAAACCAGTACTGTGCCCCATCGGTCGACCGAATCAGGCAAACCGGTCGACCGAAACCAACAGTAACGGTCGAACGGATTTCCTCCAAACGGTCGAACAAAGTGCCCAACACTCTGTCTCCAATCGGTCGAACCAGCGGGAAGAACCGGTCGACCGGACAGGTCAAAATCCTAGGTCTGACTAAGTCAAAATCAATTCAACTATCGGTCGACCGACTCAAGGGTCCCGGTCGACCGAACATTACAGGGTCAGCCTAGTAATTCTAAGTCATATAATCGGTCGAACGCATATACTAATCGGTCGAACCAACAAGCAGTAAACAACAACAACTTAAGTTCCGGTCGAACCACAAGGCTCGGTCGACCGGAAACAGGCAACATCAAACACGAACCCACAAAATTTGGCATAACCGGTCGACCGCCCCAAGGCATCGTCCGACCGGTTCTGGGCAAAAACATCAATTTACACTATCACCGGTCGACCGCCCGAAGGCACCGGTCGACCGTTGGTCGACAGCAACCTTGCACCAGCCAAGGATTTTACGCCGTTTTCTTGTCGCCGGCGAGGTCTCCGACCTCCCGCGACCGACCCAAACCTCCCCCAACATGGAGAACCACAAAACACACTAATGCTTGGCATACCTCGAGAGAGAGACGAATCCGCCGGAGCAACGCTCACGCCCGTCGCCTCCACACGCGCGACCTCCTCACGCCGGAGCCTCCACGCCGCCTTCTTCCTCCACTGGTCGCCGGAAAAGCAAGGAGAAGGGTGAGGTTTGGGTGGAAAACACGAATGGCAACAAGAGATGCAAATGGGTGAGTTTTTGGTTTTTAAAAACAAAACCTAATACCTAACCCATACTTCCACCATACTCTCCACCATACCACCTCACTCCTCTCCCATACCTCCAACCATACACAACCCATACCTCCCCTCTCTCTCTCACGTCCTTACAGTAAGAGGAGGAGCCAAGCTCGACGAGGGTTGTTCGCGAGCTTGAAGATTGTAGAGACGTTCTCTACCGGCCCAGAACGGGGAGTGGTTAGTGAAGTCGTGGGCGGAGCTTGCAAGAGAGGACTAGGACCTGGGTGGGGTGTCGAACCTCTGTAAAATCCCCCGTCTCCATTGTGGTTTGCATTTTTCATTCATTTACTTGCTTGTTTAGTTTTAAATTCCGCTGCATATCTTTGATCGATTAAACAAGTAGGTAATTAGCTCAAAAGTGATTAGAATTAGAGACCCTCACGATCTTACACAAGACACGGTGGTAGACCTCCTCATCGACAGTGGTAGGATCATCTCTTTCTTTATTTTTCAGTTACCTGTGGTTATAAGTTAATGTACATTGATATTCCATTATCTGGTTTACGTAGTTTCCACCCCGACGACAACAACCCCAACATCCCCCTTCCTAGAGCACACATGCCCCAACTACGGGGTGACCTGCCTCGTCGAGACACCCATCCCTGATCACACACCCTCCCCCACTGCCTGAGGTGCCTCATGGCTTAGAAGAACACTCTGGGTGGACTAGGAAGACGGTGAAGTTATTTTAGTTATTGTTTTATTCTACGATAGTTTTTGTTTTTTGATGTGTTTGTGTTAGTTGTCAACTTTGACAACCCTATTTGTTTGTAAACGTGTAGTCAATACACAAGCAATTATGTTATTTATGTTGTTTTTTGTTAATATTCGAATGTTGTGAATTGTGTGACTGTTTCAATCTTCCTCATGCAAACAGCGTAACCGAAGAGGTAATAGAACAACCATCGAGCTTGATCGAGGTAGAAGGACAAGATTGATTTGAACGAGCGAAGTTCGTTCGAAACTGCACAATGACAGAAACTTCGACTATTTGTTTGAAAGATTTATCTAAATGATTGTTCGTTTAGGCTATAGGTCATCGAGTTATTATCGAACTGAATTTTTGTTAAACCCTAAATCCTAAAAAGATTCAAATAAATGATTGTTCGTTTAAGTCGTAGGCCATGGAGCTATTATCGAGTTATTATCGAACTACTATCGATGTACTAGGATAGAACAATGAGATAAACTTCAGACTGTTCGTTTGAAAAATTCGCCTAAATGATGGTTTGTTCAAGTCATAGACCATCGAGCTATTATCTGTCGGTTTTTGGCATTAATCTATGTTTTGATGATTTAATCAACCTAATCTTAAAATTATAATCAATGTAGAGTAGCACAATATTGCATAACATATATATTGTATTGTGCTAACTTCTACAAGTGATCAAGACTAAAGAAAGAAAAGATTCAAGTCAATACATGTAATCAAGTGCAAATGAAGACATGTATTTTGTATTCTTTTGAGTCTTAGGAACATTGTGTAATTGAGCATACAAGAGTAAATAACTAGTCACATACACATTAGGTTCCCTATAGAAGTTACACACAAAATTTCACAACAACTGGACTTCAATAGATCACCCAAACTAGGACCGGAAAACACTTAAACCAAACTTGATCTGTCAGCGCCAAATTGGTCGACTAGAACAAGTTCTAAGTTCGACTGATTGGGTCTGTTAATATTTTTGCTTAGTGTTGAACCAGTCGACCGTTTTATCCTTTTCGTCTGACCATCTACATGTGTCACTTGACCGTTAGATTTGTCGTTTTCTACAACAGTCGGATTTCCCGAAACCCCAAATTTCCATGACTTTCGGTCGACCGATATATACCTAGCGGTCGACCTATTAAACAAACCTTCGTCACCCTGAACACTCTGGAAATTTCTGGTCGAACGTCTCCTATATTGCGGTCGACCGAAACTCTTTTTCTTCTTTTACCCAAAAGTGCCTGGAAATTTCCGATCGAACCAACCATTCGCTTAGTTCGACCGATCCATCTTTTTCCAGACCAAAACCCTTAGAATGATCGACCGATCCCCAATTTAGTTCGATCGTTCACTTAAGTAAACTTAAGTTATAGCCAGATTTGACCGGCCGACCGACCAGCATGCCTGATTCGGTCGACCGATTTTGTTCTGAATTGTGACCTGTACTTCACTGTTTTGTGTTTCTTACACAAAAACTTACCTCCTTAATCCCCAACGGCTATAACACCTTAGGATCTTATAAATAGATGATTGAACACTTTGTTTAGACAACTCTCCTTCACACAATTGTTCCATACATTAGAGAGAAGTCTCACAATCCCAAAAGCTTCAAATCCACACATTCTAAGCCTTAAACTTTCACACATTTGATCATAACCAAATCCTACTCAAAATGTGCTCAAGCTAGAGTGTTGTTCCACTCGTTTGCTGTAAACTAGCAAGGGTCTTGGAGAAAGCCCAAGACAGAGCATAGACTTCGGTGAGAGTCCGAAGTGATCCTCTCGGATTGTGAGAGAAGAAGTCAAACTCGGCAAAGGTTGTTCGCGAGTTTGAAGACTTGTAAAAGGTGTTGTCTCCCGACCCGGAACGGGGAACGGATAGTGAAGACACGAGCGGAGCTGTAAGTGTAGTGTGGACTTTGTAAGAGAGGATGTAGGCGGGTGGCCGAACCTCTGTAAAAATCCTCGAGTCTTCCTTTGTGGTTTGCATTAATTTATTTCTCTAATTGCATATGATTGTTGTTTCTGTTGTGCATTTTACTTGCTTAATCGAGTAGAGAATTAATAGCATTAATTAGGATTAGAAGCCATTACATTGATCATACATTATCGAGTTATTATGGAACTACTATCGAGGTTCTATGAGAGCACATGGAGAGAAACTTCAGACTGTTCTTTTGAGAAAATTCAAATAAATGATTGTTCATTTAAGTCATAGATCATCGAGTTATTATTGAACTACTAGCGATGTACTATGAGAGAACAACGAGAGAAACTTCATACTGTTCTTTTGAAAAAATTCGAATAAATGATTGTTCGTTTAAGTCGTAGATCATCGAGTTATTATCAAACTACTAGCGATGTACTAGGAGAGAACAATGAGAGAAACTTCATTCAGACTGTTCGTTTGAAAATTTTCAAATAAATGATTGTTCGTTTAAGTCGTAGATCATCAAATTATTATCGAACTACTAGCGATGTACTAGGAGAGAACAATGAGAGAAACTTCATTCAGACTATTCGTTTGAAAAATAAATGATTGTTCATTTAAGTCATAGACAATGGAGTTATTATCGAACTGTTATCGAGGTAAAATGAGAGAATAAGGAGAGAAACTTCATTCAGACTGTTCGTTTGAAAAAATTCAAATAAATGATTGTTCGTTTAAGTCATAGACAATCGAGTTATTATCGAACTACTATCGAGGTAAAATGAGAAAACAATGAGAGATCGCAAACATAAACACAAAGACAAACAAAAAACACAAACCCAAACATGAGCTAAGAACAAGTTATTATTGAACTATTACTGAGGTGCAAGGAGAGAACAATGAGATATCACAAACACAAACACACAAAAATTATAAATCACTTCCAAATCAATTGGAAGAGAATGATCTACTCAGATGTCATCTGCAAACCCAAAAGATAGTTTTGTTTATCTCTTGGCTCTGACTCAACGTAGCAGTCTTCCAAAGAATCTTACACATCTCTGGGTCCTTTACTCTTTGGTCGGGTTTATGCACCAGTGGTACCAGTGTTCCATTGTCCCAAACGAAGTACCGACACCGAAGGGTTGGCTTCGAGGAGCCACATGCATAGAACTTTTTGCTAATCTTGTTCGGAGTGTTGGACCACAACTTCGTTACCTTCAAACCGCACCTACAAGTGCGATAGGGTAGAGGTAAAACTCCCAGTATTTCAACGGGGGGACAACCTCCCCATATTGGTCCACCGAGTATGTGCTCAGCTTCGTCAGAGTAGTTGTCGTTGGCATTGTGTTGGAAGACCCTTTTTTTGGTGGGGGTGACGAATCGAATACACAACTAAATGGGGAGAGGGATCGAATACACAACTAAATGGAAGACATCATAATCTCTGATTTTATAAACCCTGTAATGAAGGGTTGCACACCTTCTGCAATAATGAAAGGTTGTGCCTTCAAAATGAATGAATGTCGAACGGTTGCGTCTCTTCGCATAATAAAAATTCGTCCATTGCCAAAGTGAAACATCTCATCATGGGACGTTTCACTTCGACATGTGAACATTTATCAGCTGATCATTGAGCGCAGTCGAGCCTATATCGAGTTTCTATATAACACATGTCGAGTTCAACCGAAGTATAGCCAAGTATAACTATCGACCATACACATCGACCCACACTACTTATCGCGTACTGTTGAGTAACATTGAACCCGATCGATTTCTAAAACAATTTAAAATATCGAGACATAGAGAGAGAGTTCCAGAAGATGTTAATGATCTCACAATTTAGGCAGAAGTATTTTGGGAAGAAGTAGAAAGATAAACATATTATTCAGCGGATGTCAAAGTGGAAGTTCCTTCCAGAAGTTTGGTGACTTGACGCATAGAAAATCAAATTTTCCTTTTAAAATCATATCACTTTTGTAAATCAAATTGTTAGCATGTTGGATGAAAAAAATAATACAAAAAGTAATGCCATATTGACACGTATAATGTCGAATGTGCTTAAGTTGCCGTGCATACTAATATACTATATTTAATTCCAATGTTTAGAGAACTTTCCAAAAAAGAAAATTAATAAAACACCAACATGTCAATTATTATGGTTAATTAGTTAGTTAGTTTAGGCGTTAGCCCCCAATTCGTAGGCAGTTTTTCGTTGTGCTCCCAAAGCAAACGTGTCTTCCAAAAAAAGCAAATGTCTTTTCGCCGGCACTCGTCTACTCAGTTCTTTCTTGTCCATGGACAGTTCAACTCCGATAGGGTAGGCCATCGAACAATCAATCTCTTAAGATTGGTCTAATCAAGTAATCATACTCTATTTTTTTAGAGAAAACGTTCTAACTTCATTCTAGGAATTTAAATATGCATATATGTTCAGTTTTGCGTGTGCCTGTTTTTGGCTTTTAATACGAACAGTATCGGTTGTATCAGGAGGACTTGAAAAATATTGATTTTATATTTACGATATATATGTATATATATAGAATTTGGTTATGGTCTCGTTTAATTAGAAGTTAAAACTAATGCATGTCTTACGCAATTTCTATTTGGCATACGGCATACCCAAATTATGCCAAACTTACAAAAGGATATGACATAGAAGAAGCTTATGGGTACCAAAACCTTTCCATGTGTTATTTAATTCTTTTATAACTTTTAGGGGTTAATATTAGTTATTAACGTGGATCGTGGGGTACCTAAATTATGCCAACCATAGGTTTATTTTGAGGGTGTAACTTAAGAGCACATCCTATAGTTTTTTTTGTTTTTTTATAGTTTAAATGGTCTGTTTTTTTTGGATAATTAACGCACATCCTATAGTCACCCAACTAATACATATACTAGTCGGGATATACAGTAGTCGACTTGAGTAGCTAAGTGGTACCGAGGAATTGGCAATGCACAACTCAGTAAAAAAAATATTTTTTGTGTCAACATTTAATGCATGCCATATAACTTCTAAGTTATAAGATGTTAACATACCTTGTATTCAGTGTTTTGTTGGCGACCTATTGTAGTTTGACTATGGTAATTTAATTTGCAGACTTTGGGTCGTTTTGTGGTTAATAACCAACCCTCTGTGTTTATACAATTCAGATACGTTAACAAGGGAACTTTGTGACATGAATTTTTATTCTGAATTGTTATTCGTCGTCGGAAAATTACTTAAATCGTCCGTGCGAATTACCGTTTTGTCTTTCTTTCATTTCTACTCATATGTCTCGACATTTCACTCTCTGACCACCACTCTCCTACCACTTCTCTCTCCATCTTCTTCTCATAATCATAAAAAATAATATTTCGGAGGTCAGGAAATGAGACAACGGACGGCCTGGTGTACTTGAATATGGTAAAATGTCAAACTTCTTTTTAATAAAAAATAAAAAAATTAGGGGGCGTCCGTCGGAGCCCCCCCCCCCCCCCCCCCCCGGCGTCTGACTTAGATGCCCCTATTTTTTAAATTAAAAAATTATACGGTGTGTTATCTCAAATTATTTCAGGTTCCGTTCCAAGTTTTTTGGTATTAATATGGTGGATTACAATGAGTTTTTTTGTAAGTCCGAAAGTTTTGCCAAATACCACATTGACAGGTCGATCGGGGGTTCCCTTGGAAATTTTTTGGATCTTAAAATGGTTGCATATGGAAAGTTTTGAATTTTTATCACTTGCAAAAATTTCATTGTAATCCAATATGTTACCACCGAAATCTTGCAACGGAACCTCAGATAATTTAAGATAACACACCGTATAAATTTAAGAATGTTTTTATTTTTGGACGGCTGTCTTAGACAGACACCTCCTCCATGAGGGGGTGTGGTGTTTTACCCAAACGCTCGACCCGAATTTATCTTTTTTGCTGGGCATACTTCACCAAATTCAGACGATTCGTCAGTCATTTTCGTGGTGTTGGTACTGGGAAAATGAGGAAAACGTAGGTAGAAATTTTATTTTAAGAGACGAGACGAAATAAGTATTAAATGATTTGTGAATGGTAAAATGGTAATTGTTGGAACAATTTAAGTAGTTTTCTGACGACGAATAATAATTTTGCTTTATGCTACTCAGTTTCCTTTTTATTTGAGCGTTACTTTTTATGAGTGATGAATAGGAGAGGAAAGTATGACATAGATTAATTATCAAAATAGTAACAGGACGGTCACTCCACCAATATGTGACTCCATACATGACCTCATTTCCAAGGCTCCAACTTGCCTCAGCAACTTGGCGACTAGTTTTGCTTTGTGCTCACAGACCCATGTAATATAATTGTCCTTAACTCCCAATTCCAATATCATTAAGTCAAATATATATTCTCTCACCCATTGACCATTCAAGTACGTGGTTCTAGATTCCGCCAACTTATATCATTTCAAAATATATAGTTGGGCCAATTAAACTTCCCATGGGATTCTCTATGCTTAACATTACACTGTATTAAAATTGGGCTTCAACAAGTGGGATTAGTTATGATGGGACCAGGAACAAAACCCCCAAGATTTAGTTATGGGACCATCTGATGTCAATAGAAATATCCTTTAGATCGATAAAGAGAGGAAAACAAGGTGATGGCACATGTTGTTCTGATGGAATTATCAAAAGGTTACAGTTTTTAAACTAGTAGTTTATATTAGCCATAGCCATAATAATAAGGCCAATATATATATGAGACCGTACGTACTAGCCTAAGATTAGAGAATCACACGCTTAATTCTGTAGCTACGTTTTAGCTAGACTTAGGCATGTTTTGTAATCACGGAGACATGTATCCATGTGAGGTCGGGTGCAAAATCACAAAAACTTCAAGATGAGCAAGTGCCTAGTCCAGATAATAATAGACTAAAGCATGTAAAACAACTACAATGTGATGACATCACACCTCAGGGTATGGTTCCCAAACAGAGGATGTAAATTCTTCGTTCTCGGTCTACCACCTTAGGGCATATTTAGTGGTGCATGAGATTCGTTCTCGGTCACGTCAATTTATTGTTGATATATGGTTTGTAGATTTGTTAAGTACAGGAAAACACGGAGATTCGGTCGACCGGAACTTAAGTAGCGGTCGACCGGAAATTTCTAGAGCGTACCAGGATTCGTCGAACAGTGAGTTTCGGTCGACCGGTGTTGGGCACGCGGTCGACCAGAAACTTCCAGAGCCTTCAGAGCTCAGACCGAAGCGAGGATTGGTAGACCGATGCGGGGCACGCGGTCGACCGAAAACTTCCAGAGTCTTCTGGGGCTCAGAACGAAGTGCGGAACGGTGGAGCGATGCTCGGCAAACGGTTGACCGGAAACTTCCAGAGTCTCCCAAACACTGTTGAGAAGCACGGAACGGCCGAATGAATGTTGGTGGTTATGCACAAAACCGTGCACCGGTCGACCATTGCAGACGATTTTGCCTACGATCTGCTTGTTTCTTTGTACGATTTTAGTCTATTATAAAAGGGGGATTTTCACCCTAATTTTGTAATATAGCACATAATACTTACTTCCTTGAGAGAGATTAGGCTAAAGAGATCTAGAGGGCTTTCAGAGATCTATGACTTTCAAACGTTTGTAATCTCGGTGACTTCTCTTGTTGGAGAAGTGCAAGAAAGGAAAGGAAATCTGCATGAGACTCCCTAAGGACGTAGGTACGTTGCCGAACCTTGTAAAACACGTGTGTCGTGGTTTACTTCAGGTGTGTTTGTGTTTTGCTTGTGATTTCCATCTTATTTGTGTGTTTGTTGCTAGAAGTTTGAGAGAGACTAGAAGTTTAATTTCCGTAGTAATATTTAATATATTGCTTGTGCACTTAATTCGTATCTTGTTAGTAGTGTTGTTAGAAACATTTATCTGTCTGTGGCATCCATACTGACCACATTTGTCTCACCGAAGAAGGAAAATGGTATCCAAGCTTTTATGACATTATAAGAAATTATGTTAGACATGAGGACTAGATCTACATCTAGATGTGCACCTACCACAAACAAGAAGCTCCTGCCTGGCTCTGGAAATGTCCTGGACCACAGCCTCAAACAAGAAGCACCTCCCTGGCTCTGGAAATGTCCTGGACCACAGCCTATTGGACTGCACCTACCCCAAGATTTAAGGGCTTAACTACAATACTGCATTGGAAGAGAAGTAGGGGTCCCCAGCACCTCCATTTCCAATGGAAGTTTGCTTCCTTAACATGGGGGGGGGGGGGGGGGGGGGGGGGGGAACTTTGACCTTAGCAGCTTGCAAAGTTAATAACTTAATATGTACTAAAGGTGTATGCAATAACTCATGGCTTGCATGGTTTACTCCTCTCATTTTTCAACATTTTATTTTTCAGGAGGTGATGCCTTGAATACAAAGTGGATGCAATAACTCATGGTTTGAACTTGATTTGACATCCATTTCCACAAATTTTGATCGCAATCTTGGGGAAAAAATATATTGATGTGGAGAGAATTGGTAAATGTTGCCGGGGGTATTGGCATTCATACCTCCAGATTAATTAAATAAGGCTATATCAAGGAAATAATTAAAAACCATAGGTACTTGTCCAAACTCTACGAGAGTATACACGAAGAAAACACAAGCTTTTAAAAAAATTACGTTTTTTATAAATATTTTAAATGTAACACACATAAGTCCCATATTATACTGGTAAATATTAATTGGAGAATTTGAACCTATTAATCAATGGAGGCTGTATGCTGATGTACCACAGCATGGAGCTCACCTATAACTATAACCAGGTGAGGTCTCACAAAACTAGACTGTGGGTTGAGATATAATCTCGTGCCAACGTAACGATTTGTTTTTAGTTTGCTAAATATGTGATTCTGCCTTCCTGTCTTGAATATACCATGAGATCATGAGAGAACAAAGCTACTGAGAAGAAACGCACATTCAGTGAACCAGGAAGAACAATCACATTAAGCACGACCATACCCCGTAGATTTATTCACTTCAAATTTCCAGATACTGATGTAAAAGTGGATTCAAATCCAAATAGAATTTATCACAAAAGAAATATAATAGCAAGGCAGTGGAATGAACAAATATTTTCTCATTCATCGTGTAAAATAAAGCGAAGGGCCGAAATACAACAAATAATCAACATCCGAACTCTAGTGTCCATCTAACAATCACTCAATCAGTAGTACAAATATTGGAAGTGTAGCAATCAGAAGCAGATGTTTCCTATAAATTATAAAACGCTGGACAAAAGAAAAATGCTAACACAAATAATAAGTTTCTAGACAAGAAATAAGCTCCAAATGGAAGTTTCTGTAATGATCTATCTGTCAGCCAAGCGATATTCTCGCTTTATCCAAGCCCCTCTACTTTCTGGATTTCCCAGGGCAAAAAACAACTCCCTTGTGGATTGATCACGTAGAAGAGACGCTGCAAACAGCCATACATCAGAGTTCCTTTCGATCTCCACTATTTCATTTAATAGATCCACCGCCTTCGAGATTGGTGTTGGATCTTCAGTTACAGATGAGAGTAGCATTCTTTTCCTTTTCGTGAAAAGTTCACACATTTGATTTAAGCTAACCTCCAGTCCTGGTGAAGGTGGAGCTTTCGAGCGTTTCTCAACCAGTCGAAGGTGAGGCTGGCTTTCACGACATTGAAGGGGATATGCTTGATAGGTTTCATCAAAACTTGTGAACCCAACAGGAGTTGAAGAATGACCACCAGAGCAGATTGGAGATGGAAGAATATTAGTTGATCCTGTGGGAGTCGTAGTAGTCTCATTATCCTCCGAATTTTCACTTTGTTCACCCATGGTATCCTCATCTAGTAAACTAGTGCTGCACCTTCTCAATA